>OX439475.1:5400612-7956025 GCA_949320105.2 Crepidodera aurea | reverse complement strand
AGGGTGGTAGTAATGGTCAACACATTTTATTGATTTTAAGGAACTTAATGAGTCAGTTATGATGAGACAATTTTGATGGTTTTTGGAGATAACTAGTTCAAGGGCTTTTTGGATTGCTGTTAACTCAGCAGTTAATTTGTAAAGATGTGGGTCACTGTCAAGTTTTGCCGCGAGTAATCTCGAAAAAATTACTGACAGGAGCTGTCATACAGTTTTTTCATCTAGAAACAATTTGTAATTCAAAATTACGCCTTTGTGATTGGTGGAGATTAAGACGAGGAAAATAAACGAGAAAAAATATTACTTGTGGGTCCTGGATGATTTTTGGGTCCAAAAATAAGTGTTGTATTTATTATCCTGCACGAAGAATATTACAAACTTCAAAATAATGTATTTTTAAACATAAAATCCATAATTATTTTAGGAAATAAGATTGTATGAATTGTCACTTTGAATTTTTAAGATTTGATAGCATTTTTCAGATATTTTCATGCTTTTAACGCATTTTCCTACACTTTTGTTCCAGTTTCCACTAATATGGTTTTTGCTAATCAACTTTTTATGCAAAATTTTTTTAAGTTCGCATTATTTTTATTATCAGATTTTCAATTTTATTCACAAATGTGCTACCATCTATAAAGGAAGCTTAGACAACAAAGTAACAAATTCCCAATTTGCATTTATTAAATTAGAGTTTATTAAATCGATTTGTGAACTTAAAGCAACCGAAAAGGAGGTCATAAACCATTAATTTCGTATATCTGGATTCACAAACTGAAACACTCTGTGACCTGGTGACTTTCTCACGTCTAACATTCTTTCCTTTTGTTTCTTTTGGGTAAGCGAACAACAAGAATATTCTGAAATTCCTCGTCGGAAATTCTTTTAGAAACACCGGCATCTCAGTTGAAACTTTTATCAGAAAGTTTACGTGACACCTCTAGTTCTTCAGTTGTAAATTCTCGTCCGTAACAATACACGTATTACTTGTCTTAGTTTTATGCGATACGGGTAAACTGAATAAAGAATGTCGTTTAAAATTAATAAGCCAACTTTTAGTTGTTTATTTTGAGCGATCGTTACTACTGACAACCTTCCGATCTGTTTCTTTCTCTTTGCGAGCTCTATTGTTAATCGATACTTCCAGGATACATAACTATCGACCTCCCTAATGGAGATTACCATGTTTACCTGCCACATTGGCAGGATTATTACACTGAAAATAAAAATGATCCTAATATGAATCACTAGCTGTGATTGACCAGCGAAGATCGATTTTAATCACAAATCTAATATATTTCATTAAACTGATCATTATAAGAATTATTTTTATAGAATTGATGTAATTATTATTATGATTGATATTAATCAAATGAGTTTAATGATTTTAATCTTTGAAGAAATCAATGTAATGTTTTTTTGATTATTTTAATTATTTTAGTAATTGTAACAACCTCTTTAATAATTATTCTTAAAAGAATACGTTAATTACACCTAAAGATTGTCATAATGTTCAAATTCATTGAATCAAACAAAGGGCTTACTTTATTTAATGTCTTACTGATTGAACTAATTACTAAATGATTGACTTTCCCGGCAACGTTCACGATATTGTAGTGGTGGTAGCACGTAGTAGCGTTGAAGTGGTGTGTTTAAGAAAATTTCTTTCTCTCTTTGGATTTGATCGAATGTGGTTGAATGAACAAGCAATTACGTAGGAATTTAGGTTTTTAAAAATTATTTATGTAAAACTTCAAACTACATTCAAATATTGTGTCTTGTTTCCAGATAAAGGTATTACAATGTCCCTGGCAACTACTTTCAAGTTAGAACGTCAGATTATAGAACAATTTCCAACAGAAAGGCTAGTAAGTTAGTTGCATATTTTAATAGAGGAAAGACGCCAAATATGGGGTACTCGCCTATTATGGGGTACCTTATTATTTCCTTTCCGGCGCCAAACTTCCATCATCTATTGTGAAATAGCGTAACTTACACTTTGATCTTACGCTGTAATATGTAGGAGTTTCGTTTACCGGCAACAATTGCATCACTTTATTCTAACCAAAAAGTATCAAGCTACCGTATCGAAAATTTTTGCTGTGCGTGCTAACAGGTATTTTACGGGGAAAGAAGGTAAGATTTTCATGTCTATTTTAGTTAATCACAAGCCTAAGATTCTGTCTATCTACTATGAAAGTTTAAATAGCTCCAAGTTTCATCTTGTTTACATTTTTGTAGGGGGTTTGTTTTAACCACAATATGACTAATATGGGGTATCATCCTTTGCTTATTACCAATATTAGGAAATACATTAGAATTAATTATTTCTCATTAGATAGTTAAGTACTATTGTATTATTTCAGATGCTAAGTCAACGAAAAAAATGGAACAAGGAAAATATGATAGAAGCTTGTAGAGAGAAGCTTGTAGAGAGAAAAGAATGGGCTACATGAAAAGTGCAAAAACTTTTGGAGTCCCACAGACTACGCTGGAAAGGTATGTAAAATTGAATAAAGAACCAGAAAAAGTTGTAGATGAAAGGCTAGGAAGGAAGCCAGTGTTGTCAAAGGAACTGGAGAAGGAATTGGTAAAGCATTGTTTAAATTTAGAGAAACATTTTTTTGGGTTAACTAGAAAAGACACCTGTAGACTGAGTTTTGAGTTATGCAAGAAATAACCTAAAAAGCCCATTCAGCACCCGAAAGGAATGCGCAGGATCAAAATGGCTTGCAGGATTTCTAAAACGGAATACGGAACTCTCATTTCGAACGCCACAGGGAATATCGTATGCCCGAGTAAGATCATTTTCCAAAGTAAATGTTGCATCGTTTTTTGATATTTATGAACCTTTGCTAGAAAAAGTAAAACACAATCCAGCACGTATTTTCAATTGTGACGAGACAGGCATAACCATAGTGCAACATAAACATCAAAAAGTTCTCAGTTTAAAAGGAAAAAAACAAGTTGCAGCCCTTTCGTCTGCCGAAAGAGGCTCCCTCATGACAACTGTTATGTGTTTTAGCGCAACGGGCGTTTATATTCCTCCATTAATAATTTTTCCTAGGAAGAATATGAAACTTGAATTGATGAATGGTATGCCTCCTGGTTCCATACATGCTTGTCATCAACCGGGCTGGATACAGCAAGATATTTTTGTTAATTGGTTAAGACATTTTATCAATCATACAAAACCCTTCCCGGAAGATCCAGTTGTACTTGCTCTTGACGGTCACTATAGTCATACTAGGAATTTGGAAGTCATCAATGTAGGAAGAGAAAATAATGTTCATATTGTGTGCTTACCACCGCATTCAACCAACAAGATGCAACCGTTAGATGTTGCATTCATGTCACCATTCAAAACATTTTATGCACAAGAAATTACAAGCAACAAAATCCCGGACGTGTTGTGACGGTGTATCAAATAGGAGAACTATTTGGGAAGGCTTACATGAGAGCAGCGGTTGTGGAGACAGCAGTACACGGTTTTAAAAAAACAGGCCTTTTTCCTGTTGATCGAAACGTTTTCAGGGAAGCAGATTATGTAGCGGAGCCATTTCTACATGACAACCCAGCAATTCAAGAGACTGACGAAATGTATTTATCAATGGAAAAAGCAGGCGTAACAACTCAGTCCTCAACATCAACAAAAGTGGCAGTTCAGCCCTCAACATCAGCAAAAGTTGGAGTTCAGCCCTCAACATCAGCAAAAGTAGGAGATCAGCCCTCAACATCAGCAAAACTAGTGTTACCTTCTGATTTGATCCCTATCCCGAAGTTAGGCCACAATATATCAACAAAGAAACGATCTAATGCTGGAACAGCTGTTGTTGTCACCAGCTCCCCATACAAAAAAGAGTTAGAAACAAGTTTAAGTAAAAAGAACAGCCCTGCCAAATCTAGAGTAAAGAGAAGAATCACGTCTGTTGATAAGATGAAAAAATCAGAAATTCCTAAAGTTCCGAAAATGAAACAAAAGCAAAACAAAATTAAAAAACAAAGATTGCCTTTATCATTATCATCGGATTCTGAGGTCGAAGTAACCCTAGATGAAGAGGGTTGTGAGTCACCATTTACTGAAGATGAAGATGATGCAGAATGTATGTTTTGCGAAATTCCTTTTACTGATGATTCTTCTGGTGAGCAATGGATAAGATGTGTAATGTGTCTTAAATGGGCTGATTCGGAATGTGCTGGGTACGATGATACAAATTATGTTTGTGATTTCTGTAAATAATATGTATTTTTATATTGTTTTAATTAAAATCTCTTTTTGTATGAATATCAGATTTTTGCAGCATTATTTATTTATTTTAAACACTTGGTTGTGCACCTCAGATTCGGAAACACTAGTACCCCATATTAGGATAGATAAGTGCCTAATATGGTATTTGCAGTAGATATGGTTATGCAGTGGTTTTGATTAGTAAATTCAAATAACCAGTCATTTTGAGTTACCACAATGACAGTACATAAAATGAAGTGTAAGTAGACGTATTTACAGTTTTCTAGAAAAAATATTTCTATGGGATATTTAACTTCAAAAAAAAGTGCACCATATTTGGCGCTTCTCCTCTACTATATTTCTTCGTGCTTTTGTTTTTTTCTTTAGGTTTAAATTTTTAAAAGATCGGTGCAATATCAGAAAGATCTTGGTATAATATTAATTAATAAGTCACAATTTTTTATTTTTTTATTAACCATTTTTTAGTACCGGAAAAGGATGCTCTGCCTTGCATTGATACTTTAAAATATAGTCATTTATCTTCAGAAGAATTTGACAATGTCTGGAAAGCATGTAGCAATTTAAGGTTACACCAAAATAAAACTTTTGATTCAACATGATGCATGGCCTTTTTACAAACAGCCCTCTGGATTTCGTTTGGTAAAGATTAAGAATTAATGTTTAATCTATTATTGTATATTGCAGGTTGAAATGGATTTTGAAACTGCGTTCAAAACTAAGGGAAATCTACTTGTAGATTGGAAATCAGAATTTTCTGCTATCTTATCTTTCCTTAGGAGTGACAATCACGTCAAAGAGAAAAATGTTAAATCGATGTTAGACAAACTAATAAATAAAAGTTATAGTGAAAGTAAGCATAAATTTACTAATTTATTTGATCAAAATTTAAGTTTTTTTATTATTTTAGATTCTTCTGATGCCATTTTGTTGTGGGGTCTGCACGGTTATCTTGTACCCACCCACAAAGTAGTTAACAAAGATGTAACAGGAAAAAATACTACAACAAAATTCACTATTAGAGAGAGAGAGAGAGAGAGAGAGAGAGAGAGAGAGAGAGAGAGAGAGAGAGAGAGAGAGAGAGAGAGAGAGAGAATCAAATGTGCCATGGACTTTCGTAGAAAACCATTTTTTTGATTTCAAAACTAAACATAAATATATTTTATGTGATTACCTCAAAGAAATGAAAAATAAAGAGAATTGAGCTAATATTTGTTGTATTATTTTAAAGTTTGAAAGAATTTTGTTAACAATTGTAATCACAATAATCACTAAAATTAATTTTTACAGACCCATTAATACAATCATTAGGGGGCAATTCAGTTATATTACCAATTAATGTATCCAGGCGTTTTTGATAACATTAATTGGCAATAAAATTAAATTGCTCCCTAATAATGATTATTTATTAAATCTGTAAATATTAATTTTAATACAATATTGTGATTAAAACAATTAACCAAAATTCTTGAAATTCATTTTCAAAAGTAATAATTGAATTATATTAATTACGAGTTTATTTATATTAATCACTGATAATGATTACTTATTGGACTATAAACATTAATACTGATACCTTAGTGTATTGTCTTAATCTTTAAGGAGATTGAATTTGGTAGTTCTTGTGCTTAAATCAATTCTTCAATTGTATTTAAATAATTAGAGTAAATAATTGAATTAATAACATTAAATAATTGTATTAATACTTGGTGATTAGTCAATTACATACAAATGTTTGTATTGATTACAAAGCGTATCGGCTGACTTTTAAATATCATAATAATTTAACCAATTACTTTTTTTATTAAATAGTGGCTACTTTTTGGTTCAGTGTAAGGTGTTTTACAGTTCTATAGAGCCCCGGGGTGACAGATGAGTCAATTTATCCATTCAATTAATTTAGGGAGAACCCAAATAAGAAAATTCCTAGGAGGAATGGTAATTACTTTTCACCATCTAAAAAAAGATGGTTAATTGTATATTATTTGCAATCCCTCTGTATAACATTTAACAGCCAAGTAAGTATCCAATCTTACACGTAGCTCTGTTTGATTTTTTCATTTAGAAATACCTCAAGTTCGCTTTTTACGTGGTGGAAGTATAGAATAATGACATTATTATCATTAGACCTGTAAAAAAAATCTCTTTCTCTATCGTGACTTGGCTGGCTCATTAAAATCTACCCAACTGTGCATAAAACTAGATGTTCAGTATCTCGTAACCATTTTTTTTTAAATAAAAATTATATAACTGTCTAACTGTCTTGCTACAAAACAAATCATATCTTGTGATTCGTACGTAACAATTTTTATACGAAATGTCAATGACAAGTTTCAGAAACAGTAATCCTTTTGTCAGTTTTTGGAAATAATGAGACTGTTATTGTAGAAAAGGTTACTGTAATAGTTGCTTAGGAAATAATGGTCTGTATTCAAGCGAGTGATTAGATGTCACGAATGATTTTAAAAATACGCACACGTCACAGTAGGGAAGGTACTATTGAAATTGGAAAACAAGTATGTTTGTTGTTTTACGGTATTAATAGTATATTACGTAACAAGAGTGGTAAGTAACCCATTACGAACGAAGTGAAAAAGTACGAGTGTGTAATGGGCTTACAACTCGAGTAACGTACTATACTTTTTCTACGCCCACGAAAAGAAAAACTCATTTTTGTGTGATGATAATTACACAATATTTTAATTCGTTACCTTTGACAACAAATAATTATCGTCTGGGGCATCTTTCAGAAACTTATTAATTTTCACTTTTTTACTTCTAAATCCATCCGATTTCCGCTTCAGTATGGCCATTAGTTTTGGATAATCTGATATGTTAATGTTATTATTAATGTTTAGTGTAGTTCTCCGCATCGAATAAATGGCCCATAGAGAAGATGGCTTCATAATTTTGGATGTTTCCTCAAAATACACAAGCAAAACATTCTCCGAAAAGGATTTAACGTTATTCTTGTGTCGCCAATCCATAAATTTTCGATAGGTAATTTCGTACCTTTCTTTAGATTTTAGCGGTAACAAATTATGTGTGGCAGCTTGAGCTTTTTCTAAAATCTCCGGTGGAGTGCTCATAATTTCATCACTTTCACTTTCAGACATATTCGTAGGTAAAGTTAAGAAAATCTTCGGATACAATATTTTGTGACAATATAAAAAATTACATGACGTTTATTTCTATAGAAACTCGGGTTATTTTTTGAAAAATTGTATAATGTGTTGCCGACATTTAGGGACATCACTCTTTTAATTCAAAATGTATCTCGCTAATGCTAAAAGTTTTTATGTTTTTCAATTGACTAAATTTATGTAAATAGTCCAAATAAAGTGGTACGTAGATAAAAATTTGATTGTAATTTGATTATATTAAGAAATTTAAGTTTTCTTATCAAAAAGCACGTGTATGTTAGGAGATCTCATTACGTTCATGTCATTGTTAAATGTCATTTACAAGGAATGTTGACAGTGCGATTTTTAACGTTTACTGACGTAGGCGTAGAAAAAATAATTTGAATTCAAGTTATAATTTGGCATCTACGTTATCATAGTATACAAGAGTGCGAAACATTATACTTATCCAATAAAAAATTTACTCGATTTTAAAGAGAAAAAGTGAATTAATTAGGCAAAAGATATGTTAAACAAAATGGGGATACAAAATGAATATTAAAATCGAGTTTTTTGGACCAAAAGCATTTATAATCCTTTAAATTAATTCCTGTGAGTCGACCGATTTTGATAAACATTGAGTTGATCTAAAATGATTAGACCCGGACTTCTTAGGGCCATGAAAAAGTTTTTAAACATCTATGATATTGACAGGTATAACCAGGGCCGGATTTAGCACTACCAGCGCCCTGGGCGAGATTTTTACGGCGCCCCCTAACTGCAATTGAAACCCGTACGAAAAAAAGGCAAAATTTATTAAAAAAACTAATAAAATGTTACTTTTCTAACCTTTCTATCGGCGAACTCTTTTATTATGTTATCAAAGTCGATGTTTTCAGCGATTTCATTTTCGATTGACAAAGTTTCTAAGTTTGTCAATCACTGAGCTTTTTAACAGTATATAATCATCCCAAGGATCGGTTAGAATTTTCCGTTGATGAACAGAAGCTGAAAACAATCTGATATTGTAGATATCACAGCCACACGGTACATAAACTGCTAAGGAATTCTCCTTTGAACCCCAATATTTTTTCCTTTCATGTTCACCCCGTTGTCATAACCCTGACCCCTACAATCGTTCAATTCCAGTACGTATTTACTTAAAACATCAATAATAACTTCAGTCAGTCTTTCACCAGTTGACCCATTGACAGGTATAAATTCTATGAAATGCTTTTTTACCGATATTTTATCGTCATCTGATGATATATCAACAAATCGTATCGCCAGTGAAAGTTATTCACTGAAACAATATTTGTACGTACAATCAAAAACAATAATCGAAAAATCGTTAAGCAATAAACGCAAAACATCAAAAACTAATTAACTGTATCCTTAATATAATACAAATAATAATCAAATCAATGTTTTGCTATTATAAACCTAAAAGTTAAAATCATAAAAACTTTTTATAAATCCAAGAACTACAAACTTTGAAAATTAATTAACGGTTTTCATTGTTTTGATGAACACTAAACGTTAAATCTATGAATGCCACAATTGACTGGTTAAAAAGGCGCCAAAATAGTGCTACTTAATAGTAAATCAATCTCTACGAACATTACCCTTCAATGATCTCTAAGGCTCGATGCAGACGGGCGAGTACATTCGCGACGAGTATGCAGCGTTCTCGCCGCGAGCTCGTCGTCCCACTATGCACACGGGCGAAGCTTTTCTCGAAGATCGCAACTATGAATCATCAGTACGTTGTCGACTTCAAACATGGATGCATCAAGACGTGTTGCAGTGGCGTACTTTACTTACCATAACTTGTACTATAACTATTAGAAATAATTTAGGTTAAAAAAACTTGCATCAGTTATCAGTTTTGTATCCAATTATACAAGACGATCCATTATACAAATAGGATACATAAGATTACCAAATTATACACGTTTTGTATCCAATTATACGATCTGGCAGCCCTGAGTACGAACCACCACTGATTAATTTCTAGATGCGAGCACAAGCGGCCTACAGGTACTGCTTAACCGCCGGCGAGGAATTCTCGCCGCGAGATCGCGGCGAGTTCGCTGCGAGCTCTCCTACGTGTGAATCGCACCATTTGTTTCTTTGGTCCGCTACCTCGCGCGAGAAAAGTTCGCGACGAGTATGCAGCGTTCTCGCCGCGAGCTCGTCGTCCCACTATGCACACGGGCGAAGCTTTTCTCGAAGATCGCAACTATGAATCATCAGTACGTTGTCGACTTCAAACATGGATGCATCAAGACGTGTTGCAGTGGCGTACTTTACTTACCATAACTTGTACTATAACTATTAGAAAGAATTTAGGTTAAAAAAACGTTAAATAAAACTTGCAACAAGTAACTTCAACGCAAGTGAAAGTGACCCTTATTCTTGGAAGTACAAAAAATTAAATGTGGAAAAAAAAATTTATATCTGAGTTATCAGTTTTGTATCCAATTATACAAGACGATCCATTATACAAATAGGATACATAAGATTACCAAATTAATTCATTTCGGAAGCTCATAGTGGTTTGTATTTTAATTTCTCTCTCTTTCCACTGGATTAAAACCACTTAGTTGTTAAAAAAGTTTTTTTATTGACGTTTCGGCTTTCCAGATCGAAAGCCGTTATCAAAATGACATAAAATAAATAAATTTACTAGAAACAGAACACTTGATAATCTTGCAAAAATATGACATCAACATAGTATACATAGAATAAGATTTTGAGATTGAAGATGTCAAAATCTGTTTCAATCATATTTTTGTGACGTTTCTGGGAACGAATTTTTGAAAGGATAGCGCATTTGCATATTATAAGAGAATTTATACTTCGTCATAAATGAAGTTTTCTTATTAATATTATCATAAGAAAAATTTAAAATAGTGATTTTTATCAGCAAAATTTTGGCATGGCAATGGGTTCTCCTTTATCACCAAAATTGTGTGATATTTTCATGGAGAATTTTGAAATGGAAATTGTAAACAAACAAAATTTAAGACCTTCTGTCTGGTTTAGATATGTAGATGATATCTTTGCAATTTGGCAACACGATAGGGAAAATATTGATACATTTTTATATACTATTAATAATTCGGAACCTACTATTAAATTTACAATTGAACTTGAAAATAATAAAAAATTACCGTTTCTTGATGTACTAATACACAATAACAACAATTGTTTTGATACATCAGTTTTTAGAAAAGAAACACATACAAATAGATATCTAAATTTTAATTCAAACCACTCAATTTGTGTTAAACGAGGTATTGTCAAATCTCTTTCCGATAGAGCAAAAACAATTTGTTCAAATGACAATATCTTAAATAATGAATTATCACTTGTTAAATCTGTCTTGATTAAGAACAACTACCCAAGTAAATTTATAAATCGTGAACTTTACCGAGACATCAAAACTAAAGATCAAAATTTAAACCCCCCAATAATTCTTTCAAATATAGTAAAAATCCCTTATATTCCAAAATTATCCGAAAAAATTAGAAGGATTGGCAATAAATTTAATTTAAAAACAGTTTTTCAAACTAATAATACATTAAAATCTTTAATAGTAAATACAAAACCTTTTAATGAAATTCAAAACACAAAAAATTGTATTTACAAAATTCCATGCGAATGTAATAAATTTTATATAGGAGAAACATCTAGGCCTTTTCATATTAGACTTAATGAACACCAATCGTACATTAAAAATAAACAATTCGAAAAATCTAAAATATGTGAACATGCATGGGATTTTGGTCATAAAATACAATGGAATTCTTCAACTAGATTATTAAAAGAACCGAATAATTATAACCGCAAAGTTAAAGAAGCAGCATTGATATGCTTAAATAATAACGAATGTGTTTCTAATTGTTCGGTTGATATTTCAAAAATTTGGATACCTATTTTACAAAAAGAGTTAATTGCAAAAAGGATACCCTCTATATCGGGATAGTATCATAAGTTTTTATCTGGTTTTTTCTTATGATAATATTAATAAGAAAACTTCATTTATGACGAAGTATAAATTCTCTTATAATATGCAAATGCGCTATCCTTTCAAAAATTCGTTCCCAGAAACGTCACAAAAATATGATTGAAACAGATTTTGACATCTTCAATCTCAAAATCTTATTCTATGTATACTATGTTGATGTCATATTTTTGCAAGATTATCAAGTGTTCTGTTTCTAGTAAATTTATTTATTTTATGTCATTTTGATAACGGCTTTCGATCTGGAAAGCCGAAACGTCAATAAAAAAACTTTTTTAACAACTAAGTGGTTTTAATCCAGTGGAAAGAGAGAGAAATTACCAAATTATACACGTTTTGTATCCAATTATACGATCTGGCAGCCATGAGTACGAACCACCACTGATTAATTTCTAGATGCGAGCACAAGCGGCCGGCGAGACGTGTGAACTCCCCAATGTCTCTACAGGTACTGCTTAACCGCCGGCGAGGAATTCTCGCCGCGAGATCGCGGCGAAGTAGCAGTCCCTGGCGAGCGTCGGCGGCTAGTAGCGTGCACACGACGAGTTCGCTGCGAGCTCTTCTACGTGTGAATCGCACCATTTGTTTCTTTGGTCCGCTACCCCGCGCGAGAAAAGTTCGCGGCGAGCTCGCAGCGAACTTCGCGATAGAACTCGCCCGTCTGCATCGAGCCTAAGACCGTAGGACAACGCTGTTCGACTTATTTTGCACCGAGACTTTTCAATATGTTACCAGATTGTGTTAAAAATATAAATACACTGCCACATTACAAATATTTTATAAAAACCTGGATAGCCAGTAATAACAGATATATTTTTAACGATCTCATTGATTTAAGGTACCTAAAATAATATACTATTTAGAAGATTTAATATTTTAAACCAAATCTGAAAACTGAAATCCAAACCTAAATACTTATTACCCGATTATGACTTTAACTACCGAATGTGTCTATAACTAGTATCCCCAAATTATATCATTTCCTAACCCAGATAATGTTGGTTTCAATTTCTGTCATTGTGACTTTATTACTTATATATTTAAATGTTTCATAAAAACTTGTTTGTCATTGTTAATTAATTTAATATTTTTATACATTTAAATGTCTCATCTTGTTTCAATTTTTATATATTTAAATAATTCCTAATAACTTGTTTGTATTTGTCAATTAACTTAATTTTTCCTTTTTTATATTATTATTAGATATGTCAAAATAACTCGCACACAGGCATTAAAATGGCTCAGCGAGGTATCAACGTTTATTTTTATTTCAAATATTTGTAATAGTATGTATTTTAATTTAAATCCTTTAAAAAAAATAAACGTTTTTTTTTTTTTTTCTTCAGTGTCAACGGCATCGACTACCATGGCCATTAGCCTCGTGTTCTGTGTAGGCTTTGTTACTGTTTCCCAGCGCCGCTTTAGGAACAGCACTGTTAATTAGAACCCAACAGTGAATGGTCGAGTGGGGAATCACACCTGGTATATAAAAATGAATTTCTAAATTTTTAATTAATTAAAAATCAGAAAATGATTTCTGCCGTCGGTGGGATTCGAACCCACAACCCTTGGATTATGAGTCCAGTACTCTACCACTGAGCCACCCACTCCCTAATAAACGTTATTATTATTATTATTATTTTTATTTATTTATTTATTTATTTTATATATATACGGATATACCATTTTTACAGACAGATGCTAAACGGTACAAAGTGTAAATTATGTGCTAAAAAATAAGAAGTATATACAGAAATTATTTAAGAACTACATATTCAAACGCTTAACTGATTTTTTGAACGTTGTTGTAGTTATTCCAAACAACTCTAAACTACTACCATGTTCATTGGCCACTTTTAAAATTCTAGTAATTGGTTCGTTTTGACCATAGTTCGTAACATGAAACGGAATGTTAAATATCTCAGTATTACGAGTCCTTCTAACATTAGCATTGAAACAAATTAAACTTAACAACTCCGGAATTTGAATATGTCCATTTAGAATCTTATGAAGAAAAACTAAGTCTGCTTCCAGCCTTCTGTGATGTAGTGTCGAGATATTAAGCCTAGAAAGTATGTCATCGTATGTGTATTGTTGACGAGTAAAACCCATTTTGTATGCACATACTCTCAAAAATTTATTTTGAATTTTCTCAATGCTGTCAACATCAGTATTATATGAAGGAGACCAGATAATAGATCCATACTCTAAAACTGATCGCACCAAACTGAAATACAGTAACTTTAAAGTTTGTACAGAAAACTGATTGCTATTTCTAAGAACAAAGCCCAACATCTTCAATGCATTCGTGGTAATTTGATTAATATGACGTTTGAACGTTAGTTTAGAATCGAAATATATTCCTAAATCTTTTACATTATCCTGCTCCTGTAGATGTACATTATTTATGTTATAACTATAATTAACCGGTTCTCTCAACCTACTAAAAGTAATCTTAAAACATTTATTTACATTTAGGTAGAGCATATTTACTTCACACCAATTGGCTAAACATTTAAGGTCATTCTGCAACAAAGCGGCATCGATTACGCTATTAGCTATTCGAAACATTTTAAGGTCATCAGCAAACATAAGAAACTTACTATTTTTAATTATTTATGATATGTCATTAACGAATAAATTAAACAACAGAGGTCCAATATGAGACCCCTGAGGAACTCCTGAGGTCACCAATATGCATTGAGATAAACAGTTTCCATATTTTACATACTGACACCTACTAGATAGATAACTACTTATCCACTCAAGTATTTTACCTCCGAACCCATAACTATGTAACTTTGCAGTAATAATATTATTATTATTATTATTATTATTATTATTAATATTACGAACAACTAGCGATGATGTTTAACTCTTCGCGCCGCGCCCATAGCACATACAAGTGCAACCACATGCAGAGGTTAGGTGTTCCGATACAGTTTGTGTTTTGTGGACAGTAAAATAATAATTATTGTGCCAAATGGGACAGTAAAATAATAATTATTGTGCCAAATTAGTTAATTCTGGACTGGAGATCGACAAAGAATGGAAGGTACATTCTGATAATTACAAAAAATACTGGGGATACGCTTGGTAAAAATTATTTTGGCACACATTATACCTATACTAAAATCTAAGATGTTAAAATAAAAAATTGCTGTTTTTTTAACTTAAATATTTTTATTTTAGGTTGATATGGATTATAATGTCGCGTTCGAAAGTGGGGAGTTCTTTTTAAAAAATTGGGAAAAATGTTTTCCGCAAATACTGGCATTTTTGCAGAAAGGATAAAGCTGCTAGAGCCCTATTAGATAACGCCTTCAAGGAAACGTGCGACGAAAGTAAGTTCAAATTATAATATGCCAAAAAGTAGCATATTATTTTTGTATTTTTTTAGATGGAAAATATGCTTCACTTTTATATTTGGTGCCATCGACCAAATTTTGTTCCAAAAATTCATTTCGAAAGACGTCAGATATAAAATTTACAATAAAGGAATCATTTTTGTTTTGTGCTAAAACTCAACAAGAGCTGGAAATTGAGAAAATCAGCAATTCAAACCTTTATTTTATGCCTTGGAGACGTCATCTCTAAAATTTCAAATATTTGCGTCTACTTTGACGTAATTCGTGTTAAATTTTTTCATATACTTAAGGCAGTTGATATATGTTTTAAAATTATTTACTTGTTCAATTTAGATTTTCCACAAGAGAGCAAAATGTTTTGGGACTTTTTGGAAAAGTGTTTTATAAACATGCTATTCCCTTTGAAAGCACTAGGGTACACATGATTTGTGAATCAATAACATTAGAACAATAAAAAGTAACTACGTAATACATTTTTTTGTATAATCCTCTTCGAGTTGGTTGAATCTTGATTGTTCATATGGGAAATTCGAAAATATAGGTTTTGGGAAAACGCGACACATCAAATCAGTAGATTAGTAGGTAGGTGTTTTAATTTTTTTTAGAAATATCGTTTTGTTAACATTTTTGACAAAGTAATTACCAGTATACCTAATTTGGCGAGGTCTGATAAATAAAACTCAATAATATTACTAACTGGTGATTAAGAATCTATGCTCACTATTTATTGTTTTAATATACTGCTGTTATAGATTACCTAATGTCAATCATGCTTAACGTTAATAACCTATGATCGTAGACGTTGCTTTTCATTTATGGTTTTAATGTACAGAGATCATAGACGTATACTTACTTTTCATTCTTTTTAAAAACATTAACCATAGATTAATATCCATCGATTAATATCGCAACATTGATAACCTGCTATCATCATTGCGATCATAAATCTATGCTCATATTTTATTGATTTTTTGTCGTAACTTAAGGATTAGGAAAATTTACGTACGAACGTTTATTGTATTGATTATAGCTGTCACCTGCTGAAAATTAATGTTGACAAACATTGATTTGATGTACTTTTTCATTAATTACACGTACTTTTTTCGTTCAGTGTTCTACATGACTAATATCCGGAGGACAGTCAGCTATAATAAAATAATATTTCGATTTCTTCGCGCGTGAATTGATTTCTGACTTCACTTTCTCACTCATCAGCTCTATTGATTCGGCAAGTGCTCCTGCATAACTGGATCAAATTTGGCTAGTAGTTGTACTAAGCACAAGAACTTTCCTTTATTTGGCGTATTTAGTTTGTCGGAAGTACCTCTGAACGCCATATTGTTTTCAGCTAAATAAAGTGTAATATGCATCAATCTAGACAAAACATTATTCCATCTAGTAGGTTCCTTTCTAATCAACTGTACTCACCCCTAGCAGTTAGTTTGATAGACAGAAAAAAGTTCTTCATCAAGAATGACTCAAATTATCTCCAAATTATAATTATTACATTTTCCATCGTCCGCAATCAGGGATTCTTAGAACAAAAGCTTAAATCAATATCCATTTAAATTAATATCCTTTAGAAATCCCGCAAGAATTAACATGCATAAAGGAACTAAAACAGAAGATTATAGTTTTATCACTTACTAAACCCTTTCCTATCTCTTTAATAATTCAAGAAATTGTTAAGGACCCTTTCTGGGAGTCTCCGTGCTCTTAGACGATCTTCACTTCCGATCCTGAATTTCTCATAACTCAGAATTGAGGACGCGGACGTGCGGAACTTAAGTCGCATCCTTTGGCTTACAGTTTGTCCCCGGAATTGAGTTATCTATAAGATATACGAAGGGATGCGCCAAGTCCTGCATTTAAAAATAATAAAAAAAACTCCTTTTGAAATATATGAAACTTAAATACACTTTTTGACCACTCTGTAAGAGAAAACAAATTTAAACTGTGTCAAAAAAAATATAAGTCACTAGATATTCAAAATTCTTATCTCTAATCTACAAAATTCTATTTTTTAGTAACACATAATGACAGCCTGCTTTTTTCAAGAAAAATATTTGGTTCTGAATTGGATCAACCTTGTAAAAGAGCTATGTGGAAGGATGTAAGAAATTGGCAGAACAGATTTGCTGTCAAATGTACTCATTTGTCAAATAATCAGTAGCAGAAAATAATTGGTTGTTTTTTTTTGTTCCATATTTTTCTGTATCTGAAAAAGATTTACTGTTCAATTTTCTTTCGATAGTAATTCACTCAATTTGGTTGTCTCATCAAAGCCTCACACCCCCCATCCTCTAAATGATAATGTATTGCTTAATTTATATTTGCTTTCAATTTTGGAAGAAAGTGGTAGACTTGTATCTTAATTGGAAGTTCCTGCGAAAAGGAGGAAAATTTTAATTAATTTTCATTTAGAAAACGCTGCCCGCTTGACACAGGAAATAAGAAAATGGAAAAAACGCCTGAAGGGCGATATAAAACAATTTCGCAACAATCCTGTTGTACAGGTGAAAGAAATATAAAAAAAAATCGATTGGAACTGTAAATTGAAAATACGACTTTTCGTTTCAGTTTCTGGCTAATAGTTTTGTACATTATGAGCTTAAACATAATTTTTTCAAGCTTTTTTAAGTTTCTTCAACCCATGTCGGATTATTAAGCATGACTTAATATCGAAATAAAACGAATTTAATTTATAAAATAAAATCGTTGGAAAACCTATCTCTGTCTCTAAATACGATTTTTTACAAGCTGAAAATGTCTTTGAATTCTCCGTAGTGTACAACAAAAACATTGATTTGTTTATTATTTGTATTTATAGAACTCCCAAATCAAATGTCCACCTTTTTCTCGAGAATCTTCTTAATTTACTTGACGCATTGCCTATAAAAAGTAGGAAAATTTTATGCGGCGATTTAAATATTGACTTTGCTAATGTATGTGCTACTCAAAAGTCTTTGACAAATATTTTTGAATCATTCAGTCTCACTATGCACGTAGATTCGCCAACTAGAATCACCAAAACATCAGCAACAATTATAGATTACGTAGTCTCCGATTTTAAACGCGCTGATGTTAAACACCAAGTAATTAGCTCAGGTCTTTCGGACCATGAAGCAGTTTTTGCCAAATTTGCGGTACCACGCACAGCCCCAAAAAAAGTCATTCAGTTGGGTAGAATTTTCTCTCAGCGTAATTTTGAAAAATTTTTTAACTTGTGTCTAGGTACCAATTGGAATGGTCTTTCTTTCAATACAGCGTTTCCCCTTCGCCCCATTAAAACTAAAGGTCATAAACCTTGGACAACTAAAGGAATAAGAATCTCTTCAAAAAATATGAGGTCACTTATGTATATTAAAAAATTCTCAGATAACCCCCTAATATTAAATTATATCAACAACTACAGAATACTGTATCGGAAAATTATCAAATCTACTAAGAAAAACTATTATAAAAATGGCATCTCAAGAGCTATAAACTCTTCCAAAGAAACCTGGTCTATTATAAATGACTTAAGAAATAAAACCCGTACTTCAAACACTGTTAATCCTAGTCCTGATGAACTAAACAATTATTTTGTTAATGTAAGTAAGAATATCAGCTCTAACATAGCTCCGGGGCAGGATGCTCTCTCCTTCCTCCTACCTACTAAAAGGGTCACTAATAGTTTCTTCCTAGGGCCAGTAGATAAGCACGAACTAGTGCAAACCAAAAATAGCATTCAAAATAAATCTTCCTGTGGAAATGATGGCTTGTCCACTAAAATATTTTCAAATATACCTGATGTAGTAATTAACATTTTAACTTCGCTGATTAATGAATCCTTCGAATCTGGTATCTTTCCGAGCTGTCTAAAAACAGCTATAATAATCCCACTTCATAAGGGTGGCAACAAAACCGAAACTTGTAACTATAGACCTATTGTTCTATTACCTACCTTATCGAAGATAATAGAAAGGCTAATGAAAAATCGCCTACTGCTCTTTCTTTCCAAACAAAACATCATAACACCTCATCAATATGGTTTCCTTCCTAAAAAATGCACTACTGACGCAATGTTTTCCGTTCTTAATGAAATATATACATCACTTAATGATAAACTTTTCACAGCTTCAGTATTTTGTGACTTTGCAAAGGCCTTTGATTGTGTTAATCATGAAATCTTAATTAAGAAACTACAAATTTATGGCGTACGGGGTTCTCCTTTGCAATGGTTTAAAACTTACTTAGAAAATAGAAATCAGCAGGTACGTGCTAATTGTGCTGATTCTTCAAATCTGCCAATTAGCAGTGGCGTACCTCAAGGTTCAGTGTTAGGTCCAATTTTATTTTTATTATTCATCAACGATATCACAGACTTAAAAATAAGTGGAAGAATTAGTTTATTTGCCGATGACACGAGTGTAACCTGAAGTAGTTCTGATATACAGACATTACAATCTAGCATAAACAAAGATCTCGTTACTATTAAGTCTTGGTCTGACTCGAATGGGCTTTGTTTCAACACCTGTAAAACCGTAGCAATATCTTACAGAGGTACTTTACAGCCTATAACTCTAAGCAATAATCCGATTCTAACGGTGAACTCAATTAAGTTTTTAGGTCTTTATATAGACAAATTCCTGAAATGGTCCACTCATATTGATACCTTGGCAAAAAAATTGTCTTCTGCATGTTTTGCCATTTATTTATTTATTTAGCGTATGGCAACACATGATTTAAAAACAGTAAACAAAACAGAATTTATAAAATACAAAAATGTAAATTGCTTAGATATTGACACTTAGATCTACTGATGCCCTCAATGTTCAATTGGCAGATACGGACGCTTTGACCAATATTCTTTGTCATGTGGTCCTGAGGAGGACCATTTTCTGCATTTACTTCAACCATGTGTCTAGTGATCAGGAAATCGCGAGGATATAATCTGATCGCCACTTGTTTGCCATTAAAACTGTTTCTAAAGAGCTGACCCCTACTACTGCATTAATGACCTACTTTTCCTTATTCGAATCTCACCTTCGCTATGGTTTACCGTTCTGGGATTCTTGTAGCTTTTACCACTTCGAATCTATTTTCAAATTACAAAAAAGAGCAATTCGTTATGTATTTGGTTTAAGTAGTAGGACACACCGTGAAAATTACTTTAAAAATTTCAAAATTCTAACCCTTCCTGCTCTATTTATCTTTGAATCCGTCTGCTTAGTTCGCAAGCACATTCACAAGTTATCAGAAAGACCAACTCGTAGATATCCTACAAGAAATTTAGATACCTACTGATGTTTACTTAACTATTCCCACCTCTGACCTAATAAAAAATTCTATTACCTAGAATGCAAAAAAATTGTATAATAACCTCCCGATACAGCTAAAATCTATAAATTCATATGACAAGTTCAGAAGATCGACTAGGGCTTTTCTTCAAGAAAGACCATTTTACACAGTGGCAGAATATTATAACGTGCCTTAGACTTTTGGGTTGCAGCATATAGGAGCAATAATTAAATTAAGTTAATTTGAAAATTTTTATTTGAACAATAATTTATAGTGACGGATATTGCATATCCAATGCAATTGTTATTGATATATAGGCGAATCAAAATAACTAATACGCCCTCTCGTGGTGGCAAATGCAACCCTTTTCACAGACATTCATTTTATTGTTTTGTACTTGTTGAATAGGTCGTTTTATATTTGCTCGTAAAAAACAGTTGTGTAGGGTACTTTTTTCAAATAAGAATGAGTAATTCATATTGTTCCGTACCTCAGTGTTCATCATGGACGAAAACAAACAGAGATTTAAGTTTCCATTTGTTCCCAGAGGCTGGAAAATGTCGCGTGAAAGTAGAATCTGAGTTAGGACGCCCCACATGGATGTGTAGGCGTTTACCTTGGATTTTAAGACTTCAAATTGGAAAAGTTGTGACTAAGAATATGGTCGTTTATTCAAAACATTTTATTGATGACGATTTTTTCCGAAGAGGTAAATAAAATAATTATATGCCATAGGAAGAAGAAGTTTAAAGCTGACAGCTGTTTCCAGTCAGAATTTGTCGATTTCATTAGTTCAAACTACAGAACCAGAACCAGAAGCCGCTGAAAGAAGTGAAAGGTTAAACAGGAAAAATACTGTTAAAATTATAGATTTCACAGACTGTCAGTGCAATGAAGAACGAGGGCCTGAACGTACTAACGATTTGGAAGGTGCACAAAGCCTGCTAATGATCTTAAATGAGCAAGAACAGTATGAAGGACCCACTAAGTTTCGTGACTTTGAGGTGAAAGTAAATACTTAAAAAATATCAACATTGAGTGATCTCTTAAAAACAGATAGTGCTCTTAATAGTTTTACTGGAATTTTCAGTTTTCAGCTTTTGGATACAATTGTGGAAGCAGTTCAAATGAATTATACTGACAATTTGCCTTATTTGTTTTATACAACTATCTTATAACCTTTGTCAATATTTTTTAGAAAATGTTATATTAAAATCAATAATTGCAATGCTATTAAAATAAAATTGTAGAAAATGGGAATGTTTTATTGAATGTGTTGGGAAAATGAAATTATTTATAAGTAATATATTTATTTGTTACATACATAAATTATGAATCATTTTTATTAAAAAGTTATATTTTACTGTCCATAACTTATTTTTAGTAAACTCCTCATCAATCAATTTCCAGTATTTTGAATTGCTGTAACGTCTTACACCTTGTACAAGTAATTAGAAGTGCAGAAATGTTTGCACTTCCCACCATTTCCTGCCTTATATGAGCTCCTCATATTATTAAGCTGGCCTCTTATTTTATGTGGATCAGATTTCAAATCACTTGTTTGCAAACACAAACCGCAAATAAAGATGTTTTTACTTTGGCTTTGCCTATTAGAATCCAATTGACCACACAATTAAATAATTAGCATTTAAAACTTCCTCCTCTTCATAGACACATCTAGATGTATTTGTACCTCCATAAATCCTTAAATACAAGAAAACACGATTAGATTGTGAATTAGAAAGGCAACTTTAACATCAAAATAAATGCTTATTTTTACATGAAATGAAAAAGATTACTTACCTATATGATAAATAATAACTAATAATAAACTTTTCACACAAATTAGTCTTTAATAAATGGTAAAAAATGCTAAAATAAAAATATCAGACATACACAAACAAATCACAACAACGAGCCAATGTCTGTGAAAAGCCACCGTGGCGCTGCCATCTTATTTTCAGATGCCTATTGTTTGTGTTTTGTTTTGTCTAGTAATTTATTTTTATTTTTATTATGATTAGTTTCGCTTTGTCTATAAAATTTTTGTAATTTTTCTATGACAATAAAGCATATTCTCTCTCTCTCTATATAAGTTTTCTCACTTTTTCCCCTCGTTCCAACCCAGAAATACCAGCGGGCATTTTATATCTATATAAGATGACTTAATAATTAAGTCGTTTATGGTGATTTATGACCTTCTTAGGTTTCTGGTTCTACTTTACACAGATTATTTTGATGTTTTTTAACATTTTTTGAAAAAAAACCTACTTCTTGAATATTTACACCTGTTCAGAATACAAATAACTCATATCTATGCCTTATATTTCACTAAATTCCATTACAAAGCTTGATATATACGTACATCTTGAGAACAAACTCTAAAAATCGGATCATCGACTGTTATGAAATGAAATCAGTCGTCTCGGTTTGGCAATATAGATTTTCTTCAAGTGTCATAAAGCATGCAAATGCAACGAATCGAAAAAGGTATATTTGGGTATGTAGTTTCAAAAATTCACTTGGGAATGCAAAAAGATTGAAACGTCGGATGCCATCATTGAATATTGAAACACCGACATGAGGGATATTTCCAGTGGTGTAACTACGATAGGTTTAATGCATTTTCCAAAGGATGAAATTACAAAACAAATCAAAAATAAACAGAAATACCACAAGGAACTAACCTGGGTCCTATTCTCTACTTATTACATCCTAAGAATCCTTCGCTTAGTTTAGATAAACTATTGGTTGTCCAGCTGAGATAGGTGATAGTTGAGGGAGCTGAGTCCAGAGAGAGCCAAAAGCTTAGAAGACTGAGAGCTAAGAGGATAAAACTGAAAGATCTGATTGAGCTGAGAAGCTTGAAAGATAACTGAGAGAGCTAACAGTTGAAAGAGCTGGCAGATGTGAGCTAAAATGTGAGGTGTGAAGTAAAAAAAGTGAAATTTCGTTTACTGATTAGAACTATAACAAAATATTCTAAAACCAGGACATTTAACAAATCCCATATCATTTAGTCCAGTAAATGAAGGACTGAAAAGATCGAAAGCTGGGAATAAGTCGGGCATGAGTTCCCACATAGCGCAATTTGTAGGTCATCGCAGGTGTTTTAACATGAGAAAATCCTTAACGCGTTGTGGTCAAGGGGAGGGGCTGAAAATGGGCCCCAAAACCTGGAAAATGGGTTTCCCGCTAATATCTGGCTAAATATGCCAATTAGAGAATTTTTGTTCAGACAAAAAATGGAGATCAGCTCATTCTCTACAAAAATGGCCCTTATCATTTTCTTCGAAAATTCAATAGTTTTCGAGATAATGGCACTCAAAAGTCCCCTCATTTCATCTGCTGCTCTACCTTCAGGAATTCCGCTTTCTATGAATTAACGCGTAACCGGGCGGACGAATTGTTCAATATCTCGGGAAAAAATTAATATTTTTCGATGATTCAAAGTTCATCGGAATGGCAAAACCCGTAGCTACAATTCCATGTGACTTGAAGTCAGTTCGTATTTACCAAAAATATTTAAAAAAAGCGGTCAAAGTTTTTTTCAACAATATTTAGAGGCTGCTTCATTAATTTATTCATATTTTCTTTAAAAATAGGCATTTATTCTAATTTTGCCTTGATAATGGAACCTTAGGGGGTCTTGAATGACCTCAGAAATTTACTTTCATCTAATTATTAATCCTCAAGAAATAAAGAACGGGGAACAAGAAATGGATAAACAAAAAAAGGCCGGTTTTGACTCGTGTGACCAATTTTCCTCATTTCTCGAAAATTATTGGACTCTATTAAAAATAAAAAAATATATTCGAAAAGTAGACCATCTAAGCTTTGAAATGATGTGCATTGGAAATCAATATAACGGATCATAAGATTATAATTCGCGCTTGTTCCGAAGATTCTTTGGAACTTCGAAATCGGCTAAAATATGCAAATAAACAAATCAATTGTATATTAGAACGCCAGAAAAGTATTGCAGGAGGATTAATAATTAGATGAAAGTAAATTTCTGAGGTCATTCAAGACCCCCTAAGGTCCCATTATCGAGGCAAAATTAGAATAAATGACTATTTTTAAAGAAAATATGAATAAATTAATGAAGCTGCCTCTAAATATTGTTGAAAAAAACTTTGACCGCTTTTTTAAATATTTTTGGTAAATACGAACTGACTTCAAGTCACATGGAATTGTAGCTACGGGTTTTCCCATTCCGATGAACTTTGAATCATCGAAAAATATTAATTTTTTCCCGAGATATTGAACAATTCGTCCACCCGGTTGCGCGTTAATTCATAGAAAGCGGAATTCCTGAAGGTAGAGCAGCAGCTGAAATGAGGGGACTTTTGAGTGCCATTATCTCGAAAACTATTGAATTTTCGAAGAAAATGATAAGGGCCATTTTTGTAGAGAATGAGCTGATCTCCATTTTTTGTCTGAACAAAAATTCTCTAATTGGCATATTTAGCCAGATATTAGCGGGAAACCCATTTTCCAGGTTTTGGGGCCCATTTTCAGACCTACAAAATGCGCTATGTGGGAACTCATGCCAGACTTATTCCCAGGTTTGACCCTTCAGTTACTGGACTAATTAGGAAGCGGAATAGATTACACTTTCAAACTGTGATATTTTTTTTATTGCACTTATACACTTTTAATCATCATAAGTTTCTGTATATCCAAACATCCTCATCATTTTATTACAGTCATTAATAACTTTGTCTCTGCCAATGGATATTCTCGAGTAATATCAAAAGAGTTTCCGGACAGGATTCGGATATCGGAAACAGCACTGGATGTCTGCCAACAAACCGATGCTATACCCGTTCTGTCAATGACGCTCCCGTCGGTTTTAGCCTACAACTGAAGTAATTTCATGGAAGAGATATTGAGACAAAGTATATTGGAACATATTTCAATTTTCTGGGATTTTATTAACGGCTTTTCGAATGTCTCGTGCACTCGCAAATGCATGAGTTCGTGCGTAATTGGTTATCGTGCGAGCCTCGTTGAAGGTTCTTTTAAAAAGTCAAGCAGAAAAATTTGTATAGTAAATATTTTCAATTGCAGAACAAACTGGCTTATATTATGCGCTTTTATTGCTATAATTCACTTTTAAACTTAATCGTTAGAGAGCCTAAGTTAATTTCCGTTGTCCGTTAGTCTCTATCGGTTCTGGAAGCGTACAGACGGACAGACGGACAGACGGACAGACGGACAGACGGACAGACGGACAGACGGACAGACGGACAGACGGACAGACGGACAGACGGACAGACGGACAGACGGACAGACGGACAGACGGACAGACGGACAGACGGACAGACGGACAGACGGACAGACGGACAGACGGACAGACGGACAGACGGACAGACGGACAGACGGACAGACGGACAGACGGACAGACGGACAGACGGACAGACGGACAGACGGACAGACGGACAGACGGACAGACGGACAGACGGACAGACGGACAGACGGACAGACGGACAGACGGACAGACGGACAGACGGACAGACGGACAGACGGACAGACGGACAGACGGACAGACGGACAGACGGACAGACGGACAGACGGACAGACGGACAGACGGACAGACGGACAGACGGACAGACGGACAGACGGACAGACGGACAGACGGACAGACGGACAGACGGACAGACGGACAGACGGACAGACGGACAGACGGACAGACGGATAGACGGACAGACGGACAGACGGACAGACGGACAGACGGACAGACGGACAGACGGACAGACGGACAGACGGACAGACGGACAGACGGACAGACGGACAGACGGACAGACGGACAGACGGACAGACGGACAGACGGACAGACGGACAGACGGACAGACGGACAGACGGACAGACGGACAGACGGACAGACAGACAGACAGACAGACAGACAGACAGACAGACAGAAGCGTTCCTTATGTTTTAGGAGTCTAAAATATGCTAAATGTTGGCTTTTTTTCGCATTTAATGCTTAAGAGAATGTACTTTTTCGGAATATGAATAGGAGTAAAAAATTAAACGCCTTTTCTATTCGGTACAACGGTATATTGTTGTAGCTTCGCCACCCAGTATGATTATTTAATTTAATATTTTCCTGGTAATAGTTGTCGATCTATAATTGCTTCAGCCTAATAAATTAAGCTGAAAAATTAAATTAGATCATGTAGAGTTACTTGGAAGTTTATAAATGTTTTATGAGCAAATGGATATTGAACATAACCTAGGAAGCTTCAGTATTGGTATTGATTATTTTTCAGTTGCTTGAATCAGTATAAACCGGAAATATTTTTGTAGATGTTGTCTGTGTTTAAATTAACTATTGAATGTTTAAAACCTAAGAAATTTGGATAGATTTATGAGATATTTAGTGAGTTATCGATGTATTGTATCCATAATTGTATACAAGGAAAGTTTAAAGGTTTTTTTCGCTTACCAAAATGAATCATATCAATCCTAAAAATCAGACCGAAATTAATATTTTCTGCCCTCGTGCCGCAAAAATCATAGGTACATTGGTATTACTTAACTTTCTCATTAAATTCTGTCTGTATTTATAAAATTTTTGTTATATTTTCCTATTTTTTGTTTTTTTTGTAGGCTAAAAACAGTTCTGTGTCGTACAAGCAGAAAAAGCTTTAGAAACCCTTAGCGTAAGCTGCCCTTGCTTCGCTTCGCTCGCTCATGCATCTTATTATTTATTATGCCCCACGTTGGGCACCATTTTGTTGGTTAATTAATGTTTAATTTTTTTTATTAGAGTATTCTTCCAATTTAGGTATATCAATTTTATTTACTATCGCAAATACAGTGGCGCCGCGCATAATAAATAAAATATATAAAATATGGGTTTTTGTGATATAAAAATTAAACTAAAGCTTCCTAAAAAGTACACACATTTTCTCCAAAAGATTAACGTGTAGACAAGAATACTTAGGAATCACATTTATTGAGGGAACTCTGCAGGATAATTTACTTCAAGTTCGTATAATTGCAGAATTCGCTAAAATGACCCCAGAAGAATTTACCGGTGAAATTTATCTGATTATTTCCCTTGCCTGTGAAATATCAATTTTTAACCAATCACGTGCTTGGAAACTGATTTGACGCAGCCAATCAAAACAAAATAAAGCGACTATTCACCTTGGTGGTAAATATTCGGCTATTTGATCATCGTCCTCAATATTCACCTGAAGGACGGTATTTACAGAATTTTTTTTTGACTCGGGAAATAATCTTATTAAATATAACGCGACCTTGACAAATTAGCTACTATTTTTATTGCTACTAAATTTCTCGTATATTTTACAATTTATCTCGATAATTTTGGCATTAATAATCAAAGAATAACTCCCTCGAGCTAAAGCTCTCGGGAGTTATTCAGATTATTGATGCCAAAATTAAGTCTCGACGAATTGATCCTAAAATAAACTCGAAATTTAGATGCAATAAAAATAGTCGGCTATTTGTCAAGGTCTTGGGATATTACTGTCGACTATTTCACTCGTCTTAATTTCCACCAATCACAAACGCGTAATTTTGAATTACAAATGGTTTCTAGATGAAAAAACTCTATGACAGCTCCTGTCAGTAGTTTTTTCGAGTTTACCTGCGGCAAAACTTGTTGTCACCAAAAATTACAATACCTTTGATAATAAGTATTTATAAATATATATATAAAGCTAATCCTGAAAGATTGGGCGTGGAATATTAAGAAAGAAAACGGTGAAAATTACAAAGAACTAGTTTTGAAGACAATATGGAATACCGTTGCAAAGAAATGCAAGAGATGTATTTTGTGAGGTAAAAAATAATTTTCGATCCATTTAAAGATATTATCTTCAAGTCTAGTAGGGTAGCTCGTAATGGGAAACGAAGGAATTTGCAGATGTGCGCCAGTAAAAGGAAATCTAGCTCTGTTTGGCAATGGTTTTATTATGGGACTCCAGCTTCAGTAGAACTTGACTGGAGAGGTGGAGAAGCAGTCAATTGTAGAGTGACACCTTAGAACCTCCAGCTAAAAAACAGAAAACAGAATATCCTGCAGCCACTTCTCGAGCTTCTCACTCTACAGCTGGACCCATCATCAACATTAATGATTTACCTACATCCAACGTTATCAATGAGTTGACAAAGATTAACAATACTCCTACTGTGTATCAAAATTGCAATTTATATTTTAATTGTATCATAAATAATTAAGTTTGTAGTATTTTGTAATTAAATAAATTACCTGTTTTTCAGTTTTCAAATTAATACCGACCTATTTATTATGTATGCATCTATAATAGGTAGTATGTTTTGTATGCAGAATAATATTTTACTCATGAAATGGTCTTGCCAAATACCATTCGGGCATCTAATTTTTCCTGTGAAAAACATCGAAAAAACACAATGCAAAGTAATATTTTTTTAACAAAATGCATTCGAGTCGGATTTTTGTTGCTACCAGCACTCATGCTTCTTGTGAAAATATTACTTAGCAACGTGTTTTTTCGATTTTTTTCGGAAAAATTAGATGCCCTTATAATATTACTTACGAAATTGGCTTGTTCTTCGTTTAGGTAACTGCTAAGCTAAACTTTCAGTAAATTGTATGTGAATAAATAAACAACTATAAAACATACATAAATATTTTCTTGTATTTAATATAAGCAATTTTATACACTTATTGCGTATAAAATTGCAATAAAATAATAAACAGGTACTTTTTTTAAAATATTTCAATTTACCAGATCCAAGTTCTTGGCTAAAACAAAGCATTGACCTCAATTTTAAAATAAAAAAAAATTTAGTGTACTAGCGAAACAATCCCGTCATCATTCCGCAACAAATCTTTCATAAAAGTGTTTTCTATGAAACCGGCTCGAAGTGGTAAAAAATTCCATAAGCTAGAGCATCTCCTTGGGAATTGCACTCATGTAGAATAAAAAAAAAATGAGAAAGAAAACCACTACGAGATGTCAAGGTTCACTGCGCTAATATCTCAGAGTTGATCCCCATCCAATGCACTAAGAATTCCATTTCCGGATGGTAAGATGACGAAAAATAACGGGAATTTGAGTTTTTTATAAGCTCTTGACAATAGAATGTTTAGATCAATAAATAAAAGTATTAGAACTTGACTTTAATATATCTGTACAGGGTAGTAGAATGTTTATCGGAGTTTCCTACGGAATATTTTTAGACCTACAGGTTTGTCAATGTTTTTTTACTCGAAGTTTCTTGAAGAACGCCAAAGGTTCTAGTTCCCAACTCCCAAATATGTGTCATCGCGTCCAAAATCCTTAAACCAACCAATTATGAGCTGGTAAACGTAACAGACTGTAGTTTGAGTTTTATATCAATCTGGCAAAAAGCGTCCTGGCTAAACACATGGAGTTTTACTGAAATTACTTAGCAAATTGATCGAAACACCTCACACGGGGGTTTTTCGGGTCTCTCGTCACAGATCTGACATAGACATCGTCCTCCGGAGGTCCTGGTGCACGCAACCTGGCTAAAAGCGACATCTCCTGGAGTTTTACTGAAATTACTTACTAAATCGTTCGAAATACCTCAACATAAGGTTTTTCGGGTAGTTCGTCCCAGATCTGACATCGACATTGTCCTCCGGAGGACCTGGTGCACGCGACCTGGCTAAAAACGTCATCTCCAGGAGTTTTACCGCAGGAGGACGATGTCGATGTCAGATCTGAAACGTGTGAGGTGTTTCGATCGATTTGATAAGTAATTTCAGCAAAACTCCAGGTGTTTATCCATGTAGCGTGCACCAGGTCCTCCGGAGGACGATTTCGATGTCAGATCTGAAACGTGTGAGGTGTTTCGATCGATTTGATAAGTAATTTCAGCAAAACTCCAGGTGTTTATCCATGTAGCGTGCACCAGGTCCTCCGGAGGACGATTTTGATGTCAGAACTGGGACTAGCGACCCGAAAACCCCCAGAGTAAAGATGATTTTTGATGGGTTAACAGGGAACGCCAGGTGATAACGTTCCTGGCGCCGTCCTGACCTCCAGGTACACCGAAGGCTCATTTGGCCATCATATTCAGGTTAAGCGACCCAAAACACCCCCGAGTACTGAAATTCATACGGTTCTGATGTTTTCTGTGCAAGATATGAATTTTTTCTTCAACACTTGGAAAGAAGATTTGCACTCCTTGATGCAGCGGTGCAATTTCAAAAAAGTACATGATCAAAGACGAGCTAACGAAGTGAATGCAAAAAACCCCATCTCTACCCGACCTACTGATCCAAAATTCCACATTTTTCTGCTATATTTTCTCGCCTATAGTCAGAATTAACAAGCTAGTGATATATATCTGTCTTTATTTTTTGTTTCCCTATCGCAGGGTTGTTTCTGTGGTAACGGGTTACCTGATCCAATCAGAATGTTGTATTTCGTACCCCGCGCGTTTAACTGTTGCTAAGATCTACGTTTTCAGATTGAGCAATACGTTGGAGAAGTTGGCGATTGTTTTTTATGAATTATGATTTGGAATTAAGGCCAACTCGTTGTCAGTGGCGTAGATATATTTTATTAACTGTTATTTCATTAGATATTGCCAGTGACGGCAACAATAATTAAATAGCCAAGGGGTTTCAAATATGCTTATTTATTAAAAAATTCATTTACAAAATACCTAAAAACAAACCTAATGAATCCAGCATTTCAAAATAATACAAATAAAAAAATCACAATACACAAAGCCATTTTCCATTCCAATCTATCATCTAATACCGATATCCGCCATCAGAGGGTCGCTTATTTGGAGCCAAATACTGCCTATCAACGTCAACTTCAGGCCTACTGATGTCAATCTCTTGCCTACCAACTTCTACACTATCCGAATCGTCGAATTCTTGAGAAGTTCTAGAAGCAGCACGACCAGTATCTGCAGTTCTTTGACCGGCTCTATTGAAGTTAGACGAAGTACGTTGGGAAGTTCTGCCAAAGTTAAAACTTCTACCTCCAGATCTTGAATAATCGTAACCGTGTCCTGATTCACTGAAATTTGTTTAAAGAAGTTGTAAAGGCAAGTCAATTAAAAACACATAAAAAACTGTCTTACCTGTTAGTTTCGTATTTTTCAGCGGCTCTGTTAAGATCTATAGACCTTTGAATGACTTCTGGAACTGGCGGTGGAGTTGGCAAATGATCTCCAAATGCTCTGAAACCATTTTCGTCTGCTATGTAGCTAACAGTAAATATTTGACCGTCGGGTGCTTGGAAAGAGTACGAACCCTGAACAGTGTTAGCTTCGTTACCCGTTCCTACATTTTCTAAATGCCCTTCTTCTTCTTGACTGATTCTATTATCGGTTTCGTACCTAAAATAAAATAGAATTAAACGTTTATCCGCCATATTTTACAAATCCGGCTCGAAGTACCATGTTAATACGGCTCGAAGGACCAAGTTATAAAACCCGCTATCAATTGTACAATAATTCTGAATCCTGAAAGAATCCCGTACATTTTTAAAATACAGATTTGAAACGAAATGTTTTTTTCGCTCTCAATTCAATACCCAATAAAACGAACTGACGATTACTTACGCAAATCTGTAACTTCCATCTCCATTATTGTCATTGCTCGATCTTAAAATGGGGATCGGTGGTTCTGAATACGTTTCAGCCGATCGAAATGATGCAGTTTTTGTGGCAGGAAGATTGGACGGATTTAAATTCGAACGCCCAAACGAAGAGGACGTAAATGGATTGAAAGATCCTGTAACACAATGAGTATATACGGCTTGTCTCAAAAGTCTACGACGAAATTTTATCTGCTTAAAAATATTAGAAACAAATTTTAGAGAGAAAGTATAAGGCGTTTTTTTTATCAAATTGGGACTTACTGCTGTATAAACTATTCTAATTTCCAAAGTTCAACTATTCTACCTCATAATCTGCCTAGAACTATTTCAATGATTTAATACCACCTTCTAAATTCTCAGTCACTTTACATAAAGTTAGTTTTCGGTAATGATTACATATTGAAAGTATCTATACGACGAACGTATAAACTTATAATGAGTGTTGATGGATATTTTGAACAATCAGAATCTGACTGATGGTAATTAAAATCATAAATACGAATTTCTGAAATTGCAAATTAACTTTGTTGGTAACACACGTTTGTTCAATTCGTCTTGAATTAGTTACATTGAAATTTATAAATGACCTGTTGGAAATTCCTGCAATCTGAGAAACAAATATTATACGTAATTCATTTCGGAAGCTCATAGTGGTTTGTATTTTAATTTCTCTCTCTCTCTCTCTCTCTCTTCACTGGATTAAAACCACATAGTTGTTAAAAAAAGTTTTTAATTTTCTATCGAAAGCCGTTATCAAAATGACAACAAAATAAATAAATTTACTATAGAAACAGAACACTTGATAATCTTGCAAAAATACATCGACATAGTACACTTAGAATAGATTTTGAGATTGAAGATGTCAAAATCTGTTTCAATCATATTTTTGTGACGTTTCTAGGATGCGCTATCCTTTCAAAATTCGTTCCCAGAAACGTCACAAAAATATGATTGAAACAGATTTTGACATCTTCAATCTCAAAATCTATTCTAAGTGTACTATGTTGATGCCGTATTTTTGCAAGATTATCAAGTGTTCTGTTTCTATAGTAAATTTATTTATTTTGTTGTTATTTTGATAACGGCTTTCGATAGGAAAGCCGAAACGTCAATTAAAAACTTTTTTTAACAACTAAGTGGTTTTAATCCAGTGAAGAGAGAGAGAGAGAAATATTATACGATTTTTCAGCGTGAAATTCGTAAAACTGTAACACTAAAAAATCACTTAATTGGAATTCTAAAAATAGTATAAAACTTGAAATTTGGTGCAATCGTAATTTTGGGTCAATAAATAGATTTCTGAAGTTTAAGTAATCGTGAAAAAATACGTTGTAGGCCAGGTGACGGAAAAGCAAGGAAAAAACAATTTTGAAAATGTTTTTTAAACCAAAATACATAAAAATGTGCATTAGAAATTATTACTTTTAAATTATAATCCAATTTTTTCAACTGATTTTTTATTGACTGAATATAATATAATTTCTTACTAAACGTTTGGTTTTTTGGAAATTTACGTACCTGATGAAGTTGCTGGCCCATTTGTACGAACCCTAGCAAATACATGGGAGTCTTTTGAAGGAGCACTTAAAAAATCCGAACCTCCTGCACTTCTGGCGTTACTGGGGGGCAAATAGTTGTTTTGCAGTTTATCAGCGAACGTTGATGTCAGGAAAAGTGACAAAATGATCTGTAGAAAAATAGAATCACGTAAAATTGAAACTATTTTATAAATATAAGCTTTTAAAAAAATAATATCTGGTCACCGAGCTTCGCTCTTAATATTCAAATCTACATTTTTAAGCAGCCCAATGAGTATATAATTTAAGTATATTTATAACATGACAAATTATTAATTAATTCGCGAAAATCACGGAGTGGGCGACATCTACTTGAACTACTGATAGGGAGATAAATAAAAAGTTGATTGGCGATTGGCTTGAAAGTAGGCGGGAAAATTAAAAAAGCTGTCAGTGTTAATTTTCAATTGGCTGCAGCTGTTGTTGACGTTTATCAACTGCTTGTCACAGAGGTTAGTTAAATGCATTAAAGTTGCCTAGTTTCTGGGGATTTCACCCTTTTAGGGCAACTTCTACTGACGCTTGATCTTCGCGAATTGTCACGGTGGACAGGCCCCGTTTCCGGGACGTGCAACAGCAGCGTGTAGGGCACACGTCCCGTCAACAGAAGATCGCTCAGCTCACTCTATTTATCACTATATAAGAAAAACTCTATGTTCAATTGATTTTATTATTTTTTGATCTGCAGTGAAGGAAAATTATAGGTCTGATATTCATACTTGGGTAAAAACCTCCACAAAAACCTGTGACCAGACTCTCGAGGTGTGGCAGATATTGATATCATATTTTTTCAAAAATTCTTTCTCTCTCTCTCTCTGATCATGAAAACTTAAATATTAAAACTGTCCGCATAATAAAATAGTAGCCGTAAGGGGTAGTCTCACACTATCGGGGAAGGGAAGACAGGTGTCCATTTTAACAGTGTTACTCAACGTTCCTATAAATATTTACCTAAACCCATGATTTCTGAAATTGAATTGGCAACGTTGTATTTTCAACTTTGAATTAATAAGATGGCTGTCATTTGACAAGCAAATTATTTATGTCCGTCAAATGAACCTTTCCTTTTTTATATAAAGCGACAAATTTAAAATTGAATTCTTTCTGATTAAAACGCCAGAAATTAAATAAAGTCAAACCTTTTTACTACTATACTATACAGAAGAAAGGAGTGCAGTATTTAATTTGCAGAACGTAGTACAGGTTCAAGAGGTAGAAATTTTATTTTTACCTCATCCTTCAATGCTTATTTGTAGTTAAAATTTAAATTTTAATACATCTGATCGGCCTAATATAGTTTTTGTCTAGATTCTTGTTTCCATGGTTTTTACTGTAATAAATTTGTTCTTTTGACAGATAAGTCAGACTTTATTTATTCATAGCCGTATCGTATGTATTTTAATTGATTCAGAATTTTGTATTAATATATATTTCAAAATGGCTTCATTCTAAAAATATTATCAGTCCTCCTAAATCCTTGAAGGCAGAATTATTAGTAATAGCAAGGCAACATAAAAACAAATTCAAAAAATATATTATGGATGAGATGGCCAGAGAAAAAGGAATTAAAATTCTCAGATTTCCTCCGAACCACGCAGAGTTAAATTCCATTGAACTGATCTGGTCTCAATTATTAAAAGGTTATGTTTCTCAAAACAATAAAACATTTAAATTTCCTGATGTGCGAAATTTGTTTTTGAAGGCAGTTTCAGATGTAAATAGAGAACATTGGGGAAAATGCATTGATCATGTTTAAAAATGTGGAAAATTCATTTAGGAAAGTGGATATATCAATGGATAATTTAATAGAACCGATAATAATAAACATCAGAAAAGACAATTATAGTGATGCCAGCAGTTTTAGTGAAGACAGTGACTTTTAAAGATAGTTCTTGAACTAATTTTTTTTTTAATCTTTGAGTTTAGGTAAGTTCTGAAGCGTTACTTTTAATGCCAAGAGATTTAATTTAATCCCAACATATAATCCTCCTTGTTATTTATTGGTTAAATTTAATTCGTTCAATGTTAAAGTGTCGGATGCATAAAGTTTATTTTTATTTTTTGTAAATAATATAACTTCAAAATTTAATCTACGAAGTGCGTATATATATTTTATATGCTGTGACCTTATTTATATTATAGAAACTTATTTTGCAAAGTACGCCTATGGAATGTGACGTTATATCCCCACTTTGACTGTACTCATCTATCCTTTATAGTATATATTACTATAGAAACAAGTTATTATTATGTGCCGTTGCTAGGAAATAAAACTAAAAGCTTAACTTTTCTTGTAAATATCTCGGAAGATCGAATTTTCACAGACATGAGACCTACATTTTTCGCCGATTTAGATAGGAATTAGTCTACCCTGAAAGTTTCATTGAATTCTGACGAGTGGATTTCGAGATCCTCTGGACACACACACACACACATACACACACACACACACACATACAAACCTTGCTCGTTTAATAGTATTTGATAATAATGTCAAAATTTCAAACTGGAATAGCAACTTTTTAATAAACATAAATTTATCACTTGTTAAATCTATTTTGATTAATAACAACTACCCAAATAAATTTATAAATCGTGAACTTTACCGAGAAATCAAAAATAAAGACCAAAATTTAAATTCCCCCAGTAAAAATTCCTTGTATTCCAAAATTATCCGAAAAAATTAGAAGGATTGGCAATAAATTTAATTTAAAAACAGTTTTTCAAACTAATAATACATTAAAATCTTTAATAGTAAATACAAAACCTTTCAATGAAATTCAAAATACAAAAAATTGTATTTACAAAATTCCATGCGAATGTAATAAATTCAATATAGGAGAAACTTTTAGACCTTTTCATGTTAGACTTAATGAACACCAATTATATATTAAAAATAAACAATACGAAAAATCAAAAATACGTGAACATGCATGGGATTTTGGTCATAAAATACAATGGAATTCTTCAACTAGATTATTAAAAGAACCTAATAATTATAACCGTAAAGTTAAAGAAGCAGCATTGATATGCTTAAATAATAACGAATGTGTTTCTAATTGGTTACCTATTTTACAAAAAGAGTTAATTGCAAAAAGGATACCCTCATCGGGATAACATCATAAGTTTTTTTTCTGGTTTTTTTCTTATGATAATATTATTAAGAAAACTTCATTTATGACGAAGTATAAATTTTTTTATAATATGAAAATGCGCTACTCTAGACATGAGGGAGAAGTGATTTAAAAATGACATATTCTCTTTTTAACCATATCGTGGGAAAATGAAGTTTTATGAGATATTCGGGTTTAACGTTGAAAATTATTTTTCAATTTTTTAGTTATTGTTTTGAAAACTTGAGTAGATTCCTTTATGGGTAAATACAAAGTTCAGTTTTGTCCTAATTTTAAGTTTTATTTTGAATTTATTTCATGCATCTATATTTATTTATTTTTAATTATTTCATAATTAAAAAACAATAAAAACTCCCGTACGCCGTTTGATATGAATTACACATATTTGATAAAGCAGTTTATGTAACTTTTTAAAAAACTATTTATTTACAGACCTGTTTCATTAAAAAACCAAACGAATTATTTAATTTTGACTGAAAAAAAAACATTTTTGTATCAAATAATAGAAAAAAAATTATGCCACTTTCAACATCTGCTTACTTACCAACTTCATCTTCTCTATTTACTATTAGGTAACTATATCTAATATTTTATGACCCGAAGTGGACTGAAGATTTCATTTTTCGGTACATCTTTATATAGTCAAAATATTTTGGTATTTCTATAAAAGAACAATTATATTTTGGGAGCAAATACAAGGTTGCACAAACATAAATCCAAGGCTTGCTCGACATAATCCTATCATCGCGATCATCTTCGTCTGTTTTTGGGTGCGATTACGTTGACAAGGATGATTTTGATTGTGATCTGATAATCTGTGATTGCTCTAGGCATCTAAAAAGAGTGACACGCGTTTTAAATGGTAATTACTTTCTCTAGTTATGTCATAAATATCGACACAATAGAATATGTCTTCTTCGCGATCCTGGAAAATTAAATTATATTTTTAATTTAAGAGGAGAATATTCTAAATAATTATTTTATAATTACCTCACAGTATTAATGTTATTATTAGATAAATTTCCTGTTTTCATAGCTGGCCTAGAATTTCATATCGAAATTTCATTTCCAATACTTTTTCAATCCATGAAACAATTGAATTTCAATTCGGTTGTTATTGCTAAAATTAATCATAGATTAAAGATGTAATTATAAGCTATAAATATCATATTCAATTGCATGTTTCGCTTCATAGATTGACGTAAAAATAATTTTTTTAAAACCGGCCAGAAATTAGTACTTTCCGGTTTATTTTTTGGTCAGAAAATCTCATTTTGTCGGACCGAGCCAGAAAATTATTGTGATAGTCCGGTAAAAGCTTTTACCGGACTCATTTTTATTTACTTTCCGGCCTATCTTTAATGAAAAACATAATAATATAGTTAGTCTAAGATAGCGGTCAATTGGTTTCTATAGTAACCGAGTTTTGTATTATTTAAAACTATAAAATAACTTGACATATTTTGACGTTTAGTTGAAAACGTGACATTTATTATAAAATGGATATTCAAAATGATGCATTTGATTGTGAATTAATGGAAGATGAAATTATACCAGATGAAATTGTTAAGGCGGCGACCCAAGCAATTGTTAAAATTAGTTAATAAAGAGTTCTTGTTATAAAAATGTAAACTGAATAATATGATGTTTATAGTACAACACTACACGTTTTAAAAAAAATATTGTACGTAATACGTCCCAAAAGTGCTTTTACTGGACTCGCAGGCTTGCAGGACTCGCCTGCGGCTCGCCCTGCAATTCGCCCACTCATCCAGTAAAATACCACTTTCGGGACTTGTTACGTAAACTACTATTAGGTACCTATAGTTCGTTTCGAGATATTTGGTTGACTTTCTAAGTACAGGTCCTTAAGGTTGTAAATTCCTCATTATAAAATAAACAGTAATAATTCCATTTATTTCAGAAAATTCCGAAAATTGTATTAAAGTAACCAGAAATTCGAGTTGTATTGCATTACTGGGAAATTAAAAAAAATAAAATTATCTGGTTAAACTTCCAGAAGAAGAAATTTCGTCAACCATCTGAAAATCCAATCTTCAAAATCCAACCTCCATAAGGATAAACGGTGAGATCCACCCAACTCACAGAAAACAAGTTCAGTTATCATTGTCATAAATTTTGTCAAGATAGTCTTAAAACATATTTTTTTATTCTTGTTTATTTATTTAAAAGTCTTCAGCTTTTGTAATTTTTGTTTTATTATTAATAAATTTCATTAAATTTTATTCGTGTTTGATTTCCTCAAGGTTGTTCTCAGGTAAATTGACAAATATCAATTATTATTATATTTAACTTAAGGTATAGCCGATTCTCGCCCTGAAAGCTCTTCATTGGCTAGCCTAAGAAACTTGAAAACTGGCACTATTTCATTCTCAACTGCGACGAGCCAGAAATTAAAAATTAAACAACTTAAGCAAGTTTATCGTCACAAATTTGCCCCACGTTGGGCGCCAAAAGTTTGAAATGTTTGTTCATTTGTTTTTAAAGCGATTGTAGCCTTTTTTAAAGTAAGTTTAATTCTAACCCTTTTATTATCCAAAAAGAAAAACACCCTTTTTTTACCAATCGAATACATACAGAACATACCTTTCTACTATCATAGAAATTCTAATTCAGAGATAATCCATTATGGTTTTTAATTAAGAAATAGTTTTCGTTGTACTATCGAACGAGTTGGAAATTTTCTCTGGAATAACTTCAATTTCGTCTGAATGGCATAGCGGTACGGCTAGGTATAGTGGTCAATGATAGGAATGTGCGGTTGCCCTTTTGATATATCGACATTCTCGAACCGATAAATTTTTAAATCCGCGTGGAAATCGTGAAAAATTTTAATGAAAAACGTAATTTTTTTTAATACGTGATTTAATAGACGATTTTGCCGCAGCTTCGATATATTTTATCGGAATGTAGCGCTAAAGGGCATATTGGGTATAAAGTTTTTTTTTTATTTACAGTGTAATCGGCAATCAGAATATACAAATTCTATAAGCTAATCTGCTGACATTGGACTAAATTGGATTGCTTTCAGTCCATAAATTTTCTTTTGAGTCTTCTGGTTTCTGGTTGATGTAGCAATGGTTGTAAGAGTGCGTTGGGATGTTCTTCCAATTTCTGGTAGTGTTTTTGGTCTCTTTCTTCTATCACTTCTTTAAGTGTTGGGACCCGAAGGTCGTTATGTAGTGTGTCGTTTGACATATATCATGGTGCATTTGTGATTGCTCTGAGTATTTTGGATTGAGCTCTTTGTAATATTGCTATGTTTAATTTGCTGGCACATCCCCATAATTCGATACCATGGATCCAAATTGGCTTTATTACAGTTTTGTAAATAAGCGAAAATGATTTTAATTATTTAAAACGTCCTTTTTGCAACTTTAGAAACAAAATACTTGTCCAATAACCTATTATTTATTTATTCTACTTGAAGACCCAACTGAACGCTACTGATTATGACGTTTTTAAGACATTCATTTCAAGGAATTATTTAGAATTATGAGCAATAGACCAGACAACACTGAGCATAATAAGGACTTTTAATTAAAGCGTAAATCAAAAATGGTTGGAATTGAATTAAAGTTGGATGCTGGATGAATAAATGCGCTTGCAGAAAGGCTTTTTTTCAAAACTATAATGAAGCGTTATATTCAAAGCGTTTTACTTTTATCCCATTTACAAAATTTAGTTTCCAACGCAACATGCAGAATCCCCACTTTCTACATGGATTTAGATTTTATAACCATTTTAATTAAACGCCTTTGTCTCTGGGTTTCTGAATACATTCCTGCGGTTAAAAACGGAAATTTAAAAAGTAAAAACGTACGGAAAAGTGTCCTCAATGTACAGACAATATTATTTACACATTATAATTTAAATTATAATAGGGATCACAATAACGCCGTGTTGTCAAACTCTTCTAACAACTGATAATATTCACAGTACAGCACAGCAAAGTTTATCTGCTGCTCCAATTATTACATCCTTAAACAACGACTTTTTGATTTAACGTTTCATCGACATCTTTATACACTGTCAAACGGTATATGCCAAACGGCCAAAGCCCAGAATAATTAACTACACAGAAGGGAAGGCTTGTGTGGGTGTCTTTGATCTAGTTGGGGTCAAATTTTCGATGACGGTCGACGTATCTGCCTTTTCTAGCTACACTGAGAAAACTGAATAAATTTGTAACGTGCAGGTAGCGCTGGTAGTACACTAAGAAAAGGATAACAGATGCAATGTTGCAAAAATTGTTTGTTGAAAGGGTTTTTAACAAGTGGTGTAATAAAGAACTTGTTTTCAATAAATCTTTATTAAATATTTTAAAGAAAATTTCTTACTTTATTTATTTATTTCAATGACAACCTTATACATATTTTCGTATATTTTTAAGCATAATAGGTGATGCTCCTGTATGTGCATTTTTACAAAATTTTTAAACGATTTTAACACATTTTTTAGGAAATTTCAATACAATACAATATTATTAAGTAAAAAAATTAATAGTTAAAAAGAAAAAACAGGGTAACAAGTTCCCATGACAATTAGATAAAAAGAAAACAAGAAAAAACAAACATTATACATTGCTAATATAAAAGATAATAAAACTTATTATATATGGGAAAGAATTCTAATTTTTCTAACACTTTTGTTATTTTTATCCCTTTTAATTTCTTTTATTTCTCGATTTGAATATTTAAGGGTATAAAATATTCTTAACCTAATAAAAAGTTTTAAAACATACGCTTTTGGAAAATTAGGACAAGGATGTTCAAATTGTATGTTTTTCATTACGTCGTAAAATGTATGTGATATTCTTGATAAATATTTTCTAATTTGTAAATATAATTCACAAACTTCTCATTATAAATAACTGTCAACGGCAACAACGCAACAGAACTTTCATCTCGAAACGACTAAAATGCGTGACAGTTTTGCCACTTAGAACATGGTGATTGCGAACATGCGCAGATGAAATTGACCCCCTGAAATAGACAAGCCTTCCCTTCTGTGTAGTTAACTATTCTGGGGCCAAAGTATCAAAGTAGAGTCATCAAAAAAAGGACAAGCACAGCTTTTATCGCCGCTTTGAATTTTGGGAAATGTCAAATTATATAAAAAACTGGGCGTCAAAAAGCCTTTGTTGTCAGTTTCTTCTTTGAAAAAATATAACAGAAAAATCTACTTCTTAGCTCTCTATACTTGTTCCTTATCTTTACTTCCATCAATTTTCCGCACAGTGAATGTTCAGATTTTTGCTACGACTAATTTGTAGTTGAGAAATAGGCTGCTGATGGCTCACATCTAGGGTACAATCCAGTGGCGGTTCTAGAAATTAAGGGCGGGGGGGGCACATACAAGTTTTTTTAATGATCTGATTCTAATCTACTACTAATCTACTAAAAGTGCGTTCAGCAGTTACACTATTAGTGGAGTGAAATTAGAATTTTATATGGGTGTAAGAACTAAGTCAAATTTTTTTAATTTTTTCGATTTTATACATAAAGAGAAGCTTGTAAAGTTTTCAATAAATTTGGGCTGGAGCTTCGCGAGATATGTGCCAAAAACGGCATTTTTAGTATTTTTCGAGTGGATTGCTTCACTATTTTTTAAATATTTCCGGCTCTAAGAGTCGTGGAAAAATAAAAAAAAAATTAAAATGACCGTGATGGAGTAGAATATCGATCCGTATAGTAGGTTTTTAAAAATGCATCCTAACCACAAAAAAATCAATTCGCGCACATTATTTTTTTTACTGAATTGGCAATAAATAACCAAAGAATCCACGAATTTTCTTAAAAATTGGAGAAAATATGTATTTTTATGTCGGGAAGGCATGGTAAAAATTAAAAAAAGAAAAATGTATTTGTCCAGCCAAAATCGGCATTTTTCGAAAAAAAAAATGAACTGGTCGCCATTTTTGAAAAAACAATAGAAGAGAAAAATTTTTTATCTTAAAAAGAAGGATTTTGTGTGTACTTTTGTCTAAGAAAAGCCAACATTTTATTTCTTTATTTAAAGTGCCCAATTTAGGAAATAATAAAGAAATTCGATTTTCATTTTTATATTGATTTATATTGATTCGTTTCCTCACAAAAATCTTACTTTAGAACCTGAAATATATTTTTTATTTTTTTTAACATTTTTTGGACTGAAATACAGTTTTTCTAAGAGAATCAAGCATAAATATCGCGATAAAAAAATTGGAAAAAAATGAAAATCGAATTTTTATTTTTTATTAGTCCCCAAATTGGCCACTTTAAATAAAGAAATAACATGTTGGATTTTCTTAGACAAAAGTACACACAAAATCCTTCTTTTTAAGATAAAAATTTTTTCTCTACTATTGTTTTTCCAAAAATGGCGGCCAATTCAATTTTTTTTCGAAAAATGCCTATTTTGGCTGGACAAATAAATTTTTTTTTAATTTTTACCATGTCTTCCCGACATAAAAATATATATTTTCTCCAATTTTTAAGAAAATTCGAGGATTCTTTGGTTATTTATTGCCAATTCAGTAAAAAATAAAAAATAATGTGCGCGAATTCGTTTTTTGAGGTTAGGATGTATTTTTAAAAAAACCCTACTGTACGGATCGATACTCTACTTCATCACGGTCATTTTAATTTTTTTTTATTTTTCCACGACTCTTAGAGCCGGACATGTTTAAAAAATAGTGAAAAAATCCACTCGAAAAATACCAAAAATACCGTTTTTGGCACATATCTCGCGAAGCTCCAGCCCAAATTTATTGAAAACTTTTTTAGAGGCTTCTCTAAAAAAATTTACATCCATTTTCAGAATATTTTTGTCTAATTTCACTTCACTATATGGTACAATTTGGCTAGATTCGGAAATGCATTTTCAAGATCATTTGAAATGATATATGGTAATATTTCTTTAGTTGTTACATTAATTTCATTTCTCTCTCTTTCCATTAGATTAAAATCACTTAGTTGTTAAAAAAGTTTTTTTATTGACGTTTCGGCTTTCCAGATCGAAAGCCGTTATCAAAATGACATAAAATAAATAAATTTACTAGAAACAGAACACTTGATAATCTTGCAAAAATATGACATCAACATAGTATACACAGAATAAGATTTTGAGATTGAAGATGTCAAAATCTGTTTGAATCATATTTTTGTGACGTTTCTGGGAACGAATTTTTGAAAGGATAGCGCATTTGCATATTATAAGAGAATTTATACTTCGTCATAAATGAAGTTTTCTTATTAATATTATCATAAGAAAAAACCAGATAAAAACTTATGATACTATCCCGATATAGAGGGTATCCTTTTTGCAATTAACTCTTTTTGTAAAATAGGTATCCAAATTTTTGAAATATCAACCGAACAATTAGAAACACATTCGTTATTATTTAAGCATATCAATGCTTCTTCTTTAACTTTGCGGTTATAATTATTCGGTTCTTTTAATAATCTAGTTGAAAAATTCCATTGTATTTTATGACCAGAATCCCATGCGTGTTCACATATTTTGGATTTTTCGAATTGTTTATTTTTAATGTACGATTGGTGTTCATTAAGTCTAATATGAAAAGGTCTAGATGTTTCTCCTATATAAAATTTATTACATTCGCATGGAATTTTGTAAATACAATTTTTTGTGTTTTGAATTTCATTAAAAGGTTTTGTATTTACTATTAAAGATTTTAATGTATTATTAGTTTGAAAAACTGTTTTTAAATTAAATTTATTGCCAATCCTTCTAATTTTTTCGGATAATTTTGGAATATAAGGGATTTTTACTATATTTGAAAGAACTATTGGGGGGTTTAAATTTTGATCTTTAGTTTTGATGTCTCGGTAAAGTTCACGATTTATAAATTTACTTGGGTAGTTGTTCTTAATCAAGACAGATTTAACAAGTGATAATTCATTATTTAAGATATTGTCATTTGAACAAATTGTTTTTGCTCTATCGGAAAGAGATTAAATTTACAATTGAAATTGAAAATAATAAAAAATTACCGTTTCTTGATGTACTAATACACAATAACAACAATTGTTTTGATACATCAGTTTTTAGAAAAGAAACACATACAAATAGATATCTAAATTTTAATTCAAACCACTCAATTTGTGTTAAACGAGGTATTGTCAAATCTCTTTCCGATAGAGCAAAAACAATTTGTTCAAATGACAATATCTTAAATAATGAATTATCACTTGTTAAATCTGTCTTGATTAAGAACAACTACCCAAGTAAATTTATAAATCGTGAACTTTACCGAGACATCAAAACTAAAGATCAAAATTTAAACCCCCCAATAGTTCTTTCAAATATAGTAAAAATCCCTTATATTCCAAAATTATCCGAAAAAATTAGAAGGATTGGCAATAAATTTAATTTAAAAACAGTTTTTCAAACTAATAATACATTAAAATCTTTAATAGTAAATACAAAACCTTTTAATGAAATTCAAAACACAAAAAATTGTATTTACAAAATTCCATGCGAATGTAATAAATTTTATATAGGAGAAACATCTAGACCTTTTCATATTAGACTTAATGAACACCAATCGTACATTAAAAATAAACAATTCGAAAAATCCAAAATATGTGAACACGCATGGGATTCTGGTCATAAAATACAATGGAATTTTTCAACTAGATTATTAAAAGAACCGAATAATTATAACCGCAAAGTTAAAGAAGCAGCATTGATATGCTTAAATAATAACGAATGTGTTTCTAATTGTTCGGTTGATATTTCAAAAATTTGGATACCTATTTTACAAAAAGAGTTAATTGCAAAAAGGATACCCTCTATATCGGGATAGTATCATAAGTTTTTATCTGGTTCATTTATGACGAAGTATAAATTCTCTTATAATATGCAAATGCGCTATCCTTTCAAAAATTCGTTCCCAGAAACGTCACAAAAATATGATTGAAACAGATTTTGACATCTTCAATCTCAAAATCTTATTCTATGTATACTATGTTGATGTCATATTTTTGCAAGATTATCAAGTGTTCTGTTTCTAGTAAATTTATTTATTTTATGTCATTTTGATAACGGCTTTCGATCTGGAAAGCCGAAACGTCAATAAAAAAACTTTTTTAACAACTAAGTGGTTTTAATCCAATGGAAAGAGAGAGAAAATAAAATACAAACCACAATGAGCTTCCGAAATGAATTAATTTCATTATCTTTAAGTTCTCTAAATAACAAACTAAAAGCCTGGTATTCGGCAATTACATCACTAGTTATAAAATCGAAGGGGGCGCTAAAAGCGACATTTTGTAAAGGGCGGGGGGGCATACTGCCCCCCTTTGCCCCCCCGTGGCGCCGCCACTGGTACAATCAATTAATATAGAAAAATACTTTGTTTTTGTAATATCAATCGAGCTATTACTGTAACTGGCCTTACCCCCTAGTTGTAGTTAAATGTTTAAAATCGTAATAAATCCAAGTTGGAAATATCCCCCAGATATCGCATAGATTATTACCGATTTTCTCCATCAAGGCGTTCGGAATGTAAAATTTTTAAAATAATTGGATTATATACTCCGCCTGAGATATTGCAGAGGATTAATTATAATGAAGTTCGCTTCCAGCGCATCTGATTTACTATCAAATTGAAAGAGAGGCGTTTGATCTACTTGAGAAGTGACTAATAATCTTTATGTACGTGGGGTTTAGGATAAAGCCTGTTTTTTCGGAATCTTCATTATAAACAATATGCATATATAGAGTTTTAGCAAATGTACGTTAGATCTCCGCTAACGTTAACGTTAACGCTAGCGTTAAAGTAACGTCGTGTAGATTGTAACGGCAAGTGCAAAATATAGTTTTAGCAAAGTTGGGGAACTTTAACTTTTACCTTGTTCTGTTAACGGTCAACGTCAACTATTGTTTATTTCTGAATTTTATGGTGTACTTATTTGTTGATGGCAATACTTTTTAATTATTAAAATCGTTCTATTATCTCATAAATCAAATTAATTTCGTATAACGTGTCACTTTAAAACGTGTTCCGCTAGATTTGAGAAACGTAAAATTACACTTAGGCATGCGCAGATTGATAAATAATCGACAGCCTAACGTTAACGTTAGCGGTAGCGGAAAAGTGCATGTAATGATGGCCATTAATACACGAGCATGTTGTAGGGTACAAAACGAGCCGTAGGCTATAACATGCAGATCGTTTCGTATCTTACAACATACACGTGTATATTAGATGAAAGTTGCATACACTATTTTATATAAACTTAAAATGTTTATACATATCCTACGGTCACGTTGGTTTGATAGCCACTCCCACGAACTAAACGTCAACTCAAATAAGTTCACCCTCTTTGCTGAATCCTTTGAGTTTCGTCACTTTTTCAATCCTTTCAACCAGCCGACTAGCGATAACATTTTTAATGGTCATCACATGTCCTGCAAATGTAATTTTTTTTTTCGTAAAAGGAAAGCTACACTAGATAAAATAAATTTATTTTTCACCACCGTATAGAGTGGAAAAAAATGTGGAAATGTCTTTGTTTCAGCCAACCGACTTGTGATAACATTTTTAATGTCCAGCAAATGTAATTTTTTTTAAATTTTTTTGGTAAAAGATAAAATAAATTGGAACCGCCTTATTTTGTTAAAAAAATGAACAAAATTGTGTGATGTGAGGGATCAAGGACATGCCGATTCCTCGATTTTAAATGCACTGTTGTCAGATCTGTTTTTTTTTAATGAAACACCCTGAAAATTGTTACATTTTTTATTCTACCCTTAAATTCCAGTTTATCCTCGACATTTTTTGTTGTTTAGGAAGGTAATTAATGAATAAAATTACAGGATTCCAAATGAAAGATTAACACACTGCTGAAAGGATTTTACTTGATCAAATGTGCGTAGATGCCTAGAACAAGAGATGACAGTATTTAAAAATACATAAAATATTTTAAAAGGGACTAGATCTACTGAAAAAACCAATTGATCGCATCTTTACCATCAGTTTATTATTTTTGTATCATGCTAGTCGACTAGCGCTAGTTGCAGCTACGGATAGCTGCCTTAGTGTAAACGTGCCATTATATTTATTTATACATAAAATTTTATCAAATTAAGCGAGACAACAACAGCGTGTAAGACCAGTATCAATGAACTTTTTACTTATTTATATCTGAACTTGAGATGGACACGTTTTAAATAAGGTTAGTCCCATTCAAGTGACCGTCACTGTGCTGATACAAATTCAAATATAATTCTAACAATTTTTTGTCAGGTAAGTTTCTTTTGTTTTAAATCTACATATTCTAATTTATATGCTTATGTGAAATAAAATATTGTAGCATTGAGTTTATTTTCAATTTATCATTTTCGTATAACAAAAAATGTTTTAACATCGGTTCCTTTTTATGGTGCAAGCTTTGAAACATCCTGAGTTTGTTTTTCAATAATTTCAGTGACGATTTTCGGTACTTATTTGTATACTTATTGTATGAAAAAAAATTCACTACCTCCTGGGCTAATATACAGTTCCCCCTTTAAAGATTAGAAGTTTTCCAACATGGTTCTCTCAATGGAACGATGGGTTGGCAAGGTAGCCATTGTTACTGGAGCTAGTTCTGGAATTGGAGCTGCAATTGCGAAACAGCTGGTTGAAGAAGGTATCGTGGTGAGTGAAAATTTGACATATTTCATTCGATAAAAATCACACGATTTTTTTTCTGACCTTTCCCAATTACAGGTAGTAGGAGCTGCTAGACGCGTAGATCTCATAGACGACTTAGCTAAAACTCTAGCAGATAAAAAAGTAAAACTCCTTAGCTACAAAGTTGATCTAGCAGAAGAACAAGAAATTAGAAATCTCTTCAAATGGACTACAGAAAATGTTGGCCCTTTACATATCCTTGTTAATAACGCAGGTAGTAATAAATAAATAAACCTTTAATAACTTTCTATTTACAAAACTTAAAATTTCAGGTATACATGTCAGAAATGATTTTATCGACGAAGACGTAGACTCTTGGAGGTTGACCTTGAACGTAAATGTCTTGGGATTGTCAATAGCAACAACGCTAGCCATTAAAATAATGAAGGAACAAAATATTGACGGTCATATTATTCACATTAATAGTATTGCTGGTCATAAAGTACCACCTCTACCATTTCATAACATTTACCCTGCATCCAAGCATGCTGTTACTGCTCTAACAGAGACGTTTCGGACTGATATAAATCATTTAAATTTGAGAATAAAAGTTACAGTAAGTATATAACTATGTATACAGTGTGAAAATTAAGTCTTGCTTGGTGATGTTCTGTTATCCTTTAATGCCTGTTTTGCTTTTTTGATTGAACTCGTACATTGAATCATCTCCTAATTTGGTTTAGCTATTTTAGTCATTCTATGTGTGAGTGTGAGTGTTAATTTTTCTCTCGAATATGCCAGGAAAACACGAATTTTATACACGAAATACAAACAACATTTTTTGTACAACTGTAAATGTGAATTTACATCGTCTGAAATATATTAAAAATAAATACTTCCAATACATCTTGACGTGGTTTTTTATCCCGATAAGTTATCGCACAATTTCACAGCATCCAGTGGTCTTTCTGTGTCGTTACTGGCACGCCGTGTGTTTGACTGTTTGACTGTGTTTGCTCGTAGTTGCTTCAATTTCAAGTTATTTTCAAGAAGATGGATGTTGATTATGATAGTGGTAGTGATAGCCCATCAGATGTATCTGAGAAAGTAAATGCAATAGTATCTAATATGTTACCGGCCAAATCCAAGTTAGTATATGAGAAAACATATGACCAATTTCGTGAATGGCAGCTTTCACACTTGGCAGCACGACAACGACACGACATGGAGTAGGGATGAATTTACATTGAAAGCGATGTAGTGGCTTCGTCGATTTCAATGTAAATTCATCCCTACTCCATGTCGTGTCGTTGTCGTGCTGCCTAGTGTGAAAGCGCCCAATGGTGCGACAAGAAACATGTAAAAAAGGTTTCAAATCATTTTCAGAAAATGTTTTGTTAGCTTATTTTCAAGAAATTTCTCAAAACTTAAAACCGTCTACAATGTAGTCTACATATAAGGAGCCTACATATAAGGAGCCTCATAAGTATCAAAAATAACATTTTAGTATCATAAGTTTTTATCTGGTTCATTTATGACGAAGTATAAATTCTCTTATAATATGCAAATGCGCTATCCTTTCAAAAATTCGTTCCCAGAAACGTCACAAAAATATGATTGAAACAGATTTTGACATCTTCAATCTCAAAATCTTATTCTATGTATACTATGTTGATGTCATATTTTTGCAAGATTATCAAGTGTTCTGTTTCTAGTAAATTTATTTATTTTATGTCATTTTGATAACGGCTTTCGATCTGGAAAGCCGAAACGTCAATAAAAAAACTTTTTTAACAACTAAGTGGTTTTAATCCAATGGAAAGAGAGAGAAAATAAAATACAAACCACAATGAGCTTCCGAAATGAATTAATTTCATTATCTTTAAGTTCTCTAAATAACAAACTAAAAGCCTGGTATTCGGCAATTACATCACTAGTTATAAAATCGAAGGGGGCGCTAAAAGCGACATTTTGTAAAGGGCGGGGGGGCATACTGCCCCCCTTTGCCCCCCCGTGGCGCCGCCACTGGTACAATCAATTAATATAGAAAAATACTTTGTTTTTGTAATATCAATCGAGCTATTACTGTAACTGGCCTTACCCCCTAGTTGTAGTTAAATGTTTAAAATCGTAATAAATCCAAGTTGGAAATATCCCCCAGATATCGCATAGATTATTACCGATTTTCTCCATCAAGGCGTTCGGAATGTAAAATTTTTAAAATAATTGGATTATATACTCCGCCTGAGATATTGCAGAGGATTAATTATAATGAAGTTCGCTTCCAGCGCATCTGATTTACTATCAAATTGAAAGAGAGGCGTTTGATCTACTTGAGAAGTGACTAATAATCTTTATGTACGTGGGGTTTAGGATAAAGCCTGTTTTTTCGGAATCTTCATTATAAACAATATGCATATATAGAGAGTTTTAGCTACGTTAACGCTAGCGTTAAAGTAACGTCGTGTAGATTGTAACGGCAAGTGCAAAATATAGTTTTAGCAAAGTTGGGGAACTTTAACTTTTGCCTTGTTCTGTTAACGGTCAACGTCAACTATTGTTTATTTCTGAATTTTATGGTGTACTTATTTGTTGATGGCAATACTTTTTAATTATTAAAATCGTTGTATTATCTCATAAATCAAATTAACTTCGTATAACGTGTCACTTTAAAACACCCACTATTTTTGCCACTCTAACGTGTTCCGCTAGATTTGAGAAACGTAAAATTACACTTAGGCATGCGCAGATTGATAAATAATCGACAGCCTAACGTTAACGTTAGCGGTAGCGGAAAAGTGCATGTAATGATGGCCATTAATACACGAGCATGTTGTAGGGTACAAAACGAGCCGTAGGCTATAACATGCAGATCGTTTCGTATCTTACAACATACACGTGTATATTAGATGAAAGTTGCATACACTATTTTATATAAACTTAAAATGTTTATACATATCCTACGGTCACGTTGGTTTGATAGCCACTCCCACGAACTAAACGTCAACTCAAATAAGTTCACCCTCTTTGCTGAATCCTTTGAGTTTCGTCACTTTTTCAATCCTTTCAACCAGCCGACTAGCGATAACATTTTTAATGGTCATCACATGTCCTGCAAATGTAATTTTTTTTTTCGTAAAAGGAAAGCTACACTAGATAAAATAAATTTATTTTTCACCACCGTATAGAGTGGAAAAAAATGTGGAAATGTCTTTGTTTCAGCCAACCGACTTGTGATAACATTTTTAATGTCCAGCAAATGTAATTTTTTTTAAATTTTTTTGGTAAAAGATAAAATAAATTGGAACCGCCTTATTTTGTTCAAAAAAATGAACAAAATTGTGTGATGTGAGGGATCAAGGACATGCCGATTCCTCGATTTTAAATGCACTGTTGTCAGATCTGTTTTTTTTTAATGAAACACCCTGAAAATTGTTACATTTTTTATTCTACCCTTAAATTCCAGTTTATCCTCGACATTTTTTGTTGTTTAGGAAGGTAATTAATGAATAAAATTACAGGATTCCAAATGAAAGATTAACACACTGCTGAAAGGATTTTACTTGATCAAATGTGCGTAGATGCCTAGAACAAGAGATGACAGTATTTAAAAATACATAAAATATTTTAAAAGGGACTAGATCTACTGAAAAAACCAATTGATCGCATCTTTACCATCAGTTTATTATTTTTGTATCATGCTAGTCGACTAGCGCTAGTTGCAGCTACGGATAGCTGCCTTAGTGTAAACGTGCCATTATATTTATTTATACATAAAATTTTATCAAATTAAGCGAGACAACAACAGCGTGTAAGACCAGTATCAATGAACTTTTTACTTATTTATATCTGAACTTGAGATGGACACGTTTTAAATAAGGTTAGTCCCATTCAAGTGACCGTCACTGTGCTGATACAAATTCAAATATAATTCTAACAATTTTTTGTCAGGTAAGTTTCTTTTGTTTTAAATCTACATATTCTAATTTATATGCTTATGTGAAATAAAATATTGTAGCATTGAGTTTATTTTCAATTTATCATTTTCGTATAACAAAAAATGTTTTAACATCGGTTCCTTTTTATGGTGCAAGCTTTGAAACATCCTGAGTTTGTTTTTCAATAATTTCAGTGACGATTTTCGGTACTTATTTGTATACTTATTGTATGAAAAAAAATTCACTACCTCCTGGGCTAATATACAGTTCCCCCTTTAAAGATTAGAAGTTTTCCAACATGGTTCTCTCAATGGAACGATGGGTTGGCAAGGTAGCCATTGTTACTGGAGCTAGTTCTGGAATTGGAGCTGCAATTGCGAAACAGCTGGTTGAAGAAGGTATCGTGGTGAGTGAAAATTTGACATATTTCATTCGATAAAAATCACACGATTTTTTTTCTGACCTTTCCCAATTACAGGTAGTAGGAGCTGCTAGACGCGTAGATCTCATAGACGACTTAGCTAAAACTCTAGCAGATAAAAAAGGAAAACTCCTTAGCTACAAAGTTGATCTAGCAGAAGAACAAGAAATTAGAAATCTCTTCAAATGGACTACAGAAAATGTTGGCCCTTTACATATCCTTGTTAATAACGCAGGTAGTAATAAATAAATAAACCTTTAATAACTTTCTATTTACAAAACTTAAAATTTCAGGTATACATGTCAGAAATGATTTTATCGACGAAGACGTAGACTCTTGGAGGTTGACCTTGAACGTAAATGTCTTGGGATTGTCAATAGCAACAACGCTAGCCATTAAAATAATGAAGGAACAAAATATTGACGGTCATATTATTCACATTAATAGTATTGCTGGTCATAAAGTACCACCTCTACCATTTCATAACATTTACCCTGCATCCAAGCATGCTGTTACTGCTCTAACAGAGACGTTTCGGACTGATATAAATCATTTAAATTTGAGAATAAAAGTTACAGTAAGTATATAACTATGTATACAGTGTGAAAATTAAGTCTTGCTTGGTGATGTTCTGTTATCCTTTAATGCCTGTTTTGCTTTTTTGATTGAACTCGTACATTGAATCATCTCCTAATTTGGTTTAGCTATTTTAGTCATTCTATGTGTGAGTGTGAGTGTTAATTTTTCTCTCGAATATGCCAGGAAAACACGAATTTTATACACGAAATACAAACAACATTTTTTGTACAACTGTAAATGTGAATTTACATCGTCTGAAATATATTAAAAATAAATACTTCCAATACATCTTGACGTGGTTTTTTATCCCGATAAGTTATCGCACAATTTCACAGCATCCAGTGGTCTTTCTGTGTCGTTACTGGCACGCCGTGTGTTTGACTGTTTGACTGTGTTTGCTCGTAGTTGCTTCAATTTCAAGTTATTTTCAAGAAGATGGATGTTGATTATGATAGTGGTAGTGATAGCCCATCAGATGTATCTGAGAAAGTAAATGCAATAGTATCTAATATGTTACCGGCCAAATCCAAGTTAGTATATGAGAAAACATATGACCAATTTCGTGAATGGCAGCTTTCACACTTGGCAGCACGACAACGACACGACATGGAGTAGGGATGAATTTACATTGAAAGCGATGTAGTGGCTTCGTCGATTTCAATGTAAATTCATCCCTACTCCATGTCGTGTCGTTGTCGTGCTGCCTAGTGTGAAAGCGCCCAATGGTGCGACAAGAAACATGTAAAAAAGGTTTCAAATCATTTTCAGAAAATGTTTTGTTAGCTTATTTTCAAGAAATTTCTCAAAACTTAAAACCGTCTACAATGTAGTCTACATATAAGGAGCCTACATATAAGGAGCCTCATAAGTATCAAAAATAACATTTTATATTCAAAAATTCATTTTTTAAATTCTTTCTGTTCAAAGTTTACATAAAATACCTATATAAGTAACTATTTTTCTTTCATTAATAAACGTGGTTGTAGAAAAATATTGTGTACAACTCGTATGCAAAGCACTTTTCCCACTCGCTGGATGCGGCACTCGCCTTACGGCTCGTTCCACAGACTTCTGCGCTCGTGGGAAAAGTAGCGCTTTGCGCACTTGTTGTACAAACTGCTTTTTAATCATTTTATTATAATTTGTTAAATTTTTGTTTTATTTATTTAAAAATCACTTCTTAATTCCAGAGCATAAGTCCCGGTGCAGTAGATACACCAATTTTTGATGAAAAAATTAAACAAAATCCAGTATTCCAAGAAAAAATAGGAAATAGAATTCTAAATCCGGAAGATATAGCTGACGGTGTTGTTTATGTCCTTTCTACGCCCCCACATGTGCAGGTATAGTTTAATTTATAAAAAATAACCAAACATTGCGTCAATAATCATCAGTATATTAGAGGAAGAAACAAACATTACTATTGAGTATGATTAATTTATTTTTAGGTAATATCCTTGCTCTAGACTTTCTAGACTATCGTTTTCCAAATTCGCACCTGGAAAAAATCCGTTCTATCGTTAAAATCGTTTCCAAAATGTTATTCAGGGTTGCTACAATTAAAAAAAAATTATTAAATAGATTTGAATGAAATATGGGACTAAACCACTTTAATTTACAGTCTAACTAGTGGTGTAGTCAGATTTTTTATACAACAATTGCTAATTAAATTTTACTATTTTCGATACTGAAAACTAATCAAGGCAGTTTCGGTGCCTGTTGACAATGTGTTTTTCTACAACCACTATGGAAAACACGCTTTTCTACACCAATTTTTATACACGCTATGACACTTTTCCCCACAGAAATGTCAAAATTTTATAGTTACAAACAGCAAACAACCATAATGAATTGATTTTGTTAGATACATCAACACAGCTATGACCTGTCAACATTTTTTTGTGAATAATTTCTAGGTGTTCAAATTTTAAATTTTAACTAACAATTCTGTAAGTAAACTATTTATTTGATTATTTATTTTAATTTATTAATATAAAAACAAATTAATTTATTACGCATTGTTTTAGGAATTATGAATCAAGATCAAAATTTATCTTTAGAGTTGTCGAATTCCGACATTGAAAGTGCTCCTCCAGATATTATCGAATGTAACCGAAAATTTGTTATAGTAGAACCCACCGCTTTACGAGAAAGAAAAAACGCTATAAAAACAGCAAAGGATACCGCCAATAGAAGAAATGCTAATTGATCTGGACATTTTTGAGTATTTTAATGTCGAAAACACCGTACACTGTCCATATACATAAAAATAAAATGATATTTTGTCTATTAGGACCACCGTGCAAAGATTCAATAACCAACTTACTGGAGATCGTTAGGGGTAATTTGCGTAAAATTTCTATATTGATTAACTTTCTTTAATATGAATTTACATTTTAATTTCTATAACGCATATTAGATTTCAATAGAGGTTGACCACTCCACCTCGCCCATAGGTTCATTTTCTGATCTCTTGTGAGATTCACAAACGTTGCTAATTAAAATTTTTATCTCAAATTTTAATTCTAAAATTAAACATATGGTGAATAATGTCAAAAATGTTATAAATTAATTAAGCTTACCTACCCTATCTCAACCCTCACCATTGGATTCACTGTCATCAACGTTGATAATTAATTTGGTCGGAATCGTTATATAAGAATTTTCTTCTTTGATAACATGTTTGTTGTCTGCCAACCATCAGCTGAACTTTTGTTAATTTCTTCTTTTACCAAATTTGCTATCAACCCGTCAAATTTGGGAAACAGGTTATAACGCCTTATTCTTTTTTAATTTGTCCCCAAATTAATTCTGTGGGGTTAAATACACAAAAATAGGGCGGAAGGAGCAATACCTCGTGGCCCCTTTTTGATGCCATTTCATCAATAAAAAGGTTTGTAATATATATGTAAAGATGCCCAAACGATATGTATAAATGTTTAGAAGTGTCATTTCAAGTTGACATTTTTACTTGATTCCTTTTTCAAGTTAGAAAAATGGCGTCGAATGATGTAATTCCTGCTGGAATAAAAGTTGTAAATAAGCTAATTGTGGATGGATTACTAAAAATCAGAGAAAAAATTTCAAGTTGAAATTTGTTTGTAAAATAAAGTGTAGAATTTTTTTTCTGATTTTTAGGAATCCATCCACAATCAGCTGATTTACAACTTTTATTCCAGCAGGAATCACATCATTTGACGCAATTTTTGTAACTTGAAACAGGAATCATTTAAATAAAAATGTCAACTTGAAATGACTTGAATCAAATATTGAAATAGTATAAACGTTCACTTGAATTCAGGTTACTCCTTTCAAGTTACTTGAATTCAAGTAACTTGTAAAGTCTGAACGCCGCTTTATAGAAATTAAAATGTAAATTCATATTAAAGAAAGTTAATCAATATAGAAATTTTACGCTAATTACCCCTAACGATCTCCAGCTAAGTTGGTTATTGAATCTTTGCACGGTGGTCCTAATAGACAAAATATCATTTTATTTTTATGTATATGGACACTGTACGGTGTTTTCGACATTAAAATACTCAAAAATGTCCAGATCAATTAGCATTTCTTCTATTGGCGGTATCCTTTGCTGTTTTTTCTTTCTCATAAAGCGGTGGGTTCTACTATACCTGAGGTTTCGAAAGAGAAATATCGAAAACAATACAGTAAATTTATGAACTCATCTAAACACCAATAGTACATTTAATAAAAACTTACTATCAATTCAAAATTGTTCAAATTTCACTATTAACTATAAGTTTAACTGATTCTTTCTGTTTAAAGTTGAAATAAAATATAAGTAACTATTTTTCTTTCATTAATAAACGAGGTTGTAGAAAAAATATTGTGTACAACTCGTACGCAAAGCACTTTTCCCACTCGCTGGATTTGCGGCACTCGCCTTAGGGCTCGTGCCACAAACTTCTACGCTCGTGAGAAAAGTGGCGCTTTGCGCACTTGTTGTACAAAGTACTATTTAAGTCATAGCGAAACATCATTTTCTAAACTGTCTAATGTCTAATCTGATGTCTAATCATATATTTAAATAACGATGTGAAAAGAATGACTAATGAAGAAGTTTCGCGAAAATTTTTATAATACCCGAGAGTACGGCAAATAAAAAAGTTTAAGAAACTTTTGTAATTTGATCTGAATGTTTTTTAGGTTCACGAATTAACCATTAAGCCACTGAATGAAAAATTTTAAGCATAAATGAATCATGAAGCTGGTTTGCAGATAAAAGCGAAAAATCCTTTTATATTTGTTTTTTTTATACTAATTGTTGTATTTTGAGAGGTTGTATTTCCAATTATTGATCAAATAAAAATAAGAAGACTTGTAAATACGAGGAACAAACAGACATTTGTTTTATTTTTGCCTCTAGGGGATGGAAAAAACATTTAGAAGAGAGGAAAGCTATAAATAAACATTTTTTCAACCCCTCGTATAGGAAATAACGACTCAAATTTCAGTTAAAATCGAAAAAATAACTTTCCTCTCATTTAAATCTCTAAAAAATAACAATTAACGGACATGTAAATCAAAAACTCCCGCAAGATGTCGCTGTTTACTAAAATTTTACCTTCCAACTGCGTCTACATATTTATTTAAGTACCTTAAAGATTTTTTATTAAATATTATGAGAAATACGAGAATAGAAAATTTCATGAAATAAATTTTTCCCCATGATTAACTAACTGTTTATATTCATATCAGCATTATATCCTTTTATCTCTATAAATATAATTAATTATACACGTTCTGATAATGGAGTTAAAAATTCCAATTTTATTCCTCGATGATAAAAGGCTTCACAGTCCAATCTGTGTTTAAAATAGCGTAAACGCTTTTGTTGAATAGTCCTATTGATACGTCTACTTTTTATAGTGATTTTATACTATATCCTGGATTTAGGATATGTGCTAAAAAACTGGAGAAATATGTAATTTAATTGAATTTAATTTATTTATTTATTTCAACGGAAAAACTCCAATTGTATACAATATATATTACAATAGAATATATTAAAAAGTTGTAATATTAAAATATATTAAAAAAAACATATTAAATTAGTTTTAAAATAAAACATCACAAAGTTACATGAAAATAAAATATATATAGCCCAGTTGTCAGAGAGTTTGACCTCGCACAAAATGTGATATCGATGAAACTTGGCATTTAAGTACTTGAATGGGTGTAGAAAACGATAAAAAAAAGAGCGGAAAATTTTACTAAAAATTATATTATAAGTTATTTTAAAAAAGAATTTGTATTACTACAAAAAATTATTAAAAGTAAGAAAGCAAATTCGAAAACTCTACGCGCGCCGAGTCGTTGAATACAAATATTCAGGCGAGGCGTTCGGAAAAACTAATGTATTTTTGCCTAAAATATACAGGGTGACCCAGGGGTACGTGCATGCTCCATAACTTTTTTTCTATCCAAGCTATCGGTTTGATTTTTTTTAAACGATAAGACCGACAATGACGCACATTCTAAAAATATTTCTATTTATATACAGGATGTCCCAAATAAGATATACAACTAAGTTCTGGTTTTTTAAATGGCAACCCCGCATTTTTGTTACATTTTTAGATTCGCCATTAAATTGTCGATATAACGCACCCGGGTTTCTTAGACTTACCTGCAATAGTTTTTGACTTATATCAATTTATGTGTCAAAATAGCGTCGTGCAGAGATCCACAAAAAAATTCAGAACTTAAGAACTGTTCAAGATAACTTAATCAACTTTTTTCCAGTCGATTCCTTAAGCTTCAGCACATCTTCTGAGTTGTAGGCGAATTCGGAGTCGACGTTCTGCCGCCTACTACGATTTTTTGAAAATTACAAATTACAAATAGCAATTACTCGACTTTTTCAAATGAATCACCCTATATTTTATTACATCATTGCATAGCATTTTTTAAGAGCTTTTTGCTGATATAAGGTTTGTTGGGTCTATTTTGTAAAATTTGCGAGATTTATTGCAAAATAAGAAATGTTGACGGTTTATTCGAGAAAAAAAAAAGGAATCGAGTAGGCCGCTGTCTTAAAATTTGACACATCCATATACTTTCAATAATTGTACGCGTCTAATTAAAGGAAAAAAAAAGGAATCGTGTAGGTCGCTCTCTTAAAATTTGAAACATCCATATACTTTCAATAATTGTACGCGTCTAATTAAAAGAAAAAAAGAATCGAGTAGGCCACTGTTTGACACATTCATATAATTTTGAAAAGAATATGTTTCAACAAAAGGAAATTGTAATAGAAACGAAATACATTACAAAGTAAACAATTTTTATAATATTTACAAGAACATGAAAGAATGATTAATAGGATACAATATAAATATTTTTGATTTATAACAAATGCTCGAATAGGTCACCATCATGTTCCACGCAAACTGCTAGTCTTCTAGTAAATGAGTCCCGAACTCTAGCAAGCATTGCTCCATCAACTGAACGGAAGGCTTCCGTGATCCTGTTTTTCATATCATCTGCAGTTGTTGGACGATCTCTGAAAACAGTTTCCTTCACGTACCCCCAAAGAAAAAAATCTATAGGAGTAACGTCTGGAGATCGCGCGGGCCAAGGAATAGTACCTCTCCATATCCAACGATTAGGGTGGGAATTATCTAAAAATTCTCGCACCATCCTATGGTTATGCACTGAAGCACCATCGTGTTGAAACCACATTTCCCTCTGGTATTGAAATCCACTTCTTCTTAAATATTGGGAAGATGTTCGCGAAGAAACTGTAAATACCTTTCACCATGCAGCACATTGTCAAAAAACAATTTCCTTTTTGGTATAAGATACACTACCAGTGAGTTCAAACCGATCTCTCAACTTTAGGAATGAAGACACCCGTGGAGTTCTTGCCACATCCTGGCCGGTAAAAATGGACTTGTAAGGGTTTTGAAATACAGGGTTTGAGTCCTCGAAATTCTGAAGTAAATGCTCTGGAAAAAGGGGAATACTTAATTGGAAAGAAGATCGGTCAAGGTTCATACAAATGTCTGGTCTTTGGGTATAATTTTATTTATAATGTTGATGATGCCTTTCATGCGAAACAAGTGCAGTATCACTTATCGCTTATCATTCATTCTATTTATTGAATAAATAAATAAAAATGAAAAATAAATAAATAGTGGAGTTTTATCCCATACCCCCACGACTTGCTTTATCTGATCTACAGGCTGTAAATAATTTTAATTTCGTTGAACGATAAAAACGGTAAACAATTTTGTTCAGCACGACGGATTTGTTTACAGGCAACTAGACAAAACTATGATTGTATTTCAAATTTCAATTTCAAAAAAATTCGCGTGTGTCTAATTTTTAAAAATTCAGAACGGCGCATATTTTTAAAAACAGTGAACCATTTTATTGAAAACAGTGAGTTTGTTTACAGGCAGCTAAAGAAAACTTGGATTTTATTTTTATATCTGTATTATCACAAATAACATAGGCGTCTCATAATATATTTATTGAGTATTTTTTTAATTATTAATTTTTTCGAACTTTTCCAACCGAAAATAGTTAAAATGGTTTAAAGAAGATTTTTATTTTGTTGTTAATTGTTGGTCGTAAATTTTTAAATGTAGATAAAACTAATTCACATTATTATCTTTTTACAGGTTCATGAAATTACCATCAAACCTCTCGGTGAAAAATTCTAAAAAAACGTCAGAACAAAAAATAAGTTTTATATTGCAGATGTTTGCGAGTTTTTATTAAATCAATCAAAAAGTCAAAGTTTTTTATTCATTTTAAAATGTACACCTGAACCTCCCGGGGAGCAGAGGCATTTAAGTTCGTAAATTATTTTTGCAATAATAATACATTTTAAAATTGTACAGCCCTTAATTTGTTAATAATTGGAACAAAATAAATAATAAATCAGATTTTAAAAACTTTAAACTGTTGTTTATATAACGAATAATTTTAAAGAATTCATTCAACCTGACTATTCCCCTCGTCTTAATTTCCACCAATCACAAACGGGCAATTTTGAATTGCAAATGGTTCCTAGATGAAAAAACTGTATGACAGCTCCTGTCAGTAGTTTTTTCGAGTTTACCCGCGGCAAAACTTGACAGATTTTGTCACCAAAAATCACTGGCGGATCTGAGGGGGGCCATGGCCCTCCCCTAGAGTTCTGAATAGTTAATATTCGTTCAACAACTAGTAGTCCAATAAACGAAGGTGCCAACCCGGGCATTAGGTCTGTCCGGCACCATTTTTTTTTAATTTTTCAGGTATTCATGGGTACATTCACCCCCGAAAATCTCAGCTGTCTGAAATCTGTGGAAGGGCGGGAAAATGGCCCATTGGTCTCAAAAATGTGGTTTTTTTCGCCGATATTTCCGAAAATATGACACTCAGTGAATTTTTGTTTGGACAAAAATGGTCTACATCACTTTTGTCAAAATTATTATACTTTTCGACATAACCGGCTCCAAAATGCACCCCCATTTTTAGCTCCTGCCCTGCATTTAGGGAGCACGGTCTATAGGAATGACACTCCCAAGCGGAATACAAATTTTTCAATAAATCACGTAAAAATTAATATTTTTCCATGATTCAAAGTTCAGATGAAAGAAGGAACCTGTAGCTATAATATCATGGTACTTTTTCCTTTTATCTATTTCTCTGAATTATTGAAAAATCGGGCTAAAGTTTGTTTTTGCTCGATATTTTGACCCTCTTATAAATTTCTTCATATTTTTTTTATCAAGATAATTTCACCGAATCCTTTTGGATAATGGGGCTTTGCAAGGTGGTAAATATATTCAGAAAGATTCAATAAATTATTTTTGTGTATTTTCATAAACAACATGTTTTTTAGGGCGTTTTTTTTTGGATTTCCTAATAGATAATCAAGGACCATATCCGTTTTCATCGCACATCATTAGAGATCTTTGCTTGTCCCTTTGTCGATGGCACTTTTCTTTTTTTTTCATATTTTTTATTTTTCCGGAAAATTGAGAAAATTCTCACCCCTCTCACCCCTGAGGATTATTTTCTTTTCGAGGATTATTTTCTTTTCGTGCTAAAATTTTTTGGGGTTAGGAATTGTACTAAATAAAAGATCACATTCTGACCTTTTCATCAATATATAAGTATATCGCGTATTTTATTAAGTGCACGAGAAAGAAATCTGCCTTGAAACTTTCTCAAATTGGATTTTTTTACAATAAATTTATTAATCAAGTGCAAAAAGTGAAAAAAAGTTGGTTATTATTGCCTTATCTTTTGTCTTTAGACAAAAACGGAAGGATATTCAAGTTTTGGGGATATTCAAATTTTCACCACAATATTTTACGAATTATTAAATAAATTTTTTAAACGCTGTTTTTGCAAAAAATATTAGTGTAGCGAAAAAAATCATAGGGAGAACTTTTGTAGGTAATGAACTGCTTATCATTTTTTGTCTAAACAAAAATACTGTAAGGGTCATATTTCAGCAGATATCGTCGAAAACGGATTTTCAGGAACTCTAGAGCCATTTTCCCACCCTTCCACAAATTCCACGTAGCTGAGATTTTCGGAGGTAAATGTACCTATGAATTTTTATTTATTTATTTTATTTGTTTATTGGATAAATACAATAAATGATAAGCGATAAGTGCTACTGCACTTGTTTCGCATGATAAAACATCATCATCAACATTATAAATAGAATTATACCCAAAGACCAGAAATGAATACCTGGAATTTAAAAAAAAATGACAAAATTATTCGTTGTATTGAATATTTTCTCAAAGACTCAAACATCCCAAATTTTTATCACTTAATCACTTTGGTTTTTGGTTTAAAGCCCCGACTTGGTCGGGCGCCTAACCACGTCTGAACTTTCGTAATTCAATACCTGGGGGGGCATATAGCCAAAGGAGTAGTTGTTGAAGTCCAGACGCTGGTGCAGTGTAGGACATTTAATGTCTTTGTTCTTGGGAACAAGTGTGATTTATTTCACAACCTTAGGTAGTTATGGAATATAAAGAAAGAAAACGTTGAAAATTACAAAGAACTAGTTGTGAAGACAATGTGGAACACCGTTGCAAAAAAATGCAAGAGATGTATTTTATGAAGTGGAAAATAATTTTTGATCCATTTAAAGATATTATCTTCAAGTCTAGTAGGAAAGCTCGTAATGCGAAACGAAGGAATTTGCAGATGTGCGCCAATAAAAGAAAACCGAGCTCTGCTTCATTAAAATTGGAAAAGTACTACGCAATGGTTTTATTATGGGACGAAGACACTCCGGCGCAAATTTTACCATATCGCTTCAGTAGAACTTGCCTGGAGAGGTGGAGAAGCAGTCAATTGCAGAGTTCATTATTTTAAAGAGGAAGTGGATAATTCTGAGATTAACACAGGTAGGTAACATAGTTACATATTTTTTAAAATAACTGATTTTCAAAAATCCTACTTTTTAGAAAGAGTAGAATATAATCCTCTCTTCAATAAAACGGCCCAGGGTGGAGAAAAAAAATGGCCGATAGTAAATGGCTGGTCCCCAATACGAAGAACCCTACCTTTTATCTAGTCCGTCTTTTAAAAATTCATCTAGAATAACAACTGATGTATTATTCTTAACAGTACATCCATCATGGAACAAAGAACAATCAATTGGATGGTACAAAAACACTTCAGTGGGAAAAACGAACTTTCCAAATGGATAATGAGCATTATTCCAACATCATAAACACCCTTATAAGTGACGCCTCAGAACCTCCAGCTAAAAAACAGAAAACAGAAGATCCTGCAGCAACTCCTCGAGCTCGAATACATTCGTGCAGGTGCAAAAATCCTCGTTTTCGACTCGGATTTTTGTTGCCACCAGCACTCATGCATCTTGTTAAAATATTACTTTTTCGTTTTTTTTTTCGGAAAAATTAGATGCCCTTATGATATTACTTACGAATATAAAATCACCCCCTATTAAAAATATCCAGACCCAGTCACTGTTTGCTTTGTTTAACCCTACGAGATTTGATTTATTCAAGGAAAATATTTGGTTTCCAAAGTGTGGAAATGTATGAAGTTTAAAACGATATTAGCAAAGAAAATATCCTTTTCGCTTTGTATTTGGATATGCTATAAGGTTTTCTCAAAGTTTTCAAAATACCCGAGGCGTTCCTGTGATGTGAAAAACTGTTATCGACTGAAATTTAGTCTGAAAATGTCATCTGACTTTTAACGAAAATGAAAAGAAAACAATGCAGCTTTATTTTATTTCAAATGAATCGTATTCAAATTTCAATGTGTTCGATGCTGCATCACTAATTTGAAAGGAGGAAAAGAAGTAGAAGATGTCTATTAAAGAACAACAAACATTGTGGAAGAAGAGTAAGAACGAGGAGACTTCGGAGGCCAAGGAATTGCTGGAAACAAAAAATTCAAGAAGACCTTAAAGAAAGAAAAATTAAGAACAGGAAGCCATCAAGCTCAGGGTCTCAAAGGCCTGTGGCAAAGCTTCTACTTATATAAAAGAAAATTATATGTAAATAACTGTCACTTAGACACGCAAATAAAGATGGCTGTTGTTCATCATAGTCCCTACATTTTTTAATACAACTTTAACTTGATTCTCGTATTCATATTCGTGGGTACATTTGCTCAAAATTATATCGATACATTATGCTCCCGAAATATTTTCTATATCAACATCAAAATACCACACATCGCTGTTTATTAATTTAATAATAAATTATTATCGTAGTTGAATAAACCAAACTTGAAAATTAATGTTTTTGTAGCGTATATGCTATGAAGAGACGGCCAGTTTGTTTTAAGTTTTAAACTGAAATTGAAATTCAGCTGTCTTTTGTAAAATGAATGCTTAATTAAAACGTGTCCTATATATTTCATGTTTTTGTTATCCACAGCTTTTCTTCACATAACGAGTCAAACTAACTCAAAAGATGCTGAAACTAAATACAATATGAGTGTATGTGTGTGTGTGTGCAGTAAAATTAAAAAAATATTAAATTGCAGTAACTTTGACTAAGAATAGAGTGAAAAGTATTGAGCCTAACAAGTGTTTTTGATAAAATGCATTTTTGTTTTTACCTAACAGTTTTTCCAGCGATTTTCTAACCTCTTCAATCATCTTTGCTTGTCCTTCGAGCCATAATTTAGGAAACAAGACGGAATGATCATAGATAAAATAGTCAATCCAAAACCAAATAAATTGGGATAAATAAATGGAAAATAAAAATCTTAAGAAACATATTTTGAGGTAAATAATGAAAATCGTGGCTTGTAGAACAAACCAAGAAGTCTTGCATCTAAACGAAGGACCAGTAATAAATATAGTTAGTCAAAGATGTAAGAACCAGAAGAAAAATATGATAGAAAAGAAAGCAATAATTGACAAAATATGAAATTACTATACGCGCACATATTAGCATTGGGCAAATAAAACTTAAATTGATAATTTAATAATCAATTAACATTATTACGATAATGTATACAAACATTTTCGACTTAATTAAATTTGGTATATTTACAAATATTATTCAAGCTATTATTTACACTAACTTTAGAACTATATACAAGGATACGTCCAACTGGAACAAACCAAATGCACACAAAATCAAATAACACACTGAAACGTAATTTTCCGATGTCAATGTATAAACAAAATATAATTACATCATTTGTGCATGCGTGTGGTTTGAGTTAATTTTATAATTAACAATGATTCTGGTGGATTTCGGTAACAGTACCTGTTTATCTACAATAAACAACGTTCTTGTTTCAGCGAGGATTGATTGGTATTTATTTAATTAAAACAGTGTACAGACCAAGGACCTTAAAGTGGTAAATATATTTTTATTTTGATCACAGGCATTTTCAGCACGTATATACATCTATCGCGGTAATGGGTATGTTGAAAACCGATAATCTATCTTTTTTCAAAATTACGTTCCTGCTATACATTATATGATACCACAAAAGAAAAGCTCCTGTACGTTAGTCTGTGATAACAAAACGATATTTCTAAAAAAATTCAAAACACTTACCTACTAATCATTGGCTGATCTATGTCTACTGATTTGATGTGTCGCGTTTTCCCAAAACCTATATTTTCGAATTTCCCATATGAACAATCAAGATTCAACCAACTGGAAGAGGATTATACAGGGTGCGCCAATTATTTCCACTCGATCTCTAGCACCGAAACTAAAAGAGATATCAACAAGATTTTTTGTAGGGGAAGACAGTGTCACTCGGACTACAATTTTAAAATATTTTGATGTATACAGGGTGGCTAATTTTTGTGGAATGAAAATTAATTTGGTTTTTTTAAATTGAACACCCTGTATACGATTATGGCTTCTGATTCTACTTAATATTAGATTTACGGTAGTTTTGTGTATTTGTAAATCCGACGCGGCGTTGACAAGTTATTCCTATTTTAAGCAGATTTAATGAAAAAACAGCACTTCAGAAATATTAGCACAAAAACCACATTTTTTAAAAAATTCCTCAAAAAAGCTACTATGATGTAAATGAAATATGCAACTATCACAATAATCACACAACATCTTCACCTGTTGCACAGGGTGTCTGCCGATGGCGTGCCAATATGGCAATAACTTAATTTTTTCAAATGGGACACCCTGTATATTTTTCTTCAGTTAGAAGCTCTCCCTAATACGCATTAAAAAAATATAGGGTTTTGCACATCTAACTTTACTATTTACTTTAATAATTGACTTTAAGTGACAAACAACATATTTTACACAATTTTTAATAAGAAATCAAGTTACCTATGAAAATGACAGTAGGTATATTTTGTTATGGCATTAATTGTCAACATAAAATTTTGTATTGTATCACGTCTACTATATTTAATCAGTATTGTGTATAAAAAATGGATTTTAATAAGAATTATAGTGTTCAAGAAAATATTGATATGATATGGATACTGGATATGAAAGAAAGAATTACTGCAGCATTTAGACAGGTGACCCCTGCAATTTGCATGCAATTTATAAAGAATAATTTTTTGAAAAATCAATAAAGGAATTTTTTATTTGTTTTTCATACATACTAACCACACCGTCAAACATTATTAACAAAAATTGGTATGTAATTGTTGTCTTTTCGTTCCTTTTAAACTTTTTCAATGAATTTAAAATTGTCAGTTACGGGGGTGTATCAGAAAATATTAAAAATTCAAATTTTCATAAAGTCGGAATATCTTGTTCAAAATCGGTATGTTGACGTAGAATATTATTAGAAACAAATTCTTTTAATAACTTTTTTTTCATATTTCAAAAATAAAGGTACTTTACTCTTGGGCAAAATTCATATTTTTTGACAAACCTCGTATACGACTGCAAAAATTTGACATCTGATAGTTGCATTTTAAGTTTTGGACCATGCACAACTTTGTATGAAGAATAAATTTTTTCACAAAACCAATAATAAAAAAGTTTTCCATATGGTTCCAACTTAAGTAGACACACTGTATATATTTCAAAATGGCTTCATTCTAAAAATATTATCTGTCCACCTAAATCCTTGAAGGCAGAATTGCCCGTAATAACAACATAAAAACATATGCAAAAAATATATTATATACGAGATGGCCCGAGAAAAAGGCATTGAAATTCTCAGATTGCCTCCTTACCACGTTAAATCTCATTGAACTGATCTGGTCATAATTAAAAGTTTGAAACATAGAACTAAAAGACCAAAAATGAATTGTGCAAAATTTAATGGTGTGTTGCCAAAAATCGGATCTTCTATCAAATTAGCGTTGGAAACAATGTATCCACATATAACCCGCCAAACTAGACATTATATTCTGTTCGAGAGAATTTCAAAAGCATGAACCACTGAACTAAACTTCCTGGCGTTTCAGTAATAACTTGTAGAAAATTGCTTTTTAACGCGGGGTTAATTATAAATATGTATGTGAAAGTAATACACTTAGTCACTTTGTTATTGGATTATCTACATGAACATGTCACGGTCTCTGGGGTAATTCATATATCGGACAAAATTCAATTTTAAACGAGAGTGAATGATTATCCTAATATTTATAGATGAGAATTAGGATGATGCGGCGCAATTTGGAACTTTCAAATTGGAAGGGTGTTACAAATTTTGGGAAGTGTCTGGGGAACGGCACAATGGATTCCTGATTGTCAGTGGCGTATGTAGGAATTTAAACATCTATTTTTAAATATTCAAAAATTACCTCAACATGGTTTACGCTTCAAGAACTTAAAAACGTAGGTACATGGAAAGAAATACTTTGAATGGTTCTTGTGGTACTTGCCCTAGTGACCGATCAAAAAATTATACTTTTTACACCCCAAAATGAATAAAGAAAAACACACCTTAACATTGTTGCACGCGCAAGACTTAAAAATAACAAACTGGCATGACAAAAACACTCTTATTTTATATTTTTAAATATGTAAACCTATTTTTTCAAGTAATCTTCTTTTTAAAATAAGTTTTGTTCATGTCAATAGCTGATTGATTCTCCCACGAAACCTTTAATTTCACCACAATTTCTTTCTATTACAAGTGTCCTTAGAAATCTTAATATATTTTGTACGCCGATGACATTCAGGGTTTTGCGATCACACAACAGCACCTTCATTATCAATTTAAAGGTTTGGGGGTATGATTAAATTGGATAATTATTTCACTTGTGCCTTCACTAGCACTTGTTACCGAAAGTAGTTGACAGGACATCCTGTATATAAACATAGCGCCCGGAGTGTCATTCCTTCATCCTCAGAGAATTAGTTAGCCTTAACAAGACCATCATTTTAAGTTCTTTGAAGATAAAATGATATTCTCGAATTATTTTCAGAATGTTAACAGATTCTCTCGAGGAAATTCCCCTGATTGGTCTTCTAATGGGAATTTAAGTTTTATTATTTATGAATGAATTACAAAAAGGTCAAAAATAAAAGGGAATACACCCATTACAATATATACTGTGGCGCGAGAGCGGAGTCCTGTAAAAAAAGGGTTTTCAGGGAAAATGGCTCGTTTATTTTGGGTTGATGGGTCAGAGTGTGCGAGATTGTATTGCATGATATGTTTCGTCAAAAAGGATTAGGTATATTGTTGCCCCTAACCCTCATATTTAAACTTTAATCGGATAGAACCGTTTGTAATGTTTCATCCATAATTTAATATCAAGACTTTTATGCCAGTTATATTTTACGTGAACACGAAATTACTTTTAAATAATGTTCCATATACGCCAACCCAGCAACGCTTAAAGCGACATCTTGTGGCGCGGCCGGTAAGTTAATAGTTAATTATTGTTTACCTAAAATTCCATTAGAGCGGCGCTCGTGTCAAGTTCAAAAAAATGTTATGTTTGTTTACCTTAACAGTTATGTGTGTTTACCTAAAGCGACATCTTGTAGCGCGGCCCATAAGTTAATAGTTGTGTTTGATTACCTAAAATTCCGTAAGAGCGGCGCTCGTATCAAGCGAAATCGAAATGGACAGGCGTATATATGTATAATGATTAAGCTATCTATAGTCACTATATAGGCCATCCCAGTGGCTGAGAATGCTTTCAAAATAGAAATAACAGACTTTTTAAAATTTAAGATTTTTATCAATTGCTTTCCTTTACTAATTAATCTACAGCCTACCGAGGATTAATCATGTCAAAGACCATGACATTTTGATTTCCTACTCAAGCATCCGCTTAGCTGGGGGCGTAAGTTGGGGGTATCGCATCAATTTATGCACCACACCAAAACGAATTGCTGGGATACTGGGTGCGGAGTTGAAGGGTAGCTGTCATGTTCGCTGCATTAACCCTCCTCACGCTGAAACGTTCGTTTAAAGACCTAAGTTAACACTATTAATTTAAATTACGGGAAATTTACATTTATGATATTTTCTTTGAATTTAAAAACTTTTGTAATTAATTTAAATTAAAAAACAGATGCTACTAAATTATCCCTTAAAAGGATACGAAGAAGAGACTGACATGTTGACCAGAATCGGTCAAGAAACTTTGCAACCCTCAATGCAAATTGGCTTTGCAAATTAGTCCATATTAACCACTAGGAGTTATTAGTGTGACTTTTTAATAATATATTTATCAACTTTTTGTTTGTTTCAAAAGAGTTACATTCTTTTAGTCCTTCACTTGCTTATGCCAATTATATTGGCCACACTGGACAGCTGACAATATGTCAGTGCTGACAATTTTAAATAAAAGTTACTAAAATGCTTGACAGATTCATGTGTCAGTATTTGAGTCCTATGCCAAGAATATTTGGACTAGAGATACAATATTTGACGGTAAGTTTATGTTACAAACAATTTATATTCTAAGCCGACACCTGATACCACGCAATATGTTACACGAATGGTTATCACTTCATCCTTTAAATCAGAAATGTTATCCTCTGTTGACTGCTACTACTTTTTACGTAGGTACTTACCAATGCGTATAACTTTAAAAAGCACGTATCAAACAAAATACTTTTCTCATAGGTACAATTTTCCGATATTCGATATTCACGCAAATCGGCACAAAGAAAATGGTGAAATAAGATCGTTGTTTTTTATTACTTCCAACCACAGCTTTTCGCACACCTGATGCCCGATATATTTAAAATTTATTATTATTCGAACCATATCGTTAATTTTAATTTTTTTTAGTTTAATTTCAACTATTTTCTCATTTTATTTTGTTTTGCAGGTGAATAAAATTGTTGTAGCTGTTAAAAATAAAAAATAAACGTTAAAACCCACCCCCATCTCATTTAAAATAAATTATGTCGACTGGAAAATATCTAGCCACATATCAAATGGAGCTTTGTTTACACATCTAGAGGTGTCATTTATTACATTACTATATCTGCTGCTGCCAGAGGTCTATTTTATTATTTTTGTGTTCACATTTTGTACCTCGCACGTGGTATTAATCTCTTTGAAGAAAAATAGCACTGACATCTTAGATATATCCTTCCATTTCCAAATAGATTATATATAGTTCGATGCAATAAGAACATGGTCGTCACAAAAATATAAGTTGGGTCTGGGTTAGGTAGTTTTACGAATTTGGAAAAAAGAAACCCTGTTAATGTACGAAATTTTCCAGTAAGGAATTTATAGTTTTATTTATAGCCAAAAATAATAAATCAATTTCACGGTTTCAGCCATTTATTTAAAAATAGGATAAGCCAGATAATCAAAACATTAATAAAATAAATAACGCCATTATATCTTTTCAAAAATAAGCGCGAATATTTTTATCGATTTACCTACATTTTGAGCTGAGTAACCGAAATTGTAAGGGTCACAAATAAAAAAGAAGCTTGATCCACTGATCCACAGAACATCTTATATATCAATAAAACAGGAATGAACATATTTAACAATAATTTTAAAGTTTGTGAAGAATACTTTGTATATCAGAAATTAAACAAATTATTTATTTTTAATATATTGATTAACTACTCTGAAAAGTTAGAGGCCACACAATTCTAATAACCTTGAGTTAGAAAACAGATGTCAATCTGTCAGAACAACAAAATAATTGATCAAAATACAAAAAACGCAGAGGTTTATAGTGAAAAATTGGCAAAAAATTTGCTAATCTTCAAAAACTTCGACCAGACACTATCCTCGCAGTTTTTTACTTAAAAATAAAATCAATCATTTCTTTAAACCTTTGTTCAACTCGTCAAATGATGGAATAATATAATATCTAGGAAGTATACTCCCATCAAATCAAAGTAAGGGTTGGTTCGTGCAATATTACAATTACGTTAATACCTCATTAGTAATGTATCATTAAAATTTCATTACAGTGAAATTTCTCTAAATCAATCTATCTAATTGAATGTTTTGAATAAAATGTGAAAGTGAAATTTGTCTGTCCAAAAATGCATACATTATTATCGTTGATTTACGAAGTTACTCATACTATTTAACTGATCTACTTTATTTTGAAGATGTCTCAAAGGCAGAGAGTCTTAACCTGTGTTGCACAATGGATCCATCCCAAGTATGATGAAAGCAATATAATAGCAGCAACATTCCACATGCTTACCATTACTTTTATAAGCATGTCTTTGGTGGATTTGACATGGTTTTCAATGAATGGACCTGTCTGTGTCCCATATCTTACATTGGGAGAGTTTTTCTGGTTTGGGTTTTCCAATGATGATATTGAATATTCAGGTAAGATATTAAGCACTTTTAATTAGTAAATGTTATTATATAAATATTAATTTCAAGTGTATTCGGAAACTTTCTTTTGTTTACTTATTTACTAGTGTTTTTTTTTTCTCAACTTTGCTTAAACCAACATCCAGTGATCCCAGGATATTTAATTTTTGATTTGTAGTTTAATCTCTAGTGTGGTTGGTATTTATTTTCAAATTTTAACTTAATTACTTTACTGCTGTTATTGGAAGAATTTATTTCTTTGTATTTTTCTTAGATTTTGACTGTATCACAGTAAAAATTGTAAACATGATGAGAATTACAATACTACTGTGTTTCATGACAATATTATTTGCTGTTGTTGGTTTCTTTTTGGAGATAATTGGTCCCAAACATTTGTTTTACAAGACTTTAAGAAAATATGCTATTATGGGAATTTGCACAGGTAATAGAATATTCAAATTTTTTGTGACAGAGTAAAATATGGTATTCTTTTTTAGTAATATGGATAATGGTAATCATTGGAATATCATATTACATTATAGTATTGTTAGAAGAATCTTTAACCAAAGTTTATCCCAAAACTGATACCTCAGTTACCTACGGCATGGGATTTTATCTTATAGCTGCTGCGGGTAAGTCATTTTAATGATTAATTTAAAAGTTGTTACTACAAGTTTGGCATTCCATATAGAATAAATAACATAAAATACCAAAGTGATAAAAAGTATTAATTCTAATTACTGGGAAATAAAATAAATCTGATGACCTTTCCAAAGGTTAACTCAAGTAAATGGTAATTTTTGTTTATTGTTGATCAATTTAAATAGACCCCAGAACAGTTGGAACCTTATTAATAACTATTATAATAATTTAACTGTATTTTTTAAATGTTTGCTATAAATCTTATAAATAATTTAATAATGAATAGTTCAAATGAAATTCAGCAGAAATTAAAAACATGTTACTAATTGTTTTAATATTTAACGACGTGTTATTAATTTTTTTATCATTGTTTTTATATGTAAACTGGTACGTAGAAAAGATATGACTTTGGTGTAATGTAGGCAGTAAAAATAAATTATCAGTTATGTAATGAAAAGAACGAGTATTTAGTGTGAAAAAACAATTAATATTATATTTTGTAAAATAAATGGTCAATATCAATAATGGTTTCTAGTAAATCACATTAACTTAAAATTTAGAAATAGATGCCTTTAACAATCATAACTATGCAAATATTAGGATCTCAACTATTAATTAATTAAACGACGAAAAATTAGCGGTTGGTCAAAATAATAGTAGTTCAAATAAACCACACCATTTCAGAAATACTCTGTTCTAAATTCCAGACTAAAAAATGGAATTTTTGTTAATGAAATCTTAAAAAAATAAATTGGATAAAAATAATTTTTGAAATATCTTAGTTTTAGTGCAGAAACTTAATAAATACCCATATTTAGTTTAGTTTTTTAGTTTTTGGCCTAAATCTCGGTAAGTATGCATTTTTTCAAAAAAAATATTCTATACAAAATTAAAGGTGAAAATTTCCCACAAGTTTCATAAACAACAATTTTTTCTACGACCAATAGTTACGCCGCTAGAGTGCGTTGAAAAATGTGCAGATTTTCCAAGGACAGTTAGCGGTAAGTTTAGGTACAGTCCTAATTCTTTTTATTCTTTATGTTTTCGTGGTCGCTGAACACGAATTTGAGGTTTGCTTACAGATATTTTGGCCGGAACATTTTTTTTCAAAAAAAGTTCAAATTGCCCTTGGAAAATCTGCACATTTTTCAACGCACTCTAGCGGCGTAACTATTAGTCGTAGAAAAAATGGTTGTTCATGAAACTTTTGTGACCTTTAATTTTAATAGAATATTTTTTTTGAAAAAATGCATACTTACCGAGATTTAGGCCAAAAACTAAAAAAAAATGACAAAATTTGCACTTCTTTGCAAAAAAACAATGTTGCGGCCAAAATATCTGTCAGCTAACCTCAAATTCGTCTTCAGCGACCACGAAAACATAAAGAATAAAAGGAATTAGGACTGTACCTAAACTTTCCCTTAACTTTACTAAGTTGATTAGCCTACCATGATATTTCCGAAATGGTGCGAATTGGGAAAAAAATTTAACTCCTAATTTTTCGCCATCTAATTCAACGACTATATTGAAAGTTATTTGTAAAATTAATTTTCAGGAGCTGTAACATGCTGCGGAATAATCTACGCTCTCGTTCTTCCATTCCATACTTCCCGTTACCTGCGAGATGACGACAGATGTCTTCTGGATGCATTCGATGACGGTCTCGACACCTTCCATCATCCCATTCCCCCACCACCATATTATATACCCCCTCCACCTTATACTCCTTGATCATAGTTCCGAAAAAGTCATTGTTGAGGTTAGGTTTCTGGTTATCTGTCGATGTCAATGAGTGTCCAAGTTAAGTTCCGATAGTTTTCTTTCATCAAATTTTGCTCGAAGTACATTTATTGTTTGGTATTGGATCTACAATCCATCCAAATATTATTTGTCTGACCCACCCTCACACAAGAATAAAAAAATAGTTATGTAGCTTTGACTTTTCAGATAAAGGTTCCAGTTTTGGGGATTCTTTTCTATATTTCCATTGGAGTAGGCTGGGTAAATAAAGTAAAAGATTCTTTTCTAACCTCAAAATTATGCTGTGACATTTGACATTCGGCAATTTCGGAACTTAACGTCATTGACATTTGACAGACCAGTTTGACGTGAGTCGAATTCGGCAGAATTAGTCTTCAGGAACTTTAACTAAAAGTACCAAAGCTTAGTGGATAGTTTAGTTATAAGCACAGTAGATGGCTTTCTGATAAATTTTCGCTTTTATTTTTTTATTCTACTGTTCTTTATTATTTCGTTCTTGTTTTAAGGAATATGACCAATTTTTATAGATATGACAATTTTTATTTATGACGTACTGGGTGTTACATATTTTAAGACGCCTTTATCTGGTCATTCACTAGATGTTAAAAGTAGAAATCAAGACGATATTATAGATAAAATGATTTTGCTGTTATTTTTCTATTCAATTTTCAGTAAATTCGAGCTTGTTTTTTAAAAAAGTTGAATTCGAGATTATAAATTACAGTTTAGTAGCACCCTGTATATATCGCTATTTATTTGGACGGGCTGGACCCATTTTTAAAGGGGAAATATATCAAAGAATTTTCTCACAGGGAAAGTCATGAGTTTTTTTATTTCCAACTTTAATTAAAACTTATTTAAAATTTCCTTTTATCGTTTTCTTTTTTAAATCTCCAGTCAATACTTAATTTCGATACAAACGGAACTGCAAGTACTTTTGTGGAGCTTCGAATGTATTTTTAATTTTGTGAGATTACAAAATGTTGCAAATTATAATCAAATCCTTCAATATTCATCCCTATATAGCACCAAAGTGGAGAATCAAGCCAGTTCTTTAATCTCTAGTAGTTCGTTTGATACTCTGACCATTCTACTCATTACTATGTAAGAATTACGCCTCTCCGCGGAATTTAGTTGTCCCAACGAGATTTTGAAGGCCCCATGTTGGCACATTTCACAACCACTGCACTTCCAATTGTCTCTGGGAATTGCAAGCTGAATTTATTTGAATTGCTCAAGTTGTTACCCTGGTATCTAGTCTAAAATGATATCTTTTATTGTCCCTTTAGAACTGGTAAGACATTAACTGTCACATGTCAATATTTTATTTGACAGCTGACAGTGTGACTATTAATTGTTTATGACAATTGACATTGACAATTTACTAGTCTCTTCAAATAAACTTTTAATGTTTTAAGTGTTCGTTTTATGGTTATTAACAGTTTTAGTAAAAATGGAAAAACTCATGACACCTTTAAGAACACGCCGTTTAATCTCTATTTTTCTAATCCGCTTTTTAACACTCGACAATATGTACTTAATAGGCTTATTTAACATTTATAACGATTATTCCAGCATTTTTATCTATTAAGCCAAATTTATCTCACCGTTAAATGATGTTGTCAGTCTGATTTATTTTATTATCGATCTGATAGTCTTCTGCTGTAAAAAATTAGAAATATAACGCAAAGATGCGCTGCCATCTTTCAACTTCTCGAATATTTAGTATTTTTAATAAACGACAAGTACTCGTGACGTTTTATATTACACATCAAATTCGAATCTCAAACATTTCCGTGATGGGTCAAAAGTAGACCAAAGACAATCTCATTTTTAAATGGTAGCGCATCATTGAAAAATCTAGAATGTATATTTTGCTAAAAAGAGAGAATCATATATATATATAATAAATATCTATATTAAATCCTAAATGTGAAACAAATGTATGTGATAGAACGGTTTAATTAATCTAGTCTGAAATGATTTCTTTTATTGTACCTTTAGAACTGGTCGACGTTTCTCATTCCATTTAAAATTTTTAAAAGAAATTAACTGTCACGTCAATATTTTATTTGACAGCTGACAGTTCGACTATCAATTGTTTACAATAACTGTCATGTCAATATTTATTTGACAGCTGACAGTTTGACTATCAATTGTTTATAACAATTGACGTTGACAAGTTACCAGTCTCTTTAAATAAACTTTTAATGTTGTAAAATAACGGGGAAAGGATTTTTTTTAAGTTTTCGTTTTATCAAAACGAAATTTTAAAGTTGACCAGTCCTTATATATCAGCACAGAACGTTATTTTTCTATATTGAAGATGTTTTTTATAGCTAATAGTTATAAATGTAAGTTTTGTGAATATTTTATTATAATTTTTCGAAAAGCTTTTGGTGTTATAAATTCGTTGACAAGTTAATCCGTAGGACCTTCTCATTTAAAAGTATTTATTATTGGAAGAATATGTTTAACTTTTAGTTTGTAGATTGTTAATTTGAACTGACTTCTTGTGATTATTTCAGTTTCAAGTTTAAAATAAAAATGTAAAAAAAAAATTTTAGATTTATTTCCCAAAAATTGCATTTTTTATGGTATTTGGTTAAACCATATTTAACAATTTATTGGGGGGACTTTGAACTACTATGCACCTCTCGTTGTTTCTTTTTGGTGCATTGAAACTTCCTAGTGAAAAAATCCTTATTTGGCCCGTTTCTTTAATTATTTTCCACTTTTTTCGCTCTTGGTTTTTGTTTTCAGCCCTGATTTTGCTTTTCTGCTTGATTTTCAATATATTCTTTTCATCGTTCTTTTCTTTCTACGTGTGGGTCTTTTTTTATTTTAAATACTTATTTCTTTATTAAAAGTTTTTTTTACTATTTCCCTGATTTTTGCCAATTTTTCTACTGAAAATATTTTTTTTTCGTAAATTTCTATATTACCACTTCCATCAAAAATTACCCTCTTCGATTCTACATTATTAGATTTCAACTAATTTTTATTTTAGCCCAGAGACGGGTCAAAATAACATCAGTAGTTCATTTGAACCTTTTTCAAAAATTACCCTCTTCGATTCTACATTATTAGATTTCAACTAATTTTTATTTTAGTCCAAATACGGGTCAAAATAACATGAGTAGTTCATTTGAACCTTTTTAAAAAGTAAAAGAATAAACGCTTAATACTTTATTTAAATCAACAGTCATTACAAACGTTTAAAAACAAAAAAAAAATACATCCAATATTTAGTTAAAAAAGATTTTGTTGTATATAGTTAAATATAACTAAAATATCAATCTAATGTAGATAAAAAATTTGCCTGTTTTATTAATAAGAAAAGAAAATAAATAATATTTCGCTGTGAAAAAAATCTGCAAGTAGGTACATATAAATAAAAAGTAACATATACACTGGCTACTTATGAAATAAAAATACATTTTGAGCACGTATATCTAAAAAATGCAAAATATTTTTTAGTCTTCTAACTTTTTCATATTTTCAGAAGGTTTTTATAGAATAAAATTTGAAATTTTACAACCATAATTAAACTTTTTATCGACGTTCAAAAACACTTATTTTTATGCCAGATTTACTTCATTCAAACCGTCATTTGTACTTACCGATTTTAGTTTTATTAAAAATTTTAATTTACAATTTACAAACATTTTGTTAGGTAAACAACGAGATTTTGCATATTCAAAAATTAATTTTTATGAACAATACATTCATAAAAAGTATAAATTAAATATATATAAATAAAATTAATATATTTATACAAAAAACAAAATATAAAGGTACCACATTTATTTTTGACGTTTTTTTAGATTTCTTATTTATTTTTCTTGAAATTTTCTTAGAATTTCAAATATTTGTATTCAAGAATAAAAAAAAACGTGCTAACCTTAATATCTTAAAATATTTCAAAAACCGATGTGGTCCAAAACCCCTAATTTTTAGGAATGCACCAAATAGTTACTGTTTGAATATTGCTCAGCTAAATTATGCTGAATATTCAAATATTTGGTTACTTATACAAATAGTCAAAATTTTCTTTGAAATAAAAACAGAAAAAATAAAAATAGTAAAGAATTTAATTCATTTGACTGGACAACCCGTCAGCATTGTCAGTTGCCCCTTAAGGTCAATAGTTTTATCAGATATAAGACAAACTGAGACATCATCAAGCCGAGAAGATAGTTTTGACAAATAAGCAAAAATTTTCAAAAAAAAATAGTAATAAAAATTTTACAGGAAATGGAAATGTAACTGGTTTTGCCAACGCTTCATTGACTAAAGTTAGTAGAAAAAATTACGACTCAAATTGATATGAATTTATCAAAGACTAATAATCACAGACGTTTTTTAAAGTCAGAAACGTGGAAAAATTTTTGAAAAACTCAAAAAAGGTTGAAAAAACTCGAAAATGTTAAAAACCAAAATTCCAATATATGGAAATAAATACCTCTGATGATTCTTTTGCAAAAATAGTTCTGTTAAAGGGATGAAAAATTAATTTTGACTTTTTTTTATAAAACCACACAGTTTCCCCAAATATCGATCAATAAAAAATATCCAGCTATAATTCAGACAACATATTTTGGTACATCCAATTAATTTTCATGAGTATTATTATTAGTACTATTGCTTTTAATGAAGCTTAAGAAATCGAAATTAGGCATTTCGAGTGGCGCAAGCGGGGGTAAACTTCCAGTCTCGTTTACAACGTCTGGACTTAATTCGCTACAAGGAGAAAATATGTAAGGAGACGTACCCCCGGATGAATCAGTTACAACTTTTAAGCTTGAATTATTTTTTGCTTGGCGAGCTGCAAAAATTAAAAAAAAAATAAATTGTAATCAGTATGCTAAGAGATGATTTGAAACCAACTAATCTAAAGGTGACAATGAAATTAAATTAGTGCATTGAACATAGTTTGAACAGGCGGGAGTTCTTGATTTTGAGATTAAAACTATGAATTGACACAACTACACGAATTGTAACACTGAGGAATTTTGGGAAAAATAAATAAATAAGGGTGTTTGTTTATAACGATCCAAAATATAATATAGCTGCATTGCATGCAAATAAGAATAATTTGCAATCAGTTTGAATTAAAGTGGTTTTAAAACATTCGATGTTATTAACAAGTAAATAAATTAAGATACATTCACTTGGATATATAATATAATCAAATTTACAAAACCCTTTTAAAATTCATAGATAACTTTAAAACTTAATCAGTATTTTCCAAACGCTAGTTGTAAATAGACTTGTTTATATAAATTCAATATTGTTATTTTACAAAATAAAATCAAAGACTCTTTTTCAACAAGTTCTACTATGAAAATGACACACACAATAGGATACACCAACACCCCTATAAAGTTAGCAGATCCACTTGCAAAAAATCGATTAAATAAAAAATAAAATAAAGATTTAAAAATAAGAAAAAGCTATAGATTATCAATATTATTACAATTGGCGCCCAACGTGGGGCTCGAAATCGAGTGAACCCAAAAGATGAAAGAAGATAATGGAATGGAAAATAGAGATGAAAAGTTGATGAGATTCATGGAAGCATTGTTGCAGAGGACGAATAATAAAATAGAAGAACAAAATCATAATATGGAAAAGAAATTAGAAGAAAAGATGAATGAACAAAAAGCAGAAACGAGAAAAATACAAGAATCCATAAATGAGCAAAATAATAAAATTGACAATTTAAATACCACTGTGAACAGGAAAATAGAAGCACAGGAACAGAGTTTACAAGAATTAAGAAATAGACAAGAAGAAATGGAAATGGCTTTAATTACACAAGAAGAAAGGATCATAAATTTGCAAGCAAATATTCAAGAAGTGCAGAAATAACTAAAGAAGAAATTGAAAAAGAAACAAAACAAGAGATAGAAACTATTAAAAGAAATTTGATTATAAAAGGAAAAGAAATTAAAAATTTAGAAGATCATATTAAAGAAGGTTGTGAAATAATATCAGAAACAAATGTGACAAAATGGACAAAATAAGAAATAGAAAAGAAAATGTGCCAAGAAAAGGAAGAATACAGAAAACCAAATAGAATGTATTCAAGGAATTTAAATAGAAATAAAATTTAAAAAAATTAGTTTAGAAATGATTTTCACGTTATAATTAAGTAATTATAACGTGAAAATAATTTGGGGGAATTTGTTATGATGTTAAAATTTTGAAATGTTGGGGGAATTATGTAAAAGGGGCTTTAAAATTGACAGGGTTGTTATGGGATTTTTGTTTAGGGAGATGAGATTGATAGTTAAAAAAAATGTCAGATAAGAATTTGTAATGTCAGATTAATGAAAATAAAAATTTAAAAATAAGAAAAAGATTATCAATATTATTACAATATATATGCAGTAAAAAATGGAGTTTTTGCATTTTTTTATGTCAGATGGGCTTCGACAATTATTCATAACAACCGTGATGATAATTGATATTTATTTGTGAGTGGGACTGCTAACTTAATATTAAGTTAGCAGAGCCACCCCCTAGAAAAAAAACAAAGATCGCGACATTTTTTCTGCATTCACGACAAATACATTTCGGTCGTTCGACAATTGTTCAGTTCATTTCTGGATGAAAAAATAATAAATCAACAAAGTTACGTGGGTGTGAAAATGTAATATTAGTATTTTTGCTTCTGGGAAATAGGTTTCATAAAAAACTTTATATTTATCAATAATGACACGAAAAAAAACCAAAAGATTATTATACAAATGCGCTGTTGCCAAAAGTGCGAATTTTCCACAGAAACCAGGAAATCCCAAGAAAAGGGTATATATTGTATTGTATTTAAAAATTATTACACCCTAGAGAGAAAATTTTGACATGATGTGTTGTCAATCACTTTCCAAAAATTCGTTGAATTTTGTCTCAATAAAACCCTGAGATTAAAATTATTTGGTGCCCTGTTATCAAAACAATATATATGCCATAAAGAATGGATTTTTTGCTCTAACAGCGTGACAAATTTTTTCGTTTACGACAAATTCTTGACAATTATTGGAATAGGTTCCATCGATTTTTTTGCAAGTGGCTCTGCTAACTTTAAAGGGGTTACACCAACAACATAAATAGAAATAATGATTAAAGCTTTAACATTCTTTTGAACATCTATGCTTGATATTCAAAATATCCAAAATAAGAAATTCATTTAATTTTATAAAATGAAAAAACGAATATCCTAGAAATTACATAATACTACAATAAAAAATATTAACTGTCCTGTAATTTCTCATTTTTAAGATATTTTGAGATCTAACTGGTGATTCTGACATAAATATTTAATAACACAAATCAGTACCTTTTTGTTTTTCACCTTCTAACATCCTGATAGTGGCCCTCAACTTCTCAATCTCCCTGTTCCTGTCATCCAACTGTAATAGAAGGCATTTGACTGAATCCCTAAGTTGTCCGCTCAGTACTTTGAGTTCTTCAATTATTTGGGAGTCATCTTTTGGGTGCTTGTTTCCAATGATTTGAGCTGTCTCCTTCTCTAGTTTTTCCTCATTGTCGCTAGTTGAATATGATTTTACACTGTCATTATCACTACCACCTCGTTTGCCTAAAAAATAAAAGGATTACATCAAATAGTTAAACTATTAGTCATGAAACTTACCAAGGTAATCAATTAGAGAATCGTGCACTTCTATGGTCCTATAAATAGCAGCCTCCAAGCCTTCTTCACAATTTTCATTGTCGGGGTCACTACTAGGCAAGGAAATCTTCCTTTTTTGCAACTGGACAGATTTTCTATACTTATCCATCTGGGTTTGAGCGATTTTCATTTTCACTACATCAATTTGCTTCTGATGGTAGCTCTTTTGAAGATTTAAAGATTCAAGAGATCTTGCGTTTTCTGTTAAATTACATGAGTCTTCCAGAAGTTCCACTGCTTGCCTGTGACATTCGATGCATTCATCAAACTTTCTTTGACGCAGCAATGCTTCCGCACGCCTTTGTTGTTGATGAGCCTAAAAACGAATGTACTATTTGTAAACATATTGATCTACTTTTGTGACCTATTTATCAGTTTTAAAAGGGCAGAGTACTTACTTTATTGAGTGAAGAATTTTCCATTATCATCTACGTATGTATGTGTGAAATTGTTTTACAGTAATTTTGAATTAAAATTATATTTTAATTGTTAATTTGTATACATTTTATTTTTTAACAATCAAGGTTCCAGGTACCTTTATTTTTTGACACAACTTGTATTGCGAATGTACTTTCAAAACGTCATTGTCAGTGTCAGTGTCAAAACCAGTCTCTTATGAACTAAAGACAAAGAAAGGTATTTAAAATTATATCTTTAAAAAAAGATGAGAACATTTGAAATGGTCAAAACAAACGCACACCACAAACTGTACTAGATTATTTAAATAAATATTTTCTACCATCACCATCTAGCGATGAATGCGTTAATGTTAGGTATAAAAAGTTATCTGCAGTTTTGCAGGTTCTCGAACATTTTTGGTTGAGCTTTCCAAAACTAGATGTATGTATTCGTAACGTTTTTACCAAAATATGATTCGTTCAGCGTCTTCAAAATAATGCCAATTCGAAGTCTGGATATATGATTTAAAATTTCGAAAATTAATATTCGAATGTCACTAGCGCATCTAAATGCTCTGTTATTAGGAGTGTTGTTAGACATTGGCGTCCGCATTTGAAGGCAGGGGGTGTGCTTGCCCCCCATGAAAATTTAACTTATTTATTCTGAATTAAAATTGTATTTTGTCTTGGAAAAATGTCTCCTTTGTTAGGAAAAAAAGGTTTGAATCTTTGGGAAAAAACTAATGGAAACTTCACAGAAAACCAGAAACTATTCAAATCAACGAAATTAATATGCAAAAATAAAAAATATCCTTATGCTTCATAAATTTGGAAAAAACAGATTTGAATTTTTTCCCCCAAAAACGTTTTTAGACCATCCAATTTTTCCTTTTGTACATCTAAACCTATTTTCTTGGTCAAAAAACCAGGGACTTTTTTGTTCGTCATTTTCACACTTCTATTTCATTTCTAAGGGTTTTAGAGTAAATTTTAACTTTCATCCTCTTTTTATAATGAATCATCGTTTTACTGCTAAATTTCGTTTAAAAGTTTTGAAATTAATATTTGATAATCACTCGTAAAATTGACAGCAGTAATTTCTTATAAGCTGTTTAACTGACAGGGTTCCAACGGCGGCTCCAAGGGGGGGGGCAGTAGGGGCAATTGCCCTCCTTGAAAAAAGTCCGGCAATGAGAGAATATTTCTCAACAAAACCCTAGAAACGATTGGCAATGTCAAAATTACCGAAAAAAAAAAAATTGGACCATTTTGAGAGAAAAAGTGTGTTTTTAGGGTATAAATGGAGTTAGAATCTACAAAAAATTCAAAAAAAATTAAAATTTGGTTCACGCAGAACCAATTTTGTATAAGAAACGATTGTCAATGTCAAAATTACCCAAAAAAAATGTTTGGGCCATTTTTGAGTGAAAAAGTGAGGTTTTTAGGATATAAATGGAATTAGAATCTACAAAAAAAATTCAAAAAAATTAAAATTTGTTTTACGCACAACGAATTTTGTATAAGAAACGATTGACAATGTCAAAATTACCCAAAAAAATATTTGGGCCATTTTTGAGGGAGTGGTATAAATGGACCTAGAATCTACAAAAAAAATTAAAATTTGGTTTACGCAGAATGAATTTTGTATAAGAAACCAACCGGCTCCAAGGGGGACAGTAGGGGCAATCCCCCCCAAGTCCGGCAATGAGAGGATATTTCTCAACAAACCCAAACTATTAAACTTTTACATATATAACCCTAACAGCCGACGACGTTGCCCCCCCCCCCCCCCACGAAATCTGGACTGGACCCGCCCTTACAGGGTTCGATTATTTTAGTGGCATTTTACTTTGAAGACATAAATTATAGATTTACTATTTTAAAAACATTTTCGTTCAAGTATAATATAATTGAAATATATAGGGCATATTTTCAAATCGCTGAAACTCATTCAATTTTTTTGTTGATTTTGACATATTCCTTCATTTTTTCTCTATTAGTATTACTTATGGATGTACTCTATTTTTTGATAAGAGCTATTTTCTAAGTCAATACTATTTTGTATATAAAAAAAATTCTACACATTATTTTGTATACAATTTTTACTGTATTCCGCCTAGTAATTCTTGGCCAACTTTTACAATTTCATTTTCGTAAAAAAAGTTGGGAGATTCGAGTGATTATTTTAAAAAAAGGTAAAGCCCAAATCACAAATATAAGGCCCGGTTCACAAATAAATTATACATATAAGAATGAATATCAACTACAAAAATTAAAATGTAAAACATAAAAAATCAGTATATACAGCAGAACTTCTATGTTTAATAAGCACGCAAATTAGCATATAAATAGGCGGCCATGTTAAAAAAAGACTCGACAAGATCAAATCACGCTATCTCAATAACAAATTGTCGGTAACAAATGAATAATAAATAAGAGCGGAAACGAGGCGGCGTTGCCGATCCTACCGAGTGTCTATTGGTTAATCGCGAACAATACCGTTTGCAATAACACGTCTACGTTGGCGTTGGCCAAACCTCTTTTCCGTATTTGACAACTTCGACTTTTTTAATTGAAGCTGTTAGGATAAACCTTAAAAGGAATAGTGTGCCATGTAAAAGGATGATTGCGAATGTCAGTATCCAAAGCCAATGGCTGTTTAGATTGATAAATATCTACAGGGTGGATTCAACTGCATTAGTCCAAAGTATTTTTTATCAGTTAGCAGATGGTTATTTTGGTAAAACTAAACCTCAAAAATAAACAATATTCTTCCAGCTTATACGACACACTAAATAATTAGAACTTTTTCAAAAACATCATAAATCGCGTAAGCAATAAAGATTAAGCCGTCAAAAATATCACAAGATCATTATTATCTATCAAAAACAAAATAACAATCAAAACAATGTCCAACTCACAACTCACAATGAATATCCTGGAGGTACGATCGGAGTTTACTCTTTCAATTAGCTAGTGTTGTAGAGAAAACCCAACAAGCGTTAAGCGTTACTAAAAAGATTAATATCTTCTCTGAATAAACGAACTGAGAAACTTTTTCATCACGTCTTTTGTTGACGTTAATGTATTAACACAAAAACGCTTTTCTCCTGCCATTGCCTGTTGTGATAATATAACAAACGAGGCACATTGATGATTTTTTGATTCTGACGAGAGCCTTTGACACTATTGGACAGGCGCAAGTTCTTTTATATTGGTGTTAGAGTAACTTGTGTTTGTATCGAAGGGTTAAAATGAGTAGAAAAAATGGACAAAAGAGGAATTTTTCGGGAAAAAGTTGAGTATATTTGAAAAAATAAGCATTAAACCTACTAAAAATTCTGAGAAATTCGTCACAGAGGGTTAAGCTAAGCGGATATACCGATCGAAGTCATCAAAACCAATAAAAAAAAATTTTTGGGGACAAAAACTGAGAATTTAATCTTTCTTCAAAAAATTGTCTTGGTGAATAGGGCCCACTGAACTGTAAATACGCCTCTGTAATCGACAAAAGACACTATGTCTCTTAGATCATCAAATTTACAGCAATATTTTTATTTTTGCAGGCCTGCACGATCACCTGATTCCACTCCCATAGATTTGATATACTCAAGATTGATCAGAACCAGAGAAGAATTGAAAAAAAATGTGTTCCAAATAGAAAAAAAAAACGATTTCAAGTAAATGACTCAATTATCTGAACTATCATAAAGCACTTTACAATAAACGATAATAATAAAACTGAAAAATGTTCCCAAGCTCGTTTTACATGGTCCATTTAGTCTCGGTTCCAACTGCTTTACGCACTGATAAACTGCATTATTTTACATTAGTCAGAAATGTAACATTAATAAATTTACCAGAATTATTTTTAATCTCCGCCGGCAATTGAGGCTTTCTAAAGTTATGGTCTTCCTATTGATCATTAACTAACTTATATAGCTATTAGAGAGAAATATATATCATTAAGGAGTTTCACTGGAAATAAAAACATGACTTTAAGTTTATTGATCTAATAATAATGTCTCTTTTAGATACAGAAGTAATTGGTGGTTTTTTAGAGGGATTTTAAAAGAAAATTTAAAATCATGCACTAAACATTGTACGAACTTTAAGTTTAGACAAATAGTTAAATGCCCCCCCCCCGCCCTTTACAAAATGTCGTTTTTAGCGCCCCCTTCGATTTTATAACTGGTGATGTAATTGCTGAACTTTTAGTTTATTATTTAGAGAACTTAAAGATAATAATAATAAAATGCCATTATTTAGTATTGTGATATAAAATACAGTAAACAATTTAAAGAAGCGAAGTCTAGCTTAGCTACTCCACTTAACCCCGTCATACAATATATATAATAAGAAAATTTGGTTTTCGCAGAATAAATTTTGTATAAGAAACGATTGGCAATGTCAAAATTACCGAGAAAAAATGATTGGACCATTTTTGAGGGAAAAGTGAGTTTTACCGGATATAAATAGACCTAGAATCTACAAAAAAAAATCAAAAAAAATTAAAATTTGGTTTACGCAGAATGAATTTTGTATAAGAAACGATTGACAATGCCAAAATTACCGAAAAAAAATGTTTGGGCCATTTTTGGGGGGAAAGGACGTTTTTAGGATATAAATGGACGTAGAATCTACAAAAAAAATTAAAAAAAAATAAAATTTGGTTTATGCAGAATGAATTTTGAATAAGACATGATTGGCAATGGCAAAATTACCGAAAAAAAAAATGTTTGAGCCATTTTTGAAGGAAAAAGTGAGTTTTTTAGGATATAAATGGACCTATAATCTACAAAAAAAATTCAAAAAAATTAAAATATTGTTTAAGCAGAATGAATTTTGTCTAAAAAACGATTGGCAATATCAAAATTGCCGAAAAAAAAATGTTTGGGCCATTTTTGGGGGGAAAAGGACGTTTTTAGGATATAAATGGACGTAGAATCTACAAAAAAAATTCAAAAAAAATAAAATTTGGTTTACGCAGAATGAATTTTGTATAAGAAACGATTGGCAATGTCAAAATTACCGAAAAAAAAATGTTTGGGCCATTTTTGAAGTAAAAAGTAAGTTTTTTAGAATATAAATGGACCTAGAATCTACAAAAAAAAAATTCAAAAAAATTCAAATTTGGTTTACGCAGATATAAGAAATATCCTATCATTGCTTAGATTGTGTTGTGGGTTCGAATCACACCAAAGGCAGAAATCTTTTTCTGATTTTTAATTAATTAAAAATTTAGAAATTGATTTTCATATACCAGGTGTGATTCCTCACTCGACCATTCACTGTTGCGTTCTAATTAACAGTGCTGTTACTAAAGTGGCGCTGAGAAACAGTAACAAAGCCTACACAGAACACGAGGCTAATGGCCATAGTAGTCGATGCCGTTGACACAGAAGTAAAAAAAAAAAAATAATAATGTACTATAGAAACAGATCACTGAACAATTTCACAAGATATTATACAGGGTGTTTCATAGCTAAACCGACATATGTTAACTGTAAATAGAGGGTACTTAGGTAAAAGTTAATAATCTCTAAAATATATTTAAAAAAAAAGAAAAAAAATGTGTTATTGTCAAATAGTTTAATAAGTTTTGTATCCGGAATTAATCCTAAAAATTAAATCTGTTTTTTTTGTAGAACGCCCTTGTTCACAAAATATTTCAGTATAACACATCTTTTCCTTTATTTCTTTTTTTAAATAGGTATCCGATTACATTTGAAAAAATTTGATATACAGGATGGTATTTAGAGATTACCAACTTTTACAAATTTTTCTTAATCCGGATCTGGAATTTATCTTTGGTTCTTGTATTGTACGATTGGGCTATTTAAACAATCTACCTGTACCAAATATGAAAGAAATCTACAGGGTGTTTCCAAAGTTATGGCTTATGAAAATGACAATAAGTATTGCATTAATTGAATTTTAACTTTAAAATTTTAGTAATATGTAGAACGAGATGTGCATTTATAAAAATATGTCAGAATATCTCAGTTTTTTCCATTATTTTCGAATGTCTGATCTAATTTAAAAAAATCTGATGTACAGCGTGTTGCAGTCAAATTTTACAAATTTGTCTTAATCCGTATCTGGATTTTAACTATAGTATAGTCCTTACTTTATACAATTGGGCTTGATACTTGTACCAAACATGAAAGAAATCTACCAGGTATTTCGAAAGTTACTGCTTGTGAAAATGGAAAAAATGCATTTGATGAAATTTTAAATGGGATGTGCACTTAAAAAAATTTTTCACTTTAACTCATTTTTTCCGTTCTTTTCAAATACCCATCCCAATTTTAAAAAATCTGATATACAGGGTGGTGTTTTGGAGATTTTCAAATTTTACAAATTCTTCTTAATCCGGATCTGGATTTTAATTGTAATTCTTACACTATAGTATTGGGCTATTAACACACTATACCTGTATTAAGTGTGAGAGACATCTACAGGGTGGTTCTAAAGTTACGGCTTATGAAACTATTGGCCGAAATGGATGAAACACCCCGTATCTTGGTTATTAAAGGCTTTAGACCCAAAAACTAAGGTTATTTGGAATCACCTAAGTACCCTCTATTTACAGTTAACGTATGACGGTTTAACTATGAAACACCCTGTATAACAACATGGAACAATTCTTTGTATTTTGGATTTCATTAAAAAGTTTTGTATTATATTTAGTATTATTTGTTTGAAAATAAAGATGTCATGCAAGGGTTTCGTAGTCCCTAACTTTTAAGGTTTATTTTTCTTTATTAGCGGATAAAAAAAATTGTACTTGTTGCTAAAGATCTAATCTATGTTCCTATGTTCTCACTTTTTCGAGATTTGCTTTGATTCTCTTCTAAAAAAATGGGATAAATCATCAAAAAACAGGAAATTTTTCGATTTTTTTTTAGAAAAAACTAAATCAAATTTTGAAAAAGTGAAAACGTAGGAACATAGATTGTACCTTTACCAATATATACTTATGTTTTTCATTCTCTAATAATAAAAAATGAACCTAAAAAGTGAGGGACTACGAAACCCTCGCATACACTGTTTTATAGTATAGTACAACTTCCTCTTAATAATGACCGGGCTGTATTTAAATAATTTATAATTCTACACTTAAGACCCCTATACAACCTCCCCTTGAATGCCCAATTCATAACTCAGACGGCTCGAATTCCCATAATTAACAATACCAATTTCTCTCGTAAAACAAGCCGGTAATTTTCGTAGTACTAATATGCAAATACCCCGATAGTTACAATTTATAATGCATTATAAAGTACTCTAAGAAAGCTTCGAGGTAAAGGTACTTTACGCGAACAATAATAAGCACTGACGATTTTTTTCTTCTTCGTTCATTTCGTCCGCCATCTTTCATTTCCTATAGAATCTCTGCCTTTGGGTAAACGGAGAGGCGGCCTACGATTATAGTCTAGTAGTACTGATAAAACTATCTAGAATAAAATTATTTCGTTTGGTATATTGAAAATTGTTTGATCACCCGGAAGTTGAACCAAAACTCATGGCGTTCATAAAAGATTTTCCATCGACTACAAAAATTTATATGAATTCTTACCTCTTGCCGCTAAAGCTTTCAATTTTTGCCATAACAGAATGTAATTCAAGAAAAAAATAAGTTTGGGTTAGCCTACTAGATCTCCAGATTTAACCCGCATGAAGTTTTGTCCATGTGGCCATGCTGGTAATTAAAGTAATTAAAGTATCACAAAAAAATAAGAACTGATGAGGGGTAGTAGATTTTTAAGCACACTTTCCAGTTGGATTTACTCTCATGTTGACCCTATTCTACCCCTTAATCGAATGTAATTCAGATTTGATTCGTAGCCCTAGACTATTAGTACATCTTCAGATGGGAGCCTCACAAAGGGAACGCGAAAACGTAGTATCTATCCATTCGAAGGCAACCTACGCGTTATGATTCAACTCAGGTGTGATGGAGGCTCATTAATAAAAACACAGCCACGTTGATTAGGCTTTACTATAATAGGAAGAAGGCGCGCCTTACAGAACGGAAGAAAAACAAGTGACCTAAAATATATATTTGTGTGTAAATCGCAGTGTCGTAGATGCTGATTAATGTTTAGGTGCTCAAGTCACCTAGCATTTTTATTTGGTCTATTAGCAATCGGAATAATTTATTGAGATGATTAAGTAATTATAAGATTTTTACTTTTTTTAATATTCTTTATTTCTCATTTGTCACCCCTTGACATTTTAACATCTTCAAAAAAACCTTGTCACTTTTTCTTAAGTTCGCTTTACATAATTTTTTTTTAATAACTAAATTCCCACTCCAAATTACAAATTACAACTTTTACAACATTACAATATCCCCTTCAAATTCCGCTAATTTTACCAATTTAAATACAGACTATTTTAAACTTTTTTTCTTTCATTTTACATCTTTTTCTCTGATCTTCAGTTAGATTTTCTTGGTCCCTTATATAACTTCTGTCATTGAGTAAATTCCTTCGTTAATTTTCAAAATGTTATACCTTATTTTAATTTTATTTCTATCAATTTCTGCTTCTATTCCATCCATTCTAGTGATTGAGTCTGCAACAATATTTTTTTTTTTCTCCTGGAGTGAATTTCATTTCAAATGTGTACTCTTGTAATAAGAGCGCCCATCTCTGTGAATTCTTGAATTTTTATATTTGTTGTTAACAATAGAAGTAAGAGCTTGATTATCCGTCTCCATGATAAATTTTCCTCCTAGTAAGAAAAAAGGTAACTTCGTTACACAAAATATTATGCTTGACAGCTCTAATTCGCTGACTCCATACAAAAGAAATGGGTACCTCTTTTTCATATTTAATTAAATATCTTAGTTTTTGATTTTCTACTTTTCCTATGCTTAGATTCTTCTTTTCCTATTACGTTTATGCTTCTCCTTTTCAATTCGTTTTTTATCTGTGCTTGTTCTTCTTGTGTTTTCTTAATATTTTCACTATTCTTCTTTATTTCTTTGGTGTTCTGGTCCACCTCTCTAGTTATTGCTCTTTTAATTTCAACACTTACATGCTCTAGCTTCTTTTCCACCTTTTCTTGTCCTTTTTTAATCTTCTTATTCTCCCTTCATTTCCTCTTTCAGATCTTCTTGTCCTCTCTTCATATGCTTCAGAAAGGCTAACATCTGCATCATTGTGTCTTCTTCTTGAACTTTTGTTATTATCTCGTCTATACTTTCTATTTCTTCCTGTGCTTCTATTGGTTTTTCTTCAATGATATTCGTTTCTATTTCCTTGTTTATTTTCTTTTTCTCTCTTCTCGTTTTGAATTGACTTTCGTTCAAAATTCATTTACGGTTATTTGGGCCTCAATTTTCAAGATGGTTGAATCAGTCTCAACAATAGTGTCAAATTTACTACTTTCGTAGGTCTGTAGACAGTCAATCTCGAATCTCTAAAATAAAGGTTAGATGTATCTGAGAGCATAATTAAATGTCCTCAACCGAATAATACGCCACTGTACGTAAATTGTGAATGTTAAATCTTGAATGTCAGTTTGCGCAAGAAGTTGTGGAGAGGGATAGATAGAAAGAAACATCACAAACTGATGAATGAACATATGTTATGAATGAATGATTATTATATTGGCCATGGCTATGTTATTTTTATAATTTTATTGACTTTTAATTGATAGGTAGATAATTGACTGTTTAAAGACGTAAATAATAATTTCCTAAGAAAATTGTCAATATACACGGTGCTTAGTAACTACTATTAGATATTAATGATGCTAAAAATTCGGAAACTGGTTACTTCTAGGGTTGGATAATTTATGATATTCTTAAAATCTAACATTTTGTTTTTTTTTTAATTTTGACAAACGTTTGTTGAGTTGCGTGAGATCCCGGTTAATTATTCTTATAAAACAAGCTACATAAGTTACCTATATTGTAAACAAATTTTCCTATAAATACAAGTCGCTGTTAGCAACAATTTTAAAGTATATATATCAACCAAACCCATTATCTCATGATTGCTAGTTTCTTTTCAGTCTATTTACTTTTAATCTAGTCAAAAAAAATTACACGTATCTAACTTCTAGCCAATAACTGTTATGGATCGTGAACGCCGGTAGCCAATAAAAAAAAGTAAATACCAATAAAGAGAATCGAATTATATCGAAAATATCCCAACAGTTTCGGGCTACAAATTTTTAATAACCATTTTCTAAGCGTTTATCGCGAGACAATCGGCCAGAAAATTATGATGCGTCTCCGGCATACATCAAAATCCAATTTAATGTGTTATCGGGATTTTACACCGAAAAAAAAGTTCTCTAAATTTAAGAAGTGTAAATTTTGTTGATAGCTCTTATGGCAAGCCCCCCCTCCCCTTTCTCAAGATGGCCGAGCCACCTACACCTTTAAGCCACGCCCCTTCTGTCATCTGTCACCAGTGTTGCCAACTGTCAAATCTGTCACTAAGCTTACCAACTGTCAACGTCTTATTCTTTAGCTGTCAACGTCTTCTGGCAGGGCTAAAGTTAAGTAAATTAATAAATAAAAAAATTTGGAATTGTCCAGAGTCGAACGCGATACTTTTGGTTGAAAGTCAAGCACGTTAACCACTACATGTTATTAAATCTAATAGCAAAAATGAGATGATGATGAGAATTTGGTTTTTATGCCTATTTTAATTGTTCATAGAATGTACGTCAACTAGGTGTGTCTTTCTATCTTTCTATTTTTACCTCTTGTTCCATTTGACAGGTAAATATTCGTAAAATTCCAGAGCCTACTTTAATTTCTACGTCACTAATAATGCAGCAGCCAAAAAAAGGCAACAGGAAAAATTAAAATCGATTTTTCTCTGAAAAGGTGCATCTTGTTGCCTCTAAACAATAGTACCTTTTTTTTAGCAAAAACTCTGAAGTTTTTTAATTCATTAATAAAAATGTAAAAAAGTTACATAAAAAAATTACTGAAAATATTCGTTGCCCCCCCCCCCCAAATGAGACGCTTATAATCGTATTAGAAAAATCTAATTAACACCAGGAAAATTAACATGAAAATTTTACTAACCCTGCCAAATTTCATATTTTTTGAATGCGTCGTTTTGAAGATATTTGAAAAAAATTAACCTGAAGACGCCATCTTCAAAGAGCTCTAGCTTCGAAACCAATGCTCCAAACGTACATGTTTATAGGAACTTTTCACTCTATTTTTGTATGTTCTACATGTCCTAAAAATCTGTAACACCTATTCATTAACAACTTGTAGAAATTTGCATAATTAAAATAAAAGTTTCTGTTCTCATTGCCTATTGGTATCTCCGGTAAAGTCAATGTTAAATCATCAAAATATCTCCGGAGAATCTTTTTTAAAACTTTTAAAGCAATGAATCTATTTTATAATCAATCAATAAACCTATTTTGAATGACTGATTAAACGACAAATATCAGTCTTTTTTAATTTTAAAGGAAAATTTCGACGTTTAGGTACTGTTTATGGTTTTCTCAGTGTAATTAATTCTAATAGACAGAATTTCAATTTTAACACATGGCCGCGTATCTAAACCCGACGAAATCTGAGGGACCATCTCATAATGCATTAAAAGGCACCTTTACCTTAATGGTCATAATGGCATTAAAACTAAACTGATGTCCGGCGATAGTAAAATATTTTAATATAATCAGAAAACAAGTTTTAGGTTAGAAAAGGAAGTGCTTAACGCGTGTGCGTTTGATTAGAATTCGATGTCAAAATAAATCCAAATACCGGGCCATTTAATGGGTAAAAAAATGGTACATACTTAATCAAAAACTAAATTTACTCTTATCAGTTTATCAAAGTCCTATTTTTATAGCAGAATCATTTTTAAGGCATCTAACCAATAATTAGCGAAACTTTTTGATATGGCAAACATTTATAATAATCCAAATCTGCATCTTGGCTTAAAGAAAAATAGTTTCAATTAAATAGCCATACCTTATAGGGATATTTTTTTAATGTTATTAATTTACGTCTTATCATCTTTAAAAATAAACTCAAAGGTTATGGAATAATGTTGGATCCATAGTGATTTGCGCGGCCTATATTTTACCGCTAATAACAATGATTAGATTTTAATATTTTGACCACAAATGGCGAAGAGTGGTGCCAAACGATATACTCACCTGACTCACCTGAAATTATTCTCGTGTAACCACAAAACCACAAAATCTGCATGAGTTATAAAAAAAACCCACGCACGGCTCAGCTGATGCTGGGCTGCTTTTTTTCCTCATTAAGAGGATACTTGTCAATATTAAAGTGAAGCGCCATCTGGAAAGCTTAAGGTACGCTTCTCATCTTGTTTTAATGTCAACAGCCGAGTGCCTTGTGGCGATATTTTCTGATTTAAGTAGAGCATTTGACTGCATCAATCATGAATTGCTATTGTCTGTACATTTGGAATTAGAGGTAATTCTTTAAAATGGATCTCAACCTTTCTTAAACACCGACAACAATATGTATCGCTAAACTTTAAAATAGACAACAAAACTAAAGAAATGAACTCTAATCTGTTACACATATGGGAGTTCCGCAAGGGTCAATCTTGGGGCATATATTGTTTGTTTTATATGACAACAGTGTAGACTCCTTAATAGGTAATAGTCATTATGTTGCATAAGCTGATGATTTTTCTGTGAGCATTTCTTCAAATAACAGTGATGTGTTGAGAGTTAAAAACTCTTCTCGTCTGGAAAAAATTTCTAAATATTTTAATAGTTGGGATTTGTTTTTTAAAACTAATAAAACACACCTCATTAGGTTTCATAATAGGCATAATATTTGGATGATTTTAGTATTGATGTGGATAATTCCAGTCTTGATAGTATACATGGAGGTATTCCTTTTCTTGGGATTCATCATCACAGTTAATTTGTACTTTGCTCAAGTCGACTCTCGACTTAGATACGGATTATGTCTCTGGGGTAACTCTACACATGATTCAAATGTTTTCATTGCACAAAAGCGAGTAATACGATGTAAGGCAAACATTTCACAAAGCAAGTCCTGTAAAGCATATTTTAAAAACTATGAAATAAGATATTAACTTAAAAATTGTGTACAATACTCTTAAAATTGTTATCGCACAATTATAAACAAAATAACTAAATCTTCGGCCAGGTCTGAGTCGAGGCGCCCGTTTCTTGCGCAAGCCATTCACAAATCTCAGTCGCCACATGTCACTCCGTTCATTCATTTGTTTGCCGTATATGGGCATTTCTTGCACAATTCTATCTAGTAGAGTGTTGCCCAAGCGCGGCCAGGCTGTCCATTCATGAAAACTAATACAGGGACGGTCTTAGGTAACTGCAAATCGTCATTTTATCCTAGAGGGCGCAGAGGATGATTTTCGCATCGAGTACAACGTTCATTCTTAGAATATATCAACCCCAGTGGATACTTTGAAGAATCTTTTCAGAAACATCCAGTACGATAATTGGAATTTATGCATTGCTAGGTTGTCTAAATTTCTTTCTAGACTCCTTTTATAGTATAAGGTCAGTTGTTCAACAGTGAACCATGCAGGTACAGTGAACCACCCCCTCCATTAACCAAATTTAAAATATTAAAGTTGAAAACGTACGTGACATAAGACACTAATCTCAATCCCTCATCAATCCTCAGTTTGCAATCGGCAGCGAGAACGTGTTGTTGTAGTAAAGAGGTTTACGTGATTTTTTGATACTAAACTAAAATTTTTAAGTTAAGTTACATTTTTCATAATTTCCTTGTTTATATCACAGCGGCTATTGTTCCTAATTTGTCGTTAGTAATGATGAATGGGTTCGGCATTTGAGTATAAAAACTAACGATATTAATGAACATTTCGATTTGATCATTTTTTTCTTATCAAAAAGTCAGAGTGGTACACACTGAACCACTTATGGATGTCTTACAATGAACCAGTGTACGGAACAATTTGACAACAATCTTACCTACTGCAAATTTGATATTTCTATCAATGCCCTTAACGTGCGTTAGACAATGGCGTTCCATAGATTTTAATTAAAGATGCAATTAGTTACCAAAAGTTTTGTATTCTATATTTTTTTCCTATTATTAAGAAATATTGTTTATTTTTGTATTAAATGTTGATCAAGCTTCTTAGACGTTGTTTATATATTTGGTAACCTATGTCCTGGTTTACTGTGTACTGTGATATACCACATGTATATCGAGCACCCCGTATAGTGTATAATTATTATTGTTATGTTAATGTTAGGTTATTGCTATTGTATTTGTTATCAAGACATCGACTTGTACGGCAAGGTCGAGCCTTGATCTTACGTGGATGACCTGTAGATGACTCTTGACTAGAGGTCAATACATGTATGTATATACCGAATTATTGTAGACATTAGTAGAGATATAACTTAAGATTGGTTCATACTTATCAGAAGTATTGTATTCATTATTAGGGGTTAATAATAATAATAATAATAATAAATTGCCTTTATTTGCCTGTAAAATTACAAACAATGAGTAGGTACAAGAGGCGAAGTCTAGCTAGAGCTACTCTACTTAACCTCAAGTTTACACAGATGGTAATAAAATACAAAATTAGTAAAACTCAGACATTACACATTTAAAATATTCACTAAAATTTTACATCACAAATATAAAAAAACGATCAAAATGACTTCACAAATATCATAAAATGAACAAAATTACTGACGCTGTAGTAGAATTTGTTTATAATCCCCAAATTATAATTGTTATTGTTATTACCAAGAGTTTTACTTTCTCTCCCTACGACATCAGTACATGTCACAGTACACAGATGTGGTTCATTGTGTACCGCTGGAGTTCCACAGTGAGCCAAAGGTATTTTTTTTAACTATTCATAGTACAAATAATTTTATATTTAACCACACTAATAGTACCTAAAGTTGAAGGACTTAAGCCGCACTTTACATTCCAGATCCACTCATAATTTTAGTCGGAAGGACACAATAACGATAAGAAAAAAGTATGGTTCACTTTTGAACAACTATGTCCAACTATGTCAAAAATATGTATTTGCCAAAAGCGCAATTTCTTATTATATGGATTCATCGAGATTCATGAGTTTGATTTGGTTTTAAGAATTTGATTTGAGTTTGATGATCAAATCAAGCCTACAAGTGCTGCGAATCAAATCAAAACAAATCATAATGAAATGATATAATGTTTACCAAATTTAAAGGCACATTGTTTTTAATCCGGCCCTGGGCGCTTCACATTTAATTAATTTATGCATTATTGGCGCTTAGGTAAGCCTGAATATAACTCTGTTTACATCATCTCTCAGTTTAGATTTAATTAGGGATTTTTATTGCTTTTTCTTCATCAAATTGCTAGGTCAAAAGTGTGCATGCCATTATGGTCTATTTTCCGAAATCTTTGAGGCTAAATTCATTTTTTTTAGATCGGTATAAGTGACAAAATAAAATTAAAATTATCGCAAACAAAAAAAATCGTCTTAGTTGGTGTATAAGGCCAACAAATGTTTTTTATACCGGCGCATAGTTTGTTTTCATTTTAAACGAAAATATCACATTAAAAACATTAACAACAATTTTCTTGTGGCTGTTATAAGATAAACGAGGCCATGCAAGATTGGTAGTACCGCCCCAGTATCAGTATAACATAATTTCAAACAAATAAAATCAGAATTACCTATAAAACTACCAATTATGTTTCTTTTTGGTACATTTTAATAATAATCAATTTTTTTTACGAAAAATTAATTAACACTATTTGTGCACCCCTTCTAATGATCCTTTAAGTTTCTAAAGTTACTTCTGGGCCACCCTATATATCAGTGGCGTAGTCAGGAATTTTTTTCGGAAGGGGGTCCACTATTTCTCGTAGATAATACTTGGTTGGTTGGTTGGTTGGTTGGTTGGATAATACTTACTATAAATACTTTTTTCAGCGGGGATGGGGTAAATATACAGGGTGACCCTGGATTATACCGTCAAACGTTCAGGATCGGTTTTTCAGGAAAAAATAAGATAATCCTGGGTCCTAACTTGTCTTGATTTTAGAACAAAACAGTTTTTTATGAATTGCTCAAAAAACAGTTTGGTTGATTTTGATAAAACTTGGCACGGTTATTTGCGGCAATAATTTAAATATTATTAGAATTAAATTAATAATTCCAGTGACGTTCCACAAGGTAATTTAATTGATATTGGGACAAATTATTGTACGCCACTGTTTTTTGTATGTTCGTTACTTTTCTTGGATTAAACAGTTGAACACACAAATTTTTTGCTTCTTTAATTTTATTCGTACCTCGCTTAGTTTTTGAGAAAAAAATTAAAATCTTATTTTTTTCCTGAAAACCCGATCCTGAGCGTTTAACGTTTAACTCTGGGTCACCCTGTATAGAATGTAGGCTATTTAAATACATTTTGTTAATTATTAAGATAAGATTAAAAGACAACTAATTATTAATATACCATTGAACTTTGAATGAGCATTATTCAAAGGCAATTCTGCGAGTTTGTCTGACATTAAAGCTGGGCCTGTTAATCAATTGGTAGATGTATTATTCCGAAAATATGATTTCAGTCTTTTCATCTTTGAGAAACTTCGTTCAGTTCTTTCTACAGAGGCAGTGGTAACGGGTAAAACGGCTAAAATTTGGAATAGCGTAAAAATGTTCGGAAATAAACAAGAATCTGCTACACTTAAAGTATCGACTGCACTTTGAGGAAGATAGGAATCTACTTTTTGGCATTTCACTGTCCAAATATCCCATTCACTGCGTAGAATAACCGTGTATATTGTTTGTAAATCATCTGAATATAACTTAATCGCTGGCTCAAAAACGTAAAATAATTATGATTTATAGTTACCACATTTTCTTATAAACTTATAGAAGTTTCGGGGGGGGGGGTTCCCAGCCCCCCCCTCTCCCTTGGCTACGCCGCTACTATATATTCAATTCAATTTTACTGTATTTTTTGTTATTAAATAGATTTTCTCGACAATTATGCTCATGTACTGCTTATGGGGCAAATTTCAATTTTTATTTTTGCTATCCAACTTTCATTTTCGTGATCTAACTACAAAGATCAACTGGCTTGTCATTTTATTACAGATTAAGTGAAAAGTGAACGTAAAATATAACAAAATATACAGATACAAACTAAGAGACAAGTTTAATGGTGGCACTTTGCATAAACAGTAATTAAAACTACAGCAATGTGAAAGCGATATTATCACTTCAAAAGGAATTTATCTAATATGTTAAATGGTTCATTTCATTCACCTTGTATTACGTCAATCAATTTTTCAAAAGTCACTTATCCAATGATTTACATAGAGTAATGTAGAAGTAAATTATTTATTTGTCAGCGACTATTGGAAGAAATATTCCTAATGGGTTTTCTCAAGGATAAATCTATCAAATAATTCACCGACGTCTCCGTGATGCTACCCTACAAGAAACTAGGTTTATATGTAGATCAAAGGCCATGGAAAATCAAAAAGCAGCCTCCTGTAACAGATTCAAAATCTTGCATTTTTGTAGGTTGAATCAAAGAAAACATACCTCAATTCATTACCTATTTAAAACACCTAATTTTATGTTCTGCACGCCACTGTCCACTGGCTACTAATAATGCATAAATGATTGATTTATTCGGTGGCAATATCTTTTGGTATGTTACCAAAGTTTGGAAAAGATGTATATTTAGGCACGCCTACTTTTGCTGCGCGGGTCAAGGGGAAATATCGTATGAAGTTATGACGCGGTAGTGAAACCCCTTAAACCAACACTGAACGAAAGTGACCAATCATAAATATTTTTTGTTACCTATGACGTGTAAAAATCAGTTTTCCCTCCTTGCCATTTAATTTATTGAAATAAAAACAAATAAAAAGAATTTTAAAAATTAGTAATGATAAAAAAATTGTATGAGTCTACCTACATTATAAATAACAGATATTTTATGAGTGTATACCAATTACAACAAATTTTGAAGTTAACGATTAAGATCACACATGTTGTAAACAAATTATAGCGGTATATCGTTGAATAGTGGGTATATCATACCTACCAATTATTTTGTCAAAACATATAAAAATAAATATCTTATTCTACCAATTAAAACCAAAAACAAACTCATAATGCAACTAGGAATTATAAAAAATTATGTGCCTATAAAACAATTAATAATTATAGCTCAGTCGATTGTAACCTTTTGATTATTCGAATAAATATAATATACCAGGTGGCACAAAATATCCAAGCGGTAATTTGTAAGTTAATTTGAGCCACTTTTGAAGAAGAAGTAGACTCTGAATAAAAAAAACAACTCCCGGAGTACCACAAGGTAGTGTATTGGGTCTCGTACTTTATTATACTATAGACCAATAACCTTGAGCATGATTTTTGTGATATTTCGCTATTATTTGGGACCAATAAGATTTGGCCAAGAAACTATTTCTTTAAAACAATGGGAACTTTATAAGGTGCATTGAAAATATTGTCAGAACGTTCAAACAGTATACAAATGAATATAAGAAAAAATATGCCTCAATATCTTGGTGGTAAAACTGTATTTTTCTCCTGCTTATGATCAAATATTATTTTTTCTTGCACTGTAAATCTGTGAATACCTTTTTTGCTATCACCCCGTACATACACCAGCAGCTAGAACATTAAAGACCTAACAGGAAAATAAACAAACCAACGGAATAAATTAAACAATAAAGTGTCGGCATTAACATTATTATTACCTTTTTTATGATTATAATTAAATAGGTAAACTTGCTCGGTTTGAAAAATCTATTAATTCTTAGGTCACGTTTAATCATTAAACATTAATTTCTAGCGTAATTCGAAACAAGTAGAAACGTTGAAATTGGCTAAAACAATACTTTCCTGGTACACAAATGGGAAGAAAATTAATTATTAATTACTCTAGAGAAATCGTGATAAATGATTAACCTAATGGATAATAATATAATTACTAAATTAAAATATGTTTTAGTTGCTTTTGTTTTTATATTTATGTTTAAATTAATATTGATTACGTCATGAAATTTACATAACTCGGGAATTTTTACTGTGCTTACAGTTAGTCTTGGTCCTCATTCTGTATCTAGATTCTAGAAGGTACTTAACTGTGACATCCCGTAATAAAAATATCAAAAAGGAGTTGTTGATCCATGCACAATTTCCCCCAATTTGGCCAAAAGTTTTTTCAGGGATTCATCAATGACGCGTTTATTCTGTTAGTTTAAAATGTTTTTTGGTCCTCCAAAACAAATGTTTGTCTTTTTTTTAATATCTTTACTTGTTTTTTCACCCTATTTAGCATCATACATTGTTCTTGGATCCATTCATCTAGATTTTAAGCTTTACTAATCATAAAAATAGTTGAAGAATTTTCTTATTTCTACATACACCACTAAAATATGTTTTTCTTTCAATATATAAGATTATTCTGAAATAACTTATATTCTAGACTGCCATGTATACTCTTATTTTGCACCGTCCATCGCGAGTTCTCAGCGTTCATCCTGGGTTCATGATAGTGCTCTGTAAGGCCTCCAAAATAAAGCTGTTGACCGCTAAAGAACCGCACGCGTGCTGGTTGCAGCTCTTCTTCTATTCTTCTTCCACAAGAGTTACATCAGAGTCGACTGGCGCCTTACTAAACGCCTACGACGATTTTCCTACTATATAGTGCCAAAAGAAAAAGTTATTCAATACAGAGTGAAATAATAACCTATACAAATGAATATAAGAAAAAATATGCCTCAATATATTGTTGTATTTTTGTCCTGCTTATGATCAAATCTTATTTTTTCTTACAGTGTAAATCTGTGAATACCTTTTTTGCTATCACCCCGTACGTACACCAGCAGCTTGAACATTAAAGACCTAACAGGAAAATAAACAAACCAACAGAATAAATAAAACAATAAAGTGTCGGCATTAACATTATTATTACCTTTTTTATGATTATAAATGATTGATATTGATTTTTTTATAACAGGTAACAAAATATGTAGCTTGATGTTAAATATCAAACTCAGTTGAAGTTTAGGGTTTTTTGTTGTAAATTTGGTGCTGCCAACTTAAATTTACTTGCCTTAAAATATTAAAATACGCTGTCATGGTAACTTCGTCCAGGCGACAAGGGCTCTGCCTGAAAGTAATAATTGTTGGCGACCAATTAAAAAAAATATTTAAATATCCACTCATTATCTCTTTTAAATTTTAACTTGTATCAAAAGAAACACTTTGTAAAGTTACGAGTACATTAGTAGAGACAGTCTTGATGAGCGTTTTGACACGTTGGTAAAAAGAAGCTAGAGAGGAAGTAAGTTTGGTTTATAGCTATATAAAATGTGACATACCGTCATGCCAGGTTAATGATGGCGCCTGACTGCCCAGTTTTATTTATTTATATTATGAAATATGAAAAAAGTTCCTAGTCGAAAAAGTTTAAGTTTATTATATTGCCCATTAGAAAATTTTAATAGAAAGAAATGTTAATATTGAATAGGACGTATATGTTTGAATTTTATTAGCAGTTTAAGTATTATTTTAATTTTAGAGAAATTAGTACCTCATGAAAAAAAGTTTTTGTCATAAAAAAAAAGATAAAATGAGCGTTTTGTGATGAAACGATTGAAAACGCAAGAAGGTGGCTTCTAAGTTCACAAATTTGAAAACAAAATCGAAAATTTGGTTTTTTTTTATATTTTTCTACCTTGATTTACAGTTTTAATTACATTTACTGTGGTTTGATTTTAAATATGGGTAATTTGTATTTGATTTTAACACGAGTCGCCGCTGGTTCATTGTTAATCTGCCACTACATACACGACAGTATGGTTTTGCGCCACTCCCATCCATCGTCTTTCTTTTAGTTTCATTCATAGAACCCACACGCTGACCTTATTTTGCTTTTATAATAATTTCGTGTTACTTTTACCAACTCACGCCAATAGAATATTTATCAATAATAAATTTGAATAATTATGCATAGTAAACGTATTATTGACATGTGCGCATGTAATGCTTAGAAATTATGAGTTTTGTAAGTTTTTAAATATCGGATTTGGTTCAAGCATATACAATTTTTGTTGTGCAAGTGGAAACGATTTTAAATAAGTAATTTTATTGCATTTTAATAAAAAATATCCACTACTGTCTTAGGTATCTTTGATCAAAAGCACAAAGATATCTGGACAAATTATACAAGATGGCAAAATTTGACCTAACCTTCTGTACCTCTGAAGGTGTTTGATGCTCTGAATCCAAATCAGCTCTTAAAATTGCTGTGTAATCAGGTTTTCGATATATCTCAACCTATCAGTGCGAAAAACAAGATTTTTAGATATATTTGAGGTAATTTTACAGCATGAGGTTTACAGCTTGAGGTAATTTGGCTGGATATAGCATCTGAAACTACTACACACTTACAGCTTCTAGAATTTTATCAGATATCCAACCCTCATACTCTTATTACGACATTTATAAAGTTTTTGTATATTTTTACATATTTCTTTAACATAAATTATCACAGGAAAGTTTTTAAAAGCACGATATCTAATACCACTACTTACTAATTTATAAAACGTTGGCGACAGAACGCCGACATATAATTTTAAAGTAAATCATTAATAATTTATCAAGTTGGGCCTGTGTGGAACACCCGCACCACAAAACGTTATCGTTATTACATTTCTAGTAATATTTCTTATAGGAATTTCTGAGCAAGCAGTTAACATTATTGTTTAAGCTACCGTGACCCTCGTTGGAGATTAATCTGGAGTCAGTGGCATAACTACGAGTTTTTTAACTCAGTAAAATCAATCGCCAATCGATACTTTGTCTGCATGAACAAAAAATGTCTACTAAGGGGTCTTTAAATTATGGAAATCCCCTTGTCTATCTCGGCATGTTAAATTTCTGAAAATACCTTTCGTCTCATCGTTCCTTTAATAAATCAAATTTCTAGGAATAAAAACGTGGTACTAGAAAGTTTTACACCATTGGAAAATCTTTTCTTATTCTATGCATACATTATATTCGTAATGTTTACAAAAAATAATTTTAACTGCCTGATGATGAAAATTATGTAAGCCAAAACGGTCTGACCAATATTTTACTGCATCAACGATCTTCTTTCTTTCAAGCAGGCCGTAGAGATCGAATCCAGGATCTTCCTAATGCGAGGCAGGATTTCCCAGGACTAAGTTTGAAATGTTTGTACTCCATTTAAGCCCACAGCTAGAAAAATTTGCAGTGATTTGCAGATTTTGAACTGGTAAGAAACTTTGATTTTATTATTCAGCGGGGAGTGAGACCCTTTTGGTGCATATCGGTCATGCCGCTGGTCATCGGGCGGCGCTGATAAAAGCACCGTAGATCTTGAAAAGGTTCCAATTAGTAAAAAAAATAAAAGCCTTTAGATGACACTGGCATTACTAAAATTTAATTTTAATGGAAGCTGAATTAGAATTCTTCTGGTTTTCAACATTCTTTCGGTGCTATTTATGTACTGAGAAGGAATTCCTCGGTTATCTCGAGATTTTTAGGGTTTTTTTCCTTACATGAACTTTGTATCTTTCTAAATAAAATACCAAATTGGTATTTAATTTTGAAAACGAATTGAAAATATATTAAAAACAGCAATAATAATATTTTTTGTCATAATGAAGCTCTAGTAAATTAAAATTTGCTTGTTATCGTATTTAAAGTTTTAATTAAAAATAATTGTTGATGACGTTTCCACATTTTATCATTATTGCTTGGTAATCTGAATACTTTAAATGCGATATCGCCCCAATTTCTAATTTTCGAAGTGCTTGAGTTATTTATAACCTAATGTCAAACCCATACGCGTACTAGTGCATTTGACAGCACTGAAAGCACTGTTTCTTTCGCTTTTACGCTTTTACGCTTTTATATACTATTTTAAACAGTGATAATTGTTGAATTTAAAATGTTTTCTTATGTATTGTGACTTCCTAAATCCAATTCTGCCATCCGTCTTCTCATAAAGTATACAATTTTCAAAAAGATGGAATTTTAAAGCAAATTTTCAGTTTTTTTGTGGTCCTGCCAATTTTAACCCCCCCCCCCCCCGAGCTTCCGTAATTTCATTGTCAAGATGTCTTAGATTTTGAATAAGTGCTGAATAGAATGAATTTTCAAATAGATCCAATTATCTGTTTCTATGAATAACTCAAACTCAATCTTATACTCCTTTTAATCATCTTTTTTTCTACACTAATCTCCAAATCTTAATGTTTTCAACAAATGTAAATTGGCACCTTATGGATTTAACGTAAATATTAGGCAATAAAAAAAGATAATCACCTTTTAAATTTTACATAATTTTTTAATGGACTACATTAGTTTTTTTATATATATGTTCATAACAGTATTTTAATATTCGTGTGTTTCAAAAATAAATTTACACGTTTTATAAAATATATATGTAAGTAGTATCGCAGGTACTAAAAAAACATTTGTACATCTAGTGATAGTAGAGGCATTTTTAAAATATATTGAGAAGATAATCAAAATTCTATAAATTTTGTTTATTTTCTTATTCTCTATTATATAATTTCAAAAATGAGACATTTTTCATCAAAACTCAAAACAAACTAAACTCTATCAACATAAACATCCCATAACAACCCTGTCAATTTTAAAGCCTCTTTTACATAATTCCCCCAAATTTCAAAATTTTAACATCATAACAATATGTACGTAGATATAAGCATTGCCTATAGTTCCACTGGGAGATGATCTGCAGTAAATTAATATTGTTTCGTCGCATATCCATTATTTTGATTCTTCACTAAATTTCCCTTAGTTTCTGGAATTTAATTATTTTTCAGTAGCTTTGGCAACACTGGTAATGTGAAATACACAAATCGATCATGTTTGTGTGGATCAAATAAGACTTTTATTAAAAGTGGGAGTTTTTTGCATGTGAAATAGTTCAAGAATATTTAGAATCTCATGATAAAGAAATAGTGCCTCTTGGGTCGTGTCATTTGCGGTGAGAACAATTATCTTCCCACTTGCGGTCAAAAGAAAATAATGTTAGGAATGACCCCACTTGCGGTCAAAGACTATTTGATAATTTCTAACAGGTTTATTTAAAATACAGTTTGTATTATTTAAGTTATAATATTTTATCTACATATCTAATTATTTATTCAAATTTTTTAATATAAGCTAACCTAACCTAACTTTACCTAACCTGATCCGCAATTTGGAATTACTGATTTATAAAGATATTTTCTTGACCGCAAGTGAGATCATCCCTGACATTATTTGCAGTTTATCATATTGATTGACCGCAAGTCGGAAGAAAATTGTTTTGACCGCAAATGGCACGACCGCAAGTGGGAAGATACCACGATAAGAACGCCTGACAAATTTTCTGAATTTGATACCGATAAATACACAAAGTGTGTATGTATTATATATGTTTGTTTATATATAAACTTTAGCAATAGTTAGTGGCGCTTTTTGGATTTTTTTCCATTTAAAATCCAAATTAAAGACAATATCAAACTTCATGGCATATAAAAATCATTTGGTAAAGAAAAAACCTTAATAAATGCTTAAAATATGCTAAAATTTAGCGTGTCTCTCGCTATTATCCCATTATTTTTATGTTTTTTGCTCTTTTCGCGGAATTTGTTGTTTTCATTACTTCCTGTGATTTTCTTTCCATCTCCAATTTGTCTGGAGATCTTTCATTAACGGCTCTATCTCTACTTTTGTTTTCCTTCCATTATATCATCGATTTATAGACAATATATTATTAATAATTCCAATTTTCATAATTCACCAGTATAAGACGTAATTTCACGCTATAAAATATGAGAAATAGTATATACCGTTAGTACTAACGCTAAAAACTACTAGCTATTCAAGTCTCGAAAAGATGAATGAATTTTTATCATTAGAAAAAAATCAGTAACGAACTCATCTCGCGTGCCTTGTTCGACGCCAAACGAAACAAAAATATGTGTAAAAAACAAACTATTCCGGTTTAGGCTTGGTTCAAAAGCAAGATTAACTTGGCAAAACCACCAATGATTATCAAGGTCAGTCATGGGCGTACCTATTTGTTCTAATCTATGCATAAATTTATCTAAAGGTCTATTAAATCAACTCATTTTAATCTTATTCTATAATTCTATAATTGTAACTTCAGACGTTTTCTTACGGGGTATAACATTTTTAATACTGCTGTCCCCAGTACTTTTTTAACGTTCCATGGTCTTGCTAGACTTGTATCCCAGTACTGGCCTATTTAAAGATTGACTTTGGTAGCCCAATTTTGCAAGGTTTTGGGTTTTTTTGACAGACTCTTATTGTTTTTGTTTTTAATAGTAGTTGAAACTGTACTGTATAGTACTAGGCCAGAATCGGGCCATTTATCAATCAAAGAAGTACGTTTACAATTGATTGCGAAAGTTTTGGTAGAGATTTCCACCTTCTTCAGGTTTAACAACGTATCTTATGACAACAACTTTGGAATTTTCGGCAGCACTGGTTAGCACTAACAAATTTTACAATTAGGTCCTGAAGAAGGAAGATAACTCTATGGAAACGTTGGCAATAGTTTGTAAAAATATTTATTTAGTCAAAAAAATATATTTTGTGATTACCTTGTATGTCTCGTATGCAGGAAAAGTTTTAAAAAGTGTTGAAGTCGACTGGTGAAAATCCCATAATCAAATATAGTTGGTTGCTCGAAAATTATTTTATTTAAATCGTTTAGCCTTTACTTTTTATTCATTTGAATGACCGGCGACTCTGGGCGATTATTGTTCAGTTGCAGTTATTTTTATCATAAAAAATAAAAATGCCTGAGGATGAATAATGTTTCCGCTGTGGTATGACAACAGTTATAACAACGAAGAACGAAGTCAAGATGAGATCATAAAAAGGTTACGATGTCTACACTAGGTATCTATTCAATCTTTGAATAAAAAATATGAGTTTATGAGTTTATAATAAAATTTAAAGCTGAAACTAAATGTACACGCTATAGCAAACTGTAAAAACTGCGACTTTTTGCGGGAAAATTCAGGATATGTTTGAGGGTTTAAGTTATATCTATACTAACCTGAACGTCAACATCTTGACAAGTTTCTCTCTCATTATGGCGGACCAATACTACTTTTGGTCACGTGACGGTTTCCCGAGAACATTACCAGTGTTGCCGAAGTTTCTGAATGTAATTCGATCCCAAAACTGTCAAACAATGAAGGCATAAGGCGATTCGAAAATTTCTAAGTAAAGAATGGAATTAAACAAATTTCGTCATGCCTCATACTTTTTCACCCTACCACTGGTAAAGGGGTATAGCAAAATTAAAACAAAATAATCCAACAAAACACATCTGCAGATATCCGCCGTCATTGAGCTTTAAAATACAGCGCAATATCATTCTTAAAACTTTTCAAATAAATTTACCCCAATACGTTAGAGAGAGAGAGAGAGAAATTCGATAGTGAGACAGACGAACAAAAGATTTAGATACAAATCAAACTACGCAATTTCTTCCACATAGCAACTAGATTTAATTATTTATTTCAATGTGTGAAACAAAGAAAATCCCTAAGACATGTGCTGTAAACCCGGGTGAAGTTGGCACCCCCAGGTGAGAATTTGGCATAATTTTGCCCAAGTTATGCCCAGTATTGCCCAATAGTTGCATTTTTTTTGCCCACCCCCCCTTAACAAATGAGTCAACCCTCGAATTTCTATGGTGTGGCACCCCCATAAACGAATATCATGAAATAAAGTAGCCCAGAATTATGCCCAAGTTATGCCCAATTTTGCCCAACCAAAAAAAAATTTTGCCCATCTATAGAAAAGTATCAAAATGGCGTATTGTTATTATGATGCATTTTCTCCAATTTTTTCCATTTTGTGCGTACTCAATTTTTTTTTGTAATTTTTGAAATGACAATACACAATTTTTTTTTGGTTGGGCAAAATTGGGCATAACTTGGGCATAATTCTGGGCTACTTTATTTTATGACATTCGTTTATGGGGGTGCCACACCATAGAAATTCGAGGGTTGACTAATTTGTTAAGGGGGGTGGGCAAAAAATGCAACTATTGGGCAATACTGGGCATAACTTGTTCAAAATTATGCAATAGTCTTTTTTCCCACATTCTCACCTGGGGGTGCCAACTTCACCAGGGTCTCCTGTAACCCTGGCGCGCGCCAAAATACAACCAATAAAAACGCGAATAGAATGAGACAGACTACATGCACAATGCTTGAATGCAAGATTCATTTTTCTTAATTAGTTGTTAGCTCTTCGGCTTGTACGTAAGCGTCGTACTTTTTTATTATTCATTTTACAATTGTAAATTAATTAAATTAATTCAACAAAAATGTTTACAATTAACATTCAACCAAACAAATAATTACTTAAGCGATTGTCTACAATATAAGACATATTCTTTTAGAAAACTTAAAACGAAGCGTGCTCCTTTTTATACATTTCTAGCTTTCAAATCAGATACAGTCCACTATAATCCTAGCAAAGATCTAAAGGCTACGTTTAAGAGTTTGGTAACAATCTTATCAAATTCCGACAAATAATAGAACAGAATATGTAACAAAACTGGTATTATTGTTTATGGAGAGTTCTTTGAAAGAAATATACAAGGTGTTAGGTAAATAAGTCTCGTAACTTAAACCGATGATTTATGACTTGCAAAAAAGTTTATTACAACATAGGTTCTAAAACCTACCGTTTTTGAAAAATTTATCATTAAAGTTTGGACGTGTGAGTAGTAGATACCACCTCAAAATACAAAATCCTAGCACGAATAACAACTATTAGGCCAGTAGATATAGATAATCAATTAGTGCATTAATGAAAACTAACTATTTTTCGGAGAAGTCTGCGATGAACGGAACATTGTTTGAATTGCAAAAAAACGTTTTATTTTTTATTTTTACACTGAAAATTGCAAAAGTTCTGCAAACTAGGAATATCGCTAGTAATAATGTTTTACAACATGCATTAAGTTTGCAACCTTTCAAAAGCTAAGGAACCTTATCTTTTTCTCATTTGTATAAGTTTTCCAATGTAATTTGTTTAAAAAAATTACAAAAGTTATGCAAATTGGGTAAGTAAACGGAAAAAACATGTAACATACAGGGTGTTTCACGACGAGCTTACACTATCTGTATATTGGAAACTACCTACACGATTTTTATGAAAATTGGGATATATGGATCTCAAGTTATGGCGAATTCATTGAAAATATTTTGAAAGACGTGACATTTCCGGTTATACCGGAAGTGAGCAGCAACTTTGTTATTTTAAATAGAATACCCTGTATATTATTAACTTTTCGAATTCTACATTAAATTTTAATGTTACTTTGTGTAGAATACCCTATACCTAAAATTTATACTTATCGAGATATTAATTTTTTTAATAGAAAATTGACAGGTCGCCTGATAGCAAATAAAGCACATGTTCTAGTAACAACTCTGTCATATTCACCATGTATTAATAGTAAATTTAGATAATCTTCATTGTTTAATTCCAATCGAGCCACTTCTATCACTAAATAACACGACCGGCGCCAACACAATAATATAAGGCTGAAATAATTAATATTTTTAAATACATGTGAATATCTCAAAAACGCTTAAGATTGGGTATAGGAAAGTGAACATACACAGCCCTTATTTTCTGCCTTAGAATTAAGTAAAAGAATAAAAATATAGTTGTTTCATTTAAAAAAATGAAGATATTTGACATTTTTGAACTTGAACTTTTTTTTTAACAACCCTGTATACAAAAAAGAAGTTTTGTCACCAATTACCTTGATCGTCCTACTAATCAACCAGACAAGATGTTTTTTATTTGGGATTGGGATGTTCACACAGAATTTTCAATATGAAGGTCTGCACCTGTCAATTTTATATTAAAAAAATTAATATCTCGATAAGTATAAATTTTAGGTATAGGATATTCTACACAAAGTGACATTAAAATTTAATGTAAAATTCGAAAAGTTAATAATATACAGGGTGTTCCATTTAAAATAACAAAGTTGCTGCTCACTTCCGGTGTAACCGGAAATGTCACGTCTTTCAAAATATTTTCAATGAATTCGCCATAACTTGAGACCCATATATCCCAATTTTCATAAAAATCGTGTAGGTAGTTTCCAATATACAGACAGTGGCGGATCCAGGGGGGGCTCGGGGGCTCAGTCGCTGCTACCCGGTCGCAGGTAGCGGCTACCAGCGACCGTGGAGGAAACCAAGCCTTTAAGCACGGGTCAGACTAGGCTGGTTACCAGCCGCGAATTAAAGAAGCCGCTACTATCAGCTTGGTGTGATTACAGAACCCGTAGCTGACACTTTCAGCCGGCGAATGTTTGTCAGCAGCTGGCTAAGTTGGACATGTTCAACTTTTGGTGATAACCAGCCTAGTCTGACCCGTGCTTTAGCTGTAAGCTGACATAATTGCCAAGTTGTTTGTTTAGATCGCTTAGAGCGAGGATGCTCCGGCTCGCGCATTAACACATTTTATATGTCTTTAAATAATACCATTTTATAAAAACACAATTTAATTAATAATAGGTGATTAATTCTTAAAGCTAAATAGATTGGTAATTCAATTTTATTATTATTAACATGATATGTAGCATGTAGCGTAATTTATACTACGAAAATTAAGTTGTATGTGTAATTTAATTCTGCAAGACACGCTTTTGTATGTTGAATTTATACCTACTTTGAATATTCTGGAGATACAATGTTTTCAAGTATGCAACAAAATGTTTTTATTGTTAATAAAAATAAACTCTCCATCTTTAACGCGCCGACAAGCGACTGACTGAAGCTCCAGTGTGTGTGTTTACAGCTTCCTGTCAGGTAGCCAGCGAGTATGCGAGTAAAGCACGGGTCAGACTAGGCTGCTTAGCAGCCGCTGCTGATCAGCTGAATCACGTGACCCGCTACCTGCTACCAAAAGTTGAACATGTCCAACTTAGTCAGCTGCTGACAAACATTCGCCGGCTGAAAGTGTCAGCTACGGGTTTTGTAATCACACCAAGCTGATAGTAGCGGCTTCTTTAATTCGTAGCTGGTAACCAGCCTAGTCTGACCCGTGCTTAAGCGACCATCTAAGCTACCAGCGACCTGGGCCCCGATGTTTGAAATATGTGAGTACAACTCGTCTGCGAGAATGTACCACGTGACCATCTCGAAATCGGTCAACGTTGCCAAATTTAAATTTAGACAGTTCAACAAAAAGTAGAGCAAAACATATATTTTAGTTCACTTGAAACCTTCGTACAAGAAGAAATAGAAGAAGTGATTAGGACAGACAGCCAAATTATTAGATTCAGACCAATTATAAGCTCTTTAGATCCGTTATGAAAATATTAATTCTTTTATTAAAAATACAAAACATTTTTTAGAAAAATTATCAAAAATTAAAATGACAATTTTTCAAAGCTAAATATCTATTTTTCAGTTATACGAAGAAAAAGCCTAATTTTCAATTGAAAAAAAGTTAGTTTATAATAATTAATAATTTAATTAAATAATAATTAATAATTAACAATATATATTGTTTAAAAAAAGTATAATAATTATATTTTTTTTTAATATAAAATCGAAAATGCAATGTTTTGTCTTGGCAAAATTACAGGTTATTTAAAACACAAAAAAGAAATTTCCAAATGTTGCTGTCGATAAATAAGTCTCTTAATCTTATGAGAAAAAAGTAGACAAGTTATAACATTAAAATTATAATTGAAATTGAAAATATAAAAAAATTACCGTTTCTTGATGTACTAATAAACATCAATAACAATTTGTTTTAAAACATCAGCCTTTAGAAGATAAAATACAAATACGATAAAACCATGTTTTTCGTTTTTAATTTTTATCTCTTGCAAAAATAATTTTTTTATGAAACCTCTGGTTCTTTTTTGTGTATTAAAGTAGTAATTTTTTCAAAGCAAAATATTTCATTTTCAAATTTATACGAATTTAAATTAAGAACAAGCCTAATTTTCAATCGAAAAAGTTAGTTTATAAATTTTCAATTCGTGTGCGAGAATGTACCACGTGATCACTCCTCACTCTCTCAGCGTCACAAAATCGGTATGTTTGAAACCAAGAGAAATCATCTACAAGTTCGCATAGAAGTGCTCTACTGGGTTGTACCAGTAGAGTTGAGTTTAGTAAGAGAGGAAACATGCGCAATAGTGCCGTGAAGGCGTTAAGTGCAGTGTTGCCGACGCCAATTTATCATATTCCCCAATATCCCAAGTCAAATTCCCAAAATTTGGGGACAAAAATCTGCTGATTCCCCAAAAATTCCCCTCAATAGGTTAAGTACCTTACCTTAGGATGATTATCTTCTTTGTTTTGACCTTTTATTAACCATTTATCCATATTTGCACAAAATCGTATCGTTATTTCGCGACAGAATACAAAATTAACTTATCTAAAGCAAAGCTAGCAAATTAGAAGCGTCTAAAACTAAGGGAATCACAGAAAGGTTTTCTCTATGTGTTCGCGTTCGCACCGCGCGGAGATAAACGAACTTACCCGATTATAATATGATTTATTATAACAAAAGTAGGTACAATGGACAAATGATTTGCTGCTGTGCAAATGGTCTTGAGTTCTATGCCCAATCTGAACTGTTTTTTTATTTTAATTCCTGCTGATTATTTATTATATTGTTTAACGATGAGATTTCAAAATCCCCGCATAATGCCAATCTCCAATAAATCCCCAATCATCTTGAGATTCCCCGCAGTTTGGCAACGCTGGTTAAGTGTCGAGACTGTCAAGTCAAATTTAATTTAATTATAACCTATATCTTTGATATTAATAGTTTGGTATGTGATTTATAGTTTTCTGTTTAGAGTGTTTGTGTATATTTCGTTAGGACTCGTTTCAATCATTAGCTGTTTATTTTGCTGATTTGCTTATTGTTGTTTGAAAATATTAATTAATATTTAAAATTAATAAAATCTATAAAATGAAAAAGTTCTATTTGAAAAACAAACACCAAATAAAAAATATATTAAAACTTACCAGACTGAATCTACAAAACTGGAAAAATATTGGTAAACACAAAAAAATATATTTATATTGGCTGCGAACTTCACTAAACACTATTTGTTTTAGGAATAAATAAAATATTTATTGGAAAAGAGCATTTACAGATTTCTTTCCCTTAAAGTAGGGGAAACCAGGACTATTTTTATTATACTAATTTCCGTGTATACAGATAAGCCATATTAAGCCTAGACTAATGCCGATTTACCCTAAAACAAATTTCAAAAGGTCCTATTTGTTATAATCCTAAACAGATTTTAATGTACTTTATTGCCAACATATTCAAAGATTTCCTGTAATATACTTTTATGATCAATTCTGATGAAATTTCAGATATCAAAACAGGTAACCGAAAGTTCATACAAAAAAATACTCTTATATTATTATTATATTAAAAAGAAACAGTTTTTTATTTAAAAACCTAAAATGCAACTATCTCATATCAAATTTTTTCAGTCGTATACGAGATTTGCCAAAAAATATGAAATTTACTCAAGAATAAAGTACCTTTATTTTTGAAATAACCGGGTGTCCCAGAAGTTTCTGACCCATTTTAACTGCAAATATCTCGGAACTCAGAAACGATAGGAAGGTGCGGTTTTCACTGAACAGTTTCTTTTTTTATATAGTTTTTTTCAGTATAAATGTTTATTTAGTAAAATCTTATATAGGGTGTTTTAAAAAAGCGGTCTTTTTAAAATGCAAATAACGTCGATTTTTTTAACGACACACCCTATATATTTTTATACTATCTGAAAGGTGAACTCTTTCCCTTTATGAAAATGTATAATGTTGAAGTTTAGATGAAAAATAAGTGAGTTATTTGATTTTTAAGGATAGGCAGTTACGTAGACATATACCATTAGATAATTAACAAATGAGCTCTGGATAAAATTATAAATTGAAAATGTATAAACTAATTTTTTCGATTGAAGCTTTTTCTTAATTTAAATTCGTATAACTGAAAAATAAATGTTTTCATTTGAAAAATTGTTATTTTAATTTTTGATAATTTTTCTGAAAAATGTTTTATATTTTGAATTAATATTTCCATAACGGATCTAAAGAGCTTATAATTGGTCTGAATCCAATAATTTGGCTGTCTGTCCTAATCACTTCTTCTATTTCTTCTTGTACGAAGGTTTCAAGTGAACTAAAATATATGTTTTGCTCTACTTTTTGTTGAACTGTCTAAATTTAAATTTGGCAACGTTGACCGATTTCGAGATGGTCACGTGGTACATTCTCGCAGACGAGTTGTACTCACACATTTCAAACATCGGGGCCCTGCTCTGCTTCACTGTGTTTTTACCCTTAGCATCGCGCAAGCGCTCTCAGAAAAAGTTTGGGCGAGAAGGCAGACTTTCGCTTCTGTATAGATAAGGTGATCTGTGGCCTTGTCGCCCACTCGTTAACAAAAAAAAATAGCGCATGTTAGAGGATGCCCCCCCCCCCCAGAACATGTCTCTGGATCCGCCACTGTATACAGATAGTGTAAGCTCGTCGTGAAACACCCTGTATACTGGTACATTTGCAACCATTTCTGAAAAACGCGTCATGCTCCAAAGTGACCAAAATTAAACGTCTCAGGATGCACTGATGGCACGTGTTATAAACCGGCCCCGAATTGGCGGCCCATACCGTATATCTTTAATTCTATTTATTAATCTCTAATTTCATTCGAAAAAAACGTTGTTTTATGACATTTATTATTTGAAAGATTCAAAATATGGTAATTACATGGAATAAAAACGACCTCAAATTACCTTTTATCTTGTAGTTGATAGCAACTACTATAAAACACCGAGAAACGTAGAATTTTTCTAACGTCTGTCGACCACTAAACTCGTGAACGCAACATTCAAATAATTTTCGTATGATCGTTTAGGTTATCTTTACTGTAGTCCATATACATACAAATCTCTATGGTATTCAGATATAAAATGTTGAATTTATATCCGAGACGACTATAAATGTCCGGAAAATAAAAACACTCCGTTTTATAACTCTATAGATACGTCGTTATGGGACTTCACTGTTGCGGTAATAACTATAATCTGAAATTATTTATGGATTTACGAAATTTTATTTTAATGCGGTTACCATGTCACTATTTTTATTTTTTCACTATGCACTATTGCTAGTTAAGATACTTTTCAAATTCAAAATGATTTTACTTCGATACTGGGTGACTGTTACACGTTATACTCTGTAACTTTTATACAGGGTGTTAGGTAAATAAGTCTTTTATCAAGAAAGAGGCGAGTCGAATTCATTTTCAGACATCCTTTAGGGACAGAATGTCGAGCTAGCCTGCTTCTTACTGATGAGGAACAATAATTCCGAAACCTATCTAAGAATGGCAAGCTCCTTTAATAACAAAATCTAAGTTTAGGTTTAAAGCCCCAACTTGGTCGCGCACCAAACCTCGTCTGGACTTTCGTAATTCAATACCTGGTGGGGCATATAGCCCAAGGAGTAGTTGACGCTGATGCAGTGTAGGACATTTTTAATGTCTTTGTTCTTGGGAACATGTGTGATTTTATTTCACATCCTTAGGCAGTTTTGTTACGCCCATGGTCCTTTTTTGGAATTTTTATGGTTCAAAAAATTCCACCTTTGTGAAGTCTCGTAACTTCAACCGATGATACTATGTCTTATGACTCGCAAAAAAGTTTATTACAACATAGATCCTAAAAGTAGCCGTTATGCAGAAAATCATCTAATAATGTTTTCCACAATCCGGCAACAGCGCGTCATATAAAACTGGTACACTATTTTTTCCCAATGTAAACCTAGTTTAACCACAGAACATACAGTAGTGTCACTTAGCGTCGGCACCTTTGATATTGGTGTCCAGCAGTTTCATTTTTTATATTCGCGCTGGTATTGACATTATTGACAGTAATGACATTTCTCCCCGCCACGATCCCTAACAATGCTCATATATAAACTGCTCGATATATCAATTATTGATATAAACTGCTCGCTAAAATTCAGTCTATGCAAATAAGATTGGAAACATTACAAGCTTAAAACTATAATTTACAATAACAATAACAGACAGACAGACATTACATACTACATTCACATGCAGCCATGTGAGTCAGATATTCATCAACTGTGTAAAAACAGTGTAAAATGTTTATAACACTTCTAATATATTATACAGTAGATTGGATGAAACTTTTTAAATCCGACAACTATGGAAGGAGTGCCTGTTGTACTTAAACTCGTCGTTTGCGCATAGCCAGGAGTCACAACTCGTTAAAGTTGACAAGTTTAAAAAAGAAGAAAGCTTTAGGATTGGACAACGTAACTGCAGAAACACTGCAGCACATTTCAGACTTTATAGCTGCCCCTCTCACTAATATTATTAATACAAGTCTCTCTACAGGTATCTTTCCTCAACATTTTAAGCAGTCTTTGATTATTCCCATATATAAAAATGGCGAAAAAAACGAAATATCAAACTATAGACCGATAGCTCTAATATCTGCACTAGGGAAGATTCTAGAAAAAGTAATAAAAAAACGACTAAATGGTTTTTTAGAAAATGGTTTCAGGGAGAGAATATCTACTCAAGATGCGATTAGGGAACTAACTAATAAAATTTACCAATCAATTGACAAGAAAAAGCCATCAATAGGAATATTTTTAGACCTGGCTAAAGCTTTCGACACTGTGGACCACTGGCATTTACCAAATGCTCTTGAAGATATGGGTATAAGGGGTATATCCTATAATTTAATGAAATCGTATTTAAGTAACAGAACACAGAAAACTAAAATACAAAATCAGCAAAGATCAAACAGTTATATGTGGTGTACCACAGGGAACAATTTTGGGACCCCTGCTATTTATTGTATACTTAAACAATCTCTTTTTAGTTGAAAGTAAGGCAAATATTATTAGCTTTGCTGATGACACAGTAATGTACTATGAAGCTTCTGACTGGAATAACTTGAAACAGTTGATTGAAGAAGATTTTCCCAAAATAAAAATATGGTTTGACTACAAATTACTATCTATTAATTTTAAGAAAACAGTATACTTACCCTTCTGCAGTCTAGCTTCAGGTCTTCCCCAATTTCAAAATATTGCTATCGGGGACGGTACATGTATATTATCTGAAAACAAAATAAAATATTTAGGTATAGTAGTAGACAATCACTTGCGTTGGGGATAAGCATATTCAATACTTACTAAACAAATTGCGTAGTGTATTATTTAAATTCATACAAATATCACCAATCCTAAAATTACCAGAGAGAAGAATTTTGTATCACAGCCTGTTTGAATCTCATCTCAGTTATGGAATAATCGGATGGGGTGGAGTCACTAAAACTCAATTAAAGCCAATAGAAATTATTCAAAAAAGTTTTTTAAAAATAATGCTTAACAAAAACCGAAGATATCCTACTGAAAATGTTTATCATGAAACTCAAATATTTGATTTAAGGCACTTATTCTATCAAGCAATACTCACTCATCAATTCCAAAATCAAAATGAACTTCAGACAGCTTTACATCAATATGGCACAAGGAATAGAGAAAATTTCTTGCCGCCACGAATGAATAAATCAGTTGGACAAAACAGTTACAGGTATCTAGGACCAAAAATCTTTAATAGTATTCCACCAGAGCTTAGAGAAATAAAACCAATAAAAAAATTTAAAAAATCTACAAAAGAATTTACAAAAAAAATGCCGCGTCACTTCTTCCATAATATAATAGAATAAAGTATACAAAAAAAAATTAAAAACATCAAATTCATACATGTTGTAAAGGTAATTATTTAAAATGAAAAATAAATGGGTAGTATGTTTTAGATTCCTATAATTTGGATCACTCTTTCTTTCGCTACAATTAAAAAAAAAAAAATTAATAAAAAAAAAAAAATATTATGTATTATTATTATTATTATTATTATTATTATGTATATTATTAGTTTGTGTATATAGTCATATATTCTACGTTTATATTTTTTCTATGTATGTCACGCACAATCTGTCATTGTACATAGTACAGTGAACAGATTCAGTGACATTCCCTGTTTATTTACATTGTGTAATATTTAATAAATGTGTATAATTTTGTATTTAGTAAATAAACATTATTATTATATATTATTATTATTATTTCACGTTTGAGAGTTATTTAATTCCTACTTTCTGTGGCCTTGGAGAAAGTACAGTCTGTTACTCTGTTGGATTGAAAACTCGTTACTCGTGGTTCCTCCACTCGTATCGAATTCTCATTCCAACCATGTTACAGAATAAACTATTAAATACTCGATGAATTTACCCACTCAATTCCAATTTTTTAACAATAAATCGGCGACCAGCTTCAAACCCCAACATCTAGAGTGCCCAATATATTACAAATTTTATGCTATTAATAAAATCTAAGAAATGATCATAACGTCTATTTAAAAAAATTAAGGATCAGTGGGGGACGTGAGACAGGTTCGAAAAAATAAAATACACATTTTTAATATGTTCATTTAGTGCGTCTCAATCCATAGGTGGTAATTTTTATGGGATAACTCTATTATTATTAGAAGTTTTTTGGTAAATTAATGTATTATCGGTATAAGAGACAAGTCGTAAATTACTAAGAAATATGATAAGCATCATTAATAAGTGAAAAACGTTTAAATCTTGTAGGATGCATTCGTAAATAATTCTGTGACTGAAAAAAATTTCTCGTAAATCTTGCATAGTTGAAAGGATGTTTCAATCAGTGAATAAAGAAATACAGATAAAAATGAGCGAAAACAAAACAACCGAACGATGAATTCAGTCATGCAAGAGATTCTTAGAATAAACTAGGTGGAGAAAAAAAGTAGGGATAAAGGGGATAGAAAAAATGTACAGGAATATCCTCAAGAAGGATGGAAAGCTTATCTTCAAAAAGGATGGAAAGAATATCCTCAAGAAAGATTCGAAGGATTATCTTTAAGAAAGATTCGAAGGACCCTGTTGAATAAAGTTAATTTTCACACACGTGAAAAAAAAGGAAGCACAAAATGGCAGGTGCTCGATTGAAAATTATATAAAAAAGTACAAATACATACTTCTTAAAATCAGAGGGTATATTAAAACACTAAAGAAAACTCGTTCACCAACAATTAAGGACTTTTCGTCAGTTTTATCGATTATGGCCTCTTGACAGTCCAACAAAAAAACTTGCATTTCTCAAAAACTTTTCTTCAACCGGAAAAACGCAAGAATGGTCGAAAACGAAAATGACAGCTCCACGGCGTAGATCTGTAATGGATGTAATCGATATAATCGATACTGAATTGTGTGAACTAATGAAAACAAAACGAACTAACGAGGTAGAAAATAGGATACTTTACCGACAACGAAAATATTTAAAATCTTGATAGTATCGAAGCCATGTCAATCAGCTGATTGTTGACAGAACTGAAAGATATAACCTCTCCATGCATATGAGAAAAAAATCATAGGTTCTGAAAACAAATGTAAATGTTGATGATGTCGTAATAAAACTAATATATACAATACAAAAGAAAAATACAGAAATGACAGATAGGTAAGTACATTATTTATGTTACTGAATATAGGTACATACGGTGATTATACAGTGAATCAAATAAACAAACAGGTGATAATAAACCAGAATTATACAGTGTATACGTGTTCAATGAAAAAAAATATTTTCACGTAAAATAAAAAACTAATAATCCGTTTTTAGCAAATGATTAATACAAAAGTTTTAGGTTTTTTAATTATCTACAACTTTTATATTAAACTTTTTTCGATTGAATGCATATTTCAGCTACAAATCGTAAAACAACAACAACCAACCCCCAAAACATATATTTTTCTTCCCCCACCCCCTTCCGGAACTTTTACTCAGTCGCCTTGATTTTTCTTAATTTGCCTATAATTTACCATAAATTTTCCGACCATCCACAGAGTGCTAAAAATTTTTTTTGTTTCAAAAATGATTGGCCAGTAAAAGGCTCATGAACAACAAAAATTCTTAAACTTAAACCTTCCCAAACCCTATAAGACGTCATTACCCACCTATACAAATTTATTATGAAATTAATAGACCATGAATAAACGTTAGTAGCACTTGCATCGACTGTATACCTAACGATTTCGGCTTACAGCCACCAACTAGGCGCATTAAATTCTTATTAATAATTTATTTTTTATATATCGAAAGCGTTAAAACGTCACTATTGAAAGATTTATTCAAGGTATTGATGGATCAACCGGGTTCGACCTGTCCGATTTTAAAATATTACCTCAGATTTAATCTGGCTACATGGAGCTGATGCCAGGGGCGAACTATCTACAATATTCTCAATGCGAGTACATATTGTTAAACAAGAATTTGTAAAATTATACAGTTATTAGGGGTATGGAAAATGTACAGCAAGATTCAAAAATGTCGGTTTTTATTTCAGTGGTTTGGCTTACTATTGTTGTTTTAAATAAATCAATAAATCGTATTGCAAAACTCGAAAACAAATCAGCGGTATAACGGAGATAAAAACTAGGTCCTAAAACGCTTCCTTGGGGTGTTCCAGCTTGGATAGGTCGTGTATTTTAGTTTGTATGAAAGGCTCATATGCCGCACTTTATCAAATATACAAGCGTACCGCTGAAAATCTTCATTTAAATAGTTGACAACTATACAAACAAGTGAGAAAAGCATATCGATAGATACGAGGTATTGTCAGGACTCTGATGGTGATTCTGCATGGTGTTAGTCCGGCCCTGGCCGTTACGCTTAATAGTTTTTATGGATATTTTGACTTGATAGGTCTAGATAACGATCACAAAAAATATCACAATATTTTGTTTCTCTTAAGCCTATTATAGTTTCGATTATATAAAGCTTGTTAGACTCGGTTTGAACCACTTTTTATTTATTTTGGAAATTCCAGTTTTTTATTTTTAATACTAATTTAATTAAATTGACAAAAATTAAAATACAAGCCAAAGCTTTGCTAGAAAATTTTATATGTTTAAAACACTAGAAGAAACTTTCGAAGATTATGGGGAAAAATATATCAAATTAACCTATTTCTTCGCAGATGTAGGAAAAAATATAATGTCAGAACGTTTAAAAACTTGTTTAAACATTACATACTGGTTTTTGATTGATTTACAGGCATTACGGTAGCAGAAATCCTTTAAAATTTCTGTTAAAGTTACAGTCACAGTGAAGGGAATTCAGGGATGCAGTGATGTAGTAATGCGGTGATAGAGGGATGTAGGGGTGCGGTTATGATGATCCCAAGGCGGCAGTGGCTGGTATAGACTTTTCTGCTACTTATTGAATATTTAAAATCTCTTTTGCTCTCATTAAAAATCGAAAAATCAGCCCTCCTACAACAGAAGGATGGTATTTATAGATATTTTTTTTACAAACATCTTATCATATTTGTATCATTCTTAAAAGGTTTTATTGTACATACCTGTAAATATATGTGTTTGTCACTGGGACAATGTTTTATTTCATCGGTTTGGCCCTGGTCTATTTGACAAAATAGCATAAATATTTAAAGTAACTAGAGTAGGACACGACTTCATTGACAAAAAAAAAGTATAGCAAGAGACGCCTCTGCAAATGACGCAACGTTCATTCATACCTGTACGTTCAAAACGTATGTAGGCTTAAACTTTTGTTGTTGAGAATGGTGTAAGTGAAAATATCCATTGATTAAGAGTCTTTCATTAATGATATTTATGATATGGCCTTGGCCATTGGCAATAATCGTGCCAAACGTGGGTTTTATTCATAAAAAAATATCGTGGTTTACTCTTTACACTCTGTATGTATCTAATAAGACGTGTTGCTTAATAATACGGCGCTACGAGTTTCCGTTATTGCAAAATTGACTGTCATTTACAATTTAGCTGATTGTTTGAGCATAGTTTTTGGAAAAAACCTTCAGCATAACTCTCAGGAAGGACAAAATTCTGCTAAAAAGGTTTAAATAGATGTAAATGATTATGTGGACTTGTACCAATAAATAAGTTCATATGATGACATGTAGATGGTGTAACGATTGTCAAATCCATATAATTTTTAGCAAGTACTAACCTGCAAATGATAGGTGTCAAACTTTAATGACCATCTGACGTTTAGTTGACAAGTTACAGTTGTTTTAGTCTTAGATCATATATGCTTCGCTAGATACGGCATCCTATAGTGTTTGTTTGGCTCTAGAGGGGTAAAGACGAGAGGGGGTGAAGGGGCAATAGCGTACCATGATACAGTGGCGTACTATTGCGAATATTTTGGTACAGTGTAATATATTGTCATATTTATACAACACATATTTCATTTTCTAAGGATTGAGTGACTGTAGGTTACAGTAAAATGGGAATTAATGTGAATCGAAAATAAATAAAATAGCATGCATACGAAAATTGTTTGGAATGGGAATAATCTGAGAGGTTGAATACCATCATCTTGCGCTTCTGTAAATATTTTTTTATAGCAAATTAAAAATCCCATTGATTATAAACTCGTTAATATAGAAAAAACAAAATGAAAAGTTGGTAGGTATATTAATACAAAAGATACCTACGTTAAAAATGAACCTTCATATAGATTAGGTTGAGTAATAAAAGAAAAATTTACTAATGAACATGGTTTATTTTAATAAAACATAAATTGACATACAATAGATAGATATTTAAACAATTCATTTACAATTCAAATAAAGTATACATAGTTTACGTTTAGTTCTTATTTTCATAAACCATAAAAATACACAAGATTGGCACAATAATTCCCAAAAAACAGAATATCTGACATCTGTCAAAACTTTACGATATGAGCGGGTATCGTCGAAATTTGAAATCGACCAATCAGAGGGATGGTACTCTAACTCCCTCCTGTACACCACAACAAATAACCTGAATACCGTATCTAGCGTAGCATATATGATCTAAGGTCAAATCCATATAATTTTTAGCAAGTACTAACCTGCAAAAGATAGGTGTCAAACTTTAATGACCATCTGATGTTTAGTTGACAAGTTACAGTGGTTTTAGTGGTGCTACTTTTGTAATTTTTAAAACAATGGAAAAATCTGAATTTTCTGTGTTGATAAAGCATTTTTTAATAAGAAAAAATAGCGTTCAAGCGAGGGAATAACTTGAAAAGTGTTGTGGGAAGTGTTCTCCATCCAGACAATTGATAGAAAAGTAATTGAATTAAAAGAATTCACTATGAACTACAGAAATGGATAGAAAAGTAATTTCTAGGAACTTCCTGTAGAATTGGGCTTTCTAAAAACGTCTCGCCTTGTATACAAAAAGGTCATACCCGCTATGAGCGATTGAAAATTCAAGATAAAACTTCCCGAAACGTAATATTTATAAAAGAACTTAATCATTTAAGGAAGACATTAACTGTTAGAAAAAATTACTTAAACACGCCATAAATCTTTTTTTTTTATTCAATAGGATTCAATAATACAAACCTTCAAGACGTTATTTCTACTCGCAAATATACAGACCGTATAATTTCGGTTAATATTTCATAATTTAACGAGAAACCTATAATTTGAATCATAATAGATACTTAGGCATTTAAAATAAGATACAATCAGTGAGAGCGAGTCGCCGAATTATGGGGAAATATATTATTTTTGTGAGTGTTATTTAAAAAAAAAATTCATATAGTTTGTAGGAAAAAAATGTGTTTTTTGGGGATTAAAATCGAAATAAACTTTTTTAAAAATAAATCGATTATCCTATAAAACAAAAAAGTTCCTCTTCGTATCCACACTTGATTATAAAGTCGCCAGATCACTTGGGTAGAGAACAAAACGAACTGTGTTAATATAAGTGTGATTACATCGACCTCACTAAAGCGCCTCTATCTCTTCCTCTTTGTTTTGTTAATAAATAACCATTTAAATAGCTTAATTGATTATTTTAATTGCTTATAATTATTAAAGTTTTACTATGCAATAATTTCTATTGGATAATTAAATCGGACAAGTTGTTTGTGCGTAATTTTAACTGCGTTTATTGCTTCATTTACTCAGTGAAGAAAACGTGTCTGTATTCGAAATTTACCGGATGATTCGAGATTTTAGTTAACTATTACAAATATTGAACCATAAAGAGTATTCTCTTATTCGATGGTAACTCTCAAACACCATACAAGATGTTTTCGGAATTGTTTAACGCGCAATACAACCTGGTGGCAATTATTTTAGAGCTACTGTTACCTCTACATGTCTATCCCCTATAAATTGTAAGAAAATTACTGATATCTTCACTCTAAGCAGTTTTTTAGGTATATAGCATAATACTCTGATGGTTTTCCTTCAAAGATGGCAGTATTTTTTGATATAAATAACAATATTGAGATTTGCCTTTTCCGATTGACCGCGCCTATTTAAGAAATACAAATCTGATTTAATTCACATAATTTTTTATTAGAAAAGCAACTGAGGTCTCTATTTCGACAGTGTTGCAGCTATGGTTAATTTTTCGCTGGATAGATGTCACTGTTAGCGCTGTATTATCCTCAGTGGGAATTACAGTGTTGCAGGCTTAAAAACAAAGCCATTGATTCTTGTTTTGTGTTGTCCCTCCTGGCGTACTTAACCTCAAAGGATAGTATATCTACCACAGCAACAATTTTATTTAATTTATAACGATTTATTGCTGGAGTCACTCTGTAAAATTAGATGTAACATGTATACACCTTGAGATGATCTTTACCAAACTGGGACAAATTTACCTGAGAATAATATCGCGCGGCATTTACATTTATATTGGCTAGAAAGTGACCACGGACTGAAATTACCCATTTTGTGGTTTGCTTATGCTATAAATATAATCGAAAATTGATGCCCCGAGGGGCCGAAATGCTGCGCAATTACGTCGAGCTTTCACACATCTCGCTACGATTTTGTATTAGATTTATTGGGGTATTATCTTACAGTGTGATACAAGGTTATGTGGAAATATTTTGTACTTCAAAAAAATGTTTTTTTTACAGTTTAACTTCAAAACGGCTTTAAGTAATTTAAATTGTTATTATATACAATTAAAAAAGGCGAATAGAGCATCAAAACATTGTATAAAATCACTCTTTATCTTTAATTTCAATGTCATAATATTCTTCAATGGCCTTTTTGTAGTTGTAATTCTTCTTCCGCTGTAATTCTTCTTCCGCTGGATTGTTCTTCTGCTGGATTCTTCTTCCGCTGGATTTTTCTTCCGCTGTAATTCTTCTTCCGCTGTAATTCTTCTTCCGCTGTAATTCTTCTTCCGCGGTAATTCTCCCGCTGTAATTCTTCTTCCGCTGGATTATTCTTCTGCTGTAACTCTTCTTCCGCTGTAATTCTTCTTCCTCTGTAATTCTTCCGCTGTAATTCTTCTGCCGCTGTAATTCTTCTTTCACTGTAATTCTTCCGCCGTAATTCTTGTATGAAATCACTCTTTATCTTTAATTTCAATGTCATAATATTCTTCAACGGCCTTTTTGTAGTTGTAATTCCTCTTCCGCTGTAATTCTTCTTCCGCTGTAATCCTTCTTCCGGTGGATTCTTCTTCCGCTGGATTTTTCTTCCGCTGTAATTCTTCTTCCGCTGTAATTCTTCTTCCGCTGTAATTCTTCTTCCGCGGTAATTCTTCTTCCGCTGTAATTCTTCTTCCGCTGCAACTCTTCTTCGGCTGTAATCCTTCTTCCGCTGGATTGTTTTTCTACTGGATTCTTCTTCCGCTGGATTTTTCTTCCGCTGTAATTCTTCTTCCGCTGTAATTCTTCTTCCGCTGTAATTCTTCTTCCTCTGTAATTCTTCTTACGCTGTTACAAATTCAGTCCGCTTAAAGCTTTTGACAGTAATCACGCGCTGTGCAGATGTTTTCGCTGTTTCCAACCCTTTTCTTTAAGTTGGGCATGCATATAGTGCATTCTGTGAGTCAGAAAAAACTTCGAGCAGCAACCAAACCACCTCTCCCCCCCGTTTTAGAGGACGCTGAACGCGATGGCGGTGGTTAAAATTCGTTTGGAGGCTGCTCAAAATGGGGGAATCACGTATTACGCATATTCCATCGGTAAAATATTCCTTACTCCCCGTTTTCGATGATGCTGAATACGATGGCGTTATCCAAAATTAGTTTTAACTCAATTCCATCCCTCAAACGGCCAAAAACCACCCCCAAAATGAGGGAATCGCTAATTCCGCGTCTTCTACCGGCAAAATATATCTTCCCTCCGTTTTAGAGGATGCTGAACACGATGGCGTTATCGTAAATAAGTACCTAATGATAAAAATAAGAAATCCCACGTTCGCGCTGTTATTTATATCTATTTTTTGCAGCACACCGTATATACGCAAATGCGTGTGTAATATTCTGAACTATTTACGGGTCACTCTGTATATAAGTTCAAATTAAAAACGTATTTCTTTGAACCGAACAATACGTAATGAATTAATTGTATTTTGAGAAGCGGTTTTCGTCTCCTAACATCGAGTCGAATCAAAAACAAAAGATCGTTACCAATGAAGACGTCCGATTCGTACGAAACGCCCCAAAGTTAAAAAATCTATCATTAAGAGAATTGCTCCAATTCATTAGCGACTACTTAAAAATATCAGTTCGTCGATCGCCGAGAAACTTTTTTTTTTAATTAAGAAACAACAATAAATTTATTTGAGATTTATGCACAGGTGGGCATGGGCAAGTGCACAGATCATATCAGAAAAGGAGTTAGTTCGACAGGACCGGCTTTATAGGGATGGTGTGACAAATAAATTCTACACACTTCATTTAAGGGCTTTTTAGGAAGAAAAAAAATTGAAGATTTAGGAAAATTATGGATTTTTCGACGATTGTGTCAATTCAAAAAAATCGTTTGACTTTAAAAATCCATCCAAAGAGGTAATTTTTTATTAAAAACGATTGATAATAATGAAATTTACGAAAAAAAACAACAAATTTTGTGGAGAAAAGACGGAAAAGTGTGAAAACGTTTTCAAAACTGTGAAACAAAACAAATGAAAACACCTGGAAATAGTGAATTTGAAAAGTAAAGACTATAATTTAAATAGTGGGTTTTTTGACGATTTTCCATTTTTTTTTTCAAAAAAAATGAAAACCCCACGACAAAAATGGTATGAACATAAAAATACACCAAAAGAAGCAACTTTGGTTAGCAAATTCATTGGAATTATCGATATACAATTAAGTCGACACCATAGAGAAAGCTTATTTATTATTTGTTTTAGGAAAAAAAGTTATTCTTGATAAAAGCTCGAGCATGATCTAAAACCTAAAATGCAACTATGAGATATCAAATTTTTACAGTCGTATACGAGGTTTGTCAAAAAATATGAATTTTGCTCAAGAGTAAAGTACCTTTATTTTTGAAATATGAAAAAAAGTTATTAAAAAAACTTGTTTCTAATAACATTTTACGTCAACACATCGAGTTTGAAGAAGATATTCCAACTTTAAGAAAATTTTCGTTTTTAACATTTTTTGATACACCCCCGTAACTGACAATTTTGAATTCATTGAAAAAGGTTAAAAGGAACGAAAAGACATGAATTACATACCAATTTTTGTTAATATTGTTCTACGATGTGGTTAGTATGTCTGAAAAATTTCAAAATTGTCAGTTACGGGGGTGTATCAAAAAATATTAAAAATGAAAATTTTGTTAAAGTCGGAATATCTTGTTAAAAATTGGTATCTTGACGTAAAATGTCATTATAAACAAGTTTTTTTAATAACTTTTTTTTCATACTTCAAAAATAAAGGCACTTTTCTCTTGTGCAAAATTAATATTTTTTGACAAACCTTGTATACGACTAAAAAAATTTGATATCTGACAGTTGAATTTTAGGTTGTAACTTTTTATCAAGAATAACTTTTTTCCCAAAACAAATAATAAAGAAGTTTTCCATACTGTATAAAAAAACGTTTCTTGGAAAGTGTAGAAAAACGCAAAATCAATGCAAAACTAAAATACATAGAAAATTTCTAGTTACGCTCTTGGTTTAATTAAACCCAGAACAAAATGTCATCCATCGGGCGAATTATGCAACACGGGCGAAACGTTGTGAGTTAAACCGGTCCTGATTGTTGGCTGTTGAGTGTAACAAGGAGAGGGCACCCGGGGCGCTAATTTGTTCGGCTTCGACATCGGAATCTGAAGATCTCTTCGCAAGGCACACCTTGATCATCCACTTCTGTCGATTGATGGATAACATTGATTGAAATCAGCTAGAAAATTATAATAATGAAAAAAATCAAGTAGCGACTTCAGAACCTGACCTCTCCTAGTTGTATCATCGTATTGTTCAGTTTAGTAATAAATTTAATTCATATATATTTATCAACAGCTCCTTCAAAAAATAGTTATTTATAAAATAAGCAAATAGGCCACGAAAGGGTCCCGAAAAATAGCATTTGTTACGCAATTTTCTGAGCCAGGTCAAATCAAGTTACTTAATTTTTGGCCCAATATCAAAGTTAGAAAGGTTTGGTAGGGTATTATAATGTATGTAAATGATATCGTTAGAGCCTAGCCCATCTATACATTTCACGTTGTATGTTTTGCATGAATTCACTTCATCTAAATGCAGAAAAAACTCAGTCAATACATTTTCATAAACGGCAAAAACAAGTGCCTACTGTTCAAGTAAATATTAATAATAATGTTTTGGAAAAAGTATTATGTGTAAAGTTCCTAGGTCTATGAGAATCTTGAATGGAAAAGATAATGTGAAACAATTACTTCAAAAATTAACTATATCAGCTATTTATTTAGAAACATGAGATTAATTTTGACGGAGAAACAATTGATAATGTATTATGCACAAGCCGAATCCCGACTAAGATACGGGATATGTTTCTGGGGGACATCCGGTCATCCACTGGTTTAAATAATGTGTTTATCTCAGAAAAAATTGATTCGTTGTATCGCTGGTGTCTCTCGTACCACTATTTGTCGAGATTTTTTTAAACTTATGAAATTTTAACATTACCGTGTCTCTGCCATATTAATACAAGGCAGCAAAATGACTTGCATGTGCCATTTTCAAGAAGTAATCTCTGATATAGATCACCCACTTTGACAGGGCAAAGTATTCAAGCAATGTCTTAAGAAATACCTTACTCTTTGGAAGAGTTCTAAATGTTGAAATGGTTGCCAAATTTTTGTTTCTTAGTCTTAGTTATAATTTTATTTTATTTAATTTTATGTACTTTTATCTATTCTTTGACAAATTCTATGTTTCTGCATGTCCCAAAGAAAATAAAGTATTACTATTATTATTGCGCTGTATTAAAACAAACTGTGAACTAATCAGTAAGACTTTATATAAGTCATATTCATTTATTAATTTTATAAAATGCCACGACGAGGAAGATCATCCCCATCCCCATCCCCTACAAGATCCCACAACCGTCCTGCTAGGACACCTGTCCCTGCACCTCCTGCCCAACTACGTGCTGCTCCAGTAGCTCCAGCACCATCACAGGGCCCTAGATTAGTTGGACAAATGGCAGCAACTGCTGGTGGTGTCGCAGTAGGTTCAGCTATTGGACATACTGTAGTACACGTAACAGGAATGTTCAGTGGCGGAGGATCAAGAAATGTACCAGCTCAACAGATTCTACAGCAGGTAGAGCCCCAACAACAGTACCATGCCCAAGTTGAAGGAGACTCTGGACCGTGCTCGTGGGGAATTAAACAATTCTTGCAATGTGTAACCACTCAATCTGATTTGACACTGTGCCAAGGATTTAATGAAGCTATACAACAATGCAAAATTAGAAACAATATTGCTGTTTAGAGATGTTTTAAAGGGGGGCATATTGGGACAAGGGGGCAATAATACCCTACCAAACCTTTCTAACTTTGATATTGGGCCAAAAATGAAGTAATTCCACAAGGTTTCACTTTGATTTGACCTGGCTCAGAAAATTGCGTAGTCAAACCGAGTTTTTCCTGGCCTAAAAACACAAATGCTGATTGGTTTTCTGACCAGATGTGCTAAACTGATAAATGAAGCAAATTGCATTGAGGGTTGCAAAGCCAATTTGCACTGGAGGTTGCGAGGATTTTTCACCGATTCTGGCCAAGACGTCACTCTTTGGAATTTGCCTTACGACCAGGTTTACTACTATTTCATTTAAAAAACCATTGATCTTAATCTACAAATTCAATATTGAACATATTTAAGAAGAATAATGGAGAAAGTACCCACCTGCTGGTAAAACAAATAAGTGCATTTTTTTCTAATACCTTTCGACGATCTAAATTCACTGATAGCGTAATTTCATTTATAGAAACTAGAGATTGGATTACATTTTTATTACCAAATCCAACACCCGGAGAGTTTCGTAATTTGATTGCCCATTTTTTATGAAAAAATATGCGTATCTTCAATCTAGTAATTTAAAGAGATTAATGTTAGACAATGAATCTAACAGCGGGTTTACCGAAAACTTTTAAGTCTAGTTTAATTTCATATACGATTCTGTGATTATGAAAAATAGAAAAATTTATTTATAATATTTAATTTTCGGCTAAATTCAACGTCGTATAAATCATCAATATTTTGGGATCTGATTTTAGATCTCTTATTTTTCCTCCCATTCAACTATGTTGTCTACCTAACTCAAAATATTTTTTCTACAAATAAAAAGAAAAGTACAAGTTTACCCGCAGCAAAACTTGACAGCTATTATCAACAAAAATTACAATCCCTTTATGGTCTCCTAGGACACCACGCTAAACAATATTTCTGATTTTATTGTCAATAAATTTTGTAATATTGTTTTTAAACAGTGCTAGTCAGTTTATGCAGTCAAAATGAATCGCTTTGGAAGTGATTCTATGACTAATATTGATCTGGCGATTTAGAAAAGTGGAATTTTTTTTATTAGTATAAATGTGGCCATAAAAAAACTCTGGAAATTACTTTCGAGTTCCTAGGATGGCCGCTAGGGGGCGTATTTGGTATAAAAGCTTAATTTTCTCGCTTAAAGTCCCAATGAAGTGGGTCTGAAAATATTGTCATGTCAATCTACGATCATTGTTGAATAAAAAATCTTGCATCAATTTTTTTGACAGCTGTTAAATAAAGTGGTGGGGGAAGGTTTTACATTGAAAAAGAAAAATGCTTGTAGTGTCAGTTTGGCTTGGCCGATTTTACTGAAAAAAAATTTGATTAAAAGAGCATTTTTGTAAGTATTTTTTTATAAAATGAAACAACAATTTATTTTTCCATTGTTCTGCGAGAGGGCGTTGATTTATAACTTACATATTTCTTTAAATATCTCTAAAAAGTTAAATGAAATCATATATTTTTTCTTGCGAAAATAAGTAGAGCATTAAAAACTAAAAAAAAAATAGTGAAAACCGCAAAACGATATGTCTATTTATAACGAAGTTATTAACAAAAATGTTTCAAATTTTCTTAAGGCACCGGAAGCGCGTCCTCAGGCGCATTGTTCGTCCCATACACGAGTAATCATAATCAAATGGGCCATGAGCGTATTAAAAATAGTCAGTTTTTATTATTTTTAAGTTTGTAAAATGTCCGCTAGGGGGATTTAATATTTTATATTTAATAATTTGATATTTTTGCCGGAGATGTTGTTAAGAAATAAAATCATTTTACTACATTGTTAGTAGGCTTTGGAAACAAAAACTTGTTGGTAAGCAAACATTGGGTTTAAAAGTCAAAACGATCATTTTACATTTTGGTATAAGCAGCTAATAAATCAACAGCCTCGTCATTAGTAAAAGTCATTTTGAATTGAGTTAAATGACAAAAGAAATAAAAATAACAAACCACACTATGTGATCGACAGCAGTCAGTAACCTGGCTAAAGGAGGGGTGGGTGAACAACAATTAATTAAAATTACCGGCCACAGTTCAGCCAACTCAATTAAGCCTTATCTGCAAATGGATAATGAGCATTATTCCAACATCATAAACACCCTCAGAAGTGACGCTTCAGAACCTCCAGCTAAAAAACAGTATTATAAATAATTAAGTTTGTAGTATTTTGTGATTAAACAAATCACCTGTTTTTCAGTTTTCAAATTAATACCTACATGCATATATAATAGGTAGTATGTTTTGTAAGCTATGTGTAATAATAATCTCTTACTCATGAAATAGTCTTGTCAAATACGATTCGTGCATCTAGTTTTTCCTGTGAAAAAAATTAGATGCCTCTGTGATATTACTTACGACAACACTACACTGGCATTCTAGGTGGCTTTGACTGTTTAATAAAACTTCACTGACAGCAAGTGACTGTTCTTAATGGCCCAAATAGCCAACTAGCCTGCGCTTATTCCAATGATTTCTAGTGTTTGCTTTATAGCAAGTTGGTTGATGCCGAACTGGATATTGTCAATACTTTAATAATGGAGATGATCGAAAAGCCACGCCCTCTAAGAAATATTTTGTTGGTTATGTACAAATTGACCCAGGCAGAGTCGGGAAAGGACTCTTAAGATTCATTATCGATTTGTTGACCAAAATATATCATTAAATGTACAAAAATGACAATTTGCCTCACCCATCCATCAAATTTTCATTATTTCCATCTGACCGTTGGCAACATTTTATCCCTTTGATAAAATAATTCACTCCACATCTCCAACAATACACCAAGAGTGAACATAAAATATTCATTCACATAAATTGGTACGAACAGAAAGTTCCAACGAATTATTTTGAAATCTCGCAATGTAGTAAATGACAGGTGATAAATTCTCGGTGCATGGCTAATATGATTATGAGATACCTGAATGTTGTTCTTCGCACTTTATAAATGTTTGTACGTATTCTTTTGCAGCTGTGCCATACGTACATTAATTATCTTGCTTGGGCTTCTTGAACGGTGGAGTTTATTCTTGAGTGCAGATGGGGAATGCGTTTTTTTTAAATTAATTTCTGTATTGTTGGGTAATTGAGGTATTATTGCTCATGATTCGATAATTGATAGATAAGTGTGTATATAAATAGTCGATCCTGAGTCATTGCAATGATATAGACCGTTAAATTCGCCTTATACCGGGCGGCTTCTAAAAAATTAAATTCTAATGACAAAATGAGACAAAACTATCAAATATTTAGAATAAGATTTTGTTTGATACGCCCCTGACTTCAATTTAATTCGAATATCCGAACAATAAAGCACAAAATAACCAAAAGAAGAGTCTCGGTATTCGGTGTTAAATCTGCTTCGTACAAAGAACGCACCTGATGTATAATTTTCGCCATGTTTGTGCGTAGTTACGTTTTCCAAAAAAGGGCACCCTTATTGTTTATTCTGCCACTTGAGTTTTGTATTCTGCGTTCTCTATGGTTAAAAAGAAATTGCATACCTACCGATATCTACCAAGTAACTCCAAAACGGTTGGTATATAATGGTTAGGTAAACTAACAAACATATACTTTGTTGGTACACTTACACGGAGAAAAATATTCACTCTTTATTTATCACATGCCTCAAAAATTTGGGTAAACCGTCCCTTCAAGGCATTAATAGTATATTCTGTAACAAGGTTGGAATGAGAATGAAATTTTAATTTTTTTTTGTAGATTCTAGGTCTATTTATATCCTAAAAAACTCACTTTTTCCCTCAAAAATTGCCCAAAACATATTTTTTTCGGTAATTTTGGCATTACCAATCCTTTCTCAGACAAAATTCATTCTGCATAAACAATATTTTAATTTTTTTTGTAGATTCTAGGTCCATTTATATACTAAAAACACTTTTCCCCCAAAAATGGCCCAAACATTTTTTTCGGTAATTTTGACATTGCCAATCGTTTCTTATACAAAATTCATTCGGCATAAACCAAATTTTAATTTTTTTGATTTTTTTTTGTAGATTCTAGGTCCATTTATATACTAAAAACACTTTTTCCCCCAAAAATGGCCCAAACATTTATTTTCGGTAATTTTGGCATTGCCAATCGTTTCTTATACAAAATTCATTCTGCGTAAACCAAATTTTAATTTTTTGAATTTTTCTTGTAGATTCTAGGTCCATTTATATCCTAAAAAACTTTTCCCTCAAAAATAGCCCAAATATTTTTTTCGGTAATTTTGTTATTGCCAATCGTTTTTTAGACAAAATTAATTCTGCTTAAACAATATTTTAATTTTTTTGAATTTTTTTTGTAGATTCTAGGTCCATTCATATCCTAAAAAACTCACTTTTTCCCCCAAAAATGGCCCAAACATTTTTTTTCGGTAATTTTGACATTGCCAATCATTTCTTAAACAAAATTCATTCTGCGTAAACCAAATTTTAATTTTTTGAATTTTTTTGGAGATTCTAGGTCCATTTATACTAAAAATATATACTAAAAAATTCGACACACGTGTTATGACATTGCAAAAAATAAAATATATTTATAATAATTTCTTCTTCGTCTCACTATGTCTCAATATTAGTATCATAAAATGACATATTTGGGTGCCAAATTAATTGATCTTTAACTTTGTCATAAAATACAAAATTTTTTAATAAAAAAATAAATGGAGCTACTAACTATTTCATCATACCTATTACGACAAAAATAATACAAAAAAAAGTTGGGAGTATGATAAAGGTTTGGCCAGTATTTTGCCCTTTCGTTAAGGTAGATTTTCGTGGGCTACAAAACCCCGCTAATAAGAATCGCTTATTTTTAGACCGGCAAAAGACCTACTGATAAAAAGAAAGAACTCTGTCAAAGAAAAAGTGAATGGTCCTGGTGAAATTATTTGAAACCATCATTGAGAATGTTGCTATAGTTACTGTCAGTCCCTTGATTTTATTGATTGCCTTTATTCAGAATACTAAAAATCCCACGTTTACAGATATATCTGTAAGTAAACATAGGTGCCCCGAATGAAAAAAAAGGGCAAAAAATTGTTTGTAAAAAAATAAGTTTATTGAATGATTGTTTCACCACGTATTGAATATGTGAATATGGCAGGAGGTCAGAATATAAAAAGTAAAACAATTGTGGCAAATATTTTAGGATTTAACGGAGTTTTCCACAGCTCTTCGTTTTATGTTTATCAATTTTTCGTACAGAAAATAAAGTTTTGTCTGTCAAGAACCAAAAATGGTCGTTAGGGAACGGCAAAAGCTTATTCCGGTACCTTGTAAGGCTTTTTCTTGCCACAAAGAAAATTATGCCTTACGAGTGACGCCTTGTAACGGAAATTGCTTGGGCGCCATATTTGTAATGTAACCCTTAGAAACGGCGTCCTAGGGGCACAGGTAGGTTCAGATGGAGATACGGTATTCTCCAGGGGTCTTGTTGATTTCAGACTCAATATTTTTTTATATATATTATTTTTTAACGTTCTGAAAAGAGGTAAGGTCTGTGATTATAAACCAGAAAATAACGTTGACACGTCTATTGCTTAATAATATTTACAATTTAAAGCCCAACCCTCAAAACCCTGAACAAAAAAAAAACTTTAAAAGAAATGTTCGTTTTTACTAACGGATTTGAATTAATAAACAGAATGACTCAATCAGATTATGTTAAATTTATCAAAATATAAATTAATCGAGAAAGATTATTGACTGAATTAAACTCGCATATTCGGCGGAAGCATTCGTTAGATTTATTAATTTAAATTATTTTTGTAGATGTGCTACCATCCATGGTAAGAAGAGAGTATTGACATTAAATTTTGCACATCTACAAATGTTATCTTATAGCAAATATAGCTATTGACTTGTACGAGTTTGGAATTTTATTTATTGGATTCGAAAAACCTAACTGATGAAGCCGAAAGGCAGAAACCGGTCTTAGGATGTCGAATCTAATAAATTAAAATTCCTTACTGGTTTACTAAATTATTTTTATTTTCATTTTTCCAATCGCTGTTTAATAATACAGTCTGCCTTGACTTTGTTACTATGGTAACAATGTCGCGATTTAGTGTCAAGTGACAGTTCGTTGATTTTTAATTTGTTGTTTATGTCAAACTTGTTTTGTGAGTTCGCAAAAATATGGATTCAGATTTTGAATGTCCGACACAGAAAATGAAATTCCATTAGAAATTTTGGAAGCATAATATTGCAAGTAAAATCAAAAGCGAGAAGTCGTATGATGCATTTAAAAATTCGTGTCGGGAAAAAAAGTAAAAAATGGCATATTTTGCTGGAAAATCCCAAAAACTGCTACTTTCCAATCTTGTATCGTAAAATCACTTCACCTTTCATAAAATCTTGTGGATGCTCCTATGTCTAACAACAAGCAGTGAGATATTTGTAATGTCAAATGTCGTGATTTCTCACCTGTGATGAAAGATTTTCCGTCACTTTCAGTTTCATGTTTTCCACGGGTTAAACCACCAAAAATAGATTTTTGTATGATACATTTCACTCAGTGAGACTTTTGGAATAATAAATAAAAATTGTTTTTTCCATTTTATGAAAACATCGCGCAAATTCAGAAAATTTATAACAATAAACAAGTCGAGCTTATAATAATTATCACAATATCTTGAACTTTAACTGCACGATATATTATAATGAATTTTCTACTCAAAATTAATATTTTTGGCTTAAGACATAGTTAATAAAAAAATTATTATTTTTGGTGACAACTCACGTTAAAGAAAACATTCACCAAACAATGGTTAATGGTCACACCTTTTTTTCAGTCGATAAGACACCCAAAACTTTCGAAAAGTGTGACAGGAAAGAAAAAGGGCTTCGACTGACCCATGAAATTCTTTAAAAGGGTGAATAATGATACTTAATGTCTTCGTTTAGGAGTAAGCGGAGCATAGAGAAATTAATATGAGGAAATTAATCTATTTTATTATATGATGACTAATCAAGCATCTATTCAGCAAAATACTTAAATATTTACTAAATACAATACAATACATTTATTGACCACCTTTACATTACATTATTATTTGTACATTTGAAGTCCTACTATAGCAAGCAAACTAATTATTAAAATTCAGGTATTCCGCAACAGAGAAAAAACAATGTTCCACAAGAAATGATTTAATTATATAAAATGTGAAATATGACTATCATATACAGGGTGCGTCATTATTCCGAGTCAAAAACAATTTTCAGTTCATTTCAGTTTATCTCGCAAGCAAAACGTTTTTATCACTTCTTTCAGCACAATATTTTGATGATGTTAATGTAAAAAAAACTTATTAATTGTGTTTTTTGACTAAATTCTGACAAACAAAATCAATTTTATTGTTTAAATAATCCATCTTTTAACCTAACATATTTTTTTTTTCAAGAAGTAACACTTAGAGTCATTTTAAATATAAATAAGAAAACAATTCCTCGCCAACAATAAATTTTACCCCATTTACCCCCAAATTACAAGTGCCTGCGACCATCAGGTGTGACCGCGCGGACAGCCAGCGATTAGAATTGATTAATCACCCTGTATGGTGTTGTTGATGTTGTGACATGGAAAATATATAAATCCAGAATTAATTACAAAACAAAAAAGTCAGTGACTGAAGAAATTCGTCCACCGCGAGTATTCTGTCACTTGTTATTTGATATTAATGGATGATTTCAGAATAATTGAATCTGAGGTAGTATTTTGTTTTTTATTTTATCTTTTTTTGTGTAATCAGTTGGTATACTTGCTAAATATTATGTAAAAGGATTCTGCGAAAGGATTATTTTTCAACATAACCTCAAAACTGTGCCTACAGGTTCTTCTTCACTCCAGGACAGTGCCATTTTAAAAATTTCTCGTTTTGTGAGAGCATTCCTTTTTTCTGGGATTTCTTGTAAAATTTTGCGTTTTGTGTCGCGTGCATTTCTCGCTTTCTTAAACTGTATGTCCGCGAACGTATTAAAATTTCTTTGGTGTAGTGGTGTTTTCTTCAAGCAACTCAGTTGAGCTATGAAATAAGAGACAGACTTATGAGATAAATTCGATCACGAGTGGAATTTTATTAGACTATTTCACAAACAAAGTAAAAGGTAAAAAATCTTAAACTCGGCAGAATTAGAAGAAATTAGCAAAAAAGGTAAGAAGTTGAGCAGAGAAATTAATAAAGTTTAATAAACAGGAAACATTGACATCGAACGAAATCCCAAATCTGCTCATTTTTAAATGCATTCAAAGCATGATTATTTATATTTGACGTTTAACTGCCACATACACAAATCTTAAAACACCGAACTTGACTGGCCAATCAGAGTCAAGAGTCAAGTTTGGTGTTATCGATAATCCAAACTTGACTGGAGCTCCTGATTGGTTCAATTGAAAAGTGCGTGAAATAGTCGAAAGTAATATCCCAAGACTATGACAAATAGCCGACTATTATTTTCTGACTAATTCTATCGAGAGTATCTTGTATTTTGAGACAATTTGATGAGACCATATGAACATTTAATAATCTGAATAACTCCCGAGAGCTTTAGCTCGAGGGAGTTATTCTTTGATTATTAAAGTTCATATGGTCGAATTGAATTGTCTCGAAATGCAAGTTGCTCGAGATGAGTTAAAGAAAATAATAGTCTCTATTTGTCATAGTCGAGTGATATTCAGGAAGATTATTTCATGAACCCCACAAAATCATTCGCTAAGATTGTCTCCAAACAGACTCCTTTCTCTTTTTGTTATTTTCTGGGATAGATTTGCTTATATTTTCACACTGATTTCCGTAGTAGAACATGAACCAAAACGAGACATTTTCAATTTTAAGTGAATGTTACGTCAAATTTTGACACTTAATAAAAAACAATATACAATCGACTAAAATAGCCGCTGATATTTTTTATTTACCTAAATATCCGATCATATTGCATATCATGTGACTAAATTCATGACTTTTCATTGGCGCAGCCATGTGTGAATGAAATAATCGACAGTAATATCCCAAGACCTTGACAAATAGCCGACTATTTTTATTGTATCTAAATTTCGAGTTTATTTTAGGATCAATTCGTCGAGACTTAATTTTGGCATTAATAATCTGAATAACTCCCGAGAGCTTTAGCTCGAGGGAGTTATTCTTTGATTATTAATGCCAAAATTGTCGAGACAAATTGTAAAATATACGAGAAATTTAGTAGCAATAAAAATAGTAGCTAATTTGTCAAGGTCGCGTTATATTTAATAAGATTATTTCCCGAGTCACAAAAAATTCTGTACGTACGTATAAATTATACTAGTTTTGCTCTTTACTGTCTTGGCAGGTACGTTTAATTTAATTATATTATCAATTTCTTGAAGATTTTTACTCCTGAATCTACTCATTGTTAATACTTTTTAACAAAATGTGTCAAATTTAATTCTGTAATAAACTTTAATGGCAAACTGTCAAAATTCAGATGACGCGCGCCTACTATGTTTGTCGTAAAATGGACGGTATTACATAGAAAGGAATGAATGAATATATTTATAGTTTCAGAAAAAGTGCGAAATCAGTTGGATTTGTGTATTTGCTACTAAAGATCGATAATTTATTAACTATAAGCAATTTTATAATACCATTAGTATAGGTTTTATTTGAAAAATTTGAAATTTACGGGCAGCTTCGTTATTGTTGGATACCGTCCTTCAGGTGAATATTGAGGACGATGATCAAATAGCCGAATATTTACCACCAAGGTGAAGTCGCTTTATTTTGTTTTGATTGGCTGCGTCAAATCAGTTTCCAAGCACGTGATTGGTTAAAAATTGATATTTAACAGGCAAGTGAAATAATCAAAGGTAATACCACGAGTCCTTCAAATTTTATCGATTAAATTTTTGGTTTTCACGAAAACGGCTTTATTTGGAAAAACCACGAAAACAAACTGATTGATAAAATCACGGGTCCGCAGTCCGAGTGGTTTTGCCTAAAATAAAGGCGTTTGAGTATGAAGATCAAAAATTTAATCTATAAAATTTCAGAGGACGAGTCGTGTTTGAAAGGATTATTTTTTGAATCATTTTGTATCAAAAACAGAGAACATAGTCATTTATGCAAAAGACACTTTACACGCAAATATTGAAAATTTTCTTTACCAATTTAAATTGAAACCTGAGCTGTTATAATTTTACATACAGGGCCACCAAGGCGATTTTTTGACTGGCTACCCCGTGAAACGCCGCCGTAAATAAAAGCGAAGAAGAAGAATGAAATGAAGTCTTTCTTAATTTAATTAATTTTAAGTTTAGTGTTCAAGTGAGGTATGTAAAAATGTTAAAGGGTTTTGAAATAAACTACTAAAAACAGGTTAGTTTACAAATACATTTTGAAATTTGGTTATTAACATAGATTTGCAATACATTTTAGTATAATAATAATTGATAAATGTTTACATTTGACATCTCAAATAGGTAAACACAGTTTAATCAAAAAACAAAAACGACGAAGCGGTTTTGTCAGTATAAAACACAATGATTGGTTAGGATCCTGAGTTGTTATTGGCTGAAACCACAAAATCTGACTGTTTTGACAGATGAAAAAAATAATCAAAGGTAATACCACGAGTCCTCCAAATTTTATCGATTAAATTTTTGGTTTTCACGAAAACGGCTTTATTTGGAAAAACCACGAAAACAAACTGATAGATAAAATCAGTTTGTTTGAGTGGTTTTGCCTAAAATAAAGGCGTTTGAGTATGAAGATCAAAAATTTAATCTATAAAATTTCAGAGGACGAGTCGTATTTGAAAGGATTATTTTTTGAATCATTTTGTATTAAAAACAGAGAACATAGTCATTTATGCAAAAGACACTTTATACACAAATATTGAAAATTTTCTTTACCAATTTAAATTGAAACCTGAGCTGTTATATTTTTACATACAGGGCCACCAAGACGATTTTTTGACTGGCTACCCCGCGAAACGGCGCCGTAAATAAAAGCGAAGAAGAAGAATGAAATGAAGTCTTTCTTAATTTAATTAATTTTAAGTTTAGTGTTGAAGTGAGGTATGTAAAAATGTTAAAGGCGTTTTGAAATAAACTAATAAAAACAGGTTAGTTTACAAATACATTTTGAAATTTGGTTATTAACATAGATTTGCAATACATTTTAGTATAATAAAAATAGTTAAATGTTTACATTTGACATTTCAAAAAAGGTAAACATAGTTTAATCAAAAAACAAAAACGACGAAGCTGTTTTATCAGTATAAAACACAATGATTGGTTAGGATCCTGTGCTCTTATTGGCTGAAACCCCAAAATCTGACTGTTTTGACAGATGAAAAAAATAATCAGTGTAATTTTAATTTTATTCAAATCCTTTCGTCATCTATTATGTCCACGATTTTTGTCCTTAAAAAAATGATAACATTTCATTTAAAAGAATTTTTTTAAATTAGACCAAAACCCTTTTTAAATTGCGCGTACTATTCGTTTTAATTGACTCGATAAAAGACATTGGATAACGAGGAGGCGATTATAAATTTTTTAACATCGCATAATAAGTTGTCAGTATGACTATAAATTTCGACGAGGGTATTATTAAAATCTAGATAAAAAAATTATTTTAACGAACGTGGCGCTCGTCTTTGCTTATTTTAATAAACAATCTTGAATGGAAAGTTTTGATTAAAAGATAATGAGTGTTTGTAATATTTCAAATGTTGTTATTACCCTCGCTTTTATGGTAACCTTGCTCATGTACACGAAAATGGTGATAATTAACGCCAAACATCAGTTATTGATTTATCTATAACTTTTGACACTGTTAGTCATAATGTACTCCTGCAACAGCAACAGCACTCAGTAGTTTTAGAATACGGTGTATTACAAGGAACAGTTTTAATGCCAGTCTAATTTAATATTTACATAGATAGATTATTCTTTAAAAATACAATTCTTTTTATCTTCTTTGATGATGGAAAGATGCATGATGGTATGGATCAGTATGAGGATCCTTAACTGAATTTAAGTCTTCTACTAAGGATGACACAACTATAATTTTTATTGTATTATCATCGAATAATTAAAGATTTTGTTACATTACACACTTTTTGGCTACTGTGTATCTCTATATCGTTAAAATATAACTTTCCATCTGTACGTATAACCGGTAGCTCAGATAATAGTCATTTTTTGATGTTCCAAAATAAACAAGAGATTCAACCATAATATTTGCTTATGAATTAGAATAACACTAATTGACGTGAGAATGTTTTTTAAAATAATAATGACGACTATGGGAACATTTGTTTTGCTTCATTTTTAAATACAACACGTACATTAGGAGTTAGTAGTAAAGTTTAAATAAGGATTTAGGAATCCACCAATTATTAATTATTGTATTTTTAAGACCAAACACTGCCCTTTTTTGCAGTGACTATTTCACTCGTCTTAATTTCCACCAATTACAAACGCGCAATTTTGAATTACAAATGGTTTCTAGATGAAAAAAGTGTATGACAGCTCCTGTCAGTAGTGTTTTCGAGTTTACCCGCGGCAAAACTTGACAGATGTTGTCACCAAAAATTACAATACCTTTGATAACAAGTAATTATGGTCTAATAGATACCAGAAAACACCAGAAAACGAGGCTAAACAATGTTTCTGATTTTATTGTCAATAAATTTTGTAATATTGTTTTTAAACAGTGCTAGTCAGCTTATGTAGTGAAAATGAGTCGCTTTGGAAGTGATTCTATGACTAGTATTGATCTGGCGATTGAGAAAAGTGTCCAGTACAATACCGTTAAAACCCATACGTCAATATGGAAACAGTTTACGGAATTCTGCAAGGCAAAGAAATACTAAACCTAATCCTGAAATATTGGGCGTGGAATATGAAGAAAGAAAACGGTGAAAATTACAAAGAACTAGTTGTGAAGATAATGTGGAACACCGTTGCAAAAAAATGCAAGAGATGTATTTTATGAAGTGGAAAATAATTTTTGATCCATTTAAAGATATTATCTTCAAGTGTAATAGGGAAGCTATTAATGCGAAACGAAGAAATTTGCAGATGTGCGCCAATAAAAGGAAATCGAGCTCTGCTTCATTAAGAATACTACGGTTTTATGGTGGAGAAGCAGTCAATTGCAGAGTTCATTATTTTAAAGAGGAAGTGGATACTTCTGGGATTAAAACAGGTATATAACATAGTTACATATTTTTTAAAATAACGGATTTTCAAAAATCCTACTTTTTAGGAAGAGTATAATATAATCCTCTCTTCAATAAAACGGCCCAACACGAAGAACCCTACCTTTTGTCCAGTCCGTCTTTTTAAAATTCTAATGGTTAAACGTTCATCTAGAATAACAACTGATAGATTATTCTTAAGAGTAAATCCATCATGGAACAAAGAACAATCAAGTGGATGGTACAAAAACACTCCAGTGGGAAAAAACGAACTTTCGAAATGGACTAAAGAAGTAGCAGAGAAGGCAGGATTAAATACAAAAGAAATAAAAATAACAAACCATCTATGCGGTCGACAGCAGTCAGTAACCTGGCTAAAGGAGGGATGGGGGAAAAACAATTAATTAAAATTACTGGCCACAGTTCAGCCAACTCAATTAAGCCTTATCTGCAAATGGATAATGGGCATTATTCCAACATCATAAACACCCTTAGAAGTGACGCCTCAGAACCTCCAGCTAAAAAAACAGAAAACAGAAGATCCTGCAGCCACTCCTCGAGCTTCTCACTCTACAGCTGGACCCATCAACAACATTAGGTTATGATTTACCTACATCCAACGTTATCACTGAGTTAACAAAGATTTCAAACAATACTCCTACTGTGTACCAAAATTGCAATTTATATTTTAATTGTACCATCAATAATTAAGTTTGTAGTATTTTGTGATTAATTAAATTATTTGTTTTTCAGTTTTCAAATTAATACCTACATATTTATTATGTATGCATATATAGTAGTATGTTTTGTAAGTTATGTGTATGCAGAATAATCTGTTACTCATGAAATAGTCTTGTCAAATGCCATTCGGTCATCTAATTGTTCCTGTGAAAAAATCGAAAAAACACAATGCAAGTAATATTTTTTTAACAAAATGCATTCGTGCAGGTGCAAAAATCTTCGTCTTCGTCTCGGATTTTTGTTACCATCAGCACTCATGCTTCTTGTAAAATATTACTTATGATTATTACTTACGATTATAAATACTGACATTCAATCGTTATTCCACATAATCAAGGAATTATGTATATGAAATTAACAGCGTCTAGGTGGCTTTGACAGTTTGATAAAACTTCACTGACAGTTCTTAAATGCAATAAATTCAATAACTTTACATGAATTAAATTGAAACTATGGATAGTAGTAGTGAAGATACCAATACTAGTAGCGAAGATACAAGTTACTCTTCCCATGCATGCAGTATTTAAAATTAATTCAAATGGGATGTTGTGAAGTGTACCCCTGAGGTTTTAAAGGACTCCGCCAAAATAATATTCAATAGGCCTCTAAAATTTGTGTAATCTGATTATCGTTTAGGCCCACTAAAAGTATTACAACTACCATAACATCATCGTATTTTATGTCATTTTTAAATTCATTTATAGCAAGTTATATATTTTTTTCTAAAACATTTATCTGTTTCTTGGAAATTTGCGAGCTATCGTTTAAAAGTCACCTCGTACGTACCTCTTACATAACTTACCAGTTTTTATGTCTCAGATTTTCTTTAAGATAAATTTCATGCTCTTCGGCACTCCGCTTTCTTTATTACTTCTATCAATATTTTTAATTAATAGTATGCCCGTCCGGGTGTTGAAGCTGGAGGTATTTGTATATGTGCATCTTATCTATATCACAAATCATATACTACAGAGTGGTGTGAAATTAATACAAAAGTGCTCATATCTTTTGTAGTACCCAGTATAACAGGAAAATTTTAAAAGCTATGTTTCCTAGTTGACCCTGTAGGTATGACATTAAATATCTACAAACACCTTGTACATGGTAAAAATTATTTTTTTTAGACAAGTTTAATGTAATTTTCCCCCTATTTTTTACAGTGTAGATTTAAACTCTTTCTGTCTTTAATCGCGATTTTGTAAGTCACAATTCTGCCGGAATGTTCTCAAAGTTGCTTTTTAATCAAAAATGCAAATGGCATACGCAATAAACTCAAAATTAATATATTGCTAAAACTTAACAATTTCTTTCGCATAAATTTTTCAGTTACAATAATTTTCAATAAATGGATTCGACTCGAATTTACGGACCTGAAATATTATTTGCCGACAAAAGGTGGCCCGTTAATTTCAGCTACAATAACACCGCCCAAGACTGGCTAAATATCGAAGGCGAAATAATTTGCGATGCGTTAATTGATATTTAACGCAAATGGTTTATACATCATTGCAATTTATATTTTGCACCATAACTCCTAGTTCCGATCATCTCGGCATTGTGTGGAGTTTCTAAACAATTAATAAGATTTTCAAAACAAGGGTACATATTATTTGTAGTAGGTATCATTGTTAATTATTAAATTATTTAAAAATAGGATAAAACCTGACGTACCAAATTTATTAAAATGTGTAGTCTTGTCAGTACATGTTTTTATTTCTTATTCATTAAGATGCTTCTTTCTGTAAACTGTTCGATTATTCGAAATAATTAAAAATATTGTAGAGGGATACATAGACAATTCATTCTTCTCTCACAAAATCGGTAAGCAAACACAAAGTTCGACATTTTCAACACTGTAAAAACAAGGTTTTTGTACACTCAAAGAAATTTACCAGTATACAGGATGTCCCACGACGTACCGTACACATTCCAACCATAAGTACTATGGACCTAGGCCATTTCATATCTGGTATTAAAAAATGCCTTGTTGCGTTTTTGACGGATATACAGGGTGATATTTGAAAATATGTGAATTATTCTACGTTAAGTATATCTAAAAGTAAAACTCTCAGACCAATCAAATTTGGAATACTGAGTGTGTTCCCTGAGCTCAATAAAATAGGTTTTAAAAAAATTTTAATTTCAGGTCCGGACTTAGTTTTTTGAAAACGACACCCTGTAAGCCAGATTAGACAATTTTTAGTTTTCTCACTTTAAAGCTTAAGGATGATACTAAGCAACAGTTAAAAAAAATTGAACGCGCAACTTTTTGTTTTCTGCAGAAAAAATAAAACTTTGAAAAATAATATAATTTTAATGGATTAACACTCTTCTTATGACTGATGCGGCACTACATTGATAGCACATCAACATTTCTCAAGAAAAATCATAAGGAAAGTTCACTTTACTCAATATAAAGTATTATTCAATCAACCGCTGAAATTCCAGGGCCTTATTTATTTTTTGCAGTCTCTGTACCAGTTGGGGGTGATATGGATGTAGGAGATCTTTCTTTAACGCCCTGAAAACTGTGGACTCAGAAATATTCAAAAGACTGGATATTCGCCGGGTACTTAGCTTCTCATTTTGATTTACCATTTCCAAAATACCCTCTTTTTGGTCTTCTGTCAGTCGCTCACCACGTTCTTTCACAAACTGTCAAAATGGACGTCAAATTGAATTCAAAGTCTACTTGCATTTGCACAATAATCAAAAGTAATAGTTTTTTCTTTGACGTTACAGAAAGAAAATTTGTACAGGGAGTTGTTTTTACAGGATCAATAAAAACTTTAAAAAAATAAATACGGCCCGGAATTTCAACGGTTGATTGAATAATACTTTATATTGAGTAAAATGAACTGTCCTTATGATTTTTGTTGAAAAATAATGATGTGCTATCGATGCAGTGCCGCATCAGTCATAAGAAGAATGTAAATCCAATAAAATTATACTATTTTTCAAAGTTTTATTTTTGTCTGCAGAAAACAAAAAGTTGCGCGTTCAATTTTTTTTAACTGTTACTTAGTATCATCCTTAAGCTTTAAAGTGAGAAAAATAAAAATTGTCTGATCTGGCTTACAGGGTGTTGTTTTCAAAAAACCAATAAAAATCTAAAAAAAACTAAGTCCGGACCTGAAATTAAAACCTATTTTATTGAGCTCAGGGAGCACACCCAGTGTTCCAAATTTGATTGGTCTGAGATTTTTACGTTTAGATATACTTAACGTAGAATAATTCACATATTTTCAAATATCACCCTGTATATCCGTCAAAAACGCAACAAGGCATTTTTTAATACCAGATATGAAATGGCCTAGGTCCATAGTACTTATGGTTGGACTGTGTACGGTACGTCGTGGGACACCCTGTATACAATAGGAATTCGGCGAATTCTACAGGAAATTCCCCCTATCTAAGCGACAGCAGGAATATTTGTTAATTTTACGTGAAAATTCCGGTCTTTTAATTCCTCTAGAAACAACCGGAATATGCTGTACTATTTACAGGATCATTACATTGATTTAACTGGAATATTCCTGTCCAAGTCGACTTGGTCGGGCACCAAACCACGTCTGGACTTTCGTAATTCAATACCTGGTGGGGCATATAGCCCAAGGAGTAGTTGTTGAAGTCCAGACGCTAGTGCAGTGTAGGACATTTTTAATGTCCTTGTTCTTGGGAGCTTGTGTGATTTTATTTCACATCCTTTGTGAAGTTTTGTCACTCCCATGGTCCTTTTTTGGAATTTTTATGGTTCAAAAAATTCCACCTTCGTGTAGTTTTCTATAGTTTTGCAAACTTTGATTTTGTTATTAAAGTGAAGATGGCGTTGGGCTCTCCTTGTTCGTGATACACTTCTATAACGCAACCACTGTTATCAAGAACGAGGCGAGTCGAATTCATTTTCAGATATCCTTTAAAGATAGGATGTCAAGCTTGTCTGCTTCTTACTGATGAGGCACAATAATGCCGAAACCGGTCTAAGAATGGCAAGCTCCTGTAATGACAAAATCGAAGTTTTTACTTCAATAAACATTGTTTTATGGCATACACTTTATAGCCAAACAATTTGAAATAATGAAATTTACTTACTTCTGAATGTTTCAGTGTAATTGGTCAAACCCCATCCTCTTAAATCGTGAGATTTACAGGATATTCCTGTAACATTCACGGTGTTTTATTCCGGTTGCACCTCTACGTATGTTTCATAGTAATATCTTGTAAATGTAGCAAAATATTATTCTATATACACAGGAAATATTCTTGATAAATTAACAGTACTTAACTATACTTAACGGTTTTTTCTGTCCATGCGACTCAATTCACTTTAACTGTTAGATTGCAAGTACAGATTGTTCTCAGAACGGTTTTTTCTTCTTATGATAATAGTTGCGTTAAAACAACAGGAATTCATTTAACCGGGAATTCTAGTGATTCGTTTTTTCAGTGTAAGCAATATAACAGAATATTATTGGTATATTCTGTAAGCTTGGTTATATCAAGACGTAGCGCTAGTGGCTAATTCCTGGTTAAGCTAAAATAATGAAAATACACCCGCACTGAAATGATCAAGGGCGTACGTACCGAACAAGCGTCCTGACATCTACATATATTTCATACGTTTAATAAATTACAAGTGACTTGTGGACCGGAGCTATAGTACGCCCAGTTTATTAATGACATACTAATGCCAGCTAGACTGTTATTATAGTCTGACACTCTTAGTTATGTATGTATACGTTTGAAATTATGACAGAAAGTTTTTTTATGTGCTGGCGCATGTTCCGCTGAGATTCTGCCTTTCTTGTTTTGTGTAGACTTGAATTATCAATCAAAAATACCGCCCATTCACGATTCTATTGTGGACGAGCTGTATGTTTATTGTATGTAAGCGCTTGGGATAAAAACTTGGCGATGTATTAAAAGTGTTTGTATATTAAAATATACAGGGAAAATTATTAATAACTCTTCTTTCTTTTTAATACAATTTTTACACAAAGTTCGACTTTCTTCATCAACATTCTCTCCCTTGAGAGTTATACATGCATTCCAATGCTTTTCTATCGTTTCTATACCTTTTTTGTACAATAATTTATCTTTCACCAGAAAATATATTGCGTCAGACTGTCAGAGTTTTTATATAACAGTGAGATTATTTTGAAGCTGAAAAAATCAATTTTAACCATGATGTAAAACGTTTTTGGCTCTTAGACTATCAAACGAAAAATTATCACAAAGAAAATTGTATGGGCACGGAAAAATAATTCATCTCCTCTTCACTGAAGTCCTCCGGTTATGATAATTACAAAATGTATGCAAATTGGAGGCTCATTTAGAAACTTTAGCATTCAATCTCCAACCCGTAAACATCTTTGACACATCCGGTCTTAGAAGAATAAAACGACCTGTTCTTTGTTCGGATGGCATTTAATAGGTTTTGATTGATTATCTAATTCGTTCGAATTATCTTCAATTAGAAAAAAAAACAATACGACCATTAGGGAATTTAAAAGTCATTTAATTCGCGTTTAGTTTCGTAATAGTCGTGTGAACTTTTTTGTCTGATGTTTTGACCCTATTTCGGCCATGTTCATGGTCAGGTGGGTAAGGTTTCTTGTATAACAGGTGTTTAGGAGAAATGTTTAAGTGACTGTGACAATAATTTTATAGGATAATTGGAATTGTTTATGCCTGACTTCTCCGCTTTGCGATTTTGACGTTCTCAGGTCGTTAATTGATCTAGAAAAGTAAGAAAGTTAAGAATTTGCTTGGACATTTACGTACTGGATCTTAAACATTATTATTTCGTTGATATTTTCCTCAGTAGAAGGTTCCTTAGAATGATAAATGTTGAGCTCCCAGACAAGATATGTGGAAAAACCACGAAAGAAATAAGAATAAATGAAGTCATGGACAAAGAAAAGTTATAGAAGGAAAACGCATAAAGGATATAGATTATAGTAGATTATAGTAATAAACGCTGGAGAAGAAAATCAACTAAAAAGTACCATCGACATAAACCAGTAAATGGCAAAACCAAATAAGAAACTCTCTACAATGCAACACTGTGGAAGACTAAAAAAAATATTTGACGGACAGACTTGATGCCCAGGTTCGAAGTTTTTCTGGTGTTAATTTACTGGACTATACATGCCCAACGACTATATTGGAACCTGAATAAACGCGCACATTTGAATTTTCCAAACGTTATAATAACTTTCTGTATCAAATTTCAAAGCATGTTGAGTTTTTTCTTGCGCGTACTCAAAGATTATCTGTACAGATAACAAGCCGTATCTTTTAAATTTTATCTCGCGGTCTAGAAAACGTGAGCCGGAGGGGACACATAATAGATAAAGTTGGTTAAAAATGATCAAGAGAAATTAACAACTTTTAATTACGTACGACGATGTAAGTAAAAAATAACTATCTCGCAGCGTGTTGCTTCTTTATTAAAAACTGTCAAGACGGATAAATATACCGCTCATAATGTCATTTCGTTTTAAAAAATTATTTAATGAAGGTTACACCTTTTTATTTCGTTTTCGACAAGCCTTTAGCCTTCGATAGTCATCTTAAAAACATATTAATCATACTTTTTGTACGAGTAATTATGTAATCAAATAATGGTCACAAGAAAAAATATTTTTTTTCATAATATGAGTCAGTATCGATTATTTTTTAATTACACGAAGGTCATTTAAACTTAAGATCACTTATACATTTAAGAAAATTTTCTAAACCAAAAATAGAAACGTCAATAAAAACATTACAGGATTACAAACTCATATAGGTATTCCACAAGGATCTGAATCGAGCTAGTAGGCCTGTAGATATAGACAATCAATTAACATTAATTCCAAAAGTTTTAAAACTTCGATGGTATATTAGTGCATTAATGAAAACAAACTATAAAATTTTGCAGAAGTCTGCGATGAACGGAACATTGTTTAAATTACAAAAAACGCTTTATTTTTTTATTTTTACACCGAAAATTGCAAAAGTTCTGCAAACTAGGAATATCGATAGTAATAATGTTTTACAGCATGCATTAAGTTTGCAACCTTTCAACAGCTGCGGAGCCTTGTTTTTTTCTCATCTGTATAAGTTTTTTATTGTAATTTGTTTAAAAAAATTACAAAAGTTATGCAAATTGGGTAAGTAAACGGAAAAAAACTGTAACATATACTGGTACATTTGCAACCATTTCTGAAAAACGGATCATTTATTTATCAAACCTTTTTTCTCGACGTGTCCATTTTCAATACACACAAGCCTCGAACTAATTACAAAAGTTTTTTATCATGGTTGCAAATAAAGAGAATATCTGTCTCAGTGGATATGTAACTTTGCAACCCCATACAAAAAACGGAACCTTATAGTCCAGTAAATGAAGGCCAAAAACCATATCAACCTGGGCAACTGGTCCGGCCGCAACCATTTTTTTTTAATTTGCAGGTATTCGGGTGTATATCAAATTCCCACCTGGAATTTGTGGAACAGGGGGAAAATGGCTATGGAGTTCCCGAAAATCCGTTTTTCGACGATATCTGCCGAAATATGACCTTTAGAGCATTTTTGTTCAGACAAAAGATGAAGAGCAGTTCATTACCTATAAAAGTTGTCCCTATGGATTTTTTCGCTACGCCAATATTTTTTGCAAAAACAGCGGGTCAAAAATTTACCTTTTTCAGAAAGTTGAAATCCGGCGTTTCCTTATCAAAATCTGGGGTCAAGGGCACCAATAGTAGAGGGCGCCACCGTGCTTTTTCGCAACCTTTACAACATTTCAATCAAAGGTTCATCACAAATGAAACACACATCCGTTCTAGAGTTCTCGCCGACTTCCATTTTCTAGAGGAACAAGCAAGATCCACCAAATTAATAAATTAATGTTCCTTATTCTGAACTTAAATTACAAAAACGAAACCTTACCCTGTGCTTCAAAAATAAATCAACTAAAAAAACTTCAATATCTTCCGCTTTTTTTGTCTGATAAGTCAACAATAACAGTGATTTCACTTTTTCAACTTCACTAATAAATGTATTGTGAAAAAAAGTCAAATTCTTCAATATTAAAAATGTAGATTGTTGACAAACAAAGCAGAAAGCACCCATACCATGCGTTCACGCACGGTAACAGGCTCCTCGACTACGCTACACGTGGATAGCGCGCAGCGGCGTGCGCAGGGGAAATTGATAAATGACGCATCAATTGTAGAAACTTTTCAGAGAAAGTTCTTTCTCGTGCATTCAACAAAATATGTCATAACCATATCGATGAAAAGGCCAGAATGTGACCTTTCATTTTTCATCCTTGACCCGAAAAAACTTCACCGTGAAAAGAAAATAACCCCCAAAAAATAATGTCCCGAAAAAAAATTTTCCCGATTTTCCTGGTAACGCGGGAACTTGGGCCGAAAATGAGTGTTGTATCGGCAAGGGGACATTCTCATATTCTCAATGCTATACGTTGAAAGTCGATTTGGTAATTAATTATCCAGAAATTCACGATAAACCAAAGCGTTTGCAAGAACTCCAAAAATCCTCGAAACCCGCCCTTAGAAAAACACGTTGTTTATAAAAATACCCAAAAATTTCTTTATTGTCTCTTTCGGAATATATTAAGTACCTCCCAAAGCCCCATTATTCACAAGGATTCGGTGAAATTACTCTTATTGAAAAAAATATGAATAAATTCATGAAAGGGTACAAAAATCGAGCAAAAACGAACTTTGCCCGGGTTTTTCAATAATAAAGAAAAATACATTAAAGGAAAAAAAACACAATATTATAGCCACAGGTTCCCTCTTTCATCTAAACTTTGAATCGTGAAAAAATATTAATTTTTACGGGAGTTATTGAAAATTTTGTAATTTATTGGGGCGTCATTCCCTCAAAGCGTGTTCTCTAGATGCCGGGCAGGAGCTAAAAATGGAGGCTGCGTTCAGGGTTAATTATCTCGAAAACTATCAAATTGTTGACAAAAATGATAGGGATCATTTTTGTGGGTTTTTAACTGCTCTTCATTTTTTGTCTGAACAAAAATGCTCTAAGGGTCATGTTTCGGCAGATAAACGGCAGATATATCGTCGAAAAACGGATTTTCAGGAACTCCAGAGCCATTTTCCCACTGTTCCGCAAATTCAAAGTGGCTGCGATTTCGGGAATTCGATATACACCTGAATACCTGCAAATTAAAAAAAAAATGGTTGCGGCCGGACCAGTTGCCCAGGTTGATATCTGCGTTTACTGGACTATTAATTTTTTTACTAATATTAGTTCTGCCAATTGCAGTTATAGTCCAGTCAATGAATGGGTTTTAGAGTGCGTGAGCGAACATGCAAAAACGGACTTCAGGGCCCCGATGTTTGAAATATGTGAGTACAACTCGTCTGCGAGAATGTACCACGTGACCATCTCGAAATCGGTCAACGTTGCCAAATTTAAATTTAGACAGTTCAACAAAAAGTAGAGCAAAACATATATTTTAGTTCACTTGAAACCTTCGTACAAGAAGAAATAGAAGAAGTGATTAGGACAGACCGCCAAATTATTGGATTCAGACCAATTATAAGCTCTTTAGATCCGTTATGGAAATATTAATTCTTTTATTAAAAATACAAAACATTTTTTAGAAAAATTATCAAAAATTAAAATGACAATTCTTCAAAGCAAAATATCTATTTTTCAGTTATACGAAGAAAAAGCCTAATTTTCAATCGAAAAAAAGTTAGTTTATAATAATTAATAATTTAATTAAATAATAATTAATAATTAACAATATATATTGTTTAAAAAAAGTATAATAATTATATTTTTTTTAATATAAAATCGAAAATTCAATGTTTTGTCTTGGCAAAATTACAGGTTATTTAAAACACAAAAAAGAAATTTAAGTATCTTAATCTTATCAGAAAAAAGTAGACAAGTTATAACATTAAAATTATAATTGAAATTGAAAATATAAAAAAATTACCGTTTCTTGATGTACTAATAAACATCAATAACAATTTGTTTTAAAACATCAGCCTTTAGAAGATAAAATACAAATACGATAAAACCATGTTTTTCGTTTTTAATTTTTATCTCTTGCAAAAATAATTTTTTTATGAAACCTCTGGTGAAAACGTTCTTTTTTGTGTATTAAAGTAGTAATTTTTTCAAAGCAAAATATTTAATTTTCAAATTTATACGAATTTAAATTAAGAACAAGCCTAATTTTCAATCGAAAAAGTTAGTTTATAAATTTTCAATTCGTGTGCGAGAATGTACCACGTGATCACTCCTCACTCTCTCAGCGTCACAAAATCGGTATGTTTGAAACCAAGAGAAATCATCTACAAGTTCGCATAGAAGTGCTCTACTGGGTTGTACCAGTAGAGTTGAGTTTAGTAAGAGAGGAAACATGCGCAATAGTGCCGTGAAGGCGTTAAGTGCAGTGTTGCCGATGCCAATTTATTATATTCCCCAATATCCCAAGTCAAATTCCCAAAATTTGGGGACAAAAATCTGCTGATTTCACAAAAAATTCCCCTCAATAGGTTAAGTACCTTACCTTAGGATTATCTTCTTTGTTTTGACCTTTTATTAACCACTTATCCATATTTGCACAAAATCGTATCGTTATTTCGCGACAGAATACAAAATTAACTTATCTAAAGCAAATTAGAAGCGTCTAAAACTAAGGGAATCACAGAAAGGGTTTCTCTATGTGTTCGCGTTCGCACCGCGCGGAGATAAACAAACTTACCCGATTATAATATGATTTATTATAACAAAAGTAGGTACAATGGACAAATGATTTGCTGCTATGCAAATGGTCTTGAGTTCTATGCCCAATCTGAACTGTTTTTTTATTTTAATTCCTGCTGATTATTTATTATATATATTGTTTAACGATGAGATTTCAAAATCCCCGCATAATGCCAATCCCCAATAAATCCCCAATCATCTTGAGATTCCCCGCAGTTTGGCAACGCTGGTTAAGTGTCGAGACTGTCAAGTCAAATTTAATTTAATTATAACCTATATCTTTGATATTAATAGTTTGGTATGTGATTTATAGTTTTCTGTTTAGAGTGTTTGTGTATATTTCGTTAGGACTCGTTTAAATCATTAGCTGTTTACTTTGCTGATTTGCTTATTGTTGTTTGAAAATATTAATTAATATTTAAAATTAATAAAATCTATAAAATGAAAAAGTTCTATTTGAAAAACAAACACCAAATAAAAAATATATTAAAACTTACCAGACTGAATCTACAAAACTGGAAAAATATTGGTAAACACAAAAAAATATATTTATATTGGCTGCGAACTTCACTAAACACTATTTGTTTTAGGAATAAATAAAATATTTATTGGAAAAGAGCATTTACAGATTTCTTTCCCTTAAAGTAGGGGAAACCAGGACCATTTTTATTATACTAATTTCCGTGTATACAGATAAGCCATATTAAGCCTAGACTAATGCCGATTTACCCTAAAACAAATTTCAAAAGGTCCTATTTATTATAATCCTAAACAGATTTTAATGTACTTTATTGCCAACATATTCAAAGATTTCCTGTAATATACTTTTATGATCAATTCTGATGAAATTTCAGATATCAAAACAGGTAACCGAAAGTTCATACAAAAAAATACTCTTATATTATTATTATATTAAAAAGAAACAGTTTTTTATTTAAAAACCTAAAATGCAACTATCTCATATCAAATTTTTTCAGTCGTATACGAGATTTGCCAAAAAATATGAAATTTACTCAGGAATAAAGTACCTTTATTTTTGAAATACCGGGTGTCCCAGAAGCTTCTGACCCATTTTAACTGCAAATATCTCGGAACTCAGAAACGATAGGAAGGTGCGGTTTTCACTGAACAGTTTCTTTTTTTATATAAAGTTTTTTTCAGTATAAATGTTTATTTAGTAAAATCTTATATAGGGTGTTTTAAAAAAGCGGTCTTTTTAAAATGCAAATAACGTCGATTTTTTTAACGACACACCCTATATATTTTTATACTATCTGAAAGGTGAACTCTTTCCCTTTATGAAAATGTATAATGTTGAAGTTTAGATGAAAAATAAGTGAGTTATTTGATTTTTAAGGATAGGCAGTTACGTAGACATATACCATTAGATAATTAACAAATGAGCTCTGGATAAAATTATAAATTGAAAATGTATAAACTAATTTTTTCGATTGAAAATTAAGCTTTTTCTTAATTTAAATTCGTATAACTGAAAAATAAATGTTTTCATTTGAAAAATTGTTATTTTAATTTTTGATAATTTTTCTGAAAAATGTTTTATATTTTGAATTAATATTTTCATAACGGATCTAAAGAGCTTATAATTGGTCTGAATCCAATAATTTGGCTGTCTGTCCTAATCACTTCTTCTATTTCTTCTTGTACGAAGGTTTCAAGTGAACTAAAATATATGTTTTGCTCTACTTTTTGTTGAACTGTCTAAATTTAAATTTGGCAACGTTGACCGATTTCGAGATGGTCACGTGGTACATTCTCGCAGACGAGTTGTACTCACACATTTCAAACATCGGGGCCCAGGGCTGTATTTGCAGTAGTTAGGAGGTATAGTTGCCTTCAAAATAAGTTAAACAAATTGTTTTGATCGTTTTAACTTATAGGCTTCGTGCAGATGCGCGCGCATCGCATTTTTTGAGGCCGTTTTTTTATATTTTGGGCGAGCCTCGACCTGCGAAACGAAATTGTTTCAAAAAATAATAAATAAAACGTTAAAATAACTTTGTTGAAAGTTGAATGAAGTGATTTGCCATAATATTCATGCATAAAAGTAGTTAGTTTACATCATAATATTTTCGTAATTTTTAGTTTTTAATAATAGAGAAATAATATAATATTCACATAATATTATTTAAAAAAAAATATGTGAATAGAGCAATATTAAATTTACTATTTGATATAGATATTTTAACAGTCAATGGTTATCCTAAATCCGTTTAATTACAAATTTCACGTAAAACCTTATGTTAAGATAATGGAGAGCGGCCTCAAAAAGTTTTCAAAATACGCCACCTGTTTCGCTGGTGTTCCACAGTGTTACCCCCACTTAGTAGCATGCACGAGGCCTATAATTTTTATTTCTAAAGAAATGCTATTCATTCATTTTTTATATATTACTTTTCTACAGATAAGATAACGACTTAAAAAAAAAATTAAACAGCAGTTACTTTGCTATACTTCAGTTAAAAAATATGTTTACAACTAGGCAATTGATTAATGTCTATTATGCAATAGTATACTCCCATATGTCGTATAATGTCATACTCTGGGGAGCTGCGGCCAATGCATCAAGGGTTTTTATTTCCCAGAAAAGGATTATTCGTCTAATTTTTAATCTAGATTATAGAGAAACATGCAGAAATCATTTTAAAGAGTTCAGTATCCTCACTTTTTATTCTATTTACATCTACAAGTGCATATTATACACAAAAACTAATTTTAATGATTTTAACCTAGCAACCTGGCAAACTTATCAGGCCTCCAAAACATGTTTCCTCAGTATTTGAAAAAAGTCCTGTTTATAAAGGAATTCAATTCCTGAATCATTTGCCTACCTGTATAAGATATGAGAGCAATTTCAATGTTTTCAAACGAAAACTTAAAAAAATTTGAATTGATGAATGTTTTTATGATGTACCAGAGTTTTTAAACAAACGTTTTTAATTTAACTAGCGTCTATGTAAATAATATTTCAAGGTGCATGCTATTTTAATGTAAAATCTATTTTTGACCTGTCCTATATCATGTATTATGATCAAGAAGGATGAATAAAGTATTATTATTATTATTATTATTATTATTATAAAAACACTTTCTTTTTCAAGGAATAGGCCAGTAAGTTAAAACGATCAATATCATAAAATTTACTACAAGATTGTTTTATATTCATTTGTTCCTATCTCTTCTGGTTCTAGAGATATTTGCTAGAAAAAATGCATATATTTGATAAAAAATTTTTTAACTTTAACTACAAGTGCATATTATACACAAAAAGTAATTTTAATGATTTTAACCTAAATTCTGATTTCCATGAATACCCGACCAGGTCTGGCAAGCTTATCAGGCCTCCAAAACATGTTTCCTCAGTATTTGAAAAAGTCCTGTTTATAAAGGAATTCAATTCCTGAATCATTTGCCTACCTGTATAAGATATGAGAGCAATTTCAATGTTTTCAAACGAAAACTTAAAAAAATTTTAATTGATGAATGTTTTTATGATGTACCAGAGTTTTTAAACAAACGTTTTTAATTTAACTAGCGTCTATGTAAATAATATTTCAAGGTGCATGCTATTTTAATGTAAAATCTATTTTTGACCTGTCCTATATCATGTATTATGATCAAGAAGGATGAATAAAGTATTATTATTATTATTATTATTATTATTATTATTATTATTATTATAAAAACACTTTCTTTTTCAAGGAATAGGCCAGTAAGTTAAAACGATCAATATCATAAAATTTAATACAAGATTGTTTTATATTCATTTGTTCCTATCTCTTCTGGTTCTAGAGATATTTGCTAGAAAAAATGCATATATTTGATAAAAAATTTTTTAACTTTAACTACAAGTGCATATTATACACAAAAAGTAATTTTAATGATTTTAACCTAGCAACCTGGCAAGCTTATCAGGCCTCCAAAACATGTTTCCTCAGTATTTGAAAAAGTCCTGTTTATAAAGGAATTCAATTCCTGAATCATTTGCCTACCTGTATAAGATATGAGAGCAATTTCAATGTTTTCAAACGAAAACTTAAAAAATTTTTAATTGATGAATGTTTTTATGATGTACCAGAGTTTTTAAACAAACGTTTTTAATTTAACTAGCGTCTATGTAAATAATATTTCAAGGTGCATGCTATTTTAATGTAAAATCTATTTTTGACCTGTCCTATATCATGTATTATGATCAAGAAGGATGAATAAAGTATTATTATTATTATTATTATTATTATTATAAAAACACTTTCTTTTTCAAGGAATAGGCCAGTAAGTTAAAACGATCAATATCATAAAATTTACTACAAGATTGTTTTATATTCATTTGTTCCTATCTCTTCTGGTTCTAGAGATATTTGCTAGAAAAAATGCATATATTTGATAAAAAATTTTTTAACTTTAACTACAAGTGCATATTATACACAAAAAGTAATTTTAATGATTTTAACCTAAATTCTGATTTCCATGAATACCCGACCAGGTCTGGCAAGCTTATCAGGCCTCCAAAACATGTTTCCTCAGTATTTGAAAAAAGTCCTGTTTATAAAGGAATTCAATTCCTGAATCATTTGCCTACCTGTATAAGATATGAGAGCAATTTCAATGTTTTCAAACGAAAACTTAAAAAATTTTTAATTGATGAATGTTTTTATGATGTACCAGAGTTTTTAAACAAACGTTTTTAATTTAACTAGCGTCTATGTAAATAATATTTCAAGGTGCATGCTATTTTAATGTAAAATCTATTTTTGACCTGTCCTATATCATGTATTATGATCAAGAAGGATGAATAAAGTATTATTATTATTATTATTATTATAAAAACACTTTCTTTTTCAAGGAATAGGCCAGTAAGTTAAAACGATCAATATCATAAAATTTACTACAAGATTGTTTTATATTCATTTGTTCCTATCTCTTCTGGTTCTAGAGATATTTGCTAGAAAAAATGCATATATTTGATAAAAAAATTTTTAACTTTAACTACAAGTGCATATTATACACAAAAAGTAATTTTAATGATTTTAACCTAAATTCTGATTTCCATGAATACCCGACCAGGTCTGGCAAGCTTATCAGGCCTCCAAAACATGTTTCCTCAGTATTTGAAAAAGTCCTGTTTATAAAGGAATTCAATTCCTGAATCATTTGCCTACCTGTATAAGATATGAGAGCAATTTCAATGTTTTCAAACGAAAACTTAAAAAAATTTTAATTGATGAATGTTTTTATGATGTACCAGAGTTTTTAAACAAACGTTTTTAATTTAACTAGCGTCTATGTAAATAATATTTCAAGGTGCATGCTATTTTAATGTAAAATCTATTTTTGACCTGTCCTATATCATGTATTATGATCAAGAAGGATGAATAAAGTATTATTATTATTATTATTATTATTATTATTATTATAAAAACACTTTCTTTTTCAAGGAATAGGCCAGTAAGTTAAAACGATCAATATCATAAAATTTAATACAAGATTGTTTTATATTCATTTGTTCCTATCTCTTCTGGTTCTAGAGATATTTGCTAGAAAAAATGCATATATTTGATAAAAAATTTTTTAACTTTAACTACATATTATACATATTATACACAAAAAGTAATTTTAATGATTTTAACCTAGCAACCTGGCAAGCTTATCAGGCCTCCAAAACATGTTTCCTCAGTATTTGAAAAAGTCCTGTTTATAAAGGAATTCAATTCCTGAATCATTTGCCTACCTGTATAAGATATGAGAGCAATTTCAATGTTTTCAAACGAAAACTTAAAAAATTTTTAATTGATGAATGTTTTTATGATGTACCAGAGTTTTTAAACAAACGTTTTTAATTTAACTAGCGTCTATGTAAATAATATTTCAAGGTGCATGCTATTATTATTATTATTATTATTATTATTATAAAAACACTTTCTTTTTCAAGGAATAGGACAGTACATAAAAACGATCAATATCATAAAATTTACTACAAGATTGTTTTATATTCATTTTTTCCTATCTCTTCTGTTTCTAGAGATATTTGCTAGAAAAAAATGCATATTTTTGATAAAAAATTTTTTAACTTATGTTTTTTTTGATTATTTAGCGGCTAAATTTTCAGTTTTACACCAAACTTTTTCTAAAAGAACTTGTAGAGGATTTAACGACCTTTTAATTGATATATTTATTTATTATTTTAACCTAAACTAATCAAAAGCTACAACAAATTTCTACATTCGCAAAAAAAAACTGTACATTCTAATTTCTGTTATTTATTTATTTTCTATACCTAAAAAAATATTACTTAAGAAATTAATGTTGAGTTATCTTGAGTCTCTTGGGGCGAGAGGTAAAAAAACTTTGCATTTTTTGCTAGCAAATATCTTTAGAACCAAAAGAGATAGGAAAAATGAATTTAAACAATCTTGTAGTAAATTTTATGATATTGGGTGACTTTTTTGCTATGGTGCATATTGTCACGTCGTGACGTTCAGTTCGTTTTTTGGGGTTTTGTAGCACAGATTTTTATCTGACGCCACGACGAGCTCTAGCTCACCACGCTGTATTCAGGGTAGCTCGGACTTCTTCAGGGTTTGAGTAAAGTCCGCCCGACCCAAAATACAACCTGGAGAGGTTTGTCAAGAAAAACGCTTTATTTTAATTACCGATTAGACCCAGAAATAAAATCACTGATTTAAAAATTATATACATTTATTTACACAAAATTATTTACAAGGGAAACAAAACAAATGAAAAATGATTTATTTCAGAAAACTAAAAACTTTTTATGCCAAAATATAAAAAAATGGAAAACTTAAAATTTGTCTGTTTGTCCAACCAAACAAAAATACAAGCAAAAATGGATTATTACAAAAGTAAGGACTCTATAGTTCCCAAAATAAAAAATGAAAATTGTTTATAATTAATTAGAATATGATATGTTTTATTAAAAAATTCTCATGATAGAAATAAAGGTAAATGTACTTGCAATTATATTGTAGACGATTTTTATATGAAATTTTAAATAATTATATATTGAATATTGAAAATTGTTATTAAATGGAATTTGGAAAATTATTAGTTAGAATTTGTGACAATATTTTTCGAGATATATGCGAAAAGCCGAAAAAAGTGACCTTCTCCGTGCCTCCCTGCAGCCCTCACACCTCCTACGCTCCGGGACCTTTAGTATATTTATTTCCTAACTACTCCAAATACATCCCTCAATTCCGTTTCTTAACGTTCGCTCACGTACTCTACACCCCCCTTTTAATCGTTCATTGACTGGACTATTATAGCAACTAATATTTTGAGAGAGATTTGAAACCGTCTTTTTTCAACGGAACATTTTTTTATTCAATTGTTTTGTTTTTTTGTTCGCCATATGACCATAAATTGGAAACTATTTGCAAATAGTTTTAAGATTACTCGTTGATTTGGGAATATAGCTGAATAAATTAGCGCAACACAAAAAAAGGCGACAGCGGTCCAGTTAAATACTTGATTATCCATGAGTACATTTCTTGTACGCTGTACTGGTTGATTGTATTTTCACACACGTCTGCCTTAGTCGCTGCCATGTTGCCAAGTTGCTTTTTTAGTAGAGTACAAATACGAAAATATGTTTTTTTTAGTTTTACCTCCATTTCTGTATTACGGGCGAGGTTGCAAATTAATGAAAACATTGTACGTTAGGACATCTTCATTTGCAACCATTATTCAAAACTTTTGTAAAAACTTCGATGTTTATTTTAATAGAAAAAAACAATTTCATGAAAAAATATGTTTTCCGTTTGTCGCAAGAGGTTGCAAATTACAGCACTTCTCAATAACATTATTTTAGTTATTTTTTCAAATTTGCAGAACTCTTGGAATTTTTTTCGAAAAATTGGGATGAAAAACAATTTAATTTCGATTATTTTTTTCATCTGTCAAAACAGTCAGATTTTGTGGTTTCAGCCAATAACAACTCAGGATTCTAACCAATCATTGTGTTTTATACTGATAAAACCGCTTCGTCGTTTTTGTTTTTTGATTAAACTGTGTTTACCTATTTGAGATGTCAAATGTAAACATTTGTCAATTATTATTATACTAAAATGTATTGCAAATCTATGTTAATAACCAAATTTCAAAATGTATTTGTAAACTAACCTGTTTTTATTAGTTTATTTCAACATTCATTTAACATTTTTAGATACCTCACTTTAACAATAAACTTAAAATTAATTAAATTAAGAAAGACATCATTTCATTCTTCTTCTTCGCTTTTATTTAAGGCTCCGTTTCGCGGGGTAGCCAGTCAAAAAATCGCCTTGGTGGCCCTGTATGTAAAACTATAACAGCTCAGGTTTCAATTTAAATTGGTAAAGAAAATTTTCAATATTTGGGTGTAAAGTGTCTTTTGCATAAGTGACTATGTTCTCTGTTTTTAATACAAAATGATTAAAAAAATAATCCTTTCAAATACGACTCGTCCTCTGAAATTTTATAAATTAAATTTTTGATCTTCATACTCAAACGCCTTTATTTTAGGCAAAACCACTCAAACAAACTGATTTAAGATAAAATCACTCGTCCTGCGGACTCGTGATTTTATCAATCAGTTTGTTTTCGTGGTTTTTCCAAATAAAGCCGTTTTCCTGAAAACCAAAAATTTAATCGATAAAATTTGGAGGACTCGTGGTATTACCTTTGATAAAAGAGATCTTTCCGTATTGTTTGAATGGTTGCAAATTTAACAGAGAATGTAAAATGCTATTTTACAAAATTTCGAAAGTTCGCAGAACTTTTGGAATTTTTTTCGCGCTGTTAAGGCGAAAATGCATTAAATCGTGATTTTCAATATCTTCCGTTCAGAAAAAAAGGTTGCAAAATCAGACACAATATCATTTGAACTTACTCTTCATTCAACTGAAGTTTTAAAACTTTTGTAATTATTGTTAAATTTTGTAAAAATCATGTCTATCTCTACTGGCCCATAGAACCTCTTATACATGTTTGGCAAGTATTTTCGGAATTTCGCACCGTGCTGTATCCTAGTGACCATAGCGAGAACCGTGCCGTATCCTAGTGACCACAGCAGACAAAAAATGCTCGCCTTCAAAAATTGCCGATTTTTCTTTCTGAAATTAGTACGTTTTTGTACAGGTCGACGAAAAAAAGTAATATGCGTCTCGGCGAAAAACTGTCTATTGTCTCGCCTGCTTGCTAGCCTCGACTATCAATTTGCAGACTCGACTATAATGGACAGTTTTTCGTCCTTGGTACATAAATAACTATTATATAAACCTTTAAGCACTTAAAATATATTTTAACATTTTCCAACAAAAAAAATCTAAAAATAACCGATTTTTTATCGGTTTTACTTAAAATAGCAATAGAAATAATCTCTTGAAGATATTACCGATACGGAAACGAAAATCATTGGCGTTCAACTAAAAAATGTGATTAATAATCGTAAATTGCTAACTTATATATCTAATAACCGTAATAACCTCACAACTAATCAAACACAACACGATACTATCCTACCACTTAGCTCCGACCAAGTAAGTAAATATCCATCGAAGCAGAAAAACCAGTGATTTCTTAATCTGGGATAAAAAATTACCTACCTCAGTCAGCGCGCCAGCATGTACGCGGTTATTACCGTCGAGGCGGGAACGTAGCTACTGGATTTCTGCTCCCGATTACATGGTCAATTACCAATTAGCCATACCTGCTAATTATCTCGAAACCCTCGGAGAGTGTAATACCATATCTGAACATTCTGTTACCATTTTGTGGTTTTTTTTTTCGATCTCCTTTTGCAACTCGCGGGGATTAATCGTCTTCAAGCTTCGGGTTATTGAATTAAGATTAATGTCATTAACGGTTTCTATACATTGTTGTTTTGTATCTTCTGCTAAATTTAGTCTCTGAGCTAGTTTTTAGAATGAATGTAATTATGATCGAATGAGGTGAAGTACAGGAAAAGTATCAAAGTCACGAGCTTTTTATTTAAAAACATTCAATCCTAATTAACAATGTGTCGCTCCAATTACAAGAGGTGCCCTCACTTATTATACTGATGGGTCAAAATCAAATGGAGTAGGAATACACGTTACAGGTCCTAATACTAGGATAGATACCAAAAGCCCTGGGAAACACTCCAACAATATTCCAAGAGGAACATCTATCTATCTATCTTTTTTTTTTTTTTTGCTGGAGGAGAGGAAATCTTGCATAGACACCCAGTGGTACTGGGTAGTGCCGGATTCCTACCGGCTAAAAACCTCTCCCCCCACTCGCCATATGCCCCGGTAACCGCTCGCGCATTTCTTCGGTGACACAGGCCGTCTGCTTAACCTCTACTTTCTTTTTCTTTCGTCTCTATTATGCTTCTGATCGCACGGTAAGTTATATTCCAGGATTCCTTTGATTCGACTAAGTTTGCCATAATAGGATTTGGGGTAAATGGATTCTGTGTTGTTGTCTGGAATTCATTTCTGACTTCTTGCCATCTGCTGCAGATGAAGAGCGTGTGATTAACATCGTCGACTTCCTTGCAGTAAGTGCATTCACTACTGTCTGCTCTATTTCTATCAAAAAGGTACTTTCTGAAGCAGCCATGCCCCGAGAGGGCTTGAGTCAGAAAGTAATCCACCTCTCCATATGGACGATTGTGCCAGGTTTCTATATGAGGTATTAAATTCCAGGTCCATCTCCCATATTTAGCATTGTTCCATTTATTAATAACGTGGCATTTGGCAAGTTCCCTATCACCACTACTGTAGTTCTCAGACCTTTCCTGTATAAGGAGTTCAACGGGTGGTACACCAGAAATTACCCCTACAGCATCGGCAGAAATTGTTCTATAACTGCTACTGATCCTAATGCACATTAGACGTTGAACTCTCACAAGCCGGTTTAGTAGTTTTTTATTTCGACACACTGTGTGCCACACTGGTGCAGCATATAAAATCTGTGATTGTGCAACGCTTGCCAGTATTCTTCGCTTACACGCACTAGGACCTCCGATATTTGGCATTAAACGGGCTAGAGCTGTAATAGTCTTCTCTACCTTTTCTACTATTTTATTAATATGTTCAGCAAACGTAAGCTTTGTATCAAGCCAAACACCCAGATATTTTATAGCTCTGCTTAAACCGATTCGTGTTCCTTGTACATCGAAATAGATCGGGGCGATTTTTCTTTTTGTTGTTAGTAGTACCGCCTCAGTTTTCTCTGGTGCCAACTTTAGTTGCCTAGAACGTAACCATTGGGCAATTTTTAATAACCCTAGGTTGCCTTTGTTCATGAGTATCCCTTCCTGTTCAGCTGTAATAATCATGGCTACATCATCTGCAAATCCTATTAACTCTACATTTTGAGGCAGCGCTAGACGGAAAATGTCGTCGTACAGAATGTTCCACAGTGTAGGACCAAGGACGGATCCCTGCGGTACACCACTATTGATTTCCCTATAACGTTTTTTATTTTCCACGTCCAATATTATTTGCCTTTCTGACAGATACGAAGCTATTAGGCTTATAAGACATTCTTGAATACCCCTTGTCCTCATACAGTTTAGAATCAGTTGCCATGATGCACTATTAAAGGCATTCTTGATATCTAGTGTTATAACAGCACAGAGTCGTTTGTGTGGTCACGACTAGTCTGCGGCAGCCTGCGCCATTTTAATAACCTCATTTACCGCGTCCACTGTTTGTCGACCTTCCCTGAAGCGGTACTGCCTGTTCGGACTAGTTCAGATTTTAGTCTTGCTAATATAAGTTGTTCGAATAGTTTTCCTTCAACATCTAAAAGGCAAATAGGTCTGAACGATGATGGTTTATCAATGGGTTTGTCGCCTTTTCGTAATAAAATTAGATTTGCTTTTTTCCATTCTTCTGGAAAGATAGCATCGTTCGCGAGCTTGTTGTATACGCTCAGTGTATATTCGGGATTTCCTACTGCTACTGCTTTAATAATTTCTGGCGGTATGTTATTTGGTCCTGGAGCTTTATGGGTTTTTAATTTGCGTGCTGCAGCCATGAGTTCTTCTATCGTAAAATCTATAAACTTAGTACTATTATCACATATAAATATCACAGATGGATGTTCTGGGAAAAGATGTTCTACTACGTCATTCATACTTTCGATAAATTTATTCGAGGCGGAAAGCCAATCATCTGTTTCATGACAATTTTGTAGCCATCTCCCCATATATCACAGTCTACTTTGTCGCAGAGCGTTTTCCAGCTTTTACGTTTTGCCGCTTTAATGGAGTTTCTGAGCCTTTTCTTATTTAACCTATACTGCTCCCAAAGGGCTTCGTTTTCTTCGGGCGACCTTCTTTTTATTCCTCGAGTGTAATGTCTTTTTAAACGTATGCATTCTATACGTAGCTCTGCTATTTCCTCATTCCACCAGTACACAGGTCTCCGCCGGGTTACTCGCTTCTTTTGCGGCATAGTTTTGTTGCAGATTTCGGTAAGTGAGTCGGTGAATCCACTTGCTGATTTATTTAGTTTTTGGTTCAAAGGTTCAAGGCTAGTTGTCAATAGCTCCCGGTCTAATTTCTTGACTTGCCAACCCAGATGTGTACGTGATTGCCTACCACAGTTTTTGTTATTTTTGATTGTAAATACTATGTAACTGTGATCATTGAGAGATTCTTCGTCTTTGACTTCCCAATTGGTAATACTCGATGAGATATTTGATGTCGCTATAGTTAAATCAAGAGTTGAGGCATATTCCCGTCTTCGGAAGGTGGGTCTATCTGTCTATCTATCTATCTATCTATCTATCTATCTGCGACCCGTAAGATCTATTCCCACACAGCACAATCACCTTCCTAGAATGTGCGTAGAATATTGAAAAAGTATATTTGAATATTCTATGAATACACTTATTTCTTCTATGCATGTCCCTAGAATGTGGCAAAGGCCAGGGAGGACGTTCTGAGAACATCCATTAGAATGTGCTGAGAATGTTCTGAGACATCCATTAGAATGTTTTTATAATATTCTATGCCATACTTTTAGGTACTTTTATAGCATTTTGTAAAATAAAAGGAGGATAGACCAAAAAAAAAACATGTTCTTATGTTTTATTCTTAAAACTTAAGTTATAAAAAACGTTTTAGAACTTCAAATTTTTGATGCTTCCATGTCTGACTCTGTGAATGTCCCAAATTGTTTTCTTACACTATCTAAAAATAAAAAGTATATGAGATTCCCACAGTATTAATATTTTTTTTTATTAAAGTGACAATATGTAATAAAATTGAACCATTTTAGTTATAGGAAATTAAAGCCAAAATTCGACAAAATGGTTTTTCATAAGAATTCTCTCTTAAGTTACAAAGAATATATAGTAGAAGGGTAGTCACTGATCCACATTCTCGTCCACATTCTTGCCATCAACACTATCTAATAGCACAACATCTTCAGTTGCTAGAGTCCCAGAATGATTAAGTACGCAGAAGTGTGTCGGTATCTTTGATCTAGTGGGGGTCAAATTTTCGATGACGGTCGACGTCGCTGCCTATTCTAGCTACACTGAGAAAACTGAATAAATTTGTAACATGCAGTAGTACACTAAGAAAAGGATAACAGATGCAATGTTGCAAAAATTGTTTGTTGAAAGGGTTTTTAACAAGTGGTGTAATAAAGAACTTGTTTTCTTAATAATAAATCTTTATTAAATATTTTAAAGAAAATTTCTTATTTTATTTATTTATTTCAATGACAACCTTATACATATTTTCGTATATTTTTAAACATAATAGGTGATGCTCCTGTATGTGCATTTTTACAAAATTTTTAAACGATTTTAACACATTTTTTAGGAAATTTCAATACAATACAATATTAGTAAGTAAAAAAATTAATAGTTAAAAAGAAAAAACAGGTTAACAAGTTCCCATGACAATTAGATAAAAAGAAAACAAGAAAAAACAAACATTATACATTGCTAATATAAAAGATAATAAAAGTTATTATATATGGGAAAGAATTCTAATTTTTCTAACATTTTTGTTATTTTTATCCCTTTTAATTTCTTTTATTTCTCGATTTGAATATTTAAGGGTATAAAATATTCTTAACCTAATAAAAAGTTTTAAAACATACGCTTTTGGAAAATTAGAACAAGGATGTTCAAATTGTATGTTTTTCATTACGTCGTAAAATGTATGTGATATTCCCGATAAATATTTTCTAATTTGTAAATATAATTTACAAACTTCTCATTATAAATAACTGTCAACGGCAACAACGCAACAGAATTTTCATCTCGGAACGACTAAAATGCGTGACAGTTTTGCCACTTAGAACATGGCGATTGCGAACATGCGCAGATGAAATAGACAAGCCTTCCCTTCTGTCTAGTTAACTATTCTGGGCTAGAGTTTTCTTCAACCTTCTGTTGACTGTTGGTAGTAGGACCTTGGACGTCCTTTTGGCATTTTAACATAAAAACTCTACTATATTTACTCTTTAAAGTTGTTACTTATTTTTTAAATATTATCTATACGAACTATACACAATATAATCTGTCAAAAATATATTTTTATAAAGAATCCCGTCAATATAATAATTTGTCAAAAAAACATGATTATGTAAAAAGTGATTGTCAATGTAGGGGTATGGCTCCAATTTTACAACTAAAAAAATATGTCATGACTTACCGTAATTACCTTCCATGGCTTTTTTTCAATAAACCAGGGTTCTTAGTATATATATTATACTAATAGCCCTGCAATAAACTAATACTTATAAACACCTAACTCCTAACCGCAAAACTGACGGGAGTGACGGGTGACGTAACAGCGACACGTTGCCGTATAGTATTTATCATAAGTTGATTTTTGGTTTTAACTTTTAATTAAATGTTTATTGCAACTCTTGTCAGTAAAAATTAATGTACAAACCTAATTAAATTGTTTTAGTATAGGAGTATATAAATAAAAATATGAATTAATTTGTTCATGTTAGCTTTATATTACAAGATGGCAATGCTGTATTGAGCTTGCGCATTTGAGTTACATTACGACTTAGATTTTACAACTACAAAATTTTTCGTAGATTTTTCCTAAGGTTTCAAATTAACGCGCTTATGTTTTTATACTTATTTATTGTTGAAAATATGAAAATGACCAACATAAAAAAATAGTATGTACATAGAATGTATTTAGAATATTCTATATTAATAATTCATTTCGGAAGCTCATAGTGGTTTGTATTTTAATTTGTCTCTCTCTCTCTCTCTCTCTCTCTCTCTCTCTCTCTCTCTCTCTCTCCACTGGATTAAATCCACTTAGTTGTTAAAAATTTAAAAATTTCTATATTAATGTACTAGGAATATAATATATAAATATTCATAGAATATTTTAATATATCCAATACATTCTATGATCATTCTCAGAATATTTGCTTAGGAATATTCTGCAAAAAGAACATTGGTATCTTGTGAGGATATTCTGGGAATATCCTGTGCTGTGTGGGTTGTGCCCCCTTCTGCTGCCCATGTCTCAACGATTAGAGCTATTGCATTCGAAAAGTTCAGGATGTCTCTCTTCTATTTGATATTACCAGAGGTATCGTACCCTCGGATTTTGCAGGGTTGTGCATTCTGAAAGAATCATCCTCTTCCTGAATATACGCGATAGATCTTATAGGTCGCATAGAGGTAAGGGCATATTGACCTCCTTGCAATCTACAAGTATGTTGTAAAAGTGGGTCAGCTTATTGGTGATATTTCACACAGTAAAAGTCTGCAGTTAGTTTAATCTATCACTTGGGTAACATAGAACGACAACCTGGTGTAAGAAATAAAAACAGTTTCTTATTGTTACCAAATGTATGCAATGGCTATTGTTTAATCACTAACGGCTGACAACACAATGTAGGCAAGCAAATTAAGAGATATAGGTCTAGCGTGGAGCCCAGAAAAGTTAGGTTAGGTTTCTAGGAAGCCCCAATGAGGCTGTATACATGTCTATGAGGCTGTATACATGTTTTGGAAGGGACCTCTGGGCATATTGACAACCATGTTGATAAGTAGCAGGTGGGTTGGCAACCCTGTTGACAGATGACAGACGACACATGACATATGACGATGACAGAAGGGGCGTGACTTAAAAGTGCAGAGGAAGTTGTATCAGTTACATACAGGGTGAAATTTATCACCCTAACACAGAAAACAACTTTACCAAAAGAGTTATTATTTACATTTGATTTTTTTATTGTATTTCTGAGACAACCTGCAAATATATCTGGCTGTATATTTATAGGTAACTCGGATCATGTTCGTGCAACTCTAAATACCTGAACACCGTCGAAATATCCACGGTATTCAATGTTAAGATTCCTATCAAGTAGTCTGTCAACGCTACCAAATACCATCGAAAAAAAGTCGCTACCGCTCCGAAATTTATTATAAAAAAATTTGTGAAACTCTCGCCGCGTGTCAAAACCATACGAGCCTCCAATAAAGAGATTAAATCTATGGTTTATGGTATTTCTAGATGGATATATAGCGTTGTTCTTATATTCATAGCGTCTACCGGTCATACAAGGTGATTCGAGATTGTAGTGGCTGAAACTACCTACAAATAGAATGAGATAATTTTTATTGGCCTTAATTACAAAAAAATTAAAGTGTTATAAGTCGAAAAAAAATAGTTATTGCTGTATATAATTTATAAAAACTTTAAACAACCCTGAAAGGTGGCAACATTGCTTGTAAGCGTTTGACACCTAGTGACATCTATTAGACATTTGTTAAACTAAAAATACCAATGACAAGTTAATTTTTCAAAGATTTATAAATTGTATTTTATAGACGGCTTGTGTATATTTTATTTATTTTAGTACTTCTTACCCTGCAATGAAACGCCTTTGACAATGGCAAACTATATAATCCGATTCCAATTTAGAGTTAAACCAGGCGATCTTGGTGGCCATTCTAAGCGTCCTTAGTATCTAACCCATCTTTCTGAGAACAAAAATCAGTTGCTAATAATTTCCCACACCTAGTGACTGGGAAGCTTTATTTTAATTTATCATTAATACATTTTTCGGCGATGATAATAATAATAATAACTTGATTCACCCTCTATTTGAAATCCAGATGGATAAGCCTTGTACCTGGTCAATAAACTCCATGTAGACCAGTGATAGTTATTTATTATAATGGGTTAAAGACGATTTTAGAAGTCATGTTTGAAGAAATAACTCATATATTTGTTCGGTAGATGAATTAATAAGTCATATGTTTCACGCTGGAATACCTTTTGATTTATTTGAATTTTTTCTGTTGATTTTATAAAGAATATTTTTGTAAAAATCGGTAAATATTTAAGATATGTTTTTGAAGTATTTTAAAAATTTTGAGGTAAATCAAAAATTCCCGCTTTATCCTGAGTTTAATTAATGCAATAATTTACGAACGAAAATCAAGTTACAATCGTTCATAACTTTTTTCAAAAATATGGTACAGCTTTAGAACGACTTTGATTTTCCTGATAATTTTCTATTAATGAGGTAAATCCAGTGACCATATTACTTGATCACAGCTTGTAAGATACACTCCATGCAAAATCTAATAAATTCGAATTTCTTCATTTTTCACCCAAGCTTTTTTTTATGGAAGGGGTAAAACTTACCAAGTAGTCCAAGAAAGTTAGTACATTTTTTTGTAATATCGAGCAGAAACTAGTAACTGATCAGATCGACTTAAAATTTCTTGCAAATTCCTAGTAAAGGTGCGTTTTGAGTGGGGGCAGGTGGGGGTGTGAAAAAAAAAATTTCGTAATTGATAAATTACCTTTTTTAATAAATTAATGTTCCCTCCCGAGTTATAGTGCGCAGAAAATTACGATTTTCACCACAATAATCGTACATTTTTAAAAAATATATATTTTTTGCCCGTAACTTTTTTTGGCTGATAATATTTGTACAATAATCCATTTAAAGCTTGTGATATTGCCAAACGTTTTCATTGGAATGACCGTTTTTTCAATATTTGACCCGAAAAAATGAGATTGACGGTTATAAATGTCATAAAAAACAAAAATTTAGCTCAACTTTAACAGACCAAAATTTAAAAAGTAATTATCCATAGGGCTAAAAATTACTAGACAATTGTAAAAACATATGTTACGACTTTCTACAAAAGGATTTTTTTTCAAATACCACAGTCCAGATGGTGCTAAAAAAATGACGTAAAAAAAATTAAAAAAACTTATTTTGTCCATAACTTTTTTTCTACTTAAGTTAAATGATTCTGGATGCTCTTAAAATGTTCCCAATGTTGTTCTCTCATTAAGATGTTATATACATTTTTTTGTGGAAGTCATATTTTTTCAGATATTTACGCTAGAACAGCGGTTCTCAAACTTTTCAAATTTTGTACTACGAAATTGTTCGAAGTTTTTGGAAAAGTCGTCATTTCAATATTAAAGCTAGAGCCGTTAAAGTCAAAAACTTGAAGAAAAATATATGTGTTTCTGAAAACAAAATGTTAAATGTTAAATTGTACCACTCAAACATCACCAGTGGTACATGTACCACAGTTTGAGAACCCCTGCGCTAGAACGATACAGTTTCTTTAAACACCCATTTTTCAATTGCCAGATCTTCCTTTGTATTAATAGTAGAAAAATAAATAAAATCATTTTAATTGTTAGCTCAAGGCCATAAAAATAGTTCATATGAATTTTTACATAATAATATCAGATTTTCGGTTATATTTAAAAAACTAGAAATGTACGATTTTTATGGTGAAAATCGTAATTTTCTATGCCCTATAACTCGGGAGGGGTTTATTTTCATGAAAAATTGTATTTAACATTAATTCATTAACAAAGGATAATTTATCGATTGCGCAAGTTTATTTTCTATTTTTCCCTCACTTTTTGATGAAAAAAACGCCACGAAAGTTTTCTACTTCTGAACTAAACACCTTTCCTAACAATTTGCAAAAAATTTTAAGTCATCTGTTTCTGCTCAATGATTTTACTTCATTTCTTGGACTAAAGACAACATGTTTAAAAAAAAACTTTATTAATACTAAATTATAATCACAAAGAGACTAGGAAAGTACTTAGAAATGGTTAAAACAAAAAAAACACTTTTAGACTGCTACTATTAAAAGTCTAGTAAAATAAGGAAGCTGCATACATTTTTCTTTATCGCGTTATAAGAAACACCACTTTATTATGTAAAAGAGTTTTGTGTGTATTGTTTTATAAATTTTTTTATAAATTATAATCATGAGGGAGTAATTACCCCCTGTACCCCCCGTAAATCCGCCCTTGTTTTCACCCAATTGCTATTTGTTCAAAAAAATGTATAAACATTTGTTGAATAACAAATATCATACATTTACACTCAATATTCCTCATTATAGTGTTATTTATTGTATATGTGGTTTATGATGCAAATGAAAAACTGCGGCCCGCGCTACATCTATTACTGGTTATAATAATCGTGGTTAATTATCGTTGAAAATTATGCGAAACAAGTCGAAACTTGAGACTCGTTACTAGGTTTCTTCTTAGTTTTCTTCGACGTTACTTTATGATGATAGAGTGTAGGGGTAATAAGTCTTTTTGGTTATACCAGTGGTGTAGATAATATGTAATAGTAAAAGTCTTTTTTTTTTAGCTTGAAAGCTTGGCTTCGCTACTATGAAAGCTTGGCTTCGCTACTACGAAAGCTTGGCTACTATGAAAGCTTGGCTACTATGAAAGCTTGGCTACTATGAAAGCTTGGCTACTATGAAAGCTTGGCTACTATGAAAGCTTGGCTACTATGAAAGCTTGGCTACTATGAAAGCTTGGCTACAATGAAAGCTTGGCTTGTTTTTTCAAAGATTTGGCTTGATTATTCAAGAATCTCTGAATATTATTGTGATATGGGCCTATAAGGCCTGTACTATCAACATACAACACAAAGAAGTGACATGTAGTTTAAAATTTCGAAAAGGGTAAAACCAGTTTATCACGACTATATTTTTAGGTGTAACCAAATAGCTTGAACGAAATAACTTTGTCTAAGCTTGAGAATCCAATACCGCGCCTCTGGCCGATCGGAGGTTAGTTTATGTTGATAGACTTTGAGGCCAATAAGTCTTCTATCACGCGATGATCATTTTGAAGCAGAACAATAATTATTTTTTGAATCGCACGGGTCGGCTCAAAGGCATAACACAACACAACACAAGGCAAAGCGAGGTGTACGGGACGTCATCTCTGTTTTATGCGGGTGTCTTAACTTATGATATGCATATAAGATGATGGCCATTTTACAGGGTGGCGCTAGCAACACCGAATCCGTTTTATATTTCAATAAGCTACTGACGTTCAATGATAAGATAAATTAATTCTATTTTCCTAATAAAGAAAATGTTTGGATTTCTTGCCGAGAGAGCACTTTCGACTTTCGAACAACAGAACCGAATTTTTCAATATCAATATTCTCCTTGGCCTTTAGAGTAGCCTTCAGCATTGAATGCTCTGGCCACAAAGAAGCCGGACACAATTAATTTAGTCTAAGAACATCAATATGTTTGTTAAAATAAAGGACATTACAAGATGTATCAAGATAACGTCTTCCGTCACTTCATTCACCTTCTCATTTGCCTGTTTTGATTTTGCAGGTAATGAATTTGCCCGCAGTTCGTTGCCTTTTTGTAATATTTCATTAGGAATGCTTTCATGCGGCATGTTGACGAAAAAAATTTTTTTTCCACTATTTTGTTGACTCGTTACCATAACACACACAACATTTTTTTAATAGACAGACCTATATAACTCAAACGAAATTGAAAATGACTAAACTTTCAAAATACATTTATGATAAGATTCTATTAGTATCAGAAAAAATCTTCAAGACAACACATGTTTTATAGTATCAAAATCCGCGCTCACTTCGTCCGCTTGGATTTAAACTTCGACCTCGATTTTTAAACTGTCTATAAAACCCTAGTTGTCTTAATGGCTATAAATTATTCTCACTATATTATTTTATAGCCCCCACTTTATTTAAATTGCCCACTTTATTTAAATTTCTATTTTTAAATTGCCCCACGTTGGGCGCCATTTGTAAAAATGTCGTTATTTTTACAACACTCATATCAAACCGCAAGACCATTTTCAGTACCTAAAGAAAAATTAGAAAATCGTGTAAGAGTTTTTGTAATAAAAATGTATAATTCGGCACCGCATCGTATAAATTTAATCAAATTTCTTATAAAGTTGCTGATGAATGTTTTGAGTTCATAACATATACTTTCATGAAACCGTAAGATCATCTTCAGTATCAAAAAAAATAATCAACATCCAAAACAAGGAAGATGTTTATTAAAACGTAAATAATTTATTAGATGTGCTACCATCTATGGTTAGAAGAGAGTATTGACACTAAAATTTGACTTATTCTAGTCAAAATGTCACTCTCTTCTTTTTATCCCTTTAAGAGATTAATACAAAGTTAGCAAACCAGTAAAGAATTTTAATTTATCAGATTCGACATCCTAAGATCGGTTTCTGCCTTTAGGACTTCGTCATTTAGGCTTTTCGAATCCACTAAATAAAATTTCAAACTCGTACAAGTCAATTACTCTCTTCTAACCATAGATGGTAGCACATCTAAAAATGTTATCTTATAGCGGATATAGCTATTGACTTGTACGAGTTTGGAATTTTATTTATTGGATTCGAAAAGCCTAACTGACGAAGCCGAAAGGCAGAAACCGGTCTTAGGATGTCGAATCTGATAAATTAAAATTCCTTACTGGTTTGTAAATAATTTAGTTATAAAAGTTTTTTTTTGTAAATCCTGTCACAACCGGTCTGCCCAACATAAATAATATATTACAATGTCCGAATCTAATATTTGCCTATAAATTTTAATACAAATTAAGTCAAAAAATTAATGCATAATTTAACCCCGCTTTGACAACCACTCTGAATCTCAGCAGGCCTTCCATTTTTTACTTCTGTACCCGCTATTATGAAACAGAGTTGGCTTTAATAATTTTGATGTTTGCGGACGTGCGAATAACTCCAGATATGGGTTGGATGATTGGTTGAATGCAGAAAAGGTAAAACAACAATTAACCTTTTCATTTTATTTATTGAATTTACAACCAAAGTTGTAAGCATATAATAAACAAAACATACTACTCAATATTGTAAATAAAAAAAATATAAAATACTGTTCACTTTTTCTAGGCAAAAGCCAGTAAAAATACTTAAAAAAAATTTTGACAGTGTTACTGGTTTGCACAATTCAAAAAAAAAATCATTTTCACAGAATTTTTTGTAGATTCGTCCCTATTTTTTGTCAAAATAATTCACGTTTTCTTGCCAAAACCCAGTAAAAATATTTCTTGAAAATTTTGTAATTGCTCAATCCATTTTTCTACTTATTTTACATCTTCTTAAGGACTTGACTGACCTAATTTTTCTGAAAATAATTCTCTTTATCTAGCCAAAACCCAATAAAAAATATTGTGTGAAAGTGATGGGGTCCTGACAATCATTTTTTCTACTTAGTTTGCTACTTTTTAGATAGATAGATAGATCTTTATTAATTAGGAATCCTAATATACATATAAAACTAGACTAAAAATTACATATAAATCTAAAAGTAGCATAAATAAATAAAAACCCTTACAATACATATACACATTTCAAATATAAAATATAAGTTTAAAATAATATAGACAAAAATAATATACATTAAAAACATCAAGTAATGGAATTAGCAAAATCTTAATTAAATTGAATTTTTAATAAAGTTCTAAAGTTTAATTTTAAAACAGTTTATTGTGGTTGATTCGCGTATAGATAAAGGGAGATCATTGAATTTTTTGAAACCTTTAAAGAATAAAGAATTCATAGTTTTTGATATGTAGTTCTTGCAATGTAGATGCTATTTGTACATCTTGTATTATAATTATGGATATTATTGTTGAACGTAATATATTGTTGGAAGTATTCTGGTGCCATATGATTTACTATTTTAAATACTAAAATCATTGTAAAATAGTACATTCTTTTCTCTACTGGAAACCAATTTAGAGTATTTAACATTGACGTAATTGGAATAAGACGATTTGTTTTCAGTATTACTCTCATTCCTCGATTTTGAAGTTTTTGTAGCATGTTTAATTTATTTAAGTTGAATAAGTATAATATAGATGCGCAATAATCAAAATGAGGCTGAATTATGGTATTATATACAGTAATTTTGGTTTCAGTTGATAAGTTTTGCGAAATTCTACGGAAGAAATAAAGTTTTTTAGATATTTTTTTATAAATATAGTTAAAGTGGCTATCGAAATTTAAGTAATTGTCTAGTTGAAATCCCAAATATTTTATATTAGAAACAACTTCAATGTGTTCATTATTAATGTTCAAATTTATGTTTTTAACGTCGATACTACTATATTTGAATTTCGTTGTGAAGACCATTGCTTTAGTTTTTCTTACATTTAATTTTAGCTTATTTATGTTCAAGTATTTATTTACCGATGATAATGAGGCATTCATTTTCTCTATGACTTTATCCAGATTAGCATCACTACATGTTATTAAAGTATCATCAGCAAAAAGATTAATGAATTCACAATCAACAAAGAGTTCAATATCATTAATATATAAAATAAAAAGAAGAGGACCCAATAGACTCCCTTGAGGGATCCCTATATCATTATTTATGTCACAGGATGTTTGGTCAGCCAAACGGACTCTCTGCTTGCGATTAGTGGAGGCCTTGGTTTAAAAAAATTAAATTTTCTCAAATTATTTTTTGTAGATTTGCTCAAAATATCTCATTTTATCATACCGAAACCCAATAAAAAACAAAATAAATAAAAAAAAGAAAATATACACTTTTTGAACAATTCTCCGCAAGAGCTTTTTCTGGTCGCTGTTTTTTCATTTTTTCCACATCTTCCCTTCAGATATTTAACGTTTACAATTGTAAAGGTCACTTATTTTAGCGAAGCAGTGACGTCACACGTCAAAAATCTGCGGCGTTGCCAGGTAGAATTTGGATGGACAGACAGACAGACCCAGACAGACAGAAGCGTTCCATAAGACATTTCTAAACTTTAAGGTAGAAGTCTAAAAACGCTTTCTGTCATAAGGGAAATAATCAAAAACCAGATCTGTTAACACTTTTCCCGTATTTTTTTTGAGGCCGGCGCTGAACAACGTTTTTTCTTGTACCACGTGGTAGTAATTTTCCGGTCGATCATTGTTTATCGATGTCCCGCTGTTTTCCAGATGTAATCAGTGTTAATCTGTGGAGTTTTATCTCACCTCCCCTGTCGTGCTTTAACCATTTTAAAAACCCCACTTATGGGTCGATTCGTTTAAATCGGATACCACCGCATCTACCAGGTAATGGTCGATGTTATTAAAGATTTCAAGATAAGCGGCAAGAAGCCACCGGAATGGAAAAATGCTTCTTCTTTTTTTTTCTTTTTCGTTGTTTGTTATTACAAAGTTATTGAGCTAGGTTAAAAAAAGAAGAAAAATAATAATAAAAAATTGAAAATTTGTAAAACAACTTTTTCGATTAAGAAAAATCAAGACGACTGAGTAAAAGTTCCGTGAGGGGGGTGGGGGTAGGTACGTTTTGGGGGTTGGGTATTGGTTTTTAAGATTTGTGGCTGAAATATGCATCACATCGAAAAAAGTTTAATATAAAAGTTGTAGATAATTAAAAAATCTAAAACTGTTGTATTAACCATTTTACAACATAACCTCAAAATTATCGATAAGAACGCTAAAAACTTTTCACATGTGATATGATTTCCCCGTTCTCCCATAATTTGTTTAAACCATTTACTGTCGACCAACGTCTGATTTCCCCCTTGTGCTGTCTTCGAAAACACTGGGTTATATTCAACTCTTCCGGTCTCTCTTCCACGGTTGTCTGTCTCGATTTTAAAATAGAATATCTTACAATTTGCTGCTTCTCCACCTCTCCAAGCCAATTCATACGCAGCAATGTGATAAAATTTTCTTTGGAGGCCTACAAGTTCTTCTTCACTCCAGGACAGTGCCATTTCAAAAATTTCTCGTTTTGTGAGAGTATTAGAACTCACCTTCCTTTTTTCTGGGACTGCTTGTAAAATTTTGCGTTTTGTGTCGCGTGCATTTGTCGCTTTCTTAAACTGTATGTCCGTGAACGGATTAAAAATTCTTTTATAATCTTTAAAGTACTTCTCTTGTAACATTTTTGCTGAAGTATTCCAAATCGTCTTGACTGCACTCTCTTTATAATCTTCTCCATTGTTCTTCTTCATGTTGAATGCCCAGTCACATAAAATAGAAGCTAACTCTTCAGTGGAAGTTTCTGCAATGAGTTCATATTTTTTTTCCAAACAAAACATCGCAAATTGTCGCCAAATTGATGTAGTTGAATTCACAGTATTGCGAGGCACATTATCATTGATGGCTTTTTCAATTTCTCCACTCGAAGACTCTCCAAATCGCGACATTTCCACAAATGAAAACTTGGTAAAATTTTACTATTGGGGCTCAGCCCCAATTTTGATGAGATATTTTTTTTTAGACTAATTTGGGGTCGCTGATCACGAATCTGCAATCAGTTGCTTGCGGTCTCATTAAACAAAAAAGTTATGAATTTTTTAAGTGAAATAAATTGTCAACTTTTCTTTAATACTTACCAGAAAAATATGTATATAAGTAGGTTTATATAAATATATATTAAAACCAAAAGACTTAAGGTACAAGATAGGTCAAGTCTGGTTAGATTAATGATGTACACAGTAATATTTCAGCTAAATATACTAAATTATAAAAGATAACCTAAAAATTCATACAGCAATTTGACGTACTGACATTTGGCAATACTAGGGTCACTTGAGTTGCGATTAGCGTAAACTCTCGCTGTGGCTAGCGTCCCGTCCTACCGTGACTCAATTTTTTTCTCGTCTGATGATCGCATCTGTATTGCGCATTACTTGAAATTAATAGAATCTGGCTTATTCAGACGACAATTAGTTATTTCTCAATAAACAACATTGGTTATCAGGATTCCTCAATGTTAAATTTTTCCAAGAATTTTTTTGTATGGAGATATCCGACCTGTCCCAAAATCAATAGGCGTCATCCTTGTATCATTTCAGTGGTCTCAACCCGATCGGTTCCATACGTATTTTTTCGCGTTTTTCAGGCCAAATAACGATGAATGGACGCAAAAAAAAAATTTTTTTTGCACGATTACATTACTTTTCCTCTATGGTATAGCGGTGGGCGGAAAAGTAAAAATTTTACTCACAAATATCAATTATTATTCTTCTGACACAACAAAACAAATGTGTAACAGACAAAATTCAAATAACCAATACTCAAAATAGTAGCCTGAGCACTATTTTTAAAATCCACTATTCAATTATCTGTTCTTGCTTAAAAATAATCTTCTGAATAGGGCTATTGAGGAACTAATGCCAGTTGTGTTTCAACTTTCAATGTGCACCTGAATAGGAAACCGCCATGATTATTAGTTATTGAAAAATAACCAATATCCAATGGACGTCTGAATAAACCAGAATTTAACAGATCAGGTGATCAGATAAGATAAGGTGTGATCAGATTAACGATATACAAAATAATAAGGTCAGGTAAAAGATAAGTTCAGGTGTACTCATATTAATGAGGTACAAAATAATATGAGGTCAGGTAAATGATAAGTTCAGGTGTGCTCATATTAATGAGGTACAAAATAATATGAGGTCAGGTAAGAGATAAGTTTAAGTGTTCTCATATTAATGATGTACAAAATAATATGAGGTCAGGTAAAAGATAAGTTCAGGTGTGCTCATATTAATGAGGTACAAAATAATATGAGGTCAGGTAAATGATAAGTTCAGGTGTGCTCATATTAATGAGGTACAAAATAATATGAGGTCAGGTAAGAGATAAGTTTAAGTGTTCTCATATTAATGATGTACAAAATAATATGAGGTCAGGTAAAAGATAAGTTCAGGTGTGCTCATATTAATGAGGTACAAAATAATATGAGGTCAGGTAAAAGATAAGTTCAGGTGTGCTCATATTAATGAGGTACAAAGTAATATTTCAAGTAAATATATTTATTATGTTACGCAATGCGCATGCGTTTGGTAGACGGGAAAAAATTGGAGTTCCGAGGGACGGGACCCTAGCCACAGCGAAAAATATGACAAGAGTTTACGTTCTGACCGCTATTCAGATGACCATTTTACTTAAAAAAAATTCATAACTTTGTTGTTTGATGAGACCGCAGGAAACTGATTGCAGATTCGTGATCAACGACCCAAAATTAGTCTAAAAAAAAATATCCCATCAAAATTGGGGCTGAGCCCCAATAGTAAAATTTTTCTGAAAACTTTTCTGACAACGCAAGTTTAAGAAAAAATGACATAACGTCATCAAAAATTTGTTTACAATGCTGGTTGTCATGCTTTCAAAAGTTAGGTTCTGTTATTGTCGCTGGAAATGTTAGGGCAAACTTTTTTCGCTGTCATAATGACAAAATCACGCGGCTTATGGGATTTTTTTTACATGAATTAAATTGTCACCCACAATAGTATATTATATTATAAGGATTAAAAGTGCATATGTTTTTACGAGCAATATTTGCAGTTGCGAGGCGGAGCGCAGCGCAGCCGAGCGAATGCAAAATTGCGAGTGAAAATAGGCACTTTTAGTCCGTATGATATATACTATTTTTTCTCCAACCAAGTCAAAATTAAAATAAATTCAGTTTTATTCAAAAATCGTTAATAATTTGGTAATAAATTTGAACACCTATTAATTATAACAGCGATAGCAAGTCGGTAGTCATGGATATCTGGTATTGTTGGTAAATATTGATTGTCAAGTAGACGTCAGTAGACGTACTAATCATATTTTTGTAGTAGTTTTTACGCTGCTTTCAAAATGAATCCCGAACACGATGAAAATATACCTGCGGATATATTGGAAAGTGCCGAAGCAGTATATCTAAATCTTTTGCCACCCAAATCTCGCCAAGTTTATGAAATTGCATATCAGCGATTCATGGATTCGTGTAAAGAAAAAAATGTGCAAAACTATGCGGAGAGTGTTCTTATGGTGTATTTCTCAAATTTAACGAAGACCGTCAAGCCATCCACTCTTTGGTCACAGTATTCGATGTTGCGATCCACACTGGATATCAAAAATGGTGTGGATATTAGTAAATATTCAAAATTACGAGCATTGTTAAAAAGGCAAAGTGATGGATATATACCTAAAAAGTCTAGGGTTTTTACAAAGGAGGAAGTGGATCGGTTCCTGGATATGGCACCTGATAATGTATATTTGATGATAAAGGTTGTTCTAGTATTAGGAATTGGAGGTGCTATGCGTTGTGACGAACTAGTTCATTTGAAAATTGATGACATTGAAGATATGGACTCGGTCCTGGTTGTAAAAATTTCAATTAGAGAGCTCAAATGCAATTACTTTTAGTCCTAGGATTAAAAGTAGCGTTTTTAATCCTAGGATTAAAAGTGTTGCTAAGCAACGAGCAAATTTTTGTACGGTAAGGAAATTGATGGCTTTTGCACCTGAAAATAGTACAAAAATGTCAACATTTTTTGATGGTTGGAGAAAAAATTATTTTTTTGATGAAACTTCGTGAAAACGTTCTTTTTTGTGTTTTAATCAAATCATGTCTACGTATTTTTATAAAAACGAAAATTAATATAAAAACACCGAAAGGTTATTGTACCTACTAAAATTATTGACTTATGACCCGCGATTATATGTACAAAACGTAAAAAAATAGTTATTATGATAATTATATAGCGGCTAGCGTCCGGCTTAGAGGCGATATCAGAAATTTTGTGAGTGACATGGCTAAATATAGCAATTTCACTTCATGGAGCTGTTAACAGCAACACCTTTGTTATTATACGACCCGTCTCGTGTATAAAATAAATTTTCAATTTTGTATTTTCTACAATATGACTTTACGTTCAAAAACTTACGAGCTCGTGCGAGTCACAGTTCGAAAGATTCAATTTCAATTCATAAATTATAAATAAGATTTTAGCGATGGCACATAAACGTAGGACAGCAGGAAGTCGGTAGTTGGTAGTTCTCTATTTTACCTCATAATTATTATTCTCTTATTCTGTCAATTCCTTCAATATCAATTTTATATTACAAAAAATTATTTTATTATTAATTTAACTCTTGGTTTCTTCCCCTTAACCCTAATTCTTCTTCTTCTTCTTCTATTGAGACGAGCACAACTTTGAAGCGACACCACCGGTATTAATTTGAACTGCACGAAAAGCATAATTTTGTTTGTTTACCTGCAGTCGAACGTGTGTTTTGATTTTGTGCTTCGTGTATTTTGCTGTTATTTGTTAGTTAAAAGTTCAAAATGCCCAATAAAAATAATACAAACTATTGCGTTTATGGGTATACCTCTAGGAAATCTAAAAATCCGGAATTACACTTCCATTATAATCCACCCAAGAAGCAACAAAAAAGGTGTTATCGAATCGAAGAAGTTGATCGTCGTAAATTCCGGGAAAAGTGTAATCAATTTTAAATCTGAAGATTATATTACAAAATCAGGTATAATAAAGATTAGCATTTCTGAGATTATTTCTTGATTACTACTGAAATGTTTGCAGGAATTCTTTCAAACAAAATAGCACCCAAGAGTGCAAAAAGGGTGTGCCATCACATCATTTGCCCAGTAAGCCACTTGATGTTAAAACCATTAAATGTGCAAGGAATGATGGTTAGTTAGAAGACAGCAAAGTGTTGCCTATAAACTAAGTAAACTTGTCCTTACAAACTGTCGAAACTGTATAGTTGTACTTTTATATATGTAAACTTAAAATCTAATTAAGTGTGCACATCATTGCTGATATTTCAACTTATCATTTTTCTAAATGTAATATTCAGTAAAATAAAACCTTTGTCACATCATAATTTTAAAAATACCATTATCATGTTCCCCTCTTGTACAACACCTGTTTTCAATAATTATACAGTTACAATTAGGAATGAATTATTATAATAAAATGTTAAATACTACTAAAACTGAATAATTCAAAGTTAGCTTTGAACTTATGTTAAAATAAAGGATTAAAAAATATACATTTTGTGTTTATTTTGAAAAAAACAAAGTAGATAAACAAAACAAAAAGTTTTGCAACAGATACATTTGATGGCCTATGAAGTGTTTTAAGCCAAGAAAAAAATTTCTTAATTTTTGATATTTTAATTTCAAATTGAAAAAATAAAAAATAATTTTGAAACAAGGAATAGGATATATTTTACCATAAATCAATCAAAAGTAGGTTCTTAGAAATCATTTTTTATTTAAATCACTTTTACAATTAGAATTATTATCCTGAAAAAATTGAAATAAAATTTATCAGCATAAAACTGTTGTATGTTTCTTTGGCATATGATTTAGCTCCCTTCTAATATCATTCTATATTAGTAGAGGTGAAGATGATAATACCTCTAGGCTATATTCATCCTGAAACACAAAAAAAAAGCACACAAAAACAGAAGTAAACAATAAATTTCTGAAAAACGTAAGATATGCTAAATAAATAACCTCAATTTTAGAATAACGACACAAAAGACAGGTTCAATTGAGTCTAAATACTTACATGTACAGGTATATTATGGTAATTTCCAATAAAAAACCTCAAACAATCACAAAAAGTCTTAATATACTACAAATAAACCACTCACTCAGTATAACTTAAGGCACTAACAGCTGATCGAGGAATGTGGCGCCACCATCGGTAATTATTTGTCTCAATACCTGGCCTAGAACAGCCGAGCGCGCCAAATTCAAAATTAGACCTATTTTCTTTACATATAACATGTTGTTATTTTTATATGATTAAATATTGGACACGAAAAATGATCATCTGACATCCCATATATATTTTTAATTACAATATTTTGCACACCGGTAATTTATTTATTATTTTCTTTAGCACTTTCGGCCGATTCTCCGAAGATGTTTTTTTAATAACACCGATTCATTTTTCTTGTGTGGTGTAGCCATACATATACATATAATTTATTGGTGCACAGTGCCAGTTTTTTCGGTCCATTACAATGCAATTATTATCTATAAGGGACTCGTGTGCACCTCCATAAATCAAATGTGACTTATTCAACGCTGGTGTACCAAAGAAACAGAAAGCTAGTAGGGGCGATTGGGCTGTTAACTTCTTTCTCATTTATTGTAAAAAGAGAAACATTCGCAATTGAAAAGGGCAAAAAATATTTTTTCTGGAAAAAATAAAATCACATAACATTGGTTCTATCGTGAAAATGTACCAGAACTTTTAATATCAAAATACTCTGTTGATTACCTTTTTGTTTTGTATTAAATTAGCAATTACATTCAAACAGGATTATAAACAAATTGCTTGACAGTTTTTTCATGTTTCTACCTCAAATAATATAAAAAAATTACATTAAGCAGGTTAACAATAAAATTAACAAAACAATAATATAACCTCCAAATATCGACAAATTACATTTATTGGTCGGTTGTTCTCACTGATCTGTTTTTCTCCTATTTGCGATACAAAAACTGCATTAATTATATGGCAATGGAAAATTAAAAGTATCCCGTAATTTTAACCTAACCTCAGGCATGTCCTGTATCAGGATTCATCGACTTGTGATATTAGTAAATAAAATATAATAATTTTGGAATTAACATGGATATCTTAACAGTTAATAAATATTATTTTACAACATACATTCATATGATAAGTAAGTATTAACAAATACTCGTTGATATCGAACCCATTCCATTTTTACCGCATGAATCAACAGGTCTGTGAACTTGCATTATTTATATATATATATATATATATATCAAAAGAAACCAATTACAGATCCCGAAAACACTCTCATAAAATTCTCAATAGAGCACACATCAAATAAAAATCATTACCATCGACAAGATCCATGTCACACAGCCATTTTGTACGCTACCAGGCTTAAATCAAAAATAAGAAAACAATAAAAATTTCATTTGCACCATGCACTGCCGCCTCATTGCTAAATATTAAATAAGTACATGGGGCATAAAATACAAACGAATATATCATTTACCTTGGAATTTTTCCACATAACATCCAATGATTGTTAGAAGTTAGCACCAAATGTTTATCACGAATCTCATCTACTAACTGTTTTAAATAATGATTCTCCACTTCTAAAGCGTCTTTCCCATCAATATCGAATTTCATTATGGGCAGGATAACCTCACTTTCGTCCGTGTTGACGTTTTTATCGGATAAAGATTGATTTTCACAGCAAACCCTTCGTTGCGAACAACTATGGTGGAAGATCGCGGCACATTGAGAACATTTAACACTTTTTAAGACTTTTTTACCACAATAAGAACACATTTTTAGCACTTGAGTTTCCCGTCTCTGACTCGGGCGCCATCTTGTCAATTGTATGTATAACGGTTCACAACTGCACCAAATATTTGTTTCTGAGAAACAAACATATCTTATTCATTAAACAACTATATGTTTGCAAATGTTTTTTAACCAGAAATAAATGTATATTTAACAATAATATTCTTGATATTTTGGCAGTAAGAAATTAGTTTGTGACAAAATGTAAGAAGTTTTAGACAAACGTATATATTTATATTAAAGAAATCAGCTCGCAACAAATCCTTTGTTATTCGTGAACTACACGTTTTCAAATGGTATTGTTGTATTTAATAAGGTTGATTGACTGTAAGAAAATGGAGTTAATATTTAACAAACCATACCCAAACAAACCTATTCGTTAAGCATAAAGTAACCGTTCTCTCAGTGCTGGCAACCATCCCTTAACCTCCTAGAAAGTGTAATGACGTTTCTGTCTATAAAGTTCTAATCATTCGTTGAGGAGTTTAGAGAATATATTAGAAAAAGTTAGAGAAAAATCTTCAAAATAAACATCTAAATTTACGACTGTCAATAAAGAAGCGATTACTTTTATTAAACCTCTATCGACTCCATCTTCGTTTGTATCAATTTTATTTCTTAAATAAAAAGCCTGGAAAGTACATATTACTCGGGACACATTGGTGAAAGACGATCACAATTCAAGTTTATTCGATCATAAATAAGGTTTTTAATGCACCTTTTTACTAAAGCTGTCCAATTCAAAACCGGTTAACTAAACTAATAAATAGCCAGTTCGAACGTTTCGAACTTAAAAAGATCCTAATTTGGTTAGACGAGACGATTGAAATGGGATTTGATTCATTCTCGTTTATTTGTCTACTTTACGTTTAAACATTTGCGTGATTTAGTTGGAAAATTGGTGTTAAATTGCTAAAAACAACACGTGGATCTTCACCTCATTTTCTTTTTGTTGATAGTGGTAAAACTATGATGAAGAATATCACTAGGTCTGTTAAATGATTTGAAACTTCATAATCGTGTAGCCTAAATGTTTAGAAATACGCCTGTTTTTGTTTCATTTAAATCAAGCAATCAGTGTAAAAGTTTCGACAATTTTAGTTTCCGTCATATTCAAATATTTGGAGAGCGCGCTATTCTCGCGTGACATCATTTTACAACACAACGTCCTCGCCGTACACTCATTTATTGCTTAAGTTTTTATGTGAATCAGTATTACATGACGGTTTTGAAAAAGTATAATCTGGTAACTTGGATCAGCTCTCTTCTGATTTGCATCTAATACCGTGTGTGAGTCGGAAGAATATGGACCAAAATTTACCCGGATCGAGAGTACCTTCCCCCTCTCCCCGTTTTCGAGGATGCTGAACATGATGGCGGTATCAGAATTTCTCTTTAGACTAGCCCAACCCCTAAAACAGCCAAAAATACCACCTAAACTGGCAGCACATCATATCCCTGTAAAAAACGTCTTTCCCCCCGTTTTCGAACAATAAAAAACAACTTTTCGGGTGAATTAGTAGTTGTATTTAAACACTCTGGCACAATACATGATTTTCTAGTTTCTGGATTCGACATTTTTATCAATTTTCGACGCAAACTTCATACACACAGGTTGGTAGCTGAGAAGGCACTGATCGACCGTTGTAAAGTGACGTCACAGCGGCCGATGACTTAGCCTAGCCTATCTAAAAAAATTAAATATCTCGGAAACTATCAGCCCTATCAAAAAAAAACTTTTGCGGTATTTTTTTATTTTTAATAGAGTGTATTGTAGGCTAAAAATCAAAAATTGGTGATATTCTTCATTGTTCGTCACTAATTTAGACAAACAATATCGGCAATAATTTTAGTATCCTCAAATTTCTTGCAATTAAATTCAAAATTAAACGTTAATTATTTAATTTTAAATTCATATCATACACAACAACATCGCACAGACATAATCTATCAGATCTAATAGACAAAAGAATGAAGAACATACACATATAATTCCTGACATAATCCTTGGCACGATAAAAATTCTCACATCCTCTTCTTGTTCTACATGGACATGGACGGAACGATGGGCCGCGGTTATTTATTCGTTTCGGAGGTGGATGGCCCGCGGTAACGAGAACGGTCCATAATTCACCACGTCGGGACGTGGGGCCAGGGGAAGACGCTCTGAAGAAGACAGCCACAGCCTCCAATTTAATTATTAATTACTGCTCGACTATCCTCGACATTAAACGCAATTAAATGTTTTGTAATCCTCCGGCCGGGGGTTAAACGAAGAAGGACAGCGCACGCAATACGTGGGAATTCCGATGATTATCCTTAATATCTGAAATATCTACCAGATTGTATCGATGTTTGATTTATTGTTTTAATAATTAAAATATCTTTTTGATATTATTTAATAGTTTTTTTTTTAAATAAATAGAAACAGGTCAATCGGGGCAAAACTTATGATAATAAGAAAAATACGTACTAACTAGGAAAATAAATTAGTAGTTCCTAAACACTGAGAGAACGGTTACTTTATGCTTAACGAATAGGTTTGTTTGGGTATGGTTTGTTAAATATTAACTCCATTTTCTTACAGTCAATCAACCTTATTAAATACAACAATACCATTTGAAAATGTGGAGTTCACGAATAACAAAGGATTTGTTGCGAGCTGATTTCCTTAATATAAATATATACGTTTGTCTAAAACTTCTTACATTTTGTCACAAACTAATTTCTTACTGCCAAAATATCAAGAATATTATTGTTAAATATACATTTATTTCTGGTTAAAAAACATTTGCAAACATGTAGTTGTTTGATGAATAAGATATGTTTGTTTCTCAGAAACAAATATTTGGTGCAGTTGTGAACCGTTATACATACAATTGACAAGATGGCGCCCGAGTCAGAGACGGGAAACTCAAGTGCTAAAAATGTGTGTTCTTATTGTGGTAAAAAAGTCTTAAAAAGCGTTAAATGTTCTCAATGTGCCGCGATCTTCCACCATAGTTGTTCGCAACGAAGGGTTTGCTGTGAAAATCAATCTTTATCCGATAAACACGTCAACACGGACGAAAGTGAGGTTATCCTGCCCATAATGCAATTCGATATTGATGGGAAAGATGATAAAAAGTCTACATTTCTATTTGTGTATTTTTTCTAGAATTCCAAAAAAAAAATCGCTAATGTTTCTAATAAAAGTATTTTTATTATTTATGGGGAAATGTATGTGTCATTTTAAAATTGCATTTACTCTTAGTGGTTATTCACTATTTTATTTTTTGTTTTAGATACCTGGTGATAAAGAATCTAAAATTAAATCAAAGACTGAGAAGCTGGCAGATCTAGATATAAGTGTGCAGCCTTTCATTGTGGTAGAGGGAAGTGGAACAGTGATAAAAAAGTTTATGTGTACACCAATGGACAACTTTACAATGTTGCTTCTGTTTTGAAAGGTATATAGACTTTTGCTTCGAAGCATACTACGTTTTTCATCTACGATATCAAACCGAATCTGAGAATATATGATTTTTCTTTGTGATAAATAATTTAAGAATCCTATGTTTCCTTTTGTACCTGATGTTATATTTATTAAAGTTTTTCCTAATCATTCGACGTTTGATTTTTGAACATACTCTTTTGACAAGATGAGAACTTCCAAATCAGAATAATATTTGGAATTCAACCAGTGTTCAACAAAATGATTTGAATTGGAACAACAGCTGTTATGAATTTTTTTTACATAAAGAAAAAGGGTAAATGCCAATTTTTTTGTTGAAATGTGTATCAATTTTGTTAATGTCAAATAATTATGTTTCAACTTACAACATCGTTTTTGTGTGATAAGTTTTTATATATTGTACATTTCATTATTCATTGTTATTGATCACTTATAATATGTTAATTTTGAATATATTGTTTTTTACCTGATGTTTGTTAAATAATAAACATATGCAACTTATTGAAAACAGCGGTGGATCGTACTTGAAGTGATATTTGTTAATATTTAACAAATGTGCCTTTAGTTCGAAAGCAATATCATTTAATATTGAAATAGATATTTGTTTGGGATCCGTTAACATACCATTAGTTTGCTATGAAAATAGATAAGTTAGGCCATATCCAACAATGTCATTTGTTAACAATAAATAAAATTTATTTAATGTTAATAAACTGTTCTCTCAGTGAATATAGAGTTGAAGGAAAAATGTCAAAAAACGTCAAATTACTTATTTCGCCCGAAAAAGTAACACTTCTCGACCTTGTATCATAAAGTACTATTATGATACAAGGATGGGGTTAAATTGCGGTTAATTGATCAGCAGAGACCAAAAATAAGTCTCTTCTAATATAATTAAATTTTTAAACAATGAACTCAAATTTTTCTCCTAACAATACTTCGCTATCTACCCTGTATACCCAAATACAGGTTTCCACTCCTTCCTGGAAATCACCAAACCTGGGATAAGCCCCAAGATGAGATAAAGAAGTTTAGCTTTGTGAAAGAATTCAACACAAAGCTAAGTGCTCAAATATCAACACTCTACGCCCATGTTAATTAAATGTCAGTGAGCCAAAACGTTTCAGTTGGCCTTGAATCAAAAACGGTGTTATGTTCATCGACAGTAATATCCCAAGACCTTGACAAATAGCCGACTATTTTTATTGTATCTAAATTTCGAGTTTATTTTAGGATCAATTCGTCGAGATTAATTTTGGCATTAATAATCTGAATAAATCCCGAGAGCTTTAGCTCGAGGGAGTTATTCTTTGATTATTAAAGCCAAAATTGTCGAGTCAAATTGTAAAATATACGAGAAATTTAGTAGCAATAAAAATAGTAGCTAATTTGTCAAGGTCGCGTTATATTTATAAGATTATTTCCCGAGTCACAAAAAAATCTGTACGTACGTATAGATTATACTAGTTTTGCTCTTTACTGTCTTGGCAGGTACGTTTAATTTAATTATATTATCAATTTCTTGAAGATTTTTACTCCCGAATCTACTCATTGTTAATACTTTTTAACAAAATGTGTCAAATTTAATTCTGTAATAAACTTTAATGGCAAACTGTCAAAATTCAGATGACGCGCGCCTACTATGTTTGTCATAAAAAGGACGGTATTACATAGAAAGGAATGAATGAATATATTTATAGTTTCAGAAAAAGTGCGACATCAGTTGGATTTGTGTATTTGCTACTAAAGATCGATAATTTATTAACTATAAGGAATTTTATAATACCATTAGTATAGGTTTTATTTGAAAAATTTGAAATTTACGGGCGGCTTCGTTATTGTTGGATACCGTCCTTCAGGTGAATATTGAGAACGATGATCAAATAGCCGAATATTTACCACCAAGGTGAATAGTCGCTTTATTTTGTTTTGATTGGCTGCGTCAAATCAGTTTCCAAGCACGTGATTGGTTAAAAATTGATATTTGACAGGCAAGGGAAATAATCAAAAATATTACTACATATGAAAACATACTCGTATGCAAAATATTTCGTATCTTATGCACGGAAGCAGTAAAGTCCAATGTCCGGAAATACGCTAAAATCTTCAGTCACTTACAATCCACAGTCTTCACCATAAAACTTTTAGAAATTAGTATCAGATGATTGATTACGTCACACGGCTTACGTGACTTTCGAAACATGAGGTAGAGGAGGAGAGGAAGAAGAATGCAGATTTTCCTAGGAAAAGGATGAAATTTCTATCGACATTCTCTCAGAAAGCATAACCCTGCAAAATCCGAGCGTACGATACCTCAGAGAATATCAAAGAAGAGGGAGATTCACCTAACCTGAAGCCTATCGACATCCTGAAGCAGAACACAACAGATCCCTGTATAGTTGAATTTAGTTGGTATAATTACAAGTCAATAAACCATCGCTAATTTATCGAGCAAGATTCCGTGAACAAAAGCAGAGTGACACAAATAAGGGACGACATTTTTTTCCTTCTGCAGCAACAACAATCACGATGCGTTGTCAAGTCACTCGACTAAGTTACAACGTTGTGTACGTGAATATACTCATTTATCTTAATTTGTGGCACGTATTTTAGTCATAGGATTCGTGCCATAAACCAGGAGATATCGTTTGTCTGTCTTTACCGCAACTTCAAGTCGAGAGTGATAACTCAAGATATTGGAGCTGGTGAGTGACGACCCAGGCGGCGATCGCTAATTGCAAGAACCGGCCAAATCCGCACCAATATGGCTATCTTCTTTCCTGCGTTTTGTAACGAACGAGTTCTTATTATGTAACTGGTAATTTACGACCAACTACGACTAATGTCTTCAATAGAGTGCGGGAATTTCGATTGAAATATCTTTATTTATTTTCTTAAGTTAAATCTGTATTGTGTATTAAATATGCGGATGATGGGATTTTACCAAATTTCCTCAGACTAATAAAAAATATATAAAAATGACTATTTGCCTCGACTTAATTTCCACCAATCATAAACGCCCAATTTTGAATTACAAATGGTCTCTAGATGAAAAAACTGTATGACAGCTCCTGTCAGTAGTTTTTTCGAGTTTACCCGCGGCAAAACTTGACAGCTGTTGTCACCAAAAACTACAATACCTTCGATTATGTTTTTCGTGTAGTTTTTAACCAATCAGAACGTTCAATTTAGTTAAGTTACCACGTATAATTTCGATTATACAACTCATCATAAATTTAGCCAATAGCAGTTGCAATTTTTACTTAGTTACCATGTATTGATAAGCGAATATACCCTTGACGACGTGGTATAACCGTTTTTGATTTTCGCATCCTTCCATCTTGAAGAGTTTGTCAAAGTAACAATACGTTTAACGTTTATGATAAGCACACGTCAACAAAAATAATTATTTCTTCAAAACACGTCCCATGACTCGGAAGTAGAATCGATTATTTTCGAAGCTCTTGTGATATTACTACTGATAATAACTGATTATACATGGAGTAGCTTCACCAATCGAAAATTTTACAATAATTTCATTTCCATAGTAACCACACAAGTATAGTAGATACAGTAGTTTCACTTCGGGCAATTTTTGGTTGTAATTTTCAATACGACTCCTGGCTATGCGCAAACGACGAGTTTAAGAACGGCAGGCACTCCTTCCATATGTTGGGAGCCTTCGGTCTGCGCAAACGACGAGTTTAAAAAAGACAGGCACTCCTTCCATAATTGTCGTATTCAAAAAGTAGGGATCTGATAGGGATCGTGGCGGGGAGAAATGTCATTACTGTCAATATCAGGCGGTTATAAAAAATGAAACTGCTGGACACCAACATCAAAGGTACCGACGCTTAGTGAGACTACTGTATCTACTATACTGTGGTAAACACATCGACATCAATATACAACAATACACAAACAGAACCATCAAATTTTGACGTTTATCAATAATTATTCAAAAATGAGCCGATCCGCAGATTTACCATTAGACGAAAGTATACAAAATACTGAGCCTCATAATACAGTGATAACAAAAAAGTACATATTGAAACAATTTCTTACGTTTTGTATTAAATGAATCAATTTCCACTGAAATGATAGATAGCATCCATTTTGAAAGATTGGGCTTTCAATATGCGAAAAGGTATTGGAGAAAATTATAAAGAAAATGTGGTTAAAACTATGTGGAACGTTACGGCAAAACAAGCACAAGAAAAATATATGAAGGAGTTTAATAGAGTAATTGATCCATTCTCTATAAATTAATAAATTGTTTATATTTACTTAATTTACTCAAATACAATAAGTACTTCAAAATAAATACGCTTCGCGGTCGGATTATTTAAACTGTCAAACTGACACTCTTTGTAATTATGCAACAAGTTATCGATGTATAACCTGATTATTTTGAAGTACTTATAGTATTACTACTGATAACAAGTACTTATGGTCTCCTAGGACACCAGAAAACGACGCTAAACAATTTTTCTGATTTTATTCTCAATATAATTTGTAATATTGTTTTTAAACAGTGCTAGTCAGCTTATATAGTGAAAATGAGTCGCTTTGGAAGTGATTCTTAGACTAATATTGATCTGGCGATTGAGAAAAGTGTACCGCATAATACCGTTAAAACCCAGACGTCAATATGGAAAAAGTTTACGGAAACCTAATCCTGAAATATTGGGCGTGGAATATGAAGAAAGAAAACAGTGAAGATTACAAAGAACTAGTTGTGAAGACAATGTGGAACACCGTTGCAAAAAATGCAAGAGATGTATTTTATGAAGTCAAAAATAATTTTTGATCCATTTAAAGATATTATCTTCAAGTCTAATAGGGAAGCTCGTAATGCGAAACGAAGGAATTTGCAGATGTGCGCAAATAAAAGGAAATCGAGCTTTGCTTCATTAAAATTGGAAGAATACTACGCATTGGTTTGGAACGAAGACACTCCGGCGGGACTCCAGCGAAAATGTTACCATTTCGCTTCAGTAGAACTTGCCTGGAGAGGTGGAGAAGCAGTCAATTACATAGTTCATTATTTTAAAGAGGAAGTGGATACTTCTGGGATTAAAACAGGTAGATAACATAGTTACATATTTTTTAAAATAACGGATTTTCAAAAATCCTACTTTTTGGGAAGAGTATAATATAGATTTAGAGCGGGAAGATCAACGATTGACCATCTGTTCTCATTAACACAAATTATAGAAAAAAAACTAGTATATAATCAAGAGTTCCATATACTTTACGTTGACCTAAAGAAAGCATATGATAGCGTACCCTTAATTAAACTATGGAAAACTTTGGAAACTTCCAACATTAATATTGAATTGATAAAAGGAGTAAAGTCATTATACAATAACACTAAATCAAGAATTAAAGTTGGATGAAACTTGACAACAGGATTTAACATCACAAAAGGACTAAAACAAGGGTGTTGCTTGTCACCAACATTATTTAAAATATATTTGGAACGGGCACTAGCGAAGTGGAAACGGAAATGCCAAAACATGGGCATACCTTTAGATGAGGATACAACATTATATACACTCTCATTCGCAGATGATCAAATTATTGTCGCACAGGATATAGACGACACGGGGACTAGAGGTTAACGTAGAAAAAACGGAGTATATGTGTATTGGGGGAGTACAACAGGATCTACAATTATCTAATGGACAAAAAATCAAGCACACGTCAGCTTACAAATACTTAGGAATGAAAATATCAAAGGATGGAACACTTGAAGAGGAAATATTGGACAGAAACAGGAAAGGAAGAAGAGCAATATCAATGCTAAATGGAGTACTATGGGATAGAACAATAAATAACAACAACAAAAAAAGAATTTACGAGACGATAGTGAAGAGCATAATAATGTACGGTTGCGAAGTATGGCCTTTGAAAGAAAAGATCGAAAGGAGACTTAGAGCCATAGAAATGGATTACTGGAGAAGAGCAGCGGGGAAATCAAGGCTAGAAAGAGTTACAAATGAGAGAATTAAACAAATAATGGGAGTAAAACACGATATCACAGATGAAATAAGAACTAAACAGCTGATATGGTACGGGCATGTTCAAAGAATGCCAATGGACAGAATTCCAAATAAAATACTACGGTGGAACCCCATAGGAAGAAAAAGAAGAGGAAGGCCACGAAAGAGTTGGAGAGAAGGCATACAAAAAGAGATGGATGAGAGAGGTCTTGAAGAGGACATGTGGATGAACAGAGAGGAATGGAGATTGGGAATCGCACGACGTCGACGCACGTTTTAACGCGATAGAGATAATATAATCAATAAAACGGCCCAGGGTGGGGAAAAAATGGCCGATAGTAAATGGCTGGTCCCCACACGAAGAACCCTACCTTTTGTCCAGTCCGTCTTTTTAAAAGTCTAATGGTTAAACGTTCATCTAGAATAACAACTGATAGATTAGTCTTAGCAGTAAACCCATCATGGAACAAAGAACAATCAAGTGGATGGTACAAAAACACTCCAGAAATAAAAATAACAAACCACACTATGTGGTCGACAGCAGTCAGTAACCTGGCTAAAAGAGGGGTAGGTGAACAACAATTAATTAAAATTACCGGCCACAGTTCAGCCAACTCAATTAAGCGTTATCTGCAAATGGATAATGATCATTATTCCAACATCATAAACAACCTTAGAAGTGACGACTCAGAACCTCCAGCTAAAAAACAGAAAACAGAAGATCCTGCAGCCACTCCTCGAGCTTCTCACTCTACAGCTGGACCCATCACAACATTAAAGATTTACCTACACCCAACGCAACGTTATCAATGAGTTAACAAAGATTTCAAACAATACTCCTACTGGGTACCAAAATTGCAAATTATATTTTAATTAATATTTTAAAAGTGTCTGTAATAACGTTCTATAGAAACAAATCAAAACATATTAAGCATTTTAGACATTTTTAATTTTTGCTAACCTTGGAATTTATTTTTTTAACTAAAATCCATGTACCTTTCGTCTAATTGTTCTTTTGATTTCTTCTGGAAGTTCCTGATAGCCCCTGACGGCGAACAGACCATAGCAAATTCCAAGCAGCAATTTAAAACATGACGCTCGTATATCGTCGAATAAAAAAATGAAAGCTAAATAAAGTAAAACATGAAAAGGTGTTGTCCAGATCGTCCATTGTGATGACTACTGCAACGGTATCGTAAATTTAAACACAAGCGACCCGTTGTAACTGGAAGTTGTCTAGCCACTGTCGACATGTCCCACCCTCGCTCTTTCAACCGATTCTATTCTTCGGACGTTTATAATTCTTCAATGGTACGTTTCGGTTGTAAATTTTCTTATCTGCAAAAACGGAAAATGTTGAAGTGTTAAGAATTATAGAAGATATTTGTGATAATCTCATTGTCGTGATCTTATCCAATGCAGTACGGAGAGAGAGAGAGAGAAGTTCGTGGAATTAAATCTCCTGTCAAGGGTTATCTAAATGGTTATAGAAAACAATTTGCGATATGTTTTGAGGTTCTAGTTTATTTTATACAAAGTAGGTTTAGCGAAACATCATACGAGACTTATATGTAATTTGAAGAAGAAGTTTTTCTATATAGACCAGGACCAAACATAGAAATGTGCATCATCAGTTGATTTGAACAGGAACAATATTAAAACTGAATGAAGACGTTGAAAAAATGTGTTTTAAAGGTTGAAAAAAAAAACATTAAAAAACAAAATGGAGGAATGGCTTGGATTTTATTAGTTTTTAGTATATTATTTGTTTTGCTGCTGCTGATGAAATAACTATCTCTTTCTTAAAGTCCTGTGCAAACGAGCTGTCACTAATACTACACATTTTATTTAACAAATTACTTCAGCTGCTTCCCAACAGTTTGGAAAACAGCTCTCGTTGTTCCTATTTTTAAATCTGGCAAGAAATATCTGGTTGAAAATTATAGACCAATCTCCAAATTATGTTTAATGTCAAAAATAATGAAATCAATTATTACCGACTTTCTATATGCAGATGTGAAATCATTTATAAATTTGGAACAGCATGGCTTTATGAAGATTAGATAGATTAGATTAGATTATATATTTGAAACTATGAACACGGGTTATCAGGTAGACGCCATTTACACCGATTTTAGTAAGGCTTTCGATAAAATCGATCATAGCATCCTACTTAGAAAGCTTTCCTAAGTCGATATACATGGCAATATGCTTTGGTGGTTTGGTTCCTACATCAGCAACAGATCCCAATCTATATCCATCGGAAAGTTTCGTTCTCCTATTTATAGAATAACCTCAGGGGTTCCTCAAGGATCACACCTGGGCCCCCTTCTGTTCAACATATACATTAACGATATCTCCTCTTGTTTCATTAATACAAAATTCTTGGAGTTTGCTGACGACATGAAATTTTTTCGAAAAATATCTAATTCTTCCGATAAACTCCTGATCCAAGAAGATTTAAATCGTCTGACTCTGTATTGCCAGCAAAACCATCTTTATCTGAACACAAAAAAATGTCAATGTATAACATTCTCAAGGAATAAAGACACTATCGAAAACGAATATTTCCTCAATAATGAACTTTAAACATAAGTTTCGGTGGTCAAAGATCTCGGTATTTATATCGATTCCAAACTCTTTTTTGACCAACATATCGAATATGTTTCAAAAAACGCTAATAAAGCACTATGATTCCTAATGCAAGTTTGTCAAGACTTCAAAGAGGTAGAGTCTGTTAGAAATATATACATGGCATATGTCAATAGTTGTTCGGAATCGAACATTTTTACCTACGCTTATGGCGACAAAGGAAATAAAAATAACCAAACTGCACGCCTAAGTGCCCAGCATAGCAACAGTACAACACGCATCATGAATCAAGGCCATCGCGCAGATAATCAACGCGGAAGTAACTCACCGACGAGATAAAACTTCAATGCTAAAAGCCGCCCTTGACGGCAGCCGCCTTTATATACATCGCGACACATTGGCGAGACTGCAAGTTGCCCAAGAGATAAAAAAGGCACAACAATAAAGCCGAAAATACATACCCGTAATTGGCCGCCGAAGGATCTCGCCTGTCGACAAGCGTCTCAAATAAATCAAAATTAAACCAGTAGAACTTCTCCGTATGAACAGGTCGCACCGTTGGGCGGTTCATACGTAATAAATTCAGCAATTTTAACTTATACAAATTATATTACATACATACCCGTATTCACATTCAGTTATTTCTTGAGCAATTGCAAACACAGTTTTAAATTTTGTTATATTATATGTTTGTTAAAAAGTGTTTTGTTTTTTACGAAGTTATCGTTAATATATAAAATTCAAGTAATCAGTGCATAATTTCGCTACAACCTCTATACAGTCCACTCAATTTCTCAGCTAACTTAAATCTGCAATAAGTTGGGACAGGCCCATCTGCAGGGTGTGGCCTAATAAGTTTGGGTCTCCAAATTTGGTATTATTCTTATTTCTTAAAATAGAATTATACAGATTTGAGATCTTTTCTGTGTACTTGGGACATTCCAATATAATATGATTAAGATCTGCAACGGCAGAATCGTTACATACACAAAATGGGGAGTTTTGGATGCCTAATTTATGAAGGGGGGCAGGAAAACGGCCATGGTTAAGTTTTAGTCGTATTAAGATTGACGCTTTTTTTCTGTGATATGGACAATTTTATCTGGTAGATGAGGATGCAGACGAAAATATTGGTTTCCAGATGCACTAGCCATTTCTTTGTAATGAATTCTCCATCTGTCTCTTAGATATGTTTTATGTATATTTATTAAATCAGAAAAAGCTGAGATTACCGTATTTACTTCCATTCTGCAAGCCTCTTTGGCTTCTAAATCGACTAATTCATTTCCTTTTAGTCCACAATGTCCTTTGACTCAAAGGAAGTGAATGTTTTTCTGCAATTTTTTAGATTAATTAATATTTTTTTTATATCAAATATAATTTCTTGTCTGTAAACTTTTTTCAATGTCTTGTAGAACGGATTTAGAATCTGAGATAATAATAGCTGATGAAATTGGATTCAGGGTACACCACTCGAGTGATTTTTTTAATTGCTATATATAATATGTATAATATATATATTTTTTTCTTATTTTTATTGTTAAGCAACATTTAATAAGGATTTATCCATTTTGTATTAGTTTAGTAAACAGTGAATACTGTACTGGACTCGTACTGTTTGTATTGTTATATAAATAAATAAATAAGTAATATTTTTCTCCATCTTTAAATCACATTTTTTCAACGTCTTCATGCAGTTTTATTATTGTTCCTGTTCAACTAATAATGACCATTTCTACGTTCGAAAACATGTTCTTGAATGAATTGAATTTTGTATCGAAACAGTTTTAGAGTCTTCTGCTAAAACTTCTTTAACGTCCCTTACCTGGGGGTTTAAAATTTATAAATATATGTTATGTAGACGACTTGCTGAAAACCTTCTTTTTTGCGCTTGACAACTTTACAAGGGACTCATTTTTGATAATCTTTAAAACAGTGTGTGTTAAATATAAAGCAAAAGGTGTGCCTCACCATTTTAAATTCAGGCCATTGGACGTGCTTTCACATCTGCTCTGTATATGGCCGTATGGATGATTTACGTACCAAGATATTGGTCTCTTGTTAAGGCCTAATACAACAGTTTGCTCTTTATCTTATCAGGTATGTCTCTTGCACGGTTGTACCACGGTGGACATGCTGTACGTGAAAGGTGACATACCGAGACTAAATATATCTCTCTATAAGCGTGCATCGCTTGTTTATGCTATCTAGAGCTATTTAATCACTCTTGGCGAGATTAAAAAATAAGAATTAATAACTTTATGATGCATTTAAACGGAGAATAAGTTTGGCATTCTGGGTTTAAAAGCTATTAATTAAAAAAAATATTTAAATGTTAATTTAAAACCTCGATTTACATCACACTCGGTTTTATTTACTATTTTTACAAAATATATTCCATTCACTTTCCGAAAAACTCCCATTTGACCACCATTGCTCCTATCGTTTCGTCTCTACAGCATTTAAAAGCTAATAATTTGTATGAAGAGAAGCATTTCACACACGTCTTCAAGATATAGGGAAAAATCATGAACCGGCAGATGGCGAATGACAATGTCGGATTGAGGGGTGATCAACAAATTGATCACTTTAAAATCAGTTTTTATAAGATTTGTTTTTCAGTTTTCTCAGAGATTTAAGTTCATTTTTATTTATTGTACAATTGGATTGAAGGTTGATTTTCGAATTTCAGTTGGTTTTAGAGTTACTGTCATTGTATTTTTATGATAATGCCTGTAAAAGTTGAAATATCAATGTCGGACATTCTGGATTATGTGGGTGAACGTGTTAGGCAAATTAAGGAAGGTGAAGAGGTTTTTAAGGCTGGTCACATAATTTTATGTGGAACTGACGGCTCCAATGAGAAAATCATCAAAAGAATATGAACAATTTTACAATCCCCACATGAAATCACCATAAAACTGAAGGATACCTGGATATGCCAATGCTCCTGTAAAGCAGGATTAGGCCCTAATAATTAGGGGGATATTGCAAACATATCATTGCTACAATGATATATGTCAACAGGTTATTAATTATTGAAGATAATATTATTTTCAAACTGCATTTCCTGTTCAACTTGTCTCTTTCATGTTTTAGATTTGAGATGTTGGAACCAGCGAGTTACACAGATTTGACACAAAAATGGGGGAAAGAAAAAAATATTTCAATAAGATGATACATGTTTATTGTTTAAATAAATGATTGGCTAAGCAAAAATATGTTTTTTTTTTATAATAATAATAAATTTAGAGTACATCTTTCATCATGTTCACTTGATAATTATACCCCCACTTACTCATCTCCATGTTGTTTGATTTTCATTTGATTTCTGCCTAAGCCTGAAATGAATTAAATATGATGTAATGAAAGTTATTATTTTCTGAGTCCTTTCTCACCCTACTTTGGTTACTTCTTTCTTAATTCCTTAGTGTTTGAGCACTGGAAGGTTCTGGCTAGGCAGAGATCCATTTTTAAAACGCTTTCTCTGTGTGGTTTAAGTCACTGTATTGCAAAATTACAAATAAATTCAAAGAATGTGATAGCAAATGACAACAGAATTGAAAATTAAATGTAGAAGTCGCTGCAAGAACCTTCATCAAACTTATTACCACTAAAAAAAAACTTATTACCACTAAAAAAATATTGCCCTCTATAAATTATTATTAGATCTTTTGTAAGTATAAAATATTTGTTTTTTAATTATTTATTTTATTATTAAATAATTATTTTCGTTTTTTTCCTTGGGTCTCTTTTTTGTAGATTTTATATTACCTACAATAAATCAGGTGATTGACCTGTTAAAATGAAATAATTCTTCAAAAACAAAATATGTACTTCTTTCTTGTGGCTGTTGGCTTCGATAATCCAGACCCTTTTATTCGGCCCGCGGCGCCGACCAACTTAATTGGATGGACTTGCTTACAAAAGAAATATTAATGCAATTTTTCAAACCTCCTGTGCGTAAGGGACCCATATTAAATATGTCAACTTTCTAATATATCTTTTAGATATGATTATCCTCTAATGAGCCTCGTTACAAACGAGAAAAATTTATTCGATATATTAATAAGATTATACGAATGACAGAAACCTGTTTTTTGTTGTACAGGGTGAAAGTTTAAAAATATTTGGGACATTTAACGGTTAATATGGGGATAAAACTTAGCTAGAAACAATTTGAGGAAGTGTCTAGAAAGAAGAAATAGGAATATCAATATGTTGGGAACTACCCTGTATAATTGGGGTATCCCTTATCCAACCAATATTAAAGGTTGGCATCCAAGTGGACTGTATGAATGTTGGCGCTAAAATGGCACTCTAAGGTCGATGTATTTGTTGTGAGTCTACATGACGACTGTATAAAATAATAATCTAATTGGTTTTTAATATTTTGAACGGTGCTGATGATCTAATTCTAAAAAAAGCGCAGATATTGCAACTGAATGTTTAATCTCTCGACTCTCGATATGGTGTGAAAGAAATTTTATGTTTTTTTTTTATATTATCTGATATTTTTAAAAGTCTGGTCCTTTGCACATATTGCTACATATTTTATATTGAATTGCAAAGACCAGTGGCGGCTAAAATATGTTGAATTTCAATAGAATACTAATAAAATAAAGAAGTACGAAGCGCCCGGGTTACCTATCTAAGGGATCTTTCCTCATACCATAAATCTCTCTTTTACACAATACAGTCTCCTGTACCTGTAGTGGTGCCTGTATAGTTCTTGAAATCTTTCAATTTCTCAGTTAATGACACTGTCCAAACTAATTGCTTCAATTGAATGATAGTGTTTGTCTAGTGCGAACGAGAGACGCAATTGAAAGTGACTAATTTTAGTATATGTATTTTTTTCGTTTGACCGTTAAAATTGTTGGGAATTGTCGGTAAGGAATGTCTTTCCCGAGCCCATGGGCGCAGAAATTCAAAGGTTGGACTAGCAAATAAATTTGATTGTTCAAAAATAATTTGCATTGGAAAATGATCAAAATTAGGGGAAAAATTTGGTTTTAAATTTACTGATACTTATGCTATAATAAATTCGTTTAGAAGACTTGTTTTTATGGCTCTGGCATTTCTCTTTTCTGATAGTATTTTATTATTGTTCTGAACGGGAGGGTCCGAGTTAATTCCTAATCCTAGCAGGTATATGTTTACTTATGGTTCAACTGGGTACGCATTATGGCCTAATTGGTTCCACGAAATATTAAAATAATCGGTTAAAACTGAATTTTAATACAACATTAGGTTAGGTTAGGTTAGGTCAGGTTAGGTTCCAGGCTGTGGAGAGAGCCCTACAAGTGGCCAAAGGCTCGAGAAAGAACTAGGCGGCCTTGGTAACTATCGATGTCAAAAACCCTGTTAACACTGCATCTAGAAAGAAAGAGAGTATCCAGTTATCTGGTCAAGATAATTGACAGCTACCTTTCAGCAAGGACAGGGAAAACAGAATGGAGGTCCAGTCCTATGGAATATTTTATACGACGGAGTGTTAAGCATCGAGGTAGTGAGGGAGTGACAACGGTTGGATTTGCTGATGGCATAGGGGCGATAGTGGAGGCTGAGGATATCGAGAACCTGCAACACAATATCGAGATTACAACGAGAAGGATAGGAAGATGGATGAAATCGAAAAAGCTGGAGATAGCGCCCCAAAAAACTGAAGTAGTTGTACTCAAAGGCAAGAGGAGAAGAGACATCCAAGTGGACATTCTAGGAGCTGAGATACAGGAGAAGAAAAGGTTGAAATACCTAGGGGTGGTCATTGGCAACTGGGGAAATTTTGGCCCTCACATAGAACACGCTGTCCAAAAGGCTGAGAGAAATCTAGCCGAATTAGGTATACTGATGCCGAATATCGGGGTCCCGGGTAGCCAAAAGAGGCTCATGCTATATGGGGTGGTACAATCTGTACTTCTATATGGTGCCCCCATATGAGAATAAAAAGATACCGACAAAAAATGACCAGTATCCAAAGAAGAAGCCTTATAAGGGTAATAAGCGCCTATAGGACAATCTCTGCTGAAGCCACGCAGGTGATTTCTGGAATTCCGCCAATACACCTAATGGTGGAGGAGAGAGTGAGATTGCATAACCGTGGGGAAATAGGCGACACGGCGAAAAGGGCACAAAGGAGGAAAACAATAAGGAAATGGCAACTGGAACGGGAAATAGGCCAAGAAATCAGAATCTGGACTAGAAGGTTAATAAGGGACTTAGACAGTTGGACATCATGTAAGCACAGGAGAATAAACTAATTTCTCATGCGGTGTTTCGTGACCTACAGAAAAGAATTGGCAAAACCGAAACGGATGACTGCTGGTATTGCGGAACATACGGTGTTTGTATGCGTCAGGAGGATGAGGAAAAGAGCAGAGAGTGAGCTGGAAATAGGGGAACCATTAGACGTAGGTAATATAATGGTACACATGGTTAGCGAATTTGTATAGGTAATTTTTTTTACTACAACCTTCCAGGTATACAAGTAAACTTTAAAAATTAAGAGTGTGTTTCGGTAAGCCAAATCTCATCTAGTAAATTCTTTGTTTTAACCAGGAACGCTCGTGGTCTAATCAAAAAATTATAACTAAATTGGTGGAATTAAAGATTACTGGCACGCTTCAGTTCATTTGTCAACATAAAATTCCGCCAGCAAGATAAGTGAGCATTTAGTTGGCCATGTCCGGGATGTCTTAAATGAATTTATTGCGGTGGTCTTAGTCTTGGCCTGCTTGATTTTTTATTGGTTTTCAAATTAGATTACAGTGTGAGACGGGTCGTAAAAGGTGACGTAATCGATTAGGTTTGTTATCCTTTTATTTTGTACTTTATGTTTTATAATGTTTTTATGAGTTTTTAGACGACATAGATGAAGTTAAATGCTAGGTAATAACTGTGTAGGAACATTTTTATAGCTGAACTTATTAAAAACTGTGGGAGGATTATAGCGCGTGGATGGCAGGATAAAGCAATTTTTATTCCCGAGGTACATCCTTAAAATAAAATTAAAAATTCAATGGTTCGGATAGCAGATCAAGTTATATTTCTTTCTAGTCAGTTTGTTTGGTCTAAAAGTGAAACCATAGACAATAAGCCACTAAATATTGAATTCATCGAGATAGAACCGAGTCTGTTTTAAAAGATTTATACATTATTAAGTACTTATGTACCTCTGTGGGCTGTTTACTAACAAACCAATATACAACTTGAGAAATTCGTTCAAACTAATTGGCTAACAAATTACAATTCACGCGTGAATGAGTTGACAGCCCAGCAAAGGAAAAACAATTATAATCTACCGGTTGACAATAGATACACACATTCCGTAACCGTTCAAACAACTTCGATGTATTACTTATTAAGAAATGAGGAAATCGCTCGTTACTCATTGTCCCAAAGAATTGTCACCTTGAATAAATGGAGTTTTCCGGTCCATTTATTTTGGAGAATAATTATTAATTTTATTTTTTAATTGTCAAGAGAGTGATTGTCTGCTAAGCTACCCTACTTTGCTGTTCAGATAAGGCGTTAAACTGTAAAGGTAGATAAAAAAGAAGAAGATTTTTTCCAAAGTTCACCTAGATCAACTAGTCTTTGAGGAAAGAAAATAATGTTTGTTGACAGAGATTTTGAAGTATTGGGTATTTCTCTAAATGTTCGAAAGGAGCTGTCATACAGTTTTTTCAAAGGTAATACCACGAGTCCTCCAAATTTTATCGATTAAATTTTTGGTTTTCACGAAAACGGCTTTATTTGGAAAAACCACGAAAACAAACTGATTGATAAAATCACGAGTCCGCAGGACGAGTGATTTTATCTTAAATCAGTTTGTTTGAGTGGTTTTGCCTAAAATAAAGGCGTTTGAGTATGAAGATCAAAAATTTAATCTATAAAATTTCAGAGGACGAGTCGTATTTGAAAGGATTATTTTTTGAATCATTTTGTATTAAAAACAGAGAACATAGTCATTTATGCAAAAGACACTTTACACACAAATATTGAAAATTTTCTTTACCAATTTAAATTGAAACCTAAGCTGTTATAGTTTTACATACAGGGCCACCAAGGCGATTTTTTAACTGGCTACCCCGCGAAACGGCGCCGTAAATAAAAGCGAAGAAGAAGAATGAAATGAAGTCTTTCTTAATTTAATTAATTTTAAGTTTAGTGTTAAAGTGAGGTATCTAAAAATGTTAAATGAATGTTGAAATAAACTAATAAAAACAGGTTAGTTTACAAATACATTTTGAAATTTGGTTATTAACATAGATTTGCAATACATTTTAGTATAATAATAATTGATAAATGTTTACATTTGACATCTCAAATAGGTAAACACAGTTTAATCAAAAAACAAAAACGACGAAGCGGTTTTATCAAAGGTAATACCACGAGTCCTCCAAATTTTATCGATTAAATTTTTGGTTTTCACGAAAACGGCTTTATTTGGAAAGACCACGAAAACAAACTGATTGATAAAATCACGAGTCCGCAGGACGAGTGATTTTATCTTAAATCAGTTTGTTTGAGTGGTTTTGCCTAAAATAAAGGCGTTTGAGTATGAAGATCAAAAATTTAATCTATAAAATTTCAGAGGACGAGTCGTATTTGAAAGGATTATTTTTTGAATCATTTTGTATTAAAAACAGAGAACATAGTCATTTATGCAAAAGACACTTTACACACAAATATTGAAAATTTTCTTTACCAATTTAAATTGAAACCTGAGCTGTTATAGTTTTACATACAGGGCCACCAAGGCGATTTTTTAACTGGCTACCCCGCGAAACGGCGCCGTAAATAAAAGCGAAGAAGAAGAATGAAATGAAGTCTTTCTTAATTTAATTAATTTTAAGTTTAGTGTTGAAGTGAGGTATGTAAAAATGTTAAAAGCGATTTGAAATAAACTAATAAAAACAGGTTAGTTTACAAATACATTTTGAAATTTGGTTATTAACATAGATTTGCAATACATTTTAGTATAATAATAATTGATAAATGTTTACATTTGACATCTCAAATAGGTAAACACAGTTTAATCAAAAAACAAAAACGACGAAGCGGTTTTATCAATAGTAATACCCCTAGGGCCTTGATAATACCGAGATAATTTTGTCATAGAGAATGCTGTAAGCGTGTTGCTTGATAATAGCCCGAGGCCGAAGGCCGAGGGCTATTATCCTTAAGCAACACGCTTGAAGGATTCTCTATGACAAAATTTTGAGGATTTATCAAGGCCCGAGGGGTATTCGATAAGATAATTTTTTACTTTGTAGATTTAAACATTTTTAAACTAGTTGTCAGTTTGACGTTTAATTAATTTTTAATCAAAAACTTGACTTGTTGAAAACACCAAACTGAAAACACCACATGTAGGGTGTTATCGCTGTAATCCATAGCTGATTGGATGAAATTTGACACATGACTCTAAATTAAGTAATTTGATTGGTTACTATAGTTAGTAAAAAATTATCAGTATAAAACACAATGATTGGTTAGGATCCTGAGTTGTTATTGGCTGAAACCACAATATCTGACTGTTTTGACAGATGAAAAAAATAATCAGTATAAAACACAATGATTGGTTAGAATCCTGAGTTGTTATTGGCTGAAACCACAAAATCTGACTGTTTTGACAGATGAAAAAAATAATCAGTATAAAACACAATGATTGGTTAGGATCCTGAGTTGTTATTGGCTGAAACCACAAATTGTGACTGTTTTGACAGATGAAAAAAATAATCAAAGGGAATACCACGAGTCCTCCAAATTTTATCGATTAAATTTTTGGTTTTCACGAAAACGGCTTTATTTGGAAAAACCACGAAAACAAACTGATTGATAAAATCACGAGTCCGCAGGACGAGTGAGTTTATCTTAAATCAGTTTGTTTGAGTGGTTTTGCCTAAAATAAAGGCGTTTGAGTATGAAGATCAAAAATTTAATCTATAAAATTTCAGAGGACGAGTCGTATTTGAAAGGATTATTTTTTGAATCATTTTGTATTAAAAACAGAGAACATAGTCACTTATGCAAAAGACACTTTACACACAAATATTGAAAATTTTCTTTACCAATTTAAATTGAAACCTGAGCTGTTATAGTTTTACATACAGGGCCACCAAGGCGATTTTTTGACTGGCTACCCCGCGAAACGGCGCCTTAAATAAAAGCGAAGAAGAGGAATGAAATGAAGTCTTTCTTAATTTAATTAATTTTAAGTTTAGTGTTGAAGTGAGGTATGTAAAAATGTTAAAAGCGATTTGAAATAAACTAATAAAAACAGGTTAGTTTACAAATACATTTTGAAATTTGGTTATTAACATAGATTTGCAATACATTTTAGTATAATAATAATTGATAAATGTTTACATTTGACATCTCAAATAGGTAAACACATTTTAATCAAAAAACAAAAACGACGAAGCGGTTTTATCAGTATAAAACACAATGATTGGTTAGGATCCTGAGTTGTTATTGGCTGAAACCACAAAATGTGACTGTTTTGACAGATGAAAAAAATAATCAAAGGTAATACCACGAGTCCTCCAAATTTTATCGATTAAATTTTTGGTTTTCACGAAAACGGCTTTATTTGGAAAAACCACGAAAACAAACTGATTGATAAAATCACGAGTCCGTAGGACGAGTGATTTTATCTCAAATCAGTTTGTTTGAGTGGTTTTGCCTAAAATAAAGGCGTTTGAGTATGAAGATCAAAAATTTAATCTATAAAATTTCAGAGGACGAGTCGTATTTGAAAGGATTATTTTTTGAATCATTTTGTATTAAAAACAGAGAACATAGTCATTTATGCAAAAGACACTTTACACACAAATATTGAAAATTTTCTTTACCAATTTAAATTGAAACCTGAGCTGTTATAGTTTTACATACAGGGCCACCAAGGCGATTTTTTAACTGGCTACCCCGCGAAACGGCGCCGTAAATAAAAGCGAAGAAGAAGAATGAAATGAAGTCTTTCTTAATTTAATTAATTTTAAGTTTAGTGTTGAAGTGAGGTATGTAAAAATGTTAAAAGCGATTTGAAATAAACTAATAAAAACAGGTTAGTTTACAAATACATTTTGAAATTTGGTTATTAACATAGATTTGCAATACATTTTAGTATAATAAAAATTGTTAAATGTTTACATTTGACATTTCAAAATAGGTAAACATAGTTTAATCAAAAAACAAAAACGACGAAGCTGTTTTATCAGTATAAAACACAATGATTGGTTAGGATCCTGAGCTCTTATTGGCTGAAACCACAAAAACTGACTGTTTTGACAGATGAAAAAAATAATCATCTAGAAACCATTTGTAATTCAAAATTACGCATTTGTGATTGGTGGAAAATAAGACGAGGGAAATAGTCATCGAGGATTTTTATAATAATTTCTATTGTGTCGTGTATTCATCTTCAGAATCTATATCGAACACAATGACTTTCTGACTCCCTTCTTTGCTTTCTGGTAGTATTATTATATCTACATCTATAGAAAATAAACTCTAAAGTATATGACCAAACTCCGCGTACCTGCGAAAAGTTATTTTCTAATCGTTTATCAGAATTTGTCAAGAGACACACCAACACTGCAAAAGCCACGAACAACGAACACGCCAATTTTTTTTGTCTGCTTCAGGCTGCCACCAGAGATCTATCCGATTCAACTCGGATACGGACACTCTGCTTTCGTGTTTTTTGCTTTCAGCTCCTTTATCAGCAAAATTATGTGAAGGCTACCATATTACGCCAGCGCTGCAGAGCCGTTTAAGCAAATTTGCGACAGAAGATCGTCTATCGGGGATATATATTGATGTTCTCCTCTTGGAAACTTTATGAGGGTACGTAGACAATTTTTGTTGGTCGAGAGAGTTGACAGGGCCACTGATACGTCAAGAAGTATTTTTCAAAAAGTATTTTTTATGTTTTGAAATGTCAAATAAAGAAAAATCAAAAAGAGGCGTGATAAAAAGAGTTAAAAAGTACTACGAAAAAAAAAAACAAAAAGAAACATGTTTCGAAAATAAACGAGAAGGGTAAATGAAGCAAAATACTTCACCAGGAGATGGAAGTAATATTTAGGGAAATAATAAATCTAGTAGTTTAAAAATGACCACGAATAAAGTAATAGTAGTTAATAAAAGTAAACTAAAAGTCAAAGTAATTAATATCTTTTGACAAACTCTATAAATAAAAGGTAAAAAATGATTAAACACCCAAAGTGTTGGTGTTTTTTGATAACATTTGATGAATTAAAGAAGTTGAACCGTTGGCGTTAACAAAAGTCTACGTAATACAAAATTGAGGTTTACAAAATAGAATTAACCAAACATAGGAGGATCATTTCGAAAGATTAATTTACAAAATACGACACTACTGATCTCATCTTTTTAAGTAGAAGAAAGATGTCTTGTATGTCAGAGATAAGCATCATTTCGAAACTTTTTCTTCATTCATATCTCAGTTGTGGGATTTTACAAGGGACTTAAAGAAAAAAACAAAAGAATTAATGTAAATGTAGTCATTAGACGCGCATTGGTATATATTTTTCATAGAATTAACATTCAACGTGTTTCTAGTGATGTAATGAAATTTTGTTTTTTTATTTTATTACGAAAATATGCCGAGTGGCAATGAGGCTAGTGCCATACGTACATTTTTTCCCACAAAAAATACATATAAAATTGTAAATTTTTAAAAAAAAAAATGTTCAACAGTCTCAATAGTGGATATTTCGATGATTTTATTAGTAAAATAAAAATAGGGAATTTGAAATGCACACAAAGGCAATTATGGGTAAAAAATCGAGTAGAAATATCAATATTTGCGAAAATATGTTTCCTTAAACCTAAAAAATGTTACGAAAATAGTAAAAAGGTATGTGGAATAGGGTATATGCCAATAACGCCCAGCCGTTAGTTTAACCCTTATGAAATTACAAATCCATATGAGAAAAATTGGCAAAACCTTTTTTCCGACGAAATTACGTCCAAATTCTTACAAAAAATCCTTAAACCAAAAATCGAAATAAATAGTTTACAAATAGCTCCAAAATATTGTCTAAATGGATCACTAATAGTTTCTTCCTAGGACCAGTAGACAAGCACGAACAAGTGCCAACCCTAAACAGCATTAAAAATAAATCTTTCTGTAGAAATGATGGCTTGTCCACTAAAATATTTTCAAATATACCTGATGTAGTAATTAACATGTTAACTTTGCTGATTAATGAATCCTTCGAATCTGGTATCTTTCCGAGCTGTCTAAAAACAGCTATAATAATCCCACTTCATAAGGGTGGCGACAAAATGGCAACCTGTAACTTTAGACCTATTGCTTTATTACCTACCTTATCGAAGATAATAGAAAGGCTAATGAAAAATCGCCTACTGCCCTTTCTTTCCAAATAAAAAATTCTATTACCTACAACGCAAAAAAATTGTATAATAACCTCCCGATACAGTTAAAATCTATAAATTCATATGATAAGTTCAGAATCGACTAGGGCTTTTCTTCAAGAAAGACCATTTTACACATTGGCAGAATTCTATAACGTGCCATAGACTTTTGGGTTGCAGCATATAGGAGCAGTAATTTAATTAAGTTAATTTGAACAATAATTTGTAGTAACGCATATTGCATATTGCATATTGAATTGTTATTCATATTTTGTTTGTGTTTTGTTTTGTCTAGTAATTTATTTTTATTATTTAGTTTCGCTTTGTCTACAAAATTTTTGTAATTTTTCTATGACAATAAAGCATATTCTAAATCCATTGATACTATTTCGTGACGACATACGCAAAACGATTAGTAATAAATCAACTGGAATTATAGTCTATAACGCTTCGAGTCCGTCAAGTAAAAAAAAATGACCTGAAACAACACTTTCTCTGATTAATTTAATCTACCTTTTTCTTAATGTCCGTAGTAAATCCCGCCATTCCGAAGAATGTCTCTATACCACCGATGCGAATAACAAAAATTAACCAGACAGTCCGACATAGATAACTCCAAAGTGGCTTGTTCTGTCCTGTCTTGGCATTCGTACCATTTGAATTGAAATTCCTTATAACATTATGTGATAATGAAGGCATTCTTTAAAATAATCACAACCAGATTATATGGTCGTATGTACATGAGTAAGGCATGGCTTTACATATTATTGTTCGAATGGAAAAAATATGGATAACCAGCTTTTACATGTATACTGCATGTCTCAAATGGATTCCATTACCTTTGATACTGTGTTATAATAGTCTAAGAGCTGGAGCCGAAAAACTCTTTGATCTTTGATATGGACAAGCTCGGTTAAAACTCATTGTATTACTAAACAGGATTACATATCCGAGCTCTCCGATACTTTCAGTGGTGCAGGACTTAGGTACGGATGACCATAGTAGCCATTTTTTTCTTACACGCAAACTATCGATGATACGTCTAATTTTTTTTTAGGATGGAAGATTATAAGCTACTTATTATATATTCCAACTCTCCGACAGCTACGGTGGTGCAAACTTGGTGGCTCACAGGGGTGAAGTTGCCAAAAATTAAAAAAAAAACAAATCATAACTGATATGTCGGAGAAATTGACTACTGCTTTCTCATTATACAATAAATCATGTGTGAAAATCTCCGACAGCTACGTTGGTGCATAATGCAGTAAAATGGGATTTTATAGACGCGCCCCCGAGACTCGCGCCATTCACATTTATCATATGCATACGTATTTTATCGATAAAAACTCGTACAAATTCAATTTTTTATCTGAAAATTAACATTTTTATGTTTATTAATGTAATAATTAACTTACCCCAGTTTTGTTGAATTGAATTATATATTTCATTATAATTAATTTCACTTGCGAATACTTAGCTATAGTCTATTCAACCAACTTATGTCTCTAAAAGATTAACATAATTCGCTGAAAAACTTTGTTTGTAGTGAAAGGCACGGTAAACTGCACTGGATTTTGGTAAATATATTTAATTTTAGCAAAATTTATAGTTATTTTATGAGAAATTTTTCTTCGATTTAAATTAATAAAAAGTAAAACATAAAAAATAAAATAAAAAATGTAACAGTATAAAATTTTATTTATATTATACAATATTGTTAAATACATTTTATAATATTTTAACAGCCTTCTTCGTCGCTTACAGAATCATCAACATTATCGCTTAGATCGTCATTTTCATCACTTTCGCATTCATAATCACTCTCATTTTCAGATTCACTCTCGATTATAATATGCCGAGCTGTTTCTGGTAATTTAGGACCTTCAAACCAATTGACAATTACTTACTAATATTACATTTAATTTTTTTATACTGCTCTATGACTAATTTATTCGCAGTCGTAAACAATCTTTAGCAGGTTCGATGATACCCATGCAAATTGTCAATTTCTTCCGGTAGATCCTCATCATTATATTTAATATTGCACGTTATTCTAATTTCTAGTTTGTCTCTGCAGGTTTTCAATGTCTTTTCATTAAATAATATTACTTTTTCATTTTCAACCTTGCAAAATTTAAAAATACACGCCATTTTAATAAAAAAAATTATTGTTTTGTTAGGTCTAAGCAAGTGTGTGTCAATTATCTATGTAAGCAATGGTTTTTAAAAAGCTACTGATCTTGACGCTTGTGTATAAAGGTATATCAATCAACAAAATAAAACAAAGAACTCTTTTACAGTATCTGTTCATTTTTAGAGATTATATATTTTTAAATTTTACAACTTTGGAACAAAGAAGATTATATTACCGAATTTAGTGGTTGAATAATATACTTGGAGATTCAATATTATGTCTATCTGATGATATACATATAGTACCTATGTTATAAATTATTATAAAATTACCCAATAAACATAAAAATGTTAATTTTCAGATAAAAAATTGAATTTGTACGAGTTTTTATCGATAAAATACGTATGCATATGATAAACGTGAATGGCGCGAGGCTCGGGGGCGTCTATAAAATCCCATTTTACTGCCTTATGCACCAACGTAGCTGTCGGAGATTTTCACACATGATTTATTATATAGTAATACAATGAGTTTTAATCGAGTTTGTCCATATCAAAGATCAAAGAGTTTTTCGGCTCCAGCTCTCCTACTATAAGGTTATAGGAAACTTTCTTAACTCAAAAGAAATGGCCGTTTTTGACATGAAATGGATTATTTTGGCCTAAATGGCTTTGTCAATTTGAAATGGCCTAGTGCAACTGGATGTACCTGCAAATTTAGTTTTTGAGGTACCTATAATGAGTGAGTTATAAAAATATAATGGGCCAGTCCTCTCGAAAGAATGAGGGATGGTAGGATAGGCAAGAAAAGGGGCGGACCTAGAAGAAAATGGAGAGGATATTGTACACTAAAGCAAATATGGTGAAGAAAAAAGCACAAAATTTCAACTGGGTCTCAGAAAACTCCGTTTTGTATATTAGTTTTAGAGAATTGTACTCTTAAATCAAAAATTAATATCCATTACATCAAAAGCAACAATGACCATCGACATCAGCTCACCACTATTTTATTATCCGGTATTTTTTCAATCTCAACTTTATATCAGATATTGTAGACAATAATGAAAGGTTGTGGAACAATAGTGGGCGTTTCGGGTAATCAATTATATGCTACAACTATTATTAAGACGCGTTGTATGAGTATGAATGAAAAAAGGTATCATGATTTTTTTTTTCTGCGAAGTTTAAGGGAACGCCCCAGCGACGTGCTGCTATTGTAAAATTGTAAAAATTACCGGAAATGCTAACAATTCGAACGTTGAAACAAGTGCTCGTCTTTACTGATGCAAAATTAAACGTTCCATTCCCGGTATTAAATGGGGGATATAATTCAAATTTACAAAATTTAAAAATAAGTAATGCGCTATAATTTATGCCGATAATTGAAGTAAAGTTAGAGAACGAACAAAAAATATTTTTGCGCTTTATAGCTACTTATACTAGAACCAAAAATGATTGAGAGTTTTATTGGCCCTTTGCATATTGAAGGCAGTGGTGTGCCTATTAATTTTTGAAAGGGTTAAGGACTAACCCAAATAAATAGTTAAGTAATTATTTTTACAATAAACTAAAAACTTTTTTTTTTGATTTTATATATTTTTTTTTGTATCTTTACACTAGGTACCTTTCATCTAATCTTCCACCTCAGATTAGTCAGATGCACTTTCGCTACCGCTATCGTCAGCAAAGTTGATAATGACTGGTTCAATATTTTGATCAATCCGTTGGTCTATGTCCGACATTTTTTGTTCTTCTTTCAGAACGTGCTTGATGCATTTCTTCCAGTTTTCTGCAGTGACGCTTTGAATGGCTTCTTTAATGTAATTTTGTACATCCGCCATTTTAAATGTTCTGTTTTCTCGTCTTACTTATCCTTTTACTTGCGCCCAGATCAGTTTTAAGTTTTGAGACAAATAATTATCGATGGTGGCGCTACATTAGTCGATCAGCTGTTCCCGAAACGCGTAACGTTTGATAATACTGCATTAAGTTATACTGAGTGAATGGTTTCTTTGTAGTATTTTAAGACTTTTTGTGATTATTTGAGGTTTTTGATTTGGAAATTACCATGATATACCTGTACATGTAAGTATTTAGACTCAATTGAACCTGTTTTTTTGTATTGTTATTTAGCATACCGATTTTATTGATACTAATAACAAAATTTATTGTTTACTTCTGTTTCTGTGTTTTTTTTCTACAAGAAACAGTTTTCTGCTGATACATTTTATTTCAATTTTTTCAGGATAATAATTGTAAAAGTGATTTAAATAAAAAATGATTTCTTCTTAGGGCAGTTCAAATTAATACCGCTAGTGTCGCTTCAAAGTTGTGTTCGTCTCAATAGGATTATATTCGCAGTGGTAAGGAGGTAATCTTAAAACTGTCATTCCACGACTTAACGCCTAGTTGGTAAGGCGTCAGCTGATTCAGCTTGGTCAGTGTTCGGGGAGTAGGTTCGAATCCTGCCGTATTCAAGTGGAATTAAAGTCAGATAAGACTTTGGGCAAGTGCAAAAAGGTATTTGTGTCATACGCAGTTTCATGCACGCCGGTAAACAGGCCGGATGAAATCGGATATCTCGTGGAACTGATAGGGGTTGGTGACACAATTAAGTAAAAGAACTTTATTTTGACTTATGAAGGAGGTTCTGTCAATTTAATTCAATCCAAACGGTTAAAATTCATTTTTTTTTATAATTTAGGCACACTCTACTGCCTATTGTAAAAAAATAAAAATTTGAGGAAAAAGTAGTAGATAATTAAAAACCTTAAATTAATCGTTATTCTAAATCAACCCTATGATGTTACGCTCGTGCTATTAGCAGGTAGAAAACGGATTCCTACTATACTCGCTCGTTAAAATGTACTTCTCAGTGCAACGGACAAATTAATATGTTTTTTCTAAATAATATTGTTTAATCATACTTTTATTGTGTATTATCCATAGTTAGCCACAACCTTCAACTTTACTGTTTACATTTTGATTATGTTAAAAATTGGTAAAATAAGAATGAGTTATGAAAACGCCGTTTTGTTTGTTTTATGGTCTTGTAAATTCTAAATTACTCTCAAACATTATTTGTTATAGTTTAATTGGTGTAAAATAGAACAAAAAAGACGAGTGATTTTTTTATTTATTTATTAATAAATAAATATTTTTACACCAATTTTATAGGTTTTAATTTTAAAGGTTTTATTTTTTTTGGCATTATTAAAGTAATTTTATTTACTGATAAAGTATTATCCCAAACCACATTTTCAATTTCTATTACGGCAGGTTGGTCATCATCATTATCATCTCCGCATTTGATCTCATTGATGCCTAAATATTTATTATTATGATCTTTAGTCCATTTTTGCATCTTTTTTAAACATTCACAATCGAATGGATTGAACTCAATGTATACAGATTGTCCTCCGAAAATTGTATCGAAACCATCTTCATCAAAACATTGAATGCTATTGTTATTTAATCTTAAATCGTTTACTACAGTATTTTGCAATATTTCTTTAGCAACATTTTCTAATAAATTGTTGCTTAAAGATAATCGGTTAATTTTTTTCAAATCTGCAAACGCTAGCGGATGGATTTTGGAAATTTTGTTATGACTGAAAATTAAATTTAAATTTTTTATTTGAATTTTTTGTGAATTTAAATTTGTAAAACTATATTCTGGAAGCTCTTTTATCAAGTTTTTTTTCATGAATATTAATGAGAGTTCGGGTGTATTTTTAAACCACTGTGGATCCCATTTGGATATATTATTATATGATAAATTTATGTAGTAAATATGTGGCATATCATCAAATGCTTGTGGGTATATATTGGTGATTTGGTTGTAGCTTAAATCCAAGCTACGTACTGGCAGATTGTTGAATACTCCATTTTCAATCCTCTCAATTTTATTTACTGAAAAAAAAACAGAATGTTTATTAATATTTTAACTGCACAATTGTTTCTTTGAAACTTGATAGGAAAATTTGAGAATTTAACTTAATTTTCCACAAATTTTCATTGTTTTTCCAAATTTTTCATTTTTCATTCTATTTCGAACTAATAATTTTATTTTTGTGTGAATTTTTAATTTTGTGCAATGTTTTTTGAGGAATTTTCATTGTTTTTCTTAAAAAACGTAATTTTAAATACATTTTTATAATTTTTCGCGTTTTTCCACATTTTATGAACACTTTTTTCTACTAATATATTTTTTCCTAAGCATCAATTTTACATTACATTAAACTGCAAACTATCTATTTTTATTTTGATTGGATATACAGGGTGTCCCATTAAGAATGGGACATAGAACAACCGCAGATTCTCCAATTCAAAATAAAACGATTAAGCGAAATATGCTTAGATAAAATGTTACTCGTTTCCGAAATACGGGGTGTTGAAGTTGAAAACTGAAAAATTATTAATGGCCATAATTTTTTTAATACACCGTATAATTTTACTCAAATCGGCACACTTGTTAAATATCATAAAATGCACCTAACAGTAATAAAAAACAGTTCAGTACGCTCTACCAGTGGCGTACGGCAGGAGTAAGTAATGCTTGTACCCCTTCTAAATGTTGCGCCGCTGTCTAAATTTTAATTTTGACTATAATTTTAATTTTTTTGATGTTTTCTAAGTCAATAATGTACACTTGTTAGTTTGTTGTAAAGTCATTGTTTTTCGAGATATTCGCAGTTAAAGATAGATAGACATGTCCTGTTTTGGTCGAAATGCACCGTTTTCACCCAACCTGTCATACAGACATTTGAAAATTTTGTGTCCTGGTTGTTGTCTATTTGGATATAATTCTGAATATCGCCTAGTAGCAGCTCTACCATTAAAATTATTCTGGGCATAAATATACAAACCATGTCCATGTCATTTCTAAATTGGAAAATTCGTTATGATGTGGCATTTTACAATAATATTACAGTTATTAATAACAATAATCACTTATCGGCAACAGATAGTTACTACGAAAATGTTTAACTGACAGTGACAGAACTTCATTATAAATCAAAGCCTACTGTCAAAATTTTCAATTATAAATTAATAAATATTCTCACAATCGCAACGTGCCTATTAGGAACTTAACATTTCAAATCAGAACAAAAAAATAAAAAAAAAATAGAATAAAGTTGTTTGGTCGCGAATCTCATTAATTGTAAAAATGAATATTATTAATAATAATACAAATAAAAAGCACATGTCTATCTATCTTTAACTGCGAATATCTCGAAAAACAATGACTTTACAACAAACTAACAAGTGTACATTATTGACTTATAAAATATCAAAAAAATTAAAATTATAGTCAAAATTAAAATTTAGACAGCGGCGTAACATTTAGAAGGGGTACTAGCATTACTTACTCCTGCCGTACGCCACTGGTAGAGCTTACTGAACTGTTTTTTTACTGTTAGGTGCATTTTATGATATTTAACAAGTGTGCCGATTTGAGTAAAATTATACGGTGTATTAAAAAAATTATGGCCATTAATAATTTTTCAGTTTTCAACTTCAACACCCCGTATTTCGGAAACGAGTAACATTTTATCTAAGCATATTTCGCTTAATCGTTTTATTTTGAATTGGAGAATCTGCGGTTGTTCTATGTCCCATTCTTAATGGGACACCCTGTATATTTGATTTAAGTTTCCACAACTTTCTACTATTTTCCCGATTTTTTCCACAATGTTGCACTTATTTTTTACATTTTAGTTTTTCTATTAGAATCTTTAAACAACAAATTTAATTATAAAACACTTCAAACAACCCTAAAACCATAAAAGCTATTTTCTAAAATCAATTTTAAGCATTCATCAGTTCATAAATACATGCAGGTCAAGGTTCTTCAAATAAAAACTCGGACTTTATCCCCATAAATTGAGATACAACATCAAAAATACATACCTTTAAGGGATATTCTATTTAATAGAGGAAGATTCTTAAGTGCTCCTGGCCTTATTTCTCTCACACCGCTAGATTCTAGAATAAGTTCACTCAAGTTATCTATATTTGCTATAGCATCTTCGTATATCACCGGTATATTTTGATCGATGAACTCCAAAGTGTCAAAATCTTTATTGGGTAAGTAGTCTTTCAAATTATTTCCAGAAAGAATTGTTGGTCTAAATTTTGGTGTAAATATACTGTATCCGCGAAAAACGACATTTTTGAAGGTTATATCTGCTGTTTTTATATAAGTAATTTGAAGAAATATTAAAAGAAGCAACTTGGTTAACAACATTTTAATCACTGTTTATTGTTTGTTCTGACTAACCTTAAGATAATATTATCAATTCCTAGTAACTAGCATTATTTTATTCAGTGGCGTTTCAAGTCACTTCTTTAAAAACAGAATTTGTAACGTCAAAATCAATACAAAGATATTATTGTTTAGGAAGACTTTTTTTTGTTCAAACTGACACGTTATCAAAAATCTAAAGATAGTGTATCATATATCTTATCTTTTTAATAGAAATGGACTGTTAATGCGAGAAAATATCGAACACAAGCGCAATGTAGTGCGGACGACTTGTATTTTCGCTCGAATTTGCTTTTATCGCTGAGATGTAGCTAAGAAACACTCATAAATTTTAAATCGTTTTAAAGTCACTGATTTTTGGAATGGCTAGAAAATCGGTCACATTCATACAATACCCAAAAAATCTTTCATTTTAAATAAATCTAGGTAAGTTATAATTTTTCCCCCATGATATGTTTTCCTTTATAATTATCCTGAAAGCTATAAATGTACAACAGTTTAGGTTTAGAGAAACATAAAAAATGACCCGTTTTTTTATACAAACAAAGATAAAAACATTTAAATAATTTTTATAGTAACAAAATAAAATAATTTTTGATTTAGATTATTTTTTTCATCTGTCAAAACAGTCAGATTTTGTGGTTTCAGCCAATAACAGCTCAGGATCCTAACAAATCATTGTGTTTTATACTGATTATTTTTTTCATCTGTCAAAACAGTTAGAATTTGTGGTTTCAGCCAATAATAACTCAGGATCCTAACCAATCATTGTGTTTTATACTGATAAAACCGCTTCATCGTTTTTGTTTTTTGATTAAACTGTGTTTACCTATTTGAGATGTCAAATGTAAACATTTATCAATTATTATTATACTAAAATGTATTGCAAATCTATGTTAATAACCAAATTTCAAAATGTATTTGTAAACTAACCTGTTCTTATTAGTTTATTTAAAACGCCTTTAACATTTTTACATACCTCACTTTAACACTAAACTTAAAATTAATTAAATTAAGAAAGACTTCATTTCATTCTTCTTCTTTGCTTCTATTAAGGCGCCGTTTCGCGGGGTAGCCAGTCAAAAAATCGCCTTGGTGGCCCTGTTTGTAAAACTATAACAGCTCAGGTTTCAATTTAAATTGCTAAAGAAAATTTTCAATATTTGTGTGTAAAGTGTCTTTTGCATAAATGACTATGTTCTCTGTTTTTAATACAAAATGATTCAAAAAATAATCCTTTCAAATACGACTCGTCCTCTGAAATTTTATAGATTAAATTTTTGATCTTCATACTCAAACGCCTTTATTTTAGGCAAAACCACTCAAACAAACTGATTTTATCAATCAGTTTGTTTTCGTGGTTTTTCCAAATAAAGCCGTTTTCGTGAAAACCAAAAATTTAATCGATAAAATTTGGAGGACTCGTGGTATTACCTTTGATAAAACCGCTTCTTCGTTTTTGTTTTTTGATTAAACTGTGTTTACCTATTTGAGATGTCAAATGTAAACATTTATCAATTATTATTATACTAAAATGTATTGCAAATCTATGTTAATAACCAAATTTCAAAATGTATTTGTAAACTAACCTGTTTTTCTTAGTTTATTTCAAATCGCCTTAACATTTTTACATACCTCACTTCAACACTAAACTTTTTGTTCATTAAATGTCAGTTTTTGAATACCTAAACACTTAAAATTAATTAAATTAAGAAAGAATTCATTTCAGACTATAAACATGGCACAAATCAATTCTTCTTCTTCGCTTTTATTTACGGCGCCGTTCCGCAGGGTAGCCAATCAAAAAATCACTTATGCCTTGGTGGCCCTTTATGTAAAACTATAACAGCTCATCATGAGGTTTCAATTTAAATTGATAAAGAAAATGTTCAACATTTTTGTGTAAAGTGTCTTTTGCATAAATGACTATGTTCTCTGTTTTTAGTACAAAATGATTCAAAAAATAACCTTCCAAATACCACATGTCCTCTCAAATTTTATAGATTAAATGTTTAATCTCCATACTCAAACGCCTTTATTTTAGGCAAAACCACTCAAACAAACTGATTGATAAAATCACGAGTGATTTTATCTCAAATCGTTGTTTTTTCTAAATAAAGCCGTTTTCGTGAAAACCAAAAATTTAATCGATAAAATTTGGTGGACTCGTGGATTACCTTTGATAAAACCGCTTCTTCGTAATTGTTTTTTGATTAAACTGTGTTTACCTTTTTAGAAATGTCAAATATAAACATTTAACAACTTTTATTTAGCATTATCAATTATTATTATACTAAAATGTACAAATTTCAAAATGTATTTGTAAACAAACCTGTTTATTCGTTTATTCACACACACACAAGATCAGTTTTTGAATACCCAAATACTTAAAAATCCATAAATCCCTTTAAAACTGATAAATGTCAAACTTTATATCCGAATTAAGCCAAACGCAATCACGTATGCCTTGGTGGCCCTGTATTTAAAACTTTAACAGCTCAATATTTTTTCTTTTGCATAAATGACTATATTCTCTGTTTTTAATACAAAATATTTCCTCTCAAATTTTATAGATTAAATTTTTCGTCTCCATACTCAAACGCCTTAATTTCAGGAAAAACCACCCAAACAAACCGATTTGAGATAAAATCATTCGTTTTGCGGACTCGTGATATTATCAATCAGTTTGTTTTCGTGGTTGTTCCAAATAAAGCCGTTTTCTTGAAAACCAAAAATGTAATCCATAAAATTTGGAGGACTCGTGGTATTATTACCTTTGATATAACTGTTCGTCAACTTTCCCAAAACATTATAACAAAATATAATCAAATTATGTAAATTAAAAATTAAGAATTATAGAAATCATCGCTAGTATCAATCAGATAAGCCTTTCGGAATGATTATCCGTTTTTATAGTATACTGGAACACCAATTAATAAACCATAATAATTATAAATAAACCCATTTGATAAACCGAAATTTATAGAATTATGAATATTAATGATTCGAACAACAAAAGCCGAAAGTTAGGTACAAAGCGACGGCGTATATTTTTGATCTTTAAACCAGTGGTGTGGGGGATACAAATTTCCAAGCTGCATTAATAACCGTAAGAAGGGTATATCTGAAATATAAATTTAAGTCATGATAAAATTCGGGAACTATAACTCCCTAATGTCTCCAAATTTTAGATGTCGTTATCAGAATGTCGGTTATATTCAAATCCTCAACAACTAGGCTTCATTGAGCGCAGATGCTGCTGGATAGAAAACTTCAAGACCATACTTATCTTACTAGAACCGTGGTTGATATCTCTGGGTAGCCATTCTATTAAACTTGCATGAATTAGGCCATCCTGAAGAACACCACCTCTAGGTCAAGTTCAGAGGTAAACTTTTTGAGAACATCCCATCCAAACAGGAGTCAAACAGCGAAACAGCCTGTCTTACATCTTCTTCATCAGTGTGAGGGACATTGTTTTTTATTCACCCTCTCTTGCAATGCTCATTTCTCTTCCTGCATTTCATTACTGGCTTGTCAGATCTTCTTTATGTCTACAATTTTCTCTATTAATAGTTTTTGCTGTATTTCACTTCTTCTCTTTCAATTTTCTTCATCTCACCATATTTTTTTTGAGTGTTTTTGTACTACTATGACTCTTTCTGTTTGATTTAATAAATTCTTTGTGATGTCCGATATTAAGGTTACCTACAACATTTTTGTCTCTCCTACACCACTGAGATTAAAGATTTTGATCTTACCGCTCCTGTCAATTTAATTAGACGGCTTCTGTTTCGTTATTTATAACGTCTTCTTGTAATATAAAAAATGACCGCGGGTCTCAGTGGGGAGCAATTCGACTTACGATAGATAATTCATAAGTAAAAACGTGATCTTCAATAAATTCCATAATTTTTATTTCAGAAATCAGATTCCACGATCTTTTTTAATAAGAAAAAGTAACGGTAATATTTAATAAAGATTTACTATTACCAAAGTTCGTTAAATCCCCCTTTAAAGATGTTTTACTGGGTCTTCTTAACGATGGGAGGGACAAGACGGGGTATTTAAAATTGGAGGCTCGATAAAACTCAAATTTTTGAACTTACATAATCGTTTATTTTAAAATCAACTTACGATATAATCAGTTTCACAAAATTTTGTCAAATTAGAAACAAATTATCGAAAGTTGAAATTAAAAACAAACTTGACTGTAAATAAGAATCAGTTTTGTTTGAACGCGAGAAAATTTGATTTATAAAAGGATAGTAATTATTTTCAACAGTTACAAAAAAACTATCATCACCTAATTAAAATACATATAAAAACGTTCTTCCTTATCTCTAACTAACCTATTATTACTATTAAAATGAATTTAATTTCTCTATTCAAAAGCGGTCTATAAATATTTAACTATTAATTTCAACGTGATATAGCGTGAACTTGATAACAAAAAAAAACTCGTCATCCAATTAAGTTCTTATTGAGACATTCAAATAATACAAAAATGAGTTGTATGTATCTGTATTGAATTAAGTTTTTATCATTGAACTAGTTGTTAAACTATTTCACCACAGGTAGATGTATTTAGATCTGCGGTACATATTAATACAATACTCATAATTTGAATCCAAATATGTTTGAACTATTTAAAAAAAAACTATATCAAAAAATTTTTGGAATTCTTGTTGAGCCTCATATTAACCTTCTTCGTAAAACTTTTGCATATTTTCTTTTGAATTCATCAACGAAATTATCAATCAATTCCAATATGTAGATATAAACCAGGTAAAGATAAATTCAAAAAGGAAACCATGTTGTCTATACTTATCTGGAACGTACCAAAACTAAAAAACTAAAAATATATCCCAATGAAACCAATACTCAAGACTAGAAAGGCAAAATACAGGGTGTCCCAGACTTAATTGACCACGCTATATGTCTTAGTATGAATGATGATAGTCAAGGATTGGACGAAAAAAACTTTCTTAATAATTCCTAAAAATACTTTTAGTTTGACATAAGCAGTTCATGACTAACTTGACAAAATCTTAAAAATTCGATAATTAACTTGCTTCTGAAAAAAATTCGTTTGGGTGCAGAATTAATGTCTTTATCAAAATTAAGGAAAATAAATACAGGGTGCTATTTTTTTAATAAATCTTTTTAATAAAGAATTTTGTTCGATTGAAATATCTGTTTTGGATAGCGTGATAAATTAAGTCTGGGGCAACCTGTATGTTTAAAAGAATTTTTAATCAGCAAAATTAAAGGAAATATATGTTAAACGGCATAATAGTTTTCATAGCAATCCTTTAAAATTAAAAATTTTGGCGGTATTTTAGTTAAATTGGGAAATTTAAGAAAAACCTACGTGACACCACGAAAAACACGAAAAACAGACTGAAAAATTCGTTTCAATACCATATAATCCCACTTACACCAAAGGACTTACCAGCGTTTTCAAAAAAGCGGTTTTAAGTTTAGTTTTTCAGTCTAACAACCCTTTGAAACAGTTATTAGGTAATCCCAAGGATAAAAACAGTAATTTGGAAAAAAATTGTATTTACGAAATTAGTTATGTGGATTGTGATAGAAAGTATGTTGGGCAGATTAGACGATCTGTACAGGTTAGATTTAAAGAGCACATGGCTCTCTTAAAATATGGACGTACGGAAAAATCTAGTATAGCCGAACATGCTTTCAATCAAAATCATAGAATAAGTATAGACAATGTAAAACTACTTAAAAATGTAGCCAATAATAAATTGTTGGACGCATTTGAAAGTATAGAAATAGGTAAATGTAAAACTAGTTTAAACAGAGACAAAGGACCAATTCCTCTTAGTCCGCTTTTTAGTTTAATCCGTCAGTTACGGGCGGGTTAGTTATCCTTGGCTGATTAGGTCACCGGGGATGACGGTGCTCGGCACCGCCGGGGGAGGGGGTGTTAGTCATTTAGTATAAATAGCTGTTAGAAATAGTTAATTGTTTAGTCTATCATCAACCCCTGATGATGCCAACATAGTTGGCGAAACGCGCGTAGAGTATGTTAAAATTGTGTTTTGGTTGAGAGGTCGATAATCCACGATTACCAACAAACAAAAATTAATATTATTCGAAAATAGACCGCAAAGTTAAGCAAATTAAACCGCTGGTGGAAGAACTTCTAACTCGATGCCAACCAACGCAAGAACAAGAAGTAGATGGCACGCGCTAAACTGGCGTAACTAACATGATGGACTTGACATTACTGTCAATCAATCCTTTTATTGAACAACACCTGGTTATGTGGACGCTTTGTTACGATGAGGAAGTGATACACAATCGAATTCCACTACGGCCATTATGGATACGTATTCAAATCGGTTGATTTTTTAAACAATATTAATTATTAGAAGAGTATGCGGGTACAGGGTGTGGTCGAAAGAAGGTACCATCTTATAATCTTAAGCATTATTTTTATATTCGAGTTACCATGACATCCCGTCAAAAATAAACACAGCGACTTAAGATTTTTTTAATAGTAATTTATGTATCAAGGAAATTATAAGGGTCTTAATTCCCAAAGGCAAGGTTTGCGTCCCGAGGGCCTCTGGCCTGAGGGAAAGCAATTGTCTGAGGTAACATGGATCCGAAAAGTAACTAATATCAATACCAACATGATGTGAATATGGTTGGCATTCATCAAAGAAGAAAATTAGTGTTAGTGCGTTGGGATCGGGTGGGGGAAGGGTTGGGGGCAGGGGTAAGAGGTGTCAAGAGGTGGTGATTTTAACAAGGAACCATAATTACAACACCATTTCATTATAATTCGCGTATAACAGAAGGAATTCTGCATTTTTTGACATTTTTTAGCGAAAATTGAAAATTGACCTTTTCTTCGAAGCGCCATATCTCGGTAAAGAATTGATATAATCAAAATTGTAGGAAATTTAACGCTGTACAACAAATTATAGAAATGACTTTGCCGTATGACGTAAGGGAAAAAAACAATTGAGGAAAAACTGGAGGAAGGTCGAAAATTTTGCAGTTTAAAAAACAGATATTAAAAAAAGTATGTACTAGAGAAAGTAAGATCATTTAGAGATGGCATAGGTGGCTCAATTTTTTGGGTAAAAATCCTTTAAAATATGGATAGTTTCGAAAATAAGTAATTTACAAAATCACTAGTAGAAATCATTATTGGCCAGAGATTGGTTAAATCTTGGCCCAATATTTTTCAATTGGGATAATATTGCCAATTACTATACAATATTGGTCGGATATTGCCAATGGATTTTAAACCAATATTGGTATACCAATATTGGGCCAATATCATTCTAATATTAGTTTTCCAATATTGCTAAAAACAATATTGCCCCAATATTGTTTATACCAATATACTAATATAAATTTTCTACTTTTGGCATAGCAGATTTTATGAATTAACTAGTCATTTTCTTATCTATGATAACCAATTTGTTTTATTTTATAAAATGCAAAATAGAATCAAAATTAAAATTATTAACAAAATCGTCAATTATTTTTTTTAAATATGTGTTAAGTGAAATTATAGAATTAGAAATTCTTACTATAGCAAAACTTTGGAAATAAGTTACTTCTTTTCAAAATTGTAAAGCTCTGACAGCAACGTCGCAAATACCCGACTGGACCTAACGCAAGTGTCGCAAGGTCGATTTTGCGATTGTGAGTTGTGAGAACAAAGGACAAAGCAGTCATTTTGTATTTGTGGAAGAAATTGTTTTGGCTCAAGTGAATATTAGTAAGTGAACAATAAACAATAATCGTTAATAGTGACTGAATAGCAACAGTGGTAGCACGCAAGTACATTCTTAATTATAATTACTTCAAATTTGATCCCTCCAGTAAACGTAACCTCAATCTCAACCACATTGCAACATATATTTTTTAGGAGCTATTCGAGAAAAGTTCCCTTCATCTAAGGACAAGGAGATATTAAAAAGAGAGAAAAAATAATGACACAAAAAATAATGATTTTTAATATTTTTTTAAATAAATGATCAATATTAACCAATTGTCTTATTTCAATAGTGACCGAATATTGTAAAGAAATATTTCACCAATATTGTAAAGAAATATTTAACCTGTATTGCAAAATGTTCACACTTCTATATTGGCCCAATATTGGGTTCTAATATGTAGCCAATGTTCGGCAATACTTAGCCAATATTGGACCAATATTGACTTTCCACTAGGGATATTCAGAAGATGTAATAATATTTAAAGTATTGTATTGTAAAAAATTAAAATATACAGTAAAAATCTGAAAAAACTAAAATTTTACACGATTGGATAATTGTGGTGAAAAAAAAAAACAGTTGGCAACGTTGGAATAGCCAGTTTATCAGTATAAAACAGAATGATTGGTTAGGATCCTGAGCTGTTTTGACAGATCAAAAGAATAATCAGTATAAAACACAATGATTGGTTAGGATCCTGAGCTCTTATTGGCTGAAACCACAAAAATCTGACTGTTTTGAGAGATGAAAAAAATAATATTATACAAATACGTCGGAAGAGTAAAATCTACTGCACCTAAACAATAAAACAATGAGAATCAAACAGTTTTTAATATCTTTTTGTCCTTTTTCAGCACAAAGGTGAGTCCATTAACGTCCTCCTGCTAATGACACTTAGAATTTTCACAAGTAATATTATAATCGTCTCTTAGACCATAAAGTATATATCATGTGAATATACGTGAATGTTTCGGTTTTATACATGTTTACCCTCATTGTCTTCTTATATTAGGCATGGGAATACGTTCACAGAAAATAATTATAGGTTATTATCGGCTATAGAGATTTTTAAACTTCGAATCTGATACACAATATTTTATTTCAGACAGACCACCAACATTGCATCGACATTATTATAACAAAGAAACTTTTACTCGACAATTTCGTCGCCGTATTTAAGCCAAATTAGTGGTAATAAGGAAATTCACTTAAATCATTAATTATATCTTAATAAGGTTATCAAGAGATGTGAAAGAAGACAATGGCGTTATGAGGTGTTTAACATTTTTTTTCTAAATTGGAACAAATTGTAATGTACGCTAATAAATTTGCTCGAAAATAAATTATTGCTTAATTATACCAATGATGAGTTTGGAGATACATGTTACCGTATCCCCTTTATTAATTTATTTAAACTATTGTTTCAATGCCTTTATTTGTGACTTAAAAGACCAATATCAGACATTTTCACTTAGAGGAACAGTTAAATATATTCTAATGGAATTAAAACTGTCAAAGCAATAACTACGTTTTTACAAATGTCGCTTGCCAACAAGGGGCTATTTAAAAACTAGCAATTTAAATAAAGTGGGGATAAAAAATAATATAGTGGAAATAATTTAAAATAATTTGAAAATGGATCTAAGAGATGGTAAAAGATTAGGATTAAAAAGACAGGAAGAAGTGGAAGAGAGCAATAGATGAACAGGAAGAAATAGAAAATGTAGACAGTTCAATAACAAAAGATCAAGAAGAAGAGAATGATGGAATAAAGATGATATTGATGGGGTTAAGAAGATTAAGGAAAGAAACGAATAAATATTGAGAAGATTTGGGAAAGAAAATGGGAAATATGGAAGATGAAATGATTAAAAATAAGGAAGACTTGGGAAAAATGATGGTAGACAAAATAAAAACAAAGAAGAAATAGCGAATGAGATAAGAAGAAAAAAAAGAGGACAAAGTTATAGACAGAAAATAAAATAGAAGAGACAAAAAAAGAAATAAGAGTGGAGATGACAGCTAGAATGGAAGAAGTAGAGGTATTACAAGAAATAAAACTAAAATAAACTGAGAACAAGTTAAATAAAGAGATACAAGATAACAAAAGTAACATCAATTCCAGAATGGGAAAAATTGAAACTAGAATATAAACGAACAAAGAAGAGATAAACAAAATTTAAAGAGAGATTATTAAGAATAATAAAAATATTCAAATAATAGAAGAAACATTTTATGAACAGATACAAAACAATTTTAATATATCTGAAGAAGAAAATAGAAGAACAGAAAAAGATTTAAATGGAGATATCGAAGATATAAAAGATACTATTAGATCATTTAGAGAATCACCCATGGTTACAGCATAAAATTAACTATAAAAAAATTTTGTAATAAATACATTCATTAAACACCCTGTATAGGTACAAAAAATCGATCAAGATTAAAACTTGGATTTGCTAGGTCATTCTTTAATAACATTTTTATTATATCGATTTAATCGAGCAGCGGTAGTTCTTGTTTCAATTTGCTTATCAAGATATCCAATAAAAGTCATCTAATCAGATTTATTAGATATAATTCAAGCATTTAATTCAGGTGCCGGTTACAAAATATTTTGATCTAATCATCAACAATTTTAATTCAAATTAGTTTTAAATTCGAGCTACGGGTGGCTTTTCTTAAATATTTAATCGGATTATTTTTGTCCGTGATTTTGTATGTTACAATTTTAAATTATAATTGTTATAATTTTCTGGAAGAAGATGCGGATGTTATTTGTGACACTGTATATCATATTTTATATCTAAATAAATAATTCTAACCGCCTGCTAATTTAAGTTAATTTAAAATAAATTGGAGCAACATTTGCTAGACTGGATCACTAACAATGATTGTAAAATGCATATATTATTTATGTTAGAATTAGTAATGCGTAGATTATTTATGTTAGAATTATTAATAAGGACTTTGATTTGTAAGGAAGCTAAAACAATGTTTTCAAAACAGTATTTTGGCCAGACGGTAAAAAAATACTAAATTAGCAATTTTGCAACATAAGTAACAAATTAAATCAAACATCGTTTAAACTATTTCAGATAAATTATTTTATTACAGACAATAAATGAGCTCAAAGTTCATAAAATTTATAAATCACTAGGTACCTGCGATGGAATGCAGTAAAACAAGGTTTTCAGATTTTGTCCCAAAATCACCCGAGGCACCACTTCCTAACATACATGCATCTTTGTTCTGACTCTCTTGCAAATACTCATGAGGTTGAAAAACTATGTCTTTATACAGACAACCGTTTTGGTGTAGGTTTCTTTGACATTTGAGGTTAGAAAACTTCTTGGGAGGGATTAAAATTAATTTTTCCTACGACTGCATCTGAAAATGGAGTTTTTCACACACTAGGCAACTCCTGAAAATAGAGTTTTTCACACAGCGTGTGAAAAACTTTTTCGCACACTACAAATTAGTTCCTTATATTTACCTATAACAACAATTGCGATTGTTGAGCTGCATAGTAACCCATAGTAACCGATATTCCTTTTTTATTTGTAACGTCAAAGAAGCGTTTTTTCCATAGAATAAGTTTTAAAAATGTGTGATTCTGCCGAAATTTTGAAAAAAGCGACCCTAATTAGTGATGAGCTATTCCCAAACAAATCCAAGCACCGATATGAAGCTGCCTTTGAACAATTTATGAGATGGTGATCCGCAAACAACGTTGAAACTTTTTCAGAAAATGTTTTTTGGTATTTTTTGAAGAATTATCTAAAAAGTATAAGTTTTCGACGCTGTGGTCGACATTTTCAATGCTCAAGGCAATTTTAAATATTAAGGAGAACATAAATTTGAGAAAATACAAGAAACTTCAAGCATTCCTTAAACGAAAATCAGAAAATTATTTGCCGAAGAAATCTGCGATCCTGACAGAGGATGATTTAAGCCAGTTCCTGCAGACAGCACCCGACGAGACATTTTTACTTGCTAAAGTAAGCATAAGAACTTATGAAAAAAATCATTTAATACAACATATTTCACTATAACCCAAGACATGAGTAGGCTCGTTAGGCTCGTCGTAATCAACAGTAATTTTTTTCTTTATTTTTAGGCAGTGGTAGCAGTTGGACTATCTGGAGCCTGTAGAAGGGAGGAACTGTGCTACTTAAAAATGGAAGACATGACAGACTTCAACGGTGCAATGCTGATCAAACTTACGAATACAAAAACGAAGATTCCTAGATCTTTTACAGTTTCTGGAGGCCTGTATACCATCCTGAAGAAATACTCCGCTCTACGCCCTCCCAGTTTAAAGACAGGGCGTTTTTTTTTAAACTACCAAAAAGGAAAATGCACCAATCAAAATGTAGGCGTTAATAAAACAGGCAGCATGGCCAAAGAAATTGCTAAATTTTTATCGCTGGAAAATCCGGAATCCTATACGGGTCACTGCTTCAGGCGATCTTCTGCTACAATTTTGGTAAATTCTGAATCAGATTTACTAGCCCTTAAGAGACATGGAGGATGGAGGTCAAGCGCTGTGGCCGAAAGCTACGTTGATGATTCAATTAAAAATAAAATGGATGTTTCAAAAAAAATTGAATCGTCAGTGTTGTGTCCTTCTCTGGAAGCCGAAGTTGAAAAACAACCTACGGTTATAGATTCGGCTAAGGAAGAAAGTACTGAAAATGCTTTGACAATTATTTCTGTTCAAAAGGAGATAAAAAATACTGCCATTCCTTTAGTGAACATAACAGGCTGTAGCAACTTTACAATTAACATTAAGAATTAGTAGATTTAATTTTGATGTTCATAAATACTTTGTTTTCTAATTAATAAAAATTACGTAGGTATTTGGTTGCTTTATTTTGCAGTTGTAGGAAAAGCATTGTAAAAACCTCGTTTGAAAACCTTTTTTCACACTCGCTCGACAAACTGTATCGCCGTGCGAAAAAAGTCGTTTTCAAAACTTGTTGTTAACCATCGAGCGGGCGCGCCAGCGGCAGATTGCCGTAACTTTTTGTTTTTGTGTTATAATTAAAATGTGACGATTCCTTCGAAACTGGGCATTTAGGTATTCCTTGTTTATGTTATTGACTCCGCTTATCGACACATCTGGTGCAATATAATATTTCTGTTCAGTTGGTACAAGCGAAAGTTCCAAACCAGATCGAATTTGCAACGTGTTTGCGGCAGATTTTATTTGTTACTAATTTTTTTAGTTTACCTAGATGGTTTGTTTTGGAAATGTTATATATATTCTTTTTTACTATAATAAAATGATTAGGAATGGCATATTTGTCTTATTTTACTAAGTAAAATAAATTTTCTTCGTTATTTGTAAACTACAAACATGAAAAACCAAATGCGGCAGATTGCCGCGGCGCGCCTTCTCGTGTAATTCTAAAAACCGCGCCCGCTCGAGGGTTAATTCTCAGTAATAACACAGTACATACAGTAATTCCACTTCGGCCAATTTCTGGTTGTAAGTTTTCAATGCGCATTAGCCAGGAGTTGCGAGTGTTGCGACTCCTGGCTAATGCGCAAACGACGAGTTTAAGAACGACCGGCACTCCTTCCATAGTTGCCGCATTTAAAAAATTTTATCCAATCTACTGTGTAATCAAATACTATTAAACGAACAAGGTTTGTATGTGTGTGTGTGTGTGTATGTGTGTCCAGAGGATCTCGAAATCCACTCGTCAGAATTCAATGAAACTTTCAGGGTAGACTAATTCCTATCTAAATCGGCGAAAAATGTAGGTCCCATGTCTGTGAAAATTCGATCTTCCGAGATATTTACAAGAAAAGTTAAGCTTTTAGTTTTATTTCCTAGCAATGGCACATAATAATAATTTGTTTCTATAGTAATATATACTATAAAGGATAGATGAGTACAGTCAAAGTGGGGATATAACGTCACATTCCATAGGCGTACTTTGCAAAATAAGTTTCTATAATATAAATAAGGTGACAGCATATCAAATATATATACGCACTTCGTAGATTAAATTTTCAAGTTATATTATTTACAAAAAATAAAAATAAACTTTATGCATCCGACACTTTAACATTGAACGAATTAAATTTAACCAATAAATAACAAGGAGGATTATATGTTGGGATTAAATTAAATCTCTTGGCATTAAAAGTAACGCTTCAGTACTTACCTAAACTCAAAGATTAAAAAAAAAGTTAGTTCAAGAACTATCTTTAAAAGTCACTGTCTTCACTAAAACTACTGGCATCACTATAATTGTCTTTTCTGATGTTTATTATTATCGGTTCTATTAAATTATCCATTGATATATCCACTTTCCTAAATGAATTTTCCACATTTTTAAACATGATCAATGCATTTTCCCCAATGTTCTCTATTTACATCTGAAACTGCCTTCAAAAACAAATTTCGCACATCAGGAAATTTAAATGTTTTATTGTTTTGAGAAACATAACCTTTTAATAATTGAGACCAGATCAGTTCAATGGAATTTAACTCTGCGTGGTTCGGAGGAAATCTGAGAATTTTAATTCCTTTTTCTCTGGCCATCTCATCCATAATATATTTTTTGAATTTGTTTTTATGTTGCCTTGCTATTACTAATAATTCTGCCTTCAAGGATTTAGGAGGACTGATAATATTTTTAGAATGAAGCCATTTTGAAATATATATTAATACAAAATTCTGAATCAATTAAAATACATACGATACGGCTATGAATAAATAAAGTGTGACTTATCTGTCAAAAGAACAAATTTATTACAGTAAAAACCATGGAAACAAGAATCTAGACAAAAACTATATTAGGCCGATCAGATGTATTAAAATTTAAATTTTAACTACAAATAAGCATTGAAGGATGAGGTAAAAATAAAATTTCTACCTCTTGAACCTGTACTACGTTCTGCAAATTAAATACTGCACTCCTTTCTTCTGTATAGTATAGTAGTAAAAAGGTTTGACTTTATTTAATTTCTGGCATTTTAATCAGAAAGAATTCAATTTTAAATTTGTCGCTTTATATAAAAAAGGAAAGGTTCATTTGACGGACATAAATAATTTGCTTGTCAAATGACAGCCATCTTATTAATTCAAAGTTGAAAATACAACGTTGCCAATTCAATTTCAGAAATCATGGGTTTAGGTAAATATTTATAGGAACATTGAGTAACACTGTTAAAATGGACACCTGTCTTCCCTTCCCCGATAATGTGAGACTACCCCTTACGGCTACTATTTTATTATGCGGACAGTTTTAATATTTAAGTTTTCATGATCAGAGAGAGAGAGAGAGAGAGAGAGAAAGAATTTTTGAAAAAATATGATATCAATATCTGCCACACCTCGAGAGTCTGGTCACAGGTATTTGTGGAGGTTTTTACCCAAGTATGAATATCAGACCTATAATTTTCCTTCACTGCAGATCAAAAAATAATAAAATCAATTGAACATAGAGTTTTTCTTATATAGTGATAAATAGAGTGAGCTGAGCGATCTTCTGTTGACGGGACGTGTGCCCTACACGCTGCTGTTGCACGTCCCGGAAACGGGGCCTGTCCACCGTGACAATTCACGAAGATCAAGCGTCAGTAGAAGTTGCCCTAAAAGGGTGAAATCCCCAGAAACTAGGCAACTTTAATGCATTTAACTAACCTCTGTGACAAGCAGTTGATAAACGTCAACAACATCTGCAGCCAATTGAAAATTAACACTGACAGCTTTTTTAATTTTCCCGCCTACTTTCAAGCCAATCGCCAATCAACTTTTTATTTATCTCCCTATCAGTAGTTCAAGTAGATGTCGCCCACTCCGTGATTTTCGCGAATTAATTAATAATTTGTCATGTTATAAATATACTTAAATTATATACTCATTGGGCTGCTTAAAAATGTAGATTTGAATATTAAGAGCGAAGCTCGGTGACCAGATATTATATTAGAAGTGTTATAAACATTTCATAAAGTAGTCTCTTATTTTATCAAATTCTGGATTTAGGAATTTTTATCAATGAGGCGTTAATCCCTATGTATGTTCCACTTATTTCATTGAAAACTGATCATTTTTGTGACAATTCTACAATAGCATCTCGAATTATGATAATTTAACAATTCATATATTAATAAATATCTATCTATCTATGTTTTTATGAGGTGTCATGCATTCTTGGTTCTTGTTTTCTTAAAAAAATTGTATTGACTATGTACATGGTATGCAATAAATTTCTTTCTTATATATTAGGAATGTGAAATGTCAACTGAAATGGGAAAAATAAATATTTTCGTAATAATCTCTTGCATTTTTTTAACAACGAATATAGAATGGCTGTATTAACTTTTTTAAACCACGTTTGAATAGCATCGACCCATAATCATAAAACTCATTTTTTGTTCATATAAAAATATATGCCAAATCTCAACTCGACTAGAAATGGTTCAAATTTGTACTAATAAACGTATAGATGAAGTTAATATAAGTGTGGCAATAAAGATAATCGTGAGATTAGAAACAAGTTTTCATACTTTTCGGGCCTATATCTCAAAAAGCATTCGAGACCTCCGCTTTTTGACTTCAAATTCGTGTTCAGGAGACAAAAATACGTAAGAATCACCAAACATTTTTTTTTTATCTCGGGTGCATCCGATTAAATGAATTTTACCTCATTGAAAACTGCATAATTAATTTTTACTACTTTTCCATGTTTCCAACCTTATTTGCATAGACTGAATTTTAGCGAGCAGTTTATATCAATAATTGATATATCGAGCAGTGTATATATGAGCATTGTTAGGGATCGTGGCGGGGAGAAATGTCATTACTGTCAATAGTGTCAATACCAGTGCGAATATAAAAAATGAAACTGCTGGACACCAATATCAAAGGTACCGACGCTAAGTGGCACTACTGTATGTACTGTGGTAATAACGTATAAAGGTATTTCAAGGTATTTCAATCATGGATAAAATAATTAAAGGAAAATTAAGTTGCCTGCGACTAAAACAAATTCTTGAAGAGCACTATGTAAGTATTAACTTGGCACATAGATAAGTTGTCTCATATTCAATTGCTCCATAAAATAAATTTAGTCTGGATAAACATTTATTTCCCCTTCCCTATCTTGCTTCAATTTCTCGTAGAGTGCTTTGGTTTTCTCATTCCCATTCATAACAAATACACTACAAATCAAATCCAGTAGTGGACAATAATAATTTTTGAATATCTCAAATTGAAATAAACGGTTTCTCTGCGTGTAACCGCATACGAACAAAATTTATTTTCCCAAATTCCACAAGTAAAACACAGGTGGTTCAACTTTATGTCACCGTCTATATTTTCTTGTTACAAGCTGTGTGCTATGGAACGGTGGGCATTGTTAAATTAAAATAAAATCTGTAAATTACTGACGGAGAATGTTTTTCAAGAGCGCAACCGCATTCAAATACCATTATGGTCGGTCTTAAATTTACTTTTTTCGAGTGGTTTATGATTTTCCAGCTTGTAATTGTGACATTACGGGGGAGAACGCTATAATAACAATAACGTGTAATGTGGCCTTTAGTTCGGACACGCGTTAAGTCGCTGAATTTATTTGTTTCTTATTTAAATAAACGGGTTGGTACTATAAGAGGTAGCTAAGCGTGAATTTTTTTCATAATGGATGTTATTGTGTAAAGAATTTTGTTGTTTCTTCGGTAATAAAAAATTCAATTTCTTTATTACCTACTGTTACACACAAACGATTCATCGCAGCAATCTGAATCTGCAAAAATATAAGCAACTTTATTTAATATAACAACTATTAATAAAAATAAAATTTAAGTATATTGTATTTTATGGCCAAAATCCCAAGCATGTTCGTGTATTTTTGTTTTTTCTAATTGGTTATTCTTAATGTATGATTGATGTTCATTAAGTCTTCTATGAAAAGATATAAATGTTTCTCTCATATAAAATTTATTACATTTTATGTATTATTTGTTTGAAAAACTGTTCTAAAATTAAACTTATTGCCAATAATAGTGACAAGAAATTAAATTCACTATTATTCAACAGTAACCTTAATCTGTATTTAAATTTTAATGTAAACGCCTAGACACGTCTGCCAATTTATAAAATCAAACAGCAGAAATCGCAACGACCCGCATAGCGTCAGCTGAAAATTTATTAATCATCCTGTCACATTCGCTCAATGTTTACGATTAGATTGCTATCTCTTCAACACCACAGAACGGAGTCATCTTCGACTTATAAGGGCTTATACACGGTTTATTATTTTCTAAAATGTGTACCAATTATAATTATCCTTGCGAATCGGGTATAACAAATAAAGTGCTAATTAAAAACAAAAACTTATTCCGGATATTGCAGATGCTTGATCGAGCACTATCCCCTGAATATGGAACGGCCCTAATTGCGTGTTATTTTTTTTTAATTGAAATTATTTACAAGGACTCAAATGGCCATAAATCTTCATAAAGGGGCACAATTCAATCTGGGTTTTTATAGGTGACAAAAAATCATTTTAGTTTTTTTCTAAAAAATGATGCTACAAAACGGTCAAGCAGGAAAGAAGATGAGGTCAGCAACAGGTGGATAAAGCGAAATAGTAATGAAGAAAGAAAGAAATGGGATGCGACGGGAACGAGGAAGGACAAATATAGATTTAGGATACCCAATAAAGAATCAATAGAGGTAAAAGAGAGATAGAGGAATACCAATACAAAGATGGACTGATATGATAAAAGCTGACAATTAAAACAAAGTAAACAGAGGTGGAATCAATAATTCTTGATATATTTAAAACATAGAACATAGGGATTGGTTGCTTTTGGTCAGACATATCTATAGTAAGTGGCATTCAATTGGATGAGGTTTAGCCTCTTTAATTATCTCGTCGTCATCACTTTCCTCGGATCATTAATACTGACTTTACCTAGTACTGACTCTACCGTATTATAATTGTTTAAAAAATGAAGTTGTCCAGATAGAATCTATAAAAAAATGAAGGATTCCGATCCTGGAAGGCCTTGACGAGTGAGTAATTAATTAGGCCCCGGGCGGGCTATATGTCGTGTTCCAAGGATAGAACGATTACATCAACATGCGGTGGTATTATCAGGACCGTGAGTCGGCCCAGCCTTCCCGATCTGATCTTCCGATAACCGTCGAAGATAAGCGAGATCGTCTCGTTGTGAGTTCGACCTTCCACGTCCTTAATTAATGCAATTAAGCCTCTCATATACAACAACCCCCTGTAGATAATATCGGAAATCGGATAAGAGACACAGAGACCATCAGGCGGCACTGAATTATGTCACCAAATCCCAGTACTCGAGTGCTAAGAGCCGATAATTAGGTGGTATCTTCATGTGTTGCTTTCTAGATTGTGATTTTATCATTTCGCGCGTCACTGGATACGATGCGTGCGACAAAATGCTTGTTTGCTTCACGCAGTGATCGTTTCACACTTACTGAAGGAATTACTTCAGTTTTAAAAGGGTCAGCGTCACATTTTCGTTAAGGTTATTCATTTATTTATTCGACTTGTTAAAATAATAGTAAATGACCGTTCTAAAGTCGTAATACGAGCACATTAAGTCCGCAGTCATAACCGGACAGGGTGTCATCAATCTTTTTTGCCAACTCGCCAAGAGGGGAAAAGAAGATTAACTGTACACCAGCGCCAACTTCCTGCTGGTCTACTAAACGCGAAATCCACAGGTCGCTATTGTTCGCTAACTGAACCCTCCATTAAATCTGCAATCGTTTTAATGCCTCACCATCATCAGTCATACTACCCGAGGTTTTGTAATTACAGAAACAAATCAGGAATTCGAGCTTTTAAAGATGGAATCTATCGACTGTGTTTCACAATTTTAAGGTGTAAATATAACACATAGAAATAACTATTAACTCCACCAAAAATTTAGTATCTACTAGGTACATTTTGTCCCAGAAAAATCTAGGTGCAATAATTATTAACGAAAAGGTTAATGGGAGTTGCAATACTTTTAGACGATTTTTGCAGCAACTTTTAACTCCCTATGGAGCCATTTTCAACTGAATAGAATGTCGTAACTTGTATATAACATATAATATTCCAACAAACATAAGTAGTACACATTTCATTCGAACAAACTTGCTAAAGTGCGTTTATATTAATAAAATCGTTGTAGACATTTGATATCTCCGAGTGATAGCATTAAAAATTACGAGTAATTTATTTATCATTAGGCCGCATTTATTACGAGAAGGCAGATTTTAATTAATTTTGTTTATTTGCTTAGCTGTGAACCTGCATATAAGGTTTAATAAAAACGTTGATATCTATTAAAAAAAAACTTGAATAATTATAATTAAGTGTAGATAGTTATTTAACAAGAAACGATTTATGAATAGGAATTGTCAGTTTCGACATCGCACCTATACGGGGTGTTTCGAATATCAAAACCACATTTATCATTACTGATACAAACATTTTGCCTATGATAAATGACAAAAGAAATTATTTTTCAACATATTCTCTAACTTTTTTCATAGTTTTCCTAATTTTTCTATGCCATACTATTTAAGATAACCCTCAAAATGGACGTCCATTACCATATCATGGGTTTTGTTAATCATTTCTTGAAGCGTCACCTTAAAAAATTCATTTTAAGGAGATTTAAAATTTCCCTGCAGGTTTATGCTCATATGGTCACTGATGAGTTCCAGATATCTTCCAGAAATGGAGAAAGACAATCAGACAGTCATAATGCAAAAATTTGTATTGGGAAGAAAGCATGAAATCTTTATCTTTATCAATTTGTTACATTCGCAAAATTTTAAAGAGGTTTCTGATACTACTAAAACTAAAACTAAGAGAAGTCTTGAAACATCTCCAGGGACAGCTATTGTATCTATCTATCTGTTGATAGGGTGTCAATACACTGCGACCTTCTGCAATTGTAATCACTCGACCATCGATCAAGTTCACAGGATCACAGATAATAAGGAGCTATTGACAAAATATGGCATGAAACCGAAGTTGTTTTTGCTACTTATCAGAAAGATATTTTAGCAGGTGTATTACAAATAGAATACCATCAAAACATGCACGATGACTTCAAAGTTCACAGTGAAGTCCGAGAAGTAACAGGAAAAGGCCACAAAAACAACTGTAAAGCCTTGGCCAACGAAGCAGGAGAAATCATCGACGCTGAGAAAAAGAAGGAGGCCTGGACAACATATCTAGAGAATCTATTTCATGATGTATGCAAAGAACAAAAACCAATTGTAAGAGAGGGACCGGCAATTCTGAAATTCGGAAATGAAGCCACGGAAAGCAGCTGGTCTGGACCAAATACAGACTCAATTCCTAAAGTTACTAAACGAAGATAAAATCAAATGGCTAACTAGAATATTTAACAACATCTACTTAACAGGAGAAATTCCAGCAGACTGGTTGAGGTCAGAATTTATCACACTGCCCAAAAAAGCAAGTGATTTTAGAACAATAAGTTTGATGAGTCATCTCTTAAAGCTGTTTCTCAAGATAATACACAAAAGAATATATAGACTTTGTGAGGAACAGATTTCACCGAATCAGTTTGGGTTTGTGAATGCCCTCGGTACAAGAGAGGCTCTATTTGATGTTCAGGTGTTGTTTCAGAGATGTAGGGATGTCAGCTGTAATGTATATGCTTGCTTAATCGATTACCAAAGAGTGTTTGACCGAGTCCAACACGATAAAATGGTCGACATACTGAAGCAAATAGGAATTAGTCAAAGGGATGTAAACATAATTATAAACTTACATTGGAACCAGATCAGTTTTAAGAATGGATGGCAGTCACATGGAACAAATAAATATACTGCGAGGAGTGAGGCAAGGAAGTATTTTGTCACCCATCTTATTTAACATGTAATCAGAATACATCTTTCGAGAAGCACTCGACAACATTGAGGAAGGAATGACTACAAACGGTACTAAACTTAATAACATAAGATATACAGATGATACCATCATATTTGCAGATAATCAGAAAACTAAAACCAAACTCCTCATGGTAAGTAAAAGAAACATCGCGGAAGACAGTTTATACATCAATCACAGTAGAATACAAAGAGTAAGCCAGTACACATACCTGGGGACAATCATTAACGAGAGACTCTTGCGATCGACTGTGATCTGGATAAAGTTAGAAACAAACAATTTTTTGTTTCTTCCCTGATTGTTGCTCTATTAAATCTTCTTACGACGAAGTTTCCATGGAGGTCTTGATCTTCATTTTCAATGTGATTAATCGATTTTAAAATTTTCTGTAAGTGCAAAATGATACATAAGAAGAAATGCGTTTGTTTAATTTTTGATTAATTTTTTTTATTCTCGTACTATAAATAAATGCAGGGCATCCGCGGTGCGCGAGCCAAGCCCACGGAAAGTGCACCTCTAACCCACGCGAAAGATGTTAAGTTGGCGTAGACGACCATCTGGTTCGGTTTTCTATCCATTCAGACACACAATTTGTTGATTTGATTCATTCAAATCATGGACTCACTCGTATATTTATACATGTTGGTAGTAAGTTTGTTTCACGCTAGTAAATATTCATTACCACCGTTGAGTTATTTTATTATTTCTTTACCGAGGTGTAAAAATGTTCAGACGCCCAGATTGAGGTACGGCGGAAGTGAATTTGGTTTGTTTGTTTGAATATAATATAATATAAAAACAAAGATAGGTACTTGGTTATTCGAAATTTAAAGAGGAAAACTGTGCGGTCTATTTACATCGGCTGATTTCATAAATCAAGAACTTTTCCCTCTAATTTTCCTTTTCCCCTTTAGGACTACTAACTTCTTTCTGTGGCGAGCTATTTCCAGCTTGTTTTCTACCGCCACCTTTTAATTCGGAGCACCGAGAACTCAATTCTACGGATGAGCTCCTCGGTGTCTTCAGTCTCCTCAATGATAGCTCTGTCAAACCTTGCGACTCTATGTTGAGCACTTCATCGTACAGCAGGTTCCACAGAAGAGGCCCGAGCAACGATCCCTGTGAAACCCCCGCGTTTACATTCATATCCTTACTTTTTCAGATCTGAATCCTCCTGTCAGATAGGTAGCTATCTACTACATCCATCAGATAGTTTCCTGTCCAGTGCCTTCATTATTCCCTCTCAGGATGCCGTATTGAAAGCATTCTTTTCTCGAGTTCTTTACTATTTTCAGAGTCCTCTCTATGGCTTGTATTGTTGACCTGACTTTTCTGAAGCCTTAGTGCTTATCAGAGAGCTTACCTCCATCCTCGATTTGTTTTTCCATACGGTTTTTTATTATTTTTTCGTATAGCTTGCCAAGGATACTGAGTAGACAAATGGGTTTTAGTACGCCTGAATGAAATGGTGGAGTCTGAATCTGAAATTGGGGAATAAAGTTTGGGGTACTAAGGTCTCCCCAGAGATGGGGAGTTGAGAAGATTGGAGAGGCAAGGAAAAATTAATTTATAGAAGTTTTTAAAGGGTTTTTCTATCGATGGATTGGTGAAAGTGATGTTGTCTGAAAGGTTTCCTTTTAGATAAATGTTTTCATAAGATTAGTAAGTAAAATTTCATTTTAAACTGTCATATTTGTCCAGTATTTCCCCCGGTACAATAACCCTTCTCGAATAAAAAGAAGAACAAGAATCTAAAGGGCAAAGTTCAGATGGTGATCAGTTAAATCCTCATATTAATTTCACCTTCTCGCATATACCACAAGATGAACAGTTGTGTGAAATTTAAATTTCACGCATTTACCGAAGACGTGACTGTTCCTTAATCCTAAATCGTAATTATTACCATTTTTAATTGAAAATATCATTCGTGCTAATAAGAAACAACGTTAACTTTATTTATCGTAACAGTATAGGTCAGGACTAGCTCTGAGAATTTTCATTGTATTTCCTCAATGTGAGAAAGAGCCTTGAGAAACACTTGAGGTATTTGAGAAACTTTTTTTTTCAAAAAAACACGATATACCGGAAAACTTAATCACAAACTATTTTTTTTTTTTTTTTTTTTTTTTTTTTTATTATTAAACACCCATAAAGGCATTTAGTATATTACAATCTGGTCATCAGTGACCAATGAGCAATTTAATTCTAACTTAATCTAATAGAGTTTGAAGTTTAAAACTAAGGTATACTCATCAGCGTTCCTTAGGTTCTGTAGAAAGGATTGCACTAAACTTTAACGTGCACACATAAGCTCTGCTTTTGCACTAAAAACACTAAACTAACTCAAAGGGCTTGATCCTCTTAAGTCTTCTTTCTAACCCAGTATTGTCAAGGAGCTGGATAGCCTCGACATTGACATGATGATGAAGTCTTTCTTCATGACTCTTGGCTAATTTCTTGATGGTCTGGTCAACAGTGTCCATTTCCAGATCCCTGTGGAGGTCACTATTGCGAATGTACCAAGGGGCATTTACTATGTTCCTCAGTGCTTTGTTTTGAAATCTTTGGATGATTGCTAAGTTGCTTGCTTTGGTGCATCCCCATAGTTTGATACCATAGGTCCATACAGGCTTAAGTATCTGCTTATAAAGCATAAGCTTATTATGTAGAGACAGAGTGGAGTTTCTTCCAATTAGCCAGTACATTTTTCTATATTTCAGTCCAAGTTCTTCTCTTTTCTTTTTAACATGCACTTTCCGTCGGAGTTTGGCATCTAATGTAATACCTAAGTATTTTGCTGTGTTTGAATATGGAATCAGGTTATTGTTTATTCTGACTGGAATATGATCTATCCTTTTGTTTGTAAAGTTAATGTGGAGTGATTTAGTTTCATTAAGTTTAATTTTCCATCTCTTCGTCCAGTCATAGATAAGGTGGACGGCTGTTTGCAGCTTGTGGGTTGCTTCTTCATTGCTCTTTCCTACCGCTAGAATGGCAGTGTCGTCGGCGAAGGTGGCTATGGTATTGTTTTCTAACTCTGGAATATCACATGTGTACAGTAAGTATAGGACAGGTCCTAGGACACTTCCTTGTGGTACTCCAGCCTTAATTTCTTTAAGATCGGAATAGGCTTCTTCTTGCCTAATTCTAAAGTATCTTTCCGATATATATGAATGGAGGATATCTGTATATTGTTTTGGAAGGAAAAGCTTGAGCTTATGTATTAAGCCTTCATGCCAAACCTTATCAAACGCTTGTGCTACATCAAGAAAGATAGTAGCACAAATGTTTTTCTCTTCTAATGATTTCTCTATAATGTTGGTTATTCTATGAACTTGGTCGATCGTAGAGTGCTTATTTCTAAATCCAAATTGGTGATCAGGGATAATTTCTCTTTCTTCGATAAGTGGTTTTAGTCTTTTAAGTAGGAGTTTCTCAAATAGTTTCGACAAAACAGGCAGTAATGAGATCGGTCTGTATGACGATGCCTCATGTGGTGGTTTCCCTGGCTTGGGTATCATTATGACTTCCGCAATTTTCCAAAGGCTGGGTACATATTTCAATCTGAAGGCAGCATTTATTAGGTTAGTTATTTTAATTATTGCTTTTTTGGGTAATTGTTTTAAAATTTCTCCAGTAATTAAGTCAAAACCTGGAGCTTTTTTCGGATTGATATTTTCTTTTATTTCGGTAATTACTTCTTTGGGAGAGGTAAATTCTATTTCTTGACCAATCTGTGGCTGATCTTCCAGAGTAGGTTCTTCATCTTGATCTTCATGAGCCTGAAAGATTTTTTCTAGATGATTTGCAAATCTTGTTGCCTTTTGCTCATTATTTCTAGCCCATTTACCATCTTCCAATCTGACAGGTGGTATTTGCATTATGGGTCTTTTCAATCTCTTAGTAGCTTTCCAGAGTGAATAATCAGTACTACTGTCGTCTGTCAATTCTCTTAGGTAAATACTAATCGATTCTTCTTTAATTTGTTGTATTTCTCTTTTGAGTCTTTGGGTAGCATTGTTGAGTATAGTTTTATCTTGTGGGGCTCTAGTTTGCTGCCATTTTCTTCTAAGCTTTCTTTTTTCAGAGATTAGTTCCCTTATTTCTCTAGGATAGTTGTTTCCTACCGTCCTTCTATTAATAGCAGGTGTAGTTTCCCAAGCTGCTTGTTGGATATTATCATTAAGCAATTTCACAAACTATTTGATTTTTAAACATCTAGTGCTAAGGTATTCTTAAAGATGGTATTGTTTGAAAATATAATTTAAAAATCCTGCTGGAGTCAGAAGTAATTGCAGGATTTGATTTTAGTGATTCTAATATCTGATTGAAAGTAACCAAAACATTAAAATCCTTAAATTTTAACCTGTTGGCCACTATTTTGGCTGTCTCAAACCTATTTTTTAGATCTAATCCGTTAGGTCGAATTTAGAAATGTATTAACCATAATTTCGTCGTATTGATAATAGGTTAATTCGGTCCTGATAAGCGGCCTCGCTTGAGTGTCCAATATCTGCGCCCCTGGCAACCGCAGTAATATATTCTTGATCCTCGCATCATGTGTCTGAGGATTTATTGTAAGGATTTTAATTTATTCATAAGCTCCGGGCCAAATAGTTGGGCATTTCTTATGGTGCTCCAGTCGACACCATACACCAAAGCAGAGCAGCACGGCGATGACCTGTATATATATATTTAAAAAAAACGAATTACAAATATAATTACATTTTGATGGAATGCACCTGACTTGGTAATCGGGGGCTCGAAAGATACCATCGGAATTTTTATCTTATCTCTTCTGCACTCCACCCAAAATTTAACCTCTCTGTTAAGCGGTCGGTCTTTTGATAGAATCGAAACAACAAAAAAACGGACATATTTCTATGAAAGCAAAAATCTTGTCGAAAAAATTTGGGTATCCCACAAGAATCAGTTGTAGGCCCTATCTAGTTATCCTTCTATATAGTAGCTCTGCGAATTTAAGTAAGATGGATTGTATGCCGAATATCCGTAGAGTATATGAATAGTAAGTACAGCAACTGACACTTTCAAGCCTTAGATAAATCTCCATAGCACTTGAATATACAGAAGATTGCTTATTAACAATCTTATACATTAACACGGTAATGAGTTGACGGACATTCAAGAAATTTAGAGTTTCTAACATAGAGATTATCGGAGTATATCTGTTACATCTAAGAATAATTCTCATTGCTTTCTTTTGGAGTAATTGCAGCCAATAAATATGTTCATCTGAAGAAGAAATAAATATTGACATACAATAGTTTAAATGTGGAAATATAATTGTATTGTACACAATTTTCCTGCACCATAAGGAAAGATTTCTGCTGAGATGTAGGTTCAAGTTTTTTCTTTTTTTTTCCTCACTTTTTGATGCCCCCCTCCTCCACCCCTCCAACAAAGATTCTAATATATTGTAACGGTCAACTAAATTGACCAGCTCAAAAAGAGAATACAAAATTTAATATTCAATACGAAGAGTAAAAAAAGGAAACCGATAATTTTATTAATACCAATAAAATAACTTTAAGTAATCACAGGACAGAATGTGATTTAAAAAATAATGTTTGAAACTAATTTTAACATATTAATTGTAAAAGAAACTATAAAATTTTATGTGTCAAAATTTAACATGGTAATCCCATAAGAGATTTTCATCAACAGATTTCAAGGGAAATAGTGTAAATCGGGAAAATAGAGTGTTGAGACTTCTAAAATTGAAGAAATACAGTAAAAACGGCAATAATAATAAAGTCTTATGAGATTTAAGAAATCAATAATAACGAACATAAAAAGTCTTTGTATAAAGTTAATATAAGTAGGAATTGTACAAAAATTACATCAAAATTATTCTTTTTGTGTCTGAATTTTGTAAAAATTTAAGTTAAAAAACTGTCAAATTCCAATCTATGGCTTGGACTTTTATAAAAACTATTTCTCGCTGTCAAGCGAGGCTTTTTGCTTAAAACTGTTGAACAGTTCACATCGCTCTGCTAAAAACAAACGAAGTTAAGTGAAAGCAACACTGATAAAAGAATAAAAATCATTACCTGTCAAGAAGTGACGCTATTTTTCAAGAAAAAAGAAAAACTTTTAAAGAGAAGAAGCCACAATTATCCATCCTGTCCTGCATCCCGATTAATAGATCCATAGTATCCTGATCGAATTGTATCCTGACTAAATTTATCCAGTTTCCGTTTTGAAAAATAATCCATTTGTATTTTTGAAGAACATCCATTTAACAACAATAACTGTAGGAATACGGAAGACTTAATTTTAAATAAAGGTAGCAATTTTCATTAAATATCGATATTTAAAAACATTTCAAAACAATAAAACAATAAAAGGCCATAACTAATTTTTCTAAGGTCAAAAATTGCTTAACCTATAAATAACTTAGGTTAGAGTACCTACTGGAGAATGAGGTGAGAAAATAACAATAAATTTTACTTGTAACTGTTAAAATTTCTTTGTAGTAAATACAAATACACCGAACAAATATCTGTTGTACATTCAATTAAAAGGATTTCCGTTACTGATTTTTTTTTGTTATTAATAAATGTTTATGAATTTATCTCATTAGGCCTAATTATTGATTTTTAAAATTACAAGCCAATTAGAAACATACCTGAGGTTAAGAATCTGTACTCTGTATAGTAGATGGCGCCCAATGCATTCGGTAAAACGTAAGAATTTACATTCTGTCTGAGCTTACGAAGAAGGTAAGAATAAAAATATTTCCCATACATTTTAAATTTATTTAAAAAGAAAAGTTGGTTAATAAAAAAGGAAAAGATCTGTAGTCGAGGTTAGTTGATTCAAAAATTAAACAACAAAATTGTATAGGTTGTGTACAGGGTGGCCAAATAAGAATGCGAGGTACTGTATCTGAGAAACTATCCATCGTAGAGGCTTGCGGAAAAAAAAGTTATACATAAAACGTTCAAGAGAAAAACCTGGAAAATATTTACAAGTTTCTAAAATGGCCGCTAGGGGGCGTAACTGCAATCTTGAATCTAAGAAAGTGATGTTTCTGTGAATTCCGCTATATTAACCTAACAAAAAAATACATGATCTTTAAAGTAAATGATAATCTGAATCTTTTTTGTTTGACAATTTTTGCCGCATCTCTAAAAATAAAGTGGTGGGGGGTATTCAAAGATTTCAGGTCAACAAACACCCTGTATATTCGAAACGGCTGAGCCGATTTTAACAAGCTTGGGCTACTTGAAAAGAGCTATTCTTGGGCTAAAAATGCTATAATATTTGAAGTTTTGCTGGTTTCAGATGTCGCCGCTAGAGGGCTTTTTTCGACATTTCGACAGAAATGGTTAATTTTCTCAAAAAAATTAAACGCATTGGTATAATTTCTTTTTCATGAAAAAGTAGCTATATGATGCCTAAACAAGCTCGCGAAAGCCGCATCTCGCTATCTTGTTCCTAAACTAAAATTTAGGCCAAAGAAAATTTTATACGGAAATCTCTTAAATTTTTATTTTTTAAACTAATTAATTCCTTTTATTATGTAAGCTGTGGCCCTAAAAAGGACCGAATTAAAAAAGAAAGGTTTTTAATGTCCCCGTAAATGCTCGAAATTCTGAAGCCTCTCTTGGGTAGACAAAACTGCAGCTTCAATTTCGGCTCTCGGTATGTTACGTAATGCATTACGAATCCGATTTTTCGTATCTCTCTGGTCGTAGGTTGAGTCTCAAAATTCAAGACAAGTTAAGTCTGGTGATCGCGCAGGCCATGGAAACAGACTTCCTCTTCCAATCCAACGCTGTTGTAATACTGCATTAATATGCTCTCACACAATAATGGAGAATTTTTATTTCTAATTCTTTGGACCGATGAAGCCACCTTAAAATCTGCACAATATGCATTATTGGTCTGCAGAAAATCCGCATTGGTTGCGTGAAGCTCAGCACCAAGGACGTTGGAGTTTAAATGTGTGGTGTGGCATACTGGGAGGCAGAATTATTTTTTTTTAGCAATCCCTAAGTGGCAATATCTTTCTTGACTTTTTGGCCAATAAATTACCGTTGTTGTTGAAAGATGTTTCACTGGAAACACGTCAAAAATTGTTTTTGCAGTTGAGTGGTTGCGCAGCACTTTATGCTATTATTGTGCAAGAGCATATTAATGCCGTATTCCAACAGTGGTAGATTGGAAGAGGAAGTCTGTTTCCATGGCCTGCGCGATCACCAGACTTAACTTGTTTTGATTTTCAGACTCAACCTACGACCAGATACATATGAAAAACCGGATTCGTTAATGCATTACGTAACATACCGAGAGCCGAAATTGAAGGTGCAGGTTTGTCTACCCATGAGAGGCTTCAGCAATGCATAGAGCGTGATGATGAGCATTTACGGGGGCACTAAAAACTTTTCTTTTTTAAATCGGTCCTTTTTAGGGCCACAACTTACATAATAAAAGGAATTAATTAGTTTAAAAAATAAAAATTTAAGGGATTTCCGTATAAAATTTTCTTTGGGCTAAATTTTAGGTTAGGAACAAGATATCAAGATGCGGTTTTCGGGAGCTTGTTTAGGCATCATTTAGCTACTTTTTCATGAAAAAGAAATCATACCAATGAGTTTAATTTTTTTGAGAAAATTAACCATTTCTGACGAGGTGTCGAAAAAAGCCCTCTAGCGGCGACATCTGAAACTAACAAAACTTCAAATATTATAGCATTTGTAGCCCAAGAATAGCTCTTTTCAACTAGCCCAAGTTTGTTAAAATCGGCTCAGCGGTTTCGAATATACAGGGTATTTTTTACTGAAACCTTTGAATACCCCCCACCACTTTATTTTTAGAGATATAGCAAAAATTGTTAAACAAAAAAAGTTCAGATTATCCTCTACTTTAAAGATCAGGTATTTTTTTGGTAGGTTAATATTGCGGAATCCGCAGAAACATCACTTCCTTAGCTTCAAGATCGCTGTTACGCCCCCTAGCGGCCATTTCAGAAACTTGAAAATATTTTCCAGGTTTTCCTCTTGGTCGTTTTAGTCATGACTTTTTTTTCCGCAAGCCTCTACGATAAATGGTTTCCAAGATACAGTACCTCGCATTCTTATTTGGCCACTTTGTACTAAAATTTAAAATTAAAAATCAATAAAAATAAAATAAATTAAACAACATCCTATCACAACAAAGTTAGTACATAACAATATAGACATTTCAGTATTATATTTTAGAAATACAATGCAAAAAAACCCATCAAAATCGATTCACTTGCCACTCTCGTTCGAGGTTTTTCACTTTTTACTACTAATCAGCATTAGAAAAATGAAGGATTGGACGTCGTTAGAAAGCATTTTTTTAACCGACTTATTCAAGGGGTAATACTTATTTACAGCTCTGCATAACCTGTTGTTCAAAGAAGGAAGACGAAGTAATGATATCAAATTGTAAACCTAAGAGTTAGATCCCGTTTTAGGCCATCCATCGTGCGTGGCATGTTACCGGTAGCCCGGCGCGTTTCATCCTTTTCTTCATCTAGGCCGCCGGCCGCACTCGCAGTCCCATCGTCGGGCCGTCGCTGTGCCATCGCGGTCTGATGAAGCGACCCACAGCGGAGTGCAAATGGCATTCGATTAATTTCAACCGCAGCATAAATACATCACAAACAACCTTTTATTAATGCTCACCACTTAATAGTCGCCAGTGGCGTAAGGCCCATTAAGGGGATGGACGTCTACGATACAGCCAGAACTCCCTGAATAAACATGGATCTGAAATTTTTGAAATTTATTACGAATACACCCACCGATCTTTACTAGAAGGTTTTTAAATCAAGGAAATCCACTTGGATGACAACTTGTTAAATTTCTTAAAATACCTTTCCTCTCCTTCATTCCCAGACAAACATTTCAATCTTTAGGAGAATCAAGCAACATGGGTGGCAATTTCAAGCCAGGAAGTAACGTCTAAACTGGTATGGGAATGCATCGAAGAACTGAGTAGTGCTGGCCTGGGTACCTGGACATCAGGGTATCGATGGGAATGAAAAAACTGATCAACTTGCAAAAAGGGGAGCAGCAGAAATACCCGATACAGAACAAAGCCCCGGAGTACCGAAGTGTGCAGGCTATAAAAACCTGGATCAGGGAAAGACACCTTCAACACTGGCCAAATGTGTCAGGACAAAAGCACGGAAAATCCTTCATAGGAAGACCGTGCTCTAAAAGAACAGCTGAACTACTCTTACTGAGCAGAAGTAAGCTGAGAGTGATAACAGGACTCATGACTGACCATGCACCAGTAAAAGAGTTCTTAAACAAAATTGGACTGTACAATGGAAACCTTAGGTGCAGGCTATGCAATAAGGAACCAGAGACAGTGAAACATGTACTATGGGATTGCGAGCTATTGGATTGCAAAAGACAAACACTTTTTGGACAACACAAAAAGTTTTAACAGACACCCAGTAACAGAACTGTAACTAGAACAGGGAACAAAAATACTGGACTGGGTGGAGTAATAGATGGGCAATAAACGCAATAAGCCAATAGGCTTCAGCGATATTGGAGATCTTGAATCAGATGAAAAAAAAGCAACATGGCTTCTAAATGCTCTAAACTTCTATCTAACAAACAAATATTTGGAATGTCTGGTTACCAGTCTGTCTCTGAGTTTACGCCGTTCATTTTGAAGAAGAAGAAGTGGTCCCAATTGAAGGAATTGGTAACACTGCTACAGTCTTCCAAACGTATTTGCCCGCAATTTAAATTATCACTCTAAAATGCCACGAAAAGTTATACAAATTGCAAAGATTTATATAATGTTGAAGAAGGATATAACGAACAAATAATTCTTCCAGGGAAAGTTACAACTCCTGGGATATTATTTCCTTAAACTGGAGGAGGTAGTTTCTGCTTGGATATGTATCATGAGGATTCAATTGATAACAAAATTAATTTTTCTTCAAATACACACTGCTACTACCGTATTTTTCCAACTTTACACCCCATAGAATATATTTGCCTCTCCACCACTGCATATTTGCTTGATCGTTCCTCTACGGTCTTCTTGTTGTCTTCTTGTGGTTATGGTAGGATAAAGAAGCCACATTTAACGAATATTAACTTTGATTGATTGGAGCTTTCTTGAAAACCATTGCACGATTTCCATGGTCGCTTGATGGCTTGCTGATTCGACTTTGAATAGTTAGTGAGTGTTGTGGGTATACAGTAGCACTAAATTTGAGAGAAATTGAGGGTAAATGTATAATTTCGGAAGGGGAACTTTTTCGGTAAATTAACAAATTTTATTTATTTTCCTGGTAAAGGAAATATACTCTCAGTGTGATTTGGAGAGATAATCGTACACTTTTATCAAGTTTTTTTATGGTTTGAGAGCTTTTGTTTTAAAATTAGTAAAAGTAGTTAAATTAACAAACTTTTCATAAAAATTAAATTATTTCAAACAATCTTTATTTCAATGCTTATTTATAGACGTGATATTTGTTCAGGTTGGTAAGCATATGGTAACGGATATCGAACATATTTGCCATTTATTTTCTGACCACTTCAGTTCAGTTTTTAACCTGCCTTTTTTTTTCCTAGTTTCATGGCTTTGGCAGAACCAATTAGCCAGTAATAAGGAGCTATCCATTTAGTATTAGTTTAGTAAACAGTGAATACTGTACTGGGCACGTCCTGAATGATAAATAAATAAATAAATAACAGGAAATATAAAAGAAGAATCTGCTGATGAAGATGAAGATTCGACATTTAAAAAAATTTTGATCAATTGGATAAGAGCCAAAAAATGGTAAGAAACCTCTATACTGCTACAACCGGTGGAAAAAAGTACTTCCACTTATATATTTGAAGGATTATTATCAATATTCACCTCTACTCTGTTCAGCTTTAAAATGTTTGAAGCATTCGTCCATAAATAAGTAACTTTAGCCAATCCACGACGAGAGCTCTCTGTCTACAGTTTCTGTTCACTTAAAATTGAAATAACGTTTCGTGCATCGAGTCCTTAAAGAAAACTCACGCAACCTGGTCAAGCGAAAATTTATGTTGCGCAGTCAAATTAAGAAATAAGATATTTCTGCCTGCTCACAATCCCGGCTCATCGCAATATATAAAATCGCACGGCATCACCTTATAATTATCACCTCATTTGGAGATAACGTTGTCTAGTTATAAGAATCCTGACTTGTAAATACTCTAAAAGACATATTTAAATGTAAATTCGGTCCTCGGTCGGTCCACCAAAAAAATGACCCTCATAAACATTTTCCATAAATGGCCCGGTTTCATATGAGACACATATAACTGGTTGGTTGCTTTACGTACAGGGTGTCTTTGGAACAAATTTAAGTTTTACGGTTTTTACAGTTTTATAGTCTATTTTTATGTATGAGAGAGTATTAAAATAATAAAGCGTTCGTAATCCATAGGCGTACCACTTCTTTTAGTAGACAGTTAAAATATTTTGTGAAGTTATACCTCGAGTATTTTCGTATGAAATAACCTTTGTATAAATATAATAAATATATCGGGTGTACACTTATATTTTCACCTAATTAACCTGCTTATACTTTCTAAACAGCTGAAGGTAAAAAAGTGCAATTTTTTCTAAAATATTTTATTTTTCCACAAGGTATGTTAAGAACATTGTGTCAAACGGGTTATGTAGGTATAAGGGTTTAAACTTTGACTTTTAAACAACGTTACGTTCATAAATAATAATTTTAATATAAAAACTACTTCTTACCTACAAATCCAAATCAGAATCGAAATCAGAAGATGAACTGTCGCAACCCATATTTACAATGAGTGGCTCGATCATTTCATCAGTAATATTGTCCAACTTCCACATTTTCTCTTCTTCTTTAATCGTATGATTTACTGCCTTTTCCCAGTTTTCAGGCTTCACATTATTTACAGCCTCCAAAAACAACTGTTTAACATCACTCATTTTAAAAGAATTAATTTTTCCTGAAACTTCTCCCTTTATCTGTGCCCATATCAGTTCAATCGGGTTTACTTCGCAATGATATGGTGGTGATCTAACCACCGTCATCCCACGATTTTTTGCAATTTCATCAATTTCATATTTTTTTAATTTCTCTTTATGAAGGGAACACAAATGATACAGTTCTCTTCTCACAGAACCGGGATGGAACTTAATATTCTTTGAATTTAGCCAATTCTGTAAATCTTTTTTTAACCACTTGGTTGTGGGCATTTTTTCTGTAAGTCTCGAGTGATAACTTGCATTATCCATTACTATTATACAGTTCTGAGGAAGAAGATCTATCATTTGTTCGAACCACTCTTTAAAGACATCAGCATTTATGTCCTCATGGTAGTCACCGGTACGAGTAGATTCAAAAGTCAATAAACCACCTTTAACAAAACCGTTTGAACTACCGATGTGTACTATTATCAGTCTGCGCCCCTTTCCTGATGGTGGATTTAAACCAGTAGATAAATTATTTGAAAAAGCCTGTCTTTGACTTGTAACAGTTTCATCTTGCCAAAATTTATTTGGTGTATGTCCCTCGTTGATCCATGTTTCATCTAAATAAAATATATTTCTTCTTTGGTTTCTCATTTCTTTTATAGTCCTTAGGTAATTTCTTCTCCATACTACAATATCGCTTCTTTCTATTAAAATAGACTTTCTGGAATGCTTTTTCCATAGAAAAACTATTTCTTATAAAAGTTTCCATAGTGTGCTTCGACTTATTTCAGGGTAATCCTTATCATCTCGAACCGTGGCAAAAACTTTGTCTACTGTCGGAAATTCTTTTCTAAAGAAGAACGCATGCACTTTCCTTCGAAGTCTTTCTTTCAAATGATTTTCTATTTGAAATTTTGGTTTTCCTGGAGCTTTACGTGCTGTTTGAAACTCGCCACATTTCTCTTCTTTAACAACTCTGTAAATCGTAGATTTCCCAACACCAAGCGTACTACTAACTAATTCCACTGTGTCATCAACACTTTTACATAAATGTTTGTCTGTAAATGATTTAAAACAATTAAATATTAATGTTTTTTCATTAACTGTTAAAGGACCGATTTTTTGTCGTTTACGCGGTACTTCCAAATTTTCCATGATCACACTAGAATTCACAATAGACTGCACACTGCACCTTGCATGTTGCAACTAAACGACATTTAGTAAGCTGTCAAGAATACACAACTGGACTTCCTTACTACAACCTACAACCTACAATCGCATTTTCGGTGAAATTTGTTGGTAAGGGATTTATCTACTTATAATTCGATTACTGTAAGAAATTCTTGGAATTAAAATAAAACAAAATTGGCAAATAGGTACTTATTGAAAATAATCTTAAGATACGGCTATGTTATCTTTAATACACAGGGCTTTTGGCCTGTCCAAACCTTTTTCTATTGTTCTGTACAGCTTATGGTTATAAAAGACCAATAAAACACCCAAAACTTGTATTAGCTCAGGTACATTTATGACAATTTTAGGAAATATTTAGATTATTCCGTAAAAATATTTAAAATGACCGTACTAAGTTTTGCATTAGAAATGCTGTTTTATTACTCTCTCATACATAAAAATAGACCATAGTTTTGTTTTAGGGAATTTCTAATATATTCAAAACAATTCTACTCAGTCATCAGTCAAAATTATAACACAAACCACATAGTCTCCGAAAGGCATTAGCCATTAGACCATCAGCTGGGCTAGTGAGCTATCTGTACTAAATTATCCAATATACAATCCATCTTTAATTGGCGCAGTCGACTTTTTGTTTTATCTTGATTGCGCCATCTAGTTAAAGATATAATAGATTTACTTATAGATGTGCTTATTTATATAGGACATGCCAGCGAGAAATCTGTTCATTCAGCTCACTAACCCAGTTGATAAAGCCATTTTTGTAAGTAATATCATAAGGGCATCTAATTGATGCCCGAATGGTATTTGATAAGACTGAGTTAGCTGAACTGTGGCCAGTAATTTTAATTAATTGTTGTTCACCCACCCCTCCTTTAGCCAGGTTACTGACTGCTGTATAGAGTGGTTTGTTATTTTTATTTCTTTTGTATTTAAGCCTGCCTTCTCTGCTGCTCCTTTAGTCCATTTCGAAAGTTCGTTTTTTCCCACTGGAGTGTTTTTGTACCATCCACTTGATTGTTCTTTGTTCCATGATGGGTTTACTGTTAAGAATAATCTATCAGTTGTTATTCTAGGTGAACGTTTAACCATTAGAATTTTAAAGAGACGGACTGGACAAAAGTTTTTTTTTCTCCGTTTTATTGAAGAGATGATTATATTCTACTCTTCCTAAAAAGTAGGATTTTTGAAAATCAGTTATTTTAATCCTAGAATTATCTACTTCCTCTTTAAAATAATGAACTCTGCAATTGACTGCTTTGCCACCTCTCCAGACAAGTTCTACTGAAGCGATATGGTAAAATTTTCGCTGGAGTCTTCGTCCCATAATAAAACCATTGCGTATTATTCTTCCAATTTTAATGAAGCAGAGCTTGATTTCCTTTTATTGTAGCACATCTGCAAATTCCTTCGTTTCGCATTACGAGCTTCCCTACTAGACTTGAAGATAATACCTTTAAATGGATCAAAAATTATTTTCCACTTCATGAAATACATCTCTTGCATTTTTTTTGCAACAGTGTTCCACATTGTCTTCACAACTAGTTTTCTGGTGTCCTAGGAGACCATAATTACTTGTTATCAAAGGTATTGTAATTTTTGGTGGCAACAGCTGTCAAGTCAGGAGCTGTCATACAGTTTTTTCATCTAGAAACCTTTTGTAGTTCAAAATTGCGCGGCAGTGATTGGTGGATATTACGACGAGGGAAATAGTCTTACACACTTCCTTACTGGCAATGGTTCCTTCAGGAACCTAAACTCTCAGAATATGGAAAACAAACGACGATAGATGCATATATTGCCAAAACGTGGACGACACAGAACTCACCTTTTTCGAATGTATACGGTGGATAACGCTGAGATAACAGATGGAGACAGACCTTAATAATTAATAATATCATTAGACATTATATAAATAATGGAGTGAACAGAACAAGAATGAAGACTACACAGACAACAGCAAGATATACAGTACCATTATAAAGTACCATTAACACCATGAGACCGTTTAGTGAGGTATACCGGACCTGCGCATTTGGAGCTAATGAATTCCACACTCCCACGGAAAGGAGGAACAAGAACCTGGCGGCATAAAGCTTCCCACCCGCCAAAAAAATATATTACGATTGCTAAGCTTTCTAAGGGATTCCAAACAAGTTTTAAATTCACTTCCGTGGATTCGAAGGTTTTTAACGCAGATTGACTGTCCCAGTATATACGAATGTCGTGTCAGTGTGTACCAATTCATTTTGCTTGAACAGTATTGGACATCATTTTAGCTCGAACAACAATCAGCATTGACTGTTCGTTCAACTTGTTGTGGTACGACCGACCTTTACTAACTTACTTGCAATAAAATCATAAAAACATGTGCTGAAAATGTCCTCTTGTCATTAATTTTAACATGGCGTCGTAATATTTCCATTCGTGAGCTTTTACCTTCGGGCAATACGCATATGAAATTTTTCTTAAAAGTGAAATTAATCACTATAAATTACATGGAAATAGGTGTAAATTGCGATGTAATTAAAAGGTTCAGGGTTCTTACCCCATAATAAACTAAGCGATTCTTCTTGATGTGTAGTGGAATAGCTTGAGGTGACAAGCGTATGGACCTGTTGATGGTCAATCGTTGACTTAAAAAAAAGCAGAAAGCGGAATGTATACCGGGTGTCGTCTATTCAGTACGAACTTTCTCTGCATCGCTCTTGATTTTAGTACAAATTAGGTTTTGATCGTGGAAAAGTTGGAAAAAGTGTCAGTAACTCGATTTGTAAGATCAAAATTATCAGAAAAATATTGAATAACGGATTAATGAAGATTTTCTAGTCCTAGAAAAACAACAGTAATATTTAGACAGGAACGTTTTTATACCAAGAACCATGAGTTTGCCAAGCCAGATTTGGAGTAAGAAACAAGCGTTCGGATTTAATATTTTCTTCACGTTTACCCATTCAAAAAGACGAACAGGGCAAATATCTGGGTTATTTATGTTTGGAGTCAACCATTTACTATTTGCGCACCTTTATGCTACACCTTGTGTAGTTTTTGTAAAGGTGGGATTATATTCATTGCGGCCAGTATTTAATCCCATTATGTCGGTTTCTTTTTTAAAATTTAAAATAATAAACATTTCGTAGCTTCTCCTCCCCTCCAAGCAACGTGAAAAAACTTTCTTTGCAATCCACAAGGTGTATCTTCGTCCCAATAGTTAAAAATTTTCAACAGTTCTGTATTAGAAAGTGCCACAGAACTTTGTTTTTACTTTTCAGGATGTTTTTGTAAAATTTTTCTATTTGCATCTCTTGCAATTCGAGCATTTTTCAATTCTATATCATGGAAAGGATCAAAGGACCTGTTATACTTATTAAAGTAAAGTTCTTGAAATAATTTTGCCGTTTTACTCCACATTGTCTTTATTACTGCTTCTTTATAATCATTTCCGTAATTTCTTTTCATGTTATAAGCCCAATCTTTTAAAATCAATGCCAGAATAGTTGTTGTAGTAGATTAGTCCAGAATATAATTTCTTTCTATGGTTATGGTCTTAAATTGTCTCCATATCGACTGATTGCTTATTAGAGTATTTTTCGAAGTGGTTTCTAAAATATTTTTTGTTATTTCTGCATCAAAAAAGGTACTACATCAATGATTTTCTCATTTTATATAAGGCGTTGACACATTTAGGTAAACAAAAGCTACAGATACAAGAGATTTTTTACCACTATAATAATGACCTAATTGGTTGAAACTTGCCCTTGTGACAAATAAAGAAGCCTTTCATTGGTTTTAAGAAATGCAAAAAATAATCGAAAAATAAATTGCAGAGAGAAACAAGAAAAATTGGAAAAAAAAATTAAAAGAAAACAAATAATTTCCTATATTTTTCGGATGCAAAAAACTAAACCATGTACAATCACAATTATGGAATCTTTGGCTTGTTACGTTTAATGACAATTTCGTAAGGGTCTATAAAAAATAAAAAATATGTGACTGGATGTCACCATATTTTTTTTAATTGAAAATGTAACACTAGATCGCATTGAGTATATGGGCAATTAACTGGAGAAGACTTCATTTTGTTTTTAAATAGCCGTAATGTATGCATGGAATAATTATAATGGAGCAGTGGCGTGGTTTGTCGAATTTTTTTAAGGAAAATCTCAAAAAACTGTTAATTTTTTCTGGAAGATCTGCGAGATTATTTATAGAATATTTCCACTAAATTTTGATTGATGTAAGTATTGTAAAACACGAATAAATAATTTCAGATATTTTATAATAATAATAATAATAATATTATGTTTATTCAGAAAAAATATATAAAAATATAATATTATAAAGTAAACAGTAGAAAAATACATTTACATAGACAAATTAAAAATTAAAAGGCGAATAAACAAATTTCCACAGAAGTAGTTTACCCAGTGCCGGTCCTAGACATTTTTCTAGTGGATGCGAACAATGAAGAATATCATCAACTTTTGATTTTTATTCTACAATAGACTCTATTAAAAATACAAAAATACCGTAAATTTTTTTTGATACGTCTGATAGTTTCCGAGATATTTAATTTTTTAGCTAGGCGTGCGACGACGCGGAGTCATCGGCTGCTGTGACGTCACTTTACAACGGTCGGTCAATGCGTGCTCTGCTCCCGACCTGTATGTTTGAAGTTTGCGTTGAAAATTGATAAAAATGTCGAATTCAGACACTAGAAAATCGTATAATGTGCCAAAGTGTTTAAATTCAACTACTAATGCCTTCGAAAAGTTGATTTTATTGTTCCTTTAGAACCTAAATCTCGAAAGAAATGAATAGTAGCGTATGTGAGTCGGAAAAAACCATGAAAAATGGACTAAAATTTACCCGGATCGACCGCCCCCCCCCCTTTTTGAGGATACTGAACACGATGGCGGTATCAGAATTTCTCTTTTCGCCAACCGAATCCCTAAAGCGGCCAAAAACTACCCCGTAATGAAGTTAAACGGGCAGCACATCATTTCACTGTAAAAAACGTCTTTCCTCCAGTTTTCGAGGATGGTGAGCACGGTGGTGGTGTTGAAGATTATTTCCGACCCTCACCAACCCCTCCGCCGGCCAAAACTCACCCCCGACAGGAATGTTTTTTTTTTCTTTAACAACTGCAAAACACCTGTTTCCCAGTTTTCGAGGATGCTGAACACGATGGTGTTGTTGAAGATTACTTCTGACCCTCACCAACCCCTCCACAGGTCAATACTCACCCCCCAAGCCGCTGATATAAAATATTTTCAATCTGTGGCGCCCCCTTCGCGTACGCCTTAAACCGGCCCTGAGTTTACCTACTTGTATATGTGAATGAAAAAGCTTAACAGCATAATCAAGTAATTAAGGGCATACATAATATATATTGACAAAATCAGAAAATTGACATAAACAGGACTTTGACATAATCAGGAAAATTGACACAATCAGGAAAATTGACATATTCAGGAAATTGACATAATCAGGTAAAATTTATAAGACAATTTTAACTTTGACGTATAAAATGAATCGTTTATTACATTATCTATTTATTTTTTTGTCGTTTTTATTAATTTAAATATTTAAAACTTAAACATTTGTTTGGTTGACAATGTTACTAAAATAAGTCCTTTCATTTGACAAAATCCATTTCTTTTTTAAAGAGTTTCGTTGTAATCTAAGTAAAATTTTGTAGTAGAGCTGTCGCTGTAGGTTCATCGTGAACCGAAAGTGCTGGAAATTTATTTGAGAATGTTCCAAGGGGCATCTACTATGTTCCTCAGCGCTTTGTTTTGAAATCTTCGAATGATTGCTAAGTTGCTTGCTTTGGTGTATCCTCATAGTTGGATACCATAACGGGCTTAAGTATCTGCTTATAAAGCATAAGCTTATTATGTAGAGACAGAGTGGAGTTTCTTCCAATTAGCCAATACATTTTTCTATATTTCAGTCCAGTCCAGTCTTTTCTTTTTACCATACACTTTCCATCAAAGTTTGGCATCTAAGGTAATACCTAAGTATTTTGCTGTGTTTGAATATGGAATCCGGTTTATTGTTTATTCTGACTGCAATATGATCTATCCTTTTGTTTGTAAAGTCAATGTGAATTGATTTAGTTTCATTAAGTCCAGTCATGGATACGGTGGACAGCTGTTTTCAGCCACACAAGGTTGCTTCTTCATTGCTTCATTGCTCATTGCTCTTAAAAAAAAAGCTCGTAGCAACAACCGAGTATAGCTATCGATGTAAATCTAATGGAAATTTAAAGAGGAATGAATTTTCTAATGAACATAAAAATCTGTTACATTTTTTCTTTTTTTTAAGATATAAATGGTGACAATGAAACTCGTACTTGAAAATATCAAAATTTAAAAAACAATTTAAAAGATATTTCGATAAAAAAAAACGATTTGCTCACCTCTAATACCCCGTTAACCACGCCACTGGTTACTCATTCATTATGAAAGCTACAAACGAACCACTTTCTCTGACTATAATTTTCAATCAGTCTCTCAATCGGACAGTAGTAATTAGGGGCCTTTATTGATATAATTATACAGCTTTCAAGATTTTCAAGCTTTTAAGATAAAACAGTTGGTATTTATTTATGGTGTTTTTTCTCTTTTTAAATACCATCTTATAAGTAATCGAGTTTAATCGCATTTAATCACCCATTTGCATAATTCTGATGTGGGCTTTTGAAAAGAAATGTGTTGAATTGTATTTGATGATAATTTATTTCTGTTTTTGAATTTTTAGAAGTTCGATATTATGTCCGCTAATGGAAAAAATCGTCAAAATTCGAAAAATGCTTTAATTTGTATTTTTTAAAGATATACTGAATAAATACCCGAAATTTTTCGTTCAAAAAGCCCGCGTAAAAAGTATGAACAACAATTATTAGTTTTGTCATCTGTCAATGATACCAAACATTCAGAGCAGGCCAAGAATCGGTTGAAGACTCTTAACGTCTTCGACTGACGAAAACATTGAGAAAATGAAAGAACTGTTGATGGAAAGTCGGCTTTCAAACTTAATAGAGATGTCTCACGATTCGTTCATACCTTTTTAGCTGAATTTTCCTATAAAATACATGCCAATTCAGACTAAATATTCATAAATCGCATCATAACGGCTGACAAGACTTGAATTTATGAATTTGACATGACATGACAATTTAAAAATGGAAGAGCATACTTGATATCGACTAACAAAATCAACAAACTTGAGCCAATGACAATTAGGTACACTGGTACCAACTTAGGGCAAACAATTCCTTTCTTACTTACTTTTTAAATGAGCAATTCTCTGTATTTATTTGACAGCACATACATGCTCGACGAACCATCCGGATTATTTAAATTGGAAAAATGCCGTTTCATTTCTAGTCCATTTTAATAGAAGCCGATGACTTAAGCCACACCAATTTATCTTTATAAGCCAATTCATATTTATAATGAGATAAAACGAGCAGAGATAAACATCGATGACCGCATGCTTCCCGTTGTTTTATGAGATAAAAAGAATTAGTCTCGTGCCAAACTGACAACGGTATATCGTTGCCATCTATCACAATCACATTCCCCTAGTTTTTATTTATGAACGCACGGCTGGATCGTTGCTCTTTTAATACTGATATCCTCATCCTCAGAAAGGATGTGATCTATTTGTTAGGTAATTGGTGGAGTGCGATAAGGAAACGAGAACAGAATGATTTGCAACTTTTTTATTGAATCAAAGGTCGAATTTCATTAGGATAAGCGGTAGCGTTGGACAGCGTTTATTTTTTATTTTAATAGTTTAATGATTTATTGCCCTAATAACACGGGATCTTGCTGGTGTGTCCCGCTAAGGTCCTCAGAATGTCCCAATGTTTCACACTTAAGTACGACATGCCAGAGATGTTTCTTTTAGGACATCCCTGCAATGTTTTTATTAAGATGTTCTAAAAACATCCTTTTTTATATTTTTTCAACAATTTTTTTTCATATTACTTATATTTGGTAATTGATATTTAATCTGGTTAAACAGTTGTCAAATTTGATACATAGATAGTTAAAAAATTTAAATGCAAATAAAAATTATTGTATTTTTCAGATACCTACCTATTTAAAATAATTACTGAATACCTACAATAAGATTTCCTAGGTACTTTATTTAATAATCAACTATTCGTTGATGTAAAAATGAGTTGCCCAGTGTAATTATTTAAAAACGAAAACTATTGAAATTCCCGCTATTTAGCAGTTAACGATGATTGGATGGCTTTGCGGCTGCGCGCGACATATAGTTCTAGTTCTTAGTTCGGCCATTTGTGTGTTTGTGTTCACTTTGTTTTCGTGGCGATTGTGATTCTATTATGAAGAAAGTAAAAATATTTTTATTTTTACGATGGAGTCCCGAGAAAACAGATAAACCGAGAAAACAGATTTAAATAAGCTGAAGACTCTAAAATTAACCCAAAACTAAGTGAAAAAGGTTAACATGTTAGACAGTCTCTGTATAATTGTACAAAAACCACACGGAGGGTTAGGCTTGCATATCAAGTGGCTTTAATTGTTAATAGTTATATTTTTGAAATTGAAGGTATATTTTTTTGCCTAGCTTGGTGGAAATACTACTTATGAATTGATTAGACCTTTGGGACGACCCTTTTATCAAAAACAGTAATTAGTAATTATAAAACTTTTTATTACTTCCCGATTATTTTATTTATCTAAGACAGACGATTCAAAAAAAATATAGTAATTTAAAATTATTCTAATTTAATTATAAAATTACAGTGATTTGCATTAGGAAAAATAAAGAAAGTCCTAATTGTTTATAACGTAAATCACTGTAACTTTTTTGAGACAAATTCTTAACACACTTCATGTTTAAAGTCATCCTTTCAATATGTTATCCTCTGACACTAATATAGATTTAACTAGAGGTTAAATAGTGTGTTAAATTTAACTTGCGATTTCATGAAAAAAAAATCACTAATTTATGTATAATTATTTTAGAAGCTGCACAGAAATCAGGTCATGCTTCCAACAACAAGGAAACCGAGCTAAGAATTGGTGATTGGCTGAGAAGAGCAAAAGAACGCAATCTTAGAATTCAAATGAAAAAAAGATAAACTCAATGGTAATTCAATTGTTTTTTGAATAAATTTTTTTTTAATCATTTTTGTTTAATTTTTTAGTATTTACACTCCTAGGAGTGTAAATGTGTGGTAAAGGAGAAAATATTATTTTTGTCATATCCCAAGTATGTTTCATTTAAATCCCAATGATGTTTGATTTAAGTAGCCTGGATGTTTGTAGTACATCCCGGGTCATTCTACAAACATCCCGACGGGATGTTTGTACGACATCGCAAATGCCGACACGGCTGTTGCCAGAAACATCCCAAGAACATCGCGAGGTAAATAGGGATGTCTCAGAGATGTTTCTATTGTCCCATATGTATGTTTCTAAGGTGTCTTGCAGAAGTTTCTGTGTTATTAGGGTGAGCTGTTATTAAGAGCGCAAAAAAAATGGTTTTATCTAGCCACAATAGAGTTCAAATATCTACAAATACACGAGAAATACTTGTCAACGAACTAAAATAAAATCTCATCTAAGAGCGATGATTTTGATGATTTTAAATCATGTTATTGCAAGAAGCAGCTCAATTTTTGAATATTACTCTCATGCTAGAGTATTATAAGTAAATAGGATTAGATAAAATTCCCAATTGTTTATTGAATCAAATATTAAAACCAAGCTAACGAACTTTTGTGGCAAAAATTGTTAGTACTGCATTTTTGAAGTGAAAAAAATTTTGATTTAGTAAAAAAAAAACAATTTTTATCGAAAACAATAAAAGATAATTGTTGAAAAAATAATCAACAATTTTTTTCAAGTGAAAAAATAAATTAACTGTTGAAAATAGAATTTAAGGGCGCCATATTGGAAATACTAATGTTAAAATTGCGGGCTTAATACTCAACAAAAAAAAATATTTTTGTAAACATCAGAAAGATTTTTTTTAAAGTTCTTTATTCAGAAGAAATAAATAGAAAATGCCACATTTTTGTGGTGTTGTTAAATGCTCAATGCGTTTCCTGCTGGTTTGATAAACGGAGGGGATCATTTAAATGCGTTGTCTAGTGAACGAAGAAATGCTTGGATTAAAGCTTTGAAACGAGGTACATTTTCTGAAAGCCAAGTGAATAATAGACGTGTTTGTTCTAGGCATTTTATAACAGGTATTTTTTACACTATAGTGACAAATTTTTGACAGAAAAGTGTGGGTTTTTAAATTTAATTTTATCAGGTGATATTGTTTTAGCCGACAGAAGTTTTTTAATTCAAGATTCTCTACAAATATTAGGTGCGTATTTAAATATACCAGCCTTTACATCCCACTGATTTGGAAAATACACATAATATTTTCACAATTTGGCTAAAACACTATGAACAGCCCTGGCCTCATACTGCTTATAGGCTTGCAAACTTTTGTAAGCCTTAAGCTGTTGTCCCGAATAAAAACTGGGAGTTAGTATGCAAAATTTATAGAAAGGAGATTTCTATACAAGTTACTCATATTAGTTTCGTTCGCGCTCAAATTCAAATTTCAAATGCTCAAATGTCAAACTGCAGATAAACAAACAAACATTACGCGTTTCGGGCAGTTCAAATTAATACCGCTGGATCGCATAAAGTTGTGTTCATGTCAATAGAAATCTAATTTCCATCCACGACTCAAAATGCTACGTCTAGATGTCGTCCTTATCCGAGAATTGCTAACTATGCAACCGCAAATACACAGATGTATTTCATGCTGCCTAACAGTTTCTTTAGAGGGGGGTTAAGCGAAGATGTAAGGGGATTTCGAGGTTATGTATGAAATTGTCAGAGTTGATGGGTATAGAGCACTCTTAAAGTATTATTAAAAAATCAAAAATTATGTTTTCTTATGAAATCGATTACTTACTTTTATAAAGCCATTGACCCTGTGTACTAGACCAGTCACGTTTTCTCCGCGTGCAAGTTTGTTTACCATCTATAGCTTGTTGTTGATATAATTTAAACATTATATTTCCAGGCTAATCATATCCATTCTACTTAAAAATATTTACTGATAAATCAGGTAGAGTTAATATATCGACTCATCAGTTACTCATATAATTTTATACGTTAATCAATGAGAGAGAGAGAGAGAGAGAGAGAGAGATCGTTTTTTTATACACACATATGAAGAAACAGCTATTAAATAAATCTACACATAAGTAGTGGTTACCAACGTTAAAAAAACTGTTAATTCTATTGATAACTCCGTTCTTATTGTTGCCCCTTATGAATTATATTAGTTAGCACTTATTTAATTGGTCTCCTAACGATGTAACGTTTCAGATATCTTAAGAAATGGCAACTTAATATGACGTCTACCACTAATCCCATTTTATAAGCATATTATTAAGTAATTTACATTATTATGATGTAAACCAGCTCCTAGCTTGTGTATCCCAGGTAATATACTACAATAAAACACCATGGAATACATGAAATGCCACGGAACGCTGAATCTTTATTATTTTCTTCTTCTTTTTGTTGAGCATCGACGCTATACAAGCGAACATGTGTTTTTCTTCTATCTTCAGAATTTATCTTAGTATTTTGAAAGGCTCTTCATATAGAGAGTTGACCGTTCTCATTAACATTTTTAAATTTATTCAAATTTGATTTTATTTTAATGTATTTAAATTTAATGGCCGCAGTTATAACAGGTTGGTTTTTTATTTTGCCTTTTTTGAAGAGATAAAGTGTCAAGTAGTCATATTTGTTGACGCAGTATTTGTGCGACTCTTTGTCGCCAGTTAGATGATTTGTTACTAATTATTTTTATTTAGATTCTTAGTGAAATTTTTTAATGTCTTCTCTATTATTTTTTTTGTGAATTAGTAGAAAATTTACCTAATTTATCATAAAATTAAATAAGATTATTTCACATAGGAACTTCCTTTAAGGTATCCAAGCGATTAGAATATTTGTAAGAAAAAAATGCAGGTCCGGATTAAGAAAAAGTAGACAAATTTTTCCAGGTTCAAAACAACACCCTGTATAAAGCATTTTTAAAAATTGCTTTACGCATTTTGAAAGAGCGCAAAAAACTGAATTCTGTGACGTATTTTTTATTTTCCCGCAGATAATTTTACTACTAAAAATTAAAGTTCAAAGTTTCAGTTTATCAGTGGCTCAAAATGTAATTAGAGAGATTTTTATTTTTTTAGACTATGTAAATATAAATAAAAACGCTGAATAATAATTCGAATGAGTATTATTAATCAAAGTTGGCAACATTGTATCTATTTAAAAGTGCCCAAAGTGGAAAAACAAGTCGAGGGGTGCAACTCTAGCAGATATATACAACGACATAGCGAGAGAAAAGAACTCAGATAGTATCGGAGCTTGGCCGCACCCTGGTTTGCTTCGGTGGTACCTGTCAGTGGCGGATTAAACTTTCTTGAAATACTCAAGCACGGTATGGAAAATTAAAATATTACGTCCTTCCTGAAATCTAAATAAAGCAAAAAAAAGTTTGCAGCATTAAAAGAGCGAGTTATTTTTGGAATCAGACATATCAAAACTGTTCCAAATCAGCTGTTACTTTTCGGGCACCAAAAATAGTTATTTACATTACAAGTTAGTAATCTAAAAGTACTTTCGCATCGTGAAATATATTCTTCCCTGACATTTAAACCTATAAAATAAGATATTGAGTAATTAATTAAGAGAAGTGCCATTAAATGGTACACAGATGGTTCTAGAACAACAGAAGGAACAGGAATAGGAGTATATGGGCCTGGAACCAAATATTCTGAAAGTTTAGGCAAATCTCCGAGCATTTTCCAAGCTGAAATATACGCCATCGGAAAATGTGTCCAGTTCAACATAGAAAGAAATTTTCGCAGACAAGAGATCATCATCATGTCTGACAGCCAAGCAGTCATTAATGCCTTGAACTCCCATGTAATGGTTTGGGAGTGCCTAGAGAATCTAAACGAACTAGGCAAGAATAACACTGTTACCCTCCTATGGGTTCCGGGACACACTGGAGTGGAGGGTAATGAAATAGCAGACGTACTCGCAAAAAAAAGGGGCTGAAACACCATTTCTGGGACCTGAACCCTTCTGCGTAATAAGCACCAGTACAATACTTGATGAACTTGGAAAAGAAGTAAATAACAAAAGATCCCAATACTGGATAGGACTACAAGGAATGAGGCAGGCCAAGACACTTCTGGGAAACTATAACCAGAAGAGATCTGACGACTGCGTCAGTAAAAGTAAAAATAAGCCCAGAATACTAACGGGTATCCTAACAGGGCACTGCCGGCTGAGAGGCCACCTAAAAAAACTCGGATTAGTAGACAAAGAAGAATGCAGATTCTGCGAGGAAGAGGAGGAAACCTCTATCCACATTCTCTCAGAATGCATTACCCTGCAAAATCCAAGGGTACGATACCTCGGAGAATATCAAATAGAAGAAGAAGATCTACCTAACCTAAAGCCTACCGACATCCTGAACTTTTTGAAAGCAATAGGACTGCTCTAATCGTTGAGACATACTTAACGATTGGGCAGTAGTAGGGGGGCACAATAGATCTTATAGGTCGCAGTGTATTGACACCCCCATCACAGATAGATAGATAGATAGAATTAATTAGGAGTATAATCCAAAATAATAATTTCGAAAAAATATCACTCAAGTTTTCCATAACTAGCAACCAAAAAATAATCAAGTTTGTTATACCTAGTAACCACCAAATATTTAATAATTATTATTACTGGCAGATGTGCTAATCAAGTGGTTGGAAAACATACAATCTCGAAAATTCCTTATGAAATAGCCAAATTCCTCAAAATTCCAAATCCAAATCAGTACACCGGCCACTCTTTTATAAGAAAGTCTTCTACATTCTTAGCAAATGTTCCAGGCGTTGATATATTGGATTTGAAAAGACATGGGGGCTGGAAGTCGTCGGTGACTGAAGGATACATAGCAGATTCTATGAGCCATAAAATATTATGCTAAAAATCCAAAGAGTTTACCAATGAAGATATTGCTAATGAAATAATATACCACAAATCGACAAAGACATTAAAGAGTTTAATAATGAAAATGGGCCCTTAAATCTCTCAGGGACATTTAATAATTGTAATATTACATTTAGTTGAACATCTAACGTTTTACGAAATTTAGGAACCTTCTTTTAAACCCCAACCATCTATTCCATCATTCAACGACTCAACAAAAGCATAATGGATACTTTTTCAGGCTGGGAACCTCAACATTCAACTATAAGAAAGAGCCAACAAATAATGAAGAGATACCTTAAATTAGTTGCAAAATGTACAGCGTTTCTCATAGATGAGAAAAATACAAAAAAAACCGCTTATAAAATTAACAAAATGGGAGGCCTTAAGTTGATTTTTACCGTTCAAAACGCCAATGGAACCTGCGTCTGTGTGTGCACTTGTATTGTGGTTTTGTATCTTTGTTATGTGTACAGGCATTGTTTGTGTCTTCTCTTCGGATTCAGGGTGTGGCCCTACCTCGACGACTCTACTTTAAAAAGATTTTACTGCCTTATTTAAATTAATTGTCTTACACATTTTTATACTTGTTTTGTTTTTCCGTATGATATTCAGTTTAGTCGTCGCGTGGACAAAGTGCAAAGGATTTTTTGATACGAGTTTTTATTTGGAACTACAAAAAACTAAGTAAAAACGCTAGTTGACTCTTATACGCTGTCAAATCTTGTGTATTCACCTAAGCAGAATCAGACAGTTGACCATATCGGCACCCTCTTACCTTGACCTTCATTAAAGATTGGTCGAGATGAACGTTTCAGTATTTTTGAGTATATAGCCTATAAAGAACTCTACTTCATTTTCCTTAATGTCTTACCATTTTCATCCATACCTACTCCTCTCTTTTGCTTTTCTTTTTCATTTATATCATCTCCCTCGCTATTATCTTCTTCTTTACCCTCACTTTCTCCTAGATACCTTCTGCTTCGCTTTCTTCCTCATATATGTCCATTACTTTGTCATCCGATGAATCTTCTTAATTTAAAGATCAAGTATCTGACGTTCTCTGGAAATAAGTCATACAAAAATAGCATTGTTATTGATTTCCCGGCTGACTCTACCTTCTTCGATATTTTTACTTCTCTCCATTTACAAAAGCTGCAACATTATTCTGCAATTTAGATCATCGCTCAAAGATCTATGCCACTAAACATTACTCAATTATGAACTTGTTCAACATATTCGATGAAGATGAGCACTAGTTCTGTTAATTCTGTTCAATCTCTACCTGCACTGACATCTAGCTCGCCACATATTGTGACAAGTGGTTTCCGTTCAATATTCCATTTGTTTCTCACCATTCTTTCGATCCAATTGTTTTTTATTGAAACGGGTTTACGTCTTAATGTGTCCCTAATTCGAGCGGCCATACACTGTTAGTATTAAATAGACGCCTCCACTTTTAAAATTATGAATATTTTTTAACTCGTAATCATTATAAAAGCAAAACTAAATTCTCCTCGCCTGAAAAGCTGTTTACCACCGTTAAAAATTAGTCGCTTACAAACCAAATTGCAGAGTTTTTTCCGAAATATCCTTTATGTGTCTGGACACCCTTTACTCGTTCTCGCGTCCCGATATTGACGTTGCCTATACTTCATGAATGAAAGCCGTGTCGAATTCGAAACGCAGTTAATCAGAAAAGAAGATGAATTAGAATTTCGAATGGACTTAAAAGGTTTCTGAACGATTACCCACACTCGACAGTCGTTGATATAGATACAGGGGAATATTGAAAGGACCTCCTATTAAAATTAACTGCAACATCAACATGCGTTTGTGGAAAGGATATCTAAAGAATATGCACGTGATTTATCAACGATAAACTGGCAGGTCAAACAAGTATTAAATATAAGCAAACCAGTTAGCAATTTAATTTAGTCCATTTGATATCCTAAGACCGGCTTCTGCCGTTCGGCTTCGTCAGCTAGGTTTTCGAGTCAGTTAGTTTTCGCTCATCTTAAGCGTCACATCTCTAGTCGCTGATTGCCATTCAGACTTTCGATAACGAATTCTACTTATTCTTTTGTGATTTAGTTTAGATTAAGTTTTAATACTAATATTATTGTGTTTAATATTTGTTTTAATAGCTAAATGGTTTGATCTCATTTCATTATTTTGTCCTATATCCAAATAAAGCTTGGAAATCTATTCTTAGCACTGCAACATCAAGATGGAGTTTAGAAGTATAGAAGAATCAAATTGGGAAGTTTAGAAGTTTAGTTTAATTATGGTTTAAAAAACCTATGGTTTAAATAGCTGTACAACTAAATGGATCAGATGTTTTTATGTGGCTGATGTCCCAGAGCCCTGATGTCAATTACCAAAACCTGATTTCCCTGAGCTGAACAAGAAGATACTAGCTAAATAGTTTCCAATCATTTATAACCTAATGTCAAACGAATTTCCAAATCATGAGTTTTGACAACTTTACAAAGCAACGAATTCCCAACTTGGCATCTTGACCAGAATCGTTGAAAAAAACATTGATAACTGATTTATTTCTAATTGAACAACGGTGTGAAACTGACGTACCTATTTTTGATAACTGAATCACCCTGTAGACAAAATCGTCAACACTTGATCGGATTTGTTTAATTCTAAGGAATTTATTCGACACAGTATTAATATTAGTGTTTTGTAGTCGACCATAATTTGACAACATTGTCGCTGTTATGGAAAATATGTTAACGGAGATTACCATCTTATAAAAAAAATTATTAAGTAGATGAATTAGATAAGTACGTGACGTTTTGATAGATCTGTGTAGATTATTTACGGCTATTTGCATATTTTTGATTGATATTAGATTTGGGTTTTATCGTGATTTAAATATTCGATGAAACAATCAAATGTTCTGATTAAATTTTACTTGGAAAAAAAATATTTGAACAATGAATGGTTAAAATGATCATAGCATGTCATGTCGTCCTTTTGACACCTGTCAATAATGTATCTGACATCTGTCATCCTCCTTTTAACACCTGTTTAAAATGTATCTGACAATCTGTCATCAGGGTTGCCAACAATATATCATCAGGGTTGCTAACATCAATTGGCAGCACTAACATGCACCTGACAACTGTCATTTGTCAACATACTTCACAATTTCTTGTACTTCTTCATAGCTTTCTGAATTACTACAGGGATGTATCATATTGTATTATTTATTTTATATCCCAAATACAAAATTAAGTCAAACTCTCTAACGATAAATTATTTTACCATAACTAATCATTAAGTCCACCTTAATAACCGTGAATAAACAATTTGTAGGTACTCATATACCAAAAGCCACAAACCACAGCTTTACTTATTTCTTCCAGTCCTTTCGTTTTTGTTTATGGCTGCAAAATGGCCTGGCCCGTGCCGATCACAAGTCGCAAGCAAGTCCGTTGCCCACGCAAATCAGACCACGAAGAAGTAGAAAGAGAAATAGTCGCGGTGGTAAACCAAAGAAGACTTACATGGATATAAGACTCCATGTTGAGCTCCTTTTATTGATGAGACATAATGATGCCGAAAGAAGATGGTTTTGGGAGTAAGCAATAGAGAAAACTCAGGATACACTGATTTGTTATTAGGGGTTTTATTAACTTCTATTTCTAGGGGTGTCATATGAGGTAGAGGTTGATTGGGCACTGGGGGTTATCTAATTGCGAGGGAGCTGTGTATGAGGCCTTGTAGGGCGTCTGGAAGGTCAATGGCGACTTGTAGGATCCTTATATTGGGTCAAGGTATATCTTTTCCTTTGGTCCTGATTTACATAGCATCCTGAGTATCTCTTGGGCTGCAGTGTTGGTATTTCCTCCAGAAAATTAGCCTCCAAGATCTTTTCCTAAATACTAAACTTTCGTTTTCACTGGATATACAAAAAATAGATGAATTTTTTCTTGAACGAAGCTTTCTCACAGCCATTCCTAGTTAATGCAACCTGTTCTTTCATTGAATAGAATTTATAGTACCATTTGCACTAAAAGAGCGAGACGGACAGTGAGAATAGACTCACCGGAAATACGACGTAGTTCTTCATGGACATCTCGCACCTCTTGACATAACTCTTGCACAAATTCGTGGGCACGTAATGGCTGTGGCAACAAACGGATTCAAACCGAGACTTGCGATTACTGATTCATAATGATATAAGGACTGGGAGCAGTTACAGATACTTGATTTTGAATTGTGAGTATAATAATAATTATTTAAGCAGCTGTTTTTCCATATTCAACTCCTAAAGGGATGAAAAATTTAAAATATTTTACCTGAAGCCTAAAATTTGCAACTAGATTATTTAAAACACAACAGAATACATGGTGTGCCAACGAAAAAAAATCAAAGCTCGCGAGTAAAAGCTTGTAAATTGTTATAATGGTTTAGATCTATAAAATATTGCGGGTTTAACATCTATAACTCCTTATACTATGACGAAAAGTACCTAGAACTTTCTTTAGGTTTATTTTTGATACCACAAAAACAAAATATATCGCATCCAGCGTTATCAAATCAACGTTACCTTCTGACCATGAAAAAAAGAAAGTTTCAATACTTGGGTCATATAATGAGAGGACAGAAATACACACTTCTCCAACTGATAGTCTAGAGAAAGATTAGTGGAAAGCGGAGCATTGGCAGACGCCGTGTGTCCTGGCTAAAGAACCTGAGGGATTGGTTTAACTGTAGCAATGTTCAACTGTTCAGAGCTGCAGTCAACAAGGTCACGATTGCTGTGATGATAGCAAACCTCCGATAGGAGATGCACTATAAGAAGAAGAAGTTACCTTTTATTCTCTTGGGATTTTCAGTTATCCAATACACTCCTCTCTCTTCCCTCCCCAACTCTACCGTCTCAAAGCTTCCTTTAGTTATACAAAATGCATACCAAGCTCCCAGACAAGAAAATGCTAAAAAAAGGTGCTTAAATTACATCTAGGATTACAGGAACATTTCTACTTGCAGGCAGTCCACCCTTTTTGGTTCGCTTTGTGAACCCTCCGGATATAATATATCTTAATATCTGGTCACCGAGCTTCGCTCTTAATATTCAAATCTACATTTTTAAGCAGCCCAATGAGTATATAATTTAAGTATATTTATAACATGACAAATTATTAATTAATTCGCGAAAATCACGGAGTGGGCGACATCTACTTGAACTACTGATAGGGAGATAAATAAAAAGTTGATTGGCGATTGGCTTGAAAGTAGGCGGGAAAATTAAAAAAGCTGTCAGTGTTAATTTTCAATTGGCTGCAGCTGTTGTTGACGTTTATCAACTGCTTGTCACAGAGGTTAGTTAAATGCATTAAAGTTGCCTAGTTTCTGGGGATTTCACCCTTTTAGGGCAACTTCTACTGACGCTTGATCTTCGCGAATTGTCACGGTGGACAGGCCCCGTTTCCGGGACGTGCAACAGCAGCGTGTAGGGCACACGTCCCGTCAACAGAAGATCGCTCAGCTCACTCTATTTATCACTATATAAGAAAAACTCTATGTTCAATTGATTTTATTATTTTTTTATCTGCAGTGAAGGAAAATTATAGGTCTGATATTCATACTTGGGTAAAAACCTCCACAAAAACCTGTGACCAGACTCTCGAGGTGTGGCAGATATTGATATCATATTTTTTCAAAAATTCTTTCTCTCTCTCTCTCTCTCTCTCTCTCTCTCTCTCTCTCTCTCTCTCTGATCATGAAAACTTAAATATTAAAACTGTCCGCATAATAAAATAGTAGCCGTAAGGGGTAGTCTCACACTATCGGGGAAGGGAAGACAGGTGTCCATTTTAACAGTGTTACTCAACGTTCCTATAAATATTTACCTAAACCCATGATTTCTGAAATTGAATTGGCAACGTTGTATTTTCAACTTTGAATTAATAAGATGGCTGTCATTTGACAAACAAATTATTTATGTCCGTCAAATGAACCTTTCCTTTTTTATATAAAGCGACAAATTTAAAATTGAATTCTTTCTGATTAAAACGCCAGAAATTAAATAAAGTCAAACCTTTTTACTACTATACTATACAGAAGAAAGGAGTGCAGTATTTAATTTGCAGAACGTAGTACAGGTTCAAGAGGTAGAAATTTTATTTTTACCTCGTCCTTCAATGCTTATTTGTAGTTAAAATTTATATTTTAATACATCTGATCGGCCTAATATAGTTTTTGTCTAGATTCTTGTTTCCATGGTTTTTACTGTAATAAATTTGTTCTTTTGACAGATAAGTCAGACTTTATTTATTCATAGCCGTATCGTATGTATTTTAATTGATTCAGAATTTTGTATTAATATATATTTCAAAATGGCTTCATCAGTCCTCCTAAATCCTTGAAGGCAGAATTATTAGTAATAGCAAGGCAACATAAAAACAAATTCAAAAAATATATTATGGATGAGATGGCCAGAGAAAAAGGAATTAAAATTCTCAGATTTCCTCCGAACCACGCAGAGTTAAATTCCATTGAACTGATCTGGTCTCAATTATTAAAAGGTTATGTTTCTCAAAACAATAAAACATTTAAATTTCCTGATGTGCGAAATTTGTTTTTGAATACAGTTTCAGATGTAAATAGAGAACATTGGGGAAAATGCATTGATCATGTTTAAAAATGTGTAAAATTCATTTAGGAAAGTGGATATATCAATGGATAATTTAATAGAACCGATAATAATAAACATCAGAAAAGACAATTATAGTGATGCCAGTAGTTTTAGTGAAGACAGTGACTTTTAAAGATAGTTCTTGAACTAACTTTTTTTTTAATCTTTGAGTTTAGGTAAGTACTGAAGCGTTACTTTTAATGCCAAGAGATTTAATTTAATCCCAACATATAATCCTCCTTGTTATTTATTGGTTAAATTTAATTCGTTCAATGTTAAAGTGTCGGATGCATAAAGTTTATTTTTATTTTTTGTAAATAATATAACTTCAAAATTTAATCTACGAAGTGCGTATATATATTTTATATGCTGTGACCTTATTTATATTATAGAAACTTATTTTGCAAAGTACGCCTATGGAATGTGACGTTATATCCCCACTTTGACTGTACTCATCTATCCTTTATAGTATATATTACTATAGAAACAAGTTATTATTATGTGCCGTTGCTAGGAAATAAAACTAAAAGCTTAACTTTTCTTGTAAATATCTCGGAAGATCGAATTTTCACAGACATGAGACCTACATTTTTCGCCGATTTAGATAGGAATTAGTCTACCCTGAAAGTTTCATTGAATTCTGACGAGTGGATTTCGAGATCCTCTGGACACACATACACACATACAAACCTTGCTCGTTTAATAGTATTTGATTGTGCATTACCCAGAAATATACCCAGAACTAATTATTAATTATAACCTATAAAAGGTCCATTAATAATCTCAAAGATCCCTGTTATTTGCAGAGCGTATGTGTATGCGTTATATACATGTTTTAATTTAAGTATGACACACCTACCGACCGACGTACATAAATATGGTAAAAGATACCTAATACTAAAAACATTTAAATACTCTAAGATGCACTTCCTCATTATTAATAACATGTAAAATTAAGGACAGCCTTCTTCTAACAGTCCAATGCGATTTTAATTGCATTTGGAAATCACTCTGCGTATACCATTAATTTACCATCGATATTGGAGTAAACATTAAATTTTTATTTCATTGCTATACAGCTTATACGCGCTAATAAAACGACATGTGGCCAGTACCCGGTGGTCAGGCTACAGTATGTTTGGTTTTAGCGTTGTCTGTATAAAGGTAAGTAGTCAGTCAACCTTATGGACTTAAAAAATAAACATATTTTTGTAGTTTTTAGATGTGCTGGCATCTATGATTAGAAGAGAGTATTGACAATTATTAAAAGCAAAAAATTCCCGGTGTATTGGGGTTGCATACACAATTTGCATTGTGTGTTGCAAAGGTTTTATTTGACTGATTCTAGTCAAAATGTCACTCTCTTCTTTCGTATCCCTTTCAGAGATTAATACAAAGTTAGAAAACGAGTAAGGAATTTAATTTATCAGATTCGACATCCTAAGACCGGTTTCTGCCTTTCGGCTTCGTCAGTTAGGCTTTTCGAATCCAATAAATAAAATTCCAAACTCGTACAAGTCAGTAGCTATATCCGCTATAAGATAAAATTTTTAGATGTGCTGCCATCTATGATTAGAAGAGAGTATTGACAATTATTAAAAGCAAAAAATTCCCGGTGTATTGGGGTTGCATACACAATTTGCATTGTGTATTGCAAAGCTTTTATTTGACTGATTCTAGTCAAAATGTCACTCTCTTCTTTCGTATCCCTTTCAGAGATTAATACAAAGTTAGAAAACGAGTAAGGAATTTAATTTATCAGATTCGACATCCTAAGACCGGTTTCTGCCTTTCGGCTTCGTCAGTTAGGCTTTTCGAATCCAATAAATAAAATTCCAAACTCGTACAAGTCAGTAGCTATATCCGCTGTAAGATAAAATTTTTAGATGTGCTGCCATCTATGATTAGAAGAGAGTATTGACAATTATTAAAAGCAAAAAATTCCCGGTGTATTGGGGTTGCATACACAATTTGCATTGTGTGTTGCAAAGCTTTTATTTGACTGAAAGGCAGAAACCGGTCTTAGGATGTCGAATCTGATAAATTAAATTTCTTACTCGTTTTCTAACTTTGTATTAATCTCTGAAAGGGATACGAAAGAAGAGAGTGACATTTTGACTAGAATCAGTCAAATAAAAGCTTTGCAACACACAATGCAAATTGTGTATGCAACCCCAATACACCGGGAATTTTTTGCTTTTAATAATTGTCAATACTCTCTTCTAATCATAGATGGCAGCACATCTAAAAATTTTATCTTATAGCGGATATAGCTACTGACTTGTACGAGTTTGGAATTTTATTTATTGGATTCGAAAAGCCTAACTGACGAAGCCGAAAGGCAGAAACCGGTCTTAGGATGTCGAATCTGATAAATTAAATTCCTTACTCGTTTTCTAATTTTCTATATTTTTGTAGTGATGGTCCAAACGTATAGATGGTCTTCGTCGTTTTTGGTCCTATCGTAGGAGGGGGAAAGAAATGATTAAATAAGTTGGATGTAGAAAAGGTTTCTCTATGTTTAAACTGTTTTAAAGTTTCTCGATCATAGATGTCGCGAATTCTCAAGGAAACCATTTTTATTCGTTTGAAACTAAGTAATAATTTTCATATTTGGCCTTTTCCAAACCTGAAAATGGCCAAGTGAGCCGGAAACCGTTCGAAATATGAATAATTTAGTAAATCCAAAAAAATTGGATTTTTTCGCAAGTCATATGTTAAAATCTACAGCCATGCCCTGAATCGTTCAATATTCATTACAAGAAAGTTGGATACCGCATTCTTTAGAGTACGTTATAGATGAATGGTGTTCAATATTCAAATAATTCTATTACAAAATCGGTTATTGAAACTGCCGAGTTTGAAAGTGGCAGTAACTGAAGTCGGTAATACCTATAAAACTGATTGATTGATTTAATTATTGATCCCGGAATGGTGTATATCAACTGGTCTTTTCACCGAACGCCATACAAGGAGATAAAAATAAAAACGAGTCGATTATTTTACGGAACATTAGAGAAAATTTAAAAAATTGAGTTATTATCATTATATACAGGGTGTTTCGTACTTAAACTGACATACTTCAACTGTGGATAGAGGACACTTAGAGGGTTCAGAAACACCCATTAGTTTGGGTCTATCTCGCTTTATTACCGAGTTTTTTTAGTCGCTGTATATTCAGAACCACACTGTATATTTCTATGAAATTTGACATGAATATTCTCCTTTACAATGACAATCAATACCGTAGTAAGAAAATTAAAAATCCAGGTCTGTCTTTAACAAAAGTTATCAAAATCATTTTGCTTTAGAACAACATCCTGTATATCGAATTTTAAAGAATGGATAACATATTCGAAAAGAGTGCAAAAACTTAATTAGGATTAAATATTTTATTTAAATGCACATCCCATTTTACTACCAAAATTTTAACATCAAACTTAAAATTTATAGGATTTATTATACATTTCTATTGGTATTTTCATCAAATTACAAATTATTAAATTTTTTTAAAATGTGAAAGATAATGTGAAAATTATTTTATTTTCATTCATAATTTGATTAAAAAATAATTAAACTTTATTAAAAAATTAAAATTTACTGAAGAAGCTGTTCAAAATGTGAACCATTTTCCTGCAGGCAAAGTCAAGCTCTTTTTTCAATATTTAAAATTGACTTTCTAATCATTGCTGATTGTTTGTCACTTCTTCAGCAGTATTTAGTATACGTTGGAGTAGTTCCTCCCTAGAATTAATTTCTCTTGCATAAACTTTAGATTTTAAGTATCCCCATACGAAATAGTCAACAGGATTGAAGTCTGGAGATCTTGCAGGCTATTCAATTGAGCTACTTCTACCTATCCAATTGTTATTGAAAAATGAAGCACCATCGTGTTGAAAATACATACCTCCAATATTTTCATTTTGTAGCAAAACAGGTAGAACATTTTGTATGAAATTTAGATACTTCGTAAATGAAAAACTCATCCTCATCCGTAAATAAGCATCTAGGCATAACTCTTCTATGCCTAATTATCCAATTACTGAAATTGATTCTTGCAGGACTTCCTGGATGTGATGGGGATGAAAACAAAATTTTTTTAATTTCTTCCAAACAGTGGTTTGAGGCAAATTTAAAGCGTGCTCACTGCGTCTTGTACTTAATTTCGGATTATTTTCCACTAATTCCAAAATGTTATCCTCTATATTTGGTTGATGCCTTTCAGGATGGGCATTTAGTGCTGCGTATGAAAGTAAGGGTGTTTCATGTAGGCAGTAGCAGAAGTGTGTGAAGCTAAAGGAGGATCAAACTCTAATGAAAAAAATAGTTAAAAATTAAACTAGGACCATACAAACTGGATCAGGAAAATACACTTGCAACACATGGCAAAATCACGGAAAATCCTACAAAGGAAGACCATGTTCCAAAAGAACAGCTGCTCTAATCACAAGATCTAATGTCACACATTATCTAAAGCATTTAAAGAAACTGAATTGTTAATCAAAATAATTAAAACAATGTACCTAGTGCAAAGATTATTCAATATGTATTACAAGAACCTTCATTGAAATAAAGCAACTCATATTTGGCGCCCCACAGGGAGTCGACGATATTACTATAAACAATTCGTAATGAATAGAAAGATTAGTTTCATTTCGACATCATCAGTGCCATGGCTCGTACTTCTTAGTTTAATCCTATATATATAGGAATATTATGTATGCACCAATCGTGCGTAACAAATATACCCGACATTTTGATTATTATCGAATTTCATGTTTTATACATTGTGATTTATTGGTTTCATTACCATTATCGATGTTTTACAGTCGCCTGTTTGTCATTGTGTGAATTTTAATTTAAAATTTACCAATACGTGAATAATTTATTGATTGAAAATTGAATTGGAATCGTTTTATCGAAGTTTCTGAGAGAAGAATCTGTATAATCGTAATTTTGATCAATTATTGAGAAAAGTGAATGTAAAATTATTGTAATTGTTATTTAAATGACATTGGATCCATAAAAACAAAAAAAATAGCCGAAGTATTTGTAAATTTATAATTATAGCATTTATAAAACTAATAAAAACAATTTTAAATATTTTCCTTTTGTCCTATTCATCCTACTTAGCCTATTCAAAGAAAGATGGTTGGTACTGAAAAGAACCATTAAACTTACGACGTTTCGGTACAATCTCATGTGCCATCTTCAGGTCTTTCTTGCTTATTGCAGTACATATCACTTTTCAACCTGTATGTCCTTCCGTTGCACATTTTCTTATAAGTTAAATAATTTCTAGTAGAAATAACGAAATCTATGTTTCTCGGGGTTTCATATTTCAAGCACAAAATAAAACTCTCAGTACTGGTAAAAGTGTGTGATTTATTCGTTAATTTAACGCATATTTTCCCAATTAATAGCTGTCTCGGTGTCCATTTACCTTATAAAAATGCAAATGAATCTTTATATTGAAATCCGAAATTAATAGTGGCATCAGCAATAAATATTTTCGGACATTTCCACACACACACACACACAAGATTATATTTCTAAAATGTCCAGTTATTGAAAGTTACGAATAAATGAAAATTTATGGTGTTGGTATATCATAAATGTTGAGGTTGTTCCCATTGTTTTGTAATGGCTAAATAATAATATATAAATTAAAATGCAAAATTCACGTAGAGCTCAGATCACAGAAGTGTGTTAGAAAAATCTAATTAACTCCAGTAAAGTTTATTAACCTTGCCAAGTTTCATGTTTTTTAAATACGGCATTCTAAAGATATTTGAAAAAATTGATCTGAAGACGCCATTTTCAAAGAGCTTTAGCTTCGAAATCAACGCTCCAAATGCGCATGTTTATAGGAACTTTTCACTCTAGTTTTACATGTTCTACATACCCTACAAACACCCTATTGAGACAAATAATAACCGATGGTGGCGCCACAGTCGTCGATCAGCTGTTCACACGAAACGCGTAATTTTTGGTAAATAGTGCATTAAGTTATACTGAGTGAATGGTTTATTTGTAGTATTTTAAGACTTTTTGTGATTGTTTGAGGTTTTTGATTTGGAAATTACCATAATATACCTGTACATGTAAGTATTTAGACTCAATTGAACCTGGTTTTTGTGTAGCTATTCTAAAATTAAGGTTATTTATTTAGCATATCTTCAGAAATTTATTGTTTACTCCTGTTTCTGTGTGCTTTTTTTGTGTTTCAGGATGAATATAGCCTAGAGGTATTATCATCTTCACCTCTACTAATATAGAATGATATTGGAAGGGAGCTAAATCATATGCCAAAGAAACAGTTTTCAGCTAATACATTTTATTTCAATTTTTTCAGGATAATAATTGTAATTGTAAAAGTGATTTAATTAAAAAATGATTTCTAAGAACCTACTTTTGATTGATTTATGGTAAAATATATCCTATTCCTTGTTTCAAAATTATTTTTTAAATCAATATCAAATTAAAATATAAAAAATTAAGAAATTTTTTTCTTGGCTTAAAACACTTCATAGGCCATCAAATGTATCTGTTGCAAAAATTTTTATTTCGTTTATCTACTTTGTTTTTTTCAAAATAAACACAAAATGTATATTTTTTAATCCTTTATTTTCACACAAGTTCAAAGCTAACTTTGAATTATTCAATTTTAGTAGTATTTAACATTTCTCTCTCTTTCCACTGGATTAAAACCACTTAGTTGTTAAAAAAGTTTTTTTATTGACGTTTCGGCTTTCCAGATCGAAAGCCGTTATCAAAATGACATAAAATAAATAAATTTACTAGAAACAGAACACTTGATAATCTTGCAAAAATATGACATCAACATAGTATACATAGAATAAGATTTTGAGATTGAAGATGTCAAAATCATATTTTTGTGACGTTTCTGGGAACGAATTTTTGAAAGGATAGCGCATTTGCATATTATAAGAGAATTTATACTTCGTCATAAATGAAGTTTTCTTATTAATATTATCATAAGAAAAAACCAGATAAAAACTTATGATACTATCCCGATATAGAGGGTATCCTTTTTGCAATTAACTCTTTTTGTAAAATAGGTATCCAAATTTTTGAAATATCAACCGAACAATTAGAAACACATTCGTTATTATTTAAGCATATCAATGCTGCTTCTTTAACTTTGCGGTTATAATTATTCGGTTCTTTTAATAATCTAGTTGAAGAATTCCATTGTATTTTATGACCAAAATCCCATGCATGTTCACATATTTTAGATTTTTCTTCATTGTTTATTTTTAATGTACGATTGGTGTTCATTAAGTCTAATATGAAAAGGTCTAGATGTTTCTCCTATATAAAATTTATTACATTCGCATGGAATTTTGTAAATACAATTTTTTGTGTTTTGAATTTCATTAAAAGGTTTTGTATTTACTATTAAAGATTTTAATGTATTATTAGTTTGAAAAACTGTTTTTAAATTAAATTTATTGCCAATCCTTCTAATTTTTTCGGATAATTTTGGAATATAAGGGATTTTTACTATATTTGAAAGAATTATTGGGGGGTTTAAATTTTGATCTTTAGTTTTGATGTCTCGGTAAAGTTCACGATTTATAAATTTACTTGGGTAGTTGTTCTTAATCAAGACAGATTTAACAAGTGATAATTCATTATTTAAGATATTGTCATTTGAACAAATTGTTTTTGCTCTATCGGAAAGAGATTTGACAATACCTCGTTTAACACAAATTGAGTGGTTTGAATTAAAATTTAGATATCTATTTGTATGTGTTTCTTTTCTAAAAACTGATGTATCAAAACAATTGTTGTTATTGTGTATTAGTACATCAAGAAACGGTAATTTTTTATTATTTTCAATTTCAATTGTAAATTTAATAGTAGGTTCCGAATTATTAATAGTATATAAAAATGTATCAATATTTTCCCTATCGTGTTGCCAAATTGCAAAGATATCATCTACATATCTAAACCAGACAGAAGGTCTTAAATTTTGTTTGTTTACAATTTCCATTTCAAAATTCTCCATGAAAATATCACACAATTTTGGTGATAAAGGAGAACCCATTGCCATGCCAAAATTTTGCTGATAAAAATCACTATTTAATTGAAAATATGTAGTTTTAATACATAGTTCCAATAATTCTAGAATTGCTGAGACGCTTAATTTAGTTCTATTTATTAATGTATTATCATTTGTCAACTTTTTTCTCACAAGATTAAGAGTTTTATCGACAGGAACATTTGGAAATAAACTGACTACATCAAAACTAACCATTATATCTGAATTTGTAATTTTGATTTTTGATAATTTTTCTAAAAAATGTTTTGAATTTTTGATAAAGGAATTAGTATTTCCTGATAACGGATCTATTATTTTAAGTAGAAATCTTGCTAAATTTTGACAAGGTGAATTTATAGAACTTATTATTGGTCTTAATGGTATTTGTTGTTTATGAATTTTGGGTAAACCATAAAAATGTGGAGGTTTACTATAATGAGAAGTAAGAGATCTTCGTTCTTTATCACTTAGGAATTTTTTATTTTTATATAAAGTTTTGTAAATTTTGTTTTCAATACTAGTAGTTGGATCTTTATTTAATTTTGAATAGCTACCGTTTTCAATAATTTCGTTAATTTTGTTATCATAATCTGTTTTGTTCATGACAACCGTCGCGTTACCTTTATCTGCCGGTAATATCTTAATTGTATTGTCATTTTTTAAATTTTTAATTGATTTAAATTCTGCGGAGGTTAAATTTTGATTAATTTTGTAAGATTTTTCTAATTCAATTTTGCAATGTACCTTGTATTCGTTGCTTAAGTCAGTTGGTAAATTTTGAGAAGCGTTTTCTATAGAACTAATAATATCAAATTTTGGTACATATTTTGGAGTTACCGAATAATTTAAACCTTTAGCCAATAATAAATTTTCTGTGTGATTAAGATCTCTACTTGAAATATTTATTACCGTATTTAAATTTTGTTCTGAATTTCTAAGGTTGTAAAAACTTTTTTCTTCAATTAGATTATTAAATTTTCTTAATTGTCTATTTTTGGTACAATTGAATTCTTTCTCATAACTATTTAAAACACAATGGATTATTTTATGGAAATCAAATCTGGATACCTGATTATACAAATATGATTTAATATCCTCGATATCTTTTTCTAAATTAAATTTATTACACCTATGGAACTGAATCCTCTCTCTTACTATCGCGTGCTCTGCTCTATTTAAAATTCTCCATATCTTGTTGTTCTTTATTGGAGTTTTAAGTCTTAGGTCTATGTATACTATGTTGATGTCATATTTTTGCAAGATTATCAAGTGTTCTGTTTCTAGTAAATTTATTTATTTTATGTCATTTTGATAACGGCTTTCGATCTGGAAAGCCGAAACGTCAATAAAAAAACTTTTTTAACAACTAAGTGGTTTTAATCCAGTGGAAAGAGAGAGAAATTAAAATAAAAACCACTATCAGCTTCCGAAATGAAGTATTTAACATTTTATTATAATAATTCATTAATAATTGTAACTGTATAATTATTGAAAACAGGTGTTGTACAAGAGGGGAACATGATAATGGTATTTTTAAAATTATGATGTGACAAAGGTTTTATTTTACTGAATATTACCTTTAGAAAAATGATAAGTTGAAATATCAGCAATGATGTGCACACCTAATGTGTTTCTCCTATATAAAATTTATTACATTCGCATGGAATTTTGTAAATACAATTTTTTGTGTTTTGAATTTCATTAAAAGGTTTTGTATTTACTATTAAAGATTTTAATGTATTATTAGTTTGAAAAACTGTTTTTAAATTAAATTTATTGCCAATCCTTCTAATTTTTTCGGATAATTTTGGAATATAAGGGATTTTTACTATATTTGAAAGAATTATTGGGGGGTTTAAATTTTGATCTTTAGTTTTGATGTCTCGGTAAAGTTCACGATTTATAAATTTACTTGGGTAGTTGTTCTTAATCAAGACAGATTTAACAAGTGATAATTCATTATTTAAGATATTGTCATTTGAACAAATTGTTTTTGCTCTATCGGAAAGAGATTTGACAATACCTCGTTTAACACAAATTGAGTGGTTTGAATTAAAATTTAGATATCTATTTAATATCCTCGATATCTTTTTCTAAATTAAATTTATTACACCTATGGAACTGAATCCTCTCTCTTACTATCGCGTGCTCTGCTCTATTTAAAATTCTCCATATCTTGTTGTTCTTTATTGGAGTTTTAAGTCTTAGGTCTATGTATACTATGTTGATGTCATATTTTTGCAAGATTATCAAGTGTTCTGTTTCTAGTAAATTTATTTATTTTATGTCATTTTGATAACGGCTTTCGATCTGGAAAGCCGAAACGTCAATAAAAAAACTTTTTTAACAACTAAGTGGTTTTAATCCAGTGGAAAGAGAGAGAAATTAAAATAAAAACCACTATCAGCTTCCGAAATGAAGTATTTAACATTTTATTATAATAATTCATTAATAATTGTAACTGTATAATTATTGAAAACAGGTGTTGTACAAGAGGGGAACATGATAATGGTATTTTTAAAATTATGATGTGACAAAGGTTTTATTTTACTGAATATTACCTTTAGAAAAATGATAAGTTGAAATATCAGCAATGATGTGCACACCTAATTAGATTCTAAGTTTACATATATAAAAGTACAACTGTACACAGTTTCGACAGTTTGTAAGGACAAGTTTACTTAGTTTATAGGCAACACTTTGCTGTCTTCTAACTAACCATCATTCCTTGCACATTTAATGGTTTTAACATCAAGTGGCTTACTGGCCAAATGATGTGATGGCACACACTTTTTGCACTACTTGGGTGCTATTTTGTTTGAAATAATTTCTAAAAACATTTCAGTAGTAATCAAGTAATAATCTCAGAAATGCTAATCTTTATCTTACCTGATTTTGTAATATAATCTTCAGATTTAAAATTGATTACACTTTTCCCGGAATTTACGACGATCAACTTCCTCGATGACACCTTTTTTGTTGCTTCTTGGGTGGATCATAATGGAAGTGTAATTCCGGATTTTTAGATTTCCTAGAGGTATACCCATAAACGCAATAGTTTATATTATTTTTATTGGGCATTTTTAACGTTTAACTAACAAATAACAGCACAAAGCACAAAATCAAAACACACGTTCGACTTGCATGTAAACAAACAAAATTATGCTTTTCGTGAAGGTTCAAATTAATACCGGTGGTGTCGCTTCAAAGTTGTGCTCGTCTCAATAGAAGTTTGCATATTTAAAATAAAGGTTTCTGTTCTGATCGCCTATTGGTATCTCCGGTAAGGCTAATGTTAAATCCTGAAAATATCTCTGGCGAATTTTTTTTTAACTTTTAAAGCAATGAATCTATTTCACAATCTATCAATTAACCTATTTCAATGACAGACTAATTGACAAATATCAGGCCTTTTTAATTTTAAAGGAAAAGTTCTACGTTCATTTTTTGAACAATAAAAGTTGTATTTCTTAATGAATATGGAATTTTAACCGTATATATTATTTTAATAAATGATTAATGATTGTTTGTCTCGTTTTAAAAAAGCTTTTTAATGTGTCTACTGTTCATCTCTTTTATCACAAATTAAAATAATCAACTGCCATCCATTCTCGTTAATTTTTCAAACTCCCAATGATTTATTCACTGTTTGGTATTCATTATGAAAGTGCGGGCAATAATACGTTTAAATTAGTCCTTATTGTTTTCGTTGAAGTTAGTTTATACTAAAGAACGCTAATGAAAATCTTTTGTTGATGGAAATTAACAATCTATATTTATTGACAGGATAACAACTTCAGCAAAGATAGTTTGAAGGCTATACACACAGAGCTTGGTTAAATTTAACGTTAGCAAAACATCCTAAGGCCGATTTCTGCCTTTCGGCTTCGTCAAGATGGAGTTTAGAAGTTTAGAAGAATCAAATTGGGAGGTTTAGAAGTTTAGTTTAATTACGATTTAAAAATAAGATAAGTTACCTATGGTTTAAATAGTTTTTTTATACAACTAAATGGATCAGATGGTTTTATGTGGCTGATATCCCAAAGCCCTGATGCGAATTACCAAAACATGATTTCCTTGAGCTGAACAAGAAGATACCAGCTAAATAGTTTCCAATTTCTAATTTCCAAGAGTGCTTGAGTTATTTACAACCTAATTTCAAACCAACGACCCTGATACAAGAGCTTTAAAAACATCTAAATGTTGAAACAACTTATAACACCACAAAATTGGCGCCCAACGTGGGGCGTCACCGAAGATAGCTTTTTCCCGCGCGCGCGCCCTGGTGTCATTAGCTGCCTACTTACATGTCAAAATAAAATAATGTTATTGACAGTTCTCTAGAAATTGCAAATTGTTTGTATATTTCCTTAGCAGCGGGGTAAATAACGCTTGTTTTGGACAATATTTGGGTATTTTTAGTGGAAATATTTAAAAATGATTTCACCAGAGGAAAATATCGTTCATTACACGTCCACAAATGCTTTTTCTCGACTCCTAATGAATTATACTGTTAAGTTTATAATTTAAAGAAATAAAAGATATACGTGGAAAGATTCAACTCCTTGACTAAACCCCTCGTCAGTCAATTATACTATTTGGTAAAGTCACAACAAACCAATTGCCTAACCGCCGGTCATAGTTGACAAGGTAATACCTTCTCATCATTTCGTTCTGTCTAAAGGTAATTCTTCTCGTCTGTAAAAGGATAATAGATAATAGCCACCAGGTAATTACTAGCTTCGGTTAAGTACTAGCGATTAGTCGGGTTTTCGTGAGTTATTTGGTGAATTCATTAGCTGTGACACTAATGGTACCAAAAGCGATGAGAACGGTAATTTTGGAACGATTTTCAGTTACTAAGTACCAAAGTAGGTACTATCATTTAGAATAATATAGCTTAAGTAGTAGTGATTTGACCAATTTGGTATTTGGGTTTGGGGCAAGTTTAATAAAAATTATATTTATAAACGCGAGTCTCTACATTAGTTTTAAAAACTAACTTGAAAGAAGAAAATAATGTAAAAAGATATTAAAAATTATCGCAACACCAACGAACTGATTTTTTTTAATATATGTCACATTTATTACAAATTTTACTTATCTTACAAAATCAGAGATTGAACGAAAGCATTTTTTTATCAAAATTGGATATTTAGCTCCAAAAAAATCAACATTGGTACACCTGCAAAAAGTTACTTTTGTCATTTGTTTGGAAAACGTAATTTTGTAATTAATTTCTATAGTTCATAGGCTTGGTACTTCAAATACTCTTCTTGATGGATATAATAATAATTTACTATGGAAACAGATCACAAAATATAACAACAACAAATTTCTACTTAAAATAATAGATCCGTTATCAGGAAATACTAATTCCTTTATCAAAAATTCAAAACATGTTTTAGCAAAATTATCAAAAATCATAAATTCAGATATAATGGTTAGTTTTGATGTAGTTAGTTTATTTCTAAATGTTCCTGTCGATAAAACTCTTAATCTTGTAAGAAAAAAGTTGACAAGTGATAATACATTAATAAATAGAACTAAATTAGGCGTATCAGCAATTCTAGAATTGTTGGATTTATGTATTAAAACTACATATTTTCAATTAAATAGTGATTTTTATCAGCAAAATTTTGGTATGGCAATGGGTTCACCTTTTTCACCAAAATTGTGTGATATTTTCATGGAGGATTTTGAAATGGAAATTGTAAATAACCAAAATTTAAGACCTTCTGTCTGGTTTAGATATGTAGATGATATCTTTGCAATTTGGCAACACGATAGGGAAAATATTGATACATTTTTACATAATATTAATAATTCGGAACCTACTAGTATAACAATTGAAATTGAAAATAATAAAAAATTACTGTTTCTTGATGTACTAATACACAATAATAGCAATTGTATTTAAACATCAGTTTTTAGAAAAGAAACACACACAAATAGATATCCAAATTTTAATTCAAATCACTCAATTTGTGTTAAACGAGGTATTGTCAAATCTCTTTCCAATAGAGCAAAAACAATTTGTTCAAATGACAATACTTTAAATAATGAATTATCACTTGTTAAATCTGTCTCTTAAGAACAACTACCCAAGTAAATTAATAAATCGTGAACTTTACCGAGACATCAAAAATAAAAACAAAATTTAAATCCCCCAATACTTCATTCAAATAAAGTAAAAATCCCTTATAGTCAAAATTTATCTGAAAAAATTAGGATTGGCAATAAATTTAATTTAAAAACAGTTTTTCAAACTAATAATACATTAAAATCTTTAATAGTAAATACAAAACCTTTTAATGAAATTCAAAATACAAAAAAATGTACTTACAAAAATCCATGCGATTGTAATAAATTTTATATAGGAGAAACATCTAGACCTTTTCATATTAGACTTAATGAACACAAATCGTACATTAAAAATAAACAATTCGAAAAATCATAAATATGTGAACACGCATGGGATTTTGGTCATAAAATACAAAGGAATTCTTCAACTAGATTATTAAAAGAACCTAATAATTATAACCGCAAAGTTAAAGGAGCAGCATTGATATGCTTAAATAATAACGAATGTGTTTCTAATTGTTCGGTTGATATTTTAAAAATTTGGATGGCCATTTTACAAAAAGAGTTAATTGCAAAAAGATACCCTCTATTTTAAATAAAAATTTTCATTGCCTACTTCTGGGCATGATTTGTAGCGTATTTAACATTAATTACTTTGATGTTAGTTTACGCTGCAAAGATTTAAAAATCCTGGAGGAGTCCATCGTTGTCGATGATGGTGTTGTGTGGTTTTTCTGGGTTTTCCCACAACTGTAAAGCAAATGCGCCATCAAGCATCAGTAAGTCGCCCCAGAGCGCCACGGCAAATAATAATAATAGCCGTCTCTCCCCCGCACAAGCTGCGGAGCTTCTGGGGTTCACTCGTAAGGGAGTGAATTGCAGGGCGTATATTATTATTATTATTATATAGGGGTGGTATCATAAGTTTTTATCTGGTTTCTCTTATGATAATATTATTAAGAAAACTTAATTTATGACGAAGTATAAATTCTCTTATAATATGCAAATGCGCTGTCCTTTTTTCAAAATTCGTTCCCAGAAACGTCACAAAAATGTGATGAAAACAGATTTTGACATTTCCTATATTGCTGTCATATTTTTGTAAGATTATCAAGTGTTCTGTTTCTATAGTAATTTTTTTATTAGGAATATATTTTGTTATGTCATTTTGAAAACGTCAAAATTAAAAAACTTTTTAATAAAATAAGAAGAATACTCAGAGAACTAGATTTTGAAATTTAAGATGTCAAAAACTGTTGCCAACATATTTTTGTGACGTTTCTGGAAACAATTTTATACTATTTAATAGCCATTTTGGTGTTCATTGTATGCGCAAGGAACAAAAATCCTCAATTTATTTTTTATTTTGTTTTTTTATTATTTAAGGGACTAATTAAAGAAAGTTTTGTTTTTGATTTCAGGTGCATTATTACCTTAAAGCATATAGATAAATAAAAACAAATCGCGTGCTACAAATGTCCGACTCTAACAATTTATATCTTCTTTCAGCAACCAATCTTAACATCATAATATTCCCCACTGGCTTTGCTTCCAATCAGTTCAACCATATTTTAGAAGAAGAAAATAGTAATTTACCTGCAATTTCATAATTACAGATACTGATGTGGATTTACGTGTATGGCTTCCTTAAATTGTCCCTTAAAGGGTTTTCCTTTTTTTTAGTGTATAATATTTTACGTGTATGGCTTCCTTAAATTGTTCCTTGAAGGGTTTTCTATTTTTTTGTGTGCATAATATTTAAATAAGAATAACTTTAAAGCCACTTAATTTTCTTTGAATTTAACAATCGCTAATTACTGATTATGGAAATCTATAACACTGAAAACAATATCGTGACACCATACTTAAAAAATCAAACCATTATGGTAATTCCCGAGAAGCCTTTAACCATAAATAAATTAAAAGTTTTGACCCAATAACACAATTACTTAAGAAAAAAAACTAAAGAGAAACAGTAAACAATTTGTGAAGAATATATACGAAGTAAGTATTGACTATCTTCGCTGTCAATCAAAGGCCATAGAACGTATTGAACAAACATCGATGCCTAAAACCGATATGGTCGGAGATCGAAACAAATGTGGCATTTTCTTGTGGCTACCGTTCTAACTTTGTCATTGTCTATCAATCTAAATAAATATCGGACCACGCACGATCTTCATTTTTTTTTGTAATGATGGAAAGGAGGTATTTTAAAGTTTTATATCTTGGAAAACTAATAGCACCAAATGAAAGAGCGGAAAATTTTACTAAAATCTATATTATAAGTTAGTTAAAAATAAAAATTGTATTACTATAAAAAATTATTATAAATAAGAAATAAATATTTTTTGCAAACTTGTGCATAACTTTGTTAATTGAAGTCCGATCGTTATGAATTTTGGATATGATATTTTTCAGTACTTTCCTGACCTAGTTTCATAACAATAAAACATATAGGACGTCACATAAAAGCTACTTAATTTTTTTTTGCTAGAATACACAAAATATCGTCAATTTGCAGCGTAAAATGGTAAGTCGAGGAAACCTTTTTATCTTTGGAGACAGATAACAAGTATAAGCGAGAAAAATGTTGTCAATAGAGCAAGGAAATTTTTTTACTTAAACTTTTTTTTAGTTTGGGTTGTATACTTTTTTAAAAAGAAAATTGAATCGGCGCATCTCATCTCTTGGAATTGCCGCTGTTAGCGCGACGCAGTGAAGCGAACAGTGTGTCATTATACGTGCAACAAAGATGACGCGCATTACAATATTATTATGATGCTATAGTAGTATATACACTTTATGGGATTAGGAATAATAATAATTTTTTTAAAAGCATAAAACACAATATTTTGTCTGCACATCCTGCATTCAACCAGGAATTTTGAAGAAACACCATCTCTGGTCTTATTCATAATTTGATAGTTTTGTAAAGAACATTGAAAACTTGGCAAATGCTTCATGTTCTGGAGCTGATCCCAAAAAAATGCGATATCGATCATTATTTTCCCTTCCCAAGAAAAATTATTTTCGGGGACTTCCACTTCAGTGTATAATTTCTGCTCTGAGGAGACTCTAAGCTTTCTCAGGAAATCATTAGTTGTTTAGTTTTTTTTTTATTTTCTCATATAAAATTTTTAATTTCTAAAATTCTCACCGATGTCTATAAAATTGAAAATATATATTACTTAATAGAGGCACCTCTGTTCAATAAAACTTATGTTTTAAAATAATCATTTTTAACACCATTCATTCGACGCCATTTTTATTTTCAAAATAGTGTTTATATGTATAAAACAGAAATTCATTTATATAAATAAAGAAACATACACTTTAGAGCAGCAAAGATTTTTTATCGTTTTCACATTGTATGTGAGCTTTTGATCTAAATGTGGCTCTGGCAACTGGGCTAATTTTCTAGACTGAATTTTTGACCTGCCAGTGGGCCCTTCCAGACCTTTTACTGAGCGCTCTTGATTTTCTTAATTTGCTTATAATTTACACTAAATTTTCCAACATTCCCCTTACTGTTAAGAATTGTTTTGTTTCAAAAATGATTCAATTTTGTAATTTTAAAAATATTTGGTAATTATTTTTGATTGGAAACTTGGATTTCAAGGCCACTCTTAAGGGGACATTGCGATATCAAAAACGCGCTACGTGAGACCCAGCTGAATGATACTGTTTTTAGTTTGAATTGTGTAAAATTTTGATAGGCAATAATCATGTACATAAATTCGAATAATGCTCAGAAACATACTCATTTAACCAAATGATAATTAGGACTGAATATTCAAGTAAATAAATCAAATACCGCACATAATCGTTTTAACTGTTTTATGACTTCACAATTCTTATGTTTTGCTGGCGATTTAAAATTATTCATGACTGTACATTCATTACAGGATTGACGGAACCTTCAATCAGATCTGGACAACTTAGCCCGGTATGAAATTGAATCCTACAAAATGTCAGTAGAAAACGTAAACCTATTGTTTTTATTTACAATATCAACCAAATACCGCTTATTAATGTGTCAGAGGTTAATGATCTTGGTGTTGTGATTGACTCTAGAATATCATTTCTGCCTCATATATCGGCTTCAATTAATAAGACATTGAGGATGCTTGGTTTTATCAGAAGGGAGTTTTGTAACTTACAATGTCTCAAAATTCTTTACTACTCCCTCTTAAGACATCATATTGAATATGCGTCTTCTGTTTGGAATCCCCTTTATACCTACCACAACATTAAACAAGTACAAAGAGTCATTGCTTATAAATCTGGAACCCAACCTGCTAAAGCTCACTATTTTAATTTCCATGAACTGCATTCCCGATTTCATTTGGAACCTCTTCGTTCCAGAAGGAATCGTAAAGATCAACATAGTCAATTCTGCTGTCGATTGTCCAACTCTTTCGTCTCATACTGGAATTTCCGCACCAAATAGATCTACTAGAAACCGTGTTACTTTTTTTCAATCGTTCTACAACATCCTACAAACAGAATTAAAATAATAAAGGTACCCAACATTTTATTTTGAGCTCAATAAATAAATCAATCAATAAATAATTCTATAATCAAAGAAAGAAAGATCAGGCCTTAAAAATACAGAATATTGGTAAATTTTCGTACTGAAATTAATTTCTAAATCTTTAGACATTTATTTTTAACTTTAAATTTTTATTGATAATAAAACTTATCACATTTCATTTAATTTTAATAGGTATTTATTTGCGATTTAATAACAATAACTTGTTGATAGGCAAAGGTCATCGGACATTAAAAGAAATTGTAATTATAATAGCATTTTTTGGTCTATAAACAAATTTAAATTATATGATTATCAAGCCATCATGAAACAAGGTAGCTATTATTATTTTCTTAAACACATTAACTGAACAGGAAGTAGTTTCCAGAATAATCGACAGAATACTACGCACGCGCAGCCAAGTAGCACCTCTGATTTTAAGAGGACTCAGCAAGTAAGGAGATTATCAAAAAAAAATTTTTAGTTAATCAGGCTAGGGAAGTTGTTGTTCTTTTAATTTGTTGAATACAGAAAGTCATTAATAATCAATCATTTTTCTTTTGCAAGAGAATTTCCAGAGGCTGCTATAAAATTAAAATAAAATTAAATAAACAAAAGGTTACCTCATAGACGGTTAATAACAATATATTTTTAACTATTTGTTGTAACTTTTGTTTTCAATTGTATTTTATTTTATTGTATCATACGATTGTAATTTTAATGGACCTAAGTCCGTAAATAAATACATAAATAAAAAAATAACTAAATAAATAAATAATAAATCACATTTCTCTAAATATTACCATAAATTACCAAATCATTCCCTTAATTCAGAAAAAAAATACAAATTTGCCTGTTTCTAAGATGAATAATACAAAATAGATATTGTACATTCAAACAAAACACGAAACCGCATCCGTGATTAATTCTTCACTTGTAGATATCAAATCAAAATCACGTACCTTCTACACAAATCGAGAGAAATGCGGTTATGAGCTACCGTTTCGAATCCATGACATGCCTTGGAATCCTCATTACCATATCTGGTTCGTGGTTCATAAGATCAATTCAGTGGAACCAAAAAATTACATACCAAATCAACGATAAATAAAAGGTTAGGTCTAGAAAAATCCTTTCAGTTTTCCCAGATTTTATTTTTTTAAATTTTGCTTGCTCTATTTCAGACGTATCAACAGTTATAGTAGAACCCACCGCTTTACGAGAAAGAAAAAACGCTATAAAAACAGCAAAGGATACCGCCAATAGAAGAATACTGATGGATCTGGACATTTTTGAGTATTTTAATGTCGAAAACACCGTACACTGTCCATATACATAAAAATAAAATGATATTTTGTCTATTAGGACCACTGTGTAAAGATTCAATAAACAACTTACTGGAGATCGTTAGGGGTAATTTGCGTAAAATTTCTATATTGGTTAACTTTCTTTAATATGAATTTACATTTTAATTTCTATAACGCATATTAGATTTGAATAGAGGTTGACCACTCCGCCCATAGGTTCATTTTCTGATCTCTTGTGAGATTCAGAAACGTTGCTAATTAAAATTTTGTCTCAAATTTTAATTCTAAAATTAAAAACACACAATTAATTAAGCTTACCTACCCTATCTCAACCCTCACCATCGGAATCAATTTTCTTCTTTGATGACATGTTTGATTTTTTCATCAGCTGAAATTTTGTTTTTAATTTTAGAATTAAAATTTGAGACAAAATTTTAATTAGCAACGTTTCTGAATCTCACAAGAAATCAGAAAATGAAGCTATGGACCAGGTGGAGTGGTCAATCTCTATTCAAATCTAATATGCGTTATAGAAATTAAAATGTAAATTCAGATTAAAGAAAGTTAATCAATATAGAAATTTTACGCAAATTACCCCTAACGATCTCCAGTAACTTGGTTATTGAATCTTTGCACAGTGGTCCTGATAGCCAAAATATCATTTTATTTTTATGTATATGGACAGTGTACGGTGTTTTCGACATCAAAGTACTCAAAAATGTCCAGATCCATTAGCTAATCTTCTATTGGCGGTATCCTTTTTGTTTTTATAGCGTTTTTTCTTTCTCATAAAGCGGTGGGTTCTACTATACAATCATTTTAATACTATAATAGTATATTGTGCAACGAGTGCGCAAAGTTGTCGATTGCCCACGAGAGCGAAGTTGTTCACTCAGTTGTTCAGAAGTTTGTAACGTTTAAATTCGGCATTAAGACCTTACTACATTAATTAGTTTTTCGTACCTTGTAGATGTGAGCCACTGTAGGGATCGAATTATATTATTTAGGAACCATATATCACATAAGATAGCCTCAATTTTTTTTGACTCAATTTATATCCATTTGAACGAGCTAGTTAGTTTCAGATAAAGTATTTCGAACATTAAAATAGATCGTAAAATTGATTGTTTACTTTATTCTTATCGATGTCATGTTTCGAACTGTCGGTTCGTTCATTTCTTCTGTTAACTTTAAGGTGTTGTACGGCTGTGTTAGCCAGTCACCAGTTATTTCATTGGTCAAATCACAAGTCGTATTAAGTGACCCGTGGCGATTATTAGGTGAATCTCTTTCTGGTCTTGCGTGGTGAGATTCGTTCGAGAAGGATTTCGAAGGAAATTTTGGGACGGGCCTTGTCTTTCTTTCTTGTGGGTGATAAGTATAACGTGGTTTAGACAAAATTTTGAGGAGTCGCCCGGTGTTTATGAAGATTATTTCGTACCATTGATTGGGATAGACGAGCGATTCCCGTATTGTTGGACGTGCAGGGTGCCTATTTGATTTGGTGTGTTAACCCTGGTCTGAATCTCGTGAAGAGGAATTGATATTTTGTGCCGAACCACGCCACGATAGTAACGTCGCCATTTTGTCAGGGGTAGTATCATCCACGTTAGACGATCGGATTCTCCGAGGATTCACCTTATACGGAAGCATCTGTCAGGGAAGTTTGCCGAGAATTCCCCTTCACTGTATAAAGGGGTTCTCGTGTTGGGCTGATTGTCAACCAGATTTCTCGTGTTGGGCTGATTGTCAACCAGATTTCCGGGTTGAGCTGACCTGACCGGACGAATTGGTAGCCGCAAGTTGCCGCCATTTAACTTTGGACAACCGCAAGTTCTTTTTCTTTTTTTTGTTATATATTGGTACATAGACATTATTCGTCAATTTGTAATTTTCTTACAGGTCTCTAAATTAGCATTTATAGATATTTTCTCTAATTTTTATTTGGTACTTGTAAGCGACTTATAGGGGCGAGTGGTATTTTATTTTACGCCCAATACCAACGAACTTGAGAGCTCTCGCGGACGGTGTAACACCCCTATTATTCGTGATTTAATCAATTAATTGAATGATTTAATTTTTTTTTTTTTTAACTAGCGAAACTTTAGTGGGATCATTTGGATTCCTTTGTCTTTTTATTCTTTTTGTGTGACCTTGACAGTTTGTATAAGTAAAATTATTAAACCGATATTGAGAAATTAATTACTTTTCTTTCTATCACTAATAGTCACAAATAGTCTTGACCCGAACGAAGGTAAGCAAATTTTTGGTTGCGACGTAGTTTATTTTTTTTTATTAGTGGGCTCAATTTAGATCCATTCTGGAGGTTGAGTGACTAAATTGACTGAATTTTGGATGAGGGTAAAACAATCTCCTGGCGCCCATTTTCTTTTTAGTTAACACCTTATATCAATCCACACCCCACTTCACTGTGGTTAGCCGGCATCCAAAGCGGATTACATAATCCCACGGAGGAAAATCGTTAAACGAGATTAACGCGTGGCAAGTTCATAGCCCAATTTTATTTATAAGATGGCTGATTTGGGCCCAAACTAGCTGTCTGCCTACCATCATTTTTATTACATCGTGGGGGATGATTCACAGCTATTAATACTCCTATTTACATTATTTTCTGTTTAGCAAAGTCAAATTAAACTGCGCGATTTCTCTCAGTGTATATTACATAACAAATTCGAAACGAGCAAGTACGCATATTCCGTATACCGTTTAATATATAATGTACTCACCGGTATTACCTGTGTTTACTGGCACACCAATTAGATATAAGACGCAAGTCGTAGATAAGTAAGATCGCATGAAATTATACGGCTACCTTTCTACCTATATAACGCCTCCGACATGACCTTCTGCGATCTTTTCATTGAACCGCATCGTGAAATTTTATCTTTTCCCTTAAGGATTCTTGATCAAGCCGGATAGTTCCCGTAGGGTTGAACAAATCATCGAAGAAAATATATATCGGTTAGAAAATAAATTAGGGAATGTAACCATCATTTTCTTTCCATTGGTCCATCTATTTTAAAATCAACTAAATCTACTTTCTTTTTTAAAAATGCACGAGGAAATATCTCTCATTTTATCCATCTGAAGTCAACTCTCAGCAGTTTTTTGACAAGCAACAAATTTTAGATGATTTAACAACAACAACAAAGAAGAAGAAAGAAAAAGGTGCAGAACAAGAAGAAGAAGACGACGAAAAAGGAGAAGAAGAAGAAAAAGAAGAAGAATGTAGCACATTTGCGACAAATACTTGTTTAGCCATAATAATATATAAAGCAATATAAAGATGAAATGTATTTGTTTGATTTTAACGTACAGTATGTAACGTTTTTAAGACGTTGTTAGGCACGTTGGGCGCCAAATGTAACGTTATTAGATATTTATCCTGGCTAGCTCAATACGAAAACAATATAAGCTTGGGCAGTGGATTTGACTAGAAGCTTACTAGTGAGTTGGTGGCATAATCTTTCGTTAAAAAGATTAAAAAAAAGTTACAAGCCAAATTATGGGCGCCACGAGGTTAGCTTTAGTATAACCTCGAATAAATTCCACCAACTTCCTAGCTGAGAGCAAAAAATAAATAAAACACTAAACCAAATTACAGAATTACAGCCTGGAACGAAATAAACGTTACAGGTATTGAGTTTCTAATAAAATGCGTTTTTAACAATATTGTTTTTACCCGTCAATTTGATAATCATTAAAATAAATCGAGCCACGGAGACGTCAAAGATGAAATCAATCTTTGCGCGATTGAATACAGAAAATCATCTCGCTCGGTTCTAGGGACCTCGACACAATAAGATATAAAATCATACGTAGGCGGGTATCAGAGTTGTGTTTTATTCTGCAAACCATTTTCCTGATACGGATTTTGGTTTCCTTTCATAAACAATTTGATGGTTACGTTTGAAATGACGTCGTTTTATCCAAACCCTAACGTTTTAACGTCAAGCTCATCCCGACCACGTATTCGTACGAAAATAGACGGAGTAGGAGTTGAATCTCTTAAGTTTTTTGATTTTCGAAAGTGAAAAAGGACATTTAGATAATGCAGGTGTTGATTTCGCAAAAGATAAAAAAATAAGAACTAGTAATATTGCTGTAAAACATTATGTCGATGCTTTAGCGATACAGATACAAAAAATTTGAAGGATACAGAGAACATTGGCATGTCCTGCGTAAGGATGTTGAAAAATATGTTCAATTATGGTTTAAATCTCCCACATTTCCTTTTATTCGGAAAAATATAATGCAACAAATCACTGAATAATAAAAATGTACTGTAATATTTAAGAAGACGAAAAAGAAGAAAAAGAGGCAGCAGAAGAAGAAGAACAAGAACAAGAAGAAGAAAAAGAAGAAGAAGAACTACGTTAACTACGCGTATCTTGTGCAAAAATTATGATTCTGATAATATGAACCAGCTAAATTATTTGTTTTTAATTCGGTGTATTTATTTTATAAAAATAATATTATGACTATATTGGAACATGTAACTGATTGACTGTACTATTATTCTAGATCAGTTACACCTCTAGATTCTACCGTTAACATTTCAACAAATTTTCTCCACTTACAACCGTGAAATTAGCGATTATTTCTGCGGATTCCGATTCAGAAGTTCATAACAACAATGCAGTTCTGGTCTAAGTCTTTTTTTCAAACTTTTTGCAATTTTTAAAATGAAAAAAAAAATCCTTCAAAAACGGATGCGCCGAGTCTGGACATCAAACAACTCCTCCTAGGACAAAAGCCCCTATTATTAGACGAGCAAATCATTTCTAGACCTGTTTCTGCGTTACTGTGCCTCCTCAGTAGAAAGAAATGACTGGAAAACTTCAAAGTTACATTAAACAGTTGTGAAAAGATTTGATACAACGAAAGAAGTCTAATACTGCCATCTGCAGTCTAATAACTGGATCAAAATTGCAGGAAAAATATACGAAAATTATCCTTTTTTCTGCTTATGTTAAACGGTTCTGGATGGTCTTAAAATGTTGCCAATGTTGTTTTCTCATTAGGATGTTATTTTACTTGCCTAAACTTTACGAATTTCGGAGTAACACTTCCGTCTTTTAATTTAAGTGAAACTGTACCCTTATTGAATGTACCCAGTCCTGGAGAAAATACCGAATCAAATTTATTAATTAAGGTATCAATATTTCCTACACCGTTTGCAAGATTTATTTCGTTAATACCAAGTTTAAATATAGACATGAAATATCTACCAAGAATTGGAGGACCGCCATGATGAATGACATAAATATTTAAACTGTTTTCAATATTATTATAAATTATTTTTGCTGAAAACATACCTAAGGTTTGCATTTGTTCACCAGTATATAAACATTTAAAGTTTTATTTGAAGAATCTAATTTATAATTTGAGAAATCATTCCAAAAATTGATTTTCTACAACCTTTTTATCAGAAATAGAAAAAATATATCCTCCCTTTCAATGTAATTCTGCACAACTTTTTGTTTTGACGAACGACCATTCTTTCTCTTTGGACAAACTAGGTGACCTCTGCAATTGCAGAAATTGCACACATAATTTTTAAAACGGCACTTTTTTGTGACATGATTATTTCTACCACAGGACGCACATTTTTCCTTCACACTTGCACTAGCACTTGGTGGACACTGTGTAGATGATGGATTATTGCTTCTAGTGATGAACTCCTGGTTCGGTTTTAATTACCGGTTGCTCTTGCCTAGACCCATTTCTGTATAAAACGATCTCTCAGCATCATTGCACAAATAAAATCACACAAGCTCCCAAGAACAAGGACATTAAAAATGTCCTACACTGCACCAGCGTCTGGACTTCAACAACTACTCCTTGGGCTATATGCCCAACCAGGTTTTGAATTACGAAAGCCCAGACGCGGTTTGGTACCCGACCAAGTCGGGGTTTTAACCCAAAATCTACGATTTTGTTATTAAATTCTTGAATGCAAAATCGAAGTTTTTGGGTTAAAGCCCCGACTTGGTCGGACACCAAACCACTTCTGGACTTTCGTAATTCAATACCTGGTGGGGCATATAGCCCAAGGAGTAGTTGTTGAAGTCCAGACGCTGGTGCAGTGTAGGACATTTTTAATGTCCTTGTTCTTGGGAGCTTGTGTGATTTTAATTCACATCTTTTGTGCAGTTTTGTCACTCCCACGGTCCTTTTTTGGTATTTTTATGGTTCAAAAAAATTCCACCTTCGTATAGTCTCAGCATCATATCAATTAGCATCTTCAAATTCGCAATTTAGCGCTAAATCTCTTACCCTTAAGTCAATTAACTGTCATTACTTAATTTATCAGTTCATAATTTCCAAATTTCCAAATTTTAGTGTCGATTTAAAAAAACTAAGCAATTAAATATGTGTTCTCCATGCGATCCTTATCCACCAAGAAATTATTGTCCACCATGCTGTATGTCTGGCACTTGTAATCCTTGTAAAAAAGGACAAGAGGTTCTGCCCCAGCTGGCATTATTTCGTCGGTAAATATTATTCTAGAATCCGCACAAGAAAGTTAGAGTTCTTCTGGATCATCCCTTTTATTGTTGAATTGTAATAGTAATTTCGATTATTGTAACTTTACTTTTGGAGCAATAAATTACTAATACTAATACCCTTGCCGCCCACTCATTTGCACTTTCATATCGAACTTTGAAAGCATACAACAAAAGTAGATTCTGACTTATTAAAATATTTATTAAAAAGCTCTGTGAATTCCTTGTAACTTTTATCTTCTGGTATTCTCGGCAAACATAAATTATACATTAGTTTATACGCATCTTCATCGAGAGCATTCAGAAGAATTGCACTTTTTTTTTCCATCTTCGGTAATATTATTTACCGAAAAATAACTATCGAGTCATCCTTTATAAATGATCCAGTCGCTATTTTGAGCACAGAATTTTTTCCGGCATTTTTTAGACGGCGTTTTTTTTACGCACGCGCTAAATCCGAACTTTCAATTTCAATTTCTGAAGCGATATTCCAATAATAATACACTAAAAGCCTAACTGACGAAGCCGAAAGGCAGAAACCGGTCTTAGGATGTCGAATCTGATAAATTAAATTCCTTACTCGTTTTCTAATAATACACTACTTAAATTCCCAACAATTGTTTATTAAATTAACAACTAACTCAATTAAAAGTACAAATGAAACTGGCTAGCAAGAATGTGTAAACTGTGTTCCCCAAAAAACCAATACAAACAAGTGTTCTAAGAACACCTCGATACACAGTGTAAATAATTTCTGGGGCAAAATTTTGAAGAATTTACACTTCAATTTCTCGTATGACAGATCCATTCGTTTTTTACATAATCGGAAGACGTATATGCGATATACAGTAGTATATAAAACGGTATGCAGCATGAAAGTAAAAATTAATAACCAGCCGCCCGAGATTTATGCATTAGCTACCATTGCCAACAATACAATGTCGAACATATTTTTAATTTTATGACCCTAAAAGAAAAGATATATTGCTATTGTTCGACTCCTAAATAAATTAAATCGTTAACATTTATAGTACTTAAGTCTAATTCAGTTGGTGAAATTTAAATATTTATTTCGTTGAAGAGGAGATTTAGTGTTTTGGAGTCAGCGGCTGGGCATACTGGGGGCCGCGAGAATACCAAAACTGTCAAGTCGCAGGAATACAAAAATATTTTTTTAAAACACAAAATTGAGTACAATTTTGACCAAAACACTCAAAAAGTGTTATAGCTTGATCAAATCAATGTTAACAAAAGAGAAACGATAGATATTTTTTTAATTTTTTAATATATATTTAAACAGTTTTCTATTTTAATTTTTACGCAAACAAATCCTTCTTTTCTCTTACAATCGTCTAATACAAATCTTTTACCTCCATACCGGTGAACGTCAAATGGAAACTGGTTATTATTATTATTAATATTTGTCAAATAAAAACTTTGCAACACACAATGCAAATTGTGTGATATGCAACACCCAATACAAGGGAATCGCTGCTTTGTAACGTGTCAAAATTCTCTTCTAACCATTTATAGATGGTAGTACATTTAAGAATTTGTCATGGAACTCTGGTGGCACCTTATATATTTGCTACATCCCCATGATTAATATATGTGCAGTATGAATTAACATTAAATGAAATTTTGAAGTTAACCAGCCAAAAAAACCCAAAAAATATAATTCTAACCTAAAACTAAAAAATGACAGGAAAGAATCATCAAAGAACGATTTTCTCATTTGTATTTTACTTCTTAAAAATCTAGTATAGCATTTTTATAGTGTAAGAAGCAAAATAGCATGTAGAATTTATAAACACAAAGTTTTACTATTTTACTATTAGAACTTTTCATTGAATTTGAGGGTTACGAATAGCTGATCGGTTCTGTCAGTGTACTATAGACTACACTAAAAAGAAATATTAAATCTATAAATAATCTGCAGTATGAGGTTAAAAAAATGCGAAAAGACATTGCTGCTATTAAAATGTATAAGGAGAAAGTAGCAAGTCAATCTCCACAATTTAAAGCATCCGTAGTTAGCCATTTTAAATTGCCCACCACCAATGATGACCAATTAAAAGAGATTGAGGAATCATTGAAGGAAAATGATGCACTAACTAATGAAATGGTAATATAGATAATTATTTTAGATAAATATGCAATAACAATAATATTTTCTAGGTACATGAATTAAATTTAAAAATGATGAATAAGGATATGTGTCTTAAATATTCCTGCCATGGGAGGTAATCCAAAAGAAAATTTACCACTTTGATAATTCCTTCAAATCTCATAAGTAAGTTAATAATGATAAGTAATTCAATGATTGATAAATACTTTTTTAGGAGCTATTAGAGAAAAGTTCCCTTCTCTATGGACAAGGAGATATTAAAATGCGTTGGGAGCAATTTAGCCTCGACGAGTGATCGCGATGGAAGTCGCAGGGAGAGAAAAAATAATGACACAAAAATAATGATTTATAATCTTTTTTTTTAAATAATTATCAATATTAACCAATTGAATAGTGACCCAATATTGTCAAGAAATATTTAACCAATATTGTCACGAGGTCCGGTTATTGGCCTTCGTGTTGCTGCTACGTATCCAGGGCGAAACGCCTTTTCGACCTTTACGAAGTTATGGAGATCTCTCCCCGAATACTTAGCAGTTATTATGCTTTAGTACCACCACTCACTCTGAGAAATAAAACAAGAAGTACAAAACAAATACAAATTTATTGGGTCACCCTTCAGATAGATATAAATTAATAAATGACAATGTTAAGAATTATATCTTACCTAAGCATGTCGGGTAAAGGGCTGGTTACGCTTCTCCCAATTTGCACTATTGCGCAGGTTCTCGTTCCCAAACCAGGACCGTAACTCGCGGACTATCAACTTCTTAATTTATTTACTTTATTAATTTAAACGTGACTTTCTTTTCTCTCGCCGAATTTTCTTCTGGGGGTCACCTTTTCGGTAGGAGACCCCTTCGTAGCCAAGGACCGACTCACCGACTCACTCTTCTCTTTTTCCTTGGAACGTTTTTAAAACCAAAGATAGCTGAATGTGCAGAATCATTATTTTGGTTAAATCGCCCTACATTTTCTATCTAGCTTAGGCTAGTGCTTGAGCCACCCAACCTTGACTTTCGTGATTCTGCACCTCAGCGAAATTTAGCGGCGCGACCTAGTTTGGTTAAATGTTTGGGTTTTCGATTGATTATATAAATAAACTTGTATTAAAATAGTTTTGATAAATAAACTGTTCTAAGAAGATTTTGACTTTTCGTAGATATTTTAACTATATTTGGGATGCGTGATAATATTGCAAAATGTTCAAACTTCTATATTGGACCAATATTGACTTTCCACTAGGGGTGCAATATACAATACACTAAAAAGCAACGGAACAAACAAACAAGTGTAAGAAATATAACCTACAAATGTCACTTGGTTTTGTTTAAAAACAAAAATCATAGCAAGTCAATATGTTATTCCAATAAGAAAAGCATAATTCTATAAATCTTTACACCATTTTTTTTTTGTAAATTTTGCATGTGTTTTTAAGTTTGTATTATATTCATTGTGAAATTTTCGAAATTTGTATTTTTAAATTTACAATTTCCTACGTATTTTCGTCTCACAAAAACAAGTCTAATTTTTTTGGCAGACTTATATTTTCATTTTTTAGTGTAAATAGGAAAAAAGGAGATAATCCCAATTTCCCATCTACTCATTTAGGCTAGTGGGCATCTTAGAAGCTCAAAAATATTTTCCAGCGATTTTTTAGAGCCGTTTTCCTTAAAATAATGTTTTTTTTAGCATGATAACTCCTTTCTGAGATATTATTGCATGGTCCTCTTTCATTTTTTTTAAATTCTGACAATCCGAACATCCCCCTCTTGTTTGTCAACCATTTTAATTTTTTTTATGATTCACCCGAAGAAAAAGAAACGACGGACTGCCAATGAAAAAGAGATTTAGTATGTTGGACTTAATTTTTATGATGGAGATACTTTGAGGCGCCTAAAGAACCTCGTGCGGGACCCGACCCGAGCTGAGGTGATCTTAGCCTTTTTTATAGCTAACAGATTTAACGCAAACGCTATGGCTCTTAAGTGATAAATATTTATTTTATCTCTTGGAGAAAGTAGGACTTATGACCATGATTTTTTTTAATACTGATACAAATTTGTAGGTTAAAACTCAAGAGGTATGAATTTTATAGGTTAACTGTGGTACGGAAAAAGAATCATTTAAAAAATAACATAATTATAGTATATTCTGTCACAAGGTTAAAATGAAAATATTAGATACGAGTGAAATATCTAGTATGTAATTTTTCATTCTAACCTAGTAACAGACTATATTTTCACTACGACCAAAGAGAATTAATTCAAAATACATTAAATTTAAACAGAATTGGATGTTGAATTAGATCCAGTTAAAGAGGAAACTAATTGATTTGTTACCTTCAACTCTATTTTGCAAAGAATTTTCTATATAGCCTTCTGCTATTTGAGAAGATTTCCGTCCTCTCCATGTCTTTTTAATGTTAGATCTGCACCTGCACTGAACGAAAAAAGTACGTGTAATTAATAAAGAAGTACATCAAATCAATACAATAAATGTTCGTACGTAAATTTTCTTAATCCTTAAGTTACGATTTTTGTACGTAAAATCAATAAAATATGAGCATAGATTTATGATCGCAATGAAGGCCTATGATAGCCGGTTATAAATGTTACGAACGATGGATATTAATCTATGGTTAATTATTATTGTTATTTTACTGTACACAAAACACAAACTGTATCGGAACACCTAACCTCTGCATGTAATTGCACTTATATGGGCTATGGGCGCGGCGCGAAGAGTTAAATATCTACGCTAGTTGTTCGTAATATTAATGTTCGTAGAGATTGATTTACTATTAAGTTTTTAAGCAGTCAATGGTGGCATTCATAGATTTAACGTTTAGTGTTCATCAAAACAATGAAAACCGTTAATTAATTTTCAAAGTTTGTAGTTCTTGGATTTATAAAAAGTTTTTATGGTTTTAATGGTAAAGTACATAGGTTTATAATCGCAAAACATTGATTTGATTAATATTTGTATTATATTAAGGATACAGTTAATTAGTTTTTGATGTTTGCGTTTATTTATGACGTGAAATTATTCTCCCAATCACCGAATCATAGCATTAATGTCCAAAAAATTGACGACGATACTTTATTGATTTTACGTACATATATTTTTTCAGTGTGCATTTACCAATATTTAGGCTCGAAATTCCTTAAAACTTTTTTATTTTCGCGAAATTAAACTTTCGACCTCTAGATCTCCCCCAAAACAAAATAAAATTTGATGACCGATTATCCGGAATCCACCTCTTTTATCCTTCATATTATTGTTTACAAATTTTTAAAAACCAACCAAACGTTTATCTAAATTAACCGAAATAACATCGTTAAAGTGACTCACATTCTCATTTTCCCATATTTACGGGTCAGTCATTAGCCCCATGCATCTTTTAGTTTACCATCGAATCGACCATGACCAACCCATATAAGTTTCTTTAATTTGTCCAATTACCGCACAAGTTCATTCACAAATAACAATTACCTTGTTGCAAATTGAGTGTGTCGCAGAGTCGGAGGAGCCCTTCTGTCTTTTAAACAAGTGCGGAAATCAAACCTTCTATTTTCCTTACAAATCCAGGCGATGTGTTCCAGTCAGCTTTCAGGAAACTGGAAGAGTTTTTATCGAACATTTCCCAATTGATTAAAGATTTAAGAGTCGTCTAGGAAACATTCTACAAATGAAGAATATCAACTTTGTAGTTTGCAGTAAAAATGCAGCTCTTGAACTTTTTTAATGTTTTTTTATTTCTTTGGTATTTATTAATAATTTAGCGATGGTTCTGTTTGATTTTCCATTTCGACAGTTACTTACACAAAACAGAAATAGTGTCCATGCGCTTGCACGAGAGTTATACGCTGTTGCCGGTTCTCAATAGCAGTCGACGGCTCGGGGAAATGATTGGTTGACTCATCTTAGGAGTGACGAAATAAAAGATGAAAATGTCGAACAACTTCTGAACTAAATATTTAAATTTTTGGTACGAACTTTACATCAAGAAGAAAGTAAAAATATTGGATGAAACCGACTCTGTATTCGAGTTGTTGGTACTTGATAGAATATTAAGTTCGACTACTAAAAAGGCAATAATAAATTAGGTAATAATCGAAAATTACCGAATAATGAGCAGTTATAAAATGTTTAACGTGTCATTATTTATTTTTGTTGAATTTTTATTTGTTCTGTACTTAAAAGTATCATTAGCGTGATGGTAAATGGCAAGTATATAAATGAATGTATCACGATTGTAACAAAAACTTGATTATGTAGTCTATTACTAAATTAGTATGCATTTTCTTAAGGTAATGAAAATGCGCGGTAATCATTTTTAATATATATTAAGTAAGCCGAGTTGGGAATTTAATTCATTCGACCGGTTTCTGCCTTTGGGCTTCGTCAGTTGGGCTTTCGAGTCCAATAAATCAAATTTATAGTTGCATGATGATGGGGTTTGCTGCATGTAAATTTTAAATTTGGCCAGCGGAATTTTTATATTTCTTTGTAAATTGAAATTGGAAAATTCTTTAAAAGGGCACATATTTTTTTTTAATTTTCCAATATCCAATATATTAGGAGTAATTTTCCACATCACATCCCCATTTTCCAGTGTTAATTTAAAATGTTTTACATTTTTTCAAAGATTTTTTTTCCTAAATTTGTGTCTAGCAATTTTTAATCCAAAAGCCTCTCTTTGTATTGATTTTCAATTTTTTACGTCCAATTTTATTGTCCAAAAAGGGGCTGGAAAAGGTAGAGAAAATGTCGGAAAGAGAGGAAAATTGTAAATTATAAAAATATCGATTTGTATTAAACTTTGTTTTACGGAAACAAACATTATTATATGCAGTGGTCGAGGATTTTTTTAAATAAAAATAAATATTCCACAATAATAATGGACCTAAAAATTCGGGAAAATGGGCAATTTTTCATGAAAAATTGATTGGGAGTTTTCGAAATAAAATTTTTAGTGGGAAACTAATATGTAAAAAATTGAGATTTTAAGAAAATACATATATCCATGAACTATGACATCATTGATAATTTTTACTTCAATGACATACCATTTATGTTAATTTTTTATATAAAAATCACCTGATGAAGTACACTCATGTCATTCTTAAAAATTTCATCAATGAAAACGAATGATTCAGAAGGGTCAGACATGTACTCGACATAAGGAAGATGCGACCTAAAGATCAAGTGGCTGCTCATTAAGAAATCTCCTGATCCAGAGACGTGCATTTATTTGTTTCAAAGGGGTACATATAATCCGACAATAGGGAAAAATTTCGTGACGCACTTCTAGAGGAAAAGTAGTAAATTTTATAGCAGTAATTCCTGCAAATTGTTTTGAAAAAATTTAAATACTAGGCACTAAAAAAATCTCCAATACGCCACACCACACTATATTATACAATGGATTATACAGGGTGTCCCGTTGGTAAACGGAGTTACAGGGTGTTTTATCAATTATGTATAATTATTGATTTGGCCAGATCGTTTGAATCACAGTACCTATATCTTTTCCATTTTTGGCATACTTCTCACAATACCTTCCCCACCGAAATATTTTTCTAGCTATGATCTTGTTTACTGAGATGATGTAAAATGAATCAGAATGAATTTTGTATAAGAAACGATTGGGAATATCAAAATTACCGAAAAAAATGTTTGGGCCATTTTTGAGTGAAAAAGTGAGTTTTTTAGGATATAAATCGACCTAGAATCTACAAAAAAATTAAAATTTTGGTTTATGCAGAATGAATTTTGTCTAAAAAACGATTAGCAATGTCAAAATTACCGAAAAAAATGTTTGGGCCATTGTTTAGAGAAAAACTGAGTCTTTTAAGGATATAAATGGACCTATAATCTACAAAAAAAATTCAAAAAAATTAAAATTTGATTTATGCAGAATCCATTTTGTATAAGAAACGATTGGCAATGTCAAAATTACCGAAAAAAAATGTTTGGGCCACTTTTGAGGTAAAAAGTGAGTTTTTAGGATATAAATGGACCTAAAATCTACAAAAAAAATAAAATTTGATTTAAGCAGAATGAATTTTGTATAAGAAATGATTGGCAATGTCAAAATTACCAAAAAAAATATTTGGGCCACTTTTGAGGGGAAAAGTGAGTTTTTAGGATATAAATGGACCTAAAATCTACAAAAAAAATTCAAAAAAATTAAATAAAATTTGATTTATGCAGAATACATTTTGTATAAGGAACGATTTGCAATGTCAAAATTACCAAAAAAAATGTTTGGGCCATTTTTTGGGGAAAAAGTGAGTTTTTTAGGGTATAAATGGACTAGAATCTACAAAAAAAATTCAAAAAAATTAAAATTTGGTTTACGCAAAAATATTCCCTCATTGCCGGACCTTTTGGGGGGAGGGGGCAATTGCCTACTAATAAGGAAGGTATTATTTATATCCAGTACAGTGAGCACATAGCTGTAAGATTAACTTTTGGGACCAGTACATTATACTGTTTAAATTTCACTTCTGTGTGTACTATTCTGAACTGGTTGGTGTATAAAGGTTCAATCGGTCTCTTTATGAATCGTGTTGTCGAGGACTGCTAGGAACCTCGTGACGTCATCTAACTTTTTTTAATTATCTCGCTTAATCTTAACGATAAAATTATGATTTAAGCAGCATTATCGTGACTAAAGATGTACCAGGGAAACATCAAGAATACTTTTTTTGAATTGATACTTCGTTTTTATGATATTAGTGTATATAACTTAAAAGTCGGTAAGACAAACGTATTTTTTAAGCTCAGAGCCAGAAAATAAAACGTTGCTACAATGTATCTTGGGAATTGAAATCAAAATATGCATGCCATCAAACTAAATGATGAAGTGGTAGAAGGGGGAAGTTTCGAAATCAAACTTGATGATATCACAGCGGGCTGTATCCACTTAAGTAAGAAATGATGAAAGTACCTGCTACACATTTGAGCCTAATTTATCAAAATCTTCTAAAATCATGACAGAAAAAATGAAACCAAAACTCCAAGCAATCCTTTTTTGGTCTCCAGCTACCGGATACACCATTACGTTTCCAAATATCACCTTTTATGTATATCTAAATAATTGCTCGTATTAATAATAATAAGCGTGTTAAAATATTCTATATTTATAAAATGACACCATACTTATTACATTAATTTATTGTGCCTAAATAAAGAAATCTCTATCGATAGTAGCTATTAAGTCTTTAATTATACAGTGACGTAGCGAAACCAGAATAGGTTTCGTACATATTTGTTATGCGAAATACAGTTATCTTTGAAAACTGTCCCGCCCACATATTCGTTTGTTCACGACTGAAGGTTCCCACTCGATTTTACAAAATAGGATTTGCCAAATTTGTTTAACGAGGAAAAAATGAAAAAGGACAATTGCACTTGACCTTTGAATTTAAGAATGATTATTTTTTTCATCTGTCGAAACAGTCAGATTTTATGGTTTCAGCCAATAACATCAGCTCAGGATCCTAAGCAATCATTGTGTTTTATACTGATTATTTCCCTTGCCTGTCAAATATCAATTTTTAACCAATCACGTGCTTGGAAACTGATTTGACGCAGCCAATCAAAACAAAATAAAGCGACTATTCACCTTGGTGGTAAATATTCGGCTATTTGATCATCGTCCTCAATATTCACCTGAAGGACGGTATCCAACAATAACGAAGCCGCTCGTAAATTTCAAATCTTTCAAATAAAACCTATACTAATGGTATTATAAAATTGCTTATAGTTAATAAATTATCGATCTTTAGTAGCAAATACACAAATCCAACTGATTTCGCACTTTTTCTGAAACTATAAATATATTCATTCATTTCTTTCTATGTAATACCGTCCATTTTACGACAAACATAGTAGGCGCGCGTCATCTGAATTTTGACAGTTTGCCATTAAAGTTTATTACAGAATTAAATTTGACACATTTTGTTAAAAAGTATTAACAATGAGTAGATTCGGGAGTAAAAATCTTCAAAAAATTGATAATATAATTAAATTAAACGTACCTGCCAAGACAGTAAAGAGCAAAACTAGTATAATTTATACGTACGTACAGAATTTTTTGTGACTCGGGAAATAATCTTATTAAATATAACGCGAACTTGACAAATTAGCTACTATTTTTATTGCTACTAAATTTCTCGTATATTTTACAATTTGACTCGACAATTTTGGCATTAATAATCTCGAGCTAAGGCTCTCGGGAGTTATTCTTTGATTAAAAATTAAGTCTCGACGAATTGATCCTAAAATAAACTCGAAATTTAGATACAATAAAAATAGTCGGCTATTTGTCAAGGTCTTGGGATATTACTGTCGATAAAACCGCTTCTTCGTAATTGTTTTTTTGATTAAACTGTGTTTACCTTTTTTAAAATGTCAAATATAAACATTTAACAACTTTTATTTAGCATTATCAATTATTATTATACTAAAATGTATTGCAAACTATGTTAATATACAAATTTCATAATTTATTTGTAAACTAACCTGTTCATTCGTTTATTCACACACACACAACATCAGTTTTTGAATACCCAAATACTTAAAAATCCATAAATCTCTTTAAAACTGACAAATGTCAAACTCTATATCCGAATTAAGCCAAACGCAATCACGTATGCCTTGGTGGCCCTGTATTTAAAACTATAACAGCTCAATATTTCTTGATGTTTTAATTTAATTTGATAATATATTAATTTCCCCTAAAAACAATATTTTCCACAAACGGTTCACTTTCGTATCTTCCACAATAATTAAAAATCCCATCGACAAATAAAAATGTCGGTTGTTTTGGCTCCAGAAATCAATTAAAAATTTATAACATGACAATTATAGTATAATGAAAAATATTACCTGGTTAAAACTTTATTCATATATTATCTCTAGATCAACCACAAAAGGTTGCATTCAATCAGAATAACAATGAAAAATTTTAAAAATATATTATGCAGTTGATAAAACTACATTGTTTCAAATAAAAATAGATAAACGGCGTTGAAATATGTTTTTGTTTGGTTGTTGAAATAAATGCGATAAATGTGAGTTAGAAATTTTTATTAAAATTTTCTTGCAAGCAATTTAAGACATAAAATGTAATTTTTCGGCGAATTTTCAGCCGATTTACTTAAAATTTTGGGGAATGGTAGATCTAATATGTACACCTCATTTTTATTTATTTTTTTTAAATTTCATACGTCTATAATTTTCGCTTGGGAACTACAAATTAAAAAGGTCAAACATTTTTAAAAAATTCTCCAAGAATTCTCAGAAACTTTAGGATGGAAGATTCTCATACTTACTGGTAAAATTTTTCGGTAGAATGAGTTCCCAGGCAAAAACTACAGACATGAAATTTTAATTTGAGTACCACAAATCGAATTTGGCGCCAGAAATTAAAAATATGTTATGTTAGTTTATTTCTATGTTAGATCTACCACCATTCTAAATCTCAATTTAATCTAATAAAAATTCGCAGAATAAAAAATGATTTACGAAAAAGTACCTTTCATGCTAGAAGCTGAAAATTTAAGAAATATTTCTTTCTGATAAATAATTGCTTCTGGTACTTATATTACTCTAGTATCATGTATATAAGTCCCTGAAGTATTATTGTGAAATCAAATGATAAGTTTAAAGAAAATAAAAACAGGAAGTTGTACTAAAGTATAAAATCGGTCACAACCATCCAAATTATCATTGAAAGTCAGTGAGTTGGTGAAGTAGGTGAGGTATTTTTTTATATTTTTTTTATTGTAAAACTACAAAAACTGTCAAGGTTAGGCGCATTAACGCAAAAGCTAAAAGGCTTTTGCAAAGTAGATATATAAAAAAACTTTTTAGTCAATTTTAATTTTCAAAAAAGAATAATTAGAACACGACCGTTTTAATAGATCCATCTCATATTTTTTGTTGAAGAGCTCATGCGCGAACTTAAAGTTACCAGATTTTCTCTCATGTTGGCTAATATGAAAAATTAAGAATTGGACATACTTCAAAATTGTTAGCATTTGTCAGTTAGGTTAAGTTATTATAAAGTGATTTGTTTTTAATTAAAAGAAAATAATTTATAATGCAACAGGCCCTTTCTAGGGCCACAATTTTTAACATAATACGATATCTGAATTATCCGTAACATATAAATTGAAACTATTTCATCTAAAAGCAATAAAATTAATCGAAATTCATTTCTATTTAGTGTATGTTTTTAATAAAGGCTTTAATTTTAGTTTTAAAAAACTGTAAATGCGAAGAGCTCTTCTCAGGGCCACAATTTATTTTTAAAAATAAAGGAAATGTGCATTGACTATACACATATTTTGTTTTTATAAAAAGCAATTTTTGTAGTTTATTTTATGTATAAAAATATAAATATATTTTATTTCTTTAATTAATACATGAAATTTATAAGCAAGACACGATACAAACTATTAAAATAATGTGAATTTTATTTGATAAAATTTTAAAAGTTTTTATTCTTCGGATAGCTCTCTCTACACAATCCTTTCTCTTGCTATTTTTCTTATGTATTCAATTTCTGGTGGTCCGAATTCTATACCAGTTATATAAAAAGTTGGTATATTAAAACATATACCAATATCTTCTAAAATGGGTTTAATGTCAAACCCTAATTATATCGGCTAAAATTACATCTTCTCCATTCAGTTCCCCAATTTCCACTTTTCTTTTAAGGACTTTAAGAAATCCACTTTCTTCAACAATTTTTTTGTCTGATATAGGGAACCTGAAAATATATTATTTTGTATTATAGTTGAAATAAAATTACTATGAAAAATGTATACCTGTATAAAAGGCTGAAACGAAAATATTGACGTTCCTTTAATTCCTATTTAATTTTACTAATCTTACCACCAGCACTTTTCGAAATATTAAAAATATCAGGCATTTCGTAGTCACATCCTCTTCTTAATTTCATTAAGGAAAAATTCATATAAAGGGGTTAGTTTGTGACTTTTCCGTTGTACGAATGTTTTTGAACAACTCCAATTTGTCCCTTTTTAGACCTAAAAAAGAATACAAATACCACAAAAAATATTTTCTAACAAGGCAGCCCAGTATAATGTGAAATTTTCTTGTCGTTTCTTTTGAATTTTTGATTGTAGTATACTGTTGAAGCGATGCGTTTGGATTGCACAATATTGGTTTATGGTATGCTTTCTTTTTCTTGTATTTTTAATTTGTGTATCCATATTTTCATTTATTACAATATGACCATCAACAATAAACAATAACAACAAACACGTACCAGAACGGCCAGCCCAATAAAAATAACTGGGGTAAAATCAGACAAAGATAGATAGAAAAGTTACTAGATTCAAACCACCCGCCGCTTTTTCGCGCCTAGTTAAAATGCGAGATATGAGATGGGTCTATAAGCTGTATCTGCCGTCATTGAGATTTGGATATTTTGACACACACAATATTTTAAAACGCCAATGGAAAAATGTTAGGATTATTGTATTTCCGATAGAACTCTATATCAAGAATGCACAACCTTCTGGAAAGCACACTTTAAAATTAAAAAAAGTTCTTAGATGGTATTTTCAATACTTTTCATACTCCTGTCAAAATTTGCAACCTTCAATGCAAATTAGATTTGTAAAGTTGTCAAAACTCACTTCTAAGCTTCATTTATCAGTTTTATTGATAGATGGTAACACATTTGCGAATTTTAAATACATTTTCCAAAATACACATACAGGGTGGCCAACTAAGAATGCTAGGTACTGTATCTGGGAAACTACCCATCGTAGAGGCTTGCGGAAAAAAAATTTATAACTAAAACGGCCAAGAGAAAAACCTGAAAAATATTTTTAAGTTTCTAAAATGGCCGCTGCACTCTTGAATCTAAGAAAGTGATGTTTCTGTGAATTCCCCTATATTAACCTAACAAAAAAATACATGATCTTTAAAGTAGAGGATAATCTGAATCTTTTTTGTTTAATAATTTTTGCTATATCTCTAAAAATAAAGTGGTGGGGGGTATTCAAAGGTTTCAGTAAAAAACACCCTGTATATTCGAAACAGCTGAGCCGATTTTAACAAACTTGGGCTGGTTGAAAAGAGCTATTCTTGGGCTAAAAATGCTATAATATTTGAAGTTTTGTTAGTTTCAGATGTCGCCGCTAGAGGGATTTTTTCGACATTTCGACAGAAATGGTTAATTTTCTCAAAAAAATTAAATGCATTGGTATGATTTCTTTTTCATGAAAAAGTAGCTAAATGATGCCTAAACAAGCTCGCGAAAACCGCATCTCGGTATCTTCTTCCTAACCTAAAATTTAGGCCAAAGAAAATTTTATACGGAAATCTCTTAAATTTTTATTTTTTAAACTAATTAATTCCTTTTATTATGTAAGTTGTGGCCCTAAAAAGGACCGAATTAAAAAAGAAAGGTTTTTAATGTCCCCGTAAATGCTCGAAATTGTGAAGCCTCTCATGGGTAGACAAAACTGCAGCTTCAATTTCGGCTCTCGTTATGGTACGTAATGCATTACGAATCCGATTTTTCGTATTTCTATGGTCGTAGGTTGAGTGAAAATTCAAGACAAGTTAAGTCTGGTGATCGCGCAGGCCATGGAAACAGACTTCCTCTTCCAATCCAACGCTGTTGTAATACTGCATTAATATGCTCTCACACAATAATGGAGAATTTTTATTTCTAATTCTTTGGACCGATGAAACCACCTTTAAAATCTGCACAATATGCATTATTGGTCTGCAGAAAATCCGCATTGGTTGCGTGAAGTTCAGCACCAAGAACGTTGGAGTTTAAATGTGTGGTGTGGCATACTGGGAGGCAGAATTATTTTTTTTAGCAATCCCTAAGTGGCAATATCTTTCTTGACTTTTTGGCCAATAAATTACCGTTGTTGTTGGAAGATGTTTCACTGGAAACACGTCAAAACTTGTTTTTGCAGTTGAATGGTTGCCCAGTACATTATGCTATTATTGTGCGAGAGCATATTAATGCAGTATTCCAACAGTGGTAGATTGGAAGAGGAAGTCTCTTTCCATGGCCTGCGCGATCACCAGACTTAACTTGTTTTGATTTTCAGACTCAATCTACGACCAGATACATATGAAAAACCGGATTCGTTAATACGTTACGTAACATACCGAGAGCCGAAATTGAAGGTGCAGGTTTGTCTACCCATGAGAGGCTTCAGCAATGCATATAACGTGATGATCAGCATTTAGAGCATTTACGGGGGCACTAAAAACTTTTCTTTTTTAAATCGGTCCTTTTTAGGGCTACAACTTACATAATAAAAGGAATTAATTAGTTTAAAAAATAAAAATTTAAGGGATTTCCGTATAAAATTTTCTTTGGGCTAAATTTTAACTTAGGAACAAGATACCGAGATGCGGTTTTCGCGAGCTTATTTAGGCATCATTTAGCTACTGTTTCATGAAAAAGAAATCATACCAATGCATTTAATTTTTTTGAGAAAATTAACTATTTCTGACGAGATGTCGAAAAAAGCCCTCTAGCGGCGACATCTGAAACTAACAAAACTTCAAATATTATAGCATTTGTAGCCCAAGAATAGCTCTTTTGAACTAGCCCAAGTTTGTTAAAATCGGCCCAGCTGTTTCGAATATACAGGGTGTTTTTTACTGAAACCTTTGAATACCCCCCACCACTTTATTTTTAGAGATATAGCAAAAATTGTTAAACAAAAAAGGTTCAGATTGTCCTCTACTTTAAAGATCAGGTATTTTTTTGGTAGATTAATATAACGGAATTCGCAGAAACATCACTTTCTTAGCTTCAAGATCGCAGTTACGCCACCTAGCGGCCATTTTAGAAACTTGAAAATATTTTCCAGGTTTTTCTCTTGGCCGTTTTAGTTATAACTTTTTTTTCCGCAAGCCTCTACGATGGATGGTTTCCAAGATACAGTACCTCGCATTCTTATTTGGCCACCCTGTATAAGTTATTTGAAAAATTCTTTTTATATACGTGTAACTTGAAAATCCAACTATTCATCAAGTAAAATAAATTGAAAATTATTGCCCGTCGTCGACCGGCTTATACACTATTGGAGGCTTCATTCCTATAAATTCATTTTTTTTATAGATTGACTTTTTTTTTAAAATGCCGAAATACAATACTGAAACTTTCAACATCCCGCCCGGAATCGCAAGACCTGTAAGCAAACGCACTGACAATGATTATTACGTATACAATGTAGGAAGAGTTAAACTGACCGTTCAAATTTTAAGGGGTCTTCAATACGGTAGATATAATAGTAAATGTGAAGAGAATTATCCACTAGAATCGGTAGAAGTTCAACCTGGTCAAGAATACAAAATACACGTCAGAAATCCTGATCCACCAATGTGTAAGAATTTTTTTTAATTTTTGGATAATTTTTAAAAAAAAAACTATTTATTCGTATGAAAATTTGTGAAAAATTACGAATTTGAAGTATAATAATTTTATTAAAAATTAACACAAATTTTTATTGTTAGGTTGCAATTTTTTTCACAAATTTATTCCATAGTCGTAGAAAAAGTATAGTGTGTAACACGTGGGGAAAGGACTTTTCTTACTCATGAGAAAAATCTCATTTTCCCCACTTGTTGCACAGTATAATATTTTTATTTTTTCAGAAACTGACAGTATCCTCTAACTAAAAAATACTGATTACTTTTTATTGTAGGTGTATTTGTTAGAAATAACGATAAAGATCTGCATGGTTTCATACATACTTATGGCATGAGAGAGGGTTACAATGATATCGATAATGGAATACCAGAAGTATTTAATCCCTATGAGAATCCGGCATTTTATAAAGCAGTAGCCGTGTACGGTGCTGGTACGATTCCAGTTATTGGTGCAGAACTTTCAACACTAATTGGATATTTCTGGCCCGATAAAGAATCTGATGCTTGGAATGATGTTAAAGATCAAGTAAATATAGAAAAATATTTTTTCCTTAATGCTTTCAAATGTCCTCTCTCTTAAGTATTTCTTCAAATTACTATCTGTAGTTTGGAAGATGGACACTAAGAGGTTGCTTCCAAATTCCAAAAAACTCCAAAGCTGACTTTTTGTGTTTTAATATTTTCAGGTTGGTGCAATGGTAGACACAAGAGCTCAAGAGGTAATTAAAGCGCTTTCACACAGAGAACTAGCCTATATGAAACATAGAATAGATACAAGTTCAAGAGAAATAAATGATCCTTCAGTTAAAGATACAGCCCCTCATTTTATGAACATAGTTGAAGACCTGGTCGGATTTGAAAAAAAACTTCAGTTTACCGATGAGAGTGATCGTGCTCACGTTAGAATCAACTACGCTCTACTTCCGCTTTATGCAACTTTCATAAACTTTAAACTCCTCTTCTACCAGTTTGGAATTATGAATCAAAGAAAAGTCAATCTAACGGACGAGCATGTGAGACGTTTGAAAACATACATCAAAGAAGTAGTAACGGATCCTACGTACGGAGCGATTGACTTTGTAGATCGGGTGTACCGAGAAAAATTTATTGACCAGTATAACGCCCTTTATCCAGAAACCATTTTCGATGAATTAGCTCTCGTACGTGGATATTGCGCAGTAAACGGATTCCAGCATCTCCATAATTGGAAATACATCGCTAACAATCCTACAGATCCAAAAAGACCTGAACACAATCCAGTGGTTGTGTTTGATACACACTTTGGTCGAGCGGATGCCAAGCAATCTAGAGTAATGGTCGTTGAAGAAATCGATCAGCCCTACAAGCCCAAGTTAATTAATGGAAAATTGAATAAAATGGTTAAAATAGAAGTTTTTCTTACATCGTACAAGACAATCGGTGGACTGAAAGTTACTTATGCCAATGGTGACGTAGCCACAACCGGTCCCAAAACCAGCGGAGACTCTGAGGTAATTGATTTAAAAAATAAATTAATTTTATCCATGCACGCTGACGGTGAAGGGCAGATAACTCAGCTCACGTTTAAGTTGAATGATGAGTCAAGTAGAACAATTGGAACTGCTAGTAATACGGCAAGACATTTTTTGCTTCCGAAACACCACATAGTTGGATTCCTTATGACGGGATCGAGTAAACTTGCTTATGAACAAGCTGCCAATTTAGCTGTTAGCTTTCAACTTTTAGATAGACAAAACATAACAGGTAACATAGCAAACCTCAGGAAAGCCAATGAAGGTCCTGCAAGTGAGGTTTAAATTTGTTTATTTCATAACCAAATATTATCAATTTAATGGAATTATTTACTGTATAAATAAAAAATGGGCAATAGAATTTAAAACGGCTTTAAATTTTTACTTTATAGCACAAATTTATTGACTGTTTCCACACAAGAAAGTATCGGTAAAGGGACAAAAAATGAGGTTATAATTTTAATTGTTATTTACGACCATTTTTATGGTCCTAATTATGTTGTTGGAATTACAAGTCTTTATTATATGTCACAATTTTAGTGTTTGTGGGATGATAAATTACACAGGTCAACATTCTATCTAGGGTTTTCGGGGTCGCTGATTACGATGAGCGGATCGGTTAGGCTCCATCAGTTCAGGTTCAAGGTCATTTGAAGGTCAAATCCAGGAATACCCTCAAAAAAATCTGAAGAACTTCATACATATAAACCTGAATTCTATTCTCATTCAAGTACTTTGAAGCTCAACTGACCTCAAATTAAGATTCAGGGACCTGAAAAACGTACACATGAGTTTTTCAGATTTTTCAACATGCTCTTGACTGTTTTATCTAAAATAACCTCAAGATGACCTTGAAATAACCTTCAGTGACCTCTACGAAGGGATAAACAAACAACGGATTCGAATGCAGCGAGCAAAAAACCATATGTGTTATATGGCATTTATTGATTATGTAATTTATTATTTAAACATTTTTTAAAAATCTACATCAAACTATTACTATTACAATTTTTGTACAATTTTAAAGTTTTTATAGCGACTTGTGAGTGTTTAAATTCTTTGCCTAAAAAAATAAAGGTTTGTTTAACAATTTTTTTCTATTTTTTTTTATCTTTTTCAAACACCTATGTCAAAACCCTAAATAGTAAATAACCACATCCCCAACAAGTCATCCATAAGTTTCAAATATTCCGTGCCCAATGATGAAGTGAGATAGATATATAAAAGTCCCGAACATGGCGACGAATTTATGCTGCGATGCATGGGCGTACCATTACAGAGGGAAATGGGATGTGACACAATATATTTATTTTAATTTTACCACGTCGGTTACATAGGAAATTTAAAATACTAATGTAAATATATTTATTTAATCAAATGAGTAATCGTAAAAAAATTAAAGATCAGTTATTTCGCTAGTCCGCTCAGAACACCTAGTGTTCGTCAATCCAGGATCAAGCGAAAATTCATCATTTCCTTGCAAATGTGTCTATGTTTTTTTTATCAGGCTGTTCTGTGACAAGTACATTCGGGATTGAGGTAGGAATAGGGAACTAACTACAAATTAAACACTGATGAATTATTAGTTGTATCATCCTGAAATAAAAAAAATAATGTTGGTGTAGTAGGAATCTTCTACGTTTAGATAAATCCTGAAAAATATATAAACCGTTTTAATCTTATAACAGAAAAAATTGTTAGTAAATATCAACTAACGAAATCGTTGACAGAAGTAACAAATTTCTACATCTACTATTTTTTTGTGAGGCAAGCCTCGTTTTATTTTATTTATTCTCCACTACGCTACATTAAAATTATATACATTCATAATCCACGAAGCAAGCGAGAAGGCATTGACAGTGAAACGACATACAAATCGAATCAAATAAGTAGTTACTTGAAACTACAATTACAGAACACAAAAATACAAAATTAAAATTTCAATAAAAGTTACAAGATTAATGGGAAACCACTAGAGTTTAAGCAGTCGGTATTATGGAAATGTTTTTGATTGCTTAAAATATTCAAGATATTCTCAAAAGATTGGTTTGACCTTTTACATTACATAAATTTAAGCCATAATGTTTAAACAATATTACTGGAAGTACCTTATATTTTAAGTGAAAAATGTTTGCATTCTAGTAAAGCTTCGCCAAAGTATTTTTAAATCTTATAGCCTAAATTTATTAAAAAAACAAATAAATATAGGTATATTACCTCGATATTGGTTTTGAATCTGTTTTCAAATATTTCCTCCCACTTGGTTTATATTCAAAGTCATTATCACGGAAATGAAGAACAAATATAAGCATTTGTAGGTATGAACTTCACTGCCTCAAATCCTAACAAAGAGTACTAAATATTTCTCCTTTCAACATTTGCAGGAATCCTAAAAGTCATGTCTTCGTATAACTGTTTAAATGAAATAAATTACCTAAATACTTAGGTAGTTTGACAGAAAAACAAAATGTGATTTAATTTTTAACAAAATATATGAAACCTACATAATTATAAGTCGTTGCAATAAGTTAAAACAATCCTTTAGGCATTATCAAAGAGTTTATACAGTCGATAAAATACTAATTCTACGCCCCTGAGCTTTCTTCATAATAATACAATGTAACTTACCCATGAAATGAATTAAATAAACTATTTTGCTGCATTCAAACACTAATAAACTATATTTATCCAATAAATCAACTTAAACCAATAAATTCAATGTGAAAAAGAAAATTATAATAATATAACCTAAAAAGCCCACAATAATAAACCATCAAATTATGTAGAAAATGGTGCCACTACGTTACTACGAAACATTCTATTCCCTGATTTCATTCATCACAGCAGAGTAGAACCAGTACACAGTTGCCGCTTCTAACAATTTTTCGTAGAAATGGTCTAAACTTAAATCGTGGTTAAATATCTTTGTCAATATTTATCTATCAATATGATTTGTTGTGTTAATAGTTACGAAAATTAGTGTTCGTAGATGTACAATTATTTTAGCGAATCAAAATATCTCATTTTTCAAGATAATTTTTACATAGATTTAGGATTTTACGTGTTCTTGTCCCCAGCCGAAATGTAAACAAACTCGATCTTATTGTTCTAAATCTATGGTCAAAACCCTAAATAGTAAATAACCATGATATTAAAATTAAGGAAATTTCACTAGTTGAATTTTATGCGAAATTTGTTCCGTTTTTTTTAAGATAATGGATTTTTACAAATCTTATATACAGAGTGTTATTTTGAGTCTATCCAAATTTATTTTTTGCAAAACCGGACCTATTACTTAGAACGACTAAAGTAACCATAACATATCTTATATTATAAATATTGGATCATATCTCGAAAATTAAAAGACCTGATAAAAATAAACATACCTATAAGTCCCTGAAGTATTGTTGTGAAATCAAACTGATAAGTTTAAAGAAAATAATAAACAGGATGTTCTAATAAAGTATAAAATCGGTCACAGCCTCCTAAATTGTCATCGAAAGTTAGTGAGTTGGTGAAGTAGGTGAGGTATTTTTTATACATTTTTTTATTATAAAACTGTTAAGGTTAGGTGCATTAATGCAAAAGCTAAAAGCCGATAAATTTTCCAGAATATATAAAAACTTTTTAGTCAGTTTTTATTTCATTTAATAAACTAACAATTTTCAAAAAAAAATTAATTAGAACACGACCATTTTAATAAGCGGTATCTGCCGACATTGAGATTTGGGTATTTTGACACACATAATGTTTTTATAAGGTATTTAGTCATATAATTTTAGAGCTACATTTTATCCAGCCCTAGTTTTCCAATGGAGAAATTTTAAGATTATTACATCTCCCATTGAACATTAAATCAAGAATTACAACATGTACAATATTTTTTTTGTAACAAACTTATGCGTCACAAACAATGTTTAGTATTATTGAATTTATTGGACTTAGTTTTCTCTATTTTTATTTTTTGTAAAAAAATTTTATACCTATGTAATGAATGTACTTAGACGCATTGAATAAAAATTATTATTATTATTATTATTATAACATTCTGGAAGGTACACTTTACAATTGAAAAAAAAACTCTGTGGCTAATGGACTAGTTCCGAGGCCATTCTCTCACACACAAACAATTTTTTTTTTTAAATTTTGATTCTATATGTTCTTAAATGGTATTTTCAATACTCCTGTCAAAATTAATTTTAGTTTAAACTTATACTGCTGAACAAAATTTCATAACCCGATACTTTAACAGAAATTCAAAGTTTTATCAAAAATTCTAGAGCATATTAATTAAAAAATCTAGGAAATCGTAAAAAATTGCTTATTAATAAACTAAAAAAAACGAATCCCGGGAATTTCCAGTTAAATGAATACCTGTTGTTGAACTATTGCTATTATAACAAGAAAAAACCGTTCTGAGAACAATCTGTACTTGCCATCTAACAGGCCGATTTCAGTTAAAGTGACTTGAGTCATATGAACAAGAAAAACGGTAAGTATATCAGTAATAAGGTACCTTTAATTTAACAGGAATATATTCCTGTCATCTCTACAATCGTAGAACGTTGATTTTAACAGAATTCCTGTAAATCCCACAATTCAATATGGTACTCTGAGCAGTACGCGCCGACGCAGTAACTAGTAACTGACACCTGTCACTAAATAATTTGCAACTCTCAATGCAAATTATATTTGTAAAATTATCAAAACTCAATTCTAAGCTTCATTTATCAGTTTTAGATGGTAGCCATAAGTCCAGTAATCTCTAAGATATTTGAATATGCCATGTTGGAACAATTATTAAATTTTTTCATTCATTTTATCAAAAAGTTTTAGAAGCGATTGAAATAGGTGAGAGCGTGGTAGGGATCTTTTGTGATCTCGACTGCGTCAGTCACAAATTGCTTTTGGAAAAAATGTCACATTATGATGTTCGCTGCATACCACAAAATAAGCTCAACAAAAGGCCAAAATTCAACGAAGAATTATTCATCATGGATACTGAATAATACTGAAGTCCCACAGGGTTCAATCCTGGGGCCGTTATTATTCACACTCTACCTAAATGATTTACCTAAAAACCTTTCACAATGTCTTACTTGTTTATATGCAGATGATGCAACTCTTCTTATTACTGACAAATCTCAGTTAAATATTAAATCCAATTTAAATTCAGTATGCAACACACTATTAAGTTGGCTTAGCTACAACTCATTATATATAAACCCCAGTAAAACTAATTATATGACCTTCCACACTCAGTGGAAATCAAACTTACCCTCGTATGATGTAATAATAAATAATGAATCTATTGAACAAACAGATTCTGTTACATTTTTAGGAATTAGTATGGACAGTATGAACTTACAACTCGCAATGTATTAAAATGACAAAATCACACCGCCGCAAAAGAGACTACCAGTAGAAACATTACTGGTAATAATATTTACATCCTCACGGACAGCAGGCAGGCACTACTAGCTCTGGATAGACCACGCATTACATCAGGTCTAGTACTAGAATATCACCAGGCCCTTATCGAAGCTTGCAACAGCAACGTGGTCACGTTAGCTTGGATCAAAGGTCATGGAAAATCAAAAGGCAACCGTACAGCTGACCCTTTAGCTAAGAAAGCAGCCTCCCATAAACTTTTGGGACCTGGCACTTTCATAAGCTTATCGGCATCAGCTGTGGCTGACCTACTGAAGAAACACTCCCTTGACAAGTTTAAGGGTAGATGGGACGACGAAACAGGTTGCAAGCTGGCCAAGGAACTATTACAGTATCCGAACAGCGAAACAGCCAAAAAATACATGACTATGAACAGACAGAACCTGCGCACAGTCACAGGTATCCTGACTGGCCACTGTCATCTACGAAAACACCTCTACAGTATGGGGTTATCTGACACTCCACTGTGTAGAGGATGTGAACAGGAAGACGAGACTGTCGAACACATTCTTTGCGAATGCCCGACACTCTCACAAATGAGACATTTTCTTTTCGGCGAGCGGTGGCTAACACATGCCAACATGAGTGAGCTACCTTCAGGCGACGTCATCGCCTACTTTGAACAAGTACGCTGGCTGACGAGCTAGAAGGAAGGCTCAACCTCAGAAGGACGCACAATGCGCCAAATGTGGCCTACGTGCTGTGGGGTGACCTACCCTTCTAGATTTACAGATACAGAGATGACAAAATCACTGAACTCTATGTGTTATCAGATTAGAATACTAAGAGAGGTTCTTAATGAAGAGGAGCTTCTAACCTATTTTGGTCAAGTGCAATCCAAACTATTGTATGGAATAACAATTTGAGGATGTTCTACTAGTAGCCACGATGTTTTATTTAGCTCAAAAACGAATATTAATGGCTCTTGCAAATAAACCACCAACATTGTCGTGTAGAGCTTTATTTAAGCAATTCATTGTACTAACAGTTGTGGGATTATATATTCAGCAATTACTGATACATATTCACAAAAATAAAGAAAACTTAATGACAAAATCAGATATACATAATTATAATACGAGAAATAAATGTGAAATCTATATTCAAACTGTAAGACTTACACTTTCAGCAAAGTCATTTAATTATCAAGGATCCCATCTTTATAATGCTTTATCCACTGATTTGAAAAACATTACTTCCCTTAATCTTTTTAAGAGAAAGGTAAATCGAATACTGCTTGATATAACTCCTTATACTTTGGAGGAGTTTTATGATCATTTTAAAAACCAGAACTATGTCTTCTCATTGAATATTTTTTTATTACTTTCTATTGTATTGAATATGTAAATTGTTGACCTGTCCAATGGCCATTTGGCTGTAAATGTTATAGTATGGACCAATAAATGAATTTGAATTTGAACACATTTGCGAATTTTAAATGCATTTTCCAAAATACACATACAAGTTATTTGAAAAATTCTTTTTATATACGTCAAGGAAAATCAATGTAAATTATTGCATGTCGTGGACCGGCTTATACACCATTGCAGGCTTCATTCCTATAAATTCATTTTTTTAGATTGATTTTTTTAAAAATGCTGAAATACAATACCGAAACTTTCAACATCCCGCCCGGAATCGCAAGACCTGTAGGCGGACTTACGCATATGGACAAGGATTATTACGTTTACAATGTGGGAAGAGTTAAACTGACCGTTCAAATTTTAAAGGTTCTTCTAACTAAATATACTAGTAAAATAGATGAAAATTATCCACTAGAATCGGTACAAGTTCAACCTGGTCAAGAATACAAAATACACGTCAGATCACCTGCTCCACCAATGTGTAAGAATATTTACGTTATTTCTTTAGTACATTCTTGTTTTTTTTAACTTTTTTGGATAATTTAAAAAAAAAATATTTATTCGTATGAAAATTTGTGATAAATTGCGAATTTGAAGTAGAATAATTTTATTAAAAATTAAAACTCATACTCTTAATCTCGAAATAAATATCGGGATCGTAAAAAGGCTCTACGGCGAAAATCTCCCCAAACGGCTTTGGCACACTTTTTTCCTACGGCTGCTTAGAATATGCATAAAAACGCACTGTCAACTTCCCTTGAAAAATGTCAATTTCAAACAGCGTGTGTAAACGTTTACACACGCTGTGTGCAAAGTAAAATGACAACGCAACTCATATTAACAACACATATCAATGAATCGAGATGAAATCTAGCATGCGGACACTGTCACTACTGACAGTTCTCATTTCTCATTAAAATAAAGTCAAATTTATTGCAAAATTTTAAAAAAGCAGTGTTACACGATGATAGAAGATGAATTTAACTGTACTCCTCCAGAAATACTTGAAAGGGCCTCCCTAATCACGCAAAATCTTTTACCATTAATTTCCAAAGAGAGGTATGAAAGTTCTTATGAAACATTCATAAAATGGAAAAATGAACGAAACCTAAACTCGTTATCAGAGAATGTTCTGCTTGTTTATTTTGAAGATTTAGCGCAAAAATATAAATCTTCAACATTGTGGTCGCACTATTCTATGTTGAAAAGCACTATAAACATCTGGTCGTTTTAAATAAGATTTGCTTTACCTAACAATAAATAGGTACCAATAAAAATATATATATGATAATAAAGTCGCAGCCGTAGGAAAAGTATAGTGTGTAACTCGTGTGAAAAGTGCTATTTTCAAAACTTGTTGCACAATATACTATTTCGTGGGGATTACCAACATCTTCAATACACTCTAAAACACTGCTTAATATTGGCAATTACTTATATACCGAACAACACTGCAAATGGCTAGCCTGGATCTAAACTGGTCTATGCTTATCACAAAGGAAAATGATCTCAACAGTTATATTAACATTCAAACAATGTATATGGTAAATCGAAAGGCGTTTATGGTTTTATTCGCGTAGCAGTTCTTAGATACTTAGACCAGTTTAGTTCCAAGCTAGCCAAATGTGGCACCAAATACCTAATTTCCCCGCGGAAGAAAATGTCTCACAAGAAATTATTTAAACTGCTTAACATTTAAATTAAGTTATACATACCCTATTATTGTTATTTTTCAATTTACCCCTGTAGGGGGGTATATAAAATTATTTACATTTTATTCTAGAATAATTAAAAAATATTTGCAAATTGACGTTGGACTTTGTCAGTTTTTTGTCTGAAATAAATAAACCAATGACCAATATCGCTCATTTCAAATTTGGCAAAAATAATCTAAAAAATCATCAAGATCCGAATAGTCAAATTTTTTAAGTTCAATGTACTTTTAGAAAGACAGTATGGGTTTAGGACTGAAATATAACGGTTAGGACGAAAAAATACCGCCTCTATGTATTTTCATCGATCTCACCAAAGCTTTTGATACGGTTTACCACGAGACATTGTTAAAAAAACTAAAACTATACGGCCTTAGAGGCAAAGTGTATGCTTTACTGAAATCATATTAGTATAACACAACTCAATACGTTCAGATAGGCGATACTATGAGCTCTGCAAGACCTGTTACATACGGGGTACCTCAGGGCACTGTACTTGGTCCACTGTTATTCTCTATATACATTAATGGACTTCTAGAAGTTGATCTCAGAGATAAAATCATAAGTTTTGCTGAAGAGTTATATACAGAGAAGAAATTTGGCAGAAATTGAAGGAAGTGACAGCAAAAGAAATAGAAGTAATTAATAAATGGTTTAAATTCAACACACTGACAATAAAACAAAATACATTTCTTTCATATAAAAATGCTTTACCAGAGGCTAAACAAATTAAATATTTAGGAATCATACATTTCAACATTTGAAATGGGATCTAAAAATTAAAAACGTAGTCAGGACTTTTATGGCGATTCAAATACTTAAAAAGCTTTCTCGATACCCAACAACTGAAAACATTATATTTCTCTTTGATTCAGTCCCAAATCAGCTATCCTATTTAACAAAATACTGATAACTTTCTTTTACTGTAGGTGTATTTGTTAAAAATAACGATAAAGATCTGCATGGTTTCATACATACCTATGGCATGAGAGATGGTTACAAAGATATCGATGATGGAATACCCGAAGTATTTAATCCCTATGAAAATCCGGCATTTTATAAAGCAGTAGCCGTGTACGGTGCTGGTATAATTCCATATGTTGGTGCCGAACTTTCAACAATAATTGGATATTTCTGGCCCGATAAAGAATCTGATGCTTGGAATGATGTTAAAGATCAAGTAAATATAGCAAAATATTTTCCTCTCTCTTAAGTATTTCTTTAAATTACTGTACTGTATATCAGTAGTCTGGAAGGTGGACACTATGGGGTTGCTTCCAAATTCCAAAAAACTCTAAAGCTGAATTTTTGTTTTAATATTTTTAGGTTGGTGCAGTAGTAGACACAAGAGCTCAAGAGGTAATTAAAGCGCTTTCACACAGAGAACTAGCCTATATGAAACATAGAATAGAAACAAGTTCAAGAGAAATAAATGATCCTACAATTAAAGATACAGCCCCTCATTTTATGAACATAGTTGAAGACCTGGTTGGATTTGAAAGAAAACTCCAGTTTACCGATGATAGTGATCGTGATCACGTTAGAATAAACTACGCTCTACTTCCGCTTTATGCAACTCTCATAAACTTTAAACTCCTCTTCTACCAATTCGGAATTATCAATCAGAGAAAAGTCAATCTAACGGACGAGCACGTCCGACGTTTGAAAAGATATATCAAAGAAGTAGTAACGGATCCTACACACGGAGCAACTGACTTTGTAGATCGGGTGTATCGAGAAAAATTTATTGACCAGTATAACCACCTTTATCCAGAAACCATTTTCGATGAACTAGCTCTCGTACGTGGATATTGCGCAATAAATGGATTCCAGCATCTCCATAATTGGAAATACATCGCTAACAATCCTACAGATCCAAAAAGACCTGAACACAATCCAGTGGTTGTGTTTGATACACACTTCGGTCGAGCGGATGCCAAACAATCTAGAGTAATGGTCGTTGAAGAAATCGATCAGCCCTACAAGCCCAAGTTAATTAATGGAAAATTGAATAAGATGGTTAAAATAGAAGTTTTTCTTACATCGTACAAGACAATCGGAGGACTGAAAGTTACTTATGCCAATGGTGACGTAGCCACAACCGGTCCCAAAACTAGCGGAGACTCTAAGGTAATTGATTTAAAAAATAAATTAATTTTATCCATGCACGCTGACGGTGAAGGGCAGATAACTCAGCTCACGTTTTCGTTGAATGATGGGTCAAGTAGAACAATTGGAACTGCTAATAATACGGCAAGACATTTTTTGCTTCCGAAACACCATATAGTTGGATTTCTTATGACGGGATCTAGTAGACTTGCTTCCGACCAAGGTGCCAATTTAGCTGTTAGCTTTCAACTTTTAGATAGACAAAACATAATGAAAAGTCAATGAAGGTCCTGCAAGTGGGGTTTAAATTTGTTTATTTTATAACCAAATATTATCAGTAGTAATACCCCTAGGGCCTTGATAATACCGAGATAATTTTGTCATAGAGAATGCTGAAAGCGTGTTGCTTGATAATGGCCCGAGGCCGAAGGCCGAGGGCTATTATCCTTAAGCAACACGCTTGAAGGATTCTCTATGACAAAATTTTGAGGATTTATCAAGGCCCGAGGGGTATTCGATAAGATAATTTTTTACTTTGTAGATTTAAACATTTTTAAACTAGTTGTCAGTTTGACGTTTAATTAATTTTTAATCAAAAACTTGACTTGCTGAAAACACCAAACTGAAAACACCACATGTAGGGTGTTATCGCTGTAATCCATAGCTGATTGGATGAAATTTGACACATGACTCTAAATTAAGTAATTTGATTGGTTACAATAGTTAGTAAAAAATTATCAATTTAATGGAACTATTTACTGTATAAATAAAAAATGGGCAATAAAATTTAAAACGGCTTTAAACTTCTACTTTATAGCACAAATTTATCGACTGTTTCCACACAAGAAAGTATCGGGAAAGGGACAAAAAATGAGGTTATAATTTTATTTGATATTTACGACCATTTTTATGATCCTAATTATGTTGTTGGAATTACAAGTCACAATTTTAGTGTTTATGGGATGATAAATTATATGCCATTTATTAATTTGATGTTTATGTCTCTTTTTTTAAACATTTTTTGAAAGCCTACATCAAAATATTACAATTTTTGTATGATTAAGGTTTTTATAGCCACTTCTGAATGTTTAAATTCTTTGCCTAAAAAAATAAAGGTTTGTTTAACAGTTTTTTGGTATTTTTTGTCTTTTTCAAGCAGCTATATCAAAACCCTAAAAATTCACATTTCAAGTTTGATAACTCGCGAGGATGGAAATCTTCTCAAATAGCAGATAGCCCAGTAGTTATATACATTCTACTGTGCAAAGGGTCGAATTTGTTGCAGTTTTTTTAGTTTTTCGCAAATAACTAAATAACGCAGCGTTGCATCGAAATCAATGCTCAGTAAAAAATTGTAGAGTATTAAATTCTGCTTCCAGTGATGCATATTGTTATGCAATTCTATTGAACAAGGGACGAAAATGATCCGTCAAATAAAGCGTAATTTAGCGAATTTTGAAAAAAATTAAGTTTACACATTATGGTCAACCGTGCGCTATTTTTTACATGAGTAAACTTGTAGGCTACTTAATTATCTTTCCATCCACTATTTGGTTTTAAAAATCAATTGAGAATTGCCGAAAATACACCCGTTTTTGCGAATTGACAGGTTGGAGCTGCAGAGAATAAAACAATACTCACCTGCTTTAACAATTGTTGGAGTAAGAGTTCTCCTCCTTCTATGGCAACTATATCCTGGAAGAAAAAATAAAGTACATAATGTACATGCAAATATAATATTAAAGGAATAAGTAAGTACTTAACTTCGATGTCTGGACCACAAAACTGCTTGGAATACAAATAAATATAACTTTGGTTATGGAGAAAAACAATCTCGCGTAACCCTCAACTAATTTGCCTAACTTTGAGACACCGAGTTCTAAAAATAGAAATCCATTAGTGTAGAGTCCAGGTGGACGGGTATTCGCATAATTAAACCTGTGTAATTTCATTCACAGAATGAATTCTGTAAACCAGTAATTTTCACAATGTATTTTCACATTGGCGATATTTTTCACATACATTATTCTGCGAATAATTTTACAATGTATTCTTAAGGCATATATAATGTAAAGTTTAGGTCACATGTGAAAATTACCATACTTAAGAATGGGACATAGAACAACCGCAGATTAAGCGAAATATGCTTAGATAAAATATTACTCGTTTCCGAAATACGGGGTGTTGAAGTTGAAAACTGAAAAATTATTAATGGCCATAATTTTTTTAATACACCGTATAATTTTACTCAAATCGGCACACTTGTTAAATATCATAAAATGCACCTAACAGTAAAAAAACAGTTCAATACGCTCTACCAGTGGCGTACGGCAGAAGTAAGTAATGTTTGTACCCCTTCTAAATGTTACGCCGCTGTCTAAATTTTAATTTTGACTATAATTTTAATTTTTTTGATATTTTCTAAGTCAATAATGTACACTTGTTAGTTTGTTGTAAAGTCATTGTTTTTCGAGATATTCGCAGTTAAAGATGGACAGACATGTACTTTTTATTTGTATTATTATTAATAATATTCATTTTTACAATTTTGTCTTAAAACCAAACAAAGTAAAAACTAATGTAATGAAATTTTTACTTGTGGTTCTGGAAAACGTAAATTTAGGTAATTCCGAACATCTTATATGTAACGGGCTAGAAAACGAGTAAGGAATTTAATTTATCAGATTCGACATCCTAAGACCGGTTTCTGCCTTTCGGCTTCGTCAGTTAGGCTTTTCGAATCCAATAAATAAAATTCCAAACTCGTACAAGTCAGTAGCTATATCCGCTATAAGATAAAATTTTTAGATGTGCTGCCATCTATGATTAGAAGAGAGTATTGACAATTATTAAAAGCAAAAAATTCCCGGTGTATTGGGGTTGCATACACAATTTGCATTGTGTGTTGCAAAGCTTTTATTTGACTGATTCTAGTCAAAATGTCACTCTCTTCTTTCGTATCCCTTTCAGAGATTAATACAGTTAGAAAACGAGTAAGGAATTTAATTTATCAGATTCGACATCCTAAGACCGGTTTCTGCCTTTCGGCTTCGTCAGTTAGGCTTTTCGAATCCAATAAATAAAATTCCAAACTCGTACAAGTCAGTAGCTATATCCGCTATAAGATAAAATTTTTAGATGTGCTGCCATCTATGAATTTTTTGCTTTTAATAATTGTCAATACTCTCTTCTAATCATAGATGGCAGCACATCTAAAAATTTTATCTTATAGCGGATATAGCTACTGACTTGTACGAGTTTGGAATTTTATTTATTGGATTCGAAAAGCCTAACTGACGAAGCCGAAAGGCAGAAACCGGTCTTAGGATGTCGAATCTGATAAATTAAATTCCTTACTCGTTTTCTAACTGTATTAATCTCTGAAAGGGATACGAAAGAAGAGAGTGACATTTTGACTAGAATCAGTCAAATAAAAGCTTTGCAACACACAATGCAAATTGTGTATGCAACCCCAATACACCGGGAATTTTTTGCTTTTAATAATTGTCAATACTCTCTTCTAATCATAGATGGCAGCACATCTAAAAATGTAATGGGCTGGCGCACCATCCTGAAAAACCAGAAGTTATGACGTAAATTTAAATAAATAAATAAATAAAAAGTACATGTCTATCTATCTTTAACTGCGAATATCTCGAAAAACAATGACTTTACAACAAACTAACAAGTGTACATTATTGACTTATAAAATATCAAAAAAATTAAAATTATAGTCAAAATTAAAATTTAGACAGCGGCGTAACATTTAGAAGGGGTACAAGCATTACTTACTCCTGCCGTACGCCACTGGTAGAGCTTACTGAACTGTTTTTTTACTGTTAGGTGCATTTTATGATATTTAACAAGTGTGCCGATTTGAGTAAAATTATACGGTGTATTAAAAAAATTATGGCCATTAATAATTTTTCAGTTTTCAACTTCAACACCCCGTATTTCGGAAACGAGTAACATTTTATCTAAGCATATTTCGCTTAATCCTTTTATTTTGAATTGGAGAATCTGCGTTTGTTCTATGTCCCATTCTTGATGGGACACCCTGTATATCTTCCAAATTACTGCCTCAAATCTTTTTAAACTGGAATACATCCTGCATACATTTCCTTGCCAGACCACCTCTTTCGATTTAGTCCATGAAAAAGAAAAACCAGATATCATTACCGCCTCGTAATATTAATTAAATGAAGAGAAAATTAAAATCACCACGTTTTAAAATAATTGCAAAATGTTTTACATTCTGCTTAAGATTTAGCGACAGAAAAACACTTGCCGGTAGAAAATTTAGTGACATTTTTAGCTCGGCGACCAAGCAAATTGCAGTAGATGGCCCGAAGGGCCTTCCACGGCCGTCGTTGATCGCTATCGCTCGTGATTTCGTATGCGTGAGGGAATAACTCCGGAATTTATGCCAGCCATTATTGTACAGATCGTTGCTAATGTCGTAATTTGCCCATTTGCCCATTGAAATGGTTATAGTTGTAGATATCATGGTGAGCACGGCGTTATATCGACTAGTCGTCTCAGTATGCACTTAAAGGTTTATACCCGATGTAAATTATGAAAGTTTTGTGGTTGGGATCTTGATTTATTGATACATTGATACCCAAAATAGCGTCATTTGACAACAGAAAGTGGTTTGAGACACCCTGTATAATCCACGCTCCATTGAAAATGTTTTAGCTTTGAAAAAATCTATAACTTAAATTATTTGAACAGTTTTTTTTTTGATTTACAAAACTTTAACATCCATAAAAAGTATCATTCGACAGCTGCACCTTTTGTGCAAATTATCCCAAAAACCACTAAATCACTCCACAATCTAATCTTGTATTCAAATTTATTCACATTTGTGGTCACAGAACAAGAACATTTTATTTATTTTAAACCATTATTCCATCCAAGACAATAAACACAATTGATTGGGGACAAACCCGAAACGTCGACCAAATGGCAAATGGCAGATCACCCGTACAGGTGGGCCAGGAGAGTAAAAACTTGGTCCAAACTATTAAAGGTTACTTGGAAATGATAATAAATACCTGGTTTAGGAATATATTGTACAGTTGTTCAGTCTTTAAAACCATTTTTTTAAACATTTTTCAAACAGTTTTTTAAACAGTTGTCAAACAGTTTTCAAATAGTTTTTCAAACATTTTTTAAAACAGTATTTTAAACCGTTTTCTCAACCAGTTTTCAAACATGTTTTCAAAACATTTTTTAAACAGTTTTCAAGCAGTTGTGAAACATTTTTTAATACACTTTTTTAAACAGTTCTCAAATAGTTTTTTAAAGATTTCTTCAAACCGTTTTTTAAACAGTTTACAAGCAGTTTTCAAACATTTTTAAAACAGTAACGACGGTGGAATTTTTTGAACCATAAAAATACCAAAAAAGGACTATGGGCGTACCAAAACTACCTAAGGTTGTGAAATAGATCACACTTGTTCCCAAGAACAAAGACATTAAATGTCCTACCCTGCACCAGCGTCTGGACTTCAACAACTACTCCTTGGGCTATATGCCCCCCCAGGTATTGAATTACGAAAGTCCAGACGTGGTTTGGCGCCCGACCAAGTCGGGGCTTTAAACCAAAGACTTTGATTTTATTATCAAAAGAGCATGCCATTCTTAGACCAGTTTCGGAATTATTGTTCCTCTTCAGTAAGAAGCAGGCTAGCTCGACACACAACCTTAGGTTAATTTTTAAAACAGTTTTTTAAACAGTTTCTCAGGCAGATTTTAAGCAGTTTTTCAAATATTTTTTCAAAAAAATTTTCATCAGCTTTCAAACATTTTTTTTCAATATTTTTCAATTTTTTAAACAGTTTTCAAGCAGTTTTTTAAACAGTTTCACAGAAGCAGATTTTAAGCAGTTTTCCAAACATTTTTCAAAAAGTTTTTCATCAGTTTTCAAACATTTTTCACAGTTTTTTAAACAGTTTTCAAACAGTTTTTCAAACATTTTTTAGAACATTTTTTAAAACAGTTTTTTAAACAGTTTCTCAAGCAGATTTTAAGCAGTTTTTCAAACATTTTTTCAAAAAGTTTTTTAAACATTTTTTAAAACATTTTTAAAACTGTTTTTCAAGCAGATGCCAAACAGTTTTTCACGCAGATTTTAAGCTGGTTTTCAAACATATTTCAAAAAGTTTTTCAAACATTTTTCAAAAAGTTTTTCAAACATTTTTCAAAAAGTTTTTCAAACATTTTTTAGAATTTTTTTAAAATAGTTTTTTAAACAGTTTTTCAAGTAGTTTTCAAACAGTTTTTTAAACCTTTTTTCAAACATGGTCCTTTTTTGGTATTTTTATGGTTCAAAAAATTCCACCACCGTTACAGTTTTCTGTAGTTTTGCAAGCTTTGATTTTATTATAAAAGTGAAAAGATGGCGTTGCACTCACCTCCTCTTTCTCGACTTAACCGTCTGTACTAAGAGTTGGTGGGTTCAAAGCGATCTTCAGAATTTCTTTAGAGATAGAAATTCGAGCTAGCGTGCTTCTTACTGAAGAGGAACAATAATTCCGAAACCGGCTCATTTAATAATAAAATCAAAGTTTCTGGTTTAAAGCCCCGACTTGGTCGGGCGCCAAACTACGTCTGGACTTTCGTAATTCAATACCTGGGGGGGCATATAGCCCAAGGAGCAGTTGTTGAAGTCCAGACGCTGGTGCAGTGTAGGACATTTAATGTCTTTGTTCTTGGGAACAAGTGTGATTTATTTCACAACCTTAGGTTGATTTTTAAAACAGTTTTTTAAACAGTTTCTCAGGCAGATTTTAAGCAGTTTTTCAAATATTTTTTCAAAAAAATTTTCATCAGCTTTCAAACATTTTTTTTCAATATTTTTCAATTTTTTTAACAGTTTTCAAGCAGTTTTTTAAACAGTTTCTCAAGCAGATTTTAAGCAGTTCTTCAAACATTTTTTCAAAAAGTTTTTCATCAGTTTTCAAACATTTTTCACAGTTTTTTAAATAGTTTTCAAGCTGTTTTCAAACAGTTTTTCAAACATTTTTTAGAACATTTTTTAAAACATTTTTAAAACTGTTTTTCAAGCAGATGCCAAACAGGTTTTCAAGCAGATTTTAAGCTGGTTTTCAAACATATTTCAAAAAGTTTTTCAAACATTTTTCAAAAAGTTTTTCAAACATTTTTTAGAATTTTTTTAAAATAGTTTTTTAAACAGTTTTTCAAGTAATTTTCAAACAGTTTTTTAAACCTTTTCTTCAAACAGTTTTTCAAGCAGATGCCAAACAGTTTTTCAAGGAGATGCCAGTTTTTCAAACATTTTTCAAATATTTCTTAGAACAGTTTTTCAAGCAGTTTTCAAACAGTTTTCAAACATTTTTTAAACCAGTATTTAAACCCGTTTTTCAAACAGTTTTCAAACATGTTTTCTAAACATTTTTTAAACAGTTTTCAAGCTGTTTTGAAACAGTCAAATAGCTTTTTAAACAGTTTTCAAACATTTTTTAAAACAGTTTTTAAACAGTTTCACAAGCAGATTTTAAGCTGGTTTTCAAACATTTTTTAGAACATTTTTAAAATAGTTTTTTAAACAGTTGTTCAAGCAGTTTTCAAACAGTTTTTCAAACCTTTTTCAAACAGTTTTCAGGCAGATGTCAAAAAGTTTTTCAAACATTTTTTAGAACAATGTTTGAAACTGCTCTTAGAACATTTTTTGAATTTTTCAAAGTTTTTCAAACATGACACAAATATGTGCCAAACTCGTACAAATACACATACCAATAAACTACCATACTCCCACCTATTTTTCTGGTGACTTAGTCCTAAAGCTTCGTCTTTACTCTTGACGAGAGACTTCTACTTCTTTGCCCAGTACGGCTTCATTTTCTGGCTGCCTATCAGCTTTCTTTCTTCCGTTCACTTGTGTCTAGTATTCCTGTACACCTCTTCCTGGTAAGGGACAGTGGAAAAACCAACTACAGGATCAGTATCTCACATCTAAATAACCACATGATAATAGAGAAGAATTATGTGGAATCTCTCAACTCAAAACTTCTTCATTTAAACTAATACGCAATTTTAATTGAATTGAGTCAATCTGAGAGTTTCTTTGTAACAGGGTATCACTCCAAACTTCGATATATAATTACATAACGAAAAATAAAAAGTAGACAAGCAAGTTAGAAATATATATATAGTCCTCATTGTTTGCTTCTTGGTCCACGGTGCGAACGGGAGATCACCCGTGAGAAGAAAACAAATCAATTTCCACAATAAATCGTTTAAAACAAATAAGACTGTCAAGGTGCGCGTCTTGAATGAGTTGTTTGCAAAAAGTCGAACACCAACCGCAGACAATGCAACGTTCTGGCTTTTTTTTTCTTCCTTTAAATAACTTTAATTGACTTATCTCGTTTGACACGTTTCAAATAAAGACGGGTGCGACTTTAAAGGATTCTTTTCAGATAGTGAATCTTAAAAATGCAATTTCTTAAAGAAATAAGAATTAAAAAAGGCTAAATATCCCTTTTTTAGAAATAATTTAAGCGCATAGTTTGAGAAGTATCACGTCATACCAGTCATGCGGTTTTTCAATTGTGCTATAACTATGAAAAATTGAAACTCAAAAAACGCTCTCGAACGTGGTTAAAATGACAATGGTCTCTTGTGTATTTAAGAAACGGTCAATGGTTCTTTTTTAACATTCTTCATCATCCTGATAGACCCATTAACAGTTTTAATCACATTTAGTTTATACAGAACTGACACGTGTAAATTCAATCTTGCGGTCGGAAGTACCTACAAAGTACCGTCAATTTAGTGCTCTGAAGTACCATTAAACATAGTTTGCGGCTTAATGGTCTGTTTTTTGTTGGTATAACACATTATTTGGATTGAATTGAAGGTTAGTGTGAAAGTCATTAGCTCTTTTATAAATTATACCGGCAATCGTAGTTAAGATCACAAATCTAATAATTTTTTTATTTACACTGAAATTTACACGTCAATTTTTTGGACATTAATGCTATGATTCGGTGATTGGGAGAATAATTTCACGTTATAAAACAATTAACTAGTGCATTAAAACAATAACCGAAAAATCGTTAAGCAATAAACGCAAAACATCAAAAACTAATTAACTGTATCCTTAATATAATACAAATATTAATCAAATCAATGTTTTGCGATTATAAACCTATGTACTTTACCATTAAAACCATAAACACTTTTTATAAATCCAAGAACTACAAACTTTGAAAACTAATTAACGGTTTTCATTGTTTTGATGAACACTAAACGTTAAATCTATGAATGTCACCATTGACTGCTTAAGAACGCTACCTAATAGTAAACCAATCTCTACGAACATTAATATTACGAACAACTAGCGTGGATGTTTGACTCTTCGCGCCGCGCCCATAGCCCATATAAGTGCAACGACATGCAGAGGTTAGGTGGTACGATACAGTTTGTGTTTTGTGGACAGTAAAATAATAATTATTGTGCCAAATTAGTTAATTCTGGACTGGAGATCGACAAAGAAAGGAAGGTACATTCTGATAGTTACAAAAAACACTGGGGATACCGTTTGGTAAATATTATTTTGGCGCACATTATACCTATACTAAAATTCTACGTCTAAGATGTTAAAATAAAATATCAATTTTCAATGGTTGGAGCTACAGTGCAAATAAACCATTTATGGATGTTATCAGGTGAAACACCCTTAAAAAATTGAACACTCAGTAACGAAATTTAACATTTTATTGTAAGGATACTGATGTGTGACAATTTTATTTATCAAAATTATAATTAATAAAAAATAAAACCAGATTAAAAAAATAAAAACAATAAACTTATGAAACAACAAGAAACATTGTAATAACTAATCTTCCTATTGAGACAAATAATTACCGATGGCGGCGCCACACGTCGAGCAGCTGTTCACACGAAACGCGTAATTTTTGGTAAATAGTGCATTAAGTTATACTGAGTGAATGGTTTATTTGTAGTATTTTAAGACTTTTTGTGATTGTTTGAGGTTTTTGAGTTGGAAATTACCATAATATACCTGTACATGTAAGTATTTAGACTCAATTGAACCTGTTTCTTGTGTCGTTATTCTAAAATTGAGGATATTTATTTAGCATATCTTACATTTTTCAGAGATTTATTGTTTACTTCTGTTTCTGTGTGCTTTTTTTGTGTTTCAGGATGAATATAGCCTAGAGGTATTATCATCTTCACCTCTACTAATATAGAATGATATTGGAAGGGAGCTAAATCATATGCCAAAGAAACATACAACAGTTTTCTGCTGATAAATTTTATTTCAATTTTTTCAGGATAATAATTGTAATTGTAAAAGTGATTTAAATAAAAAATGATTTCTAAGAACCTACTTTTGATTGATTTATGGTAAAATATATCCTATTCCTTGTTTCAAATTATTTTTTAAATAAATATCAAATTAAAATATAAAAAATTAAGTAATTTTTTTCTTGGCTTAAAACACTTCATAGGCCATCAAATGTAAAATTTTTTATTTCGTTTATCTACTTTGTTTTTTTCAAAATAAACGAAATGTGTATTTTTTAATCCTTTATTTTAACATAAGTTCAAAGCTAACTTTGAATTATTCAGTTTTAGTAGTATTTAACATTTTATTATAATAATTCATTACTAATTGTAACTGTATTATTATTGAAAACAGGTGTTGTACAAGAGGAGAACATAATGGTATTTTTAAAATTATGATGTGACAAAGGTTTTATTTTACTGAATATTACCTTTAGAAAAATGATAAGTTGAAATATCAGCAATGATGTGCACACCTAATTAGATTTCAAGTTTACATATATAAAAGTACAACTGTACACAGTCTTCTGACTAACCATCATTCCTTGCACATTTAATGGTTTTAACATCAAGTGGCTTACTGGGCAAATGATGTGATGGCACACACTTTTTGCACTACTTGGGTGCTATTTTGTTTGAAATAATTCCTAAAAACATTTCAGTAGTAATCAAGAAATTTGTAATATAATCTTCAGATTTAAAATTGATTACACTTTTTCCGGAATTTACGACGATCAACTTCCTCGATGACACCTTTTTTGTTGCTTCTTGGGTGGATCATAATGAAAGTGTAATTCCGGATTTTTAGATTTCCTAGAGGTATACTCATAAACGCAATAGTTTGTATTATTTTTATTGGGCATTTTTAACGTTTAACTAACAAATAACAGCAAAATACACGAAGCACAAAATCAAAACACATGTTCGACTTGCAGGTAAACAAACAAAATTATGCTTTTCGTGAAGGTTCAAATTAATACCGGTGGTGTCACTTCAAAGTTGTGCTCGTCTCAATAACTAATTTTATTAGAATGTGAAAATTACATTAAATGTTCAAAATGTCATCCGTTTTGTTGTAGTAATAATTGACACCTTTTTCTTACTGATTTTCTTACACAATTGAGTATGTGCACTGGCTTTATTTTTCTAAATGCGGCATGAATATTTTGTAATAAATCTTCCCTACTCTCGAAGTTAGTCTTGTAAATATTATTTTTTAAAAATCCCCAAATAAAAAAATCAGGAGGATTTAATTCCGGAGAACGAGGGGGCCACCTAACCGGTCCATAAGTACCAATCCACCGATTAGGAAATTTTTCGTTTAAATAATCTCCATTGAATAAAATTATCACACATCAGTATCCTTATAATAAAATGTTAAATTTCGTGTTCAATTTTTTAAGGGTGTTTCACCTGATAACATCCATAAATGGTTTATTTGCACTGTAGCTCCAATTAAAAAAGGAAACGAAAAACGTCAAAATATACAGTGTGTCCCATTTCAAAAAAACATAAGTTTGCATTATATTTCCTTAGTGAGCCCCCTAAAAAAAATCTGTGCGCCACTGAACTCTTTAATATTATATCTATCAAAAGTTTTTATAACGTTTTTTTATATTTTTCTTAATTAAGAAGTTATAGTACCTTTTAGTTTTCGACAGTTTTCAATAATCGCCCTGTATCTTCCAACTGCAGGGAGTTACTAAAGATTTAATTAGGCTATCGTTACAGCTCTATTAACCTAGCAGTGACATGGCGGCAGAACCAAATCGGACCTAGTAGGTGAATTGTCGCTTTTTTGTCGCTTTTTTGTTACACTAATCCCACTTTTGTCGCTTGTACCAGTTCCGAGAAAAACGCGTTCCTGCTAGGTTAATAGGGATAATTCGTTAATCGGCGGCAAGATCAAATCGGACAGGTAGGATCAAATCGGACCTAGTAGGTCAATTGTCGCTTTTTTGTCGCTTTTTTGTTACGCTAATCCCACTTTTGTCGCTTGTACCAGTTCCGAGAAAAACGCGTTTTTCAAAAAAACCCTATTAACCTAGCAGTGACATAGCGGCAGAACCAAATCGGACCTAGTAGGTCAATTGTTGCTTTTTTGTCGCTTTTTTGTTACACTAATCCCACTTTTGTCGCTTGTACCAGTTCCGAGAAAAACGCGTTCCTGCTAGGTTAATAGGGATAATTCGTTAATCGGCGGCAAGATCAAATCGGACCGGTAGGATCAAATCGGACCTAGTAGGTCAATTGTCGCTTTTTTGTCGCTTTTTTGTTACGCTAATCCCACTTTTGTCGCTTGTACCAGTTCCGAGAAAAACTCGATTCTCAAAAAAACCCTATTAACCTAGCAGTGACATAGCGGCAGAACCAAATCGGACCTAGTAGGTCAATTGTCGCTTTTTTGTTACGCTAGTCCCACTTTTGTCGCTTGTACCAGTTCCGAGAAAAACGCGTTCCTGCTAGGTTAATAGGGATAATTCGTTAATCGGCGGCAAGATCAAATCGGACCGGTAGGATCAAATCGGACCTAGTAGGTCAATTGTCGCTTTTTTGTTACGCTAGTCCCACTTTTGTCGCTTGTACCAGTTCCGAGAAAAACGCGTTCCTGCTAGGTTAATAGGGATAATTCGTTAATCGGCGGCAAGATCAAATCGGACCGGTAGGATCAAATCGGACCTAGTAGGTCAATTGTCGCTTTTTTGTCGCTTTTTTGTTACGCTAGTCCCACTTTTGTCGCTTGTACCAGTTCCGAGAAAAACGCGTTCCTGCTAGGTTAATAGGGATAATTCGTTAATCGGCGGCAAGATCAAATCGGACCGGTAGGATCAAATCGGACCTAGTAGGTCAATTGTCGCTTTTTTGTTGCTTTTTTGTTACGCTAATCCCACTTTTGTCGCTTGTACCAGTTCCGAGAAAAACGCGTTTTTCAAAAAAACCCTATTAACCTAGCAGTGACATAGCGGCAGAACCAAATCGGACAAAAGTGGGACTAGCGTAACAAAAAAGCGACAAAAAAGCGACAATTGACCTACTAGGTCCGATTTGGTTCTGCCGCTATGTCACTGCTAGGTTAATAGGGTTTTTTTGAAAAACGCGTTTTTCTCGGAACTGGTACAAGCGACAAAAGTAGGATTAGCGTAACAAAAAAGCGACAAAAAAGCGACAATTGACCTACTAGGTCCGATTTGGTTCTGCCGCTATGTCACTGCTAGGTTAATAGGGTTTTTTGAAAAACGCGTTTTTCTCGGAACTGGTACAAGCGACAAAAGTGGGATTAGCGTAACAAAAAAGCGACAAAAAAGCGACAATTGACCTACTAGGTCCGATTTGATCCTACCTGTCCGATTTGATCTTGCCGCCGATTAACGAATTATCCCTATTAACCTAGCAGGAACGCGTTTTTCTCGGAAATGGTACAAGCGACAAAAGTGGGATTAGCGTAACAAAAAAGCGACAAAAAAGCGACAATTGACCTACTAGGTCCGATTTGGTTCTGCCGCCATGTCACTGCTAGGTTAATAGAGCTTATCGTTACTATAACAAAAAAGTAGTCATAACATCTTAACTGCTTTTCTTCTATCTCTTCTAGTTTACGAGATACCCTGCAAAACACACCAATTTGGGACACTCTGTACATAGATCATAGATGTATACTTACATTTATTGTTTTTAAAAACATTAACCATAGATTAATATCCATCGTTCGTAACATTGATAATCTATGTTGTCACGAGTTATTCTCGGTTAAAGATATTCCTTCGTGGGATTATGTAATCGGCTTTGGATGCCGGCTAACCACAGTGAAGTGGGGTGTGGATTGATATATGTTGTTAATTAAAAAGAAAAATGGGCGCCAGGAGATTGTTTTACCCTCATCCAAAATACAGTCAATTTAGTCACTCAACCTCCAGAATGGATCTAAATTGAGCCCACTAAAAAAAAATAAACTACGTCGCAACAAAAATTTGCTTACCTTAGTTCGGGTCAAGACTATTTGTGACTATTAGTAAATGAAAGAAAAGTAACTAATTACTCAATAACTGTTTAATATTTCCACTTACACAAAAATGCACAGGTCAAAAAAAAAATAAAAAGAAAAAGGAATCCAAGGGATCCCACTAAAATTGCGCTAGTTAAAAAAAAATGATTAAATTAATTAATTAATTAATTAAATGACGAACAATAGGGGTGTTACACCGTCCGCGAGAGCTCTCAAGGTCGTTGGAATTGGGCGTAAAAAAAATACCACTCGCCCCTATAAGTCGCTTACAAAATTTCAAAAATTTAGAGAAGATATATGAAAATATTAATTTAGAGACCTTTAAAAATTACTAATTAACAAATAATGTATATGAACAAATATAAAAAAATTAAAAACTTACGGTTGTTCCTGAATTAAATAGCGGCAACTTGCAGCTACTAACTCGTCAGGTCAGCTCAATACGAAAATCTGGTTAACACTCTGCCCAACACGAGAATGTGGTCAACACTAGAATGCGGTCCACAATCTGCCCAACACGAGAAGGTGGTTAATAATCGCCCAATACGAGAACCCTAAAATAATATACATTAAACCCCTAATCGAATACCCCTCGGCCAAGAAAGAAATTTACAAACTCTAACAGTTTATACAATAAAAACATTTAAATATCTCAACATACCCTTTTATACAGTGAAGGGCGAATCAGGAACTTTCCTGACAAATGTTTCCGTATAAGGTGAATCCTCGGAGAATCAAATCGTCTAACGTGGAAGGTACTATCCCTATAATATTAACAGGCCTTACACCTGACAAAAATGGCGTCGTTACGAACGTGGCTTGGTTTGGGTACAAAATATCAATTCCTCTTCAAGAGATTCAGACCTGGGTAAACACACCAAATCAAATAGGCACCCTGCAAGTCTAACAATACGGGAATCGCTCGTCTATCCCAATCAATGGTACGAAATAATCTTCATAAACACCGGGCGATTCCTCAAAATTTTGTCTAAACCACGTTACACTATGTCACCCAACAAGCAAAGAAAAAGAACCCGTCCGAAATTTCCTTCGAAATCATTCTAGAACGAATTCCACCACGCAAGTCCAGAAAGAGATTCACCTATTAATCGCCACGTGTCACTAAAAACGACCGCAACTTGACCAATCATATAACAGGCTAACACAGCCGTACAGTACCTCAAATTTAACAGACGAAATGACCGAAACGACAGATGGAAACATGACATCGATAAAATTAGACTTAAACAATCTATTTTAATAGATATACTTTATACGAAACTAAAACTCGTTCAAATGAATATAAAGTGAGTCAAAAAAAAAACTTGAGGCTATCTTATGTGATATATGGTTCCTAAATAATATAATCCGATCCCGACAGTGGCTCACATCTACAAGGTATGGAAAACTAATTAATGTAGTAAGGTCTTAATACCGAATTTAAACGTTACAACGTTCATGTTTTTTTGTTTTTACGTACAAAAATCGTAACTTAAGGATTAAGAAAATTTACGTACGAACGTTGTATTAATTATAGCTGTCATCGGCTGAAAATTAATGTTGACGTCCATTGATTTGATGTACCTACTTTTTTATTAATTACACGTACTTTTTTCGTTCAGTGTAAGAAAGAACCATGACCGTTTTTTATTTATCTATTAAAAATTTCGTATGTTTTATTAACTGATACGCATTTTTTTAAAATCCTCCTTTTAGCTTAATTGATTCTTTATTGCCCCACTCTCCCCTAAACGTTTTGATACCAATCTCGTTCAAAAGTTACCCTGCGTAAGAAGCTCGCTTTTCCTGATGATAATTGTTACAAGTCAACAGATATAGGCAGTCGATCTTTCCTCCAGATATAAAAGAAATTGATTATTGCTGTCAGAAAGAACCATCACTGGTAGTTGGCTACCCAGTGGACCCTATACCATGATAACTATTAACATAAACCGACTTGAACCGCTGCAGTTCGAGATATCTGGCAATTAAACGCCAATGACGAATATGATTTAGATTGGAGCTATCGATGAGAGGATTTCGAAAGTTAATTGGTCGAATTGGGGTTAGGATTAACATCTGGTCGAGGGTGTGTTGTAAACGTCTATTAAAAACGGTTTAATTGGAGGAGGATGTGAAAAGTTACAAAGTGAAAAGTTGCACCAACATAGAAATTAAAAATAAAGGAATAAAGACGTCATTTTGCGTACAATATTTCAAAACAGTAAATGAAATACCCCGTAATATGTACCAGTAGATAGATAGTATAAATTGTCATATAAAAACTATCCGCCTATAGTTATCTTTTGACTACCATAAAGCCGGATAAGTAGGTAGCAACTTTTTTAATACGCCATTGTCTTTGCGTTCTAGATTCAGCGAGCGCGATAGAAATATTTTATTATGAGGTTAGTACGTTATTATCCTCAAATTGGGGATAATAAATAATCCGGATAGACATTAAACAATGATAAATATTGTGTTACCGCCGGTATTTTATTCATTCTTGGTATATTGTTTCTTAAAATTAATTGTTTAATTGCGAAACGGCTATTGTCAATGTTGTTGCAGATATAAACGTATTTATTAGTTGTTAATATATTTATGTGGGGGAAATAGGAGTGTGTAAAATTGCGGTTTAAAAATAAGTTGAGTTTACTTAATAAAAATAAGTCCAAATCGATAATTATTGCATTTGCGAACGGTAGGCCGGAATTAATTCTATTTACTCTCAATTTTTATGTCCATGAAGCTGGGAGATCAAGGTCAGCAGAACAAAACAAAAGTACATTCATAATTAAGTGCTAATTAAGTGCTAATTAAGTGCTAATTTGATGCCCTAATGAAAAATTTAATTCTCCTTTTTTTCTTATAAAAAACGCATGTTCTGCTAGATAAAGATGAACCTAGCAGAGCAACTATTTAAATGTTGTTAAAAATTAATGAAACATGATGTAAAAAAGTTAAATAATTTAGTGCTAATTTAATGCCCTAATTAAAAATTTATTACTAATTTTTTTCTTAAGAAAAACGCTTGTTCTGCTAGCTACAGATTAACCTAGCAGAGCAGACTATTTAAATGTTAAAAATTAATAAAACATAAAGTAAATAAGCTAATAATTAAGTGCTAATTTAATGCCCTAATTAAAAATTTATTACTAATTTTTTTCTTAAGAAAAACGCTTGTTCTGCTAGCTACAGATTAACCTAGCAGAGCAGACTATTTAAATGTTAAAAATTAATAAAACATAAAGTAAATAAGTTAATAATTAAGTGCTAATTTAATGCCCTAATGAAAAATGTAATGCTAGCAGAACATGCGTTTTTCTTGAGAAAAAAATGAGCAATAAATTTTTAATTAGGGCATTAAATTAGCACTAAATTATTTAACTTATTTACATCATATTTCATTAACTTTTAACATTTAAATAGTTGCTCTGCTAGGTTCATCTAAAGCTAGCAGAATAGGCGTTTTTTTTAAGAAAAAAAGGAGCAATAAAGTTTTAATTAGGGCATTAAATTAGCACTAAATTAGTTCAGTTATTTACATCATGTTTCATTAATTTTTAACAACATTTAAATAGTTGATCTGCTAGGTTCATCTAAAGCTAGCAGAACAGGCGTTTTTTTAAGAAAAAAAGGGGCAATAAATTTTTAATTAGGGCATTAAATTAGCACTAAATTAGTTCAGTTATTTACATCATGTTTCATTATCTTTAACAACATTTAAATAGTTGCTCTGCTAGGTTCATCTGTAGCTAGCAGAACATGCGTTTTTTATAAGAAAAAAGGAGCATTAAATTTTTCATTAAGGCATTAAATTAGCACTTAATTACACTTAATTGTGAATGTACTTTTGTTTTGTTCTGCTGACCTTCTGTCTCTGTATCTGTAAATCTAGAAGGGTGGGTCACCCCACAGCACGTAGGCCACATTTGGCCCATTGTGCGTCTTTCTGAGGTTGAGCCTTCCTTCTAGCTGGTCAGCCAGCCTACTTGTTTAAAGTAGGTGATGACGTCGCCTGAAAGGTAGCTCCCTCATGTTGGCATGTGTTAGCCACGGCTCGCCGAAAAGAAAATGTCTCATTTGTGAGAGTGTCGGGCATTCGCAATGAATGTCTTCGACAGTCTCGTCTTCCTGTTCACATCCTCTACACAGTGGAGTGTCAGATAACCCCATCCTGTAGAGGTGTTTTCGTAGATGACAGTGCCAGTCAGGATACCTGTGGCTGTGCGCAGGTTCTGTCTGTTCATAGTCATGTATTTTTTGGCTGTTTCGCTGTTCGGATACTGTAATAGTTCCTTGGCTATCTTGCAGCCTGTTTCGTCGTCCCATCTACCCTTAAACTTGTCAAGCGAGTGTTTCTTTAGTAGGTCAGCCACATCTGATGCCGATAAGCTTATGAAAGTGCCAGGTCCCAAAAGTTTATGGGAGGCTGCTTTCTTGGCTAAAGAGTCAGCTGCACGGTTGCCTTTTGATTTTCCATGACCTTTGATCCAAGCTAAAGTGACCACGTTGTTGTTGCAAGCTTCGATCAGGGCCTGGTGACATTCTAGTACTAGACCTGATGTAATGCGTGGTCTATCCGTGAGGATGTAAATATTATTACCACTAATGTTTCTTCTGGTAGTCTCTTTTACGGCGATGGAGATAGCAGTGAGCTCTGTTTGAGCTACACTGGCATTAGAACCCATTGCCCATTTTATATTGAGATTCAGGGATCTGGAATAAATTCCACAGCCTGACCCCTCATTTGTTTTAGACCCATCAGTGTAGATGCACAAGGCATCTGCTGCCAATGTAGCCTCTTGTGCGTTTTTTGTTATTACCCTGTAGGACCTGTGAAAGGCATATCTTGGTGCAATCGAATCTGTGTTGCTTGTAGCAGTGGAACCTCTCCAAGGACCTCGTGCCACAAGTTACACCTCGACTGACCAGATCCTACGTCAGGTTGTATACCTGTAGAGCGTAGCCGTGTCATGGTCATCACCACAGCCTTCTTAATAAATATATCAACGGGGTGAGACCAAGGATCAGCTCCATTGCTCTAGTTGGTGTGGTTCTCATGCCCCCTGTTATGTTGAGGCATGCTGACCTTGCTCTGTCAGCTTCATGGACATCAATTTTTTACGTCAAACGCTACACATGAAAATTTTTTAATTAATAAACATATTTAAAAGCACAGCCACTAAATTGGTATATAAAATTATAATATTAAATACACTCCTATGTAAATGATATATATCAATATAACGATTTTTTTTTCTTAGCTTTCATTAACTCGAGCTGTAGATGCTTTTTTCTTCATTTTTAATTATTGGGCTAAGAACGGCTACCTCTTCTAGTTACCATCATAAATGCAACCCCAAGTTCCCCCATTTCTTATTAGTTGATAAAAATATATTCGCAGATATATTAAACGCTTCAGTAACTTTTGCATTTTAAACTTTTAGCAGCTTAATGTATCAAACTATCTGATTTATTTGTATCAGTATCATACACGAAAAAAAATATTTTTAATGAGAAATACTGGCTTGCAAAATGTGGGTATACGTATTGCCTTATTAATGATTCATTAGTACAAATAATGGCTTAAATATATTTAAATCGATATAATAATTTTGTATTGGCAACAGAAACGTAGCAATATGCGCTTTGTTGAGTAATAATGATAGAAGAAGTTGTACTATACTATAAAACACTTCATTTCGGAAGCTCATTGTGGTTTGTATTTTAATTTCTCTCTCTTTCCACTGGATTAAAATTGTACCAAAAATAGACAATTAAGAAAATTTAATAATCTAATTGAAGAAAAAAGTTTTTACAACCTTAGAAATTCAGAACAAAATTTAAATACGGTAATAAATATTTCAAGTAGAGATCTTAATCACACAGAAAATTTATTATTGGCCAAAGGTTTAAATTATTCGGTAACTCCAAAATATGTACCAAAATTTGATATTATTAGTTCTATAGAAAACGCTTCTCAAAATTTACTTAAGCAACGAATACAAGGTACATTGCAAAATTGAATTAGAAAAATCTTACAAAATTAATCAAAATTTAACCTCCGCAGAATTTAAATCAATTAAAAATTTAAAAAATGACAATACAATTAAGATTTTACCGGCAGATAAAGGTAACGCGACGGTTGTCATGAACAAAACAGATTATGATAACAAAATTAACGAAATTATTGAAAACGGTAGCTATTCAAAATTAAATAAAGATCCAACTACTAGTATTGAAAACAAAATTTACAAAACTTTATATAAAAATAAAAAATTCCTAAGTGATAAAGAACGAAGATCTCTTACTTCTCATTATAGTAAACCTCCACATTTTTATGGTTTACCCAAAATTCATAAACAACAAATACCATTAAGACCAATAATAAGTTCTATAAATTCACCTTGTCAAAATTTAGCAAGATTTCTACTTAAAATAATAGATCCGTTGTCAGGAAATACTAATTCCTTTATCAAAAATTCAAAACATTTTTTAGAAAAATTATCAAAAATCAAAATTACAAATTCAGATATAATGGTTAGTTTTGATGTAGTCAGTTTATTTCCAAATGTTCCGGTCGATAAAACTCTTAATCTTGTGAGAAAAAAGTTGACAAGTGATAATACATTAATAAATAGAACTAAATTAAGCGTCTCAGCAATTCTAGAATTATTGGAACTATGTATTAAAACTACATATTTTCAATTAAATAGTGATTTTTATCAGCAAAATTTTGGCATGGCAATGGGTTCTCCTTTATCACCAAAATTGTGTGATATTTTCATGGAGAATTTTGAAATGGAAATTGTAAACAAACAAAATTTAAGACCTTCTGTCTGGTTTAGATATGTAGATGATATCTTTGCAATTTGGCAACACGATAGGGAAAATATTGATACATTTTTATATACTATTAATAATTCGGAACCTACTATTAAATTTACAATTGAAATTGAAAATAATAAAAAATTACCGTTTCTTGATGTACTAATACACAATAACAACAATTGTTTTGATACATCAGTTTTTAGAAAAGAAACACATACAAATAGATATCTAAATTTTAATTCAAACCACTCAATTTGTGTTAAACGAGGTATTGTCAAATCTCTTTCCGATAGAGCAAAAACAATTTGTTCAAATGACAATATCTTAAATAATGAATTATCACTTGTTAAATCTGTCTTGATTAAGAACAACTACCCAAGTAAATTTATAAATCGTGAACTTTACTGAGACATCAAAACTAAAGATCTAAATTTAAACCCCCCAATAATTCTTTCAAATATAGTAAAAATCCCTTATATTCCAAAATTATCCGAAAAAATTAGAAGGATTGGCAATAAATTTAATTTAAAAACAGTTTTTCAAACTAATAATACATTAAAATCTTTAATAGTAAATACAAAACCTTTTAATGAAATTCAAAACACAAAAAATTGTATTTACAAAATTCCATGCGAATGTAATAAATTTTATATAGGAGAAACATCTAGACCTTTTCATATTAGACTTAATGAACACCAATCGTACATTAAAAATAAACAATTCGAAAAATCCAAAATATGTGAACACGCATGGGATTCTGGTCATAAAATACAATGGAATTTTTCAACTAGATTATTAAAAGAACCGAATAATTATAACCGCAAAGTTAAAGAAGCAGCATTGATATGCTTAAATAATAACGAATGTGTTTCTAATTGTTCGGTTGATATTTCAAAAATTTGGATACCTATTTTACAAAAAGAGTTAATTGCAAAAAGGATACCCTCTATATCGGGATAGTATCATAAGTTTTTATCTGGTTTTTTCTTATGATAATATTAATAAGAAAACTTCATTTATGACGAAGTATAAATTCTCTTATAATATGCAAATGCGCTATCCTTTCAAAAATTCGTTCCCAAAAATATGATTGAAACAGATTTTGACATCTTCAATCTCAAAATCTTATTCTATGTATACTATGTTGATGTCATATTTTTGCAAGATTATCAAGTGTTCTGTTTCTAGTAAATTTATTTATTTTATGTCATTTTGATAACGGCTTTCGATCTGGAAAGCCGAAACGTCAATAAAAAAACTTTTTTAACAACTAAGTGGTTTTAATCCAGTGGAAAGAGAGAGAAATATAAAACACTGTATGCAATGGTTTCGTATTCCCTAACTTTTTAGGTTCATTTTTCATTTTGAGAGAATGAAAAACTAAGTACATATTGCTAAAGGTATAATCTATGTTCCTATGTTCTCACTTTTTCAAAATTTGATTTAGTTTTTTCTAAAAAAAAATCGCAAAATTTCATGTTTGTTGATGAATTTTTCTATTATTTTTTTTATAGAAGAGCCGAAGCAAATTTCGAAAAAGTGAAAACGTAGGGACACAGATTAGATCTTTACCAACAAGTACAAATTTTTTCATCCACTAATAATGAAAAATAAAGCTTGAAAGTTAGCGACTACGAAACCCTTGCATGGCAACATTTTGTATCCGGAAACAAACTGTCATTATCGTCACAGTATTTTTTCTTTTCGGTACTCGTCATGAATTTTAGGAATAAAATAAGGAAGAAATATCAACCGCTTGTATAATTAATGCGCAAGTACAACATCGGCAACTCAACAACAGAGTTTCTACGTTCTAAGAACGGATTATATTCTATTCATCGCATGTTTTTTATCATCCTCTGCTGATACTGATACCATTACAATCATTAAAAGAAAACTTCCTCGCTGCATCCGAAGAACACAACAGTGTAATAGAAAAGAATCGCTACACAACACAAAACAATAGGCAAACATATTAAAAATCCCCTGTAGATATTCATCTTGAGCGTATTTAGTGAGCGCATTGCTTTATTACCATATTGTATAGAAAACTAGAGTTAGATCTTATAAAATAAAAGCGACGTTTTATAAAAATCTAACTAATTTATTACTATTTGTGGCCAAGGTGAACAATGGTACTGCCGTGGTACCAGCGGAGATATTCCTTTAGCCTTAATAGGGTACCATTCTTGTACTATTGTGTCCGAGATGGTGTGACCAAACAATGTGTCTTTCTCTTGATTCTTCTGCTTGTCCGGGCTATGCCACATACGTTGTCCACCATTAGCGTAGATACAACTGTAAATGAAAAAATAGGAGTTTCTGATACGCGGATTTTTCTAGTTTTACCACCATCCTCAGAGCGTCTACAAACCCAAAATGGACCAGGGCCAAACTGGTTTTAAATACCCAAATTCAAGAGATTATTTATAACGTTTACATTCTCTCTCTTTCCACTGGATTAAAACCACTTAGTTGTTAAAAAAGTTTTTTTATTGACGTTTCGGCTTTCCAGATCGAAAGCCGTTATCAAAATGACATAAAATAAATAAATTTACTAGAAACAGAACACTTGATAATCTTGCAAAAATATGACATCAACATAGTATACATAGAATAAGATTTTGAGATTGAAGATGTCAAAATCTGTTTCAATCATATTTTTGGGAACGAATTTTTGAAAGGATAGCGCATTTGCATATTATAAGAGAATTTATACTTCGTCATAAATGAAGTTTTCTTATTAATATTATCATAAGAAAAAACCAGATAAAAACTTATGATACTATCCCGATATAGAGGGTATCCTTTTTGCAATTAACTCTTTTTGTAAAATAGGTATCCAAATTTTTGAAATATCAACCGAACAATTAGAAACACATTCGTTATTATTTAAGCATATCAATGCTGCTTCTTTAACTTTGCGGTTATAATTATTCGGTTCTTTTAATAATCTAGTTGAAAAATTCCATTGTATTTTATGACCAGAATCCCATGCGTGTTCACATATTTTGGATTTTTCGAATTGTTTATTTTTAATGTACGATTGGTGTTCATTAAGTCTAATATGAAAAGGTCTAGATGTTTCTCCTATATAAAATTTATTACATTCGCATGGAATTTTGTAAATACAATTTTTTGTGTTTTGAATTTCATTAAAAGGTTTTGTATTTACTATTAAAGATTTTAATGTATTATTAGTTTGAAAAACTGTTTTTAAATTAAATTTATTGCCAATCCTTCTAATTTTTTCGGATAATTTTGGAATATAAGGGATTTTTACTATATTTGAAAGAATTATTGGGGGGTTTAAATTTTGATCTTTAGTTTTGATGTCTCGGTAAAGTTCACGATTTATAAATTTACTTGGGTAGTTGTTCTTAATCAAGACAGATTTAACAAGTGATAATTCATTATTTAAGATATTGTCATTTGAACAAATTGTTTTTGCTCTATCGGAAAGAGATTTGACAATACCTCGTTTAACACAAATTGAGTGGTTTGAATTAAAATTTAGATATCTATTTGTATGTGTTTCTTTTCTAAAAACTGATGTATCAAAACAATTGTTGTTATTGTGTATTAGTACATCAAGAAACGGTAATTTTTTATTATTTTCAATTTCAATTGTAAATTTAATAGTAGGTTCCGAATTATTAATAGTATATAAAAATGTATCAATAGTTTCCCTATCGTGTTGCCAAATTGCAAAGATATCATCTACATATCTAAACCAGACAGAAGGTCTTAAATTTTGTTTGTTTACAATTTCCATTTCAAAATTCTCCATGAAAATATCACACAATTTTGGTGATAAAGGAGAACCCATTGCCATGCCAAAATTTTGCTGATAAAAATCACTATTTAATTGAAAATATGTAGTTTTAATACATAGTTCCAATAATTCTAGAATTGCTGAGACGCTTAATTTAGTTCTATTTATTAATGTATTATCACTTGTCAACTTTTTTCTCACAAGATTAAGAGTTTTATCGACAGGAACATTTGGAAATAAACTGACTACATCAAAACTAACCATTATATCTGAATTTGTAATTTTGATTTTTGATAATTTTTCTAAAAAATGTTTTGAATTTTTGATAAAGGAATTAGTATTTCCTGATAACGGATCTATTATTTTAAGTAGAAATCTTGCTAAATTTTGACAAGGTGAATTTAGAATTAAAAAAATTAGAAGGATTGGCAATAAATTTAATTTAAAAACAGTTTTTCAAACTAATAATACATTAAAATCTTTAATAGTAAATACAAAACCTTTTAATGAAATTCAAAACACAAAAAATTGTATTTACAAAATTCCATGCGAATGTAATAAATTTTATATAGGAGAAACATCTAGACCTTTTCATATTAGACTTAATGAACACCAATCGTACATTAAAAATAAACAATTCGAAAAATCCAAAATATGTGAACACGCATGGGATTCTGGTCATAAAATACAATGGAATTTTTCAACTAGATTATTAAAAGAACCGAATAATTATAACCGCAAAGTTAAAGAAGCAGCATTGATATGCTTAAATAATAACGAATGTGTTTCTAATTGTTCGGTTGATATTTCAAAAATTTGGATACCTATTTTACAAAAAGAGTTAATTGCAAAAAGGATACCCTCTATATCGGGATAGTATCATAAGTTTTTATCTGGTTTTTTCTTATGATAATATTAATAAGAAAACTTCATTTATGACGAAGTATAAATTCTCTTATAATATGAAAATGCGCTATCCTTTCAAAAATTCGTTCCCAGAAACGTCACAAAAATATGATTGAAACAGATTTTGACATCTTCAATCTCAAAATCTTATTCTATGTATACTATGTTGATGTCATATTTTTGCAAGATTATCAAGTGTTCTGTTTCTAGTAAATTTATTTATTTTATGTCATTTTGATAACGGCTTTCGATCTGGAAAGCCGAAACGTCAATAAAAAAACTTTTTTAACAACTAAGTGGTTTTAATCCAGTCGAAAGAGAGAGAAATTAAAATACAAACCACTATGAGCTTCCGAAATGAACGTTTACATTATCTTGTTCATTTTATTTTACTGTTTATGTACAGGGTGTATCACGAAGGTGGCTCATTAGCCATATATAGAGAACCATAGATATTTAAAATTTGAAAATTGGGTTACGAAAGAGAATAAAAAACTGATTCAGGCATGATAATAAAATACAGGGTGTTTCATTTGAAATTATCGACTTATTGAGAATTTAAAATATGAACATTGGACGCTCCATTCTAGACACCCTGTAAAAAATATCGCATTTGACGTTTCACCGTATGCTAGAAGGATACTCTCACAATCTCTGTATAAAATTTGAAAGCAATAGCTTAACAACTAAGCCAGATACGGAAATTAAAGTAAATGCGTGTTTTTCAAAAAAATTTACAAAAATCTCAAATATCTCGGAAACTGTTAAACTTAGACCTGTGGTATGTTGATAATTTTTTGTTCGAAATTTGATGTTGAATTTAAAAATAAAAAGAAAAATGGTACATACCATTTGAAATAACAAAGTTGATGTCTACTTCCGGTATAATCGGAAGTTGAAAATATTTTCAATGAATAGATCATACTGACAAAGCCCCGTAACCCAATTTTCAACTTTCAAATATCTATAGTTCTCTATATATGGCTAATGAGCCACCTTCGTGACACACCCTGTATGTATGTACATAATTTAAATTTTAATAAGTAATCGTACATTTTTTCACTGATTTGTCACAATTTTTTCCCATCATTTAAGACAAATACTTCATTCACGTGAGGCTTGTACTGGGCACAAGTGTATTTTATTGAGCTCAATATACGTATTTTCAATTGTTGGAAATTCTGCACATTTTTCAACGCACTCTAGCGGCGTAACTATTGGTCGTAGAAAAAATTGTTGTTCATGAAGCTTGTAGGAAATTTTGTCTCCTTTAATGTTGCATAGAATATTTTTTTCGAAAAAATTCATACGAGATTTTTTCCAAAAACTAAAAAAATGACAAAATTTGCACTTTTTTGCAAATAAAACAATATTCCTTTACTAAGTTGACTAGCCTATAAGAATTTTTTTTGCACAAATGAAATGAAAAATAGTCAAATCTCCCAGGAATTAGACATTGAAATATCAACGTTGCCACAACAGGTATTGAATTATAGAAGTCCCGACGTTGGTTTGAACCTGAAAAACAGGACATAAAACCAACAACTTTGATTTTGTTATTAAAGGAGCCCGTCATCCTTAGACCGGTTTCGGCATTATTGTGCCTCGTCAGTAAGGAGCAGACAAGCTCGACTTTCCATCTCTAAGGATCGTCTGACAGTGGAGTCGACTAGCCCAGTTCCTATAAGATACAGTTGCGTTAGCAAGTGTATAAAGAACTGAGAAAGCCCAACGCCATCTATCACGATAATAACAAACTCAAAGTTAGCAAAAAGAAGCGACCTGTAAATGTATTACTAAGCTGATATATTTCGTCTACCGAAATATTTATGGGAGTTGTGGCAACGTTGACATTTCAATGTCTAATTCCTGGGAGATTTGATTATTTTTCATTTCATTTGTGCAATTTGTTTACTCCCATAAATATTTCAGTAGACGAAATATATCAGCTTAGTAAAAGAATTTTTTTATTTCAAAAATGATTGTCCCTAGTCTAATTGCGAAAGTACCTTTTAAAAATACAAAGTAAAACGCCGAAATTAAAAAAAAAATTAATCCCTCTAATGTTAAACTGCTAATACAAAGTTGAAAAATTGGTATCTACAGTTTTTCAAGTTTTTTTACTATTTTAATAACTGCTGATGGTAAAATTTGACTAAACTTGCGATTTTATTAGGTGAATTAGGGTCTTTCAAATTTAGATAACGTATTTTTCGTAAAATGTTGAGACCTTTCTTATTCGATTTCTCAGGACAATTCACGACTATGTAGAATATTCGGATTTGTTATTTTATCACCGGCCAACATCCATTCATTAGGGAGATTATATTTTATCTAATACTATCAGAAAGACCGAACTAAGTGGAAGTTTCAGTTCCGGGAAGTGAGATTCTGTTTTTTGAAAATAGCCTAGATAAATATGTGTAAGTGTGAGGAATTAACTAATATACAAAAATTTCGATAAATCTATATTTTATTAGTTAATAATAAACACATTTTTTAAGGATATTTTAAATAAAAAATGCACAATTTTTTGCTCGCGTTTTTATGCATGAAGGATGGGGGATAGGGACTTTTTTTTTACCACTCGACGGCATTTTTTTATCTTTAATTTGGGCCCCGCAGAAACTCGATTCGATAATTAGGACAGGAGCTACGGGACGTCAAACTCTTTGCTCCATTTTTTGTTTTGCGCGCCAAGTGCACATTTGCATAAAAAAAAATTTCGCTCGTACTATCCTTTAGCGAATGAAAAAGTGAACAATTTGAGCCCTGGCTGGTTGCGCTAGCTCAATTAGTACCGAAGTTACAAGCGTCTCAATAATATTTGTGTCTCCCCCATATCTTCCTCCCTAGGAAAATAGTGCTTGGAAAAATTCCGAATATGAAAAAAGTTTTAAAGTAGGGTTAGCCATATGTGAGTAGTAAGTGCTGAAGGTATGGAAGAAAATAAAGTCCTTTATATCTCACAAGTTATTTATTGTAGAGCGACCGGTTTCGGCGATCAGAATATCGCCATCATCAGGCCCTGCGTGGAAACTCCATAATTTTTCGGTCGCTCTACAATAAATAACTTGTGAGATATGAAGGACTTTATTTTCTTCCATACCTTCAATGAAAAAAGTTGTTTAGTAAACAAAATAAATACTTAAATTGGGAAATTGGAACCTTTGGTTTATCAACTAAGTTGAAACACTATCGTCGACCACTCAACCAAAACACAATTTTAACACACCCTACGCGAGTTTCGCCAACTATGTTGGCATCATCAGGAGTTGATGATAGACTGGTTAAGGTTATGTCAAGATCTTCAATTTTCTCTTATAGCGGATATAGCTATTGACTTACGCGTGTTTGGAATTTGATTTATTGGAATCGAAAACCTAGCTGACGAAGCCGACAGGCAGAAACCAGCCTTAGGACTCGAACAAATTAAATTCCTAACTGGTTTGCTTACTGTCTAGATACAATTTAAATTTTTTTAACGTAACTTTCCCATGAAAGCCTTCAGCATTTGACTTCTAGGTATCATAAAATAAGTGTACATTTTTCAAATGCATTCAACGAAGTTCCCATTAAAAAGAATATTTATTGCTACACATACACTTAACCTTAATTATATCAACACTTGTTCCTATTTACACAGACTCATCTATTCGTCAAATTGACAGTTCTTTTCAATAACATGCGCTCCGTACTCTCGAGTCTCACTCTAGCCATTATCTCTAGTTTTAAATTAAGAACAGGATGATTTTCTCTAATACCACGTTTGGCATAAATAATATCACGCCTCGAGCAAACATATCTCAACGCGCTCTTATGGAACTATTAAGATGGCTGCCCATTTATCCATCTTTGGTACTATCTTTTAAACTAATTTATCTTTTTTTAACTAAGAGCGGGACAAACATGTATCGATATCTCGGTTAAAAGATATGCAAAATTCAGACAAAAAAAATGTAGGAAAAGCAGGAAAAAAGTGGAGAATGTAAAAAAATACCTCAAATCCTGATGCAGTTGTTCAAAAATTTTCACATTGCTTAAGGATGCGGATGCCCGAACCAATTGTTCGAAAGGTTTTGAATCTTCAGTGTTTCATTATTTTTCACCCTTTGGCTCCATAGATTAAGGGGCCTTTCGCTATGCTGTTGGAGATGCATGTAACTGAAACACTCGTTCAAAAAATTGTGAATCTTCAGTGATTCCTTTTTCATTATTTTTCACGCTTTGGCTTGGTAGATTAAGGGACTTTTCGCTGTGCTGTTAAAGATGACTGAGGCACTTGTTAAAAAATCTTCTGTTATGATATCTATTGATTATTTGTTCGCTGTGCCATATTTTAGTAAACTGGAGAAATGTTTCCAGTGCCTTTTTACATTCTTTTTGTAAATGCGCTTCTATGGTTACGACACGTTCTAGTTCTAGTTCATTTACACTATCTAAATCGTTATTCTCTAATTTTCATTCCAATTAGTAAAGTCGATCGTCTAGTTGAGTTCAATGTATTTCTTTGTTAGCGTTAATAAAGTGATAAACATTTTTATAATATTAATAATGACAATTACTTTTCCATTTTCTTTCATTCTCCCGTTATTCTCGGTTATGGCTGCGTTGTTCCACCTGGTACGAAACCATCTGACGACTTTGTTACGCTCTAAAACCCAGTAGATGACAATTAGGTAGCTTCTTGCAGAATTGACACCAAAGACACGCAGTTTATCCTTCATCAGTCTCACACCCTCTTTCCGTCTCCGTCGCGCGAAGCGCGCGCGACAGAGAACGAGCTAGAGCAAAGTGAATTGATAGAATGTGATAAGGTGACGTAAGGTATGCAGTGTGTCCAGTATACGTTATAGTTAATTAACTGGTGATCCGAAAGAAGAATCAAGTAGTCGTGGACGGTATATTATGCATCTTGTCTGCTGTCCTTGTCGTTGTGGTAGTACCTACACCGAGAGGAAACAATTGAATAAATTCGAGCACAGGATTCTTCGATAAAGACTTAAATAATTGAGGTGGTTGTGGCCGTGCGCGGATCAGGTGGCTACGGATATCTCGCTTCTTTTGTTTTTACTTTCAGATGTCGTTAAATAGATAAAGGAAGTGTATCTGAACATACATACACAGTCTCTATTTTTTATTTAAATAGCAAAGGATAAAGTCGTTGAGTATTGATTATATACGTTCGTTTCAAGCAGCAGAAACACGAACCAGAAGAATTAATCGAGTAATAATGGAAAAGAAGAACGTATTAAATCACCATGGTGACATACTGTCAAAGTTACATTCAGTTACAACGAAGTCTCACATATGATGACGTAAGATGTTTTTCTATATCATTTTTCACATTACGAACCATTTAGGGAACCAAACATCACAGGTAGTCCAGTAAATTAACGCAAGAAAAACCCCACCTGGGCATCAAATCTGTCCATCAATTTTTTAATTTGCAGATATTCATAGGTACATTTACCTCCAAAAATCTAAGGTACATGGAATATGTAGAAGGGTGATAAAATGGCTCTAGAGTTCCCGAAAATCCGTTTTTCGACGATATCTGCCGAAATATGACCCTTAGATCATTTTTGTTTAGACAAAAAATGAAGAACACTTCATTACCTACAAAAGTTGTCCCTATGATTTTTTCGCTAAACTAATATTTTTTTGCAAAAACGGTGTTTCAAAAATTCGCAATTTTGAATAATAATAATTCGCACAATTATTATGGTGAAAACAGACAATTTGAATATCTTCCCAAAACTTGAATATCCTCCCGTTTTTGTCTGAAGACAAAAGATAAGGCAATAATAACCGACTTTTTTTTCACTTTTTCCACTTGATTAATAAATTAATAAATTTTTATTTATTATTAATTTTTATTTTACCTTCTTTCGTATATTTAGACAGAATGTGTTTTATAAATATTGTTGTTGTTGTTGGGCGCCATCTGTCTTTATTACGTAGGAAAGTATAGACAATCTCAATATCAGGTAGTACGGTTCTCTAAGAGGTTAGATTTTTATAAAAGTCAATGACAACGAACGCAGTGAAAAATTATAAACATTTATTAAAGAAAAATTAACGATAAACTTTATCTATACAGGAACAATTGTTTGGTGGAATACGGTAAGTGTAGTTATTATTAAAATAATATTTGCAAGTGTGATACGAAATTTTCTTAAACTTCTTACTTTATTCACAGAATTACTTTCTAACCTAACATAATTAAACTTTTATAGGGTTAGATTGTTTTCATCAAAACTTTATTATTGTGGTCTTTTATAGTTTAAACTTTTTAAATATCGATATTTGGTAATTAAAATGGTACCTTTTATTCAATTTAAGCTTTTCGTTCTCATTTTAGTTGTTCAAATAAATGGGATTCTATGAAATCGTTTTTCCATATAACACCAAAATCAGGAAACAGGATGGATATTTTTACGCCGAATATAGTTGGATCTGGATATTTTTATACAGGAGGGACTGGAGATGTCCAAACAGGAACACAGGATAGGATGGATAATTTTGGAAAAAGCCACCTTTTAAGATTGTTTTTTTTTCTTGATTTATTTTTATTTTTCATTAACCTCACTTTTTCTGACAGGTAACAATTTATTCTTTTAAATCGCGTTGCTTTGAGTTTTTCTTTTGTTTTTATGATACGGAGCGACGTGAACTCTTCAAAAGATTTTGGTAAAAAGCCTCGCTTTGACACGCGAAATGGTTTTTATAAAGTACAAAGTCATAGATTGCTAGATGAAAATTTGACATTTCTTAACCTAAATTTTTACAAAATTAAAAAAATTATTGATTTTATTGCAAATTTTGACTAATAACATCTTATTCTAGATATTAAGAGAAAATATTTGATATACTTTTTATATAATTTCGAATTATATTAACTTTGTACAAAGACATTTTTTGTTCGTCATCATTGATTTTCTAATTACCATTAAACTTTATTATTATTGTACTTTTTTACTATATTTCTTTAATTTTAGAAATCCTAAACTCTTTTTCATTTAATTTACCATCGTTTCGTTTAACTTAAACTAATTATGTTGAATTATTATTAGATTGAATTTTAAGGTTAACTTTTGATTTTCTTTCTCTGCTAGGATTTGATATAATAACGTTCTTAGTGTTATTATATCAGCAGATTTATCTGTAATCATTCTATTATGGATTTTTCTATTCAGTTCTACGTTAAAATACTTTAAATCTGTTAATCTAAATTTCTTCTTCCTGTCTAAGTTATTAGTTATACGTTTAAAAAAGGCTTTATATTCAATACCATTACAATATATTGATGAAAAGGTGAGAATGTGATCTTTTATTTAGTACAATTCATAACCTCAAAAAATTTTAGCACGAAAAGAAAAATGTCGATTTTTCATAGGGATGAAAATGTTCTCAATTTTTCGGAAAACCAAAAAATATGAAAAAAAAAGAAAAATGCCATCGACAGCTTTCTAATGATGTGCGTTGAAAACCGATATGGTCCTTGATTATCTATTAATTCCCGATAGACCCGAGCATTTCGAAAATTCCGGAATTCCAAAAAAAACGCCCTAAAAAAACATGTTATTTAGGAAAATACACAAAATTAATTTATTGAATCTTTCTGAATATATTTAACACCTTGCAAAGCCCCATTATCCAAATGGATTCGGTGAAATTAGTCTTAATAAAAAAAATATTAATAAAGGACCCCGCACTAATCTTATGGAAAACCGGTTTCGGTGAAAATCGCTGAAAATTCAATATGATTTAGCCCATGCCATTCTGAACAAAAGTTACCATTGCGCCAACTCTCTAAATGCTAGCGTTTGGATTCTACATGGGGTCAAAGTTTGATATTTTGACGATTTTTCAAAAAATCCGGAATTTCATTTTCATCGTATCGATCTGAGAGGGCGATCATATTTTGCATTTGAACCAACCATCCAACTTTAAATATTTGGAAGATACTGGGCGATCAAAAATTTATTTTTAATTTTGGAAAAATGTATCCCTTTGTATATTCAGCTTCCACCAACATATTTAGCTGATGTTTTGAAACTATGTAGCTAATATATATACAAAGGTGTCAACGTCTGTGCTCATTAATCTGAATCCAAATAAAGTTGCGGCGATGGGCCAAAAAATATGGATGTTTCGGAATAATTTTGAAATGATTTCTAAAATGATCCGTGAATTTTTTTTATTTTCTGACATAATGTAGAGGAGTCGTTCTTGATGAAAAAGTTCCACAGTGCCTACCTCGCGAATGCCACGGTTTTAATTATACAAGGGTTTGAACTATTAGAAGGTGGAATTTTTTGAACCATAAAAATTCCAAGAAAGGAAGTGACAAAACTGCACAAAAGATGTGAAATAAAATCACACAAGCTCCCAAGAACAAGGACATTAAAAATGTCCTACACTGCACCAGTATCTGGACTTCAACAACTACTCCTTGGGCTATATGCCCCAACAGGCACTGAATTCCGAAAGTCCAGACGTGGTTGGTGCCCGACCAAGTCGGGGCTTTAACCGAAAAACTTGGATTTTGTCATTAAAGGAGCTTGCCATTCTTATACCGGTTTCGGGATTATTGTGCCTCATCAGTAAGAAGCAGGCTAGCTCGACATCCTGTCACTGTTATTAAAGTTAAGGCTCTCCTCGTTCGTGACATACTTGCTATAACGCAAGTACGATTATCAAGAGCAAGGAGAGCCGAATTAATTTTCAGACATCCTTTAGTGACAGGATGTCGAGCTAGCCTGCTTCTTACTGATGATGCACAATAATGCCGAAAACGATCTAAGAATGGCAAGCTCCTTTAATGACAAAATCAAAGTTTTTGGGTTAAAGCCCCGACTTGGTCGGGCATTAAACCACGTCTGGACTTTCGTAATTCAATACCTGCTGGGGAATATAGCCCAAGGAGTAGTTGTTGAAGTCCAGACGCTGGTGCAGTCTAGGACATTTTTAATGTCCTTGTTCTTGGGAGCTTGTGTGATTTTATTTCACATCCTTTGTGAAGGGGTTTGAAGTATAGTATTTCATCGATTTCTCGAATAATCAATAATTCCTTTGTAACGGAAAATAATATTGTTTCCTAGACACACTTGCGGTCACAAAAAGACAATGGCAGTTATGAAGACCTGAATATAAACCAAAGCATATCGTTCCTCTCTATAATTTTTCATCTGTCATTATTAGAACGAAATGTGAAAAAATTCGATGGTGCAATACAGAAATATCTTTTATACTAATACGCATAATGATGCCGTGATCCTCTCCAGAAGACACTTGTTTAACAGCATACAATCTTTTTCGAGAATAAGTTACTGTTTTCATCCTGTATTTTTCTAAAACATCGGGTGGAGACGAGGTGATGCTGGTCCTAATAGAATTTCTGAATATATGAAATATGAATAGTAAACGAATACTAATATCTTGGAAAAAAAAAATTTTTTTTTGGACGAGTTGCAACCTTTCTATATTTATGAATTCTCATTTCAGATATTTTGTCATTAAAATGTTTCGAAGTTTTTCTAGGAAACAATATTATTTTCCGTTACAAAGGAATTATTGATTATTCGAGAAATCGATGAAATACTATACTTCAAACCCCTGTATAATTCAAACCGTGGCATTCGCGAGGTAGGCATTGTGGAACTTTTTGATCAACAACGACTCATTGACATTATGTCAGAAAATAAAAAAAATTCACGGATGATTTTAGAAATCATTTCAAAATTATTCCGAAACATCGCTTCTCCATATTTTTTGGACCATCGCCGCAACTTTATTTGGATTTAGATTAATGAGCACAGACGTTGACACATTTGTATATATATTAGCTACATATTTTCAAAACATCAGCTAAATATGTTGGTGGAAGCTGAATATACAAAGGGATACATTTTTCCAAAATTAAAAATATATTTTTGATCGCCCAGTATCTTCCAAATATTTAAAGTTGGATGGTTGGTTCAAATACAGAATATAATCGCCCTCTCATGTACTGTAAGTAACATCAATTGCATATGGATCTGCAGGAAAACGAATATTTTCTCGAAAAAAGTTCGATAAAAATTACCAAAAACAAAATTTAACCCTCTGTACACCCGCCAGTTTTGATTCTAGAAACTTTTGTCATTTGAATTTGATGCACATACTGTGGACTATTCCATTATAAAAATTCAGATCGATACGATGAAAATGAAATTCCGGATTTTTTGAAAAATCGTCATAATATCAAACTTTGACCCACTTTAGAGAGTTGGCGCAATGGTAACTTTTGTTCAGAATGGCATGGGCTAAATCATATTGAAATTTCAGCGATTTTCACCGAAACCGGTTTTCCATAAGATTAGTGCGGGGTCCTTTATAGGAGGGTCAAAATATCGAGCAAAAACAATAATTCAGAGAAATAGATAAAAGGAAAAAGTAACATGATATTATAGCTACAGGTTCCTTCTTTCATCTGAACTTTGAATCATGAAAAAATATTAATTTTTACGTGATTTATTGAATAATTTGTAAGCCTCATTCCTTTAGACCGTGCTCTCTAAATGCAGGGCAGGAGCTAAAAATGGGGGGTGCGTTTTGGAGCCGGTTATGTCGAAAAGTATCATATTTTTGACAAAAATGATGAGGATCATGAACTGAGCTTCATTTTCTTCCAAACAAAAATTCCCGTGCATATTACCTGCAAATTAAAAAAAAATGGTGCCGGACAGACCTGATGCACGGGTTGGCACCTTCGTTTATTGGACTAAGGAAATTAACTAAGCAATTGAAATTATAAAAATCCCGGCATTCGGGATCGGAATCACCGCATTTTTTCATAAAACCGTAAACTGAAACATTTTCCATTAAAATTACATCAAGTACACATTTCAATTGACGAAAATACATCGTCAAAACTCTTTTAAATCGATATCTAAAAATAGTTATAGGTTTCTGATAGTTTAAATTTAGCGAACATATAATAGTTGGGTCTATTTTTAGGAAATTATATTTATTTCCGTACCGAATTTTAAAAATAGGGTTTGAACTTGAGTAATGTTCGAAAAATATTACCGTCACTATGAACTAAATTTAGGTATGACCGTAGCAATTAAAATATTGATTTATTAGTAAATTGGATTTTTAGGTGAGTGTAATAAAATTTGGAATTTTAAAGAAAACATTTTTTTAGCCGCAAAATAGTTATTTTATGGCACTTGGCATGTCCAAGTAACACTAAGCGGTGCATTCCTAACGTTTAGTTAAACTTATAAAAACATTTTCCATTTCAGTTAAGGTGACGTCAGTGCAGAACAATGATATAATGACACTAGATCGTAACGTCTAAATTTAACAATTTTACGTATTGTTTTCTATCGTGATACCCATATATCACCGATGCTTGATTATTTTCCTTATAAAAAAGTACCTTTCTATCTAGTTAGCGCGTTAATGAATAGGTACGTGTTACAGATGTTTAGGGCATATAGAAAATGCAAAAATAGAGTGAAAAGTTCTTATAAACATATGCTTTTGGAGCTTTGGTTTCGAAGATAAAGCTCCTTCAAGGTGGCTTAAAATTGCAATTTTAACACATAGATATCATAAATGACTTTCTACGATTATAAAGAAAAGTACAAATTTTATGCTGTTATTTTTTTTTGTTTCTTAGTTTCTCTTGTTTCGTTATTATTGTTACGTACTGTATACTTTGTGGTGATAGGATGTTGTTTAATTTATTTTTATTGACTTTAATTTTAAATTTTAGTACATAACCCATAAAAGTTTGTAGTTTTATTTCTGAATCAACTAACCTCGACTACAGCTCTTTTCCTTTTTTATTTAATTTAATTGATTTCTAATTTACTTACATTATTAACTAACTTTTCTTTTTAAATAAATTTAAAATTTATGCGAAATATTTTTATTCTTACCTCCTTCGTAAGCTCAGACAGAATGTAAATTCTTACGTTTGACAGAATGCATTGGGCGCCATCTACTATACAGAGTAGATATTCTTAACCTCAGGTGTGTTTGTAATTGGCTTGTAATTTTAAAAATCAATATTAACGACTACTGAGATAAATTCATAAACATTTTGGTATTAATAACAAAAAAATCAGCAACGAAAAACCTTTTAATTGAATGTGCGACAAATATTTGGTCGAATGAGTTAAGTGTATTTTTATTTACTACAAAGAAAAATCACAGTTACAAGTGAAATTTATTGTTATTTTCTCACCTTATTCTCCAATACTCTAACCTAAGTTATTTATAGGTTAAGTAATTTTTAACCTTACAAAAATTAGTTATTGCCTTTTATTGTTTTAAAATGTTTTTAAATATCGATATTTATTTAAGACTAAGTCTTCCTTATTCCTACAATTATTGTTGTTAAATGGATGTTCTTCAAAAATACAAATGGAATGTTTTTCAAAACGGAAACTGGATAAATTTAGTCAGGATACAATTCGATCAGGATACTCAGGATCTCTTAAGCGGGATGCAGGACAGGATGGATAATTGTGGCTTCTTCTCTTGATTTAAAAGTTTCTTCCTTTTTCTGGAAAAATTGCATCACTTCTTGACAGGTAATGATTTTTATTCTTTTATTAGTGTTGCTTTGACTTGACTTCGTTTGTTTTTTGTCATGCAGGGCGATGTGAACTGTTCAAGAGTTTTAAGCAAATAGCCTTGCTTGACAGCGAGAAATAGTTTTTATAAACGCCCAAGTCATAGCTCACTAGATTAGAATTTGACAGTGACAGTGAAAGTTAATATTAGTAAAAACAAATCCTTAATTGTTCTCAGTAAAAAAATAAATACACTGCAGTGAAAACCCCTGGAAACGTAGTCCTTTTCTAGAATGGCCTACAACCAGGAAACCTATTCAGTTTCTTGTGGTCATATATACCGAGAAGCGGTAAACACTAAACGTACAGTTCAATTGAAAATATATTTAGTGTACACAAGTTTAGAAATACCTCTGCAGGGTTATTTTACTTGGCAGCCGTATCTACCCACACACGATTCATGAAAACCATATAATCCGGTAATAATGGGGTTTAAAGTTGGAAATTTGTAATCACTACGTTTACATCTAGAGTCATATAAGTGAAGAAAATATTAACCATCCATGTACTAGCCAGGATGGCGCCGATAGACACGTAATTAGGTGGATGAAATGGTGAATCTCAAAAAATTTACCGAATTATTAAGACATTTGCGTGAGAAAATGCGTCAAAAATGACCAGAATGGAAGAAGAACTCGCTCCGCACAAATTTAAGGTTAAAACGTAATAGATCAATAACCATATTCGCCTGATCTAGCTCCATGTGACTTTTTTTGTTCCCCAAACTCAAATTGCCGTTTTGAGACAATTGAAGTCATAAAACAAAATTCGTGGAAGGAGCTAAAGGCCATGTCTCGAAGTGCCTATAAAAAACGTTTCGCAGATTAGGAAAAGCGCTGAAATATGTGTATAGCCTCAAATAGGAAATATTTTGAAGGCGACAATATAAATTTTGATGATTGAATGTAAACTTTGTGGTATATTTAATAATTCCCGGTACTTTTTGAAATGTTTTAGATTGGATCAAATCCTATATTAATGTCAAATATGGAAGTTCAACATCAGATTCAATTGCAGTTCCTTCAGGGGCACCTCAGGGATCTCACATGGGACCACTATTATTCAATATATTTGTCAATGATCTTCCTAATTAACATTAACTAGGAGTTTCTATTATTTGCCGATGATTTAAAGATATTCAGAACAGTTCAATACATGTCTGAAAGTTTACAGATTGATTGAAGTATTAATTTATTAAAACATACAATAAAGTTGATATACAACTGTTGGAGAGTACTCAAAATAAATTTTTTAGATGCTGTGGCTATAACTTGAATACCTTAACACATAGACGACTGGAAATCGGTCTGGTATTTCTTCATAAAATTATCAATGGCAGTATTGATTATCCTGAAAACAGTGATATTTTCAAGATTCCTTTTTGTAGAACAAATTACACTGAACGAAAAAAGTACGTGTAATTAATAAAAAAGTACATCAAATGGACGTCAACATTAATTTTCAGCCGACAACATCTATAATCAATTGATCTGATTTGATGTGTCGCTTTCCCATATGAACAATCAAGATTCAACCAACAATACAAAAAATGTATTAGGTCGTTATTTTTTATTGTTCTAATGTTATTGATTCACAAATCATGGGTACCCTAGGGCTTTCAAAGGGAACAGCATGTTTATAAAAACACTTTTCCAAAAAGTTCCAAAACATTTTGCTCTTTTGTGGAAAATCTAAATTGAACAAGTAAATAATTTTAAAACATATATCAACTGCCTTAAGTATATGAAAAAATTTAAAACGAATTTCGTCAAAGTAGACCCAAATATTTGAAATTTTAGAGATGTCGTCTCCAAGGCATAAAATAAAGGTTTGAATTGCTGATTTTTTCAATTTCCAGCTCTTGTTGGGTTTTAGCACAAAACAAAAATGCTTCCTGGGAGTCCTTTATTGCAAATTTCATATGGGTCGTCTTTCCAAATGAATTTTAGGAACAAAATTTGGTATGGCACCAAATATGAATATTTTCCATCTAAATAAATACAAAATTAATATGCTACTTTTTGGCATATTATAATTTGAACTTACTTTCGTCGCACGTTTCCTTGAAGGCGTTATCTAATAGGGCTTTAGCAGCTTTATCCTTTCTACAAAAATGCCAGTATTTGCGGAAAACATTTTTCCCAATTTTTTAAAAAGAATTCCCCACTTTCGAACGCGACATTATAATCCATATCAACCTAAAATAAATATCTAAGTTAAAAAAACAGCAATTTTTTATTTTAACATCTTAGACATAGAATTTTAGTATAGGTATAATGTATGCCTAAATAATTTACCAATTTACCATTGTCTTTTGTAACTATCAGAATGTACCTTCCTTTCTTTGTCGATATCCAGTCCAGAATTAACCAATTTGGCACAATAAGTATTATTTTACTGTCCACAAAACACAAACTGTATCGGAACACCTAACCTCTGCATGTGGTTGCACTTATATTAGCTATGGGCTCGGCGCGAAGAGTTAAACATCTACGCTAGTTGTTCGTAATATTAATGTTCGCAGAGATTGATTTACTATTGGTAGCACTTTTTTGGCGCTTTTTTAAGCAGTCAATTCATAGATTTAACGTTTAGTGTTCATCAAAACAATGAAAACCGTTAATTAATTTTCAAAGTTTGTAGTTCTTGGATTTATAAAATTTTTTATGGTTTTAATGGTAAAGTACATAGGTTTATAATCGCAAAACATTGATTTGATTAATATTTGTATTATATTAAGGATACAGTTAATTAGTTTTTGATGTTTTGCGTTTATTGCTTAACGATTGTTTTAATGCACTAGTTAATTGTTTTATGACGTGAAATTATTGTCCCAATCTCCGAATCATAGCATTAATGTCCAAAAAATTGAGGAAGATACTTTATTGGTTTTACGTACAAATATTTTTTCAGTTTATGGCCAAACTGAGTCCATCAATAGAATAATGAAATCAGCAAACACTTCAACAGCAAACTTGAACTATTTGAATCATCTTTACCATTCTTTAAAAGGACATTCAAAAAACTGTTTTAGTTTTAGTTATACTACACATGTAATTGTATAATTGGCTTGTCCGTTTAATGAAAAAAGAATGTATGTATGTTTTGCTGATGATACGGCCATAATTTACGAGGCAGACACTTGAATAAACGTTTTAAGTTGAAAAGTACCTTTGTAATATTTTTGAATGGTTTAGTCACTCATACTTAACAATTAATTTTTCAAAAACTTTTTTTATGCCGTACACAAGTTATGAAAGATCTCTTCCTCCATATACCTCCTTAGATATAACATATAATAATCAAATAATTTCCTTAGAATCCACATCAGAAATAAGATACCTAGGTGTAATAATAGATTCGCACTTGCGGTGGGACAAACATATTTCTAACTTATGTAATAATTTAAGAACTTTATTATTTAAATTTAAGTATTTAAAACCAATCTTAGACATAGCCCATCTAAGACTCCTTTATTACGCCTTGGTACAAAGTCGTCTGCAATACGGATTGTTATCTGGGGGAGCTACAACAAAAAATTATACCAAAGGTTTGGAAGTACTGCAAAAAAGGATCATTAAAATTATTCATAACAAAAATATTCTCTACCCGTCCGATACGCTGTTTAAAGAAACAAATATTTTTAATATAAAAAATTGTATATTTACTCATCTCTCATGTATGTTTATAAAAACAAAGGTATTTTAAAAGAAATTGATCATTCCTATAATACTAGAAATAAAAAAAGTGGATATGTACAAACTCACCTTGCAAACAAATCAATAGGGCAAAGACATTTCACTTACTTACTGAGCAGGATTTACAATACCTTGCCAGATATGTACAGGGTGTCCCAAATTGCTGTGTTTTGCAGGGTATCTCGTAAACTAGAAGAGATAGAAGAAAGGCAGTTAAGATGTTATGACTTCTTTTTTTGTTTAGTAATTCCCTACAGTTGGAAGATACAGGGCGATTATTGAAAACTGTCGAAAACTACAAGGTACTATAACTTCTTAATTAAGAAAAATATAAAAAAACGTTATAAAAACTTTTGATAGATATAATATTAAAGAGTTCAGTGGCGCACAGATTATTTTTTTAGGGGGCTCACTAAGGAAATATAATGCAAACTTATGTTTTTTTAAATGGGACACCCTGTATATTTTGACGTTTTTCGTTTTCTTTTTTAATTCTCATTCACCTGATGACATATTATATATCTATTTTCAATGGTTGGAGCTACAGTGCAAATAAACCATTTATGGATGTTATCAGGTGAAACACCCTTAAAAAATTGAACACTCAGTAACAAAATTTAACATTTTATTATAAGGATACTGATGTGTGACAATTTTATTTATCAAAATTTTAATTAATAAAAAATAAAACCAGATTAAAAAAATAAAAACAATAAACTTATGAAACAACAAGAAACATTGTAACAACTAATCTACCTATAACTAATTTTATTAGAATGTGAAAATTACATTAAATGTTCAAAATGTCCTCCGTTTTGTTGTAGTAATAATTGACACCTTTTTCTTACTGATCTTACACAATTGAGTATGTGCACTGGCTTTATTTTTCTAAATGCGGCATGAATATTTTGTAATAAATCTTCCCTACTCTCGAAGTTAGTCTTGTAAATATTATTTTATGATTTTATTTTTGGTAATGCTGAATTGGTTGGAGATTATTTAAACGAAAAACTTTTTAATCGATGAAAACGGAGAGCATTTTGAACATTTAATCTAATTTTTACATTCTAATAAAATTAGTTATAGGTAGATCAGTTGTTACAATGTTTCTTGTTGTTTCATAAGTTTATTGTTTTTATTTTTTTAATCGGGTTTTATTTTTTATTAATTATAATTTTGATAAATAAAATTGTCACACATCCTTATAATAAAATGTTAAATTTCGTTACTGAGTGTTCAATTTTTTAAGGGTGTTTCACCTGATAACATCCATAAATGGTTTATTTGCACTGTAGCTCCAACCATTGAAAATAGATATATAATATGTCATATCAGGTGAATGAGAATTAAAAAAGGACACGAAAAACGTCAAAATATACAGGGTGTCCCATTTAAAAAAACATAAGTTTGCATTATATTTCCTTAGTGAGCCCCCTAAAAAAAATAATCTGTGCGCCACTGAACTCTTTAATATTATATCTATCAAAAGTTTTTATAACGTTTTTTTATATTTTTCTTAATTAGGAAGTTATAGTACCTTGTAGTTTTCGACAGTTTTCAATAATCGCCCTGTATCTTCCAACTGCGGGGAGTTACTAAAGATTTAACTAGGCTATCGTTACTTTAACAAAAAAAGAAGTCATAACATCTTAACTGCTTTTCTTCTATCTCTTCTAGTTTACGAGATACCCTGTAAAACACATCAATTTGGGACACCCTGTACAGAACTTATATGAAAATCATAAACCTAATTAAAAAAATAATAAAGAAATACATACTTATGTTGGATGGAACACAGATACAGAACCTATTTTAATAACAATCGTATGATTCAGGGGGAACAAAAAAAAATAAAATAAAATAAAATAAAAAAAACCGTATTTACCTTTATTTGCTGGTTTAGGGTAACAGATTGTAAACTATAATTTTTATAATAATTTTATTATAATTGTTTTTTTCTTTTTTTATAATAATACTTAAGATAGAATGTTTTATATTAAGACCGGTAGGCCCATGCGCATCCATACTGGACATAAATGGGTCTCAAATTCTATAATTTGTTAAATTATATATATTGTTATAATTTGTTATAGTCGAACTCAATCCTTTATGAGAATGAAAAAACAGCAAAGGATTACCGCCAATAGAACAAATGCTCATGAATCTGGACATTTTTGAGCACTTTAAAGTCGAAAACACGGTACACTGTCCATATACATAAAAATAAAATAATATTTTGGCTATTAGGACCACTGTGCAAAGATTCAATAACCAACTTAGCTGGATATCGTTATAGGGGAGAATGGCGTATAATTATTAATTATGAGTTTAATATGAATTTACATTTTAATTTCTATAACGCATATTAGATTTGAATTACTAATTAAAATTTTGTCTTAAAGTAATTTAACTAAACTGTGGGGTGTGAGGTTACACTCATAAGAGGCGACAATGGAAGTGTGGTTATAGTTTTTACATTTTCAATTGCAGAAACAAAATTCTCAGATGTGCAGACAAGTTACTTTGGCGGCTTGTAGATGTGCCGACAAGTGGCTTTGTCGGTATTAGCGACTTGTATAAAGCGGGATCATTTTGTTCTGCAATTAAAGTAGGAAGTAGGAAGTTAGACAAATATTGTCTTCAGTAGTGAGGGCTAGCAAAATATTCATACAGTGATACACTGTGCTTGTGTTCGCACTTGATTTTTGATTTAGTGAATAGTAGGTGGTAGGTCATTCGTGGCGTTAGTTTATTTCAATTAATATTATTTTTGGCTTCAGTGTATATACATACTTTTTTTTATTTTGAAACATTGTTACAGTGTACTTCTTATTTATTTATTCGGTGTCAATTTCAATATGTTTCGTCCTTGGGAAAATACAGTTTTTTTTAAGTGGATCTAAAGAATCGGAACAATCACTAAATGATATTCCAATGGATTATGTGGTATCAGGTTGTAGTCCCAAAGATTCCTGGCATCAAAAAGGGGCCACGAGGTATTGCGCCTTCCGCCCTATTTTTGTGTATTTAACCCCATAGAATTAATTTGGGGACAACTTAAAAAAAGAATAAGGCGTCATAACGTGTTTCCCAAATTTGATGGGTAAAAGAAGAAATTAACAAAATTTCAGCTGATGATTGGCAGAAAAAAATGAAACATGTCATCAAAGAAGAAAATTCTTATATAACGAGTCCGACCAAATTTATTATCAATGTTGATGACAGTGATTCCGATGGTGAGGGTTGAGATAGGGTAGGTGAGCTTAATTAATTTATAATATTTATGACTTTATTCACCGTGTTTTTAATTTTAGAATTAAAATTTGAGACGAAATTTTAATTAGCAACGTTTCTGAATCTCACAAGAGATCAGAAAATGAAGCTATAGGCCAGGTGGAGTGGTCAACCTCTATTCAAATCTAATATGCGTTATAGAAATTAAAATGTAAATTCATATTAAAGAAAGTTAATCAATATAGAAATTTTACGCAAATTACCCCTAACGATCTCCAGTAACTTGGTTATTGAATCTTTGCACAGTGGTCCTAATAGATAAAATATCATTTTATTTTTATGTATATGGACAGTGTACGGTGTTTTCGACATTAAAATACTCAAAAATGTCCAGATCAATCAGTATTCTTCTATTGGCGGTATCCTTTGCTGTTTTTATAGCGTTTTTTCTTTCTCATAAAGCGGTGGGTTCTACTATAAATAAATTACTATTACCCTGAGATTTTGAATTCTAACAATTCCATTTTAATTCAAAGAACCACTGATAATGAAAACTGTATGAAGGAAGCGCATTTGGGAAGCTCCAGTTTCTAGTTAACTCGTCATCTTTGCTAAATTTACACTTTGAATTATTTTATTTCGAAAAGTTGTCAGAAGATTTATCGCGTCTAACATTTACAAACGACTAGCGCTTAATATCAGGTTCCTCCTTCAAAGTGAGATAAACAGGTGCAGCCATTTGTTGAAATAAAACTGAAACGAAAAATTCTCTAATTTCGGTTCTGTAAGTCACAGGTGTGATGTCACTGCTTTTGACGATGACTATTCCGGTCATATGTTTTGAACCAAAATTAGCCGATTGTGAAAACAGCGCTTGTAGCCAAGAATTCGTAACCGGTGGAGAAATCGATAAATTTAGACTTTACTGAGATGGATACTTCATTTTTTTAGACGCCGCTCGTAATATATGACGTTTAGGTTTTATATTTATTTTTTTTGACGATGTTACCTTTAAACAGTCGTAATTGGAACGGAAAATAATTACACTCTATAATAATACCATTCTAGGAGTCCACGATCATGACGATGACGTAGCGCCTGCTGACCGGTGCCAAAAAATGCTCTCAGGCTTCCCCGAGTTCTCCCACGTTTCCCCGATGTAGGAAGGAAACGCACTTTAACCAAACCAACATTTCGGAAGGATAATTTCACTCTCAGTAATCCGCGCGAAAATAAAATCAAACCTCCTGAGTGGGACGAGTCAGTGTACGAAACGCGGGGGCACACTCATATACACACAACAAAAAATAAAAGTTGACAACCGATTCAAGGTGGTTGAGTGTTTTGATATAATGTGTTGTGATTTTTATTAATAAACAAAGTGTATTTAAGTAAGGTTTCGATAACGTGTCAATCATTTTGCGGATAGGAAATTAAAAGGTAAGTAATTTATGCGGCCGGTTAGAATTCCGGATTTAACACCTGTTGATTTTATTCTTCGGTGCGAGAAACGTCACCGGAATGTTAGAATTTTCTTAGAATAGTTTTAAAACAGATTGTTTGGCTTTAAATTTGAAAATAGAAAAAGTATTTTAGTTCAACTACTTTGGCGTGCTAATTGATTTATTTTGTTTTGTATAAATATTCTTTGTTATGTTTGTAATACTGATGACTTGATAAATGTTAATTCTTGAATCCAAGATCACCATATAGGCAAAGAAAAAAATTATGAAGCTATAAGATCGGGATTATTACAAAATCCGTGTTTAAAAAATTCTCTCTCGAACATCAATGTTTGTTTATAAATTCAGTATATTTATAGAGACTTAAAATTTTATAATAATTCGATTAAGACTATTTCCAAAGTCGTTTGATTGTTTTTAACGAAGTCATGAGCATTTGTTCATGACCATGTCAGATTTTTACCGACACAAACATAATTTTTCATGTTTTTTCTGTAATACGTATCTGCTATGAAAAGAAAACCTTTAGAGATCTAAAGGACCACAAAAACTTTATACAGGGTGTAATTGAAATTGCCACACCGCCAAAAAAGTCCGGCAATGGGCAATATATCATCGGATTATTTTTTAGAGTGTAGGACATGACACTACATTTAGCAATGTTTAAAGATAACTTATCCTTACAGCATAAAACTACTCTGTCCATGTTTTTAGCCAAACGTTCACAGTCCTTAAAGTGCGTCACAGTGTAATATATTTTAAAGTCATCAGCATATATATATATATATATATATATATATATATATATATATATATATATATATATATATATATCAAATGGGACATCTATTTCACTACATATATCGTTGATAAAGATGTTGAATAATAACGGACCCAGATTGGATCCTTGGGGAACGCTGGTTATTTAGGTACGAACTAAAGAGGTCAAGGATATATTGTAATGGTATTGAATATAAAGCCTTTTTTAAACGTATAACTAATAACTTAGACAGGAAGAAAATATTACTTATAAAAGTTAATATTGTAATCACATAAGAAATTTAGATTAACAGATTTAAAGTATTTACTGGCATTTTAACGTAGAACTGAATAGAAAAATCCATAATAGAATGATCACAGAGAAATCTGCTGATATAATAACACTAAGAACGTTATTATATCAAATCCTAGCAGGGAAAGAAGATCAAAAGTTAACCTTAAAATGCAATCTAATAATAATTCAACGTAATTAGTTTAAGTTAAACGAAACGATGGTAAATTAAATGAAAAAGAGTTTAGGATTTCTAAAATTAAAGAAATATAGTAAAAAAGTACAATAATAATAAAGTTTAATGATAAATAGAAAATCAATGATGACGAACAAAGAGTGTCTTTGTACAAAGTTAATATAATTCGAAATTATATAAAAAGTATATCAAATATTTTCTTTTAATCTCTAGAATAAGATGTTATTAGTCAAAATTTGCAATAAAATCAATAATTTTTTTTAATTTTGTAAAAATTTAGGTTAAGAAATGTGAAATTTTCTTCTATGACTTTGTACTTTATAAAAACCATTTCGCGAGGCTTTTTACCAAAATCTTTTGAAGAGTTCACGTCGCTCCGTATCATAAAAACAAAAGAAAAACTCAAAGCAACGCGATTTAAAAGAATAAATTGTTACCTGTCAGAAAAAGTGAGGTTAATGAAAAATAAAAATAAATCAATAAAAAAAACAATCTTAAAAGGTGGATTTTTCCAAAATTATCCATCCTATCCTGTGTTCCTCTTTGGACATCTCCAGTCCCTCCTGTATAAAAATATCCAGATCCAACTATATTCGGCGTAAAAATATCCATCCTGTTTCCTGATTTTGGTGTTATATGGAAAAACGATTTCATAGAATCCCATTTATTTGAACAACTAAAATGAGAACGAAAAGCTTAAATTAAATAAAAGGTACCATTTTAATTACTAAATATCGATATTTAAAAAGTTTAAACTATAAAAGGCCACAATAATAAAATTAGATTGAAAACAATCTAACCCTATAAAAATTTAATTATGTTAGGTTAGAAAGTAATTCTGTGAATAAGGTAAGAAGTTTAAGAAAATTTCGTATCACACTTGCAAATATTATTTTAATAAAAACTACACTTACCGTATTCCACCAAACAATTGTTCCTGTATAGATAAAGTTTATCGTTAATTTTTTTTTAATAAATGTTTATAATTTTTCAATGCGTTCGTTGTCATTGACTTTTATAAAAATCTAACCTCTTAGAGAACCGTACTACCTGAGATTGAGATTGTCTATACTTTCCTACGTAATAAAGACAGATGGCGCCCAACAACAACAACAATATTCTGTCTAAATTTACGAAAGAAGGTAAAATAAAAATTAATAATAAATAAAAAGAAAAATCAAATACCATTATAATATTAACCCCTTACAACACACGTTGCCCCCCCCCCCAAATCTCTGGACTGGAACAGCCCTTGATTGTGTTTTATCTTTTTCCAAGTGTCTTTGTTTGTTTCTGCAATTTATAAATCGATTTGCACCATTCATAAGAATTGTTTTGACTGTCAAAATTTAGAGTAAGAGTTACACATTCTATTTTTGGAAGAGCGAAAATTATTCACTAATAAATATCTACTAATTAATTTGGTAGAACGAAAATACAATATTATGTCTGTACTAATTATAAATCATCTGATGTCAATAAACGTAACAAGCGAAAACAAAATATAATTTTGGATCATATCGAAGAATGCTCCGACACTTTTCTACCACGCAGACTAGACAAAAAATGAATGAAAGCAAGAAATTCGTGGGTTTTACTTTTCCTTTTCTTTCATGTTTAGCCTTTAGTAAATCCTTTTTGACATAATTAGTCTCAAACAAAATATTTTCCTCTTAGAAAATCTTCAACCTTAGCAATGTACGTCTAGAGATGGAGGGACCTTATATATTGGCCAGCTCGTTCTCCAGATATTGCAACATTGAATTTTCTAATATATGTAAATGACAAAAAATCTTTCATTAATTCACGACCATCTTCACTGTAGTTAGCCGGCATCCCAAAAGATAATTATATAATCCCACCTTAAATAAGCATAACTCGTGGCATTAGGAAAAAATCGATTTAAATGCTCTTCTTTTTGGATATAAAAAAGTGGTTTTAATATCCAAAAATAAGCATTTAAAATAACAAGCCACTATGAACTACAAAAATTAGTTAAAAATCGACTTATTAGCTATCGATTTTCAAAAAAATGGTTTTGAATACTGAAGCAAATAAAATTGGAACAAACTATGAAATGTCATTATCTTGTGCTAATACAAATAAATCGTCATCCATAATTAAAAAAATAAAAACGTTCTCGTTCTCAGCAATCAACGCCACTTTTTAAACCAAAATATATTGCACAGATTCTGTGATACTTAAAGATTAAGTTGCTCTTTAAGGCGCCAGTATTGACTACTTATGTTTAAGCGGTTCTTAGAGGGTAATTTTGACATATGACAAGTGACATAAGACAAGTGACAGATGACAAGTGACCTATGACAAGTGACAGATGACAAGTGGCAGATGACAACGTAATAAGGCTTACTTATGCTTTTAAGTCATTTTTAAAGCTCTAAAAATTAAACGTTTCGATCACTGATTGAGGCTCAATAGGGAATCTCTAGAATTGACACGAATGAAGGTCATTTGAGGAGCTCTATAATTGACGCTTTGCGAATAGGGTACAAATATTAATTGCCAATAAAAATATATCTCTATGTTTTTAACGTCCATAAAAGGATAAACCCATAAAACTCGAGCGCGCGGAAAATCGTCACTTCTATTAACAGCCGCTTACTGAGCATTTGCCCATCTCTATCAACAACGTTCGGGGAACGTCTATAACCTGGACATCGAAATAGTATTAGTCGAGTGGCAAGTTTAATGATTAAAAGTGAAGCCGAAAATATTTTTCTATTTTTAAATTTCTTTCTTTTTCGCAAAATATTATTTAAAAAATGGTATTTAACCTCCAAAACTCGTAAATAAGTGTTAACTGTGATATAAATATAAAACAATTTTCGGATTTGGATATTTTCCCAAACCTTGAGCCAAAATATCTACAGCAACGTTGGTTAAAACAAAATGTATTGTATTCGAAGGCCCAATAGGCAAGATCACAAATGAGTAAATCCAGTTTAAATGTCATTTATTACAAATTATTCTATAATATTTTGAAAAACACCATTTGAAAATCTAAAACCAACAGGTTATGGGCCCAGGCCATTTCTAATTGCTAAATAACATACAATATTGATATATTAATCAGATATAATGACATCAACATTCGCACATATCGAGAATGAAGTAAAGAACATTTTGATACCTGGCGTAAGCGGATAGAAGCAATCCTAATCAAAAATGATCATTGGTCGTATGTGAATGGTGAACTGAAAGAACCAGCGGACCAAGAAGAGAAAAAGGTTTGTTAGAAAGTTGAGAAGAAATGATTCAAATGATATCCGAAGAAATAGATAATCCTACTCTTGAAGAAGCTCAAATGGGGAAAAATCCCAATGGAAAGAGGCTATGAATGAGGAATTTCAGGCCCTGGTAAAAGTAAAGCATGGACTTTTTGAAAACCGGAATATTATAGGATGCAAATGGGTTTTAAGAACAAAATGGAACCATAGAGCGCAAAAGGGCATGCCTAGTTGCAAAGGGATATGCATAGCAGCCAGGGGTGGATTTTCATGAAACGAGTACACCAGTGGCACCGCATAAGAATCCTCCTTTCTTTATCATTCGAGTTGAGACTTATCCTGTATCAAATTATCAAATTGGTATGGCATATATCAATGGAGATCTTGAGGTATCAAGCTGAATCATTTATAGAAACAGATGCAGAGAAAAACGTTTATGATTTAAATAAATCGGTTTAAAACAGTCGGGAAGACAATGGTACAAGAAACTAGATCACTATCTTCAAACTGTCGTAGGACTGAAACCTTTGGGAAGCGATAAATGCGTCTCCATTTTGAAACAACATGGCATTATTCTGATAATGTGTTGACGATTTGATTGTTGTCACAAATATAGTCAACAGTTATGCGAAATTAAAAGAAGATTTGGCTGCTATAGATCAGCGGTTCCCAAATGGTGGTCCGTGGAACGCTGGAGTTCCGTAGAAGGGTCTCAGAGGTTTCGTGTTCTGTCGCGTTCAGTTGTCAGACATTAAGCCTAGTTTCTCAAATAGTTTCGACATAACAGGCAGTAAATGGGGTGGTTTCCCTGACTTGGGTATCATGACTTCCGCAATTTTCCAAAGGCTGGATACATACTTCAATCTGAAGGCAGCATTTATTAGGTTAGTTGCTTTTTTGGGTAATTGTTATAAAATTTCTCCAGTAATTAAGTCAAAACCTGGAGCTTTTTTCGGATTGATATTTTCTTTTATTTCGGTAATTACTTCTTTGGGAGAGGTAAATTCTATTTCTTGATCAATCTGTTGATGTTCTTCCAGAGTGAGTTCTTCATCTTGATCTTGATTGATTGATTGATTAAGACAATGTACATGACTGAGGTTTATAAATGCCTCAATACTACAGCCCTAAGACTTGTACTATGTCAGTTACATCGTTATGTTCAGGTGAAGAGGTTTGTTACCTTTATCAGGCTGAGTAGCCTTTTCAAGAGATTTTCTTTTGGAAAGTCCTCCTGGCCCCCTCCGGCCCCAGTAGGTTATACCTCCAGTGCGTGAGTGCCTGGCACTCTAGTATGATATGAGAGGCTGTTTCATCCTCCTCATTGCATAGTCTTAAAGATGCCCATTTTATGTAGGTGTTCCCTAAGGTAACAATGTCCGGTTATTAGTCCCGTGACATGCCTTATTTGATTTCTGCTTAGATTCAGAATATCACACTTTTGATGGCGCTTTAACAATTCGTTTACTGTTTAGTTGGCCCAGCACGAGATCCCAGCGTGACCGGTGTTCTTTTAACATCCACCTATTTAGTCAGCGAGAGTCGTACCGAGGATTTAGGAATGCCAAACGCCGGTTCAGGACCAGTAAAGACGGTCGCTGAGGCTTTCCTTGTCAGGGCGTCTGCTTCCTCGTTGCCTTTTATCCCTTTATGCCCTGGGACCTTATTTTGGATGGCCAGAACGAGCAGGGTTTGTAGGCAGTTACAGACCAACTTTGATCTGATTTTGTTACATGATAAGGCCTGTAGGGCAGCTTGACTGTCAGAGTAAATAAGGATTGTTTTGCCTCTGTACCTCCTGTCAATATTCTCCCTCAAACAAAGCTCTATAGCATGTACTTCTGCTTGAAATACTGATGCGTAATTCCCCAATGGTGCATTTAGGTTGCATCTGGGTGTTTCACCATATATTCCAGCTCCAGTTCCACTTGCGGTTTTTGACCCATCAGTATACCAAAGCAATGTTCCTTCCCGAAAGTTGTTTGTTTCTTCACCTTCCCAACTCAGCTGAACGTTGAAGGGCTTTGTGAAGTTGTTTATTGGTGCCATTTAATCACTTCTCATCTCCATCAACGAGTTTGTGATGATTTTTGTGATTCTACTGTGTCCTTGTTCATAAGGATCCCAGTAGCCATTGCATTCCAATCTGAATGCCCCATTCTCGCCTCCGTTCTGATATAATTATCAAGTGGCGGAAGGTTTAATATGGTTTCCATTGCTGCTGTTGGAGTGCTCTTCTTGATCTTCATGAGGTTGAAAGATTTTTTCTAGATGATTTGCAAATATTGTTGCTTTTTGCTCATACCATCTTCCAATCTGACAGGTGGTATTCGCATTATGGGTCTTTTCAATCTCTTAGTAGCTTTCCAGAGTAAATAATCAGTACTGCTGTCGTCTGTCAATTCTCTTAGGTAAATACTAATCGAGTCTTCTTTAATTTGTTGTATTTCTCTTTTGAGTCTTTGGGTAGCAATGTTGAGTATATTTTTATCTGGGGCTCTAGTTTGCTGCCATTTGCTTCTAAGCTTTCTTTTTTCAGAGATTAGTTCCCTTATTTCTCTGGGATAGTTGTTTCCTACCGTCCTTCTATTAATACCAGGTGTAGTTTCCTAAGCTGCTTGTTGGATATTATCATTAAGCAATTTCACTTCGTCGTCTTGTTATTATTTATTTCTTAAATGAACAGATAGATTAATTTTTTCTTCAAGGATGATTTTGAAGCTTTTCCAATCGGTTAATTTGTTAGTCAATGTAGGGTTATTTTCTTTTTTAATAATATTTTCACTAAGTGTTAAGATGATAGGGGAATGATCAGAATTCATGTCCCAACCTTCTTCTATTTCTAAAAAGTTGGCGGATATGTTTTTGATTATAAAGAAATCAAAAAGGTCTGGAATGTTGTTGGGATCGGTTGGCCAATAGTGGATAAAGCTTCACACTTCTTTCATTGCTTCTAAAAGTTCTTTAGTGGGAATTTTTGGCATTAAAGTCACCGCCAATAATAAATTTGTTTCCCTGATTAGATAGGAGAAGAGGATAACGCTTAAATAATTTGTGCTTTTAAATTTGACTAAATTAAGACAATTTTCCACAATTTCCCGTTCCAGAAAAAACTTATTTTAAAAATTACACAATTAGTCACTGCACTATCGTAAAAGCAAACCTGTTACATCAAAATCAAACACTCACACACGTATTCCGTGAGTTTCTAACCATGACGACGCCATGACGTCGAAATAGCGAGGGCGGCAAAAACGTGGGCCCAAGAAAATCCTCGAACCGACTCACATGTATGTCCGACGAGTGGAATTCATTCATGATTCGTATTCGTAACAAAACGCCGTCGTTCATAAGTGAAACTCTCTCTTCGGGAGGTCAGCTGATCCGAATTTTATTCAACTTCTTGTAAAACGGCGTGTGCGAAAATGTGTTCGAGGATACGTTGACGTTTTGGTCCTTCACGCCGGTTTTGAATTTGGTGGAAACGGCTTGGTGGCGCGGACGCGTCGAACATAACCTCAAAAGTTCGAATGTTTTGAAGTTTTAAAAAAGTGGTGGTGGTTGTTGTGGCGGAATTTAATTTTCTATGGATACGTGGTAAATTGTGAAAACCAAATGGTAAATTGTTTGTTCTAGATGTTGTTTAATGTGTCGTTGTTAAGGTTAGTGTGTTTTGTCTGATTTTTTATAATTCTGATTCTTGTTTTTGAAAGGGCAAAGTTCAAAAATTAATAATATTTTTTAATTAATAGATTAAAATTCGTCAAATTACAAATAAAAAATTAGTTTAAAACAAAATTTTAATACGTTAAGTCTTAATGAACCAACTTCGTGTAATAATTTATTACAAATTTGGACCTAAATCGATTCATTTGTAATCATGCGTTTTGTACATAAAGTGTAGTAAATTGATTTTTTCTTTGTGAATATTTAAAAAAAAGAAGAAGTACAAATTAAGATTAAAAAATAACTTTTGAATTGAAATCAGTGCGTAAAAAAATGAAAAGTTGTTTAGTTATGTTATATTAATCAACCCGCATCCTAATGTTTATTTATTTTTATAAAAAAATCATCAGTACAGCTAATATCGAATATTAACATTTCATTAAAAGATCCACGTTGTTTACATACAATACGAACAAGATGGGACCTAAAATGGAACCTTGTAGTACTCCCGTATTTGTTCAAAGAAGATTTGAACTGTTAGTATCTTGTTCTTTGATAACAACTTTCTCTATTCGCCTTGAGACAAAGAATTTGCGCTCTAGTTTCTTATACGGAATTAATTTTAAACCAAGGGGTTGGGTATATTACGTTGCCTTAAAGTTTAGACGTTTTCGATGAATGTCTGCTCCTTTTTGAAACTTGTAGTGTGAATATAAACTAATTGTAGTGCAAATTGAGTTAATTAATAAAAACTGTCCGTCTGGACATTAATAAAAAGTAGGTAAATGAAAAAAAAATCAGCGGAAATGTTATTTTCATTTTCATTTACGTTTTCACATTAAAAGAATAAATCATCAATGTGTGTTCATCCGTAAAGGTGAAGGGAAAGTACATCCACAAATCTCTTTGACATAGACGTTTCTTTTTTAGATATTTTTCGATTTTCTGACACACACAAGAAGCTTTACGCTGCCAAAAGTTAAGGTAGCAGAAAAAACTAAATTCTGTAAAAGCACAAATTTTATTTAACATTAAAACATTCAAACACCTGTTAATAGCGATGCTTCTTTTACAGGGTTTAGACGTTTATCCCATTTTAAAATACTCACACTTGGTAATAAAAATGATTTATTTCCCAATGTGCAATCACTTTTGTTTGTGCTATGTACCTACTATACTAATTAACTGTTCATGACTAGGGATGGCAAACCTCTGACAAACAGATTTATTTATATGCGGAGCTATCATTGTGTTATATTCTACATAGAGTTACGGGATAAATATGTTACAGGGTGGCAAACTAAGAATGCGAGGTAGTGTATCTGGGAAATTATCCGTCGTAGAGGCTTGCGGCAAAAAAAGTTATTAGAGCGTGATGGTCAGCATTTCAAGCATTTAAAAACCTTTCTTTTTTAAATCGGTCCTTTTTAGGGCCACAACTTACATAATAAAAAGAATTAATTAGTATAAAATTTTCTTTGACCTAAATTTTAGGTTAGGAACAAGATATCGAGATGCGGTTTTCGCGAGCTTGTTTAGGCATCATTTAGCCACTTTTTCATGAAAAAATCATACGAACGCATTTAATTTTTTTGAGAAAATTAACCATTTCTGTCGGAATGTCGAAAGAAGCCCTCTGGCAGCGACATGTGAAACTATCAAAACTTCAAATATTATAACATTTGTAGCCCAAGAATAACTCTTTTCAACTAGCCCAATTTTATTACTACCACTTTATTTTTAGAGATACAGCAAAAATTGTCAAACAAAAAAGGTTCAGATTATTAGGTTAATATTGCGGAATTCACAGAAACATCACTTTTTTGGAGTCAAGATTGCAGTTACGCCCCCTAGCGGCCATTTCAGAAACTTGAAAATATTTTCTAGGTTTTTCTCTTGGTCGTTTTAGTTATAAGTTTTTTTCCGCAATCCTCTACGATGGATGGTTTCCCAGATACAGTACTTCGCATTCTTAGTTGGATTAACTTTTTTTTTGATTTCGGCATATAAAAAAACTTCAAAAATTACTAGACGTATTGGTCGGTATATGCAGATTAAAATTAGAGCAGATAGTACGTGAAATAAATAATATAATTGTAAATTTTCTCATTGCTAGTAATTAATACACGGCCGTTCGTACTTAGACGATAAAATTGGGATCAATTGCTGAATGACCTTCTTGCGGCAATAAAACTGATTATGTACCTTAACGTTTTTTTTATCGGCTAAATAAAAGTAGATATACAATCTTTGATGCAGTGATAATACGACAATAGTCAGGATTGATCGCTGAACTAAAAATATTATTGTTTAAATTTTCAAATGTATCCTTTTAAAGTAAATGCCGAAAGTACTTTAAGTTAAAGGACCATCATATACGGAAATAAAATCCAAACTAAGTACAAAGATCCAAATACTTCTCTACAAGTCAATTGTGAAGCCTATTTGCGGACTAAGCTATCTGAAAGCACAATTCTATATGGAAAATACTCACCAGACCAGAAAATTCCCCCGGGCGGCTGGTCCAAAATGCGGACCAAAAAGGGTGAACTACCTGTCACTAGAAAGGTCCTATAATCCTATATGTCATTTAAGCAAGTTTTCGATGATGCATTTTCAATGGAAAGAATATTAGTTCAGTTAATTTTACTATCAAAATAACATTACGCTATGGAATAAAATGATACACATCTCAGAAAATGCAGCCTTGTGATTTATCGACGACAAACTAATTTGCCAAATATTGAATGATTTGTAAAATTATACCTACACAAGCGAGGTGAGCTTGGAGGTTTCCTATAATGAGTTGTTAACATTCTACTATAATATATGCGAAAATTTCATCTAATATTTTAGGACTATTATTAGAGGCAGGTAGCCCACCCTTTTTGGTCCGCATTTTGGATCCACCGCTTCAAATTGGGCCTGGAGACAATATAAGTTTGGATCATTTGGTGAATAATTCCCTCTATTTATTTGACACAATGTATATCAGCAAGCAAACGCTATATGAGGACCTGGAAGATTTGGTGCATTGGTTGGCTAAATTTAAGTACCATTTGAACGATTTGGCTTCTAAATTACCATCAAAAGTCGTTCCATTCAGATAGGAACGTTGTATTACAGCAACATGTACCACTAGGTTAATATCGTTGTTATATGTTCTAGGCTATTACTTTCCCTAAAGAAACAGGTTTAATGAAAAGTTGATAGTAATATCAAACATCTTTTCCAGGTCTGTCCGGTAGAAGCCGAGCTACTATTTCTGTTCGAGTCTGTGCGGTATGGCAAACGATTCCTTCGTTTGCCCAGTACTTTCCCAAAATGTTAACGCTAACAATGCGAAGGGAAGATAGAACTAATAAAGTGCCGGTTACCACCACCAGTGAAGAATTCGTGGATATCCTACAAGTCCAACAGTTGTTATTAAATGAAACAAGACGTGAACAAGCTGGACAACCCTCGACGTCGTTCGTTCACTTACCCCAGGGACGAGGTAGCGCCGAAGCTCCAGCGAACTCTTATTACTATGGAGGTTATCAATCGCTACCTGGACCCTCTACGTCGGCATCGACCAGCGTTGACGAGTTGGTGGCGATGTGGTTTTCTGGGTCGCAAACTAGTGGTGAGTATATTTTTTCGTATAACTATTCAATTCTATTCTATTTAAAGTTATTGAAATATATAGCGGACAGGTGACGGGTGGGTTGGCAACCCTGTTGCCAGATGACAGGTGAACGACGACAGATAACAGATGGCAAATGACGGCTAACAGATTGCAAATGGCAGCTAACAGATGGCAAATGACAGCTAACAGATGGCAAATGACAGCTAACAGATGGCAAATGACAGCTAACATATGGCAAATAACAGCTAAAAGATGGCAAATGACAGCTAAAAGATGGCAAATGACAGCTAACAGATGGCAAATGACAGCTAACAATTGGCAAATAACAGCTAATAGATGGCAAATGACAGCTAACAGATGGCAAATGACAGCCAGCAGATGGCAAATGACGGTTGGCAGATGACAAAAGGTGGCGTGGCTTTAAAGTGGAGCAGTGAGGGTTGGTCACGGTAACGCCATACAAGAATACAAGAAAGAAAAATGTTAAATCGGAAAACGAATACAAAACTGGAGATTAAAATTATAAGAAATATGGGAAAGAAAATGAAGTGCTGAAAGCTACAATGTAATAGGCGATGAAAGGGAATTCACATAGCAAGAAAACCAAGATCAATCTGGTTGCGAGATGTGGTAGAAGATCTAAGCACTAAAGGAATCAATGAATTAAAAAAACAGAAGACAGTGAAGAGAGATAAGCAACAAGATTTATAGAGCAAGGTAACAATAGTATATTCCTCACTCGGCCAATTAACAGTGATGTTCATGTACGACAAGCGCGAGTTGTACACTATACTTTTTCTACGATTATATATTTCTTATTTGCAAAACATACTTGCAATGTTACTTTTTCAGACGGATGGAGTTCCCATAACGAATTAATTAACTTTGTCGTATTGATAGTGTCAAATTAACATGACAATTTTGTTTAGTCCGATAAAAAATAGAATTTGGTTTACACAGGGCATTCTTTGGGTGAGGCCATTTGAAAGTACTATATATTATCTTTTTATTTTACTAATAGTCGGTTGGAAATGTTTAAATTGACACTAAACACTTAGAAAACGTTTTTTTTCGGGCCCAAAATCCGGATACATAAAAATAAACCGTTGGCCAGAAGTCTTTATAAAAAATTCATCCGGGGTGCCCAAAATAAGAGCGCGTGTGACGTATACATACATGCGTTGGTGTTACACTTGGCGTAGGTTTTTTTTACAGCTCCCGAGTCATTATCTGAATATGTATAAATACAAAGATATTATGTAAGTTCCGACTGAAAAAGGTGATATTGGGAATAGGTTATAATTACGTTGGCGTAAAACTAAGCGTTATCATCGTGTATGCTTTTGTAATTTGCATCTATTATTTTTCGTTTGTTTTTCCTTGCAGCTTACTGAAACGTTTTTGAGAATAAATGGATGTAATAATTGAGGTATTTATGCGATAAATTAGATACTTTTTCGTAAGAAAAATAAGTATAAAACCCTGTCGGTCAAGAAAATGAACAAAAACATAACTTTCGGTCCAATTTCTTATCTAATTTAGAGAATAATCTACTTCATCCTGTGTTGAGTACAAAATCACCGGATGCTGGAAAAAATCTAAACACTCTGGAACGGTTTATTTGTTACAAACACAACAAAGAATATCTACAATTGACGTTATCAGCAAAAACAAAATCTAAAATTAGAAAATATATCAAAGAATAAATGCATCGAAAAAGTTATCAGCTGTAGTTATTTTTTCATTTAATTTTTGTTACAAAAGGACGATGTCTGAACCAAAATTGGATATAAAAAGACGATGAAAGACAATCGGTAGAAGGAAACACTGTGAATAAAATATAAAATAAATAAAACAACACTGGAGGCAGTGCTAATACGGATTATAGTTATTTATTTTCAATTGCAGAACAAAATAATCTCGCTTTATACAAGCCTCCAATGCCGTCAAAGCAACTTGTCGGCTCATCAAAGTAGCTTGTCGGCACGTCAAAGCAGCTTGTCGGCACATCAAAGCAGCTGCAAATCAAAGCAACTTGTCGGCACATCTGGGAATTCTGTTTTTATATTTCCGCAATTCAAAAAGGAATTCAGAAGGAATGCGAGATCATTAACACCATGAAAAAAGAAAGCTTCAATACCTGGGTCACATAATGAGAGGACAGAAATACACACTTCTCCAACTGATAGTCCAGAAAAAGATTAGTGGAAAGCGGAGCATTAGTAGACGCCGTGTGTCCTGACTAAAGAATCTGAGGGATTGGTTTAACTGTAGCAATGTTCAACTTTTCAGAGCTGCAGTCAACGAGGTCACGATTGCTGTGATGATAGCAAACCTCCGATAGGAGATGCACTATAAGAACTACTAGGTGAGACTGTGCTTGAAGCTTCCTTGAAAGATACAGACACAACACACAACCGCAGCTGGATGCTCTGGACATGGACATCGTAAATGCTTTATCTATCTTATGACAAGCAAATCGAGTCAAACTGATCAGGTTGGATGGAACTAAATGTTTCGTCCTTCTTCAGTGCTTCATAACCAACTCTGGTAGAAAATGGGTCAAGGAAGGATCAAAAGGAGTGTTCTAGAGTTAGTTACAGAAAGCAAACCTTTCTCGTAAAGTGCAGAAATACCTTGATGGTACTTTTTTGACATCTCACGTTATTTAAGAAGCTTCAATAGAATCAGTTTATACACTGGTCTGCCAAAAAGAAAGTGTTCACCAAGTTTCATAAAATAAAATCATTTTTTACACTTCTATATATTTCTCTGAAACAGTGTCACAAAATTTATTATAAAAATAATGACGAATATATGTCGTATAAAATATCTAATAAATGTTCTACCTGATTTTTATGTCCTCCAGTGGGCAGTCCAAAATATCGATTAACGAAATAACATTGTAATCTTGTACGTAACTCATTAAATGAATCCTTAAATATGTGGTTCACCTTTCGCAAACAATCCATTCTAGTTTGAAGTAAGGCAAAGAGAGGTAGCCATAAATCTAAATTGTTTCCTTTGGCTGAAGTTATTGTGCGCCCACTAGTCCATCGTAAAATAAAATAATTGGTTGATCTTTGAACTTTCCTAATTGAAAATGTAACTATTTTTTATCAAAATTTTCTACCTACGATCCAAATGAAATTACCGATTCAAGTCTAATATGTCTGGCTTCAGTTTAGGATATGATGATACAATCATCATCGATTTGGTCCATTTCTATAATAATGTCGCTATTATACTATGCAAGTCTCGTTTGGGAGAAGAAATAATAAAAGAATTAAACATGCTAAAGCCCCAATGACTGATATATTTGAAAATGACATTAGTAGCCCCTCTTTATACGTCAAATTAGTTTGCAGTTTGCAACGAATTCCCAACTTGCATCGTGGGTTGCTTACTTTGAATGTTTCCCCTCGTAAGTGTTAGATATCGATTAGGTCAAAGTCTAAACACTCTAAACCACGCCCACTAGTACTAAATTTTCTACCTCGCCTCTCACCGCTGGCCCTCTCACAAGCTTTGGATGGTACATAGCGGAGCCTTAAGGATAGGAAGAAGAAAGTGACATCTGGACCAGCATCACATTTGCGAACTATTTCATTAGTTTTAATGTAGTTTGTCGACACCTGGCAGCATCCGTCGACATTTTATTCGATCTAATACACGTACGAGGAAGACAACTCAGTTGCAGCATTATAATAATTTGTTGTTGATCGGTGCCGTGCAAATTGGCCTATATTAAGAGCCGGTAAATACGTAATGATAAGTAAAACGAGCAAATAACTTCTACTAGAACGAGATAACATGCAATCTGATATTAGCGTATGATACGTAATCGGTGTTATTAAAAAAAAACTTCTTTTATGTTGCTAGCTTTAAGTGAAATTATTTTTTCAACAGCTGTTCGGACAGGGGAAAAAATTGTTAGTACCTATTTTTGAAATTATGTAGTTCAGATATTTACCGAAGAAAAGCGGAAATATTGTTACTACCTACCAATAAAATGCTCTCGATAAGTTCAGTTAATTAGGCACTGTAGAGAAGCGTTTCTTCTTTTAAAGAAGCGGAACACTTTCCATTTTCAGATAGTCGAGGACTTCATCAGACTTTCTTCTAGATTATCAGTGGAAAGAAATGTTCCGATGGATATAGACAGAATCCACGATTATTCTGCACTCTTTATCTCGTATCAGGAACATCTATACGCCTCACTCTACAGTGGTATACTTTTTATGTTTTTGATGGATAGCTGACCTCCCCATTCGGATTCGAAATCCAGACTGAGTTCACTAGTTTCTCTTCTCGCATCCTTAGAATGCTTATGTCCCGGCATTTTCGCGCTCGCGCAACAGGCTGAGTGGGGGATATGAACTTCTCACAACTCCGCAAGTTGTACCCAGCATCATCCTGTTATATAAACTCAGGACTCCACGTCCTTTTCGATGAGCCATAAAAAGAACTAATTTTGTTAAAGAAAAATGTAAAAAGTTTGAGATTATCTCGACAAAATTTGTTGCTACATACATTAACAACATTAAGCTGGATTACAGATTACGTTTTGATCGTCAAAGCTTTTTCTAGTGACGTAACTCTTTATTAACTGATAGTACGCGCGTATTTTCCTCTTCAAACACTCGAAAAATGATATATTTACACAGGATAAGCGCATATGAATTTAAGTACAATAAAAAATACTTCCTGAACTTACGATTCCACTTTTTTTAAACCTTTAATTCCGATTGTAATTTAGAATCGCCCTGTATGCTTCCTGGCTGGACAGTGAACCTGAAAATACCTGTTCGGATTATTGATTCATATGTTTTCATTACCCTGAACCTGATGGAGTCATCTTGCGCACTTCCATTCATAATTTTCAATGGATAAAGTGGATCATCCTGATGATTCCATTTCAGATACGGTTTTACAACTTGACTTTTATATTTTCTACACTGGATTATTTATGAAAAAAAGGATACATGCTTGAAAGTATTGAGAAAACTCATTTTATTCAACCTTAAATGATAATTTTTTTCATAAAATTAGTATTAACGAACTAGGAAATACATTTAAAAAATATAATGGCCTAATTTTTTTTTAATAATATAATTTCTATTGATAAAAACTACTTTGATGAATTTTTTCAAATTTTTAGACTACGTGCCACATGTCTAAAAACTGAATTTTACATTTTTTCGATTATCATATGGATATTTTCATATAGAAAAAAAACTTTTAATGATCTTACATTGAATATTTCGACTTTGACACTTGAAATCCTACTAAATAAATTTTTGATTAACTGAGATAATTTTGGAAATCCCTCCCTCATCACACAAGAATTTCCAGGACTAAATTGACCCTCAATATTTAATATGTATAATATTGATTTGTTCATTTTTAAACGAGCTATTAATTTTAATGATATAATAAAGAAGTTTATGTCCTTAGTACCCGAATTCGTGAAAAATTCTTAGAAGTATGTGTTCTGAAAGTTCCAAAAGGGGTGGGGGTAGAATTGGAGGGTTGGATATTGATATTTTACGATTTGTGACTGAAATATTGATCCTATCGGAAAATGTATAATGTAAAAGTTATAGATAATTAAAAAATCTAAATCTTTTGTATTGATCATTTTCAATATCACCTCAAAATTATCGAGAAAAACGCTAAAAACCTTTTTTTTCGTTTTTAATTTTTATCTCCTGCAAAAATAACTTTTTTTAATGAAACTTGGTGAAAATGTCCTTTTTGGTATTTTAAATAAACTGTAATTTTTTCAAAGCAAAATATTTATTTTTCCATTTGATATGAATTTAAATTATCATTTTTATCGACAATTTTGAGGTTATGTTGAAAAATTATTAATACAAAAGTTTTAGATATTTTAATTATCTACAACTTTTACGTTAAACTTTTTTCGATACAGGATACATATTTTAGTCACAAATCGTAAAAAACCAATATCCAACCCTCAAATTGTATATTTAGCTACCCCCACCCCCTCTCCGAAGCTTTTACTCAGTCGTCTTAATTTTTTTATAATTTTCCCTAAATTGTCCGACCATCCACAATTTGGTTTTGTTTAAAAAATGATCAAGTGCTTTAAAAAAGCTTTTCCTCCGATGACGTCATTCCTATTATCATATAACAACTGATATTATACACGTAAATATTTTATAGGGCAAACACTTCACGGCTAATCTAAATCCATCGGCGTTTTAGAATAAAAATACCCGTTATAATATCGATTTTCCCGGCGTTTTCCCCGAGGTATGACGTCACTCCGTCGGTACGCCATTCATAAAGCCGATTGACGCAACTAGTGAATGAAAATTTACACAACGGGCTTTAGTCGAGCATTTAAAAGATTCCACAATAACGTATCTCGCGCGTAATATGTTTGTTATCTATATGGAATAAAAAAACATTATTTGAGCTTGAGCGATTGTATCAATTTGTGCAATTTTGTGTCTCTAGATGTCTTCATCAAAGTCTTCGCCTTTCTAGGACAAATATTATGTAATATTTGTTTATTAATAAAGACGATTTATTATTATTATTAAAGTCGTCAAGGGTGGGAATATTTCTCCCTTTTGATTAAGCTTTAAAAACCAAATCCTGATTACGGAAATAATTATCCAAATAATGAACCATAATGAGAGATATTTTCATAAAAATCCACTTCAATTTTGATGAGAAAGCGTGCTAAATGGGGTGAAAAATTGGGAAAATACTAAAAAGGTGTGAAAAATTAAGACAAAGCCTATAATCGATGTTTTTTTTTTCAACAGTAAAAACACAAGAGCTTTTTTTTTATCGGATAAATTTCTCTTTGTATCGAAACATTTTGCAAATCAGTAATTTTATCAAATGTCAGTTTTTAGAGTAAAATTACTGAGGGAAAAATGTTGAGATAAAAAGAAATTTATCTAAATTAACGACAGAATATAAGAATAAAAAACAGAAACTTTATTTTTGTTGAACAATTAATAATTTAGCAGAACAATTAATTAAAGGAACAGTTATTAAAAATACAATTATTATAGGTTGGTTGGATTGGTGTAATTATTTTAATATTTTCTTCTCGGGTCTCTATATATGTCGTATTTTCATTTTCTCTTAAATTACTAACAAGATTTTCGTGATAATAATCACTGACAATGTATTAAAATTCAAAAATTTGACGGACTATTCATTGATATTTTTTGCAGTTTTGCCAGCTCTTACACTTAATTGCTATGAAATTATAACTAAAGTTGACAAATAAAGTGACGTCCGCTTACTAGATATTGAGGAAGAGAAGTTTTTATCGCGATAAAAAAGGATGCACATTTTTTATCGATGTCAAATTGACAAAAGCAATTTCAAGTATATGACGTTTTAACATTGGAATTAATTTATCATTCAAAAATAAATCTAAATGACAGATATTTTCGGAAAAATATTTAATATAATATAATAATCGAGCCAAAACGTTTTTTTTTTTGTTGAAAAATGGAATAATAAATGATTATACATTTCTCAAACTTTTAGAAAAAACTGTGTTTGGATTTTTCTAAATAGAAAAATATTTATTTAGCTCTAAAAATAAAAAAGGATCTATCTGTCCTTAATTTTAGACTATTTTATGACATGTTTAACTGTCAACGATGATAAATCGTAAACTTTTTTATTGTTATCGATTTTTAGAATCATTTTTATTCCGTCAGAATCGACCTTGTTTAAAGGGTATGAGTCCATCAAAACTATTATGGATATTTATAGTAACGCCTGCATATTTTATGTTATTTATTTTTAGTCGCATTTTCGATCTATAAAAAAGATAATAAATAGTATATAATGATTTCCCGTGCAGAAAGTGATTGACCGGGAAAAGTTTTCAAAGCATATTTTTGTAATTTACGGCATAGTAAAAACTTGTAGAAACGAAAATGTCACAGAAATATCGCTTATTCCACATTACATGCATTTAAATGCAACAAGTGAGGAGAAAAATCGATAAATTAACCTTTTTTAGTGAATGAATGTTAAATACAATTTTTCATGAAAAAAAATTATTCGGAGGAATAATTGCTCAAAGTCTTTTCTCTTTAAATTTTTTTCAAAAATCAATACTTTTCACGCTGTTGACCAAAAATTGAAAATGTCTTATAAAAAACAAAAATTTAGCTCAACTTTAACAGTCCAAAACTTTAAAAATAATTATCCTATAGGGCTAAAAATTACTGGACAATTTTTCCAGATATTTACGCTAGAACGATCCAGTTTCTTTAAACGCCCATTTTTGAATTGCCATATATCTTCCTTCGTATTAATCGGAGAAAAATAAAAAAAAAATCATTTTAATTGTTAGGCCATAAAATTAGTTCATATTAATTTTTACGTAATACTAACAGATTTTCGGCTATATTTAAAAAACTTTTATAAATGTACGATTTTTGTGGTGAAAATCGTAATTTTCTACGCCCTATAACTCGAGAGGGGTTTATTTTCATGAAAATTTGTATTTAACATTAATTCATTAAAAAAGAATAATTTAATTTTTTTCACCTCATTTTTTGATTTTTATAACATTATTTGCCCAAACAATTTGATTATATTATTTATAAGATATCAAAATAATAATACCGGATGTCCCAGAAGTTTCTGACCCATCAGAAATTCGATAATTAAATAATTATAGAAAATAACATAAAAACTTGGAAAATGTATACCAAATTTTACTAAAAAACTAAAAAACATAATAAATTATCTAATGGTAGATGTCTACACAACTGCCGATCTTTAAAAATCAAATAACTCGCTTATTTTTCATCTAAACTTCAACATATTATACATTTTCGGAAAGGGAAAGAGTTCACCTTTCAGATAGAATAAAAATATATAGGGTGTGTCGTTAAAAAAATCGACGTTATTTGCATTTGAAAAAGACCGTTTTTTTAAAACACCCTATATAAGATTTTACTAAATAAACATTTATACTGAAAAAAACTTTATCTAAAAAGAAACTGTTCAGAGAAAACCGCACCTCCCTATCGTTTCTGAGTTCCGAGATATATGCAGTTGAAATGGGTCAGAAATTTTTCGGACATTTAGTTTAAGTTTATTATTAAATAAATATGTTATAATACAATAATTGCCTGATCCAAATTTCCATAATAACCTATTGATATCCAAAAAGCTAAATTTTCCTTATTGAAAAACGCTTAAAAAAGGACCCAGATAGCGAAATAGCAGCTGCAACGAAAAACGCATTCCGCCAGGAAATGGACAATATCAACCCTCCTCTCGCTTCTCTATCCTACCGCTGTAATGCGATGACGTCAATTCATTCATGGAAAACCTCCCCTACGCTCGTTGAAGCGACGCACCCCGATCGATACGCCCTGAATGTCGAGTTCATGGTATATCTGCAAGGATACTCCGGACTATTTCTGGAATTGGAAGTTCGATATCGTTCTGCTATAGGGACATTCGCGTAATTTTCGTCAATGTTTGACATTGATTCGTTACTTACAATTTTGACAACTTTTTCATCAATATACTGTTACAAATTATCAAATACTATTAAACGAGCAAGGTTTGTATGTATGTGTGTCCGGAGGATCTCAAAATCCACTCGTCAGAATTCAATGAAACTTTCAGGGTAGACTAATTCCTATCTAAATCGGCAAAAAATGCAGGTCTCATGTCTGTGAAGATTCGATCTTCCGAGATATTTACAAGAAAAGTTCAGCTTTTAGTTTATTTCTTAGCAACGGCAGACAACACAAAGATAATATAACCTGTTTCTATAGTAAATTTTTTATTATACAGGGTGGGCCACGCTCAACGGGACGGAGCTTACTGGGAAAACGAAAAATGTTATGAAAAAGTTATTTGGCAGGAGTACGTAGGTTAGTGACGACTACATTTCTAACTTAGTTAGGCATATACAGGGTGTTCCAAAAAAGCGTGATATATCAAAGTTATGTTTTTTTTAATGGAACAACCTGTATTTTATTTTATTTTTGAAGTATATTGAACAAAATAATGTCACTTTATTCAGGGCTCCCTATACCCATTCTTGATAGTTTTCGATTTAAATGACTTTTTTTGCGAAATTAATATGGTTTAAATACATTCATTACACTTCGTCCCATAAAAATTAACTAACGCATTTTTGTTTATTAATTGCCAATTAGGAAGGCCATCGATACGAATTATTGTAATGTAAAGTTTATTTACAGGGTGTTGTTAATTGAGAGTTTCATGACAATACAATATTTTATACGATTACTGCGTTATTCTAAATGGGACACCCTGTATTTTGTTATTGTAATAAAAGGGTAAAACAATTCCCTTTCAAATTACTACAAGGTTCCCTATACCAATATCCACCAATTTCAGACTTATTTGCATTATTTTACCTGCATCAATAAAAATCGGTAATTTTATAACACGTTTTTATTAAGTAAGCTATGAAATAGACAAAACAAATAACTTTACAACAAATGTTCAAAATGGTGCCCATTTTGTTCAATACATAATCGGACTCTCTTCTCAAAATTTTTTTTTACACTTCTTAACATTTCTGGCGTTACGGTTGCAAACGCTTCACGGATACGAATTTTCATATCTTGGGCAGTCGTGGGTGGAAATTTTTAATGTACCCCCACCCCATAAAAAGAAGTCCATGTTGGTTAAACAGGGAGATCTAGGGGGCCAATTGTTAGGACTATCTTTACCAATCCACTTTTCCGGAAATTTTCGATTTAAATATGATCTTACAATGAAAGAAAAATGTGCGGGAGCACCATCGAGCTGTACCCACGTTCTGCTTCTTACATTCAAATGGATATTTTCTAACAGAACAGAAAAATCTCTCTGAAGGAATCTGGAAAACTTACGTCCATTTAAAATGCCATTAAAAAAATACGGTCCCACAACATATTCTCCTATTAATCCTCCATAAACGTTTAAAGACCATCGGTTTTGACGATCTATCGTTCTAAATTCTTTTTTATTTTCGGTACTGTAATAGTGAAAGTTGTGTCTATTCACTAGTCCACTATTATGGAACGTAGATTCGTCTGTGAATAATATTTTATCAAAAAAGAATTCGTCTTCTCCCGCTTTTTCGAGAAACCATAAACAAAATTCCAATCTACGGTGAAAATCCGTTCCATACAAATGTTGGTGCATCTGAATGTGGTATGGACGGTAACAATGATTTTTAATAATTCTTCTGATACTAGTCCGACTTATTTCCAATTCCCTGGCCATAACTCTTGTGCTAGTGTTTGGTTTTTCAATAAGTGATTGGAGAACTTCCAACTCTGTATTTTCGTTGCGAGTTACGAGCTTTCTAATATCTCGTTTTTTGTTTCACGAAACCTTGCTAGCAGCCTTTCAAATACCTCTTTGCGAGGATGATCTTTTAAGGGATATCTCTCGGCATAAACTCGTGATGCTAATAGACAGTTTTGAAAACATTCTCCGAGTATGAAAATCATATTAACTCTATCTTCAACTGTATATTCTTTCATTTTGTATCTGAACGACAGCTAATAACACGGTAAAAATTAAACTATTGTCACAGTTTGACAGCAAACTAGTGTTTTGTCTATTTCATAGCTTACTTAATAAAAACGTGTTATAAAATTACCGATTTTTATTGATGCAGGTAAAATAATGCAAATAAGTCTGAAATTGGTGGATATTGGTATAGGGAACCTTGTAGTAATTTGAAAGGGAATTGTTTTACCCTTTTATTACAATAACAAAATACAGGGTGTCCCATTTAGAATAACGCAGTAATCGTATAAAATATTGTATTGTCATGAAACTCTCAATTAACAACACCCTGTAAATAAACTTTACATTACAATAATTCGTATCGATGGCCTTCCTAATTGGCAATTAATAAACAAAAATGCGTTAGTTAATTTTTATGGGACGAAGTGTAATGAATGTATTTAAACCATATTAATTTCGCAAAAAAAGTCATTTAAATCGAAAACTATCAAGAATGGGTATAGGGAGCCCTTAATAAAGTAACATTATTTTGTTCAATATACTTCAAAAATAAAATAAAATACAGGTTGTTCCATTAAAAAAAACATCACTTTGATATATCACGCTTTTTTGGAACACCCTGTATATGTCTAACTAATTTAGAAATGTAGTCGTCACTAACCTACGTACTCCTGCCAAATAACTTTTTCATAACATTTTTCGTTTTCCCAGTAAGCTCCGTCCCGTTGAGCGTGGCCCACCCTGTATATTTTGTTATGTCATTTTGAAAACGACTTTCATTCAAGAAAGTCAAAACGTCAATTAAAGCCCCCTTTTTCTTTAAAATAAGTGGTTTTATTTCCATTAGAAGAGAAACTGATAAATATTAGTTTAATTTGTCTGTTTTTGGCATTGTAAAAAGTAGTTAATGGTCAATCATCGATCATCGATATAAATCACATCATATTTTTGTGCGAGGGGTGTGCCAAAGCAACGTTGAGTAACGTAGTCGCTATACATAATGTTGGTCTAACAGTGGCCGGCGAAAACGTTGGTGGGGTGCTGATGGAAAATCGTCAGAAGAAAATAATATAATAATATAAAGCCTTTTTTAAACGTATAACTAATAACTTAGACAGGAAGAAAATATTACTTATAAAAGTTAATATTGTAATCACAACAAATTTAAAGTATTTACTGGCATTTTAACGTAGAATAATTCGAAATTATATAAAAAGTATATCAAAAATTTTCTTTTAATCTCTAGAATAAGATGTTATTAGTCAAAATAAAATAAAATCAATCATTTTTTTAATTTTGTAAAAATGTAGGTTAAGAAATGTCAAATTTTCATCTAACAAGCTATGACTTTGTACTTTATAAAAAAAATTTCGCGTGTCAAAGCGAGGCTTTTTACCAAAATCTTTTGAAGAGTTCACGTCGCTCCCTATCATAAAAACAAAAGAAAAACTCAAAACAACGCGATTTAAAAGAATAAATTGTTACCTGTCAGAAAAAGTGAGATTAATGAAAAATAAAAATAAATCAAGAAAAAAAATAATCTTAAAAGGTGGCTTTTTCCAAAATTATCCATCCTATCCTGTGTTCCTGTTTGGACACCTCCAGTCCCAGCTGTATTCCTGTATAAAAATATCCAGATCCAACTATATTCGGCGTAAAAATATCCATCCTGTTTCCTGATTTTGGTGTTATATGGGAAAACGATTTTATAGAATCCCATATATTTGAACAACTAAAATGAGAACGAAAAGCTTAAATTGAATAAAAGGTACCATTTTAATTACTAAATATCGATATTTAAAAAGTTTAAACTATAAAAGGCCACAATAATAAAGTTAGATTGAAAACAATCTAACCCTATAAAAGTTTAATTATGTTAGGTTATAAAGTAATTCTGTGAATAAGGTAAGAAGTTTAAGAAAATTTCGTATCACACTTGCAAATATTATTTTAATAAAAACTACACTTACCGTATTCCACCAAACAATTGTTCCTGTATAGATAAAGTTTATCGTTAATTTTTTTTTAATAAATGTTTATAATTTTTCAATGCGTTCGTTGTCATTGACTTTTATAAAAATCTAACCTCTTAGAGTACCGTACTACCTGAGATTGAGATTGTCTATACTTTCCTACGTAATAAAGACAGATGACGCCCAACAACAACAACAACAATATTTATAAAACATATTCTGTCTAAATTTACGAAAGAAGGTAAAATAAAAATTAATAATAAATAAAAAGAAAAATCACATACCATTATAATATATAGGGATACTCACTCCCAAGACAAACAAATTCAGTGCGTTGAAACGATTATTTAACATATTTTTCCAATACAAACGCATACCTACATAACTTTTCTACAAATGCCCATTTATAACCAGAATAAGCCTGAACAGTATTAAAAAAGGAAAAAATGTTCATTTGACGGACATAAATAATTTGCTTGTCAAATGACAGCCATTTCATAAATTCAAAATTGAAAATACAACGTTGCCAATTCAATTTATTTCAGAAATCATGGATTTAGGTAAATATTTAATGGAACGTTGAGTAACACTGTTAAAATGGACACTTGTCAAAATGTGCTAAAAATATGTGTGGTTTTAATCATTTGTTAAATTTAATATATTTTCGCGCAAATATCATTTTGGCGAAGAACATCGTGACTTTTTTTTTTTAAATGAAAAATGTAAATATTTCTTATCGTTATACACAATGCATGGTAGAATCAAAAAATTTTGTAGGTCCAGATATTTTAATTTGATGTGAGCAATCGCTCTTAATGTTACAAGTTAAGCGTCTCAAGATCTTTCTGGGGATATAAAATTACTCCCAAATAAAATTTCATATTGAAGATTAACTCATAAAAAAGAACTATTTGAAAGGATTTAAAAATTCACCAAGGTGAATAATGTGAAATTGAATTAATAAAACAAACCATTTTTAGTCTGGATTGTTCTTCGCGCTACAAGAAAACGTTAATAAACACATAAAAATGTGCATGTCTACGTTTAACACACTTTTTTGAAAAATTACAAGTTTCCTACAAGCCCAAATATTTTCTTTCTTGATGTAGATCCACAAATTTAGAAATCGACCACCATACACTCCGGCGTCTATTGATAGTATCCTCGAACTATTACGAACAAGTGATCAATCCTGAAGGAATCCCAAACATCTGATTCGTAATTTTTGAAACTGACTCGACGGTATATTTTTGGAATTACATAATTTTTCTCTCTCTCTTCAGACGTCATTACTAGATCATGAGTGAGTCAGACTCCCGTAAAATCTTGGCCAGCTGATCGGTGGTGGATATTTTTGTACTCTGATGTTGTTTTTATTTTTATAAAAGCGCTTACAGATGTTTTTTTATAGTTAACTTGTTTTGCTTCGAGTTACGTAGGTGATGTATTTTTAAAAAATGCGTTTTTCTACGATTTCGAAAATGGTTGATTTAAACTGAAGGGAAAATTGGTGATAGTCCTGGAAAAAATACACATAATTCATTAAATACAAATTTAATTACTGTATAAAATGTATAAACAAACAATGTACCTATGTACAATATTTTTACAAAGCAAATCTCCATCATCGTGGTCATCATCTTCAGAAGTTGTGAAATTTGATTCGTCAGCAGAGCATCCCATCTATTCATTTAAACCATACTTATCACGAGAATTATCAGAAGAAAGCAACAGTTGCAAGGTTTCTGGTGACAAACTTTTTCGAATATTTCCTGCTCATATTCGATGTCTGAAATTAAAAGGAATCGATTGAAAATGTCTTGTATGGTCACTTTTCTTGACTTTTTTTCGAGCAAAACATTCGCGATATTTTTTAATGTCTTTGTTATGGCCTCCTAGCGCGTCTTCTGACATTTCTCCAAAAATGTTATGGGTGTATGTAACACGTCATGCAACTTTCAGTTCCCAAAACCAGGTTCGCAGCTTTGCGCAGGAAGTTTTTATTGATTTTGAATCTTTGTAACACTCCATACTGCACAAAAATTCTGAAATCTCTTGGGATCATAACTATTTTCATTCTTTATTTTAGGTTATGACATTCACACGCGTCTTTGGAAAGTACACACTCAACACTCTTCTAAACATACAATATAGAACATTTCGAACAATTTCTTTATATGGAAGTGATCTACGTAGCTTCGACGTTATCATCCATTAAACAATTTTGAAATCGGCGGCGTGTAACAGACAATTTATCACTGGACGCGAGTTGAATATTTTGGAGCAGGAAATCACTTCGAACCTCCCTCAAAAAAAGGTTACGTTCAGACTATCGTAATCTGAATACCTGGCAGCTACAAACCGGTTTTAGTGAGGCATGGGGTGCAGGGACATCCATTGTATGCAATACAATTAATAAAATTCGAAAATGAGAGAGTTCATTTTACAGAATATACTATTCTGTAGTTCATAGTGGCTTTTGGTCCTTGATTGAGTTGCAAGTTCCTAAGTCATTTGCTTACTTAGTTTATTTATTTATTTAGTTCTAATTTTAGTACCTCATATATAGCTAATTGTTTTAAAAAGTAATAAAATGAGTGTGGTAGACTTACTTTTTTCTCGAACCGTAACATTTTCAAAAAAATCCGAAAAAAAATTATTTAAAATTTTTGATTCTGATTTTCGTTATTAAATAATAATTTTTCGAACAGAACAATACCCAATACCAACAATTATAAATACATATTGTTTTTAAATGAAAAAATATTTAAATATGGCTTTTTTATCGGCACCAATAAAAACGGAAGTGATAAGCACATGATCCGATTGACTCGAGGCTAGTAATGTTTATCGAATACATATTGAAAGGTTAGAACAAATCCGTATTTTAGTATAAAGTTTTGGTGCACTAGAAAAATGTAAAATGGTATTTGTGAAATTGTTAAGATGAAGAAAATTTACGTTTGTTTTGTGACCAACATTAGGACCGATAAAAATGAGCTGGATAATCAGGTAACATTTGTAGGTAACTATTTTAGTATTGATTAACCATTGTTTAAAATATTAAATGTTAATATTCGTATCACTACAATATGAAAAGAAAAAAATACAGGAAATAACGGGATGCAGGTGATGGTAAATGTAAATATACATTCGACTTGTTTTTTACATTGAAATACAGTAAAATAATTGTATCATTTGTTTCTAACAATGGCACAAAATGTAAAATATAGTTTAAATTACTAGTTTTCGACTATTTCACCGATTTCCCGTTAATGCATAATTACCGGAAAATTGCTCGTCAACAATTGCTCGTCAACAATTGCTCTTCAACCATTGCTCGTCCACAATTGCTCTTCAACAATTGCTCGTCAACAATTGCTCGTCAACAATTGCTCTTCAACAATGGCTCGTCAACAATTGCTCGTCAACATTGCTCTTCAACAATTTCTCGTCAACAATTGCTCGCCCACAATTGCTCATCAAGCAAGTTGCTCGCCAACAATTGTAGAAATGTAGAGTCATCATATATTTGCAGGACAACGTCAAAAGCAAAGGTCCTATGTGAACATTCAGTCTGTTATTCTTCAGTTCGTGATAGTGTTCAGTGTGTTATAAGTTTGTCTTTCTCGAGAAGGGAAAATGGAAGTTGCTGAATAATGACATCTATAGATATATCAAAGACAAAGAAAACAGTAAGTGAGAAACCTAACCTGACCTGACTAGATATTTGTTGTTTTAGGAACTGTAGGATTTAAATCATGTTCTTAATCTTAATAAACTATATAATATATGTATATGTTTTGCAATAAACTTGTTTCTTAATCTATATGCATGTTAAAAAGAACTAAAACACCCTGCCACGCAATTGGCGAGCAACTTTCCTGGTGAGCAATTGTTGGCGAGCAACTGTGGACGAGCAACTGTGGGCGAGCAATTATTGGCGAGCAAAATTCCGCACACGCCAATATATATCATAACTTAACGATTTTTGTCATTCGCCAGTTTGGAATTAATTCTAACTTAAAATTTGATAAACTTTAAACAGAAAACTAAAACGCTGAATCTTTATCTCTTGTGCTTTTTACACTGTAACATTTATTGAATATGTAATAGTAATAAAATAGTATAAAGTACAACAAGCGCGAAATGATAAGCTAAAACCTTTAAGAAAGAAGGAAAATGGGAGTAGTGAAAACAATTTCCATAAAAATGCACATTACATTGAAGCATCTTTTCATAGAATCAAACACGCAGTATCATTCGCATGAAAAATACTCTAAAGTCAATTAATTAACATTGTTTTTTCCTGGAACTGCCGATATTAGCCAGAGATAGTCGACGTTAACAACATGCTCAGTTCAATTGATGGTAAACCTATAAAATCAAATTCCAATTAAATGGTTTTCAGGAAACTGCAATAAAATTATTGTTATAGAAGAGGACAATCCGTCAATCGAGTTTAAAATATTCAAAGCATTCTCAAAAGAGAAAAGAAGGCTTTTCCAAATCAGAGAAAACGGAGTCTTAGGTTTTAAAGTGCGGACCAAAAAGGGTGGATTACCTGTCACCAGAAAAAGTCCTATAATCATATATATAATTTAAGCACCTTTATGATGGCGCATTTTGAATGGAAAAAATATTAGCTCAGGTAATTTGACAATGAAAAAGTTTATACTCATTTCTTAAGAAAATATTAATTAACATTATTACACGGAGAAAAAATGTACCCTTGTGATTTTCCCAGAGTGTATTGTTATTCTCTGGACTTTTCTTTTCGTCTTCATGTCCTTAATTTTTCCTGTGAATTCAACACTATTGATTTTCGCTATTTGAAACTCTTTTTTTCATGAATATATAAATGGATGGATGTGTGGAATGGTGTCAGGAAATTCTATTTCCAGTTCTTTTTCTGACGATTTTTTAGGCTTTTTCGGAAATATCTCGAGCCTTCCTATTACAGGCGTTGGATATAATCCTATTGTTGGTCCTAGAAGCATCGAAGAATGTTTACGCGATATATGACATACGACATATGACAGAAGCAAATGGATCAAGTGTGCCCATACAAAAAACAAGTTCTAAAAATGTATGGGAATGAAATTAAACTGTCAAATATTAGAGTAACAACTCAAAACGCCGAACGGCAGCATTTAATCTGATATTGCGCTGAATGGATATCACCAGATCAGCAAACACAATCTCAGATAGACCAGATCCTAATAAATAAAAGAAGACAATCTTCAAAAAATGATGTAAGATCTTATAGAAGAGCCTGCGCAGACTCATGCCACGAAAATAAAACTAAAAACAATAAGCCACAACCTCAAAAATGAACAAAAAAAATGGGACACTGAAAAATTAAAGGATACGACATACAAGTAGTAGCGGAAAAGTGATAGGTAAAAAGAAGAAGGAGAGCAGAAAAAAATGCTACAATACCGAATGCCAAAAAATAGTTCACAGAAAAGCGGAAGCTAGGTTAGAATGGATGAGCAAATAAACCAGAAGATAGAGAAAAATATCAAACACTAAGGAAAGAGAGCAAGAAAATAATCAGAAAAAGAAAAAGGCAATGGATGGACCTATGGATACAGGAAATACAGAACGAGAAATGGAGCAGGAATTCAAAAGACTTTTATAAAAAAAATAAAAGAAAATAATAGGACTTTCAAAAACAAATTAAAAGGAATAAAGAACAAACAAGGAAAAATTGTGGAAGACGAAAAACAATACAAAGAAATATGAACAACATACCTACTTTAAGGAATTACTAAATGAACCAGTGATAGAAGATGAAACAGGAGAAGAAGCAGAAGAATAAATTATTACACAAGAACCAACATTAAAGGAAGTAAGAGACATTATCAAGAGAGGTGGTAACGTAAAAGCACCTGGGAAGGATGGAATAAATTTAGAACTGATAAAACACGGAGGAGACATGTTACATGAAAGAATACATAAATTGGTTAAGAAAATATGGGAAGAGGAAAAAATACCAAACGAATGGGAAACTGGACAAATTATAACGATACACAAAAAAGGAGACCAGCAAGAATGTAAGAACTACAGAGACATTACACTATTAAACGTAGCCTATAAAATATTATCAAAGGTAATACCACGAGTCCTCCAAATTTTATCGATGAAATTTTTGGTTTTCACGAAAACGGCTTTATTTGGAAAAACCACGAAAACAAACTGATTGATTTTATCTCAAATCAGTTTGTTTGAGTGGTTTTGCCTGAAATAAAGGCGTTTGAGTATGGAAACCGAAAATTTGATCTATAAAATTTGACAGGACGAGTGGTATTTGGACAGATTATTTTTTGAATCATTTTGTTTTAAAAACAGAGAAAGACACTTTACACTCAAAAGTTCGATATTTTCTTTTACATTTAAACGCCAAATATTACAAACGTAATATAAGTTGCCTATCTAGTAGTAGGCATTTAAGATTATTTATTAAGAGTAACGTTTAGACGTTTTGACATTATGTCAGTTTTAAACGAATTTATGGATGGAGCTGTGTTGTGTGTTACAATAAACGAATAAAAACAGGTTAGTTTACAAATATATTTTGAAATTTGGGTATTAACATAGATTTGCAATACATTTTACTATAATAATAATTGATAATGCTAAATAAAAATTGTTAAATGTTTACATTTGACATTTCAAAAAAGGTAAACACAGTTTAATCAAAAAACAAAAACGAAGAAGCGGTTTCATCAGTATAAAACACAATGATTGGTTAGGATCCTGAGCTGTTATTGGCTGAAACCACAAAATCTGACTGTTTTGACAGATTAATAAAATAATCATCACTAATACAACGACGACTAGTAACTGAAACTCAAAACATCATAGGGCAATATCAATGTAGATTCATAAGAGGCAGATCAACAACAGATGCAATACATACTATTAAACAAATCATGAAGAAAGCATATGAACATAAGTATGAAATAGAAATGCTATTTTTAGACTTCGAAAAAGCATTTGACTCTCTAAAGAGGTACGAAATTATGAAAGCCTTAAAAGAACAAGGAGTAAGTAAAAAGCTAAGAAACTTAATAGAGATGGCAATGAGACAATCAAAAGTTAGGATTCTGACACAAAAAGGGGAAACGGAAGAATTCGAAATGAACAAAGGTGTATAAGACATATAAGACTGTTCACTGTCAGCTACTTTGTTCAATCTAGCTCTAGAATTCGTTTTAAGGCGCTGAAAATTATGAAGTTCTGAATAGAAAAAATCCAACAGGTGTATTTTTTTCATTCCTTTAAAGGTATTTATTTAAATTGAGCTTTTTAAATTGATGGTTTTATAATATAGGTATTTATTTTCTATTTCTTTTCATACTATTAAACAAATCATGAAGAAAGCATATGAACATAAGTATGAAATAGAAATGCTATTTTTAGACTTCGAAAAAGCATTTGACTCTCTAAAGAGATACGAAATTATGAAAGCCTTAAAAGAACAAGGAGTAAGTAAAAAGCTAAGAAACTTAATAGAGATGGCAATGAGACAATCAAAAGTTAGGATTCTGACACAAAAAGGGGAAACGGAAGAATTCGAAATGAACAAAGGTGTATAAGACATATAAGACTGTTCACTGTCAGCTACTTTGTTCAATCTAGCTCTAGAATTCGTTTTAAGGCGCTGAAAATTATGAAGTTCTGAATAGAAAAAATCCAACAGGTGTATTTTTTTCATTCCTTTAAAGGTATTTATTTAAATTGAGCTTTTTAAATTGATGGTTTTATAATATAGGTATTTATTTTCTATTTCTTTTCATACTATTAAACAAATCATGAAGAAAGCATATGAACATGAGTATGAAATAGAAATGCTATTTTTAGACTTCGAAAAAGCATTTGACTCTCTAAAGAGGTACGAAATTATGAAAGCCTTAAAAGAACAAGGAGTAAGTAAAAAGCTAAGAAACTTAATAGGGATGGCAATGAGACAATCAAAAGTTAGGATTCTGACACAAAAAGGGGAAACGGAAGAATTCGAAATGAACAAAGGTGTATAAGACATATAAGACTGTTCACTGTCAGCTACTTTGTTCAATCTAGCTCTAGAATTCGTTTTAAGGCGCTGAAAATTATGAAGTTCTGAATAGAAAAAATTCAACAGGTGTATTTTTTTCATTCCTTTAAAGGTATTTATTTAAATTGAGCTTTTTAAATTGATGGTTTTATAATATAGGTATTTATTTTCTATTTCTTTTCATACTATTAAACAAATCATGAAGAAAGCATATGAACATAAGTATGAAATAGAAATGCTATTTTTAGACTTCGAAAAAGCATTTGACTCTCTAAAGAGATACGAAATTATGAAAGCCTTAAAAGAACAAGGAGTAAGTAAAAAGCTAAGAAACTTAATAGAGATGGCAATGAGACAATCAAAAGTTAGGATTCTGACACAAAAAGGGGAAACGGAAGAATTCGAAATGAACAAAGGTGTATAAGACATATAAGACTGTTCACTGTCAGCTACTTTGTTCAATCTAGCTCTAGAATTCGTTTTAAGGCGCTGAAAATTATGAAGTTCTGAATAGAAAAAATCCAACAGGTGTATTTTTTTCATTCCTTTAAAGGTATTTATTTAAATTGAGCTTTTTAAATTGATGGTTTTATAATATAGGTATTTATTTTCTATTTCTTTTCATACTATTAAACAAATCATGAAGAAAGCATATGAACATGAGTATGAAATAGAAATGCTATTTTTAGACTTCGAAAAAGCATTTGACTCTCTAAAGAGGTACGAAATTATGAAAGCCTTAAAAGAACAAGGAGTAAGTAAAAAGCTAAGAAACTTAATAGGGATGGCAATGAGACAATCAAAAGTTAGGATTCTGACACAAAAAGGGGAAACGGAAGAATTCGAAATGAACAAAGGTGTATAAGACATATAAGACTGTTCACTGTCAGCTACTTTGTTCAATCTAGCTCTAGAATTCGTTTTAAGGCGCTGAAAATTATGAAGTTCTGAATAGAAAAAATCCAACAGGTGTATTTTTTTCATTCCTTTAAAGGTATTTATTTAAATTGAGCTTTTTAAATTGATGGTTTTATAATATAGGTATTTATTTTCTATTTCTTTTCATACTATTAAACAAATCATGAAGAAAGCATATGAACATGAGTATGAAATAGAAATGCTATTTTTAGACTTCGAAAAAGCATTTGACTCTCTAAAGAGGTACGAAATTATGAAAGCCTTAAAAGAACAAGGAGTAAGTAAAAAGCTAAGAAACTTAATAGGGATGGCAATGAGACAATCAAAAGTTAGGATTCTGACACAAAAAGGGGAAACGGAAGAATTCGAAATGAACAAAGGTGTATAAGACATATAAGACTGTTCACTGTCAGCTACTTTGTTCAATCTAGCTCTAGAATTCGTTTTAAGGCGCTGAAAATTATGAAGTTCTGAATAGAAAAAATTCAACAGGTGTATTTTTTTCATTCCTTTAAAGGTATTTATTTAAATTGAGCTTTTTAAATTGATGGTTTTATAATATAGGTATTTATTTTCTATTTCTTTTCATACTATTAAACAAATCATGAAGAAAGCATATGAACATGAGTATGAAATAGAAATGCTATTTTTAGACTTCGAAAAAGCATTTGACTCTCTAAAGAGGTACGAAATTATGAAAGCCTTAAAAGAACAAGGAGTAAGTAAAAAGCTAAGAAACTTAATAGGGATGGCAATGAGACAATCAAAAGTTAGGATTCTGACACAAAAAGGGGAAACGGAAGAATTCGAAATGAACAAAGGTGTATAAGACATATAAGACTGTTCACTGTCAGCTACTTTGTTCAATCTAGCTCTAGAATTCGTTTTAAGGCGCTGAAAATTATGAAGTTCTGAATAGAAAAAATTCAACAGGTGTATTTTTTTCATTCCTTTAAAGGTATTTATTTAAATTGAGCTTTTTAAATTGATGGTTTTATAATATAGGTATTTATTTTCTATTTCTTTTCATACTATTAAACAAATCATGAAGAAAGCATATGAACATAAGTATGAAATAGAAATGCTATTTTTAGACTTCGAAAAAGCATTTGACTCTCTAAAGAGGTACGAAATTATGAAAGCCTTAAAAGAACAAGGAGTAAGTAAAAAGCTAAGAAACTTAATAGAGATGGCAATGAGACAATCAAAAGTTAGGATTCTGACACAAAAAGGGGAAACGGAAGAATTCGAAATGAACAAAGGTGTATAAGACATATAAGACTGTTCACTGTCAGCTACTTTGTTCAATCTAGCTCTAGAATTCGTTTTAAGGCGCTGAAAATTATGAAGTTCTGAATAGAAAAAATTCAACAGGTGTATTTTTTTCATTCCTTTAAAGGTATTTATTTAAATTGAGCTTTTTAAATTGATGGTTTTATAATATAGGTATTTATTTTCTATTTCTTTTCATACTATTAAACAAATCATGAAGAAAGCATATGAACATAAGTATGAAATAGAAATGCTATTTTTAGACTTCGAAAAAGCATTTGACTCTCTAAAGAGGTACGAAATTATGAAAGCCTTAAAAGAACAAGGAGTAAGTAAAAAGCTAAGAAACTTAATAGAGATGGCAATGAGACAATCAAAAGTTAGGATTCTGACACAAAAAGGGGAAACGGAAGAATTCGAAATGAACAAAGGTGTATAAGACATATAAGACTGTTCACTGTCAGCTACTTTGTTCAATCTAGCTCTAGAATTCGTTTTAAGGCGCTGAAAATTATGAAGTTCTGAATAGAAAAAATTCAACAGGTGTATTTTTTTCATTCCTTTAAAGGTATTTATTTAAATTGAGCTTTTTAAATTGATGGTTTTATAATATAGGTATTTATTTTCTATTTCTTTTCATACTATTAAACAAATCATGAAGAAAGCATATGAACATGAGTATGAAATAGAAATGCTATTTTTAGACTTCGAAAAAGCATTTGACTCTCTAAAGAGGTACGAAATTATGAAAGCCTTAAAAGAACAAGGAGTAAGTAAAAAGCTAAGAAACTTAATAGGGATGGCAATGAGACAATCAAAAGTTAGGATTCTGACACAAAAAGGGGAAACGGAAGAATTCGAAATGAACAAAGGTGTATAAGACATATAAGACTGTTCACTGTCAGCTACTTTGTTCAATCTAGCTCTAGAATTCGTTTTAAGGCGCTGAAAATTATGAAGTTCTGAATAGAAAAAATCCAACAGGTGTATTTTTTTCATTCCTTTAAAGGTATTTATTTAAATTGAGCTTTTTAAATTGATGGTTTTATAATATAGGTATTTATTTTCTATTTCTTTTCATACTATTAAACAAATCATGAAGAAAGCATATGAACATGAGTATGAAATAGAAATGCTATTTTTAGACTTCGAAAAAGCATTTGACTCTCTAAAGAGGTACGAAATTATGAAAGCCTTAAAAGAACAAGGAGTAAGTAAAAAGCTAAGAAACTTAATAGGGATGGCAATGAGACAATCAAAAGTTAGGATTCTGACACAAAAAGGGGAAACGGAAGAATTCGAAATGAACAAAGGTGTATAAGACATATAAGACTGTTCACTGTCAGCTACTTTGTTCAATCTAGCTCTAGAATTCGTTTTAAGGCGCTGAAAATTATGAAGTTCTGAATAGAAAAAATTCAACAGGTGTATTTTTTTCATTCCTTTAAAGGTATTTATTTAAATTGAGCTTTTTAAATTGATGGTTTTATAATATAGGTATTTATTTTCTATTTCTTTTCATACTATTAAACAAATCATGAAGAAAGCATATGAACATGAGTATGAAATAGAAATGCTATTTTTAGACTTCGAAAAAGCATTTGACTCTCTAAAGAGGTACGAAATTATGAAAGCCTTAAAAGAACAAGGAGTAAGTAAAAAGCTAAGAAACTTAATAGGGATGGCAATGAGACAATCAAAAGTTAGGATTCTGACACAAAAAGGGGAAACGGAAGAATTCGAAATGAACAAAGGTGTATAAGACATATAAGACTGTTCACTGTCAGCTACTTTGTTCAATCTAGCTCTAGAATTCGTTTTAAGGCGCTGAAAATTATGAAGTTCTGAATAGAAAAAATTCAACAGGTGTATTTTTTTCATTCCTTTAAAGGTATTTATTTAAATTGAGCTTTTTAAATTGATGGTTTTATAATATAGGTATTTATTTTCTATTTCTTTTCATACTATTAAACAAATCATGAAGAAAGCATATGAACATGAGTATGAAATAGAAATGCTATTTTTAGACTTCGAAAAAGCATTTGACTCTCTAAAGAGGTACGAAATTATGAAAGCCTTAAAAGAACAAGGAGTAAGTAAAAAGCTAAGAAACTTAATAGGGATGGCAATGAGACAATCAAAAGTTAGGATTCTGACACAAAAAGGGGAAACGGAAGAATTCGAAATGAACAAAGGTGTATAAGACATATAAGACTGTTCACTGTCAGCTACTTTGTTCAATCTAGCTCTAGAATTCGTTTTAAGGCGCTGAAAATTATGAAGTTCTGAATAGAAAAAATTCAACAGGTGTATTTTTTTCATTCCTTTAAAGGTATTTATTTAAATTGAGCTTTTTAAATTGATGGTTTTATAATATAGGTATTTATTTTCTATTTCTTTTCATACTATTAAACAAATCATGAAGAAAGCATATGAACATGAGTATGAAATAGAAATGCTATTTTTAGACTTCGAAAAAGCATTTGACTCTCTAAAGAGGTACGAAATTATGAAAGCCTTAAAAGAACAAGGAGTAAGTAAAAAGCTAAGAAACTTAATAGGGATGGCAATGAGACAATCAAAAGTTAGGATTCTGACACAAAAAGGGGAAACGGAAGAATTCGAAATGAACAAAGGTGTATAAGACATATAAGACTGTTCACTGTCAGCTACTTTGTTCAATCTAGCTCTAGAATTCGTTTTAAGGCGCTGAAAATTATGAAGTTCTGAATAGAAAAAATTCAACAGGTGTATTTTTTTCATTCCTTTAAAGGTATTTATTTAAATTGAGCTTTTTAAATTGATGGTTTTATAATATAGGTATTTATTTTCTATTTCTTTTCATACTATTAAACAAATCATGAAGAAAGCATATGAACATGAGTATGAAATAGAAATGCTATTTTTAGACTTCGAAAAAGCATTTGACTCTCTAAAGAGGTACGAAATTATGAAAGCCTTAAAAGAACAAGGAGTAAGTAAAAAGCTAAGAAACTTAATAGGGATGGCAATGAGACAATCAAAAGTTAGGATTCTGACACAAAAAGGGGAAACGGAAGAATTCGAAATGAACAAAGGTGTATAAGACATATAAGACTGTTCACTGTCAGCTACTTTGTTCAATCTAGCTCTAGAATTCGTTTTAAGGCGCTGAAAATTATGAAGTTCTGAATAGAAAAAATTCAACAGGTGTATTTTTTTCATTCCTTTAAAGGTATTTATTTAAATTGAGCTTTTTAAATTGATGGTTTTATAATATAGGTATTTATTTTCTATTTCTTTTCATACTATTAAACAAATCATGAAGAAAGCATATGAACATGAGTATGAAATAGAAATGCTATTTTTAGACTTCGAAAAAGCATTTGACTCTCTAAAGAGGTACGAAATTATGAAAGCCTTAAAAGAACAAGGAGTAAGTAAAAAGCTAAGAAACTTAATAGGGATGGCAATGAGACAATCAAAAGTTAGGATTCTGACACAAAAAGGGGAAACGGAAGAATTCGAAATGAACAAAGGTGTATAAGACATATAAGACTGTTCACTGTCAGCTACTTTGTTCAATCTAGCTCTAGAATTCGTTTTAAGGCGCTGAAAATTATGAAGTTCTGAATAGAAAAAATTCAACAGGTGTATTTTTTTCATTCCTTTAAAGGTATTTATTTAAATTGAGCTTTTTAAATTGATGGTTTTATAATATAGGTATTTATTTTCTATTTCTTTTCATGATCGGTAGCTAAATTATGAAGAAGATTTTTAAATAAAATTCACATATAGTTAATTTATTTTAAATTTAAGTATCATTTCGATGCGTTTAACGATCCAACAGTAAATTTCAATTAAGAAATGTCATCCGAGTTATGTTCACCGACAATTACACCTATCCATCTGTTCCGAAAATCGGAAATAACATCAAAGCGGTAGCACCTACGAGAATTTTAGCTAGTTTAGTGAACCCTTCACGTAAAAATACAACCTGTGGCGGTCGATCCGGGTGTTCAAGTCGTGTGGTATTCTCAAAAACACTACAAAACCCCCAATTAGATGCTGAAATGATGAAAAACACCGCGCGCTCCCTGTAGCAGTTCTAAGCGCCAGTGTTACGTCACGGCGACGTCACGCGGTGGGGAGGTAACGATGGAGGGGCGATCACACTGCCTCTCTCCGCTATTGGCCAACCCCTTACTTACGACTTCCTAATATGGAACAGTGACTTCATTCATAAAACTAAACCCGTCGCGTTGACCGACCAGTTTCCGAGATCGGTTCGGTGCGGTAGGTGCGCGTTTCGATACTTACACACACACAAGGCAAACTTGATTATTAGGATTTCGTTAAGTGCGCGCTACACAGCGCTGCGTTTCCAGTGTCCGGATCTGCCTGTGGTGGCGTAAAAACCAACCAAAAAGTGGCAAAATGATCATGGACACTTTAGACACGCTGCCTAATCAGCACCACCACCATCATCATCACCATTCTTCGGCGTTTTTGTTGACGGAAAGTGCCGCCGCGGCTGGAGCTCACCACTTCAACGTACTCAGTTTTGACACTTGCTTGTACAAAACGGGGGCGAGCAGCAATAGCGGCGGTAGCCCCATCCCTGCGTCCATCTGCTCTCCAACCGAGGATCATTCTCCGTCGGAAGCGCAACCTGGAGACTTGAACACCCCTGTCACGACCTCCAGCGACGCCCCTTCTTTCTTCGGTCCTAGTACTGTCGTTGAACCGCCACCAATCACAGGTTAGTTCTCCACAAACTCGCCAAATTCTGTGGAAAGTAACAGGTGCTAAATTTTATCCCTCGATCCTCCTTAAATGTGATGATGATGACCTCTCTAATGTTATTAATGTTACTCCAATATGCCTAAGAATGAATAACCTAAAAAATTTATCAAAACTACTCATTTTTGAGAATTTTTTTTCGAATACATATTAATAATTGAACCTACTTGCTTTTGTGGTCATATGTTAATGAACCTCCTATTATTGGTGAATCGGGAAGTAACTGATGCAAACTTTATCTCGCCTATTTTGGAAAAATTCTATGAAGTTATAACAGGTGCATGGTTCCATTTAAAATTATTGAATGCTTATTAAAGATTCCTATTTAAGAGGGGAATTAATCAGCATCGATTTTAGATTGAAAATGACCCAGAAATGTAAATTAATGGGAAATTAATCAGCTGCAGAAGATGGAAGACAATCATTTGTGATTTATATATTAAATTGTACCAATACTAGAATCGCCTATTTTTGCAGATTCATTCCACCATTAAGAATTCTCATTAGTGATAGTACTGAAGAAGAATAGCCTATTTTTGAACAATAAATAATCATTGATAAAATGTGGTTCCTCCAAAATGGGGCGAAGTAGTGCGTAATATTTCACTTTTTCTTGCATTCCACGGTGATTCCTTCAATATTTGGTGCTATTATTATAGAATAGTCTATTTTTGAACAATAATCATCGATTATTTTTTTCATCTGTCAAAACAGTCAGATTTTGTGGTTTCAGCCAATAACAGCTCAGGATTCTAACCAATAATTGTGTTTTATACTGATTATTTTTTTCATCTGTCAATACAGTCAGATTTTGTGGTTTCAGCCAATAACAGCTCAGGATCCTAACCAATCATTGTGTTTTATACTGATAAAACCGCTTCTTCGTATTTGTTTCTTGATTAAACTGTGTTTACCTTTTTGAAATGTCAAATGTAAACATTTAACAATTTTTATTATACTAAAATGTATTGCAAATCTATGTTAATAACCAAATTTCAAAATGTATTTGTAAACTAACCTGTTTTTATTAACGCCAAAACGCCTTTAACATTTTTACATACCTCACTTCAACACTAAACTTAAAATTAATTAAATTAAGAAAGACTTCATTTCATTCTTCTTCTTCGCTTTTATTTACGGCGTTTCGCGGGGTAGCCAGTCAAAAAATCGCCTTGGGCCCTGTATGTAAAACTATAACAGCCTAACAGCTCAGGTTTCAATTTAAATTGGTAAAGAAAATTTTCAATATTGGCGTGTAAAGTGTCTTTTGCATAAATGACTATGTTCTTTTTTTTTAATACAAAATGATTCAAAAAATAATCCTTTCAAATACGACTCGTCCTCTGAAATTTTATAGATTAAATTTTTGATCTTCATACTCAAACGCCTTTATTTTAGGCAAAACCACTCAAACAAACTGATTTAAGATAAAATCACTCGTCCTGCGGACTCGTGATTTTATCAATCAGTTTGTTTTCGTGGTTTTTCCAAATAAAGCCGTTTTCGTGAAAACCAAAAATTTAATCGATAAAATTTGGAGGACTCGTGGTATTACCTTTGATAAAACAGCTTCTTCGTAATTGTTTTTTGATTAAACTGTGTTTACCTTTTTTGAAATGTCAAATATAAACATTTAACAACTTTTATTTAGCATTATCAATTATTATTATTTCAAAATGTATTTGTAAACTAACCTGTTTAATCGTTTATTCACACACACAACATCAGTTGTTGAATACCCAAATACTTAAAAATCCATAAATCTCTTTAAAACTGACAAATCACAAACGCAATCACGTATGCCTTGGTGGCCCTGTATTTAAAACTATAACAGCTCAATATTTTTTGATGTTTCAATTTAAATAGATAAAGAAAATATTGAACATTTGTGTGTAAAGTGCCTTTTGCATAAATGACTATATTCTCTGTTTTTAATATAAAATAATTCAAAAAATAATCCTTCCAAATAACTGTCTCTTCGTTTTTGTTTGTTTAATAAAACTTTGTTTACCTTTCTTGAATTATCAAATATAAACAACAACGTTATTGCAAATCTATGTTAATACCCAGAATTCAAAATATATCTGCAAACTAACCTGTTTTTATTCGTTTATTTTAAATCACTTTAACACACATAACAACTCTTTTCAACACTCAACTTTTGTTCATTAAACATCAGTTTTTGAGTACCTAAACACTCCAAATTAGCTAAATTAAGAAAGACTTTTTCCATTTCAGTCTATTAACACAGAAATCTCCATAAATCCGTTTAAAATTGACAAATAATGTCAAACTCTAAACTAGATAGGCAACTTGTATTACGTTGGTATACAATCAATTGGGCCCTGTATTTATATATTTGATATATTGATAAAGATAATATTGAACACTTGTGTGTAAAGTGTCTCTGTTTTTAATACAACATGATTCAAAAAATAACCTTTCCAAATACCACTCGTCCTTTTACATTTTATAGATAAAATTTGGAGGACCTTTGATTCAATTTTGCACCTCCAAAATGGGGTGCTATTATTATGGAGGAATAACCTATTAACTTCAAGAGATGGACGTGAATTATAAGATTTTTTAAAAGAGTAAGGAAGGACGAAAATTGCTAAATCTTTAATAAAAATGTATTTAAAATAACTGTTTTTTGTATAATCACGAATGAACAAAAATAAATATTTGCTGCTGCAGCAACATTTTTATTTATTTTTAATAATTTTATTTGGTTGACAGAAAGAAAAGCTAACAGTAATATAATCCTTATTTATTTTTAAACTGCCAATTTTATTATAAATTCTTAAAACCAAAACACTTTAACACTAAACTTCACCCAGTGGCGTCCAATGGACTTATCTTTCAACAAGCAGTGGCCTTGTACTCTTTTAGCACTGAATTTAACCAAAATGTCACATCTGACGTTTTTCATAACCTCAAATTGACATTATTTTTAAAAGCTATGTTTTTCTGGTCATGTTTCGCGTACTATAAAGCCAAATTTTCCTTCCGGTGATGTGAATTATGTTATAGTATCGCTATTGTTAGAGATTATTATTTGAGAAAATTATTTGAAAAGTAACAGGTGCAGATGGTTGGCTGTGAGCTAAATTTAAATCGACGCAAAGCCGCGTACGTGTATATGCAAGACAAAAATAAATTGCCGGACGTAATGTTTTGTCTAAAGGATAAATCGCGCAAACACCAGAATATTGTGTTACGGAATTTATCGAAAACATTTGGACCACGTTCGCAATGACCATGCTTGTCTATAACGATTTATCGGTAATTGGAAAAAACTAAATGAATAAACAATGCACCAGACGTTGGCACTTTACGAGTGTAAACCTACAAATACATCGCAGTTATAATGGTTATTTTAATGGGTCATTAACGACCTCTATTATTTTGTAAACTCACTAAATTTTAACTGGTTTCGGGTATTTTGTCTCTTTCTAGAAAATGCAATTAAGGATTTTTGCCGGGTTTAAGATATTCATTACTTTAGAACTATCAGGAAATATTAAAAGCGCAACAACTTTGATTTATCGCCTTTCTCATTAGTCATATATATGTTTAAAAGCAAAAATACCGATTTAAAAGCTTTTCTCGTCTTAATTATATAGTGTCATAGCCAATCCTATGAGATTTAAAAACTATTAAATTAATAACATTTATGAAATTATTATCATTTCCTTTAATACATTTTCAAACTCAATGATAATTGAGAAACATAAACTTGGAGTAATAAAAATTATTTTTAAAATCGATTTGTAATATCGAAATTTAGATGGAATTAGTAATTTCTGTATTTTTGCAAGGTGTATAAAAAAATTTAATTTTAAAATTCATGGATACGATTTTTCAAATTTGGTTCAAAGATATAAACAATTCGACTAAATGCGGATCTGCATATAAATTGATTTAGGAAAAAATATTATTGGAAAATGGTGAAAAGATGTGGAAAATGGCGTTATATCCCAAAATCTTTTTTTCTGCCAAAAATATCCCGAAAATTATGAAGAAATCTATTAGTGGGAAGAGTATTGAAAAGGTTGGGAAATAATGAAAAAGTACAAAAAAATTACGTGCAATCTTAAAATTTGTGCCAAAATCTTTTTTCTAAAAGAAAAATAAACGTCGTACGACCTTGAAAATCCGCAGGAACGAGTAATTTTGGATGAAAATTAATCAATACTTAAAAAATATTAAGGGTTAATTTTTATTTTATCAAGTTGCCCTTATTTTAATGGTATGACAATTCCATTTCACTCTGTAAACACAAATTTTAGAGGCCTATTAAAAATAATTAATTTTGGCTCATGAAAACGCTTGTCTACATCGCATTTTAGATTCATTTGAACTAATTTTGAATGCTGTATGTACGGAAAGGGTCCTCAATAATTCTGGTTTAATATATATAAAAATATTTTTAAACAATACATTTGGCAATGGAAAGGAATCAGTTTGACCATCAATTGACCATTGATGTAATGTAAATCCGGCCCTGGAATATTAAATATAATAATTTTATATTAGAAAGGATATAGAAGAATACGTATCAACTTTTCTGAGTTTATTGTGCTTTGATTATGTATTATAATTTCGCAATGGTGTAGATTCAGGAACATGTATTTTTTAAATTCGAGATCTATTAAAAATAAACAAATAAACACAGTCATTAATTTAGATGATCCAAAAAAGTTACCATATGATAAAAGCAACTGTAGACATCTGTTATATAGATCTCAGATTTATTACCAAAAGGAAATAATAAAGTTTTCAGTCAGATAATCGGAAATTTTAAAATGACATGTAGATTAATCTGACTATTTTTTTTATCTCAAGCTGCATAACAGCACTTTCCGCACTTGATACACAATAGTATATTGTGCAACAAACATGTTGCACACTATACTTTTTCTACAACTGCACAAATTTAAAGAATACAAGTAATGTAACTTAATATTTATTTTTATGGTTAGCAAAACTAAAATATCATTAAAGCATCCTACCTCTTAACAGTTAAATATATTTTTTTTAATTTAATTTTTGTATTTCTTCTCCATTCCACAAATTTTTTGTATGCTAATTCATACTTTTTTCTTGAAATTAACGTTACTTTTGCGGCCCTTTCCAATATCTTTGGCGGAGTATTATCAAAATTGTCACTACTGTCAGTATCCATATTATTTATTATAAATCTTATTATTATTAAAATAATATTTAATGGAAATTGCGATTTTTATCAAAGCACGAATGAAAATTACCTTAAGGATTTAAAAAACTTCTATAATCTGACAGTTGTGACAACTATTTGAAGCTGAACAGCAGCCAACTAAGTTTTTGTCGATTTTTGTTGATTCTCAATACAATGGTTTTGAAATTAAGTAAGCTATGAGAAATTCGCCCGAAAGGTTCGAATATAATCGTCCCTGGGCTTATCTAATAACGAATCATTTTTCGATTGACCTTTCGAAAAAAAATTAGCCATCCGATGCCGGCAACAAGTGTGTACATCTGTTGGACGAATTCAACCTTAACCATCCAGTATCGATTTCTGAGGCGCCGCGCCGTCGCAAAAGCATCTTTGCCCTGATCGATAATGCGACAAACCATTCAGCGAAGTTGGGATTTCATTGAAGAAATTTTACTATGACGGAGGCTGTCATGACGGTCATATAATGTCAAGTGCATGGTTCATTGTCGTGTTTAATCGATATATTCGAAGAGAGAATGTACGTTTGGATTTTAGAGAGGTTGTTTCGTCGACGCATCTTTTTAATTGAGTTTTAGGATTTTTAATATACACTTTGGCGTCGTACTGATGTAAAAATATTTAAATGTGGAGTAGGGGAGTTATATCGGGTATCTGGAGTCATATTTGTTAAATGGGAAGCAAATTGTTTGAGTTAGTAATACATGTGGTGTTATTCTGCATTGTTTTTAAATTTAATATGATTTTTAATTATCATCCTGAACTTACAAATGTCTTCTGGAGGAAATAGTCCATACTCAAAATAGAATTTCAGTTAGATTAACCAAAATAAAACTCAAAGTCGTCTACACAAATATATTATAAGAATTTTTAACCCCTCAAGTGAAAGTAAAACCAGATAATGTCAGATACTAAAACTGTTACAAGTAGTAGAACATGTTTTCAAATACAGTAGTATTTCATAATCAGTAAAAATTTGAAATACAGGAAAAAAAGCTAAAACAATATAGAAACCAATGTTAAAATTGATACAATACTTCAATTGAATTAAGATTAGAATATAAAAAGACAAAAGCGTTACTTACGTTTTAGAGACGTAAAAAATTTGTTAATCGAAAAAAATGTAACTTATTAAATAAACATTATAAAAAGGTAAAGGCAGTTAAAAGCCTTACCACTAAAGTTAAGGGGGGATCGTGGGAGACCACCCAATTATTATATCAGATCCCATAAGGATGAAAATAATTAAAAAAAAATTAAATATAAGAAATAACCTCAAAATGCCTGAAAAAATTTAGGGTAAAACTTGCGGCAGGGGTGGGGATAAGTAAATTTATGTTTTGAGGGTTTTACGATTTGGGGCTGAAATATGCTTTTTATCGAAAAAAGTTTAATGAAAAAATTGTAGATAATTAAAAAATCTAAAACTTTTATATTAATTATTTTTCAACATAACTTCAAAATTATCGATAAAATCGTTAGAAACCGTTTTTTTTTTTAGTTTTTAATTTTTATCTCCTGCAAAAATAATATTTTTTTTATCAAACTTTATACGAATTTGAATAAAAAAATTTTTTTTCATGAAGTCCATTTTCATCGTTGTCATGAAAAATGTGTCACTGACATTTTCATAATACTTCAAAAAAGGGATAAACCTATTTTTAGAAATTAATACTCTTTTATGCGATATTTGATATCCCAATGATTATTATTTTATGTTTAAAATAATTATTACTATCGATACCAAATGTTCTGTTACTCGTTTATGAACAATTAAAATTTTAATTACCTTTGTTGCTGAAATATCTTTTGGTGTCACCATCTGAACAAAGTACCTTTTACTAGTACTGGTTTTCTATATTAACATACTACAAGGAGGATATTAAATATTGTCCCTCTTCTGTTTTATTCATCGCCTTCATTTTCTTTAAATCCAAATATAATTTGATAACGTTGAGTGTAGGTAAATCATTAATGTTGTTGATGGGTCCAGCTGTAGAGTGAGAAGCTCGAGGAGTGGCTGCAGGATCTTCTGTTTTCTGTTTTTAGCTGGATGATCTAAGGGTGTTTATGATGTTGGAGTAATGCTCATTATCCATTTGCAGATAAGGCTTAATTGAGTTGGCTGAACTGTGGCCAGTAATTTTAATTAATTGTTGTTCACCGACCCCTCCTTTAGCCAGGTTACTGACTGCTGTCGACCGCATAGAGTGGTTTGTTATTTTTATTTCTCTTGTATTTAAACCTGTCTTCTCTGCTGCTTCTTTAGTCCATTTCGAAAGTTTGTTTTTTCCCACTGGAGTGTTTTTGTACCATCCACTTGATTGTTCTTTGTTCCATGATGGGTTTACTGTTAAGAATAATCTATCAGTTGTTATTCTAGATAAACGTTTAACCATTAGAATTTTAAAAAGACGGACTGGACAAAAGATAGAGTTCTTCGTGTTGGGGACCAGCCATTTACTATCGGTCATTTTTTTCTCCACCCTGGGCCGTTTTATTGAAGAGAGGATTATATTCTACTCTTCCTAAAAAGTAGGATTTTGAAAATCAGTTATTTTAAAAAATATGTAAGCAGGGCTCGATTTCCTTTTATTGGTGAAAATTAGAAAAATTGTTTATTGTTTTCTGGTGTCCTAGGAGACCATAATTACTTGTTATCAAAGGTATTCTAATTTTTGGTGACAACAGCTGTCAAGTTTTGCCGCGAATAAACTCGAAAAAACTACTGACAGGAGCTGTCATACAGTTTTTTTAATCGACAAACCATTTGTAATTCAAAATTGCGCGTTTGTGATTGGTATAAATTAAGACGAGGGAAATAGTCGCTGAAATATGCATCCTATAAAAAAAGTTTAACATAAAAGTTGTAAATAATTAAGAAACCTACAACTTTTATATTAATAATTTTTCAATATAACCTCAAAATTATCGAGAAAAACGCTGGTCTATTTGTCCTATACCTATACCCTATTATTTTATGGAGTTAATGGCTTTTTCTCTAACCGCTTCTTACTATAATAAACAAATTCAGAATTTAAATATTTCATTCATTAAAACATTCAGGTAAAAAGTAGGCTAAATAATAAAATATTCAAATGCGTCAAACACGTCCCATAAATAGAAATTCTTTATCTAAAAAAGTATCAAATTCACAATAAAAATCCATTCATAAAATAAAAGATATGAATGAAAATTCACCATCAGCGCTAACTCAGCCGGTTGTCTCAGTTACCTATAACGTGCTCTACGGTATGTCACACTTTGATAACATCGCTTTTCATTGTTTGCAGGTTCCCTGGATCCAGAGGAACTTTCAATCGAGCAACAACACACGGCCAGTCCTCATCACTCACCCAGCAGTCATATTACCGAAAGAAATACCCCGCAAGACTCCGCGTTATCGCCCAGTTTGAGAGAGGAAGAAAGTACTAATCACAGTACGCTCAGTATGTACCCCCACTCCAGTAACAACAACATGGCTAAGATGCAGCATAGGAGCGTCGTTTATACCTCAGCTGGCAGTCCGAATTTATCCGGAAGTATACAGATGCAAAGCGGGAGCCCTCTAGGAATGAACGCGCAAACTATGGCGCATTCACCTTCTGCGGTGAATCAGTGGTTGCTATCGTCAGGTGATAAACCTATGTATCCATCCATGTTTGGTTTACTTCAAGGTTCCGCTCAAAGTCCCCAACAACAGTACCCTTCAGCTACACCTAGTCCAGCTGGTACCCAGTACGACGACAGATCACAAACGGATCAACTGATGCTCAGCATGGAATGCAGCAGTAATTTAGCACTCAAGCAACCTCCATCTTACCCCAGTTGTTCCGGAGCCAGTACGAATCTTATGGATATGCAGCAAGATTTAGTCTACTCTAGAGTAAGCCAACCAATGGGAACTCCTAAGTATCAATGGGAGAGTCAAGATTATGGTTCCGCGCAAAACACTAGTGCGTTAGTGATACCCGGTCCATCCTCTCTTATTCCAAAACAAGAACCTTTCAGTGGGTCATGTAGTGATCTTGGTCAAAGTTCGGTCCCCGGTTACAACGTGCAATTGGCCGAATATAACCCTTCTACGAGCAAGGGACACGAAATTTTGAGCCAGGTTTACCAGCAGAGTCCCATACCGCTCAAGCTGGTACCGGTAAAACCCCGCAAATACCCGAATCGGCCTAGTAAGACGCCAGTACACGAGCGGCCGTACGCGTGCCCTGTGGAAAACTGTGATAGGAGATTCTCACGTTCGGACGAACTCACGAGACACATTAGGATACATACGGGACAGAAACCGTTTCAGTGCAGGATATGTATGAGGAGTTTTTCGAGGTCGGATCATCTGACGACGCACATTCGAACGCATACGGGAGAAAAACCGTTTTCGTGCGACATATGCGGCAGGAAGTTTGCCAGGAGCGACGAGAAGAAAAGACATGCAAAGGTAAGATCTAAAACGCTATTTTAAGAAACGAATTTAACAGTAAGGATCTACAAATATAGGAGAATCTAATCCACAAAAATGTACTATGTTAATTATATCTGGCAATGCCGTCAAAGAGGTTATAACGCGAAATTGTAACCTATATCTATGATACCGTTATTTTTCATCCATCTCTAGTCGCGTTTTCACGAGGCTGATGTCCCAGCCGGAGCCCTTGATGATTCGAGAAATATATTAACTTAAAAGTTTTTTCATTTATCATTAAAGCTTTGTATATTCCAGGGAAGTTAGCAGCGTCCATGAAAATCGTAACTCGGGGGTTTTCGGGGATGCCGAATGCAATTCTGACATTAGAATTATCCGGGGGCGCTCGGGGTTGACTCTGCGGGGAAAGATAATGGAGAAAGTGAAAAATCACAAATTATGTAATACTATTTTATTTAAATAATAAATAGTACTTTTTATTAATATTGAATTATTCATCATAAAGTCAATTTTTAACTTAAATACTAAACATCTTCTTCAACCTCTTCTTCTTCTTCTTCTTCCCCTTCTTCATCTTCTTCCGCTTCTTCATCTTGGAAGTGCCTTTTTGGTTTGAGAAATTGCCATCGCAATGCTTGCATGCAAATGAGCACTCCAACCCACTTCGGCGGCACCCGCACCTTGTGCCACAGTCGGTTTCACAGGAACAAGAAATACTGCTTAAGATTTCCTAGGTCATGGTGACAGGACTGAGCTCTCCATTCACCAATTCCCACCCCATTCCAACGGATTAAAGGTCTCGTCTTGACCTTGTGACACGCTTGATATGCTCGGTCAACGCATTGGTAGTCGGGATTATGCGTGCAAGATCGACTTTTTTTAGAATTGCTGGCTTCGGCATATATTTTTGCTCGATAGCTTTGGACGAGCTCAATCGCAGGTTTATCGCTCCCAATCGTTCTTATAATGTTGCAAGTAATTATGCAATTGCAAAATGCATTTATTGCACCAGAATGTGATATCGAAGTTTTTGGTTTAAAGCCCCGACTTGGTCGGGCACCAAACCACGTCTGGACTTTCGTAATTCAATACCTGGTGGGGCATATATGCCAAGGAGTAGTTGTTGACGTCCAGACGCTGGTGCAGTGTAGTACATTTAATGTCTTTGTTCTTGGGAACATGTGTGATTTTATTTCACATCCTTAGGCAGTTTTGGTACGCCCCTGGTCCTATTTTGGAATTTTTATGGTTCAAAAAATTCCACCTTCGTTGTAGTTTTCTATAGTTTTGCAAGCTTTGATTTTGTTATGAAAATGAAGATGGCGTTGGGCTCTCCTCGTTCGTGATACACGTGCTCTAACGCAAACACTTTTATCAAGAACGAGGCGAGTCGAATTCATTTTCAGACATCCTTTAGCGATAGGATGTCGAGCTAGCCTGCTTCTTACTGATGTGGAACAATAATTCCGAAACCGGTCTAAGAATGGCAAGCTCCTTTAATAACAAAATCGAAGTTTTTGGTTTAAAGCCCCGACTTGGTCGGGTACCAAACCACGTCTGGACTTTCGTAATTCAATACCTGGTGGGGCATATAGCCCAAGGAGTAGTTGTTGAAGTCCAGACGCTGGTGCAGTGTAAGACATTTAATGACTTTGTTCTTGGGAACATGTGTGATTTTATTTCATATCCTTAGGCAGTTTTGGTACACCCATGGTACTTTTTTGGAATTTTTATGGTTCAAAAAATTCCACCTTCGGTGTAATACAATTTTGTAAACAATAAAACTAAACTTACCTATTTCAAATGTGGTGTCACCCCAATTTCTAATTTCTGGAGTGCTTGAGTTATTTATAACCTAATGTCAAACCCATACGCATTTGACAGTACTGAAAGACAGTTTCTGAAAACATACTTCTGTCTCTCTTTCTCTTTTACGCGGCATTGCCAAATATAAATACTACAGTAGTACAGGGTACTCATTTGGCTATTGTGGTACCTTAAGTTGTCAAATTGTCTTCTGTGCTTGCTTCATTTATCTCGTTTGCTGATAAATTATAGCACAGTTGCCTAGTTTATCTTTTAGCTGATCTAGCTATTGACCTTAGGCGTGTTTGAACTTTGATTTATTGGATTCGTAGACCCAATGCACCTTTTTCTGTTTCAACAACAGTCATAAATATCAAAATAAATGTTTACTCCATAACCTCTCTTAATGTCACGTAATAGGAAGCTATTTAAAGAAAAATCGTTAATTCCGAATCAATTGACATAACCGAAAACTTAATGATCAATAAAAGTAAAATTACTAATAGAAGCATAGTTATTAATCATCGTTGACTCAAACAATTCTTTCATCCGTTTTAACTCAAATTCTAAGAATGTTCTCAAACCAGTTACGTTTAAGCGTAAATAATTTAATGAAAATTCAATACGTTTATTTATACGACGGAATACTGTTATTTTCAAGAAAAAAATGTGAATATCTTTATCGTAACCGTTTCAATATCCAATCACACTTGAAAGCCCTGCATACATAAATAATACAACTTGCAATCTGCAATAAAATATTTTTATGTTACATGGACAATGGTTCAATAAATGATTTTTGAAAATCGATTTAGATCCAGATGATAAATGTGCGGCAAACCAAGATGAAAAATTTAGTACAGTGAATCAACTAAATAATAAAAGTTCTTGTTAAATCGTATTTTTTGAACTTGAAGCGTCTTTCTATCAATTTATTGTCATTTTCGATGAGCATAGTGCAGCTAAACAAAATAGTGCATGCCGCAAAGAAGTGTTTATAGCTCGGGAGCCAGAGTGGGAAGGGTATAAATTTAAAAAAATCGCGACCAAATGCATTTCACAGTGCGGTGAACTTATCTTTGCGATCCTATTCGACTGCGCCACATCGTCTTATCACAGAGAGCTTCATTTGAATATCCAACCAATAGGATGAGTTGGGTCCTCATGGACTGGGACTTTTAGGTTTCATTTAAGTTGTTTTCGAAGAAACAAAGCGTGCGACTTTCGCTTAAAGGGTCGTGTTGTGGTAGTATCAAATTAGCCGCGGTTTAAAGCTGATTTTATAAGATAAATGAGTAACTCAAAGTTCATTATTCATAGATAGAGCACCAGCCTGTGCTACATCAAGTTGTGACACCAAATTTTATTTCTTTGTCGCATCAAATTTACTAGGAACAGTATTATTAAACGAAAGAAGAATCATTTGACCTAAATACAATTACAACCTTCTTTCACTATTTGAGTACTATCCCCTAATGCAGCTTCAAATATATATCTGGACTTTGGAATTCCCTTTCTCTGAATATGTTTCAAATCGCCCGAATACCCAATCCCTCAAACATTGCTTCGACAAACCATAGATCTTATTTCTTCAAAAACGTCCAAAGGTGCTCTTGCAAAGATAGGTCCTTCTTCCTCTTCGTCTTCTTCCTCTTCTTCTTCTTTTCTTTCTTTCAGAAAAATCTTCCTCATAAAAGTCATTTTAAAAATTTTTCAATTATCCAAGTTCAAATTCTAAATACTATACATAATAATAGACCGTTGTATTTAAAAAACTATTCAATCCAACCCGGGTTTTCATCAGCATTTGTTTGTTGCAGGTTCATCTGAAGCAAAGAATGAAAAAAGAAAGCAAGCTGAACAACAGCAACGTTTCTTCGTCGCAATCGTCGTCATCGGTCCAACAGCAACCTTCCTCGCAAACACACCACCATCACCTCCATCCGCACCAACAGGTGGCGCAGCAACACATGCACCAAAGTCACACGGTGACCAGCGAGGATGCCATGAGTATGTCTCCGGTCGTTACCACCACTCTTTGAGAGGTCGAATCCGGGTTAGAACCCGGAGAGTGCATACTACTCATCCATGACTACTGTGATCTAGATTGCGATCAAACCAGGATCATTTTGGTTCAAATCGATTAGGGTCCTAGAGCGAGATTCGTCAGATCGAGGTCTTTGCTGGATCTCTCTACTCAGAAATGGTTTCATTTACGTTCGTCGCCCGGTTTTGTTGAAGAATGAATAAGTGATTGTCTATCTAAAAGGTTTTGTAAAAGTATTTAACGAGATTTTGATCAATATAATCCATCCGCATACTTTTCTAAAATAAAAATTAATACTAATTCAGAGAGTGGCGAATTCAGCTAAATTATCCGAAAATTCTACTAGAGGAAAAATGGATTTTATGCTAAAGTTGCATACAATATTTTTTCTATGACCATATGCAAATGGGGGGGGGAGAAGTGCACACATAAAGATTGGTAAATATTTAATCGTAAGTCAGGGGTTAAAAAATATTGTTAGTTTGCTAATTATCGTAGGGTCTAATATTATCTTCTATTCATATCATGGGCGGATCCAGCCGATTTTCAAGGGGTGGGGAGGGCTGTCTTTCACCCGGGGAATATGAATTATCCCCTACAGCCCCCCTGGATCCGCCAATGATTCAGATACAGGGTGTTTAAGATGAAATATTATTTTTTGTTTCGTTTTTTGATAATATTTTGGTTACAAAATGAAATTATTTAAAATTTGGTACCGATACGTTTTTTGGAGTAAAAGTGATATCAATTTTGATTTATAACAAAGGGGGCGCCACATATGCATTCAAACGGTACCTTGTAGAGTTATTTTTTACAGTAAATTTATAAAATATCACGCATACAAATTTGCGAGCGAATTTTTCTTTCAACATAGCAAATGTGGCGCCCTCTATATCAGATCTATAAATGAGAAAAATATGATTTGTTACCCCAAAAAAATCTGTACCAAAATTTAAGTAAATGCATAAATTAATAACGAAAATATTGTAAAAAAAAACAAAAAAATATTTAATAATGGAGTTGATCTATCGGAAAAAAACCCTTATACGAAGCAGCTCTTTTCGAAAAAAAAATTTTGTTATTTCATAGATTCGAGGTCCCTCTTTCACGTGATCACTATGTGAAAGCTAAGGGAGGTGTGGAGGGAGGTAAATTAACTAATTTCACGGCGGCACTCGCTTTTATAAATATATCACGCACTCCTGCAGGCCTTAATACAGATAGAGCTTTGGGGTAAAAAATCTTGAAAGAGAACTGATTGCCCTTGAAAATGAGCCTAGCACGAAGTCACTAACCCTATCCCTTGCCCTTCTACAGTGTAAAACGCGTTCACCCCTCTTCCTCCCTACCTGATTATCGGATTGAGTTCTTGTAGGGCTCAAATCAAAGAGAAAAAAATTCCGCAATCGACGGCGAATAAAAAATTTTGCCCAGTTTACTCTTTCGTCGCGAAAACCATTATCTCCTTGATACATCCTTGTAGCAGTGTCCTCAAGAAGGAGTTTGCCATTTTGCTAACCCGGATTGGTCAATAATTAAAAAAGTTACCTCGAGTCAAAGATTGATCAGTGTTTGCCCTCCTCCTCCCCCCCAAATTAAACTAGCGAGTTGAAATTGGGACACAATGCTTGGGTCACGACTATCTATCGGAGGAAATAAAAATCAAGTCTCGAAGTCACTTTCTTCCCTGCGAAAAACGCGAATACTTCGAAATATCTCGAGAACCGCTAGACCGATTTAGACGGGTTAAAATTCAGTTTATGGCTTTTCGTGAGCACTTTATTTTATACCTATACAGAAGTCGTTTCGATCCGAATAAAATTCAGCGAGTTACACCCCCCCCCCGCCTCCGCACCAACCTTAGCTTTTATATAGTAAAAGAGGAACCTCGAATCTATGAATTCACAAAAAAAAATTTCGTTTTCAAAACCAGATCTACTCCACTATAAACGTCTCATACATACTCAAAGATCATAATATTTAACGGAATATCCATATTTGAAGCGTCTGAATCCACGGTTAAATATTTACCACTCTTTATTTAATCACCCTGTAAAATAATTCTTTCTTTAAAAATTTTTGATAAATATTTTAACTTTAACATAAATATTATTGAATAGTCTCGATTTTTAAAAAATTTTCTACGATAATAGAAAATCAAATAAATTGTAACCCCTTCGTGAAAAAAAAACTGTCTGCGCCACTGGAATCTGACTTTATTAGTATTAAACTATATTTTTTTTAATTATTTTATCAGCTGAAACTGTATGTATGCAAAAACGATGATTCTGATCAAGTCCAGGATCTGTTTCGTGAAATTTCGAAGATGCACTGAAGATACCTGATTTTTTTGATCTCCAATTGGCCTATTATATAGAGCCGTAGTACGTCTTTAAGTCTGTGCCATTTTTCTTGTGAGGTAGGTACAGGGCGTTTAACAAAAAAAAACTTGAATCAGCAGAAAAAATTATCCACATTTTATTTAATATTAAACGAACTTTGCGTTTTTTACTGAAATAATTTTTAGTCGTATTTTTTGACGTAAATTATTTTTTCCAAGTTCCCACTAATTTTCCGTTTAACAACGTTTCCCTATATTTAATTCCATCTTCAGTGTAAAAAAACAACTATTTAAAATAATGACCTGCATTTTTTGTTTTTTAAATAAATAAAAAAAACAATTTTTATTACGTTTCGTCATGATTTCAGCCTTCATCAATCTGTTTTGGATTGCACCCTCGGCTAGCGAAATAGAGTGAATTTCCTTGCAAAAAAAATTGTAAAAAATTCAATAAATATTTTTAAATAATTTGAAGGGCATTGAAGATGGTATTAAATATTACGAAACGCAGGTAGCCTGAAAATTATTTCCTGTTGCGGTTTAATTTGAATAAAAAATATACAGAGTGTTTAAAATGTATTGTCATATAATTCAGTTTTATGAATTAAGAAGGATTTTTTTTTCTGCGATTTCGAAGTCTATTTGGATTATTAAAAAATAATTTCGCGTTATCCTAGTATTGAATACGGTCCTGTACTGCCGCAGACTGAAAAAAAAATCGCTCCAAAGCGACATAGGTTGTTAAAAAATGAAATCTTATTTTTGTATGTTTCGAAAAATGGTTGTTAAAAATGTATATTTTATTTTTTAGTAGTGTTTTGAACACACGGTATATAGATTTTTTAACATTTTAGAAAGAGTAACAAAAGCTTTAATTAATATTGTAGGTTTAAAATCGTTTTTAAAAAAAATATTTGCCAAATAACAAAAATGTCAAAATACGTTACATTCCGTACTATTTTTTTTATTCTTTGGTCATTTGTGTTAAGTAGTTAAAAAGTATTTATTTTTTTCGTTAGCTCCTAAGAAAACTAAAAAACGAGTCAATAACTAATGCAGTTACACTGAAAAAAATTCTCTCTTTCGGTGTAGAAAAAAAAATTGTTTAAAACGCGCACATTAAACGAGATTTAAAAAATTCTTGAACAATAAAAAAAATTTCAAATATATTTTTAGTCCTGTAAGAATTTTTTGAATTTCCCTCATATGCCAGCCTGGATATATAAATGGAAAATATCATGTTTGCCTTAAGAAGTGTCTTTAAAATATAGTAAGATTTCAAATATGCTGTGCGAATACACCTTATGACCAGTTACCAATACCATTTTACATAATGTAAATACCAAAATTCAAAAATAAATCCAAATTTGTTCTTCATATATTGACTGTTTTTTTTTTCGTACAGAGTGATTTATTTTGCTTTTTTTACAGCTTAACCCCTTAACGTGAGTGCTCGAGATAATTCGAGCGCGCCAAACAGACCTCTCGAAATAATTCATAACAATATGTAAGCTAAGAAAAAAAATCGTAATATATACAATAAAACTACGATGGGAAAATTCCTATCTACCAGCGCTGAACCAATATCAAATTACCAGTGTTGGCCCATATTAGGTGGGAAAGTTATGGCCCGGCATTGGTCAGCCGACATCGTCAGTACCCCGTCAATGACGTCATCCTCAAGTGCAGTACAATTTATTTCAAGGCCTTAAGTGCCATTTTTCAATTTAACAAAGTTTCAAGCATAAATTCAAACTACACATGGGCTGATAGTGCCCAATATTTTCTTATCCTGAGCAAATGCATCCTTAGTTACAAGTGAAATGTTCATGTGACTGGTGAATTTTATTATAACCTTAATATTGGTTGGATAAGGAATATCCCAATTGCACAGGGTAATTCCCAACATGTGCGTTAAGGGGTTAATATTTCATTCCGTTTAAAATTTCTCATAAAATACATGCATAAAGTGCCAGATAAGGCCCGCTAGTTGCCAGTTTGAATACCAAATGTATTTTTCCCCAAGTTCTTGGACATAAGATTATCGATATAACGTTAATGAATCACCCTGTATTGGATAATTTACGATGTTATAAATAGTCTTTGTAATTTTGATTAAAAGAAATGACAATCATTGTATAGCTACTATAACTATATCCAAAAAAATATTTGCGTTTTGTAAAATGGTAGATCATAGTCAAAAAACTGTGTAGTAGAAAAACAACCTGTATACTGTGGTGCTAACCACTTAAAAAAAGCTGAAAAACTACTTAAAAAGTTGATTTTATTAAAATTACACGTATGCGATATTATGTAAAACTACAAACCGTATTTTTACATTCTATCAAATGTAATTTTACATAATTTTTATTTCTAGTAAATATACATATACTTCTAACAATTTCAATTTTTGTAAATTTGTAAAGAATTGTAAATTATTGTAAATAGAACAAATAATTTAAAAAAAATTAACATTATTAAGTTTGTATATATTGAAGAATATAATTATTAAAAAAATTGTTAAAAAACCCGGCTGTTGTTTGAAATAACTGTTGTTAAAAAAGCTCATCGGTATATAAATATACTGTTTCTTCCCTTATTTTGCACATACCTTTAAGACTATTTTTATATTCAAACGAAGATGTAAATTATGGCAGAAAAATGTACAGCTGTGAGCAGATTCTATCACTAAATGAATAAATAGTTCCTAAAAAAAACAAGTACCAGAAGAATATATAAAATTATTTTGACTTTGACCTCGCATAAAACGTGATATCGCTGAAACTTGGCCCTTAGGTACTTAGGCTGTAGAAAACGTTATATCTCGAAAAATAAATAAAAATTCGAAAAACTAATGGCACCACGTGAAAGAGCGGAAAATTTGACTAAAAATTATATTATAAGTTATTTTTAAAAAAAATTGAATTACTATAAAAAATTATTAAAAATAAGAAAGCAAATTCGAAAACTCTACGCGCGCCGAGCCGTTGAATACAAATTTTCAGGCGTTCGGAAAAACTAAAGTACCTTTGTCTAAAATGTACGCAAAAAAACAAAAAAAAAGCATTTTAAAGAGGAGACTCTAAGTTTTTTCAGAAAGCCATTAGTTTTTAATTTGTTTTTTGTTTTCTCATAGAAAATTTGACCCGAAGTTATAATTTCTAAAATTCTCACTGATTTTTATAAAATTGAAAATATATATTAAAAAGGCATAACAAAAAAAATCCTTGTACATTTATCATCATTATACTTTTACTTTTGATGTAAAAATAATTAAAATGATGAACATTGTCTCTGTTTAATAAAACTTCTGTTTTAAAATAATCATTTTTTTACAGCATTCACTCGACGCCATTTTTATTTTCAAAATAGTGTTTATATAAATCAGAAATTAATTATTATTTATAAATAAAGTTAAAAATAATAAATATATATAAATAAATAAACACTATTTTGAAAATAAAAATGGCGTAAAATGATTGGTGTAAAAAAATGATTATTTTAAAACATAAGTTTTATTAAACCGAGACAATGTTCATCATTTTAATTATTATATATTATATAAAGTATAGTGATGATAAATGTACAAGGATTTTTTTTTGTTATGCCTTTTTAATATATATTTTCAATTTTATAAAAATCAGTGAGAATTTTAGAAATTATAACTTCGGGTCAAATTTTCTATGAGAAAACAAAAAACAAATTAAAAACTAATGGCTTTCTGAAAAAACTAAAAGTATAATGATGATAAATGTACAAGGATTTTTGTTTGTTATGCCTCTATTAATATATATCTTCAGTTTCATAAGAATCGGTGAGAATTTTAGAAATTATAACTTCCGGTCAAATTTTCTATGAGAAAATAAAAACTAACAGCTTCCTAAGAAAGCTTAGAGTCTCATCTTGAAAATGCTTTTTTTTTGTTTTTTTTTGCGTACATTTTAGGCACAGATACTTTAGTCTTTCACGTGGTGCTATTAGTTTTTGGAATTTCTCTTTTATTTTTCGAGAAATACGCATTTCCTCCTCGTAAAAGTTTGTAGCCTCTTAAACTATGCAAATTATTTTTATTTCCGAATCGACTCTCTAACACTGTTGCGATAGAAATTTTACAACCAATCAAAATCAATATTGGGTCAACTTTCGCAAGATTCTAAATAAAAAATGTCACGTCATTTTATGCTTTACCTGTGGGTGTAGGTCAATTGTTAACCTTTTGCTATTTTCCAGTTGATATTCTTCATAGAAAGCAATTTAATATTGGATGAACGAGTTTACCAGGTCACATAAAAAAACCTTTTTATACCTACTTAAAACAAACGTGCAAAAATGGTGGATACTTAATCATTTTTCAAATTTTGGTGAAGGTGTCAAAACCAGATTTATTTTTAATGATTATAAATCACTTTCAACAAAAAATATTCTATAATACTTTGTAATATACAGGGTGTCCCATTAAGAATGGGACATAGAACAACCGCAGATTCTCCAATTCAAAATAAAATGATTAAGCGAAATATGCTTAGATAAAATGTTACTCGTTTCCGAAATACGGGGTGTTGAAGTTGAAAACTGAAAAATTATTAATGGCCATAATTTTTTTAATACACCGTATAATTTTACTCAAATCGGCACACTTGTTAAATATCATAAAATGCACCTAAAAGTAAAAAAACAGTTCAGTACGCTCTACCAGTGGCGTACGGCAGGAGTAAGTAATGCTTGTACCCCTTCTAAATGTTACGCCGCTGTCTAAATTTTAATTTTGACTATAATTTTAATTTTTTTGATATTTTCTAAGTCAATAATGTACACTTGTTAGTTTGTTGTAAAGTCATTGTTTTTTATTTGTATTATTATTAATAATATTCATTTTTACAATTTTGTCTTAAAACCAAACAAAGTAAAAACTAATGTAATGAAATTTTTACTTGTGGATGTGGAAAACGTAAATTTAGGTAATTCCGAACATCTAATATGTAATGGGCTGGCGCACCATCCTGCAAAAACCAGAAGATATGACGTAAATTTAAATAAATAAATAAATAAAAAGTACATGTCTATCTATCTTTAACTGCAAATATCTCGAAAAACAATGACTTTACAACAAACTAACAAGTGTACATTATTGACTTAGAAAATATCAAAAAAAGTAAAATTATAGTCAAAATTATAATTTAGACAGCGGCGTAACATTTAGAAGGGGTACAAGCATTACTTACTCCTGCCGTACGCCACTGGTAGAGCGTACTGAACTGTTTTTTTACTGTTAGGTGCATTTTATGATATTTAACAAGTGTGCCGATTTGAGTAAAATTATACGGTGTAATAAAAAAATTATGGCCATTAATAATTTTTCAGTTTTCAACTTCAACACCCCGTATTTCGGAAACGAGTAACATTTTATCTAAGCATATTTCGCTTAATCCTTTTATTTTGAATTGGAGAATCTGCGGTTATTCTATGTCCCATTCTTAATGGGACACCCTGTATTTAGCAAGAATTATCTTCAAAACATAATTTAAAAACCGTTACATTGAAACTTTTTTAGAAAAAAATCCTTCGCCAAAAATTGAAAAAGACCATTCATTTAATTGAAATTTTGGTGGCAGCATTTTATACGTGCGAGGTTGCCAGATTGTACAATTTTACCACTTTGTAGCATAAATTTAAAATATTCTTCTGGTACGATTATTTGATGCAAAATCTTTCAAACTGGATGTGGCATGACGAAAAAAAATTAACTGTTTTTCACTAATTGTTCCCTCATAGTCTCGCACTGCTGAATTGTTCAAAAAGTTACAACTTTTGGATCTTCATCAATCAATGAGGCTGTTGTTTCATGTTAATGTGATATTTGACTACATATTTCGATATTAAAAACCTTTATTCCCTGCTGAAAATTCCCTGTGAAGGGTTAAATTCGAATTAAATCAAATTATTCCACTCGAAAAAAACGCCCCATTCTGAAATATAAAGGAAAATATTTAAACATCGTTAATTCAATGAAGTCTCAAATTTTTTTATACTTAATATAAGTTATCCACTTTTTGAACTTGTTTATGATTTTTTTTATAAACAAAAAATGTGTACCAAATGATGAATGACTTTGTCGCCATAGTTTGTAAAGGACCAGGCACCTTTCTTATGGGAAAATGGCTTTCCGTCAAATTTTCTGAAAAGTTGGTATGAAGTAGAACTCGATGCTCTAACAAAAAGTGTCCATTGACCCAAACCGATCCTATGGCTAGTTTTCGAGGTACAGGGTGTTAAACATCGGAAATGCCACTTTTTTGTAACCAGATTTCTCATAACCGACCTGTTTTATTCGCGTTTGTTGTAGAAAACATGAATTATAGATTATGTGGCAACAATATTTTATAAACAATTACCGTAGAATTTGGTTATTTACAGGGTGATTCGAAAATACGTAAAATTGTTTTTTTGAAGAAATCATTTTTTTTATAACAGCTTTAAAAATACAAGCAAATCTCATTGAATCATGAATATAAAGTTTAAGCAAATACTTCTTGCTGTTGAATAATATTTTATACAGGGTGACTCATAAATGTAGTTACAGAAGGCATATAATGTATTTTAGCTTTAACGAATCGCCCCGTATAAACGATGTGTTATAAAAATTTTGTATTATCTTAAACAAATGTATGACCTGTCACTCTACAACTACTCTAAGTCATACAGCGTGTTAAACTGATAGCAAACACTTTAAAAATTAGAAAAGCTGTGTTTTGTGCACCACCCTGTATTTTAAAAGTTTCTCCGTCAACTTTATAAATTAATACATTTTCCCATTAACAGAAGTTCAGCATTTAACTGAGCAAAATTTTGTTATAATCCTATGACCAGTACAAAATTTTTATAACACATCGTTTATACGGGGCGATTCGTTAAAGCTAAAAAATATTATATGCCTTCTGTAACTACATTTATGAGCCACCATGTATAAAATATGATTCATCACAAAGAAGTAATTACTTAAACTATATATTCATGATGCAATAACATTTGCTTGTATTTTTAAAGCTGTTATAAAAAAAATGATTTCTTCAAAAAAACCGTATTACTTATTTTCGAACCACCCTGTAAATAACTAAATTGTACAGTAATTGTTTATAAAATATTGTTACCAAATAATGTATAATTCATGTTTTCTACAACAAATGCGAATAAAACAGGTCGGTTATGAGAAATCTGGTTACAAAAAAGTGGCATTTTCGATGTTTAACACCCTGTACCTCTAAAACTAGCCATAGGATCGGTTTGGGCCAATGGACACTTTTTTTCAGAGCATTGAGTTCTACATCATACCAACTTTTCAGAAAATTTGACGGAAAGCCATTTTCCCATAAGAAAGGTGCCTGGTCCTTTAAATTATTCTTCATCTGTATTTTTTTATTTAAGAAACAAAAAAAGTAATTAAAATTGTTGAGGACTTTTTGTCATTCTTTACACATATTTATTAATAAAAAAGATGCATAAATCAACTGAGAAACAACTCATCCCAAATTAAACAAAAAATATTATTTTATAAATGTGGATTTGTTTGATAATATTTCGAATTTTCCTCTAAAGTGTACATGTTTTATTGTTGTTAAAAAAAACTCGATACTAAAACCATAAAAATGATGTGTATATCATGGTTGTTAGATATTATGGAACTTCTTACTGAACAAGAAAATAAAACTGCTGATTGAATATTCGTGTTGTTTTATTTTTGGTACTTTTTACACCCACGCGTGTCGCTCGAGCAAAAAAATTTGATTTCCAAGCACAATCGCTTTGGTATACGGATATTTTTTAAAACTGACAGCTCAGTTTTTTATTTATTGGTAATAAAATTGCCTGAGAAAGTTGCTCTAATGCTAATGTGAAAAAAGTGTGTAAGTGACAAAAAAGAAGATAATTTAAATCAAATAGAGGGGTACATTATTATTTCCGCCAAACTTCCATCATCAAATACTATTAAACGAGCAAGGTTTGTATGTGTGTGTGTGTGTATGTGTGTCCAGAGGATCTCGAAATCCACTCGTCAGAATTCAATGAAACTTTCAGGGTAGACTAATTCCTATCTAAATCGGCGAAAAATGTAGGTCTCATGTCTGTGAAAATTCGATCTTCCGAGATATTTACAAGAAAAGTCAAGCTTTTAGTTTTATTTCCTAGCAACGGCACATAATAATAACTTGTTTCTATAGTAATATATACTATAAAGGATAGATGAGTACAGTCAAAGTGGGGATATAACGTCACATTCCATAGGCATACTTTGCAAAATAAGTTTCTATAATATAAATAAGGTCACAGCATATATAATATATATACGCACTTCGTAGATTAAATTTTGAAGTTATATTATTTACAAAAAATAAAAATAAACTTTATGCATCCAACACTTTAACATTGAACGAATTAAATTTAACCAATAAATAACAAGGAGGATTATATGTTGGGATTAAATTAAATCTCTTGGCATTAAAAGTAACGCTTCAGTACTTACCTAAACTCAAAGATTAAAAAAAAAGTTAGTTCAAGAACTATCTTTAAAAGTCACTGTCTTCACTAAAACTACTGGCATCACTATAATTGTCTTTTCTGATGTTTATTATTATCGGTTCTATTAAATTATCCATTGATATATCCACTTTCCTAAATGAATTTTCCACATTTTTAAACATGATCAATGCATTTTCCCCAATGTTCTCTATTTACATCTGAAACTGCCTTCAAAAACAAATTTCGCACATCAGGAAATTTAAATGTTTTATTGTTTTGAGAAACATAACCTTTTAATAATTGAGACCAGATCAGTTCAATGGAATTTAACTCTGCGTGGTTCGGAGGAAATCTGAGAATTTTAATTCCATTTTCTCTGGCCATCTCATCCATAATATATTTTTTGAATTTGTTTTTATGTTGCCTTGCTATTACTAATAATTCTGCCTTCAAGGATTTAGGAGGACTGATAATATTTTTAGAATGAAGCCATTTTGAAATATATATTAATACAAAATTCTGAATCAATTAAAATACATACGATACGGCTATGAATAAATAAAGTCTGACTTATCTGTCAAAAGAACAAATTTATTACAGTAAAAACCATGGAAACAAGAATCTAGACAAAAACTATATTAGGCCGATCAGATGTATTAAAATTTAAATTTTAACTACAAATAAGCATTGAAGGATGAGGTAAAAATAAAATTTCTACCTCTTGAACCTGTACTACGTTCTGCAAATTAAATACTGCACTCCTTTCTTCTGTATAGTATAGTAGTAAAAAGGTTTGACTTTATTTAATTTCTGGCGTTTTAATCAGAAAGAATTCAATTTTAAATTTGTCGCTTTATATAAAAAAGGTTCATTTGACGGACATAAATAATTTGCTTGTCAAATGACAGCCATCTTATTAATTCAAAGTTGAAAATACAACGTTGCCAATTCAATTTCAGAAATCATGGGTTTAGGTAAATATTTATAGGAACGTTGAGTAACACTGTTAAAATGGACACCTGTCTTCCCTTCCCCGATGAGACTACCCCTTACGGCTACTATTTTATTATGCGGACAGTTTTAATATTTAAGTTTTCATGATCAGAGAGAGAGAAAGAATTTTTGAAAAAATATGATATCAATATCTGCCACACCTCGAGAGTCTGGTCACAGGTTTTTGTGGAGGTTTTTACCCAAGTATGAATATCAGACCTATAATTTTCCTTCACTGCAGATCAAAAAATAATAAAATCAATTGAACATAGAGTTTTTCTTATATAGTGATAAATAGAGTGAGCTGAGCGATCTTCTGTTGACGGGACGTGTGCCCTACACGCTGCTGTTGCCCGTCCCGGAAACGGGGCCTGTCCACCGTGACAATTCGCGAAGATCAAGCGTCAGTAGAAGTTGCCCTAAAAGTTTGAAATCCCCAGAAACTAGGCAACTTTAATGCATTTAACTAACCTCTGTGACAAGCAGTTGATAAACGTCAACAACAGCTGCAGCCAATTGAAAATTAACACTGACAGCTTTTTTAATTTTCCCGCCTACTTTTAAGCCAATCGCCAATCAACTTTTTATTTATCTCCCTATCAGTAGTTCAAGTAGATGTCGCCCACTCCGTGATTTTCGCGAATTAATTAATAATTTGTCATGTTATAAATATACTTAAATTATATACTCATTGGGCTGCTTAAAAATGTAGATTTGAATATTAAGAGCGAAGCTCGGTGACCAGATATTCTATTGTGAAATAGCGTAACTTACACTTTGATCTTACGCTGTAATATGTAGGAGTTTCGTTTACCGGCAACAATTGCATCACTTTATTCTAACCAAAAAGTATCAAGCTACCGTGTCGAAAGTTTTTGCTGTGCGTACTAACAGGTATTTTACGGGGAAAAAAGGTAAGATTTTCATGTCTATTTTAGTTAATCACAAGCCTAAGATTCTGTCTAACTACTATGAAAGTTTAAGTAGCTCCAAGTTTCATCTTGTTTACATTTTTGTAGGGGGTTTGTTTTAACCACAATATGCCTAATATGGGGTACCATCCTTTTCTTATTATGGGGTACCCCATATTAGGAAATACATTATAATTAATTATTTCTCATTAGATAGTTAAGTACTATTGTATTATTTCAGATGCTAAGTCAACGAAAAAAATGGAACAAGGAAAATATGATAGAAGCTATTAAAGCTTGTAGAGAGAAAAGAATGGGCTACATGAAAAGTGCAAAAACTTTTGGAGTCCCACAGACTACGCTGGAAAGGTATGTAAAATTGAATAAAGAACCAGAAAAAGTTGTAGATGAAAGGCTAGGAAGGAAGCCAGTTTTGTCAAAGGAACTGAAGAAGGAATTGGTAAAGCATTGTTTAAATTTAGAGAAACATTTTTTTGGGTTAACTAGAAAAGACATCTGTAGACTGAGTTTTGAGTTATGCAAGAACAATAACCTAAAGAGCCCATTCAGCATCCGAAAGGAATGCGCAGGATCAAAATGGCTTGCAGGATTTCTAAAACGGAATACGGAACTCTCATTTCGAACGCCACAGGGAATATCGTATGCCCGAGTAAGATCATTTACCAAAGTAAATGTTGCATCATTTTTTGATATTTATGAACCTTTGCTAGGAAAAGTAAAACACAATCCAGCACGTATTTTCAATTGTGACGAGACAGGCATAACCATAGTGCAACATAAACATCAAAACGTTCTCAGTTTAAAAGGAAAAAAACAAGTTGCAGCCCTTTCGTCTGCCGAAAGAGGCTCCCTCATGACAACTGTTATGTGTTTTAGCGCAACGGGCGTTTATATTCCTCCATTAATAATTTTTCCTAGGAAGAATATGAAACTTGAATTGATGAATGGTATGCCTCCTGGTTCCATACATGCTTGTCATCCATCGGGCTGGATACAACAAGATATTTTTGTTAATTGGTTAAGACATTTTATCAATCATACAAAACCCACCCCGGAAGATCCAGTTGTACTTGCTCTTGACGGTCACTACAGTCATACTAGGAATTTGGAAGTCATCAATGTAGGTAGAGAAATTAATGTTCATATTGTGTGCTTACCACCGCATTCAACCAACAAGATGCAACCGTTAGATGTTGCATTCAAAACATTTTATGCACAAGAAATTACAAGCTGGTTAAAACAAAATCCCGGACGTGTTGTGACGGTGTATCAAATAGGAGAACTATTTGGGAAGGCTTACATGAGAGCAGCGGTTGTGGAGACAGCAGTACACGGTTTTAAAAAACAGGCCTTTTTCCTGTTGATCGCAACGTTTTCAGGGAAGCAGATTATGTAGCGGAGCCATTTCTACATGACAACCCAGCAATTCAAGAGACTGACGAAATGTATTTATCAATGGAAAAAGCAGGCGTAACAACTCAGTCCTCAACATCAACAAAAGTGGCAGTTCAGCCCTCAACATCAGCAAAAGTTGGAGTTCAGCCCTCAACATCAGCAAAAGTTGGAAATCAGCCCTCAACATCAGCAAAACTAGTGTTACCTTCTGATTTGATCCCTATCCCGAAGTTAGGCCACAATATAACAACAAAGAAACGATCTAATGCTGGAAAAGCTGTTGTTGTCACCAGCTCCCCATACAAAAAAGAGTTAGAAACAAGTTTAAGTAAGACGAAAAAATCAGAAACTCCTAAAGTTCCGAAAATGAAACAAAAGCAAAACAAAATTAAAAAACAAAGATTGCCTTTATCATCATCATCGGATTCTGAGGTCGAAGTAACCCTAGATGAAGAGGGTTGTGAGTCACCATTTACTGAAGATGAAGATGATGCAGAATGTATATTTTGCGAAATTCCTTTTTCTGATGATTCTTCTGGTGAGCAATGGATAAGATGTGTAATGTGTCTTAAATGGGCTCATTCGGAATGTGCTGGGTACGATGATACAAATTATGTTTGTGATTTTTGTAAATAATATGTATTTTTATATTGTTTTAATTAAAATCTCTTTTTTGTATGAATATCAGATTTTTGCATCATTATTCATTTATTTTAAACACTTGGTTGTGCACCTCAGATTCGGAAACACTAGTACCCCATATTAGGATAGCTAAGTGCCTAATATGGTATTTGCAGTGGTTTTGATTAGTAAATTCAAATAACCTGTCACTTTGAGTTACCACAATGACAGTACATAAAATGAAGTGTAAGTAGACGTATTTACAGTGAAAAAATATTTCTATGCGATATTTAACTTCAAAAAAAAGTACCCCATATTTGGCGCTTCTCCTCTACTATTAAACGAGCAAGGTTTGTATGTGTGTGTGTGTGTGTGTGTGTGTGTGTGTGTGTGTGTGTGTGTGTGTGTGTGTGTGTGTGTGTGTGTGTGTCCAGAGGATCTCGAAATCCACTCGTCAGAATTCAATGAAACTTTCAGGGTAGACTAATTCCTATCTAAATTGGCAAAAAATGTAGGTCTCATGTCTGTGAAAATTCGATCTTCCGAGATATTTATAAGAAAAGTTAAGCTTTTAGTTTTATTTCCTAGCAACGGCAGATATAATAACTTGTTTCTATAGTCATAAATACTATAAAAGAAAAGAGGAGTACAGTAAAAGTGGGGATATAACGTCACATTCCATAAGCGTACTTTGCAAAATAAGTTTCTATAATATAAATAAGGTCACAGCATATAAAATATATATACGCACTTCGGTAGATTAAATTTTGAAGTTATATTATTTACAAAAAATAAAAATAAATAACAAGGAGGATTATATGTTGGGATTAAACTTTTTTTAATCTCTTGGCATTAAAAGTAACGCTTCAGTACTAACCTAAACTCAAAGATTAAAAAAGTTAGTTCGAGAACTATCTTTAACAGTCACTGTCTTCACTAAAGCTACTGGTATCACTATAATTGTCTTTTCTGAGGTTTATTATTATCGGTTCTATTAAATTATCCATTGATATATCCACTTTCCTAAATGAATTTTACACATTTTTAACATGACCAATGCATTTTCCCCAATGTTCTCTATTTACATCTGAAACTGCCTTCAAAAACAAATTTCGTACATCAGGAAATTTAAATGTTTTATTGTTTTGAGAAACATAACCTTTTAATAATTGTGACCAGATCAGTTCAATGGAATTTAACTCTGCGTGGTACGGAGGCAATCTGAGAATTTTAATTCCTTTTTCTCTGGCCATCTCATCTATAATATATTTTTTTAATTTGTTTTTATGTTGCCTTGCTATTACTAATAATTCTGCCTTCAAGGATTTAGGAGGACTGATAATATTTTTAGAATGAAGCCATTTTGAAATATATATTAATACAAAATTCTGAATCAATTAAAATACATACAAAAGAACAGGTTTATCTAGACAAAAACTATATTAGGCCGATCAGATGTATTACAATTTAAATTTTAACTACAAATAAGCATTGAAGGATGAGGTAAAATTAAAATTTAGGTTTAGGTTTAGGTAAATATTTATAGGAACGTTGAGTAACACTGATAAAATGGACACTTGTCAAAATGTGACACCTGTAAAAACGTGACAACTGTTAAAATGTGATACGTGTCAGAATGTAACAACTGTCAAAATGAACAAATCTCAAAATGAACAAATGTCAAAATATGACACCTGTCAGAATGTAACAAATGTCAAAATGTCACACGTATCGTACTTTTCTTTATTTATTACAAGGATCTAACCTAACCTAAAGCTAATCTTTTTTTTTTGGCGGGTGGAAATGCTTTATGCACATCCGCTAAAGGTTCTTCCCTTCCCCGATAGTGTGAGACTACCCCTTACGGCTACTATTTTATTATGCGGACAGTTTTAATATTTAAGTTTTCATTATCATAGAGAGAGAGAGAGAAAAAGAATGAATGCTTGTACACGTGTACTATTAACATAGATTTCAGTTTTTTATTTTACAAGAAACTTTAAAGAGACATTTAAAATTCTCTATTTTCATAGTACATTTTAAGGTTGATTGTGACTTTGTATTTTCCAAGAGCAAATTGTAATGTAATGTACGAATGAACTATTTTTGTAACTGAAAATTTTTGAAAAAATATGATATCAATATCTGCCACACGTCGAGAGTCTGGTCACAGGTTTTTGTGGAGGTTTTTACCCAAGTATGAATATCAGACCTATAATTTTCCTTCACTGCAGATCAATAAATAATAAAATCAATTGAACATAGAGTTTTTCTTATATAGTGATAAATAGAGTGAGCTCAGCGATCTTCTGTTGTCGGGACGTGTGCCCTACACGCTGCTGTTGCCCGTCCCTGAAACGGGGCCTGTCCACCGTGACAATTCGCGAAGATCAAGCGTCATTAGATGTTGCCCTAAAAGGGTGAAATGAATTTAACTAACCTCTGTGACAAGCAGTTGATAAACGTCAACAACAGCTGCAGCCAATTGAAAATTAACACTGACAGCTTTTTTAATTTTCCCGCCTACTTTCAAGCCAATCGCCAATTAACTTTTTATTTATCTCCCTATCAGTAGTTCATGATTGATTTTCGCGAATTAATTAATAATTTGTCATGTTATAAATATACTTAAATTATATACTCATTGGGCTGCTTAAAAATGTAGATTTGAATATTAAGAGCGAAGCTCGGTGACCAGATATTAATATTTTAAACTAGCTGCCCCCGTCCAAGACTGAAGGCAATTCAATTGAGTGATAGATAATAACACACTGAGTTCTATAAACTACTATTGCTGGTATTTTGAAAACTAGCAGGTGTATAATACCAAATAACTCACTTATTTTTCATTTAAACTTCAACAAATTATATATTTTCGGAAAGGGAAAGAGTTCGTCTTTCAGATAGAATAAAAATATGTAGGATGTTTCGTTAAAAAAATCGACGATATTTGCATTTGGAAGACTGTTTTTTTAAAACACCATATATAAGATTTTTCTAAATAAATATTTATACTGAAAAAACCTTTATATAAAAAGAAATTGTTCAGTGAAAACCGTACCTCCCTATCGTTTCTGAGTTTGAGATATTTGTGGAAGGGTGGGAAAATGACTAGAGTTAGAGCATTTTTGTTTAAACAAAAAATGAAGAGCAGTTTATTACCTCCAAAATATGTCCATGTGATTTTTTTCGCTACACTCATACTTTTTGCAAAAACGGCGTTTCTGAAAATTGAATATCCTCCCGTTTTTGTCTGAAGAACAATAATAACTTTTTTTCACTTTTTGCACTTGATTAATAAATTTATAGTAAAAAAATCCAATTTGAGAAAGTTTGAAGGCAGAGTATTTTCTCGTGCATTTAATAAAATACTTGATATGTTGTAATGATATAAAAAATGGGGCAAAATTATTGGAAGTACATTTAAAAAAAAAATTATTAAAAAAACTATGTAAAAAGGACTTAAAAAAAAATAGTTGCGATGGTGATGACATGTTTGTTTTGAATGATAGTAATTTTGTTTGATAGATGTCAATGTGTGAATTTTGAAAATAAAAACTAAAGAAAATTAAAAACTTAAGAATTTATTTATATTATCTCAATTGGCGCCCAACGTGGGGCTCGAAATTAAGTGAACCCAAAAACATGGAGGAAGAACCAGAGTATAGAAGAAAAAAAGGAACAGGTGGAGAAGATCAGCTTGAGAAGTTAATGGAGATGATGATTAAGATGGATAACAGAAATCAAGCAAGATTTGAAGAATCTGATAAAAAAAATCAAGAAAGACATGAAGAATCTGATAGAAAAATTCAAACAATATTAGTAGAAATGAAGCAAGAAAAGAAAGAAATGGATAGGAAATTAGATGAAAACAGAAAAGCAATATTAGGGGAAATGAAACAAGAAATAACCAAGAAATTTATGGAGCAAGATAAAGAAATTGATAATATCAGAAAGGAGACGAAACAAATTAGAAGAGAAATAACAGAACAAGAAGAGAAATTGAGAGGAGAGATTGTAGAAAATGGGATAAAAATTCGAAAGGAAATGGATAAAGAGGTGAAAGATAAATTGGTAGAGATGGGACATCAAATTGATGCCAATATTTATGGAAATGCACACAGAGAAGTAAAGGTACAATGCCAGGAATTGATAAAAGAAGTCGAAAAATGTGAAATGCAAAATGAAAAGGGTATGGAAACAGTGGAAAATTTAAAACAAAATGTAGGAAAGGAATTGGAAAAGGTGAATCAGAAATTGCAAAATGCTGTAGAAAAAATGGAAGACCAACTAAAGGAAGGATTTAGACTACAAGAAGAAGTGACTAATATAGAAAATAATTCAATAAGATTAAGAATAAATAACGTAGAAAAAGACATCAGGCAAGAATTAGCAAGCAGAAGTGGGGAACCAAGAGCAGGTATATGTAATAGTGAACCATCAATGAAATTTGAAGAAGAGAATTTAAAAACAAGAAACAAAATAAAAGAAATACAAGAAAAAGAAGCGATTTTCAAAGAAAAAATTGAAAAAGAAGTAAAAGAAGTCAAGGAAAACTTAAAAAAGGTAGAAGAAAGTGTGAAGGAGACAGGAACAAAATTAAGAGAAGAACAAAAACAAGATGAGAATAAAGCAGACGAGAGAATTAAGGAAATACAGAAGGAAATAGACAATTTGAAAAGAAATTATCATAGATGGAAGATGAAATTAAAAGAAGAAATAAAAATGAATTTGGGAATAGCAGAGGAAGAGAATTTAAGAAATAAAAAAAAATACAAGATTTTAGTGGAAAAATTAGAAATTAAAATTTGATTTTATTAATTTTTTTTATGATAAAAATAAATTAAGAAAACAACATTTGGGGGAATGTTGTAATGATATAAAAAATGGGGCAAAATTATTGGAAGTACATTTAAAAAAAAAATTATTAAAAAAACTATGTAAAAAGGACTTAAAAAAAATAGTTGCGATGGTGATGGTTTGTTTTGGATGATAGTTAGTAATTTTGATTTGATAGATGTCAATGTGTGAATTTTGAAAATAAAACTAAAGAAAAACTTAAGAATTTATTTATATTATCTCAATATATATATATATATATATATATATATATATATATATATATATATATATATAGTTTAAGTAGAAAAAATTCGTATATATATATTGATGAAAAGGTCAGAATGTGATCTTTTATTTAGTACAATTCCTAACCCCAAAACATTTTAGCATGAAAAGAAAATAATCCTCAAAAAAAAATGTCGATTTTTGATAGGGGTAAGAACTTTTTCAATTTCCCGGAAAACCAAAAAATATGAAAAAAAAAGAAAAATACCATCGACAAGGGGACAAGCTAAGCTTTCTGGTCTATTTTTATGTATGAGAGAGTAATAAAACAGCATTTCTAATGCAAAACTTAGTACGGTCATTTTAAATATTTTTACGGAATAATCTAAATATTTCCTAAAATTGTCATAAATGTACCTGAGCTAATACAAGTTTTGGGTCTTTTATTAGTCTTTTATAACCATAAGCTGTACAGAACAATAGAAAAAGGTTTGGACAGGCCAAAAGCCCTGTGTATTAAAGATAACATAGCCGTATCTTAAGATTATTTTCAATAAGTACCTATTTGCCAATTTTGTTTTATTTTAATTCCAAGAATTTCTTACAGTAATCGAATTATAAGTAGATAAATCCTTTACCAACAAATTTCACCGAAAATGCGATTGTAGGTTTTCCATTTAGTAAGGAGGTCCAGTTGTGTATTCTTGACAGCTTACTAAATGTCGTTTAGTTGCAACATGCAAGGTGCAGTGTGCAGTCTATTGTGAATTCTAGTGTGATCATGAATTTGGAAGTACCGCGTAAACGACAAAAAATCGGTCCTTTAACAGTTAATGAAAAAACATTAATATTTAATTGTTTTAAATCATTTACAGACAAACATTTATGTAAAAGTGTTGATGACACAGTGGAATTAGTTAGTAGTACGCTTGGTGTTGGGAAATCTACGATTTACAGAGTTGTTAAATAAGAGAAATGTGGCGAGTTTCAAACAGCACGTAAAGCTCCAGGAAAACCAAAATTTCAAATAGAAAATCATTTGAAAAAAAGACTTCGAAGGAAAGTGCATGCGTTCTTCTTTAGAAAAGAATTTCCGACAGTAGACAAAGTTCTTGCCACGGTTCGAGATGATAAGGATTACCCTGAAATGAGTCAAAGCACACTATGGAAACTTTTAAAAGAAATAGGTTTTCTATGGAAAAAGCATTCCAGAAAGTCTATTTTAATACAAAGAAGCGATATTGTAGTATGGAGAAGAAATTACCTAAGGACTATAAAAGAAATGAGAAACCAAAGAAGAAATATATTTTATTTAGATGAAACATGGACCAACGAGGAACATACACCAAATAAATTTTGGCAAGATGAAACTGTTACAAGTCGAAGACAGGCTTTTTTAAATAATTTATCTACTGGTTTAAATCCACCATCAAGAAAGGGGCGCAGACTGATAAATAGTACACATCGGTAGTTCAAACGGTTTTGTTAAAGGTGGTTTATTGACTTTTGAATCTACTCGTACCGGTGACTACGATAAGGACATGAATGCTGATGTCTTTAAAGAGTGGTTCGAACAAATGATAGATCTTCTTCCTCAGAACTGTATAATAGTAATGGATAATGCAAGTTATCACTCGAGACTTACAGAAAAAATGCCCACAACCAAGTGGTTAAAAAAAGATTTACAGAATTAGCTAAATTCAAAGAATATTAAGTTCCATCCCGGTTCTGTGAGAAGAGAACTGTATCATTTGTGTTCCCTTCATAAAGAGAAATTAAAAAAATATGAAATTGATGAATTTGCAAAAAATCGTGGGATGACGGTGGTTAGATCACCACCATATCATTGCGAAGTAAACCCGATTGAACTGATATGGGCACAGATAAAGGGAGAAGTTTCAAGAAAAAATAATTCTTTTAAAATGAGTGATGTTAAACAGTTGTTTTTGGAGGCTGTAAATAATGTGAAGCCTGAAAACTGGGAAAAGGCAGTAAATCATACGATTAAAGAAGAAGAGAAAATGTGGAAGTTGGACAATATTACTGGAAAATGGTGCCGGACAGACCTGATGCCCGGGTTGGCACCTACGTTTATTAGAATAAACTGTTTTCTGTCTCACTCAATCACTTTTTTTTCGTCTAATTTTCGTTTTTAAGGCAGTAATTGTTGATACCTAATCAATAATATGCGTATATTGTATCTTTCTACGGTTGTTTACTTTCAAATTTTATATAACCGCAACTCTTCCACATTCATTTTAAAAACGAATAAAATAATATCGAACCAAGCCGAGAATAACATCTCCAAGTATATCAGCCTCAACTATAAATTTTTATAGCACGAAACCGCCATTTAATGCGAGACCTGATCTTTAACCTGGCTGGAATTTACGTACCTAATTGACAATCTACAGTAGGTCACAAAGCCGACATTCGACATTCTCATTCTATTATAGAACAATAAAATAACTGAAAAACTCGATTTGATGTTACAGTTTTTTATACTTATATTTAAATTCTGATTTTAGTACTTTTTGCACAGTGTAATGGCTAGCTTGACTTACAGGATACACCTCGCCTTTAAAGGTCGAAAGCAGTCTTTGGGAAGATGTTCCAAAAGTTTCCACATTTTACATTCTTCTATAAGCACTTGATCATTACATTTTTTCCAGTTTTCAGCACTCACTTGTTTAAAATAGAGTGTCCCAAACATCACTCAATTTAAAAGTTGTGTTTTATCGAGCTACGTCTCCTTTAAAACCTACAAAATCGTAAAAATAATGACTTCTTACATACCACCTGATTAGCTAAAAAATAACAACTTTTTCATGAAATCTTTTCTGTTTTTGAATAAAAACGCAGCCAAGATTTGAAAATCTTCATCTGATTTATGCTGCCACCTTTCCTAAGTTTGTAGAATTCAAACATTCTTAGATAGAAATGAAACGCCGCATATTGTCATTATTTCTACGCCACCTAGTTTCGAGAACAATATTGTCGCTGTCTTTGTTCAAGGCCTGCTCTACCCGAATTACATGATCGTCGCCGTATGTCTCGGTGTGTCTCAGATTAATATACAATCCTATTAGTTTAATTTTAATTCAGGGGCGTCCCACAACTATCTTACTTTTTTGTTTTAACTTTATTTAAGGTTTTAAAGTTAGTACTTTTTTGAAATTTATTAGTTTTTAAACTTTTTTTAAATATATTTTATTAAATATGAGTGTTGGAGAAAGTCCCGACTACATTGATTTTAATTAATTCAAAATATTTAGATGTGCTGCCATCTATGATTAGAAGAGAGTATTGACAATTACTAAAAGCAAAAAATTCCCGGTGTATTGGGGTTGCATACACAATTTGCATTGTGTGTTGCAAAGCTTTTATTTGACTGATTCTAGTGAAAATGTCACTCTCTTCTTTCGTATCCCTTTCAGAGATTAATACAAAGTTAGAAAACGAGTAAGGAATTTAATTTATCAGATTCGACATCCTAAGACCGGTTTCTGCCTTTCGGCTTCGTCAGTTAGGCTTTTCGAATCCAATAAATAAAATTCCAAACTCGTACAAGTCAATAGCTATATCCGCTATAAGATAAAATTTTTAGATGTGCTGCCATCTATGATTAGAAGAGAGTATTGACAATTACTAAAAGCAAAAAATTCCCGGTGTATTGGGGTTGCATACACAATTTGCATTGTGTGTTGCAAAGCTTTTATTTGACTGATTCTAGTCAAAATGTCACTCTCTTCTTTCGTATCCCTTTATCTTATAGCGGATATAGCTATTGACTTGTACGAGTTTGGAATTTTATTTATTGGATTCGAAAAGCCTAACTGACGAAGCCGAAAGGCAGAAACCGGTCTTAGGATGTCGAATCTGATAAATTAAATTCCTTACTCGTTTTCTAATTTAAAATAAATACAACCTCAAAATTATCGAGAAAATATTTTTATATATTTTTTTTATGAAACTTTGTAGAAACTTTCTTTTTGTGTTTTTAAGTAAGCTGTAATTTTTTCAGAGCATAATATTTATTTTTCGATTTTATACGAATTTAAATTAAAGAAAGCCTCATTTTCAATCGAAAAAGTTATTTTACAAATTTTCATTTTTTAACCTTTATCAGTGCTCATTTTCTTTGTGGAAACCTCGACTTTAAGATGGTGTGAAAAAAATATACAGGGTGTCTCATTTATCAAGGAATAACATTGCTACATCAGAAACGGTAAGAGATACAAAGATGAATAAATGGGAAAAAAGTTGCCTATTTTAGAGCCCATTAGAGTTCTACAAAAACATTCACTGTATCTCTTTCCGTTACCAAGTTATACAGGGTAAACACTAAAATTAAAAATATTAGGATTTTCCTACTTAACACATCTTGGTTGAAAAAACACAGTGTTGATTATTATTTTTTATTTTTGATCTCTTTATTTGTAACTGACTTTAACCCAACACAAGTAACGCACAACCCCAAATAGAAGCAGAACCGTATTGAAGGATTTTTAAAATTGATGATTTTTGTCACGAAACGTTGTATACATCGTATTGTATGATATATCAGTGAATTGGTCTTTTAATGCTTTATAGAAATTTTAATAAAAAAATACAGGTCCGTATTTAAAAAAATGAAGTAGAGGGTAGCCCTAAAGAAACGAAACGAAACGAAGATTTGATAATGGCATTTTATTTAAAAATTGTAATGAAAAAAATTTTTCCTTTTCCATTTTTTAATATTTTTTGAAATAAGCCTGGTAGACGCACAAAACGAAAAGTGACATTTTCGGTTTACCCTGTATAACTTGGTAACGGCAAAAGATACAGTGAATGTTTTTGTAGAACTCTAATGGGCTATAAAATAGGCAACTTTTTTCCATTTAATCATCTTTGTATCCCTTACCGTTTCTGATATAGCAATGTTATCCCTTGATAAATGAGACACCCTGTATGTAATAGATATGGAAAATTAAGTGTTTTGTTTAAATTTAAGTTCATAAGGGGATAAAAATACGTATCTAGGTGTAAAGTGAGTTAGTGTGGTGAAGGGGATATTAGGGCAATTGTTGATTGGTGTTGTGAGTCATACAGTTGAACAAAATTATGGTCCGAAAAACAGAAAGGGAGAGAACAGTAAACGAGAAAAAAGATTGTCCCGACGCCGACGTCGAGTAATGTTACGGTAAGAATTTGATTATTTTTAAAATATAGGAATTGCCTATTTTCTAGTTTTTACAGTATCCTTTGCCGCAATTTTTATAATGCAGTTTTGACAGAAAAAAAATAGTTTCCTAACTGAAAGTGCTGCTATTGTTTATTTAAAAATAAATAGATGTTCTGATCAAATTTTCTCGACTCTATCTTCAAAATTTTTATACAATAACTATATTTTGATTTTTTTCATAATAATTAATTTGAATTACATTTTTTTAATCCAAAAATTATTTGATATAATATAAGGATGAAATGGAATTATTAAAGACAATTTTTTTCAGCAATTTGTTACATATCGCTGTTTCTGTAAATTAGTTACAGAAAAAAAATGTTGGTGAGAATTTGTTTATAACAAATTGTTAACTTATAATACATAAGAAATGCTTTCTCGTTATATGGAGCCCGAAAGGTTGTCTAGTTGAAGAGGTGACATATAATTTTCAAATTCAAAATATAGTTATTTCTCATGTTTTTTTTAGATTTATAAAGTTGAAAATTTTTTCTTCAATTATTTTCTACCGGAGTTAGTGGATCCAATAACAGCAAGTGGTTGGAAATAAGGAACAATTCCCTACAACACCTGAGGATTATTGAGTGAAATTCCAATAAATCTCGATTTTTTCTACCACGTTTGTTTTATTCTCCCATTTTCTATTCCATTATTTTCGTGTTACAATTTATTGATTACTATTTTAAATCAAGGGTACCTTTCAATGAATAAAATTGCTTAAAAAAATTAAAAACAAGCTTTTATGCAAGTGCAATAAAAATAAAAAAAAATATTTTGGCAAAAACAAGATTTTATAAAATGCATTAAAGAAAAAATAATTTCTTTAATTGTTAGACCTAGGTTTTTCTGTGAGTAACAGATTCAAAATCTTGCATCTTTGTAGGTTGAATCAAAGAAAACATACCTCAATTCATTACCTATTTAAAGCATTGGATGGTTTTGGTCACCTAATGTTTATGTTCTGCACGCCACTAGCCACTGCATAAATGACTTATTTATTCGGTGGCAATATCTTTTGGTAAATGTATTTTGCTGTGTTGCCAAAATTTGGAAAATATTTATATTTAGGCACGCCTACTTTTACTGCGCGGGTCAAGGGGAAGTTATGACGCGTTAATGAAACCCCTTAATATGTTTTGAAAACGTTAAACAACAACAAAAAGTTATTTACTTTGAATTAACACATCAGACATCGTTCTTTAATTATTTACATAATTAGATAACTTTTTCTCAGTGTGACTCAGACCAGGAACATCTGTGTACAGAAATAATTACATCATTTTTCATAAATCATTATTTTTGTGCATTTTTTTATTAATAAAAGTATTAATAGTTAAAATATTTATGACGATATTAAAGAAGTTGTTGACAATCGGGGTCATGTATAGTCAGTTCTTTTGGAAGATTTAAAACAACGAACAATAGAACTTATTTTCGCTAGGGTATCCGAAAACGTCATCAAAACAGTGGACAGTCTCGTGTCCACTATAAATTACATAACCTCTAACATTACACGCTACGAAGAATTATTAGTGGTATATTTTTTCTTGACTCCCTTAATCTCATCTTAAAATCAAAGTTGATGATCGCTCATCTCGTTGCTATACGACGACGTGGATTTTATCATCCAGTGTTTCATCCCAACTTTTTTTTATTGCCGATGAAGTACGCCACGTTCGTTGTTTTTCTTATCTTCAAACATCTGTGACTGAAAACCCGGCACGGAAAGAACATTCGTTTAAGTTGGCTGCGAACAGTGGCGTTCGACAAGTTATACGCCATCAAAGATGGTCGTGATCTTGAATTTACCGCTGTGTAAATATGTGCATTTTTGCCAGGGCTGGACGAGTACACGCATAAAAGTATCGAGCACAATAGCTAGTTGTGTATTAAGTGCGGAAAGTGCTACTTTGCAGCTTGAGATAAAAAAATTGGGTAAGCGGCAAATATCTTTCCGCTCTAGATAGATATTTAAAAAATATGTGGAAAAACGGGCCAAAGATTTTGAAGAATTACTGAAATTGATATCATAAACTATATTTTATTTATTAAAAGTTTCTTTATTTATTAAAATGTTCCTTAAAGCTTATTAAATTGGCAAATAAACGCGTTAGTTTAATCTATAACACGAAATCCAAAGCTGTCAGGTCAGCAGGGCCGACCAAAGGGGGGGGGGCAAAATCCCCGGGGCCCGGGCCCTATTTTTACGGTTATTATGCAAACAAAAAATTCCCCTTTTATAAAAGAGCCTCAATGAATGAAATTAATGTAGTTTTAGGCGCGCGCACTTTCAGTATATTTTTCAGTTAATCAATTCGTGGGGTTTCTTCTCAGTTAACCTTTGACTTTTGTAAGTTTACACAAAAAATCCATTAAATAAGTAGATTTTCTTCAACTAAATTTTCTATTAATAAAAAATATTCGAGAATCTAAACTATTGCAACATAAGCAAGCGCCATATTCATCTATCATGTGTTCAATGCCCAATTTTAGTATAGTTCCCGGAGATTTGTTTTCTATTTTAAATGAAAATTTTCCATTTCCGGGAAAAAATCTAATTATGTTGACGGACAAATATCAATATCAATAAACAAAAAACGAATAATAAAACCGGCGGGAAGTTTAAATTTGACGTGTTGTTCGAATGGTTTTCAGTTAACCTGGATGTTTTGACATTTGTAACAACTCCTTGTTCTCTAATTTTTTTTTCCCATGCGTGAACTAACATTGCTGATGGCGCATCACAAAAACGCCGCTGAGCAACTGTGTACGAATCGTTGACTTTAAAATAAGCCTCAACCATGTAAGCACGCTGCGAACTCATCCACTGTTCCATGGATAACTGAAATCCGCACGTGTCTGCTATACGCTCGACGTAATATTTTCATGGAATTTCTAACAGGGTCAGCCTAAGGTAAGTTTAAAACCGAAAATCTACTCTGGGACACCCTTTATTATATATTGTAAATGTATTTGAAAACGAAATTAAAATGTTTACTTGCTTATAGGGGGTTTTAATTTAGTTCCTTCCTTAATAAAAAAGGGTATAACAGTACGTCCAGTCACGGGCGGAGTTACTTTTTTGTGAATATTTATTTTTATTTAGAAATGATGTTATCACTTAATTACTGACCCATTCCAGCTGGAACTAGGCTAGGCTGCAAATAGAAGCTTCAAATTTTCAAAAATTTTCCGGGGGAGGACCCCCCGCTTCACTGGGGGATTTTCCAAACCCCCCAGTACGTATGCCTCCCTAACATACAAGCCCTATATAACTCCGCCCATGCGTCCAGTGCTTCTGTTTATAAATTATAAAATTTTCCCAATTTTCTGTTGAATTGGTGTGGGGAGGGACCCGATGAGACTTTATCCCCGGGGCCCTGCTCAGCTCTGGGCGGCCCTGCAGGTCAGCTGACCTTGGCGGTCAATCTATTGGAGTATTTGGGGCATCTGCAACCCATCCAATCCAACGTCCTATACAATTTTCCCTCAACCACTACCTTGGTGAAAAATTAAAATTTATCCCAGAGCTTCTCTTGCACAGGAATGTCTTCTAATATTTCAAAAAGGTTATTGGACGTGCCCATTCATCTTCAATAAGCAAACTTACCCTAATTTATGGTACACGCTGTATAATAGGATTTCTTGATCCAGCTTTAGTTCTAATTGTCCTTGTACGCCGCTGTACATATTATTATATCAAAAGCAGATTGCGGATAAACAAAAACCAGGAACTGTTTAAGAAAATTGGGTCACACACATCCAACCATCCATGTTTGCTAGATGTTTTTTGCATCACGGCTTTTTCTGAATGAATCTCTCTGTCAATGAGTCAAAGACAAGTAGTCTGTAGTCTCTTCAAATGATTTGACGAACAATAAGTTGTAAAATGAAGTGTCTACGACTACAAAAACACTCTTGTGAGTTACGGTGCTTGGTCATTAGGTTGAATTTTATACCACTTGCATATTCTCTAATGATCAGAGCTCTCAGAAAACAGCAATAGGAGGAAAAAAGTGTTTGTAGGTCAAGTAAGCTAAATGTGTTAGGATAAAATTAAATAGGAATACAAATCCGAAATGTTTCAAACTAAAGGCAGTATAAAACGATCTAAAAGTTAGTAAGTCAAATGAAGACAAGTTTTTGCCCATTTTATTCAATTCATTTTCTCATTTTTGCGTTTTAAAACTCATTTTTTTATAGTATCATTCGAATATGCAACTTTCTCTTTGGAAAATTGTCCATAAGCGTTACCGTCAACTTAATAGTCTACAGTATACATGGAAGTATCATGTTTATGGGTGATGCGTGAAAACTACTCATTAACATGCCAGTACTAATAAATTTGATAATTTCCCACTAAATCCTGGCGTTCTTTCAACCCATTCACAATTTTATGTCTAGCTGTCAGATCGTTTATTTATTTTGAAACATCATCTTCGAGAAAATTTATTTTAATAACTATCGGTGTGTATTTAGCTATGGTATTTAGGAAGAGGGTTTATTGATTTTTTTTGTTGAAATAATGTGTTTTGAAAATAATTGAATTGAATAAAAAAAGTTAAAAATGCCACATCTAGCTGTTTTTCTTTAAAACTTACCTATACATTAGGTAGGAGCGCAATTTTTGTAATTTTTTGATAATACGTCACTCGTATCTAATTCTTCATTCTAACAGACTATATTTTCTCTACGACCAAAAAAAATTAATTCAAACTAAATTGTATTTAAACAGCTAAAGTTGTTTTAAATTTTTTTAATTTTTATTAAGGCTGTAGCTAAATATATCTCATCCGGAGCATTTTCTAAAAAGTGTTTAACGTTTTCTTCAGTAAAAATCTTTGTTTATAGTAAAATCGCAATCGCAATCGACACTATTAAGCCCACTTCAACAACTAATACTGACAGTTAATTTCATGGCTATCTAGGATGCGGACGTGACAGCCGTGTGTTACAGAATGAATATTCTGAATCTAGAGTAAGGATGAAATACGTATAAAATACATAAGAGACAAGTGTTTCAGAATTTTCTTTCAATCTCAAGAGCGAGTTTCTTTTCTGTTATTATAAGTGGTTTCAGAAGTTAAAAACATCATAAAATGATTTCAGAATAATAAACATACCGAAAATACTAAGGGTAGGTCTATTCCTATAGAAAAAAAAAGAGAAACATCGACATATATTAACACATGAAATTTACATTTTTATATCTGTTAGTAAAATAAAAAAAAAAGTCACATTGTGAGTGCCGGATTGTAGGAGTGGTTCGTATTTTCTTCTTTTCTATACACAATAACCAGTTCCTAATCTGTTCGAAGAGCCGAAGAGTAAACTCGCATAATGCGACAGACGCTGCTCGAGGTGTTGGTCGTGCTATAACAATCCGCTGCACACTCGAAACGCCAGACTCAACCAATGATTTTTATTTGGAAAGCTTTTCCACCAGCGGTGTTATGAATAATTATTTAACCGGTAGATACAAGGTGACTCGTAATTATGACGTAAAAGCGTAGAGTATGGGTCAAAATATAATTAGAGAGTGCAGAATTTTTTTCCAGCCGCACCCCTACGAAATTATTCGCCCACTCAAATAATAGACCAGGGCCAATCAGCTAAATATACAATTTGAGGGTTGGATATTGGTTTTTTACGATTTGTGGCTGAAATATGCATACTATCGAAAAAAGTTTAATACAAAAGTTGTAGACAATTAATAAATTTAAAACTTTTGTATTATTCATTTTTCAATATAACCTCAAAATTATTGAGAAAATCGTTAAAAACCGTATTTTTCGTTTTTTATTTTTACCTCCCGGAAAATTTATATTTTTTTATGAAACTAAAAGAGATCCCATACAAATTTTCAAATTTTTAACTTTATCAGTGCTCATTTTCTTCGTATGATATATTGTTCGTATGGAAAAATATCGTTAAAAATGCAAAAAAAAGAATAATTTTCATGTAATATAATGTCTTTACATTCAATTAACTGTTAATGGTTTTGAAATTACCGAAAACATTGTTTAAACAATAATCGAATACTTAAAAACTTCATATATCTAATTCGCTTCATTATTGAGTTACAGGGTGTTTTATCAATTTTGCTCATTTCTTTTATCCCCCTATTTTTGGAATAACCCTGTATATTTATTTTATATTTGGCAAGCTGGTTCTACTCCATTACAACAATCAAGAGGCATAGTGTTCAAAATTAAAATCCAGGTACGGCTTCAAAAAAAATTATCGAAATGATTTTGCTCTTAAACAACACCCTGTATATCAAAATTTTAAAAATTGGGTTGCATATTCGAAAAACAATTTTCTCGGTAATTTCAAAACCATTAACAATTAATTGAATATAAATGACATTATATGACATGAAAATTAATCTTTTTCATTAATTTCCAATAAGAAATAAAAAATTGTCTAAATTAACTGAAAAATTGATTATGAAAAAGTCGTTTTTTGGTTTTCTGCATTTTTAACGATATTTTTCAATACGAACAATATATTTTTTTCATACCATCTTAAAGTCGAGGTTTCAAGGAAGAAACTGAGTACTGATAAAGTTAAAAAATTGAAAATTTGTAAGAGAACTTTTTCGATTGAAAGCTAGGCATTTTTTTTTAATTTAAATTCGTATAAAATCTAAAAAGAAACATTTTGCTTTAAAAAAATTACAGCTTATTTAAAACACAAGGAAGAACGTTTTCACCAAGTTTCATAAAAATTAAAATATTTTTGCGGGAGATAAAAATTAAAAAGGAAAATACCGGTTTTTAACGATTTTCTCGATAATTTTGAGGTTATGTTGAAAAATGATTAAAACAAAAGTTTTACATTTTTTAATTATCTACAACTTTTACATTAAACTTTTTTCGATAGTATGCATATTTCAGCCACAAATCGTAAAAAACCAATTACCAACCCTCAAATTGTATATTTAGCTACCCCGACCCCCCTTCCGGAACTTTTCATTTCTCCAACTGATTTTTTTTAATTTACTTATAATTTACCCTAAATTTTCCGACCATCCACATATTGCTAATAATTTTTTTGTTTCAAAAAATGATTGGCCCTCAATTGTAAAAAAACATCTTGTATAACACGTGTGTTGAGCTAATTTTTACCGCACTGTGCATTGCAAAACGAGCTGCAGGCTTCCAGTTAAAACCTAGCTGCATACCACTGGCGAAATAGCCCTCCAACTGTGTGAATAGGAATCCTCGACGACAACTGGTAGTTGAGGACCGATTCTTCTTCGGTCTCTTACCGGCTAAAGGGTCCCTGGAACCACACACGATGGTCTTCTGACCCAGTCACTTATTCTATTCTGTTTTATCTCATTTGCGTCTCGTTTCTTCACTCTCGTCATTTACCGGGTACTTGGCAGTGATTAGAGGTTATGTTGTACCATTTGAATGTTCAAAATGCCCACCCATAACTACTTTACATATGCGAAATGAAGAGGCGAACCGTGTGTGCGTTATTTCGAATATTTAGCGTATTTTTTTTTTGCTTTCATCGATATTTATTCAAGATTCGATTTCTTGTTAGTCTAAAGGAAAATGATTTGGGCCACGCATCATAACGAAATAAATTTTCCGAAACTGAGACGACGTTTCAGGTTTCCAACATCGTCGTAAATTAGTTTGGCCCAAAAGTATGGTTATGATGACCGTTACAAAAATATCTACATCATCGCGAATGGCGAACTGGGTATCTGACTCCGACGCTATTTATAGATCTCGCCTCAACTCTACTCGATATAGTACGGTCAAATTAGTGTAAGGGTCGTTGTTGGGGTTAGTTGTTGAGAGGAAAATGCTTTTTAACAGGTTTTTTTTTGCGGAGGTGAAGAAATCCCTTTATGGGGAGGTTATGAGCCTAAAATCTCAAGGTCTACTGTGAGAATCTCCTTTCCAGGCATACTCACTAAAAACTTCACCTCCTGGTTGAGCCCGTCTGACCGGAGCCTCCGGTGACACTTAGGCCTATCGGCCCATTGTATCTTCCCTTTCTTTATGCGGTTACAACACCCAATCCAGTACCTCAGTGCCTTGTACAGGTTCTGTACTGGGTGAGTGTTGTATAGTTCTTGCTCACCTATTGGCTACCCAAAAATTTGCTATCTTTTGCGGTCCAGTGCCTCGCATCTTCACAGTATATGTGTCACTGTTTCTGTTTCCTTACCGCACAGTCTGCAAATAAGGTCACCATTGTACAGTCCCATCTTGTTGAGGTGCTCCTTTACTGGCGCATGGCCAGTCAGGAGTCCTATAACGATTTTCAGCTGGCTCCTGTCCATCTTTAACAGGTCTGTCGCTCTTTTGTGGCACGGTCCCTTGATGTACTCCTTCCCGTGTTTGTTTTCTGGTATTACAGACACTCTCGCTGTAGGCTTTGGTACTTCTAGTGTCTGCCTTTGGTTTGGGGGCTTTTTCGAGCCTCTTCTTGCGAGTTCGTCTGCTTTCTCGTTGCCTGCAATTCCCTGATGTCCCGGCACCTACATCAGTTTGACGTGATTACGGTCTGCTAGCGATCTCAGTTTTTCTTTGCAGTCACTTCCCTGCTGCACAAGGCCTTGAGTGCCGCTTGACTGTCTGATAGAACATTAATTTGCGCGTTTGCTATGTTTCTCCTGTTATTCTCCCTCGCGCATTGGAGAATAGCATATACCTCTGCCTGAAAGACGGAAGTGTGAGTGCCCAATGAGTAGCTGATGCCAGTCTGCGGGTTCCACACCAGATTTTCCCTGTAGAATGTTCCTGAGCTGTGAGTCGTTCCATTCAGTTCTATCTGTTACCACCACTCTGATTGGGTTGTTGAAGTCGTACCGTTTCGGAATATGATCTGTAATCGTTCCTAAGTACGTCCCCGGTCACTATTCCGAAGATACGCATGTGTCCAGTTCCAACATTCAGATCGGCTTGTGTATTCTGTAGTCTGAGAGCACCAAGCCTTGCCTCCCCTTGTACTACAAAGTGGAGATTTTTAACAGGCTACACCATCTCCCTATAAAATTATCTGGCGGAGAAATAGGGCTTAATGACAGGATAAAGTGACCTATAAGGTGTAGCACGAAAAATTCACCCCCCCCCCCCCAACTTTTATCTGGACCACAAATATTTAGAGGTTACTTCCTATTGGTTTCTTGGATCACGTGATCAAACATGGATGCCTGTCATTATCGTTTATTTTGATTTGTCACATGGTTGTCTTGTTTCTTGTGTTGTTGTTGTTTTGTTTTGGTGTTACTTTTAAATTTTTAAATTGGTCAAATGAGACAATAATGAATTAAGTTTATTAGGATTCCTGCTTCTCTAAAATTATCAAACTTGGAAAATTGGCTCATATATTCGGGGTAAATTAAATAATCTATGGATAGTATGAAGAAAATGTTTGTTCAGTCAAATGGATCCTAGACTCTTCGGGGTTTTGAAATCTAACAAGAAAAGTAATCCAGCCAAATTTAGTTTTTAAAACCTTTGGATATAAATATGGGAATGGACCGTGATAGTCGTGACGTCACAACGAAGTTGGTAACATGTAAATGGTTCTACACAAAACAAAGTTACCATGGCAACGATGTCACTTATCTGTCATGATTGACAACTATGACACCGTTGCTATGGTTACTACACATTTAAATTTAGACAACCTGACAACTATGACAGCGTTGCTATGGTTACGCTGTTATGTGTAGAACCAGTGACGACACACTATCACGGTCCATTACTTTAGACACTCTTAAAATATGTAATATTGTTATTTTTTTTATTATTAAACACCCATAAAGGCATTTAGTATTATTACAATCTGGTCAACAGTAACCAATGAGCAATTTAATTTTAACTAATAGAGTTTGAAACTTAAAATTAAGGCATACTCATCAGCGTTGCTTATGTTCTGTATAATGGATTGCACTAAACTTTAACGTGCACACATAAGCTCTGCTTTTGCACTAAAAACACTAAACTAACTCAAAGAGCTTGATCCTCTTAAGTCTTCTTTCTAACCCAGTATTGTCAAGAGGCTGGATAACCTCGACATTGACAGTCTTTCTTCATGACTCTTGGCTAATTTCTTGATTAAGTGAAAATCTGGAGCTTTTTTCGGATTGATATTTTCTTTTATAATTAATTAATTAATTAATTTATAATTAATTGTAATTACCGAATTACTTCTTAGGGAGAGGTAAATTCTATTTCTTGATCAATATGTGGATGTTCTTCCAGAGTGGGTTCTTCATCTTGATATTCATGAGGTTGAAAGATTTTTTCTAGATGATTTGCAAATCTTGTTGCTTTTTGCTCATTACTTCTAGCCCATTTACCATCTTCCAGTCTGACAGGTGGTATTCGCATTATGGGTCTTTTCAATCTCTTAGTAGCTTTCCAGAGTGAATAATCAGTACTGATGTCGTCTGTTAATTCACTTAGGTAAATACTAATCGATTCTTCTTTAATTTGTTGTATTTCTCTTTTGTGTCTTTGGGTAGCATTGTTGAGAATAGTTTTGTCTTGTGGTGCTCTAGTTTGCTGCCATTTTCTTCTAACCTTTCTTTTTTCCCTTATTTCTCTAGGATATATTGTTATAGAAATGTTTGTGTTTGAGCGAAATTTTGTAAGAAGCGGCAACGCCGCATCAGGATTGACTCGTGCCGAGCATGCGACCAGAAATTGTTGGACGCCTATGCTCTCGGGCCTCCACATCGAATTCCCTAACCCGCTCGTTCAATTCAAGCCATTCCATTCGAATTACTTCCTCACACTTGTGTCGATTTCAGTTCAGTGTGTATGGTAGATGTTTGTGTTTACTACCTACCTCGTTCTCATTTTATGAGTTTCATGAACCTGAATTATTTACACTCAACACAGATCAACCAAAAACAAAATAAATATCTTCTTTATCTATTCGAATCAATAAAACCGCAATTTTTTATAAATATTTCTCGCTGGCAAAGACAAAATGACGAAAATAATAAAAATAAATTAATAAAGAATGAGAAAAAATAAAAAATTAATTTCTGTAGTTCATAGTGGTTTCCTGTTAATTCAATTTCTCTTCTAATGGAAATAAAACTACTTATTTTAAAGAAAAGGGGGGCTTTAATTGACGTTTAACAATTCGAAAAATCAAAAATATGTGAACACGCATGGGATTTTGGTCATAAAATACAATGGAATTCTTCAACCAGATTATTAAAAGAACCTAATAATTACAAACGCAATGTTAAAGATGCAGCATTGATATGTTTAAATAATAACGAATGTGTTTCTAATTGTTCGGTTGATATTTCAAAAAATTTACCTATTTTACAAAAAGAGTTAATTGCAAAAAGGATACCCTCTATATCGGGATAGTATCATAAGTTTTTTATCTGTTTTTTTATGATAATATTATTAAGAAAACTTATATAAAAAATATAATATGCAAATGTCCTATTCTTTTTTAAAATTCGTTCCCAGAAACGTCACAAAAATATGATCGAAACAGATTTTGACATCTTCAATTTCAAAATCTTTCTCCGTGTACTATGTTGCTGTCATATTTTTTGTAAGATTATCAAGTGTTCTGTTTCTATAATAAATTATATTTTGTTATCACTTTTTGAAAACGACTTGAGAAGTTAAGTCGAAACGTCAATTAAAGCCCCCCTTTTTCTTTAAAATAAGTGGTTTTATTTCCATTAGAAGAGAAAATGACAAATAAAAAAGTTTTAAAATTTAAGATGTCAAAATTTGTTGTTAATATATTTTTCTTCAAGCGTATAATAATAACTATATTACTTTTTGCAACACAGATCGTAGAAATATACTATTATTTTACTAGTACAAAAATGAATTTTCATTATTGTACTAATAAAATAATAATGAGAAACGTTGGGCGTTGTAATCAAGTAGGTAGGAACTGTCATTTTTAAACTTATTTAATTTGGCGCCTCTGAGCTCAACACATAATAAGCGCCTTCTACTCCTAGTAATATAATATACTATTTTGTGACGTTTCTGCGAACTATTTCTATTTGCTTACTGTGAATATTTGAACATTGTCATAACTGAAGTTGTCTTATTTGAAAATCAAGAGAGAGTAAATTCCCAGAATAAAAAGTAATTCGGTATGCAAAACTATAGTACAGTACGTGCGGTAAAACTTCAATATTTGTAATGCATTCTAAATTGTTTTTGTTAATTTCAATACAAAATTTATTAAATTTCTTGGACTATCACATTATTTTATGATCTTTCATTGTTACTACAGTAGGCCTAAGAGGATTAACGTGCGTCATAGGCGTAACCAGAATAGAAAGGGATAATTGTTATTTAACGACCTCCGAATGGCAACAGCTTCTAATGACAGATATTTTGACTTAAATAGTTTCTAGAAATGCAGTTATTTGATTTTCGATAAACGTGACAAATAGTAGTGACTAAAAATGGAAGCAGTTTGTGAGTATACGCCAGTGAAAAAATTAAAACTAGACCATTTATCGCTCAATGAAAAGAGTGCTGTAGTGAATGTGTACCACTATTTTAAACATCAAAATCCCTCAAACACTATTGACAGTGTAGTTGAAACAACATCTAAGGCAATGGGATATGGAAAATCTACAATATATAGAGTTCTAAAGGAGGAAAAATCAGGTGGAGTAACCTCACCAAAGCCGAAACCAGGTAGACCAAAACTATTAAAAGTCAACGTGGACGAGTTTTTTAAAAATGCTATTCGTAAGCTTGTTCACTCATTTTTTATAAACAAGCAAATACCAACTTTAGATAAAGTTTTGCAAGCCATTACGAATGATGTTGATTTACCCACATTAAGCCGGGATAAACTATGGAAAGTGTTACATGCGTTAAACTTTAAATTTGAAAAAATGGGCAGACACTCAATGCTAATTGATTCTGAAGAAATTGTATGTTGGAGAAGACAGTACCTCAGAAGAATACAACAAGTTAAAGCTCAAAATAAAAACATTTATTATTTAGATGAAACATGGGTTAATGAAGGACATTGTGTAGGAAGAGTTTGGAAAGACAAAAATATAAAATCATCCCATCAAGCTTTTCTAGAAGGATATACTACTGGTTTTAAGGAACCTATAGGAAAAGGTAAAAGATTAATTATTTGTCATATAGGCAGTACAAACGGTTTTTTTGAGAATGGTTTACTCTTATTTGAATCAAAAAAAACCGTTGATTATCACGAAGAAATGAATGTAGACGTGTTTGAGGAATATTTTGAACAGATGATTCAATTCATACCAAAAGGATCGGTTATTGTAATGGACAATGCAAGTTACCACTCCAGATTACTTGAACCTTTACCAACCACTAAATGGAAAAAGGGTGAAATTGCAAAATGGTTATCTTCTAAAAATTTAGCCTTTGACAATACAATGCTGAGGGCAGAATTGTTAACTATTGCTAAAAAACATAAGCAAAATTATAAAAAATATAATATTGAGGAGATAGCCAAAAAACGAGAAATTGAAATCCTTCGTTTACCACCCTACCATTGTGAGCTGAATCCGATAGAATTAATATGGGCTCAAGTTAAAGGTTATGTTGCCAGAAATAACACTACTTTTAAATTATCAGATGTTAAAAATCTCTTCAATAAGGCAATATCTGAAGTAACAAGTGAAAATTGGCAAAAATGTATTAGACACGTTACAGAAATAGAAAAAAAAATGTGGGAGCTAGATAACATAATTGATATTACTATAGAGCCCATTGTAATTTCTCTAGAATCAGATGGTGAATCTTCTGACACAGAGTGCGAGGAACCATAACTTTAAAATTATTAATTTATGTACTTTAATTTTATTTTTAGATTTTTATTTTTTAAGATTTAATATTGTCGTATTTTTTGCATGTTGCTCGTCAAATTTTATCCTTGCGGTTGGTTTTTTTTTTCTCATATACCTACTTAATTGTTTTTTTAGCTCCTCATATTAATTTATAAATAATTGTAATTATCTGTACATATTATATACATATTTTGTAAATAAACATATGCCTAAAACAAAATGCCTAAAATAATATTGACTTTTTCTTCATTTTACCCAAATTAAATTACTACTTACGAATTATGTTTATCTATCTAAAATTGGTAATCTAGGTATAAATAACTAAAACAAATTAAATATTTCTATTTCCATATTAATTTAATTTTGAAAACGCACGTCTATGGTTTACTGCCTTTAACACTGATAACTGCAAAACATTTCTGGGAATTTACTCTCTCTTGATTTTCAAATACAGTATATCATAGGAAAGACGCCCTATATAGACAGCAAACTTATTTAAAGCGAGAACCCCTTTTGGTAAGCATTAGGCTTTCCAACATAAACATAAGAAAGAATAATTATTTTGTGTTTATTTATTATATAATTCTTGCCCAGGTCACAAAAAGCTAGTTACGGCCCTGTTTGTGATTATAGCACATTTGCGAAATTTTACTCTCAGTTTAAAATTAGCAAAACATTTTTTTTTATATTACAAAATGCAACAAACTGTTATTTTCCATTTTCACCATCTACAATCAAAAAAAATGTTGGAGAGCGAATCCAGTCAAATTTTTCATATCCCAATCGAAATTAATTACAAAATAGATTGAGATAAAGAAGCTTCTGTGCACGGCGAGTGGGCAGAACCCGAAAATAATTACGACACACAATGTATTATAATTAATTATTAAAACGAGACCAAGTGCCTGCGTTTCGAAACACCATTATAAAACAATGGATACCAGGGTTTTAGCATTTTTTTAAAAAAATATTCCTTTTTAACAGAAAATAAAAACTACTATAAAAACATTAGTAACCTTGCTCCCTTGATGTAATTATAAATATTTGCTACGCCTCTGTTTACGAGAGTTAAGTTCCCTGTCTCAACAACAAATGACTTTGCTTAGCTGTCAAAAAAGTACTAAATCAACCATTAGTTACAAATCATGTGATCGCTAACATTCAATCACTCACAAGGTGCTATATTTTATCCCTTTTTAGGATATGAGAACGTAAGCATCTCTAAAATAATTCCATCTTAAACTCTTAAGTGAATTGTTTTATCCAAACCATTTCAAATGAATGTGTGAGTCCACTAGTTTAAAAATACACTAATGTGAGTCCACGAGTTTAAAAATAAACTCAAAGAAATTTACCAGTAGGGTCAGTTGTTCAACAGTGAACCATGCAGGTACAGTGAGCCACCCCCTCTATTAACCAAATTTAAAATATTAAAGTTGAAAACTTACGTGACATAAGACACTAATCCCAATCCCTCATCATTCCTCAGTTTGCAATCGGCAGCGAGAACGTGTTGTTGTAGTAAAGAGGTTTACGTGATTCTTTGATACCAAACTAAAATTTTTAAGTTAAGTTATATTTTTCATAATTTCATATATCACAGCCGCTATTGTTCCTAATTTGTCGTTAGTAATGATGAATGGGTTCGGCATTTGAGTATAAAAACTAATGATATTAGTGAACATTTTGGTGTGATTATTTTTTTTCTTCTTCTTCATTCTTAACACGGCGTGGTAATGTTTTTTTTTAAGTGTTTTAATTGTTCAGAAATGGTTCATTTTATATTTATTTACAAATACCTTTTTTGCTTTATGTCCATTGTCCACTTTATATCCCGAATCCCTTATTTATTGTTGCGGTCATTGTCCAATTTGAGAACAGGAATTATTTTGAAATCCTGTTGATCTTCTCTTCTGAAGAAATGTATGCTGGATGGGGGCCTGTTGATTTTCTTCATAGGTAAGTTGCCACTTAATTCTATCTGCCAAATACAAATATTTTAATACTGTACGTATTAAGGTAATTTGTTATTATTTTTAATTCAATTTTTCGATCTAAAATTTTTAAATCCCTTTTGTTTTTTCAACAAACTTTTTTTAAGTCCTAAATCCATTGCCAAAATTTATGTCCAATAACATTGATGGAAATCTTTGACTTTGACAGAAGATATTTCACATCCTTTGTGCAATTTTGTCACGCCCATGGTCCTTTTTTGAAATTTTTATGGTTCAAAAAATTCCGCCTTCGTGTAGTTTTCTATAGTCTTGCAAACTTTGATTTTGTTATTAAAGTGAAGATGGCGTTGGGCTCTCCTCGTTCGTAATACACTTGCTATAATGCAACCACTTTTATCAAGAACGATACGATACTGATGAGGCACAATAATGCCGAAACCGGTCTAAAAATGGCAAGCTCCTTTAATGACAAAATCGAAGTTTTTGGGTTAAAGCCCCGACTTGGTCGGGCACCAAACCACGTCTGGACTTTCGTAATTCAATACCTGGTGGGGCATACAGCCCAAGGCGTAGTTGTTGAAGTCCAGACGCTGGTGCAATGTAGGACATTTTTAATGTCCTTGTTCTTGGGAGCTTGTGAGATTTTATTTCACATCCTTTGTACAGTTTTGTCACTCCCATAGTCCTTTTTTGGAATTTTTATGGTTCAAAAAATTCCACCTTCGTGTAGAAGATACTTAAATGATTACAATTTTTGATACACGGTAAATTTATCTTTTCTTATGTTTTTTAAATTAATTAAATATTATTTTCTTTTCATTTATAGTGTTACAATCTGTTTTCCTGTTATACATTTTGATTTGTGGTTGATTTTATTAAAAATTATTTTGTGTTGGCATATCTTTTTCATTTACTGTGTGTTTAAAATGTATGTCTACAGGAAATTCCCCCTATATAAGCGACAGCAGGAATATTTGTTAATTTTACCTGACGATTCCGGTCTTTTAATTCCTCTAGAAACAACCGGAATATGCTTTATTATTTACAGAATCGTTACATTGATTTTAAGTTATTTTAACGAACTACCTTACTTTTACCGGAACTTCCTGTTTAATAAACAAACTAGATAGTTGTATTCGAAGCTTCTAACTTCAGTTTTTACAGGAATTTCCAGTTTATTAATCTGTATTGAATGAATCTTTCATTCATACATTAGAGTACTAGTTAGTTGTATTCGAAGCTGATAACCTGAGCTTTTACAGGAAATTCCTGAGGTTTCCTAGAATTTAACTGGAATTTCTTGTATTTCCTATTTAATTCCCATGGAATTTTACTGGAAAGTTTCGGTTAGTTCTACCTATGTATATGTGACAAAAAATTATTGAAATTATAATTTCAATCGTTTTTTGTTTCAACCGTTTCCCAAGAGAGTGTGAAATTATGATGAAAGTGTATGTTAGATGAAACAGGAAGAAAACTTTAGGATCTTTCGATAATATTCATCGTTTTAGATTATTTTAAGATCCAAAATATATAAAATATATCAGACTGGCCCTGGTACGTTGAAAATTGAAAAACCTGAATTCCGTGATTGAGATATCGCCTCATACCTTTTGATATGTGCATATTCGTTCGATAAAATATATGAATAACTACCGGTCGTGACCAGAAATTAGTCTTAACAAATGCAACGTGGGCGCCTCCATATTTTATTACAATTATTTTTTAATTCCGTCAGCCATCAGCCGCATACGAGGACATTGACAAATTATTGATCGGCTACACGAAAATCGTAAATTACATTATATATCGAATATATACGTAAAGATTTTTTTTAAGATTTCAAATCAATTAATGTTGGGTAATTCTAAATCTTTTAAGCTTTTGATATTGTTAATGACTACATTGATATATAGATCCGACACGACTGTCTGAGTCGATATATTTTTACAGATTCTTTTAATGGTTCTTATTTATAAACTTCTTTATTCTCTCTTTAAATTAGAATTAGCTGATTTGACTGCACAACAGCTTTTCCTAATTTATTTGTTACGAGGTCGCTTTTCGGCAACCATTTGTATATAACAAACAGTCATACGCTGTATACATGGTAAAATGCATGGGCCTAAAAATTGTTCCCTACGGCATCGGAAACTCGAAGTGAGCAATTAATAACACTTAAAACATCGCATGTTTGAACGTTCCCTGAAAGTTTATGCTTTTCAAATGGTGTTTTTCAAAATATTACAGAATAATTTGTAATAAAAATTATGCAAACATATCATTTAGTTTTTAGATGTGCTACCATCTATAGTTAGAAGAGATAGTCGGGAATCTGAGGTGCTGAATTCGACCACCTCTATACAATATACAACTCGCGAACATCCACCTAAAAAACATGAAATCCTATGTAAAATGACCTGCCGGATTCGAATTTTTTGTTCGCCCTTTTATGGAACGCCGTTTTACTTTTTATTCATAAATGTTTTTTTTTTCAATTTTAAACATAAATCCATTTTATTCAACTCAGTTTTATGTTTATCCATTTATTTCAGCACTATTAAACTGTTTCTTCAAAAAACTTTGACTATTTAAAATGTTTGATGAATAAAATTGTATCTTGATAAAATTACGTAAGTCAAATATATTTGATAGATATATTTAAACACTTTAATTTTTAGGACGCAATTAAAATTATAAACAGTCATTTTAATTCATGTAACATTTTAATTCAACCAACATAAAAATAACAAACATTTTAAATAAGTTATTTAAATGTTTGTTGATATTTTTTTGGAAACATATAGTTACATAAACCAAAACATTGAGGAATAAAAATGACCAAACTGATTTAAGATAAAATCACTCGTCCTGCGGACTCGTGATTTTATTAATCAGTTTGTTTTCGTGGTTTTTCCAAATAAAGCCGTTTTCGTGAAAACCAAAAATTTAATCGATAAAATTTGGAGGACTCGTGGTATTACCTTTGATTATTTTTTTCATCTGTCAAAACAGTCAGATTTTGTGGTATCAGCCAATAACAACTCAGGATCCTAACCAATCATTGTGTTTTATACTGATAAAACAGCTTCGTCGTTTTTGTTTTTTGATTAAACTGTGTTTACCTATTTGAGATATCAAATGTAAACATTTATCAATTATTATTATACTAAAATGTATTGCAAATCTATGTTAATAACCAAATTTCAAAATGTATTTGTAAACTAACCTGTTTTTATTAGTTTATTTCAACATTCATTTAACACTTTTAGATACCTCACTTTAACACTAAACTTAAAATTAATTAAATTAAGAAAGACTTCATTTCATTCTTCTTCTTCGCTTTTATTTAAGGCGCCGTTTCGCGGGGTAGCCAGTCAAAAAATCGCCTTGGTGGCCCTGTACGTAAAACTATAACAGCTCAGGTTTCAATTTAAATTGGTAAAGATAATTTTCAATATTTGTGTGTAAAGTGTCTTTTGCATAAATGACTATGTTCTCTGTTTTAATTACAAAATGATTCAAAAAATAATCCTTTCAAATACGACTCGTCCTCTGAAATTTTATAGATTAAATTTTTGATCTTCATACTCAAACGCCTTTATTTTAGGCAAAACCACTCAAACAAACTGATTTAAGATAAAATCACTCGTCCTGCGGACTCGTGATTTTATCAATCAGTTTGTTTTCGTGGTTTTTCCAAATAAAGCCGTTTTCGTGAAAACCAAAAATTTAATCGATAAAATTTGGAGGACTCGTGGTATTACCTTTGATAAAACCGCTTCGTCGTTTTTGTTTTTTGATTAAACTGTGTTTACCTATTTGAGATGTCAAATGTAAACATTTATCAATTATTATTATACTAAAATGTATTGCAAATCTATGTTAATAACCAAATTTCAAAATGTATTTGTAAACTAACCTGTTTTTATTAGTTTATTTCAACATTCATTTAACACTTTTAGATACCTCACTTTAACACTAAACTTAAAATTAATTAAATTAAGAAAGACTTCATTTCATTCTTCTTCTTCGCTTGTATTTAAGGCGCCGTTTCGCGGGGTAGCCAGTCAAAAAATCGCCTTGGTGGCCCTGTACGTAAAACTATAACAGCCCAGGTTTCAATTTAAATTGGTAAAGATAATTTTCAATATTTGTGTGTAAAGTGTCTTTTGCATAAATGACTATGTTCTCTGTTTTTAATACAAAATGATTAAAAAAATAAGCCTTTCAAATACGACTCGTCCTCTGAAATTTTATAGATTAAATTTTTGATCTTCATACTCAAACGCCTTTATTTTAGGCAAAACCACTCAAACAAACTGATTTAAGATAAAATCACTCGTCCTGCGGACTCGTGATTTTATCAATCAGTTTGTTTTCGTGGTTTTTCCAAATAAAGCCGTTTTCGTGAAAACCAAAAATTTAATCGATAAAATTTGGAGGACTCGTGGTATTACCTTTGATAATTTTTTTCATCTGTCAATACAGTCAGATTTTGTGGTTTCAGCCAATAACAGCTCAGGATCCTAACCAATCATTGTGTTTTATACTGATAAAACCGCTTCTTCGTATTTGTTTCTTGATTAAACTGTGTTTACCTTTTTGAAATGTCAAATGTAAACATTTAACAATTTTTATTATACTAAAATGTATTGCAAATCTATGTTAATAACCAAATTTCAAAATGTATTTGTAAACTAACCTGTTTTTATTAACGCCAAAACGCCTTTAACATTTTTACATACCTCACTTCAACACTAAACTTAAAATTAATTAAATTAAGAAAGACTTCATTTCATTCTTCTTCTTCGCTTTTATTTACGGCGTTTCGCGGGGTAGCCAGTCAAAAAATCGCCTTGGGCCCTGTATGTAAAACTATAACAGCCTAACAGCTCAGGTTTCAATTTAAATTGGTAAAGAAAATTTTCAATATTGGCGTGTAAAGTGTCTTTTGCATAAATGACTATGTTCTTTTTTTTTAATACAAAATGATTCAAAAAATAATCCTTTCAAATACGACTCGTCCTCTGAAATTTTATAGATTAAATTTTTGATCTTCATACTCAAACGCCTTTATTTTAGGCAAAACCACTCAAACAAACTGATTTAAGATAAAATCACTCGTCCTGCGGACTCGTGATTTTATCAATCAGTTTGTTTTCGTGGTTTTTCCAAATAAAGCCGTTTTCGTGAAAACCAAAAATTTAATCGATAAAATTTGGAGGACTCGTGGTATTACCTTTGATAAAACCACTTTTTTTAGATTAAAAATGTTTTTTAATTTAACATTTCTACTTTGACTATAAAGTCTTTTTTAAAAATTGACATAACAAAAAATATAATAATAGGTAATTTATAATTGAAACAGATCACTGGACAATTTCACATTTAACATAGAACGAGAAATAGATTTTGAAATCTAAGTTGTCAAAATATGTTGTATTTAAAATGATAGCCTTATAGAATTCAGATTTGTTTCCTTTTCTCAAAATATTTTTTTAAATTACTTCTTTAAAACGCTTCCTAGAAGACCTCAGATTCCCAACTAAGAGTATTGACACTAAAATTTGACTGATTCTAGTCAAGATGTCACTCTCTTCTTTTTATCCCTTTAAGAGATTAATACAAAGTTAGCAAACCTGTAAGGAATTTTAATATCATTTAGTTGTTATATTTTATGCCATAGTACGTTTAGAAACCGGAAGAGTAAAAATTGCCTTTAATATTTTTCTCTCAATTGGATACACAAAGTTCAAAATATGGACAATCATCGTTATCCAAAGATTTGTTTTCAACAACAACTCCGTTTACGAGATAAAATTGATGCGAAGTATAATTGGATACTGCAAATGAAAGATCTCTTTATTCAAACCAATTCTCTGGATGGTTGGACCGACCTTAGTAACATTACGGTTAATTCGTATAGAAGAAATTTAATTTCTAAGTATTACACGTTTCTACACGAATCAGATGTTTCTATAGCTTCTCGTTATCCCCATTTGCTTATTTTTAATCTACTTAACACATCGCAAAGCCCAAGCACTTATTTACTTTTTCAATTGCCCATCCAGATTACACGCACTCTGGCCCAATTGCGATTGACTAACAAATTTAAGACTAAATTTACTTTAAGCGGTGATAATTATTTTATTAATTCAGATCTAATATCCTCTGTATGTAATACACAAGAAAAAGAAACCCTTTTTCATGTCCTATTTACACTGTGATGAAACAAAATATATCTTGTCTTCAGAATATCGATTCACTTATAATTGCTCTTCAAAACATAACCATTATAGAAGCCAAGACGATCTGTGAGTATATCTGGAATATCCTCAAGTTACGTTCTTTTGTTATGAATGAATAATATTGTGATTTTTTTTTTGCTCTTTTTAATATTTCTCTTTTTGTTATATCTTTGCAAATAACAATTGTTTTTTGTTTTCCTTTTAGATTACTTATATTAATAATTCTAATAGTTTATGATATATCTACTCATGTACTTCTTGCTGTAAATTTTGGTTTTGGAAGCAATAAAGTAATAATAATAATATATTTTAATTATTTGAAGATAATTTAGAAAGTATTGTATATAATTTTTATAGTTCAAAGAACAAAATTTAGAACAGAGAATCGTGAAGGCTTTTAAAAACATCACTGCTGAAATATTCCAGAACATTACCGATGATTTTTTTTATATGTTAGTTAACTTTTCGGCAGACTACTTATATCAGACAAAATTTTCAAACGAGAAAACATTCTCAGACTTATTGACTTGTAACATAATATTTTTCAGTGGTTTAAAAGCAATTATTCGTTTTGTGGTATGCATACAAAAAAAAACAAGAAGTTTCCTGCAACTCAAACAAAGTGGCTATGAGACAAAACCAACAGAGGAACGATCTCTTACACTGGCGCTAGCTGTTCACAAATACGTACGTTAAATATTTATACAGGTAGTCTGTAAATGACTGACTGACATGGCTTCTCTCCCAGATCCAATAAAACGAAAAAAAAAACTTTTTTTACTCGGACGCACTGGTCATGGCCACGATTTGGATTTTTCTTTGATTTTTCACATGTTTTTGTTGAATCATATTTATAAAAGCTTTTTTTAAAACCTGGACAATTTCTGGACCACAATAGAATATTGTGCAACAAGTGGGGAAAGTTCAACTTTTCTCACGAGTTTGAAAGTTTGTGGCACGAGCCTGAAGGGTGAGTGCCGCAAACACACGAGTGAGAAAAATACTTTCCCCACGTGTTGCACACTATACTTTTTCTACAACTGCACGAATTTAAAGAATACAAGTAATGTAACTTGTAACTTAATATTTATTTTTATGGTTAGCAAAACTAAAATAACATGAAAGTATCCTACCTCTTAACAGATGAATAATTTTTTAATTTTATTTTTGTATTTCTTCTCCATTTCATAATTTTTTCGTATGCCAATTCAAACTTTTTTCTGGAAAATTACCGGCAACAAATCTAACGTTATTTTTGCGGCTCTTTCCAATATCTCTGACCTAGTATTATCAAAATCGTCACTACTGTCGTTACCCATATTATTTTTATAAATCTTATTACAATAATATTTAATGGAAATTGCGATTTTCATCAAAGCACGAATGAAAACTAGGTACCTTAGGAATTTAAGAAACGTCTATAATCTGACAGTTGTGACAACTATTTAAAGCTGAACAGCAGCCTACTAAGTTTTTGTCGATTTTTGTTGATTCTCCATATAAATGTATGTGGTGTGAGGCAAAGTGCCGTGAGGAAAAGTATTTCCGCACGGTATGAGCAATACATGGTTTTGAAATTAAGTAAGCTATGAGAAATTCGCTACTTTTCATAGCAGTTGTAGAAAATAGTATATTGTGCCACAAATCGGCACATGCGTGTGAAAAGTGCTTTTTCACACGAGTTACACACTCTACTTTTCCTACGGCTGCGACTTTATTATCATATATATATATATATATATATATATGTAACCCTACGTTCCATCACCAAAAACGACCTTATATAGACGTTGTGGCACCATATAAAACGTTGTGGCACCAATTTTTGGTGCCACAACGTTTTAAGTCTTTTTTGGTATATTGAGCACCCCAGGATGCCCCACAGCAATTTTCAGGAAGGTGCCACTTGGACCATTTATATGTAAAAACCCGATTTTAGTTAATCCGTATACTCCCCAGGGGTCACCCCGACTCGTCTATAGCATACGCTACGTACAAGCACCAGGACGCGACCGAAGCGTTGTGGCACCATGAACGAAAGTACGTTCAAGCACCTTTTAGTCGTGTTTTGTGAATGCGATGTAAAAATAAACAACTTGATATTTGCGGTGTAAGCTTAAGAGGTAAATCTTGCTTTTGGATTGCGATTCATGCTTTAATAGGTAGAATTATAATTTTTCATAAATTATTTTATTAAAAATAATATAAATAATATCATGTGGGAATTATCAAGAATCACTAAAAAATTTTCTCCACGGCCACTACTGAATGTAGTTATTCTGAACCCACTTATAATAACAGAAAAAAAACATTCTCGCTCTTGAGATTGAAAGAAAATTCTGAAACATTTGTCTCTTATGTATTTTATACATACTTCATTCTATCACTAGAGATACTCTTTATTCCATAATTGTTTAAAAAAATAAGGTTTGCCATGAATGTCGAATTAGTTGACGTGGTCTTAATATTGGTTTATAAAAACTTTTAATTTATTAAAAAGGAGAAGAAAATCAAACGATTCAGATGTAGAATTTGCTATCGCAAAAATCCAAGCTTGAATATAAAAATACTACTGTTGAGAGATTGAGGTTTCATTTTAATATATTTAATTTCTACTTTCTGTGGTCGTGAAGAAAGTACAGTCTGTTACTCTGTTGGAATGAAGATCCAACACTCGTGGTTCCTCCACTTGTGTCGAATTCTCATTCCAACCTTGTTACAGAAGATACTATTATTTATACTTTATGACATAAAGTCAGTCTACAAAATATCGTGCTTCTAAAAAAAAATAAGATTTGCATATGAAAGTCTTAAATGATATGTTTTTAAATTAAGAAAATGTGTAAAAGAATTAAAAAGTAATAAGGATTATGTATTATTTTAAACACAAAAATTTTTAATAATCAAAAACCTTTTTTTTATTTAAATGAAACAATTACTTTAAAATTTTATATTTTTTTTACAAAAAAAGCTTTAATTTTTTTTTATTAACTTCCTAGAAATCTGTCTTTTACAAAACAATAAGTACTTAAGCTTTAAATAAATAAAATATCAATTGTCGAAGGACCACGGTCGATGGCCATTTGACTTTGTCAATAAAGTACTATTAATATTAATTATAAAATATCTTTAACAAATTTCTGAAAGTTTATAAAGAATTATGTATTTTAAGAGCAGAAAAATGTATGGAGATGAGAGGTTACGTAAAATAAATCAAATAGTGCAATTTTGTTTCACAAAGGCTCATTTTAAATTATAAACAATTATGCATTTTGTGTAAAATAATAAATAATGTTGATAATTTTAGTCATTTTATTAATTTCTTAGTTAATTATAATTTGTGTTTTTACAAAATTTCGATAGAACGCCAATTCATTTCTCAAGAGTAATTTTTACATTTACACTTACATTTTACACTTTACATTTTTACATTTACACTTACATTTTACACTTCACATTTTTAATAAGAGTTTTAAATCCTTATTATTAATATTTAATGGGCTATGATGAAAAATATTATTCAAGGTAAGTTTTTACATATTCAAAACTTCACAAATCAAAAATATTATAATATTAAAAAAACAAATAATAATTCTAAATGTTAACTAGTGGCTTAATTAATAACCGTTTTAGTTTTTTGTTCGCCACTCCATTGATTATAATTATTTACTTATTCAGATCCATTGAATCTTTTGAATTTTTTGTCCTAACTTAGTAATAAAAAAATTAAATTTATGTAAATATCCGCAATTTATAAATTTATGTATAAAAATTAGGTAATAATTTAAAAAAATTAGAAGCTCTTTAAGGTAAAATTAAGTTTTCAAAAAATTGGAAAATTAATAAAAAACAATTTTTGTCTAACGCCTCAACCTCCGAGGCGAATACTTCTTTTCAAAATAAAATTGAAATAATATATGGTGCCAAAAGGATATATATTTCAAGTCATTATATTATATAAACTTTGTGGCACCACGCAGGAAGGAACGTTTAGGCACCATTTAGAAGCGTTTTGTGAATTCCGCGTAAAAACTAAAAAATTGTTGAAAAATCTTTACAAAAACTTGGTAGGTATTTTAACTTTTATCTTTTATCAAGAACCACTAAAAAAATTCTTAATTTTACGAGAAAGTTATTCGTTATAAAAAAATCATGTTTGTCAAAAAAAATAAGATTCGTATATCACAATTTTAAGTTACATGTAGAAAATCAAGAAAATGTGTAAGAATATTAAAAAGTAACTAAGATTATTTAGTATTTTACTCAAAATGTTTATATAAGTAAGTTGTTGTCCAAACTACAAATTTTTACATCAAAAACCCTCAAATGGAACCTTTACTTACATCAATATCTACGGAATCTCTAAAATTTTATTTTTTTGCAAAGAAAGCAATAACAAAATGAAATAATATAATTATTGTTCACTTATACTTAGAATATATTAAATAGTGCAATTTTGTTTAAACAATGTGGCTCATTTTAAAATATTAACAATTGTGCAATTTGTATCAATTAATAAATAATTTCGATAATTTTTCTCATTTAATTAATTTCTTAGTACATTTGTGTTTTTACGAATGAACTAAAATTTGGATTTGCCAATCTTATTTGTCAATAAGACTAATTTTTATGTTTTAAAAATTGAAATTTAATTTTTAATTTGAAAATTTATATTTATATTTTATTTTAAATGATGCATACAATTTTTTCAATTCCTAAACATTTTGTGAATAATAATAAGTAATGGTAGTTTTCTATTGATACATTTTTACTTTTTAACACACCGTACAGGTATTCTAAGATTTGGATATTCTGATCTTATTTTATGAACTTTAGTAAGATTTTTTTAAAGAATAAACTAAAATAATATTTTTTTCCACTTTTCGATTCCATTTGTGGATATACTGTATATTCTAACCTAGAGCATTTTTTAGAATACGCGATTTTGGCAAAAAATTACAAGACAAATTAAAATTACCTAATAGAAATTATTAATTAAAAGGACAGATTCAACAGTTTACGAACGTTTAATAATATTTTTTATTAATTAAAAGTCTCATTATAAAATTGGAATAAATATTAAAATATGCATTGCCAGAGAAGGATATTGACCAACAGCTCGCACAAAATGTGATCTCGATTAAACTTGGCATTTAAGTACTTGAATGGGTGTAGAAAACGATAAAAAAATCTTTGCTGCTCTAAATTATATGCTAACTTCACAATTTCGAAAAGTTGGTTTTTCTTATATCTGGAAAAAAAATAAAAATTTCGAAAAACTAATAGCACCAAAAGAGCGGAAAATTGTACTAAAAATTATATTATAAGTTATTAAAAAAAAAATTGTATTACTTTAAAAAATTATTAATAATAAGAAAGCAAATTCGAGAACTCTACGCGCGCCGAGCCGTTGAATACAAATATTCATGCAAGGCGTTCGGAAAAATTAAAATATCTTTGTCTAAAATGTACGCAAAGAAAAAAAGAAAGCATTTTAAAGAGGAGACTCTAAGATTTCTCAGGAATCCATTAATTTTTAATTTTTTTTTGTTTTCTCATAGAAAATTTGACCGGTAGTTATAATTTTTAAAATTCTCACTGATTTTTATAAAAGTGAAGATATCTATTAATAGAGGCCTAACAAAAAAAAATCCTTGTAGATTTATCATTATTATACTTTTACTTTTGATTTAAATATAATTAAAATGATGAACATTATCTGGGTTTAGTAAAACTTATGTTTTAAAATTTTCATTTTTTTTACAATATTCATTCGACGCAAATTTTTATTTTCAAAATAGTGTTTATATAAATCAGAAATTATTTTTTTTTAATAAAGTTAAAAATAATTTAGAAATTGATTTATATAAAATAAAATTTTTTATAGTAATACAAATTCTTTTTAAAAATAACTTATAATATAATTTTTAGTAAAATTTTCCGCTCTTTCACGTGGTGCTATTAGTTTTTCGAATTTTTTTTTTCGAGATTTAATGGAAAAACCAAATCTACGATTTTATTTTCGAAATTGTAAAAATTTTTTTATCGTTTTCTGAACCGTTTCAAGTACTTATATGCCAAGTTTCATCGATATCACATTTTGACGAGGTCAAACTCTCTGACAACTGGGTTATTTGCTCGAATAAAAATGTACTTTTTGTATGCTACCTATATGTAGGATTAAAAGTTTTTTAACTTTTTGACTTTAGGTTTTTTTTAATGAAAATTGTGTCATACGCATTAATTTGTTAAAAATATTTTTTCAGATTTTTCATTATTCTTGTCTAACGCCCCAACCTCCTTAAGCGTTCGAGTCGAATATGTCTGTCCAAGATAAAATTGAAAAGTGTATTCTGAAATAATATATATATTTTTATTGGTACCCATTTATTGTTAGGTAAAGCAAATCTTATTTAAAATGACCAGATGTTTATAGTGCTTTTCAGAATAGTGCGACCACAATGTTGAAGATTTATATTTTTGCGCTAATTCTTCAAAATAAACAAGCAGAACATTCTCTGATAACGAGTTTATGTTTCGTTCATTTTTCCATTTTATGAATGTTTCATAAGAACTTTCATACCTCTCTTTGGAAATTAATGGTAAAAGATTTTGCGTGATTTGGGAGGCTCTTTCAAGTATTTCTGGAGGAGTACAGTTAAATTCATCTTCTATCATCGTGTAACACTGCTTTTTTAAAATTTTGCAATAAATTTGACTTTATTTTAATGAGAAATGAGAACTGTCAGTAGTGACAGTGTCCGCATGCTAGATTTCATCTCGATTCATTGATATGTGTTGTTAATGAGTTGTGTTGTCATTTTACTTTGCACACAGCGTGTGTAAACGTTTACACACGCTGTTTGAAATTGACGTTTTTCAAGGGAAGTTGACAGTGCGTTTTTATGCATATTCTAAGCAGCCGAAGGAAAAAGCTTTTTGCTGTTCCTGTGTTTTCATTTTTCCAATCGCTGCTTTGGCTCGCTCTGGAATCTGCTAGTCTCGACCTTACTATTCCGGAGTATTCTCAATTTTTTGGAAACATGGACGGCAAAAATGAAAGATCGTGAGAAATAACAAGTTTTAATCTAATTTATTAGTTTCTTAATAGGCGTTTAAGTATTTTTTTTTATAAATATCCAGATATTTTTTGTTTGGTACCTTAATTTTCACATACGAATAATTGCTTGTGTTCCTAATGATGGATGTTGTAAATTTAGGAAACAGGAATCAAAGTTGTTCAGGAACTACTGGATTAAATTCAGGAAACAGGAATCAAAATGTTCAGGAACCACTGGATTACCTATAATTAGAGTTTGTGCCATTTTTATTGCACAAATTCACTTGATCAATATCGCTTTTTATCGCCTATTATTACAGAAGTAACAATTCTGCGTATTACAATCACAAACAAAAATGTAAATTTTAACTAAAATAATTTACAATCTGCATAACACTTTCTGCCGATTAGATAATCCTTTCTAAGAAAGTTGAGGGCTACTTAAATTGATCTTGAATTGTAAATATTTTCTACCTGTAGAGAATACATACTTACTTTATTTTTGTTGATTAAAATGACTAGAAAATGGAATTAAATTGGTATTTTTAAAAACTTTAGAAAGAAAACCCAAGATTTTATTTTGGAACAAATAATAAATACTAAACATTTTATTTTACAAATTATCCGCCACTGATTTATGTTATATTGGGGTTTATATCCTGGGTCATAAAAATTTTGCTACACATTATTTGTCAAATATTGAAGATTTAAATCTGCGTTTTCATTATTATTTTCACACCGTATTCGCTCCTAAATGTATACTGGTATACCATAGTGCATAAAAGAGGGCAGTTGGTATCAAAGAAAATTGAAAATGTGTTAAAAAAGTTAAATCGTAATTATTTAAAAAATATAAAAACCTCAAGCACAATTTCTGAAAATGGACAACTTTATAACGAACCACCTAATAGCTAAAACTCCGGATATTATTCTTCTAGCCAAATATGGTCGCTTACCATTACGTTATTTAACTTTCTTAATGAATAATAATGAATAAAACAATATTTAATCGATAAAAAAACTAGTTTTGAATATGATTTATGAATGTGAATACGGTAGCCGTGGCTAGTTTTATATCAGGGTCAAGTTTCTTTCACCAGCGTTTGTTATTGTACAATAACAAAAGATGGAACAACATCTGTTCGACTTTTATTTGATTTATCAACACTGGAATCATTTTTTTTCTCGTCCACCGAAATTAATAAAAATTTTTAATTAAAAATCATTTTTCCTTCAAATCGCATTTACATTTGGTATACAGGGTGCTGCATAATTATTCGTCCAACACACAAACTTAAGAAGAAGCAAGTAACTTGTACAATCCCTTAAGAGCTTTTCTTTTAAAGTTCAATGTTTAAAACTTTCAGTACAAATATTGGGATACCTCAAGGTAGTTATTATATCGATCGATTATTTCGCTTATTATTGATTTTTCAAAGCATCACAAACGGAAAAGTCTATATGTACGCTAATATAATATAACCAAAAATCAATTTCTGTCAATCAATTTATTTAGTGAATAAAAAAATCAACTTAAGAGCAAACCGAACACCTTGAAAAATTTTAATAACCTTTTAAGCCTTTAATTTTCGTCTGATTTTTGTGAAATTTTCAGGAAATACTAATAATTCCAAAACTTAGGGTGGAGAAACCTTGATTTTTTTGTAAACCTTCGAAAAGTATTTATTTTGTTAATTTTAAATGGAAAATCACAAAATATCCGCGCCATTCTGCATTAAATCTATGAAAATTTGCTCCTATTTGTTTTAACAAATATCAAGTAGTTTTTAAATAATATGGTTTCCCATTTTTTCTAAAATATCTTTGTAAAGTGCTGCCGCATCGTTACAGACATTTAAAGCTGTCGATAAATATTCCATGGCCAAGTATGCCCAGTGGCGCGCATATAAATACAATTTTATATTAGAAAATCCTCATAAAATAGAAGTGAAATTTGCTTCTCACAAGAACTCCGGTTGCCACTTAAATTTTATTTAGCGAAATATTAATATTTTATACCTCTAACACTACGATCAAAATATTTGGCTTCGTTTATAAATTACCCTGTATATTTCAGGCGTACTTAGAACTGTTATTCTTGTTCTTCTCATTTTTCTTTTTTCTCTTAACATTTTGGCTTAATCTGTCCCTGAATAAATAAAAAAATTAACAGATCCTGCAGTAGTGTTGCACAATAAAGTCCTTAGACAATAATTGTTTACCATAAAACAAGTATAAAATACAAGCATTAACTATTAACGGTTGTGTCAAACCAAGAAAGTCTTTGGGTCAATGAAGGTACTACCAACATATGTTTACTAGTAATTTCAATTTAAAAGCTTGTAGTTATTTTTCTTGAATTGCATAAATAACGTTGGTTGAGAAAAGAGAAAGTTTTTTCGAAATAGAATTTGTCTGATAGCGATTTTTTTTTGGTTCTTTGGTCTATTTTTTGGCCTGTTTATAGAGTTGCATCAAATCAAATTAGTTGGATTTGTCAAGTCAAGTTTGATTTGCCTTAAAAAATCTAATTTTTTTATATAAGAATTTGATATACAATTCGAGAGTTTGATTTGAAATCTCCTAATGTTCGTTATAGGAATAAATCTGTTGTTGGAAAATCTGGAACAACGGGCCATAGATTGAGATGTTAAAGAAGATAGAAATGAAATTGATGATTTCTGCTCTGCGATCCTCACGCGACAAAATTGACAAACATTATAAGCACACCAATTAGATGTATTGTGTTGTGTTAATATTAGATGCAAGACACTAGAAATTTTTTCTTCAAGTTCATGGGGCAAAGATTTGCAATAAGAAGCTTTGTTAAAGTTTGAAAATATTTACAATATTTACGATAATTTTAGCGAAAAGGTCAAGGACAATCAGAACGAATTATTTACAATATCAGCCCACCAAAATAAATGTAAAGATTCCGAAAATTTTGACATAGATGTACTTGCTTTCTTTCAAACATCTGGTAATAAAAACCCAGTCCCAGCATCGGCGGCTCCAAGGGGGGCCCCAAAAAGTCCGACATATCTGCGTAATCCAAATTTTAATTATTTTGATTTTTTTTGTAGATTCTAGGTCCATTTATATCCTAAAAAACTAACTTTTTATCTCAAAAATGGCCCAAACATTTTTTTTTCGGTAATTTTGACATTGCCAATCATTTCTTATACAAAATTCATTTCGCGTAAACCAAATTTTAATTTTTTTGAATTTTTTTGTAGATTCTACGTCCATTTATATCCTAAAAAACTAACTTTTTACCTCAAAAATTGCCCAAACATTTTTTTTTTTCGGTAATTTTGACATTGCCAATCGTTTCTTATACAAAATTCATTCTGCATAAACCAAATTTTAATTATTTGAATTTTTGTAGATTCTAAGTGCATTTATATCCCAAAAAACTTATTTTTTCCCTCGAAAAATGGACTAAACATTTTTTTCGGTAATTTTGATATTGCCAATCTTTTCTTATACAAAATTCATTCTGCGTAAACCAAATTTTAATTTTTTTGAATTTTTTTGTAGATTCTAGGTCCATTTATATCCTAAAAAACTCAGCTTTTTTCCTCAAAAATGATCCAAATATTTTTTTTCGGTAATTTTCACATTGCCAATCGTTTCTTATACAAAATTCTTTCTGCATAAACCAAATTTTAATTATTTGAATTTTTTATAGATTCTAAGTGCATTGATGCATTGATGTTAATGCTATACATATTATTTTTGAAGGCCTTTCAGTTACATCATCTTCGGTATTTCTTTTACAAGTATTTGAAATAGCTTTCCTTTGTACTTTTTGAAATTAAGTACTCTGTACCAACTGTGTAAATTTTGGCTACAATGCAGCTTTTTTTGGCTACATCTCCACGATGTCTCTCCATTTTTCCACGTTCACTTATAATCACTGACACCGACATTTTCCACTTTTATCTACTTAAGAAAGGTACTTAAGAAAGGCCAACGCCCAACTTACAGGCCCTTTTAGAAATACAGGTAAAGAGATTATTTTTTCGCCCATTTATTTTTGTTGGCTTTTTATAAGATTATGTGCTGGCCGACTTCTACGTGAGCTCTTGTCCAAAATACATTGAAAAGCCTATGTTCCGTTAAAATTTTGCCAGATCTGTATAATCGACGTTACGGAACATGCCAAACTGACTCTTAGGCGAACTATAAATTTGTCTAAAAATAAAAATTTGATTTTGTAGCTTTTTTTAAGCCTGCAAAAAAATATTAGTCATCAACCGGGTGCTAAATACTTGCTAATTGTTAGAATAACACCAAATCAAATTAAAAAAAATATACAACCAGTTTTTGACCTCCAATATATTTGATGAATCATCGGATTCAATCGGTTTAGATTTAGTGATATATCTTAAAAATATTGGCCATTTTTAAACATCTAAAAACCCAACAGACTCTCCAAATCCTCTAAAAAGATTTCCTCTCTTTCGATTTGCGATAAATTCACATCGACAGCTCCATCCGTTCTGCCGCCAATCTATTGTTAAATGGCTAGAACTGGATTCTGCTAAGACTGATATTATTTTGAATTTTTTCATGGCCTGCCGCTAACACTATTGACCAGTAGTTTAACGACTCGATTCGTTCGTGGTGTCAACGATTTTTTCCACGTTCATTTATTTACAATTCACACGGTAGATAGATTCCTAAATCCAATTATGGTTCGGTAAACACTTATAAATGCCTGTAACTTATATGGACAATTAACATGTGAAATTTTTTTCCGCTCTATTAGTAATAAATGTTTTCAAATAGTAAATTTGTTTCTTAAGTTCTTAACCCCATAGACAAAATCCTCCACTTTGCCAAACGTTAAAAGAGACAAATTGTGGAAAACTTTGCATGAATTAGACTTCGTTTGGGAGAAGAACGATAGAAAATCTGCGCTCATAGAGAAATATGAAATTATTTGTTGGAGGAGGAGGAGGAGTACGTGAAATTAAAAAATTAAGAAGAGAAGACATAAATATTTTTTATTTGGATGAAACATGGATAAATGAAGGATATTTTATAAAAAAATTTATTGAAAATATCCTATTTTACGTACAAAAGCTGAAAAATTAAGTCAAATCCTAAAAACCCATGTCAAAATTGTAAAATTGATAAACACAGATTAGTCCAGTAAATGAAGGACTGAAAAGATCGAAAGCTGGGAATAAGTCGGGCATGAGTTCCCACATAGCGCAATTTGTAGGTCATCACAGGTGTTTTAACATGAGAAAATCATTCAAGACCCCCTAAGGTCCCATTATCAAGGCAAAATTAGAATAAATGACTATTTTTAAAGAAAATATGAATAAATTAATGAAGCTGCCTCTAAATATTGTTGAAAAAAACTTTGACCGCTTTTTTAAATATTTTTGGTAAATACGAACTGACTTCAAGTCACATGGAATTGTAAATACGGGTTTTCCCATTCCGATGAACTTTGAAAAATATTAATTTTTTCCCGAGATATTGAACAATTCGTCCGCCCGGTTACGCGTTAATTCATAGAAAGCGGAATTCCTGAAGGTAGAGCAGCAGCTGAAATGAGGGGACTTTTGAGTGCCATTATCTCGAAAACTATTGAATTTTCGAAGAAAATGATAAGGGCCATTTTTGTAGAGAATGAGCTGGTCTCCATTTTTTGTCTGAACAAAAATTCTCTAATTGGCATATTTAGCGGGAAACCCATTTTCCAGGTTTTGGGGCCCATTTTCAGCCCCTCCCCTTGACAACAACGCGTTAAGGATTTTCTCATGTTAAAACACCTGCGGTGACCTACAAAATGCGCTATGTGGGAACTCATGCCAGACTTATTCCCAGGTTTGACCCTTCAGTTACTGGACTAGATGTGATAGTAAAAATAACGAATTAGTGAAGGATTCAGAGTTGCAAATGGTTATGACCTCGAAACCAAACTTTAATACAAATTCTTTGATTCAATTTTTTTATAGCAAGAAAAACGCCAAGCACACCAACACCTTACCTTTATTGAGACAAATAATTACCGATGGTGGCGCCACATTCCTCGATCAGCTGTTCAACGAAACGCGTAACTTTTGATAAATAGTGCATTAAGTTATACCATTATATAAAGAATATATATATTCTTTATACAATGGTTATACTGAGTGAATGGTTTATTTGTAGTATTTTAAGACTTTTAGTGATTATTTGAGGTTTTTTATTTGGAAATTACCTTAACATGTAAGTATTTAGACTCAATTGCACCTGTTTTTTGTGTCGTTATTCTAAAATTGAGGTTATTTATTTAGCATATCTTACGTTTTTCGGAAATTTATTGTTTACTTCTGTTCTGTGTGCTTTTTTTTGTGTTTCAGGATGAATATAGCCTAGAGGTATTATCATCTTCACCTCTACTAATATAGAATGACAAATCATTTGCCAAAGAAGCATACAACAGTTTTCTGCTGATTATTTTTTTCATCTGTCAAAACAGTCAGATTTTGTGGTTTCAGCCAATAACAGCTCAGGATCCTAACCAATCATTGTGTTTTATACTGATAAAACCGCTTCGTCGTTTTTGTTTTTTGATTAAACTATGTTTACCTTTTTTGAGATGTCAAATGTAAACATTTATCAATTATTATTATACTAAAATGTATTGCAAATCTATGTTAATACCCAAATTTCAAAATATATTTGTAAACTAACCTGTTTTTATTCGTTTATTGTCAATACAACACAGCTCCATCCATAAATTCGTTTAAAACTAACATAATGTCAAAACGTCTAAACGTTACACTTAATAAATAATCTTAAATGCCTACTACTAGATAGGCAACTTATATTACGTTTGTAATATTTGGCGTTTAAATGTAAAAGAAAATATCGAACTTTTAAGTGTAAAGTGTCTTTCTCTGTTTTTAATACAAAATGATTCAAAAAATAATCCTTTCAAATACGACTCGTCCTCTGAAATTTTATAGATTAAATTTTTGATCTTCATACTCAAACGCCTTTATTTTAGGCAAAACCACTCAAACAAACTGATTTGAGATAAAATCACTCGTCCTGCGGACTCGTGATTTTATCAATCAGTTTGTTTTCGTGGTTTTTCCAAATAAAGCCGTTTTCGTGAAAACCAAAAATTTAATCGATAAAATTTGGAGGACTCGTGGTATTACCTTTGATAAATTTTAATTCAATTTTTTCAGGATAATAATTGTAATTGTAAAAGTGATTTAAATAAAAAATAATTTCTAAGAACCTACTTTTGATTGATTTATGGTAAAATATATCATATTTCTTGTTTCAAAATTATTTTTTTAAATCAATATCAAATTAAAATAAAAAATTAAGAAATTTTTTTCTTGGCTTAAAACACTTCATGTTGCAAAACTTTTTGTTTTGTTTATCTACCTATTTTGTTTTTTTCAAAATAAACACAAAATGTATATTTTTTAATCCTTTATTTTAACATAAGTTCAAAGCTAACTTTGAATTATTCAGTTTTAGTAGTATTTAACATTTTATTACAATAATTAATTACTAATTGTAACTGTATAATTATTGAAAACAGCTGTTGTACAAGAGGGGAATATAATAATGGTATTTTTAAAATTATGATGTGACAAAGGTTTTATTTTACTGAATATTACCTTTAGAAAAATGATAAGTTGAAATATCAGCAATGATGTGCACACCTAATTAGATTTTAAGTTTACATATATAAAAGTACAACTGTACACAGTTTCGACAGTTTGTAAGGACAAGTTTACTTAGTTTATAGGCAACACTTTGCTGTCTTCTAACTAACCATCATTCCTTGCACATTTAATGGTTTTAACATCAAGTGGCTTACTAGGCAAATGATGTGATGGCACACACTTTTTGCACTACTTGGGTGCTATTTTGTTTGAAAGAATTCCTGCAAACATTTCAGTAGTAATCAAGAAATAATCTCAGAAATGCTAATCTTTATCTTACCTGATTTTGTAATATAATCTTCAGATTTAAAATTTTCCCGGAATTTACGAGGATCAACTTCTTCGATTGGATCACACCTTTTTTGTTGCTTCTTGGGTGGATCATAATGGAAGTGTAATTCCGGATTTTTAGATTTCCTAGAGGTATACCCATAAACGCAATAGTTTGTATTATTTTTATTGGGCACTTTTAACTAACAAATAACAGCAAAATACACGAAGCACATAATCAAAACACAGGTAAACAAACAAAATTATGCTTTTCGTGCAGTTCAAATTAATACCGGTGGTGTCGCTTCAAAGTTGTGCTCGTCTCAATATCTCTCAAAAACAAACTAAAAATGAAAAATGGCTGATCATGTTGGTAACATGTATACCTACCAACATATCAAACAAAAAATGGAGAATCGAACAAATCTACATATTTGAAATTCAACATATCAAAATCATTTTTTAATCAGTCAAATATTTATATTTCACGATGTTTACATTCAACTTGTAATTGAAAATAATTAGGAGAACGATTATCTATTTTAACATGACATTAATATTCAAATCAATTTAAAGATATTTTTTTTTAATTTGTCATTTTTGGTCATTGGCTAGACGCTGTTAACAGTTGTCGATTTTTAATTGTAAGAAAATAAATGAACTAATCCCGCTCGAGCCGAGTCTTTGAGCAATCGCCCACCATCTTACAAACGAATAAGGAAAAACAAGAACGGCTTGTGTAATCTCTTCAACTTAAGAAACGTCCATTCTTAATTGTTGATCGTCCAAAGTAGAGGACATTATTTATGTTTGGACATAGGAAACTTCAACAGCAAGCTGTTTATTCGACGGCTTTATATTTCGTATTTAATAATAAACATACGGTCAAGAAATATCAAACAAAACAATGTATATTGTACAAGCGCGAAATGATACGCATTTCACTCGAGTGTGGATTACAGAAAAAAAGGCAGAGCGAAAAAATTGCATTCCCGGATGCAGCGGCAATATTCTGTAAAATGGGGCTAGATGCATGGTTTAACCTAGAAACATTCGATCCAAAAGTGTAAGTTTAAACTACTAACGCGACTCCAAAAAAATCAGTGCCATTTTTTGAGCCCTGGTAGTACTTCTACCATTCAAAGGACTATGTTTCCATCTTATGGAAAATAAAAGACCACTCAAATGCGGATATTTTGATACCAACAGATTCATCTTGAAAAATAGAACATTTCATAACATTGCGCCAATGTTGCGAGTTGTATAATTAAGTCACAATTAATGATTTATTATTAGAGACACCAGGCAGGATCGAACTGACCTAATGCAAATTAGATGATTTTGGTATTTTTATGTAAGTACCATCAATATAGATAATAGCTTTTTTGTTATCGGGATCGGGATTATACAGTTCATTGGCAAAATTTGTTACATGAGTGTTAATAAAATCTTGATGAGTTATTGATCTAGGACCTACATTTTCGGAAACGAATCTTTGAGATAAACATAATCTGACAGCTTTTATTGCTATGCTAACAGTTGATCTGCAGTTGTACAAATTAAGATTTTTAATAGATTATCAGGTAAATCATACTTTAGTTTTATTAAAAATCTAATAAGATCCCTTTTACTAATGACTTTAGTTTTTCCATATACAACAATGTCACTGCAATATGTAAACATGTCCTCAAAGTTATTTTTACTCAAGTTTGTCATAAGTTTAAAGTCCTCATCATCAAAATTGTCCTCAGAGTCAAAATGATCTTTTACAGCATCAACAGAAGCATTTCTTAATGCTCGAAACCATTGTAATATCTCTCTAGGAGATATGACTACGTTGCGAGCATTAGCACGCAGAGCTCCGATTAAATCTGACAACAAATACCCCTCAGTATTAAAATGGTTAATACAGCACAAAGAACCTTTTGGAACATATATTTCTTTTTTTAAATATATGTCTATCCTGGCTTCAAAAGAAATTGTGTGGTATGAAATGTTCTATTTTTAAAGACGAATCTGTTGGTATCAAAATATCCGCATTTGAGTGGTCTTTTATTTTCCATAAAATGGAAACATAGTCCTTTATTTCTTATCGTCGCCGCAGCTTTTAGAATTGACAAAAATTGCCACAAAAGAAAGTAATGGAAATTACTGAACAAATGCTGTCGTCGTAGAACTCAGGAGGTTTTTCTTAATAGAAGATTTTAGAGATTTTATCAAGTTTGACGTTTTATAATTTGACAAGATTGTACCGAAGCTTCACTAACTCATCCCTGGCTTACTTTATCTCCTTGAGTACAACTATTGTCTGCAAGATCACATAACTCGTCTAACGTCATCCAAATATTACAGAAGACATGATATGCTAACGAAAAAAAAATCCAAGCGTACGAAACCTCGGTCAAAACTTAGTCTAGTATATAATTCAAATGTGACATTAATTTTAGTTGAAAATTACAACATAGCAGCGGATGCTGTATGCAGTCCTCTATAAAACCAAAGAGAATCTGTTAAATCCATTTGGATCTAATTATAAGTAGCGATGTGTGTGCGGAGTCGTCGACCTGATTTTATAATTATATAGGTTAAGTATTAATGTATTAATAGAGATAACATCTTCAAAAATGTTTTTAGATGTTGCTCGATACTTTTTTTCTGTGCGGTTACGGGGTGTTTATATTGGCATGACACGTTATAATTTCACTCGGAAAATAAATAGTGCACGTAATTATCGTTCTCTTTAATAACGTCATTAGGCAAATCGAGAGATCGTTTAATAAGATATTCGTATAATTAGTAAAGGGTTTTTCTGGTGTTTGGATTTTTTTATTTAGCAGGCCTGTATTAGTAGTATCTAACATCTCAGATAAGATTGTATCACATTTTAGAAGAGGTATACGTTCTTCGTACAGGGTTTCATAACTTTCCCCACACAAGGGCGGTATATTTTGAGTTTGTTGATATAATAATAATAATGTTTATTCAAAGTAAAAAATAATTTACAAGAAATTTTAAAAATACATAAGTTGAATAACATTGAGGGAAAAAAATCACTATAGGCAGAGCCTGTGCGTGAGTAATACAATAATAATAATAATAATAATAATAATAATAATAATAATAATAATAATAATAATAATAATTAATTAAAACTTACATACTAATATAAAATACATATATAAAAAGAAAAAAAAATTTATAAAAAGTATAATTGAAAATGACAAAATAGAATTTCTTTAGTAAAAAAAGGTAAAAGAAGGGCTAAACAACTGGTACAATGGATTCAAGTATGCTGTGAATTGTCTCTCTTGAATTTTCAAGAATTTTTTTAATTTGTGTTTGAAATGTTCCTTTTTATTTGATTTTTTGATAAAATCTGGGAGAGTATTATAAATTTTTGGAGCCATATATGTAGCACTTTTTTTTCCAGTTGATTTTTTTGTTTTTTCTATTACAAATGTTTTAAGTTTATTTCTTGTGTTGTTATATTTGTGATTGTTGAGTTTGAGCTCAATTTTAGTTTTGTATTGGTGTATACTTGTGAAATAATAATACAATTGTTGCAAATCCATATAAATGGACCTATAATCTACAAAAAAAATTAAAATTTGGTTTACGCAGAATGAATTTTGAATAAGAAACGATTGGCAATATCAAAAAATTACCAAAAAAAAATGTTTGAGCCATTTTTGAGGGGAAAAGTGAGTGTATTAGGATATAAATGGACCTAGAGTCTACAAAAAAAATTAAAATTTGGTTTACGCAGAATGAATTTTGTATAAGAAACTATTGGCAATATCAAAATTCCCGAAAAAAATGTTTGGGCCATTTTTGAGGGGAAAAGTGAGTGTATTAGGATATAAATGGACCTAGAGTCTACAAAAAAAATTCAAAAAAATTAAAATTTGGTTACGCAGAATGAATTTTGTATAAGAACCTATTGGCAATATCAAAATTACCGAAAAAAATGTTTGGGCCATTTTTGAGGGGAAGAGTGAGTGTATTAGGATATAAATGGACCTAGAGTCTACAAAAAAAATTAAAATTTGGTTTAAATCTACAAAAAAAATCAAAAAAATTAAAATTTGGTTTACGCAGAATGAATTTTGTATAAGAAACGATTGGCAATGTCAAAATTACCGAAAAAAATGTTTGGGCCATTTTTGAGGGGAAAAGTGAGTGTATTAGGATATAAATGGACCTAGAGTCTACAAAAAAAATTAAAATTTGGTTTACGCAGAATGAATTTTGTATAAGAACCTATTGGCAATATCAAAATTACCGAAAAAAATGTTTGGGCCATTTTTGAGGGGAAAAGTGAGAGTATTAGGATATAAATGGACCTAGAGTCTACAAAAAAAATTAAAATTTGGTTTACGCAGAATGAATTTTGTATAAGAAACGATTGGCAATGTCAAAATTACCGAAAAAAATGTTTGAGCCATTTTTGGGTGAAAAAGTGAGTTTTTTAGAATATAAATAGACCTTGAATCTACAAAAAAAATTTTAAAAATTAAAATTTGGTTTACGCAGATATGAGAAATAATATCCTCTCATTGCCGAACTTGCCCCCGCCAGCCCAAGTCATGACAGATGTTTCTACAATTGTCCAGTAATTTTTAGTCCTATTGGATAATTATTTTTTAAGTTTTGGTCTGTTACAGTTGAGCTAAATTTTTGTTTTTTTATAAGGCATTTTCAATTTTTGGTCAATAGCGTGAAAAGTATTGGTTTTTGAAAAAAATTTAAAGAAACAAGACTTTGAGCAAATGTTCTTCCGAATAATTTCCATTTTTTTTTGTTTTTTTATCTTTTGTCTGTAACGAGATATGGTCGTTTGAAATTGCATACAATTGCATTTTTTCGTGTCAAATATTGAAAAAACGGTCATTCCAATGAAAAAGTTTGTCATAACATGACATTTCGGCTATATCCCAAGCTTTAAAATAGATATTATCAGCCAAAAAAATGTCAGAATACATTTTTAATGAAATTAAAAAACCGTAATTTTCTACGCCCTATAACTCGGGAGGGGTTTATTTTCATCAAAAATTGTATTTAACAGTAATTCATTGAAAAGAGATAATTTATCGATTGCGCAAGTTTTTTTTCTTTTTTTTCCTCACTTTTTGATGTAGAAGTACCAACAAATTCGGCAAAAGTGCGTGGACGGTACTGGCGCCATCAAGTGGTACAAATAAGGTCAATACCACCACTACCACTTGTTTGGTACTAAATGAAGTGTGGGTTTTCATTACCGTCTTTTAATTTATGCTTGTTTTCGACAAAAATTAAAATAAAGCGGAAATTATATAGTTTTGCAAACTGTTACTACATATATTTTAAATAATAATATAAACTACGTGCCATCCTGAATCAACCAGGGATGTTGAGTGTGTTTCGTAGACCACACATTTCAAATATTCCCATAAAAATAAAAATTCATCTGTTCTAACTCCAAAGTTTGCAGTGGACACTCTGCAACCGTATTATCAACTACCGCTCTTGATGATGGTTTCAAAATGGATTCCGAAACGTCGAGAAAATTCAAATTTCCATCCCGTTGTATAATTCTTCCCTCACGCCTATGTACCACCGCCATTTTGTTTAAAATTACGTCCTTTATATGAATAAACAATAAAACAATAATGATGCCCAACGTCATGATCATACGTGAAATTAAAATGATGGATTAAGAGACAGAAACTCAATAAAATAATGATATAAATAAGGAGAGTCGAGAGTGACATGCTTGCCTTCCGATTTGATTGAATTAAATCCGTCCATTACCAGCAAACAAAAAAAAACAATTTTTCAATTACATCTTTTATGACTAATGAATAATGGATGGCTATTGTATTACAGTCATTGAGAAACTATCAACATTCTTGATGAGTTGTTTGTCAGATCCTGTCAAATATTCGAGGATCAAAGCGTTTTTTAGTTTGATGCTTTTTAGATACGGTTATGGTTATGTTCTTAATTCGGAGTGCGTTGAGTTTGTAATTAGAAAATTCTATTTCTTGATCACAAAATTCTCTTTCGTAATCGCGAATTGAAATAAGTGCTAGGCTGCAGCTAAAGAGGAGAATATTTTATGTTTTTTACCCATTACCAGTTTCTGATGTTTAAAGCAAAAAATTGAGTCATATTCTTTAATCAGAAAAGTTTGAAGATTTTTTCACAAAATTTTCAGCCAATATGACCTTTAAAACATTGCTAGGCTTCTTCTTGCAAGTCTGGTGGAGTAGGTATTCGTAAATTCTTCATCACTGTCTGAGTTACTATACCTACATTTTCACTAATTCACACAATCACAATTATTCAGAATCAGAACGTATTATTATTTTACAGTTTTGTTCTCTTGATTCCAGACTTTGATGAAAATGTATTTCAAACGTCAAAGTCAAAGATGTCTAGATAGTGAAAAATTACGAAATCGTGTTGTAATGATTTTAGAAGCCCAAGGGACGATAAATATTACTTTCGGTCTGATTTTTGGGTTTGATATGATACGTTTTCACATAGGGTAGGCGAAAAATAGAATATATCTTTGATTTTTAATACTTTAGAGGGACGTAATGAGCAGAATCCATCGTCTTTTAAACCAGTTTCCTTATAGGAACATCTGAAAAATGGGCCAAAATCCTTGTTATGGAATTGTTTCCAAGCGTTGTTTCGCTCAAGATCGCTATGCACTTGCTTCTCTTTTCTCTACCTGTAGATAGTGAAGTAAATTATCCTTTAAAGAAGAGAAAACACATTTTAATAATTATCGACAATTAAATTTTTATTTGGTGTAATAGCCGCAGATGTAGTAATTTTAAACAATGCATAAACAACATACGAAATAGACGCGTATGCACATTCAACCAGTAAAACAAGGCTCTTAAAAAAAGTAAAAGTAAAAGTAACAGTAAACGCACGTCTCTTACATTTTATACTGCACAATTAAATCTACAAATGGCTCAAGAATCAATAGCGCGATATATGATATCCATTTGTTTTTATTATGATTATTTTTTTCATCTGTCAAAACAGTCAGATTTTGTGGTTTCAGCCAATAACTACTCAGGATCCTAACCAATCATTGTGTTTTATACTGATAAAACCGCTTCGTCGTTTTTGTTCTTTGATTAAACTGTGTTTACCTATTTGAGATGTCAAATGTAAACATTTATCAATTATTATTATACTAAAATGTATTGCAAATCTATCTTAATAACCAAATTTCAAAATGTATTTGTAAACTAACCTGTTTTTATTAGTTTATTTCAAAACTCCTTTAACATTTTTAGATACCTCACTTTAACACTAAACTTAAAATTAATTAAATTAAGAAAGACTTCATTTCATTCTTCTTCTTCGCTTTTATTTACGGCGCCGTTTCGCGGGGTAGCCAGTCAAAAAATCGCCTTGGTGGCCCTGTATGTAAAACTATAACAGCTCAGGTTTCAATTTAAATTGGTAAAGAAAATTTTCAATATTTGTGTGTAAAGTGTCTTTTGCATAAATGACTATGTTCTCTGTTTTTAATACAAAATGATTCAAAAAATAATCCTTTCAAATACGACTCGTCCTCTGAAATTTTATAGATTAAATTTTTGATCTTCATACTCAAACGCCTTTATTTTAGGCAAAACCACTCAAACAAACTGATTTAAGATAAAATCACTCGTCCTGCGGACTCGTGATTTTATCAATCAGTTTGTTTTCGTGGTTTTTCCAAATAAAGCCGTTTTCGTGAAAACCAAAAATTTAATCGATAAAATTTGGAGGACTCGTGGTATTACCTTTGATTATTTTTTTCATCTGTCAAAACAGTCAGATTTTGTGGTTTCAGCCAATAACAACTCAGGATCCTAACCAATCATTGTGTTTTATACTGATAAAACCGCTTCGTCGTTTTTGTTTTTTGATTAAACTGTGTTTACCTATTTGAGATGTCAAATGTAAACATTTATCAATTATTATTATACTAAAATGTATTGCAAATCTGTGTTAATAACCAAATTTCAAAATGTATTTGTAAACTAACCTGTTTTTATTAGTTTATTTCAAAACTCCTTTAACATTTTTAGATACCTCACTTTAACACTAAACTTAAAATTAATTAAATTAAGAAAGACTTCATTTCATTCTTCTTCTTCGCTTTTATTTACGGCGCCGTTTCGCGGGGTAGCCAGTCAAAAAATCGCCTTGGTGGCCCTGTATGTAAAACTATAACAGCTCAGGTTTCAATTAAAAGTGTCTTTTGCATAAATGACTATGTTCTCTGTTTTTAATACAAAATGATTCAAAAAATAATCCTTTCAAATACGACTCGTCCTCTGAAATTTTATAGATTAAATTTTTGATCTTCATACTCAAACGCCTTTATTTTAGGTAAAACCACTCAAACAAACTGATTTAAGATAAAATCACTCGTCCTGCGGACTCATGATTTTATCAATCAGTTTGTTTTCGTGGTTTTTCCAAATAAAGCCGTTTTCGTGAAAACCAAAAATTTTATCGATAAAATTTGGAGGACTCGTGGTATTACCTTTGATAAAATGAACGTAATTATTTTTTGGAAACCTTGAGCTTTCAATTAGATATCAAATATCATCTTTTACATTTTCAATTTTATATGAAGATTCTACTTCTAGAGTGATAGTTTTACGCCCATATGGTGGGGGAGGGGGGACAAAGGGGTGCCCTCAAGGTTGAATTCTATTAATTGTACTAACGAATCTCCTAATTAATAGTGTTAATCCATAAAGAAGAGAGGAAAATAAGTGCGTGCTTTAATTTCGTTCCCAACTCAAAAATTATGACAAACTGGACGTTTATTAACCTTTTTATGGAAAGGGCAAAGCACGACAGTCATCTGTTAAATCAAAGTAATAATTCACCGGCAACAAAGAGCTCATATATATTCCACGCCCGGCGTTTATACAAAAGAATGAACTAGTGCAGTTCACTTTATATGACACAATACACACAAAAGTCGTCACAAAATCAGAGAGAAAAAAAGAGAGAGAAAGATACGTAGATCAAGACCATTCACAAAACCTGAATCTGATAGTCTGGCAGCTTATTCTTTTGTATATATGTTTTTTTATTTTAAATCACACATACAATAATTTCAGTGGATATGTAACATTGCAACCCCATACAAAAAACGGAACCTTAATTTTTTTTACTAAGGGCGACAGTAGTCCAGTTAAATACTTGATTATCCATAGAGTATATTTCTTATACGCTGTACTGGTTGATTGAATTCTCACACACGTCACCCCATATTGTACTGTTGCTTTCTGTTACTCAGGTAGTTTTCAAATAATTTAAGTACATTTCCCCTAAATCCTAGATCTTGCAAATCCTTCAAAAGCTGTATATGGTCAAGTCGAAGGCTTTTGCGAGATCCAAAAAAACAGCTGGTGATTGTTTCTTCCTGTCCAGGCTATTATAGATTTTTGATGTGAGTGAGCAAATCGCATCATTTGTGGACTTTCCTTATTTTTATCAAGGTTTATTTTTACCAAGATAACTGACTATTCTGACCTTCAAAAGTTTTTCAAAAACTTTTGCGATCAAGTCAAAGTCAAAGTCAAAATTGCTTTATTGTTGAAGAATAAATACATTCTTATAAACAAAGCTGTAATATAGGTATCTAACAAAAAAAAACAAATTTTAAAAGTCATAAAAGTTATAAAAAAAAATAATTTAAAATGAAAGGTCATATATATAGTCAAAAAAAATACTGAAAATATAAAAACAATATAAAGACAATTATACAGAACATTAAATAAGAAAGGACAAAAAGAAAATAGACACAAAGTTAGAAACTAATATTAGATATTCAACTTAATTGATCATAGAAATATTCATCCAATTTGTAGTAAGCCTTTTCAAGTAATAGTTTTTTAACTTTTTTTTTAAACATTTTTAAAGAATCCACCTTTCTTATACCAATTGGCAGGTGATTGAACATCTTCTTCCCTGTATACACAATAGAGTTATGTACCAGACTGGAAGAGGGTATAGGCAAGGGAAGATAAAAAGTACGTCGAGTATTGCTGTGGGTAATAATGTTACTTTTATATTTTTTAAAGACTAGCAGTAACGTTTCAAAAATAAATATACATGTGACTGTTAGTATTTTGTGCCTAATAAATAATGGCTTACAAGAGACACCCGCATCAACTTTGCATACGGCTCTCTTCTGTAGAACAAAAACTCTTGTGAATAACTCTGAAGAGCATGTTCCCCAAAAGCATATAGCATATCGCAGATGAGATTCTATCAACGAAAAGTATACACTCCTTGCAATCGATTGATCTAAATTGTATGTAACAGTTCTTATTGCAAAACATCCAGAGGAAAGCTTATTACACAAGGTATTAACATGTACATCGAATTTTAATTTTTGGTCAATAAATAAGCCTAAGAATTTATTTTCTGGTTTTTTACAAATCTGTTGTTGTCCAACTGAAATTATACCCATATCACCACTGAATGAAACAATATTTGTTTTTGATATATTAAGGGACACATAATTTGAATTACACCATTCTTTAATTTTAATAATATCGTTGTTAATCAAATTATACAACTCTTCTTTAGTATCACTCTCCCAAAGTATCGTTGTATCATCTGCAAATATGGCGAAGAAGCCATTAATATTGACCTTAATAATATCATTAATGTAGATTAAAAATAAAACAGGTCCCAGAACGGATTCTTGTGGAACCCCACAGTGGACAGTAGCAGGTGATGACATTTGCTTATTGAAAGAAACTCTTTGTACTCTATTCTCCAAGTAAGACTGAAACCACTTTAAGGCTGTTCCTCGGAATCCATATCTTTCTAGCTTGCTCAACAATATTCTGTGATGTTACTGATTAGAGAAATGGGTCGGTAGTTGAGGATTTCATCATTTTTTCCACTTTTGAATAGTGGCTTTATTATTCCAAGTTTGAGTGTTCCAGGCCAGGTGAAATTTCGTTTCTGATTTCTTTTAGTAATTCCGCCCTTATTCCATCAAATCCGGGAGCTTTTTTGTCTTTTAAATTATTTATAGTTGTAATTAATTCATTTTCTGTTACAGGTGAAAGAAATATTGAAGACTGCATCCGAGTGTGGTGGTGGAATTGCGGGTATCATAATTGAAGATTTTATAAGAAAAAATTCCTATTTAAAATGGTCTGGATGTTTCTCCAATATAGAATTTATTACACTCACAAGAAATGTTTAATTATTAATATTTTTCACTGCAGTACTGGCAGATAAAATTTGCCGCATATAGGTAAATCACGATGAATTGTAGCAACAAGGATTAAAGAGCATGCGGGAAAAATTACGAACTTCCTAAGAAAATAATACAATTTAAAAACTTTCAACCAAAGTGCGCTCTATTTTCGTAATTTTTTTAACTCTTTATATAGATAAATTTAGCTGCCTGACTATGAAGGGAGACACTCGATCTGATGATCGTCCCACGCACCCCCAATCCAAATGACTTGTTCTCTCTCGAGTGCAGTCAGTACGACCGTTTAGGAAACTTGTCTTTTCTTATAATATTCTTGGCTTGGTGCAGGAGACCAGATAAAGGCTTGGCTAAGGAGGGGCGCGTGCTACGAATATTGTGTGTGACGTCACGCGCGTGGCGCACTTTGAAGTGCCCACCTAATAAGTCGATCCTGCACCGCCTGTTGTTGGGGTAACTTCTTAACAAGTCGGGTTGTCCGTCAATTCGACTTGATTGTAATCTATCACTTCAAGAGTACTCGAAGAAGAAAAAAGAGGACAACAACCAATTATTCTAATTCATTTTCTGGTACTTCAAATTTAAAAAATTTCTATAAATTTTTTATAGGATGAAAGTACAAGTCTTTCCGAAGAAAATAAGCTCAAGATCGTTATTCTATGTTCACTCCTCGAGCAAGAGTAGACGATTTTCGCAAGCCCCTTTTTTTCGAAAACTAATAAATATTTTTAAAAATTTAAAATACGTACCTATTCTACAAGCTATATTTTTGTCAGGTATCAAATAAATTTATTTAAGTTTGAGAAAGTTACAGCAAAAACAAAAAATTGCAATTTTGGAGGGTTTTTTCGATATATCTCGATAAGTCACATCTAGATCGAGACTTATAAAAAATGAATCGAAAGATATTTTTATTATCTACAACTTTCTCATTTATTTTTACTTTACCATAATTAAAGTATTGTAATCGCAAAAAAAAAAGTTCAGTTTTCAGTGGATTTACATGTTTTGAGACCCCCTAAGTCATTTAAGACCATTTCCAGAAAATGTATGTATGGAAAAATTCGTGTGCGCTCTAACTACAACTGCGATCGGAATTTCCTAACCAAATTTTATATTTAGCATTTTTACAACATGCTAATGAGCTGATTAGATTTTGGACAAAATCGGACAACCGGAAGTGGGGGTTTACTCTTAAAAATTTTCAGATTTTCGCAATTATTATCGTTTCTATTAAGTTTATGTAAAAATATTAAGAGAAAAAATTTATTTTAAATTAAATTTACTATAAATTTTGTTTAAAAACTTTTTTCAAATTTTGTATTATAAGCGAGTTAAAAATAAAATATGGAATAACATAGTTGCATAATAGCGCAAGCGCAGTAGAAGTGTTTTGTTTCGTGGAGACAATTGTACGCTCTTGCCAGGCATGGCCTGCCTTAAATATGTACGAGTAATTGGATTATGAGCCCTTAGGGCCGTTAAAGTATGGTAAAGTCATGCGCATGGCCACATCCGATTTTTTTTATTAGAGTTATACTTTTTTTTATTCGCGAAAAACCGAATTTTTTTAGGCAATTTCGCCAACTAGGATCGACTTTAATGAAACATAAACTCGTATTATTATTTTTTTTCTCTATACGACTCTATTTTTTGTTTTCGGGTTTGAATTTTGTCATCACTTCATACCTATTGATTGGACTATAAGGATGATTCGAATTGACCGATGCCCTTCTGGACCGAGATCTTGAATCTAGACTGGGAACGTTGACTCAGCATTTCTACATTCTTTTAAACACCTGAAGTGGTGAAGTGAATCTTTTCTACTATTTTGACTAAATCATTCAATATTTCAATTCACTCAACAATGACGAACGCATAAAATAGTTGAGATGAACTCTTTGTATCGATTATTGAATTTTTTTGAGTACAATGGAAGAGGATAGGAATCTATTTTGGGTGAATAGAAATCGTTTTAAAATGTCAAAATTATGCATCAGTCCAATGTGTAGAATAGAGTAGGGTGTGGGGTTTAGGTTTGCATTTAAATAATCTCTAATCGAATTTTTTTTTAAAAGTTTTGTAACCAAATACAATTTACTGGGGATGGTCGGCGGTTGTATCTAAAAAGTACTTTCCGCACACGTGTGGAAAGTACCATTTTCCGTCGGAGTAGAGAGTGCGATATCTGTTATCTATGAATGACATATTTTCCACCTCGTTTTGTAATATACTATTACAGGAAACAAGGGCGGATTTAGCTTTTTTTAATGGGAGGGGTAAAACCAAGTAGTCCAAGAAAGCTAGTAAATTTTTTTGTAATATCGAGCAGAAACTAGTGACTGATCAGATCAACTTAATTTTTTTTGCAAATTGGTAGGAAAGGTGTCCAGAAGTAGAATACTTTCGTTTTGAGTGGGGGCAGGGGGGGTGTGAAAAAAATAAAAAAATTTTCGCAATTGATAAATTACCTTTTTTAATGAATTAATGTTCCCTCCTGAGTTATAGTGCGCAGAAAATTACGATTTTCACCACAACAATCGTACATTTTTTGGCTGATAATATTAAATAATGTAAAATAATCCATTTTAAAGCTTAGGATATCGCCGAAATATCATGTTATGACAAACTTTTTCATTGGAATGACCGTTTTTTCAATATTTGACCCGAAAAAATGACATTGACGATTATAAATGCAAAGATAAAAAAAATGGTAATTTAGTTTAGTCTCTTTAGTTTTTTTTCAAAAATCAATACTTTTCACGGTATTGACCAAAAATTGAATAAAAAACAAAAATTTAGCTCAACTTTAACAGAACAAAACTTAAAAAATAATTATCCATAGGGCTAAAAATTACTAGACAATTGTAAAAACATATGTTACGACTTTCTGCAAAAGGATTTTTTTGTCAAATACCACAGTCTAGATGGCGCTAAAAAAATGGCGAAAAAAAAATTGAAAAAAATTTATTTTGTCCATAACTTTTTTCTGCTTATGTTAAACGGTTCTGGATGGTCAGGAAAAACTCGGTTTGACTACGCAATTTTCTGAGCCAGGTCAAATCAAAGGGGAAAAAATGGAAATTATTCGAAAGAACATTTTCTCAAAGTATTGTCTGTTTAAATTTTTTTCAAAAAACCATACTTTTCACGCTAGTGACCAAAAATTGAACATGTCTTATAAAAACAAAAATTTTGCTTAACTTTAACAGACCAAAACTTAAAAAATAATTATCCCGCAGGACTAAAAATTACTGGACAATTGAGAAACATATGTTACGTTTTTCTGTAAAAGGATTTTTTTTTCAAATACCACAGTCTAGATGGTGCTAAAAAAATGGCATAAAAAAAATTAAAAAAACTTATTTTGTTCATAACTTTTTTTCTTCTTAAGTTAAATGATTCTGGATGATCTTAAAATGTTCCCAATGTTGTTCTCTCATTTTTGTGGAAGTTATATTTTTTCAGATATTTACGCTAGAACAGCGGTTCTCAAACTTTTCAAATTTTGTACCACATAAATATGAAACAAAAATATATGTACCACCATAAAAGCATTTCGCCATTAAAAATCAATGTGTCGCGAAATTGTTCGAAGTGTTTGGAAAAGTCGTCATTTCAATATTAAAGCTAGAGCCGTTAAGGTCAAAAACTTAAAGAAAAATATATGTGTTTCTGAAATCAAAATGTTAAATTGTACAACTAAAACATTGTAATGTACCACCACCAGTGGTACATGTACCACAGTTTGAGAACCCCTGCGCTAGAACAATTCAGTTTCTTTAAACACCCATTTTTCAATTGCAAGATCTTCCTTCGTATTAATCGTAGAAAAATAAAAAAAATCATTTTAATTGTTAGCTCAAGGCCATAAAATTAGTTCATATCAATTTTTACGTAAAAATATCAGATTTTCGGTTATATTTAAAAAACTTTTAGAAATGTACGATTTTTATGGTGAAAATCGTAATTTTCTACGCCCTATAACTCGGGAGGGGATTATTTTCACGAAAAAACGCCACATCGAAAGTTTTCTACTTCTGAACTAAACACCTTTCCTAACAATTTTGCAAAAAATTTCAAGTCGATCTGTTTCTGCTCAATGACTTTACTTCATTTCTTGGCCTAAAGACAACATGTTTAAAAAATACTTTATTAACACTAAATTATAATCACAAAGGGACTAGGAAAGTACTTAGAAATGGTTAAAACAAAAAAAACACTTTTAGACTGCTACTATTAAAAGTCTAGTAAAATAAGGAAGCTGCATACATTTTTCTTTATCGCGTTATTATGTAAAAGAGTTTTGTGTGTATTATGTTTTATAAATTTTATAATTATAATCCTGGGGGGGGGATGTGATTACCCCCGTACCCCCCGTAAATCCGCCCTTGGCAGGAAACAGGTCTTCCCATCATTACCTACATTTTCCGTTTAACTAGATAGGCAGTGGCCATAGTGGTTGGTTTAATTTCGAAACAGTGACATGATCGCAAACACAGGGTATCTGTCAATAATGCCAAACCCGACACGAGCCATTGGTAACTTAATTATGATAGAAATCGAGCGAACCATGTTAAGTTTGATGAAATAGTCTGGGAAATTGCACTGGTAGATACTCAGACATAATCTCATTTATGCAAGTCCTTTTGCAAACATTTTGTTTTACTATAAATCAGTCCGGTTACAGCGAAGATGCTGTCGAGATAAGAATGTATTTCTGAAAATTTGACAATTCATTTATAATAATTCAGCGACGGAGTATTTCGACTTGTCACAATAAATATATTATTGTGCCTTCAGTTGTTTTGTGTTGTATTTATCTTCGGTATGCAGTCTGGACCCTTCTCATCAGCAATATAAACAAGCCATTGGTCATGGTTGAGTTTTTTCATCCATACGGGTTTCAGCCAGTGGCGTTTTAAATAATTGATCGAATGATGTCTTCGAATTTACTCGAAACTATATTTTTTTGACTAAAATCTGGTAAAATCAAAGAAAAAAATTGTTTTTGGTTATTTTGCCTCAATAATTTGTTCTTTTCTACTTCTTTTACTTTTCGTTGCAGCAAGAAAACTAATATTATTATCTGTAAACAAATTAATTAGTTTTATTAGGAAAAACGTACATTTAATCTATTAAATCGCCCATTTTAATTAATTTTCTTTGAGATATTAAGATAGCCGTGTAAGAAACAATTTGTTTTTTATGCAAATTGAGCTTCTAAACAGTAAAAAAATATCAATAAACTCTCTAAATTTCGTTTTAAATTATCTTTGAAAATTTTAATTAATGTCAAACTAAAAAAAATAACAAATGGACATTGTAATATTGTAAAAGAAAAAGCAGAGACGTAGATTAGGGACGGCAATTAAGGTCCATGTCACCAGAAAATAAAAAACTATATTTTGTTTGGAATTTTTAAAATTCGTCTAAAGTTTTTCCCAGTAGGAGCAATCCCTCCCCCCCCCCCCCCAAAGACCGGCAATGAGAGGATATTACATTCTCTGTCATTTTTTATTTTTCATATTGACAATTGACAATAGATTTTCTTGCAAAAAAGCGTATTTAGTATGGATTTTTCGATTTGATTTAATTTTTTTTATTTTTCCAAAATATTTTCACCTCTTTTGTCAGTAATAATTTTCTTTTCTGAATTCCCATAGTGTCAATTCATTTTATGATGATTTTCATTGCGAAAAAAAAAACATTTTTTTTTGCTTGTATAGAATTATTCAAGCAAATGAACAATTTTGATCGGTGGCTCTACCCTGTCAAACATTATAACATGTTTATATGTGGTTGATCTAGAAGACGCACACCCTCTTTTTCTCATACAACGATGACGTTCTTATTTCCCACACAAAACCAAGAATTGTTTGTTAGGAAATAATATCAGAGATGAGGTAAATCTATATATATAATTAGAGCAGAAGGGACCAAAAAAGAGAGACAGAATATTAAAGGAAAACAAAACAAATCCGATCAAGCAAAATAATTTTAGTTTTTTTTACGATTCGTTAGCTATTTGTTAAACATTTATCTTCATCGAAAACAAAATGAGAATTTGTACACAACGAAAATACCCAATAAACTCTTTTAATCATCAAATTATCGTCCTTCTGCGATCCTGACTCCAGGCCAATTTAATTTAATTAAAATACGACTAAACGAATCATCCACCGCTTCCCTTGATTTAGGACTTCCAAAACAAAAATAATTTTCCGTTTTCTCCTCATTAGCTTCTTGGAATTTTTTCGCAAAAGGAAAAATGTCATTTTAAATCAGCGATTTTGGGCTGTAGTAAAACTACATACCTATTTAATGCATCATTTAGAATGATATGTTCCACGGATGTGGAAAGTATCAGAAGTTATCGTGATACCAAAACCAGGGAAACCACCACATGAAATTATGTCTTACAGGTCTATATCCCTACTTTATGTAATCTCGAAACTATATGAAAAAATATTACTAAAAAGACTCAAACCTATTATAGAAGAAAAGAAACTAATTCCATCACACCAGTTTGGATTTAGAGAAAACCATTCAATTATAGACCAAGTCCATAGAATAACTAATATCAACGAAAAAGCCTTAGAAGGAAAAAAGTTAGCTCTACTGTCTTCCTTGATAAAGCGCAAGCTTTTGATAGAGTTTGGCATGAAGGACTCAAACACAAAATGAATCGATTATTGCCAAAACAGTATTCAGAATTATTAGCATCATATATATCAGAAAGATACTTTAGGATTAAACAGGAAGAAGCATACTCTAAAATTAATGAAATTAAGGCAGAAGTACCACAAGGAAGTGTATTAGGGCCACCTTTGCAGATGACATTAGGTAGGGAAAACCCTCGAAGAGGCTGCAAGAAAACTACAAACATCATTAGATAGAATTAATAATTGGACCAATCGTTGGAGAATCAAATTAAATGAAAATAAATCGGTGCATGTTAATTATACTAACAAAAACAATGAGTACCTATATACCAGTCAGAATAAATAATACCCAAATCCCTTATGCTAATTCAGCAAAGCATCTAGGTATTACTTTAGATGCGAGACTACGCTAGAAGGTCCATGTCAAGAAGAAACGTGAAGAACTCAACATAAAATTCAGAAATTCAAAAAAATTCTACCCTGTCATTATATAACAAAATATTGTTATACAAACAAATTCTGAAACTGGTATGGACATATGATATCCAACTTTGGGGCTGTGCCAGTCAGAGTAATTTACTCATAATACAGAGATTTCAGAACAAAGCATTAAGGAGTATAGTCGCTCCCTGGTGCTGCCGAAATAGTGACCTCCAACTTTGAGATGGACATTGTTAACCAGACAATTAACAAATTTGCAAGAAGTCACGAACATCGATTCCACCAACACGTGAATGTCGAGACCATCCAGCTCCTGGACAACAGTGATCTAGTAAGAAGACTCAAGAGGAAGAAGCCCTTTGAGTTAGTGTAAGTGAAAGTGACAGAAAAAGCAGAGCATAGTGCGCAGTAGTAAATACACGTTAAGTAAGGTGTAAAAAAATTATCAGAACCTAAGGTACACTAGTGAGTAGTAGTGAGATTGGATAACTAAATCCAATCTTCACGTATTAATTTAAGTTGGACAAAAATTACTCATTCATTGTTATCTGATCAGATTGTAATATTAACAAACAAATGCCCCCTAAGATAGTTTGGGAGTGCCTAGAGAATCTAAACGAACTAGGCAAGAACAACACCCTACTATGGGTTCCGGGACATACTGGAGTGGAGGGTAATGAAATAACAGACGTACTCGCAAAAAAAGGGCCTGAATCACCATTTCTGGGACCTGAACCATTCTGCGGAATAAGCACCAGTACAATACTTGATGAACTTGGAAAAGAAGTAAATGAGAAAAGATCCCAATACTGGACAGGACTACAAGGAATGAGGCAGGCCAAGACACTACTGGGGAACTATAACCAGAAGAGATCTGACGACTGCATCAGTAAAAGTAAAAATAAGCTCAGAATACTAACGGGTATCCTAACAGGGCACTGCCGTCTGAGAGGACACCTAAAGAAACTCGGATTAATAGACAAATAAGAATGCAGATTCTGCGAGGAGGAGGAGGAAACCTCTATCCAAGAGTACGATACCTCGGAGAATATCAAATAGAAGAGGAAGATCTACCTAACCTGAAGCCTACCGACAACCTGAACTTTTTGAAAGCAATAGGAACTGCTCTAATCATTGAGACATCCTTAACGAGTGGGCAGCAGTAGGGGGCACCATAGATTTTATAGGTCGCAGTGTATCAACACCTCCATCACAGATGGATAGAAGGGGTATTTTAGTATATATAAAAATAATTTTACCTGACAGTGGCGTGAGTTCTACCCGGGTAGACAGGACCACGTCTGGGGGCTCCGAGCAATTTAGGGCCCCCAAAAATGATAAAAAATTATGAATGAATGAAAAATGAGTTCGAAAAAAATGTTGAGATTTGGGGCCCCGTTTTTCTGTTGGTCCTAGTGCCCCCTCTATCGAACTTACTACACTGTTACTTGATAACAATGAAATAAAACAACGTCAACTAGTTTCGGCTAAAAAGACATCTTCAGGCCTATAATAATGCGAACGATAAATAAAATGATTTAAATTAGTATCCCATTTTCATATAAAATATATTATATCTAAATTCATCCCTGCTCTGCATGATCAGACCTGAATGTTTGTGCTTTTCTGAATTCGTTTTATTTCATTACACGAGCAATCAATTACCCCCCGTCCAGATCTCCCATGATTGTCATCACAACCTCAAATCATCGGCTGGCAACCCCTATATACCAAAAGATAAATTTAATTATATAAAAGCGTCACAACCGGCCGGTTCTTTCGAGGGCAAACATGTGTCTGCGTGACGTCAATGGCCCTGTGACGTACGCAATTTCAACAGGTATTATACGTTGCCAAGCAACTACCCCCATGGGCGATCCATAAGAATGAATGAAGGCCGTGGTGGAACAGCTAAATCCCACTCCCCCTAGCGTGTATCGGAGAAGGCACCGCTTTTTAAGCATCTCGTATATCTGCACACACAAGCCTGTAAGTTTTACAAGGATAATAAAACTTAAAAACGCGACAGGAGAGAAATTAGTATTTTTATTTACATTTTAACAAATAACTATTAAGTAACTTTAGATTAGAAGTATTCATACATTTTTTGCGTTACCCTAATATGGTAATAAAACGATAAATTTGGTATCTCGGGAGATCGAGGGAGCAGCAAACAAATTAAGGGAGCTGTGCCGACAGATAGGCACCAGGCGAGTCTGTTTTAGGTAACCTACGTTACAGATTTCCTGACCTTGCACCTGGAGAACCTCAAGAGGGAGCCAACAGAGAACGTCGCGTGTGGCTGGCTTTATCCCTGACTTTGATCGTTGAAAATGGAAAGCTCAAGTTTATTGCGAGATAAAAGCGGTATCTACGGAAAACGTGGTTGAAGCACGGGTGGAAGGTGGAATGGGAAAGGTCAAAGGTTATAAGTAATATCATAATTTTTTCGAAAAAAATCGAAAAAACGCGTTGCTAAGTAATATTTTAACAAGAAGCATGAGTGCTGGTGGCAACAAAAATCCGAGTTCAGGGTATTAATTTGAAAGCTGAAAAACAGGTAATTTATTTAATCACAAAATACTACAAACTTAATTATTTATGTTACAATTAAAATATAAATTGCAATTTTGGTACACAGTAGGAGTATTGTTTGAAATCATTAATGTTGTTGATGGGTCCAGCTGTAGAGTGAGAAGATCGAGGAGTGGCTGCAGGATCTTCTGTTTTCTGTTTTTTAACTGGAGGTTCTGAGGCGTCACTTCTAAGGGTGTTTATGATGACAGAATAATACTCATTACCCATTTGCAGATAACGCTTAATTGAGTTTAAAAACAATATTACAAAATTTATTAACAATAAAATCAGAAAAATTATTTAGCGTCGTTTTCTGGTCACTGGCGGAACTAGAGTTCTGAATAGTTGATATTGGTTCAACAACTAGAGTCTGGGTAGGCAAGTAAACATTTTGATTGGTTTTCAACAAGAAGAAAACACATGTTATTATACACACCAAAATTATTCGTTGTATTGAATATTTTCTCAAAGACTCAAACATCCCAAATGTTTATCACTTAATCACTCCCTAGATCCGCCACTGTTTCTGGTGTCCTAGGAGACCATAATTACTTGTAATCAAAGGTATTGTAATTTTTGGTGACAACACCTGTCAAGTTTTGCCGCGGGTAAACTCGAAAAAACTACTGACAGGAGCTGTCAGGCAGTTTTTTCATCTAGAAACCATTTGTAATTCAAAATTGCGCGTGTGTGATTGGCGGAAATTAAGACGAAAGAAATAGTCAAAGGTAAATGTACCTAATGAAAAAAGTTGTCGGAATAATTGAACAGGTCCAAATATGCTGTCAAAAATAAAAAAATTGAAGTAGCAGCTGTCATTGAGTAGGGGTTAAAATAGGAGGGGAACAAAAAACTTCATTTCCACACTTTTATATTCTACCATTAAAGTTCACCTCATTTTCTTATGCATTAATAATTGAGATCGCTTAAAATGGAATTTTCCGGTGGAAGAGGGTAAATTTATTTCCCGGTCTATAAATAAACTCTTCAACAAGTGCGTGGGCGGCTGTTTTATATCTCAAGAAGGACCTAAATAGTAGGATCTCATCATCTTCAATATCGAAGAGCAAAACCCTGCGGTCTTAATATACATCGGTGCCTAAAGCTGTTTTGTTCTTATACCACGTATATTTAATATTTGGTAGTGACTACATTACCGTTATACTTCAATAAATTGAGTTGAAAAACAGTTTTTCGTTATTAATTTGTCTATTTATTATATAAATTTTCGTTATTTTAAGCGTTATTAACATCCTCATAGGCAAAGATTTAATGTGAATGACCTTCCAGATGATCATCAAAACATTTGATACAGTTGACTAAAGTGTTAATTATCAATTTTTACATCGTTTTTGATAAATGCAGTCATTTAGAATGCTCACGAACATCTTAATATATAAAACTAGTATGTTTATCTTTTAGAACTCTCTCTAACCACCGCTATAAAATGTTCACTACTTTGCCGGCATTTCACAACCCCCGTGACGTCAGCAAAACTAAAGCTTATCGACTGACTGACGTCAAAGCGTCGGTATCCATGGAGATTCCAGTTTCTCCGCAGTTTCCATTGGAAAATTCAGATTGACCTAGACTTTGACATTAACGGAGCTATCGTAAAGTGCAATTAATATTAAAAAGAGTCGTATAGCAACATTTATTAAATTTAAACGCTAATTTTTAGAAAATTGTAATACTACAAAGTGACAATTAGCATTATAGTGATTAGATTATTAAAATTATTATAACCTGAAACGGATGTACAAAATAAAAACAATTAGTTTGACGTTAGACATTGTTATGTTGTTAATAATACGTGAGTTTTAAGATGTCTGTAGATTTTCAATAATTAAAAATGAAGTTCGATTAAAAAAACTTTATTCAAGTAGGACATGACGAGTGTCGTTGACAAGTGACAAGTCGTGTTACCAACCAAAACATTCTTACACAAGTTAAGGTAGTATCACAGAACAGACATTTAAATGTAGTGTATTGGTACCACTGAATTTGTCAGTTACTGTATCGGTACTCCGGTATGTTCGCTAATCCAATTCATAAATGGAGCAACCCTGGTCATTACGGTTGGAAATGATGAGGTTCCACACCCACTGCCCCAAGACATAAGCCCCTCTATTTTATTACTAAATACACCATTGGTCACCACAACTGGCCCCCCAAAGTCACCATTACAAGCATTAATTTTCGATGATGCGGAATGAAAAAAGCCAGCACAAAACATATTTAAAGTGATGACTGTCGATGGATAAGCAATTTGACAGTTTCCTCTAGACATAGACGCGAAATGTCCCATTTGTAGCACATCTGAGTAAGGGCCATTAGGTTCTAACGAACCCCAACCTGTTATTGTGGTGCTTGACGCTTCCTCGACGTCACAGGTAAGGCAGAATGGAAGTTTATTCAGGAAAATGTATAGTTCTGTTATGTTTCGATTGTAATACAGGAGAGCTGCAAAAAGAATAACTCATATACTTATATATAATTGAAAAAATAGCAAAAATTCGTTGTTTTTGCTTGTATTTACTGCCACGCTTGTATTTACGTTTGAATTTGACACGAATAACCACTGCCATCTATAGGGATGTATTTAAAATAGTTTCTACATTACCAACTTACCAATATCAGAATCGTAAGTTAGCCTGTTATATCTTGGGTGTATTATATAAGATTCTATTTGGACTGTAAAACCATCTGTCTGCGATTTCGGCGTGAGATTAGATGATGCAACTCTCACAGATAGATCCTCTGGTTGACGTTGGTCAACACAACTTGCTGTTGTTAAGCCCCAACGTTCGTGTATTAAAACTGCCCCACAAATATGGTTGCCATTGTACCTTAAAGATGTTTGCCATATATGTTTAGTTATGTTGGTGTCATGACCACCAGAAATAGCTACAAGAAAAATGTTGGATAGCGTCTAAAAATTATCAAAAATAATTCGATATTTTGAAATTTGTTATAGTAGGTCCATCTACACAGATGTGGCAAAAGTGCTAGGAGGTTAATGAAGAATAGTACAGGAATCCATGTTTTGTCCACTAGTCACATTTTGTGATCTAGTACGTTTTTTCGTGGCTTGGAAGATCTTAAGAAAAAAATTAGGAAAATTCTTCATAGCTTTACGATGGTATTGTACGCTAGTATTTTCGTATAAATATCTAAAAACTAGCAAGAATTCAATATTTTGACTGTTGTTACAGTAGGTCCATCTACACAGAAGTGGACAAAGTTCTAGGAGGTTAATGAAGAATAGTACAGGAATCCATGTTTTGTCCACATGTCACATTTTGTGATCAGTACGTTTTTCATGACTTTAAAAATCGCAAAAAAAATTAGGAAAATTTTTCTAGCTTGACGATGGGATTTTACACGAGTATTTTCGTATAATATGTAAAAACTAGCAAAATTCAATATTTTGACATTTGTTATAGTATCTCCATCTACACAGAGGTGACAAAAGTTCTAGGAGGTTAATGGCGAATAATACAGGAATCCATGTTTTGTCCACAGTTCACATTTCGTGATCTAGTACGTTTTTCCGTTTTTCTTTCTTTCAATAACATTTATAGGAGGGGTTTTCCCCCCAAATTATTAAAATAAGAGTCAAGGCGTAATTTAAAAATAAAAATTTACGTAAACATTTTTTTTCAGGCAATAATACATGAAAAAATACAAAATCTAATAATTTAAACAATTTATTTTCCCATTTTTTACCGTAATAAAAATTCATAATAGCAAGGGATAATTTTGAATAAGAAATCGATTAGCAGCATCGAAATTTACGAAAAAAAATTATTGAGAACAGTGATGAAAAGTCAGTAAAATAATGAGAAGTATATTTTTTTTTTCTAGCGAAAATTCATATGAAAATCAAAATATCCGAATTATCCTGCTAATTTTACAACCACTTACCATTGGTAATAGCTAAAATTGAAATAAAAACCGCGACTTCTTTCATTTTCGACAAACTCACCCAAAAAAATTATACAAACTAAAATATTGTCCAAAAAAATCGATATATAAAGTGCAAAAAGATATTTTATTAATAATTATTGATAAATGCAATCAGATTGTCTGGAATAATTTTATATAAATTATCTATAAGTATCTTAACTTTAAAACTTGACCTTAGATAGCTTAGTCCGAATTTTTTATTAATTATTTATGAAATAAAGATAAAATTTATGTCTCTAGGCAAAATTCTAATCACCAAATTAACCGATCAGATCAAAGGAAGTAAAAATATAAGAGTCAATAGTCAATGAGAGATGGAAGTTGATGTTAAGTATAAAATAAAGTCAATTATTTGCAAAGAATTCTCAAATTTAAAATGGAAAATAAGATGTAATAATTTTATTGTAAAAAAGATTAAACATTATACTACTATATAGGCAACCAGTATTACAGATTATTTTCCTAGTATGCCATCTTTCGGTGACTAGCCAAAGTTTTAAGAACAGAATATAGCTCGCCGCCATTTTCAATCCAGCAAACTTATAGGAAATGACTCAATTTAGAAGCAAACTTGTAATATCTTTTAAAGCAGAAGGCCATTTTGCTCTATTTCTTACCGTTTCCGAGATATTTGCGTTTAAAGTTTTTGAAAGAGATTTTTTCACTTTTTGGAGCGAATTTCCTGTTTTACATACAGAAAGCAGAATTTTGGACAGAAATTGTGACATTCAGTTACTACTATATAGGCAACCAGTATCACAGATGACTTTCCTGGTTTTCCATCTCTCGGTGACTAGCCAAAGTTTGACCAGAATATATCTCGCCGCCATTTTCAATCCAGCAAACTTAAAAATATATTTTATATATACTTAGTACATTATACTAAGAAGCCTTACCTGTTTTGACATTTTTCAAAATTTTAGGAGGTTATCTATACCCATTTTCATTGTAATGGGCGCCAAAACTCATTCTTGCACACATATTTTGCTCTTAAACTCTAAAACAGTATTTCAGCCAGTGGCGGATCCAGAGCCCTCCCCCCCCAAGAGTCTTAAATTATTATTTTCAATAATTATAGGGATTCTCATTTATTTGGATTCGGCTCGAAGGACCATGTTGAAGAATATTTCTTTTTAATATAAATGATCTGCCGATGATTAAATACCAAATTGTAAAGCAGTGAGCAAAAAATGTATCACTAACCTATTAAAGGAATGTTTCTATGATTATGCGGATTCTTATTTATTTGGGTTCGGCTCGAAGGACCATGTTGAAATCTGCCGATGAAAATACAAAATTGTACATCAGCGAGTAAAATGAAACAAAGTAAATAATGAAGCAAAGTTATATATTTGAGAAACGTCTCAACGTCATAATTAAAAGTTACAAAAATTATTACAATAATATTTAAAATGAACACTTTTACATTTCCTGTCGAATACTAAAAGTAAGCATTTTAAGCTTTTACAAAAATAAACGCAAAAACCTAAAAAAAAACTACAAAACAATTAGAAGAATATACTGAACTGATCAATAAATATATAAATCTGGAATATATATACTCTCAATAAATATTTGTTTCCTTATATTGAATACTATACCATCAAATAACGTCAAGCGAAAGCGCCTAAAGCTGTTTAAAACTAATTAATTTTGAAAAAGTGTGCGTGTAAAATCTATGTAGTCTAACGCGCCCTGTATGGGACGCTCCGTTTTTGGTTCCGTATACGGTTTCATTCTCGCCACGCAATAGTCTGCCATTTCTTTTGTGAGGTTCTGCAAACAAAATAATATATTTGTTTTAACATACCAAAACTCAAATTCTCTGCATTCCTATATATAAAATATACCGTGGGTCATACAGATTCGGCCAAAATCTACAAGAGTAAAAAGGAAAGGTCATAAGTAGAGAAACAATGGCGGTTGTCGAACTGCTCTGAAGTTAGTTACGGGCCCCAAGGGGGGCTAAAGTTAGATCTGAGGGCCTAACGGTAGCTATGAAGCCCTACATGCAAAGACAGGTCCCTAGAAAAGTTAAGTTGGTGTTCAGATTTCATTTAGAACATAACTTAACCGCATTGACAGATGACAGGACACCAGTTGACGATTTTGGACGGTTTTTTCGATATATCTCGAAAATTCGACAATTGATACTTTCAAGACGGTCAATCGAAACATCTTTTTATTATCTTTTTTTTAAATTCGTGAAAAAAATGCCAGCAATGGAGTAGTGACCAAAAAATAATCGCAAAATAAGAAGTGAAAAAGATATTTGAGAAAAACAGAAACAGAAACTTTTTTCAACGCCATTTTTAGATGCTTAAAATATAAAAAATCGGTACGAATTTTTTATAGCATGAAAGTACAATACTTTATGAACAAAATGCGCCCCAGAACAATTTTCGAAAACATGTTTTTTTCGAAAAATCGATATATAAAATATTTTGCAATTTTTCAAAAATGTATGTTTTTAGGTTGCCAAGAGCTATACATGCTGTAAATATCAATACATTATATGAAAAATTGAAAAAGTTATAGCAATATCAAAAAATGACGATTTTTGACGGTTTTTTCGATATATCTCGAAAAGTAATTCGACAATCGATACTTTCAGGACGGTCAATCGAAAGATCTTTTTATTATCTACAATTTCCTCGTCTACTATTTTTCGAATCAAAACGAGAAGTTTCTTTTTTATTTACAAAAAACCGTTTGTTTTTCAACTTTACGAATTTTTTTTCCTACATCACTATATTTTTTGTTTTCGGGTAGCAATTGACCATATTTCACCTGAAAAAGATGAGGCATTTGTCGTTGTGCCGTTGGCACCACTTGCTGTCAATTTAATGTCACCTATCAATTGTAATGTCAATTCTTTGTTATATATATTTAAATATTTGAAGTATTTCTGCAAAGAATTGACATTAACATTAATTGATAGGTGACATTAAATTGACAGCAAGTGGTGCCAACGGCATAACGACAAATGCCTCATCTTTTTCAGGTGAAATATGGTCAATTTATGTAAATTTCACATTGAATTATGACAGATTGATATAGGAAATATAGAAACGGTTGCAAAAAAAATATACTAACCGCGTATAATTCCTCCTTTGTAACGTAAGGACGATCACCCGCCGTAATAGCCCGGAATGCCTTTTCTATTTCTTCCGAACTTTGCACATTTTCCGTTTCTTTACTGATCATAAACGCCATATACTCTTGCAGCGAAACGTGCCCGTCTCTATTCGGATCCACCACGTCTGAAATTCAAAGAAACGTTTATTAGAAAAAATAATTAAATAAAATGTTTCTAATATTACCTAAGATTGCATCGAATTCGGGATCAGGTTGTCCTTCTTCGACCATAGGTAAATCATAACCGAGGGCTCGAAGACAACTCTTGAACTCCTGGTGGTTGAGTTTTCCAGATTTTTCTTTATCGAAGTGCTTGAACATCATGGAGAATTCTTTGAGAGCGTCCTCGCTTACACCTGGAAAATAATACAAATACAAAATAGCCATTACTTCAAACAGATTTAGTTCTATTTGATTTGTATTTACCAGATTGATTTCTAGCTTGTATCTGTTGTTCCAAATTATGTTGCATTCTCATGCCTAACTGATCGAGTTGATCCCATTGCTGGGCTAGACCCACCGTCGAATGTTCGGTATACCTGTTGTCCAAGATAAGATGTTCCTCGAGTATAGCGCCGAGGTCTTCTATCTTTTTTAAATCGGATCTGCGAGCCCGTACTTCGGCCGCCTTTCGTTTGGTCGCTTCGAGTTGTTGTTCGAGAGAACCTGAGCCCTCCATCATGGAGGTACTAAAGAAAACAAAAAAATATTGGTTCCTATTTCAACGAAATCGCATTTGGAGCGCATGCAATATCAATTCACCAAAAAAAATAGGGTCTGCTTCGTGACACGATGGTATAGTTTGTCCATTTTCAATTGCAGACATATAAAAACAGAATTCCCAGATGTCGAAATTTCTTAGCCAGTTGAATGCCTCTCCGAGCAATGAACTTTCTTCTAATTGGTTAATTCTGCATATTGACACCTGTCAATCACGTCCTCACTGAGTGAAAGTGTGGCAAATAATATATTTATACAGGTAGAGATCATTATATTTTGTCCCATAATTTCACATTAGCTCTAAATATTCATAATTTTTTAAATGATCCTTGTATAAAGAGGGACAAATTTTGTTCTACAATTGAAAATAGTTAAACTATACAATATTTTACATTTTAGTCAAACTGTTAATATGAAAATTAACGCTGGTTAAAGTTAGTTTTTGAACACTAATTCACATTATTTACCCATCCCATCCTAATATGCGATATCTGAAAATGCAAAATCATGAAAACTTTCTAATTTAAAAATGAATATTAAATGACATATGGCAACAATTTTTTTTTAAATTTTGTGTAAAATTTTTCTATGTAAAAGGCAATTGTTTCGATTTTCTCTAAAAATGTAAGCAAAATTAGAATTTTATTGGCAGATTCGAAGTCAAACTAAAGGATACGATAATTTTTGGGGCAAAATCAAATATTTTTGGGAAAAGTTGTTTCTTCGAGATTGCTGGGAGTTTTACAAAAAAAAAATTGAGGGTCTATAATACTAACTATGTCGGTTCTAAAAATGTAAAAAAAAAGTATGGCATTCCATTTGAAAAAAATTAAGTAATTTGCCTAGTTTACTAATGGACCGCCCTGTATACAGGAAAATTATTTTGAAAATGTTTGCTTTTAACCTCCATTAATAGATACCTTTCAAATAAATCTGTAAGTTTTATACAATAAGAAAATAATAGAAATACGACAGAGGTTTGTCAGACCCTGTATACTTGTTTTGTGATATTTTGGCACTTTTACTCTAAAATTTTACGGGACGACAAATATTAACCGATTACAGTTAATAGTAAAATTCTGAAATTGATTTTTTTCGAATATAAACACAACAACTTAAAAATAAATATAATACAATTGTTTCAAATATTCTAAAACGTTTCGGCACAAACCTTATCCAGTAAAATTACGAGATTTTTATTAAACCAATTTCGAAGGTGACAAAAAAACAAAAACAAAACTTACCGCGTCTCCGTCAACCACTGGTGGAAAGCGTTAGCGTGTTTAGCGAACTCCTTCCTCAATTTATCGTTCTCTTCCTGCCTTTGCGCTTCCTTATTTAATTCCACGTCTCTTTCCGCGATGATTTTTTGCAAATTCCTCCAGGTATCCTCCAAGGCTTCCATGTTGAACCAAGTGTAAGGATTGGGTCCCACATTGAACATCTTGATCTGTTGGTCTAGAGCTGCCAAAGCGTCGAAATCGGCTTGAGCGCTTGACAGCGACGCCTAAATGAAATAATATAATTAAATTATCGTATTCGGCACAAAATTATTAAGTAGATTAAGTCATCCATTTTTCTCAAGCCAGTACCACAGAAAATGTTTTAACAAAAATTAAATCGGCTACTAGTTTCGGCGCAATGCCATCATCAGGCCCAGAAATATTTATAAAAACTTACAATCTCATCGTCTAAACATAAAAGCAATAACTTACCCATGGGAATCTGATTCTGATTCTTTCTAGGCCTGATGATGGCATTGCGCCGAAATATTTTTGTTAATAAATTTTCTGTAGTACTTAGAGAAATTTCATTTCATAAAAAATTATGAATCTTACCTGGAATTGTGCATGGGCTTCTTTGAGAGCACGAATTTCCTCGATGGAATTACAACGCACCGGATCGGTCAGATCCTCTTCGGCGTTCTCGAACCAGGAATTGAAGGCGGACGCGCGCTTGGCGAACATTAGGAAGAGTTCTTCGATTTCTTTGAATTGTTCTTGCATGCGTAGGAGGCGTTGTTTACGCGCGTCCGAGTCGTTTAGAAGTTTTTGCCATCTCGCTATCACGGCTTGATGTCTAGCGACGATCGCTTGAGTTTGGTCGTGATTTGAGGATATCAATTGGTCTTTCAGAGCTGTGATGTTTTGAATACCTTCGTGTTCGAACGCAGTAAGACCTGGAAGGAGAAAAAAAATTGTTTAAAAAATAATATTTTTCCCCAAAACACTCAGTTTTCACTTCACCAGACATTTTCACGATTTTCATATGAATTGTACGTTCGTTTGTCAATTTAAAGGTCATTAAGACACTTGACAGATGACATTTGCCAGTTGACATTTGACGTTTGGCATTATTCCTCATCAGCATCGAAGATCTCCTGTTTGGTAAGCAACGTTTGAACAGAAGGTAAGAGACATGATTTTCATATGAATTGTACGTTCCCTTGTCAATTTAAAGGTAAGACCGATGACATTTGACAGTTGTCATTAGAAATTTGGCATTTGTACTCACCAACATTGAAGATCTTCTGTTTGGTAAGCAACGATTGAACAGAATGGAAAAAACACGATTTTCATATGAATTGTATGTTCCTTTGTCAATTTAAAGGTCATTAAGACACTTGACTGATATTTGATAGTTGACATTTGAAGTTTTCACTTCACCAGACATTTTTACTATTTCCACCAACTCCTTATGCCGAATTTCAATATTCTAAGATTGGAATTTTTGAATTTTTTTTCTGATTTCAAGCAAGTAGTCAAAATACGCATAATAAAGTACTTTGACTCAAAAAACACGATTTTAATATGAAGTGTACGTTCCTTTGTCAATCTAAAGGTCATTAAGACACTTGACAGATGACACTTGCCAGTTGACATTTGACGTTTGGCATTTTTACTCACCAGCATCGAAGATCTCCTGTTTGGTAAGCAACGTTTGAACAGAAGGTAAAAAACACGGCTTTCATATGAATTGTACATTCCCTTGTCAATTTAAAGGTCATTAAGATACTTGACAGCTGACATTTGCCAGTTGACATTTGACGTTCGGTATTTTTGCTCACCAGCATCGAAGATCTCCTGTTTGGTAAGCAACGTTTGAACAGAAGGTAAGAGACGATTTTCAGATGAATTTTACGTTTCCTTGTCAATTTAAAGGTCATTAAGACACATTGGACATCTGAAGTTTGGCATTTTTACTCATCAACATCGAAGATCTTCTGTTTGGTAAGCAATGTTTGAATAGAAGGTAAAAAACACGATTTTCATATGAATTGTACGTTCCCTTGTCAATTTAAAGGTCATTAAGACACTTGACCGATGACATTTGACAGTTGACATTTGAAGTTTGACATTCTTACTCACCAGCATCGAAGATCTTCTGCTTGGTAAACGTTTGAACAGAAGGTAAAAAACACGATTTTCATATGAATTGTACGTTCGCTTGTCAATTTAAAGGTCATTAAGACACTTGACAGATGACATCTGACAGTTGACATTTGAAGTTTGGCATTTTCACTTACCAGCATCGAAGATCTCCTGTTTGGTAAGCAACGTTTGAACAGAAGGTAAAAAACACGATTTTCATATGAATTGTACGTTCCCCTGTCAATTTAAAGTGAATTCAATTTAAGACAGTTGACATTTGACACTTGAAAGTTGACATTGACATTTTTACTCACCAGCATCGAAGGTCTCCTGTTTGGTGAGCAACGTTTGAACAGAAGACAAATCTCTGCCGAATTCCTCGCTCTTAACGTGGCTTTCCTTATCCGCTATCCAACTTTCGACGACGTCGGCTTTCCACATGAATTGCAGGTAAGCGGAGTTGTCGACAAGTTTGGCTTTACGTCGGCCAGCCAACGCCGCCAAATGATCTAGTTTGGTTTGTAATTGTTGGCAACGTTGATTGATGCTGTCAGAGTGATGGTTGCCTTCGGCGATTAAACGTTGTCCGTCGTCGCTGATGTCTTTGCAACGATCCCTGTGAGCCTAAGAAAGAAAGACATATTTCGTTTATATACTTCGTTTCTGTCTATATAGCTGAAATAAAACTTACCTGGAAATCGGTTTCAAACGCGTCGTGCTTCTTCAACAATCCCTGTACTGCTGCCATGGTATCGCCGTAATCCTCGACGCCCAAGAGCTGTTGTTTCTCGCTAATCCAAGCCTCTTCTTCTTCCACTTTGGCCAAGAACTGTTGGTAGGTCAAAGATTCGTCCAATTTTTGTCCCCTGGTGGCGGCTAATTGTTTCAATTCGGACCAGGCTTGGTTCAAAGCCTTGAGTCGTTGTTCGATTTCGGGTACTCCCAAATTGGAGACGTCCATAAGTTTTTCTCCGGCTTCTTGGACGGCTTGGATGGCGGGTTCGTGGGATGCTAGTTCGGCTTCGAGACGTTTGTGCTTCTTCTTAAGATTTTGCACACCCGTCAAATCACGTCCGTAATCGTCGGAACCTACCAAGAGTTTCTTTTCCCTGAAAAAAAGGTTATGGAATAAAAAGTGGCGACAATTACTAGAAAAAAAGACTTACTTAATCCAAGATTCTTCATCGGCGATATCTCTGAAGAACTGGTGCAGAGTATTGGCTTCGTTTAGTCTAGCTTGTCTGTGGGCGGCTAAATTCTTGATGCGTTCATATCGTGAGTTGATGGAGTCACGTTTTTCAAGAATAGAGGCAGTATCGAATTGCCCGCTTTTTATTAGAGAATCTGCTTGGTCGTTCATGTCTGAAAAAAAATAATTACATATTTAATTGAATACACAGACAATTTTACTTTGTATTTTAGAAAATTTAATATTATTTTTAATAAACTTTGGCCCTAAATTTAAAATTGGATGAGTTTAAAATTCAAAATCATTTTAAAGTTAAATTTGAATTGATTTAAAATTGAAAATAAATTTTAACCTTAAATGTGTTGATGTTAAATTCAAAACGGTCTTAAAATGGTTAAATTTAAAATTAAAATTATATTAGAAATGGTTTTTAACCTTAAATTTGAGTTGATTTTAAATTGAAAATAAATTTTAACCTTTAACCTTTAAATTAATAATAATTTTAAATCTTTAATTTGTGTTGATTTCAAATTAAAAATGAATGATAACCTTAATTTTGTGGATTTTAAATTCAAAACAGTATTAAAATGGTTGAATTTTAAATTGAAAATAATTGTTAACCCTAAATTTGTGAATTTTAAACAGAAAACGGTCTTCAAATGGTTGAATTTTAAATTGAACGGAAATTTTAACCTTAAATTCGTTGATTTTAAATTAAAAATGATTACTAACCTTAAATTTGTGGATTTTAAATTGAAAACAGTATTAAAATGGTTGAATTTTAAATTAAAAATAATTGTTAACCCTAAATTTGTGGATTTTAAATTGAAAACGGTCTTAAAATGGTTGAATTTTAAATTGAAATGAAATTTTAACTTTAAATGCGTTGATTTTAAATTAAGTGATTATTAACCTTAAATTTGTGGATTTTAAATTCAAAACAGTATTAAAATGGTTTAATTTTAAATTGAAAATAATTGTTAACCCCAAATTTGTGGATTTTAAATTGAAAACGGTCTTAAAATGGTTGAGTTTTAAATTGAAAATAAATTTTAACCTTACATGAGTTGATTTCAAATTAAAAATGATTAACCCCAAATTTGTCAATTTTAAACAGAAAACGGTCTTAAAATGGTTGAATTTTAAATTGAAATGAAATTTTAACCTTAAATGCGTTGATTTTAAATTAAAAATGATTGTTAACCTTAAATTTGTGGATTTTAAATTGGAAACATTATTAAAATGGTTGAATTTTAAATTGAAAATAATTGTTAACCCTAAATTTGTGGATTTTAAATTGAAAACGGTCTTAAAATGATTGGGATTTTAAATTGAAAATCATTTTAAATTAATATGTATATTAATTCTAAATGTAAAAATATCCTTATACGAAAAATGGTTTTAACCTTAAATTTGAGTTAATTTTAAATTGAAAGTAACCCAAAAATATAAAATTAGATTAATTTAAACAAACAAAACTGACCTTTAATCCTATCGTCATGATGCTGAATATCAGCCTCGACCAGCTGGTGTTTTTTGATCAAATTCTGCACCGAAGTCAAATCTTTTCCGGCATCCTCACTCGTAAGCAAACTCTCGACTTCTCCCAACCAAAAGTCCAAATCTTTAACGGCAGCGATAAACGTTCTTTGCTTGTTAGCTTCCTTGAGTTTCAAGGATTTCTCGGTGGTCTTCTGAGTCAAGAATTCCCATTGGTCGGCGATAGATTCGAGTCGTTTCTGAACAGCTTCTTCAGATCCGGCACATTGATGCTTATTAATCAAATTAGCACCGTTGGCTAAAACCGCTTGGATACGATCGGCGTTAGCGGCCAATTCCGCTTCGAACGCTTGATGTTTCTGATGCTTTGATTGGATATTAGCGGGATCTTTGTAGCTTTCTTCTGTAGCTAGTTGAAGCTTTTCGGCGATCCAGTTTTCAATTTCGTCAGCATCCCTGGAGAATTGTTGAAGAGTTTGGCTTTCGCCTAGTTTGGATCGCTTTTCGATAAGCGCGTCTTTAAGGTGTCGCCATCTATCCAAAACTTGACTACGCTTATCGTCAATCGGTTTGGAAGCGTAATGCTCCCTTTCGATTAGCTGATCGGCGAGCATTTGCAACGCAGCGATTTTTTCTTCGTGTGCGTTAATGGCTTTGTCGAAGTCTTCGTGTTTTTTGATTAAAGCCTCTACGTTGTCTCCGTTACTGTCGACTTCGTCTGATGCGAGGAAGGCTTCTCTGTCTGACATCCAATTCTCGGCTTGTTCGCAATCCCTTTATAAAAAATAATAAATTATATGAATATATTGAAACAAATATTTATTATTTTACTATTACTATTACTATTACTATTTTATTCAAATTGTCCACTTTTATTTTAAATTTTAAATGCCCCCTTTTATTTTAATCTGCTCCACGTTGGGCGCCATTTGATACAAGCCCCACGTTGGGCGCCAATTGTTACCAGCCCCACGTTGGGCGCCATTTGTTACAAATAAATATTTGTTTCAATATATAGAAATATAGTAAGGTCATAAACCAATATTGGTCAATATCTTATGATCATTGTACCTATAGAACAGAACTTAATGGCTATAGTAGGTACGTCTCCCGGTATTTCACACGTACCTGTAGAAAAGATTGAGTTCCAAGTTTTGGTCGAGCTGGAGACGTCTGTCGATCCAGGCACGTTCCAAATCGGCGCGTGCGTTGTTGAGTTGTTCGAGTTTTTCTTGGATTTCTGGACTCGCGTAATGGTTGGAGTTCAACAGCTGTTGTCCAAATTGTTCCAAAGCATGGAAGGTACCAGCCCGGGCGTCTATTTCAGTGCGATGTTCCTATAATTAAGTATTAAGATGTGCGTTAGAGAGGATCAGGCGGAGAAATAATATTGGGTGAACAATTAACCAAAATTTTGAAAAAAAGGGTAGATAAACTATTATTTTTGATTTTGAGATTTCCTACTAAGTTTAGCGAAAATTAAGAAAAATCAAGGCGACTGAATAAAAATTCCGGAAGGGAGGTAAATATTTGAGATTTGAGAGTTTGATGTAGGTTTTTTACGATTTGTGGCTGAAATATGCATCCTGTTTATTGTAAAAGTAGTAGATAATTAAAAAATCTAAAACTAAACGCTAAAACCGTTTTTTTTTCGTTTTTAGCGATGTTCTCGATAATTTTGAGGTTATGTTGAAAAATGATGAATACAAAAGTTTTAGATTTTTTAATTATCTAAGTACTACTTTTACATTAAACTTTTTTCTATAGGATGCATATTTTAGCCACAAATCGTAAAAAACCAATATCCAACCCTGAAAACGTATCTTAGATACCCCAACTCCCCTTCCGGAACTTTTACTCGGTCGTCTTAATTTTTAACACTACGTTCTTTATTTTTCCAAAAACGTGTCGATTTTTAAGCATTTATAAAGTTTATCCCAAAAAAGTTAAAAATATTCACCCAACAATTTGTGTTAAAATAAAAATTAAATGAATTTCATTAAATTTTTTAAAATGTAGCTGAAAAAGAAGGATAAATAAAGGTGTCCTGTCGCCATAGTTAACTTGAAGAACTGTCAAAAAAATTATTAAAAGAATTTTATTGCACATTATACTCAAGCGTTAAAATGAACAAATGGCTTATTGATGACACAATAACAGTGAGAAAACATGTTTATCTTTACTCTGAAATGATTCAAATGCTCTCAAAAGATTTTAACAAGACGTAAATGTCAAAAATCTTTATTAGTTATACCCGACAGATGTATATCTCATATAAACAAATGTCAAGTGTCAGATAAAATGTCAAATGTCAAACAAAATGTCAAAAGTCAAATAAAATGTAAAGTGTCAAATAAAAGGTCAAGGGTCAAATAAAATGTCAAGTGTCAAATAAAATGTCAAGTGTTGTTTTTGTAATAAAGTGTTACTTGAAGATAAATTGGTGCTTTCTCACGTTATATGAAAATTATTCACAGATTACACGATCACCACCACTTTTTACTATTTTATAGGCATTTTCAAAACATTTAAACATTTTAGTAAATTTTAGAAAAACCTCTCATTATAAAAGAACCACAAAGTTTCAATTTTTATCGTTAATCCAAATCTATTTTTGAAAATACCTCTGAGACAATTAAAGCCGACTGATGAATATACAGATGCAAAACTCCTTTGTCAGAATATTTGTAAAAGTAATAAATTTATTTGAATTTCTAAACTGGTATTAAATGGAAGAAGAAATAATTAAACAAAAAAATCAAAAATCAAATTAGAACGGCCCTTTTTAGATATTAGAACTACCAAAGATGAAAGTTAGATAAAGAAAGCATGAATTTTGAAATATTCTGACAATCTCAGGTCGGTTGGAACCTGTTCAAAAATAAGTAGTTCAAAAGTAACTACTGAGTTTTGTATCCATTTTTTGCTTCTGATCTATATGACAAGCTTGTACATTTTAATTAGTAGCTGTAAATAACACACCATAACCACAAGTAACTACCTGAGGAGCACGTACGCCATACATTGCATCTATTTCTGCCTTGTAGTTCTAAAAATCGAGTAAGCACATGAAAAAATCCATTAAAAGAAAATAACATTTTTTTAACATAAAATACTTCCATATTATCAAAATACCAATGTCTCTAAGCTCAGTGCATGCAATATTCCATATTTATGATCGTGAAACATGAAATTACGTTCTAATTACCATTATATTTATGACAATTGAATGACAAGTGACGGATCACAAATGGCAAGTGATGGATGACAAATGACAAGTGATGGATGACGAATGACACCTAAAACTTGTCAGAAAACAGTAAACGACAAAACCTAACGTTTGCAAACACCATGCTTAAAGACATTCTAACATTTAACCGATTAAACGTAAATAACTCCTTACCTGGTGTCGTTCGATGAGCGCTTCGGCTCCGGTGACGTCGTTAGCTAACTCTTCGGAACTGACCAATCCCAGCATTGAGTTGATCCAAGCCAAAAGATCGCGATGATCGTTGAGGAATCTTTGTAGATCATACGAATCGAGTAGTTTTTCTTTGCGACTGTTTGCTTTGGCGGTAATTTGGGTCCATAGTTTCGTGATTTCTTCTTGCTTGATTCTGGTTTGTTCCTCGGATTCTGGATGGGTTTGTACTAGACGGTTTGCTGTATCGTCCAGTTGTTTAATCTAGAGATTTAAATAAATAAAAATTCAGAAAGTGTGAGAAAATAAATTTAATGTACTCACTTTGTCTCCCAAAGCAGCCAAATCTCTCTCTAATCCTTCGTGTTTTCTTTGCAGAGCCTGTACACTCCTCAAATCTTTGCCTAAATCGTCGTTATTTAGAGCTTCGTCTTTCTCGTTGATCCAATCGATGGTCTCGTCCACGTCTCTATGGAATCTTTAAAAAAACAACAAAAATAATCAAATATTGTAAATTTACTATAAAATAATCATTTACCTCTGGACTTCGTGAGCAGAGCCCAACTGACTAGCTCTTTCGGTCGTCAATTGCTGCAAACTGGTCCATTTATTGTTCAAATCTTGCATTTGGGTTTGGATTTTCAGAGCGGCTTCGGTCTGTCCCAAGGAGACGAGTTGCATGGCTATTTCGTTCATTTCGGCCAATCGGACTTCGTTTGCCTTCAGATCAGTCGTGAAATCATCGAATTTCTTTTGAAGTACCTCGACTTGTTCTAAGTCTTCGCCGACGTCTTGTACTTGAGCGTGCATTTCTTTATCTAAAATAAAAATTTTTATATTGAATCGAAATATTTTGGAGGAAAGGGTGAACTCACCTTTGATCCATCCCGCCAATTCGGCGGCTTCTCTGACAAGCACGTACGCTTTGACGGTTTCGTCGAGTTTATTGCGACGTTCGTTGGCCGATTGAAGCAGACGATCATATTGTTGATTAATCTGATTTTGTCGGGCAGAGATCGAGCTGCTGTCCAAAAGGTTCTGTTGGGATGCTGTGAGACCGGCGTCGACCTTTTTTACATACGCCGCTGGGACGAAACCTTGGCGATCATGGATTTCTACTTTCCACCAATCCTGAAAGAAAAAATGAATTTTTTTATATTTCTCAATGTTGGTTTCTACAAAACGTGTAAAACAATATCAAAATTTGGAAATTGAATTAAGTTTTTTATTAAAATATTTAAAATTTGGCGCAACTTTGAGCTGCGAAAGATCTCCTATGTGCTCATTTTTAAATTCATACGATTTTTATTATCAGATATTTATTTTTTTTCAAAAAAACATGGAAAGCACCCCAAGAAATTAGGAGGGGGATGAAAACTCCAGGAGCGGGATGAAAAATTCAGGAGGGCGACAAAAATTCAGTTTAGGATTCTTAAGAACTATTTTAATATATTTAAACTTAAAGCAAAAAAATAATCATTTATGAAAAATTAATTTTTACTTACAGATTTTGAATTTTGACTATTTTTTTTCCTATATTTAAAAATATTACATATCAAAATTTCTATAAACCAAAACGTAACCACCATTACTTTTCACAGAATGCCACATATCTATCACAGATGTTATATTTACTCACTGTTTCCTTATCAAAGGACAAATGAGATATGCAAATGTGAAGGTCGAATGAAAACCACGTAATTTACCAACATATTATTTTTACCTTTGTTATGAAGAGTAAAAGCAATTTTCAAAAAAGTTCATTTTAACAATGTTGTTCTAAAAAAACACAAAACAATCAATTCTACCGCCCCTTAATAGGACGTAGATATTAAAGCTTGGAATAAATTATTTGTAATATACAGGGTGGCCACTTTTTTAATGCTCGCCATAAACCGTAAGTCAGTTAAATCGATCAAAACTTGTCTTCTAAAAACGTACAGACACAAAATATCCTGGAGCATTTTTAAGTTATAAAAAAATGTGAAATCCGTTTGACCTGACCTGAAAATCGATATTTTTTTTTTTCGAAAAATGCAATATCTCAATTTTCTGTAATCGATTGTCAACTATCAAATATGATTTTTAATCTACTCGTCGAGCTCTATAAGATGGAATAGAGGAAAATGGCGAAATGTTAAAATTTACTGTTTTGAGAGTGTTTTTTGAAAATTTTAAATGCGTTTTTAAGACACTTCCGATTTTTAATCTACTCGTCGAGCTCTATAAGATGGAATATAGGAAAAAGGCGAAATGTTAAAATTTACTGTTTTGAGTGTTTTTTGAAAATTTTAAATGCGTTTTTAAGACACTTCCGATTGAGATGGGTCAAAAAACTTTACATTTTTGAAATCTACTCATCATCAAGGACTATAAGAAGGCATAAAACAACAGATTTAGAAATTTTCCAATTTTTAAAGACTTTTTGAGGCACTTCTGTTAGAGCTAGACCAAAAAACTTAACATTTTTTTAAATCTGCGAACCAAAATCTATAAGATAACATCAAAAATAGACATCGAAATTTTTTCAATTTTACAGGGGGTGGCCGAGAATGATTTGGGCTCAAAAATTTAAAAAATACTCGTAATCTGCTCGTCCAAATCTACAAAATGCCGATAGGGTTAATAATAAAGGAGTTACGACGACACATGGACTTTTTGAAAATTACCCAAAAATCCGTATAACTTCCCTAAAATGGACCGAATTTAAATTACGAAATTGGAAGAAATTATGATAATTATCAAAGAAAAAGCAATTTTCAGGGTGTCAGTTCTGGAAGAATTCGTAAATTTGAAACCGCGATATGTCAACAACCCGTAGCGCAAAAATTGATGTTGAAAGGGTGATTTTTACTCTACTCGACGAGCTCTAAAACATTCTATATACGAAAATTGCAAACTCAAAATTTTTTGAAAAACGATAAAAATTTTTTTCGACAAAACCGCATAGCCACCCAAAATCTCGAATTTCAATTTGTCCAGACGATTTGGCCCAAGGGAATCTCGGTGCAATAATTATTATTAAAGAAAAAGTTAATGGAACTTGGTAATAGTTTTGGACGGTTTTTGCATAAACTTTAAAATGGAATACCTCAGCTTCCTGTGGAGCGGTTGTCAAATGGGGGATGAAAAAACCAGGATGGGGATGCAAAAAAATCCAGGAGGGGGTTGAACAATCTAGGAGGGGGATGAAAAATGTTAAGTGGAGTTAGACTTCGCCTCACATTACAAACATTATATTGTAAAATATTACAATATAAATAAAGGCAATTTATTATTATTATTAAAAATCCAGGAAGGGGATAAAAAATCCAGGAGGGGGATAAAATTCAGTTTAGGATTCTTAAGAACTATTTTATTACATTTAAATTTATGACGTAATGCAAAAAAATCAGTTATCCAGTAGGTGGATGAAAAATCCAGGAGGGGGATGAAAAATCCAGTAGCTAGATAAAAAACTTTACGAACATGCAAGTGCTTATACGTAAGTTATTAATTTTTTTTCGGAATTATCATATTTTTTCGTAAATATAAATAACAAAAAACCGTTACCTTATTATTAGAATTCAGGAGATGCAACAAATCTCCCTTTTTCATCGAGACTTCTCTTGCAGATTTTTCTGTATAATCATACAAAGCTTGTACAGTCTCTCGGCCCGTTACATCCACGACAGGCGGTTCTTGTTGCTAAAAAAAAAGAAAATGTAAAAAAGTGTTGTTTGGTTCATAACTCAACGATAAAAATATTTTCAAAGAACGGAACCAAATGAATAAATTTTGCCAAATAATTGCGATTTGACTTATAAAAGTTGTGCGGATTGTGGAAAAAAATGAGTAGTTTTATGTGCAAATAAGAATTTATTTTTCAGTCATTAAAGTTATCAAAAAATACCTAAAATTCTTTTTTTAAGCAAACATTTTCCATATCTCAAATGTGGACCTATTTTTCAAAATTAAATATCGAAAAAATTCGAAAAATTGTAATGCAATTGCGTCCAAATCGAAAACAACTACTCCTGGGACAAAAGCCCCCACAGGCGTTGAATTACATCGATTTAGACGCGAGTTGGAAAGTTGTTAACCAAATCAACACTGTGATTTTGTTATTTGAGGAGTTTGTTTTTTTTTATTTTAAATATTTTGCACCTCATTTTTTTTAATTTAAAAAATTCCCAAAAATATCAAATAAATAATTAATATTAGTAGTTTTTTACTCACTCTGCAGCTGCGGGCTTGTTCTTTCAAGCCGTCAATTGTATTCCCGAATGCAGTCAAATCGCTCATCAAAGCTTCGTGTTTCTTCAAAAGCGCTTCAGAGGAATCCTCGTCTTTGCCGTAGTCGGTGTTGCTGACAATCGGTTCTTTTTCCTTCATCCAGGATTCAGCTTCGTTGGCATCAGCGTAATATTGGTGGGCTTGAAGTGAATCTTCCAGGTCTTGTTTACGCTATAACAAAAAATTCATATAATAAAAAAACGAACTGACGGAATAGTTTTTTTACTTACTTGACTCGCTTTTTCTTTGAGCGACTCCCAATGATCATTAAGGGTATTAACCCTGTTCCTAATTTCGTCCATTGCAAAATGTTCATCTTCCAACATTTGCTTTCCAGCATCAATGACTGCTCCGATGCGACCTTCGTGGTTGTTAATTTCTGCTAAAACGGCTTGGTGCTTTTTGATCAAATTCTGGACACCAATCAAATCACGTCCTGAAAACAAACAATCAAAATCAGGGTGGTGCAAATTTATTTGTACACTATTGGGATTTCGTAAACCGTTATAGATACAAGGTTGATGAAATGGGGAAAAAGATGTGTATTTTACAGACGAATTTATTGGTTTTTTCAAAATTAAAATGGCAGGTCCGGTTTCTGAGATATTTGGGAAAAAACCGAAATTGACCATTTTCGTTTTATTTAATTAAGACCTTATTTTTTTAAGGTAGAAAAAAAGTTTATAAAACTTTTTTATTGAAGGACAAATTCCGCTTAACATAGCGTATCCAATTTTTTAAAAACGACGTTTCGTCTTTGAAGGGATACCTCAACTATTTTCTTTTAAATACGGACCTGTACTTTTCATTTCATTTTTGAAATCCCCTTTTTTTTTCTCTATCCAACCTTGTAGAATGCTTTTATTAGGTTTTTACAATGAACTTAACTTTAGTTCTGTTCCTGAATGTTTTTTAAACAACTTTTGAGCATATTTTGGATTATTTTATTTGAATTTTTAAATAATAAATTTCCAAGAAGATGGTTAGGAACACTTGGATATAGAAAATGGCCTCCCCGGTCTCCAGATTTGAATCCAATAGATTCTTTTTTTATGGGGATTTCTTAAAGACAATGTATACGATGACGGAATTCCTGTCATTATAGCAGAATTGAGACAGAGAATCTTAAAGGCATTTAATAATATTACACCTAAAATGGTTGGTAATCCAACTGACAATATGAGTAGGTACAAGAATTGTAAAATATAAAAAAGGGAAGAAAATTTTGAGCAATTCTTACAGAATTAAAATAATTCACAATGACTGTTTAATAATAATTCATTGTCAAATCCTAATAAAAATATACTACATGATTGGATAGAGAAAAAAATGGAGATTTCAAAAATGAAATAAAACGTACAGGTCCGTTTTTAAAAAAAATAGTTGAGGGGGCACTTCGAAGACGAAACGTTGTTTAAATAATTGGATACGCTATGTTAAGTTGTATTTTTCCTTCAATAAAAAAGCTTTATAACTTTTTTTTCTATCTTTCATAATTAAGCTGTTAATTAAATAAAACGAAAATCGTCAATTTTGGTTTTCCCTGAATATCTCTGAAACCGCACCTGATATTTTAATTTTGAAAAAACCAATCAATTTGTCTTGTAAATGCGCATCTTTTTTTCTCATTTAACCAATTTTGTACCTACAACGGTTTACGAAATCCCAATATTTGAACTACCACAAGTAATAGCTCACCTCTATTCGTGCTGGCAGCTACTGGTTCCTTTTCTCTAATCCAAGCCTCTTCGTCTTCAACGTCTCTGAAGAGTTGCTGCACTTGCAAAGAATCCAACAATCTTTGCTTTCTCACTGCCATCGGCGTTTGCAAAGCGGCGTATCTATCGGTGAGAACCTTCTGTTTGTGAGCGATGTTATCGGCGTCGAAATGACCTCTTTCCACGAACTGATTAGCTGCCGAAGTGATGCTTTCGATTCTGTCTTGGTGAGAAGCGACGTCTCCTTCTAACAAAGCGTGTTTCTTTTGTAAGTTTTGTACCGAAGTTAAATCTTTGCCGTAATCTTCCGACATCAGTTGTCCTTCAATTTCTGATAACCACAACTCGATATCTTCGATGGTTCTGTTGAACTGTTGTTGTTGACTGGCTTCTTGTAGTTTGGAGTTCTTTTTGTCGGTGGCCTGTACGAGGGTTTCCCATAGATTTACGATTTCTTCCATGCGAGACTGAATACGAGCTAAAAATATATTTTTATACTAATTCACAACCGACTGATAGTTGTTGTAACTTACGAGCTGCATAGTGATTAGCTTCAATCAATTCCTGTCCAGTTGAAGTGATATCTTCCATTCTGGATTTATTAGCGTTAAGCTCTTGTTCGAAGTTTTGATGTTTTTGTACTTTTCCTCCCAAGTTTGTGGGATCCAAGTAACTTTCGTCAGTGGCAAATTTGAGTTTCTCATTGATCCACCCTTTGGTTTCGTCACAATCACGCTCGAATTGTTGGAGTTTGTAGGCATCCTCGAGAGTTTCTCTACGGATGCTGGACTTTTCTTTTAAGGCCTTACGACGTTCCAAAAGCTATAAAAAAGCAACAAAATCAGTATTTTAAATGTTTTCACTTCAATAAAGTTACCATAGCGCGTCTTTGAGCTACATCATCGGCAGCGTAATGTTCTCCATCGATTAATTTTGTAGCAAATTCGTCTAAAGCTTTGATCTTCTCTTCTTGAGCTGCAAGAGATTTTTCGAAGTCTTCGTGTTTTTTTATTAGAGCTTCTACCGAATCTAAAGAATCGCCGAGATCTTCGTTGGCCAAAAATGCTTCTTGTTTAGCCATCCAGGTGTCTGCTTGTTCAGTATCTCTATAAAATAGCTGCAAGTCCATGCACTGTTCATATAGTATGCGTCTTTCGTCCCATAGAGCTATAAATTTTGAAAATATACAAAAATTGCTATATTTTTAAAATAAATTAAACTTACCAATTAAAGATTTCTTATCGGAGTCCAACATCGATAATTTTTCTTTCACTTCATCACTGGCGTAATGTCCTTTATCCAACAATTGTTGCCCAGCTTCGGTAGTAGCTTTGAAACTATCTTCTCTAGCATCAATTTCTCCTCTATGCTCTTGATGACGTTCCAAAAGTGCTTCAGCACCAGCTACGTCCTTGGCGAGCTCATCAGCAGATATGATAGCTTTCATATCATTTATCCAAGATACCAAGTCTCTAAAGTCAGCCAAGAAACGGTGTAGAGCGTACGATTCTTCGAGTTTTTCGCGTCTTTCCTTAGCCTTCTCTGTCAAGCTATGCCAGTAATCTTCAATCTCGGCCCTTTTAGCTTGAATAACATCACCATGATCAGCATGAATAGCACCCAATCTATCAGCTTCTTTTCCTAAAGTGGAAACTTTATCTTCCAATGCAGCCAAATCTCTTTCGACACCTTCGTGTTTACGTTGCAGCGCTTGTACACTAGCAAGATCTCTACCGTAATCATCTGATGATAAAACAACGTCTTTTTCGGCTATCCAAGCAACAGTTTCATCGGCATCTCTATTAAAACGCTGTATTTCATGTGCACCATAGAGCTTGTCTTGCCTCATTAAGGTCATTTGTTTAAGGCGTTGCCATGCGGTGTTTAACTCATCCTTTCTAGTAACGATTTGTTCTCTTTCTGGATGCCCATCCTGTAATAGTTTGTCTGCTAGTTCGTTTACTTCCGTTACTCGGTATTCTTGGGAAGCCATGTCCTTTTGGAACTCATCAAATTTCCTTTGAAGAACTTCAACGTGCTCTAAATCATGGCCAAATTCTTCGGTGGAAAGAAACGTGCTCTTTTCATTGATCCAGAACATGACTTCATCGCAATGACGAATGAACTGGACCAGCACAAGAGCCTGTTGAAGCTTGGTCCCTTTTTCAGCTAATTTAGATAGGAGTTGTTCCCACAGTCTGTGTAATTCCTCTGAAGAAAATTAATTTAGAAATCTACCTAATTCTAGCACACAAAAACTTACCCAATCTCCTTCTAATTGTTTCACTTTCGTAGTGATTTTGATTGATCATCTCCCGTCCAGTATTATCCAAAACAACTATAGCATTGCTGTGTGCTGCTACTTCGGCTTCGAAAGCCTGATGTTTCTGAATTTTTGCTTGTAAGTTAGTCGGATCTTTGTAACTTTCATCTGAAGCTGCCTGCAATTTTTCCAAAATCCACGATTCGAGCTCGTCGGCATCGCGTTTGAAGTATTGGAATCTTCTGGAGTCTTCGAGCTTTTCTCTTTTTGCTCTAGCGTCGGCTTTGAAGTTATCGTAACGGGTCAATACTTCTTGACGACGTTCTTGAATGTCTTCGGCGGTTTCGAGGATTTTTACCTCCTTCGGAGGGGGGATTTGGTCCATGTTTGGAGTTTTTTGGGACTTCTAGTACGAGTCGTTTTCTGTCGAGTCGGTATTTCGGAATGTCATACAAATCTTTAAAAAATAGAGAACACACTAAATAAAATAAAAACAGCAAAATAGTATGCCAAGTAATTTTACACTTGTTTTTAGCTTCTGGTACATTATTAAGGTTAGAAATATTTCTATCGCAAATAAAGGTTGTGTCAAAAGAGCTTATATGATTAAAATTAAGGGCCCAAGGATGGATTCTTGAGGTACTCCATTATGGATTATGAATTTAAAAGTCTAAGTCCAATTAAAAGGCATATGTTAGAATCAGTTTTGTTTTACTTTTATTATTTATTTAAGTAAAATGTTATTTGAAATTTTACTTAAAATTATATTAAACAAAATCAGATATATATTATAACAAAGTTTAAATTTAATATATTGCCTCATTCAGTAATTATTTAATTTAAGCCTTTAAAACTGATAAGCAATATTTGATAAAAATAAATCTTATCAAGAAGTAACAGCATTTATTGGAATTCTAATTCAGATTAATGACAAAATGTTGTTGCGACAGTCAGAAAAAAGTTTGAATATAAAATCAAATAATTTGGAAATAAAAATAAAAAAAATTAAATTACAAATAGACTAAGTGTATGCCTAAACTTATGCGCTTCTACTTCTAAGCTTTCTGTCTTGCTCCTGTATTACTTGAATCTCTTTTGCACTCTCATAGAGAAATTTATAACATGAATAATAAAATCTAAGGGTAGAAAAAAAAGGGAAAAACTATTAACTTTATTAACTTCTGCTGCATTACATCTAAAAATAACTATTACACATAGTACTCAACACTTATGTAATTCAAAATAAAACTATGACCTTGGTTAGCATCATGTTGACTCATTTATGGAATTAAATGAAGTTTAACGAACTAGACACCTCTATTAAAATTTAATTATTTTTTATTACACGAAATTTATTCTTTTATATATTTCCCAACACTTGCTAAGTATTCATGTTTTATTTATTACATACATCCCTATTGAAATTACCTATGATTGTTTTGAATATACATACATGATCAAACTTGTTTGACAAGCCAAAATTGATCAAAAGTTTGTGAAGGAAGTTTGAGACTTCTGCGAGCCAACACACTATTCCATCAAGTTTGTCAAACTACATTAGTAGTGCTTGTAGACGAGTGGCCGAGTGCGATGATCATGGATTTTAAAAAAATTGGCTTATTTGTATTTGACTTACAAGAAACGAATTCTTGTTGTTATCACTTGTAACTCGGAAAATTGATTGGAAATGAACTACAAGTTTGGCAGTTTGGCTTGATGGGACCACACACCGTCAAACTTGAATGACGAGCCTTCACACACAAACTACTTTTCAGGCAAAAACAGAAAAGTATCAAACTCATAATCAAGCCATCAAACTCACACGGTCCAACTAATTTGTCAAGCTGACTTGACAAGCCTAGTTTGTCAAACTTGTTTGATCGTGTATGGGGCCTTAAGATGTATGAGACAGTGGAGTGCGTGGGATCTTGGTGGCAATGCTTATTATAAATTAAAATAAAATTTGTCAAAACTCTTTAAAAAACGATTTTACAGAACATAAAACTAAAATAGCCTCGTAGAAATTTACAGAAAAATTTGTATTTTCAGTAACTTATTCAAATTGAAATACAGATATTTTCAAACTTTTTGGCTCACCTACGTTTAGAAATCTACTAATACCTTTTTTACTGTCTACAAAACATTGCTTTTGACATATTGAATAAGTACCTAGTGTAGAGCTGATAAAAATATACACATATTTCCTGTTGTAATTTATTTACTGATAAAAACTAGGGTTAGGTAAGTACTTATTTGATAAGTAGTACAAACTATAGATAATTATTATAAAGAAATTAATATACCTATTAATTATTGTAAAATAAAAATAGGTCAAATTTTTCTAGAAGCCTATCTAGTACATACATATTAGAATTTATTAAACCATAGTCTACACTTTCATTTGGATTGCCTCTTATCTACCTGGTCAATACAAAAGTCCTTTATTTTTTTAAGTACAAATTTGAAAGTCTAAAGTTTAGATTAATTTACAGTTATACAAGGCTTTGTAGGTTCCCTAAAACTTCCTTTTAAAAGTAATTTGTTTCAATTTAAGCTTATCAATTTTAGTGACCTTTTTTCGAGCAAACATTTGAACGGGGTGTGGTACGAGCAGAAAATTCAATTAATCTGATGATCTAAAATAAAACAAAATTACATGGATTACTCACTTTTATTTTAACTATCAATTCTCAAATTATGCACTACACAAAAATTTTTCGAATTTTAGCGAAACTTTTTTTACGGAGCCACAAAATGGCACCTCTTTCTCTCTCTAGACTTATCTGGCTTTCAACCAACCTTATTATTTTAATATCGATGACGTCATAATCAAATACCGGTGCAGTGACTCCGCAATGCGCAAGCTAGGCGGTGTTGCCAAACGTCTACAAAATAATTTGTATCAAATTGGCTCGCCCGGTGAATTTTAAAATAAAAAACATATTTGCTTTATAATAACGTTTGTCTGCTGTTAAGACGTGTATTTATGATAGGCACATCTACGGATTTATTATATTCTAATGAAATTTAAAAAGAATCAAATTATTTTGACAGGTTTTTCCAAAGTTGTAAATACTTATTTTAGTGACGACAACATCGTAGCAAAATTGTTAAATGACTTTTGACAGTATTTTGACATTTGTTAATTTAATAGTAACTTAAATTTTAAATTATTATAATTATGGAATATACCTGTAAAGAGTGTAATAAAAAATTTACACTAGAAACATATTTACGAAGACATTTGATCAATATTCATAAAATCTCCCAGACACCATTGTCATATGATGAAAATGTCGCAATTTACAAATGTCTCATATGCCATATTTCATATAAAATAAACACAGATCTGATTTCTCATTTACGGACTGTTCACGGTGCCTTTTTTAAAACAGAGGAACTTAGATTTAAAAAGGGAGTTGGTAGGTAATTAAAAATACATATCACAAAGAATAAGTGAAAAATACTTTCTGGAGTCTGGTGAGTTTCTAATAGTACAATATACCAAAAAAAATTTTAAGGTTTCAACAAATGGAAACGCACGGTAGAACGTAAAGATTGTTGTAAGTACATTCTTTTTCCCAAGAAATCAAAAATTAGTTCAATATATGGTTGCAATAAAACAGGTAAAAGTTCAATGTTCTTTAATACTAGCCTCTAAACCATTTTTTCAAAACTTTTATACCAACCATCCCAAATATTTTTATATGAGGCACTAGAAACAAAAATACTATTTTAAGTTTATAGTTTTAAGTGTTTTAGATTGTGGTTGTAATAAACATGTGTTTTAGGAAATGTTCCTAAAGATCCAACAAACAGAAAATATGAACAAACAAGTACTGATAACTGGGCTTGTATTAGTTATATACGGACTCAAGTATTGCAAAATGGTGATCTTCATGTAGCAAGAGTCAAAACCCATTATGGACATGAAGAAAATAAACTTGGAAGAAAACCTAAAGCAAGTAGTTCTTCATCAAAGGATCAGTAAGTTAAAATGAAAATATTCCCCCCCAATCTCTGGGCTGGAGCCGCTCTTGATATAATGTTGCATTGAAAAACATGATTTAATTTAAACTTTCCGAATGTCAATTTTAGAACACAAGGAACATCCGATTCAAAAAATGAGATTGAAGTTTCTTCCAGTGATTCTGAAGATGAACGTCCAATTCGTATTGATTACACACAATTTTCTTCCAGTGAACCTGAAAGCATGGATGAAGATGATATTGAACATCAAAATGTTGTTGATGACGCACAAGAAAATTTGAAAAACAACATCAAATCAAATCTTAATGTTATTTTATTAAATCTAGACCAAATGGATTATCAAAACCTTGTTAAATTGGGTTGTTGCTTAGACGGTCTATGCCATGAATTAGATTTATCGACAAAAAAAAATAAAAATGGTCAAATTATAATTTCAAGTAATTCTAACTTTGATCACAATTATTTGTAAGATATTGTATACAGTAGTATAGGAATACAAAATATATATCTGATATTATTTTTATTTGAATCAACTATTGCAAAATAAAATATTTCTCACTTTGCATCGTTTTGTTTTTTTTAAGTAATTATTAGTTCGTTTAGGAGTGGATAAAATTGCTCAAATGAATAGTAGTTTAGCTGTTTCCTAAATCGAAATTTTGAAAATATTGACCATATTTAAAAAAAAAATACATAATTTAATAACGAGGTACATTTTTATCTAATTTACTGGATAAAACCATAAAAGGTGATTTGATACTAGTATTTTTTATGCCCCTATAGGTAACTCGGATTAAGATTGCAGCGCTCATGTGGTGAAATTGGAACTGTGCTAAGGAGTAGTAGTTTGTTTACTTCGTGCTTTCTTATGGGATATTTCATGTGTATTTAAGTTGTTTATTTGGTATCAGTTTTGTTTTTTTGAATTATTTCTAGGTGTAAATTGTGTATTGTTTTTGTCTAGTGTTTAGTGTGACATTCATTTTATTTTATAAACTATACATAAACATTTATTTTATATCTTTAAAAGTGTGATATTTCCAGTTGTATTTAGGTGAGTAGTAGTCAGGAGTTTTACTCAAATACATTTTAGTCTCAAATTATTGTTTCCATTATTTTTTAGAAATGAAGTTAAGCATTTTAGAGTACATGAACTATTTGGGCGAATCGGCTAATTCTAAATCTGTAGTTGAAGGTGAAAATGTCCTGAATGCAGGACATCTTATTTTAGTGGGAAAGACCATAGAAACTTATGAGTGGATAGAAATATATGGTTTGTGTTTACAAACGAGTGCATTGGAATCTAATCCACATGAAATTACTGGAAAATTATCTATTTCTAACACTGTAAAAGTGGAGAACCTCTTATGTTCTTGTAAAGTTATAGCATGAGGCTTTAATGTTCTCCGTTTTACTCTAACTGTAAATAATAAATCAAAGCAAAGTGGTAAATAATAATTAAATATTTTTACCATACCTTTTTGAATAAAATCACTTTCAGTAAAATGTAGAGAACACACTCTCATGGTATTTGAAACTTTCTTGCCAATTTTTAATGTTGTGATCCACAATCTTTTCCTATCCACTAATTCTCTATTGCCAAGTTTGGTTTCAAAAAAAATTTTGGACGTTCCTGCTTTTGGAAACGAATGAAAACTTAGTTCAGGGTTTCTTTTTCCCCGTGATGAACACTTAGGTGCACAACAATAATGATTACTCATTATAAAAAAGATCAACAAATCAAAATGTAAAAACAAAGACAAAAACTCTATGAAAATTACTTAACAACGCTAAAGAAATAATCCCAAATGTCATAACTACTCCTTAGCTCAGTTTTCGCAGTTTTCACCAGAGGGCGTATCAGTTAGGACGAGAAGCCAATAATCAGAATTCTGTTTTTTGAGTGTAATATAGGTGGCCTTTTTTAGACTTCATGGTATTTCGTTGTAGATTATTTAACTCTAAACGAAAAAGAAGAAGACATTTAACCTCACAATTTGTTGTCAAAAATGTTTTTTAAAGTTTTTTCCAAAGATTTATTTAAACACCAAATGCAAATTCCAAAAACCGTTAGGAATTCTTCATGGATCGTTCCTAAAGGATTTGACACAGGAATAAAAATATATAACTGCGTAACTAAACAAAAAGAACCTTTAATTGTAAAAAACAAAGATCTAATAACATGGTATACTTGTGGCCCTACTGTTTATGATTCATCACATATAGGACATGCTAGTTGTTACGTTAAATTAGATATAATACAAAGAATTTTAAAAAATTACTTCAATTACAATTTGGTCACATCAATGAACATTACAGATATAGATGATAAAATAATACGGAGAGCTTATGAACATAATGTAGAATGTCGTGTGCTCACAGAAAAATTTGAAAAAGAATTTTGGGAGGATTGTAAAAGTTTAGGTATAGAAGAACCCAGTATCGTTCTTAGAGTTACAGAAAATTTACCATTAGTAATAGATTTTATTAAAAAACTGATAGAAACTGACAAAGCTTATCAGGCAGCTGATAATTCTATATATTTTCATGTAAATACTGTAACAAAATATGGAAAGTTGCAAAAAATCGGTACTCAAGAGGAAAACAAACCTGGTCAGATTAAGAAGTCTAGTTCAGATTTTGCTTTATGGAAAAGCATGAAACAAGGAGAACCTTATTGGGAAAGCCCCTGGGGTAAAGGAAGACCGGGGTGGCATATTGAGTGTTCAGCATTGGCTTCACATATTTTTGGTAAGTGTAACAAAAAATTCCATTTCAATTTGCTTGTTACTTTCTTTAATTTTGATTTTTAGGTTCTAATATAGACATTCATGCAGGTGGCATTGACTTAAGATTCCCTCACCACGAAAATGAAGAGGCCCAATCGTGTGCCTTCCATAATACTCCCCAATGGGTTAATTATTGGTTACACACGGGTCACTTACACTTAAGCGAATCTGAAAAAATGTCAAAATCTCTCAAAAATACAATATCAATTCAAGATATGCTTAAAAAAATATCACCTGAAGACTTTAGAATGTCATGTATAATAACCCCTTACCAAAATCATATGGAGTATAGTGAAGAATTAATGGACACAGCAAAAAATACTTACAAAACATTTAAAAATCTTGTAATATCATGTGACGAGTATAAAAAAGGTTACTTAAAATCAAGCATTAATAATGAGGTACTTAACGAATGTTTTGACAAAACCGTGAATAATGTTCATAATGCATTATGTGATAATTTTGATACCCCTACTCTGATAAAAAGTTTACACGAACTGGTATCGACTACTAATACTATGCTGTATACTTCCGCTTCTTCAGACACTAAAAGTGGTTTGGTATCAGTTTTAGCCATTAAAAATTTTATAAATAATATTTTAGGGGTTTTTGGACTAAATGTAAATGCTAATGTTGGTACTGCTAAAGATTTTAGTGAGGTCGTAGATATTTTGAATGGCTTTAGGCAAGAAGTTAGAAATATCGGAATTAGTGATAAAAATAAAAACATTCTACAGCTTTGTGATAATGTTAGGGAAGATGTAAAAAAGTGTGGTATAAAGTTCAAGGATCATGGTAAATTGTCATCATGGAGTATCAATTAAACATTAAATTTTATAATTTATTATATATTATTGCCTATTTGTATTTCAGCCTCCTAAAAACGGAATAATTGCGTACACTTAATAATAATATACGTCCTGCAATTCACTCCCTTACAAATGAAACTCTGCAGCTTGTGTGGGGGAGGGACGGTTATTATTATTTGCCGTGGCGCTCTGGGAACTTACTGATGATTGATTTGCTTTACAGTTGTGGGAAAACCCAGAAAACCTCACAACACAATCATCGACAACGATGGACTCCCCCAGGAGCTCTGACATGCGATCCAACTGCTACAAATATTTGTAGTTCGAGTTCAGTCCAGGTCAACTTGTTTTAAGTAATATTTAATTTAAAAAAAAATTTCCAAGTGAATAATTTTTTGTAATAAACTAAATACTTGACTTTTTAATTTTTCTTTTACAAGATAAAATAATATCTCACAATAAAAATTGTACAACCAAAAAATCACAAGTAATTTGAAAAATCCACTGGTGATGTCAAAATTGATGAAATAAAAATATGTAAAAGTGAAAAAAGTCGAAGAAAAAATAGTATACGCGTCGAAACGAACATAAAATACTTCGGAAATTGTGATTAAAATAATTTGGTTTTTTTACAATTTGAAAAATAACGTCGAATCCTAAAAATGACGCTAAAATGGTTATTTCAGCAAATATACCGAGAAGATATTGTAATAAATTTAACAAATTCTTATTTGACATTTTCAAAACTAATCTCAATCCATAAACAAACATCCCACAACAACCCTGTCAATTTTAAAGCCCCTTTTACATAATTCCCTCCAACATTTCAAAATTTTAACATCATATAGGAAATTGTGAATTTAAGACTGATTTTTCGAATTTTCTTTAAGAAAAAAAAATCGTGTCAAATTAAATAAATCACACAAACCACTTACCTTTTGGCGAAAAATCGACAAGCAATGTCAAAATCTATGAGAAAAAATTTTTGTAAAAGTGGAAAAAGGGAATTTTTTATTGAAATAATAAATGTAAGTAATTAAAAAAAAAACAATAATTAATAGAAAGTTTATTCACTGGAAGTAAAATAATTTTTTTATATACACACATCACATCTTAAATAACAAAATAATTATAATAACAAAATATTTTCCTTTCTTTTTAAAATTTAACAAAAACTTATTTTTTTTCTTGTTTGGGTATGTACAACATAGAATCTAAAAATAACCTAGTAAATTCGCCTACAATCGACCTATCAGGTAATTGTTGTGCAACTCCATATAATGCCATCTAAAATAAAAATTATTAGTATAAAAGGGTTGAATTTTTGGAAATTAATTTTTTTACTAGTACCTTGCCCTCCACAGGTTCCAAAGGATTCTTCAAAAGTTCATCCAGTGACGTCCTGACATCTTCCAAAAATTGATCAGCAACTCCAGCTTTTGTGTGCTGTCTTGTTACACAAATGTGAATTCTAAAAAAAATTTAAAATGAGATATTTCAAATAAAATAGTATCAAAATAAAAAACAACGTACCCAGAAGGAAATTGTAGAACGCTTAAGTTCCAGCCTTTTTCTTTTAAAGATGAAGACAATCTATATATTTCAAAATCATTTGAGCCTATGCCTATGACACTTGTTACTGGCTGTCCAAAAATGAAGATACCTTTCATCCTTCTTAATCTAAAATAACAATTAGGTAAGCAAACGAGTTTCCACAACCCAAGAACGGTTGCCGCCATTCGCCTTCGTCAGGATAAATCAAATTAGAACAAATTTTGCAGCGTTGAGAGGCATTCGATTGGCAAAGAAATTTTGACTCATCAATCTTTTTGTATCTCTGCGGTTAAGCGCTCGTTTCGATCAGAGTTAACACAGTGTTAGTAAATTAGCTTTTGTAGGTCCATTTATCCATTTTTCAAATCAATTTGAGAATAAAATAGAATAGAACTTACCCCTTTTCAATGTATTTCGTTGTATGTACCACATCTCTAGTTGCTTGTACATAATTGTCTTTACCAAAGTTCAACATTGCTGCCCAACATACGGCTATATTACCCCCGGGTCTTGAACCGTTGACGGTTGGTGAACCATAGATACCACCGGGCCAGTCTGTCGTGACAGTGTATTGATGGTGCTGGTAATTTTTGTTTCTGTACATTATAATAGAAGAACCTAATCAAAATAAAAAATATAAAACAGGTAGAAAAAAATAATAAATATGCTACCTTTTGGTGCATAACCGTATTTGTGTGTATCAGCAGAAATACTGGCCACTCCTGGTAACCTGAAATCGCACAACGGAATCGGATATCCTGCGTCCTCCATAAAACAACTTAAAAATCCTCCCAAACACGAATCTACGTGAACGGGGATGTTATATTTAACACCTAATTCGGAAATTGCGGAAATGTCATCCATTGTACCGTATGGGAAGTTAGGCGCTGAACCTACTAACTAAACAAATCATTTTTACTCAGATTTTTTTTTAGCTTAATCTTTCATAATAAACTTACCAATACTGTGTTAGAATTGATGGCTCTCTCAAATTTCTTGATATTGACCTGATAGGTTTTGTTATCTAGAGGAATATACCTGATCTTCATCTTGAAATATTGAGCAGCTTTGTCAAAAGCAGCATGAACAGTTGTTGGTGCGATGATTTCCGGTTTGGTGATACCTTTTTCTTCTCTGGCATAGTCTCTAAAGGCTTTACAAGCCATCAAAATTGATTCTGTACCACCACTTGTCATCTACATAAAATACATTTTTTTCTAAAGCTCTAAGTAAAATAATTTGTATAGTCTGTCCACGTAATAAGACTATTAAGTCAGAAAGAAAGGAACACACCGTCAGAGGTACCGCTGAGACCGAAGCGCTCGGCTTTCCTTTGAAGAAAGGAGCCATGGGATTTATGACTGTATTTCTCTTTAAGGTCGCCGGCGCTGCGGCGTCACACTGAAAGAAATAAAGAAAAAGTAGCGAGGTTTATATGGGGAGGTAATCCTTTTTTGTTCATTTTTTTTAACTCGGCTGCCTCTCCTTTCTTGTTGCCTTAAAGTTCGAATAGACTGTAGCTAGTGGTTTTAATATTTATTTTGTACATATTTTTATTCAAAACTTACAGATCCGACAGCATGCTCATCTCCATGAAAAAGATTTACTGCTATTCTAATAACCTCTGCTTCCATTTTGCATAATCCAGGAAATAGATCTGGATGCAAGGGATTAGTGTATGAAGTTTTTCCATAAACCTCAGCAACTAAGTCTAATAAATCCTGATTATAAAAATAAACTGCCCCCGAAGCTCTGCCCTCTTTCCAATTATATTGCCCTAGAAAATATAATTTAGTATATTTTACTGCCCTTCAATATTCTAAATTTATGACCCTATTGGGACACGGGATGTCACTTAAAATACATAAAACTACTTATCAGACAGAAGTATTAAAAATACTAGAAGATTAAAGTGAAAACTGTTTTATTATAAAAGAGCTAATATTTTAAGTATTTATTTTTGTATGTACTTACCTAATGATAGATTTTCATTGAGGTGTTCAATAATTTCATCTCTTTTAAATCCTATTTTAGGCAGTTCAGTTATGAAAGATAAATTTTTAGAAGAATTCCTAGCTTCTTCCTCGAAATTTTTGGAAACGTTTTCCAATTCTTCTTCAATTTGTCTCCTTATTTTTGGAATCTTTTTCAATAAACGAAATGCAGTTTTTTTACTCCTTTCAATCAAACCTAAAATAAATGTAAATAATTTAATTAAATTACTAACAGTATTAAAGTTATAAAGAATGTATCTTACACTCATCTTGAAACAGGAATCCATAAAACCATACCGAGAAAAGAACTGTAGAGGTAGTTATAGACACGATTTGCCAAGGTTCTTTTCCTTGAAAATGACCATTTAGCAAATCTTTCATGTAAATAAATGGACTTGCTGCAACAACCCCTAACCCCATATTTAAAAAAAAATTACTATTATTTTATAATTCAAAATTTTACTTGAACAATGGCCATTAAAGTGGTTCAGAGTTCAAAATTGTAAGCTTAAGGTATGAAAACACTTCAGTCTTTTAATATACGGTAACAGAACAAAGATAAGATAAACTTTAATTGAATTTAAATTGTAACAACTTGACTGTACTAATCTTTCTTTCACTTTGAATATTTTATGTGAAACAAGTGAAATGACAAATCTTCCTTTTACAAAATATTTCTCAACGAGTATTACATTGCGTGAAACTGTATTGTATACAGATAAGGGCCATGATTCTACTTTTTAGTTAAAGGTCTTGTAGTGTATACAATTCTGGTCTTGTATTTATGTAAAATGTGAATATGGTATTTTTATTTTAGGAAGGCAGTGCCGGATTATTCAGTGTTTATGTTTCGCCGTTAGTTCATAGTTGTTCAGTTTGTAGTATTCGTAATTTAAGTTCAAGACGTTTGTAACTATGTCCAAAAAAAACGTACAACCTTGTTTTCTCTGCGACTCCAAGAGGTCCAATTCATATCATCGGTAAGAAATTTATCACACTGATATGTGTTGCTTTCATGCTAAATGTTTATTAACGTCATTTCAGTTTTCCCAAAGAATTATCACTAAGATCCCAGTGGATGAAAATATGTCATCTCCAAGCAGGTGAAAACGTTGATAATCTGAGAATATGTGGTAATCATTTCGCTAGGAAAGATATATATACTACGTACAGCGGGCGAAAGCGACTGAAAACTGATGCAGTACCCTCACTCAATTTTGTTAGTTCTTTTCTACTCCCAAGATATGACCCTCTTCAAGGAAATCAGTCAGTTGCTGTTGGTGAGTTCTATATAATAGTTTTCACACTACAATTCCATAGAAAACATTGCCCTATGATAAATATCCGCAGGGGTAATGAATTAAGTTATTGTCATAAATCATAAATTTTAATTTGATCCTGATGGAACATTGATAAAAAAATTAGTGAAATAACTAAATATGGGGGTTGAAATTGATAAGACACGTCCCAGGTTACTTAAAGTGTGCCACAAACTTTTATATAATACAAAAAAAGAAAAAATTGAACTTGCAAACCACTATGAGCTTCTGAAATGAATTACAATATTTACGTTTCTTGTTTACAGTGACTAATCAAGTACAGCAAATAAGTTGTTCAAGTGGAGAAATCCATAATGATGATTTCAATGGTGAGTAGACCAAAACTAAACGGATATTCTTTCCATAATTTCGTATCATTTTCACAGCTAACAAAGAGCTGCCCAAAGATAATCAAATTCTTACAAGGGGACAATCAGATGGAAGTATCTTAAAAGGTTAGTAGACATTACTCATTGTTGTGTATTATTTGTCATATCTTTTGATTTGGACCCCATACACTATGTTATGGATCTCCTAAGCCTATGTGACATGATACCTATTTGATTTATTGCAGGTCACTCTATCAAAGCTAAGTATACTTTATATATATTCTACCATCAATATATGCATATTTTCCAAATTACATGATTATTCACAGAGAAAATAGATAAGTAGTACAATCCCTGTGAAATTAAATGAACATAACCTGTAAACTTACATTTGACACTGACAATCCAGTGCTGCCTGTTGAGTGTAACGCTAAAATACGCCTTTTTCTGTTATATGTCATATGTCAATTATATTATAATGAGAATAACTTCCTGTTTAATAGTTGAAGAAAGGTGATGTAATGTATAAGAGGTTAATAGAGAGTTATTGCACATCATTTGGGGTATTGGCTTCTCGTCCTAACTGATACGCCCTCTGGTGAAAAATGCGAAAACTGAGCTAAGGAGTAGTTTTGACATTTGGGATTATTTCTTTAGCGTTGTTAAGTAATTTTCATAGTGTTTTTGTCTTGTTTTTACAAATAATTTTGATTTGTTGATCTTTTTTATAATGAGTAATCATTATTGTTGTGTACCTAAGTGTTCATCATGGGGAAAAAGAAACCCTGAACTAAGTTTTCATTCGTTTCCAAAAGCAGGAACGTCCAAAGTTTTTTTTTGAAACCAAACTTGGCAATAGAGAATTAGTGGATAGGAAAAGATTGTGGATCACAACATTAAAAATTGGCAAGAAAGTTTCAAATACCATGAGAGTGTGTTCTCTAGATTCCAATGCACTCGTTTGTAAACACAAACCATATATTTCTATCCACTCATAAGTTTCTATAGTTTTTCCCGCTAAAATAAGATGTCCTGCATTCAGGACATGTTCACCTTCAACTACAGATTTAGAATTAGCCGATCCGCCCAAATAGTTCATGTACTCTAAAATGCTTAACTTCATTTCTAAAAAATAATGGAAACAATAATTTGAGACTAAAATGTATTTGAGTAAAACTCCTGACTACTACTCACCTAAATACAACTGGAAATATCACACTTTTAAAGATATAAAATAAATGTTTATGTATAGTTTATAAAATAAAATGAATGTCACACTAAACACTAGACAAAAACAATACATAATTTACACCTAGAAATAATTCAAAAAAACAAAACTGATACCAAATAAACAACTTAAATACACATGAAATATCCCATAAGAAAGCACGAAGTAAACAAACTACTACTCCTTAGCACAGTTCCAATTTCACCGCATGAGCGCTGCAATCTTAATCCGAGTTACCTATACGGTATGCCTTACAGTGACAGTTACGCGTGCGCAACAGTAAACAACCATTTTTAAGGTATAACGTCGTACGCTATATCTAAGGCATAAGGAGAGCCTTAAACCTTATGCATATTTGATGTTCTAAAACCAAAAAGCGGCTTTTTCACGATCGATTTTAGAATTGAATAACAGAAGAAGAGCAATGTTAAACCGTATTCAATGGTTAACGTAAATAAAGTTACAAAATTGAAAATAAAATTTTTTCAACTGAACATTAGACTTTAATAAAAACGATTATTCTCGATAATTTTGAGTTTATGTTGAAAAGTAATACAAATTAATACAAAAGTTTTAATTATCTACATTTATATTAAACTGTTTACGATATATTTCAGCTACAAATTCTAAAAATCCAATATCCAACCCTCAAAACATAGGGCTTCGGTACCATAAAAGGGTTTGTTAGATGAATTAGTTTATAAGTATTTTGAAAAATAAATTATTGCATTATTTCAAGGAACTTAGTCTGTTTGGATTACAACAGATTGGGAAAAACCTATAATCCAATCGTTATAATGTAAATTTAACTGCTGGCTGGGGATTAAAGAAATCATTTTCCAAAATTCTGTGCTTAATTGTAATGTTTTGTCTATATGTATTTAAATATATATTATTGAAAAGATGTTAATTATTTAAAATACAAAAAATGAAATTTTCCATTAGTTTTGATATCTGATATTTGCATTTTAGGTTTTAAATAAAACTAAAAAACTATCAGTCTTAATTTATTGCTTAATAAAGGTAAGAAAGTTAAAAATATTTTATTTCAAAGTAATTTAAACTTAATTCTACAACATATTTCCATTTCTTGCTTTGTTTTTTGCTCCAATGGATCTTAAGAGTCTTTTCTTGTATGAACTTTCTGGTTCCCGGTTTTGATTGTTGAAATTTCATCAAAACCCTTCAACCTATTCGTATAATCTAATCTTCTAAGCAAAATGCACAATCCTTCAAGTCCTGTAACACAAAATTAGGGGTAATAGGTTTTTACTTTCATTAGGAGAAAGTCAATAGTTTATACCTGATATAACATTACTTCTTCTTGTTCTAATTACAGCTGGTAACATAAGACGTTCTGCTAAGAATACAATGTGTTCTCTTTCAAATCGGAAATTTGATTTTATGTAATGGGTTAACATTAACTCTAAATTGAGGCGATCATTGATATTTATTCCTCGACCTTCCCTATTATTGATAAGGTGAAATAATATGGCTTCATCTATGTGTTCATCTTCATGTTCTTCCTCAACAAAAATATTCAAAAGTTCTTCCGTAATTTCGTTAATACTTTTCTACCATCAACTCAAGCACAATATCCAATATTTATATTTCGACACCATTGACACCCCACTTTTAGCATGTCAAACGTCACTACCTTGAGAAAAGCAACTGCAATAACTCACTATTTTACGCATACCTTACATCGTCATAGCGCTAAGGTATAACGTATACGGTATACATTCTGCCAGTTTGCAATAACTCTCTAATGTGTAAAATACAAAACTGAAAGCTAAATCGAGTTTATTTGAAACAATCCTATAAAAATATCAATAGGTTATGGGCCCAGGATACTCAGTAAGAAAAGGGCAACAATAAGGAAATAATAGTTTTTTATAAAAAGGAAATGTAAGTAAAAACATGGCAGCAGCACATGGAAGAATTTTCCAAATAGAACCATTAAATGGAAATAACTATTACAATTGGAAATTTAGACTAGAAAGAATATTAGATGAGAATAGAGTACTAGATGTAATACAGACTGAAATAATTACCGATGGATTAGCAGCACAAGAAAAGGAAGCATTATTAAAAAGGGATTCAAAAGCAAAATCATTAATTATACAATGTGTGGATGATTCACAGCTGGAAAATTTAAGAGAAAAGGATACTGCCCATAAAATGTGGAAAACATTAGAAGATATTTATGAGAAAAAAGGTATACAAGGACAACTGTTTTTGAAAAAAAGATTATTATCGATGAAGATGAAAGAAGGAGGTTCTCTAGATGATTTCCTTACAGAATTCGAAGAAGTACTAAGAAAATTAAAAGCTAGTGGGTTAAAATTAGAAGATCAAGATATTATATGAAATTTATTATTAGCATTACCTAAGTCCTATGAAACAGTTGTAACTATAATTGAAAATACAGACACATTAACATATGATCAGGTTAAAGCAAAACTAAAGGGTGAAGCAGAGAAGAAATTAATGGTAGAAAAATATAAAGAAGGTACAAGCACAGGCCAAATGGCGTTCATGACAGAAGGATGTTTCAAATGTGGAAAGTTAGGACACTTCAAAAGAGACTGCCGGGTAAGAAGTAGAGGAAATACCAGTTACAGAGGAGGAAATACCAGTTACAGAGGACAGGTCGTTCCAGAATTCAGAGCAAATGCAAGTTATAGAGGAAGTACTACAAACTACAGAAGAAATTATGGTGGAGGAAATTTTAGAGGACAGACAAGGGGTAAATATCAAAATAGAGGACAAAACACAGGTACAAATTTTCAGCACAACTCTAACTATGTGCAGAGCGATTTTGATCAAAACCAAGATAATTTTACTAATGAAAATCAAGATGACAGAATTTGTTTTAATGGCGAAGTAAATGTAATTAAAAATGAGTCAAGTCAAAATATAGTAACATTTTATATAGATTCTGGTTGTACAGATCACTTAGTAAATGATGATACAATTTTCTCACAACTAGTAACTTTAGATCACCCTGTACAAATAGCAGTAGCTAAAAATAATAATTATTTAACTGCAGTTGCAGTAGGAAATATAGTGGCTTTTAGTAATATTAATGGAAAAATTTTTGAATGTGAAATAAAAAATGTTTTTTATGTACCTAATTTAAGGAAAAACCTACTTTCAGTAAAGAAGCTAGAAGTAGCAGGGATAAAAGTTGTATTCGAAAATGGACAAGTAAAGCTTTATGATAAAAGAGATGTTTTGATAAGTTTGGGAAAGAGAGAAAATTTGTATGAAATAAAATTTAGTGTAAAATAAAAATGAATGCTTAAACGTAACTAATAATAACAATGATTTTATGAAATGGCACAGACGGTTTGGCCATATAAATTTTAATAGTTTGGAAAAATTAATAAAAGATGATTTAATAGAGGGAGTTGATAAAAATATACCAATATTAAAAGTAGATTTTTGTGAGCCATGCATAACTGGGAAAATGTGTAGATTACCTTTTGGAACCCGAAGTAAAAGTAGTAGAGTATTAGAAATAATTCATTCTGATGTATGTGGACCAATAAGTCCAATATCAAATGAAGGACATAATTATTTTGTAACATTTATTGATGATTTCACTAACTTCACAGTTGTTTATTTAATAAAAAGTAAAGGGGAAGTTTTCAAAAAATTTAGGGAGTATTTTAGTATAACAAAAACAATGTTCAACAGTCATATTTCAAAGTTAAGATGGGGGTGAATATATTTCAAATGAATTTAAAATGTTTTGTAAGAATAATGGCATAAGGTTAGATTATACAATACCATTTACTCCTCAGCAAAATGGTAAGGATGAAAGGATGAATAGGTCGCTAGTAGAAAAGGGTCGTGCAATGATATATGATTCAGGGTTGACTAAGAAATTTTGGGGGGAAGCAGTGCAAACTGCAGCATATATTATGAATAGAAGCCCAACACAGGCTTTAGAAAATAATGTTACACCTGCTGAACTTTGGTATAATAAAAAGCCAAATGTGAGTAATTTGAGAGTTTTTGGTAGTACAGCATATTATCATATACCTAAGGAGAAAAGGGAAAAATTTGATCAAAAGGCTGAAAAGGGAATTATGGTTGGATATGTTCAAAATGGTTATAGATTATGGGATGTTAAAAGTGAAAAAATAATTGTGGCTAGGGATGTTAAATTTGATGAGAATCATAGTTATCTTAAACATAATCATATAGAAATTGAGGTAGATGAAATGCTAGGTACAGAAAATGAAGTTAAAGTTGATGATACAAATGATATTAATGAAGTTAGAAATATAGAACAAGATGAAATAGAAATGAGAGATAGAAGGGGACGAGATATAAGATTACCTGAAAGGTTTAACGATTATGAATTATATATGGCATTTAATGTAATGGGTTTTGTAGATAACGTTCCAGATTCTTTTGAGAATTTAAAATTTAGATCAGATAAAGAACTATGGCAAGAAGCAATGAAAAGGGAAATAGAGTCTACAAATAAAAACAAAACTTGGGAAATAGTAGAAAAGCCGCCGAATATTCAAATATTAGATACAAAATGGGTATATGCGTTTAAGTCTTATGAAAATGAAGAAAAAGATAAGTATAAAGCGAGATTAGTTGTTCGTGGGTTTGCTCAGGATTCATATTATGATTCCATATATTCACCAGTAGCGAGGTTAACTACAATTCGAACTTTATTAAGTATAGGAAATCAATATTCTTATTATTTTAGACAGCTAGATGTAAAAACTGCTTTTCTAAATGTTGTACTTGATGAACCAATTTATATTTATTCACCGAAAGGTGTGGAATTTGTTTCTGATAAAATTTTAAAATTAAATAAATCACTGTATGGTTTGCGCCAGTCATCCAAATGTTGGAATAATGAAATTAATGCTTACTTATTAGAATTAGGTTTTAGGAGATCAGAAAATGATCATTGTTTATATGTTTTGAATTATAAAAATAATAAGTTGTATTTACTAATGTATGTTGATGATTTTATATTGGCAGGGCAAAACTTAAATGAAATTGATATTATTGTAAATAAATTAATGAAAAGATTTGAGATAAAAGATAAAGGAAACCTTGAACATTTCTTAGGATTACAAATTTATTATGATAGAGAGAAGGGCATTTTAAAACTGACACAATCAGATTATATTAAGAAAGTATTGAATAAATTTAATATGGAAAACTGTAAGAGTATAAATACACCTTTAGATTCAAAATTAAATTTAGATAATAGTGGTGATATATCAGATAAACCAATTAGACAGTTAATTGGGTGTTTAATGTATTTGATGTTGGGTACGCGCCCCGATATTTGTTTTTCTTTGAATTATTTAAGTAGATATCAAGATAAGCCAACTGATGAGATTTGGACTTATTTAAAGAGAATACTTAGATATTTGCGTGGTACAATTTTTCTTGGTTTACAATATAATAGACGGATAAATGAACAAGGTTTACTTTGCTTTGTAGATGCCGATTGGGCAAATGATGTGATCGATAGAAAATCTGTTACAGGTTGTTTGTTTAAAGTTTTTGGTAACAGTGTTTCTTGGACAACAAAGAAACAGCACTGTATAACTCTATCTACCACCGAGGCTGAATTGGTAGCATTATGTTATGCTGTCGCTGAGGGACTATGGTTCAAGAAATTATTGCTTGATTTTGATTTAGACATAAAAAAATATTACTTATTTTGAAGACAATCAGGCGTGTATTGCCTTGATCAAAAATCCAAGTAATAATAAAAGGGTTAAACATTTAGATTTAAAATTTAAGTTTGTTTGTGAAAATTTGGAAAAGAAATATATCAACTTACAGTACATTGACTCAAAGTCACAACAAGCAGATATTTTTACAAAAGGTCTGAATTATGTTTCTTTTTCAAGATTAGTATATCAGATAGGCTTAAGGGATTTTAGCGAAGGGGGGTGTTGAGTGTAACGCTAAAATACGCCTTTTCTGTTATATGTCATATGTCAATTATATTATAATGAGAATAACTTCCTGTTTAATAGTTGAAGAAAGGTGATGTAATGTATAAGAGGTTAATGTGTAAAATACAAAACTGAAAGCTAAATCGAGTTTATTTGAAACAATCCTATAAAAATATCAATATCATAACCGGTCAACATGACACTTGAAGAACTTTAAAATTGCCCGCCATTGGTACCCACTATCGAGACAGCGCGGAACCATTATTTTTGCTGTTTTTTTTACTTCTGTGTCAACGGCATCGACTACTATGGCCATTAGCCTCGTGGCTTTGTTACTGTTACCCAGCGCCACTTTAGGAACAGCACTGTTAATTAGAACCAACAGTGAATGGTCGAGTGAGGAATCACACCTGGTATATGAAAATCAATTTCTAAATTTTTAATTAATTAAAAATCAGAAAATGATTTCTGCCTTTGGTGTGATTCGAACTGACAACCCTTGGATTACGAGTCCAGTGCTCTACCGCTGAGCCACCCACCCCCCTTATTTTTGCTGTTAATATTTTTAAAATAAATCATTTTAATACCATTTTTAACGAATGAATAAATTTAATTAATAATATATATATATATATATATATATATATATATATATATATATATATATATATATGTACTTCTATCATTATTGAGACCATTCATTTACAGGTTACATTGATTGTTGCATCCATGGTGTTATTGAGTCCGTATATCGGACGTAATAAAGGCAACCCATGTAAAACATGTTTTCCCGCGATTTTTTAATTAAATAATAAGGTAGATCAGTGAGGATTGCCGCCTAAAATTTAAATACTAACCAAGTTTGGGAGTATCCAATAGAATAACAGAGATTTTAACGGATTTATAATTTGGAGTGGACGCAATAACATTCTCATTTTAAAACAATATATACAATTTCAGTTCAGCGAAACTCCGGTAGAGGCACTAAAGCAATATACGTTTTAAGTATATTATTTACAGTTTGCGTACGTTATTGTGTCCATAAAATTAACAACGGCAACGTCGTCGAAATCTATTTATAGATCTACAAGCAATCGAAAGTTATATTTTACGTTTCGTTCTGTGTTGTGGTTGAGTGGGTATTCTGGATTCTGGGATTTACAGGCTACGGTTGTTACTGTTTCCAATACGGCTAAACATGTCCAGGGCTCAAAAATTGTTAGATTTATGTAAAATTAATCAAACCAACGTAAGAGGTAAGTGAATTAGTAAATTTCAATATGAAGTTAGGTTGTTATCTCATTAATATTTAATCATTAATTAATTATCTTTTTACAGTACTATTTTTCAACTTACAGGGTATTCCGGAATAAAGTACCTATGCAAATTAAACTTTAGTACTTTACCTAAAATAAAGGTGGGTACTTCATTTAACATTTGTTTAAATATCCTTTCTTTGCTACTTTATACCCTCCTAAAGCAAGGCATTAGATTTTTAATTCAAAATTTTAAAATCTGATAATGCATGGTGAAAGTTAGTAAATCGTTTACAGAGTATATATTAAACGGTATTTTTAACTTTCTTTTGCTTCTAAAAAGGGGTAAAAATGGCCAACCCCTAGTTAATTTTATTTTCTTGCCAATTGTGTATTGTGATTTTCTGATTTATTTACAAATTTTTTGTTGTTGAAAATGTCGAAAAATCAACTATTTTCAATAATTTTTTTTATATTTATGGAACAATATAACATTTTTTTAATTATTTAATTACTAAGCTACGTCCTAATGTATTTTTATATGATTTTGTAATTAAGTAATATTCCATAAATGTACACATTTTAACTAGCTGTGTTATTTTTTAAATAAAAATGGTTGATTTTTCAGATTTTTTTAACACACTAAAAGTTTTTAAATAAATCAGAGAATGACATCAAAAATTGACAAGAAAATAAAACAAAGAGTTTAAAAAATATTCGAAAAATGAACTAGGGATTGGACAGTTTAATTTTTATAGGTACTTTTTATAGTCCATTTTAAATAATTAAAATAATTTGTATTTTATTATTTAAGATTTAAATGACTCAACACCTTTTTGGGACAACAAAAAAATAATAAATTGGATTGGTTACAGAGAGCTTTCACCTGACCCTTTACCCGAGCTATCATCCAACAAAGATAATAGTATTATTACAGATATAACTGAATCAATGGTAAGTCTTAATTCTAATTCTATATTATTTTTAAGTTTTAACAAGTAGCAAATCATTCATGATAGTTGGACAACTTTTTTATTTGAATAATGTTGTTATTTACTTCCATGAAGAAGAGTACTGAAAATTATGTAGAGGTGACGACAGGTCTATAATGAGTTTTTTTTAAGTTACCACTTGGTAGTTTGCAGATTCAAGAAAGATACATTAATTGAGGCAGTTTTTAAAAAATAGTATAGCATAGTAATACATATTAAAAAAGACTAACAATCAATAAGAACCAATTTAGGCAAACATATTTTTTAGTTTCCAACTCCTACTACGACTAGTTCAAGTCAGCAAAATATTTTAATACATCAAATAATCAGTATTAAACCACCAGAGAAATCACCTAATTTATGTGAAAATAAAGTGATCCCACAAGATGATCAGAATAATGGAGATATTTTTGCTAATAGAAAACAAGAGTTGGTTTTAGAACAACAAAAGTTAGAATTAGTAATTTCAGCTACTTAGCACTAAATCATGTTCACAATATGATTTCAGTTAAATAAAAAATTGACTTAGTGTTTGTTATTTATCTGTATGAACCTTTTTGAAACTACCTTCGTTTTAGGCAAATGAAAATTTATCAGAACAAGAAAACTGGGACAGTAGGTTGTTCCTTGATGATACACCAGATGATCCGTTTCAGACAGATAGCGATTCATCATATGTTCCTGATTCTGAAGATGATAAAAATGAGGTACCTATACATTAGATAATAAATAAAACAAACCCTAGATTTATATTTCATTTCAGCATTCTTGGACTATTGCCACTACTTCACGAAGAACTCGCTCGAACAAAAATATGTTAACCGAGATTACTGAAACTACCGAAACAAAATTTTCTGATATTGAACACATTATATTTAAGAAGCCTGAAAAAAATTTGGACAATTTAGAGGTTCAGCCAGTCAATGTTACTGAACATATCACTATTGATTCAAAACCGCCTTCTTACAAAAGAAAGCCCGATTACTGTTACTTTTGTGAAACTGCAGTACAAAATTTCGTAAGACATATTAAAAGAAATCATTCAACAGAAATTCCTGTTCTAGAAATATTTTCGGAACCTGCCAAAAGTAAAGAAAGACGACATTTATTAGATAACCTAAGAAGAAAGGGTAACTTTTTGGCAAGTGGATACGGCAAGGGATGCTTTAAAGTAGTGAGACAGTCCTACGTTTCTGACAGAAAAACTTTACCATGTGATAATTGTTTGGGATTTTTTTCTTCAAAAATATTATATCGTCATAGGAAAAATTGTACTTCTACCAAGGCAATTGGTGGTGCTCAGGCTTCGGGTCAGGCTAAAATGATTTTCAATAATCGAGTTGACTTGCGATTGAAGCAAGAAGTGTTTCCTCGTATGCGGGCTGACAAAATATCTCTGGAAGCTCAAAACGACACATTAATTTGTGCTTTTGGATCGCGATATCTTAACACGCACAGAGAAAAGCATTTCATTTCTGTAACTTCACGTAAAATGAGAGAACTCTCTAAAATTTTAATTGAAGTTCGAAAACTCGATTCGTCTATAACAACCCTATTTTCAGCGCTTCGCCCAGAATATTTTGATTTTTTTGTAGAAGCAGCTAAACATTTAGGAAAGTACGATCGCGAAAAAGAAATATATTTTTCGCCCACTATTGCTATGAATATTGCTACATCACTGAAACAGTGTTGTGAAATCGCTATTATGTATGCCTATAAGAAACACTCAAATTTCTTAACGATTTCGACGGCTGAAAACGAAGCAAATTTAAAAACGCTTATTACTTTATTCCAATCGAATTGGCGGTTCGAAGTTTCCACAGAAGCGGCCAATAACTTGCATCTTAATAAATGGAATAAAATTACAATAGTCCCATTAGCTAATGACTTAAAATTGTTAAAGGAGCATTTAATAAATGTGGCTGAAGAGTCTTTAACAGCTCTGAAACAAAGAAGTGATGCATTAGCGTTTGATACATTAATGGAATCGGTATACTGCAGAGTTATATTGTTAAATAGAAAACGTTCGGGCGAATTAGAACGAATGCAGTTGCATACATACACAAGTGTCTCCTTAGAAAAGCAAGAGTATGAAGAATTTAATAAAGTAGTATCTTCTACAGAACAAATTTTGTTAAATACGTTAAAAAGGGTTGTCATAAGAGGTAAGAGAGGTAGGGGAGTGCCAGTGTTATTTAGCGTTGATGTACAGAATCACCTAAAATTTCTGATTGAAGAACGCGATAAATATGTGCCTGTAGATAATAAATACCTTTTTGCCAAAGCGAATTCGTTATCTTCTTTGATTGGTTACAAAACATTGAATAAATATGCTAAGAGTTGTGGGGCTAAAAATCCATCATCAATAACCTCGACTCGTTTGCGAAAGCATCTCGCTACGCTTTCCCAACTTTTTAATTTATCAGAACAAGAAATTGAGCAATTAGCAACCTTTATGGGGCATACACCTGGAGTACATAGAAGTTCATATCGATTACCTGATGATGTTTACCAGACGGCCAAGATATCTAAACTTTTATTAATAATGGAAAAAGGTGGTGCAAATCATTATCAAGGTAAATCGTTGGATGACATAAATATTGATATGGAACAGAATTTGCTTAGTGACAACGAAGCAAGTGAAAAAAGTGATAATGAGGATGATGTTTATGAAAGTTTGCCCCAAACCTCAGGTTCTTCAATTACACGGAAGAGTCCTGCTGTTGTAGTTCAAAAGAACGGAAAATTTCGAACACTCGTTCCCTGGACAACCAAACAAAAGGAAGTTGTAAAGAAATATTTCAAAAAACATATAATATCAAAGATACTACCGAAACGTAGAGAATGCGAAGAACTTAAAGAAGAACATAAAGAATTGTTTAATAATAAAAATTGGCTGAAAATAAAGGTGTTCATACAAAATGAATATAAAAAGAATCAATAATGAGTAAAATTTAAATGTAAAAAAGGTCCCGGTCAGAAAGGTTTGAAGAATTTTTCACAGAAATTTTCAGCCAATTTGACCGGGACCTTTTTTACATTTAAATGGTGCGGGATCCTTTTTCACCCGATTTTAAATGTTTGTGTTATTTGTTTATTTTTTCACCCGATTTTAAATGTTTGTGTTACTTGTTTAGTTTTTACTGATAATAAAAGAGACAAAATTATACCTCATCGTTTTATATTATGTTTCATTAATACCCCCCAAACTTTTAACCGACATGATCGTTGAAATGTAACCATAAAATGAGTTCAAAGTCGATTCCAACGTAAATGTCTCAGAAATAAAGCCATCCAAAGTTTCGTGCCAGCACCTGCTATACTCATGTATATTTACTTTTATAAATTTGCGCTATTATTGTGTCCAGAAATTTGGCAACATTACATGGACACAACAATGTATAATATACACCAAAAAGGAGTCAAGGAGGTTGCTTTATGAAAGGTGTCAATAAAGTACCAAAAATATGTAGAAATTCATATACTTGAAAACTGTTGGAAGTAAATATTAAAATAGCAGCCATGCATTAAAAAACATTTTAGAACAACATTCGCGCCAAAAATTGATCTAACCTTACGCATTACAGGAGACGCAACAAAGCTGGATTGTGAACGGACACAATAATGATAGCAATATTTATATATATATATATATAATAAATAATAATTTAATAGAAAAATAAATTTTAATTATATTCTTTTATTAGATATTGTAAATAAAAATCGACATGATTATATAAACAAACACCATTCATTCTACTCCGAGATGTATTTAAGTGACCATCTGGCCAAAAAGTGTTGTTGTAGCTGCTGAATCCGTTGATAATGCACTAGTCGATTTTCGGGAATGTTTAGCAGTTCTGGTTCTACTAAGGAGGTCATAGGCCTCCCTATCAAAAAGTGAGCAGGCGTTAAAGGACACACATCGGAAGGGTCAGTGGATAGAGGAGAGATAGGACGAGAATTTAAAATCCCTTCGATTTGCACCAACAATGTGTATAACTGTTCGAAGGTCAATAATGCGTTTCCAGCTATTCTAAATAAATGATATTTTGTGGATTTTACCCCTGCCTCCCACAAGCCTCCAAAATGAGGCGAATAGGCAGGTATGAAGGACCACGAAACTCCTTCATGCTCGAATGTTTCAGTGAGTTGAGCAGAATTTAACTTCAAGAAATTCCCTAGTTCTTGTAACTCATTGTGAGCCCCCACGAAATTAGTTCCGTTATCCGAATATATTCGGTCGGGTTTTCCCCTACGCGAGATAAATCGTCTAAATGCCGCAATAAAGGCACTACTAGTAAGATCTGGGACCAACTCTATATGAATGGCTCTGGTAACGAAACAAACAAAAATGCAAATGTATGCTTTAGTTATTTTACATCCCCTACCTTGTCTGTCCTCTATTCTAAGCGGACCGGCATAGTCGACGCCAACCGTAAAGAATGGAGGAGCAGGAGTGACTCTACTGAAAGGCAAATTTCCCATAATGGGAGCTATGGACCTAGGTTTAGTCTTAAAGCATATAACACATTCGTGAACAATCTTGCGCGATAAATTTCGCCCCGACATTGGCCAATAGTTTTCACGAATATGAGCGAGTAAATGTTGAGGGCCTGCGTGTAGAAGCCTTTTGTGCTCTCTTTCGAATAAAAGCCTACTAAAACGATTTTTTGAGCACAATAAAGCAGGATGCTTCTTGTTATATTTGAAATTGGAATTCGATACACGGCCTCCAACTCTAAGTATTCCCTTGTCATCTACAAAGGGGTTTAATTTCAAGATTTTGCATTTAGGCTCTAGAGCTTTATTAGAATTAAGCAAATTGATTTCATCTCTAAAGGAATGTCTTTGCGATGTTCGCACTAGTGCGTTTTCGGCATTGATGATTTCATTATGCTTCAAAGGACCGAAGTCTCGCTTTTGTTTAGTTTTTAAGCAATTGTTTCTAAAACGTAAACACCAGGCGACAGTTCTTTCTAACTTATCTAAATTCGAGAATTTATCGAAAATATCCCATTTGGGAAGGATCAAAGAAGATAAAGCGATTTGTTTTATTTCAGGCAATGCCTGCTCTACACTAGGACTAACGGGCCAATTCGCTTCCTCTTGTAATAACCATGCGGGGCCGTGCCAATACAATTCATGAGTTTTCAACGAACTTAGGATTAGTCCGCGAGACACACAATCCGCAGGGTTTGAACTAGTAGGAACATGTCGCCAATCTTTCGCGGCGGACAATTCCTGAATGTTAACTACCCGATTGGCGACAAAGGTTTGGAGACGATTAGGTTGAGTATTTATCCAACCCAAGACTATCGTAGAATCGGTCCAATAATACGTGTTCGAAAATTTGATTTTAAATGAATTTTTTATCTTGTCTACTAATTTACACATTAGTAACGCGCCTAGCAATTCCAATCGGGGTATCGTTTGCGTTTTAATCGGAGCCACCTTGCTCTTAGCACAAATAAGATTTATATAGCGTTCGTGATTCTTGCTAAGAGACCTAATAGCTCCATAAGCGAAAGAAGATGAGTCCGAAAATCCATGTATTTCTACAACTGATGGATACGAACAGACTACTCGTCTAGGAATCTCGATGTTGTTCAGAAGATGAAGTTCATCTCTGAATTGCAGCCACCGAGTGTGCAAATTCAATGTAAGTGACTGATCCCAATCAATTTTTTCTAACCATATGTCCCTCATTATTAGCTTGGCCAATATAATTACTGGACTTAACAGCCCAAGTGGATCGAATATTTGCGACGTTTCGGCTAATACAGTGCGCTTGGTAACGCGAGGATTATAGTTTGCACCGATTTTATAGGAGAGCGAATCGGCCGATGCGTTCCAAATCATACCCAAGGTTTTAGTGTTTTCGTTTACACCCAAATCCATTAAATTAGTTTCGTTTTTACTATCGATATTTTCTAGAACCTTGAGGCTATTAGATACAAATTTCCTAAGCACGAAACCGCCGTCTTTTAAAATACGCGACACTTCGTTGGCAATATGGCTCGCTTCTTCTTCTGTCGACCCACCGCTTAACATATCATCTACATAGAATTGGGTTTTTATGACATCCGAAATGACAGGGTCTTCGCATTCTAGTCCTAACTGAAATAGACATCTAATGGCCAAAAACTGTACGCAATTCGTAAGTATCTATGGGGTCGTTTGGATCGTCTCTCCATAAAATGCGCTGTAGGGGTCTTTGACTAGGTTCTACAAGACACATTCGATACATTTTCTCTATGTCCCCTGCTACTACAAAATTATGTTTTCTAAAAAGTATTAGAATCGAAAGTAAGTCTGACTGAATCGTAGGCCCGACTCTCTGCAAATCGTTGAATGAATACCCTGTATCTGAAGGGCAGGATGAGTCAAAAACTACTCTAAGTTTAGTGGAGAGGCTCGATTCCTTCAAAATGCCGTGATGTGGCATGTAATAAGAAAATTTTGCTAACTCAGGTTTATCTATTTTTATCATGTGACCTAAATCTATATACTCCTTAATGAAGTTTTTGTACCTAACTTTAAATTTAGGATCCCTATCAAATTTTCTTTCTAAGTTTAATAAACGTTTTCGCGCCGTTTCTCTAGAATTACCTAACAACTCAGGGCTAGCTTTCAACGGTATTGATACAATGAAACGACCATCTACATCGCGCTTAAAATTTTCTATAAAATGCTCTTCTACTATTATTTCTTCTGGAGATAAAATCTTTGTATTTGGAAATTCCTCTATTTCCCAGAACCTAGAGAGCTGTTTATCTATATCGATATTTTTTGAGAAATTGCATCTTATGGTGCTAGGTTCGTTACTTGGAATATAACCTGACACAATCCATCCAAATTTGCTTTTTTGAAGCACAGGACCGTGCTCAGTCAGCTTAATTTGACCCACCGACATGATATCCCAAAAAGAACCCGCTCCTATCAACATATGAACTTTATCAGGCAAATGAAAATTAGGGTCGGCCAATTCTATGTTTTCTGGGATTTTTAAACTATTAATGTTAATTCTAAAATTGGGTAAATTACCGGTTATTTGAGGCACTACTAAACAACTAATGTTCATCGAGAAACTATTAGAACGAGAATGAATTTGAACAGAACACTTATGTTTTACCTCGGAAAATGTTTCGTTTAAACTTTCAATTTTCAAGTTGCACGGAACTTGATCTAACTGTAAAATATTCGAAAGTTCAGTTGTTATAAAACTGCTTTGCGAACCTACGTCTAAGAGAGCGCGAACTAGAAATGATTTATTTTTATTAAAAACTCGAATCGATATTGTTGACAATAACACGTGATTAGAATCGATACTTTTCGAGGATAATGCAACAGTTTGTTGTGCATTGGCTTCGGTATGCAAATTATTATTAGCTTCGCTTCTATTTTCGAGATTACTGGATCCGGGCCTGTCAAAATGCAACAACGTATTATGGCGGATTTTACAGAGTCTACAGGGCCCAAGTCTACATTGTTTTACTAAATGACCCGATTTTAAACAGTTTATGCATAGTCCTTTGCGCTTTACTTGGTCTAATCTATCATGTTTATTAAGTTTCAAAAATTCATCACAATTGTTGATGTAATGCTGGCTACCACAATATGAACACGAAGGTGTGTTACTAGAATTTGACGCTGCGAATGCCCTAACTTTATTAGGTCTATTTTCTACCCTTCTAATTGGCTTACTATTTGCCATTTTGCCTTTTTCTTTAGCCTCTAAAATGTTTGCCCGTCTTTTAAGAAATTCGATAAAACTTTCAAATGTTATTTCTTTTAAACCTATCTTTGCTTCATTCCATTTTTCGCTTGTATTCTCATCTAATTTTACCGCTATCAAAAATGTCAACAGTTTGCCCCAATTTTGAACCGGTTCTTTAAGGCTTTGTAATGCCCTCAAACGATTTGTAACTATGTCTATTATTTTTCTCAAGTTATATGAGGATTCTACATCGATTTTTTCTAAGAAATATATGGCCTTGATATGATTTTCTATGAGTATATCAGGATTATTGAAACGTTCACATAAAATGTTCCAAGCAATGTGATAATTTTCATTAGAGAATTCTAAATTTTCGATTATTTCTAAAACTTTGGCGCCTGCTGCCGACTTTAAATAATGGAATTTTTGAATGTCACTAATGTCACTCCGACTATGAATCAAGGACTCGAAAGTGTCTCGAAACCCGAGCCATTCGTTAGAATCGCCATTGAATGAAGGTAATTTTATAGTAGGCAGTTTAATACTTTGGTTATTCGAATCGCGCGCTGAACCGACCGAACTGCATCTATCGACTTCGTTGTTCGTTATTTCATTAGACACGGCGGGACTGCAGGCTAGAAAATGCCTAGCTTTGCCCATCGCTTGGTAGTAGGAAGTTTCAAACCTCCTTCGACTTTCTAATTCGGACTGAATGTCTGTTCCTACTACCTGCTCAATTGCGGTTTGAATTTCGTCAAATTCGAATACGAATCTTTGCACTTGTTCATACCGCTGCTCTAACTCGAAGATTTTGTCTATGTCCGTGATTTTTCTACTAGGAAATAACGCCTCTAAACTATTAATAAATTCGCTAAATATTGAAGACTTTGATTCGACCGAAATACGCCTATTTTTTAGTTGGTCAATGTCTAAGACTTGTGTTTCACTCATTTTGTTACTAAATACAACTAACCGATGAATATATGTGAGAGAAGGTGTAAAATCCACGAAACTATCTGTGACGCAGTCTAGATTGATTATTACAAATCGAAAGAATTCTATTACTCTTAGGAGTCTTAGGATTAAAATATGGGAAAAACTCACGATTTGGTCTATCTCCTTCTTCCACCACAAACGAAACTAGTCTTTTATGGCTCTGGCCGTAGAGATCAAAATGGCTGCTGGTTGCCGACACTGTTAATATGCCGGTATCTAGATGACTTTTTCGCTGTGTTGTTGAATCCCGCTCGTAGGACCATGTAGTTTATCTATTCTATTTCCAGTGGACTGTAACTTTTGTTTTAATAGATTCACCTCTTTTGTTATTAAAAGCCGACACTATTACTTTGTAAAAACTATTTATTTTTAAAACTTTTAATAACGAGTATAACGACATAACAACGAACGATCAATACTAATGAATACACACGTGGAACCGAAGTTACCACGCGAAGGATCCGAGCACAGCCGAATCCGTTTACAAAGGACTGTGGCAATAAAGGCATACAGTGTTGACACCGTTGCCAAAGCGGAGTTGCCAAATGTACATACAATACAATAGTAATTAATTAAATACATTGCACTTAAAATTCTTATCACCAGAATGAATTAGTAAATGACTTTTCAGATTATCCTTCCGAGTAAATGATTTTTCACAAACGTCGCATTTAAAATTCTTATCACCAGAATGAATTAGTAAATGACTTTTCAGAGATGAATTCTGAGTAAATGATTTTTCACAAATGTTGCACTTAAAATTCTTATCACCAGAATGAATTAGTAAATGTTTTTTTAGATAGTCTTTGTGAGTAAATGGTTTTTCACAAATGTTGCACTTAAAATTCTTATCACCAGAATGAATTAGTAAATGTTTTTTTAGATAGTCTTTGTGAGTAAATGGTTTTTCACAAATGTTGCACTTAAAATTCTTATCACCAGAATGAATTAGTAAATGTTTTTTTAGATTGTTTTTGTAAGTAAATGATTTTTCACAAATGTTGCACTTAAAATTCTTATCACCAGAATGAATTAGTAAATGACTTTTCAGATTATCCTTCCGAGTAAATGATTTTTCACAAATGTTGCACTTAAAATTGTTATCACCAGAATGAATTAGTAAATGTTTTTTTAGAGATGACTTTACAGTAAATGATTTTTCACAAATGTTGCACTTAAAATTGTTATCACCAGAATGAATTAGTAAATGACTTTTCAGATTATCCTTCCGAGTAAATGATTTTTCACAAATGTTGCACTTAAAATTCTTATCACCAGAATGAATTAGTAAATGTTTTTTTAGAGATGACTTTTCAGTAAATGATTTTTCACAAATGTTGCACTTATAATTCTTATCACCAGAATGAATTAGTAAATGTTTTTTTAGAGATGACTTTTCAGTAAATGATTTTTCACAAATGTTGCACTTAAAATTCTTATCACCAGAATGAATTAGTAAATGTTTTTTTAGATTGTTTTTGTAAGTAAATGATTTTTCACAAATGTTGCACTTAAAATTCTTACCAGAATGAATTAGTAAATGTTTTTTTAGAGATGACTTTTCAGTAAATGATTTTTCACAAATGTTGCACTTATCACCAGAAAAAATTAGAACATGTTGATTCAGATTATCTTCACAATTTTTTTTACTTGAGTGAACTAATAAATGCCTTTCAGGATTGCCTTCTTGAGAAAATGTATGTTTACAAATATTGCACTTATATGTTTCTTCATCATTAGTAAAACATTGTTGGCAACAACCACCCTCTTCAACACTTTCATCCTTAATGTGTATTTCTTCCTCTTCAATCTTAAAAATGTTATCACTGAATAACTTTGTTTCAATATCTGTATATTGAACTGTACAAGAATCTTTCGTAACATCAGCTTCTTCTAAAAGTAGTTCACTTTCATCCTTAATATGAACTTCTTGTTCATTCTTAAAACTGTTATCACTGAATAATGTTGTCTCAATGTCTGTATATTGAACTATACAAGAATCTTTCGTAACATCAGCTTCGTCTAAAAGTAGATCACCTTCATCCTTAATATGAACTTCTTCTTGTTCAATCTTAAAACTGTTATCACTGAATAATTTTGTCTCAATATCTGTATATTGAACTGTACAAGAATATTTTGTAACATCAAGTTTTTTCTCTATCTTGAGATACTTCCCGTCTAATTGTTTAATGTTATCAACTTCTTCTAAAAGTAGTTCACTTTCATCCTTAATATGAACTTCTTCTTCTTCAATCTTAAAAGTGTTATCACTGAATAATTTTGTCTCAATATCTGTATATTTAACTGTACAAGAATTTTTTGTAACATCAAGTTTCTCCTCTAGTTGTTTAATGTTTATCTCATCCTCCCATTCGGATTCAATTTTTATTTGGGCTTGAGAAATAATTTTTATTTGTTGAGATCCCATCTTATTTCTAAAGACCCCTACTATCAAAGAGAAACTGTCAATCAGTGTTGTCAGACGAAAAAAAAAAAATCACCATCACCAGATGAAAAAGTTGCCAGATTTCAAATATTTTTCACCAGATTTTGAATACTACTTATTTTTAGAATAAAGAAACTTTATTAAAAATGTAATAATAATAATAGTAACAAGAACAAAAAACATTATTCATTTTTTAAATACATATTTTTATTGTTTTTTTAACATTTCTGGTGGTATATCATAATTATGACGTATTTTGCCATCCTGCAAGCAAGCAAAGTAGTAAAGATCACCATTTATTGGTATTTTGTTAAAGTTTTCACCAAATCACCAGATTGATATTAAAATCACCAGATCTGGTGAAATTTCACCTGGTTTGGCAACGCTGCTGTCAAGGTCAATAGTGACATAATTTGTCACTTCAAAATTTGAATTTCGCGCATGCGCCCTCGATCATCGTTGCCAATTGGACAAGGAAAAACTTATAAAATCAGGCATCATTTTTCTAGAATTTATTTTAGTTTATTTGTAGTATTTTAAGACTTTTTGTGATTGTTTGAGGTTTTTGATTTGGAAATTACCATAATATACCTGTACATGTAAGTATTTAGACTCAATTGAACCTGTTTTTTGTGTCGTTATTCTAAAATTGAGGATATTTATTTAGCATATCTTACGTTTTTCAGAAATTTATTGTTTACTTCTGTTTCTGTGTGCTTTTTTGTGTTTTAGGATGAATATAGCCTAGAGGTATTATCATCTTCACCTCTACTAATATAGAATGATATTGGAAGGGAGCTAAATCATATGCCAAAGAAACATACAACAGTTTTCTGCTGATAAATTTTATTTCAATTTTTTCAGGATAATAATTGTAATTGTAAAAGTGATTTAAATAAAAAATGATTTCTAAGATTGATTTATGGTAAAATATATCCTATTCGTTGTTTCAAAATTATTTTTTTAAATCAATATCAAATTAAAATATAAAAAATTAAGAAAATTTTTTCTTGGCTTAAAACACTTCATAGGCCATCAAATGTATCTGTTGCAAAACTTTTTGTTTTGTTTATCTACTTTGTTTTTTTCAAAATAAACACAAAATGTATATTTTTTAATCCTTTATTTTAACATAAGTTCAAAGCTAACTCAGTTTTAGTAGTATTTAACATTTTATTATAATAATTCATTACTAATTGTAACTATAATTATTGAAAACAGGTGTTGTACAAAAGGGGAACATAATAATGGTATTTTTAAAATTATGATGTGACAAAGGTTTTATTTTACTGAATATTACCTTTAGAAAAATGATAAGTTGAGATATCAGCAATGATGTGCACACCCAATTAGATTTTAAGTTTACATATATAAAAGTACAACTGTACACAGTTTGTAAGGACAAGTTTACTTAGTTTATAGGCAACACTTTGCTGTCTTCTAACTAACCATCATTCCTTGCACATTTAATGGTTTTAATATCAAGTGGCTTACTTGGCAAATGATGTGATGGCACACCCTTTTTGCACTACTTGGGTGCTATTTTGTTTGAAATAATTCCTAAAAACATTTCAGTAGTAATCAAGAAATAATCTCAGAAATGCTAATGTTTATCTTACCTGATTTTGTAATATAATCTTCAGATTTAAAATTGATTACACTTTTCCCGGAATTTACGACGATCAACTTCCTCGATGACACCTTTTTTGTTGCTTCTTGGGTGGATCATAATGGAAGTGTAATTCCGGATTTTTAGATTTCCTAGAGGTATACCCATAAACGCAATAGTTTGTATTATTTTTATTGGGCATTTTTAACGTTTAACTAACAAATAACAGCAAAATACACGAAGCACAAAATCAAAACACACGTTCGACTTGCAGGTAAACAAACAAAATTATGCTTTTCGTGAAGGTTCAAATTAATACCGGTGGTGTCGCTTCAAAGTTGTGCTCGTCGCAATTATTATTGATGCAAAAGAATGTAAAAATAGTAAAAGATTTGTTAGTGCTGGAAATGTTATTACATTTCATGTGTGAGTAGTAATGTTTTTCTATGAAAATCTTAAACCTTTTTCTTAAATAGAATTCCAAAAAGTCCTAAAAGACTATCAGTATGGTTAAATAAAATAAATCGAACTTTGGAAGAATCTAATCAAGGAAAAAAGTTTTTATTAGCACTGAACATTTTTGTTATTATTATTTTAAACAGTGACGATGAACCTATAGGCGCTAAATCTAATAATTCTTTTGCTAATTATCGGATATTATTAGAAATTTAAAAAATGTATTTTTTTTACTAATAATTTAAATATAAAAAAGCAAAGAGATATTATTTTATTTTTTAGGAAAAGACACTAAGAAGAATGAAAATATCTGTTTACAAGATGGTCCTCCTCCAGTGAAACAGGCAAAGTATTTAATTCTTGTGCCAAATTTCATTAACAAAACACCTGAAAAAACATTGTCTCCCAGAAACTTAAAACCAAAAATGAAAGGGAGATATATAAATTCGAATCCAACTTTTGAGGAGGTACTTAAAAAACTAAAAAAAGACAATTTAATTTCTAACGAAACTTTGGAACTTGTAGAACTCTCTCTCAGCGAAATATCAAAACCAAAACGAAATCAAATCTTCTTAAACCCTCATCTAAAAGAAAAATATTTCAGAGAAATACAAAATTTTGCTGTTTTATTACACTTCTTTTCTCCTGAAAGTTACGAAATTCTACTGGAAAGATTTACTGAAGTATTACCACCAGTATCAACTATAAGAAATTGGACTACCAAAGCTGATTATTCTCCAGGATATTCGCAACAAGCAATGAATACTTTAAAAATTAAATCCGAAGAATACAGAAAATGTGACAAACAATTAATCTGTTCTTTGATTTTAGACGAAGTACAAGTCATTAAAGATTGCGATAACACTTTTGGTTACTTAAACGTAGGAGTAAATCTTGATGACGATTCAAATGAACTAACCAAAGAAGTATTAGTGGTTTTAGTTACTTGTCTAACAGCACCTTGGAAGATACCAATAGGCTATTTTTGTGTCAATCACTTATCCAAAAGAGAAAAAGCTAATATAATCAAAGAATCAATTATAAGACTCTCTCAAGTGGGAGTGACAGTAGCAACAGTAACAGTGTGGGACTTATTCGACAGTTTTAAGATTGCTGAAGAATTAGGATGTGATATAAAATGCGAAAACTATCAAACTTGGTTTGGACATCCCTGTGAGAACAGAAAAATATATTTATTTATAGATACTCGTGAAATAATGAGGACAATTAAAATGTATCTCGAGAGTCAAAATGTGATATTAGATCCAGTTGGAAATGAAATAAAATGGGAATACATTGAAGATTTAATGTTATTACGTGAAGAACCTGACTTACTCTTAGAACAAAAAATAGGCAAATCGAATATATTTTGGCAAAAACGGAAAATAGCGTTAAATTTATTTACAAATGATTTAAGCTACAATGTGGCAGATATATTGGAGTTTTTCAAAAAGGATTTAGGAATTAAAAAATTTGCAGACGCAGATCCAACCATTGCTTTTATCAGAAGAATTAATAATTTATACAACATTTTCAATTCTAGAAACCCTCATAGTAAAAATTTTAACAGTCCCTTAAAACCGTCGAATATTTTTTTAATGAATACTTATTTACGAGAGTCCATAGAATATTTGTCCAATTGTAAAGACATCGATGGACAATATATATGTAAAAGATACAGAAGTATGCCATACTTAAGTTTTACAAGTTTTATAATAAACGCCTACAGTGCCATGGGACTTTTTGATGATTATATTCGAGGCCCCACACCGAATCTTGAATATTTTTTAACCAACAAAACTAGCCAAGACCACTTAAGTGCACTATTTTTTGATATAAGTAATGTTCTTAATAAATGGGATTTTCCTAGAGCTTTCAAATTTGCTGAAGGCTATAAAAAAATCCTAAAAAGCGCCGACCACAATGGAGTTCTCGAAGAAAAAACATTAATTCAAGTAGACAACAAATTATTTGATATGAGTTTATATAGGAAATATGACAAAAATGACAAAATGTTTAAGTCTGATTATAATTTTTCAAATTTCAGTGTTATTATGCTCTCTGAACATTGTCGCGATATTGTTGCATATATCGGAAAATTTGTGATAAAAATGGCACTAAAACAACTTTTGTGCGATTCTTGTATTAACGCACTTATATCTAAAGTAATTGCCGATGAAGATGAGGATTTTTTAGTTCCTTCTCAATCAGTTATCGATATATGTTATGAAACCGAAATGCAAATTAAGAGAGCATTAATATTCTTAAATAATAGATTAACTATAAATAAAAATTTTCTTCCACTTTTTATAAATTCTGTGGCTCAAAAGATTTATCAAAAAAAATTTTTTGAGGAACAACAGGAACATTTTCTAGATACGAATTATGAACACTTGTTCATGTTGGTTAAAAATTTAATTTATTGTTATTACAAAATAAGACATTTTTATACCACTAATAGTTGGACTGAAGAATATCTGGAAACGAAAATAAGAGAAGGATGTAAATTATTATTTTATAGTCAGTAATTTTTTTTATTTTTTTCATAAAATCAAGTAGAAAAAGAAATAAAACTTGTTACAAAGTTATTGCCTTTTATTTATTATTTAGAGTAATTAGAGGTATCTATATAATTTATTTCTTAAAAATTTTCATCTTTCCTACATTTTGGCTCAAAAAATTTATAAAAAAATATTTTTGAACATTTTTTAGATACGAATTATGAACACTTCTCAGCTACTTTTACTTTTAGCTGGTTGTCCTTTGTAGCTGCAAATTAAGAGAACATTAATATTCTTAAACGATGGATTATCTATAAATAAAAATTTTCTTCCACTTTTTATCAATTCTGTAGCTCAAAAGATTTATCAAAAAAAAATTTTTGAGGAACAACAAGAACATTTTGTAGATACGAATTATGAACACTAACTCATTTATGTTGGTTAAAAATTTAATTTATTATTATTACAAAATAAGACATTTTTATACCACTAATAATTGGACTGAAGAATATCTGGAAACGAAAATAAGAGAAGGATGTAAATTATTATTTAATAGTCAGTAATTTTTTTTATTTTTTTCATAAAACAGAGTGGAAAAAAATAAGACTTTTACTACAAAATTATTGCCTTTTATTTATTATTTTTAGAGTAATTAGAGGTATTTATACAATTTATTTCTTAAAAATTTCCATTTTCCCTACATTTTGGCTCAAAAAATTTATTTAAAAAATATTTTTATTTTAGCTGGTTCTCCTATGTAGCTGGAGGCTACTTAAAAGATGTGTATTGTATCGTTGGCTGAGAAATAAAATTGTAAAAGGTCAGCTACTTTTACTTTTAGCTGGTTGTCCTTTGTAACTAGAGGCTACTTAGAAGATCTGTACTAGCCGTAGGTGTTGCTGTAGTTGCGATTTTTTTTGACAGAAAATGAACAATTATAATTTTGATAGTTAACAAAAAAGGTTATTTAGGTTTAGTACAACAAGGACCGGTTTTACAATTTTTAGAATGTCGGAAACGCTAGAGTCCAATCAAAAACGATGGGGCCACTTAAGAAAAGTCTTGGAACGTCCGGGTCCCTTTAGTCATCCCGAATTTGAACCGTCGTCTGAAATTTTAGACTTCATTATGACCTCTTGCAAAATTCTAGTTATAGGAGCAGGAGGTTTGGGCTGTGAATTACTTAAAGATCTTGCTTTAATGGGTTTCAAAAACATCCATGTGATAGATATGGATATAATCGATTTGTCGAATCTCAATAGACAGTTTTTATTTAGACACAAAGACATTGGTTCTTCGAAAGCTGAAGTAGCTGCTAATTTTATTAATAAAAAAGTGCCTGGGTGTCAGGTTACGCCGTATTTTTGTAAAATACAAGATTTCGATGAAGGCTTTTATAGACAATTTCATATTATAGTTTGTGGTTTGGACTCTATAGTAGCAAGAAGGTGGATTAATGGAATGTTAGTGTCTTTGCTTAATTATGAAGATGATATTTTAGATCAACAGTCTGTTATACCAATGGTAGATGGAGGTAACAAGATATTTTTTCAATTGAAAGTATAAAAAAACTACTATGTTCCATTTTAGGCACAGAAGGATTTAAGGGAAACGCACGTGTGGTCCTTCCAGGAATGAGTGCCTGCATAGAATGTACCTTAGATCTCTACCCACCACAAATAAATTATCCCCTTTGTACCATAGCGAACACTCCTAGGTTACCAGAACATTGTATAGAGTATGTAAAAATTATATTGTGGCCGAGAGAAAATCCGTTTAATGCAAGTCTAGATGGCGATGATACTCAGCACATTTCTTGGATTTATGAAAAATCTGTAGAAAGAGCCCACCAATTTAACATTCCTGGTATTTCTTATAGGCTGGTGCAAGGGGTTGTTAAGCATATTATCCCCGCTGTAGCATCTACTAATGCAGTGATTGCAGGAGTATGTGCCACAGAGGTAAATAGTTATTTACCTAACATTTTTGTTTACCTAAAAAATTATTTTTTTAGGTTTTTAAAATAGCCACGAGTTGCTGCGTTCCGCTCAACAACTACATGGTTTTTAACGACGTAGACGGCATTTATACTTACACTTACGAAGCAGAAAGAAAGTCCGACTGCTTGGTGTGCTCTCAAACCCCACAGGTAATGGAAATAAAAGATCCGAACACGATGAAACTCAAACAGTTAGTAGAAATGCTATCCGAAAGCACCTCCTACCAAATGAAGAGTCCCGGTCTGACGACGATTATAGATGGCAGAAACAAAACTTTGTATATGTCGACTATTAAAAGTATCGAAGAAAGAACTAGAGACAATTTAAATAAAAGTTTAGTTGAATTAGGTTTAAAAGATGGACAAGATATTTTAGTTGCTGATGTAACATCGCCCACTACTTTAATTATTAAGTTGAAATATTTGGTTGACGATGTAGAAATGAAATAAAATATTTTGATATTGCTTGTGTTTTATACTGTAATCGCGATCGACACGGAGTAATAAATCAAAATTTTATGGGAGTTTTACGGCACAAGCGGCTCAAACAAAATCTGTGATTTTAAATAGCCGGTAGTTAAAAGGTGTGTTAAAATTTATTTATTAATTTATGGGGAAATCCCCTTTATAGAGATATATAAGTAGTACAATATATATACATGTTAAAAAGTAAATAATATTTTTTTAAATCTATAAAACCTACGTTTCGCAACTCCTTTTTAAAGGATAAATAAATAAATAAATTTAGAAACAGAAAATGGTATTTTTCTATTAACACCCAAGTTATATGTGATGCCTCTCTAAAATTTTTGGATGTACTTGGAGGATGGCCAGGTTCTGTCCATGATAACACCGTTTTTCCAGGATTCGTCGTAAATTGTTATTAGAAACAAGTATTTTTAAAAACTATTGTAAAAACATAAATAAAGACTTATTTTTATTATATTATTATATGGTTTTCATAGACTACTATTCAAAAAAGTCATACGTTTTGAAGGTTGGATATTGGAATTTTAGGATTTGTACCTCCTACCTGAAATATGCATTCTATCCTAAAAAGTTTAATATAAAAGTTGTAGATAATTAAAAAATCTAAAACATTTGAATTAATTTGTAATATTTTAAACTCAAACTTATCGAGAAAATCGGTAAAAACCGTTTTTTTTTTTTAATTTTTATCTCCCGCAAAAATAATTGTTTTTTTATGAAATTTGTTGAAAACTATCTTTGTGTTTTTAAATTAACTAATTTTTTAATTTTCTTCGTTGAAACCTCATCTAAGGTGGTAACATAGCCCTTTAAGGGCTAGTTTTAAATGATTTAATTAACTTGAAGATCTATCATTACCAACATTTCAAAAATTCACTAAAATAGTGGCTTAATTTTAAACCTGGTTTAACGTTTAAGTCAAGAACGGTGCAAGTCACTGACCTCTAATCTAACTGAATGAGCCGTTTCGTCATATGCTAAATTGCTATGCAAATTGAACGTCTCAAAAAAGTGCGCATGTGCATTGTTCCATAATGTCAATGTCATTACGTCAGGGAGCCATTTTTACCAGTGGTGGCGCCTTTTTACTTTGTTAATGTTTTCAGTTTCCAAGTATTTCCATGAAATTCATCAAAACTGGCATATAAATTATTCAAAACGAGTATATTTTGTGACTTCAAGACTCCAAATGCCGTATGCAAGTTAAAGCCACCAGCCGAGTCGTTTCTGATTATTCTGTGACCAGACTATTCAATGAATTGAAAGCACATCAACCACTCATTCATAATTTTCTTTTGTTTGGTCCCAATGATATTAAATGAACAGCCAGTAAAGACGTACACGATGAGAACTGAAAACCAAGGAATAATGGCGTTTTTAGATTCCAACCATAAGCGTATCATATGGGAAATCTAGTTTAATGTCTGTATACGATTATATTTTTAAAATGTTTTATAACTAAAGTTTTAAATTGTATTTGTGATATTTTTATGTTTCAAGTGTAGATATTTAAAAATAATAAACGGAATGTTAAGTAATCAATTTTATTACATTTACCACTTGCACCGTCGTACTTAACAGTAGTTTAAACCCCAAACCGGGTTTAACGGACTAAATTATCTTGCACTGTCATTTAAATGTAGTTTAAAAGGTATAACTAGTTGTTAAAATAAATCCTCGGAATTTGAGTGATTAAAACAGAGTTTAACGATAACTTTTGATTTCTATCTATCTAATTTTCAGATTGCAGAAATTGTGCGTACAATCTCGATTTTTTCTTAAATATCGCGTTATGGCGTTAGAATTTGAGGAAGAGATATTTTTAGAAGATGATTTAGATATGTTGGAAATTCTAGATTTTGGTTTTCCTGGACAGGTCTATGAACGGTCAAACTATTTTGATACTATGGACGACTTCACCTTTTTTAAATGGTTCAGGTTCAAGAAACAATAGTATATATCGCCAATAAACCAGTTGTTAACAACTCTGAGGTTTTATGCAAGTTTAGGACATTTGGCTGATGTGGCCTTTGTGGTAATGTATGAATGATTTCAAATGTATATATGTTTAGTTGCCTACACCATAGGTAACTGTCAATATGTATAATAAGAGCAAAGTACGTTGGGTTGCATATAATAAAATAGTTAATTAATAGAAAATCATTCATTAATAGGGGTCATTAATCAACGATTTTGACTGGGTTAAAATACATCATAAATGGTCGGTCGACGGAAAATGATGATTTTATGTACCCACATCTGAACTTTTCTATTCTGACAGATATATTACTCTGGCTCGATCGCGATTTCAGTATAATATGATCCTGTATCAGATTTTAAATTATAATAATTTTTGGTAGTGTTTTCAACTAATGTTTTGCACTTTAAAGTGTATTTTTTATCGTTACTTTAAAAATGAGCATTTAGCAAAATGTTCTTTGATCCTTGAGGTTTAAATGATTTAACACGTTGACTGCTAATTCGTAATTTGCGTTCCGTACAAGAGGCTGGCTTCTCTTCACAGATTAGATAAAAATTGCGGGTTTTTCGAGCTTAGATACAAATAAACAACACACTCAATAAAGACGTTGTACTATAATTAGAATTTTTAATAATATATTAAATTAAATTGGTTTTTTAGACCGGATTACGTAAATTACCGTGACAGTCAACGTGTTAAGGATGACACATTTTTCAGAAATTCAGCAGCATTTTCTTTTAGTACGAATATGAGTATCATTAAATGTCTACTGGAAAGATCAATGAATTTAAGAAAAAATAGACAAAATTTTGAATAGGGCCTGGTGGCTACATTCCTAATTTGATGGAGGCTATATGTTCTTATTCGTTTTTTCAAGGGCCACTCTCTTCAGACTATTTACCCAGGAATATATATCGTTGGCTATGTTATATGTTATTCACCTCCAGCTCAAATTTAAAAAGAAGAAGTAAATTAGGTTATGTTGATGTTGTTAGAATCGAAAATCCTAAAACTTAGAAATGAATTTGAATAAACCAGAATTAGAAGGAACTGCTCATTTGTTGGACGAATTAGACAGTAATTAGTTTAAATTATATTACTAAAATAAAATTCATATATTTCCTTCCAGAAAAGCTAATGGTTCTATTGAGAGATGGAAGAACATTGATAGGATATTTAAGAAGTGTAGACCAGTTTGCGAATTTAGTACTACATCAAACTATTGAACGAATTCACGTAGGAAATGAATACGGTGACATTCCAAGAGGAGTTTTTATCGTCAGGGGAGAAAATGTAGTGTTATTAGGAGAAATTGTGAGTTCAAACACAAAGTTATTTTAATTGTAATATTCTGGGCTAATAATCTTTAATTAAAGGCCATTGGCTTAGTTATATCTATAATTTAAAATTAAATATATCGTTGCAGGATGCAGATAAAGAAGGAGAACTTCCTCTGACTGAAATATCAGTAGATGATATATTAGATGCACAAAGGAAGGAACAGGAGTTGAAACAGGAGAAACAAAAATTACTCTCAAAGGCCCTGAAAGAAAGAGGATTACGACTCTTGCAGGATTTAACTCATGACGATATGTTTTAAATTTTTTGATATTTTTTTGTACTTTTCTTATTCATATTTGTTATAAAAATGTTATTTATTCAATTCCTTAAAATTAAAAAATATAAAATTTTAATTCTATTTATTTTATATTCATTTAAACTCAGGAATTAAGGCTAAACCAATAAAAAAAATTGTCTTAAAAAACTTTAATAAAAGTCTACTTAAATATATATCTGTCTACATTATTTTAATAATAATCTAGAATAAAAATACTGTCAAAAAGACGTCTCGAAAACAATAGGTTTCCCATTTTCGTCAAATTGTTTGGGTTTAAGCACCAATTTCTTTTCTTCTTGCTCTTGTTCTATCACATTAAGTTCTTCCGGGTTATTACCATCAAGGCAGTACATTAAGGAATCCGAAAACTGCCCATCAGTCATATTTCCTAAATCGGTTGAATTAAAATCGTCAGTTCTGCTCGAAAAACTCGAATCTTGCGGCGAATAAAAAGTTATAATCTCTCTATTACTCAAATATTCTTTAAAAGTGTCTGTTAAAGCAACTTCGGTAACGCTTTTGTTTACTTTTGGTACATCGATTCGATTTTTCTTTATATCTCCTTCGCTTTTCGATTTAAACGCTAAAGTAGTTTGATAACTAGTAGAGGGCGTATCTATTTTTTCCTTTTCTTCAGCTACGTCATCCATGATATGACTGGGTTGATCCATTTTTGGTAGAGCGTTTATATTCGTACCGGAAAGAAGCAATACAGGTTTTCGACTTCTTGGCGTCATCATTGTCTCCTAAATGAAATTTAACAGTTAACAACTTTAAATTCAGGGTTTGAACCACACGCATTATTTTAAGTGAATGAGCAATAATAATAGCCCAGTTGCCAGAGCCACATTTAGATCAAACGCTCTCATAAAATGCGATATCGCTGAAACTAGGCTCTTAGGTACTTTAAAGGGTGTAGAAAAAAATTAATAGTGTGTGAGAAAATGCGAAAAAGTTTGTAAAGTTCTAGAAAGTTATTTCAAATCCTGAAAAGAATGTTAAATTCTTTTTTTTCAGCGAAAATACCTCAGAAATTAAAAAATTCAGATGTCCAATAATAAGAATATTTTTGTTAATATGGATTTTTACATTCATTAATAATTTTAAGATGTAAGAATAAAGAAAAACACAAAGCAACACAAAAAAAGAGAAGCTGAAAATAAGCAACACAAAAAGAAATTAGCATTTTTATAGTAACAGAAAATTTAGGGCATTAAATTGCATTTAATTGCCTGAATTTCATATGAACATTTTAATGAAAAAAAAAAGCGCATTAAATCCTTCAATTAGAGCATTTAATTGCCATAACAAATTGCATTTAATTAACATTTAATTTGGCGAATTTCATATTATCAAAATTTTAATGAAAAAACAAAAAGTGCATTAAATCCTTCAATTGGGGCATTTAATTGCCACATCAAATTGCATTTAATTAACATTTAATTGCCCGAATGTCATATTATCAACATTTTAATGAAAAAAGCTCATTAAATCCTTCAATTAGGACATTTAATTGCCATATCAAATTGCATTTAATTGTGCGAATTTCATATTATCAAAATTTTAATGGAAAAAAAATAAGCGCATTAAATCCTTTAATTGGGGCATTTAATTGTCCTATCAAATTGCATTTAATTAACATTTAATTGTCCGAATGTCGTATTATCAACATTTTAATGAAAAAAACGCATTAAATACTTCAATTAGGGCATTTAATTGCCATATCAAATTGCATTTAATTAACATTTAATTGCCCGAATTTTATATTATCAAAATTTTAATGGAGAAAACAAAAAACGCATTAAATCCATCAATTAGGACATTTAATTGCCATATCAAATTGCATTTAATTGCCCTAATTTCATATTATGATAATTTTAATGAAGAAAACAAAAAGCGCATTAAATCCTTCAATTAGGGCATTTATTTATCAAGGAACTTTTCCAAATCTCGAGGTAAGATATAAACAAACAAACCTGCATAGCCCTAGACATCCTTTGCGCCGACATCGTAATAGGCGACATCGACCTCCGGTCCTTCGAATCAGGAGTAAAAACATCGCATGCTTTTAAAGGAAAACATGCCGGCGTGCTGGTTAAGTAGATATTACAATTCCTAGACTCCTCGTTCTCGCTGAACTCTGGTTCAGACAAACTTGCCTTACCTTGAAGTTCGTCGCATTCCTTAGCTGATAGTCTCTCGCAACTTCCGCTGGACTTTCTCCTTTTGCTAGGATTGGGGCATTGCCCCTCGTTACTTTGGTCTGTACTCGAATCGCAGTTATGGTGGCAGAAGAGACGAGCTCTTGTTACTTTAGAGGGTGAGCCTAGAGGGCTCTGAAAATAGAGTAGGTTTAGTTTCACGGTAGCGTTTTTACTGTAATTTTGGGTGGCACAAAATAGGCGCAGTCAGTGCGGATTTGTTGGGTAGATGTAAGAAAATTTCCAGATTTATCTCTGGTGTCTTTGAAGTTACAAATTTAAAATTTCGATATGTGAAAGTGGAAAATATAATTATATTTGACAAATTATGGTAATACATAAAAAATGCTACTAAATTGTCTATTGTATCTACTTTAATGGAATGACACATGAGAGATGGTTTTGAAAAGTCTCCAAATAGGAGGGAAGATCGGCAAATACATGGTAAAAGAGGACTTGGAAGGGGCGAAATAGATGCGGGAGATAAGGAACTACAATAATTACTAACAAATGATGCACTGAAACACTGTCATTAATTTACTATTTTTAAATACCTACTTCTAGTTTACCGTTGCCCAAAATATGGATTGAAAAAGCTTTAAGTGGATTAAAGATGTACAATTATTGAAATTACAAATGCTTAAAATTGGACAGTATAATTTTAATAAACGCTGGCGTGAAAATAAACCTAAAAAACATGCCGAAACTACAAAAGCGATAGTAATAGAATGCAAACAATAAATGTTAAGAAATAATACAGAAATATTTTTTTCAAGACCGCATTTTAATATTTTTACTAATTTTTTGATATGTGTCAAAGTTTAGATTTTCTTGGTTTAAACATTCCCCTCTTTTTTACTTCAGTACTGTTAAACTAACAGCTGTACTTCTTCAATTATTCGAAGAGAAGTTAAGAAAGAATATAGAAATGTGACTGCACTTTAATATCTTTATCGGTTTTGACAGAAGGGGGCCTCAAAGTCGAAGTTTAGATTTTCATGCTTCTAACATTCCCGGCTTTGTTACGTCATTACTTTGAAACCAACAGATCTAGATCTTCAATTTTTGGAAGAGATGTTAAGAAAGGATGTAGATATATTCTATTGAAGACCTCATTTTAATATCTTCATTGATGTTAACAGGAGGAGGCGACAAAGTGGAGGTTTAGATTTTCTTGGTTCTAACATTCCCGTCTTTGTCACCTCATTACTTTAAAACCAACAGCTGTAGATCTTCAATTTTTGGAAGAGATATTAAGAAAAGATGTAGAAATATTTTATTGAAGACCGCATTTTAATAGAATTATTGGTGTTATCAGGGGGAGTCGGCAAAGTGGAGGTTTAGACTTTCTTGGTTCTAAAATTCCCATCTTTGTTACCTCAGTGCTTTAAAACCAACAGCTCTAGATCTTCAATTTTTGGAAGAGATCTTAAGAAAGAATGTAGAAATATTTTGTTGAAGACCGCTTTTTAATATCTTTATGTGTTTTGACAGGAGGAGGCGACAAAGTGGAGGTTTACATTTTCATGCTTCTAACATTCCCGTCTTTATTTCCTCATTACTTCAAAACAAACACCTCTAGATCTTCAATTTTTGGAAGAGATGTTAAGAAAGGACGTAGAAATGTTTTGTTAAAGACCTCACTTTAATATTTTTATTGGTTTTGATAGGAGGCGATAAAGTCTAAGTTTAAATCGTTTTCTTTTTTGGTGAATATCCATTGGAAATTGTAATTTGAAAAATATAAATGAACAGTAATCTAAATCTAAATCATGCATTTTTAACAAACCCTAAAACCAAAAAGAAACGACGTGCAACATAATTTCTCAGTTAGTTACTAAGTTTTAAACATGTAGTAGATTATTTAATATTTTGATTAGCAAATAACTCAAACCCATTTTTACATAATCACACACAAACTTACCTCAAATGTAGTACTACAAGGTGAATTCTTCATAAGAAACCCTTTTTTTCTAGCCAAATGTTTCTGAAAAATGTGTTTCTTAATTGAATCCCCTAAACTCCTATTTTTATTATTTTTTATGGCTTGTAATGGGGTCCCGTGGCCGTTTTCTTTATTAAATTGTTTAACCAATTTCCTCTTTTTAGAAGACTCCGGTAAACTCTGAATATGAGCATATAATTGGGCTAAAGCCGTCTCTGTGGGATTTGATTCGTTTTCTTTGGCAGTGCGTTCCTGATCAACAAAAGTAAAAACAGTACTGGCGACATCTGCTGTAGATTCATTGAGATGTTTCACAGGTGATAATACCCTCTTCTTTTCGTATTTAGCCCTAAACTCCAAGATCAATTTCGAGTGGACTTTAAACACTTCTTTGTACTTTTTTATCATAAAACTAACGATATTGAATAAGGACTGGGATACTTTGAGCAAAATGGCAGGTGTGAGGTTTCTAGGGCATAGCAAATGAGGGGTGAAGAGTTTTGCTAAATTATCCGGAGACATTCTGTTATGAGATTCGAAAGATGCCGTTAGATGAAGCAGTTCTAAGATGTCTCTTAACAGCAACTTGTTTTCGGACGGGAGAAGCAAGAGAAGTAGTTGCAAGGCTTCCAGAAGTTTCGATTCCTGAGTCGTTGGTAGGTTGATGTCGTAGAGTTCTAAGAAATAAAATTATTTAAATTTTAAATATCGATTTGTTTAATTAAAATTACCTGCTATTTGACAATATACAGGAAAGTGACCTTCTGTCAACAATGGATCTGGTAAATCTTGTAAAAAACCTTTAAGAACTGATGCACAATCGTGGACACTGTAGTTGCCACTACCTAAAGGCAAAGTGGATCCCTGATTTAAAAGATTTCTCAATTCTTGCTGCCTTTCTATTGATCCTGTTCTCCTAAATATACCTTCACTCTTGATATCTACAAAAAACTAGTTAAATATTACAGAAGAATACAGAACCTATTGCTTTACTTTCTTCATTCTTCAGAAACTCTATTAACTGAAATATTTGGCATATCCCCTCTTGAGTTAGAGGAGCTCCTTCTATAACACTTCGAAGTTTGGACTTTTTTGAAAATGGTACTAGATTCCATTTCTTAATTCTACCTTTCTCAGGTAAACTATCATTTCTACAAAACAGTCAATTTTTTAATATTTTTGTTACTCATTAATTATTGTATTCTTAAATACCCTTTTTTCTATTCTAGATAACATATTTTTTATTCAGCAGAAAGTTATAATGATCAAAAACAAATGTGTGACAAAAAAATAATTATCAATACTGTTTTATCCCTATTTATAGTAATAATAATTTTACTCTGATCAATTTTATCAACTAAAAAAATGTACTTACTCGTCAGAATGAAGATCTAATAAAAATGATAAATGCATTCGTACAAGAATATAAAATTGTTCGGTATAGTCTTTTTTAAATCTATCTGCAATGGTTTGGTCAGTCTCGTCATTTGTAGAAAACATTCTTATTTTAAATGATATGTACAACCGCAATATTAATTTATTTTCAAAATATCGACTTCATTTTGTGTTATACAATTGTTTTTCACAATTCATCTGCGAAAACTTTTCCAAGACATTCATTAATAAAAAGTTTTGTTTACTATTTTCGAACGTTAATTTGACGTTTTTAAATGTTGGAAAATTAACAGTTTGTATGAGCAAATAGAACTATCTATCTCTTACTTTTATGGGTTACAAAAAAAGAGATAACATCTAATAGTTTAATATTTTTAGTTTTGAAGTGTTGGCTGATGTGAAAGCATTTTTATTGGGTGTGTTTATAAAGCTGGCTAGAAAATTTCTGTTAAAATAGAGAAATTGAAAACAACTTTGTTTAAACTGTTATGGTAAAAAAAATCACAGTTTTAAAATGGGTTAAAATGGTTTTATTTGCCAAATTGCCAACCTGACTTCTGACATCTTCTTTTTACCAATTTTTCAGTAGTCTTCACCTACTTGAGTAATATAATCACTGACGTCTCAATGACGCACAAACAAAAATTTGACAGTTGACGGAACATATTGTTTGCGGTGGTTGGTTTGTTTAAATTAATTTTGTTTATTGTAATTTCGTAAATAAGAAAGTTATTATTTAGTCTAGATTTTCGGTATATTATGTTCAGTGAATTGGAATCTAGAAATTCGTCGCCACTAATTTCCGATACGTTTTTAAATAATGCTATTGATAATAGATCTTGCACAAAACCTGCAACAAAGGTGAGTTTTTGCATGTACCCCAATTCATAAAGAAAAATAATTTTCTCCAACTAGGAAAAATTATAAAAGTTATTTCGCTTGAAATCATAAGAAAATTTTTAAACAATTAATAATTCATTATGATCATAGATTTCCGATATTTTGTCGACAATAATTGGCAAAAAAGACTAATGCAAATGGTCTCTCTATGTTGATTCTGTATGTATATTCTATTCTGGAACCGTTTACAAGTAAAGAAGCCCAGAATATGGTTATGATAAAAAATGGATACAGAAGAAGCATAAAAATTAAAACTATATTCTTTAAATTTACTTTGCCTAACTATCAAAGAAAATGAAAATAGCGAAAAATACCAAAATTTCTGACCTTCCTCTTTAATTTTTATCGTAATTTTTAATCTTGACGTACCTAGAGTGGAAGGTCTGGATGGGGGTTGGGCTTATTATTTAATATTTTGAACAGCTGTATTTTATTCTCTAAAATTAAATATCTTATAAAGAAATAAATATAAACATTTTCTAATAATACCAATAAATACCTTAAATAATTGACTTTTTAAAACCCGAAAAAAATTCTTACAATAGATCGCACAACCAAGAGAAAGCATAAAAAAGTTTTCAATTGACAGGTGATAAAAATCCATTCTTAATGGATTAACTATTTAAAATGGGCATCATTTTTATTTGTTAATTATAATTTGCGGAAGAATAAGAAACTATACCGTAATACTTGTTACGAAATTAAGAAATTCTGAAGCATGTGGCGTGAAATTTTAATTCAAAATGGTATAATTTTGATTATGAATGTTTTTATTGTAATTTGTAATTCTCATACTGTGGGAATTTTTAAAACTTAATACTAGTCGAACGATTCATTATCCATTAACGAATATAAAATACCATTACATACATAATCTTGGATGGATTATATCACACTTGCAGTTTTAAATATGGCGTTAATATACTTTGATCTCCACATATTTTATCAAAAATAAAATAAAAATATCTTGAAAATGTAGGTAAAAGTTGTAGATAATTAAAAAATCTATAACTTTTTTGTGTTTTAAATAAGCTGTATTTTTTTCAAAGCAAAATATTTATTTTTCGATTTTATACGAATTTAAATTAAAAAAATGCCTAATTTTCAATTTTTTAACTTTATCAGTGCTGTTTCCTCTATAAGTTATATCATAATTATCTTGAATTTATGATGTATTTATTTTGCTTAAAATTCCTATCTCAGGAGATAAGAAGTGTAGTTTGAATGATTGTATTGGCATGTATTGCTTTTATTGAGTTGTCGTATTTTTACAAACAATTTTTTATCGATAATATTATTCACTAGAAAATCATGTATTAAAAATATTTGGAATGCTTCCGAATAAACGTGTATGATTGGAAAATATGCAAATAAAAATTTCGAACATTAAAAGAGCGATTATTTGCATCAAAGTATGATGACATTAAATACGCTTCAATATGCAACACCCTCTATAGTTTTGAAGAAAATATCCAAAACCAATTGTAAGGATTAGAAATGATAAATAAGTTTTGTACCTTTGAATTAATTTTAAATTCTCATTTGGTTGGTGTAGGTTATTATACCCAGTCAGAATGACCCTTTGATTACCCCAATCCTAAAGTCAGGTAGTGTGATGAGCAATTAGTTGCAAATTATGACTTCGGTAAAAAGCAATTTACAGTCATCGAACTTGTAATACATGGTTAACCACATTACCCCCAACAACAGTTTATTAAAACTTTAAGAGGGGAATTCTAAACACAACAATTTTATTTCTGTGTTATCAATATTGTCAGTCTCGCTTTGTGCTTTTATCAGACGCTCTCGCTTCAGCATATCGATCTATATATTTTAATTTTATCATCATTATTTTAGTGCGTTTGTTATAATTTTTTAATTTTTATTTTTGCATGTGTTTTAATTTTCATTTCAGTTGTGTTTTGTGAAGTAGTAGAGTGCATGGTACTTGAGGACAAATGGGCATCCCGACGAACCACTCTGGAAATATGACCAACAATTCTCAGGTAAGCAGGCGATTTCTTATTTTAATTGTTTAATTTTGGATACAAAGATAAGATTAGAAGTAAAAGGTGATTTGTTCTGTAACGGTTTGGTGAGTGATTTATGGACTTTCTACAGGCGGAGTAATTAAAGGAAAGTCATTACTCTAGTTTTTAATTAGATACTTCCATAATATAAGCCAAATATGGAGAAGGGATGATCTGTATTTCTGGATTTGAATTATTTGTGAACTGCAATCCCAAACAATGTCTTATTTTTATAATTTCCCCACAAAATCCTTATTAACAATTTTTAGGCCGTATCCAGAAAGTGTGTCGCTTAGGGAAGCCCCTAATTCCTAATGTAAACTTGTAAATCGGTGCCTTATTTTGTATATATTTGTTCGTCAAGAACATATCTGGATATACATGATCAAAGGACATATTGAACAGCGAATTAAAACTTATAATAATAATAAGTATACCTAAATATAAATCTCTAATTTAGCGACGGCACATAAACGTACGACGGTAGGATAATATTTTATAGAAATAAAGAACTGAAAAATAGTTAACTTTGTAACAAGATTACAATTTTTATTCTACCCAATAAGGCAATGTTTTGACGCATTATCTTGGTTCAAAATTTAATAAATATTAACCCCCTTAACGTATGCGCTCGAGTTAATTCGAGCGCGCTAAACAGAACTCGAGACGTCTTATTTTATGCTGCTGTAATTTTCACACACGTTAAGCGGCTAAGAAAGTAATTACTTCTCATTTTGCTTTTGACAATTAGTACAAGTAAATGAAGGCAAATTTTGTTACACATATTCAGAACACATGTAAAGACTTAATACAGAAGTTTATTACAAATATAAACATATTTATGACAGTATGTTGACCTCCAGAAGTTCAACTAGCATTTTACGCAAGAAGTATAAGTAAGATATATCTACGAGGGATTTCCGATAATTATTATGGATCTCTCAGATGTATTTATTTAGGAAGAAATAGGGTGAATGTAGGAATACTCAAAAATGATCTGTAGAGTTCGAAAAAAGTCCTGTAAATCGGTTTAAACTGTTACTAGACTGTATTTATTATTATTATTAATAATAAAAATAATAATAAATAGGAAATGGAGATACGAAGCTGATACCACTTCCAATTGATCCAATCTGTTAAATTTAAATAGATAATATCTATATGAAACAGAGGCGGATCCAGACTGCCATTGGGGAGGGGAGTTACGAAGTTATTTTTACGGATTTTAAATGTATCAAATATGTAATCTATTTTTGAAGTTGATTTTGAATTATATGCAGTCATATTAATATTAATTTAAAAAAATATGTTTGTCCGTTGGGGGGAGGGGGTCCTTGCCTCCCGTGACGCCTCTCCTGGATCCGCGCCTGATATGAAAAATGTGGGTTATAACATTTGTAAAAAAAATTAAATCTCCAAAATTACCTATCTGGTTTACCCCTTTTTGCCAAATTTTAATTATCTCAGATTTTTTTTGTAGATTTGATACTATTTTTTGCAAACTAAATGATTTTTCTCGCCAAGAGACATTAAAAAAATTTTTCGTAAATTTTGACATTGTCAATTTGTTTTTCTATCTTGTTTACCCCTTTTTACCAAATTTTAATTTTCTCAGATTTTTTTTGTAGATTTGATACTAATTTTATGGAAAACTAATGATTTTTCTTACTAAGAGCCATTAAAATTTTTTTTTCGCAAATGTTTACATTGTCAATCTGTTTTTCTATCTAGTTTACCCCTTTTTACCAAATTTTAATTTTCTCAGATTTTTTTTGTAGATTTGATACTAATTTTTTGGAAAACTAAATGATTTTTCTTACTAAGAGCCATTAAATTTTTTTTTCGCAAATTTTTACATTGTCAATCTGTTTTTCTATCTAGTTTACCCCTTTTTACCAAATTTTAATTTTCTCAGATTTTTTTTGTAGATTTGATACTAATTTTTTAAAACCAAATTTGAACTCCCATAAATCAAATTAGCGGTAATTTCTTTATATTTTTATAATCTTGAAACGAGATTTAGACGTTCGAAGAATGAAAAAACGAAGAATCTTTTTAACGCGCCCTCGTACTTAACATAGGAACTGACTCACTCATTATATCGTTCACGAACCAAATTAAAACCCACTTTTCCCGCATTTAAAGATAACTCTTGATTCCCTCTACGCAATCTTTCATCAAATATCCCAATCCGAATACAACAATGTCGAACTGATAAGATAATAAAATCGAATAAAACAAACATGCATAGAAGATAAAATGCAACCAAACAAACCTGCTACCTGTATATTTAATAATATCTAAATGTAAATTTATTAAGTAATAAATACGCGTATGAAATTGCCCGTCACACTGTTTTGATTTTCTAGTGTTTAGTATTAAAACTGTTTCACAGTTTTAGCGGAAGGTTCGTTTGGAAGTGCGTCGAGGAAATCCCGTATAGATGTCGAAGGTAACGGTCTAATTTTCTAGTTTTTTTTTCGGTCGATGGAAAGTGAAATGTTACCGTTTTTTAATTATCTAAAAATCGATTTGTCATGTCTTTATTGCCCGCGGTGTTTAGATACTTTATTTATGTGTGTGGTATAACCTTGTTTGTAAGGATGATGTCAGTTTTGTTTATGGGGAACTGGTTAATAAAAATGTAGACAGTGTTTATTTACTCCTTAATGATTGTTACTTTTCTATTATTATTTATAGATAATTATGATGTATGTAAATGATTATTACAAAGTTTGTTTCAAATCAAAATTAGTTAGTAAAAAACCTCCTTGATGTTCCATACATATTTGGTATATGGTTGAGTGTATCAGATTTGTAAATGCCTTTATAAAATTCAACCATTTGCAGATTTATCAAAGAAGAAAAATGTGCATGTTTCTGAATTTCATACTCCATTTACAGCTCCAGGAAAATCAAAATTTTAAATAGATCTTACTATACGTCAACGCAATCTGTATTACTCTTGTCTTTCGGTCTGTCCAAACCTTTTTCTATTGTTTCTTTTATCAGCTCAGATGAAATTTATAGAAATATTCATAAGGTGTAATATTATTTTTGTCTTTAAAAAAATGTAAGAAAATACATACTCTCTTTATTTACAGTATAATACAAAGATACAAAAGGTGTCAACTAGTTTCAATCTATTAAGACCGTCATCATCACTAAAATACAACATGTAAAGAATGACTAAATATATCAAAACCCTCTGTAATACAAACCTATAAATTAATAGTCAAACCATAGGGAATGACATTGATTGAATATACAGGGTGTTATTTAAATACATGCATAGTTAAAAACTTTACTATTTTCTAAAATTCCTATAATTAATTATATTTTTAAAAGGTTAAATAGATAGGGGCACTCCTGATTCAGTTTAATGAACTACTGGGGGGTCATTGTGCTACTATACTTTTACAACTAGTTGCACTTTTTCTTTAAATACAGCTCCAGATTACACTTGATAAATGGTTTAACAATAAAAGATACAAATGGTGGCAACTAGTTTCAGTCTAATAAGACCATCATCATGCCTAAAATACAACATGTAAAGAATGACTAAATATATCAAAACCCTCTGTAATACAAACCTATAAATTAATAGTCAAACCATAGGGAATGAAATTGATTGAATATACAGGGTGTTATTTAAATACACGCATAGTTAAAAACTTTACTATTTTCTAAAATACCTATAATTAATTATATTTTTAAAAGGTCAAATAGATAGAGGCTCCTGATTCAGTTTAATGAACTACTGGGGGCGGGGGGTAATTGTGCCCCTATACTTTTACAACTAGTTGCACTTTTTTCTTTAAATGCAGCTCCAGATTACACTTGATCTAGAAACTATCTAGAGAGGCATTTGCAAGATTGCCAAATGTTTCGAAATTTCTGTGAATATTAAAATAAGTTTTTGTGCATTTCTGTGTTGTAGAAGATTTTTTTAAATATACGCGATTCGTTTCGTTTTTAAGTTTTCATTTTCGTAAAAAAAATTTTTGTATAAAAAACTTTTTTTCAGCTCTGGTTCAGAGGAGTGAGGAGTTCGAAATTTCGCCACGTCTATGGGGAACCCGCAAAACGGGAAAAATGCTACGACAACATTCAAATAACCAAAAATGCGCACGATTCGCAATTTTGCGCGGTGAATCCGAAATTTATTGCTGTCGTTACAGAAGTTGCGGGCGGTGGAGCTTTCACGGTCATCCCTATTAATTGCGTAAGTTAATTTCGAATATTCATTAATGGGCTGGTTCGACATTTTTTTATTTTAACTGAAATCGAGAGATTTTATGATTAAAAAACGATGACAAAAATTTCGAGTGCAAATTTTAAGATTTACGTCCGCTATAAGCATTATAAAACCGCGTGACGTCAGTAGCCCGTACGAACTTCGATATGGACGCATCACAGCATCAAAATTATATGACGCGAGTGTTTGTAAAACAGTTTCCGGTTCTTTAGTTAACGAAATCATGGGCGTCTAGAACGGGCTACTGACGTCACGCGGCCTAATCTCGCGCACAGGTACGTTTTCTAGCCTCGAGCTGATCCTTGGTTTTATAATGCTTATAGTGGACGTAAATCTTAAAATTTGCTCTCGAAATTTTTGTCATCATTTTTTAATTATAAAATCTTTCGATTTAAGTTGAAATAAACAAATTACGAAAAATGTCGAACCAGCCTATTGCCTAAAATGTCTGTTGTTACGTTTATTATTTGTTTTTAGACTGGCAGGTTAGATTTCAATGCGAGTCGCGTTACGGGCCATACAGGACCAATTTTGGACATAAAATGGAATCCTTTTAACGACAACGTAATCGCGTCTTGTTCGGATGATTGTACGGTAAGTTTTTAAAGTTTATAAAATAATAATAATGTTTAGTTTCTGCAGACAAATGTACGGAAAAATATATTTATAGAAGACAAGCTGTAATTTTTTCTAATTTAAATTCGCATAGAATCAAAAAATAAATATTTTGCTTTGAAAAAATTACAGCTTATTTAAAACACAAAAAAGAACGATCTCACAAATTTTTATTTAAAAAAAAATATTTTTGTGGGAGATATAAATTAAAAACAAAAAAAAACGGTTTTTAGCGATTTTCTCGATAATTTTGAGGTTCGTTGAAAAATGATCAATACAAAAATTTAAGATTTTTGAATTATCTACAACTTATGCATTAAACTTTTTTCGATAGAATTCATATGTCAGCCACAAATTGTAAAAAACCTCAAAACGTATATTTCCGCAATTTATTCTTTCTTCTATATCATTTTAAATATTCGAGTTTTAGTGTATATTATTATTTAAATTTCTAACATTGAGTTATTTCCACCAGAAAATTGTCAAGAGCAAAAAAAATATACACATTATCAACCAGTATACTATTTTTGTGAATGTGGCAGATTTTTGTTTACCGAATTCAAATTAAAATAGTCATAAATAATTATGTAAATAGTAATCTACGTAAAATGTAATAAAAATAAATTATATCGATTACTGGAGCGTTTGTTAACGGTACTTTTCATTAGGAAAAAAGTTTACTTTGGCACACTACAATTTATCTAAAACTTTTAACACATTCACTGCCACAGCGAGTCTCCTGCGTTCCCACTTATTAGGTGAGAAGAATCAAGTGGCAGTAAAAGTGTATTTATTTATTTTAAAATTCGGTTTATTAGATTGTTTATTAGTTTGTAAATAAAAAAATTCATGAAGCATCCGGTCCATGCTAATCTCTTAGGTAAAAGTCAGTAAAGGATTTTTTTTGAGTAATTCCAAAAAAATAATTTCAAATTTGACACGCTGTATCTTCTTTTCCTAGAATCACTTAATAGTTAAAATACTTTTATTTTGATCCAAAGAACGTTCTTTTGCTCTTTGGCCCATTATTAATGATCCACTCTTTATGTAAAGATGGGACTGTTTTCAAATGGATTTAATGGTAGGAAATTTTGTTTTCTGCAAAAAAAAACACTTCGTTTTGAAAGTGGAGGTGAATCTTTGATAACTTAGTTCTCTTATTGATAAAATTATAACAATTGACCGAATAAAAAAAATTTTAATTGAGAATATAAACGTTTCCATTTTTTTTTTAAACCCAAATTAAATCAGTTTTTGAAAAATGTGGGACGTGATGGAATAATAATCGTATATAACACAAAATTTATTTTTTATCTCCCAACTAGTTTCGGCAGCATGCCATCATCAGGGGTATGCAATATTTATTTATAAAATTTTCTAAAAAGTATTACAACAAAAGTTAATTATTTTGGGTTTGTTGATGTAAATGGACCTAGAATCTACAAAAAAAATTCAAACAAATTAAAATTTGGTTTACGCAGAATGAATTTTGTCTAAGAAACGATTGGCAATTTCAAAATTATCGAAAAAAAATGTTTGGGCCATTTTTGGGGGAAAAATTGAGTTTTTTTAGGATATAAATGGACCTAGAATCTACAAAAAAAATTTAAAAAAATTAAAGTTTGGTTTACGCAGAATGAATTTTGTATAAGAAACGATTAGCAATGTCAAAATTACCGTAAAAAAATGTTTGGGCCATTTTTGAGGGAAAAGTGAGTTTTTTAGGATAGAAATGGACCTAGAAACTACAAAAAAATTCAAAAAAATCAAAATTTGGTTTATGCAGATTCAATTTTATATAAAAAACGATTGGCAATGTCAAAATTACCGAAAAAAAATGTTTTTTTGGGGGAAAAAGTTAGTTTTTTAAGATATAAATGCCCCTACTGCCCTCACCTTGGAGCCGGCGTTGCTTTACAATTAAAATATTAGTATTATTTGAACTACGACACGAAATTTCTCGTTTTTTTAGATCAAACTGTGGCACATTCCCGACGAAGGATTATCGGTGCATCTTACAGATTGGTTAGTAGAGCTTCAAGGTCACAAAAGACGCGTCGGATGCATAGAATGGCATCCCACGGCTGAAAATATTTTATTTAGTGCCGCATTCGACCATTTGGTAAGTAAATATTTAACTATAATTAATTCTTTTTTGTCTTAAAATATTTTTGGGCGTTAAAAAAAATTCTCGAGCATATCCCAGCGAAAAAAAGTAAAATTTGGTAAGTAAATATTTAACTAAAATTAATTTTTTTTGTCTTAAAACGTTTTTGGGCGTTAAAAAAAATTCTCGAGCATGTTCCAACGGAAAAAAGTAAAAATTTTACCGATTGGAAAGTAAAAATGAATAGAAAGCTGAACTTGAATTGAAACTGGTAGCGATTTAAATACCTAGAATTGGTAATACGTTCTTGCTTTTCATTATTTATGGTATTACAGTTACGCTATAGAAATCAGTTAAAGAAACGCAAATAAATCCAATCGATTATCGATGTCGTTCTTCGGTACACACGATGATTTCTTTAGTTGTCGTTTACGCTCTTCGATTTTATAATTAATTACGTACTTTTTCAATGAATCATTACCAACTAAATCCAAAAAAAAATCCTGAATACTTTTTTAATTAATAATAATAATATATTGTCTCAATATTTTTTTTTTATTTTTTTTTACCCCTCTTACCCCTAATTTAACTACGACATATTTTATTTGGGTCCGTGCAAATGCACACACTGTGAAATGACCAAAATATGCAAATATTTTATTAGACAAAAAATTATAAATTCTTTCAAACAATAAATAAACCAACAGTTGTTCTTATTCAATCTCCTGCTAGCCTCTACTCCACCTCTTCTGCTCGTATTTATTTTTTATATTTAAATGTTTTTAATTGTCCCGTTGGCTTTATACCTTTTCTTTATACAATATGCTCCGTTTCTAACCAATTTGACTATGTAATTCAATCAGAACTCAAAGTAAAGTAAATTTTTTGGCATCCTAAGACCGGTTTTTGCCTTTCGGCTTTAAATATCTTATGAAATAGTTACATTATTATACCTACAGAACAGAACTTAACGGCTAGAGTACGTACGTCTCAGCGAAGATCCGTAGGTTTATATTGTTGGTCTGACCATTGGTAAACGTTAAATCTTAATAAAAAAAAATCGTGTTTTAGGTAATCGTATGGGATATAGAAAAAGGAGAAGCGATTAACGTCATAGACTGTCACCGAGACGCCATACATTCTATGTCTTTAAACAGAGACGGCAGTTTGTTGGCCACCACTTGCAAGGATAAGAAATTAAGGATAATAGAACCCAGGAGTGGGCGAGTACAATCGGTAAGTTCAAAAAATATAAATATTTCGAGTATAAAAAATAAAATAACTAAATATGTACTCATAGTTTTGTGACAAGTTAAATAAAACCTCCAAATAACGCAGAGGACGATCTAACAAATCAATTAATTTTATTTCAAAATAATTTCGCTTCCCTTACTCGTAATATTTTAGAACTACTGACCACAACTCTTCAAATCCGGCTCGAAGGACCATGTTTGAGTTTGAGTCGTTGTAGGCGTTGAAAATATGGCTCAAAAGTCAAGAAAGTCTAATAATATATTTTTTTTAGGAAACGATATGCCACTCCGGATCGAAAGCAAGCAAAGTGGCGTACTTGGGATCGACGGGTCGCCTGTTAACCACCGGATTCTCGAGACATTCGGATCGACAATATTCCGTATGGGACGAAACGAATCTTTCTCAACCTTTATTCACCGACAGCATAGACAGTTCGTCGGGTGTCGTTTTTCCGTTTTTCGACTGCGACACCAACATGGTGTATTTAGCGGGCAAAGGGGACGGCAATATCAGATATTACGAAGTCACCGAGGAGGCGCCTTACGTGCATTTTTTGAACCAGTTTTTGTCCGGAAATCCTCAGGTAAGTTAGAAAGTTTGATTTTATAATAGACCAGGATTTTAAATACCCGAGTTTATAAAAAAAAATCAATTGGATAAATTAAAAATTCCGGAAGATGGGTGGGGGTAGCTAAATATACAATTTGAGGGTTGGATGTTGGTTTTTACGATTTGTGGCTGAAATATGCATTCTATCGAAAAAAGTTTAATGTAAAAGTTGTAAATAATTAAAAAATGTAAAACTTTTGTATTAATTATTTTTCAACATAACCTCAAAATTATCGAGAAAAACGATAAAAACCGGTTTTTCTTTTCGTTTTTAATTTTTATCTCCCACAAAAAAAGCCTAATTTTCAATCGAAAAAGTTCTCATACAAATTTTCAATTTTTTAACTTTATCAGTGCTCATTTTCTTCGTTGAAACCTCGACTTTAAGATGGTATAAAAAAATATAAATACAGTGCGACTAAAAAAGTCTGCACCATATGGGAAAAATTTTTATTATTCATTTGACAGAAAATTGTATTCTTGATAAAAGTTGGTGCATTGCGTAAAACTGCTATTGCAAGCGTCAAACTTTCAAATTTCTAAATGGTATACAGGGGCGGGCAAAAAATAGGAATTTTGACCAAGAGTAAAGTAGGCACCCTTATTTTTGACAATATCAAAAAAATTTATTTAGGAAAGTTGTTTAGAATTAAAAATTACAATGGAATTTAAAATCACAGCCTCCTACGCAAAAAATCCATTTTTTATGTTTCTAGCCTAGCTCAAAATAGTATCATTTCGGATGCACTTTAGGGGCCTTCCTTCAATCACTATAATACATTTTGGTTAAAAAAATTTGGTTAAAAAAATTTTCTTCGTTATTTTTACACCATTCTCGGCTTTTTTTTTAAATTTTTATGATTTTTTGTTTTTTCTTGGTGCAAAGTTGAAATTTCACCCTGTACATAAAAACTACCATTTTAAATCTCAGTGTAATTTTTAATTCTAAACAACTTTCCTAAATAAATTTTTTTGATATTGTCAAAAATAAGGGTACTTTCCTCTTGGTCAAAATTCCTATTTTTTGCCCGCCCCTGTATACCATTTAGAAATTTGAAAGTTTGACGCTTGCAATAGCAGTTCTACGCAATGCACCAACTTTTATCAAGAATAAAATTTTCTGTAAAATGAATAATAAAAATGTTTCCCATATGGTGCAGACTTTTTGAGTCGCACTGTATAATAATATAAATTTTTTTAGCGTGGTTTAGGCTTTATGCCAAAAAGGGGACTAAGAACGGCCCAATGCGAGATATTCCGTTTTTACAAACTTCACGCCACGAAAGGAATGTGCGAGCCAATCGGTATGATTGTACCGCGAAAAAGCGACCAATTCCACAACGATTTGTACCCTGATACAGCAGGTTCCAAACCCGCTTTATCCGCACAACAATGGATAAGAGGCAAAAACGCCATGCCTCTGCTCATCTCCATGAGAACCGGTAAGCAAAATAATAAACGCGGTGGTAAAAAAAAATTTCATTCCGAAACTTTTCAGGAGAACAAAACGAATTAAACATTACCTCGATCAAACAGACACCGCGCATTCAAAGCAAACCGATCATCGAACCGCCGAAAATCGACAACAACAGAAGAAAATTCGCTTTTCTCTCGAAAGAAACCATCCCCGATTATAGACCGAAAGATCACATAATGATGGAGAAAAGTCGAAAGACTTCTAACAACGAAACGTTCCAAAAGTTGCAACAAAAATTTAACCAGATCGAAATTAACAATCATCAAGACGTTCATTTGATCAAGCAGGTCAATAGTATTGGAGACAATATTCTCACCGAAAATGATGTAAGTATTCTAAATTTCTTATGCAATAACAGGTAAGCGTATTTGGGACTCGTTTACTTGGATTTTTTTCTGATTGTTTGAAACCATCCCTTTTGGTAGTATTCCATTCATTAACCCTTACACAACTTTAAAAATTAATTTCTCGATTGTTATGCTTACTGGGGGTTTGCAAAAAATTATATGACTTCTTTAAAGCTTTAGTAATAACGTTTAGTTGTTTCTTTTAAGTTCAAAATAAATTAAATAAGAAAAAAAAATCGTGAAGGCAATGAACCGCAAAAATTGACTTTTTTACTAAAAAAATCAGAACACGGTCAATTTTTGATATTTAAAGCTAAAATTTTAGGTTTTTGTAGCTGACAGATATTATTTTAAGATAAAATTTAAAATTTAGCGACAAGTAATGTGTTGTATTTGTTTCATTCATTAATTAATTGAGCAATTTATTTATATTCCCTGAAATTCGACAAATTTTTAAAACCTTCTCCTTTTCAATAATAAATAGATATTTGTGTACAGACATCCATGGTTATACACTAATATTTGATCGTCATTTAATCGTCAAATCTTTTGAATACGTCCTACAAAATTTAGCGAAGTGGGGATCGCTTGAGATCCACCCACCACTCTACCCCTTCTCGCGGCAACCCCGGACAGATTCCTGTGGAGTCTGCGGGTTCAATTCATCAGTTTGAGAGATGAATTATAAAAGGCAACTTATATTTTCAGCTACGAAGAGCATATCAGTCGCAAAGCGAAGAAATAAGGAAGCTAAAGAAACAGTTGATGAACAGCGACCATCGGATTAAAGAACTCGAAGATCAAATCAGGAGGTTACTTAAAAAAAAGTAATTTTTTTTAATATCATCAATTTTTATCCTATTTTTATTTAGGATCTTATTTTGTTGTATATTTTTATAAAAATATGTTTTTATATAGTTTATGTTTAAATTAAGTAATTGTTTGCCAAGTTACCATGAAGTATCCTTTTCATAGTAATTTTTTTTATGTATAATTTTAAGTTTATGTGATTATTTAATTTTTACAAAAAATTAGGGTAAGTTTTTAGACGAACGGTGTGCACCGCAATGTTTTCTCCAAGTTGCTGCTCCAGATAAACAAAAAATCCATAAAATAACTTACATTATCGTAGCTCGTATCTCTCACGGACATTACAGAATATGGCGTATTTGAACTATTTGTAAGAATATACTCTTCTACAGCAAAATCTGCCACTTGGGCAGGTCTAAAGGATGCAATTGGTTTTTTTTTTCATTATACACATAATAAAATAAAAATGATCATTTAAAGTTTCAGCAAAAATTTTGGTAAACGTATTTTTTTGACAAGGACCAAAGTTCTGTAACAATTTTAGGTACTGTCTTTTGAACTATACATATCCATCTTTTATTTTAGAAACTACAGCGTTGGAACAAACATTCTGCGACACTCTGTATTTTTACATTAGGTTTACCCAAAAAATGACGCATGTCAATAAATCTGTGACATTTGACATTCGGGTAATAGCATTTCGTTTATGCTGAATATTCTTTTTAAGCAATTAATTGTATTTATAAAGCGTCAAATCTTCTACTGCCTAGCTAATAGCTTTTAAAAATTCCGCTAGCAGCTATCAAAGGCTTGAGATTAAATAATAAATGAGGCACAAATTGGCAATTTTTTTTAAATTCTAAATTCATAATTATATGAATACTTTTTTTAATAAAATACGCCAACCTGATTCGATTTCGCGCGACACGAGCGCCCTTCTAACGGCAATTTAGGTAAACAAATGTATGCCATGTGTCATCTGTCACAACACAACACTAATTACTTATGTGCCGTGCCGCATGATGTCGCTTCGAGCGTTGGCGTATAGATGGTTAGTTTTCCAATAGCTTTGGCTGAGTGAATGCGCATTGTTCCCTCAAAAATCGTAAATTTGAGAGTTCTTTGACCTGCTCTATACAACAAAACCACCTAATTACCTTGAACTTAGAATTTTAGAACGTTTTTTTTTTATCATCTTAATATTGAGCTGAGGCGGCTTACATAGTTGAAAAATTTATATAGAAATTCCAATAAAATAGGGCACAAAGCAGTATTACGTCGTAGCTTTAAAGTTTGTACGGAAAGTGGAAAGAAAAATGTTAAAATGAAAAATAAATCTGATGGATTAGACAGAAATGGAATATTGAGGAGTGACTGATTATTCGAATTCTGTCTCGTCCCATCAGCATTTAATCTCTTTGATGTTATCAATTTTGTAATGTGAAAATTTGATGGTATAAAATATTTTTGCAATATGTAGATTCATTTTCTTGTCAGGATAATTTTATTTTTGACAAAAATACTAAATAAAGCCTGTATAAAATGAACATAAGTATTTTTTTGCCTGTACCTTCAGAATATCCCGTATGTGTAGTTAAAAATACATATTAAACTTTGTATACAAAGTACTGGGCTAAAGAGAAACATGTACTTCCCCTATAAAGTGAGTAACCTTTAAAAAAAGGTTGGGGCCCAGAGAGTATTTGTGATAACTATCAATTAATTAATATTTCAGACCCTCAAAAAAGAATAGAACCTTATAAAATAACAATAAATATTTTTATTTTCAAACAAATAAAAATTTTTCAATTTTTGAGGGGCCTTTATTAGAAAAGAATATTTAGTTCACTGACGACTTACCAATTTGTAGTTTTGGAATCTAATTCGATTAATAATAATAATAATTTATTTAACATGAAATTACAATAAGCGTATAAATGAGCAAAAAACCATTCGAACTATTCTTTGATATGTGTCAAATTTCCAAAAGGTCGCCAAACAACATATTAACAGAGGCCCGTTTAAAAAAATAAAATGTCATGACACTTTTCCGAAGTCAGTGCTGCAGGCTATACAGCCAAATATGTATCATATATTCGATATTTGTATTTACCGTCCTTTTTTGTTTGTAGTACTTTGTTATCCATTCGAATTTTTAACATATTTACTCCAATTAGCTAATCATTAGCTTAGATGTTTTTTTTTTCAGTTGACAACATCCAATACGCTGTAAGTTTTGACATTTTTAAGTTATAATTTAGGCCTTGTCCCTTAAGAAATCAATTCAGCCACCATGTTTGTTGCAAATTATATCCTTAATATTACAATATTAGCCAAAATCATACATTTTCATGCTTTATTTTACTACTATTCAAGGGAGTAATGAAATATTATTAAAATGATATAATACTTTATTGTTTACTTATAATATAAAAAATGTTCTGTTTTATTTACATACTTTACACTTTATGTATATTATAAAAAGTTTTTGGTCCCAATTTTTATTAAAAAAATAGTTGCTTCTAGATATTTAATTGGAGTATCTTTTATTTTGAACAGAATGATAATACTTGGCAGATTTTTCAAGCCATATTTATTTTCACAAAATTATGTTGATAAGTTTATATTTATATTATAATGTTGCACTGTTTCAAAGTCATTTTTTAGTGTGTATCAATGGCACTTAGTTAAAAATCTGTCAAATAACCTATACATCCTTTCATTTAAATATCAAAATGTAAGTTCAAGTAAATTGTTAAGTCAATCTAAAAATAAATACTCCTAACAAGGATATCAATAAAAGAACAGAATATGGTTTAAATGAACTTGCTGGATTACAACCACTTCCTGTACAAGTGTACACACATGTTCTGTATGTCAAAATATCTCCTGGTTGCTTCACATAATTGCAATAGTTACCGAGATCAAGAGATGAACAGAATCTCTTTGCACCAATTCCTCCTAAAAATACATTCAAATTAAGTCACAATCAAAACGGAAATAAAGCTAAAACACAGTCTAAGTGAGTTAAATGAACCAGAAAACATGCAAATACAGAATCTGTTTAGTCTATAATAAATCCAAACATCAAAACTGTGGACACACCTAATAGAACATAAATTTAGTGCATAAATAAGTTCCAAATTATTTAATTTAAATTAAAACAAATACGCCAATTTAAAGTATGTGCATTCACAATGTTAATCAATGAAAACAAAATCTATTTTCAACAAAATAATTAAAACGATGTGCTAAACTCCATTTACAAGTTCATACCATCCAAACTAGTGGACTTAATACAATATTCAGCCCCAAAAACGTTCTCACAACTTAGAGGTTCTAATCCGCCCTTATGGATGAGTCCATCAGCACAATCGATGTTTTTAGCAGATGAACATTGGTAACAATTTATACCAGAAGCTTTAGAGAAGGAATAATTTAAATTAATAAGCAACAGTTTAGTTGTAATTATACATATACAAGGTGATGTAATTTTTAATACTTTTTTTATTAAAATTTATTTCATATAGTGTAAATAAAAATTCTGATTATATTGTGCATCTTTTTTTGTATTATTAAAACATAATCTCTCTAAAATTTTATCACCTTGAATATAATTTGTTATAAATCTTTTGGCAAACCTTCCGGAACAGTTTTTATTTATAGAAAAACTAAGAATTTTCATAGGGCACTGAAGAAATAATACTTTTTTCCAGAACATTTTTTTTATAGTTTGTTTCCCTATAAATTGAGCTGTTACAGAATATTTGCTAAGTTTTGAAATAAATTAATCACTGTTAAATGAATTATTAATGATCACTTATTTATAAATGGTTATTTTTATTACAATTAGCCCAGGCACCAATAGTACTATTAGTATGGTAAATAGTGTGTGTTAATACATTTTAAGTACTTTTTTGGTACCTTCAAATCGGCCAACATGTTTAATACAGTACTTAGCTCCATAAACTTTATCACAGGCTTGTGGCTCAATGTCAATGTCACTATTTAACCATTCATTGCATTGAAAAGGATTGTTGGGATCACTTCCTGAACATTGATAGCAATTTATGGCAAGAGCTAATGAAAAACAAAAAGAAATCGGGTTGTTACAAGGAAAAAAGTTAATGTAACCTAAAATCACCCAGCAATACATATAAATTGTAACGAAAAAATAATAAGATTTTTTTGTTCTTGTAGGTATCTTCATAATGAGGGTGGTCATTTTGACCACAACAATGTCCTTCCTAGCTTAACCTAAATATATGTAGTTAAATAATACAGAATGTTGTACAATTTCATTAAAATCACATTTATATTTATAAAATCGATATGACTTCAACTGATCAAATTCCTTTAAATTTTATTGATATGAAAAAAAGTAAACAAAACATTGATCTTTGATACAAGTACTTACATAGTTCAATAACAACACTAAAAGCAACACAAAACAAAAAATTAGAACACCACATTTTTACTTGCTTTGTTTAGCTGCTCAAATTTCCACTCAAAGTTCTGTATATAAAAATTAAATTAAAGTTTCCGAAGAAACCAAACCGTCATTATTGCATTAAATATTGGCCACACCTGTATGCGTTAGAAACCAAATGATATTGTATGATGTATCATCGTTTTATTGTTGATACTCAGGAACGGACTTAGGAATAACTTAAAATATTTTTCCAATCTCCATTATTGCTCTCTACTCAAGTTATTTATTTTATAAAATTACCGACCCATTCTCTTATAAAAAAATAGGAAATAATAATTTGCAACGAGTTGGCACCAAATAAGAAACCGTTTCGTAAATATAAGAAGTTGGGTGGTCCGTTCCTGATTTAAGGAAACCTGGCTGTAAAGCTGATTGGTGATAAAATTGTCAACTTTCCTTTCTTCTATTTTTATTACCTATACTATTATGGTTATTCTGAACGCTAATTGAAATTTTGAAAGGGAGAAATAAGCCAGTAATACTTGTTTTTCTATTTTAATAATCAATAAACGTATATTTTAATTAAAAGAAATTAATTAAACAAAACACGACTGGTTAATTATTTCGGAATATTAGTTTTAATAAGAAAGAAGAAAACGAAGATAAAGAAGACCACGTGTTGTCGCGGGTTGCCTATCAATTCCTTTTGTAAAGAGTCCATTTTGTGGAAACGTCGAGCGTGTTCAATAATTTTGAATTTTACTCGGAATAAATAGTAAAAAATGGGTCGTATGCATGCACCTGGTAAAGGTATTGCCCAATCGGCATTACCCTATAGAAGAAGTGTTCCCACTTGGCTCAAAGTAACTCCCGAAGAAGTTAAGGAGCACATTTTCAAACTAGGAAAGAAAGGTTTAACCCCATCCCAAATTGGTGTTACCCTAAGGGATTCATACGGAGTAGCACAAGTAAGATTTGTTTCTGGTAACAAAATTTTGCGTATCATGAAATCCATGGGATTGGCTCCTGATCTACCAGAAGATTTGTACTACCTCATCAAAAAGGCCGTAGCTATTCGCAAACATTTAGAAAGGAACCGAAAGGACAAAGACAGCAAATTCCGTTTGATTTTGGTCGAATCACGTATCCACCGTTTGGCCAGGTACTACAAGACGAAATCTGTCCTCGCCCCCAACTGGAAGTACGAATCGAGTACCGCATCTGCTTTGGTTGCTTAATTTGTATTTTTAATTTTTTAAGGAATTCATTAAAAAAATTTAAATTTAGTATTTGCAGTTTTTTTAACATGCGTGTATCCTGTATATGAACCTATTAATTTTTATATATTTAATACAAAAAGGTAAGTACATTGTTTCTAATTGTATTATAATAAACTTCACACATTCTCTTGCGTTTTGTGTTGTGGTCGCATTATATTTTTCTCTTAAACTCTGTAATTGTATCAAATTTTAAACGTTTTTAACCCCCTGATGGGGGCACTAAGTTTCTTTTCAATTTAAAAATGTCTTAAGTTTTATTGTGAATTTACAGAATTAAGTAGAGAAACTTGAACTTGAATAAACATACTTTCCAACAAGGGTAATTAAAACGCCGATTTAAAAAATGCTCTTTATATTAATAAAAGCCATATTTACAAAAACGGAATAAATAGATATTTCATTGTCTTACACATATAATATTTTTTCATATATACACATTATTTTCTAATATACTGAGTGATTTTATGAAGTTGCTCTACGAAAGCCGCCATTATCGCAGTTACCGAAGTTTCTATCAAATTCTGAATATAATGCACAGCCTCTTCTTCGCTTAGATCCAGTCTAAGCTTGTCCTGTACCTTACGAACCGCCTTGTCGGGTTCTAAAGCGATGTCCGGAACACTGGCATCCACCATGAGAGAGAAAAGATTCAGCATCAGATTTGCATGCCTAAAAAGCATTAAATATTGACATTTTGCACACTTGTTTGGAAAATAACTAATTTATTAAATTCAACATCCTAAGACCGATTTCTGCCTTTCAGCTTTGTCAGACATCGATTAGAAAAATTGCTAAACCTGAACTACTCATGAGTTTCTCGGACTACCTGGAAATTCATGACTCACTCAGTTTACGCATTCTGACCGATGTCCGTGTCGACTATTTAATAATGTTTGCCAGTCCTTTTACCTTCTTAAATGAAGAAACGCAGTATAACACGACTTCCTAAACTGTTGGAAATGTTCGGAATTAACTCCCCCCATAGCTTCTACCATCTCTTTGCTTAATTTCATGGGCGGAGGTAAAGGTTTCGGGTCCCTTCCCAGTATATATCCAAAATCTATATGGAATAGTTTACCGTCTTGTGTTAATAATAAATTATCTAAATGCCTATCGCCCACTCCCAAAAGGTACGTTATAACGCAGTAACCAGCACAAGATCTGATGTACGTGTCCATTATATCCGGAGCTATGCCATATGGGCTGTTTTCTTGCGGGTGGTATTTTCTAAAATAATTGTGTATGCTTCCTGTAAAATAAAATTATAATCGTTCATTTCGATGTATTAAGACTGCAAAAATTTTATTGCTTTACTGCATCTCGAACAATAGGGAATAATATTCTACTATACCTTCCGTAGCTACGGCTTCGGCTACAGTAACGGATTCTATGAACTGTACAAATCCGTGTTTTGTACTTGTAGCAAGAACCCTGTAAGGAGTTAATTTCAAATCTAAATTTTCCTTGCTCAACAATTTGTCCATGAGCGTTATCATTTGCAAAATGAGTTGATCCTGTCTCAAGTCGTCTCCCAATTTAAATATAGCCACGTATTCATCGTTCTCTACCTGTGAAAATGTACAAAAAATCATTAATTTTTAATTCGTACAAGTGGATTTTTCTATTTAGATTTTAATAATATTTTCGCTTTACTTTGTTTTATACATATATCATCTCTAGGACCCTTAGTAGTTGTAAAAAAGAGGGTACAAACCCAAAATGACCGCCGTCTAGGTCTCCAGAGGACCGGACTACAAGTTTTACAACAAAACATCATATGTTCGGAATCCCTGATTCCAAGGGGAGTTACGACCACTACGTAAAGGAGATTTTGCACATGGTCCTTCGAGCCTGATATAATACCCTTTTAATTAATTTTCGCATTTTTCCAAAAATGTAGGCACCCATTTACACAAGTTCATAATTACCATTCGATAATAAAAAACCACAGTACGTCTCCAGAGCCCTCTGCAGCGACCGCTTGCCATACAGAGACCCACTTCTTGGAAATCTGGTATCTCAACGGCGGCTGTTTCGTGTTCGTACCCGCTTTTATCTTCAAATACCTGATTCCAAAGGTAATTACGACCACTACAGGTAAGGAGGATTTTGCGCATGGTCCTTCTAGCCTGATTTTTCTATTTAGATTTTACTTATATTTTTGCTTTACTTTGTTTTATACACATATCATCTCTAGGACCCTCAGTAGAAAAGAGGGTACAAACCCAAAATGACCGCCGTCTAGATTTAGTAAGGAGGATTTTGCGCATGGTCCTTCGAGCCTGATATAATACCATTTTAATTAATTTTCACATTTTTTCAAAAATAGAGGCTCATTTACCGTTCGATAAGAAAAACTACAGTACGTACCGTTTTGAAATAAAGTTTAGACGGCATAAGTGCCGATTTAAACAAACTAGCCTTCTCTGGAATAATCCCGTTGATCATAATCTCGGGATCCAACGGGAAAGGAATGGCTTCGAATTTTGAAAAATTGAATTTAAAACTATCCGAATCTGCGAGGAGTTGTTGAAGCTTTTCGGCTTTTTTCTTTCGATTTCCGTTCTCTCTAGAAACGGTTTTCATAAGTTTGACAAGTTTGTCGATGAATTTTTGCTGTTTCGTCAGAATGTGTCGCTTCTTTTGCATCGAATCCGATCCTCTCGCTAACGTTTGCGAAAAGGTTTTCATCACGGTTAGGTACATATTCCTGACGGCTTCCTAAAATGAAATTGGAATAAAAAATTGTTTTTTTTTTAATTCATCTTCAATAATTACATCGCTGACGTCCTGCCTTAAATTCGTGTCTTGATCTTCACATTCCAACAGCAAATACCAATAAAAATAATTGGCCAGACTGAAATTCTTGCAAGTTCTGTGAATCAAAAACGAGGCCAAATCTTGAATCTCCTCCTCCTCGTACATGTGGCTGCGAAGGGTGTCAGTATTACCGCTGTCGGTTATGGGATTCTGTAAAAGGTTCTCCGGTAGGCCACTCGGTTTCTGATCCGGATTTTCTATCACGCTATTGACGTTCGACGCTGCTATTTGATCAGCTTGGTTGTAGCTAGAGGACCTATAAAAAAAATACAAATTTAATATAAAAAAATCACAAAATTCCAAAAATTTACCTCTGTATGGATGGTTCGTTAGTGAGAGTACTGTTGCTCTCTTTGCTGTCCTTTTTCTCAAGTTGTGCCTCTTTTTCCTCAATCGGAAAGTATGGATCACGACCCGGCGATATCCGTGTATAACCTTCTTGAATTGTTTTGAAATTTTCATATTTCAAAGCTTGCACTAACTGCAGTAAATACAGTAAAATCTCGTCATCCGGAGCCTGTTGGAGTCTAGAAATCGCGTATCTTCTCACGGCTGGATGAGCGAAATTCGAACTCAACAATTCTAAAGCATCTTCGACGTCCATCGCCGCCCAAATTTCCATCATGTGCAACGCCTGTCTCACTTCATTGTGTTGATTCCAATTCACGCATTTTAAGAATTTAGCCAATGCCTAAAAATCAGTAAGGTCTATAACCTAAGCCCTAACAATATCAAAAATAGCTAAATTAAATGTTTGACATTGACAAGAAGTGAAATGAAACATTGGCAGTTTGACAGAAGTGAAATAACACATTGACAGTTTTACAGAAGTGAAATAAAACATTGACAGTTTCATAGAACTGAAATAAAACATTGAAAGTTTGACAGAAGTGAAATAAAACATTGACAGTTTCATAGAACTGAAATAAAACATTGAAAGTTTGACAGAAGTGAAATAAAACGTTGACAGTTTGGCAGAAGTCAAATAAAACATTCACAATTTGACCGAACTAAAATAAAATATTGATAGAAGTGGAATAAAACTTTGACCGTTTGACAGAAGTGAAATAAAACATTGACAGTTTCATAAAACTGGAATAAAACATTGACAGTTTGATAAAACTAAAATAAAATATTGGGAGAAGTGGAATAAAACTTTGACAGTTTGAAATAAGTGAATAAAACATTGACACAGTTTGACAGAAGTTAAATAAAACATTGACAGTTTGACAGAAGTGAAATAAAACATTGACAGTTCCATAAAACTGGAATAAAACATTTACAGTTTGATAAAATAAAATATTGGGAAGTGGAATAAAACTTTAGACAGTTTGAAAGTAGTGAATAAAACATTGACAGTTTGACAGAAGTGAAATAAAACATTGGTATTTACCTTTTTCTGCGTGCTCAAGTAGAATCGATATTTCCAAACGTGATCTTGTTCTTCGTTGGATAGATTTTTGGTAGGTGGATAGGAGACAATAGTGTGGAGTATATCTCGCATGGTAGCGTTCGGTTTGGCATCTTTATCACAATGGCCGCTTCGCAAAGATCTGGCGAGCTTGTGATGTTTGCTTTCGACAAGGTTTTCCTACAAAAATAAATCAAAGATACTTATAAGCAACCCTTAGAAGTATTTTATCAAATGGAACAGAAATTAAATGAAAATTTATAAATAATTAAATTAATGTCTTCGAAACAACACCCTGTATATTAGAATTTGCAAAATTCATTTACGCTATAAGACATTTTTAACAATGAACGGTAATTTTTATTTGAAAAGGTAAAATTTCCTGTTTAACAATAAAATAATAACTTTGTAAAAACCGTCACACCTTTTGCTTCACAATTTTGGTCACAAAATAAATACTGGCACAAATAATAAAAACACATTGTTGCAAATCTGCAAATTAACTCAGACGAGCATGAAAACTAATACAAATCGATAGAATTTCTCAACCATAAGTCCGCTACTCTGTAATAGGCTTAGAAAAATGATGTGTTGCGAAAAAAAAAACAGGTGAAACATAATACAGGCGCAAACGTGTCCCAGTTAATTCAATTGGTTCAGATTACAGTTAGGTAACTTTTATTAATATTTTTATCTTTTTGCTTGAAGGAAAAATGGGAATCATTTGATTGAGATAGTCCCCAAAACAATAAAATTGGGAAATTTACGTGTAGAGACATCTGAAGTCAAAAAAAGGTTTTTTTTTGTAATGGGGGAGTGCGTCAATATAAAAATAATATTTTCCTATATAACTTGATTTTCTGTATTCCGTTTTCTAATACTGCTACTTATTTTTCAGTAAAATTGAATCTTTTGAAAAAATTTCGGGTTTTTCTAATAAAAAAAATACTCACTACATTAATACTAAGAATATCAGCTAGTTTCTGCTTTTGTAGACAATTGGTGTAATCTTGTTCACTAACCAATTGAGTTAAAACTCTAATTTGGTCTTTTAAACACTGATTTTCAATGCGTACAATATCGATATCTAACAATTTGTTGTTTTTCAAACATGGTCTGCACTGCCAGTAGTCTTTTTCGACGTCAAAAATACGTGCGGCGTTTTCGAAACACTTCGTATGCAAATACCTCGAACACTTGCTACATTTAATAGCACTAGTTTTGATAATGTTATCGCACAGCTGACATTTAGGCAGAGAGATCGGTTCACTCAGTTTCTTTTCTTGATTTATTTTCTTACTTACAATTTGTCCCCAAAAAGTCATTATTAAAAGGTGTCATAATTGTCTTATTTTGAGGTATTGGCATTGCTTTCCTTGATATTTATTTAATTACATATCTTATCTTGAAATTATTCATTCTTATCTGACGATTTTTTTTAGAAAAGATTTAAGCTTAATTCATAGTCACCGACTGTGGCGTAACCAGGAATTTTTTTCGGAGGGGGCTTACAATTATCAATCCTTTCCTGAAGAATATCCCAATTGTTTGTATTGGATCCATAAAATTGGTTTCAGATTTAGAAAATTCAACGATAGAAAAATGTTTAATTAGTTTTTTTCATCAGTCAATAATATTAGTAAGATTAAATTAGAAATTTAAACAAAAAATTGTAATAAATTGATTTGTAAAGTTTAAAATCTTTATTAATTAAATAGGCTAGAAAAATTCTTATGTTACATCCTTAATATCACGAAATGACTTATTTTTGCTTACTATGATTGGTCGCAACTAAATAAAACTATTAAAGCAAGAAACGTGACACTCAATTTAGAATTTGTAACTCGGATAAGATATGACATCATTTAATAGGTTTTTATCATTGCAAGGTTCCGTCGTTTTGTTTTTTATGATTGTTTATAAATTAAACAAGAACAATAACGTGCAATTTGAATGTTAAAACATTAACGTATGTTTGTAAATATTGAAATATTATTAAGTAATATTTTGTGCAATAAAATTTCTTAAAATTGCAAGTGAGTATTTGCAATTTTTTTTAAGCAGTAAAATATACAAACTTGAAAATATCCTACAATATTATCCAAAAAAATTCGTAGAACTTTGAATATTTTTGTATGAAACTTTAACAGAATTTCATCAACAAGTAGAAGAAAGTGTGAAGGAGACAGGAACAAAATTAAGAGAAGAACAAAAATAAGATGAGAATAAAGCAGAAGAGAGAATCAAGGAAATAGATAATTTGAAAAGAAGAATAAAACAAACAGGAAATAAGGTGCAGGTGGCAATAGAAGAAAATTTATCTAGGGGGGATAGGCAAACCATGGGTGTTAAATTTGATGGGAATTTAAATAGAAATAAAATTAAATGAAATGATCATAGATCGAAGATTAAATTAAAAAAATATTTTTGGATATTGGAAGAATAAAAGAAGAAATAAAAATGAATTTGGAAATAGCAGAGGAAGAGAATTTAATATACGAAAAGAAATCAAAGAAAAATAAAAGATTTTAGTGGGAAAAATAGAAATTAACATTTGATTTTATTATTTCTGTTTAAGATAAAAATAAATTAAGAAAACAAATTTTGGGAATGTTGGTATGGTGTAAAAAATGGGACAAAATTATGGGAAGTGTATTTTAAAACGAATTAAAAAAATTATGTAAAAAAGAACTTAAAAAAAGGTGATGGTTGTTATGAGATGTTTGTTGATGTTTATGTAGAAGAGGAGATGATTTTTTGAAAAATGTCAGAGGTGAAGTTAAAATAAAGAATATTTCAAATTTGCTTTATTTTATTTGGAGTTTAAGTACGGAATTGAAGAAATTTATTTTCAAAATATATAGGACTGTTTAATTAAAAACCTGAAATAACTATAAGCATCTTACCTTTAAAATTTCTTGATCGGGCACTGTTACCAACTCTGCTTGTGACCTAACGGAAACAATTTCCTCACCATTCTGTTCAAAATATACGATATGATGGGGTATATTATCAATAGCGATGGTAGGAAATTCAATCATTAAATACAAATATTCGGAAAACCTTTTTTCTTTTTCATTTATCATCTCTAATTCTCTGAAAGTTAATCTGTCTAACCAATCGACCTACAATTAATTATTTAAATATAAATCTAGCGAAAACAATTATTTATGTAACAACCTTAGTAATATATCCATTTCTGTGTTTTTTAGCTAATTTTGCCAGCCTTTGCATTTGTTCTTTACCATTTTTTGTTTTTCCTGGCGTAAGTGTTGGAAAATTCCCGTCAGCCTCTCTGTTTGGCCATACTCGCAAATCCAACATGCCCTTGATAAAAAATACAGTTAATGGTGGAAAATTTGCTGGTTTAAAAAAAAACAGGATGTTTCGACCTTTACATAGGATGACCACATAAAGATCAAAATGTCAACATTTTAATGTAAATCTAAATTTCAATAAAATTATAAACTGGATCAACATGTTTGAGCTACGATGTTTGTTTACCTGTCTAAACAATCCATGTTTACTGAAAAGAGAAATTGTTGTGCCACCAACAGGGCCAAGCCTGTTTGGTCCAAAGCAATCATAGATGGTTAATGCAAGTTGGGCAGTTCTGGGTAAATCATTAAACTGGACTGGCAATGTTAACCATTCATTCCAACTTAAAGAGAGATGTTTTTTATAGTTAATTTTATATAAAATATAAGTCAACATTGCAGAGTTAAAATTCACAAACATAAATGTTTTATAGTAAATTAAAAATTCTTTATAATTGTTTTGAAAAATATTTACTTACTTCCATCTTTGTGTGAAGGCCTTATATGAAGTTGTAACTGGCAAAGTTAGAGCCTGATTGTTATCAAATATTTGGCAAACTACAACTAAATCAGCACACCCATCTTGATATAGCCCTGAGTATTTTAACATAGGATCTTCCAGTATTTTAGTATATTCTGGCTTCTGCCTTTTTCCTTCCAATGTACCACTAATAAATCAAAAAAGGAAAATGAGTCGTCATTTCTAACACAATTCTTTATTTTGCTATAAACGTAAATAACGCAAAAATCTTACATTTTAATTTGGATTTTGTCAGAAATCGATGAACTGTATACATAATAAAACTTATCATTTAATTCCTCCATACTTATTTATTTTGAAAGAGTAAAATTTGACAAAAATGTCATTATTTTGACAGAACGAAAACTATAAAAACAAAAACGAGTGAACAGTATGCTTAAAAGGTAGAAGGCCATTTTCTCCTCCAGGCCTACCAAAACTTAGATAAGAAAATTTATTTTAATTTTAACAAAATTCACGCGCGAAAATTGAAAGTTCGCAGAAAAATAAAAGACCAAAGTATAGAAAATGATTTTTACTTGTAAAAGGACATTCCACTACTAGCCCTATACTTGTAAGAAAATACGCTAACAATTGTTAATTTATTTCAATTTATCATTAGAACCTGAATCAAAAAGTTTATTAATTTCTTCATTTTTTAAATTTTCAATGACCTTAGCAGTCCATTTACTAGTTGTGTCTGGCAGGTCTACTACAAATTTGAAAGTGACTAAAACGCCTTTATTCCAACTTTCTTTGGCAATTGAAGACACTACATTTCTTTCTGGCAGTTTTGGTATCTCAACTGGTAGCTGGGAAGTCGCTTTTTGAATGTATGGGCTGGCCGTCTCTTTCAATTTATGGTAAATTTTTTCAGATTCGTTGCTACCTTTCCATAAACCTTCCTCCTTAACATAATATACGGCTGTTGAAGCCAAACCAACTTTAACTGCAAATCTGAAATCGATATTTGTTTAAATGAAAATATTATGTAAGAAATATAAAATTGTTATACATGCCACAATGGTAGTAATAGGGATTATTTAAATATTTAAGATAAAACATTGTTAAGAGCCACTAAACGTCATTAAAAAATAAATTGACATAATTTTGAAACCTACTTGATCATTTTTTTTATTAAAATTATATTTCAATTAATTCATTTCAAAGCAACACTCAGACTTCAATGTTTGTCATCATAACCTGTCAAATTCTTCTTTTTATTTTAAGTTGTCAGATCTAGCGTTGCCTGTATAAAGGTACCTTTACAGACATTGCTTTTTTAATTTTATAATATTTGATACAGTTTTGTGTAAGCCTTATTTGAATCGGAAAATAATCCTGTTTTTTTATGTAATTTGAAATTTTATCAATCTAAGGGACATAAATTGTAATTTGTTGTTCCACGTTATAAAAGATTAGTCGAAAAGAGAAGAAACGCCATCTTGTATGGTAGTTTTATTATTTTTACGTTGGTCATAGAATAGATGTAGGTAAACTATGGCGGACGAAAAAGATGTGGTCGAAAAAACTATTGCAGAGGACTTGGTGGTCACCAAGTATAAAATGGCCGGAGAAATCGTTAATAGTGAGTTAAAGTCCATGAGCTATCATATTTACAAATTTTTTAGACGTCACAATAATTTTTAAGTTACTTTAAACGAATTTATCATGTGAAGCCATATGGAGCTTGGTTCCCGGTACTGAAAACCACATGGGTCAAATATGTTCAAATGATAGTAAACAAGTTAAATTGTAAACTGTTTGAGTTTTCTTGATTTTATTTACAAGTAACTAACTTTAAATATACTTTTATCACATTATAACAACCTATTTATTTTGTTCATTTAACGTTCTTTGTTTAGAAAATTATGTCTATAAAAAACATATTTTAGGAGTACTAAAACAAGTTATTGATAAGTGTGTACCCGGTGCTTCGATTCGGGAGATCTGTGAGTATGGTGACCAGCTTGTAACAGATGAAACTAGCAAAGTTTTTAAAAAAGAAAAGGAACTTAAGAAGGGTGTTGCTTTTCCCACCTGCGTCTCCGTAAACAACTGTATATGCCACTTTTCACCTGTTCCTAGTGAATCTGACTACATTCTTAAAAATGAGGATGTTGCTAAAATGTAAGTTACTACTTTGTATACCCAGAAATTGGCATTTATATGTAATTCTGTACAAAAATTTCAACCTACTCTATGTGATGATTGTCAAATCCAATTGATCCTGCTGACTTGTTTGAAGACAAATATTTATCTGAGTTACTATTTAAAAAGTCTCTTATAATCAATTTTTTGAACTTTTAATGAAAGAGTTTTAATTTTCAGCGATTTGGGTGCCCAAATAGATGGCTTTATTGCAGTAGTAGCTCACACAATAGTTGTAGGTGGTACCAGTGAAAACAAAGTTACTGGAAGAAAAGCAGACGTTATCCTAGCTGCCCATTACGCCTCACAGGCAGCTTTAAGGCTTCTGAAGCCTGGAAATGACACCTATACCATTACGGATGCTGTTCAGAAGGTGGCAGATTCATTTAAATGTAAACCCGTTGAAGGTAAACTATTTAAAATGTGTTGTTAGTGTCTAAATGTGAAAAGAAGCATTTTAATGATGATCATTTCTAAAATATTCCAATTGATCCTGCTGATTTAATAATGAGAGAATATCAAATCTGATAAATAAGTTACCAGATATATTTTGTTATAGATATTGATTTATTTTTTGAAATATTCGTGTCATTGTAGGTATGTTGAGTCACCAACTCAAACAATTTAAAATTGACGGTGAGAAAACCATCATTCAAAATCCTAATGATGCACAAAAAAAGGAGCATGAAAAATTCGAGTTGGATAAACATGAAGTGTATGCTATGGACGTCCTGGTCAGCACAGGTGAAGGTGTAGGCAAGGAAACTGATACTAGAGTGTCTATTTACAAGAAAACCGGTAAGATTCTCCCTTTTCTTCACTTTTTCTTTTTTTTATAAATTAATTTATATGATGATTCTTAAATCCAATTGATCCTACTGATAGTGCTGAAGTGAATTTTTATCTGATTTATTTTTTACTTATTTTAGTTTTAATTTTTATTTCTTTGATAAATCTATACAATTATTTTTTTTTTTCACAGATGAAATCTATCAACTGAAGTTGAAGGCGTCTAGAATGTTTTACACCGAAGTTAGGACAAAATATGGAAATATGCCTTTCAATTTAAGGAATTTCCAAGACGAAACTAAAGCCAAAATGGGAGTAGTGGAGTGCGTTAAGAATAAGTTGATAGAACCTTTCCAAGTTTTATACGAAAAACCAGGTAGGGAATTAATTATAACTTAAAATTATTATTTTTTTAAAATTTATCTTATAATTACAGGTGAAATCGTTGCCCACTACAAATTCACTGTTCTCCTCATGCCCAACGGTCCCCATAAAATCACTGGACTACCAGTCGACACTGATCTGTACCAATCAGAATATTCCATCACCAGTCCCGAATTGAAGTCCATCCTTAACAGTTCTGCCAACCCAAAAGCGGCCAAAAAGAAAAAAAAGAAATCTGAGAGTTCTTCTGATCCCCAACCGATGGAAGTAGAAGCAGCTGCTTAAATAGATGACATAAAATAAATGAATATCGGATTTTTATAAATGCTTTTTCATTTCACTCTTTATCACCGCTGTTTTTACTCCGCAGAAACCAAAGGCATATTTTGGTTCAGTGTCATCTGTCAGTTGTCAGAACAAGCTGTCATTTGCCAGCCAGTTGTCATTTGTCTGAAATTTCTAATTCCATTTTAAGTGGATTGGAAAAGAATGGGCCTTTGGTTTCTGTAGATAAAATTGATATTTTCTACATATTTGTAAGTATTAATATTTACAAATTTCTTTTTACTCATGACTCGGACATGTGGAATAAAATTTGCACAAAAACTTGGCATTTTTTTCTAAAGGAAAATTGTCACAATCTTAGTATTATTTTCAACAGGTATTGAGGAGTTAAGAAAGTGAAATATCGATTCTCGTTTTGAAAAAACTTATTTTTGTGTAAATTGTTGTAAATTTGGTACAAATTTTTGAATTTTTTACTACATTTCCTTATCTAAGTCTAAAAATAATCACGATTTTTTTTATTAATAATACATTTCTTTTAACACTTGACTAGGTGAAAATTTAATTTTTTTTTATTAATAGATGATTAAAAATGTTAAGATGTATGACACTGTACTAAATTTTAGAATGCTGTAAAAAGCGAATGATAAATAAATGATTGGTATTTTGATTATTTTTTTTATATCCAGCAGTAGAGTATTTTCTATCTCAATAGCATTGTAGGACACGCCCCCTTTTCAAGATGGCCACTCCACGACGGCGTCACGCTGCTCGCCATTTTTTATCCAAATTGCAGCGACAAATTACAGGTCTTTATAAAAATCCATGAGGATTAAATCTGGCGATCTTGCCGGACCAGGGTTGCATTATTGAGACAAGTACACTTATCTACTGCTTTTGTATGCACGTGAACCACATATTTAACGGGAAATCGTGTTTCCTTAGCTTTTCAATGGCAATCTCTCAGCTTTTTCTATTTTTTTCAAAAAATATACAGGGCGATTGATAGACGATATTTCACGGGGAGATGATTGGGACATTTTAAAGATAAAATCGTCATATGAACGTAGTGGCATTCAATTATGAAACACTCTGTATGCAGTTTTGATTTTTTGTGTTTCTAGTTATATGGGGTGGCGCAAATTTAATTGAACACTAGTGGGATTTCGGAAACCGTTATAGATACAAAGTTGGTTAAATGGGAAAAAAGATGCGTATTTTCAAAACAAATTGATTGGTTTTTTGAAAATTAAAATATCAGGTCCGGTTTCTGAGATATTTGAGGAAAACCAAAGTTGACGATTTTCGTTTTGTTTAATTAACACCTTAATTTTTTATTGAAGGACGAATACAACTTAACATAGCGTATCCACTTTTTAAAACAACGTTTCGTCTTTGAAGGGCTACCCTCAACTATTTTTTTAAATACGGCCCTGCATTTTTTATTTCATTTTTGAAATCCCCGCTTTTTTCTCTCCAACCATAGGATACGTATTTTTTTTAGTAGGTTTTTACAATGAACTGCAGTTTAGGAATTTTTCTAAGTACAGTCCTGTTCAGTTTTACCCTGAATGTTTTTTAAACTTTAACTTTTGAGCATATTTTGGATGGAAATTAAAATAATTCACAATGACTGTCTTAGCCGCCATTTTTTGACCAAACTATTAATTTAATTCGATGTTCCAATAAAATGACTTCAAAATTTAAAATCATAAATTAAAGTATTTTGATGTATTCTGATTAAACCACATTGTAGATAAAGGTTTAACTTAGGTCAAGTTAATGTTTATTTTTTCAGAATCGAGGATTGTTAATGTCACTTTTAAGGTTAAAAAAATTTGATGATTTTAAAGCTGTGGTTTTCATAGAAAATAGTAAATTTAATTTAAAATAGTAAGTAGTTAGACCTTTATCTTTAATTTGTCTGAAAATTATATTTTAAATCCCATTACATTAGGAAATCAGTCGATTTAACTTTTGGTCTTCAGCATAGGATTTTATACACAGGGAGACCGCGCCCTTAATACTTTCTATTTCTTTTATAATTCAATAGTTGAAGTTTAAATAAATTTTATTTATTTTCTGATTGTAGTTATTTAAGAAAATTGAATTCAGATATTTAATAGAAATTAAGTATACTTAGAGAAGCTCAAATTATACTCAATTTTTTAATTCAAAAAGATTTATAAATATTTTCAGTGACAATGGAACAGGACCGTACTTAGCAAAATTCCTAAAGTAATAATAATAATAAACGATATTAAGTGTTCTACATGGTTGGATAGAGAAAAAAATGGGGATTTCAAAAATGAAATAAAACGTACAGGTCCGTATTTGAAAAAATAGTTGAGGGCACTTCAAAGACGAAACGTTGTTTTAAAAAATTGGATACGCTATGTTAAGCGATATTTAACATTCAATAAAAAAGCTTTATAAACTTTTTTTGCTATCTTAAAAAAATAGGGTGTTAATTAAATAAAACGAAAATAGTCAATTTTGGTTTTCCCCAAATATCTCAGAAACCGGACCTGCTATTTTAATTTTGAAAGAACCAATAAATTCGTCTCGAAAATACACATCTTTTTCCCCATTTAATCAACTTTGTATCTATAACGGTTTAATTAAATTTGCGCCACCCTGTATAAAAACAAATAATATCGGGGACGTGTGAGGCTAGAAATTACTTTTATACACTATTAAATAAAACATGTAAGTATTATGAAATATAAAATGTATTTTACAAAGTTAAATTTATACAACTTACATGAACGGGGTTATACAATGAAGATGTATGAGAAATAATTGAGTATATTAATCTTCATACATCCTTTGACTCCAGTTCTTAACGCAAATTAAAAGAAATTACTACAACTACAAAATAAAAATTGCATAGTTAAATTTTTAAAAATATTTACAGAAAACAGAAAAACGAGTTGCAAAGAATTGTTTTGGTCAAAATGATATAAAACATGCATAAGTCGAAATATTCAAAACGTTTATTTAAATCACAACATCTATATCAGGGACGGGCAACTGCAAAATAAATGAAATATACATGTTGGAATGCGGAGTAGTAAAGTTGCGCGCGACATATGACGCAATAAATGTATTTATTATGTGGTTATGTGTCAATTATCGTTATAAGAAAATTGAAATTGACCCCGATATGAAGAAAAAAGTTGCCCAACCCTGATCTATATAGTAATTTTATGTATAAAGGGAAAAAAGTATGTAAGATAATTAAATACATAATGATGATCCATCCCGTAGTTAATTTTTAAGACAAAACTAAAAAATAAATAAATACATTTAACTACTATAAGATCAGTCCTTTTTGTCAGTTATAATATACAATTTGTTATAAACTCTCTCAAATCACATTGCTAAACAATTAAAATGTTTAGAAGATTTAAAATTATTGGACCAAATTAATAACTTTATATACTTTCGAATTCAGTCATTATTTTGCTTTGTACGGACTAGAATTTCGATATAATTTATTAAAAAGTTTTTCCTATCGTGTTATATGGTTTAATACGAAAACATATTAAAAAAAAATATTTAAAACTCTTATACGATGTTTTCTTACAAAGAACATTAGTTGATCCCATTTTTTTTACACGATAGTCACAAAAAACGTAACCAATTTCTTTTGAGCAGGTAAAAATTACTCAATACTAGTAGGAATTGCCTTACTATGGCTTGGGAAAATTTCCGATCTCAATAGCATTGTAGGCCACGCCCCTTTTTCAAGATGGCCGCGCGTCAGACTGGTCGCCATTTTTTGTTCAAATTGCAGCGCCATCTATCTGAGTGTCGGAACCTGTAATCTGCGTAGAAATCTCTGTGTCTGTAATCTAAGTAGCGCCAGCTGTCAATGCCAACTCAACAGGGTTACCAACTCAGATGGCGCTGCAATTTGGATAAAAAATGGCGACCAGTGTGACGCGCGGCCATCTTGAAAAAGGGGCGAGGCCTACAATGCTATTGAGATCGGAAATTTTCCCAGGCCAGCCTAGTAAGGCAATTCCTACTAATACCTTTTAGCATCTTTCTCCTATCGATAAATCATCAGATCGAGATTTAAATTTCCTGAAGAAACAATAAAAGTAGGAAGCTTTTTATTGCTACCTGTGGACAGAAAAGTTTCGCAATTTGGAGTTTTTAAAATTAACGAAACTCGACTAATATATTTTATAATTTATCCATCAGCTTTTGTGCCGTTCAATAGCTTATTTCGACCGTTCAATAGCCGATTTGGACTGTTCAAAAGCTGATTTAAGCAAAAAATTATCGGCCATCTTATACTGAAAGAATTCAGTTCTATACTATATCCAACACTTCTAGTACACAGGGTCGTATTAAGGGTTTTAACTGCCTAACTAACTAGTTCATATAAAAGAAAATCCTATTTAACAGTGAATCCTTAAGGAGTCTGGCCACCTCTTGGCCGCTCGGAAAATGGGTTTTTTTTTTCTAAATTCATAAACTCTGAAGTGTAAATGATTTTTATTTAATTTTTTTTACACAATGTAGATCATAGTTTGACGAATGTCTGACATATTTTTTAATGAAAAATATTAAAAAATGGCTGCGCTGTAATACATTTCCCCGCACGAGGCGAGGGCGAAAAAAAAATATGAGCTTAATTTTGGATAGTGTAGTTATTATATGATTTTTGCGATTACTTGATTATTTACTGACGTTTTTTGTCGTAAAATTTAGATGAAAAATGAACTTTTTTTTTCTGCTCACCACAATCTTTCAAATAGTCGAAAAACAAAAAATCGCTACGTTTTTAATATTTTTCATTAAAAAATATGTCAGACATTCGTCAACCTATGATCTACATTGTGTAAAAAAAATTAAATAAAAATCATTTACACTTCAGAGTTTATGAATTTAGAAAAAAAACCCATTTTCCGAGCGGCCAAGGTTACCAGACAGAAAAGTGAGTTTTTTAGGATATAAATGGACCTAGAATCTACAAAAAAAATTCAAAAAAATTAAAATTTGATTTACGCAGAGTGAATTTTGTATAAGAAACGATTGGCAACATCAAAATTACCGAAAAAAAATGTTTGGGCCATTCTTAAGGTAAAAAGTGAGTTTTGTAGGATATAAATGGACCTAGAATCTACAAAAAAAATTCAAAAAAATTAAAATTTGATTTACGCAGAGTGAATTTTGTATAAGAAACGATTGGCAACAGCAAAATTACCGAAAAAAAATGTTTGGGCCATTCTTAAGGTAAAAAGTGAGTTTTGCCGGATATAAATTGACCTAGACTCTACAAAAAAAATTTCAATTGTCCCTACTGCCCCCCCACCCCTTGGTGCCGCCATTGTTGGTGATTGTAAAAATGTCAACTATTCTTTAGTATGAAATCTAGCAAATAGTTTCTGTACTTTTTATTCAACTCGTTTAAACCTCGATCGAACTCGTTCCTAAGCCGGATTATTTATCGTTAATACGATCCACGCTACCGATAATAAACTGATCCAGAAAATATTATTTTACCAACAAAAATCCGTGAACGTTCGCTATAAACTTGTCGAAATTATCGCGAAACTTCAACTTGGGCAACCGTTCGCAAGACACGTCCACGTTTAGTACCAAATTGTTAAAAGCCGCCGCCAATCTTTCGGCCGTCAACGGATCCGATTGCATCTGTATCAAACTTTGCACCAACATTTTGTAATCCTCCTGAAAGCAACACATCAAAGCGTAAATACAAGTACTAGCCGAGCCAGTTAGATCGGTGTTTATCTGATGGGATAACGTTAAATCGATGACGATCTTCAAAAACGGTCGGATCGCTTGTCCGAACGGAGTTTCCGTCTTGTTTTTCCGGAATACGTAAGTGGCCATTCCTTGAATGAAATCCAGACAAGCTTGAACGATATCAGATCCGAAATTCGTTAATCCCAACTCGATCGACCGCAACAGAGAAATTTGTAAATCCATTGGGAGATTACAGATTTTTAACGGGTAAATATCGTTGATAAGTACCAACAGTCTGTAATACTGACCGCAAAGACTGGGATATTTGAGTAAATCCATCGTCATTAAAGGCATTATGAAATTGAGTCCGAACAGAGAGACGTCAGATGCCGCCACAGTAATTTCTTCCTCGCTGGTAGGACAAAAATCGAAACAGTCTTTAGAAAGAATGAAAGTTAAGAGATCTAGAATCAAAGCTAAATCCTGAAAGCTGCTCTCTTCCGCGAAAGTTTCGTTCGTCAAACGTCCTTGATTGCACTTGGCATATGCTTGTATCGTAGCCAAAGTGCACTCGTACAATCTCTTACTATCTAAAGGCGATAAATAACATAACATATACTTGGCGCACTGTCCGTATAGTTCCAAAATTAGCTGCACTATAACCTGATAATTGTTATAAACGGCTATAAAAACCGGTAGTTCACTCAAAATGGGGGCTAAAAAGTGGAAGAGAGTGGTCGAACTGGGCATAGCTGCACCCTTGGCTATACCTATAAACGATTCTAATAAATCGATAACGATTTTTTGTACTTTTTCTTGATGACAGATTCTAGTAAAATTTTCTTGTCCCAAAACGGCTTTGAATCTCTGTTGTAGCGGCGTCAGAATTAGTTCGTAGTATTCGTTCATGGAAGCTTGATTTTCGTATTGGCTATTTCTAGTGTACAAAGCCATTCCTGCCAAAACCAAACCCTTGCAGAGACCTCTGATGATATTTGGTGGTAAGGATCCTGGTTGTATGTCTCCAAATAATTTTATAAGGTTTTGCATACTCTGGGTTTTTACGATGTGAGATGCCGATCTGAAAAAGTTATCGAATCATTTTTTTCTCTCTCACAAAAATCGTATTTTTTTCACTTACTTCTGTTTTACGCAGACGATATCGCAGAAAAGCTCAACGGTGTCCCTCAACAAAATAGGTTCCGATTGAAAATGACACAAATTGGACTGAATCTTCGATAAAACATAACTCACAATCAACTTCGAACCATCTGTCTCTTTGCCTAGACATCCTATTAACGTAGGACTTATCTGTAATAAAAGTATAACGAAAAAAAATTATTGGAAGGTAAAAACAGAAATAAAACATCATAAAACTCCAACAGTAACAGTATTTTTATTTCTATTTTAACCCAGTGCATCTCAACAAAATATTTCTACCTTTTGTCTTCGTCATTGAATTAAATTCTTAACTCGTTTGCTTACTTTGTATTTTTCCCTTAAGGGGATACGAAGAAGAGAGTGACATCTTGACCAGAAACGGTCAAAAAACTTTATACAAGACAACTGTTTAATTTTCAATCACAAAAAATTAAACATAATTCAATTTCATCTCATTTTAGTAACCAAATATTCAAATTGGCAACATTGACAACGCCGCAAGTTTAAATCTGCAATATTAAACATATCATATTACAAAATTCAAACTTCTGTTTCCAAGCGAACAAGAAGGAAACAAGATATCTCCGTTTCCAAATAAAGCGCCATTACGACATCCAAAATGTGCACGTGGCAAATTAACCAAATATATCACTAAAAATATTTCATCTAGCGGGTACGAATGAGACGGCATTATACAAGAGTGAGATTCAAAACGAACGGCTCGCTCAACTTAAAAAACTCCTTTCTAGACTCCATGCCAAACATCACGAAGCCCTGTTTGGCCTAGAGGGGCAGCGTCATGCTAAGACATGCAATTTTGAACATATTTTAATCAGTACGATTTTCGCTGCGCATCAAGCAAGTCAACTCCATTGTCTCAGCACAATGTATTTCGTAAATTAATTACATGGTAATACTTTGGCCGCGAATCAAGCCAGATTACTCAAATTACTTTTCATCTCCACTGTCCAAGTACAGTACACAATTGATCGTTCAAATCATTAGCACTACGATGAATTATTATCCATCGTAAAATGTCTTTTTTATAAAAGATAAAATTATGAGTGATCTCTGGGTGACTGCATAAATTATTTGTGTAACAATGTAGTGTTTCTATTTGGTACGTTTGCTTATTTCCTGTTTTAAAGTTTTAAATAAACGGTGTTAAAACGTAACATGTGAGTTTTACTGGGAGTTTTTACAACAAACTAAATCTATATGGTCCACAAATTCTACAACCGAATCCAGACAACATTTAAAGAGGCGGCGCCGTAACAACCTCCGCTGGCCGACCTTGCAAATGGCTACATAATCGTAATATTCACTGATTTACGACAATAACCTTTCTTAATTTTTAAGAGGATTTCATTTCTTATGAACCATAGGAGATTTTTATATTATGAAATAGTTTTAAATACAAAACTGTCAACAAAAGACAAACAATAATGGAGAGCTCACGATTATTAGACTGGACACAATTTTATTGCTTTACTACATCTCGAACAATAGGTAATAATGAGGGTCTTCGGCTAATATTGATTTGACTTTACTATATTTCTGGTTCTACTTTATGTAGGTTAAGTGTAAATAGGCGGTTCCAAGTGTTTTTTCAATTATTTCACGATAAAAGCTTATTTCATAAGGGAATTGTGCAGTTCAATAATCTCCCTAGTCATATTAAAAATAGCCATAATGTAGGCGTCTTTAAGAGATCATTAATCCACTATATAAAAATTAACATTTAGCAACAATTTGTCAATGTTATTGTATTGACCCGAATTGTCTTTTCATATCTTACTCATCTATTTAATTGAATAATGTTTATTTTATTTTATTTAGGAATGTTTTACTATTGTGTGCTTTTTTTTATATTTATGTAGTCTGGACATTTGTTGATGGTAAACTATTTTTTTTGTTTGTAAATTATTATTATTATTATCATTAAATATCTTACCTCTACATAATAATTTTCCACTGGCAACAAATATGAAAGACACCACCTCTTCAAGAACCACATAATCGACGATCCCACTTCCGGACTCATAAACTGAGCCAAATTCACAGACGCGGCATAATCTTCGATAGTACAAAGTTTCATCACGTTAAAAATGATTCTGATGATGTGATCGCATTGCTCGAAATTATCGGGCAACGCGATCTTCGATTCTATAGCGATTATAGCGTTCATAGTGGCGTTATATGTAGTTTCATGTTGTTCGTGTTGATCAATAGAATACTAAAAAGTATTTTTTTCAGTAAAACAGAAGTCAAAATTGAAATAAACGTACCTGCATAATTTCAGAAGGTATCATAGGCGTTTCTCCATCGCTGTCCATGCACAAAATGTGGCCGGATATCAGAATAATCCAGTGGATGTCCTCAAATAAATTATCCAAAGCTTCTGCTTCTTGTATGTTCATTGCTCGGGATTGCATAACCTGAAGATGATTAAGAAGTCGACCTATCCTGTCTTCTAAAAGTCTATAAATAAAATTATACATTACAAAAGTATTTTTAAAACTGAGATAAGAAAACTTACTTGAACAATACTGGTAGCGAATGCCTAGGTAGGACCCTACCAAACATCCCTATTACTTGCAGTTGATCCTTATATTTTGTCCTATCATTGTCTTCATTGTCCTCGATGTCTTCTACTTCACCATTGGTCCTTCTACAACCGTCAGGAGGCGCCAAATGGCACTGTAGGTATTTGTTGAAAACTTGTTTGGTACATTCGCTGAATGTATTGTCTGAATTTGAGGTGGTAAATTCTTGCAAGATGGTTGTCCACGCTTCTAACATATTATCGTATGCGTCCGTGAAGAATTTATCTTGTTCGTTTTGCTGAAATTTCAAACGAAAATAAAATAATGCAACGTATTCACTCCCTAACTAAAAAAATTTTGGAATCTCCGCAGAAACTGCTTCCAAAATCTATAAATGTTAAAGCAATTACTTACAGCTTCTTCGATAGCTGCTCCATCACAAAAGTGGCATGCGATTCTTGCAAATTCATCAAGCAGTGTGTCCTTCATACTATCTGGTAATTTTGTAATGTCTTGTATATAATATAATACAAGTTTTTTCACAACATTTGAAATACCCAGACACTCCTTGTTTTTAATTGTTATACTAAAAATTGAAGTATAAATATCAAAAAATTATGAATTTATAACTTGAAAGACGTACAAAAAAATTATTTAGACACTAAAAACCCTTGAAAAAATATTTACAATTATTTCCCTAATTTACTGAGATTGTATTTATTGTATAACTTACTTGGAAATAAGATTAAAAAACGCCATCAAGTAAGTTTGCAGGTATTTCATTCGAGATTCGTCGGTTAGTAAAATTCCGCCATTGAGTGATGCTAACTGTACTAAACAGTTTAAAGAATGATGAGAAAGTTGATCCAAATCTCTAAATTTCCAATAAATTTGAAACATTAAGGGGAGCAGATCCGGATTCAGTACTATATCTGCCCAAGAGGCGGGAAGTTTTAAGGCAGGCGCTGAATCTGCTTCATGAATTGATTCATACATGCCTATTAATCTTTTAGGAAGTAAATAGTAGTCAAGGAAAAACCATTTAAAATTGTGAGATTAGTGTGTAGAATATTTTAATTTTATATTGAACAAATAAATTTATTTGAAGTGTGAGTTTAATAGGTTTTATTTGATATAGTTATAGAACTATGCCAAATAAAATCTATCAAAAAATGAAAATATATAAATATTTACTAATTAATAAAAGGATATGGTTTGGTGAATCATGGCCCCATGTCAAAACTCTATCTGTAATTTTCAGCAAGTGTCCTGAGAGCTCTAATAGTGTGTCAGAATAGGGAGGATCATTTTTTACTACTTCAGATAGGAGATATATACAAAACTGAAATATCCTCTTCAAATCAGTAGCCTCAAACTGTTTTTTAGCTTTAAAATGGACTTCCCAAGGAAGGCCCACATCTGTTGACTTTACTGTAGTAGCATATTCTTGCATTAAGTTTGACAAAATATTGCAACCTAAAACTTTCTAAAAAATGTTTTCAAGTCAGTTTTCTACAGTTACGAAATCCAGGAACTACTTTTAAAAATAAAGATCCAAAAAGAACATAATAAAAAGAAATTGTGAGCTTACAAAATTTAAACAAACTTATTTTTATAACACCACCTTTTGCTGTTCCAACTGACTTAAACTAATTCCCCTATTTTTGAGATTAATTCGCTTACCTTATGTGGTTCAGCATTTACAATAAGATTCTCAACCTCTTTCAATATATTTGCCCTATCCCTTCCAGAATCATCTATACTAGCCCTTTTGACCATTATGGCAATTACTTGCAATATTCTATCTCTGACAAAAGGAGGCAATGTTTTTGTAATAATATACTGTAACAAATATTGTCTAAGAGTTGTCTTATCATTTTCAAATAAAAATGACCACCCTCTTATAATAGCTACTTTTAGAACTTCAGCTGCTTCAAAGAGTACATACTGATTTTGAGATTTTTCCAAAATGTCCCTACATATTTCGTAGGGAGACTTGCTCTTTCTAAAATCTAAGAAAATACTCTCTGCAAGACGTCTTTGTTCATTAGACACTAAATTTGGAGGAGCCTGAAAACAATGTAAAATTATAAACTGTCTGAGTTCTATAGATTTTTAATGTACCATTATAATTTCAGCGGCCTTTTCCATTTCTAAAATAATATTGTCATTCATTTTACCGTTCTCTTCGGTTTACAAAACTTTAACAAAAATGACTGCTACTTCTAGTCATAACTAGGTTATATTTAGATGCGTTGTTGCCACAAACACGTAGATAAATAGAGGAGTGTCTACCAATACGCCAATATATCACCACTTTCCATTAGGGATGGATGATACATTGATAACTGTTATAAGTAACTAGTTATTAACGAATTATTATTGGTTATTTATATTATATATTCTGATATTTAAAAGAAACAAATTTTAATTATTAGCAAAGTGTAACCGTTAACATTAAAAATAACTATTTTAGTAGAAATTCTATCTAGTTCCTATAAAAAGATCATATCGCCCCCAACACTACATTAATGATAGTCTGGCCATAAATTTGTGGTAATGCAGTTCCTCAATTCTAATTGGTAGGATTTGACAACTAACGGAAATGATCGTTTTTCGTAAATATTCGGAGACATACGCCTTTTTAGTAATATGTCGTTTGCGTTTATGTCATTCGTGTAGGATTAAAATTAAGAAAGTATCCGGTTGAAAATAATTTGAATAGGAAGCAATTTAATAAATCGGATATACTTATTTGATTCGATACGTTTTATTACTAGTCTAAAAATGGGAGAGGAGGAAGAGCCTGTTTCCGAGCCTCCTGTTCAAAGAGCTAGGTGCTTTTTTGATGTCTCAGTCGGTGGTATTAACAGCGGTAGAATCGTTTTCGAATTATTCAATGATATTGCACCAAAGACTTGTGAAAATTTTAGGGCATTATGCACCGGTGAAAAAGGTTTAGGCGAAGAAACCAAAAAGCCGCTTCATTATAAGGTACATATCATTATTTATAGGAATCCTTCATATTTTTTTTCCATTTTTAGGATGTAATTTTTCATCGTGTAGTTAAAGATTTTATAATCCAAGGTGGAGATTTTTCAAATGGAAATGGAACAGGCGGTGAAAGTATCTATGAAGGGACTTTTGAAGGTACAATTTCATTTCAATATCTTAATTTATAATGGTGTCCACTTATTCTATTCTATTTTTTTTGCAGATGAGAATTTTAATCTCAAACATGATCAGCCATTACTTCTGTCAATGGCTAATAGAGGAAAAGATACTAATGGTTCTCAATTTTTCATGTAAGTATATTTCAATCAGAATCCAGAACATTTGTTTTAGAGAGGTGGATTCTCACCAAGTTTAATAACAATAAATCGTTGCATTAATAAAATTTTAAAAGTGTTAAAAATCACTAAATTTTAATCAATCTTCCTAAGAATAAATTAGTATTTTTGTGAATTAAAACAGGTCAAAAGATACTGGTGAGAATCTCCTTTCCACATAAAAGAATAAAGTTCTCTTGCAGCCTTATATTTTACACCACTCTATATTTTTTACTTGTAAATTATTGGCCATAGCAAATCCTTAGTTATAAAAAAAGCTAACCTCAAAATGAAAGTTAAGTAGCTGTTACAGAACGGTCTATTTTGTCATGTATGTAGCTCTACGTGTGTACCCCATTGTACCAGGCTACGCTGATCATATCTTGTCAATTTTTGTGTTATAGTACAACGCAACCGGCGCCCCATCTGGACAAGTAAGTCAAATCTCCGAAAATCATTAAATAACTGAGTTTTACCAAAATACATTTTATCGATTTGGATTCGGTAATCCTCAGGCTTGAAAATGTTGTTAAATTGTCAATTTTTTTAGTGTTCATGTTGTTTTTGGGAGAGTTGTAAGTGGAATAGAGACAGTGAGACAGATTGAAGCTTTACCTGTCGATGCTAATAGCAGACCATTACAGGACGCCAAGATTACCAAGTGCGGGGAGTTGGTTAAACAAGTTAAAGGTAAAATATTTAATCTTTCCTTCCACAAATTCCACGTAGCTGAGATTTTCGGAAGTAAATGTACCAATGAATACCTGCAAATTGCCCAGGTTCGGGGTTTTTGTGGCGTTAATTAACTGGACTAATATAATAATATTTTAATTTAAATGACTTTTTTTTTAGTCAAGAAGGACAAGAAGAAAGTAGAAGTAGATGAAGATGGTAACGATGAAAATGAAGAGAAGAAGTCAAAGAGAAAGCACAAAAAGGAAAAGAAAAAAGAGAAAAAAGACAAAAAACAAAAGTGAGTTTTTAAAAAAAATGTCCATTGCTTTATTTGAATTGATTTTTTTTTGTAGGAAAGACGGGGATAAATCTGAAGATGCAGAAGAAGGGGAGGTTTTAGAACCTCATCCATTAGTAACCGTATCGAATATTAATCCAGATGATATACCGGAGGTTCCCAAGAATAAGTTTTTAATGCGAGGGGATGGTAAAAAAGAAAATGACAATTCTGACGATCGTAAAAATAAAAAAGGTGTGTGTTAATATATACCAATAAAAAAGAAATTATTTATTATTTAAAAAAACCAATTTACAGATTTAGGAAGGGACAAGAACTTTAGAGATAGAAATGAGAGGGGAAAGAGGGATTGGGGCCCCAATTTTAACAGGAGGGGTAGACCTTTGACATCTAAAAGCGGCAGAACCATAAAAGGAAGAGGAAAATTCGTAAGTGTGAGAAACATGGAATTTAATTTTAACAATTAACCTTGTTTTTTTTTTTCAGAGATTCAGAACTCCCTCCCGTAGCCGTTCCCGCAGCGCCACCCCCATTCATTGGCGCAAAGAGGAATCGCGCGTCATAAAAATGTCCGATCTCCATAAACTGGAAAGTCAACGGAAAAAACTGGACGAAAGGAAAGAAAAATCAGTGCGAGGACACAGCGGTACACCTGACCTACCATACCACAAATCTTTGACACCAAAAAGGGATCACCCGAAAAATCGAGAGGTGGATTATAACGCTTTGGATTATGAGGATCACAGTGACGATGAAGATTCCAAAAAAGTTGTACCAAGTTTGGTGCAATATCCGTTACCGGGAGTTTACAGTAAATATAAGAGCAAGGAAGAGCTGCAGAAACAGATCAGGCAGGTGGACGAGGAGGAAAAGGAGGCTGAAGAAATTAATAAGAGATCCGACTTTTTGGCCATGGCTTTAGGTAAAAATTTTTATCCAATACTCTTTGAATGTTTAAATCTGTCGTACCTTTATTATAATAGAAAAAATTCCATTAATAAAAAACTGTTATTTACTTTAATGCTATAAGGACGATTTTTCGCTATTATACTTTTTCGCCAAATTCGATTTTTTGTCGTATTTTGACATTCCAAAACCCAATCCGTGAGAAAAATGGCCATATACCATGTTATGACAGCTGTCAACACCTCCAAAACTGTCAAATTTCCTGAAAATGGTCTGGGTTTTTCAGTTTTCATGTCGGGGAGCCATAGATGAGCTCTTGACTCGGTATTCTCGATTATGGCAGCTGTTAACAGTTGCAGGAGTGTTAAAGTAGCTGTCTGTCTCCAGGCTGGAAGATGTCATATCCAGTACCAAAAAATTTCCATTCTGGTCTGGAAATTCTGGCAACTGTTAACAGTTGCAGAAGTGTTAAAGTAGCTGTAATGTACAGAGTTTTCCATTGTTATGATTCAAGGCCTATAGATTGTAATTTGACTCGGGTTTGTCGATCACGAAAGCTGTCAAAAAGCTGACAGCAGGTCTAGAAATGTCACATTTGTTGACAGCTGACATTTTTGTTAATTTTTTTCTTGCAATTCTTTTTTTCAAATTTTTTTTAGGAGTACAAATAAAAACAGGCGAAGATCCTCCCACGGGCGAGATGAAATTAAGCGGTTACAACCTTAAATCACAACAAAGACCAACTAAGTTTACTCCAGCGAACACGACAAAGACGCTAAACAGTCGTTTCGGTAAAGTCAACATGCGATTGTTACAACTGGCCGGTCACGACAACGTCCAGTTACCTCCCCAATTGGCAAGCAAAGTATGCAATCATTTAAATAATATTTCAAACAAATAAGAATGAAAATAAACTTTTTTTTTTTAATATCTAGGTGGAAGAAAAACGAGGAAGAAACAAGTTTGAAACTGAAAAACCAGTACAAAACGAAAACAGGTTCGAGAGAAATGGGCGTTTCGTAGAAGTTAGAAGACGTAACAGAGACAGATTCGAGGATCGCAGAAGAAACGCCATGGAGGAGAGAAACAGAAGAGAGAGGGAAAGGGAAAGAGAACAGAAGGAACGAAGAGATAGGGATAGAGCAAGGTTATAAAGCTAATTCATAAAATATTTTAGCCCTTTCTCCCTTAGTACGGTGTTACAACTTGTGTTTTTGGATGTGGTTTTTCTTTTTGACATTACATTACTGTTCAAAAACGTTTTAAGTCATATATCGCCATTTTCTAAGATTTAATTCATGTTTCTTCAAGCCCAATTCTTAATTAATGAGCCTTCGAGCCGGATTCTTAATTCATGAGCCTTCAAGCCGGATTCTTAATTCATGAGCCTTTGAGCCTTATTTTTAATTAATGAGCCTTCGAGCCGGATTCTTAATTCATGAGCCTTCGAGCCTTATTTTTAATTAATGAGCCTTCGAGCCGGATTCTTAATTCATGAGCCTTTGAGACTTATTTTTAATTCATGAGCCTTCGAGCCGGTTTCTTAATTCATGAGCCTTCGAGCCTTATTTTTAATTCATGAGCCTTCAATCCTTATATTTAATTCGTGAGCCTTCGAGCCGAATTCTTAATTGATGAGCCTTCGTTAGGTGGATGTGACAAAAAATTCACATCCAAAATTCAAATTAAAATTTGGATGGATTTTTTTTATTTAAATTTGTCTTTTAGAGACCATAGAAAGTCTCCTCCGGTGAGGAGAAGTAGATCGCGCGAAAGAACTCGCAAAAGTAGTCCGCATTCGAGAAGCAGGCGTTCGAAGAGTAAAGAAAGGGAAAAATTTAGAAAATCAAAATCTAACGAAAACGACAAAAATAAGAAAGAAGACGACAAAGACGTTTTTAAAGTTGACAAAGACGCCGAAGAAAAATACAGGAAGTTGCTTATACTAAGGAAAAAAATGGAGCTTTTGGAGTTGAAGAAACAAGAAGAAATGGTAATATTACACACTGTTGTTTACTAAACAAACACATACGTTTACATAAATCATTTTTTTAAATGTTTTTTTTTTAGCGGTTGATGGAAGAAAAGCAACGCAAGGCGAAAGAGGAAAGCGAAATGTTGGAGAAGGCCAAAAAAGCGAAACGGGAAGCCATCGAAAAGGAAAGACTGTTGAAAACCTATAAGGTCCTTCAAGAATTGGATGGTAAGAAAGATGCGAAAAAGAGAAGAATGAGTTCGTCTAGTTCAAGTAGCAGCAGCAGTAGCAGTTCAGATAGCGATCGAGATAGGTGCGTACATTTTTATTTAATTACAAATAAAATGTTTCATAAGTAGCACAGCAGTAGAAGCACATGTATAATCCTATTTTACACACATATGTAAAATTGAACACTACAAATATGTAAAATTGAACACTACAATGTGTAAAATTGAACCCTACAAATGTGTAAAAAATGAACACTACAAATGTGTAAAATTGAACACTACACATGTGTAAAATTGAACACTACACATGTGTAAAATTGAACACTACAAATATGTAAATTTGAAAAATTCAATTTCGCAAAATATACTACAAAAAGTACGTAAAATTGAACAGTACAAATATGTAAAAAATGAACACTACATATATGTAAAAAAAGAACACTACAAATATGTAAATTTGAAAAATTCAATTTCGCAAAATATACTAAAAAAAGTACGTAAAATTAAAGAATACAAATATGTAAAATTGAACACTGCAAATATGTAAAAAATAAACACTACAAATATGTAAAAAATGAACACTACAAATGTGTAAAAAATTGAGCACTACAAATATGCAAAATTGAACACTACAAGTATGTAAAAAATGAACACTACAAATATGTAAAATTGAACAATACAAATGTGTAAAATTGAACACTACAAATGTGTGAAACTAAACACTACAAATATATAAATTTGAAAAAATTCAAATACGCAAAATAGATTAAAACAAGTACGTAAAATTGAACAATACAAATATGTAAAATTATTACTTCTGATTCATGTCTGATTTAAAAACAAACTATATGTATAAAAAATTCAAATTAAATTATTTATTTATTATTAATTTTGGTAAATTATTTTTTTGGTAGGAAAAAAAGTCGAAGATCTAAATCAAAGTCTAGGTCTAGATCCAAAACAAAAAGACGTAGACGTTCGTCGACGAGATCATCAAAAAGTAGATCTAGAGACAGATACAGGGATCGACACTCCTCCAGGAGGCATCACCGATAGTAATAAGTCGATTTAAATGACTATATATATTTTTTTTTTTACGAAAAAATGTTTCACTTGGCTAGAAATATTCTGCAGATAAAACTTTCGACTTTCGTCTATGATTCGATGCGAGTATTATGCAGTTTGTTTGAGAATTTTTTGTAACTAAAATAAATATAATTTCCCGGGGTTTCCCAGAGTATTCAAATTATAATCAGATTATAATAATTTTTTTTACGATTTACAATTTTAAGTACACTTTTCGCAATTTTTTGATGTCGCCCACTACAAATTTGGTATGAAATACGGAGACTTGGTGGTTGTTTTTATTTGCAGATTATTTAATGAAAATGTGTGTTGCGATTGTTCTGTTAATTGAATTATTTTCATAAAACTATGTCTACTTTCCAATTGATTGAAATAAAAGTTATTTCGGACATTTCCTCGTTTTATTTTGTTATTCGGTTATTATTAATTATTATTATTGGTAAAATCGCCTTCAAAAGAAAAAATAACAGTAAAATGGCAATAAAAGGTAAGCACAAAAAACAAAATAATGAAACATTTGAGTAATTAGCGCTGGACACTTGGTTAAATGCGGGAAAAAAATAATGAAAGTGACAGTGGCTGAGTGGACGTAGAGGTTTTCTGTTTGTCAACTTCGAATTTGCGAGTTCACCCCATAAAATTAATGGGAAAATTGCAGGAGATTGACAAATGAGGAGTGTTGTTTCTTCCTGCAAGGCCTCTATGTCATTAATGGTCTGATCGTTCGTAAATTCTGCGGATTCCGCAGGTACTTCTTTATTTTTTCGATTTTTCACGGTGTTTTACTACAATTTCGGTCATTATTTATCTCGAAAATCGATTTTTCCGTTTGACATCTGAAGATATGGGAAAACAAATGAATAAAAACAAAGAAGATTTGGCAAGAAAGATGGAAGACAAAATGGGAAACATGGAAGACAAATTGGGAAATATGATGAAAGAAGAAATGAAAGGTATAGAAAATAGAATAGAAGAAATAACACAAGACTTAAAAATGTATTCAGATAAAAAATAGAAGAAACAAGGAAAGATATTAGAAGAGAAATGATTGAAAGAATAACAGGTAGAAGAGTTACAGGAACAGAAAATTAAGAAAGTAATAGAAACGGAATGTGTTGAAGAAATATGTCAAATAAAAGAGGATGGAGTGAAGAATAAGGAAAATATTAAAAGGCTAAACGAATTTTTAAAAGATAGACATGACGATAGGAACAGGATCAATGATAGAGACAGAGATAGAAATATAAAAGATGACAATAGGAGTTTCAGGAGTAATGATGGATACAGAAGAGATGGTGATGAGAGACCAAGGAGATATGACAACAGACGTAGAAGAAGCAGTTCTTTTGACCATGTTAACGCCGCATGGGGTAAACCTGATGACTCACAAGATAACATAAATAATTTTGAAAAGATGTTTTATAATTGGAAAATGAGGAAGAAAATATGAAAAGAAGAAAATTGGATTGATTGAGTTATTTAAGATATAGGTTAGGTTAATAGTTTAATGTATTTTGAGAAAATTATAAATTTTAATTATGTGGGGGAATTTTGAAATGGATTTTGGTACATAATCAAAATTTATAAGTTGGTTTTTTGGTTTGTAGTAAAATTATTAATGGGAAAAATTATGTAATTGGGGGCTTTAAAATGTGACAGGGTGTTGTTTTTGTTTATGATTAATAAGTTATGAAGAATTGTCAAAAAGTTTGAAGTTTAAAAAAGTAAAAATTATAATTTCTTAAGAGGGGCGTCGCGACAGGTATGCCAAACTACAAACACCAAAAATCCCCATTTTTATCTTTATCTTTTATCACTGTCTTTCTGCAATAATGAAGAGAGATAGATATCTTAAGACTTCAGTGAATCTCCTGTATCCTAGGTGGCGCTGCTAGTATTAAAATATAATATATTATTTGGGATATCTAAGGAATCCGAGAGAATAAATTTTCTTTATTTTCACTATTGGTCTTATCGCAGAGAGCGCTAATAATCCATTTGTCATGAGTTCGATACCGGCTTCAGCCACGACAGAAATATTATTTTTTATTTTTAGGAAATGTCATTTTTTTTGTTTACTATTTTTTTTCTAGCATCAAAATAGAGTTTATATTTTATAATTTAATTAATTTTCAATTATTTTCGAATAAATCCGTTTATTTTAATATGAATAGCGCTGCCACGCGACTAATCTCTCTAAATACATCAGATAGGAATGGAGCTCGGAAAATAATATTTCTAACATAAAAAAAATATTTAAACATCAATGGATTCATACGAAAATTGAGAATTATATAAATGTATAATCTTTAAGGTGAAGCAAGAATTTTTTTAAAAAATGAATTAATAAATAATTGGCGGCCCCAAACGCAAAATGTTTTTATCAAATCTAAGTAAGTCTCTATCTGAATGAAAAAATTGCAGAATATTTAATTTTTTTTATCTTTCAGAGTTCAGTATCCAAAATTGATGTTTGAAAAGCTCATTGAAATATAAATAATAACAATCCCATTAAATATTAATAGTAATTGTGACCCTTACATACCTAAGTAAGTACATTCAAATAGAAAATAGTTTTTTTTATTCTTTTATCTTTTAGAATGCAGTCTATAAAATTGAAGTTGAAGCCCATTAAATATTAATAGTAATTGTGACCCTTACATACCTAAGTAAGTACATTCAAATAGAAAATAGTTTTTTTTATTCTTTTATCTTTTAGAATGCAGTCTATAAAATTGAAGTTGAAGCCCATTAAATATTAATAGTAATTGTGACCCTTACATACCTAAGTAAGTACATTCAAATAGAAATTAGTTTTTTTTTTATTCTTTTATTTTAGAATGCAGTCTATAAAATTGGAAGTTGAAGCCCATTAAATATTAATAGTAATTGTGACCCTTAGTAAGTACATTCAAATAGAATACTTGCATTTATTAATCATAAATTTATTTTAGATTCTTAGTTCTAGTACTTGCATTTATTAATCATAAATTTATTTCAGATTTTCAGTTCGAATACTTGCATAAATTTATTTCAGATTTTCAGTTCGAGTACTTGCATTTATTAATCATAAATTTATTTCAGATTTTCAGTTCGACTACTTGCATTTATTAATCACAAATTTAATACAGATTCTTAGTTCTAGTACTTGCATTTATTAATCATAAATTTATTTCAGATTTTCAGTTCGAGTACTTGCATTTATTAATCATAAATTTATTTCAGATTTTCAGTTCGAGTACTTGCATTTATTAATCATAAATTTATTTCAGATTTTCAGTTCGAGTACTTGCATTTATTAATCATAAATTTATTTCAGATTTTCAGTTCGACTACTTGCATTTATTAATCATAAATTTATTTCAGATTCTTAGTTCTAGTACTTGCATTTATTAATCATAAATTTATTTCAGATTTTCAGTTCGAGTACTTGCATTTATTAATCAGAAATTTATTTCAGATTCTTATTTCTAGTACTTGCATTTATTAATCATAAATTTATTTCAGATTTTCAGTTCGAGTACTTGCATTTATTAATCAGAAATTTATTTCAGATTCTTATTTCTAGTACTTGCATTTATTAATCATAAATTTATTTCAGATTCAGGGGTGTGTAAAGTTAGCTCGCCTCCACGTGGTGCACCCTGGGTAATGCTAAAGAGCTAACAAACTTGGCAGCCGGACAATCTTTTGATCTCCCGGCTAAAGCACATGATGCCTGACGCGACATTTAATCCAACCATCCAACCATATGCAGTGATACTTGCATTTATTAATCATAAATTTATTTCAGATTTTTAGTTCTAATATACTTGCATGTATTAATCGTAAACTCATTTCTTTAATGTTAACTTTATTGTAAATCATTAAATATTATAAAATCATTTTTGTAAGAAAATAAATTGAATAATTAATAATTATTTCTTTATTTAAAAGTACCTAATTACAGTTATTCACTAAAACAAAAACAAAACAATACACTATGAAAAAACTGCATTGCTTTTTAGCAATGAACAAAAGACATAATAGCAAATAAAATGTGTAACAAACCTATATCAAGAGTCCCATGGATGGGTTAATATGTGAGACATACTGTAAATATTAATTTCTGCAAATGTCTGTGATTCCCAACTATGCAGACACTATTTTGAATGCACGAATAAAAATCACAAAAAACTGTTGAATTGCACATTCTCCATATTACTAATCACTAATTTTTCACATTGAATATGCATAAAAATTGAAGATTTTTTGAACAGCCTCTCGAGAATGGAATTTTTGTTCGTGGAAATATTTTTACCCGTTATAGCTTACACCTTGGAATAGGACATCTCCATTAATTGAAATACTTTAAACTGAAGAACTGGTTTTAGTTAATACTAATTTACTCATTAAAAAAAATTGCAAAACACAAATAAATTAGCCAACATAACCTAAAATCTCAGTTCTAAACATCTAAACTTTCTTCGTATTCGTAAAACTGGTTGCATACATCGTTCAAAATAAAACCAAAAAGCGCCACCGTCTCAAAGTGTCAGGCGGAAAACGCCTGAACTATGGAAAGAGAAAATCTTACTGGGATATAGGCAACTTACATAAATTTTTTTTTTCTGGAGAGTTAATCTCAAAAATTATAAAGTTTTGCGAATTGGTATTCTCGGAAATTAATTCTGTATCCTTCATTTAGGACATCTCCTTTTCACGTTAAAATTGGTGATCACAAATTGTCAAAACTGTCAAAAACACACCTCCACTAAATGGCTGATATCTTTTTTATTAATCCTTAAAATTGACTCAAAAAAGGAGATGTCCTATTCCAAGGTATAAGCTATAACGGGTATAAATATTTCCACAAACAAAAATTCCGTTCTCGAGATTAACTCTCCAAAAAATCGTCAAATTTTTATGCATATTCAGTATTGCCAACTGAAAACGAGGTCGGCAGTGGCAAGGCCCCTCTTAAATAATATAGCACGCTAATGCCTATCAATGTAACTTGTCGGCACATCTGGGAATTTTGTTTCTATATATCTGCATTTGAAAATGAACACGTGCGAAAAGTGTTATTTTTCCTCACTTGTTAGTAAAATAAATAATTATATCACTCTTCATTTATTAATGAAATTAATTTTTCTACTAGATCACATAAAAAATTTTGGTGAATGCACCAAGTATTGTTCTTATTTGTTTAAATATCTTGAAACTTATTTTTCGTTATTGCGAAATAAATTGAAACCGCAATAAGAATTAAATATAAGGATCATTATTTTTTTTTCAAATTATGAAATAACAAAATAGATAATGCATTTTTAATATTTCATTCATTTATTTTCGATTTCATCAATATTGTGCAAATGTGTTTTCCACAAAAAAAATGATTACGTATTTGTTTTTCAGGAAATAATTAATTGGTATATTAGCAAATATCGATGATTTATTTGTTTATGTTTGTTGAAAGCAAAACTATGATCGACACGTGAGAAAGATAGCAATCATGTAATTTAATAACTAATATTATCAATATCTTTTTTGCATAAGCAGAAATTTATCAAATAACACAGAAAAAGAAAATTGTAAGTTTCCATTTGTATGACGTGTGACTGACTATACGATAAGAATATTTTACATTTAAAAATTTTAAGCAAAAAATAATATTTTATTTCAAAAGAAAAATATTTAACAACTGTAATATATAAAAAAAATATACAAAGAAAAGTAGGCAGAAAACCATTGATTTCTATGGAGTGGAGCAAAAGCAGTTTAAGGCGGCCATACACGAAACGGTAGACCTGACAGGTTTACCTGTACAGGCAAAACTGCGCAGGTAGACAAAGATAACACCACATACACTCCGGAAAAACTTATCGCCCTCTCAGTTAATTGTGAGATGGCATTGCATATATATATAAAAGTTTAGGGGGGAGGGGGCAACGTCGTCGGCTGTTAGGGTTATATATATAAAAGTTTAATATTTTGGGTTTGTTTTGATATATAAATGGACCTAGAATCTACAAAAAAATTAAAATTTGGTTTACGCAGAATGAATTTTATATAAGAAACGATTGGCAATGTCAAAATTACCGAAAAAAATTGTTTGGGCCATTTTTGGGGGAAAAAGTGAGTTTTTTAGGTTATAAATGGATGTAGAATCTACAAAAAAAATTCAAAAAAATTAAAATTTGGTTTACACAGTATGAATTTTGTCTAAGAAACGATTGGCAATGTCAAAATTACCGAAAAAAAATGTTTGGGCCATTTTTGAGGGAAAAAAAAGTTTTTTGGGATATAAATGGACCTAGAATCTACAAAAAAAATTAAAATTTGGTTTACGCAGAATGAATTTTGTATAAGAAACGATTGGCAATGTCAAAATTACCGAAAAAAAATGTTTGGGCCATTTTTGAGCGAAAAAGTGAGTTTTTTAGGACATAAATGGACCTAGAATCTACAAAAAAAATTCAAACAAATTAAAATTTGGATTACGCCGAATGAATTTTGTCTAAGAAACTATTGGCAATGTCAAAATTACCGAAAAAAAATGTTTGGGCCATTTTTGAGGGAAAAATGAGTTTTTTAGGATATAAATGGACCTAGAATCTACAAAAAAATTAAAATTTGGTTTATGCAGATATGAGCCGCCGTTGAAGCATTGATGGGCCAGATAAACCTGTCAGGTCTAACGTAACGTGGTGTACGGCCGCCTTTAGGATACTTTTAAAAAAATAATAATTAAAATAAATTTTAACAATACCAAAGAAAATAATGTGTTGGGCCGGAAGAACATCAAAAAACCGAAAATAAATATTTTAATGGATAATATAGAAACAATCCCATTTTGACCTTCTGGGGATTAATTAAATTAATTCCTAAATAATAATTAGATACAATAGTATTTTTAATTCAATTCACCGATATACCTAAACCTAATTAATTATATGCTTTTGTGTTCTTATAAATGGAAAATTTATAATGAGAAAACATTATTCTTATATTTGCGATATACATATATGTAGGTATGCATACATTCATGATTTATCGGTTTGTTTATGACATTAATCAGTGTAAAAAGTAATTATTCATAACAATTTTGCAAATTTCCTCGTATCTATGCCAGAGGATATCTATTTTTGTTACCACAATTTTTTAAATTTTTGTTTATAGGTATATTAAATTGCGCAAACAAGGCTTGACCTTTCCCAACGTTAATCACGTTTTCAACTCAGTGACAAAAAGATAACCGAGATGTACAGAGTGGCCTAAGTTCAATCAAATCTCTTCACCTAACAGCACATAAAAATAAAATGTTTTCTGTGAATTACACCTTATCACGTCTTTATTTAAAACAGTCTATAACAACAAATATTCGAAAAATTTGCCTAAATTCTTATTAAAATTTGAAATATTTTAGAGCAAGTACAGTCCTGCATTGAACGTTCATAAATTTCATTAAAAATAATAATAGCGAACTTGAGTATTATTTCCTAATTTTTTGATGATTTCTGATTGGTTCTAAATCTCATTTAGATTAGCATTACGTCAATAATTAATTAAAAATTATATTACTCGAACTAATTGCCTGCGGAAATTACTTAATTCTGTATAAATAAGGTTCAGCAAATTTTAATTTCGCAAATAAAATCTAAAAGAATATTCGCAAATATCCAGGACCGTTCTCGCCGATAAAAATCAACACTCGTTGCCGCGGTGTATATTAATTTTAGGAATTAGAAATACCTTGTTCTCGTTTGTGCCACCCTGTAGTTTTATCAATTGTTTTATGATATCCGCACTCGCATCGTGCATGCGGTAATTCAAATGGGATGATTTTTTTACGTAAAACGTGAGGTAGGAAGTTTTGGGGTATGTTAAAAATAAGAATTCCTGAAAGATAGGTATTTTCTTTAGAGCAGGATAGATGAATTGAGTGGCACACGTAGCGCATGTGCATATAAATAACTAAAATGTGAATAGTACTTCGATTTTGCTTATGGAATACAGAAATGGATGTGGATTGGGTATCACTAACCTTCCTGAATGTCCGGACATCGCCGAATGTTCGTGTATATCCGAATGTGTACAGGTGGTGCCAAATATAAATAGAAAAAACATTCACCGAGGAAATTCTTAATTTTTGATAAAAACTTGTGTTTTTGAAACCATTACACCACAAGACGTAATTTATGTTCGCTAATTATTTTATACATGTATTTGAACTAAAAAACACATTCTGTAGGTACAATTACAGTACTATAAGCTATAAGATGTAGTTTTTAGAGGGTTCCCTGATTATTTCACATGTATTTTAACTAAAATATACATTCTGAAAATCAAAATGCTCGTCAGTTTTGACAAATAAGTATAAGGTTGAATAATTTAATTTTCTTGCATTTTTGGTGACCAGAGTGGTATATAAGACTAAATAATTCCATTTAATTTTAATGCAATTGAGAATACTTACATTTTTGGCGGCCAACGTTAATAATAATTTTTATAGATAAAACATTTACATTTCGCCCTTATCACAGCCAATTTTTGTAGAAACAGTAGAAATCTAGCAGGTAGTTCAATCCACTCTGTATCCACGAATCGGCGATTCGGAAAGATTCGGTTCGTAGGAACAGGAGTGAGGACCGAGTGTTAGACACGAGCGTAGAATACGGAAAACAGCATTCATTTCTTTCTAGCCATGCCTAAGCAAACTCGATTGTGGCATTGAATCGGAATCGCGCTATTTTAGTAATACGTGTGTGTTTAGAAGTGTGGTGGGTGAAATAATTTTTATCAACATTTCCAAATGAATACATATATATGGCGTGGAGGATTCTTCAATTCGGCGCTCTGTTTGCAATAGGATATACTTTGGAGTCTAATTCAGATTCAGGTAGGCCCGTCATCCCTAATTTCCTCTTTAAAATATCGAAAACACATTCGGTTTGTGTATCAATATGGCGGTGTTTTGGTAGGGTATGGATTTAATGTTTATCTATCGAGAATCGTTTCCTTAAGCGATTTATTTACGTAATAAATATTTTCGAATTTCCTGGCTGTCAGATATGCGGGTTATTAACAAAATTAGATCATAAGTGCTTCGGTGTTTGCTGTCAAAACAAAAACATGATGTTGAATGGACTGTCACATTTTAGATTAGTTGTTTTGTTTACGTTGCACACTGGATCGAATCTAGATTTCGTTTTTTAGGGTTTATTGACTTAATTTTTAAGTGGTTTCGTGTCAAAAAACTTAATACAACGATTAATTTCCTAACTGTACGTCTTAATTTGACTCGTTACTGACCAATTGGCTTCTTTATTGTTTAGAAATTGGTTAATTGAACACCTACAATTTATAAATGGACGTTTGGTATCTAAATTAGTAATTATAAGAGAATAAAGGTTTTATGGTACAATTGATGTGCCTAACCTAGGTACTACAAAAATGTTTAAGTATTTTCTTTAATAAATTATTACCTAGGTATATCTACTTCCTGTTCTCATGAATAAAGTAGGTATTTGATTATTTAAGAATCCTCTTACAGGGTGTGTTGTTTTTCCATTTAAAAGGTACTCCCACATATTATTTTGAAAGTGGGTTAATATTGATTAGATTTTGTTTTTAAATGGGGATGTAATTTTATATGATGAATGTGTAGGTGTAAGAAAGTTATTAGATTTTGATCTTTGTTTTCATTTACACCAATTAAATCATGTACTGTTTTTTATTTAATGGGGAAGTTGATAAAAAAGATATTTTTTAGTGCCGTTGGTATTTACTTATATAGGTTAGTTACACAAGGCCGTAAGATAAGAGTAAACACATAATTGAAAGGCCGTTAACAATAAAAAAGGCGTAAATAACTAAATTTCGACTAGTATAGAGGAAACGAAATACGTAGAAAATTGTGAATTTAATTATGTACAAAAATGTAAGTAAATGGATTTTTCGACGATTTTTGATTTAAAAAAAATAAAAATTTCAATATAAAAATGGTTTGAAATGAAAAAATTTACAAATTAAAACACATAAAAGAACGTTTTCACCAACTTTCATAAAAAAAAATGATTTTTGCGCGAGATAAAAATTAAAAACGAAAAAAAAACGGTTTTTAGCGGTTTTCACGATAATTTTGAGGTTATGTTGAAAAATGATTAATACAAAAGTTTTAGATTTTTTAATTATCTACAACTTTTACATTAACCTTTTTTCGATTAGATGCACATTTCAGCCACAAATCGTAAAAAACCAATATCCAACCCTCAAAAATTATATTTACCAACCCCCACCCCTCTTATAGTGGTTATGATGTGAACCATTGTTTTGTAAAAAACTTCTGGCAACTAAATATAAATCTTATAAATTATCGCCGGTTATGACACGTATTTCTATCGCTATGGAAATCGACAACTTAACGAACATTTGCAAAATTAGATGTAGGAAGGGAAACAAATACGAAATATCCTTTTTTGGTAATTGACAAGTTGTTTTTCTTGCTCCGATGACCTAAAAACTTCGAGGGAGTGTTTTGTGGTACTTATTTTAAAACGTACGTTATTGCGTGACATTTGCGTGGATGAGATATTTTCTCACTCTTAACTTATACCGTATGTCCCAACGAAAATTCTCCGACACTGTTTTACGATGTTATACTGAGGTTTACTATACTATAAAAACGGTGCTTACGTGCATTTTCGAATAGACTATAAATGTTTTCCTTAAACATTTAAAAATGTTTTTTATATTGTAATAAATATGAAATTATAAGTTTTTTAATTTTTAAGTATTTTATTTTCTTAATTCTCACTTTGGCATCTCTCAATAACTATCTAAAAACTCTGTCACATTTTTTTAAGTCTCTTACACAATTTTTCCTATTAATCATTTTACTTTAAACAACTTTATTTCATTATAAATTTTAATAATGTAAATTTCTAAATTTCCCTCTTCAACTTACTAGTTTTAATATCATCAAATTCCCTCCACATTATTACAATTTATAATTGCCTCAAAAAAAAACTAACCTATGTCTCGTTTACTAATTCCAAAATAACTCTATTTAATAATACCATAATAAATATTCAATTATAATTTTCTTTAATGTTTTTCTACTATTGTCTTCATATTATCCAATTTTCTTGTTTTCATACAGCTCTTTATTTTCTTCCTCATCCATTTTTTTAAAATTATAAATTACAATATAGCCCCTTTATTTTAAGGCCCTCCCACGTTGGGCTCCAAATTTGTAATTATATAAATTGAAAATTGTGAAAAAGTCGAGATAATGGTAAACAATTTTTAAAAAATAGTGGGCAATTCAAGAGAATGATAAAATAGCTGAGAATATGTTAAAAAAAGTCGAGAAAAAGTAAAAAAAAAATAGTAAAAATTTAAGAAAATGGTAAATAAGCTTAGAAAAAATCGAACAAATAGTGAAACTGTAGAGAAAAGTTTGAAAAAGTCGAGATAATGTTGAAAAAACACAAAAAAGGTCAACAATTCAAAAAAAATAAAAAAAGAAATGGTAAAAAATTTAAAATAATGGTAAAAAAGCCAAAAATGTAGAAAAATGGAGAAAAATTCGAGAAAATTGAAAAAAAAAGTCGAGAAATCCGTGAAAAAGTCGAGAAAATTGTGAAGAATTGTGAACAATTCAAGAAAATGATAAAAAAGCTGAGGATGTCAAAAAAAGTGGTAAAACTGTGAAATAAAAAAAAGGTGTACAATTCAAAAAATAATAAAAAAAATCTGATATGAAAAAGTCGAGAAATATTTTCAAAAATGGTAAAAAAGCCAAAGAAATCGGGAAAATGGAGAAAAAGTCGATGAAGTTTAGAAAATTATGAAAGGTGTGGAAAATTAGTCAAATCATCAAATATTTGTGAAAATATACGAACAAAAATACGTAGGAATTTGTGACATTTTTTTTTGGCAAATTTTATTGACACTTAAAAATATTGTTGAATAACTTTGAAGACTGGACTTTTTTGAAAAAGTGAGGTATAATGTTTCTATTGACAAATTTTTCGGATAAATGTTTGATTAATTTTACCACACAATACTTTTTTAACATTTTGCTTTGGAAAAAATCACATTTTTCAACATAACCTCAAAATTATCGATAAAAACTCTAAAAACCGTTTTTTTTTGTTTTTATCTACCGCAAAAACAATTTATTTTTTAAGAAACTTGGTGAAAACATTCTTTTTTGTGTTTGAAATAAGCTGTAATTTTTTCAAAATAAAATGTTTATTTTTCGATTTTATACGAATTTAAATTAAATTTTTCCCTTTTTGATCTATCGTAATCAACACTAATCATTATCAAACCGAATTACATAAGATTTTGGGACTTGAATGAAATAGATCTATACCGGAAAAACACCATTACCACCATATGTCGTTTTCGGCGTATCGTGTTACTGCGTTTAAAAAAAAAATGCGTAATATTTTTAAATTCAAACGCAGAATTACGATCATTATAATCCTTAAAGTCCTTGAAATTTCACATTTTTTATAGTTATAATTTAATTTTTTTTACCTTTACACACATTTTTGTTCATAACTCATAGTCTATTGTTAATAATTATGTCATTTTTTGTTCGTATCTTACAAAAAGGTTATTCAATCCATAGGATGTTCAAGCAAAATATTTATTTTTCGATTCTATACGAATTTAAATTTAAAAAAGCCTAATTTTTTCATATTTTTTCATACGATCATAAAAACAGTTTGAAATGTTTTCTGTTAATCGTATCGACTTACTCTAGTGTCGACACGCTACAAAACTGTAACATAAACTTGCTACCCTAACATTCGATATCTGATACCCAAATTCTCAGGTTGCTCACACCAAGTTCATTTTACGTTATACTGAATAACCAACATTTGATCAAACGTTGAACTTTCTACGAGTTTTGTACTTGAACTTGCTTACTTTTTTTTTTGTTGATGGGTCCAGCTGTAGAGTGAGAAGCTTGAGGAGTGGCTGCAGGATCATCTGTTTTCTGTTTTTTAGCTGGAGGGTCTGAGGCGTCACTTCTAAGGGTGTTTATGATGTTGAAATATTGCTCATTATCCATTTACAGATAAGGCTTAATTGAGTTGTCTGAACTGTGGCCAATAATTTTAAATAATTGTTGTTCACCCACCCCTCCTTTAGTCAGGTTACTAACTGCTGTCGACCGCATAGAGTGGTTTGTTATTTTTTGTTTGTTTGTTTCTCGTGTTGGGGACCAGCCATTTACTATCGGCCATTTTTTTTCTCCACCCTGGGCCGTTTTATTGAAGAGAGGATTATATTCTACTCTTCCTAAAAAGTAGGATTTTTGAAAATCAGTTATTTAAAAAAATATGTAACTATGTTTTCTACCTGTTTTAATCCCAGAATTATCCACTTCCTCTTTAAAATAATGAACTCTACAATTGACTGCTTCTCCACCTCTCCAGGCAAGTTCTACTGAAGCGATCTGGTAAAATTTTCGCTGGAGTCTCACCGGAGAGACAACAACGAATTTGTGTGTGAAATTAACAGCGTCTAGGTGTCTTTGACGGTTTGACAAAACTTCACTGACAGCAACTGACAGTTCTTAAACTCAATAAATTCAATAAGCTTGCACGAATTAAATTGAAAATATGGATAGTAGTAGTGAAAATACAAGTGAAACATTTACTTCCTCAAAATTAAAAGAAAAAATATGAAAATTCGTAAAAAAATAAGAAATACATAATCGTAGAAAAAGTATAGTGCACAACTCGAGCGAAATACATAATCGTAGAAAAAGTATAGTGTACAACTCGCGCGAAATACGCATTTCGCACTCGTTAAAGTATTGTTCGCATTCAGGCTGTCACGTATCTATTCCACTTTCTTGATGTAATCAGTTTTAGTCAACGATCAAGTTTTTTATTGAAATAAAAAACGGTTCACGTGTGTGACACCCAGTAAGTTCATTCATGATAGATTATATATATATTTTCTTATTTTTAACCGTTCGAAACGTAGTCATGGCGGTATACGCGACAATATGTTAGAGGAAGATAAATATTAGCAGGTTATACATAATATGATTATAACGAAGAATCATAAAATTCGTCGTATCTCATATATTTCCGTATGACTGGATAAACCATGTTTTAAATTTTATAGAGACTTTGCTTTGATGATATTTATTTATTATGTTTGTATTTATTTTTCTTAAGAGTGTTCTATACCCATCAACTCTGTCAATTTCATACATAACCTCGAAATCCTCGCGCCCCTTACGTCTTCGCTGAACCCACCTCTAAAGAAATGGTTAGGCAGCATGAAATACATCTGTGTATTTGCGGTTGCATAGTTACCAATTTTCGGATAAGGACGACATCTAGACGTAGCACTTTCAGTCGTAGATGGAAATTAGATTTCTATTGACATGAACACAACTTTATGCGATCTAGCGGTATTAATTTGAACTGCCCGAAACGCGTAATGTTTGTTTATCTGCAGTTTGACATTTGAGCATTTGAATTTGAGCGCGAACGAAACTAATATGAGTAACTTGTATAGAAACCTCTTTTCTATAAATTTTGCATACTAACTCACAGTTTTTATTCGGGACAACAGCTTAAGGCTTACAAAAGTTTGCAAGCCTATAAGCAGTATGAGGCCAAGGGCTGTTCATAGTGTTTTAGCCAAATTGTGAAAATTGTGTTTAATATACAGAAATAATACAAAAGGGTATAGAACCCCCTTAATAATAGAAGCATTTTGTGCGCAAACTAAATGAATTTAATTTCTCTTTTTTCGTCTGGAATAAAATCACTTATTTTTTTGAGAAATTGAACTAGCAAACCACTGTGAGCTTCCGAAATGAATTATAAATGAATTTAAGACAATATAGATGTCACTACTACTCAAACAGATCCTAGTACTCAGAAATATTGTCTTCCATCAATCTTCTCTGTATAAACATCCTAATAAAATGCGTGTGAGTTTTTCTTATACCACTAAGACCAACATATCCGATAGCAATTTCTTATATCAATCCGGAAACGGTCAAGGTTAACTAGATAGGTATCCAATATTATTTTACTCGATACTCAGAATGGGGGAACGTCTAACAACAGCCGAAATTTGCGACTCGGAAATCACCCTGTGCTTTATCAAATCATCCTGGTCTAATCGGTTTGTCTGGGTCAGTAACGTCCCTCAAAATAAATGATCCGGTGATCCAGACACTACAGGATATTTGTGTGTGTATATTAAAATATGTCTATTTGAAAACTATGTTATATATACAGGTTATTTTATTAAATCAAATTATAAGAACATCTAAAAAACAAAAAAAAATTCTAGTGATTTCTATTGTCAACGGAATAAACACGAAAATACTAAGAGCAAATACGATTTAAACTTAAACTGCAGGGGAAATTAACTGTTAAAGGTTGGCAACACCTCACGACGTTGCCGATGTAATACAGCGAAAATTCTTGATTTGTGGCAATCAATGTGGCTACTCACTTAGAGTAGTTACAAATTGACCTCCAACGTGTTAATGTACTGTAACATAGAGGCATATTACAATTAAAATTCCAAAATTACATAACTATTAATTTTTATTTGAATTTTAAAACACTTTTCTTACTATTCAAAAGCTTTCTGGTCAAGATTTTATTGTCCTATAGACTAGCAGTACTTTTTTACATCCATTCCAATGTTCAATTAAGTTGATAGCACATTAGATTCACTTATATTCAAGCTAGGAAAAAAAGTAACTGGTACAGTTTTATCTTTAAGTGAACGAAAAAAAATTCTACCTGGCAACGCCGCAGATTTTTGACGTGTGCCTTGCTAAAATAAATAAGGATAGCTTGATTCGTATGTAATGTCAAATATATAATTATATTGTAATAAAGTCACTTTTGTTCTTTTGGGGCGGAATGGCAGTTACAAATTAACTGTCTTAGAGGTGTAAATAACGGACTTAACTGACAAAGATTTTGTCAGTAGCGGGGATGTGAATTTTATTAACATGTGGATACTGTTCAATTAATTAAAAAAAAAACTGATGTTAATTGTTTTGTCATGATTGAATATTTAATGACCCATGGCACAGAATATATTCTCGATTCTATATAGAATGTTGTTTATGTTTAAATTGGGTATTTGTGTATACGCCGGGAGCTTTTCGTAACGCATGTCGAATATTTTTATTTCCCGTTGTTCCCCGAGGAGTTCTTCAGCAAGAGAGGATTGCCAGTAATGCCAATTCCGTCGAGGACATAAATAGTACGAAATATAAAATATGGTAGGCTCCTAAATGCGATAAATCAGAAGAAGAGAGAGAAACCTCAAAAATTTTGTTAAAACAAAATACATTGTCCTAGGTAACTGGTCTTTTATTTGCTAATTTTAAAATTTATTAAAATATCAGGTTTATCTAAACATTATTCCCAAATTTGAATAATTTCGGTCTTAAACATCTGAATAGATTTGAAAAAATTATTCCAATAATTTGTCCTGATTTAAATTTTTATCGCCAGACGAAGTTTTAAATGTTTTGTGGAAGGTTACAGATTAGTTGAGGGTAAAATAAAAACAATTCATTCGATATCATAAATTATTAGAAAAATAAGAAGAAAATGAAATTGAAATTCTTTATAGACCAATTAACAATCCATTTACAGCTGGCCATACAATATACAAGGTGTTCCATTTAAAAATTAGAAGTTATCTTGCAGTTTTTGTTATGCTCCACCCTGTATTAAATAAGTGATTCTTATTATTACCCTGTATAAAATATAAGAATTTTTAAAAGCCATTTTTAAGCTTTTGAATTCACTCCTATAGATATTTTTCTACCAAAAATCATTTTTTCGGGAAATAGTCTTATAGGTGAATTTTTTTTTAATTTTTGGCTCGTGAATATGTGTAATTTTTCCGAATTTCTGGGACTCCCAAACGTTAAAAAATGCATTTTTTATATTAAATTAGAGTTTTCTCTTTTTTATTCTTAAAAATATTAGCCGAAATACCGTCAAAAACATTTGTTTAAAGACTTTACTATACAGTGTGTCAACTTAAGTTGGAACCATATGGAAAACTTTTTTATTATTGGTTTTGTGAAAAAATTTATTCTTCATGAAAAGTTGCGTATGGTCCAAAACTTAAAATGCCATCAGATATCAATTTATTTAAGCCGTATACGAGGTTTCTCGAAAAATATGAATTTTACTCGAGTAAAGTACCTTTATTTTTTAAATATGAAAAAAATGTTATTAAGAAAACTTGTTTCTAATGACATTTTACGTCAACTTACCGATTTTGACTTTCACTTTGAGAAAATTTTAATTTTTATTATTTTTTTGTGATTGTGCAGGGTTGTACCAAAAAAGTCAGAAAATCTTGTTCAAAATCAGTATGCTGACGTAAAGTGTCATTAGAAACCAGTTTTTTTAATAACTTTTTTCAAATTTCAAAAATATTCAAAATTACTCTTGAGCAAAATTCATATTTTTTACAAACCTTGTATACCACTGCAAAAATTTGATATCTGATAGTTGCATTTTAAGTTTTGGACTATGCACAACTTTTTATGAAGAATAAATTTTTTCACAAAACCAGTAATAAAAAAGTTTTCCATATGGTTCCAACTTACGTAGACACACTGTATATGTTATATTTTCCACACATATTTACTGTTTGTACATCAGACAGATTGTCAGCAGAAGCTTTTACGAAAATTTTCATACTAACAATGATTTATTAAACTTTTTGTAGCACAGTATAAAAAGCAATGATTGATTAGACACTTTCGTTTTTCAAAATGACAGTTTAACCAACTTACATTTTTTCTTAACGTACCCAGATGTAACGATTCAAGTGTTATACATCATAGAGTTTTTTTAAATTGAAATTGATTAATTAGGCGTAAAAGTAACTATGAAATATATGGATATATTACTCCGGTGGTAGTTTTTCGGGCTCACTCTGTATACCTGACAATGTTCGCGGCTATTTCAATGAAATTTTATGAACTTTACCTTGACCTTTTTTTCTGTTGCTCGTATACGGAACAGCATCAAACTGATGCTGAAGTGAGTCATTATTAGTATTATTGTAGTGCCCACACTCTTTGCCTATTCGCATTTTGTTATTTTCCTCTAGTGGTGCGTTAAACACTCTGACAACGCATGATACACGGCAGAAAATTAAAAGGACTGAAACAAAATATATAAAAGTGGGTAGAACAGTATTTTTTCCCAAAATTAGAGAATAGGAAAATAATTCAAAAAATGGGCAAGATAATCAGTCCAAAATATTAATAATAAATTATGTATTTTATTGCCTATTATAATTTTCGCGTAACTTAATGCATAAATTTCAGGAAAAATTTAAAATTTCATCATCACCATCTGACAAAAAGTTTGTAGAAACAGAGTCAAATAATGCAAAACAAGTAAAACTAAGGCAACACCATAAAATGTTTATTCAAAATACATTAACGCTTTCTTGAAGAATATCCAGATTGTGTGTACAGCCCTAGATTGTTATATAATTGCACCCATAAAACTGGTTTCAGATTTAGAAAATCCTACATTAAAATACAAATTAAATTCTATTATTTTATTTATTCTAACCTCGGTAAAATCGAAAAATAAATATTTTGCTTTGAAAAAATTACAGCTTATTTAAAACACAAAAAAGAACGTTTTTTTTCACCAAGTATAAAAAAATTATCGGGGTAGAAAAAATTCTTATGGAATTTTTGATATGTGATAGTACTTGATGTCGTGATCAATAGTGTCCATGGGCCCAATCCTATCCTATGGCTAGATTTCGATATATAGGGCGTTAAAGTTCAAGATCCCGAAATTTTAAAATGTGTACCAAAAAGTCCCTGAAAAATATTTTTTAAAATTTCTGACGGTTTATGTAGTCAAAATACATACGTAATAAATAAAATCAAAATATATTTTTTTACAGGGCGATTCATGTTTCCACAGGCCTTTTTGTTCAAAGTATGTATTTTTAACATGCAGAAATAGCCTGAAATATCTATAAAAAAGCTGATTTCAACGATATATCATACTTATTATCTAAGGTAAATAGTAAAGGATCTACAGCTATTCAAAAATCACATTTCTGTAAATTCTGGTGGCCGCTGTAGCTGTAAGATTAACTTATTAAAAAGTAACTAAAAGGTAACAATTAATTATTAATTGTTTGGCAGCTGTTTTATATTTGTTGATTTTGTGCTCAAGTGAGATCACCCTGTAAGTATGAATTTTTAGCCTGCCTCCAATTAATATAACGGTGCAGTATAATCTAATACAGTGTGTAAAAATATTTAGTTTACAATATTGTTTATTTTTTATTACTAAAAGTTGCTATTTAATATTTTTACAGTTTAATCGTTTAATTTCTCGAAAACAAGCCATAGGATCAAATTTTACCTATTACAATTTTGAATGAGGACGTCAAAATCTACATTATATCCAATATTTAGAAACTTTGACGATGACTTTTTTTATCGATATTTCAGGCTATTTCTGAATGTTAAAAATACATACTTTGAACAAAAAGGCCTGTGGAAGCATGAATCGCCCTGTAAGGAAGTATATTTTGATTTTATTTATTACGTATGTATTTTGTCTACATATATCCGCCAGAAACTTTTAAAAATATTTTACAGGGAGTTTTTGGTACACATTTTAAAATTTCAGGATCTTGAACTTTAACGCCCTATATATCGAAATGTAGCCATAGGATAGGATTGGGCCCATGGACACTATTCATCAAGTACTATCACATAAAAAATTTAGACAATTTGACGGTGCTACCGTTTCCATAAGAATGGTGCGGGGTCCTTTGAGCTGCCAGGACGAAATAAGTTAAGTTTATGATCACCTGTGTTTCAAAAATAAAAAAAATCGAACAGGTATTAAGTTACTGTCCAATTTCATCCAGATCGACTAAAACAAGGAATTACGAAAAGGTTTTTGCATATAAAAAAAAGAATTTGCTTTCAGCAAACTGGCGGATAATTGGATATTTTACGAATAAAATATGGAAACTGATACGACTCGACGTCATCCCACGTTACTGTTAAAAATGATCTTATTTCAAACTCTGACATGACGAATATATTTATTATCAAAACGAAATCCCCACAGCGCCTTTCATTTTTTCTAAAAAAGTATTCAGAGTTGAAAAAAAAAACAAATTAACGTTGTGTAATATTTTTCGGTAAAATGTTATAGTCCATTCTTTTTCAGTTGATTGTAATAACGTTATTAAAATCTAATATTTCAATGGCTGAGCAATGGCTGGGGATGGTTTTTCGCCGTTTGGGTAGTGGAGTCCACTCGGGGAGAAGATCCAACATCACCATCGCGTTCAGCATCCTCCAAAACGAGATATGACGTGGGTTTTCTCGTTTATAACGAAAAACACATTTTTTACCCTTTAGGAGGTGGTTTTTGGCCGTTTGAGGGGTGGGGTCAACTCTAAAATTATTGTAACTACCACCATCGTGTTCAACATTCTCAAAAACGGGGGGTTAAGTTAGTTTTGTAGGTGAAAGACGCGAATCGCCCTTTTGGGGGTGGTTTTTGGCCGTTTGAGGGGTGCGGCAACTCGAAAAGAATTTTAAACCACGCCATCGTGTTCAGCATCCTCGAAAACGGGGGAGGAGGTACTTTGGCGGCGTCAAATCTTTTTTACGACCTTTTGAATGATGACTGAAATGTTGTTTTTGGGATTTAGGTCTTGGATTAAAGAAAACAATATTTCCTGAGAGTCAACGTTTCGTCAATTTATTTTGACATCTTCAGACAATAAGAAGAGTTTTTCGTGTTAAAGGAACGCTGATTAACCATAACAGATTTTTATTTCGATGATTGTACATATAAAAATCGGAAAACTCTTCTTATTGCCCTGAAGACGTCGAAATAAATTGACGAAACGTTGGTTTTCAAGAAATTGTTTTAAATATTAAAAAATATACAAATACATAAAAATAAAATAAAAAATATACAAATAAATATTATTTTTCCTGATTTCATCGTAAACGTGAACATCTAGACTGCGCGAAACGAACGTTGAAGTTAACAAATGTAAAATAAGGTTGAAAAATTGTTTACGTAGTAGATCATGAAGCAAAATCCTCATTTACATTCGGTTTACCAGTATAACATAAATAGATAGAAGTATAAGATAAAGACGATGTAATAAACGTTGTGTATTTACAGTTATGTACCTGATCGTAGGTGCCCAAGAACCTAATATTAGTTACGCTTCGGAGACCACCCTATACGCATTCGACTACTTACACGCAAGTTCGACTATTATTTTTTTACTCCAATGAAGAATCAAATCACCATTAGAATCTTTTATCCCTTAAGTACGACAGTAAAAATACATATTCAAATATCAGCCTACGTTTATATTATTTGCAAATACTTAGACGAAAGAGTGACCACTTTCTGGACAATTTTTCGTGAGTAATATCATAAGGGCATCTAATTTTTCCGAAAGATAAGGCTTAATTAAATTGCCTGAACTGTGGCCAGTAATTTTAATTAATTTTTGTTCACCCATCCCTCCTTTAGCCAGGTTACTGACTGCTGTCGACTGCTTAGAGTGGTTTGTTATTTTTATTTCTTTTGTATTTAAGCCTGCCTTCTCTGCTGCTTCTTTAGTCCATTTCGAAAGTTATTTGTTCCATGATGGGTTTACTGTTAAGAATAATCTATCAGTTGTTATTCTAGATGAATTAGAATTATCCACTTCCTCTTTAAAATAATGAACTCTGCAATTAAATGCTTATCCACCTCTCCAGGTAAGTTCTACTGAGGCGATATGGTAAAATTTTCGCTGGAGTCCCGCCGGAGTGTCTTCGTCCCATAATAAAACCATTGCGTAGTATTCTTCCAATTTTAATGAAGCAGAGCTCGATTTCCTTTTATTGGCGCACATCTGCAAATTCCTTCGTTTCGCATTACGAGCTTCCCTACTAGACTTGAAGATAATATCTTTAAATGGATCAAAAATTATTTTCCACTTCATAAAATACATCTCTTACATTTTTTTTGCAACGGTGTTCCACATTGTCTTCATAACTAGTTCTTTGTAATTTTCACCGTTTTCTTTCTTCATATTCCACGCACAATTTTTCAGGATTAAGTTTAGTTGCTCTAAACTTGTAGTTTCCAAAAGCTCGTATTTATTTGCCTTGCAGAATTCCGTAAACTGTTTCCATATTGACGTATGGGTTTTAACGGTTATAAAATCACTTCCAAAGCGACTCATTTTCACTACATAAGCTGCCAAGCACTGTTTAATAGTATATTACGTAACAAGAGTGGTAAATAAACCATTACGCACGAAGTGAAAAAGTTTACGCACGAAGCCGCGCAGCCGTTAGTTTTGGATAATGTTAATGTTATTATTAATGTTTAGTGTAGTTCTCAGTGTCGAATAAATGGCCCATAGAGAAGATGGCTTCATAATTTTTGATGTTTCCTCAAAATACACAAGCAAAACATTCTCCGAAAAGGATTTAACGTTATTCTTGTGTCGCCAATCCATAAATTTTCGATAGGTAATTTCGTACCATTCTTTAGATTTTAGCGGTAACAAATTATGTGTGGCAGCTTGAGCTTTTTCTAAAATCTCCGGTGGAGTCTCATAATTTCATCACTTTCACTTTCAGACATATTCGTAGGTAAAGTTAAGAAAATCTTCGGATACAATATTTTGTGACAATATAAAAAATGACATGACGTTTATTTCTATAGAAACGCGGGTTATTTTTTGAAAAATTGTATAATGTGTTGCCGACATTTAGGGACATCACTCTTTTAATTCAAAATGTATCTCGCTAATGCTAAAAGTTTTTATGTTTTTCAATTGGCTAAATTTATGTAAATAGTCCAAATAAAGTGTAGTAGATAAAAATTTGATTGCAATTTGATTATATTAAGAAATTTAAGTTTTCTTATCAAAAAGCACGTGTATGTTAGGAGATCTCAATATCTTTAAATGGATCAAAAATTATTTTCCACTTCATAAAATACATCTCTTGCATTTTTTTTGCAACGGTGTTCCACATTATCTTCACAACTAGTTCTTTGTAATTTTGACCGTTTTCTTTCTTCATATTCCACGCCCAATCTTTCAGTATTAGGTTTAGTTGCTCTAAACTTGTAGTTTCCAAAAGCTCCTATTTTTTTGCCTTGCAGAATTCCGTAAATTGTTTCCATATTGACGTATGGGTTTTAACGGTATTGTACGGTACACTTTTCTCAATCTCCAGATCAATATTAGTCATAGAATCACTTCCAAAGCGACTCATTTTCACTACTAGCACTGTTTAAAAACAATATGACAAAATTTATTGACAATAAAATCAAAAAAATTGTTTAGCGTCGTTTTCTGGTGTCCTAGGAGACCATAATTACTTGTTATCAAAGGTATTGTAATTTTTGGTGACCGCAGCTGTCAAGTTTTGCCGCGGGTAAACTCGAATAAACTGCTGACATGAGCTGTCATACAGTTTTTTATAACAAACAATTCGCTTCTCGTCCTAACTAATACGCCCTCTGGTGAAAAGTGTGAAAACCGAGCTAAGGAGTAGTTTTGACATTTTTGGTTATTTCTTTAGCGTTGTTAAGTATTTTTCGTAGGAGTTTTTGTCTTTTTTACAAATAATTTTGATTTGTTGGTCTTTTTTATAAACATTATTGTTGTGTACCTAAGTGTTCATCATGGGGAAAAATAAACCCTGAACTAAGTTTTCATTAGTTTCTAAAAGCAGGAACGTCCAAATTTTTTTTTTGCTCAAGTAATGGTTAAAATCATTTTTGCACGATAACGCTTTTTGGTTGGACTTTACTAAACCTTATACCTTATACACTTAATAAGAAAAGCTAAGATATGTTTTACATTTCCCACTGTTTCCTGCTTTACAAGACCATAAGAGGTTCTCCACTTTTACGGTGTTAAAAATAAATAATTTCCCAGTAATTTCATATGGATTAGATTCTAATGCACTTGTTTGTAAACACAAACAATAATATTTCAATCCACTCAGAAGTTTCTATCGTTTTTTCTGCTAAAATAAGATCGTCTGCATTCAGAACATTTTCACCTTCAACTACACATTTAGGCGGGTCGGCTAGACCCGCTTAAATAGTTCATATGTACTCTAAAATGCTTAATTTCATTTCTAAAAATTAATGAAAACAATTTTAAACTAAAACTACTCGCCTAAATACAACTGAAAATATTACACTTTAAAAGATATAAAATAAATGTTTATGTATACCTTATAAAATAAAATGAATGTCACACTAAACACTCGACAAAAATAATACAAAATTTACACCTAGAAATAATTCAAAAAAACAAAACTGATACTAAATAAACAACTAAATACACATGAAATATCCCATAAGAAAGCACAAAGTAAACAAATTATTACTCCTTAGCACAGTTCTAATTTTCACCGCATGAGCGCTGCAATCTTAATCCGAGTTACCAATAGTACATTAAGCAACGCATTTCATATGGCATTCTGTTATGACACGAGTCCAAGTTTAAAGGACGAGTGTCATAACAACCATAGAAATAAGTTGCTTATAATACTTTTTATATTTTGCCATTTTATTAATTTTTTAATAAATTTATACTTTGCATATTATAGAGAAGTTTGCTTTAAAAAAAATGAGTTGGTAGCACTGTTCTATAATTTTTAAAATTGACAGGTTTGAAATAAAAAATATAACAGAAAATGTCAATTCATGTCATTGGTTGATTCATTTTACCAACCGTATAACACAAAAAGTTGCGTACTCTAATGAAACATTAGAGTTCTCAAATGCGTATCATAAGGTTTGTTCCAACATAACACAAAACCAGTTTGCGTACTGTCGGGATTCTGCGCAGTCTAGATTTGGTGTTCCAACAAACTTCGGACTCAAACCTGTACAAAAATGTAGTGTTCCAACACAACCAAAACTAATCACAAACCAGTTTATGTACTGTCAAATCTGTTCCTGGGTTTGAGTAGGTACAAATTGTCAAGACTTGCGCAAAACGAGTTTGTAAAACGTCAGTTAACGTCATCCTAACCTGAAAATTTTATGATTGTATTTTTATTATGTAAACATTCATATTATTTAATAGGTACACTTGTCTAAATACATAATTATTATTTAGGATTGTAGACATCCAAATTTATAAATATTTTCATTAGTTTTTGTTATTTCCCAAATTCAAAATTTGACATTGGTTGTGACGTTATTGACAGTATAAATTTGACAAAAAATTTGTTGGAACACTTTCGAATTGAATGCCGGATCCTCGACAGGTCATCGACTAACAGTCGTTGACATGTCGTCGACAATAAGTTGTGGACAAGTTTACGTACAGTCACAAAATTGTTGTTGGAACAAACCTATAATGTAAAATATTATAGATGCAAAATATAAAAAGGTTATTGTGCTATTCGCAAACGAGTAGCCTCCTGTTCAATCAGTAATGCCTTAGGTATAATGTTTTTTAAAAAAGTACTGTGTATGTGTTTTTATGTAATTTGGAACATAATTATAACAATTTGAAGCATTATATGTAAAACATTTCTGAAACGCGCTAAGACGATATCTAGGTAACATTAAGGTATTTGGATGTCTAGTATTGCGATTATGCATGTCACCTCTGAATAATAGTTTTTCCTTCAAGTATGGAGGCGTAGAAGTGTCTAAAATTCTAAAAACCAAAGCGGTTATATGGTATTTAAATAGATCGTCAATTTTTAACCAACCGAGCTCGTTAATTTTCTTTGAAACGCGATCATACTTCCTCAGACCATAGACAAATCTACAACAAACATTTTGAATTTTTTGTAAACAGTATTTTGTCCAGAAAATAACGTTTTTCCGGTCCCTGTTTTGTCATTTTTCCAATCGCTGTTTGATAATACAGTCTGCCTTGCTTTCGTTGCTATGGTAACAAGTGACAGTTCGTTGACTTTTAGTTTGTTGTTTCTGTCAAACTTGATTTGTGAGTTAGTACATTTGAAAATATGGATTCTGATTTAGAATTCTCCGACACGGAAAATGAAATTACAGAAGAAAAAAAAGTAAAAAATGTAAGTGAAGAAGTCCTTTTGCCATATTTTGCTGAAACCTCCCAAAAACTGGCTTCTTCAACATGATGTGAGTAATAGGATTGGATTTTGGGAGAAAACCCCCTGGCAAAATCGCCTCCTATTAGAAATTACAACTATACAAGGCCAGTATTGACTTATATTTCCAGTAATGTCCTGTTATCAGACTTTTATCCCGGTACTAGGACATTTCTAGATCAAGTAAGACACTCTAACTTTGTCAGTTTTGTTTTTCTTTGATTTAGATACTCGATATTAAGGATTTCCCCACTAAATAATCGCCTGGTATGTCACATCCTTTTATACCATTGTTGTAACTGAAAAACCGAATGGACCTCCCTTGATATTTATCATATAAAAACGTTCTACCACGCCTTTTAGGTGTAAACTCTCGAATTTCGTCCGTTTTCCCGCGAATTATTTGTTTTTCGCGTTGCCCGCGGCTCGAGATGAGAACAGAATATTTTCATATAAATTTCAATTTATTGTGTCAAGGAGACAAAATTTAAAATCAATAAAAATTTATCTACTGCGTCGTTTCATACTGGGAGATCTGATCTGTTACAGTGGCGTACGCGCCTAATTTGCATTCTAATTGATAATGCTTATTTGTTTATTAAATTTGTTCGTTTTTATAACTGGATTCATGCTGTGATATCTCTACGATTATGGTGTTTGCTCCGAAAAAGAAAATTAAAATATTTACATTAATATTAATTCAGGCTAAGGGTATAAAAAAATCTGGAGGTAACCGAATTTTAGTTTCAATGCTAAAACAATAAAAAACTCATTTATAAATGTATTCTTCATGAAGCACCATCTATTTAGTACAATATCATTTTATTGAAATATAGTACGTTTTTCCTTTCATCTGTGGATTAATTTTTATAAGCATCTGCGTCATGATATTTAAATTGATTAACTAATTAAAATTTAACTTAAAATTTAATTTAAATTGGTTATTGGTTTTCTCTCTTTATCCCTTTATCAGTGGATTACTTTTATAAGCATTGCGTCATGATAAAATAAATTTACTTAGTTTAAATTTCTGTAATTTAATTCAAATTTCTATAATTTAATTCAAATTTCTATAATTTAATTCAAATTTCTATAATTTAATTTAAATTACATCTTAATTTAATTTACTGAATGGATTTGTCAGTGGATTAATTTTATAAGCATCTTCGTCATAATAAATGAAATTTAGTTTAATTAAAATTTAATTTAAATTTCTATAATTTAATTTAAATTTCTATAATTTAATTTAAATTTCTGTAATTTAATTTAAATTACGTCTTAATTTAATTTACTGAATGGATAAATTTATTTTAAGTTCAAATTTTAACAAATTTAAAATTTAATTTAAATTGGTTATTGTCTTTCTCTCTTTATCCCTTTATCAGAGGATTAATTTTATAGGCATCTGCGTCATGATAAATTAAATTTAGTTTAAATTAAAATTTAATTTAAATTACATATTGAGTTAATTTACTGAATGGATTTATCAGTGGATTAATTTTATAAGCATCTGCCTCATAATAAATTAAATTTAGTTTAAATTTCCGTAAGTTTCTGTAATTTCATTTAAGTTTCCGCAATTTCATTTAAATTTCTGTGATTTAATTTAAATGTCTGTGATTTAATTTAAATTTCTGTAATTTAATTCAAATTTCTATAATTTAATTTAAATTTCTGTAATTTAATTTAAATTACATCTTAATTTAATTTGCTGAATGGATTTACATACCTTTTTATTATATTAGTAGGAACAAATATTAATGAATTTAAAATTCAAAAACGATTTTTTGGAAATCAAATTTTTTTTTGAAAAAAACAGAAATTGTAGAAATATTCAGTTATAAAATAACAATTTGTACAATTCAAGTTTTTTATGAGCAAAAATTGTACATTTCGTCCAATCTCTTAAAAATAGTGTTTAAATTAATAATATACAGCGTGTATCAGATACCGATACGCTGATACACTCTGTATGAATAATATAATGTAATGTTTAGTTGGTCAGGTGGACAAAATAATTTACATTCTAACATGAAATACGATGGCAATTAAAAAGAATGAGTCACCTTTTTTAGAAACCTAATGCGTAACATGTTAAGGAACCGGATGAATTGCAGAAGTAAAACATGTGTTAAAACTAATCTTCTGTTGTGAAATATATACTAGAATAATTTCTTTTTAATTAAAGCAAAACATTGCGGTCTCAATTCTTCCTTATCTATGATTATATAGTCGAGAAAGGGCATTGTTCTGAACTAGTAACTCCCTTAATATCATTATTATTATTCTTATCATATCAAAAAGAATCCAAAATCGTATGATTGGGATTGGGATTTTTCTTCACGCATCCATAAAAAAGTCTTTATAGATTCCTACTTACCGACACTCATTGACAGTATAGATTCCTACACTCATGACGCTGATTACAGATTCAGAAACTCATTGACAGTACAGGTTCTGACGCTCATTGACAGGTGGCACACATACCACCATATGGCGACAGATTGTAAAATGTTAGGTTAGGGTTCCGAAGTCCGGGCCCTTGATACGTTGGCGACCCTGTTGACAGCTGTCAACCTGTCAAAGAGTGGATACAAAATGGCGACCCGACGTTATCTCTGAGCGATGACGCGTGACCTTGAGATGAGCAAAACTTGCCAGATTGGACCTTAAAATTCCTTATGGAGATTTAGATGATTCATTCCTAGATTTTTCTTTACACGTTTTTCGATTTTGTGAATGATCCCAAGCAATTCCTTTTGTGATGGCTCGATAGATGGAAAATTTATTTATATTAGTTAATTCAGCAATTCTTATGATTGCATTATCAGCTTTTCCTTCCACAAAAAAATCGAACATATTCAAAATGACTTGTTGAGTTTATATTTGTAAGTCTTTATTATCGAATTCATACCTGTCCTACCAAAACCCTTGCCCGACCCGTCAATGTATTGGAGCGCTTAACCGCAGAGATAAAAAATGATTTCTTAGCCAGTCGAATGCCTCTCCAAGCGACGAGCTTTGTTCTAATTGGTTAATTCTGCTTATTGACACCTGTTAACGAGGGTGTGGCAAAGAATAAATGTATACAGGTAGAGATCGATATATTTTGTCCCATAATTTCGCATTATATTAAATGATCCTCGTATAAAGAGGGATAAATTTTGTTCTGCAATTGAAAATGGTTAAACATCGATCCTTAAATATGAACAAATTCCGATTTCCATTAATCAAACAACGTCAGCGTCTTCAGTTTAGTTACGATTGTAGCAAAATAAGATTCAATCGATTTTCTCGCTAATGTACACAAGTTCAATGACTTTCTAAAATCGTTGAGTATTTTTTTTAAGCGTTAAGTAAATTATCTAGGTGTTCGCGTCGGTTTGTGGTAAGATAGATGGGAGAGTGATCCAAACCGGGCCTCTATCGACCTTCACTTCAATGGCAATGCTGATTTCAGCTGGTGCTGAACGCGTTTTTAAAAACAAAGTGTACAGAAGTGCGTGAACTACCTACGCATTTGTATTATTTTGTAAACAAATCATCGCCCGATGCACGGTGGGGCCCGGAAACCAAAATTTAGCTAACAATCTAAATATATATTGTAATGATTTAAGAAATTATAGTTTTTACTTTTTTTTTATTTTTAAACTTCAAACTTTTTGACAGTTCTTCATAACTTCACTATCATAAACAAAAACAAAACCCTGTCACATTTTAAAGCCCCCAATTACATAATTTTTCCCATTAATAATTTTACTACAAACCAAAAACCCAACTTATAAATTTTGATTATGTACCAAAATCCATTTCAAAATTTCCCCCACATAATTAAAATTTATAATTTTCTCAAAATACACTAAACTATTAACCTATATCTTAAATAACTCAAATCAATCCAATTTTCTTCTTTTCATATTTTCTTCCTCATTTTTCAATTATAAAACATCTTTTCAAAATTATTTATGTTATCTTGTGATTCATCTGGTTTACATTGTCAAAAGAACTGCTTCTTCTACGTCTGTTATCATGTCTCCTTGGTCTGCCATCACCATCTCTTCTGTATCCATCATTACTCCTGAAATTCCTATTGTCATCTTTTCTATTTCTATCTCTGTCATCGTTTCTGTCTCGAACATTGTTTCTCTCTATCATTGTTCCTGTTCCTATCTTTTAAAAATTCGTTTAAACTTTTAATATTTTCCTTATTCTTCATTCCATCCTCTTTTATTTGACATATTTCTTCAACACATTCCGTTTCCATTACTTTCTTAATGTTTTGTTCCTGTAACTCTTCTATCTCTGTTATTTTTTCAATCATTTCTCTTCTAATATCTTTCCTTGTTTCTTCTATTTTTTTATCTGTATACATTTTTAAGTCTTGTGTTATTTCCCAATTTGTCTTCCATCTTCTTATTTTGTCTTCAATCTTTCTTACCAAATCTTCTTTGATTTCTTCTTTGTTTTTATCCATTTGTTCTTTTTCAGGTTGTTCTTCAATATCTTGTTCTTCTTTATCTTGTTCCTTGTCACTTGCTTCTTCACCATCATCTCCTTGTCCTATTTCTGCTTCTTGCTGTCTTGTTAATCTAATTCTTCTACCATCTCTCAAATCCATTTTTTTCAGTTTTTTTTTTAAACTGTCGTATTTTAAATCCCCCAATTACATAATTTTTCCCATTAATAATTTTACTACAAACCAAAAAACCAACTTATAAATTTTGATTATGTACCAAAATCCATTTCAATATATATATAAAAAAACTTCTTTCGCAGTTTTCTGGAATCCCAGAAGCCTTTGAGTGAAGATTGTTGGGTTTCCTACTTACGCAAATTGATAATGGATATTGTTCTTATTCTTCAATCTTTTTATGAACCATACAGGGTGTTTCATTGCGAAGTGTCCATACGTTAAACGAAGATATAACACAATTAGACAATTCCAAAAAAACTATATTTGTTGGGTGTCACCCACCAAGGGCGGCTCCAGCCGAGAGATTTGGGGGGGGGGGGGGAGGCAACGTCGTCGGGTGTTAGGGTTATATATTTTTTTACTTTTTAATATTCTTTATTTTTGTTTTTTCAAAAAGCATAATCAAACATCTCATAAACCAACATGTCACTTTTTCTTTTTTTTTTTTAAGTCTCCTTTACATAATTTTTTTTTAATTCTTTTAAAATAAGGGTCCTATAATTTTGTCTCATTTTTTAAACCATAACAACATTTGCAAAATTTGTTTTCTTAATTTATTTTTATCTTGAAAAGAAATAAGAAAACCAAATTTTAATTTCTATTTTTCCCACTAATATCTTGTATTTTTCTTTGATTTCTTTTCGTATTCTTAAATTCTCTTCCTCTGCTATTTCAAAATTCATTTTTATTTCTTCATTTAAATTTTCTTCCAATATTTGGATATTTTTATCATTTTTGATAATGTCTTATTATTTTCTTTATCTCTTCTTTATTTAATTTGTTTTCAGTTTCTTTTACTTTCATTTCTTTTTTCATCATATTCTTTTTTGCTTTTAATCATTTCATATTTAATATTTCCCAAATCTTCTTTAATATTATTTATTTTATCTTCCATATTACCAATTTTGTTTTCTATGTTCCTATGATCCCTATAAAAATATTTTTTAACTTAATCTTCCATCTTGCAATCATTTCTTTTTTAGTATCTTTTCTTGTTTGTTATATTTTTTATCTGTATCTTTTCTTAAATCTTGTCTGATTTCTTCTAAACTATTTCATACACTTCTTATTTCTTTTTTTATAGTTTCTTCTAAATGCATTATACCTGTCTTCAATTCTATCATACCCATTCGAATTCCTGTTTTTATCTCTTCCTTATTTCTTTCCATATTTTCTTTTCTTGATGTCTTTCCATATTTTAATTCATGGCAATCAACATTTGCATAATTCGTTCAACTGATCTTCTATCTTCTCTTAAATCCATTGTTTTTTTTAATTATAAATTAATATTTAATTATCTTTATTTAACCTTATTTTAGAGCCCCACGTTGGGCGCCAATTGTTATGATTATGAAATTTAGAGGTTTTTAATTTTTTTTAATATTCTTTATATCCAATTTCATATCTGACGTTTTTTTAACATCTCATCAACAAAAACAAACATGTCATAACGACCATGTCACCTTTTTTTTTTTAAGTCTCCTTTACATAATTTTTAAAATTTAAAATGGAAAATAAAAAATACGTCGACGAATTCAGTTTTTTTGTGCTCTTTCCAAATGTGTAGAGTAATTTTCTAAAATTCTTTATACAGGGTGTTGTTTTGAACCTGGAAAAATTAGTCAATTTTTTTCCTAATTGGAACCTGAATTTTTCTTACAAATGTTCTAATTTTCCGAACATACTGCTAAGAATTTTCCATGAATTCGAGTATTCAAAATCGGTCTGGCCCTGGTCTAATTAGACGTATTTTAATTTCTAATTATTTATATATTTTTTCATTTGCTACATTCCACTATCTTCCAATCGTATCAGATTCACTTATTTCTTGTGCCTGGGGTAGATTTTTCCATATTGAATCATTTAGAGTTGTGTACTATCGACCGCATTTTCAACTAGGACAAGCTGCATCGGGTTCAATGCACTTTTCACTGCATGAGGGTTATAGTGCAGGGCAGGGGGAACGGGGGGGATGGATAGCGTGTGCGGGTGCGGGTGCAGTTTATTTGGAATTTCGAAAGACCCCAAACGAACAACCCCTCAACGATGATGACGTGATACTACGCAGAGTTCTGCTACAGGGTAGGTTCTAAGTGGATTTTCAGTCGCTCGTTTCAATTTTAAGAAGTAATAATAATATTTATTTACACTTTTTAGAAAATAAAAAAAATCGTACATTGTTTCGACTGAAACGCAGGTGTAAATAAATAATCTACTCGATAAGTGATTGAACATTTGTTTCAAGAAAATGTATAGAATTTAGTTAACAAATAATTAAAAAAAAATATTTAAAATATTATACTAAAGAGGAGACTAAATATCAATTTCAAGTTACATATTACACACATACATACATAATTAACAATATTTAAAACAATATACTAAAGACAGGACTAAATATCATTTTATATTATAGGAAACTCATATAATTATCAAACTTACATAGTATACAAATAAATATAAATATAAAATATAAAAAAAATTTCATGTATCGAAAAAGGGACGTATCATATTCTAGTAATAGTGATGGTAAACTCGAAAAAGCTTCTGACAGGAGCTGTCAAACAGTTATTTCATCTAGAAACCATTTGTAATTCAAAATTGCGCGTTTGTGATTGATGGAAATTAAGACGAGGGAAATAGTCATGTATATATTGTTTCAATAGTTTTTTTAATGTTTAATGTTTGTATTGTACAATGTTGGTGCTAAGTAGCTGAACATTTTCTGTGGTGTAGTTTTAACCATCAAGGGTGGCACATGATGATTTTTTTACGGGTATTGTAGCTGTGGGTTGGGAGCTGATTGTAATGCTTTGTTCTATGATATTTTGTGTATTTGAGGAATAAGTCGTTCGAAGAAAAACTGCTGAGGTATTTTTCCTCCCTTTCCCACATTTGGAAAATTTCAATTAGGTACTCGAAAAATATTGTTTCTCCAATAAAACATCATGAACAAAAAGTTCTTGTTTTCGGTGTCAAAGAATCCAAAAATACGTCACTTTATTATTTTAAATAGTGTTTTGACTGGAATTTGAACAATTCACTTAACATGAATCATTGGAATTTTAATAAAAAATGCAGAAGGTATAAACTTACGTAGGAGGCTCTGATAAGGATAACTTGACGCTTGCCATTTTTGTAATATTTATTCAACATTTTTCTTTTACGATATTTCTCTTAATTTGTAAACATGGCTTAAAAATGTTGATTTATTCCAAGAATTTTCGAAATTGAGAACTTGGCTTACACTTTAAAGAATTTTTTACACCCCTTAAAGTACCTAAGAGCCTAGTTTCAGCGATATCACATTTTATGAGAGCTTTTGATCTAAATGTGGCTCTGGCAACTGGGCTAAGTATAAGATGGTTTTGCATTTTTAATGATAAATAAATAAACATTAAACAGAACCAATGAATAAACTGGAAAATAACTTATAGTAGGTCCTGATTTCAACTCTGTAAACACACCTGCTATTTTATTATTTCTGCATTCCACAGCTACAGTTAGATTTTGATTTTGGACTTAACAATGCGCATTCTGTAACCTTAAAGATTTTATATACATCGCACAATGATTAATTATAGGAATTTCAAAATTGTTATTTATGCACCAAGTGCGTTAAATAGATCGTGGTGCATACAAGATTTTATTTTTTACGAAAAATTCATTTTATTTTAATGAAAAACCGATTTTTTTATATTTTGACGTTTGTTGAATATTGTTCTCAGCGTTTCATTATATTTAATGAATGTCATTGCTGCTTTGTATTATATACGTCTTATAAAAGTAATGGAAATACCGATTTACCAAAATATATCGAAGAAAATGCAGCCAAAGCAACCAAAAATTTATTGCTGGAGAAATCCAGACCCTTCTCGTGTGTATGGCCATAACGCCCGCTCATAATGCCCTAGGGCGTTATGAGTTTATCTATAGCAACCGTATCCAAACAAATAATATACAAGTGCAAAATAAAATCACAGGGCACACTATGATTGAGTCGGTTTGAAGTTTTATTTGGATAATCTTTACACTTCCACGGTCCAAAAAGTTGATGCCGACTCTGTTTACTAGTATTTGTCCTGGCGTGTTGCATACCGATTTTAACGATTAACATTTTCAATGTGGAGCCCATAGTTATTAACAAAGTTTTAGGGTGGATTCTGTTTGATATATTCGACCACCTATTTAAAACGGTAATAGGATGAGTGTCATTAATAAGGATAAACACGGTGCGTTCGCTTTTAATAAGCATATCTGGTAATATATTAGTATAATGTTTCGATAGAAGATTCTAATAACTAGGAAACCTTGAAAAGTTTCGATAAAATTTCCTCCCTGTAGACGGTAATGAAGATTGATATTATCATAGGAGGCACTGACTATTAAATTCCTGTAGGAGTTCGAATTTCATGAATAATTTCAACCCGTATTCCTTCGGAGTTGGAGAAAGATTCAAATTCTCTGTACAGATCAAAGACAGATTTTTCGTACTCAAGAAATTGGTTTTTTTTTTACCAGGACTCGAAAAATTACGAAAAATGGTCGAAAAAAAATGGTTGAAAAACTTAATATTTTGCAAAAGTTTACAATAATTTAGTTGGTGACCACATATAAAGTCAAATAGTGTTTGAATAACCGATTTGGTAGATAAACTGGACAAGGAGAATCCATTGAATGACTAGCACGTTAGCCGGATCTGACGCTATTGGATTTTTGACTTCGTTCCAATGAGCGAGAGTCAGATTAAGAGTTGTAACAGGCTTTATGCCTTTTTATGCATCAGTTAAATATTTTTAGAGCAATCAATCACCCTGTATTAACTTGAATATTAGGATTGTGTTTAGGTACAAAAGTTTGTTTGCTTGGAGGTCTTATAGAAACTTTTTCATTGATAGCACCGAACTATAAATCAAATTGGACGAAATAACAAAATAATCAATAATTTATTTTTGATTACATAAATACGTGTAATCAATAGAAATTATTCTCTCGAAATTTGACACACCTCTTTTTATTTTCTAGCCCATACCTCTACCGTTTTATTCATGAGTTCTCCAATTTTAATTTTGAATCATTAAACGTCAAATATTAAAGTGTTATAGATTTAAATACAGCGATCACTTGATTTAATTTATTTTTATACTAACGTAATACAAGTTGCCTATCTAGAAGTACTATTTAAGATTATTTATATGATGGTAACGTCAATCAAAATAATAAACATTAAAGGATTGATTGTATGTAAACATCAAACATGTAATTTAATTGAAGTAATAATTTGTGTATGTTTTATAAAACGTTGTTTAAATTCACTGTTAAAATACGTATGAGCGAGCAACGAGGGATTTTTTAATTTAAAACAACATTACCTTTTCAAAGTTATAATTTTTTTACAAAACCTTGTAAAAACAAATTTATATCCAAGCAGAACACACTTAAACTTTTGACACACTCCTCGGCTTTGAAAGCACCAAACGAGGATTTGCATAAAAATTACGAAACTTTGACGCTTTTCAAAGAATTTTTTTTATCTCCAGCATTGAACAGCCTTTTTATCAAAGATGGGACGGTTATATCGGAAAAATACTGGTGCTTATTTTATTTTCAACTCGGTTTAAAAATTGACTCTCCTGGGATTTTTCCTAAAAAATGTAAATAATAAAAATATAATTCACCTTAATTTCGGTGATTCTTGTATTTTTTAAATATGTTCTTTAAACAATTTTTACATAAAGATGTTGAGCATAATCCTCATTTTATAACTTATCTGCCAATGGGCTTATTTTATGCACTTTTTTGACAGATTATTTTTTAACTTTCAAAGAACGCATTTATACCGGGTTTTTACGTTTCACGTGTAAGATAAAAATCTATATTTATTGATTAAATATATAACAGGTCAATGACCCTAAGTTGTATTGTTGAATTTTTTTTGAGACACTTTGTAGATAGCGGTTAGTAATGCAAAACAAACTGGTTATAAAATAAATAAATAAAAGATAATGTACACATGTAACTACCCAAAAAAATAAACAAACCCAACTCTATTTACGTTAGGTTTTCGCGCACCCTTGATGATTCTTAACTCCCATTATCATATAATTTAATTTCCACCGACTTTTATTCGGGTCTCTCCGAAATCTCTTAAACAAATTATAATTGATATTTGCTATTCAGCTCCTTACCTGATCCCTTAATCTAATTTCCCGATTGGAAAGTGGAGTCCCTTCTTGTTCCCTTCAGTAGAAATCTACGAAATGTGAGTGTCGATAATTCAATAGAAATTTACTAAATCCAAATCTATTCATAAGCAAATTTTGAGGTATCTTAATACTTAATCTCAATACTGAAAAATATGTACAATAATATTGGTAAATAACCGCCAAACAAATTTCTTATTTCTTCGAAAAAAAATATTCCCAAATTACAATTGAAATAAAAAATAATCTGGGTATCTGCTAAACAATAGAACTTTTTTGTGAGCGTTACTGAAACCACAGATATAACATGCACTTAACTGAGAAGACTAATGGGTAATTGTCATTTGCACCATGACATTTAAAAAAATTCATTTGTAAAAAATGTTTTTAGTCAAAAAATGAATTGATTAAGATTTTTTTCACTTATTTGACCATTATTAGGAGGTATAATTTCCCGTATAAAACTATATTTATAGTAAAATTAAGCTCAAAATGAATTACAACCCCCTAAAAATGGCAAAATGGTTAAAAAAAAAAATTTGATTTTTGATTCTAAAAGTTTCTAGCGGGCTTCAACAATTTGTTTTGTGATTTTTTAAAGGGTATATACAGGGTGTGTGAAATTTGTGTTGAAAGATTTCCAAAAACCCTGTTTTTACGATTTTTTTCAAAATAAGTCATCGTAGGTACCCAGAAAAAATTTTAAACATCTCTATTTTGACCCCCTAGGAATTAGATGGAGGGGCATTTTGTCTATTTACTAGTTTTTAAAAACAGATTCTTATTATTTTAAGTCATTCTTGACAAAAAATAAATCCAAACAAATGTAGGTAACGATAAATTTGAAATACTTTGTATAATATAGATTGTTTAACATATAGCTAATGATTATTTTTTATTTTTTGTCATTCAATATGCGTTTGATGTATTTTACTGAAATGACTGGAATTAGATCTATCGAAAAAATGCATGTTTGTCTTATTTTTAATAATTATTATATTATTGCTTGATTTGTAATAAATTTGCAATATAACATAATTTGTAACTGACATTTAGAGTACAATGCACTAACTTTTTCGATTTTATATCGCATGAAGCCACAATTAAATATGATCGCAAATTTTTTGAAAAAAAAATTATCTCGAGCAAGTACGAAATGCTATATTAAAATACATTTTTAATAAACATTCTCGTCTTATTAATTATCTCCGAAATGTTTAAAAGCTTTTTCCCTAATCATTGAAAAGCTGTAGCTAATAAACTGAGTGACGCAATCTACCAAAAGGCACTAGCGAAAATGATGACTTATTATGAAGTAGATACATCCTGTTAATTAGAGCATTAATTATTTGTAATCCTGAATTAACGGAACTTCCCATGGGCGTATCTGTAAAAATTATGTAATTATAGATAATTCCGGCCAACGGTGAAATCATCATTTATAAGAAAAACATAATAAGTATACAAATCGAATTGAAAAATACAATTTTTCTCGATATAAAAAAATCATTTTTCTTCGTCAAAATGCATAAAAAAAATTCTTTGATTTTGACTCTATCAACTTATTTTACTTAATTTGAATTCTCTGTACCAGTTTTTAATTTAATTTATGCTAAAGAATGCAAAATATGGTTTTTCTAAAGTTTTATTTTAACTACCAATCTCTTTACACGAATGTGGAATTTTTTGAACCATAAAAGGATGTGAAATAAAATCACACAAGCTCCCACGAACTATAGTTTTTGCAAACCTTGATTTTGTTATTAAAGTGAAGATGGCGTTGGACTCTCCTCGTTCGTGATATACTTGCTATAACGCAAGTAAGATTATCAAGAGCGAGGTGAGTCGAATTAATTTTCAGACATCATTTAGTGATAGGATGTCGAGCTTGTCTGCTTCTTACTGATGAGGCACAATAATGCCGAAACCGGTCTAAGAATGGCAAGCTCCTTTAATGACAAAATCGAAGTTTTTGGGTTAAACGCCTGGACTTTCGTAATTCAATACCTGGTGGGGCATATAGCCCAAGGAGTAGTTGTTGAAGTCCAGATGCTGGTGCAGTGTAGGACATTTTTAATGTCCTTGTTCTTGGGAGCTTATGTGATTTTATTTCACATCCTTTGTGACCAACCTCTTTGATATTTGTCAGCTTTTTTACCCTGTAATTTTAGCTAATTTTAAATAAAAAATGCACTTTTTATATATGTTTCTATTCTGGAGTATTTTAATTTATAAATAATGAGAAATTAGAATTTGAATAATGAGAAATTTTAATTAATAATGTGCCAGCCTGTTATGCAAACTTTTTGGTTTATTTTATCAATCAATGTCGATAACAAACAAAGAAATATCTTCTATCCTGGTATTTGCCTAAGAATGTTAATATTTCATGATGTTCATCAATACCACTTGCCTTAGGAGACCGTGGAAAATTTTTAGCAGTATGTGGGTAGACGGAAAATTTATGGTAAATTATAAGTAAATTATGAAAAATCAAGATGACTGAGTAAAAGGTCCGGAAGGGGGTGGGAACATACGTTTTGAGGTTTTTTTACGATTTGTGGCTGAAATATGCATTTTATCGAAACAAGTTTAATACAGGGTGTTTCATAGTTAAACCGACATACGTTAACTGTAAATAGAGGGTACTTAGTTGATTCCAAATAACCTCGGTTAATGGATCTAACGCCTTTAATAACCTAGATACGAGGTGTTTCATCCATTTCGGCGAATATTTTGATAAGCCGTAACTTTAGAACCACCCTATAGATTTCTCTCATACTTGGTACAGGTATAGTGTGTTAATAGCCCAATTCTATAATGTAAGAACTACAATTAAAATACAGATCCGGATTAAGAAGAATGTGAAAAATTTGAAAACCCCCAAAACCACACCCTGTATATCAGATTTTTTAAAATTGGGATGGATATTTGAAAAGAACCGGTAACGGTAGTTCTTGTACTAAATATAAAAGAAATCTACGGGGTGTTTCCAAAGTTATGGCTTATGAAAATGACAATATGTATTGCATTAGTTGAATTTACTTTAAAAGTTTAGTAATATGTAGAAAGAGATGTGCATTTGTAAAAATAAGTCAAAATATCTCAGTTTTTTCCATTCGTCTGATCCAATTTAAAAAATATCTGATATACAGCGCGTTGCGTTGGGGATTTTCAAATTTTACAAATTTTTCTTAATCCGTATCTGGATTTTAACTGTAGTATAGTCCTTACATTATACGATTGGGCTACTAAAAAATGATACTTGTACCAAATATGAAAGAAATCTACCAGGTATTTCGAAAGTTACTGCTTGTGAAAATGAAAAAAATGCATTTGATGTAATTTGACGTTAAAACTCCAGTAGTAGGATGGGATGTGCACTTAAAAAAATTTTTAACTTTAACTCATTTTTTTCCGTTCTTTTCGAATATCCATCCCAATTTTAAAAAATCTGATATACAGGGTGCTGTTTTGGGGATTTTCAAATTTTGCAAATTCTTCTTAATCCGGATCTGGATTTTAATTGTAGTTCTTACACTGTAGGATTGGGCTATTAACACACTATACCTGCACCAAGTATGAGAGAAATCTACAGGATGGTTTTAAAGTTATGGTTTATCAAAATATTGGCCGAAATGGATGAAACACCCCGTATCTCGGTTATTAAAGGCGTTAGACCCATTATCCAAGGTTATTTGGAATCACCTAAGTACCCTGTATTTACAGTTAACGTATGTCGGTTTAACTATGAAACACCCTGTATAAAAGTTATAGATAATTAAAAAATTTAAAACTTTTGAATTGATCATTTTTCAACCTAACCTCAAAATTATCGAGAAAAACGCCAAAAAAATTTTTTTTTGGTTTTTAATTATTACCTCCCGCAAAAATAATTTTTGGTGAAAACGTTATTTTTGTGTTTTAAATAAGCTGTAATTTTTTCAAAGCAAAATATTTATTTTTCGATTTTATTCGAATTTAAATACATAAGTTTTAGATTGTTTAATTATCTACATTAAACTTTTTTCGATCTTGAAGATAGTCACTTCCAAGAAGGCGTTGAAAGTTGCAAAATCGTTGGATGAAAACTTTTCAACCGATCCTCGTAGATTATATTACGGTAAAATGGAAATTGCAAGGTACTGGGAACTCTTATTTAAAGGAAAAATATTCTTACAATCATGTAGGTAAATGCATTCTTTAGAAGCAAATATATAAAATTGGGAATTAGCCATTTTTCGAAATAACTTATAAATTGTATACTTATGTTCTTAATGTCTTATAGTTATTGATCCCCGATGCATTTTTCATAATACTCAACGTCTATATATGGTAACGACTAGTGGACAGGAAACCATTGACATTCCAAGCATTGCGTGCTTTGCTGTCTATTTAACCCATTGCTAATATATTCATTTTCATTACTTCTTGTATTTACTATATTCGTTGACAGTACGGTTCACCTTATACGGGACGATCCAAAACTAGATTGCCAAATTCCAATCAAACATTCATTTCATTCCTTTGTTCGTAATCGACTTGAATTTTATCCAATAACGAATCATTTTGTTTTATTTCTAAAATAGGGCACATACCGGGTGACAATGAGACTAGGGCCATGCCTATATCTCCTTCACTTTTCAACCGATTTGAATAAAATTTGGTACATAGATATAAGACACCATTTTGGATTGACAGACGTATAAAAACAAAATGGCCGACTTCCGGTTTCGCCAGAAATGTCATCAACTTCGATTTTTTAAATGGAACACCCTATATATTTTATATTTTTTGGATTCTATGGCTCAAATTACATACGACAGTGTTGCCAAATTTTTTATTTTTCAATAAAAAAATTCAAATTCTCAGATTTTTTTTTCAAGAAATGATTATGTTTAGTTTTTAACAAAAAGAAAATAGTACATAATGTATATCGTTTAATTGGTAATTAAATTCTCTATTAAATGACAAGATGGCCCTCGGTAGGTACCATTTGAAAAAAACGATTTATTCGTTAAAAATGAATTTATAAAATTTAAATTCCCGCTGTAGGATTTGTTATTGATCATATCGATGAAAGGTTTATGACTATGAATTACTGATGTCAATTAGAATAGATTTTGACCAGATAAAGGCCTCCTGTGCTAAAAAAAAAAATTTTGGAAATTTGAATTTTTTTATTGAAAAATAAAAAAATTGGCAACACTGTCGTATGTAATTTGAGCCATAGAATCTAAAAAAACATCAAATATACAGGGTGTTCCATTTAAAAAATCGAAGTTGGTGACATTTCTGGCGAAACCGGAAGTCCGCCATTTTGTTTTTATACGACTGTCAATCCAAAATTGTGTCTTATATCTATTTTCCAAATTTTATTCAAATCGGTTGAAAAATGACCGAGATATAGGCATGGCCCTAGTCTCATTGTCACCCGGTATAGACCAAGGCGATACAACTTGAAAAAATTTCCTGTTACACGATACTATAGATTCACGTATATTTCATAGAATGGTTCGTTTCAAGATATTTGGTTGACTTAAGGTTGTAAATTTCTCATTATAAATTAAACAATAACAGTGTGCGACAGGCTGTAAATCGTAATCCTCGACCCTCTCAATACAGTACGGACAAAATTCATTCTGCGTAAACCAAATTTTAATTTTTTTGAATTTTTTTTGTAGATTCCAGGTCCATTCATATCCTAAAAAACTCACTTTTTCGCTCAAAAATGGCCAAAACATTTTTTCGGTAATTTTGACATTTCCAATCGTTTCTTAGACAAAATTCATTCTGCGTAAACCAAATTTAATTTTTTTTGCAGATTCTAGGTCCATTTATATCCTAAAAAACTCACTTTTTCACTTCAAAAATGGCCCAAACATTTTTTTCGGTAATTTTGACATTTCCAATCGTATCTTAGACAAAATTCATTCTGCGTAAACCAAATTTTAATTTTTTTGAATTTTTTTTGTAGATTCCAGGTCCATTTATATCCTAAAAAACTCACTTTTTCGCTCAAAAATGGCCAAAACATTTTTTCGGTAATTTTGACATTTCCAATCGTTTCTTAGACAAAATTCATTCTGCGTAAACCAAATTTAATTTTTTTTGCAGATTCTAGGTCCATTTATATCCTAAAAAACTCACTTTTTCACTTCAAAAATGGCCCGAACATTTTTTTCGGTAATTTTGACATTTCCAATCGTATCTTAGACAAAATTCATTCTGCGTAAACCAAATTTTAATTTTTTTGAATTTTTTTTGTAGATTCCAGGTCCATTTATATCCTAAAAAACTCACTTTTTCGCTCAAAAATGGCCAAAACATTTTTTCGGTAATTTTGACATTTCCAATCGTCTCTTAGACAAAATTCATTCTGCGTAAACCAAATTTAATTTTTTTTGCAGATTCTAGGTCCATTTATATCCTAAAAAACTCACTTTTTCACTTCAAAAATGGCCCAAACATTTTTTTTCGGTAATTTTGACATTGCCAATCGTTTCTTAGACAAAATTCATTTTGCGTAAACCAAATTTTAATTTTTTTGAATTTTTTTGTAGATTCTGGGTCCATTTATATAAAAAAAAAAATTCACTTTTCCCTCAAAAATGGCCCAAACATTTTTATTCGGTAATTTTGACATTGCCAATCGTTTCTTAGACAAAATTCATTCTGCGTAAACCAAATTTTAATTTTTTTGTAGATTCTAGTCCATTTATATCAACAAACCCAAAATATTAAACTTTTATATATATACACCTAACCCTAACAGCCGCGACGACGTAAGGTCGGCGTAAGGTAAGTTTAAAACCTAAAATCTACTCTGAGACGTTCTGTACTAAGTACATACCTGCCTACTATTTTCTGTTTACAATCACAAATTGTGGGTATTTTTTAGACCCTTAACCGGTAATCCTATTGCAGTACTTAGAAAGTCAACCAAATATCTTGAAACGGACTATACCTCAACCTGTAATATGGTTCTTTCAAAAAAGTTAAAAAATGTTTTTATAATTATATTGCTGATACATTCAAACCGTGGTTTTTTATTCTTCAAACTGGGTTTAATGCTGAAAGTTACATATCTAAACGAGTTTTTTTTCCCAGAGGAAAATAATGACATAAAAGAACAGAAAATATGTTCGAGAGTAAGAAAAAGTCAAATTGAGTAAAAAAACGTGTGCAATTACGAAACATTGTGTATTTACGGATGTTAACTTCGAAAATATATGGCGCAACTCTCAACTCATATAAATGATAAAGGAGATCCAGTCAACAATGCGGGTGTTTTAAATGAGCCTCGTTTTTCATATTTTTCTTATTTTTCTTCAACAAACTCTGCCAGAGGCGGATCTACGGTCAGGTAGGGGAGATATATTTGAAAATTACTCTAAATACAACAAACATTTACAAACTCTATACATCATCTTTTACTTTGTTTGTAAATATAATTTTAAAAACTTTCAAATCTTTATGTTGAAAATTCAACATAAACGCCGCCCCTGTTAACATGCAAACCAAATCAATAAATGACACATCTACTGATACTTCGAGAAGCGAAACAAAAAATCAGTGCAGAACTTACAGTCCTTAAGTTTGCTAACTCAAAATTGGTTAGCTGAAGAATTTTATTCTTACGAAAAGTACAAATTCCCACTCCTAGCTCTGATGTTGGTGTCAACATTGATCGAAACTGCTAGTCTTTAACTAAATAAATTATATGAAATTTAATTCGAGTACTTATTTATTTGTATGTTCCTGAAAAAATGGTGCTTTATTCATCTGAATTTTCGTCTCGAGTATAGATTTTATTTTTGGAATACTTATCCGACTCCTTCACTGCCTTGTTAAAAATTATCCTTCGTCGATAAGAAATTCGTTCGTATCCCTGGGGCACGTCAACTTATGATAAATGCTTTTTTTATGCCTCATAAATGTACCAACAAAAAATACAAACATCTGGAGCATATTGAAGTTGGGAGAGTCCTTTTACATTTTATCACAAAAATACCAGTCGGGCTGAGATATTTTAATGAAGCAGCATATATTCAAAAACAAGTTTGTTAATAATAACAAATAAATTTTAAAAAAACAGTCAGATTTTGTGGTTTCAGCCAATAACAGCTCAGGACCCTAACCAATCATTGTGTTTTATACTGATAAAACCGCTTCGTCGTTTTTGTTTTTTGATTAAACTGTGTTTACCTTTTTTGAGATGTCAAATGTAAACATTTATCAATTATTATTATACTAAAATGTATTGCAAATCTATGTTAATACCCAAATTTCAAAATATATTTGTAAACTAACCTGTTTTTATTCGTTTATTGTAACACACAACACAGCTCCATCCATAAATTCGTTAAAAACTGACATAATGTCAAAACGTCTAAACGTTACACTTAATAAATAATCTTAAATGCCTACTACTAGATAGGCAACTTATATTACGTTTGTAATATTTGGAGTTTAAATGTAAAAGAAAATATCGAACTTTTGAGTGTAAAGTGTCTTTCTCTGTTTTTAACACAAAATGATTCAAAAAATAATCTTTCAAAATATCACTCGTCCTGTCAAATTTTATAGATCAAATTTTCGGTTTCCATACTCAAACGCCTTTATTTCAGGCAAAACCACTCAAACAAACTGATTTGAGATAAAATCAGTTTGTTTTCGTGGTTTTTCCAAATAAAAAAATAAATTAATCGATAAAATTTGGAGGACTCGTGGTATTACCTTTGATTATTTTTTTCATCTGTCAAAACAGTCAGTTTTTGTGGTTTCAGCCAATAAGAGCTCAGGATCCTAACCAATCATTGTGTTTTATACTGATAAAACAGCTTCGTCGTTTTTGTTTTTTGATTAAACTATGTTTACCTTTTTTGAAATGTCAAATGTAAACATTTAACAATTTTTATTATACCAAAATGTATTGCAAATCTATGTTAATAACCAAATTTCAAAATGTATTTGTAAACTAACCTGTTTTTAATAGTTAATTTAAATCGCCTTCAACATTTTTACATACCTCACTTCAACACTAAACTTAAAATTAATTAAATTAAGAAAGACTTCATTTCATTCTTCTTCTTCGCTTTTCGCGGGGTAGCCAGTTAAAAAATCGCCTTGGTGGCCCTGTATGTAAAACTATAACAGCTCAGGTTTCAATTTAAATTGGTAAAGAAAATTTTCAATATTTGTGTGTAAAGTGTCTTTTGCATAAATGACTATGTTCTCTGTTTTTAATACAAAATGATTCAAAAAATAATCCTTTCAAATACGACTCGTCCTCTGAAATTTTATAGATTAAATTTTTGATCTTCATACTCAAACGCCCTTATTTTAGGCAAAACCACTCAAACAAACAGATTTAAGATAAAATCAGTTTGTTTTCGTGGTTTTTCCAAATAAAGCCGTTTTCGTGAAAACCAAAAATTTAATCAAAGGTAATACCACGAGTCCTCCAAATTTTATCGATTAAATTTTTGGTTTTCACGAAAACGGCTTTATTTGGAAAAACCACGAAAACAAACTGATTGATAAAATCACGAGTCCGCAGGACGAGTGATTTTATCTTAAATCAGTTTGTTTGAGTGGTTTTGCCTAAAATAAAGGCGTTTGAGTATGAAGATCAAAAATTTAATCTATAAAATTTCAGAGGACGAGTCGTATTTGAAAGGATTATTTTTTGAATCATTTTGTATTAAAAACAGAGAACATAGTCATTTATGCAAAAGACACTTTACACACAAATATTGAAAATTTTCTTTACCAATTTAAATTGAAACCTGAGCTGTTATAGTTTTACATACAGGGCCACCAAGGCGATTTTTTGACTGGCTACCCCGCGAAACGGCGCCGTTAATAAAAGCGAAGAAGAATGAAATGAAGTCTTTCTTAATTTAATTAATTTTAAGTTTAGTGTTATGTTATGTAAAAATGTTAAAGGCATTTTGAAATCAACTAATAAAAACAGGTTAGTTTACAAATACATTTTGAAATTTGGTTATTAACATAGATTTGCAATACATTTTAGTATAATAAAAATTGTTAAATGTTTACATTTGACATTTCAAAAAAGGTAAACACAGTTTAATCAAGAAACAAATACGAAGAAGCGGTTTTATCAGTATAAAACACAATGATTGGTTAGGATCCTGAGCTGTTATTGGCTGAAACCACAAAATCTGACTGTATTGACAGATGAAAAAAATAATCGATAAAATTTGGAGGACTCGTGGTATAACAACTTTTATTTAGTATTATCAATTATTATTATAATAAAATGTATTGCAAATCTATTTTAATACCCTTTCAAAATATATCTGTAAACTAACCTGTTTTTATTCGTTTATTTTAAATCGCTTTAATACACATAAATCACTTCAACAGTCAACCTTTGTTCATTGAACATCAGATTTTGAATACCTAAACACTTCAAATTAGCTAAATTAAGAAAGACTTTTTCCATTTCAGTCTATAAACGCGGAAATCTCCAAAAATCCGTTTAAAATTGACAAATAATGTCAAACTCTAAACAAATAAGCCAAAGTCAATCGCGCAAGCCTTGGTTTTTGAAATGTACTATATAATATAATTATGTACAATCCTTTAATACTTCTAGGTAGGCAACTTGTATTACGTTGGTATACAATCAATTAAATCTATAACACTTCAATGTTTGACGTTTATATTTAAAAAATAGCGACTAGATTTAGTAATAAAAAATATTTAAGTATTTAAAATCGGTTTAGACCAGGGCTATTTGTTGTAAACTTGAAATTAAAATACTCAATCCAAGTACATTTCCAACCGATTACCATCGCCAGACGACTCGAATCCATCAAAAATGCAAGGCTTGAATAAAACAACATTTTCGGTTAATACCGTCGTCTCATCAAATTTGTAATTCTCACACAAAAATTAACAATAGACAAATTGACAAATCTGTTTTCATTTAACCTTCCGAATTTGAATGTTTTTCGCAGGTTAGCCATTTAAATTCGCTTACCACCGACGCATTTAACTATTCATCGATTCCTTTTATCGTATTTTGCTGACATTGTATGCTAATTCGTTCATCTAAGAATATGGATCATTTCCCAGATTTCACTGATTCTATTTTGATGCTAAATAAGTGGAGTATAGTTTTTATAAACTTTTTTTAACACACTAAAATAAACAGTACTTTCAATTATAGAAAATGGAGGTTACTTTTCATACCAACTGGCTTATATTGTGCACTTTAAAACCAAACACCTTTGCATTCATCTCCTCATGGTAATCGCCAGTTTTTTTTTAAATTTAAAGGCTTCCTGTATTTTAATTTAAATGCAGGAAAGGTTTGCCTTAAGTAAAAGAACTTTATTTTGACTTATGAAGGACGGTTCTGTCAATTTATTGAAATCCAAACTGTTAAAATTCATTTTTTTTTATAATTTAACTATGTGTGTATAATATAGGCACACTCTACTTGCTATTCTAATTCTTCCTTATTCTAAATCAACCCCAAAATGTATGTGGAATTATCAGATAGAAAACGGATTCCTACTTACTCGCTGGTTAAAATGTACTTACTTTTTATACCAACTGGCTTATATTTTGCCCTTTACAACATTTCTTTAAGCTTTATCGGGTCGCATGGGCAGAGATGATCTTGCAGTATGTGGCTAGAGATGTTTCAGTTTGTCTTGAGTTTCGTATGAAATTTTCTTTATGTTTTTATTAAAAAATAGATTTAAAAATGCATTTTTTGTTTCAGCTTTTGGTAGTGCGGCATTCGAAACACCGAATATAGAACTCTCCTTGAAATTAACCGACCCCCAGGATGTGATTGTTCAGAAGGAACAAGATGCGCTCTTCAAGTGCCAAGTAGAATCTCGCAAGGGCCAAGTGCAGGTTGGTATTTTTCCTGAATATATAAAAACTTTTGAGTATTGCAAATAGTGTGTTTTAGTTTTGATATTTTGGGTAAATTTTTCTTCGTTGACTTCTGTCGCTCTTTTATAGATAACGTGGTTTCACAATGAGGAAAAAGTTATAGAAGATTCTAGTAGGATTATTCGTGACGATGGAGATTTGTATATTCCAAAAGTTACGACTGGCAAAACTTCGAACGACGTTCTGGGGGAATATCGATGCTTGGCCAGAAACAGAGCCGGGGCCTTACTTTCCAATGTGGCCAAGTTAAAAGTGGCCTGTAAGTATTTATTTGTTATTTTTCCAGAGGTCCAAAAAAACTATTAAACGTTGCTTTATTCTTTAGCATAGCTGGTAAAGTCTAATAGGCAGAAAAGTTATGTATTTTTTTACGACAGAACTATTTTTTTTTCAAGAAAAATAATTGATAAATCTACAAAAATATCAGAGAAAATTAAAAATTAACACAGTGACAAATTAATTAAAAAAAAAAATCTACAAAAAAGTGAAAATTGGTACATAGAGGTAAATTATGTAAAAATATAAGTTGGTAGTTAAAATCAAAGAAAAATTTTTTTTGAAGCATTTTGACGACAAAAACCGATTTTTTTTTCGAGAAAAATTCAGGATAAATTAAAAAAAATCTAAGAAAATTGAAAATTGGCACAGAGATGTAAATTAACTAAAAGTATCAGTTGTCATAGTTAAAAATCAAAGAAAATTTTTTTTGAAGCATTTTGAAGACTAAACTGATTTCTTTTTTGAGAAAAGTTCAGGATAAATTTTAAAAAAATTCTAAGAAAGTTGAAAATTGGCACAGAGAGGTAAATTAAGTAAAAGTATCAGTTGGCACAGTTAAAATCAAAGAAAAAAATTTTTTGAAGCATTTTGAAGACTAAAACTGATTTTTTTTAAAAAAGTTCAGGATAAATTTTAAAAAAATTCTAAGAAAATTGAAAATTGGCACAGAGAGGTAAATTAAGTAACAGTATCAGTTGGCACAGTTAAAATCAAAGAAAAAATTTTTGATGCATTTTGAAGATAAACTGATTTTTTTTCGAGAAAAGTTCAGGATAATTTTTAAAAAAAATCTAAGAAAGTTGAAAATTGGCACAGAGACGTAAATTAAACAAAAGTAACAGTTGGTTGAGTCAAAATCGAATAAAACATTTTTTGAAGCATTTTGACGAATAAAACTGATTTCTTTTTGAGAAAAGTTCACGATAAATTTTAAAAAAATTCTAAGAAAGTTTAAAATTGACACAGAGAGGTAAATTAAGTAAAAGTATCAGCTGGCACGGTTAAAATCAAAGAAAAAAATTTTTGAAGCATTTTGACGACAAAAACCGATTTTTTTTTCGAGAAAATTTCAGGATAAATTAAAAAAAAAAATCTAAGAAAATTGAAAGTTGGCATAGAGGGGTAAACTAAGTAAACATATTAGTTGTCACAGTTAAAAATGAAAGAGAAAATTTTTTTGAAGCATTTTGAAGACAAACTGATTTTTTTTTCGAGAAAAGTTCAAGATAAATTTTAAAAAAATTCTAAGGAAATTGAAAAAGAGAGGTAAGTTAAGTAAAAGTATCAGTTGCTAGAGTCAAAATCAAAGAAAAATTTTTTTTGAAGCATTTTGACTTCGAAAACTGATTTTTTTTCTAGAAAAATTAGAGGGATAAATATACTTTATTTCCTTTTTGACAATAAATTACATTTGGCTTTGAAATGTTCGGGCAATTTATTAAACAACTTTGGACCAACATAAACGCTCTAGAAAAATTTTTTATTATTGTATTATACATAAAGAAAAATAACAATTTTTTTTAGCAATGGAAAAGGAGGTTTCGATAAACCCAGTTAACTCCACTGTTTACCTTTCTCAACCTACAATACTCCGTTGTGGTATTCACTCTACACCTCCCGTTGATATTCAGTGGGAATTTAATAATGATCCAATACTACCTCACCAAACAAGGTTCGTATTCTGTTTTTTTTTATCCTCCACCTCCCTTTTCTACTATTCTTTTATCTTATTTACTCTTTAAACCGTTTAAAAATGGAATTAAAAAATATATTTATGTAACCTAAAGCAGTCCACCCACTAGCGAACATGGCAATATTGTATAAAAATAATATAGTAGTATCACGCTCTAGTTAAAAGCGTTTGGTGCAATCTCGCGCGGCATCTATTGACGATTTTATGAAGTTCTCAATTTCTCAATAATATGTTTGTACCCTTTACACATTTTAGCTCATTTTATAATGTTTGATAATGTAAATAGTGTTCATTTATTTATTTATATAAATCAGAAATTTTCAGATCCCCATTATTTCAATTTTTTTAAATATTTTCTAACCAAGTATCCAGCAAAATAAGTACTAGCACAGTTTTCTAAATTGAATTTAAAATCTAATAAATAAAATATATATAAAAGTTAATACAAAATTAACAACGCAAATCTATTCAACCATTTATTAACCCTATAAACAGGAAAATTCCACTGAACCTCAGCTTGCCTTAGTGCGTCTGGAGTTCTCGACGACAGGGTTGCCAACTAGCCTTTACCTATTCACTTTCAAAACTTTTGTCGTTTAGCAAACGAGTGGATTACTCACAACTTTAAAATATCAATAGCAAGACAGTTTTTTTAAATCGTAAATTAACTGGATATAAAAAATATATACGAAAACTGTAATAAATAAAATTACTGATAAAGAAAACATTATTTTATACTTTTATAATTATAAACAAGAAACCAAACTATTGCAAAATATAGACTTTAAGAAAGAAATATTTCGATTTAACATTGACTCTCTAGTTTTAGTGATTTTTATTCCAAATTTTAATTTTAAAATTTAAACGGGTTTAATAAATTATCAGATTAGAATTTTTCATAATTACCATTATCGATAGTATACTATTGACCTTTTGATTACTCGCAATTTTATTCACAATTGCCCTTTACTTAAAATTACTTACATACTAGTAAAATACTCACAAATTGGCAACCCTGGTTTCTCGGGGGATTATTAATTATTTTTGGCCTTCAATTTCATACGTCTTCCATTTCCCTTTCTTTGTAACTAAATAATACATTAACAAAAGACAAGCAGAAATGAAAAAGAAGATTTCAAATTATAATTTCACTCAAGCAACGACATGACCTAAAGACATGACTTGTGTCCACATTGAGTGCTGCCATCTACAATCTGTTCACCTTGTCCTACTGATAAAAGTCCGTAAGGCGATACTACCATGGTATTACACTAAAAAATGACTCAAATGTACTGCCATCTATCAGTAAAAGTGATTTGACAACTTTACGAAGCAACCAGTTCCCACCTTGCATTGAGGGTTGCAAACCTAACTTGTATTGATGGTTGCAAAGTTTTTTACCGATTCTGGTCAAGATGTCATTCTCTTCTTCGTATCCCTAACTCGTTTGCTTACGTTTATCATAAATCTATTGCTATTTTAGGAAAAAATCGATAATAGTTCACTTCTAGAAACTCCCTTGTATATCTAACTTCCTATAACATGTTTAAACGATTTTATCCAAGGTCCTGTGCGACCGAATGAATAATCTTATTCTCAATCGAATTTGGGCAGTATTAACGATTTGTAAAATGCCACTTTAAACGCCATATTTCATTTTATATGTCACGATATCGGTCATAAAATATTATGGGCCTATAATTTTTATGTGTTTTATATAGTGTTAGGTCATGACACATTTTGATATTTCGCTGAACGTTTATCGAGTAAAATATTTTATGAATTTCTTCATGTTTAGTTAAATAAATTCTTTAAAAATTAATGTCCTTCGGAATTCATAACAGTTCCTTTAAATTTTGTAGCTTAATGGCGTATTTTGTATTTTAAAAATAAATAGTAATTAATTAACTCAAAAAATTGGCATGGATTTGTTTTTGAACGGGCCTCATCCGTTCACTGACTTTGAGTTAAAAAAAAAACAATATTTATTAAGTAATAGTTTCCCTTTATTACTATACCGGTGGGCCCACGCATTTTTAACGATTAGAACTAAAAATATTAAATTTGTTGGCTCTACTTTTGGCACAAAAAATTTCGTTTCAACTTTCTATATCCTGTCATGTGACGTATTTAACTTTTCAAATACGTCACATAAACATATACATTTATTGAGAAATAATCTATTACATCCCGCTTAAAAATGTCTGAATTTTATACTCCATGTACAATAATGAAAGTCCATTTAATTTACATTGTCAACGTGTCTCCATCTATCGCATTCCAGCGTAAACACATCGAGTCGCCTTATGCCTTTATTGTTTGACAGTTTAACCTAACTTAACCTTAAATTGATGATTCAAGTAATATTTTAACTTAAAAGTATTTTTTGTCTAGTAAATTAAAATTTGCTCTTCATCGTATTTAAAGTTTTGAATAAAAATAATTATTAATGATGTTTCCACATTTTATCATTAATGCTTTGTAATCTCATTGTGGTGTCGCCCCAACTTCTAATTTCTGGAGTGCTCGAGTTATTTATAACCTAATGTCAAACCCATACGCATACTAATGCATTTGACATTTTTTTGTGTTCTGTCTCTTTTCCTTTTACGCGACGTTGCCAAATATAAATACTACAGTAGTCAAATAACGCAGAGCACACATTTGACTATTGTGGTATCGATATTGCTCAGCCTATTATTCAGCCTAAATATGAGAAAACTTTTTAGTTGCTCATCTTTATACAACAAAAATGATTTAATTCCATTTTAACCCCTCAAAATACTCATAGACTTGAAATTTTAATAGTAAAAGTGACAGTTGACAATTGACATATATCGATTTTTTTTATAGTTATGTTCCTCTGCCCAATGGGGTCCTGTTAATACAAAACTCTCAGAGTTCCGATAGTGGAGCTTTTAGGTAAGTAGAAGTCACTCGATGTACTACAATTTTGATTCCGTCGGACTGTCCCGACAAAGTTTCGGTTCCACCACGCGTCTGGACCGATGTAATTCAATACTTGTCAGGGCAAATAGTCCAAGAAGTAGTTGTTTGAGGTTCAGATATATATATATATATATATATATATATATATATTTAGAAATTGATAAGTTTGTATTCTTGTAGGTGTAAAGCAACAAATTATTTACTTAATAAAATTAAATATAGTAAAATAGCATATATGACAGTTTTGCCGGAATTACCCGAGGCGACAGTACCTTCGTTTCTACCTCTCGACGTTTCACCGAACGTCACTGTTCTGGCTGGTGAAAAACTCACTTTATATTGTGCTGTGATGGGATGGCCTATACCTACAGTACAATGGCTTAATAGTAAGTAACATTTTCATACCATTTTAATTTTTAACACACCGAGTTCTATAAACTACTATTGCTGGTATTTTTTCAAATAACGCTCTACTACTTTTTTTTACAAAAAAACCAAAACAATGTAGGAAACTGAACAACTAAACGAATTGCCTCTCTTTGGAAGACCACCCACTCATCCACTTTTAGGCCCCACCCCTTTTTGACACCTGTCAACAGGGTTACCAACTTCGATTGGGGGCGGGGTCATTAACATCTGTCAACAGGGTCGTTAACATGAATTAAAGACACTAACACAAAGGCAGACGTTTTGATTGTTGATTTGGTGGGCGAGGTAGAACGTCATTATGACAGAGTGAAGCCTATATAATTTTATGTTCATATTTTATTTAATTATTTTAAATAGTAGCTCTAACTCCATGGCGACGTTTGAATAATAAATAAATAATTGTTAATATATACTCATTCGACAAATTGATTTTTATTAATATAGAAACTACTATTGCTGGTATTTGACCCCTTTTGACACCTGTCAACAGGGTTGCCAACTTTGATTTGGGGGGAGAGGGTCACTAACGTCTGTCAACAGGGTTGCCAATATTAATTGAAGACACTAACACAAAGGCAGGCGTTTTGATTGTTGATTTGCATCGTTCCTTTTATATGGACATTTTTTAACCGAAATTTTTCACTTTTCCGTACAATTATTCAAACATTTTCTTTCATACAAACCTTGTCCTGACAATTACAAACACAACGAAAAAAGAATTAGCCAAATAGGTTTTTATTAATATAGATTTTTATTGCATAATAGTAGAGTATGGGATCCTTGATCTCAATAGCATTGTAGGTCACGCCCCTTTCAAGATGGCTGCGCGTCACACTGGCCGCCATTTTTTTATCCAAATTGATGCACCACCTGTCAATGGGTGTTAGAAGTAGGAATCTGTAATATACTTAGGAATCTGTAATTATCATCTCAACAGGAACAAAACGTTGCCAGAAGGTCCTTAGCCAATATCTCAGCTATTATTGGTCCTATTTGAATGGGAAAAACACCATACAAATTAAATACGTAAACAAAAGGTTACCAAAAGGGCATTAGTCAATATCTCTGCTATTAGCGGTTCAATTTGAATGGGGAAAATGCCATACAGGGTGTGCAGATTAATGTGCAACTAAACATATCTAGATGGCGGTACATGTGACCTCTGGATGAAAAACGATAACGTGCCGGGCTAACCTAACTTTTAGGAAACAATTTTGGTGCGCGATCTTAGTACAATTACAGCATTTAAAGTAATTAGTAGTTTTCTATCAATGCCTTTTATTTTTAGACGACAACATAGTCATAGGTAACAAATCCGTTTTGGAAGTACCTGATGTAAAGACGAGCGACGCGGGCAACTATATTTGTACGGCATATAACGATCTAGATCGTATCAGTCGAACCATCGTAGTAACCGTACGACAAAAACCGATTTTTACGGTCATACCTAATTCCAAATCCTATCCGGCCGCCATTACCGCTAGACTGGATTGCCGAGCTACTGGAATACCTGAACCTAAAATTTTTTGGTTAAAAGACGGCCAACCGCTGAAGTTCGACTCCAGAGTTAGGAAACAGACGAACGGCATTATTTTTAGTCATACGATTACCAACGATTCAGGTAAGTAGGTATACCGTTACCATAGTGTTGTCAACCCCCACTCCTCCACTTTTAAGCCACGTCCCCGTCTGTCATCTGTCAACAGTCACCTGTCAAAAACTTGTAAAAAAATATACAAAATATAGAACAACAAAAAGTATTCATAGTTGTGATCGATGCCACTGTGAATATTCAATTTTGAAATAGTCTTGTCTTTATTATCTTTGGTCTTGTCCACACAAATAATCAATTTACATCGATAACTAATTATTTAGACATCATAGATAAACTAAATTCTTTATTCCTATATCACAAGCTTGGCGCTTGCGTACAATCGCCAATGCCAGCAGCCAAATTCATACTGTGGCGAGACGCTCGTGTAGGGCTTCGTAGAAACCCTAACCTAACTTTTCTGAAGAAAATATATAGAAAAAAATTCATTTTCATTATTTGTATTGTGAATTTTATCACGCAATTTGTCGTAACGTAGCTAATTTCGAAGCGTTTTATAATAATTGACAAATGACTTTTTGACAATTGACAAATGACTTTTTGACAATTGACAAATGACTTTGACAATTGACAAATGACTTTGACAAATGACAAATGACAGCTTTAGTGTCATTGTCAAAAGAAATGTTCCTCTAGCTGTCAGATACGCAATGACATTGACATTTTCGTACAATAGGAAGTGACAGTTCTATTTCTTTCAGGAATGTACCAATGCGTCGCGGCGAATATGGTCGGTAGAGTTTGGACGGCGGTACAAATAGATATTATAAACATTTCGCAAACTCCACAACCGCCACAAAACCTCAAATGCAGGCCGTATAATTCTTCGACTATTTGTTTGAGTTGGAAGTCTCCGATCAACGTCAGCGTGACGGGTTACAGCGTCCATTCTTTCTATAATGGTATGTGTTGTGTTTAATTTATTTTTTATTATTTTTTGACATATTTTAGGCGGAATTAAAAATGTCTTCTATTTTTTTTTTAAGATAACGGAACGGAGTATGTGGGACCTGATTATGCAATAAACGTAACTGCTATGGATGCTGGCGGCTTAAGGAGAAATAAAGAGTATACTTTTTACGTTCGTTTATATTCGACCGCTGCTAGCGATCCGTCTGATAAAGTGACATGTAAAACTGGTAAGTAGAAACTTATTTTAAAATAACTACCAAAAGGGCTGGTTTTAAACGATCAGAAAAAAAAATTCGTGTTAACGAGTCTCAAACGCGTTTACCTGTTATTGCATGGAACGATGTTGATTCTAGTAGCAGCGGTATATGCAAAATGTATAGTTACTATCTGGTCCGATTACACAGTAAAATATAATTAGCGCATTATACTCCTTTATGGAGCTAATTTTGGCTTTTGCTCTACTGTCGTGCGGTAATCTCCCGGAGAAACCGATCGCTAGACTTTTTCGGGCATCCTTTTTGGCCACCCAGCCAACTCTTGACTCTGCAGCCAACCACCGACTGCCTAATTTTTTCCGTCCCGGATAGTTTTTAGGAAAAAATCGCTGACAGTACAAAGTTCGTAATTTCGATAGATTGTCCTACATTTACTTCTACTATAGTCTCTCAATTAGGCAAACATTGATTTTCGGGTTTCTGCACATCAGCGAAATTTAGCAACGATCTGGTTTAATTAAATGTTTATATTTTTTGTTTTGTATTGAGTAAATAAATTTAAACTAAAATAATTTTGATAAATAAAACTCCTAAATGTTTTTGACTTTGAAAATTGTTCTTATTAATTCAAGGAGGCTTCACTGGTTTTAGGTACAATAAGCGCATGAGTGGGCCGAAGTTCAAAATAAGCGATTTGAGACAAATTCGCGTGAAATATTTTAAAATAAGAAAATATTCGGTCTGGAATACTTGCAATGTTGGGCTATGTGCTGCACTTTGCTTCGAAATAATCACGCAAAAGAAAAATTTGAACATATTTTTTTAAATAAACATTGTTTCTGTTGAAAAAGTATATATATTAATATTTTTAATGATAAAAATATGTTTTTTTTTTCCGAAACAGCAATTCGAAAAGAGAGATGTATGTGCAAGGTTGCAAAAATGTAATGGTACGAAAAAAGGACTGATTCGACAATTAAAAGGAAATTTAAAGGTTAACGTGTCTCAAACGCGCTTACCTGTTATATAATCCGTCTCTGGAGTAGTATATAATGGATAGTAGCAGCGGTACACGCCCAATACAGTTCCCAGGCACAAATTGCACAAAATCTTTATTTATAGCACAATAATATCAACTTAGCGAAGCAAAGGGGCAGATACGATTCATGTGATATACATGTGGACGACCAAGAAAATTATTGTGCTATAAATAAATATTTTGCTCAATTTGTGCCCGAGAACTGCATTGAGCGTGTACCGCTGCTACTATCCACTACTCCAGAGACGGATTATACAACAGGTAAGCGCGTTTGAGACACGTTAAACTTTAAATTTTCTTTTAATTGTTGAATCAGCCCTTTTTCGTAGTATATCATTCATTCTATTACAGCAATATTCGGTTCTTTTCTGCAATGTAGATCAAAATCCAAAATTAAAATAAACATTTTTAATAATTTTGTATTATTTTTTTAAATTTTTGTCAAACCAAGGTTCTAAAATGTGTTTTCTTTTCCAAAATGTGCGTTAAGTGGTTAAATTTATGTGAGTTTTTTTATTTTATTTTTTCCCAGCTTTTTCCAAACTGTTTGCCCTTTTAAATTACAATTTTTATATCGGGATTTTTTTCTTGTAAAAAAATGTCATCCATTTTAGGATTTGACATAATTTCACAGAATTTTTCACATTTCCCAACACTTTTCTCTTCTTTTTGTTGCATTATTATTATTATGTTTTCCTAAATTTTAATGCTAATCGATTTTTCATCCAAAATGATCCCTTTTATTATAGGATTTTTATTTTTTTGTAAAAACTCTAGTATTCAGACTATTGGGGCATCTGTATTTTTCAAATTCCCAATTTTTTATTTAGTTTTTCCTCCCTTTTCCCTTTCATTTATCAGTGTTACTGAGAGATGGCACCACATTTGCGAATTGTACCTTCTAGCAGATATAGCTATTGACTTATTGGATTCTAAAGCCCAACTGATGACGCCGAAAGGCAAAAATCTGTCTATAACTTTGTCAAAAATCCATAGTCCAAATTTTCTGCTTTGTATGGAAGAAAATGTTGTTTTAGGTATTGCTGGAAATCGAAATTTGCTCATCGAGAAATACAATGACAACAATTCGGTCGTTCTAAAATGGTCGGAAATCAGTACGGATGTTTCTTGTACTGGGGAAAAATATTCTTACAAAGTTCAATGGAAAACCGATTGGCCAATCCAAACCACGCAGACCAGAAAAAGGTCCTTTGTCCTTACAGGTAAAATTTTAATCATGATATTAATTTATTTGAAAAAAATAAAAGAATAAAAAAATATTTAAAAAAATAAATTAATAAAAAAAGTATTAAAAAAATAAATTAATAAAAATATATTTAAAAAACAAATTGATAAAAAAATTATTTAAAAAAATAAATTGATAAAAAAATTATTAATAAAAAAGGTATTAAATAAATAAATTAATAAAAAAATAAATTGATAAAAAAATTATTAATTAATAAAAAAATATTTAAAAAAATACATTAATGTCTACCAAAAAACTAAAAAAAAAATGATTTTCAGAGATTTTTGCGGTCACTAATAAAATAAAAATCATAACATTTTGCAGGGTTGGTGCCAGGAGTGGAATACAATTTTCGAGTAATTTCTTCGAATAAGGACGACAAAGAGGCGGGCGTATGGACGACCTACTTGATTCCTGACCTATCTAATAATTCGACAGTCAACGATATGGAAAACAACACCGCGACCGAAACGGCCCCTCGACCCCCCACCCATATGAACGCGGTGGCAGTTTCTCCCTTCGTTGTTAAACTGAGTTGGTCCAACATCGATAAGACCGCTAAATTTTTTATGGTCTGTTTCGGCGTAGACGGAGAGAAAAACAACTGCGACGACGGAAAATTTCTCAACTGGTCAGAATGTTTGCTGAAAATTAATTTTAAGAAGTTTCTAAAAATAAATAAATTAATATTGGGAAAATGGGAAATTTACATAATTTGCTACCCTAAAACAAAAAATACAGTAATAATAAATAAAACTCCAAGTCAGTACCACAAATTTAATAATAAAAACATAAGGGGGCAACTAGTTTCGGCAAAATGCCATCATCAGGCCTGTAAAATGGATAACTTACTCAGTTTTTAAAAAATACAGTGATGTAGGAAAAAAAATTCTAAAACTTACTTAAAATATAAAAAAAACCGTTATGAATTTTTTATAGCATGAAAGTACAGCTCTTTACGAACAAAATGCGCCCCCGAACGTTTCTCTACGTCCACTTCACGAGCAAGCGTGAACGATTTTCGAAAACGTTTTTTTTTCGAAATATCGATATAACTCAAAAAACAAAAAATATTTTGCAATTTTTCAAAAACGTATGTTTTTGGGTTGCCAAGAGCTATATTTACTGTAAATATCAAGACATTATAAAAAAAATTGAAAAAGTTACAGCAAAATCAAAAAATGACGATTTTGGACGGCTTTTTCGATATATCTCGAAAAGTAATTCGACAATCGATACTTTTAAAACGGTCAATCGAAAGATCTTTTTATTATCTACAACTTTCTCGTTTACTATTTTTCGATTAAACGAGAATTTTCTAATTGTTCGAGATGTAGTAAAGCAAAAAAATTGTGTTCCCATTAAGATTCCCAGGTTCAGATTAAAATATCTTATTAAATATAAAATTTTTAACCGCATTAATATTAAATCATACATTTTTATTTACTTATAGCACCACAAATAAAGTTCGAGTAAAGAAGCTCAAACCAAATACGATGTACGAGTTCAGAGTTCGAGCTCACAATTCCGAAGGAGTTGCAGGAGTTTTTTCCAAACCAGTTTATGCGGTAACCTTGGCAGACGGTAAGAATTTTATTTTTTATTTTTATATCCTTCCAAGGACCTTATTATTTCGAGGATTTACATAGTCATTTATTTGTCTTTATTTTATGTTAAAAAACGTCCAGGTAAAGGGATGCGAAGAAGAGAGTGACATCTTGACCTGTCTTGCGCAGCAAAAATGCGCGACTTTACTTTCATTGCTAGACCGTAACAACAGCATTTTTGATCAGTCACCTTTACGAGACTTTTTTCTCTTCCAGTTCCCTCCGCCGTCACCGAGCTACAGTACAAAGTGATCAACGCAAGCGCCGTACATTTATATTGGCACAAACCTAAAGAAATGGGCACCAACAAAATACAAAAATACATAATTTCCTATACGCCGGATATAAACAGGCCGTTGGAAAAATGGCCGAACGTGACGGTGTATTCTGACGGCGACAGTCTCTCCCACGAAAGTACGATATTGGGGAATTTAAATTTTACTACACATTACAAGATTTTGGTCATGGCCGTATCGGATATCGGGGTTGGGAAACCCGCAACGTTGGATGTGACTACCAAAGTCAAAGATGCAAAGGCTGAAATCTCTACTACCGATATCAAGTATAATCAGAAAGTCGGTAAGTAATACCATACCTTTATTTTTCTATTTTTGTGCAGAGAGTAGATTAGACAGGAATTGTGCTGTTCCAAACCTAATCGCCTTAATATTTGCCCAATGTCTAAACATGACAAAAGTGGACTGTATCATTAGGTTGCCTGCATTTGCTGCTTCTCGTAGAGATGGAATAAAATGCGATTGCTTTTTGGATCAGGCGTAAAATGGTTTAGTGTCGCGCGCAAATTTAAATTCTCCTTCAATTATTTTTTTACCCCGAAGCTCTAACTGCGCTAGCTCAGGAGCTGTGAAATTAGTTTCGCTGAGTTTTATAGGGATCAAATGAATGGCTCGCCAACACGCATGCATAGAATCAATTCTCCTACAATTATGTTTTACCCCGAAGCTCTAACTGCATTAGAGCCTGCAGGTGCGCGTGATATATTTATAAAATCGAGTGCGCTAGCTCAGGAGCTGTGAAATTAGTTTCGCTGAGTTTTATAGGGATCAAATGAAGGGCTCGCCCACACGCATGCATAGAATCAATTCTCCTACAATTATGTTTTACCCCGAAGCTCTAACTGCATTAGAGCCTGCAGGTGCGCGTGATATATTTATAAAATCGAGTGCGCTAGCTCAGAAGATGTGAAATTAGTTTCCCTGAGTTTTATAGGGATCAAATGAATGGCTCGCCAACACGCATGCATAGAATCAATTCTCCGTCAATTATTTTTTTTACCCCGAAGTTCTAACTGCATTAGAGCCTGCAGGTGCGCGTGATATATTTATAAAATCGAGTGCGCTAGCTCAGGAGCTGTGAACTTAGTTTCGCTGAGTTTTATAGGGATCAAATGAAGGGCTCGCCCACACGCATGCATAGAATCAATTCTCCTACAATTATGTTTTACCCCGAAGCTCTAACCGCATTAGAGCCTGCAGGTGCGCGTGATATATTTATAAAATCGAGTGCGCTAGCTCAGGAGCTGTGAAATTAGTTTCCCTGAGTTTTATAGGGATCAAATGAATGGCTCGCCAACACGCATGCATAGAATCAATTCTCCTACAATTATGTTTTACCCCGAAGCTCTAACTGCATTAGAGCCTGCAGGTGCGCGTGATATATTTATAAAATCGAGTGCGCTAGCTCAGGAGCTGTGAAATTAGATGCCGAGAGAGGAACTTAACCTTCCCTCTCATTTCTCTTCTCTCTCACAAACACTATTCCGATATGGTTTTTTTTTCTGTTAGGTTTCATCGTCGGAACGATAATAGCTCTCTTGTGCATAATATGTTGTATATCGTGCATCCTGTTGAGAAGGAAGTGCGTGAAAAGAAGAGCGTTGGCTAGATCTAGAATGGCCAATTCAAACAACTACTATCCGGCTGTCGCTCACTACGCTTCGCAGGTAGGAGCTGTACAGGTACGTTTGGAGGAAGCCTGTGAAGCGGACGAACAAGAAAGTCAATTTTTAGTCGCCGACGCGATGACCACTAATATACCTCCCGTACAAACCGATCATCTCGATACTAAGGTAAGAATTTTCAAAAAAATGTATATCGCACAATAAAAATTCACACAAGGGGGTAATTTTTTAAAAAAAAGTTGATTTTTTTATAAAAAAATTGCATTAATATCGAAAATCTGTTTTTAAAAAATCGTAAGAAATTGAAAATCCAATCGAAGGGATAATTTTGGATGAAAAACCGATTTTTATTATCGAAAAAAATATTAGTATGCAAAAAAACGTGAGAATGTCTGTAAATTTACGTCAAATCCTAAAATTAATGCCAAAATTCATTTTTTTCAAAAGAACGTACATAGGAAATTGTGAATTTGAAAAATTAACTGATTTTTCGACGATTTTTCCAATCTTTTGGCAATAATAATGAAAAATCCTTTTTAAAAAATCGTAACAAATTAAAAATTCAATCAAAGGGGAAATTTTGAATGAAAAATCGATTAGCATTATTTAAATTTACAAAAAAAATATTCGTTGGAAATCGGGGTAAAAAACGTTGGAAATACAAAAAAAGATCTGGGGAAATACGTCAAATCCTACAATCAATCCCAATATTAATCTTTTTAAACGAAAATACATAGGAAATTGTGAATTTGAAAAATTGATTGATGTTTCAACGATTTTTCCATTAAAAAACGTTGGAAATACAAAAAAATATCTGGAAAATTACGTCGAATCCTAAAAAGTAACTTTCCCTCTCTAGGGAGCATACATTTAAATATGAATATGGACGACTAGTAACTTTTCCTCCCTAGGGATGAAAAGTGCCCCTTTCAAACGTAAAAATAGGGAGAAAAAGTCAATTTTCAAAGGAGGTGTTAGAAAAAATCGATTTTCATTATCAAATAAAATATTAGTATGCAAAAAAATCTGAGAATGTCTATAAAATTACATCAAATCCTAAAATAAATGCCAAAATTCATTTTTTTCAAACGAACGTACATAGGAAATGTGAATTTGAAAAATTAACTGATGTTTCGACGATTTTTCCAATCTTTTTGCAATAATATTAAAAATTCCACTTTAAAAAATTGTATCAAATTAAAAATCCAATCAAAGGGGTAATTTTGAATGAAAAATCGAATATGATTACATACATTTACAAAAAAAAGAAATATTCGTGGGAAATTGAGGTAAAAGACGTTGGAAATACAAAAAAATATCTGGAAAATTACGTCAAATCCTAAAATCAATGACAATATTTTTTTAAACAAAAATAAAAAATTAAAAAATTCAATGCTCTAAATGGAATAAAAATTGATTATTGATTGAAATTATCGAAAAAAAAACAAAAAAAAAATAATAGTGGAAAACTGAGTGAAAACGCCGAAAAAATGGTATAAAAAATTTTATTAAAATTCTTATCCAATTGGAATTTATTGAGACAAATTCAATTGATTACAGGGAGGAGACGAATTTCCAAATGGACATACAAACGGGACAGCCAAACCTTACATGAATGGACACGTCCATATTACGGAAAACCCTCAGGTTAGTTCATTTATTACCATAATAGTTTTGAATTTTAACTTACAGAAACATTTTTATACACAGTGTTGAGAAATGGCGTAATTATTTAACTAACCAATTGTTAAGTTAGCATTTGAAGTGGACTGTATGTTTTTTGCTGGTTTCGATGTTGTAGAAATTAAAATTACTTCGGTTTTGACTTTATATTAACGAATAACAATAAACATATTTAAGAAACACAAATGACACTTTTAACACTTAGTGTTTAAATATTCGTTAAGTTTTGCAATATTTTATTATTATTACTAGTACCTGGACACCAAGGTTCGCTCTTAATATTCAAATCTACCTTTTTAAGCAGCCCAATGTGTATATAATTTAAGCATTCGTTTATTTTGTAAATGAGCAGCTCTCTCGTCTTCAGTTTCTAAATTTCGCTGCTGAGTTGTGTAAGCTCGTAAATTTTCTAAACGAACAGCTCTTTCTTCTTCGGTTTCTGATTACCTCTGTTGAGTTGTGTGAATTCGTTTATTTTGTAAACGAACGGCTCTTTCTTCTTTACTTTCAAAACTTCGCGTTTTTACCTTTATAAATTCTTACATTTTCTAATTGTCTTCTTCAGCGATTGTAGAATGTTTCTGAAAACAATGTAACTTTGCTGTTCGAGGTTGAATATGAACTTGTTCAACAGATGGGTCTGCTACATCCAGCGTTATTTGATTTGCCAACCTGCTTTTTTATCTTTTTAGGGCGTCCAACCATTTTATTACAAATTATGTTTTTACCCCGCTTGAATGGTTACAAAAACGGCCACAGATGGCGTATCGCTTGACTCGAATTCCCTATGCTCTGTTAGAATGGAATGACAATCAACGTTTATAAAGATTCCACGATAACCTACAAATTTTGACAACTGCCCTCAGAGCTGTGCGTGATTTTTAATTGGTTCAAAAACTGAAATGTCGCGTATGTTAACCGATCAGAAACTGACACGCACATCTCGGAGGGGAGTTGTCAAAATTTGTAGGTTATTATGGAATCTTCTATTGCATTGTAAAAAGCGGCAAATTTAAAATTGAATTCTTAGAATAGGTTATTTTCTTATGACAATTTTCCATCAAATTTCATCACTCCACCAACGTTTTCGCCGGTCACTGTTAGACCAACATTATATCGTGATTACGTTACTCGATTTCTTTTAAAATTCACTCAAACTCTTTTTTTTTCTACTTCTGAATTATAAAAAATCGAAAAAAGTAATAAATTACAACTTTTTTTGTAACATCCCTCACAGTTTCTTCTAATAATTTATACAAAAGAAACTTAACACCCTGGGCGCGCATTTCATTTCCTCTAGAAATTATAAGTTATTGTTTAACCCACCGTTTCGTAGGTAATAAATCATTTTTAATTCCTCACTTTTCATTAATATAAATGGCACTTTCCTTTAAGAATAATAGAACGTTGTCGTTGTGATTAACACAGATAATGATCGCCGTATCATTGTCAAGTTTAAAGGAACGTTCAGGAATGTAATTAATGATAGTAGATTAAAGGAGTAGAGCTCCTGTTTTCTTTATTAAAATTGTCATTGTTTTAGTGAAACGTATAATGGAGTCTTTTGTTGCGACTAAGCTGAGGAAGAGACAGAATAACATTTTTTTTTCATTATCATGTATAATGGTTGTTATTCAATTTACTATCGTAATATTCGTTGTAATAGAGCAAAAGGGGAAGTAATAATAATAATAATAATAATATACGCCCTTCAATGTGATACTTTACAAGCTGTAACACCTGCAGGTCGATCGGAGATATAGAATTCGGTACTGGTGGGTGGAGCCTAAATACTAGGCAAAGATCGATTTCGAACACTTATGAGGGGGACTCTAAATTCGGTGAATCCAGCGCATATTCATATCAGATTGCAAATAGCAAGAGAACATATTCTGGTTTTTTAAATTGATGCATTTAAAGGCTTAGTTTTCAATGATTTTTACACCCGCCTAAAGCTGTAAAAATTATGTTTACACAATTCCATGCGAATGTAATTCATTTTATATAGGAGAAACATCTAGACCTTTTCATATCTGTCTTAATGAACACCAATCATACATAAGGATAATTAGAAGAATCGATCAATAATTAATTAATAATAATTTGGACCTCTAGGGATGCAAAATGTTGCCATGTAAGGGTTTCGTAGTCCCTAACTTTTAAGGTTTATTTTTTATTATTTGTGGACGAGTAAATGTGTATTTGTTGGTAAAGATCTAATCTATGTTCACACGTTCTCACTTTTTTTAAATTTGCTTTGGTTCTTTTCTAAAAAAATGGGAAAATCATCAAAAGACATGGAACTTTGCGATTTTTTTTAGAAAAAACTAAATCAAATTTTGAAAAAGTTAGAACGTAGAAACATAGATTAGACCTTCACTAATATGTTCTTATTTTTTCATTATTTCAAAATGAAAAATGAACCTAAAAAGTTAGGGACTACGAAACCCTTGCTTAATGGAAAATATGAAAATGGGGCAAACCCTAATACTATTATTTTCAATCCGGAATGCCTGGTTTTTAAAATATTTTGCAGATAAAATAATAAACTAACTCTTTGGCTTACTTCTGCTTAAAAGGGCTGTTTTTAAACAATCAGAAAAGAATTCATGTAAACGAGTCTCAAACTCGCTTACCTGTTGTTGCATAAATAGTAGCAGCGGTATATACAAAATGCACAGTTACGATCGCGCCCGAATAAAATAATAAAAATAAAAATGTTGTCCAAATATTGAATTTTTTACAATTTACTCTCTATTGCAACGGTTGACTAACTAATTAAAGAGAATACAAAAGTTATGTTCAATAAAAAATTAAACAAATAATTTTATGAATACCATTAAATAACTATTTATTTTACTTCAATAAATCACAGGACAGAATGTAATTTCGAAAATAATGTTTGAAACTAATTTTAACGTAGTAATTGCAAAAGAAAATATAAAATTTCAGATGTCAGATTTCAACACTTTAATCCCATAAGAAATTTTCACCAATAATTTTAGGGTATTTACAAACAATTTAGCAAAGATTTCAATAGCAAAATTTAAAGTAATATAATCTCAGATAAGTCTGCTGTCACAATAACAATGAGAACATTGTTATTTTAGATGTTTGAATAAAAAAAAATTTTAAACATAATCTCAAATTTCAATATCATGATGTATCAATATAATTAATTTAAATTCAGGGGAAATACAATAAATCGGGAAAATAAAGTGTTGGGACTTCTAAAATCAAAGAATTACTGTAAAAAAGGCAGTAATAATAAAGTTTTGTAGAATTTTAGAAATCGATAATGACTAACTCAAAAACTCTGTGTGTAAATTTAATATAAGTAGGAATTGTAAATAAATTATATCAAAATCATTCTTTTTGTCTCGAGAATGATTTGATAATAAGCAAAAATTGTATAAAAATTGATAATTTTTTAATTTTTAAAAAAATTTAAGTAAAAAACTGTCAAATTTTGATCTAGATAGCTGTGATATGATGGTTTATAAAAACTACTTTTCGCTGTCAAGCGAGGCTTTTTGATCAAAATCTCTTGAACTGTTCACATCGGTGCTCGTAATAAAAACAAAAGAAATTTAAAATCAAAGCAATACTGATTGAAGTAAAAATTAAAAGAAATTTCCCTGTCGAATTAAGTGAGGTTATATTTTTGTAAATCAAGAAACTTAAAGTTAAATCAAGAGAAGAAGCCCGATATTTGTTTCATCTTTGTTCCTGTTAAACTATCCTGATCCAATTGTATCCTGTTCCTGATTTTGATTCCTGGAAGATATTGCATCCATCTCATTTTGAATTGACTAGGAAAGTAACCAGAATTAGAAATAAAATCTAAGTCGTATTAAAGGTACCAATTCACAATATTAAATATCGATATTTAAAAACGTTTCAAAATAAAAAAGGCCACAAGTATTTTATTTAATTAGGTTAGATTATACTTTAATTAATAACTAAATAATTTAAATTAGAATAAGGTAAGAGAGTAATTATAAGATTTGTATTAATTGTTGAAATTTATTACGCTTACCTTATTCTGGCAAACAACTCTTATTCTCACATAAACTAAAAGGTTGACCGTTATTTTTATGATTATTAATAAATGTTTTCATATTCACTGAGTCGTTATTATCGATTTTTACAATCACGCGGCCAATAGCTGCAGCACTACATGGGATTAAGATTCTCAAATTTTCTACTGGAAAGTAGATGGCGCCCAAAATTATCAAGTAATTTAACAGGTTATTAGATGTGCTACCATCTATGGTTAGAAGAGAGTATTGACAATAAATTTTGACTGAATCTAGTCAGGATGTCACTCTCTTCTTTTTATCCCTTTAAGAGATTAGTACAAAGTTAGTAAACCAGTATTAACAGGTTATGTACTAAAACTAAAATTCAAATAAATAAAATAACGAAATTAAATAGTGAACAAAAGTAATTTTCTCTTTTACACAAAAGATAGTACGTAACACTATATACCATTTTTTTTCTATATTCTCTCTGTTTAAAAGGGCTGGTTTCAAACAATCAGAAAAATCCATGTAAACGAGTCTCAAACACGCTTACCTGTTATTGCATAAATAGTAGCAGCGGTATATACAAATATTACACATATATGTTTACATAACACAGTAAATTATAATTAGCGGATTTCGCGGCATAAGAGACACTTGTACATCGATTTTATATGCATAATAATCATAAATATAATTATTTTACAGTACTACGCCTACAACTGCAACGGCCAACTATCGAACAATACCGACAAATTCACCCCCCTCCGTTTCGAAGAAGACTCCAATTCCAACGTAAAACCGTCGAAATTCTACGACCTCCACAAATTATTCGAGAACTCCAAAAAACTCAAGTCGTCCAACCATCATCGTTGCAATCCGCATTTCGGTCAAAACGAGGACACGCGAAGCTCTTGCGACGAAGTGCATTCGTCGGAATCGTCGAGAGATGTCTCGCTGAACGGCACCCAGACGACTTGCCTAAACGACAGTCTCAACGCGACCGATCAAAATAGGAGAAAATCTCCCATTTTGGGTCCCAACGGATAACGATTACAGTAAGGTGGGAAACGTTTAGGAGAATTTTTTAAGTTTTGGAATTTTTAAGACCAATTTTTTCGGTTATGAGCGTAAGTCGACGGAAAAGTGCGTATCTTGAATATATTTTATAATTGTATTCTTGGTCCGTATTTTTTTCGTAACTTATTAAATTTTTTTATCGTAAATCCAAAGTAAGAAAACAACTTTACGAAAAGTAATAATCATTATGGACTGATTTTTTTATTAGGGATATTATCTGAAAATTTTTCTCGGCAATATTCTGGAGTATTGAATTACAACGAATATTTTCTGTTTTTTTGTATATATAATTATATTGCTCAATATAAAAATAACCATATTTTAGAAAAATCAACACTATTAGAAACGGGCAAACCGTATACACCAATAAACCACATCAAACGCCGTTTTAAGTAGATATAACTAATAGCAGTCAATCTCCTGCAGAAGCTCTGTTTCTGGGGTTCACTCGTGTCCGCATCGGTTCGATCCCGAGAAAAATCAAGCGGTTCATAATATCGGCAACCCATGATGCCTCGGAGAGCATGTAAAACCGTAAACTGTAGTTATTAAGCCAATTAGAAAGCGGTAGTCGAACTGAACCACCGGTCACACGAACTTTACTTTTACTTCTACTACTAAATTCGTAAATTTACCTATATTTTCAGTAATTACAGAAAAAAAATTAACCGTTAATATTTTTGCACAATTAAATTAGTAAAAGTGGATAATTGGCAGTATTTCACCTGAAAAAGATGAGGAATTTGTCATTATGCCGTTGGCACCACTTGCTGTCAATTTAATGTCAATTCTTTGTTATTTATAGAACACTTTGCCACTGGATGTCTTAGGGGCCATTTGGGAGGCATCACGACTTTTCTGGATCAATAAAATCAATAAATATACAATAAAAGTAATGAAACAATACTCATACACTATCAAACAGCCAAACAACAAGAATAACTTGAAATACTTCAAATATTTAAATATGTATCAAAGAATTGGCATTAACAATTGATAGGTGACATTAGAGTGACAGCGAGTGGTGCCAACGGCATAACGACAAATGTCTCATCTTTAACAGGTGAAATATGGGCAATTAGTTAATTCCAATAATAAAGAAGAAAAGTAATTTACATAAATAAACATTTTATCCAATTTGAATCATAGAAATCGCTTTGAAGGATTCACGTAATGAGCTGGCAGATTATTCTTAAAAAATAGAGCCAATAAACAAAGAAAGAAGAAGAATTATCGATATTGGTAACTGTTAAGGTGCGTACAGATTGCAAGGTAACACAATGAAGGAGTTCCTTCCAAGTTGCCAACCTAGAAAAAGGTCTATCATCGGGAAAGCGTTATTTTTTGTCAAAATCTAATTCATTATTTTCGTAATGATTTAATATGTTCACAAAAAACTACTGAGCTCTCCAGAATATATCGTTTGAGAAAAATAATGATTTTAATAAACTCCATTTCTGATTGGTTAAAATTAAAGTTGGTATCGAGACTCGAGGTGACAGTTGACATGCGTCGTTGTCAAATATCATTTTACGTCATTCGTCTTTAGGCTTGTTTCTATTAATTTTTGTATTGCATACAATCGCCGAAGCCTGCAGCCGGCAGCCAAACTCATACTGTTGGGAGACGCCTCCAGCTAACGAAACCAATAACGTAGATAAAATGACATTTGACAACGAAACATGTCAACTGTCACATCGAGTCTCGATACCAACTTTAATTTCAACCAATCAGAAATGGAGTTATAAATAAAACAATAAAAATTATTTTTGATAACGATACTTTTTGGAAAGCTCAGTAGGATTTTGTTATCATATTTTATCATTGCAGAAATAATGCAGTAGATTTCGTCCCAATAAATCCCTTCCCCGTTGGTAGACTTTTTTTAGATCCTGAGGTTAGTTTGGACGACTTGCGCGCGGAGCGACTCGTCATTTGTCAGTTGCTTGAACGCCTTGCGCGCCGACCGATCCGTCATCTGTCAGTTTTTCGGAAGAGCACAAAGGGGCGGGGCGGTAGGCGTGGACGGTCGTAAGGGAGAAGCGCACATGCGCGCGAAGCGTTCAGATTGGGTATGCACCTTTAGTTTTGAACTCTGAAATGAAAAGTTGTACGCGCCTCACTACGCGCATTATTTATTTCTTTCATTACTTATTTTTGCTTAAAACTTTGTATGAACAGACGCAGTTTGTTGTGGTATTTACAAAAAAAAACAATACTTATATAGGAGTAAGTGAACATCTGTTTTCTTTTCCTATATAATCGGATAGGTTTAGTCGAGCAAAAATCAAAATTTTTATATTTAAGTTTACAGAAATCCTAAGATTTTTGATGTTGATTGAAATACATTTATTTTTAAAAGAAAACACTAAAATTTCAATTCATATTTTTTCAGTTTAAAGATACCATGTTGGTAATTTGGCGTTATGCCGTTGGCACCCCTTGCTGTCAATTTAATGTCACCTATCAATTGTAACGTCAATTCTTATTTCATATAATAAAATCGAAAACCGTAAATATACAATAAAAGTAATGAAACAAAACAAATAAACTTAACAAGAATAATTTGAAAAGTTTGATATACTTCAAATATTTAAATATATATCAAGGAATTGACATTAACAATTGATAGGTGGCGTGAAATTGACAGCAAGTGGTGCCAACGGTGTAACGACAAATGCCCCATCTTTTTTTAAATTGGTAATATAAATGTGTTTCAAAAACTGCAAAAAAATCGAATATTTTGCCCAGATCTAAAAGTGTGTCACACAAATTTATGTAATCAAAAAATTCGACGTTTAGATTAAAGAAAAACTTCAATTAATAGAACAAGAGTACATGTTAGGTATAAGATTAAAAATGCGATTACATAAATTGGTGTGATTGTAATATTTAAGTTTCTATAGTTAAAAAAAACCTGGTACCTGAAACTCCTTACATATAGTTAGTTTTTAGGAATATTGTACAGTTATATTAACAATTCTGTATCATATATGGACAGTTGACGTTTTGTTTCGTTTTGGCTTTATGGACATCACTCGTTTCGCGAAAAAAATTATTTTTATCATCCACTATATGGTAAGTTTATGAGCGTGGTTTTTGCCATCCCAAAAATTTTTACTAATAAATACAACGAACGATATTTATTATTTAAGTTGGCACCCGTGCTTTGTTGTTTTCTATAAGTTGGTAGAATCCACTTCGGGGGTTTACCGTTCGGAATCTTTAATATATATTTAATTTAATAATTTAAACATAAAGTTTAAAAAATTCGTTAGATAATTTTTTTTAATTATAAATTTTTGTCTCTAACCTAAATAAAGTGGCCTAAACGATTTTTAAAGAGGCTCTCAGCCTGAGAAACATTACAAAGGATACCTTTGAAATAAAATATTTTTTGTTAATTTTTTATACGTCTTTCGAATTATTAAGTCTTCATCACAGAATAGAACGATTATTTCCGAAATATTTAAAAAAAAAATCACTATAAACTACGCTAAACAATCTAAATATAGTTTTTTTTATCTTTAAATTAAAATAGGTCCATAAAACGTAGAATTATTGGAGTTGATTAAAAAAATAATCTTTAAATCGACACTCATTGGCAGGTGGCACTGCAATCTGTCATTTGTCATGTTAGTTGTCATCTGTCACTTGTCATGGCAGTTGTCATCTGTCATTTGTCAAAGTTCCCAAGCGGGGGACTTCTGCTTCGGTGGTTATTTCTAGATAAAGATACTTGTGTTTTGAGTGAAAACTTGGCGATGGCAAAATGACGTCCTCATTTAAATGTGACTGTGTGTTTGTGTTTTTGTGAAAAGATGTGCGTAAAACTTACTGTATACTTGTTAAAATATGTTAAATGTTACATAATTGGAAGAACAGTGTTACTTGTTATATATTAGACGTTACCACAGATGTGTATTGGTTAAAAAAAAAGAAAAAATGAATAATATCCAAAGAATAATCTGTTGTTTGAAGGGAATATGAAAAAACAGTGCGTACAAAATTTTTTAATAAAATGTTATTTATGTCACAGATTAATTAGTATGTGCCTTTTACATTGTACAAAAACAACGATTATTTTTTTATATTTTTTCTTGAATATTTTTAGAGTAGTTTCTGTTTTGTATAGTTACCGTTTTTCTGTAGTTATGCGCAAAAACGACAGATTCGATATTTCAGATTTTTTTCTACGGGGCGTTTCCTAATTGAACGCCGATATTTCACTGGAAGATTCTTGGGACATTTTTAAAATAAAATCGTCATATGAACGTAGGTCGGCAAAGGTTTCCTCTTGAAGATACAGGACGATGAAAAAAAATTTTAAACGTTTTATTCCTCAACCTTGTACATCTTAGACAACAATCGGGAAACTTCGCTATCTACTGGTAATACACTAACATGCGATGCGGGTTGTCTAACTACATACTATTTTCAAGTAATAAGACAAGGAACGTTAATTATAACGTTACAATCTACGCAACGTTACTTTAACGTTAACGTTAGCGGAGATCTAACGTAAATTTGCTAAAACTCTCTAGTTTTAGCAAAGTTCAGGAACTGTTAACGGTCAAAGTCAACTATTGTTTATTTCTGAATTTTATGGTGTACTTATTTGTTGATGCTAATACTTTTTAATTATTGAAGTCGTTCTATTATCTCATAAATCAAATTAATTTTTTTACTCCGAAATGTCAAATGCAAATGACAGGAAGGTCATCCAATAGGAAGTCCCTATTTCGTATGTGTCACTTTAAAACATCCACTATTTTCGCCAATCTAACGTGTTCCGCTAGATTTGCGACACTTAACAATACACTTAGGCATGCGCAGATTGATAATCGACAGTCTAACGTTAACGTTAGCGGTAGCGGAAAAGTGCTAAAATAAGACAAGGAACGTTAATTATAACGTTACACCTGATATTAAAGGATCGTGCAAAAATATCACTTTATTTTTTTACTCGAAAACAATGCGTCAGACGAAAAAAAGACAAGGGTCCTTTTTTACTTAGAAATGAACGCTTATAAAGAAAAAAAATTCTAATTCTAAAAAAACCAGTGACGTACCAAAATTAGGTCAAATATTTGAACGTGTTTTTGAGATAATTAAAAAAACCGTTATAAATTTTTTTTCCAACATCCTGTATCTTCAAGAGGAATTCTTTGCGGTTGACATGACAATTTTATGTTAAAAATGTCCCAAGAATCCTCCCGTGAAATATCGGCGTTGAAATATTTTGTTCTGATGGAAAAATAATCGGAAATATTATCTTCTCCGTTTGCCTTAAAATAAACTTCTTTGCATACATTTTTGGAACAAAAAAAATGCTCAAGTAATGTTAAATTATACAATTTCGAAATAATATGGAAAAAAATTTAAAGTAACCTCTTCGATACATAATATTTTTGTAATTGTAAAGATTTTCTTAGAAATGTGAGAACAAGGTTGAAAATACTTAAAAAAACGCATATTCAGGGTTCAGAGAATAATTATATACCTCATGTAAACATTCCTTCTCGAAAAAAAAAAAACATTGTAGCAGAGTTCCCAACCAAGTTAGAGAAACCCTACAATATTTTCTTAAAACGGTATTCGGATCGCTAGCTATATTGTAAATAAGTAAGAGACCTTAAAAACGGAAGATAAAACACATTCTCTATAGGGATTTTTTTAATGGTTGGCAATTCTGCTTTTTGAAGTATTAAATAGGCCGCTTATTGAACAGTTACCCCCTTTTGCATTTTTCTTACCATCTACATTCCAATGCTACGTGTACAAAAATAAAGCAATAGTTTTCCAATCATAATTTTACATTTGTTGGTTTTTTAAAGAAGCAGTTTTTCATACAGCGCGATTGTAAACTACAGGACAAACTTCTTTAGTTGTTTATATAAATAACTAAATCTTCCCTAAATAATTTATTGCAATGCTTTGTAATGTACAATATTTTTTGTATTTCCTTCCCGAGAGAAAACAAATAACACCCATGCGAAAAACACGGCAATTCAAGATTTATTCCACACATTACCAAAGATTGAGATTGTGATTGTGATTATTCGCATACTGTTTGCCTCCAAACGCCGCCTACGCTCTTCTTCAGTCTCATTGACTCGATGATAATAAACTCGGTTTTCGTTAAGAAAATATAGACAAATAAATGTTATTTTCTTTTCAAAAATAAAACACAAAGTCTTGTACCACAGTATTTATGTATAAAAAAGGGAGCGGCAATTAGTTTCGGCCAAATAGCCATCTTCAGGCCTAAAAATACACACTACGTTACTATATTAAAATATATATGAACGTAGCGTGTATTTTTAGGCCTGAAGATGGCTATTTAGCCGAAACTAGTTGCCACCCACTTTTTTTATAAATAAGTACTGTGGTTAATGACTTTGTGTTTTATTTTTGAAAAAATTTGACCACATTTGAGACATGGATAACCTTTTGGATTTAAATAAATATTAAACGCAGCTGATATTGAAAAAAATATATTGAAAGGTCGTCTTTGAGATTTGGACAGGGAAACTATATCCTGAAAATTTCTCCTTGTTTATTTCGAAAAAAAAAAAGTCAGTGGCGTACCAAGTTTTCTTTTCAAAATTTCTTCCTCAACCAATCGGGAAACTTCGCTATCTACCGATCTCAAGCGAGCGGTGACAGAAAACAAATTGGGAATGCCATATGCAACTGGTACTACACTAACATGCGATGCGGGTTGTCTAACTACAGGCAATTTTTAAGTAATAAAACAAGAAACGTTAATTATATAGACCAGGGTCGATAATTTTCGAAACAAAAAATAATAGTAGGATAAAACCCATTCGAAAAGGAAGAGAATATAACAAAAATGAAATGAAAAATAATTTACGGGCGATCTGAGGTCGGGAAGTGGAAGGGGTCAGTTTTTAAGGGTAAAAAACTGTTTATCTCCATTTCCGGCAAAAGTACAAGTCCTATGAAAAAAAGTTAAATGCAAAGTTGTAGGTAATAAAAAGATCTACAACTTTTGTATTTACACTTTTTTCACGTAACCTCAAAATTTATGTGTAAAAATTCAAAAATATTTTTCACGAAATTTGGTGAAAACTTACCTTTTTATGTCCCAAACACACTGTAATTTTTTTGATTTAAAATATTTATTTTTTCACCTTATTTTGACTTGATATCGAAAAAGCACCCTAATTTTCAATCGAAAATTCTCACGTCAAAATATCTGCTTTTTTAAAAAAACTCGGTGGGTTTTTTGTTCGTTGAAATCTCTACTTTTTGATGGTGTACAAAAAATATATATTACTATGGGTTGTCTAACAACAGAGTCAGACTATGTTTAAGTAATAAAACAAGGAACGTTAATTATAACGGTACAACTGATATTAAAGGTTCATGCAACAATATCATTTTATTTTTTTACTCGAAAACAATGCATCAGACGAAAAAAAGACAAGGGTCCTTTTTCATTTAGAAATGACTACCTATAAAGAAAAAAAAATCTATTTCGGAAAAAACCAGTGGCGTACCACGTTTTCTTTTCTTTTGCTTCAGCTGATATTAAAAAAATATATTGAAAGGTACAAAAGTACTAAGCAATGAGGAATTTGGACAGGGAAACTATATCGTGAAAGTTTGTCCTTGTAATTTAGAAAAACGCTGTACGAATAGAATTTAAATTCAAATTCGGTGATTTTTTAAGTTAATTATTTACTTTCGACAAACTAAACCAGTATATTATATCCAGTGAAGCTAAAATTGGTTTATATACTTGCAAACATTTATTTATGCATTCAGTGGTACAAAAAATATATTCTTTATAAATATTTTTGCAAATATATGCCAGTTTTATGTGGTTAAATAAATTTAAAAAATTACCGTACACGAATTAAGTTTTTTGTTAAAGTTTGAATCTATTACCAATTCCGTTTTTTCTCAAACCTCTTCTTAGCTTCATATACAAGTTAGAGATGCTTCTGGTGTGTTTTAAACAAATTTAAAATCAAATTTAGTAAAAGACTAAACGTCGAACGATTTTTATATATTCAAAACTATTCAGTCAATTGCTGTTCTTGTCAAAAAAAAAAGAATTTTGATAATACATAGTAAAAGTAGAGTTAGTTTGGTGATTGAATAAGAATCAAAATATTTTATTAAATTTTAAGACGCATCTCTATACCCTCTTTCTTAAAAAGGTGTTTTAAAAATGAGCATTAATATTTTCATTTTTAAAACATTTATCACCTCGAATACTGATCAACACCTTTTTGTTCAAATACTTAAAACTGTTTATTCAGTTTGAAGAACTACCTCATTATATTTATGTTTTTATATGTAAGTATTGTCCTAATATTATTAATGTTAGTTATAGTTATTTTATTTTTAATTTATGATTATACCTACGTTTTCAGGGCATCTTGAGTATGATTATATACATTTTTTCACGTTTTCACACGCTTTACACCGACATATATACATTTTTTCAACTTGTACAATTCCGTTAATTTTTTTGTTTTTTTTTTACCTATAAGTCTGATATGTGAGGCTGCTAGTTTATATGTTTGCAAGCCAACGGACTATCATATTGTTAAAATTGAGTCTAATTGGGAAAATTCATACAATTTTATTTATTTAAGACCAAAATTTCGTCAATAGAAATATTTTAAAACTGAAAATTGATTTAAAAGAGCATCCAATACTATAGAAAAATAATAATTCGCTCTCACACCTATTTAGTTTTATATTGTATGAATAACCCCAATTATATTGTCAATTGTTTAATTTTTAACTTTCATCGGTTCTGTTCGGCATGTTAATATTTTCTATTAACACCTAAAAAAGTGTAAAGTTCCGCAAAAGTCGCTTGAACTGTGGGATAATAGCTACAAGTAGACTGTCAGCTGTCAGCCTAACTCATTGTACATCTTTCAAAAACAATTGATGTTCTTTAATTTGACATATGAAGGTAAATTGTCAAATGACATTTGTAGACTAACAAGTAAAGTTTGAGTATCGAATTTGTGGCTTAAAACATTTTAAAATGTGTACAATTTATTTAGACTCTGGTTGGCAGTCTGGATCCTGCCTTTTCACAACCATATTGATAGTCTTTTGTTCAGTTGCGAGCTAGACAAAGTTATTTAGCGTTTAACTAAGTTATTTTGTCTTATTTGCAACTAAACAGCTAACATATATAATGTTGTTCAGAAATATACCTAGTTCCTTATATACAATGCAATAGATTTTTAAGAGTACTTTTTTCTTACCTCCTGTATCTAGTATATTTAAGCAGATATACAATAGACTGTTTTTTGCTCTCAAGACATATTTTATATATTTTTAGTGTCAATTAATCGAGTAGTTTTACATTTAATATTATATTATGCCCTAAAAAAATATTTGAATTTTTTCAAATATTCTCAATACGTAATAGTAATTAATAGTAATTAATATTCACCATAGGAAAAGAGACCGCCTAAAGTATGACAAAAAAGAAAAGCATTAAATTTTTATATGATATTAAAAAATACCGAACATGATTTTCCTTTCAAAGTCAATCGAACGTATTCAAAATGACTTGTATTTGTGAGTCGAAATTTCGTAGCCAGTCGAATGCCTCTCCGAGCGACGAGCTTTGTTCTAATTGGTTAATTCTGCATATTGACACCTGTCAATCGAGTCCACATGGACTGAATAAGGGTGTGGCAAAGAATATATATTTATACAGGTAGAGATCATTATATTTTGTCCCATAATTTCGCATTAGCTCTATACATTCACAATTTTTTAAATGATCCTTGTATAAAGCGGGATACATTTTGTTCTGCAATTGAAAATCGTTTTATTTATTTGTTTTATCTTTTTTTAACGTCATATTTTGGATATGGTTTCTTAAACTTTGTAAGAATTTTTCCTCTCTAATAACGACAATGCTCTCATTAGTGCCACAATACATTTCCTATTAATGCTTAAATTAAGATACAGAAAGTTAAGAATAAAAACCCTCCTATCATACTGGTATTTTATAAATATAAAATATAAATATAGTTATAAATATTTGAGTCAAATTTTTCTACACAAGTTTTATTATTTTCTATTATCCTATAGTCAAAAGATGAAAACCTAACACTGTTTTAAATTTTCATATATTTATTAGTATTAAGATTGTAATTTAATTAAACATGGTGTAAATGTGTTAATAATATATTTTTGTACGCTTGAATGATTGCGATCTGATAAGTATTCTAAACGAATAAATAAATATGAACAAACTTAACTATTGTTTTACTTATTCCCATACAGAAAAGGCCCGTAAAAAATATTTGTTCATTAAGACTAAACCGAACCCCCTTGAAAAATTTTAAAATCATTCTAATATTTTAGTCTTTAGTAGTTTTTCCACCCTTTTCTTAAATATCTTTGCATAGTGCTGCCTCATCGGTAGAGAAATTTAAAGCTATCGAGAAACATTCCATCGTGTTCCCAGTGGCGCCCATATAAATACAATTTTATATTAGAAAATCCTCATAAAATAGAAGTGGAATTTACTTTTCACAAGAGCTCCGGATTGCTCTTAATGCAACAAAACTAACACTTGGCAACGGTGCTTTTTTTTATTTACTATTTTCATTCATTATTGGCAATGCAAGATAAGCGATACGACACCTGATGGACTGAATCGGAACTATAAAAAGTCAGTAGTCGTCTTTATTTACATAAGAGAACGTGCTTTGATTTTATAATATTAATTAGTAAATGTTTAGTCAGATCTGACTTATAAGTAAATGATTTTTTACAAACGTCGCATTTAAAATGTTTATCACCAGAATGAATTAGTAAATGACTTTTCAGAGATGAATTCTGAGTAAATGATTTTTCACAAATGTTGCATTTAAAATTCTTATGACCAAAATGAATTAGTAAATGTTTTTTTAGATTGTTTTTGTAAGTAAATGATTTTTCACAAACGTCGCATTTAAAATTGTTATCACCAGAATGAATTAGTAAATGACTTTTCAGAGATGAATTCTGAGTAAATGACTTTTCACAAACATTGCATTTAAAATTCTTATCACCAGAATGAATTAGTAAATGACTTTTCAGAGATGAATTCTGAGTAAATGACTTTTCACAAACGTTGCATTTAAAATTCTTATCACCAGAATGAATTAGTAAATGTTGATCTAGATTCACTTTGTGAGTAAATGCTTTTTTGCAAACGACCCATACATAAATTTTTTCACTTATGTAAACTAATAAACGCTTCTCAAGATTGCATTCTTGAGAAAAATTCTTGCTGTTTTCATCAACTTCTTCTAGTTGTCCAATGTTGTTATCAGCTTCTTCTAAAAGTAGTTCACTTTCATCCTTAATATGAACTTCTTCTTGTTCAATCTTAAAACTGTTATCACTGAATAATTTTGTCCCAATATCTGTATATTGAACTGTACAAGAATCTTTCGTAACATCAGCTTCATCTAAAAGTAGTTCACTTTCATCCTTAATATTAACTTCTTGTTGATACTTAAAACTGTTATCACTGAATAATTTTGTCTCAATGTCTGTATATTGAAGTATACAAGAATCTTTCGTAACATCAGCTTCATCTAAAAGTAGTTCACTTTCATCCTTAATATGAACTTCTTCTTCTTCAATCTTAAAAGTGTTATCACTGAATAATTTTGTCCCAATATCTGTATATTGAACTGTACAAGAATCTCTCGTAACATCAACAACTTTGCTGTCTTCTAACTAACCATCATTCCTTGCACATTTAATGGTTTTAACATCAAGTGGCTTACTGGGCAAATGATGTGATGGCCCACCCTTTTTGCACTACTTGGGTGCTATTTTGCTTGAAAGAATTCCTGCAAACATTTCAGTAGTAATCAAGAAATAATCTCAGAAATTCTAATCTTTATCTTACCTGATTTTGTAATATAATCTTCATATTTAAAATTAATTACACTTTTCCCGGAATTTAGGACGATCAACTTCCTCGATGACACCTTTTTTGTTGCTTCTTGGGTGGATCATAATAGAAGTGTAATTCCGGATTTTTAGATTTCCTAGAGGTATACCCATAAACGCAATAGTTTGTATTATTTTTATTGGGCATTTTTAACGTTTAACTAACAAATAACAACAAAATACACGAAGCACAAAATCAAAACACACAGGTAAACAAACAAAATTATGCTTTTCGTGAAGGTTCAAATTAATACCGGTGGTGTCGCTTCAAAGTTGTGCTCGTCTCAATACAAAATTGATTTAAAAAATACATGTGTGTAATTTATAATGTTAGGTAGTCTGTTTTAGACAAAATTAAATTACACCGTTTATTTTTCGTTATATAAATTACGCTACCTACATATTAAGTAAAATGATTATGTTAATAACAATAAAATTGAATCACCAATCTATTTAATTTGAAGATTTAATTATTAATTATATTGTGTTTTTAGAAAATGGTATTTTTATAGATGTTTTCTATTGATGTTTTTTATTTCGATAATTATCGATATGAAACATGGATGTTTTTAAGTTCGAGATACCCAACCCCAGCCGGAAGTTCGAAGTTCGTCGCCTCCCTCCGTGATCTTGTCAATAAAATTATATTATAGCGCCATCTATTACTGTTACTGTGTACCTACATTTTTCCTCTTCTACAAAATCAATATAATGGCCTCTTACAGATCCTGCTTTTTGCAAAATCGACTAAATAAAAAGTAAAATAATTTTTAGCTTTGAAATTAAGTATTTGAAAATCAAAATAATTACTAATAATCAAAATGGGACTACATTAAGTGATTTTTTTATAGCCAATACAACGCTCTGTAATTAGTGCGATAGCTGTCTTACGTCATCAAGTCGGAAACGGCAGTCTTGTCAAGTAATGCTAAAATGGCGATGTAGTTGTAAATGCCACTTATATTTACGAATAACAATGATTTTAGTGTACAAATAAGCTTTTTATTGTTAACCAGCTAGTAAAATATATAACAGCACCATGGATGCTGTAAAATCATTTAACATGGAGGTATATATATTTTTAATTTTGATGATAAAACAATTAAGAGAAGACGCGTACTTATTGGGTGCCTAATTTGCACAAGCGGCTTAATTTTTATATTAATTACTATTGGATTTAGAAGGTATTTAATATTTGTCTAATTTGTTTCAGCTCTCGTCTCTATATGAAGTGAAACCTCCCATTTCCAAAGCCAAGATGACCGCCCTGACAAGAGGTGCTATAAAGGCTATAAAATTCTATAAACATGTAGTGCAAAGTGTGGAGAAGTTTATATTGAAGTGTAAACCTGATTACAAAGTGCCTGGTTTATACGTGATAGACTCTATAGTGCGGCAATCTAGACATCAGTTTGGATCTGATAAGGATGTGTTTGCTCCCAGATTTGCTAAAAATATGCAACAGACTTTCGTCAACCTTTTTAAGTGTCCTGCTGAAGATAAAGTGAGGATTATTTCAGAACTATTAGTTATGTAATAGTATCTGGAGATTTTATAAACAAAATGCTCTTCTCTTGAAATTAATTCTAAGATATAAATCTGCTATTTTTATTGAGTTGAGAAATTAAAATGAACAAAACAAGACTATCAATCAACTAAATAAAGCTTTATCATTGAAATATATCCTCATTGACAAAGCATGTATCTAAATTAGTCAACAAATGTAAATACAAACAAATGACAACTAAACATTACTTTTTATTTAATGAGTTGTGGTCAGGAATAAATTGTGTTTATTTTGTAATCATTTATCAGGTTTCCCTTTTTTCTAATTATATAAAACCACCTAAAAATCAAACATCTATCTGGAAAAAACTAGCAAAGTTTTTTTGTAATAGTAAATAAAATAATGGAATAGAATTTTCATTTATACCGTGATTGAACTCATCATGTATGTTTTAGCAAAAAGGTAAACTTCCATCTTCCTTCTGAAGATTTTTTAATTTTTTCATTTGGATCCTTTCACTCTGGCTTCTGATCTGCTTAAACAATCATTAGAATAAAACTGGGTAATGATTGTTGCTTTTTATATATTTTTGAAGAATGTCTTTGAGCAACTAAAGCAATGGTTGTTTTTAAATAAATAAAAAGTTAGAGATTATTTTTATAAATGTGTCTGTTAACTTTTCTTAAATTCCTGCTAGAAATACATTAAATCACTTTCTAGTGACTGTTGAATTTTTGAAACCATTTTCAATTCTAAACCTTAGGGAAACTGAACAGCCTTTTATTACATGACTTTATTACACAACAGATTATTTGCTTGAGAGAAAGTAGAAAAAAGATAGATCATAAATGAAATTGAACATACCCATTCTTCAACAGAATTTCATTAGTCAATTTTATATAAATATATGGCTTAAAATTTTTCATTATATATTTGTTTAAAGAAAAATGTGGGCTGTCAAATGTAGAAAAAGAATTAAGTTTAAAATATAATTATTACAGCCATAAATTATTAGAAAAAGGACATGTAATTTTTTTTGCAAATACGAATGTATAAATTTTAAACCAGTTAAAATACTTGAAAATAAAAATCAATAAAAATTACTGTTACTATTTCTAGTAACAAGCTAATTTTTAAATGTCAGGTAGAAACTTTTGTCATATGAATTTTTTCTAACATATGTCTTGATAGTTTGTATCTATTAAATAAAATTAATTTACTTGCAATAAATAATATTAAAACAGACAGATTTTGCATTTAATAATATCTAATATAATACGTTTATTCGGTGGCTAGATTTTTGTAGTTATTTTATATTCAAAAGCTTGATATTAAGTGGTGTAATCCCATTCTGTTTGTGATATGCACCAATATTTTATTAATACTTTTTTCAGAGTAAAATCATCAGGGTACTTAACTTATGGCAGAAAAACCACGTTTTTCAACCAGAAGTAATACAACCTCTGTTTGATCTGGCAGATCCGAACAATCCAATCTATAAAGAACTTGAAAATTCCATGCAACAGTCTGCAAATGGTTTGAGCACTAGCACCGCATCTATCATCAAAGGTTGGTATAAAGGAATATTTTCTATGTCAATTTGTGTTAATGCAGCTTGCCAAAAACAAAAAACAAATAGTAAAAAAAAAACAATTTTGGCAAGATGCGAACGCCTGACACATGTCTAAATAAGTTGTTCATAATAGGTTCTCCGGCCCTGCAAAGAACTCCCACCAAAGGAAATCAACAAGGAAATGACAGTCTACATGGAGCATCGACTAATTTGGTATCTATCGTTTCAACGTTTTAAAAAAAAAACCCATCTCTAGCGGTCGCCCCTTGCCTATCAATGGATTTTGAAAAGTTTCCATTTCTTTTTTGATTTGTCAAATTTTATTGTAAATGGAGAGGTTTCATTATTCAGTCATTACAAATTTTCAAGTTAAAAGCTTGTTCAATTAAAATGACCACATAATTGTGCTTTAGTAGATTTAGTAAACTTAAATTATTAAAGGGGCATTTTTGTGGTCGTTTTAAAGGACCAGGCACCTTTCTTATGGGAAAATGGCTTTCCGTCAAATTTTCTGAAAAGTTAGTATGATGTAGAACTCGATGCTCTGACAAAAAGTGTCCATTGGCCCAAACCGATCCTATGGCTAGTTTTCAACGTACAGGTGTTAAAGGTGTTAAACATCGGAAATGCCACTTTTTTGTAACCAGATTTCTCATAACTGACGTGTTTTATTCGCATTTGTTGTGGAAAACATGAATTGTAGATTATTTGCCAACAATATTTTATAAACAATTACTGTACAATTTGGTTATTTATGGGGTGGTTCGAAAATAAGTAATATGGTTTTTTTGAAGAAATTATTTTTTTATAACAGCTTTAAAAATAAAATCAAATGTCATTGCATCATGAATATATTGTTTAAGTAATTAATTCTTGGTGATGAATCATATTTTATACAGGGTGACTCATAAATGTAGTTACAGAATGCCAAAAATGTATTTTAGCTTTAACGAATCGCCCCGTATAAACGATGTGTTATAAAAATGTTGTATTATCTTAAACAAATGTACGACCTGTCACTCTAACACCACTCTATGTCATACAGCGTGTTAAACTGATTGCAAACACTTTAAAAATTATAAAACCTTTGTTTTGTGCGCCACCCTGTATTTTACAAGTTTGTCCGTCAACTTTATAAATTAATACATTTTCCCATTTACATAAGTTCAGCATTTACCTGAGCAAAATTTTGTTGTAATCCTATGACCAGTTTTCCTAAAATGTTACTAGTTGTTCTAAAATAATATAAAAAAAGGTTACTAATTATGACAACAGAAGGGTGGGTACACATTTTAGGAAAACTGGTCATAGGTTTACAACAAAATTTTGCTCAGTTAAATACTGAACTTCTGTTAATGTGAAAATGTATTAATTTGTAAAGTTGACAGACAAACTTTTAAAATTCAAGGTGGTGCACAAAACACAGCTTTTCTAATTTTTAAAGTGTGCAATCAGTTTAACACGTTGTATGACACAGAATGGTGGTAGAGTGACAGGTCGTACATTTGTTTAAGATAATACAAAAATTTTATAACACCCTGTATAAAATATGATTCGTCACCAAGAAGTAATTACTTAAACTATATATTCATGATGCAATGACATTTGCTTGTATTTTTAAAGCTGTTATAAAAAAAATAATTTCTTCAAAAAAACCATGTTACTTATTTTCGAACAACTCTGTAAATAACCAAATTATACAGTAATTGTTTATAATATATTGTTGCCAAATAATCTATAATTGATGTTTTCTACAACAAATGTGAATACAGGTCTGTTATGAGAAATCTGGTTACAAAAAAGTGGCATTTCCTCTGTTTAACACCCTGTACCTCGAAAACTAGCCCTAGGATCGGTTTGGGCCAATGGACACTTTTTGTCAGAGTTCTACATCATACCAACTTTTCAGAAAATTTGACGGAAAGCCATTTTCCCATAAGAAAGGTGCCTGGTCCTTTGAATTTATACAAAAATATAAAATTCATCAAGTTAAATACCATCAAATATGAAAATGTGGACAACTAAAAATGTAAAATAAATTTAATTATAAGTTTTTATTGTTAAAAATTATTTAATTACTGTAATTTTTTATTATTTAATAGAGGAAACCAAAAATTTTTGTTAAATTAAAAAAGTGTTTCAACATAATATAGGCGCGAATGTCTACACAATCTGAAGTTGAGAATACTTGTACAATTGAACTACTAAAACTTCAGATTATGTCGAGACATTCTCAGATGAAGGTTTAAAGTAAATCATAGTAAGAATTTAAAAAAAAAACTCTATAAAAGGAGTCACTTTCTATTTCACTAATAAAAAGTAATTTGTTGTGTATTAAAATAGAAAATTTTGATAATTTTGTAGAAAAACTAATTTCGAATTAGCAAAAAAACTATATTTTTTGGAAATTTTATTATAATTTGTGGTAAAAACAATATTGTAATTCTTTTAAAAATAGGGCATAAAGTTTCCGAATTTTGGATATGTCGCAGCTCTCATATATATTTTTAAAGCATTTATCATAAAAATTCCAAAATATTTACTGTTCATTTTGTATAAATTTATTTTGATATATTTAGCTTTTGTGGCAAAAAAAAATCGAGCAGCTATAACATATCACAAAATCATAGCGTAGTTTTACAAAAAAAATTATATTCCAAATTTTATTTGATAAAGACTTGGTACAGGATCAGGACATTTAATATTAGGATTTTTAAACTGTAATTACTATAAATCAAGATATTAATCGATTTGGCACGACCCTCGCCAAAAAAGTTTATTTAAAAAAATCGCATCTAACTCAGATCACTCATTGATGAGATATGGAGTCAAAGACAAACAAATAAACATACAAACGGCGTCAACTTATAACATTTTAAAAAAACCTTCGAAAAGTTTGTTATCAAACTCGAAGTACAACTTGACTTAAGAAATTTGAAGCTTTTGGACACTATTAGACCAATTTTAATTCAACACGGTATTATACCAAAAAAATCATCAAAATCAAATCACTCATTGATGAGAATAGATGAGAGAAACATCGTCGGATTTTAAAAAATAACTGGAATGCATGTAAATAATCCCAAATTTTAAATGAGTCTAATTACGTCATTCCAAAATACAACTTCTAGACTGATTACAATCAGATATGAACGCTAAGAATATACAGATTGATCCCAATTAGGAAATGGACAATAATGTAGATAAAATCGAGTCAACACATTCAGGATAATGTGAAATTGACATTTAAAAGAAGTTTAAATCTCTCAAATGAATCGCGATGCTGGTTTTATGAATAGGAGCCTATTGGGAATCCAGAAATAGCGATGTAAGAAAAAACTCTTAAGATTTTAACTGCTGTGTCTGTCTATAAAGAAGACAGATAAATATGTAGAGATGAACAGCTGCAGATTGATAAACTGGCCCAAATCTCTCAACAAAAAGAAAGTATTTGGGAGTGCAATAGACCAAATGTGAAGTAAAGAAAGATAGCACTTTTGTGTATTTTATATATTTTGTACCCCAATACCTCATTATCAAAAATGTAAATATAAATATTTTATGTTAATTGAATTGTATGTTGAAATTTTAGTGCTGCAAAATTATCCTAAAGGTTTAACTTAATTTTTTTGCTTTAATTACCATTAATGTCAGCACTGAATATTAATAGATTTTAGAATAAAAAGTAATTTGTATCTTTTGACTCAAATTAAATTTTCACCAATTATTATAAATCATATTAATAAAAAAAATCGCCATTATTTTTGATTTTTGGAATAATTAAAAAAAAAAATCTTATATTTTTCGCCATTTTTTTTAATTTCATAAAATATTAGGGCACTCACCAAAAATTCTTTTTTAAATTTGGAACATAATTTTTAGAAAGCGTTACAAGATTGTTGAAAAAATAAATCAATTTTTTTTTATGTACTTTTTTCAATGTATTATTTATTTCGAGCCAAAAAAATTATTTAAAATTCTATAAATACATTTTAGGAATTTTTTTATTTGCATATAACGATTTATAAAAAGTCGTTTTATTGTTTTCAAAGACCTTAATAACGTTTTGTAAGAATTAGGGAGAGTAAAAAAGTGTTTCAAAATTCAGAAAAAAAATTTTGAGAGGGTCCAGATATTTAAAGGTTATAAAAAATGGCGAAAACGCAAGAATTTCTTTATCGAGTATTCCCAAGGTCTGAAAAAATTGTGAAATTTTTTACAATTGCTTAGTAATATTATTTACAACTTTAAAAATTTAATTAACATCGGACAGGCCTTTAAAAATATATAAATTTCTCTATAAAACCTTTTAATACTCATCGCTGATATTTAGAAAAAAAAATGTAAATATTAATAGCAATTAAAGCTAAAAATATCACGTTAAGTCCTATTGAGTTTCTAATAACGTAAAAAAAACCAAATGTAAAAAATCGTCACCAACACTTGTGTGTTAGAGGTTAGAGGTGGCTTTTTACCAGCTGTTTATTTTTTATTTCCTGACAAGTTTCGGCCGTCTGCCATCTTCGGGGGTGCTAACATTTTAAGAACATGTATTTAAAAATATATGCTCATGATATTATGGATTAAACACTATTTAAATCTCAAAAAACTATACTTGATATACCTGTGTTTGTATGATTGATTTTATCTCGGAATTTAGTGATGATGCTGTGAGATTTTTTCGGGGTTTCCCACAAAAACCCTAGAACAACTTATTTAGACATTTTAAACCTCTCCAATACATAATTATCATTATTGTTAAGGTAACACAGTTGAAAATAGTCATTGAATATTATGGTAGCAGAAAAATAAATTATTTAAATAAACTGCATATATAATTTCAATATTCTATTTTCAAAGTGTGTAAACTTCAAAACATCCCAAGACTTTATGTATGTTATTTGTGTTTACAGAATTTGACGGATCCAAACGTCCTACAACAATTGCAGCAGCTTCAAAGGCTTATTACAAAAAATGTAGAAAATTCTTCGCGAGCCGACCAAGTCCATTTTGATAAGAAACTCTTAGATTACGATTACGGAGATGATGACGATGACGTACATCCATCTCCCAGACAGCAACAACCGACTGCTGAATCAATACTACCCGTTACTAGGTACTTATTATTGATTTTTAGTAAATTGTTACGAATAAGATTTTCTCTTGGTTTACGACTTTTGAGATAATAAATTCCATCATTATAGGAAATTATCCTTTCTTTACATTTTATTCAACTCCGGGTTTTATTTATTACCGAATTTGTTTATATATAAATCGGTTTTTTGAACACATTTCTTATAGTCTGTAGAGAAAACGAATGTAATTTCGAAAATGTATTTTATTGGAAAATATGATAATCCCGCAAAAACCTTCATTTTCATCAGATTTTTCTTCTCTGCCAGTCATTTTTCCTGCTGTCTATATATAAAAATGATGTATTTTATCCATAAAATCAGAAAAATCTTAATTTTCTTTCTCCCTCCAGCCCCCAAAAATGTTTTTGGTGATTTTTACTTTGTATTGTTTCAACTAGTTTCTAGATATTTTGGAATTAAATAAATTTCTCAAATCCGAACAAGAAAAAACTATTGTTTTTAAAATTAAAATTATGGTGAATAAATTTCGCATTATACAAACTATATAAAAATGTGAAGATCACAATTTTTTTAGTCTCTTAACAAATCCTGAGGTTCTTAGACAACTACAAACTCTCCAACAGACGATGGTCAATGCTGTCCAACCTCAAAATCAAGATATGGACATGGACAAAATGAGAAAATTACAAGAAATGAAACAACAGGAAGAAGAATTTGATAAACATCTTGCTCAAACAGTACCGGTAAGTTTCAAACAATTTTGTCTTAATTTATTTTTCTTGGACTGTAGTTTTGATATTTTAATTTAATCTCTTTTCAAATTGCTTCAGAACCTGCCTTTTGCATCAGAGTGCGACTTTCGAGGTTCCACTAACCCAATGATAGGTAACAATTACTATTTAGAAGGCATGAATCCTCCAGCGCCTCATTATCAACCCGAATTCGAAATGTCCAATAACCAATCGTTGGACAAAAGTCATTCGCAAGACAACAGCGCCGATGTGGAAGTAATCACGCTCGATCACGACGATTCGCGCTCTCCATCTCCCGATGACAGATACAAAAAAAGAAGAAGAAGTAGATCGAGATCGAGGGATAGAAGAGGGAGAGATAGAGATAGGAGAAGATCTAGGTCGCGGTCGGGTTCGAGGAGACGTAATAGGTCTAGGTCTAGAGATAGAAATGACAGGTCTAAGAAAGATAAGGATAAAGAGAAAAGTAAGGAAGAAAAAGAGAAGGAAACTGAAAGGGAAAGGGAGAGGAAGAAAAGAGGTTTGCCTGTCATGAAGAAAGACTACCTCAGTAGTAAGTATAACTAATTTTGATTTCATTAAAAAAAAATGTAAGATCCGTCATTTATGCATTTGGACATTTGTATTTTGTTTTTTCTGTTGGTCAGTTTAATACTTTTATTGCAACTATGGATTCATAATATTTTTCTGTAATTTTTTTTGCAAATTTTAAAATTTATGTAGATTTTTCAAATTCCCAATTTTTTAAGTATTCCTGGCCGAAAAAATAGATTATCTCTTAATCCTTTTAAATACTCTTTATACAAATGTGGAAAAATGTTAACGGAACATAGGATTACTAGTGTGTTTTGGACGAGAGTTCGTGTAGAAGTCGACCAGCACAAAATATAAGAAATGTGCGCGACGGCGTATCAACTATTCAATTGAACCACTGTTCCCCTTCCTGCCTCGAGCAATAATATTTTGTGTTGGTCGACTTCTACATGAACTCTCGTCCAAAACACACTGGTAATCCTATGTTTGTGTACAATTTTTCCACGTCTGTATAAAATGGTTGTTATTAGTTTGTAGCACAACTTTGTGGGTGGGTCATCTGTCGAAATTAGTTCATCAAGACGATTTATCTAACACTTTTGGCGAATTCGGTGATGTCGTTAGCATTGATTTAATACCACCAAGGGGATGCGCTTTCATCGTAATGCTAAGGAGACAAGACGCAGCCAGATGCTTGACAAAATTGAAAGGACACAACCTACATGGAAAATGTATAACGGTACGAAAATATTTATTTTAAAAATTATACGTGTCTATATCGGTTACTCGTATTCATTTTAGTTGGCGTGGGCACCCGGCAAGGGCGTCAAAGGCAAAGACTTAAAAGACTACTGGGAAGGAGACTTGGGAGTTTCCTACATTCCTTTTGCAAAACTGAAACACGATATCGACATTGATTTGATCGAGGATGGTGGTATGATAGATGAAGAAACGATGCCCGATTGGATGAGGGAAAAAGTGGAAAAAATGGGAAAAAAACCTTCCGCCGAAAATGTGCCTAGTTTTATGCCACCTACCGCCGGGACTCCCATAGACACCAGTCAACCTCCGCCGATGCCGGGGGCGGGGCTTCTTCAACCTCCGCCCATGATGCCTTTAGTTAATCCATTCCAGTTTAATAATAGGTAATGTTCGTGTTGGGTTATTTGGAAATAAGTAACTATATGTTAAAATTGTTTTTTAGGTTGCTCAGTATGAATGTTCCACCTGGTATGATGCCCAATATGGGAAATCTATCAACGATACCCAATATGCCTAATATTCCGATTGGTGTTCCACCCCCTAATATGGCAGGGCCTCCTATGATGAGTAATCAGTTGTTGAGTCTCGGATCGCCTTTCCAAGGACACAAACATCATTTATTGGGCCCACATAACATGATGCCGCCGCAACTGCCGTCCGTTGACAACAAATCGGGCGTCAATGCAGACGCTAGTCTCCACAGCTTAGGGGAATCACTCATGAACCTCACGCAATCATTCGGTGTCGTTCCTCAACCGCCCGCTCCGCACGAAGACACCATGGACATCGAGATGGAGGACGCCGATAAACCGATGGACAAACCACCCCAGTTCAATGATCAAGCTAGCGGTCCGTTTGGTAGAGGTAGAGACGATGACAGGAGAGACAGAAGGGACGATAGAGATCGAAGGAATAGGAGTAGGGAGAGAGATAGAGATAAGTAAGTGTTAGATGTAATTTCGATGGACATTTATTTTATTATATTATAATTTTTTACAGTAGAGAAAGAGATCGAGACAGGAGTCGAGATCGGCACAGCAGAGACAGGGGAGACAGGCGGTATAATAGAGGCGATAGAGACCTGAGTCGCGGAAGAGATAGAGATAGAACTGATAGAAGAGATGATCGGCGGGACAACAGAGATGATCGACGCGACAATAGAGATCGTAATAACCGTTGGGGTGATAGAGACCGACGAGACCGTGATAATGATGATAAAAGAGAGAGAGAAAAAACTCTCAATGATAGATTAAGAGAGATGGCCGGAATGGGAGGATTCGATGATCCTAGAGACAGAAATAGAGAGCGATTTAGAGATAGGTAAATATAAATATTAATCATTGTTACTGTTAAATTTAAATCTACTTTAAATTTATCAGAGACAACAATTTGAAGTTTGTACCACCTCCTAGAAGCAACGGTAGACCCGAAGACGAATTCATGAGAGACAGAGACGGTCCATTCCGACAGAGAGACAGATTCGACAGAAATGACGCGCCGAATAGACGTAGAACCGACGATGGGCCATCTGGTGGCAGCAAACTTAACGAAAACCAAGGCAGGAGTGACAGAACGAAGAGCGAAGAGAAAGATATGAAAAATGATGATAAATCGATGTCGGAAGGAACTCCAAAGGACGAAAATAGTGAACATATTTTGGAAGGTGAACTTGATTCCAAGCAAGATGAAAACTCGTTGGGAAAAAACGATGAAGGACAAAAAGGGTCTGAAAATTCAATGGATGGACCTTCCGGGGAAATCAGTAAGTGTTTATTCTTTGTTGTATTATTCCGAGTTCAAATCATTTTATTTTTAAAGGCATGGATGCACCTACAGGACCAGACATGCTACCGGAAGCAGAGGAATCTTTAGATAACGAACAAGGATTTCCACCAATGTCATTTGAAGGACCCCCACCTTTTGAAGGGATTCCGCCATTCGATGGACCGCCCATGATGTTCGACGGCCCTCCCATGTTTAGTGACGGACCTCCACCAAGAGGATTGCTCGATGGAACACCGAGAGGTATTTAATTTTTTTCTTCTTTTTTATTATCACTTTACTCGATTGTCCTTCTTTTAAGGTATATTTGATGATGGTCCTCCAATGGGCATTTTTAACGATATGTTTGAAGAAATGAGAGAAGGTCCACCGAGGGGACTTTTTGATGACGGGCCGCCGATGATGTTCGATGACGGTGGTCCGCCAATGATGTTCGATGACGGTGGTCCACCCATGATGTTCGATGATATGATGGATGGCCCACCTGGCATGAGAGGAGGTGCAAGAGGCCGAGGGCGTGGCCGACGTGGTCGTTTTCCAATGAGAATGGACGGACCTCCGGACATAATGGATATGCCACCGCCGGGGATGATGGACGGACCGCCAATGATGGATGGACCCGATATGTTGGATGGTCCCCCGCTTCAATTTAGAGACGACAGGTTTATGAGGGGTGGTAGGAGAGGTATGAGAGGTCCACCAGATAATGAATTTTTCCCGAGAGATGATTTTAGAGCGCCCATGAGAGGCAGAGGAAGAGGCCGAGGACAATTCTTCCCTAGAGGTAGAGGAGGCAGAGGTAAGTTCCGACTTACCGTATTGTCTTTTTTTTTAATAAACTGATATTTAAACAATTATATTATTATTCAGATTTTTCTAACTTTCATTATCTTTACTTTTAGGTGGCTTTAATCCCAGATTTGACGGCCCTCCGTCCTTCGATGGTCCGCCCTTCGAGGGTGGTCCACCTCCGTTTGATGGCCCATTATTCCAAGGACCTCCATTTGACGGTCCACCCTTCGACGAACCGCCATTTGATGGTCCAGGCCCTCCATTTGACGGGCCGTTCAGAGGACCCAGAGGAAGAGGATTTAGACACGGAAGATTCGAAGACAGAACGTGGGTTCGGCCCGATTTCAAACAACCGGGTAGAGGTGGCAGAAGAAGTAGGTGGGGAGGAGAACAAGAAGAAGAGTCAATGGATGGACCTCCTCAGTTGGAAGGAGAGAGCGATTTGAACGACGGTCCGCCCCAAGAAAGGGAAGATCGGGAATTCGTAGAGCATGCACAGATAGAAGGGGGAGAAGACATGGGTGGAAATAGAGAAGAACCGGAAATAAACCAGGATGGTAAAAGTACACCTGTAATAGACGAACGGCCGCCACCACAAGAGCACGAAGATGCAGTCGCACCTCCAGGGACAGACGCCGCTCCAGCGGAGTAACTGTTGAGGGGAAATTAGGCATCTTATCAAATTTTCTTTAGGTAAGATTGAGCGTTTCTCGGATAAAAATTGAAGGGTTGTAGGATTTTCAATTTTTTTTTTGAAAAGTATAAATAGGTTTGTGCACCAATATCTGAGAAAACTCTTACCTATATCATTGTTTGTCTACTACACGCCAGGCAAAATATTATGTGTATAAAATTTGTCTTTTTTTGATTTTTAAGTGCTTTAATTAAACAAATAATTGTTGGTGTATATCGAAAGGTCAGAGCTATAAAAATATATGTCACATCTTGTAAAATGTACATAAAATATGCAACATGCGACGTATATCTTAATAAAAATGTTTAGTTATGGTCTTTAGAAATCTTAACACTTTGTATATAGGTTTTAAAGGAAAAAGTCAGAGAATTGTTGTATGATTATTTTGTATGTATGTAGTTTCTCAAGAAAGGACGCTTTTAGCTGTGATTTTGGTGAGGTGAACACAGGTGAACTCTCGGGACTTTTTTTCGACCGTTTTTTTTGTCAATTTACTTTGTACAGTCAAATAAATGTTTTATTTATTAAACTGTTTTTAGCTTTAACCAAAACAATGGAATAAAATAGCGATTTGAATCTTTCCATTCAATTATACAAAAAAAATATATTCAAATTGCGGTTAAAAATTAATTTAATTTAAAAAATGTCTCGGTCGTGAACAAGGGAGTGTAAGAAAATCATTTAATAAATTATATTTTTAATTTTAAATATTATTTTCGTTTAAAATGTGAATTTTAATTCTATTAGAAAATCTCATAAACCAAAAGAGATACAAATTCGGTTAAAAATGAAAAAAGTTTCCTATTTTAAAGGGCAACAAAATGGTTCATAAAAGTTTTAGAAATTCCAACTGAATCCTGAGATTTTTTAAAAAATTCAAAATACCTTATTTTCGTTTTTTAAGGCTAGCGTTATTACATTAAGATATATTTAAAAAAATAATTTGATTTTTTTGTTCTTAATACGCCTCCTTACAACCTTCCATATTAAAATATTTATATTACGACGTTTCGTCTTTTCAGAGTCAGAATTTTTTAATGCGGGGTCTTTTTTTAATCTTTGAAAAATTGTCAACTGTAGACAGACAATTATAAAGTTAAAGTTTAAAATTAAATACAAATCACCAGACAATTATAAAGTTAAAGTTTAAAATTAAATACAAATCACCAAAAATCACAATGTAGTCAAATGTTGTTTCTAAATATAAAAAACGGCGTAAAGTTGTGAATTTGATTATGGCACGTTATAGAAAAGCTCATTTATAACAAAAAAATCCAATAATTAGTTATATATATCTTTCATATAAATAAATAACACTAGATGTAAAAACAAAAATTAGCTTTTTCCGATTTTGTCGAAAAACTTTATGAATCATTTAAAATATGAAACTTTTTTGTATTTCGGACATTTGAGACTGACCCGCTAAAAAAAATTAAAATCGCGACACCCGGTACATTAAAATTTCGAGAAAATATTTATTTTTCTATTTTATTCCTCAAAAAACGACAAATAAGCACGATGTTGGTTTTTATCTGAAGCCAAATTTTGACCTGGAACCATTAAGGTAGGTCCATCTGTGTTCACAACAGCTGAGAGGGAGGACTTCTCCGCAGCGCCATCCTTCAAATGGAAGGATCGGTGCAAGGTTAGTCGAACTTTCTTTTTTATTATATGCAGTCTAATGGAAATGATAGACATGCCTTTTGAACTAATTTAATTTATTTTTTAAATATGTCGGAAATAGAAAATTTACTTTAAAATTGACAACTTTTACAAATGTATTTTGAAAAATAATAGTCCACAACCTGAGAACACCCGAGGAAAATGCCATTATTACTTGCCGTGGCGCTCCGGAGGCGTTTTACTGATGACACGGTGGACGAAATTAAAAATCAATAAAAAATAAGTCAATTATGAAGCAGAAAATGTATCAGTGGGAAAGTGAAAAAGTGTGGAAAATTACGTCAGTTGCTTATAGTTTTTTTTAAAATATTGTTCACTATAAATTGTCTTTTAGAGGAAATAGTTTTTTAATTTAAAAATCGAAAAACCGATATACTGACTGTACCTAAAAGTTTCATAATGGGAATTACGTGCGATATGTACGATCTCCTTATCTGATTAACCTCGATTTAAAAAAAAATATCCACGTTTCAGTGCTAAATGTAAATCATTTATCAGTAAAGGTAAACAACAATATTAAAAATAATCAGTAAATAAAGAAATTGATATTGGAAATGTAAAAGTAGTTCAAATGAACATATCAGTATAAACACAACTAGGAAACACTTGAAATTTATTGATAATTTCCATTGAAGTATTTGAAATGGAAACAAGTAGTAAAAAATAACTTCTGATATCTTGACATATCGTGATTTTTATCAAATTATTCTTTAAAAAATGTAAAGCTAAAAGATTTCAGAATTTAGCTAATAAAATGTACTTTTAATTTTGGAAGAGTAAATTTTTCTGGAATACGAGTAAATTTTCTCACTGGAAATTTTTTTCATTTAAAAAACCTATGATAAATTGCAAAAATTATGTATATTAAAGATATCACAATTCAAATAAAATTAATTATAATTCGTTGGGATTTTTGCCGAAATATATTTATGAAGCTACAGACAAGCATTTTGGATTTTTAAACAAATTGAATATACAATTACGGCTTAATTTTTTTTTTGTACATCCAACGTAAATTGCAATAACAAGTTGCTACCGGGGATGCCCCAGCGTCCGCTACAGACAATTCCGCGATTTAAGACTTTTTTTTTAAAAGGCATGTCTATTGAAATTGTTCTTTATTATATATTTTATTAGATATATGTAGCAATGCAGTAAATAAGATTTGGCAGTAGTTGTAAAAGTGCAAAAAAATTACTTTAGTGAACAAACAAAGAATTATGAAGTTTAAAATTTAACTGCTTATACTTTATACAAAAAATGTATGTATGTGTTTTTTATATTCACGGCTTTTTAGAAAGAAAAATAACTATTTCATTCTTTAAATTCAGATCAAACTTTTTTACACCAGAACATAAGATGGGAAATATACTTGTATAAAATTGTAAATATTTTTTTTACAAATATCACATTAAAAAAGTGATTTTGATTAAAGTATGTACATATCAACCTTTAAAATTTATAATAAATCAAAGAAAAATACGGAACTTAGCCGTGAATAAGGACCCTACGGCAGTATATTGGATAATTTAAGTTCACTAACCTTTTTACATTTTTAATTTTATCAGAATTTTATAAATCAAATAATTAGAGCCGTTTTCTCTTCGCGTTCTGGGGTTGTGTTTCAATAAAATAAATAAAATATACTGCATTGTTAAATATATATTTGTTTATGAATCAACTACTTTGTACATTTTCCAAATAAATTAATTGCACAGTTGAAGTTACCTGACTGTTCTGGAAAAAAATAGGTAAAACGCTAAAATTGGGATGTCGTGTTAAAACAGCGAGATTCGGTTTTTGAAAAATAAAATGCTTTTTACTAAAATTATTAGTGTTCAAAATAATTATAGAAAGTTCATTATACATTTGCGATTCTGTGCTTCATTTTAAAATAACTGAAGGATAAAACAATTCTTACAAAAATTTAAAGTACGTTTGTTTTTAATCTGATATTTTTATTTCACAAAATGTCGGTTTAAATATTAGCGAACAGTTTAATTCTAATTTTTTATTGCTTTATTTGGAATAAAGATTTATTAATTCAAGTAATTTTTATAGTACAGCTTTTAATTTTCATATTATATTTTTTTAAATCATAGAATCAAAAATAATTCGGGATTCTTATTGCATATAAGTTATTTATACTGGAGATAACGCGATTTAAAAATGAAGATTGGAGTAACCTCTCGATTTTTTTTAATTATAATTACTTTGAAGTAAAATTACAAAAACGAGTGAAAAATTAAATACTCAAAACAGTCAAACGCTTCAACACTATTTTCTTTCAGATTACGATTTTATTTTAACCAAACACAAATCAAAATATCGATTTTGCTGTAGAATTTAGAATCTAGTTTAATTTTTTTTTGATTTGTGTTTAAAAAAAAAACAAGCTTACAAAAAGGTTTTTGTAACAAATAAAAAAAATAATGTACTTCTAATTGTATTGAATATAATTCACAAATATAGGTGTTTCAACCAATGAGTCATTTTTAATGTAAAGGTCATTTTTTTGGCCAAATTTTGTTTATCTTTGGCTCTATGAAACTTTTAGTAGTTCTATTTTTTTTTAATAATAATTTGGTTGGAAATATATGATATTGATTATTCAATGTTCCTTTGGATATAATTTTAATAAATTTTACCACATAAAATTGCATTATCAGAGTGTGAAAATCTTTATATTCACTGCATAAACCGTAAGTATCCAAAATCGTGGTTATGGTCGTCAAATTTTAATAATAAAGGGATCAAATACAAATAAAACAAAATGTACACAAGTTGTTCTTTTTTAATATGCGTTCAATGCATAATTTCAAATATTCATTCAATAAACAATATTAAAATCATAATTATCTAGTTTTTCTTACGTGGTCAACTTTTCAACAAATTATTTGGTACTGTTTTTGCTGCCCTGAAAAAAAAATAGGCATTATTAATGTGTTCATGCAAGAAAAGCTATAACAAAATGTTATGTAATTTGGGAAAATTCTCACCCATATTTAAGGCAATCATTGTGTGTTTTGTACTCCATTGTGGCACTTGGTGGTATATTTAATAGCCGTTTTAACGCATCTCTAATCCTCGCGGTAGTTGCTTGATCCGATGCCGTTCGATTCCAAATACTTAAAAGATATTCTTGGTACCTTGTTGACACTACTACACCACATATTTCATTGCCTGCCTAAAAACGCGAATTGGAAATTCAGAATCAGAAATTTTAAGGGGAGAACCTCTTGTAAACATAAATTCCCCTTAATAAAACTTACCATAAACTGTTCACCTAACATAGCCATACATAAATTCTCCCAAGCTCTCCCTGCTTGTTCTTTCCTTAAGCGTATGACCTAAAAATAAAGATACAGCGTTATATTAAAATTTTCTTTATAGGGTATTGTGTTAAGCTTACCCATTTTCCCCCTTTTTTGTTAGCTGTATCTTCCCACATGGGTTTAATACCTTTTTTGAACAGATGTATGTCCCTGTGTGCTGGTATGTCTTGTAATCTAACCATATGGGAATACAATGACCACCATTGTTCTACTGTACCGACTTGTCCTACCAACCTTAGAGCTTGACTATATCCCTTAAAAATAAACTATATTTTTTTTTGGTAAATATTTATTCGTTATAGGAATAGTAAGTATAATAAAAATTTTATATTTTAATTGATAGAACATCTCTTCAGTTAACACAATTTTATTGTTTTTTTTTGCATGAAATAATTACTCGCAATTTATTTTTTCTTTGCCACGATTATAGTTTACTAAAAAATATTTCTTTTAATAAATAACATATAGAATCACAAATAGAGTTTATAGTTTAAATTAAAAAAATCATTGTTAACTCTTTCTACTAAAATCCAATACCTGATATTTATAATTGTTAACTTAAAACTATGTTTACCCTCAAAAGAATGTTAAAAAATGATTGTTACAAGTACCTGGGAACCCTGTATCTGTGAAGGTCTTTTTGAAAACCAAAGACAATATGGATGTTGCAATCTGTGTTCACCTGGAGGATAGTCAATTGGCCCCAAATCCGTGATATTGGGGCCAGATTCCTCATCTCCGCTTCCACTATCTGAATTATCCACATGGTGTTTTAATCTATAAAACCAAACCAGTATAAACAAAGGGAATTCACACGGGCTAGAATATGGTTTTTTGTTGCTTACGTTTCAAATTTGTTGGACATTTGTGTAGCCAAATTATTAACGTTATATACCATCAAATATTTTATCACAGCGATTCTTTTTTAATTTATAAATAGTAAAATATTTTAAATTCAGCCTATCTTGTCACTCAATTGAGAAGTGTCACTTTTTTATAACCAAAAAATTGACAGGCTTGCCAATGAGAAATGTCATTTTAACTGTATAACTGCGACATTAAAATCCAAAGATAAAAAGAAGTTTTAAATTTTATAACCTCTTAAATTTTCAAGACAAACAAATATAAAAACGTTATAGTATTTCAAACGTATTTTCCGAAACCCTGGGAGTCATATTATCAAACTTGTTGCTACGTTAATGCTAGTAGTTGGTTTATTATAAGAACAGTTAAAAGAATAAGAGCTGGTTGTTCACATTTTTGCTATTTATAAACATCTCGGTAGAAAATGGAAGTGAAAAAAGAACCTCTAGATTCGTTTTCTGAAAATCCACAAATTTCGCCGACAAATTTTTTTAAGATTAAAAAAGAACCCCGCGAAACAGACGAAATGTGTTTTGAGATTCCTACAGACGAAGTTACAGAAGTTCACGCTTCGGACTTGTATGTGAAAATTAGTGAGTTAGATAAAATTATTAAACAAGAAGCTAGTGATTGCATTTTACCGAAAACTGAATTTTTAACTACAAATTGTGATTTACCGACTATTAAAAGTGATAATTTCGAGGATTTCAATCAACCGTGTAGCAGCAAGCAGTCGCAAAAACTGCTAAAACAATCTAAAAAGAACGTTCTTAAGAAAAAAAAGTATCCTTGTCCCATCTGCCAAAAGAGTAAGTTATTTATTATTTGCAGCAGTGCCCTAAAAGTTTGTTTTTAGTAGTGACAAAAGTTAAGTCATTTTATTAGACCTTTACACATTTTTTATTTACAGGATATCAATCCTCAAATGCAAGACGAAAACATCTAGGTCGACATTTTGGCAAAGGATGTGTTACTTGCAAATTTTGTGGAAAAAATTTTATATCAAAATTCAATTTTTTGAAACACTTGTTTGTCCATTTTGTGAAAAGAAAAAGGAAAGTTTTGAAAACATTGAAAATTTTGCCAAGCAAAAATAAAATTCATACAGGAGAAGAATTATTTAAATGTAAAATTTGTTCCAAAGAATTTCCATGGAAAAATTATCTGTATGCACACATGGCGATTCATTCGCATAAAAAATTATTTCAGTGTGAAATATGTCAAAAACGATTTAATCAGAAACAAAGTTTAAACAGACATTTAAAACTCAGACATGCAGGGCAAAAACCGTACATGTGCGAGATTTGTTCCAAACAATTTGGCGTTAGATCAATATTGAGACAACACATGACCACCCATTCCAGTCAAAAACAGTATAAATGTGAAATTTGTTCCAAAGAATTTTTTTGGAAATTAGGTTTTTCTCAACATATGATGGTCCATTTAGGACAAAAACCGTTTAAATGCGATATTTGCTCTAAGGAATTTACGTGGAGGAATTCATTTCTCGCTCATTTAGTCACCCACTCTGATCAGAAAACATTTAAATGTGATACGTGTTTAAAGTATTTTAAAACGAAATCCAATTTGACGAGCCATAAAAAAGTGCATTTTGCCCAAAAACCGTTTGAGTGTGAAATTTGTTTTAAAACGTTTACTCAAAAGTCAAATTTAAAAACACATTTAAAATCTCACAAATTTGTTTAACTGTGAAAGGTCTTAATGATAACGAACATCATTTTCCATTGATAATTGCCAAACAGTTACTTTTGATTTATTTTCAAAATGTGCACTCAGTAACTGTACTAGTTTGCGCCACACTTTATACATAGTTGATTAAGTGTAGTTGTGTTATATTGTGAAAATATGTTTTAATTTACAGAGTACACATCTTCGAAATCAAGAATAGCACACTTAAATGGACATTTTGGGAAAAGCTGTGTTGTTTGTACTTTTTGTGGAAAGATTTTTAGCAAAAAAAATGAATTCTTTAACGATCATTTTACTCACTTTGTTAAACGAAAAAGTTATTCACCGGATAACATTAATTTTAACCGACACAAAATGTCAGGTTATTCAGCAAATAAGAAAAATTGTTTTCCCTGTACGATATGTTCTAAATACTTTACTAAACATAATTTGACGATCCATATTAGGGTTCATACTGGGGAAAAACCGTTTACATGTGATATCTGTCTCAAAACTTTTAAAAGAAAATTTCAATTATCACGCCACAAAGCGACTCATACTGGTTTGAAACCTTATAAATGCCAAATTTGTTCTAGACGATTTACTGAAAATTCGCGCTTAAATATTCATTTTAGAATCCACACCGGCGAAACACCGTTTCAGTGTGATATCTGCTTAAAATCATTTAACGAAAAATCTAAACTAACGCGACACCAGAAAGTTCACACTGAAGAGAAACCGTTTAGATGTTCTACGTGTTCCAAAACCTTCAAAGAAAAATCTAAATTAATGCGACACGAAAAAATTCACACCGGAGAATGTTCGTACAAATGCGAAATTTGTAACAAATATTTTAACGAAAAATTTAACTTTATAAGACACCAAAAAGTTCACACTGGAGAAAGACCGCACCAATGTGAAATTTGTCTCAAATCGTATATTCAAAAATCACAGTTAACAAGTCATTATAGAAATCATACCGGCGAGAAACCTTACAAATGCAATATTTGTAAAAAATCTTTTATGCAGAATTGGGGTTTGTTAAATCACATTAGAAAATTACACTAAATGAATAATAGTGCAGGCAATTTTATCAACAAGAATAATACCACCCGAAATCTACCAATGGGAAATGGTTAAGGGGGTTACAAGGAACTTTAAAAAAAAACGACGCCATGGGGGTTGGTACAATTAACGGGAGGGGTGATTAAACGGGTTGAAAAATGGATTTGTGTGATTTTTCACGATTTCCGGCGAAACTTGGCGTTGTATCAAAAAACTATATACAGGCAAGTTGTAGCTTATAAAAAAACTTACAACTTTTGTCAAAGACACTTGTGACCATAACCTGAAAATCATCGAGAAAAATGAGAAAATTCGAAGTAAATTTTTTTTTGTTTTCCATTTTTTATTTCCGCAAAAATCATTCGATTTCGATGAAACTTTGTGAAAGTATTTGTTTTTATGTTATAAATAACAAGAAAAATTTTAAGTTAAAAAAAAAATAAAATTTTTTTGAGATATTCATTTTTTTCGGTCAAAAACACTTTTTTTTCAGATGAACAGTTGCATGGTAAAATTTTCTCACACAGAGTTCTCCGGGTGCGCATTTTTTTCGTTTTCACGTGAACTTTTTGATACAATGATAAACCACTATCGTTCCCATTTAAAAACATCCTCAAACATGGAAAAGACTAAAAAAATCACTGTTTTAGAAATAAATTTTTAACAATTGTTGATAATTTGTTTAAACTTTTGAGAAAATTAAAAAAACTGATTACACGATTGAATTGTACGGGAAAAACTGCTGAAGAGAATATGTTTTCTTTATTTATGTAAAATTTCATACGTATACAGTATTGTTCTAAACATTAAACGAACATGTTGGAAGTCTCATATGAAAATAAAAAATAATCGTTTTCTATTTTTTTTTTGTACCAGAATCGAAAAAGTTTTTTATACAAAAGTTATATGTTATGAAAAAATCTTCAACTTTTGTAGAAGTCACTTTGACCATAACCTTCATCGTTATCATCAGATCCTTCATTGCAGTCGGTATCTTCGTCATATTCTTGGAACGATTCATTAAGATCACTCTCCTCAGCTGGAACTTCCGTGTCCGGATTTAAGCAAAGACTTGGCTGCTCAGTGGATGTGTCCTCCAAGTCACTAATGTCTTCCACAATTTTTTCTTTATTTGAACAATTTTCTTCACAGTTGGTTCTGCAGTTACAGGAAATACTTTTTAGCAAATCCTCAGGAATGACTGCAGCATCTGTGAAGCTAGGCAGAAGTATTTTAGAATTATTAACCAATAAGTCTTTCCAGCCTCACTTGGTTGCAGTCGTTGAAATCGTGAAAAATCACACAAATCCATTTTTCAACCCCTTTAATCACCCCTCCCGTTAATTGTACCAACCCTCATGGCGTCGTTTTTTTTAGAAGTTCCTTATAACCCTCTTAACCATTTCCCATTGGTAGATTTCGGGTGGTATTATTCTTGTTTTTTGGCTACTAAATCTGCTATCTTGCCTGCACTATAAACCCCTTGTAGTTTTTAAACTTGTGAAATATGTAAATAATTATCATTTAGATTAATTTAGAATTTTTATTGTTTGCATTTAGTTTTAATGTATATGTACATCTTAGAATGTTCAATAAAGGTAAATAAGATTTTTAACATTTATTTTATTTTTTACTTAAAATACTCTGTACAATGTTGGTAGCTTCAAAGTTTTTTGTCATAAAAAGATTTTAAAGATAAAATAAAAAATAACTTTAGGAAATCCAACTGTATAAGTTGAACTTTCTTAGGATTATATTTGAAATTAAAATTGTCACATATATTGTTATACTCCAGCTACATTAACATAAGTTTCTAAACACTGAATATAGACATATTTGATATAAATTTTTTTTGAGGTTTGTTATACCTGCCCTGAAGTCTGTAGCAATTGGAAAATTATTCACTCTCAGAAGATGTGCTACTAGATGAACTACTGCTACTGCTGGAGTCACTATCACTACTGCTGGAGTCAGAACTACTATCAGAGCTACTACTATGATTTCCTTTTGATTTGGATTTATTTTTCGTATTTTTCTGTTTGGTTTCGGTAGAATCAGTTGCAGTGTTGTTTCTGTCTTCTTTGGTTTTTAATCTCTTTTTCAATAATTGTGTTCTTGAAGATCTATGTACATACTTTCTTTTACCTTTGCATTCGTAAGACCAATGTCCATATTCTAAACATTTTTGGCATCTAACTCCTTGAGGTGGGTAGGAAGTTTTTCTATAAAAAAAGGTATCAATAAAATAATGGCAAAATGAATAAGGGTTGCGTACTTTTTGCCAAAGTAAGCTTTAGCTTGACTTCCCAGAGTCATTTTTCTTTTGGAATAATCTAAGATGTTCTCTCTTCTAAAAATATTCTTTTCTGAACATAGAATCTTAACGTTAATAATGAGGATAAACAGCTATATGTTTCTTCTTTGTTTGATATTTCTAGTACTCTTGCTTTTGTGTTCTTAAACCACCAAACATTCAGCCTTCTACTTCTTTAGTATCCAGATTCCAGACAATTAACCGGATGCAGTATTGGTAGAAGCTACTAATTCCCCCTTCTACTTACCCTTGAAAATACGCAGGACGTGAGTTGACATTTTTAATTTCACTCAATTTTCCGCTTTGATACAAGAGTTTAATTAGGTTTTAGACTGCGATTTCGGCGATTTAGTTAAGCATTCCATTTATTATCCATATTTTAAAATTTTTTCGTTTTTCTAAAAATCTAACATAATGCCCACCAAAGCGGTAGCAGTTCTGAAGGGAGAAGTTGTTAACGGCACTGTATTTTTCGATCAAGCCGTAAGTATTTCTTTAATACTTTTTTCTTCAATTTCAGAAAATGCAGCTTATTTTAATTTGGTCGATTCCACTTACATTGTCTTTTTTATTTGCAGTAATTAAGTAGGGATCTAAAGATCAAGGTCTCTTGAATATTCGAGAATAGTAAAATTTGCTTTCTATAACAAAAAATAATATATATTGTTCAATATTTAAAAAATATAATTTACAAACATTATAAAACAAAATTATATAAATATAAACCCTACCCTTATCCAATTTTACATAAGAGTAGATAAGATATAATTAAGATAGTAAAAAAATAGTATCTTGAATAAATGTTTAACACTGATTAAGAAATGGTTTAAAATTAACTTTAATAATTGATAAAAAAATATAATATTAACTATATGTATTGATTCATTTATAAATATTAATGAGTCTTAAAAAGTTCAAAGGCTAAACCTATTGTAGGAACTGCTTAATGTATTTCTACATTAAGAAAAAAATTATTGATTTTTAATTAATGGTTTTTGTCTTCTGATTAATATTTTCTATTTCTATTGCCAGTTTTATAAATAAAACTTTAATGGATCTCTAAATTTAAAAATATTTTTTCAATTAGCATTAGAAGAGCCTTTTAGTCTGCAACATTTTTATGGTATTTTACTTTCTAATATAAATTTTTTTAATATGTAGGATGGCAAAAGCCCTGTAAAGGTCACTGGCGAAATTTCAGGCTTAGGAAAAGGTAGTCATGGTTTCCACATTCACGAATTTGGTGACAACACTAATGGCTGTATCTCAGCTGGGGCCCACTTTAATCCCCTTAACAAAGAACATGGTGCACCAGATGCAGCAGTACGACATGTTGGTGATCTTGGTAATGTAGAAGCTGGTGACAATGGTGTTGCCAAAATCAATGTACAGGATAAACAAATTTCTCTAGAAGGAGAATACAGCATCATTGGACGTACTGTTGTTGTCCATGCAGATCCTGATGACTTGGGTCTTGGTAATGACATTTTTATTAACTTTTCGTGCCCGTTATTTATTCAAATTTGTATTTTAGGTGGTCATGAGTTAAGCAAAACGACTGGAAATGCTGGAGGTAGAGTCGCCTGTGGTGTTATTGGTTTGGCAAAGATATGAATAATGGATAGAGAGAATATTTGTTTAGTTTAAGGTGTTATTTCTGTTTCAGAAAATACAATTTCATTTATATGTCAGAATAAAGAGTTATAACGGCATTTTTTATTTATTCAGTTACCTATTATTATTGGGAGTCTGAAAAGTAGCTACAATTCATCAATAATGCTTGTTTTTCATAAAAACAATTTTTATATCTGATTAATAAAATGCAAACGTGCTAAATTTAGCTGAAAATGTAATTAACATAATGATAACCTCCTGTTTACAAAAGATTAAATTTAAAAAAAATTTATATATTCAACAGTTAATTGATACTTCGAACTAATAATAATAAAATAAATGCGATTTTCTTCAAAAGTATTTTTTTTAAATATTCACTTCTTTCCAAAATCAAAGTTGTTGGTTTAAGTCCCGAAACGATTTGGGTTCCAACCGCGTCTGGACTTCTGTAATTCAATACCTGTTGGGCATATAGCCCAAGAAGTAGTTGTTTGAAGTCCAGACGTTGGTGTAGTGTGTGATATTTTCTAATGTCGTAATTCTTGGGAGCTGTGATTTTAACTTATTTCACATCATTTGTACAATAACGCATGGCCTCTAACTATCTGAGTAAAGTAGACATAACAAAAAAGTGGTAACTAACTTACAAGTAAAAGTTTACAGAAAAAAGAAGTAATAAATTGACACTTTTATTTTCAAAAATGAAATAAATACGTATATTTATTTATCTAAATTTAGTATAAGTACACGTAAGTTTTACCGAACTACAAGTGATTCCCCCATGTTGCTTTTTGACATTGGGTGTAAAAGTTAACTAAGAAAGTACTAAATAGTAGTAGTAAGGTAAAGATGACCATAGTAAACAGAAGCATGGATCATAGTTCAGGCTTCGAATATGTGAAAAAATATGCCAAGCAAATGCTGAAAGGCACAATATTTACCGGCGTATTCCAAGAAAAACGTCTAGTTGAGGATTTAGGTGCTTATCGTGATATAGTGACCGTTTGTGCTGATGAAGAGAACTTCATACAAAACTTAAAAATTGTTAAGAATAAAATAGATAAAGAAGTACTCATTAAAACTTGGTTGGGGATTACCGAGCCAGATGTGATAGGTAAATAAACAAAGTATATTTCCTCTGAATTGAAAGCAAAAATTAAACAATTAATTATAAAAATTTACTTTGATTTCCTAGGCAAAAGCATTTAAATTTTTGGAAGCTTATTGTGCTACTTTAAATTTTTAGGGGCTCCTGTTGGTTTTAATTTGTGGGTAGATTTACCTCAGGAAGTATTTGGTAAATATTGGTACAAAGTTAAAACAGTCGAATTTCTAAATAGGGAAATTCGCCTTAAGTTGGAAATACTTAGGCCATACCAGAGAGAATCTACTCCAGTGAGAAATACCAGTGCTAATGAATGTGAAAGTGTTTCAGCAATACTTGAAGAGAAGAAATTACAGGTTAAAGAGTATTTTGCATATTTTTTAAAGGAAATGGTAACGTTAAATAACCTTGTCGAAACTTTGAAATTTATTGCAATATTATTCAGTACGATTTTGGCCGGGCTCTTTAATGTTCTCCAGTATTTATTGGAATGGCTGTTGAAATTTATAAGGGAACTATCTGGTTTCATCAAAGCAACTACTCCAATTCTTATACATATTACAAATTTAGTGGGGAACACCATTTTTGGCTTATTTAAATTAATTTATGCTTTGTTCCAAGATAAACCTAAACCTACACCAGTTTATAATAATTATATAAACTTTGACCCGCAAACTCAAGGTTTTGTTGATCCCCGTATGAGATATAAAAATTATTTTAATAAACCATTACCTTACTTTCCTCCAATTCAACAAAGAAGTCCTCGCATTACTCCTCTAAATTAAAGACGTGTATCTTTTTTTTAATAGTCTGTATTAAAAGCAATTTTTGTGGAAAAAGGTTATTCATTAATCAAAATGAAAAGGTTTTATAATTATTTTAAGTTTTAATAAGTCTTTTTAAACCCGTCTTGTCCAAAAAATTGTTAGTATAATTTTTCTACTAACACATGATTGCATAGTATAAATCCTAGTCTTCCTTTCTAGATTAATTTTATAATTATGACACTTTGTAGTTTTATTTTAAAAAGGCTGGTTATGACATTACTTTTTGTTTGTAATAAATCTATTGTTCTGATTATATTATTTTGTGATTTTTAGTATTGGAAAATAAATGGTATATTTTACGCTTGGTTTCATTCAAATAAGCATGCTTTTATGTAAAAATATATACTTTAAACATTAGGGCAACTTCTACTTTTCTCAATACTAAAAAATGAAAAGTGATATATATTTAAAAATTGTATTTTATAAGCGAGAATTTTGTATCATATACTCATATTGTTTGAGGTTTGAAGTATTTAATAAAATGCAGTAAACATGTTTTTTCCTTGAAAATATTAGTAACCAACTACATACCTTCATAACACTTCTGTTTTTTTGTAATATATCTTATCAGATGTGGTTAATAAACCAGGGCTGAAGCCTTTGAAAATGTGTTTACACTTTTTTCACATAACTTCAAAATTTATGTGAAAAATTCGAATAACCAAGTTTTTGGTTTTTTATTTTTATCTTTTACAAAAATGTTTTTTTTTTCACGAAATTTGGTGAAAACTTGCCTTTTCCTGTCCCAAACACACTGTAATTTTTTTGATTTAAAATATTTATTTTTTCACCTTATTTTGACTTAATATCGAAAAAGCACCCTAATTTTTAATCGAAAATTCTCACGTCAAAATATCTGCTTTTTTAAAAAAACTCGGAGGGCTTTTTGTTTTGGGACATAAAAAGATAAGTTTTTACCAAATTTTGTGAAAAAAACAATTTTTTTTTATAAAAGATAAAAAGAGAGAGAGAATATGCTTTATTGTCATAGAAAAATTACAAAAATTTTATAGACAAAGCGAAATTAATCATAATAAAAATAAAAATAAATTACTAGATAAAACAAAACACAAACAAAATAACAATTGCATTGGATATGCAATATCCGTCACTATAAATTATTGTTCAAATTAAAATTTTCAAATTAACTTAATTTAATTATTGCTTCTATATGCTGCAACCCAAAAGTCTAAGGCACGTTATAAAATTCTGCCACTGTGTAAAATGGTCTTTCTTGATGAAAAGCCCTAGTGGATCTTCTCAACTTATCATAAGAATTTATAGATTTTAGCTGTATCGGGAGATTATTATACAATTTTTTTTGCATAAATAAAATAAAAAACCAAAAACTTGGTTATTTGAATTTTTCACATACATTTTGAGGTTATGTGAAAAAAGTATAAATACAAAAGTTGTAGATCTTTTTATTACCTACAACTTTGCGATTTAACTTTTTTCCATAGGACTTATAGTTTTGCCGGAAATCGAGATAAACAGTTTTTTACCCTTAAAAAATCACCCCCTTCCACTTTCCGACCTCAGATCGCCCGTAAATTATTTTTCCTTTCATTTTTGTTATATAATCTTCCTTTTCCAATGGGTTTCATCCTACTATTATTTTATTTTGGTTTCAAAAATTATCGACTCTGGTCGTTACAAAATTTGGCGCTAAAACAGATTACAACAGCTACTTATAACCATAATCTGAGAAGAGGTTTTAAAAACAGAAGAATATTTATAACCTCACATTTACATATACACAACTTCACGTAATTCTGAATTTAATGTTTTTGCTACAAATATTAAACAAGTCAGTAAGCTATTTAACTTTTTTAATACTTCTAACAGCTATAATTGGTGATTATGTAGTGGCTTTCAGTAAACTACATGTCTTCCAAGCGTTGTTCGACAATGCTACCCATTTTCTCATCGGCGGATTATCCTGGTTGATAGTCTGCTTACATTCCAAAGAAGTTAGTACGTCAGGTAAAATTTTAGAAGTTGCTTGTTGTAGTTTACTGTCGTCCCTAATAGATTTAGATCATTTCATCGAAGCACGATCGTTGCATTTAAAGGTAAGAAAAGTTTATGGGTTTCAATCATTTTTTTGATTGTCTTTACTTCCAGGATGCTACAAATCTTAAACGTAGACCGTTTCTTCACTGTTCCACTTTTCCTGTATTAGGGTGTATTTTATTATTGATGGTAGGTTATGTTTTGGATAGTTACGGATCAAAAAGATGTAGCTTAATTATATGGACTGCATTTGCAAGTCATCACACCAGAGATGCTACCAGAAGGGGTTATTGGTTCTATCCATTCGAGTCTACAGTGGCGCTATCATACTCTATGTACATAGGATTAAGTTGCGTTATGCCACATTTAGTTCTGTTTGTAAATAATTATTTGAAGATTTCAGTTGGAGGTTACAATGCTTTAGAAACAACTGTGATATAACAAACATTTTTTAATTATGATTCTTAATTAATTATAAAATATTTGTAGGAATTTTTTCCACTAATGGCTTTAAATTTTTCACTTCTTAGTAGAGAAAACTAGTCAATTTATATAATAAAAAACGAACTTTAAATTTATAAAAATAAAACAGAAAATTTGTGTTATAATTTTGTTTTTTAATCAAAAATCAAAAGCTAGAAGATGCCTTTCTGTTCGTAAAACTCCAAGTGGTGCAAAGTACTATTATTTTCAGTGTTGATGTGTAGATAGGCAACACATATGTCAAATATGTGTAATGTGTGTTGCATATCAAGGGATTGGTTACACACGTGTTACCAACGGTAAACAATGATGTTGGCGTCCTGTGGCATGATGTCAGGTAATAAAAGTACGTTACTAAAGCAATTGGGTTTTTTAACACGTAACATGATGTTTTTTAATAAATAAATTTTTTTGTGACAGTTTCTGCCTCTATTTTTCATTATTTATAACTCCCAATATTTTACAGTTGGCACTACTTATAGATTAGCTATGCTGGATGCGTCAAAAATTAGGTTCAGGTGTGTATTTTGCCAAAAAAGGATTAATTTTCTTTCTAAAAAAAATGTAATATCTAGATTAACAAAGAAAGAAAACTGTCGCATATTTTATTGACCTTGAAAAAGATTTAGCACGTTAAAACAGTTGTACATTCCTTCCTGCAGAAAATAGTTGAGAGGGGAATCACACCAGGTACATGCAAATCAGTTTTTAAATTTTTAGTTAATTAAATCTGATATTAATGTAACGGAAAAAATTATGGCGAGTTTCAACAAAAACAAGAGACTGGCCGGTGAATCGAGTCCTACCTACGCCACTTGTGACAAAACATTTTAAACCTGGAAGATAAACACTCACAAATCGATACCAATTCACAAAACTCCGTTTTATTCTCAACGCATCCTACCCTACCTGTGAAAAAAACAACGTTTGTCCTTTTATGTACACCCCTTTGTCCTTTACAAATCCCCCTTGCGCCGGTTTAAATACTATTCTATTGGTCGTCAAGTTGGCCATGCTGCCGGCAACTATTGGTAGGGCGGGTCCTCGAAGACCCAATGCGAACGTACAGTCTCCCTCTGCCACGTACTGTTTACCGATTATTAAACTGAGATTATAAATTGCTGAACGAGTGTTATCGGCAGCGTGCAGCTGTGTCGAGTTGATTGTATACGACTTGAGGATAGGTGAAAGTCCCCTGCACTCCCTGCATGAAAAGGAGAGATGAACAGGATTTTCGTCGCTAGGGGATTGGAGTAATTTATGACCCCTAACTTTGGTTTTTTTTTTTGTTAACGAATTTTAAGCCGAAAAATCGTTTTATTGTTGGAAGTTTCATGTAGTTGTTATTTTTTTTCTCTATCCGGGTCATCTTTTTTATTAATTAATGTTCGTTCTATTTCCAGCAATAAAAATAGGATTAAACACCAAATTTTAATTCAGGAAACAAAATTCGGTTTTTTACAGATATACAGGGTGTTTCTAAATGACGCTTACGTTTGCATTTAGATACTTCTAGAAAAATTGGACAAAATGAGGCGTCGACTCATCAAATTTTCGAAATACAGAGTGTTCAAGATAAGTTTTTTGTCGTGCGAAAATATTACGTCTAAAAATTGTGATTTTAATATTAGAGGTCCAATGACGAGTTTTTTTTAGAAAAAAATGAAAATCCCACAACAATCTTACGAAAATAGAAACTCAAAGAAGTCATTTTTGACAAAAAATCGAATGGCTGGTGTAGAAATTTATGAAAAAAAATACTGAGAAAAGTAAACAAAAATTTTTTAAGTGGGACTTTTTTTTTGGCGAAAGCAAGTAAGATATTCGAAAATAATAAAAAACAGAGGTTTAGGAATATAAAACTCAATTTTTGATGATTGGAACTTTAAATCATAAAGAAAAATCGATTATTAGTGGTAAAAGGGAAACAAGTGTCGAAGATGCGTGAAATGCTTGGAAATTTAAATCATAGATATTCTAAAACTATTTTTTTTAATAAAAATCCAGAAATTGTGTTTTTGAAAAATAATCGAAATAGCAGGGGCTTGGAAAGTTTTACAAGAAACATTGAAATGACAAATTAAAAATCATAAAAAACCAAAAATATACACAATGTGTCTATATACGTAAAATGGAAAACTTTGTTATTATTAATTTTAGGAAAAAAAGTTATTCTTCCTAAAAAGTTTTGCATAATCCAAAACCTAAAATACAATCATCAGATATAAAATTTTTTCAGTCGTATACGAGGTTCGTCAAAAAATATAAATTTTGCTCAAAAGAGTAAAGTACCTTTATTGTTGACAATATCCGAAATTGCTATGAAGAAAAGTTGATCAAAATTAAAAGTTACATTCAGATATGCAATTACATTTACGTTAGCCTGCCAGATCTCCTGACTTAACCCCCATTGATTATTTTTTATGGGGTTACTTAAAACATCAAGTTTCTCAGCGAGGGTCCTTTCAAGATGTTGATCGCTTAGAGAGGATTATTTCTGAAGAATGTCAGAAAATTACTCCAGATATGATACGGAATGTATTTCGCAAAAGAGCAATTAAAGATGGGGATATGTCGAGGCATTAGTGGAATTATTACAAATTTAATTATGTTAATTTCAATGTATTAATAATTTTGTTGTACGTATTATTTGTAGGTATGTGCCTATTTTCCTATTTGCAAAATAAATATAGTTTCTTAAAAAAAAATTTCAATTGCAGAACAAAATGATCCCGCTTTACAAGCTGCCAATGCCGACAAAGCAACTTGTCGGCACATCTGGGAATTTTGTTTTTATATTTCAGCAATTCAAAATATTTGTTATGCATTTATTACGTATTTAAATTAATTGTGCGAGATTGTTAGCAAATATTAAGAAATGGAAAGGTTAGCATCTTTTTAACAGATTATTTTTTTCATCTGTCAAAACAGTCAGATTTTGTGGTTTCAGCAAATATCAGCTCAGGATCCTAACGAATCATTGTGTTTTATACTGATAAATTAACTCCAATGTTAAAACGTCATATACTTGGAATTGATTTTGTCACTTTGACATCGATAAAAAAGGTGCATCCTTTTTTATCGCGATAAAAACTTCTCTTCCTCAATATCTAGTAAGCGGACGTCACTTTATTTGTCAACTTTAGTTATAATTTCGTAGCAATTAAGTGTAAGAGTTAGCAAAACTGCAAAAAATATCAATGAATAGTCTGTCAAATTTTTGAATTTTAATATATTGTTAGTGATTATGAATATCACGAAAATCTTGTTAGTAATTTAAAAGAATCAGATTCATATCAAAATGAATATACGACATATATTAAAATAAGTACACCAATCCAACCAATCTATAATAATTGTGTTTTTAATAAATGTTTTTTTAATTAATTGTTCTGTTAATTATTAACTGTTCAATAAAAATAAAGTTTTTGTTTTTTATTCTTATATATTCTGTCGTTAATTTATCTTATTAAAAAACACGCGAACTTTTCTTTTATGGATAAATTTCTTTTTATCTCAACATTTTTCCATCAGTAATTTTACTCTAAAAACTGACATTTGATAAAATCGCTCGACCTTCGGTCTCGCGATTTTATTATGTCATTTTTTCTCGTAAAATTACTGATTGGCAAAATGTTTCGATACAAAGAGAAATTTATCCGATAAAAAAAAGCTCTTGTGTTTTTACTGTTGATTATTTTTTTCATCTGTCAAAACAGTCAGATTTTGTGGTTTCAGCCAATAACAGCTCAGGATCCTAACCAATCATTGTGTTTTATACTGATAAAACCGCTTCGTCGTTTTTGTTTTTTGATTAAACTGTGTTTACCTTTTTTGAGATGTCAAATGTAAACATTTATCAATTATTATTATACTAAAATGTATTGCAAATCTATGTTAATACCCAAATTTCAAAATATATTTGTAAACTAACCTGTTTTTATTCGTTTATTGTAACACACAACACAGCTCCATCCATAAATTCGTTTAAAACTGACATAATGTCAAAACGTTACACTTAATAAATAATCTTAAATGCCTACTACTCGATGGACGACTTATATTACGTTTGTAATATTTGGCGTTTAAATGTAAAAGAAAATATCGAACTTTTGAGTGTAAAGTGTCTTTCTCTGTTTTTAACACAAAATGATTCAAAAAATAATCTTTCAAAATACCACTCGTCCTGTCAAATTTTATAGATCAAATTTTCGGTTTCCATACTCAAACGCCTTTATTTCAGGCAAAACCACTCAAACAAACTGATTTGAGATAAAATCACTCGTCCTGCGGACTCGTGATTTTATCAATCAGTTTGTTTTCGTGGTTTTTCCAAATAAAGCCGTTTTCGTGAAAACCAAAAATTTTATCGATAAAATTTGGAGGACTCGTGGTATTACCTTTGATAAAACCGCTTCTTCGTAGTTGTTTTTTGATTAAACTATGTTTACCTTTTTTGAAATGTCAAATATAAACATTTAACAACTTTTATTTAGCATTATAAATTATTATTATACTAGAATGTATTGCAAATCTATGTTAATATACAAATTTCAAAATTTATTTGTAAACTAACCTGTTTATTCGTTTATTCACATACACAACATCAGTTTTTGAATAGCCAAATACTTAAAAATCCACAAATCTCTTTAAAACTGACAAATGTCAAACTCTATATCCGAATTAAGCCAAACGCAATCACGTATGCCTTGGTGGCCCTGTATTTAAAACTATAACAGCTCAATATTTTTTGATGTTTCAATTTAATTTGATAAAGAAAATAATGAACATTTGTGTGTAAAGTGTCTTTTGCATAAATGACTATATTCTCTGTTTCTAATACAAAATGATTCAAAAAATAATCCTCCCAAATACACATGCTCTCAAATTTTATAGATTAAATTTTTGGTCTTCATAATCAAACGACTTTATTTCAGACAAAACCACTCAAACAAACTGATTTGAGATAAAATCACTCGGCCTGCGGACTCATGATTTTATCAATCAGTTTATTTTCATGGTTTTTCCGTTGTATTTAAATCTATACCACCTCGATATTTGACGTTTAAATTTAAAAAATGGAGGCAATACATTTAGTGAATGTGATAAAGATAAAGAAAATATTGAACTTATGTCTTTTGCATAAATGACTAGATTCTCTGTTTTTAATTCAAAATGATTCAAAAAATAAGCTTTCCAAATACCACTCGTCCTCTAAAATTTTATAGATTAAATTTGGAGGATTCGAGGTATATTACCTTTGATAAAATTGACAAATGTTCAATATTGAGATTTATAAAATTAAAAGTAATTTAAATGCTTTCCTATTGAATTAATGTGTAAAAAAATTTGTAAAACATATGACAAAACCTTTTATTTTTCATGTTAAATGGATATAATTGCATATCTGAATGTAACTTTAAATTCTTATCAACTTTTCTTAATAACAATTGTCGATATTGTTAAAAATTACTTTACTCTTGAGCAAAATTTATATTTTTTGAGGTACCTCGTATACGACTAAAAAAATTATATCTGACGATTGTATTTAAGGGTTTAGATCATGCAGAACTTTTTATAAAGAATAACTTTTTTTCCTAAAATTAATAATAAAAAAGTTTTCCAATAATTCCCGATTTTTAAAATCATGAAAAAATTGCTCCCGAAAAATCAGCAAATCGTCTAAACCCCAAAAACCCATGATATTTGTGCACAACACATGCACACACACATCACGAAATCCGCCCATAGCCGATGCCCATCATCATCCCAAACAAAACAACAAGCACGGTGTTTCATGCCGGGGGAGCCCTCATCAGTCCCGCCTTCGATCGTCGATTATTTCGCGCCCCGAGCCTTCTAGATTTTGGTCCACGCAGTTCGTGTCGCAGTCGCCCGGTCGCGGATTACTTTGATTTTTCTCGCGGAAAGGTTCTTTTTTTTTTGAAAAGTAAAAGGTGTCTGCCCTTCGGATTTCAGTGGGTTTTTGGGTGACTCGGTTTTCGGGATTTTTTCCGGGTTTTGGTTCGAATTGTCGCCGGAGTTGTAACTGTCAATAAGGTAAATTTAAATATCTATTAACAATTTGGTGTAGGGTGAATTGTGGCAAAGGAAATATTATAGTAAAAAGGCTGTGTTCCTATTTTTTATGTAATATAATAATTTTGTGTGTTATTTGCACAAAATAAATTAAAAATCACTGAAAAAATAAGAGTATGAAAATCGTAAATTACCCAAACCGTATAATTGTCTAAAATCAAAACTTTTTGTTGTATTTTATAAAAAATCAATTGAAAATTGAAATTTAGAATTTGTAGAAAATGTAATTTTAAAAAACCTGTTTTCTGCATTCATTTTTTTGTGGTGCCTGACGTTTTTTAAATAACCACATTTAAATTTTTTCATATACATATATAATTTGAATTTGAAATTTAAAATAAAATTCTAACAATGGAGATTTCGTATAGTTTTTGGAAATGGCCCACAGTCCAAAGAGTGCACTGTATATGTTTTTTTTGTATCCACTCAATCATTTTTATTTTAGTCCTTTTCATTCATCAGTTATTCTAAATTTGAAGAAATTACAATTTCAAACCACTTTTCAAAGTTCTTGTTATCATGATAATCACCCGCTTTTTTATTACTTTTAAAATACAGGGCGTTTCCTAATTGGAGGCCGATATTTCACGGGGAGATTCTTGGGACATTTTTAAGATAAAATTGTCATGTGAACGTAGGTACGCAAAGGTTTCCTCTTGAAGGTACAGGAGGTTGAGAAATTTTTTTTATAACTTTTAATTATCTCAAAAACGAGCCTTGGCTGTACTATTTTGGCATTTTTTTTTCAGACGGCGAGGGACAAGTCTTTTTAACGATTTTTCTGAAATTTTAAGGGAGATTCTTCTTTACAGTTCTTGCATTGACGATTGTCAATAATACAGGGTGTTTCATAGTTCAACCGACATATACGTTAATTGTAAATAGAGGTGATTCCAAATAACCTTGGTTATTGGGTCTAACGCGTTTAATAACCGAGATACGGGGTGTTTCGTCCATTTCGGCCAATATTTTGATAAGCCGTAACTTTAGAACTACCCTGTAGATTTCTCTCATATTTGGTACAGGTATAGTATGTTAATAGCCCAATCCTATAGTGTAAGAACTACAATTAAAATCCAGATCCGGATTAAGAAGAATTTGTAAAATTTGAAGTTCCCTAAAGCATCAACGCTGTACATCAGATTTTTTTTTTAAATTGGATCAGACATTCGAAACGAATGGAAAAAACTGAGTTATTCTGACATATTTTTATAAATGCACATCTCATTCTACATATTACTAAACTTTTAAAGTTAAAATTCAATTAATGCAATACTTATTGATGCCATTTTCATAAGCCATAACTTTGGAAACACTCCGTAGATTTCTTTCATACGTTTCATATTTGGTACAGGTAGATTGTTTAAATAGCCTAATCGTAAAATACAAGAACTAAAGTTAAAATCCAGATCCGGATTAAGAAAAATTTGTAAAATTTGGTAATCTCTAAAATAGCATCCTGTATATCAGATTTTTTTAAATGTAATCGGATACCTATTTAAAAAAAGAAAAAGAAAAAAGATGTGTTATAATGTGTTGAAATATTTTTAGGATTGCACAAGAGCGTTTCGAATGTCTGATCCAATTTTAAAAAAAATGTGATGTACTTACAGCTTTGGGGATTTTCAAATTTTACAAATTTTTCTTAATCCGTATCTAGATTTTAACTGTAGTGTAATCCTTACATTATACGATTGGGCTACTAAAAAATGATACCTGTACCAAATATGAAAGAAATCTACCAGGAATTTCGAAAGTTAATTACTGCCTGTGAAAATGAAAAAAATGGATTTGATGTAATTTGACGTTAAAACTCAAGTAGTAGAATGGGATGTGCGCTTAAAAAAAATAAAATTTTTTTAACTTTAACTCATTTTTCCGTTCTTTTCAAATATCCATCCCAATTTTAAAAAATCTGATATACAGGGTGTGGTTTTGGGGATTTTCAAATTTTACAAATTCTTTTTAAACCGGATCTGGATTTTAATTTTAGTTCTTACACTATAAGATTGTGCTATTAACACACTATACCTGTACCAAGTATGAGAGAAATCTACAGAGTGGTTCTGAAGTTACGGCTTATCAAAATATTGGCCGAAATGGATGAAACACCCCGTATCTATGTTATTAAAGGCGTTAGACCCAGTAACCAAGGTTATTTGGAATCACCTAAGTACCCTCTATTTACCTACAGTTAACGTATATCGGTTTAACTATGAAACACCCTGTATAATAATAATAATTATTTGTACCGACTTTTTCAAATCTTTTATCCATTTGCTTTACGCCGGGCTTAATAATATATGACAATAAAGTTTTTCGCGAAAAGTGTATTGTAAAAATCACCGCAAAAATATTGAGGTATCGCCATTTGGGGGTGAGAGGGGGCCTCCTAATAAAATACTTGCCAACAGGATGTCCCGCTTTAAAAAAGTTTGGAAAAAACTGGTCACTTCAAACGCCGTGTCAACGTCGACTTTTTTAATAAGATTTTGTATCAAATCTTGCAACCAAACTTACCAAAAGCTGAAAATTAAATTAAATGGGCACTCGAGTTAATTCGAGAGTGCTCAACAGGCCAAAAACTGTGCACTTTCCCATTCGAGTATAATCGAATTAAAAATAATATGAAAGCTAAGAAAAAAATTAACTTTTCCTCCCTAGGGACTTCCTAGCCACTTTCAATCCTAAAAATACGGAAGAAAAGTCAATTTTCAAAGGAGGTGCTAGAAAAAAAAAATTTTTTTCGGAAAAGGTAAGAAAAGTCGATGTACGATGTGCGAGATTGTAATATTCGACACTTTTCTTCAATGTCGATCCAAATACAAAATTAAAATAAAATTTTGGTTAATTTTGTATTTTTTTTTAAATTTTTGTCGAAAAAGGCAAGTTTCCTTTCGATGAGACAAGCAGTGCGTTGAAACGAAATAATTTTGAGTGCGCTAGTGATAACGCCCCCTGTAGAGTCAAAACCCTCCATACGTGTGTAGAGTCAATTACATCAAAAGAATGCCTTTTATTCGCTGCCCTGTGTTTTATCCATCATTACACTCATTATTTTTCGCTACAGCCACGCGACTCTATTCTGACGTATGACAATTGGTTTTGTTTTCTTAATTGGAAGAAAAACTTTTAGAGGGTCGTATTTTTGTCCGCAAAAGTTATTTCCCAGACGAAAAATCGGTTCCGGAAATGTAGTATAGAAAGTTCGTGAACTGATTTTTTTTATATTATTTTACAGAACGGTTTTTCGTAAGTAATTTCATAAGGCAGTGGCGTAGCCAGGAATTTTTTTCGGATGGGGCCCACCATTTCTCGTAGATATGTGTCACAGACTCATGGTAATTTGGATCATTGAATATGCTCACTAGACGGCACTTTTTGACATATTTGGAAAAAATATCTCCTTCCGGTTTTTCCGGAAATGGCAACAAGTTTCAATTTTCAAATGGAACACCCTGTATATTATTAAATTTTTGAAATCTTCGTAATTATCTGAATCCAATGATACCTCATAGTTGAGATTTCATTCGTCAGAACACCCATTTTATTTTTCGATCTAGAGAGCCATGAACCCCCTAAAATTATTCCAAATAATCAAAATAATCGTACAATATCGCATTTTCGATTAAAATAGTATTGTGGTCCGAACTACATGCGAAAAACGTAAAACAAAATGTTTTTTACCCAAAACTCGATTTTTTCAAATAGTACCATAATGGTATAATAGAACCCACCGCTTTATGAGAAAGAAAAAATAGCAAAGGATACCGCCAATAGAAGAAATGCTAATTGATCTAGACATTTTTGAGAACTTTAATGTCGAAAACACCGTACACTATCCATATACATAAAAATAAAATGATATTTTGGCTATTAGGACCACTGCGCAAAGATTCAATAACCAACTTAGCTGGAGATCGTTAGGGGTAAATTGCGTAAAATTTCTATATTAATTAACTTTCTTTAATATGAATTTACATTTTAATTTCTATAAAGCGGCGCTCAGACTTTACAAGTTACTTGAATTCAAGTAACTTGAAAGGAGTAACCTGAATTCAAGTGAACGTTCATACTATTTCAATATTTGATTCAAGTCATTTCAAGTTGACATTTTTATGTAAATGATTCCTGTTTCAAGTTACAAAAATTGCGTCAAATGATGTGATTCCTGCTGGAATAAAAGTTGTAAATCGGCTAATTGTGGATGCATGGATTCCTAAAAATCAGAGAAAAAATTCTACACTTTATTTTACAAAAAAATACTTCAAATACCAAATAGACGTTGACGCTAGTGTGAACCATCCACGGAGGGTTCTAATCGTGAGGTTATTTTGTATAAAAATTTCAACTTGAAATTTTTTCTCTGATTTTTAGTAATCCATCCACAATTAGCTTATTTACAACTTTTATTCCAGCAGGAATTACATCATTCGACGTCATTTTTCTAACTTGAAAAAGGAATCAAGTAAAAATGTCAACTTGAAATGACACTTCTAAACATTTGTACATATCTGTTGAGGGTTCTGGAATAAACCCTATGTTGTGCCAGTTTCCCAGGACGGCCAACAATGTGTTACCGCCTTTTTAAACTGCATCGTAGTTCGAATTTCTAATGGACTGTATTTTTTAGGTTGAATATATGTTTACTGTAGTAGGTTTGTCTTCTCAACTTCATCCAACAAAAACAATGAACATTTTTATTTAACCATTTATTAAACTTGTTAAATAAATAAACGAATAAAACAACAACGTAACAAAGGATTACATTAAACTAGTTATCATGAACAAAGTATTATAATTAATATGTGCTTAACAAGCACTAACACATATTAATGAAAAATGAATTAAAAGAAATGATCACATCATTCAGAAAATATTATTTTGCGTGCATTCTGCGTGAGTGATGAAAAGACACTGGAGGGTCTAACCTGATTCGCAGTTAAAGACGCACTGATTTGCCGTACTAAGAGGCATTATGAAAAATGAATTTATTGACGAGGTTTTCTGTAACCCCGGAGTATGCGTTCATAATGAAGGCTCGATGCAAACTGAGTTTAAAATCGGCGAAGTTTATCGGTTTCAGATATATCCCTTCCCCGGCTGGCAATTGTTCTAGAAAGTTCGTTAGCGTGGGTTTTTTATATTGTCTAGACGAAACGGTTAGAATTATGGCATGATATTATTGTGAAATAGAGTAAAAAAAATTATCTTTTGATGAAACCGCTTCCTGGTTTGAACGCCGTTCGCCAATGTATTTTGGTGCGGCGTTGCCGGTTGAACGAATATGAGTTTACATGTTTAATTATCTGAAAATTAAACAATATCGTTTGGGCATCTTTACATATATATTATAAAACTTTTTATTGATGAAATGGCATCAAAAAGGGGCCAAGAGGTATTGCGCCTTCCGCCCTATTTTTGTGTATTTAACCCCACAGAATTAATTTGGGGACAAATTAAAAAAGAATAAGGCGTTATAACGTGTTTCCCAAATTTGACGGGTTGATAGCAAATTTGGTAAAAGAAGAAATTAACAAAAGTTCAGCTGATGATTGGCAGACCAAAATCAAACGTTATCAAAGAAGAAAATTCTTATATAACGAGTCCGATCAAATTGATTATCAATGTTGATGACAGTGAATCCAATGTGAGGGTTGAGATAGGGTAGGTAAGCTTAATTAATTTATAATATTTATGACTTTATTCACCGTGTTTTTAATTTTAGAATTAAAATTTGAGACAAAAATTTTAATTAGAAACGTTTGTGAATCTCACAAGAGATCAGAAAATGAACCTATGGGCGAGGTGGAGTGGTCAACCTCTATTGAAATCTAATATGTGTTATAGAAATTAAAATGAAAATTCATATTAAAGAAAGTTAATCAATATAGAAATTTTACGCAAATTACCCCTAACGATCTCCAGTAAGTTGGTTATTGAATCTTCGCACAGTGGTCCTAATAGCCAAAATATCATTTTATTTTTATGTATATGGACAGTGTACGGCGTTTTCGACATTAAAGAACTCAAAAATGTCCAGATCAATTAGCATTTCTTCTATTGGCGGTATCCTTCGCTGTTTTTATAGCGTTTTTTCTTTCTCATAAAGCGGTGGGTTTCACTATACTCTCATGTCATTCGAAAGTACCATCGATAAGGTATCCATCCATATTAACTCTTTTTGTGTATAACCACTACGAACAAAATAATGTAGTTGAAAAAAGTTTAAGTATCTTCTTGTTCCGGAAAAACCGGAAGTTGATATTTTTTCCAAATGTGTCAAAAAGTGCCATCTAGTGAGCATATTCAATGTTCCAAATTTCAGAAATATAGATAGAGAAACAAAATTTTTGCCTCTTCAATTTAATTCGTATATCGCTTGGTTTTTGAGAAAAAAAAATTAAAAAATGTGCATGTAACAGAAAAAAACTATCTAATTGATAGTAGGAAAAATGTATTTATTTTATTAGAAAACGTGTAACTTTCATTAAATTAATAATTTCACTCTTATATTACATCAAAAGGAGGCTCTCATTGCCGCAAATGAGCAAGCCAAGTTAGGTATACCAAAATCAACCAAAAGGTTTTTGAGTAATTAATAAAAAACTGATTTTGTCTAAAAACTTTGATACCCAGTTATTTTTTCCTGAAAAACCGACCCTGAACGTTTGACGGTTTAACCCTGGGTCTCCCTGCATACAATGTCGACTATTTAAATACATTATTTTATTTAACAACAATTAATTATTAATATAAGATTGAACTTTGAATGAGCATTATTCAAAGGCAATTCTGCGAGTTTGTTTGTTGTAAAATTCCTCTATGATTGCATTTTATTCTAGACTTATAGAAATTTCGGCCCCCCCTTGGCTACGCCACTGTCATAAGGTCATCTAATTTTTTCGAAAAAAATCGGAAAAATCCGTTGCTAAGTAATATTGCACCTGCACGAATGCATTTTGTTAAAAAAATATTACTTTGCATTGTGTTTTTTCAGAGGAAAAATTAGATGCCCGAATGGTATTTGACAAGACTATTTCATGAGAAACAGATTATTCTGCATAAACATAGCTTACAAAACATACTACCTATTATATATGCATACATATATAATAAATATGTAGGTATTAATTTGAAAACTGAAAAACAGGTAATTTATTTAATCACAAAATACTACAAACTTAATTATTTATGGTACAATTAAAATATAAATTGAAATTTTGGTACACAGTAGGAGTATTGTTTGAAATCTTTGTTAACTCATTGGTAACGTTGGGTGTAGGTAAATCATTAATGTTGTTGATAGGTTTAGCTGTACAGTGAGAAGCTCGAGGAGTGGCTGCAGGATCTTCTGTTTTCTGTTTTTTAGCTGGAGGTTCTGACGCGTCACTTCTAAGGGTGTTTATGATGTTGGAATAATGCTCATTATCCATTTGCAGAGTAAAATTTTCGCTGGAGTCCCGCCGGAGTGTCTTCGTCCCATAATAAAACCATTGCGTAATATTCTTCCAATTTTAAGCAGAGCTCGATTTCCTTTTATTGGTGCACATCTGCAAATTCCTTCGTTTCGCATTACGAGCTTCCCTACTAGACTTGAAGATAATATCTTAATGGATCAAAAATTATTTTCCACTTCATAAAATACATCTCTTGCATTTTTTATGCAACGGTGTTCCACATTGTGTTCACAACTAGTTCTTTGTAATTTTTACCGTTTTCTTTCTTCATATTCCACGCCCAATCTTTCAGGATTAGGTTTAGTTGCTCTAAAACGAGGGAAATAATCGAAGGTAATATCCCAAGACTATGACAAATAGCCGACTATTATTTTCTGCCTAATTCTATCGAAAGTACCTTGTATTTCGAGACAACTTGATGAGACCATATGAACTTTAATAATCAAAGAATAACTCCCTCGGGAGTTATTCAGATTATTAAAGTTCATATGGTCGAATTGAATTGTCTCGAAATGCAAGTTGCTCGAGATGAATTAAAGAAAATAATAGTCTCTATTTGTCATAGTCGAGTGATATTCAGGAAGATTATTTCATGAACCCCACCAAATCATTCGCTAAGATTGTCTCCAAACCAGACTCCTTTCTCTTTTTGATATTTTCTGGGATAGATTTTCACTGATTTCCGTAGTGGAACATGAACCAAAACGAGACATTTTCAATTTTAAGTGAATGTTACGTCAAGTTTTGACACTTAATAGCACATTTATACAATCGACTAAAATAGCCGCTCATATTTCTTTATTTACCTAAATAGTCAATCATATTGCATATCATGTGACTAAATTCATGACTTTTCATTGGCGCAGCCATGTGTGAATGAAATAATCATTTTTGAAGATCTTCAAATTTAAAATGGCTGACTAACAAAAACTATAATAATAATAATAATAATTCACTATAGAAACAAATCACTGAACAATTTCACAAGATATATGATAGCAACGTAGGACAAAGAACTAGATTTTAAAATTCAAATGAAGTTTTCATAATAATATTATCATGTTATGTCAGTTTTTTGAAACGACTTTAGGGAACATTTAATAAAACAATTATTTTACCATTTCTAATAGATCGAGACCATAACAGAGGCTAAATCCACTTTGCAAATAATGACATTTAAGGTAAAGAACTTTTATTGTTATGGGAAAACCTAAGTATCTATAGGACCCATTTACAACTGCCCCATCGGACGGCGTATGGCCACCAGATGTTGGGAAATTTCACTGTTGATTTTGGAATTACGCGTCGTGAATAATAAATAATTCTTGAAAGGTCCCGCACAGGTATAACAATAAAATAAATGACAGGTAAATAATTTTAAATTATTTTTACGGTAGTGTTGGATTAACTAAGGAAATAATTAAAAACATAAACGGTGTGATACCTTCGAGTAGGATATTTTCTGCAAAAGAATTAACTAAAAAAGGAAAAAATTTAAAACTTTTCTTACATTCGGATCTTTGTTACTTCATTACTCTAAAACCATCAGCTGTAGATCTTTAGTTTTGGGAAAAGATGTGTATCTGGATTATTAAAATCTTAACAACAAGAACAATGTTTGAATTTTTAACAAAATATGTAAGGGCGATGAAGGTATAACAACTGGCGCAGTCACTAGGATAAATTTCAAACAGTTGATTACGTGGATATAAAGTTATTTTTTATATTTTATTTTATATAATAAAATTTACCTCTCCCAAAGGAAGTAATTACCGAAATAAAAGAAAATATCAATCCGAAAAAAGCTCCAGGTTTTGACTTAATTACTGGAGAAATTTTAAAACAATTACCCAAAAAAGCAATAATTAAACTAACTAACCTAATAAATGCTGCCTTCAGACTGAAGTATGTACCCAGCCTTTGGAAAATTGCGGAAGTCATATTATACTAAATGCCTTTATGGGTGTTTAATAATAATTAAAAAAAATTACTTACTGATTTTGTCTTGATTTTTATTTTTGAATAATAAATTATAATATTAGTGATCTTCAACAAACCGTAACCCCCTACAATGTTTATATTTTCATCGTTAATTGCTACAACTAATCGCACATAATCTTCAAGTTCCTGCATGCCTGTCTAAACGATTTTAGCAGACGAAACGTGTTCTCAAATTATACGTCCCACGTGTATTTGGCGTTTATTAGGCCTTCCGATGAGAATCCCTTTGCTTAAGCCCTTATACGATGTAGGTGGTCTTTATTTTTTCTTTCCCTTGGAATTTGATACTATGTTAAACCTCGTTTTTCATTTTTTTTAGATGATTTATTACTAAATTCTCGATTAATTTGTTAAAATTATCAATATATAATCAGGTTGTACCCAAAATCGCTAAAAACAGATTTTTTCGATAATTTTGGGGTTATGTTGAAAAATAATTTATACAAAGATTTTAGATTTTTTAATTATCTACAACTTTTATATGAACTTTTTCCTAATTTACTTATAATGTACCCTAAATTTTCCGATATAATGCTTAGAAGTTGGCTCTGGTCTACATAGAAATATTATTTCACTTATGGTCAGATTATAAAATGTAGTGTACCTCAAAGAACTGTTTTGAGGCCTGTGTTATTCAACCTTTACGTTAATGTTTTACTTAACCTCAATAGGGGATATTACTGTTTATATTGATGATACCTATACAGCAATTTATCCTGGATTGAACTGAAAAGCAAAGTTTAATCAAATTTTCGTCTTAAAAGTATCTAATTAACAGAAAAATTCTAAGAATGCGGTCATAGGGAGATTCGTGAGAAATCAATCGAATATTTAGGGCGTATCGAGTTATTTCTGAACCACTTTGTATTTCATTCTAGTGTTAGTATCCCGTAAATAGAAACGTTGTGTAAACAACTCTATCCAACACTCTCATTGCCTATAAATCAGATTATGCAGAGCAATACAAAAATGGGGATTTGCCGGCGCTTTTCAGCTTTTAGTGAAATAAGTCCACAATTCAACAGCCTCCGCAAATAAATCAAGAACTTATGCTGTTTATGAGAATTGCCCGATTTATCATTTACTCTATATTTTGACCTTGAAGCGGAAGTTTTCATAATAATATCAAGAAAAAACCCAGAGGATAGAGGATATCCTTTTTGCAATTAACTCTTTTTTCAAGATGGGCATCCACGTTTTTGAAATATCGACCGAACAATTAGAAACACATTCATATTAATTTATTTATAATTTTAGCGAATGTTTCATATGTATTTATTCTAGAATCCTTTATTGGTCTAAAATTTAAACGCACTTATTCAATTTGTAATCCGCCCTTGATGGAAATACATTTTACAGGAATTTTGGCCAAAAAGGCAGATCTGAAGGATAGTAAAAATTTGTAGGCTAATTGAAAAAATGCTAGAAATAATGAAAATACAAACAATAATAATTGTTTATTCAGTAGCAAATAAAAATTGATGTAACAGATCAAATACCAATCGCTGAAACTAGGCTCTTAGGTATTTTAGTGTAGAAAGAGATAAAAAATTTTTTGCTGCTCTAAACTGTTCACAATTTCGAAAATAATACTTTACGCGCGCCAACCCGCTGAATACAACAAGCGAGGCGTTCGGAAAAAAAAACTAAAGTATCTTTGCCTAAAATGTATGCAAAAAAAATATAAACGATTTTAAAGAGGAGACTCAGAAAGCCATTAGTTTTTAATTTTTTTTTGTTTTCTCCTAGAAAATTTGTTATAATTTCTAAAATTCTCACTGATTTTTATAAAACTGCAGATATATATTAATAGAAGCACAACAAAAAAATCCTTGTACGTTTATCTTCAATATACTTTTACTTTTGATGTAAAAATAATTAAAATTATGAACATTGTCTCTGTTTAATAAAAATGATGTTTTAAAGTTATTTTTTTTACAGCATTCATTCGACGCCATTTTTATTTCTGACAACTGGGCTATCATTTGTTATATTTTACGTTTTTAAAGCAAAATTCTTTACCCTTTTCTACTAAACTTCAATTTTGAGTACCTTCCAAAAGATTTAAAAATAATTTAAACATAAACACACGACCTAACCCTTAAAACTAGAATGTTTAGTTACGCAAGAGGGTTCAAGAAATTTTCTTTTTCTCGAATCGACATTCTCTCACGAAACCTTCAGTAAATATGGCCGTCCGGACATCATTAAGGGAAAAGATAAATAATTTTTACTGCTAGTTCGACATAGGTAAGGCCCTCGTCGTTCCAGCTAGACCTTTAGACTCCATACAATAAACCTGCTGATTGAGTAGAAATTTTACATTTTATATTATACCTTGGTATCGCAGATTCGTCCACTTTTATTATACCGTGTGACTTATTAAGTTGGAATCACAAGGAAAACTTTTTTATTATTAGTTTTAGGAAAAAAAAGTTATTCTTTATAAAAAGTTTGGCATGATCTAAAAACCTAAAATACAATCATCAGATATAAACCTGCTGTTATAAGTAATCCCTTAAAAATAGTCAAAGGGGGTTAAGTTAGGAGATCTGGCAGACCAACGCAAGTGTAATTACATATCTGAATGTAACGTTCAATTCTGATCAACCTTTCTTAATAACGATTTTCGGTATTGTCAAAAATAAAGGTACTTTTCTCTTGAGTAAGATTAATATTTTTTGACGAACCTCGTATACTACTAAAAAAAATTTATACCTGATGATCGTATTTTAGGTTTTAAATCATGCAAAACTTTTTATGAAGAATAACTTTTTTTCCTAAAATTAATAATAAAAAAGTTTTCCCCATAAAAAATACTCGAGGGGGGTTAAGTCAGGAGATCTGGTAGGTCAACGCAAATGTAATTGCATATCTGAATGTAACTTTCAATTATGATAAACTTTTCTTAATAACAATTTTCGATATTGCCAAAACTAAAGGTACTTTACTCTTGAGAAAAATTCATATTTTTTGACCAACCTCGAGTACGACTAAAAAATGTTTATATCTGATGATTGGATTTTAGGTTCTAGACCATGCAGAAATTTTTATGAAGAATAACTTTTTTTCCTAAAATGAATAATAAAAAAGTTTTCCATATGATTCTAACTTACGTAGAAACACTGTATATAATCAGTTAAATCAATCTATTTTGCATTATAAAATAAATTTCGAATTCATACCTTTCCGTTTTCTGTCCTATCTACATCAACGTTCGTTAAGAAAGCAGGCACAAAGATAGCGATCAAAAATTTTGCTTTCACGCAAAATTTTCTAGTGTCTACTTTTATAGGCTACAACAATGAATTCAATCGCCAATTATCGCTCAATCAATAATCAATACCTGCTTTAAATAATACTCCAAGGGTTGAAATTACCCGCACTTTCTGCAAACGTTTCTCTTTGTTTTATCGCTGAAGAGATCTAGGGTTTGAATGGGATGCTGTAAACTCTTTGTTTGTGGTTAATTTTTGAAGACGCGCCAAAACGTGTACCTACTCTTTCGAGATGAGAAATTCTGATTAAAAAAAATGAATATTTATAGAAATAATCTTTTTTTAAATCGTGAACTTTCCTGACATATTAAAAATAAAGAAGAAAATTTAAATCGCCATTATATTCCAAAATTATCGGAAAAAATTAGAAGGATTAGATTAGAGTTTAATTTAAGAACAGTTTTTCAAACAAATAATACGTTAAACTCTTTAATAATAAATACAAAACCTTTTAATGAAATCCAGATTACAAAAAATGGTGTTTACAAAATTCCATGCGAATTATTGCGCATGAAATAAATTTTATATAGGAGAAACATCTAGACCTTTTCGTATAAGACTTAATGAACACCAATCATATATTAAAAATAAACAATTCGAAAATATGTGAACATGCTTGGGATTTTGGCCGTAAAATACAATGAAATTCTACAACTAGATTATTTAAATAATAAATAAACGTAAAGTTAACGAAGGGGCACTGACATGTTTATATTAATATTCCAGGATATTTTTCGATTTTGTATATCGTTCCTTCTTAGAAAGAACTCCCTGTATATTTTAGAAGCCAGACGAAGAACCAGTGGGCGCTGAACAATTGTTGACACAATTATTAAAGCAAACTTAGCAGCAGACATGTTTTTTTTAATAGCTATATTTCCTTTGCGTCTGGCATCTTTCAGGGGAGTTGGTTTAACCGTTTGACATTTTTCCAGAAACAATTATAGCTCCGTAATTTGTTTATATTTAGCACCCTTATCTAGCTCTCTCTGTTGTTAAATATATAAATATAGATTTAAAAAAAACATTACTGCAATAAAAATTAACTGCGAAAACTGTTATTAGGTATGCAAGCGAATATTGAAACACAGTAAAATTTTAAAACGAATATTTCCACAAACTTGTAGACACAACACATAACAGTAAACCATAAAACAAGATTTATGTCCGCGCATTCTGAAGCAGTCAATAAAATTTGAATGAAAGCTAAACTTTCAGAGAGACCAACAAAGCCAAACCAAACAATGTTAAATTAACCCCGACATCCGATACCGGAACGTTAAAGTTAATAAATTTGAAACTCAAAACTCGTTTCGATAATACGCGCAGCACAAACTGAAAACAAGAACAAAGAAATGCGTTGTTACGTCAAAGAAGTAAAATAATAATAAAGGAAAAGAAAATGTTATCGCTGACGCTTGAAATGAATTCAAGTCGCGAGATTATTGTTGGTGATACACCAAATTACAAATTCCTTTAGTTATTTTCTTCCAACACTGTTCCACAATTAAAAAATCCGAGAAGAACGCTGGTAGTGCCGAGTTCTAATTTAATAAAAAAGAAAATGTTATCGCTGACGCTTAAATGAATTCAAGTCGCTATATTATTGCTGGTGATATACCAAATTACAAATTCTTTTAGTTATTTTCTTCCAATTTTGTTCCACAATTAAAAAATCCGAGAACAACGCTGGTAGTGCCGAGTTCTAATTTAAAAATAAACAGTACGTAGATCCAAATCACAAAGTAAATAACACAAAAGAAGTAAAATAATAATAAAGGAAAAGAAAATGTTATCGCTGACGCTTAAAATGAATTCAAGTCGCTATATTATTGCTGGTGATATACTAAATTACAAATTCTTTTAGTTATTTTCTTCCACAATTAAAAAATCCGAGAACAACGCTGGTAGTGCCGAGTTTTAATTTAAAAATAAACAGTACGTAGATCCAAATCACAAAGTAAATAACACCAAAGAAGTAAAATAATAATAAAGGAAAAGAAAATGTTATCGCTGACGCTTAAAATGAATTCAAGTCGCTATATTATTGCTGGTGATATACCAAATTACAAATTCTTTTAGTTATTTTCTTCCAATTTTGTTCCACAATTAAAAAATCCGAGAACAACGCTGGTAGTGCCGAGTTTTAATTTAAAAATAAACAGTACGTAGATCCAAATCACAAAGTAAATAACACCAAAGAAGTAAAATAATAATAAAGGAAAAGAAAATGTTATCGCTGACGCTTAAAATGAATTCAAGTCGCTATATTATTGCTGGTGATATACCAAATTACAAATTCTTTTAGTTATTTTCTTCCAATTTTGTTCCACAATTAAAAAATCCGAGAACAACGCTGGTAGTGCCGAGTTCTAATTTAAAAATAAACAGTACGTAGATCCAAATCACAAAGTAAATAACACAAAAGAAGTGAAATAATAATAAAGGAAAAGAAAATGTTATCGCTGACGCTTAAAATGAATTCAAGTCGCTATATTATTGCTGGTGATATACCAAATTACAAATTCTTTTAGTTATTTTCTTCCAATTTTGTTCCACAATTAAAAAATCCGAGAACAACGCTGGTAGTGACGAGTTCTAATTTAAAAATAAACAGTACGTAGATCCAAATCACAAAGTAAATAACACCAAATGTAACCAGTAATCCTATCTCATAGCACTCGTAACCGAGAAAGGGAATGCTCAATTGGAAACATGCCTAACAATAATAGAAGCAATAAGCGTAAGTGGCGAGTGGCAAGTGCCCTCCTATTCAGTACGAAACGTCGCGTCAACCCCTGGAAAGAAAAATCAGAATAAAGGGGGAGAAAATCAAAACTAAGAACGTTGGGTGATAATCCCCTTGAAATGGCCACCGTTGCATGGTTCTTTAAAGAGATTTGGTCGAAGATTAACAGATCAAATTGTAAGAGACGAGTGAGTTTGTGTAATTAAATTATTATTTTGAGGTTACGTTACGTCCTTGTCTTTAGCGAAAGAAAATGTAGTTTGTGGTGACGATTTCGCTCGTCTTAATTGCCATCAATCACAAACGCGCAATTTTGAATTACAAATGGTTTCTAGATGAACAAACTGTATGACAGCTCCTGTCAACAGTTTTTTCGAGTTTACCCGCGGTAAAACTTGTGTAGTGAAAATGAGTCGCTTTGAAAGTGATTCTATGACTAATATTATTACTACTACTGTTGCTGAGTGTTTGTTAAAACTTTCTGGGTCTACAGCAAATATTTGGACAAACGAAAATCCTCATGCGATTCGCGAATCTCATTCGCAGTACAGATTTTTAGTGAATGTTTTTGAATATTTTGCCGAATCTGCTAGCTACTGCGTGGAGAATCTGTCACCAAAGACAAGACCAATCAATAAATCACAAATAATCTTGCTTAAAATTAAAACAAACATAGCAACAATCTGTAAACGTCCGAATGCACCCTTGTTTCGGAAGAGAAAATCCCCGGATTGTCGGGCTCAATTAAAAAAACATCCGGACGGTCTAGCCCACTAGATCTGAAGTGCCGAAGCGTGTTGAATTGGCCTAATTTCTTCGATGTAGAATCTGCTAGCGCGTTTGCCTTTCCCTTGCTATAGATTATATAACCCTGGTAGCCCCTCGGGGGTTCCCTTTGCAGCTCGTGCGACGCGATTTGCAGTGGATGGAATATAAAAATGATTCTTTTTTTATTTACTTAGTTTACAGAATAATTATAAATAAATTTTAAATACCCGAATTCATGGAAAATTCTTAAAAATTAAAATCTAATTGGGTAACCTTGACAATAGACCAATTTTGAGAAAATTGCATAAAAATTAGGTCAAGAAGAAACCTGATTTTTCTTAATTTAACAGAAATCAAATACAATGATTAGCGCGTGCAAAGTAAACAAAAAAAATTAAAATAAAAGTGGTGCAATCAGCATTTCTCCGTATTTATGTAAGTATGATTAATAGTATTACTAATACGGTTCTCACGATATCAGAGCTACCAACCGTCTCAGTTAAAATAATCAAAGTACTATCAGCAAAATATTTTCTTTATTTACGTTCTATGAAAATCCTAGTGTTTTGATGGGTATTTTATTACCAACTATGTAATTTAGTACCTATTTGTATATTTTTCTTAAGAGATATAAAACAGTTTATTTAAAAATAACGGTCACAATGCTTATTTAAGATTGTTAATAATTTATATCGCTTTTTGACTGATACTTGATATACTTTTTCTAATATCAGTTGAATATTTATTACCTTCAGGTCAATATACAGGGTCCTGCAATAGTGGCGCAGTGTTCCATATCTTTAGGAAACAGATAGGAATACAATTTTCTATCATGTTATCAACAAAGGCTCTACAAATTTTATCAAGTATTCCCTATTGTTAAGTTCACTAGTTTTTCGAAATATGGCAAGTATTCATATTTGTACACTATAATCTCAATGAACGACTTTTTTGACGACTGATAAGAATATACAAAAGAATGATAAGAATACACAAACGACTGATAATAATATATAAACGACTGATAAGAATATACAAACGACTGATAAGAATATACAAAAGAATGATAAGAATATACAAAAGAATGATAAGAATACACAAACGACTGATAAGAATATACAAACGACTGATAAGAATATACAAAGATATCTTGTTTTAATTATGTACATTATAATGGGTCTGTCAGATTTACCAAAACTAGATTTTTTCTTATCGGGATACATAAAGAATATGGTTTTCGTCGAGCCACCAACTTTTCGCAGTATTACGCCAACAACGCGAATAGTCTTTTAAACATAGACTTCAGCTCTGCATTCACAATATTTGTTTGTACACCTTATGATGTAAATAATTCAAACAAGATATCTTTGTATATTCTTATCAGTCGTTTGTATATTCTTATTAGTCGTTTGTATATTCTTATCAGTCGCCAAAAAGTCGTTCATTGAGATTGTAGCGTAGAAATATGAATACTTGCCATTTTTCTAAAAAAAGAGTTGTTTTAAGAAAAACTAGTGAACTTTAACCACAGGGAATACTTGATGAAATTTGTAGAGCCTTTGTTGGCGCTTCTTATGGATCGATAATATACAGGGTGTTCCATTTGAAAAATAAATGCAGGTTGCAAAGTACATCTGTTGTAGTCCATTCTTTTTCAGTTAATAGTAATAAAAATGTAAAAAACTAATATTCCATGGGCGTTACTAATTTTTTTTTCTTCAGGAGTTACCAATTATTTTTTTCAAACAATTTAGGAAACAATTAAAACATATGAAATGTTGATAGAGCGAAAAAATATTACAAAAATACTTTTAATAGTTATTATAAGCAATAATTGTTTACCTCTTTCAGATTTCTATTGTTCTGAAATTTTGTGTAGACTTAGACTAACCAGACTAATTAATGATGTGTTAATATATTTATTGATGTATTCGGACCACCCAAAATATGTTTTTGAAAATAAAACATTAATAAAAGTAAGTCCTATCTGGATCTGTAACACGCCAATATCTAATTTCCAAATAAATTCACGAGAAACGAAAATCTCAGAACTACAACGACATACGTCAGCAGCAACTCTCTTTTGTTTAAAAACATTTGTCGACATTGTTATACATTTTTAAAAGCAAGGTCTCCGAAAGATCGCTGGCTCAGCAATTCTACTGACCATGGGAAAACATCAGGGTAAAGTTTCTTACTAGGTCTTAGTCATTTTCTTTACTTCTAAGCGTAACTTATACGATTTTTCGGTGTCTCGTTAGTTATGTGATATTTTGGTTCGGTGTGATGGATTTGACTATTATGGATTTACTGAGGACGGATGAGATAAAACTAGAAGAGGGAATATTGGAGGAAATGACAGGTGATTTAAAAATTTTTGAGTTTTTGGACATTTTTTTTTTGGGGATAAAAAATATAAATAATAATGCTTTATTCACAAACCCTTAATAGACGACTAGGGTCGATAATTTTTGAAACCAAAAAAAATAATAGTAGAATGAAACCCATTGGAAAAGGAAGAGAATATAACAAAAATGAAAGTGGAAGGGGGTGAGCTTTTAAGGGTAGAAAACCGTTTATCTCGATTTCCGGCAAAACTACAAGTCCTATGGAAAAAAGTTAATGGCAAAATTGTAGGTGTAATAAAAAGATCTACAACTTTTGTATTTGCACTTTTTTCACATAACCTCAAAATTTATGTGAAAAATTCAAATAACCAACTTTTTGGTTTTTTATTTATATCTTTTACGAAAAAAATTTACTGGAAAAACGTAAGATTTCGTATTACAAACAAAAGAGTAATTAAAGTATAAATAAATAGCTCAAAATTGTACATGATGGTTTAAAAAAAATATTTCGGATTCGAGTTTTTTTCGTTTCTTTGCATTTTTTGAGAACATTGACCATAGTAATGTATTTTTTTTATACCATCAAAAAGTAGAGATTTCAACGAAAAAAATCCCACCGAGTTTTTTAAAAAAGCAGATATTTTGACGTGAGAATTTTCGATTGAAAATTATGGGTCCTTTCCGATATTAAGTCAAAATAAGGCGAAAAAATAAATATTTTAAATCAAAAAAATTACAGTGTATTTGGGACATAAAAAGGTAAGTTTTCACCAAATTTCGTGACAAAAATTTTTTTTTTGTAAAAGATATAAATAAAAAACCAAAAACGTGGTTATTTGAAGTTTTCTCATAAATTTTGAGGTTATGTGAAAAAAGTGTAAATACAAAAGTTGTAGATCTTTTTATTACCTACAACTTTGCCATTTAACTTTTTTCCATAGGACTTGTAGTTTTGCCGGAAATCGAGATAAACAGTTTTCTACCCTTAAAAGCTCACCCCCTTCCATTTCCCGACCTCAGATCGCCCGTAAATTATTTTTCCTTTCATTTTTGTTATATTCTCTTCCTTTTCCAATGGGTTTCATCCTACTATTATTTTTACTGGTCTATAAATACATAAAAATTACGTAAAATTATATTTTAAATTATTAAAAAATAATTATGCATAAAAACATTAAAATTATTACTTTCTAAAAAATATCAAATGAAATCCTAAAATTGACGGTAAAAATAAGCGTCTAATGTCCAGTTTTTTTAAAAGAAAAATAAAAATTCCATAATAAAACGCGTACGAAATTAAAAATACGAAGAAAAGGGTAATATTTTCCATAAAAAATAAGTTGCACCGCCTGAAAAAAATCTAAAAAATGTAAAAATGTTTGTAATGGACGATAAAATAGTTTTTTTACCAAATCTTTTTAATTCATCCTCCGGTCTGGCTGGTCCAAAATGCGGACCAAAAAGGATGGACTACCTGCAACTAGAAATGTTCACCTCGCTTATGTAGGTATAATTTTACAAATTAGTTAGTGAACAATTTTGTGTAAAGTGTTCCTATATAAGTACATACAATTTATTAAATAATTATGGAGACATTTGTAGCGAAAAGTAGTCACGCGAAGGACCTATTAGTCGTCGAAAACTTTACGTTTTCTCGAAAAAAAAAAAATTATTTTATTTAAAGTTACAAAACGCGAACGAACAAATCGATTATCTCTACAGCAAATCTTGAACCTTATCGACTGGCTGAAATTCCAAAGAGAATATGTTCTTTCTAAGAACGCCGCAGTTTGAATTTGTGAAAATTCATGCCTAAATTAATTACCGAAGTAAAATTTACATTTTAAATCCTATACGAACTCTTTCTTTCTTTAGAATGTTAATCAGAGGCGTAACTTCAGGTAATTGTGGTTTGTTTTATAAAATAGGGTATAAAAATATTCTAGTACTAAGTAAGTCAAAATTGTGGCCGTAGGCCATAATTATAATCTTAAAAAAGAAATTCCGACTAAGGAACATTTTTTGTTCGAACAAAATACACAGAAAATTGTAATTTAAAAAATATAGATGTATAAATAGCATTTTTTTTGTAAATAAATTAAATACATATTATTTTTTTTTACTCTGGACATTAGCCTCGTGTTCTGTGTAGGCTTTGTTACTGTTTCCCAGCGCCACTTTAGGAACAGCACTGTTTATTAGAACCCAACAGTGAATGGTCGAGTGAGGAATCACACCTGGTATATGAAAATCAATTTCTAAATTTTTAATTAATTAAAAATCAGAAAATGATTTCTGCCTTTGGTATGATTCGAACCCACAACCCTTGGATTATGAGTCCAGTGCTCTACCGCTGAGCCACCCACCCCCCTAATACATATTATTATTATTATATTACAAAAGAAAATTACAAATTACAAAAGAAATATTGTAGAACAAAATTACAAAATATGTCGAAATTAAAGAATAATTTAAAAATTTAATTTACAATAGAATGAGATGTGTAAAAAATTTCCAAAACATTGCACCCTAAGTGACTAAACACTTGTATTAGTGCAATCATCTGGAAGAGAAATATCAAAATAAATCGATAACATGCAGTTTACATAAATAATATACTACAATGACAATAAATGGATGTTAATCCAAGAGAAAAAAAATACAATTGAAAGCGTTATGTGGCTAGAAGTTTTTCGAAACTCGAAATATTTATGGTAAATAAATATTTTTATTTCATTTACAAAATTAGTTACTCTAGAAATTTGTCGAATAGTCAGTGGTAATAAATTTGAAGCTTTTGGTAAGATGAATGTTACAAATCGATGACTGATATTTTTGAAATTTTTTGGAATATTTAGACGTTTATCCGTCGTACCCCTTGTGTTATATTCATGAGTGCACATTATTTGTTGGAAATATCCCCTTTTAAAAGCAAATGTTACGACTGTTAAAAAATATAAAGATCTAATATTGAGTTATATCACTGGAGTACAGCAAGCAAGTAGAAAATCGTTTATTACGTTTAAAAATAATTTTAAGAATGTAATTTTATATATATACGTAAAAAAATCTCTTATTAGAGTTTTCAAAAACCATATACAGGGTGAAATTTTTTATATGAACAAATCGAACTAATTTTTTTTAGACCGGACCTAATTTTTTTCTAGCATAAATCGGTTAATTCAAAAGTTATGACCAAAAGAAATTTCAGTCAAAATTCACAACTCCCCCTGTATACAGGGTGTCTCACGACTAACTGTACATAGTCCAACCATAAGAACTATGGACCGAGGCCATTTCATATCTGGTATTAAAAATGCCTTGTTGCGTTTTTGACGGATATACAGGGTGATATTTGAAAATATGTGAATTATTCTACGTTAAGTATATCTAAAAGTAAAAATCTCAGACATATCAAATTTGGCACACTGAGTGAGCTCCCTAAAATTTTAATTTTAGTTTCTTTAGATTTTTATTGGTTTTTTAAAAACAACACCCTGTAAGCCAGATCAGAAACTTTTTATTTTTCTAATTTTAAGATTAAGGACGATACTAAGCAAAGTTAAAAAAATTGAACGCGGAAGTTTTTGTTTTCTCCAGAAAAAAAAACTTTGAGAAATAGTATAATTGTAATGGATTCACATTCTTCTTATGACTGATGCGGCACTACATCCGTAGCACATCATCCTTTTTCAACAAAAATCATAAGGGAAGTTCATTTTACTCGATATAAAGTATTATTCAATCAACCGTTGAAATTCCAGGGCCGTAATTTATTTTTTTAAAGTTTTTATTGATACTGTAAAAACAACACCCTTTAATAATTTAAAAAATAGGAAGTTTTCATATCTTACGTTACACATAATTGGTATTTGTATGAATGCGTTTTGTTGGATTCAAATGTACATCATACAAAATTAAAATTTCCCCTTGTAAGTGTTCGATATCGATTAGTCCAACGCCCACTAGTACTAAATTTGATATGATGCAGACCGGAGCCTTAAGAATCTTAAGATGGTAAACCATTACTACCTGATTATTTGAACAATCAGCTTGTGCCAACTGCAAGTATTCATTCGCATAACACTAGAGCTGCAGATTCATTAAATTTTTATGTTAAAACTACCAACAAGGCCAGTTCGATGATAAGTTTGTGTTAAGGACTCTAATTTAGAGAACTTCTTTTGCATTTATTTGCCAAGTCGGCCGAAGTTTAGCAACGCAACATTTTTTCAGTGGAACTGTAGATTTGTTTTTTTTTGCTATCTGCAGAACTTCAAGAAAACAAGCACCTTGCGATTAACGTTTTATTAAAATATTAACGAAAAACAACAGGAAAGCACATGTGTAATTTACTAACTACTAGTAATGGTTAACGTAAATGAATCACGTCATTCAAAAAATATCGTTTTTATCAGTGTAAAATGAAACGAACAAAATTTGTTAAGTTAAGTGATGCGCCCATGATTTGAATTTTATTACGAAGTTTTCTGTAACTCCGGAGTAGCACTCGCGTTCGGAGATTGAAGCATACTGGTTAAAAATTCGCGTCCCCGCTTGTGTATTTCGTTGCAAGACGTGAAGGAATGTGAAACAATGATGGCTATCGGTGTATTTCCGGTATATCTATCTCTCTTTCCGTCTTACTTCCTCTCATTCGGAACACAAAATTGAAATTTATTTTTAATTTTATGATTGAAAATTAAACAGTTTGTTTCACAAGGGAATTGTGCAGTTCAATAATCTACCGAGGCATATTAAAAATAGCCATAATGTAGGAGCATTTAAGAGATCATTAATCCACTTTATAAAAACTTTACATTGTATCGACCCGAATTTTCTTTTCACATGTTTCTTTTATTTTCTTTTCGCGTGTTACTCATTTGTTTAATTTAATAATGTTTATTTTATTTTTGCTTATATAAAATAGATATATTTATGTAATTTGGACATTTGTGGAGGGTAAAACATGTTTTTTATTTGTATTTGTTACTAAATAAATAAAAAATATTATTGAACAACGGGAGCAGACCCTTTTTAATGACCATTTGATATTTCCCGTATAGAGACCTCAATTCGAGTAAGTATAATGCATAATTCACCCTGTATATTTAACTTTTCTGTGATTTCGCGACACTATAAAGTGTATTTTATACGCCAGTCTCCCCTACTCCTACAGCAATTAAAAAGGCACCGTTTCGTAGATATATTATTGTATTTTCTCTTCAGGATTGATTCGACGAGGACTATAAAATTGTTTTGTTATCCCTTTGCTGTATTTATTATTTTGTTTCTTCGGATACGCGACACGTGAACCGGAGATTCCGGGAAGCGGACGGAACAAAAGCTTCTACTACGAGAGTATATTGTTTCTGTGAAAAATTACAAACTGTACAATTTCAAACATGTTTTGCCGCTCGAGACCGGTGAAGTTTTAATAAGGAATATATCGCGGCGTGTTACGTACAAATAATACTTAAAAGTATTTTTTATTTTCGTACTTATTTTCCCAGTTTCATAGTGACAAAAACAAAATTTTTGAGTCTGATTTATATGGGCGGATCCAGCCGATTTTCAAGTGGCGGCTGTCTTCCGCCCGGGGGGGTGAGGGTCGGGGGGTTATGGAATATCCCTTGCTCCGCCTCGTATGTAAAATGTAAACGTATAAGTAGAAACTAAATTCCGCCCCTGATGTTCCTTAACCCTTTGAAGTCGGATTTTTTGTATCAAATTTGTTAAGATGTTTTTATATTCTTTGTGGTTAGTAGGGATAATATTGGCATATACAAACCAAAATTATTCGTTGTATTGAATATTTTCTCAAAGACTCAAACATCCCAAATTTTTATCACTTAATCACTTTGATTACTAATTTCCATCCGGTTTTTCATATCTCTCTGGTCATAGGTCGAGTCTGAAAACCAAGACCAGTTAAGTCTGGTGATCGCGCAGGCCATGGAAACAGACTTCCTCTTCCAATCCACCGCTGTTGTAATACTGCATTAATATGCTCTCGCACAATAATGGGAAATTTTTATTTCCAATTCTTTGGACCGATGAAGCCACCTTTAAAATCTGCACAATATGCATTATTGGTTTGCAGAAAATCCTTATTGGTTGCGTGAAGTTCAGCACCAAGGACGTTGGAGTTTAAATGTGTGGTGTGGCATACTGGGAGGCCGAATTATTGGGCCATATTTTTTCGAGCAATCCCTAAGCGGCAATATCTTTCTTGACTTTTTGGCCAATAAATTACCGTTGTAATGCAGTATTACAACAGCGGTGGATTGGAAGACGAAGTCTGTTTCCATGGCCTGCGCGATCACCAGACTTAACTTGTCTTGCTTTTCAGACTCAATCTACGACCAGAGAGATATGAAAAACTGGATTCGTAATGCATTACGTAACAACATACCGAGAGCCGAAATTGAAGCTGCAGTTTTGTCTACCCATGAGAGGCTTCAGCAATGCATAGAGCGTGATGGTCAGCATTTAGAGCATTTACGGGGGCATTAAAAACCTTACTTTATTCTGGTATTTAAAATCGTTTTGGCCCTGGAACGGGCTCTAAACACTGATGACCTCCCCTGACTACAACCTTGCCAGCTACTGAATGTTTTAAATCATATTTCAATAAACAATTATTATTAAAAATAGTTAAAAAAAAAGCAGCATTGTAATAGTAACCTCATAAATCATAATCTATCGAACGTGTCTGACAATCGTAATTAACACCGAATAATTGCGCATTTAACACATGCAGGTTTATTTGCTAGGTATGCATTAAGTACATATTCGATGTAATTCGCCATCAAACACGCGTTTATCTGATTCTCTCGCACTTTGTATTTATCTTTGGATTCGTATCGAAACGTGACTTTGGACCAAAGAAAAGTCACGCACGCTTAGTGTAATCATTGTCGATTAATTTTACTAAATTTGGTAATTTTCAGGAGCACGCCAGGTGGTTTAAGATTTTTTATCTACTAATGTCAAATAATAAACCAAAAAACAAACCGGAATTTGAGCTTTATTAATCAATAGTGTGTTTTAAAATTGATTTGATTGGTTAAAAAGTGTTGAGTAATGAAAATTCAAGACTTTTAATAACCAATAATCATAATAAGGCAACTAAATTTAACCAATCAAGATCAAGTACACATTTAAATTTAATCTGCGACACGAGCTTTCATTTAAACGTCAATGTCAATGATTACAGCACTCGCTAGTGCTAAAAATTTCATCCGCGTGTAATAAAGTAACCCACCCAAACTCATTAAATAATATACTATTATTTAAGATATTCCGAAACATGATTTGTGAACTGATAACTCTGATAAGAAAAATTACCCCTCAATCTGGGGAAAGACAAAAATTATTTACAAATAACAACTTTATTGCGTTTCTCTTACATGTTGTTCTACGTTTATGTGCCATCGCTAATATCTAAGGTGTCCAATTTTTTATAATAAATTTTAAAATTAATAGTCTTCTTGGTATTTACGGTGAAATAAATTCGTAATGTTTAGAAAATCCCAAAATAGTATTTTTAAAAAACTAAAAGGCGTGAAATTATTTACGATAGGGTCTTTTTTCACACCCGTAGTTTAGACTCGCAATTGGTCTAACATTACTACCTTAATCCTTGCAGATGTTTTCTGCTCGCGTACATCCTCTCCTCTATATCCGATCTATTCATCCCGACACGTTTTTCTTCCGTTCAACTTTTACAACCCTCTTGTCTACATTCGGAATACTTTTTTTACCAGTAGCGTAGGCGTGGGAATTTTTGTTAACAAAAATGTATATTTATTACAAGTATCACAGTCTGATCTTCTGCAAGCAACTGTTTCTATGTTTTTTCTTTTTTTTATTATTATTTTGGTCGAGGAATGAAATTTTTTAAATTTGGCGAAGATTGCAACACCTTTTTTCGACCACTTCACTAAGTTTAAATTTATTGTTTCCGAAAATTATCATAGAGATAGTAAAGGTGATTTTTTGCGCATGCGTAAGATGGCGAGACAATCGCGCTTTATGGGATACAAGAGCAAGGGCGGATTTAGCTTTTTTATGGTAGGGGTAAAACTTACCAAGTAGTCCACGAAAGCTAGTAATTTTTTTTGTATTATCGAGCAGAAACTAGTAACTGATCAGATCGACTTAAATTTTTTTGCAAATTGCTAGTAAAGGTGTTCAGAAGTAGAAAACTCGTTGATTGCGTTTTGAGTGGGGGCAGGGGTGTGAAAAAAAAGAAAAAAAATTTCGTAATTGATAAATTACCTTTTTTAATGAATTAAAGTTCCCTCCCGAGTTATAGTGCGCAGAAAATTACGATTTTCACCACAATATTCGTACATTTCTAAAAAAATGTATTTTTTGCCTGATAATATTAAATAATGTAGAATAATCTATTTTAAAGCTTAGGATATCGCCGAAAAACTTTTTCATTGGAATGACCGTTTTTTCAATATTTGACCCGAAAAAATGACATTGACGGTTATAAATGCAAAGATAAAAAAAATGGTAATTATTCGGAAGAACATTTGCTCAAAGTCTTCTCTTTAATTTTTTTTCAAAAATCAATACTTTTAACGGTATTGACCAAAAATTGAAAATGTCATAAAAAACAAAAATTTAGCTCAACTTTAACATACCAAAACTTATAAAATAATTATCCATAGGGCTAAAAATTACGAGACAATTGTAAAAACATATGTTACGACTTTCTGCAAAATGATTTTTTTGTCAAATACCACAGTCTAGATGGCGTTAAAAAAATGGCGTAAAAAAATTGAAAAAAATTTATTTTGTCCATAACTTTTTTTCTGCTTATGTTAAACGGTTCTGGATGGTCTTAAAATGTCCTCAATGTTGTTCTCTCATTAAGATGTTATATACATTTTTTTGTGGAAGTCATATTTTTTCAGATATTTACGCTAGAACAGCGGTTCTCAATTTCAAATTTTGTACCACATAAATATGAAACAAAAATATATGTACCACCATAAAAGCATTTCGCCGTTAAAAATCAATGTGTCGCGAAATTGTTCGAAGTTTTTGGAAAAGTCGTCATTTCAATATTAAAGCTAAAGCCGTTAAAGTCAAAAACTTAAAGAAAAATATATGTGTTTCTGAAAACAAAATGTTAAATGTTAAATTGTACCACTAAAACATTGTAATGTACTACAGTTTGAGAACCCCTGCGCTAGAACGATCCAGTTTAAATACCCATTTTTCAATTGCCAGATCTTCCTTCGTATTAATCGTTGAAAAATAAAAAAAATTATTTTAATTGCTAGGCTCAAGGCCATAAAATTAGTTCATATCAATTTTTACGTAATAATATCAGATTTTCGGTTATATTTAAAAAACTAGAAATGTACGATTTTTATGGTGAAAATCGTAATTTTCTACGCCCTATAATTCGGGATGGGTTTATTTTCCTGAAAAATTGTATTTAACATTAATTCATTAACAAAGGATAATTTATCGATTGCGCAAGTTTATTTTCTTTTTTTCCCTCACTTTTTGATGAAAAAAACGCCACTATCGAAAGTTTTCTACTTTTGAACTAAACACCTTTCCTAACAATTTGCAAAAAATTTCAAGTCGATCTGTTTAAAAAAAAACTTTATTAATACTAAATTATAATCACAAGGAGACTAGGAAAGTACTTAGAAATGGTTAAAACAAAAAAAACACTTTTAAACTGCTACTATTAAAAGTCTAGTAAAATAAGGAAGCTGCATACATTTTTCTTTATCGCGTTATAAGAAGCACCACTTTCTTTATTATGTAAAAGAGTTTTGTGTGTATTATGTTTTATAAATTATAATCATGGGGGGGGGGGATTACCCCTGTACCCCTCGTAAATCCGCCCTTGTACAAGAAAGAGGAATTGTTTTTGGAATTTCTAGTTTAAAAAACCGAGCATATCTAAATTTTGAAGTCAAAATTCTATACAATACAGCTAGAGTCAATCATAACAAAAACAGTTTTTAACGTTTTTCTCGATAATTTTGAGGTTATGTTGAAAAATGATCAAGACAAAAGTTTTGGATTTTTTAATTGTCTACAACTTTTATATAATAGGATGCATATTTCGGCCACAAATCGTCTTGATTTTTCTTAATTTACTTATAATTTTCCCTACCTTTTGACTGCAAAATTGAGGACACCAATGACCATGGGATATTCTCCCACGATATTGAGGTGCAAGAAAAGATCAATTACATCCTAAGAACGTGACTTCACAAAAATAACAAACAAGTGATTTTCACCGATTCCAAATAGGAATTAACAGCCAAAAAGGCCTTTAGTTGGCGTTTTTGAAATAATAAAATAAACCAGGTACTTTTCTAAAACGTATTGTGGTGGTGCTTATATAATTGTTTTTATTGATACGGAACGAGAACGTGAAAATATGCAGATTTGAATCTAAACGTATTGCATTGATATACAAGATTCAATATTGAGGGTTTTTTTTATGTTTTATTTTACCATACGAAGTGGTAAAGCAGAGCTGGGTAAAGCACTTTTGGAAAGTGCTTCAATTACCAAGCAGAAAGCACTTCAATCGAGTGCTTTAGAGTCGAACGTACCAAATACTTTTTATTTTAAAAGTGCTTTTACTGTCAAGCACCAAGCATCAAGCACGAAGTATCAAGCATCAAATACTCATAAAGTATTTGAAGCCCTTGAAACGTTAAAAAAATTTGATAAAGCTCCAAGCTTAAAGCACTTTGAAAGTGCTTAAAGTCCTTTAAGAGTGCTTGAAGCACTTTAAAAGTGCTTGAAGCCTTTTAAACGAGCTTTAAAAGTCGTTTTAAAAAATAGAAGAACTAATTTTAAGAAAACTAGTGCTAGTAAGGTATTTTATATTAAAAGAATAGGAATACAAAACAAACAAAACAAAGTAACATAATAAGACAAAATTCTCTTTTTTTCTTAAAATAATAGGAATACAAAACAAACAAAACAAAGTAACATAACAAAACAAAATTCTCTTTTTTCTGAAAAGAATAGGAATACAAAACAAACATAAAAAAACAAAATTCTCTTTTTTTCTTAAAAGAATAGGAATACAAAACAAACACGCGCATGTATACTGTTACACAATAGACGCAATACTACTGTTATCGAGCTAAAATCGCAGACGCATAGATTTTTTTCCAAATTTTCAAGCTGAGACTTGTCTAAGAAAATAATTCGAGAACTTTTAAAAGTGCCTTAATTTCTGAAAAGGTCTGAAAAGGTTTAATTTCAATTACTACAAATGTAATTGAAGCACTTTGAAAGTAATTGAAGCAATTAAAATAATTAAAGCACTTCCAAAATTCCCCGAAAGGCTTGAAAGCCACAAGCATTTGTACAAAATGCTTTAATTACAAAGCACCAAATACTCTTTTTCAGAAGTAGTTGAAGCACAGGGCTTAAAGCACCGAATGTGCTTCAAGCATTTTCCAAAAGTGCTTTACCCAGCTCTGTGGTAAAGTAATGTAATCGCAAAAAAAAAGTTCAGCTTTCAGTGGATTTACATGTTTTGAGACCCCCTAAGTCATTTAAGACCATTTCCAGAAAATGTATGTATGGAGTATGTAGTATGTAGTCCGGAAAAATTTGTGTGCGCTCTAACTCCAACTGCGATCGAAAAATTCAACTGGTAAAAAAATGTAGAAAACTAAAAGCGGTAAATAATAAAATAATGATAGGCCGAAATATTTACAGCTGAAACGAAATTATTGCAATGAAAAAAGTTCCCAAGGTGAAACATCTGGAAGCAATTCGAATTCGTAATTCTGAAAATTTCGGAAATACCGATGGTCACTCAAAAGTTTATTCCTTTCCTCATTTGAATTTTATCATTTGGGAACCTGGCAGGGCGACAGGTTCTCACAGCATTGCAAGTGCTTCTATTGTTGTTTGAATTGAAGAGAGAAAGAGAGAGACAAGACAGGTACACGCTATATAAAATATGGTCACAATGTTTACTATTTATGTTTGATAATGAAGACTAAATATAAACATTAGCTAATAGTAAAAATATATGTGTAATATTGTTTTGTAAATACATATATTTAGGGACAACAATATCAAATAAAATAGAAGAAGAAAAAGCCAATAGAAATGCAGAGGTTATAAACCACTTATTAACAAATAAAGAAATATCAAGAAGAGGAAAAATAAGATTATATACAACCTTATTATACGGAGCCTTAACTTGGACGATGAACAAAAAATCAGAAGAAGATATATTGAGATGGGAAAGCAAAATATTACGAAGAATCTTCAAAGGAAAAAATGTAGAAAATGTCTATGAAAGATGAACAAACAAGAGGTATTTGAGTTATGTGAAAAAGAAAACATTGTGGAAGAAGCAAGAACGAGGATACTTATGGATGACCAAACAAATAACCTGGAAAGAGGTATAGAAGAGAAAAGAAGAAAAGGGAGGGCAATTACAGAGAACTCTGGAAAAGACTATAATGTGTTGTATTTATAGATGAATTAAAATCCATGTAGAAAATATGCTTTTTTTATTTTCAATATGTTAACTAATAAAAATCAAAAAGTATTAAAAATTTATTACGAATTAACACAGAAAACAAAAGTGCATTTAAACAAAATACAGGTCACATTTTATTATAGATTAAAAAAATGATTTCGATAAAAGTTTAATGCGTAAATAAAAAACTAATTTACCAATTAATTAAATTTATCGTTCGATAACCATAAGTAATACAGAAGTGTGACTAACCGTAAGGAAAACATTTAGAAAAGGAGAAAATTTGAAAAGTTATAAGAATCATTTTTTTAGTGGATATTTCTCATATCTGCGTAAACCAAATTTTAATATTTTTGATTTTTTTTTGTAGATTCTAGGTCCATTTATATCCTAAAAAACTCACTTTTTCCCTCAAAAATTGCCCAAATATTTTTTTCGGTAATTTTTTACATTGCCAATCGTTTCTTATACAAAATTCATTCTGGGTAAACCAAATTTTAATTTTTTTTTTAGATTCTAGGTCCATTTATATCCTAAAAAACTGATTTTTCCTCTCAAAAATAGCCCAAACATTTTTTTTCGATAATTTTGATATTGTCAATCGTTTCTTATACAAAATTCATTCTGCGTAAACCAAATTTAAATTTGTTTGAATTTTTTTTGTAGGTTCTAGGCCCATTTATATCCTAAAAAACTCACTTTTTCCCTCAAAAATGGCCCAAATATTTTTTTTGGTAATTTTTTAAACATTGCCAATCGTTTCTTATACAAAATTCATTCTGGGTAAACCAAATTTTAATTTTTTTTAATTTTTTTTTTAGATTCTAGGTCCATTTATATCCTAAAAAACTTATTTTTCCCCTCAAAAATAGCCCAAACATTTTTTTTCGATAATTTTGATATTGTCAATCGTTTCTTATACAAAATTCATTCTGCGTAAACCAAATTTGAATTTGTTTGAATTTTTTTTGTAGGTTCTAGGTCCATTTATATCCTAAAAAACTCACTTTTTCCCTCAAAAATGGCCCAAATATTTTTTTCGGTAATTTTTTACATTGTCAATCGTTTCTTATACAAAATTCATTCTGGGTAAACCAAATTTTAATTTTTTTTAATTTTTTTTTTAGATTCTAGGTCCATTTATATCCTAAAAAACTGATTTTTCCCCTCAAAAATAGCCCAAACATTTTTTTTCGATAATTTTGATATTGTCAATCGTTTCTTATACAAAATTCATTCTGCGTAAACCAAATTTGAATTTGTTTGAATTTTTTTTGTAGGTTCTAGGTCCATTTATATCCTAAAAAACTCACTTTTTCCCTCAAAAATGGCCCAAATATTTTTTTCGGTAATTTTTTACATTGCCAATCGTTTCTTATACAAAATTCATTCGGGGTAAACCAAATTTTAATTTTTTTTAATTTGTTTTTTAGATTCTAGGTCCATTTATATCCTAAAAAACTGATTTTTCCCCTCAAAAATAGCCCAAACATTTTTTTTCGATAATTTTGATATTGTCAATCGTTTCTTATACAAAATTCATTCTGCGTAAACCAAATTTGAATTTGTTTGAATTTTTTTTGTAGGTTCTAGGTCCATTTATATCCTAAAAAACTCACTTTTTCCCTCAAAAATGGCCCAAATATTTTTTTCGGTAATTTTTTACATTGCCAATCGTTTCTCATACAAAATTCATTCTGCGTAAACAAAATTTTAATTTTTTTGAATTTTTGTAAATTCTAGGTCCATTTATATCAACAAACCCAAAATATTCAACTTTTTTAAACTGTTTTCTCCCGCAAATAGTATAGTACATAACGAGTGCGGAAAGTGACACTTTTCACACGAGAGGGAAATATTGTCGCGCGAGGCGTAAGCCGAGTGAGACAATCCCACGAGTGTGAAAAATCACTTTCGCACAAGTAATGTACACTATTTTTCCTACGACCACGTGATAATTTTTACCAAATATTGTGAAATGTGATAGTTTTATTTGTGTATTTAGTTTAGTTTATATTATAAATAATGCTGTTTTATTTACAATCACTTTTGTAGTAGAATATACAAATATTGATAATGAACATTTATTTGAAAACAAAACAATAACGGTCGCGGTCGGATTATTTAAACTGTCAAACTGACACTCTTTGTAATTACGCAACAAGTTATCGATGTATAACCTGATTTTTATGAAGTACTTATAGTATTACTACTGAAAATAGAAGAAATATCGATGTTTTATTTGACATGCAAGATTTAATATTTAATCAGTTTCTAGCGCAAAATTACTTAAAAGACCACAAGACACTTTTAATTTTTAATAATTTTACAAAAATGACAAAATTTATACAGGGTGATTTTTTTCGATGACATATTTTGATGGTATGGCAAAACTACTCTGATTAAAAATCTGATAATAATACAAACGTGCGGAAAGTTACACGGCGTGGAAAGTAACTTTCCGCACAGTGTGAAAAGTACCCCCTCTCCGGCGGAGTAGAGAGTGCGATATCTGTTACTTTCCTATGTGGTCGTAGGAAAAATATTTTTTTTATGAAACTTGGTGAAAACGTTCTTTTTTATAACTGTGGTGTTGTTTTTTGGGTTGTAGTTCTTGGATTAAAAAAACAATATTTTTTAAAAGCCAAAGTTTCGTCAATTTGTTTTGACATCTTCAGGGCTTTAAGACCTAAAACCCAAAAACAACACCAAGTCATTATTCAAAAGGCCGTAAAAAAGATTGGAAAGTTCTTTTTTATGAAAAGTAAAGTTCTTATTTATATTTATTTTTCTATTTTATACGAATTTTTTTTAATTTATATAATTGTTTTACTTAGCCACAAAAATCAAAGTAATCCAATTGTATCTTTCAAAAGAATTAGAATCGTTTATCTAAACATCCCTTTTATAATACTCTTATCATCATTATTCTTATCTTCAAGACCCCGAAAAGGGCGGTGCTTCGACATCACTCCTTATTCTATCAAGTTAACACCAGTCAGCAATCATCCATATTATTGTTGCACCTGATTTTGCGAAAGTTTTACCTGTCTATTCATCTGAATAACTATCCTCCGCTATAGTTGGGCGAGAAGGGTCTATTGATAAATTTTTCTAGGGGTTTTCCAAAATTTTGACACAGATGGTGGGTAAAGAGTGACATTTGGCTTGTTTCTCAGTCAGTGATTTGAACAAGTGCAAGAAACAGGTGATATGTTGTAACAAAGGTTATTTTATTTTTAAGTTATTATGAAGTTTGTTCCGGTAAAGAATATTGAAAACTATACGTCTAGAAAAAAATGTAAGTGTCTCAAGGTTTTCTTCTATAAATAAATATTTTTACTGGAATATACGGGTAAAATCTCCAGTTTTAATAAAAACTTCAGCTGCTCCTTTAATTCGCCGTACTTGGAACGGCGAAATGTAAATTTGGCATAAGGACTCTCGACGTATTTTTTGGCGTACACTTGAAAAGCTTTTACATAAATTTATTCGTTTTTATTTTTAATTAAGATGACAAGTGGGAATATACGAACGATTCTTGAGTTAGTAACATTTCTCTAGTCACTTTAAGAATTATTAACCCTCTGTAATAAATTTGGTCGTCCTGGAAAATCCCTGAATAAGTCTTCCCTCATCCCTTTCGAATTCGATATAAATTAATTTTTTGATATATTCGACTCTGCTGTAAGAGAAGCCTATTTCGAACGTATCATAATCATTCTCTAAAGAAAATTAATTCAAAAATTAAAACAGGCTTCATTTAGTGGGGAATAAATAACCATAAAAGAATGTATCTCTAAACTATAAAATAGACAACAAAGCTAAAAAAGTTAACTCTAATCTGTTAGATGTATACACATATGGGAGTTCCACAAGGGTCAATCTTGGGGCCAATATTGTTTGTTTAATATGTCATTATGTTGCTGAAAAAACTTCTATATATTTTAATACTCGAGATTTGTTATTAACACTAATAAAACAGACCTCATTAGGTTTCATAATAAGCAGAATATTTTGTATGATTTTAGCGTTGATGTGGGTAATTTCAGTCTTGATAGTATACACGAAAATGTTCCGTTTTCTTGGGATTCATATTGATGAAGCACAAAAGCGAGTATGGCAAACATTTCACAAATTAAATCCGGTAAACCGTATTTTAAAAATTTTGGAATCCTCTCACTTCCATTTTTGTACATTTTTGATATTTGCGTATACATTTTTAAAAACAAAAGTTATTTTGTGACTAATAGAGAAGTTCATAGTTATCAAACAAGACAAATTGATGACCTTTGCGTGCTTTATGCAAGGCTACATATAATTTATAATGCATCAAATTTTATGGGTCAGACATTGTTCAATAAACTACCGATTTAACTAAAAATAGTGGAGTGAAATTAGAATTTTATATGGATGTAAGAGTTAAGTCAATTTTTTTAATTTTTTCGATTTTATACATAAAGAGACGCTTGTAAAAAAATTTTTCAACCTCAAAAAACGAAACATTATTTTTTTTTTACTGAATTGGCAATAAATAACCAAAGAATCCTCGTATTTTCTTAAAAATTGGAGAAAATATGTATTTTTATGTCGGGAAGACATGGTAAAAATAAAAAAAAAAGTAGATTTGTCCAGCCAAAATCAGCATTTTTCTAAAAAAAATTGAATTGGCCGCCATTTTTGGAAAAACAATAGTAGAGAATATTTTTTTATCTTAAAAAGAAGGATTTTGTGTGCAATTTTGTCTAAGAAAATCCAACATTTTATTTCTTTATTTAAAGTGCCCAATTTAGGGAATAATAAAAAAACGATTTTCATTTTTTATATTGATTTATATTGATTCGTTCACATCAAAAATCTTACTTTAGAACCTGAAATATATTTTTTATTTTTTTAAACATTTTTTGGACTGAAATACAGTTTTTCTAAGAGAATCAAACATAAATGTCGCGATAAAAAAATTGGAAAAAAGTGAAAATCGAATTTTTATTTTTTTATTATTCGCTAAATTGGGCACCTTAAATAAAGAAATAAAATGTTGGATTTTCTAAGACAAAAGTAAACACAAAATCCTTCTTTTTAAGATAAAAAATTTTTCTCTACTATTGTTTTTTCAAAAATGGCGGCCAATTCAATTTTATTTCGAAAAATGCCGATTTTGGCTGGACAAATACATTTTTTGTTTTTTTAATTTTTACCATATCTTCCTGATATAAAAATACATATTTTCTCAAATTTTTAAGAAAATTCGAGGATTTTTTGGTTATTTATTGCCAATTCAGAAAAAAAAATGTGCGCGAATTCGTTTTTTTGAGGTTAGGATGCATTTTTTAAAAAAAACCCACTATACGGATCGATACTCTACATTCACGGTCATTTTAATTTTTTTTTTATTTTTTCACGACTCTTAGAGCCAGAGATATTTAAAAAATAGTGAAGCAATCCACTCGAAAAATACCAAAAATGCCGTTTTTGGCACATATCTCGCGAAGCTCCAGCCCAAATTTATTGAATATTTTTTTACAAGATTCTATTTATGTATAAAATCGAAAAAATTAAAAAAATTTGACAAAAATAAAGGTACTTTACTCTTGAGCAAAATTCATATTTTTTGACAAACCTCGTATACGACTAAAAAAATTGATATCTGAAGGTTGCATATTAGGTTTTAGACCATGCACCACTTTTTATAAAGAATAACTTTTTTTCATAAAACTAAGAATAAAAAAGTTTCCCATATGATGCCGACTTAATTGGACACACTGTATTTAGAAAGCATTTAAAAATTTTTATATTTTTAACGTGTCTGTATTTTTTTTAATATACATTGACGTATCCTCTACAATTGTAATTGTGTTATGGAAAATAAAAAATTATTATTATTACTTAATTGTTTTTCGCTGGCTTTTTTTTTATAATTAAAATTGACATTAAAATTTTTGTTACAGTAGCGACACTTGGCACTAAGGGTGCCATGAAGGAAAAAAGCAAAAATGCAGCGCGATATAGAAGAGAAAAAGAAAACGCGGAATTTTTGGAATTAGCGAAACTTTTGCCACTTCCTGCGGCAATCACATCACAACTAGATAAAGCATCAGTAATCAGACTGACTACCTCGTATCTCAAAATGAGGCAGGTCTTCCCCGACGGTAAGTTTAATCTAGACGTATTAAAAATCGAAAATATGATATTGCCTAAATTTTTCGCGCTTTTCACTATTTTCTAGAGGTTTTCCACATTTTTTCACTTGGAATAATCAGCATTTTTTTAAATTTTCCGAAAAGAAAAGATTTGGTGGTGGTTTTAGGATTTGACAATTTTTATTGTAAGGTTTTCATTGTTCTTACAAAAAAAAATGGAAATATCGTAAAATAAATCCACTATTTTCACCATTTGACATTTATATTTTTTAAATTCACAATTTTTATGTATTCTCATCCAAAAAAAAACGAATTTGGGATGGATTTTAGCTTTCAAGTTTTCAGAATTTTTTCTACTTTTTCCAAACCGCCTAGACATTTTTCCTGCAACTTTTTTTCATATACAGGTTGTCCCACGCTACATCTCCAAAACGATTTGACAAAAACAAGATTGTTTTGTTTCATAAATTCTTTAATGCCACATTTAAAAATCAACCACCACCCCAAAAGTTTTAAATAGCACCCTGTATACATTTTTTAGATGAAGACATTCATTCTTTTCCCAAACAAATTTTCAGATTTAAAATCGGTTCAAAAATAAGCTAATTGTCGTATTTTTAAGATTCAGTCATAGCCAATTAAGTGTGTAAGTATATCATCAAACTGATCAAGAAGTATTCTTTTGCGTAGATTTATATGTTCATACGATTTTTGTTGTAGAGATTTCAATTTTCTATAAAAAAACTTATTGGGAAATACGCGTTTATTCTTGAAAAAATTTCCTGGGAATCAAACCCTCGATTGCATCTATTTTTCAATAGTTTTATTTTTTTCTTTCTTTCACGCTTTCCATTCATCTCTATATACAATCTGAGCAAATGTAGAATTCATATGTTAATTAATATATTTTCTATATACAAGTTAGATCAAGATCATTCCGGAATAATAATCCAAGATTTACATTTCTTTTGAAGGTGTATAAAGATAAAAATCTTGTACGCAGCTTTAAAAGTGTTGACAAAGATGAAAAGATTAAACAAATATAAAAGATATTTAATAGAGTGACAGAAAATTCGATACAATTATTTTGATAGTGTTTCATTATTATTTTGGTCATAATAAGTTTAAAATTTTGTCGTAAATAGTAGATGGCCAGTGAAAAGAAGAGATAGAGGGACACATTTGCATTATATTCTGAAAAAACATTAAACCAATTCATTTTTTTTTGTTATACTTGACTGCGAGGCCCGCGCGGCAGCCCACGTGTTAATTAAACACATCGCAGCCCTGGTATATTATGGTAAATTATATTTTGTATTCTTTAATTTGGGAAATAAAGACGTTTATTATTATTATTATTAATTATGATAATATTGGAAACGTTTTCTTATTGTTTCAGGTTTGGGAGACGCTTGGGGAGCGACTCCTGTCATTCCAAATCCGAGGGAAACGCCCATCAAGGAATTGGGATCGTATCTTTTACAAACTTTAGACGGTTTCATATTCGTTGTAGCCCACGATGGCAAGATTATGTACATATCAGAAACTGCATCCGTGCATTTAGGATTATCACAGGTAAAATCCGAAAAAGCCAAGTATGTCTGTCAAGAACGACAATAATAAAGAAGTCAGAAAAAGATTTGATTCGATTATCATAAGTTCATTTAATTCTAATGTCCTTGGGATGTCAGAAAATCGAAGATATCCTTTAATTTTAATTTATGAATGAGGCTAAAACCGACCCTGTATAATTTCCATTCCTTTAGTAAATTCGTGGTGCTACAAAAAATCCTCAAGCACCTTTTTACAAAAAAGAAACAAAACTTTATACTTTCATCCATATAAAATGCATTCATCACTTCTTTTTCTGACATTTTGAGCTTAAAGTTTTTGTATTTTTGGAATTTCTGCATGTCGTTTTTTCCCAGGTAGAGCTGACAGGAAACAGCATCTACGAATACATCCACCCCGCGGATCACGACGAAATGACAGCAGTGCTTACTCCTACCATGTACCCCGCCGGTATAGCGCCCCACCACGAACATGAGAGTGAAAGAGCTTTTTTCCTGAGGATGAAGTGTGTACTAGCGAAACGAAACGCCGGGTTAACAAACAGCGGTTATAAGGTAAGTGTCTATACAAAATTGGTTCTTTTAAAAATGTGAAATATTGCTTGGTGTTTTTTCTTTATTGAAGATTACCAACGTTTTGTCTGGTAATTTGCATTGGAAGATTCTTGACGAAATTTAAAAATAGTAATGCGGGAGAAAAATTAATAACGATAAAAACGGTTTTTAGCGTTTTTCTCGATAAGTTTGAGGTTATGTTGAAAAATGACCAACACAAAAGTTTTAGATTTTCTTATTATCTACAACTTTTACTTCACACTTTTTTCGATAAAATGCATATTTCAGCCACAAATCGTACACCCACATACTGCTAAGAATTTGTCAAGAATTCGTTTATTTCAAATCGGTTTAATAGGTAGCACCTAATCAGAAACCAAATAAATCAATAGATATCGATGTTCTTGTTCGTAGAATTTCTATATAACAAATGACTCCCATTCTGACGCATTTTAAGCTAGGCGTACTTTGATACAAGTCTGATTATTTTCAGAATGACTCTTCACAAATGATACACCAAGTATGTAATGATAATGAAGTCTGAATATGCGGACACGTTTCTCCATTTCTCCTCACATATGCATTTTTCATATACGTATATGAGTAGTAGTTGAGAATCTTTTGTCTTCTTTGATGTGGGAGATGAAAGTTAATTATCAGTTTGAATGGTATGTAATAGGCAATTTTCCGAAGACAAAATGGTAATTTTTTGTAAATACATATTCAAATTGGGATCTAGTTAGCGGTATAGAATGAATATAAATATACACGTCAATTTTTGCTTGTCAAATGGACCGTATCTAGAAATCAAATGTTCAAACTGTCCAACTAAACAATCCTAAATCCGCTGCCTCTTTTCTGGACATTAAAATAAATGAAAAAACTTAACATTAAAACAAAAAATGACGTTTTCATCAAGTTTCAAAAAGTATTTTTGCGGGATAAAAATTAAAAACGAAAAAAGAAACCGATTTTTAGCGCTTTTCTCGATAATTTTGAGGTTATGTTCCAAAATGACAAATACAAAAGTTTTAGATTTTTTAATTATCTACAACTTTTATATTAAACTTTTTTCGATAGGATGCATATTTCAGCCTCAAATCGTAAAAAACCAATATCCAACTCTCAAAACATTTACCCAAAACATTTACCCACCCCCACCCCCCTTCCGAAACTTTTACCCAGTCGTCTTGATTTTTTTGAATTTACTTATAATTTACCCTAAAAAATGATTGGCCCTGGTCCTTTAAGGGCTGTATAACCAGTCAAATATAACAAAAATATTAATAAAAATAAAAATTAAAAAAGAAAAACGGTTTCTAGCGTTTTTCTCGATAATTTTGAGGTTATGTTGAAAAATGATGAATACAAAAGTTTTAGATTTTTCAATTATCTACAACTTTTATATTAAACTTTTTTCGATAGGATGCATATTTCAGCCACAAATCGTAAAAACCCTACATTTTTTTAAATCCGTTGGACCCTGGTCTACAAGCATTTAGTGATTTTAACCTATAACCAAATCTCAGTACGACACATTAGTAATGACATGTTCGTATTAAAAACTTTTGTTGGAATTACAAAGAGGTTCATTTTGAATGCTTTTGTTGAAGTCACGATCTCACTCTCGTGAATTCATTTGCTGGATTAAACTATGAACAACTTATGATTTATGAACGATTTATTTGATATTAGACAAAGAAAGAGAAGTAATTAAAGAAAACAATAACGGTATGGTGACACCGATATTTTAAAGAGTGAATTTTATTTTTCAACGAACTCAAATACAGGATAAGACGTCGTTAATTGTTTATTGTTTTTTTAGACCAGTTAAAATTATAAAATAATATATATAAACTGAGATGGAATGGTATTTTGTAGATATACGTACCCTTACATTCCTTTTTTGGTTGCAGGTGATACATTGTTCGGGGTACTTGAAAGTGAAACCCCTAACTGCAGGTTCTGGACCTTACGACGCAAATTACTGTCAAATAATGGGGTTGGTCGCAGTAGGACACTCTTTACCACCTAGTTCTATCACTGAAATTAAATTACACACAAATATGTTCATGTTCAGAGCCAGTTTGGACTTAAAATTAATTTTTCTCGATGCTAGGTAAGTACTTCTTGTTTTAAACTGGATTTCTAACCTAAAGATCATTTAAACGAAGATCTTGCTGTGTTACCAACTGAAAAATCGAAAAAATTCTCGATCGATATCTAAATAGCCAATATTAATCACTTCGAAATTAAATGTTTTTTTTTTATTTCTACTGCTTTTAAAGAGTTTTGATAATAATATAAATTTGGACTATACGCTTAAAGACCCGACAGTAACTGATAACAATCAAATGAATTAATCTTCTAATCTGGCTAAGTTTACTTTAACGTATGCATATTACGTTGACAATAAAGTTGTAAACTTAAATAATTTTTTGATTGTTTTTTCTAATTTTAGAATGTCGTCTCTTTAAAAAAAATCATTCATACGCAGATACAGATGTTTAGTTCGCATATCGCAATTTGTTGGTATGAAACTATAAACCATATACCTAATGGTATCGAGTTACTATTGTCTTTTTATAAGTGAAAAAAGCTTTTGCTTTTAAATACACCACCATCATCGTTTTAAAGTGGTTATTCGATAGGTACAAACCACCCTAAAAAAACGTCATCAGTATAAGCCCTATTTGTTTTATTTGATCACCGCTAACATTTCTATCAATATAAAACGACAGTGTAATATGTAAATTGTATAGATATAACAAATTATGAAAAACTTAAATTAATTTTTGTTTTTCTCGTTTTCAAATACTTTCTATTTTTTACAGGGTAGCCCAATTGACCGGTTATGAACCACAAGACCTTATAGAAAAAACACTTTACCACTACGTACACGGAAGTGACATTTTAGCACTGAGATTGTGCCACCATCAATGTAAGTTTCTCTTTTGCGACGTCTTTAATAACAATATACGGTAGAAAAAACCAATACGATATATTTTATTTTCAGTACTATGTAAAGGACAAGTGACAACAAAATATTACAGATTCCTCTGTAAGGGTGGAGGATGGGTATGGATGCAAAGTTATGCCACTATTGTACACAATTCCAGATCTTCTAGACCCCACTGTATCGTATCAGTGAATTATGTCTTGAGGTAAGTTTCTAAAAATATTAAAAATTACGCCATAAGTTTGAATTGTCCAATATATGTGAAGGTGGCAACCCACAATACACTTAGTAGTATTGTGTGTTGCATGGAATTGTGCTTGAGGTTGGCAATAAACAGTTAAAATGGAACCGGTTTGAATGATTCGTTTCATTTACGCGCCCAATTAATTACTACTCAACAATATAGAGTATTTATTTATAAAAAAATCTTTTTCAGTGACTTTGAAGCCAAAGAACTGGTCTTGAACGTAGTCCAAGGTGCACCAAGAGATGATCTTCCTAGTTCCCCCCGATCACCCCTAACCGCCACTCCTCGCAGTGTACCATCACAGCCGAAGTATCCCTCTCATCAAGCTCGTCTTGCCAGTAATATAATTTCGCCTCAGACTTCCTCGATAACAGAAGACGATTTCAGCGATTCTAACGGAGGTGGGATTTCTTACCCCTCGCTGGAATATTCCTCGGGATTCTTGCACTATAACAACGAAGACGCGTACTACCAACATCAAGACATGTTTTATCCCTATTCCGATCCGGAAATAAGCCAGCAACACGTTCTAGGTGCTTCACAGCAGCGACCGTTCAGCGCTTCTTCTTCGTCTTGTAGCTCTTCGGAGAGCGAGCTCCATTTGCAGAATTTGAATAGTAACAACTATTGCACGGACTCGCAGAGTTTTACCATAAACTGTTTTAATAATAACCAAAGTCAGGGACATAATTGGCACGGACAGGATTTGAAACCGTTGACCGTGCAAGCGCATTCGGCTGGGTATACTAGCGTTATTGTCGACGCCCAACAGTATCAGATGGCCAATGAATATGTTCATTAGTGATGAATTTTTTCAACAAAAAAAAAACAAGCCAGAAACGAAAATTCAAAAAATAATTTATTTAAAGATTAAAGTATATATATTTTATATTTATTACGGTTTTAGTCACATCTTTTATACAGATTCACTGAATTAAACAAAGTTTTTTTGAAAAATAATTATTTCTCGCTCTTTTCGTGGCTTTTTGTGATTCCATAGATTCGAGAGAGAAAAAACTGTCCATGGTCAACTAGAACGTTTAATTTTTTTTATTGGTACCCCATTTTGCTTACCTAAAGTACGCCTCTGCGTGTTTAACAGTTACCATGGCAACATCAACAACCTGAGAAACGTGAAGTCTAAATGTCACCTGTCAACTATATAATTATTGAGCTGGCAGGAGGTAACGTCAAATAAAATATTGATAACAAATGTGTCAAAATATTTACTATTAAAAAACTCATTTTTTAGCAATATACAACCAGTAACTCTTATGTGACAGATTGCAAATTAATTTTTGTTTTTCTAGTTTCCGTGACAACGGAAGGTATACTGATGGCAAAATAACTAGCCAGGAGCGTGACGGTCTATTTTTTTGGGGGGATAATTCCTAATTTAATTTGGTCAAATTACAAAACTTTTCCTATTTCTAATTTTAAATCACCAAAAGTAGGCTCAAAAAACATTCTATACAAACCTTAATTTACTTTTGATATATTTAAAACGTTATTTTCCATAAAAATGATGCGATATCCTTTATTATATAGTTTTGTATAATTTTTCATCGCACTCATATATTTTTTTATTTATTGTATATTTTTTTGTCCCGAACACCGTGCCATGAACCTTTTTCTTTTCGATTTGGTATATATAAATCATTTTATTTTTTTATTGCATTTTTGCAGTTATTTTTATTTAGTACTTTTATATATGTACATATTTGATTATTTATATAGATATGACAATAATTTCTGACTGTGAATATTGTGTAAATAGCAAAATGTAAAAGTTAAATCTTAAGCATCTATATATTGTATTATTATATATTTAATAATTGTCCTACAAAACCAAATAAAAATTTTCTGTTATTTTTAATTTTGTTTTATTGAAATCTATAGTCCAAATCATTTTATATTGGAGAAACATCCTATACCTTTTCATATAAGATTTAATGAACATCAATCATACATTAAAAATAAACCACTCGAAAAATCAAAAATATGGGAGCATATGCTTGGGAATTTGGCCATAAAATACAATGGAATCCTTCAAGTAGATTATTAAAAGAACCTAATAATTATAAATGCAAAATTAAAGAAGCCGCACTGATATGCTTAGAAACATGGACGATGATGACACGAAAGAATCAGTCGAAATTCCTTGCAAGATATTTTTAGGTTATGAAAAACGTCAGATGTAATTTAGAAATAAAACACTTTAATAAGAATGCAAAAAACCGTGTTTCTCTAAAGTTCTTATTTTTTGCTTTAAATGGTGATTATTTAAAATTAAAATCAAGTTTGTAAGAGATGGTTGAAACCGAAGTTAAAAAAGGTTTCGGCCACCTTTTGTCCCGCTGAAACGACGCCCTTGATCATGTCTAAACAATTATACGAACTAACTCTCTTTTACAAAATAGGGCGTACGCAGTCTATTACAAGACCCCTGGGGGTTAACGTATGACTTTCTATACCTATTAGGGCAACCTGCAGTTACCAATCGTTTGTGATGCGACACGTGGACGACCAACACCCTGTAAATACATGAGAAAATTATATGTATAACGGGTTGTATATATTGTAAAGAGCGTCTGAAATCTAACCATTTTATCAGTACATTTCATTTGGTTAACTTCAAATACACTTTAAATGTTTCGTTATTCTCAAATAATAGTCATTTTTGTCGTTTTCTGTGCCGATTTCTAAATTCGTACGATTTTTTTCACCCATTTTCCCACTACCAATTTTTTTTTCGATATTACCAACTGATTTTTCATCAAAAAATTACCGCTTTATTTAAAAAAAAAACTAAGAAAGGTAAGGATCTAAAGTAGAATGAATTTTATGAGAGATAAATACAATTAACCACCCTGTATGTAGAAATACATAAGCCACTTCAAGGAAGCAGCGACTGCCTCTGTAAACTGTATAATAATTGGTACAAAATCTTTGTACAAACATATCAGATATTGCAACGCGAAACTGAAGCGGTCGTGTGCCGTCTCCATGGATACCGGGGGGTGGTTCCCAGCCACCACCATCGGATTGTCATTAGCGACGGTTTTGGGCTCGTCGCTTGCTTACTCTGCCACTCCACTACTAAATGTACAGGGTGACACGCATTTTTAGAACTTCCTCTGAATAAGAACGATAAAACAAGTAAAATGTATGCCCGTCAAAGAGAGAGCAAAAAAAAACGGGACTATACGATTTTTTTTATCATCTATACAGCGCCGGCCTAAGGGGTGTGCGGTCGCAAACGTGCGATTTGAGACGGGACGCCGAATTGAGAAAAAAACATGAAAAAATAATTCGGTAAAATGTTTTATTTTTAATGCAAATTATTCATTTGATGTCTTCCAAACTTTCTGGATGTCAAAATAGGAAGTTATTATTAAAGTTTGAAAAGAAAGAAAGAAAATAAAAATTATAAAAAGGTACTGAATACTTCACTTCAATATTTACTATTCATTATTAAGTATTACTTTTTAGTTTTTGAAAATGCTAAATTCAATAATTATTAAGTTCTGACAAATTCGTTTTTTAGCACAAATAACATTTTTAGGAGGGTTTTCTATACCCATATGCATTGTAAGTGGCGCCAAAACTCATTCTTAGGCCGACACTGCATCTATATCTAAGTATATTTTTAAAATTGGTTATAATAAGATAATAATTAAAGGGGAAGTATGACGTTGAGATGTAAAGGGAATAAATAGCGAAAAACAAACTTCAAAAAATAAAAATAATAAGCTATTGAAAACGAAAAAAAAGGACAATGATTAACAAAAAAAATCATAAAGACAGCGACAGGTATAGGACAAAATAAAAATGTAAACGACGAGAGTGTAATAGTAGAAACAGTTAAAAAAATAAAGGATACCTTCGGTCTTTGATATTTTAATTTTATCGAAGGAGTATTCTCTGCAATTTGTCAATGAAAAGTTCTGAAAACACTCATTTCAAGTCCTTTCAACTAGTTTTTTATTTAGTTTAAAATCACTAAGTTTGCACAGAACCTTTCATGCTTTAATTTCTATTTTTTTATAGTGTAGATTGACCAAAAATCCATCAAATAATATTTGTAATTCTCGCTCATTTGTGGGTCGTTCCCCAACGTTTTTTGTTTTGTTTTTAGACATTTAAATTAGTAGTTAATATAAATTTGGTAAAAAAATGTCCCAGAAAATATTTTTTAAATGTACATGTTAAAAATTATATTCTTTGTACATCCCTGAGGAACTGGCAGATAATAAATAATTGTAATCAGTTACTTTTATTTTATTGACAAAAAAATGTTTACTCAATAAAAGACTTAATTAAATTTTTATGTTATTTTTATTAACTTACATCAATTAAAAAAATTACTGTTCTTTAACTTCCCTAAGACGCCTTACAGCAGATCTGACAGAAGCGGCTGCGGTGGTGGAGTAAACCCAAGCACCCCCAGCTACGACCCTCTTGCACCTTTTGCATGACCATATTCCTACACAACTCCTCTTCATGGCTTCTTTACCGCAGAAACTGCAGGAGTATTTGGCGTGTTGGGTGATTTCCATTTTTTTCACCATTTTACGTAAAGAAGCACCATATCTGGTACCGTATTTACCAGTGATTCCAACTTTCTTGGTACGCTTGGCCATTGTGAGATTATTTCTTTTTTTTGGAGCCTTAAAGATAAAATACAAATATTGGATATTGAAAAATGATTATTCTAGTAAAATTATTTTTAAATAATCTAGATTTTGTTAAACTGAGAGAAAAATAAAACTTACCTGGATTTACTAAACACGTGCACAGCACTTGCCTTTCGAAGTAAAAAAGAATGACAAATGACAATAATGACACATTGTATTTACAAATTGACTTACACTTTTGCCAACATTCGGAAATATACATTTACTATTTGCTACATCTTATTTCCAAATGATTTTTTTATGGTTTCCTTTCCAAATGCACCGATATTTAACTTTCGTATTTTTTAAATGTCTAGAATACACAATCCGAAAAGAAGTTCACATTATATTATAAACAAAAAAAACAGTCAACCAAAAAGACTGGCAAACAAACCAACAAGTAGGAGTGTTAAATTAGACGAAATGGTCTCTTATTATTGTAACAATCAGTTATCTGATAAAGATGTGGGCTACAAAAGCTAAGGAGGAAGAGAAAGTGAGAGTAAAAATATTGAGAATAAGGTTAAATGTTACGTCAGTTTAATGATTTTTTTTTTATTTTGAAATAGCATGACGAAACTGAACATTTTGATAATTTAACTTATTAATTCTTCGCCTTACTATTGTAAAAGTGAAGTGAATGCTGTAATATGATTCTGTAGAGATTACTTAACCAATTTTAATACTAAACATTGGAACAGTAGTAATGGCTTTAAATACAATGTTAAAAAATAGTTTAGTGTTGAGAAGAGCTCTGAAATCTAGTTTTATTCAAAGTAATAAAAGAATATTTTCTGTTGGGCAACCTGCTTTAAGTAAAAAAGAGTAAGTCACTTAAAATCTAAAGACATTTTTAAAAATTTGCATAAGTTCTCTAATGATTACATGAAATTTGTTTTCCCATAGAAATTGGATATTAAGAACAGTTATATTGATAGAATTTGCCTTTAAATGAAGTATTTTATCTTTCACACTTGAAGTCTTTATTTTAGAGTTACTGTCACATTTGTAAAGGCTAATGGACAGAGGATACAAACCACGGGAAAAATCGGAGACAGTCTTTTAGATGTTGTAGTCAATAACAATATAGATCTAGATGGATTTGGAGCCTGTGAAGGGACACTTACCTGTTCAACTTGCCATCTTATATTCAAACAAGCAGATTTTGATGGCCTTCCTAATAAAGCATGCGACGAAGAACTAGACATGTTGGATTTGGCTTATGATTTATCAGATACATCTAGATTGGGATGTCAAATTATTTTGAATGAAAAATTGGATGGGTTAGAAGTTAAAGTTCCAGCTACTATAAATGATGCTAGAAGCTGAAATGTGTTTAAAAAGAATTAGGATTTATATGTAAATAAAAATATGATACAGATAATAAACTAGAAGAACAGTGTAACTGATGTGGAATTATTTTAGTCAAAAAGTGATACATTTAACTTTTAAGATAATAGATATTAGTAGGAAATTAATGTTTCTATTTTCATTGTTACCTGTCAAGCACTGTAACTTCATTTTTCAAATTTTTGGTTTTTCAAATAAACATATTTTTCTCTATTTACTATTTCTTTGCATTATGAGTATTTTTTAAATATCTGTCATTTCTAAATTTTTGTTCTTTTTATAACGAGCACAAATGCGTCTTTTTCAGTGGCCTCTTTTAATGAAGAAAAACAGCTCTAAGTAAAAATTTGGTTTTATTATGGAGTTCTTGCAAATCTTTAAGATTCCAGTAATTCCCATAGCATTATTAAAAAATAACCATAATTTGGTTAAATATTTGCGCTTTGTCTCTAATGCTCCATCGTTGTCTGTACCTTTATACAAACAACGGTTTCATGAATGATAATTAATTTTGACAGCTGTAAATATAACCTAAAATGCATATGCCATGAGTGAGAAAAATAATTAAAATTTACTGTGATATTATTTTAAAAACATGTTTGTAATTCTCTCGCCTTATGCCATACATCAGAAGTTCGGTGAGTCCTATCTGAATTTTTTAGAACCTGACCTAAAACAATTAATGTTCTAGGACTTTTCAAACCACTTTGTACTCAGGCAAAATCAAGACTTACTTCTAAGAAATTTATTAAAAAATTACTGGGACAACCTACAGTTGACACCCACCCTCATATTCTTAATGAAGGGGAAGTTACCCCCCTAACAACAAAATTCGAGTATGAAAGCAGGAGGAGTAAACTTGTTGAGGCTGTTACAAAATATTCATTTAAGAATTCGCTAAAGTCAAAAAATCATTTGGTTAGTTACCATATTATTGAAGTAAGTAATTTTTTTACTTTATATTTGCTTATAGATAGTAATACCAGCTGCTTCAAAACAGTATATGTCTGATAAAATCCCTTATGTCTTCCGTCAACACACAGAATTCCTGTACTTAACAGGTTGTATGGAACCAGATTGCTGTGTTGTTTTAACAATAAATGATAATAACTATTCAACAACTTTGTTCACTAGAGATATAGATAAGCATGCAGAATTATGGGACGGACCTAGAACTCACCCTGAAGATGCTCTGGGTTTCTTTGGAGTTAATCAAAGTTTACCTATTAGTGAGTTGGAGAATTTTATCTGCTCTTTTAGGAAATCGCGGATTCATATGAATCTTTGGTGAGTTTATAAACTAAAAAAACCACTTTATTTCATTTAAACTTTCCTTCACATTTAGGTATGATTATTTGACACCTGTTCAGCATAACGTGCATTCTGTTGTACAGAAATTCATGTCAGAGGTTGGAAATAAAAGTTGGGAAAACCCTAAACCTTTGATCCAACAATTAAGGCTCTACAAAAGCCCTACAGAGATTGCTTTAATGCAGAAATCCTGTGATATTGCTAGTGAGGCTTTCATTAATACAATAAAGTTTTCAGCACCAGGTAATTGAATTTTTTTAATGTGTTAAAAATATTTTATTATCTTCACACCTCAACCAAGTATAAGAAAAATTGTTTTAGATGTTGCTGAAAGTCAACTATATGCCAAATTCGATTATGAGTGTAGAATGAGAGGTGCTGAGTACTTGGCATATCCGCCTGTGATTGCCGGGGGTAGTCGGGCAACTATTATTCATTATGTTAATAATAATCAGATTGTCAATAAGGGAGATATGGTCTTAATGGATGGGGGTAAGAATTTTCATTCTTAATATTTGAAATGAATTTAAAAAAAGAACGATTTTGGATCAATTTTTGGATTTACCACTCATCACTGTTTTCCCGAATTTCTCCTTATTTTTTCACCACTTATGTTAAAAAATTTTGTTTTCTTTGAGTTACTTTTTAAAACCTTTTTACTATTTTCCTATATTTTTCATATATTTTCTTTTAAAAATGAGCATGGATTTTGAGTGGTCAGTGCAACGAGGAACAGAGGTCAAGTAAAGATTTTTTTAGTGTATATTGAAAGTAAATACAATAAAATATCAAGTATACATTGTTTATTGGATCATGAGGATTAAAAAACCACATTCCAAAGTTCTTTTTCTGCTTTTATCCATGTCTTCATCTTAACTTCATCTAAAAGTAAATGGATCTGAAATGTTTCAAAAGATTATTGATAAAATTTTGTAGTTTATGGAACTATTTTTTTTAATACAAAAATTACATCTTTTTGTGCTTTTATGCCTTAATTGTTTATAGAAATTTAAATAAACAAATATGTCGATTTACTATAGATAATGTAATTTCAAAGATAAAATAATGAATAAAGAAAAATGTTAAAAACTGTTTTAAAAGTCATCAAAAAACGTATTTGAAGTGAAAATTTCATCAGCACGCGATCATTTTAATATCTAAAAATGTCGTAACGCAATTTTTTAATGTTTAAACTTAATTTTTTATTATATTCACAGGAATTAAATTCAATAAACCCTTCACCTTACAGTCCATTTATATATTAAATTTAATAAATATAAATTCAATATAAATATTGAAAAATAGTTTAGTAGACTTGAATAAAATTTATTTTTTGTGAAATTTAATCTGCCATTCCAGCTTTATATTGGATTTCTTCTTCCTCTTCTCTCCTTTCTTGTTTTTAATATTCCTGTAACCTGTATTGCCGACCCACTGTAGATCCGAAGAAAGTATCTAGAGGAAAATGAAAAATTTAGATTAATTTTAACTTTTAGGTTGCGAATATCATGGTTACTCTAGCGATATCACAAGAACGTGGCCAATCAGCGGAAAGTTTACACCCGAACAACGAGCCCTGTACGAAATAGTCTATGACGTTAACCAAGAACTCATAGAAATGTGCAATAACTTTCCAACATTAGATGCTTTGTTTGAAAATATGTGCCATTTATTAGGCAAAAGAATGCAAAGTATTGGATTGCTACCTCAACAGCAATCAAGGTCTCAATTATTGAAGGTAAGGTCTTTTCATTCGAAAGTTTTTACATAATTTAATTTCAATCCTTTTAGGCTGCTTACCAAGTGTGCCCTCATCATGTATCACATTATTTAGGAATGGACGTTCACGATACACCAACAGTAAATAGAAGTGTTGAAATAAAACCTGGAATGATTATAACAATAGAACCAGGTAAGAGTTAAAAAATATATCCAACATTTTTCAGCTCTATTTAAATTGATTATCAAGAATTACAATTTTTTTTTCTTTTTCTGTGCTCATCTGATCTAAAATCTTCGAAATCGTACACATTTTGCCAGTGTCACAAGTGTCTTTCCCTGATCCAGTTTTTTATGGCCCCTCAGACCGCACGATTCGGTCTGTTCTGTTCCGGGTGTTTTTTTATTTTATTAAAAATTTTACTTTTTAAGGGAATATGACAAATATAGAAAAAATATATCTAACCTGACACCTGTCAAAATGTGACACGTGTGAATAAAAAGATCTGACCTGACCTGAGTATTTATAAAAAAACATTGCACTCTTACAAATAAAATTAATTTTAACTAATAAATATTTAGGTCAGGTCAGGTTAGATCTTTTTATTGACAAGTGTCACATTTTTACATGTGTCAGGTTAGGTTAGATATATTTTTCTTTATTTATCGTTTTTCCCTTAAAAGGTAAAAAATTTAATAAAATAAAAAATAAAATAATGCAGATAAATGAGCTTGGGATTCTATTGAACCATCTCCTGGACTCCACTCAGGCTTCGTTCAGAGGGTTATAGAGAGGTCGGGACTCTACTTGGACTCTCTGGTTTCTCCTGATCCCTTTTTGCAAGTAGGTCAGCTTTCTCATTACCATGGATTCACTGATGTACATACACCCAAGCCAGTTCTCTTTTCTGCTCTCCCAGGACTTTCAGTTCTTCGATGCATTCCCATACAAGTTTAGACATCACTTTCTGACTTGACAGCGCCGCCTGACTGTCTGACATGATTAGGATCTGTTGATTTTTAAGACCTCTCCTATTATTTTCTCTTGCACATTGCAGAATTCCATATATCTCTGCATTTTCGTCCTGTTGCTAACTCTGAGATTTTTGGAGTATATCCCTGCTGCTACTCCCCCCTTGTTTGGATCCCTTATACTAGACCTTATCTTATAGGTTATATCGTTTTTTGTCAGTCCATTTAAGGTAGTACTCTCGGTCGAAGAGGTTATGACGCGCGCGAAATTGTAACTTATATCTACGATATCGTTATTTTTCGCCCATCTCTAGTCGCGTTTTTACGTGGCTAATGTCCCAGTGAGAGCCCTAATGTGAATTACCAAATCATGATTTATAACTCATACGCATACTATACTAGTGATTGACTTTGACAGCACTTTTGTTTGTTACTCAAAGCATTCTTCTGTCTCTTTAGCTTTTACGCGGCGTTGCCAAATATAAATGCTACAGTAGTGGAATAACACAGATCTCACATTATGACTATTGTGGTATCGAGAGTACTACCTTAATGAACGGCGGAAATAAAATATCGGCAATTTTTTAGGTATCTATGTAAATGAAAGTAACAGATTGTTGCCGGAAAAATACCGGGGTATAGGTATAAGAATAGAAGACGACGTTTTGATTACTGAGAATGGGCCTGTGGTCCTAAGTCGTAAAAGTCCCAAGCATATAGATGAAGTTGAAAGAATATCCAGTGAAAATCAACAAAATTAACAAAAGTTTAAAACTAGGTTAAAGAAATAGATGAAAATTGGGATGGTGACTATTTTGAAAAATTTTAGAATGTTTTTATAAAAGCTATTTTGATATTCTTTGACCATTTATCTATTTTGTTGTTAAAAAAAGTAGTAAACTCGTTTTAAAATATATTTTTATTTGTATAACAAAGCGTTTATCAATTTGGTGCCTTTTTATTCGCTACACACACACACATACAAAACGTAAGAGCAGATTTTTACCTATATTTAGGAGAAAATCGCCCAAAAGCTCCATATTTCACCCTATAAGTGTCAAATACTCTTTACAATGAGGCTTATCACTAGGTCGGAAATTCTAAATGAATTTATGCAGAAACTATAAAGAGGGGGATTTAGTGTTTCTAGGTAAAAATATCTCAAGATATAATTACCCGTTTCCAGAGAAATTGCAGTTTAAAGAATAATTAGTATTAAATCTCCCGGGTGGCGTGGCGATCTCATGCCATTAATTTCGTCGATGTTGTCATTTCTGGGTTAAATTCTCTTAGCACGTGCTTACACCAGTCACCAGTTCGACGTAAGTTTGTTATAGGAAGTGTTGATTACTTGTTATTGTCGAATGTGAAATTTTTTTATTTCTTGACTATTTGTGTGATTTTAGTGTAATTATTTGTTTAAATTTTCCGAAAAAACTTAACTCGCAGTATTTCGGAATAACATTAGAAATAAATGAGGTTATATTTATATCCAAATGTCACGGCCGTCAGCTGTGATTCAGGTCAGTGTCTGGTTGGGTCTTATCTATCTGTCTATCTGTGATGGGGGAGTCGATACACTGCGACCTATAAGATCTATTGTGCCCCCTACTGCTGCCTAATCGTTAAGGATGTCTCAACGATTAGAGCAGTTCCTCCAGTCCTATTGCTTGCAAAAAGTTCAGGACGTCGGTAGGCTTCAGGTTAGGTTCCTCTTCTATTTGATATTCTCCTAGGTATCGTACCCTTGGATTTTGCAGGGTAATGCATTCTGAGAGAATGTGGATAGAGAGAAATTCTGGGTTGCTGTGTAATTTTTTTATTTCTTGACTATTTGTGTGATTTGAATGTAATTATTTGTTTAAATTTTCCGAAAAAACTTAACTCGTAGTATTTCGGAATAACATTAGAAATAAATGAGGTTATATTTATACCCAAATGCCACGGCCGTCAGCTGTGATTCAGGTCAGTGTCTGGTTGGTTCTTAATCGATGTTGTACTTTCTACAAAAAGGTTCCGAGAAAGTAAATAGTAAATAATTTTATAATTTTACTTTGAATTTCTGTAATATTTGTGTTAGGTCGCTCTAGATTTTTTTCCTGGTTAAATAAACCTTCCGTTTTCAAATAAAAATACTTTCAGGTTGATATCACGATTCGTTTGTCTCCTACGATTTTTTTAACGAGTGCATGTTTCGGAAAATTTGAAATTTTTTGAGAAAAACAGATAAAAAGCAGGTAATTTCGAGCCTAAAAATATTTATCGGGAACATAGGAGGAATAATAAATTATTTAAAAAATAAAACACTTGTAAATAATATATATTTATATTTAAAATAAAAGATATACAAAAACGTATAGATATATAAAAAATAAATTATTTGTAAATAAAATCTACATAAAAATTTATCTGTAACGATAAAATATTCTTTTAGAGAGCCGAACAGTCTCATTGTTAAAACGTTCATTCATTCATTACCTTTTTTACTCAGAAATTAATCGCTAAAATAAAAAATAAACTACTTTAAATCTCCATTTGGTATAAAAATCTTAACGAGACAGCATATCCCGCTGCAAATTATAGAAATAAAGGTACCACAAATTTTTTTCCCTAATTTTGAATTTGGACCACTCGTTTAGTATTAAAAGTGTCTAAATACTTGTCTTTTCCTAATAGTTGCCCTACGAATCTCATGAATTAAATAACCGACTACCAATCATAATCAGAATTCGTATTTGGTACACCACCTGGATATATTCCTGACAAACATGCTGTACAGTGACCTACTTTCGTGTGAGCATTTTTTGTTTTAATATCCGACCGGACTGCTTTGATTAATCCCTCCAAGGACAAGTACTCCAAGCTGTCAGCACCTGAAATAAATAATTGCAATAGGGTGTTTAACTAATTTTCAGTTTGAATATTGAGCCATTGTTGAAATTACGTCATTGGCCACGTAATTTAAGTTAGATATAAGCCACCTAAAAAATATGAGGCATTTGTCGTTATGCCGTTGGCACCACTTGCTGTCAATTTAATGTCACCTATCAATTGTAATGTTAATTTTTTGTTATATATTTAAATATTTGAAGTATTTCAAATTTTCTGCAATGGGGCACAAAACACTTTGCCCCTGGATGTCTTAGGGACCATTTGGGAGGCATCACGACTTTTCTGAATCAATAAAATCAATAAATATACAATAAAAGGAATGAAACAATACCCATACACTATCAAACAGTCAAACTTAAGAAGAATAACTTAAGAAATTTGAAATACTTCAAATATTTAAATATATATCAAAGAATTGACATTAACAATTGATAGGTGACAATTAAATTGACAGCAAGTGGTGCCAACGGCATAACGGCAAATGCCTCATCTTTTTCAGGTGAAATATGGTCAATTCACTCGACATCAAAGTTAAAATTGTTAAATGTCGTGGGTTTTCTTTGTTTAGTTTAATTTATAGTTTGTTTGTAAGTTAGAGTATTTATATTTTCTCGACATGCTTCTTCTTTTGTAATCGTTTACCGTAAAGGAAATCAGTACCCGTGCCAGTGGCGTATCTGTATTAAAAATTGCATAAAATCTCAAATCTTTTCTTATTATTTTTTTATCTATTTTAAGCAAAAAACATGCAATTATGTAGAAATTAATTAAGTACGAGTAATTAGAAATATAAAACGAATGAGGTTAGATTTGGAGTTAAACACCTAATAGTAACAATATACAATACAAATAAGACCCAATGCTTACCGACATGCTTGGCTAGCTCACTAGAATTCATTTTATTGGCTACAAGTTCTTCCCTGGTAGGAATATTGATTCCCATGTAGCATGGGAACTTCAATGGTGGACTAGCTACCCTTATATGAACTTCTTTTGCTCCTGCGTTTTTCAACAATTTAATAATGGGTCCTATAGTGTTACCGCGTACGATCGAATCGTCTATGAGTAGTAATCTCTTGCCTTTGACGTTACCAGCCAAAGCACCTGTTGGAAAAATAAAGTAAAGTGATATCTGCGTTTTAATTTAATATTTGTTATCTTGTGAAGTCACCTTAATTTGTGTTATATTTAGTTGGCAACAATGTACGACACTGTCACTTGTCAACATAATATTGTTTGTTTTACTTACCGAACTTTTTAGCGATACTAAGTTGTCTTAAACGATTACTGGGTTGAATAAACGACCGCCCTACGTATCTGTTCTTGCACAAAACTTCAGCGAATCTAATACCGCTCTGAAAATAAAATGTATATTATGACTAACATTTACTTAAACGTTTTATGAAGAAACTAACCTGTCGTGAAAATCCATGAGCAGCAGCATTTCCAGATTCGGGTACCGCGCTGACAATATCCGCTTCTACAGGATGTTCAATAGCCAATTGCCTTCCGCATTGCATTCTAGCAGCGTACACCATCTGCCCTTCGAAAATACTATCCGCTCTGGCAAAGTATACATACTCGAATATACAAAAAGCCTGTTGCAATTTATCTTCAGGTCTGGAAATGATATCGATAGTACGGATGCCGTGTCGAGTCATCTCGATTATTTCACCGGGGAATACCTCGCGAACGTATTGGGCACCGATCGACAGAAAACCGCAAGATTCCGATGAAACTACCCAACCTTCTGCTTCCCTGCTGTCGTCGCAGTCTCCATCCAGAGCTAAAAAAAAATAATTATTATACCGTGAGTGTTTCATTTCTGTATATTAAATTTGAACACTTACGTTCGTTGAATGGCAAAATTTTTCCCAAACACAAAGGTCTGTTTCCGTATGGATCTCGTATAGCGTATATTCTGTTTTTGGTCATGATAACTAATGAATAACTCAAAGGTGCTAGTGCCATAAAATGTTTGATTCTGGCTGGCCAATCCGGTTCACCGTTCGGTTCTCCTTCTGGGGGATTCAAGCAGAGGGCTTGCGTTATTAGTTCACTGTCTGAATGGGTCGAAAGACCTACGCCGTGTTCTAATACCTAAGAAACAAAAAGTATTTTATTTCCTGGTCAAACACAGAAGTACCAACTTACTTGTCTTCTAAGACTATCACAGTTGACTAATTCTCCATTGTGGGCTACGGCGAGAGCTCCGTGAGCGGTGTGTACTACGAAAGGTTGACAGTTGACTTCCTCCGAAGCAGCGCTAGTGGAATATCTGGTGTGTCCTATACCGATGCTTCCTTTGAGTTTTCTGATCGCTTCATCGTTGAATATATTACTAATCATGCCCATTCCTTTGATTACATTGAAAAATTTTGAGCATCTGCCCTCGCTGGTGACGATACCTGCAGATTCTTGGCCCCTGGAATACAAAATTATGTCTGAAAAAATTTTAAAACAGAGTTTCTAGGTCTCATTTGTGTGCATATAATTGTAGAAGTATTGTCTAAATCTACATTAGACATTTGAACTTTTTTATACATCATAACCTGGGTTTTTCGAAGATTTAAGTATTTTTTTTAGATTGACAACTCTGCAATACAATGAATTCCCTCGGCTATATCCGCTATAAGATAAAATTCGCAGTTGTGCTACCATTTATCAGTAAAACTGATAAATGAAGGTTAGAAGTGAGTTTTGACAACTTTACAAAACAACCAATCTCCAACTTGTATTGGGGGCTGCAAAGTTTTTTGACAGATGTCACTCAAAGTTGTCAAAACTCACTAATAAGGTTCATTTGTCAGTTTTTGTAAAAAAAAAAACTGGAAAATTGCTTAAAATTGAAGACCACTCTAAAATGACAAATATCCTTTAATATTATTATTTAAGCTCGGTAAAATACCCGATAAATGTATTGTAGAAATAGGTTCATTGGAATTGAAATTATGTAATCATTTTATACTGATTTCTTATAAAATTTCCATGGGAATTAAATTATCTAGCGACGATTACATTAAAAAAAATAAAGTAACATTTTAAATTTTGTTCTTCGATCAATAACGGAAAGTTTTCAATATATTTACGTAAAATATTTATTTTTATAATCTTCGATTGTGAAAATAGTACCCCCAATGATGCAACACTATAAATGTATGACGTTCTTAACTTAAAATTTATATTTGGATTTTATTTACTTTATTTTATCTTTATTTCAACCTATATCACGAAACGGTCCAATTATAATTAATTTAGTATTTAATATAAAATTATTAGAAGTATTGATCTTTTTTTGCTAGTTTAAATTCAAACATTTTCATTTATTAAATACAAAATTGTTAATGAAAATTGTTCTCTTGCAAGCAAACAATGAGCATTTTTAAAATTTACTTCTAACAAAGCATCTACTTGATTATTATTAAAATTAACACTCATAAAAGTGTTTGTTTATAAAATAAGTTGATGATGGTCCTAAAAGAGCGAAACGTTGTAATGTAAATTCATAGAAAAGTTCATGTACTACAAAAAAACAATGATTTTTTGTTTATAACATCGCTAAACGTCAAAAATGAAAAACTTTTTACCTCCAAAGTAGGAAACTGTTTTACCATTTCACTGACATACTGACAAATATAAAAGTCGTTATTTTTAGCGAAATTTACCTGTGTTGTAACGCAACCCCCCAGCAAATTATTTGTGAGATTTTCATTTATTAAATACAAAATTGTTAATGAAAATTGTTCTCTTGCAAGTAAACAATGAGGATTTTTAAAAATTACTTCTAACAAAGGATCTACTTGATTATTATTAAAATTAACGCTCATAAAAATGTTTGTTTATAAAATAAGTTGATGATGGTCCTATAAGAACGAAACGTTGTAATGTAAATTCATGGAAAAGTTCATTTACTACAAAAAAACAATGATTTTTTGTTTATAACATCGCTAAACGTCAAAAATGAAAAACTTTTTACCTTCAAAGTAGGAAACTGTTTTACCATTTCACTGACATACTGACAAATATAAAAGTCGTTATTTTTAGCAAAATTTACCTGTGTTGTAACGCAACCCCCCAGCAAATTATTTGTGAGATTTTGATTTATTAAATACAAAATTGTTAATGAAAATTGTCCTCTTGCAAGTAAACAATGAGGATTTTTAAAAATTACTTCTAACAAAGGATCATTAAAATTAACGCTCATAAAAATGTTTGTTTATAAAATAAGTTGATGATGGTCCTATAAGAACGAAACGTTGTAATGTAAATTCATGGAAAAGTTCATTTACTACAAAAAACAATGATTTTTTGTTTATAACATCGCTAAACGTCAAAAATGAAAAACTTTTTACCTCCAAACTAGGAAACTGTTTTACCATTTCACTGAGATACTAACAAATATAAAAAGTCGTTATTTTTAGAGAAATTTACCTGTGTTGTAACGCAACCAATCCCCAGCAAATTATTTGTGAGATTTCCAAATTTGTTGGCCATTCTCCGCATCCAATTGCACCGAAAACGCCACATTCGTGTGTCAAACCGGAAGTTGTAGCTCCTCTTCCTTTTCTTTTACTGATGCCAATACTTTCCAGTTCGCATGCCAAATCTTCTGCTTCCGTTTGATGTTCATATCCACAGAAAGTTTTCTTTTCTGCCACTGAAAAATATAAATATACATAAATCTACTTTGAAAATTCATAGTTTTATTCCTATAATAAAATTTAAAACTTTTATAAAAATAATCTATTTTGAAGTTCGTAATATTGCAGAGAAAGAAAATAAAAAACTATTTTTAAATTCCCAAAAATATAAATAAATACATTGCAAAATTAACTTACTTGTTACTTAAATCGTGTAAGAACTATCTGAAAAAATTTAGAGTCTGTCAAGAATGAAAATTTCTTGAGAAACGCTTTCGCCCCCTTTTATATTTGCACGTGTTTCAAATCAAATCCCCACTACATCGAAACCTCCTCCGTACGACGTCACAGTAAGCGCAACCACTTGTTGAATTTAAAAATTATCTGTTCTTGTTTGTTCTCTTGGGCAACAAGTAACATAGTAACAAGCATTTTAAATATTTTTATAAACTAATGCTACTTGTTTAAAGTAGAAAATAATAAATTACGAAACTATAATATATCGAATAATAAAATTTACGCATGCGTATGTAATTTTATATAAACTGATAAAAAGAGTTTGTGTCGGCAAAAATCATACACACGGTTTAGTTTTTGGTAGAAAATTGAAGGAAAATTCTAAAAAGTAATTGTTAAAAACTAATATTCTTGGTTTTTGCGAAAATAAAATGGCAACGGTGAAAGAAGGTAAGAATTATTTTTGTTAAAGTAATTACTCTTATGTTTTTATTGAATTTTTATGGAATAAAGTTTCTTTATAATAATAAAAATAAATTTTATATAATAAATACACAAGTTCGTTGAACTAATTAAAAAAAAACTAATATTTTAATTTAAAATATTTAACATAACCTCACATTGTGTTTCTACATATTTTATGTAGACACAATGTGCGTTTACGTTATGGCTATGATCCCGACATCCGTTAAACATTTTATGAATTTTAGTCGGAGGATATAAATTAGGCAATCTAATAATCGAAGGAAAAACTAAGCAAGTTTATAATATTCCATCTAACCCGGGACACTGTATTTTGTTAAGTAAAGATAGAATAACTGCTGGAGATGGTGTGAAAGCTCATGATTTGGTTGGAAAATCGGTTATTTCAAATAAAACTAATGCGAAAGTATTTGAAATTTTAAATAGTGTAGGTAAGTATTATGAGGAGGTATTTTTAGCAAAAATTTATTAAAAACAATATGCTGCTATACCAATAAGGAATTTTTCAAATTCAATTTTTTCCTTTAAAAAAATTTAAATTAATGGTCAACATTTCGGTTTATTTTAAACCTTCTTCAGAACTATAAATAAAAATTTAAAGGTATCGCAGATATTGGATTATTTATTAACATTACTTAATTTTTTTAGGTATAAAATCGGCGTTTATAGAGTCGGTATCCGAAAACGCATTTCTATCGAAAAAATGTGACATGATTCCAATAGAGTGGGTAACCCGTCGCCTGGCGACGGGTTCCTTCTTAAAAAGAAACCCCGGGGTCAAGGAGGGTTATCGCTTTAGCCCCCCCAAGCACGAAACATTCTTTAAAGATGACGCTAATCACGATCCCCAATGGTCTGAGGAACAGATTATCTCTGCGGAGTTCAAGGTCAACGGAGTGGTTATCGGTAGGTTATAAACAATATTGTTTATATTTTTTTGTTTTCGCGTTTTATTGCAAGTACGCAAACAATGTTTAGCGTTACATCATGTTTTTGATGAATGTATGAGATGATGCAATTTGACGTCATGAAATTTGCTGACGAATTAATGTCATTTGCTATGTTTATTTTTAATGTAACTCACTCTTAAATCTTCTTCTTTTTGGATATTAAAACGACTTTTTGAGCTATTTATTAAAATTTATACTTTAATTACTCGAAAAACGTAAGATTCCATGTTTTTCGAGTAATTAAAGTATAAATTTTAATAAATAGCTCAAAATTGTAAATGATTTAAAAAAAAATTTCGGATTCGAGTTTTTTTCGTTTCTTTGCATTTTTTGAGAACATTTATCATAGTAATGTATATTTTTTTTACACCATCAAAAAGTAGAGATTTCAACAAACAAAAAGACCACCGAGTTTTTTAAAAAGCAGTTATTTTGACGTGAGAATTTTCGATTGAAAATTAGGGTTCTTTTTCGATATTAAGTCAAAATAAGGTGAAAAAATAAATATTTTAAATCAAAAAAATTACAGTGTGTTTGGGACATAAAAAGGTAAATTTTCTGCAAAGTTCGTGAAAAAAAATTGTTTTTGTAAAAGATAAAAACAAAAAACCAATTTGAATTTTTCACATAAATTTTGAGGTTATGTGAAAAAAGTGTAAATACAAAAGTTGTAGATCTTTTTATTACCTACATCTTTTCCATAGGACTTGTAGTTTTGCTGGAAATCGAGATAAACGGTTTTCTACCCTTAAAAGCTCACCCCCTTCCACTTCCCGACCTCAGATCGCCCGTAAATTATTTTTCCTTTCATTTTTGTTATATTCTCTTCCTTTTCCAATGGGTTTCATCCTACTATTATTTTTTTCACTTTTTACCATTTTCAAAGGCTTCAGTTCGCAGCCGAGGCGAATTGCCGAACCCAATAAATGTTTCTAGGATGTTTTTATTTGTATATTTTTCGATTTTGTTCATAGACTTTCACAATTGACAAACACATGGAATTTAAAATGACCACTTCGTTTTTAGGTCAACATGAAGTGGACTGGATGACCAAAACTTCCATTTTGGTATTTGAAGTTTTGGAAAAAGTATGGCAAACAAGAAACTGTGCATTGATCGATATGAAAATCGAATTTGGAGTTGATAACACAGGTATGTATATTTTTTTATTTTTATTAATATTTTTGTTATATCTGATTGGTTATACAGCCCTTAAAGGCAAATCATTTTTTAGAGTAAATTATTCAAAAAAATCAAGACGACTGGGTAAAAGTTTCAAAAGAGGGGTGGGGGTAGGTAAATATGTTTTGAGGGTTGGGTATTGGTTTTTTACGATTTGTGGCTGAAATATGCATCCTATCGAAAAAAGTTTAATATAAAAGTTGTAGATAATTAAAAAATCTAAAACTTTTGTATTTGTCATTTTGGAACATAACCTCAAAATTATCCATAAAAACGCTAGAAACCGTTTTTCTTTTTTAATTTTGATCTGCAAAAATAATTTTTTTCTTATGAAAATTGGTGAAAACTTTCTTTTTGGTGTTTTAAATAAGCTGAAATTTTTTCAAATCAAAATTGTTATATAATAATCCAAAATTTACTAACATGATTATACCTAATTTATCTATTTTTAGAAAAATCAATAAATATCAATGATTTGACTATATTTTAAATTGATTAAATAAAATATTTATCTTCTTATTTTATTACAAGTATAATTCGTTTATAAGAATTTGTTTTTTATGATGTAATTAGATCAGTTTTAAAACGATTCTTGCAATAGTTCAGGAGGTTATACTGTCAGCGATGTCACAATTGTTTTTCTGCAGATCAAAATATTTATTGTACATCGGCCGATTCTGTTATCTCTCGGTTCAGAAATTTATTGTTTTTTGTATTGTTAAAAATGTATCCTCTTTTTTCCGGATTATCTTGGTATCCTGAATTAAAATAATAAATATAGTAGTTTTACAATAAGAAGACAGTGACGTAATTTCTAGTTATTTCTATTGTCAACGGAATAAATACGAAATCACTAAGAGCAAATACGATTTAAACTTACCGCGCAGGGGAAATTAATTTTTAAAGGTTAGCAACACTTCGCGATGTTGCCGGTATGACATAGCGAAAATTCTTTGCAAGTTAGATTGTTTCGTTTGATTTGTTGAAATAGTAATTTTCATTACCAAACTACATTATTAATTTTTATTCGAATCTTAAAACACTTTTCTTACTATTGAAAATGCTTTGTAGATTTTATTGTTCTGAGGTTTTTCTGGGTTTTCCCATAATGCTCCATCAATCATCAGTAAGTCGCCCCAAAGCGCCACGGCCAATAATAATAATTGCTGTCCCTCCCGCGCACAAGCTGCAGAGCTTCTGGGGTTCTCTCGTAAGGGAGTGAATTGAAGGGAGTTTATTATTATTATTATTATAGACTAACAGTTATTTTTTACATCCATTCCAATCTTTGATAGCACATTAGATGCACTTATATTCAAGCAGTGGCGGATTTAGGGGAGGGGCGAAGGGGGTTTCGCCCCCCACCCCCTCGGGCGAAACGCATAGTATTCAGACTACTAGTAATATGTTTTGGTTAATTTTCTAACTATATTATGTTATTTTGCATTTTTTTGCAACATATGTAGTATGTGTCACTATTTAGTTTCTATACTAAAATATTTTTTCGAAAATTATTACGGTGTCGCCTCCCCCCTCAGAAAGATCCTAGATCCGCCCCTGTATTCAAGCTGGGTGAAAATACAATAGAGGGTCATTTTTAAACTAAAAAAAAACTATCAGTTAAAAAATTACAACAAGCCTTAAAATCAAAGCAAAAGTAATTTTTTTTCGGCTAAAATACATGGAAAATTGTGAATTAGGTGTCCAATAATATAAATAAAGAATGCTTCCAATTTTTTTACAAAAAAAAAAGAAAAACCCTGTGCTACAAAAAGAATAGTAGTAAATACAAACTAGTAATATCTTACAAAAATAATTTTTGATCTTTAGGTGAACTTATGGTAGCCGATGTCATCGATTCTGACTCGTGGCGTCTATGGCCTTCCGGAGACAAACGTCTAATGGTGGACAAACAAGTCTACAGAAATCTAACCCAAGTTACTGACAAAGATCTAGATATTGTAAAAAGAAACTTCGAATGGATAGTCGATCAATTAGATCATCTCATCCCTCCAAACAACCATCTCATAGTCATCGTCATTGCCAGTATGGGTGACAACGATCACGCCGACAAAATTAAAAGATACTGCCAAGAATTTGGATTAAACGTAGAAATCAGAGTTAGCTCTGCACACAAAACGACCGATTCTACCCTCAACATTGTTAGATATTATGAAGGTCTCGGTATTCCAATTGTATTCATTGCAGTAGCTGGAAGATCTAACGGATTAGGCCCGGTTATATCTGGTAACACCGATTATCCTGTCATCAACTGTCCTCCGGGCTCTAGAGACGATCTATCCAGGGATATCTGGTCAAGTCTGAATGTGCCTTCAGGATTGGGCTGTACGACTGTTATTTACCCAGAAACTGCTGCTCTGGCAGCGGCTCAAAGTATTGCGATGACGAATTATATCGTTTGGGGTAAACTTCGTATAAGAAGGTTGGGATTCTTCGAGACTTTGGGAAAAGCAGATAAAGTGATGAGGAATTGAGTTTATTTTTTCTATTTCGTTTTTTTTTAATATACTGTTTATATAATACGCTAAATTTGTTTTATTTATTACCTAGATCTTTATTTGTATAGGAACTTCCAAAATATATCAAATAAATGGTTCATAATTTGGCATTTTCTATTTATTTCTTCTGAATAAAGAACTTTAAAAAAAATCTTTCTGATGTTTACATATGAAACTAACATTGTCATAAAGTTGTGTGCCTCCCAGCAAATATGGCCCACCTGTCACCTACGTCATCCTGGAATGGTCTATATTCAAGTTAACACAACAATCCAATGTAAATAAATGCAATCAGAATAACTGTTGTCTTCAATTAACTTCCTCGTTTGCGTTAACGAAACTCGAATTCGGGTTTCGCCATACAATGATTTGGCCAGGATTCTGTAAAACTCCGACAGAGCACGAGCGCAATACGATAGGTCCCGAAATATAAATCTGGTAAAATTTTAATTGCTTTAAAAAAGGACCGTCGGGGGCAGCACCTCCCGGTACCCTCTGAGATTTTGAAGCAATGTTCAATTTTAGAAAAAACTACTTACTTTTTTCAAAAATGGTAAATACAAAAGTTGTTCAGTGCATGACAAATGAAGAACGGCGGATATACGTATGATTTTTTTTTAATATTTTTTTCATGTTATTTCTTTTATGTATATAAAAAAAAGTGATGATCCGCCATTCTACGATGAATAATAAGCTCGGATACAAAAAAATATTTTTTTTTGTTGAGTATTAAGCCCGCAATTTTAACATTAGCATTTCCAATATGGCGGAGGGTATAGAACCCCCTTAAATATTTGGAATTGGTGTAATGGTTAAAGGTTAAAAATGTAATCAAGTACTAAAAGTACTTAATTAACAAAAGGAAATGACCCAAATAATTATTCACAGAAGTTTAATTTTAGAATTTTGAATAACATTGTTTTAAAGCTCACAAAAGGTTTCAGTGTAGTACAATCATTTACATTTTTTTACATGATCCTTTTGCATTATATACTATTTTTAATAGTGCCAAAGAAATTTTATATATACAGGGTGATTCATAACTATTGGGACATAGGCTAAGGATAGGTTATTGGGTCCAAAATATGGTGATAGGACCAAATATACATTAATAAAATATTGCTGTGGAATAAGATACAGGGCATTACAGTTGAACTTTTTTTCTTGGTTTTTTCTGATAATGTGTATTTGTCAATTGTTACCAAAATCGGTACAGAGGCATAACTTTGTACAAGGAATATTATTTTACATTTTGTTACAGGGGGCGCCACGTGAATGATTCATGTTGATGAAATTAACTGGTAGCTTTTTTTGACGAAACTTTTTAGTGATTTTGATTAGAAAATATGACGTAAACATCATTTCTACATCATATTGGTACTCTTGTTTAAACACGATAATTTAACCCGTTTTCGAGAAAAACGCAATTGAACAGGTAATTTTATATGGGGACAGGCTAATGTTTTCTTTGAAATCCATTATTACAAGAATTAGAAAAGGCATAGAAGTCGGAGGAGGCCACTTAGAACATTTAATTTAAGTTTACTCTTTTTATGTTAAATTATTTTTAATTCTGCTTTATATACCGTTGAAATAGAAGCCTTATGTTACAATTTTTTTTATTTGACCGTTATTTGAAATCCCCTTCTCAGAACTGTTCAATTGCGTTTTTCTCGAAAACTGGTAAAATTATCGTGTTTAAACAAGAGTACCTTATATTATGTAGAAATGATGTTTACGTCATATTTTCGAATCAAAATTACTAAAGTTTCGTCAAAATTTAATTTCATCATCAGGAATCATTCACATGGCGCCCCCTGTAACAAAATGTAAGATAATACATAAATTAATATTCCTTCTGCAAAGTTATGCCTCTGTACCGATTTTGATAAGAATGGATAAATATATAGTGAAATTATCAGCAAAAAAACGAAAAAAAAAAAATCCATTTTAACGCCCTGTATCTCATTCCACAGCAATATTTTATTAAGGTATATTTGGTCCTATCGCCATATTTTGATCACAATAACCTGCCCTTAGCCTATGTCCCAATAGTTATGAATCACCCTGTATATTGTACATTTCTGGCAATAATAATAAATCGTCTTTATTAATAAACAAATATTACAAAATATTTGTCCTGGAAAGGCGAAGATTAGCTAATAGCTATTCTTTAACTCTTAACCTTTCCAGTTAACAAAAAAAAAAATATAAAATAAAAAACATAAAAAAAATAAACAAAATCAAAATCAAATCAAGTACAAAATATAATATAAACCATTTCGACAGCAAAGAGAGAGAGAGGGAGAAAAGAAAGGAAAAAAGAGTTACCTTGATTGTTTAACAAAATGTTCTTTATTATTTTGCCAAACGTGTTTAATGAAACAGCAATCCAGTTTAAAAATATTGTAAAGTTTAACGGCGTAAAAAACTTAATAAATTATTTCTATAATGTTATGTATATATGATTCCTTTGCCCTATTTGTTTTATTATTACAGATCCAGGAACATTTTGGTCCAGCCTATAGCGAGTACAATACTTATAAATGGTGATAAGAACATATTTGTCATATTTATACCTAATTTTGTTGCCTAATAGACATTATTTTTTCATCCTTGGAATAACTAAATACTGCATTTCAAAACCTTTTCACCTTCATGTATTAATAAATGTCTATTAAGATTAGACTTTTGATTAAATGGTTTGTCACAAATGTTGCATTTAAAATTCTTTTCATCTGTATGAATTAGTAAATGTTTAGTAAGATTGCACTTTTGACTAAATGACTTAGCACAAATGCTGCATTCAAAATTCTTTTCGCCTGTATGAATTAGTAAATGTGTCATAAGATAACTCTTTAGATGAAATGACTTAGCACAAATGCTGCATTTAAAATTCTTTTCCCCTGAATGGATCAATAAATGTCTATTTAGATTGTGTTTGTAAGTAAATGATTTATCACAAACATTGCACTTGAAGTTCTTTTCACCTGTATGAATTAGTAAATGTGACATAAGACAGCTACTTCGATTAAATGATTTACCACAAATGGTGCATTTAAAATTCTTTTCCCCTGAATGGATCAATAAATGTCTATTTAGACTGTGTTTGTAGGTAAATGATTTATCACAAACGTTGCACTTGAAGTTCTTTTCACCTGTATGAATTAGTAAATGTGACATAAGACGGCTACTTCGATTAAATGATTTACCGCAAATGCTGCACTTGAAATTCTTTTCACCTGTATGAATTAGTAAATGTTTAGTAAGATTGCTCTTTTGAATAAACGATTTAGCACACATGTTACACTTGAAATTCTTTACATCTGAATGAATCTGTAAATGTGTATCTAGACTGCACTTCTGAGTAAATGATTTATTACAGATACTACACTTGAATTTTTTGTTACTGGGAACTAACACATCTTTTATAAGAGTCACTTTTAGATATTTGTGTAACATATCTTCATTTTCTCTTTGTGTACAAACATCAATGTTAGTTTTAATACGATGATGGTTGTTTTTACCGATATTACTGTCACTATCTTCTGAATTCATTTTTTTTGTTCGCATAGACTCTGGTTATATGGAGAAAGTTAACTTGTTAATTAGCACATAATTTTTGGTCGTAGTATATACACATACATATTTATAAGCACCCATGTTTATTATTTATTAGGGATGGGCCGGATGCGGATGGATAAACTACCGGCTAAATCCGATCCCTTTTTCGAGTGCTCACGGTGTTGCACTGTGGTGAGTGTGGTGTTGCCAAATGCCAATACAATCTTCATGTTCCGATATTCCTGGTATTACTGGCCACAGTAAGTAATTTCGGAACGCTTTACAGTAACAGTAATTTTAAACTGCTGGGCCCCGATGTTTGAAATGTGTGAGTACAACTCGTCTGCGAGAATGTACCACGTGACCATCTCGAAATCGGTCAACGTTGCCAAATTTAAATTTAGACAGTTCAACAAAAAGTAGAGCAAAACATATATTTTAGTTCACTTGAAACCTTCGTACAAGAAGAAATAGAAGAAGTGATTAGGACAGACAGCCAAATTATTGGATTCAGACCAATTATAAGCTCTTTAGATCCGTTATGGAAATATTAATTCAAAATATAAAACATTTTTCAGAAAAATTATCAAAAATTAAAATAACAATTTTTCAAATGAAAACATTTATTTTTCAGTTATACGAATTTAAATTAAGAAAAAGCTTAATTTTCAATCGAAAAAATTAGTTTATACATTTTCAATTTATAATTTTATCCAGAGCTCATTTGTTAATTATCTAATGGTATATGTCTACGTAACTGCCTATCCTTAAAAATCAAATAACTCACTTATTTTTCATCTAAACTTCAACATTATACATTTTCGTAAAGGGAAAGAGTTCACCTTTCAGATAGTATAAAAATATATAGGGTGTGTCGTTAAAAAAATCGACGTTATTTGCATTTTAAAAAGACCGCTTTTTTAAAACACCCTATATAAGATTTTACTAAATAAACATTTATACTGAAAAAAACTTTATATAAAAAAAGAAACTGTTCAGTGAAAACCGCACCTTCCTATCGTTTCTGAGTTCCGAGATATTTGCAGTTAAAATGGGTCAGAAACTTCTGGGACACCCGGTATTTCAAAAATAAAGGTACTTTATTCCTGAGTAAATTTCATATTTTTTGGCAAATCTCGTATACGACTGAAAAAATTTGATATGAGATAGTTGCATTTTAGGTTTTTAAATAAAAAACTGTTTCTTTTTAATATAATAATAATATAAGAGTATTTTTTTGTATGAACTTTCGGTTACCTGTTTTGATATCTGAAATTTCATCAGAATTGATCATAAAAGTATATTACAGGAAATCTTTGAATATGTTGGCAATAAAGTACATTCAAATCTGTTTAGGATTATAATAAATAGGACCTTTTGAAATTTGTTTTAGGGTAAATCGGCATTAGTCTAGGCTTAATATGGCTTATCTGTATACACGGAAATTAGTATAATAAAAATAGTCCTGGTTTCCCCTACTTTAAGGGAAAGAAATCTGTAAATTCTCTTTTCCAATAAATATTTTATTTATTCCTAAAACAAATAGTGTTTAGTGAAGTTCGCAGCCAATATAAATATATTTTTTTGTGTTTACCAATATTTTTCCAGTTTTGTAGATTCAGTCTGGTAAGTTTTAATATATTTTTTATTTGGTGTTTGTTTTTCAAATAGAACTTTTTCATTTTATAGATTTTATTAATTTTAAATATTAATTCATATTTTCAAACAACAATAAGCAAATCAGCAAAATAAACAGCTAATGATTGAAACGAGTCCTAACGAAATATACACAAACACTCTAAACAGAAAACTATAAATCACATACCAAACTATTAATATCAAAGATATAGGTTATAATTAAATTAAATTTGACTTGACAGTCTCGACACTTAACCAGCGTTGCCAAACTGCGGGGAATCTCAAGATTATTGGGGATTGGCATTATGCGGGGATTTTGAAATCTCATCGTTAAACAATATAATAAATAATCAGCAGGAATTAAAATAAAAAAACAGTTCAGATTGGGCATAGAACTCAAGACCATTTGCACAGCAGCAAATCATTTGTCCATTGTACCTACTTTTGTTATAATAAATCATATTATAATCGGGTAAGTTCGTTTATCTCCGCGCGGTGCGAACGCGAACACATAGAAAAAACCTTTCTGTGATTCCCTTAGTTTTAGACGCTTCTAATTTGCTAGCTTTGCTTTAGATAAGTTAATTTTGTATTCTGTCGCGAAATAACGATACGATTTTGTGCAAATATGGATAAATGGTTAATAAAAGGTCAAAACAAAGGTAAGGTACTTAACCTATTGAGGGGAATTTTTGGGGAATCAGCAGATTTTTGTCCCCAAATTTTGGAAATTTGACTTGGGATATTGGGGAATATGATAAATTGGCATCGGCAACACTGCACTTAACGCCTTCACGGCACTATTGCGCATGTTTCCTCTCTTACTAAACTCAACTCTACTGGTACAACCCAGTAGAGCACTTCTATGCGAACTTGTAGATGATTTCTCTTGGTTTCAAACATACCGATTTTGTGACGCTGAGAGAGTGAGGAGTGATCACGTGGTACATTCTCGCACACGAATTGAAAATTTATAAACTAACTTTTTCGATTGAAAATTAGGCTTGTTCTTAATTTAAATTCGTATAAATTTGAAAATTAAATATTTTGCTTTGAAAAAATTACTACTTTAATACACAAAAAAGAACCAGAGGTTTCATAAAAAAATTATTTTTGCAAGAGATAAAAATTAAAAACGAAAAACATGGTTTTATCGTATTTGTATTTTATCTTCTAAAGGCTGATGTTTTAAAACAAATTGTTATTGATGTTTATTAGTACATCAAGAAACGGTAATTTTTTTATATTTTCAATTTCAATTATAATTTTAATGTTATAACTTGTCTACTTTTTTCTCATAAGATAAAGAGACTTATTTATCGACAGCAACATTTGGAAATTTCTTTTTTGTGTTTTAAATAACCTGTAATTTTGCCAAGACAAAACATTGCATTTTCGATTTTATATTAAAAAAAAATATAATTATTATACTTTTTTTAAACAATATATATTGTTAATTATTAATTATTATTTAATTAAATTATTAATTATTATAAACTAACTTTTTTTTCGATTGAAAATTAGGCTTTTTCTTCGTATAACTGAAAAATAGATATTTTGCTTTGAAAAATTGTCATTTTAATTTTTGATAATTTTTCTAAAAAATGTTTTGTATTTTTAATAAAAGAATTAATATTTTCATAAAGGATCTAAAGAGCTTATAATTGATTGGTCTGAATCTAATAATTTGACTGTCTGTCCTAATCACTTCTTCTATTTCTTCTTGTACGAAGGTTTCAAGTGAACTAAAATATATGTTTTGCTTTACTTTTTGTTGAACTGTCTAAATTTAAATTTGGCAACGTTGACCGATTTCGAGATGGTCACGTGGTACATTCTCGCAGACGAGTTGTACTCACATATTTCAAACATCGGGGCCCTGATGATTTTCGGAACGTTCGGGCAGTAACAGTGAAAAGGGAACCAAATAAAACATAACCGATTGGGAAAAGTAGAATTCGATAGGTGGCGCTGCAAAATCTCATTAGCGGGGTGGGTAAAAGAAACCATCGTCCATATAAGCCCTTTGCTATTTTTGTGGTGTTATTTTACTGTTTTAGTTGTTTTTGGTGTGTGATTTTGTAAAACTTATGAATAAATATTTTGTGTTATAAAACTCTATTTTCACCCCTAATATTTTAAAAAGTTTACATTAGTAACTCAATAACAAATGAAACTTGAAAAATATATATACATCTTAGTAAATAGATACTTTTCCAGACATAGGATAAACTTACATCTACTGATAAAAAATTGAATACACAGTCAGATAGAAGTTTTTGTTTAAATCTCACTTGAAGAATCATTAGAGCATAGTATAAAATTCAAAGCACTGATGAACTGGAGGTATAACAAATAATTTTTTTATCTCATAAACAGAAAAAAAAAAACAATCCGAGAAGTGAAATTTTAATCATTGAATATATTATTTAATTCACACATTAAATTAACTTAATTTAACTGTTCACTTTTTGTTACAGTTCAATTACAAATAATAATAATACAAAAACACATTTTCAATTAACACAAATAATTAGGTAGATTAACAGAAGAAACATATTCAAGTATTATACAAAATAAAAAGATTCTATCAATAGTTTAAAACCAATGTATAAAATATTTCAGAAAGAAATTTCATCCACTTCAAACTTTGAGACACTTATTTCAGCAGCTTAGAGGTTTGTTCCAACAACAATTTTGTGACTGTACGTAAACTTGTCCACAACTTATTGTCGACGACATGTCAACGACTGTTAGTCGCTGACCTGTCGAGGATCGGGCATTCAATTCGAAAGTGTTCCAACAAATTTTTTGTCAAATTTATACTGTCAATAACGTCACAACCAATGTCAAATTTTGAATTTGGGAAATAACAAAAACTAATGAAAATATTTATAAATTTGGATGTCTACAATCCTAAATAATAATTATGTATTTACACAAGTGTACCTATTAAATAATATGAATGTTTACATAATAAAAATACAATCATAAAATTTTCAGGTTAGGATGACGTTAACTGACGTTTTACAAACTCGTTTTGCGCAAGTCTTGACAATTTGTACCTACTCAAACCCAGGAACAGATTTGACAGTACATAAACTGGTTTGTGATTAGTTTTGGTTGTGTTGGAACACTACATTTTTGTACAGGTTTGAGTCCGAAGTTTGTTGGAACACCAAATCTAGACTGCGCAGAATCCCGACAGTACGCAAACTGGTTTTGTGTTATGTTGGAACAAACCTTAGATGTTCTATGCTTAGGACGTTTTTATTTTCGGGATCATACTTCATGACTAGACTTTGGTAGTTTTACATTAGAGGTACTGCAGTTAAACAAAGAAACTTTATTTTACCAAGTCCTGAAAAAGATGTTACTCATTTATATGTTTGTTGTTTACCTTTACAAATTCCCAATACAACTCTAAACATTTGTCACTAGGAATAGGAAATTTACAGTCACAAAACTTGTTGTTATTTCAATAATGGGATCATTCGAATGAAAAACAATCGGTCATTCGAATTCTTCCGATTTTCGCATTCGAGTGATAATCTGTCAAATTCAAATTTGGTAGCCAATTTCAAAGAAAAGGTGCACTCTTTGGAGGAAATAAGGTAAATGGTGCCATAGTGCGCACTTAGTTGAAAAACGGCGTCAAAGTGCACAATCGTGCAGCCAGGACCAACACATCTCTTGACATAACTTAACTTATTTCAATTTGGGGAAGGGATACTGGAACTACCTGACCACTTCTGTAACAGTAGTATCAGTAAGTTTTTAGCCTCCAACAGGGTTCCTTGACAAGTGGCGCGAAATCATTGCCCGTAAATTTCAGTAAAATCGGAACGACTAAGTTTACTGGGCAGTACTGTTCAGGAATATCGGAAGTTTTTAGCCTCTAACAGGGTTTCTTGAAAAGTGGCGCGAAATCATTGCCAGTGAATTTCAGTAAAATCGGAAGGACCAAGTTTACTGGGCAGTACTGTTCAGTAATTTCGGAACATGACCAATATCATTGTAAAAAGATTATAATCTAATGACAATATATTTACTTGAAATATTACTTTGTACATAATTTTTTTGAGCTAAGCTGACCTAACGTACCTTTATCTTATCTGACCTCACCCTGTAAATTATTGATCTGATTCATAAAAGTGTGGTTTTAGCAATTTTCGATTTCCTTCTTATGCCAGAGATAGGTCTATTTGTAATATACAGTTTAAAATTCTATGTTTATATGAAATCAAATTTAATATTTCCACTACTTCCCGATCAAAATTTTAACCAGACATGTGTACGGTTACAAAAAACACCTCGACGATTATACGACTGCACTTGAAATGAGCTGATAAATGCCGTAGTTAATAACCTTAAAAAAAGAAGATTACGAATGTTGACATTTGATTTTGATATTTGTTATTACAAATTTTTTTGAAAAGTTTTAAAAAGTATTTATACATACTTATTTCTGGCAGTTATCAAATTATGTTAATTAAAGATATGGAATGTGTGATTCCCAGAGGCTGGGAACAGATGGATCTAGTAAACGAGAAGTTCAAGATGGTTACATTAGATCCTTACAGTATAGAATACCACAAAATATTAGAATTGGTATGTGTGGGATCATATATATCGCAAATTCAGGGCATATATCGGGTTCAAAATCCATTTTTGTACACGAAGTTCCGGCTCAAACAATTTGAGTTTGAGCAAAGAGGTACATATGATGTAAAAGTTTTGTTTCATGATACATTGAGGGAAAATGTACCATCTATCGCCAGTTTTAATTTTGACTGGAGATTTGGTGAGAGATTTATGTTTGGGCCAGGCGTTTATTTTTCGGCGAGTCCTTGGCTGGCGAACAAACATTCTTCGAAAAAAAATCGACTGTTCAGGTCCATGTTTGTGGCAGAGGTCTTGACCAATAATATTCAAAAAGTTAGTGGTGATGTGTTCTTACCGGACTATGGTTTTGATACCGTTCTTTGCCACAATGGTGAGACTTTTGTTAAGTATTTTGATGGGGAATATTACCCTCAATATTTTGTCGATTATGTTGGCTATCTCAGCTAAGTGTCAGCGTCATGGAGCATTTCATATCACAGTCCATCCTTTTAAATCCTTTCACAATAGAAGGTGAGCAACTGTGTGATGAAATTTGTCAACTTCATAAAATAATTTATTATCAAAAGTACGTTTTTTTGTTGACTAAATTGTTACTATTAGTTTATAAGTAACAATGGTTTTGAAAGTATTTTGTGAAATACTAACATATAAAAATATTTTTGTATCCTCTAGTTTAATATTTTACATTAAAAGTAGCTTTTTTATTACATACTTTTTAACAGTGCAATACTCTATTCAGTTTTTTTAAAATAAGTTTGCGTTTAAAAAAAAACGATTAAACATTGTTTTTTTACTGTGAAATTTGTTTTGATATAGTTCTTAAATAATTAAGGATAAGTTCTCAAAAGAATTTTCAAGACTGAATATAATTTTAAGTTTAAGAATATACATACCAACTACACTTTTTCATTATATGACAGTACCGACCTTTTTTTACTTTTAAGTTTTCAACCGACATTAAAGTTTACACTCACTTAAAATATTTTTTACAATATTCTGTACATACCGTTTGACAACTGTTTAAAGTGTTAATATATGAATAAGATCAAAAATAAATGTGATTAAATGTGCTGTGAAAATACATAAATGTATTTTAGGTAAGGTACTAATTCTAAATAGAGGCTTTAATGTAAAATAATGTTATGTTATAACACATTCACTGGCAGTGAATATACAGGGCGATTCATAACTATTGGGACATAGGCTAAGGGCAGGTTATTGGGACCAACATAAATACTAACTGATGAAGCCGAAAGGCAGAAAACGGTCTTAGGATGTCGAATCTAATAAATTAAAATTCCTTACTGGTTTACTCCCAAAATAAATACCTTAATAAAATATTGCTGAGGAATAAGATAAACAAGTTGAATTTTTTTTCTGATAATGGCACTGTATATTTATCAATTGTTATCAAAATCAGCAGGCATAACTTTGTACAAGAAATATTATTTTATGTATTATTTCACATTTTGTTACAGGGGGCGCCACGTGAATGACTCCTGATGATGAAATTAACTGGTAGCTTTTTTTGACGAAACTTTTTAGTGATTTTGATTAGAAAATATGACGTAAACATCATTTCTACATAATATAGGTACTCATTTTGTAACCTTAGGCTTCTATTTCAACGGTATAAAAAGCAGAATTAAAAATAATTTAACATAAAAAAAGCAAACTTAAATTAAATGTTCTATGTGGCCTCCTCCGACTTCTACGTCTTTTCTAATTCTTGTAATAATGGATGTCAAAGAAAACATTAGTCTGTCCCCATATAAAATTACCTGTTCTTGCGTTTTTCTCGAAAACGGGTGAAATTGTCGTGTTTAAACAAGAGTACCAATATGATGTTTCTGTCATATTTTCTAATCAAAATCACTAAAAAGTTCGGTCAAAAAAAACTACTAGTTAATTTCATCATCAGGAATCATTTACGTGGCGCCCCCTGTAACAAAATGTGACAATACATAAAATAATATTTCTTGTACAAAGTTATGCCTCTGTGCCGATGTTGATAACAATGGATAAATATACAGTGACATTATCAGAAAAAAAACAAAAAAAAAATTCAACTTTTGTCTTATTCCTCAGCAATATTTTATTAAGGTATATTTGGTCCTATCGCCATATTTTGGTCCCAATAACCTGCCCTATGTCCCAATAGTTATGAATCTCTCTCTGTATTAAAGAATAATGTTTAAATGTAGTTTATTGTTCAGTTTTTTATTAAACAAAAAAAAAATACAAGTATATTTTATTTCCTCCACAAATAATTCATTTGTAAGAACTGGCCCACCTTTGCACACAAGACAGGGATGGTAATGGCATGTTCAACGTGTTTTTCATATACAAATAACACTTTTTTGAGCCCATATGCCTCAAGGTGAATGCCCGAGCAAGATCATGATTTGTCCAAGTAGTCCTTTTTCCTAACAACAAATTGATTTGAGAGGTGGTGAATACCTTTTTTAATATTTTTAGCTCAGTAGAACTTTTACTGTTGTTGATGCTAAATTTATGTTTGGCCTTTCTTGTCCTTTGATTCCAATATGTGATTTGAGCTTTAAGACTTTTGAGTTCTTTTTGCAATTCAACTTCTTTCAAAGATAACTCTATATTATAATCTACTTCTTGTTTAACTTCATTATAATCTAAGGGTCCCTCTTTTATTTTAATTTCATTTATATATTCTTTGGGAAACCCCGACAACATATTGGTTGTTATTTTATTAAATTCAACATTCTTTTCAGTTTTAGGAGGTTCTAAATCGGTGTCATAATCCGTGTCACTTATATCATTTATATTTATTTGTTTTTCCACTGCGCTTAACTTATCTGTAGGGTATGCATTAGACTTTAATTTCCTTTTAAAATGTGGGTTTGAAAATTCTTCTTTGTAGTTCCTTATGTAATCATCTAAATTAAAATGATCCGAACACACCTGAAATATTTTAAATAAGTCTCTTAAGTACTTAATAAGCATCTTGCAACTGTATAAGTATTTATCATTAGTTTATATTTATTCATTCTTCAAATAAAACATGTTTATATTGTGTACGCTTTGTTACACTTTAGGAATAGCCAGTAGTCAAGTGGTAAATCACGCCAACGATTAGAAAATCAATGATTGTATATGTAATAATTTTAATAATTAACATGTTATACACACCATTATGCTTTTAACGTGATCAGATTTATCCAGGCCGCACTTTATTTTCCATATTTTGCGAAGTCGTTTATTGAATGGGAACTTGTGAAATTTGAAAGGGTATTTACAGCGATCCTCAAATCGTAAAAATTGATTTGAACATGATTTTACTGCACATTTGAACGGTAAAGTACTACAAAAAAATAAATAAAACATTTCTAAAATTATGGAAGTTGGACTTACTTTGTGTTTGTATCACATTGTACTTTTTGCATGTATTCTGGAACAAGACTGAGAAATTGGTGAAGGTTGGTTTTTTTTGTACCCATCTAAATTGATTTGTATGTGCTAACTATAAATGGTTTAATGAATTATTTTAAAGTTTTGCATCTATTAAAATAAACCAAAACCAAGACTGTTTCGATGGGTAATTTCAATCTAATCCAATAAGGAAATAAAGAGGTTTTGTTTCATTTATTAATTTTTAAATTGAGTAAAAAGAAACTGTTTACACCGTCATAAATGAAAACTTTTTATTGGGCACCAGAATTTACTTTATGCTATTTTGTTCCTTTTATTAAATTGAATAATAATCAAATAATCTAATTAACCTCCAATTTTAAACACGAAGCCACTTTATTATTGGTCTTAAATTCCAAGGCTGTCCGGCCAACTGTTCTACGGTTTGGTCGTTACTTTGGTCAGTCAACCAGCCAGCCGCATACAGGGTGTCCCAACTAAAATTTGCAACCCAATATTTCGAGTTTTGTTCAAATTTTAGAGGGAGCTCAATTCTTATCGTAGTTTCAAACTTCTTTTTTCATCCCTCTAGCGCCCAGAACCACCCTTGAAAAATCTTAAATGGCAGGGGTGGGGGGGTGTTAAGTGACACATCATTTTGAAACTGCTTTCATTATCTGATGCAAACCCGTTCTTTTTTTTATTTTGAATGACTCCTTTTTGAGAAAACTGCTTTCGGCATTTTTTCAAAATTTGAACAAAACTCGAAATATATGGATGAAAAATTTAGTTGGGACACCCTGTATGCATATACCTAGATAGATTTATTGATATACAAAACTTATTTATAAAACGAACAATTAATGAAACTAAATTAAAAATAAACTTCATTTAACTGCTAGTCTAAATTTCAAAGTCATCTCGCTAAAAAAAAAAAAGAAGTTAACTGGTAAATAAACGAATAAATCCTTAACTTACCATTCCATTATATTCCAAAACGTGTTTTCTTATCTTTGAACTATCTACCCAAGTAATGAAGTCTTCAAGAGTTCTAGTAACTAAAAATGCAGGATCTTTAATTAATTCCGGACCTACTCTAACATGACCTTGTTCTATCAATTTTATTGCATCTTTAATTGTTTCTGACATTTTATCTGTAATTAAAAGCTAAAATTTAGCAAGTGAAACATTTTATTAAATGGTTTGTAGAGAGAAATCATTGAGTATAAAATGATAAAAAAATAAACTTACTTCTGACCATCACAACTGCTAACCTGCGTCTACAAAAACAAGAGGCAGTTACTTTTTCTGCTAAACTGAGGTCCCATCGGGTTGGAATAATTCCCATTAAATACCTAGAAAAACACAGTAAATAATTTCCTTTACAGACCCCCAAACAATAAAATACTTACAATTTTTCTAATAACTGTGCACTACTTTCTGTCCTGAAAGGATGTTTAGGATCGATCTCTTTTATTTTTCTGGCTACTTCTCGAATATTTCTTGAGAGCTTGTTATATCTACAATCATAGGTAAATTAACAAAAATATTTATTACCTTAATAAAAATAATTTACTTTGTGTAATCCTCTCTCTTTTGAATGTGGTACTTTTTCAGAACTTTCACTTCGTGTAAATTATTATCAACCTCCCAAGAAATAAAATCTACTTTCTTCAGTAATTTCTGTTCATGATATTTTAGTTTTCTCACCATTTTGATTTTTTATTTTAAACGGGAGTATTTTTCAAAAACAACACATTCTCTTAACCTCAATTTACCACGTTGACATTTGTCGTGTCTTCTTTTTATATTCAATTAATAAAAAAACCCGATAATGGACTATTTTTAATATAAAATAAATTTTAAAATAGCGGATACAGTAAGTGATAGTTTATAGTGGTTTTTTATTACTATTGTTATTTGTTATACGCTATTAAGTGAGAAGAAATTGTCAGCATATAATATGATGTTAAAGGCCTTCGAAAATAAGTGCATGATTAGTTGACGTACTGAAAGCATAAAGGTACAGATTGAACGAAGAATCTATCCATATGCTTATTTTTATTTCAATTTTTGTGTTGGTGGCAGTGTGTAACAATTCCTCTATTCCAATCCCTCCCACTAGCCGAAAAGAGGTTATTACCTTTTTTCTACCCAATAAACAGTAGTTATTTGTAAACTTTTTGCGTTTTTTGGTGGTTTTGTTGCCGCTCTATTAGTGATCTTCATTAATTTTGTAGCGATAGTAGTTTAGTGTCCTTAATCTGTGATATTTTGGATTCATTTATGTTTTTTAATGACAGCTGTATGACTAATAGGCGGTGTTCCCGTGTTGAAATCTAAAAAATTTACCGTAACTTCGTAACAAAATGTTATTGTGAAAGAATCTTTTAAAAATCATATGAAAATGTCGAAAAATAATCTGAACGGGTCAAGAAGTGTTTCATCAAATAGTTTTAATAGTTTTTTGTCAGATGGGGAAATTATAGAAAGTGGATTGGAAGATATTTCTATTAGCAACAAACATAACAACAGACCTTCTTCTACTTCGAAAGCTCAAAAGGCAAAAAGAATAAGATTCTATCATAACGGCAACAAATTTTTTAACGGGGTTGTTATACCCGTAGCCCCTGAAAGGTACAGATCTTTTGATAGCCTTACAAACGAACTAACAAACATTCTTACTAAAAGTGTAACGTTGCCCAACGGAGTTAGAAATGTTTTTTCAATGGATGGCAAAAAGGTAAGAAAAAAATCTATTTAATTGCATTTTTAATTTAACAGTTTTTATAGGCATATTAAATAGGTATATTACACCATAAAAATTCTAATATATAAACATTTGAATAGTCTTAAATGATAAGTACCAATTCAATGTAGTACAAACGTGATACAGAGGACGAAAATGTAAAAAAAAATCTTAAAATATAGATTCAACTGTGAGAATAAAACATTATGTCATGTCCAGAAGTTTATGTTAAAAATTTTGTCTAATAAAAGAAAGTATTGTCAGTGTTTCTCTGATGCCTTTAGGTTACTAAATAATTTATGAAAATGTTAATAACTCATTAAAAGTACATTCTCAAGTTATCATAAATAGTGTGGGATAAAAAAATTAAATACAAGTCTTTTTTTTACATTTTCAGCTTGAATGACAAAAAACGGTAAATGAATAATCCATACTCAAATGTGGTGGTTACAGTATGTGTTAGTTTCAGCACAAATTAATGATAGTAGACCTGACCTGACCTGACCAAAAAATGGTCATAGTGATGTTAAAACATGAGTTATAAATAAAATTAAAAATTTTAAATTTATAGTCCATCAAAGAAACGCACTTAAGTGAATGCATAGCATTATCAACCCCCTATTTTTTAATGTACTTATCAGTTTGTATTTACTGAGTCAGGTCAATGGCCATTTTGTTAAATCAATATTGTATTGTGATAGATTGTACAGGTACACCTATATATATATAAAAGCAAGTTCAAGGAAAAACATTGTCTTCAGTTTATATAGGTATATGTGTAAAATACTGATTTCAACTCATTTAGTTTTATTTCCCGAATTTTGTTCCTGTAGCATTTTTTTAACTCAAAATACATTTTAATATTTACTAAGTTTTATGTTTATGTCCTACTATCCAAATGGTTATTGTAGATTAAAATTAATATCGTAACTTGTTTTTTTCTCTTATATTTAATCTTATCAACTATATTTTATCTACAAAATGTAAACTTTTAAAATACTAGAATTCTAAAACCGCCAAATTGGTTTGTTTTGTTTTATTAACACTATTTTAATTAGTACAATCGGAATATTTGAACCGTAAATAATGCATAATTTCCGGGAAGGTAATACGTCACACTACAGCTCAATTATTGTTTTATTAAAATATAAAATTTAATGTTTTGGCTGTTATCATGTCACAGTCAAGTTTCTTTGATTTTTATATTTATTTGCTTTTATCGTAATTATTTATTTTTGGTAATCACTTGCAACCTATAAGAAAAGATATAAATAAAGTTTCGAACTTGAGAGAGATATATAATAACTTGTTCCAATTGCTACTTTTTCTTTACATTGATGCCTATTATGGTTATTACTGGCACAACGTTTGTCTAAATTTGACCTACTCAAGATAATTTGATCTAGTCTAGAATAATGGGCGTGCCGTGCCTTTCACCTACTTTTTTTCTCAAATTGTCCACGCAGTTTTTCTAATTGTTTAATTTTTTTTGGTTTAAAATTGTTTTGTGCTCTGGTTCTCGAAATCTCTACAGCATGACAACAATAAGTTTAGTAGAATAGAGTAGTTCTTTTGTCACTTTATAGATGTACAAGGTCGTATTGATAATTTTTAAGCCACACAGAAGTTGTACTGTAATATAAACGAATTTATTTAATATAATAATACATTATTTCAATGCTGGGGTGGGATAATCTTGAGAAGTTAAAAAAAATTAGCAAAAGTAAAAAAAATGAAAAAGGATGTATTTTTTTTTTGATATAAATTGGCCTAAATCTAATTATTTTCATCTCTAGAAACTGGTGTTATTTATGACATCTTTTGGGACACCCTCTATAGGTATCCTCGGCTGGAAAATGTCAAAATACTTTTAAAAATCCTAGAAACATAAAAAAAATGGCCGAAACGAGCATAATAGAGTATTGAGATTTTTCCGGAATTACGAGGATTTAGATGTAGAAATTCTAAAAAAAACAAATAGTTTTACCTGTGAAATGTTGAAATCAAAAATAATGTGATCGTTGATGATAGTTTGACCTTTAAATCCTCGAAACACCTTTGAGTATTTTAATTTTCTCTTGCAGGTTTCCAGCATCGATGATCTGGAAGACGGAAAGGAATACGTTGTTTGCGGCAAGGGTGAACTTTTCAAGAAGATTGAATACACAAAAACCGACACCCTCAGGCCGAAACGTATGTCGAATACAAGGTTTACCATGCAGAACGTTTCGCCCGTACCCAAAATCGTTGTACCCGATTGCGTACGACCTAGAATCGTTACCATTATTAGGAATGGAATTAAACCCAGGAAGGTAAGTTACCGTTTTATTTTCTATAAGCTTGTATATCACATGTGATACATACGACATATTTTATATGCGCGTGTGTATCACATGTGATACATACGACATATTTTATATGCGCGTATGTATCACAGGTGATACATACGACATATTTTATATGCGCGTATGTATCACAGGTGATACATACGACATATTTTATATGCGCGTATGTATCACAGGTGATACATACGACATATTTTATATGCGCGTATGTATCACAGGTGATACATACGACATATTTTATATGCGCGTATGTATCACAGGTGATACATACGACATATTTTATATGCGCGTATGTATCACAGGTGATACATACGACCTATTTTATATGCGCGTATGTATCACAGGTGATACATACGACCTATTTTATATGCGAGTGTGTATCACATGTGATACATACGTCATATTTTATATGCGCGTGTGTATCACATGTGATACATACGACCTATTTTATATGCGCGTGTGTATCTCATATGATACATAAGACCGTTTTATTTTCTATAAGATTGTATATCACATGTGCTACATACGACATATTTTATATGCGCGTGTGTATCACATGTGATACATACGACATATTTTATACGCGCGTGTGTATCTCATGTGATACACACGACGTAGTTTTTATACGGAGATGACACGAGGTATATTTTATATAAATTATCCATATGTGTGGATTTTAAAGTTCGTTCAATTTTTATTGTGATTTTAATTTTACTTAAAATAAATAGGAAAAATGTTTGTAATATCTACGATTTAAAATATTGGATATATGTATCTTGAAAATTCCAAAAAAATGTTTCTGCATCGATTTTTGGCCTTGACGTAATTTTTTAGATTTTTTTCGCATTTTCCTACAATTTTTCTCTCAATTATTTTCTAGTATTTTTTTTCTTCGGCAATTTCCTCTTTTCTGTACTTTTTCCACCTTTTTTACCCGTTTTCCCACAATTTTCGAGAGATATTAATTTTTCTTGAAATAAATATTAAAAATAAATTTAAAATTATAATTTTTTGTTTTTACAATCTCCCAGTTTTAAACGGCCGATAAGCAATACCGTATATTATTTGGAACAGAGTAATATTGGGGGCTTTTCAAAATCTCAATATAGGCAGATCAGTGTGTTGAAAAATCCGCGTTCCCGATAGTGATCGAACCACTAAGCACTATTATTAGAAACGGGTTCAAAGGAAGGTGAGTTGGTTTAACCCGAATATCGATTATTTTCGGGCTACTTTGCCTATAGATAAGATGACGAGTTGCGAAATCTTCGAAGACGGGAATTTACGGCTGTAAATATAGGGTATTGCGTGATTTTTCCGCATCGAAATACAGTGTGTTTCCTTGGGAAATGAGCATAAGTACAGTGGTTTCTAAATATACCATAATCAAAAGTCGTTTTGAAATTTTTATATATATGAAAAATCCAGTGTTTCTTGGGAGAATTAAGCCGAACGATTATAGATTTCTGCAATTTTGATTCTGGTATTAAAGCGAAGATGGCGTTGTGCCTTCCTCGAGCTGAATACGTACACCAACGTTGAGATTCCAAGTTGAGATAAAAACGTAATCAAAGGGTTGAGCTGTTCCGACAAAGTTTGGGTTCACACACGCATCTGGACCTTGTGGGGGCAAGTAGGCCAAGGAGTAGTTTTGTCTATCGAATTTTCCTTGACCTCCCCCCTAAATATATATGAATTTTGCTTAGAATTACTAACTCTAACCCGAAAATAGTCACCGTCTCCTGGACTATAATAGGTGTGATAATAAATCGTACGTTTTGACGATTAGTTTTCTAATTGTGCATAGAAATATCTGCTTGATTGATTGGAGACCTTGAGAACGGCAAATTATACCTCGTCTAGTTTAGATTAATAAATCAATTAACCGTGCAAACAAACTGAAAATTTTCCCATACAAATAAACTGCGGATTTTTATAACGTTTCACGTCCAAAATATTGATTTAACTTTATTTGAACGATGTTGATAAGGGATGAGTTGTTTGAAAACGATTTTCAATTGGGGGCAAAGGAGTTTTCATTTTTCGATGTCATCGTTACTGGCGTAGAATGACGATCGCGTGATTAACAGTTCAAATTTACGATTACCTACAGGGTATTGTTTAGCAGGTGTTTTATACGAAAATTACCCTTTGGTATTAAAGGGTAAAAAATCGATTTCTTATTTGAACTTTATTTTTTTTAAAGCGTTAACCAATTTTTCTCAAATTACAACTGGACTTTATTTATTTTTGTCACTGTCAGACGTAATTCATCCTTCGGCTTCATCAGCTGGGTTTTTGAATCCAATAAATCAAATTCCAAATTAGCAAATGTGTTGCCATCTGTCAGTAACACTTAGAAGTGAGTTTTGACAACTTAACAACGAACAACAAACTTGTATTGGTGGTTGCAAAGTTTTTTTGACAGATTCTAGTCGAGATGTCACTATTTTCTTCTTTTTTGCAACCCTCAATGCAAGTTATTAATTGGTTGCTTTGTAAATCTGTCAAAACTCACTTCTAAAGCTTCATTTATCAGTTTTATTGAACCCCCATTGATTAATTTCCAATATGCCTTAGCAGATAATAAAATAAAACGAATTTCTCTTGCAGATTTTGCGACTACTTCTCAACAAGAGAAATTCTCCGAGCTTGGACCACGTCCTGAGCGTATTATCGGAACAAGCTCAGTTGGCCGTAAGGAAGGTGATCTCTTTATCGGGTCAGTCGGTCAACGATCTCTCGCAATTTTTTGAGAATGACGATGTTTTCTTCATTTACGGAAACGAGAAACCGTCGATTAACGATCTCGAATTGGAATTTGAGGAGAGCAAAATGATACAGTCGCATAAAAAATCCACTATACTTAGGAATGGGTAAGTCGGATCGTCACCGAATGGATATTTTATGAAAGAAAAAATATTTTCTCAAAACCATTAAAATTTTTTTTTCCAAAGGTCAAAAAAAAATTCTTACGCGATGCTCACGAACATTGAAACAAAAGAATTATGAAAATTTATCATTCCTATAATTATCCGCCCTGAGCCAAAAAAAAAAATAAATAAAAAATTGCACTTATTTTTTTTTTAAACTGGAGACAATTGAACATCTCTATTTTTCCAGTTTAGAATTCGCTTCGTTTTCTTGTATTTTCCAAATTTTTCACCGTTTTACCGGAAAATATGAATTTTTCTTATTTCCACAATTTTTACTGTTCCTGTTTTTTTTTTCGTCTTTTCACTATATTTTTTTCGGTTATTCTTGATATTATAAATTGCTTTTTTTAACAGTGGAGGTCCGAAGCCAAAAATGCCTAAAAAGGAATTGAACAGAACTTATGAGTCTGAAGAGAGCTTATTAAAAAAATTAAGTGAAGATTGTAATTTAAGTCTACCTCCTCCATTGAAGAACAAATATACAGTAGGAAGAAAAATTATAGGAGATGGTAAGACGTTCTACTAATATATAGTAATTTTTTTAAATAATTTTCCATAAATTCAATCGATTTTTCATCTAAAATAACTCTTTTGCGAGGAATTTTATTTCCGTGCAATTTTTGTTATAAAAAATTGTCGAAAAATTGGTCGTTCAGTTTATTGGACTAACGTGTATTTTAGGATTCAATTTAATTGTCAAGTTATTGTCATTATTTTTTTACTGGTGCTACTTTTTCTCCGTTTCCCCACTTTTTCACCACTTTACCTATTTTTTTTACACTTTTTCTATTTTTTCACCACTTACCGCACTTTTTCACCACTTACAGTACTTTTTCACCACTTACAGCACTTTTTCAGCACTTACAGCACTTTTTCACCACTTTCCCTGCTTTGTCACTACTTTCCCTACTTTTTCACCACATTCCCTACTTTTTCACCACATTCCCAACAATTTTTCTATTTGTTCACGACTTCACATTTTTACCTCATCACTTACCGCACTTTTACACCACTTTCCCTACTTTTTCACTACTTTCCCTACTTTTTCACCACATTCCCAACACATTTTACAATTTTTCTATTTTTCACGACTTACTTTACTTTTTCACCATGTTGCGTTTTCTTTTTCACAATTTTCGCTACTTCACCACTTACCGCACTTTTTCACCACTTACCGCACTTTTTCACCACTTACCGCACTTTTTCACCACTTTCCCTACTTTTTTACCACATTCCCAACAATTTTTCTATTTTTCACGACTTACTTTTCTTTTTTACCACGTTGCGTCTTTTTTTCACTATTTTCGCTTTTCACCACTTACCGCACTTTTGCACCACTTTCCGTACTTTTTCACAACTTACCCCACTTTTTTACCACGTATTGCACTTTTTCACCACTTAGTTAACGCACTTTTCACCACTTACCGCACTTTTTCACCACTTTCCCTACTTTTGCACTACTTTCCCTACTTTTTCACCACATTCCCAACAATTTTATGAATTTTTCTATTTTTCACGACTTACTCCTCTTTTTCACCACGTTGCGCCTTTTTTCACCATTTTCGATACTTTTTCACCATTTACCGCACTTTTACACTACTTACCGCATTTTTCCACCACTTATTTCACTTTTTCACCACTTATTGCACATTTTCACCACTTACCGCACTTTTTCACCACTTACTCACTGCTCTTTTTCGCCACTTATTGCACTTTTTCACCATTTACCGCACTTTTTCACCACTTACCGCACTTTTCACCACTTACCGCACTTTTCACTACTTACCGCACCTTTTCACCACTTACTTACAACACTTTTTCACCACTTACTTACCGCACTTTTTCACCACGTTGTCTTTTTTCGCCACTTTTAGTTTTAATGATTTTAATTGTGGGATATTAATTTTTCTTGCAAGTTCTATATAAAATAATATTAATTGGTTTTTGACTGAAATTTACTAAATTCCGTAATGTCATATTTTCTTTTATCCATATTAATTTATTTCAGGAAACTTTGCTATAGTTAGGGTGTGTAGAGATGAAACGAACAAAGAGTACGCTTTAAAGATAATAGATAAATCAAAGTGCAAAGGAAAAGTAAGTTGAAAGATTCACTCGTTAAAATATTATTGGTTAAATATTTTATTTTATTTCAGGAAGATATGATAGAAAATGAAGTAAAAATTCTCAGAAAAGTGAACCATCCAAATATTATGTCCCTAATAGCAGATGCGGATACCAAAAATATACTATTTTTAGTTTGTGAATATGTTACTGGTGAGTAAATATAAGATATTTTGTTGGAATTTTGTAGGGTCCAATTGCTAGGCATAAATATTTTTATGTTATTTTTACGAAATAATTTTTTTTAGGTGGTGACTTATTTGATCAAATAACCGTTGCTCAGAAATACTCAGAGGAGCAAGCCGCCTTAATGATAAATCATTTAGTCTCAGCCTTGGCCTATTTACATAGTTTGAATATAGTACATAGGGACGTTAAACCTGAAAATTTACTAGTAAGTTTTATAGTCTTATATTAGTTAACATTTCGCAGTGACCATGATGTTGTCACGAGGTCCGGTATTGGCCTACGTGTCGCTGCTACGTATCCAGGGCGAAACGCCTTTTCGACCTTTATGAAATTACAAAATAAAACAAGAGAAGTACAAAACAAATAACACTTTGGGTACATACATAGATTAAATATAAATTAACAATAAACGCTTACCTAGGCATACCGGGACTAGGGGCTTGTCACAATTCCCTTATTGGCTCTTCTCCTTTAAAGGACTAACTTTGGCTCTGATGCCGGACTCTAATAATCTCCCGGAGAAATTTAACTTTTAACCAACCCTTGACTCGTCAGCCGACAATCAACTCTGCAGACGACGACTGACTGCTTAATTTTTCCCGTCCCGGATAGTTTTTAGGAAAAAATCGCTGACAGTGCAGAGTTCGTAATTTCGATAGATTGCCCTACATTTAATTCTACTATAGTCTTTCAATTAGGCAATCTAACATCGATTTTCGGGTTTCTGCACATCAGCGAAATTTTGTAACGACCTGGTTTAATTAAATGTTTATATTTTTTTGTTTTCTATTGAGTAAATAAATTTAAACTAAAATAATTTTGATAAATATGGCTCGTAAATGTTTTTGACTTTGTTTTTTCGGAAATTATTATTTTATATATATTATACAGTCCACTTTTGTCTTGGCTCGCATTGGCCAAACATTAAGGCGATTAAGGCCGGAACAGCACAATTTCCCGTCTAATCTCCAACGAAAATGAATTCTTTTAGTTTTGTTTTGTGCTCATTATTTGTATGGTGGTGTAGCTGTACATCGAATAATTTTTTGGTCTCGATTTTAGGTTGAATTAGAAGAGAATAGAATAAAGTTATTAAAATTAGGTGACTTTGGATTAGCTTGTGAAGTATCGAGACCCTTGTATACAGTATGCGGTACGCCTACGTATGTGGCTCCGGAAATTTTGGCCGAATCTGGATATACGCTTAAGGTAAGAAATTAATGGATATTTTAATTCATTTCGGAAGCTCATAGTGGTTTGTATTTTAATTTCTCTCTCTTTCCACTGGATTAAAACCACTTAGTTGTTAAAAAAGTTTTTTTTATTGACGTTTCGGCTTTCCAGATCGAAAGCCGTTATCAAAATTTTGATAACGGCTTTCGATCTGGAAAGCCGAAACGTCAATAAAAAAACTTTTTTAACAACTAAGTGGTTTTAATCCAGTGGAAAGAGAGAGAAATGGATATTTTAAGTTATTTTTAGCTGTTTTCGTATATAATTAGCGTTATTTTGAAATTGTTTTGTCATTTTTTGATTATGACTAAAACAGAACTTTGAAAATAAATGGAAAACCTTAAAAAATATAATCGGTAGAAGGTCGGTTAGAGGGGAAAAAGTTTCGTATTCAAAAAGCAAAAAAATTGAGAATAAACTGGAGTTATATCGAAAACGTCCATTTTCGTTTTTTGCCCCTCAAACATTTATTTTTTAAAATATTAAAAAATACTAAATGAATTTTTTATTGAAAATATTCAGGCTTTAATTCTCAAATATCAAATTCATAATATAACGTTTTAATTTCTTCTTAATTTTTATTGTGAAATTTTCATTTTTCTTTAAAAATAAACGGAAAAATTGTACGTTTTTATTTTTCAAATTCATAGTTTTTATGTATTTTTTACCCAAAAAAATTATTTTTACTTCGATTTTAGGATTTGACATAATTTTCCCAAGCTTTTCACTATTTTACCGAATTTTTCCATACGTCGATGTTTGTTTTTTGCCCCACGAACGTTTATTTTTAAAAATATTAGAAAATACTAAATGAACTTTTTTATTGAAAATATTCAGGCTTTAATTCTTAAAAATCAAATTCGCAACGTTTCATCTCTTCTGGGCCACCATCAACTTATTTTTTTTAATAAGATCTGAATTTTTTCATTTTAATTTCGTATTTTATTATGGAATTTTGACATTTTTATTTTTCTAATTCACATTTCTATGTATTTTTAACCCCTTTGTGTGAATTTTTAATTTCCTACAATTTTTATTATGAGATTTTAATTTTTCTTTGCTATTTGGATCACTGTATATTTTTATTTTTCAAATTCACAGTTTTCATGCATTTTTGTCCAAAAAAATTATTTTTACATCCATTTTAGGATTTGACATATTTTTCCAAAGCTTTTCACTATTTTTCCGATTTTTTCCATATTTTGTCGAACGTTGTAAAAAAACTTTTCGTAAATTTCAATATTGCCATTCGATTTTTCGTTCAAAATGATGGATTTTAAATGTCGTATGTAAAATTTTAATTTTTTTTTGTAAAAAATTGGAAAAATAGTTGAAAAATTCGCCATTTAATTCATTGGGCATCAAACTTTTACATTTTCTCACTTTTTTTCTAAATTTAATATTGCCAAACGATTTTAAATCCAAAATTACTCAATTCTATTGCCAGATATTCAAAAAATTTGGAACAATCCTCGAAAAATCCATCATTTATGTATTTTTTTTGTATAGATTGACGTTTGGGCTGCAGGAGTAATCCTATACATTCTCCTTTGCGGCTATCCCCCCTTCGTTAGTCAAGATAACGATCAAGAAAAGTTATTCGACTGCATCCTGTCCGGTCAATACGAATTTCCCGAAGAGTACTGGCAAGACGTTTCGTCCTCGGCAAAAGAACTCATCCAGAATATGCTTCAATTGGATCCCGATTTGAGATTTTCCGCAGAAGACGTACTAGACCATCCTTGGTTGCAATCGGCCGTTTGCTAGAAGTAAATCATTTTTTTTACACGATTTTAATGTAAATTTTTATTTTTTGTTTTTTACTTGTTTGTGCCCGTGAAATATGAATTAGTTAGCAAACGACTACCTCGAAAAACGACAAGGAGTGGATAGCACTGAAAAAAAAAAGCAAATATTAAGTACGTCGTACTTAATAAAGTTTTTTACTGTGAATGAGTATTATTTTGTTTAAATAACGTTTAATCCGCTAATTTTTGGTAAGTAAATATTCTACCAAAAAATGGTAAAGTGTGATTAATTAACAGTTCATTTTAAAGTGCCAAACTCTCGCAATATTTTACCGCCCCAGTTTCCAAACAACATCTGGATATTTATCCAGATAGTAAAATCACTTTAACTGCAGAAAAATAGCCCAAAACTGGACAATTTAAATATCTTTTGCAGGAAACACGTGTTACAAGAAAAACAATTCGTTCCAGGAAACACATGTTACAAGAAAAATAATTAATTGCAGGAAAGGTGTTGCAAGAAAAATATTTCGTTGCAGGAAACACAAATAGCAAGACTGGTAATTCATTACAGGAAACACATGTTGCAAGAAAACGTTCTAGTTGCGCGAAAAACTTTGGTAACAAGATAAACATCTTTTGTTGCAAGCAAAATAATTCCTAGCACGAAACATGTTACAAGAAAAACAATTCGTTGCAGGAAACACGTCCCAAGAAAAAATAATTCGTAACAGGAAACATGTTACAAGAAACCCAATTTGTTGGAGGAAACACGTGTTACAAAAAAATAATTCGTTGCAGGAAACACGCTGAAAGAAAAATAATTGGTTGCAGGAAACACATAGGTAATTCATTGCAGGAAACACATGTAGCAAGAAAAAGTTCTAGTTGCACGAAAAACTTTGGTAACAAGATAAACATCTTTTGTTGCAAGCAAAATAATTCGTTACAGGAAACACATGTTACAAGAAAAACAATTCGTTGCAGGAAACACGTTGCAAGAAAAATAATTTGTAGCAGGAAACATATGTTACAAGAAAAACAATTCGTTGCAGAAAACACGTCGCAAGAAAAATAATTCGTAACGGGAAACATATGTTACAAGAAACCCAATTCGTTGCAGGAAACACGTGTTACAAGAAAAATAATTCGTTGCAGGAAACACGCTGAAAGAAAAATAATTGGTTGCAGGAAACACATGTTGCAAGAAAAAGTTCTAGTTGCACGAAAAACTTTGGTAACAAGATAAACATCTTTTCTTGCAAGCAAAATAATTCGTTACAGGAAACACATGTTGCGAGAAAAATAGTTCGTTGCAGGAAACAGGAAAAAGTGCTTCTTTATCTTCAGCGACTTATCACCACACGCGGCTGAGCTCGCAATAACTTAAACATACGGTGCGTTGGTCGAAGTGTTTAATGTCTTGCCGTCTATATTTCCCATGTTTTTTTTAGCTTTTGGAAAAAATTAAGATCATTTAAATTGGCTGTTAATTAATTAATCCGCAAATGAAACGACCCTGTAGAGTAGAATCCCATCGTTTGCCTGTCATGTGCAAGTTTTGACATATACAAATGTCAAAAACTGTACTTGCCATTGGACATCGCTGTGTAGAAATACATAGTGCCTTTATCGAAAATAAAAAAAATATTTGGATAGCCTCAGTAAATTCGAAACATCTAATACATGAAATATGGTGTTTTAGATAAATCAAAATTAGCGGCTATATAGGAAAAAAAGACTGTTGCTTGTAGGAAGCATATCAGTCTCGTTGAACGGCTTTTATAAGACTGTAAAAAAAGTTGTTACATATTTGGTATACGTCACTTGTCATAACGTACTTAAAAATAGCAATAATCTTGTTCCAACGACATTGTCGAAATTATTACGACAGTTGAGCTATTAGAAATTTTTTAGGTTATATTTCATACCTATTGGTTATATTATTTAATTCTCAATTAAAATTGAATGTGGCACAGAACGACAATTGGCAACTGAAGTATTTGTCAGATGGCAATTGGCAACTGACGTATTTGGCAGATGACAATTGGCAACTGACTTCTTTTTGTCAGATGACAAGTGACAAATTTTAAATGTTAAACGCAAATAATGTTTAGTAACGCCGTTAAATTTAAAGCATTTTAATTTGACATTGTGGGCGATTTTATATAAATATTTACAAATGTATTTGATGAAAGAAAAAATTGAATGCATGGTATTATATAACTACTCAAATTGATTCAATAATTTATGTTTGGTTTAAAAAATGAAGTTGAGTAAACAAATAAAATATCGTTCAACTCATTTATTTCTGATATTAAAACCGTTTATTTAAAAAAAATTACCCTAAGAGATGACATTTTTAAACAGGACTTTTAATATATTTTAATCCAAATAGGCCTATTTTGATGCACTTTTTTCACTCCATTTTAATGGAAAATATAAAAATTAAACTGCCATCTTCAAACGCATTTTCTCAATCTAATGTTGCATTTTTATGACTTTAAAAAAATTCATTATATGCACTTTTTATTTTATATTAGTATAAATGTAAAGTAAAACTAAAAATATTGGTCCATAAATCACCAACCACTTCAGTTATCAGCAGAGACTTAGCTGCTCTAGCCATTAAGTTCTATTCTATAGGTATAATGATCATAAGATCTTTTAATCCGGATCTGGGAATCTTTTAACGGTCACACAATTTTTGTTTAATTGTTTTTATGCCTTTTTAATGAAACGCCCATGGAGGCATGTATTCATAGAAACGTAAACCAAAATAAGTTTTGAAGTAAGAATTAATAAAAATGTTGTAATGTCAAGAACAGAAAATAAATGTTTTGAAAAGTTAAGAAGTATTAATTACCACGTTAAAAGGTTAAAAGGAGTATGAAATAATATTTCACGTAATCAATTTTATTGCTTTACTACATCTCGAACAATAGATCGTCTAATACTGATTTATGACCTTACTATATTTCTGGTTCTACTTTACTTTGCATTTTTTTTAAGAAAAAAATATACACTATATGGTTTTAAAAACGCTGTTTTTATTCTATTTTTATAGTGTAATTTGAACACATTGTAATAACCAAACGAGTTAGGAATTTAATTTATTTTCGGCTTCGTCAGTTGGGCTTTCGGATCCAATAAATGAAATTCCAAAAGCGCGTAAGTCAATAGCTGTATCAGCTATAAGAAGAAATTCGCAAATGTGCTTCCATTTATGAGTAAAGCTGATAAATGAAGCTTCATTTATTTGGCAATTGGCAACTGGAGTATTTGTCATCTGACAAATACGTGAGTTGCCAATTGTCATCTGACAAATACTTCAGTTGTCAATTGCCAAATAAATGAAGCTTCATTTATCAGCTTTACTCATGGAAGCACATTTGCGCACCACATTGTTTACTGTAAATTATTATTACATAATTTAAAAATGGGCTCTAACAAATTAAAAACGGACATCGTCAATACTAGTATTGATTTTTTTTTGTATTATAAGACAAAACAAAATGACAAAAGTAATTAATAATCGTAAAAGTGTTTTTGCAAAAAAAATTTTGTAAGAATCTCGTTTTTACGATTTTGTTTTATTGTCTTTAAAGTATGTTTTAAATGTAGAAAGTATTATTTATTACACTATTTAATATTATTATGACATACATTCAATGTAGGTTTGTTTTTTGTTATACATTATTTTATTTTTTTTATAACACATAGTTTAAATGCCTGTAAAGTTCGACTAGAGTGTAAATATATTATTTAAGTAGTATTTTGTTTCATTTCTAACATGGCCTCCTTTCCTTGCATAAAATAGTACATTACCTAGTAGGCTAAGAAATCCCTTATTTTAAGTTAACAGGAACTGTCAAAAAAATAAAACACTAGGTTATTTTCTTAATTTTCTTTATTAACACAATTAATGAAATGAAATGTACAATTTGTTACTCTTCTTTTGGTTGAGACATTTTTCAAATCAGAACTTTAATACGCGAACTTTTTCAATTCAATTCAACAAACTATTAGTTGTATATATCTGTAATTATCCGTATTGTTTATATTTTACATGTCTTGTTTGTTATTACAAATGTTAGTAATTTAGAATTTCTAAATTATATTTGGACTTGCTACACATGTTATAACATAACGTAGTCAATAAAGCATTCTATTCTATTCTAATAAGGTTAAGTTAGGTTAAACTGTCAAACAATGAAGTTACCGGCATAAGGCGACTCGATAGGTAAGTCAATGTGTTTATTTATGATTAGCGGCTCACTTTGTATATTTTCGTTTTGTGGACTTGTCTAATGATACAGTGGCGGATCCACGGGGGGATTAGGTTAGAATGGACCCCCAATTTCATAGTTTTAGATGCCCAACGTTGTTAAAGTTGGAAAATTGGGAATTTTACCAAGGTGTCTGATGCTTATAACAAAAAATTGAGTTTTGGATCTTATTCGTATTTCATCATATTCTTTAATGAGAAAGGTTGGAAGAATTTTTCACTTTTTGGCTAGAAAAAAAAAGGAATTTATGTATTTTGTTGTGAAGTCCTCCGAAAAACCTAATTTTATTTCGATTTGTCATCCTTAAGTCTCCAAAAATTTCTTGGCAATATTAATTTTCCATTTTCCTTCGTTTTTCTGTTTTATCAATTCTCTAAAATTTTTATATTGTTTATCATTTTTTCTTCTTTACTTAATATCGAAAATAACACTTTCTTTTAATAATCCAAGTGCACCAACTACAATAACAATTCAATTTAAAAAAATTGTTCTTTATTAACTCCGTTGTAGACCAAACGGTGCAATCTGGCGTTCTTTATTATTATAAATGTTATTTTAATTGAAATAAATTGGTCTGTAAATTAATAAAGGTGTCTTTTGGCATATTTCCCACTGTAATGCCGTATTTAAATTTTATACAGATCGACCTTACGAAGTACGTAAGTTAAAAACTATTGTATACAGGGAGTTCCTTCATTTTTAGACGTTATAATAATAAAGTTCATGAAGTTGACATTTTTAAAATAAAAGATTTGACTCAAGTTATAGACATATAGGTATTACAGGATTTGTCAACATGTAGAAGTTCGCAAATGTGGTACCATCTATCAGTAAAACTGATAAACAATGCTTAGGAGTGAGTTTTGACAACTTTATAAGGCATGTCATGTCCTAAATTAAATAAAACATTTTAAATGTATTATTACCATTACAATTTAGAGACACACTGTATATTTAAAATTATTTGACAAAGAGAAAACTGTTGACAACTATGAAAAGTGAAAACTAATGATGCCAACTTAGGACACTAATTAATAATGTAATCAAAATTTTGTAAAACTAACAACAAACGCATAAAAGAAAGATACTTCATCTCTAATTAAAAAAATTATAGAATGTCATAAACATAAAATTTAATATAAAATGGAACTAAATTAAATCTTTGCAATTGTAACTAAATAAGTGATTTTGATTCGTTTTAGCTCGTTACCTAGCAACAGGTACGAAATTTGAAAGGTTTGTTGAAATAATTGCAAGTGGTTGGTGAAATTTTTATTAAACGTATATTTTTTCTTAAAAAGAGTTTGTCAAAATTTATAGAAAGTCAGCATCCAACGCAGCTGTTGCTGTTGTAAGCTGTAACTTTAAGTACAATACAAAATCAGTAATAAAAAGTGAATTAACCTAAACGTGCATTTATGACGTCACGGTGACGTAGTGTGTGTTTTTATATATTATTTTGACACTTTGATAATAAAATAAAGCGGGTATATAAAAGTGAATTTATGGATTTTGGCGTATTTAAATCGTGACAGTAATTATGATTTACCGTGTACTTTACTTGAAATTGAAGAAAATGCGAAAAAAGCTCCAGGTTATAAAGGTATATAAAACATTACATTTTTATTATTAAACTGTTTTTCTCTCGGTAGACTTACCTATTACTTATTTCTTTCCAGAAATATAACTGTTTTTATGGTGTAATTTACTATTACTTTCTCTCTCTTATCAAAAAGTGTAAAATAGTTGTCATGGGGACCAATAATTTTGCTGTAACGTACTTTTGTAATTCACATTTGTTTATAACAGGTATTTTGCAATTTTCCACTGCTTAGACTGTTTACTTGTGTACATATTTTTCATTTGAAGAAAGGGGGGAAGAAATATAAATAAGCTTACCGTTTTCGGTATATTATGTGCCATCATCGGAGCATGTTAAAGTTTTATAAAATACTTCTCCTGGAGGAAATATTATGACACATTTTAAAAATAATGGGAATATTACAAAGAAATGTTTCAAGTGAAAATATTGTTGGAACATTTTGTATGAAATTTAGTTAATTATATGTTCTAGAACAGGGCCGTTACTCGATTTTTTTCTGCCCCGTCCGTGCAAAAACGAAAATGGTCTCCTCCTTTTAAATAAAATTTTAAAACAGAAATATTACTTTAGTATTCGCAAATGTGCTACCATCTAGCAGTAAAACTGATAAATGAATCTTTAAAAGTGAGTTTGGACAACTTCACAAAGCAAACCAATTCCCAACTTCCTGCTGGAAATTCGCCTAAATACGGTCCTATAAAATTTTCACTTGAACTTTACTGATACCCCCTAAACAAGTTTAATTTTTTTTCGGAGAAGGATAAAGAACGATATGATGGATCGGACGCTCACAATTCTTTTCAATTTTCAGTCTTGATAAAGCATCGGTCACGTAATGTCATTTTAGAACGTCATATCGACCTTTAATTGATGCACCTGGTTTAAAAAACCGGAAGCACGTGACATCACGCACGTGTCTAAAAGGAATTCACAATTTATAATATAATTTATAGTGGGAGTTTGTACGTACAGGGTGGAGCAAAAATATGGAATTATTTCAAATTGTGATATTTCTTTTTGTAATAGCATGAATTTAAACAATTAACCAAAAATTCGTTCTTATAAATAAAATATCTGTAAAATGTAACAATTTGAATGTATATTTGGGGCGAAACGAATTTTTATAGACTTGGGTTTAACTCTGTTTAAAATATTTTCTACTCAGTCGTTAGATATTCGATAACAATCGCAATATTTAAGAGTGAAATACAAAAATCCCAACACACAAAGTAACGTCGTCCCATCGATGAGTTTTACCATAAATTTTTCCCTTGCATCCATCACGCCTCACCAAAAAGTGTCTATAAAACGGAACAAGAAACTTTAAAACGAGATTTAATAATGGAGATACGTATCGCCAATTTCCCCATACTTTCTGGCGAATTCCACAAAGTTTTAGGATCCGATACGTATCGTGTGCAGTAGTAAAAAAGATCCGCGGTGGCATATAACGGCAGATAATTAGTGCCGCTAGACGTTGGAACAGCCATCGCTTTTCAAAAGAAAAACGACAGAAAGAGTAATGACTGATTTTATTTCCACTTAACTAACGGTTAGTTATTAATAGCTGCTGTAAATTAATGTCTGTTTACTTGGGAGGAAGTTAGTTTTCCCAACTTTTTTTTGCTCTTTCGCTATTGGAAAGTAATACAATTAAAACGAGCATTCTTCTAGTGCTGTAATGCAAATTAGACTCTTACTACATTGTTTTACAGTTACTTTATTATTGGGGAGAGTTTTTTTGATTTTATTATTACTTTTCACTCTATTGAGACGAGCACAACTTTGAAGCGACACCACCGGTATTAATTTGAACCTTCACAAAAAGCATAATTTTGTTTGTTTACCTGCAAGTCGAACGTGTGTTTTGATTTTGTGCTTCGTGTATTTTGCTGTTATTTGTTAGTTAAAAGTTAAAAATGCCCAATAAAAATAATACAAACTATTGCGTTTATGGGTATACCTCTAGGAAATCTAAAAATCCGGAATTACACTTCCATTATGATCCACCCAAGAAGCAACAAAAAAGGTGTCATCGAGGAAGTTGATCGTCGTAAATTCTGGGAAAAGTGTAATCAATTTTAAATCTGAAGATATTACAAAATCAGGTAAGATAAAGATTAGCATTTCTGAGATTATTTCTTGATTACTACTGAAATGTTTTTAGGAATTATTTCAAACAAAATAGCACCCAAGTAGTGCAAAAAGTGTGTGCCATCACATCATTTGCCCAGTAAGCCACTTGATGTTAAAACCATTAAATGTGCAAGGAATGATGGTTAGTTAGAAGACAGCAAAATGTTGCCTATAAACTAAGTAAACTTGTCTTTACAAACTCTGTACAGTTGTACTTTTATATATGTAAACTTAAAATCTAATTAGGTGTGCACATCATTGCTGATATTTCAACTTATCATTTTTCTAAAGGTAATATTCAGTAAAATAAAACCTTTGTCACATCATAATTTTAAAAATACCATTAATATGTTCCCCTCTTGTACAACACCTGTTTTCAATAATTATACAGTTACAATTAGTAATTAATTATTATAATAAAATGTTAAATACTACTAAAACTGAATAATTCAAAGTTAGCTTTGAACTTATGTTAAAATAAAGGATTAAAAAATATACATTTTGTGTTTATTTTGAAAAAAACAAAGTAGATAAACAAAACAAAAAGTTTTGCAACAGATACATTTGATGGCCTATGAAGTGTTTTAAGCCAAGAAAAAATTTTCTTAATTTTTTATATTTTAATTTGAAATTGATTTAAAAAAATAATTTTGAAACAACGAATAGGATATATTTTACCATAAATCAATCAAAAGTAGGTTCTTAGAAATCATTTTTTATTTAAATCACTTTTACAATTACAATTATCCTGAAAAAATTGAAATAAAATTTATCAGCAGAAAACTGTTGTATGTTTCTTTGGCATATGATTTAGCTCCCTTACAATATCATTCTTTATTAGTAGAGGTGAAGATGATAATACCTCTAGGCTATATTCATCCTGAAACACAAAAAAAGCACACAGAAACAGAAGTAAACAATAAATTTCTGAAAAATGTAAGATATGCTAAATAAATATCCTCGATTTTAGAATAACGACACAAAACAGGTTCAATTGAGTCTAAATACTTACATGTACAGGTATATTATGGTAATTTCCAAATCAAAAACCTCAAACAATCACAAAAAGTCTTAAAATACTACAAATAAACCATTCACTCAGTATAATGTAATGCACTATTTACCAAAAATTACGCGTTTCGTGTGAACAGCTGATCGACGACTGTGGCGCCGCCATCGGTAATTATTTGTCTCAATAGTCTATTTAAAAAATCATAATAGCCACCCATTTGTCGTATTTTGCAGCTGAAAAGATATTTTTCTGCGTTTAGCACAAAAAAATGCCCAGTAACTTTAATTAAGCTTTTAATTTCAAAGAAACAACCTAAAAAACTCTAAAAGATAAACATGCTATTTTCGAACGCTTAGAATTCTATTATTTCGTAGTCGGTAGATAAAGTTCTTGTCCTAATTTCCATATTCTACTTGTAATTCAAAGCCGGTTCACTCGAAAATAAGATATCGATGTTATGCAGATGCGGCCAAGATATACATCAGAAACCCAAGAAGGAAGGGCTCTTGCCCTCGCCTCTTCCTTTGAGGAAGACGCCGTGGAGGAAATGAAATGAAGAAGGAGTAGAAGAAAGTGCAAAGTTGCTACTACCGTGCTGTCTGTTAAAGAAAGAGTTTGGTCACTGAATCATAGTAGTAGATGATTATCAGGTAAAGGGAAAAGTTAAAAGATTATGGATTTGTTGAATAAAAATCACATATAATCATGAAGGAAGCAGCGACAAATGTAGCTTGTATTTCTCGATTTTCGACTCAAATTATATAATTTTTATTAAATAAAAAATATGCAGAAAAAATAAAAATACAAAGAAGGAAGAGTTGAAGCATAAATTGATGATAATAACATTTGATTTCATCAAAAACATAGTAAATGCTTACAGCTAAAAAATACAAAGATGTATAAAACACAATATAAACTAACCTACAAAAATAATATTACGTAAAAAGCTTTTTTTTATTTATACTTCCAAAACAGAAAGAATAAAAACAAGACGTAAACTAACATAATAAAAAGTATAAAAAGTTTTCAAAACCTTTTGGAAATAAGGTGTAATGAAAAAATAACAAATATACCTGTAAATTGTGAAACCACCACGCCCCCTGTCTGTACCTTGTCTTTTGCGATCTAAACGAATTGAGCATATCTTGGGATATTATCAAGTATCCCAAGCACGTGCCATTGGGGCATGCGTATGAAATCCCGCCTTTAATGGCAAATCCATACTGCAACATCGGCATCGGTGGGAGAATATGCCACAGGAATGCGGGAAACAACAGCGTGGACATGGATGGAAGAGAAAGAAACGATAATGGAGAGTATTTAATGATGTCGACAGCGGTATTGTCTAGCCTGATTCATTCACCTCTCTCCCTATTTTCTCTGTTAGTTCCTCCAAAACATGAATATTACAGGTGTTTGTCAAATATGTTCCTATATATACAGGGTGTTTCATAGTTAAACCGACATACGTTAACTTTAAATAGAGGGTACTTAGGTGATTCCAACTAACATTGATTACTGGGCCTAACGCCTTTAATAACCGAGATACGGGGTGTTTTCGGCCAATATTTTGATCAGCCGTAACTTTAGAACCACCCTGTAGATTTTTCTCATACTTGGTACAGATATAGTGTGTCAATAGCCCAATCCTATAGTGTAAGAACTACAATTAAAATCAAAATCCGGATTAAGAAGAATTTGTAAAATTTGAAAATCTCCAAAACAACACCCTGTATATCATATGTTTTAAAATTGGGATGGATATTTGAAAATAACGGAAAAAAATGAGTTAAAGTGAAAATTTTTTTTAAGTGCACATCCCATTCTACTACTGGAGTTTTAACGTCAAATTACATCAAATGCATTTTTTTCATTTTCACAAGCAGTAACTTTCGAAGTACATGGTAGATTTCTTTCATATTCGGTACAGTTATCATTTTTTAGTAGCCCAATCGTATAATGTAAGGACTACACTACAGTTAAAAGCCAGATACGGATTAAGAAAAATTTGTAAAATTTGAAAATCCCCAAAGCAACACGCTGCATATCAGATTTTTTTTAAATTGAATCAGATATTCGAAACGAATGGAAAAAAATGAGATATACTGACATATTTTTATAAATTGCACACCTCGTTCTACATATTACTAAACTTTTAAAGTTTTAAAGTTAAAATTCAATTAGTGCAATACTTATTGTCATTTTCATAAGCCATAACTTTGGAATCACCCTGTAGATTTCTTGTATATTTGGTACAAGTAGATTGTTTAAATAGCCCAATCGTACAATACAATAACTAAAGTTAAAATCCAGATCCGGATTAAGAAAAATTTGTAAAAGTTGATAATCTCTAAAATAGCATCCTGTATATCAGATTCTTTAAAAGGTAATCGGATACCTATTTGAAAAAAGAAAAAAAAAGAAAAAGATGTGTTATTGTCAAAGTCTACTTGATAGTTTAATGAGTTTTATATTCAGAATTAATCCGAAAAATTAAATCTGTATTTTATTTGTAGAACGCTCTTGTGCACTTATAAAAATATTTCAGTAGAACACATCTTTTTTCTGTTTTTAAATAGGTATCCGAATACATTTAAAAACTCTGATATACAGGGTGCTATTTTAGAGATTATCAACTTTTACAAATTTTTCTTAATCCGGATCTGGATTTTAACTTTAGATCTTGTATTGTACGATTGGGCTATTTAAACAATGTATCTGTACCAAATATGAAGAAAATATACAGGGTGTTTTCAAAGTTATGGCTTATGAAAATGACAATAAGTATTGCATTAATTGAATTTTAACTTTAAAAGTTTAGTAATATGTAGAACGAGGTGTGCATTTATAAAAATAATGTCAGTACATCTCAGTTTTTCCATTCGTTTCTAATGTCTGATCCAATTTTAAAAAAATCTGATATACAACGTGTTGCTTTGGGGATTTTCAAATTTTACAAATTTTTCTTAATCCGTAACAGGCTTTTAACTGTCCTTACATTATACGATTGGGCTACTAAAAAATGATAACTGTACCAAATATGAAAGAAATCTACCATGTATTTCGAAAGTTACTGCTTGTGAAAATGAAAAAAATGCATTTGATGTAATTTGACGTTAAAACTCCAGTAGTAGAATGGAATGCGCACTTAAAAATTTTTTTCTCTTTAACTCATTTTTTCCGTTATTTTCAAATATCCATTCCAATTTTAAAAAATCTGATATACAGGGTGTTGTTTTGGGCATTTCCTGTTTGAGATGGTATGATGATCATTAGTAGCAATAATAACAAATCTCCATAGTGTAACTGTTACGGAATAATGAGTCCATATCTGATTGTGACTCTTGTTACACTTGGGCATGGCATACCTATCCGATTTGTGATTTAGGTTTGAAGATTGAAATTGAAAAAATACGTTTGTGTGTTCAATCTCCAGGTACTATTTTGAAGGATACATTATGCTAAATAGTGACAATAATACCAAAAAAGGGATAATTTTGGAAGGAAAATTGATTGGTGAAAAGGTATGAAACATTACGTCACGTCAAACCCTTAAATGGATGTCAAAATAGTTTGTTTCTGGACGAACTTGTGAATTTGAAAGATCCATTAGTCGTAATAGGGATTTTTCGACGATTTGCCGAAAAATTATTTCGTTATTTCAAAAGACCGTCGAATATTCCGTTTAATCGTTGTCAAGAGCTAGTTACACTGGAAATCACATTACCGTTGTGGATTGCCAAATATTCAGAACAAACTCGTTTCAGAATTTGGGGACTAGATGAAAATTGGATTGGAATATTTGCTTTGTAGTGAGTTGAGCAAAAGCGGAGCCCTGCAACCGGCTTTCGGTAGCCCGGAGCCAAAAAGCGGTGCATGTAATTAAAACGAGGGGTACCAACCGAATCTCAATATAGACACTCACTTTGAAGGTAGATAAATATACATGCCTTTTGCGCCAGTGGTCTTTAAAGTTGGTTTTTCGTTGGTATAGTTATATAAAATGAAATATAAAACAAAATTCGCAGGAGCGCGTTCAGATGAATTTACACGAGAGTAGAGTAATTTTCTTAGACCGTTTGTCCAGGTTCGTCTAGAGTAATTATTATTTGCCCAAAATTTCTGAACAGGTACAAAAGACAAAAGTGAAGGTAAACGTCAAAATACAATAATTTTTAAGGTTAAATATTTTACACCAAAGTATTATGTATTATGTAGTCTTAAAACGATCTCCTCACCAAAATATGGTCTCAATTTTATTGGAATAGAACATTTAAATTTTGTATTTGAAGAAAATATAATGGCCTCGCTTAAAGTACACAAACCCATAGACTTTTGAGTTCCACATACAGAAACATCAATTAAATTGTAAATTTTAATTTTAACAGCAGATATTGCTTATCCAATGCAAGTGTTAATCCTGTATATTGTTTAGTAATTTTTATATTATGTTTAGCTATTAATTTACTTGGCTTTATCTAAAATTTTCTGTGATTCCGCCCGGGCCTAGATTTTCTCTCGACGGCCCTGTCTTTAATTCATGTTGTAAACACAAACGATATATTAGTTAACTTTATAGGAAATTCATGTGGACAGATCAGCTTTTTATTCTAGTGGAGTAGGATACCTACTCAAGCACTGCGAGTACTTATACTGTATAGTATTTTTTAACAGAATTACCATGTTTTATAAATTGTACGCCTTTCTCCAATAAAAAAAACAACAAACCATAAAACAATATGCAAACGACTTGTGAGAAATTTACGTTCTGTCAAGTTTACTCTTTTTTACCCAGTCCAAACTGGGTAAAAAAGAGCGCACTCTGATTAATTTGACTCAAGTTTCTGAACGAGCGGGACTAAATGTCAAAATTGAACGCTTTGCTGTTCTTGAACGATCCAAGAGTAAATTTGTCACACTCTTTTTAGTCGGAGCGTGTTTCCTGAACGCGCTCCAGATGTGCCGACAAGTTGCTTTGATGTACCGACAAGCTGCATTGATGTGCCGACAAGCTTCTTTCATGTGCCTACAAGCTGCTTTCATGTGCCGACAAGCTGCTTTGATGTGCCGACAAGTTGCTTGTCGGCATTGGCGGCTTGTTATAAAGCGGGATCATTTTGTTCTGCAATTGAAAATAGATAAACTATGAAATCAATGTTAAAAAAATTCTGTAAAATTACGTATTAAAGTGAAACATAAGGTCATAGTCATAAAAATGTTTTGGGTGGGGATTTATATTCTTATTTTTGATTAGTTCTGATATTTATCGCAATATTAGTGCAATGGATTTTCATTTTCAATATAAAATTAGAAAAGTTCGCAATTTATACTATTAGACATGAATTTTCGTCCAAAGAAAAAATGCGATGGATTTTGATGCAATTTTTCAGGTATTTCCACATTTTTTTCGAATTTTCTCAAACTTTTCTACCTTTTTTTAATGCAATTATTTTAATCGTAAACTTAGAGGTTATCAATTAATTTTTCATCCAAAATTGTGGACATACATTGCGAATTCTCAGTTCTCTTGTAAAAGAAATTAAAAACCAACAAAAAAATATTATTTTGATTAAATTAAACCGATTTTCCACCTGCGAAGATTTATCAAACAACAAATATCGAGTGTCGACCTTTGGCGGAAAGGACGTTTTCGCATGCAAACGCGAAAGTATCTAGTCGGGCAAAGGTGTACCTCAGGGGCCCATCTAGATAAATTATGAGTGCACCGAAGCAGCTTTCTACGTTTCTACCCTCCTACCTTCGCTCTCAGCGAAAAGCTAAATTGTGTTTAGGCGGCGTAGTAGACGCACAAAAGGAGATAGAAGGGCACGAGGCCAAAGACTTTTGCTATAAACACAATTCCGACAATTCTCTGGATTGTGGAAGACGCGTTAAAAGTTTTTTTTTGTATATCAAACGAAAAATCCCTTTGTTTTATTTTAATTATTACGGCCCAACATTTAAAAGTTCGTATACAATAACGAGTTTTGATTCTGTTGTTAACGTGTAGATAACAAGCTACTTTAATAATAGAATCAAAGGGTTTAGCTGTCCAACACGCGTCTGGGCCGATGTAATTCAATACCTGTGAGGACAAGTACTCCAAGGAGTAGTTCTTTTTTCAGATGCGGTGCAAACCTTTTCCAAATTGGGAGAAAGCAAAAAGATATATTTATATTTCTCTTCAGATGTTTAGTAAAATAATTATTTCAGATAAGATTAAAATACACGTGAATTCTTTAACAGGCAAGTAAAATACACGGTCTGCAGTAATCATCGGGTATAACATGTCTTTCGATTACGTTTACCTTGATTTCACGCCTGAACTGTTGTAATTACGAAAGTTTTGCAAAACACACTCATCTTCAGGCATTAGCATGCAAATTCGAAATCTTGTAGAAGATATTAGCTGGAGCCCGACTACGCTTGAGGCCAGACAGCCACTCAAGGAGCGAGAAAAAGTATATTGTTACACGAAGAGAACTGTTTTTATCGTAAATTGAGAAAGGAGCGCCTTCTAGCGATAAATAGAAATTTATAACAAAAAAAAACCTCGTATTTGCGATGCAATATCAAGCGCGTAAAGGGGGAACCTCTGGGGTTATATCCCCCTGTATTTCAACTACATGCAGTTAATAATAATAGTTTAACAATTAAAATTTTGACTAGAGGTATAAATAATCTAAACAGTATATTTTTTGTGAGTTTTTCCAATAGAACATAAGAAACTTTGAGACTTTTCATTGATTTGTGCCGTGTATTTGACACAGTTGATCATCATCTTCTACTTGAAAACGAAAGAATGGGAATAGAACACAATAACTGATTGTTAAGCCTGTTCCTCATAAAAATACAAATGGTGTAGCTCAATGGTCAGGTGTGTAGCCTTTAGTAGTTTCTGCCCAAAGCAAATCTAATTTGATCGGACAAAAATATTAAATAAATGGATTAGAACTATATAATCAAATGGTTTTTGTCCAAAAATCACTGTACTGTACTTCTAGTACATGTCAAGACCAATTTAGTATTAGTCCTAAGAAAAAGAAGAAGTAAGGTTAAGCGTGACAACAGCACGCCATTTTTAGTAAGAAAAGAAGAAAATTAAGAGTTTTGTGCTTGTATTTCACGTGTAGAGCAAGAGTTGATGTATTCATTACAGTATCAAAAATATTTACACAATGACAAATCAAATCAGATCAACAGCCCCTAAAATATGCATTCGGGTGTGTCGGAATTACAAACGCATGAAATATCACCCCCTAATATATAAGATTGCAGTATTATTTTCTGATGGTATTATCTCGAATGGAAATTGGATGGTCTGACACAGGAGGGGTTGAAGGGTGGCTACATATTAAAACGGGTGATTTGTGGCTGAGGCTTGCCCTTCATTGTGCAAGCCTAATTTCTTAAATGACTTTGGGCATCTGTTACAATTTTAGAAGAATAATAATTATAAATGGAATGGAATGAAATGAGTTTTATGCTTGGGGGGATTTTGGTTTAAATTTAAAAAATTGAACTAATTTTGGTTAAGCGAGGGATTTATAAAAATACTATTGTTACGGGAAATGGTTTATACGAAAAAAAAATAATAGTCTGCTATAGAATTTATATAAAAATACTATACATTTGTAATTATAGAAACAAAATAAAAAATGACAATCATTCTAATAGTGACTAAAATAAATTTCTGTTCTATACCATCCACCCACGTAAAAACCTCTTACCAAATAACCCTCTGACTCACTTCAAATACGAGATATAAAACTCAATTTCCTCTAATCCATCACTCACAGTTGATTGTTTATTCGCAAAAATTGACGTAACACGTACTCGAAACGTAGCCGTAAGTGTAATAGGCAAAGCAACAGTGTCGAAAGTGCGAAAGAACACCCCTTCGATAACCCTCCCCCACTCTTCTTCCGTCCCACCTCACCCCGTGGGGAATCCCTATCGGAATTCGACGTCGACGTCGCGATGCTATGAGTCACGACGCGGCAAATAGCGTCGGGGCTTGGGGAATAGATAGGGTGGTCACTCCAGTGCAATAAGCAATACAGACACCCTCGCGGATCTGGAGGAACAAAGAATTGCACTCGATTAAATTGTTTAGACTTCTGGAAAATAGATAAAAGTATAATGTTAGGTGGAAAGTGAGATATATTTAGCACAAAATATGTTCGACTGTCTCATCTGTTAGCTCACACATATACACAAAGATTAAGAAGCTCCATTTGTTTCAAATTTGAATGAACTATAACTCATATTAACCGGTAAAAGTAAAATGGTTTTAATGAATTACAACATGAAATCTAACTGCCAGTTTTATATAACCTAGGTAGTTACCTTAACTTAAAAATTACTGTCCAATCAGATTGCGAAATTTTCAACCAATTAGGTTTTCTCCAACATTAAACTCCTTTATACTTTCGTCCTTACACAGGTTTGATCACAGTTTTGTATAGCCAGCAGCTCACATCCTCTTTCAGACCTCTACAAGTCGAGGAACATCCAGAACAGATGCTGCACATCCTCAACGATGGAATCTTTAGTGCAGACGATCCACCCCAGTCAATCTCAATACAAAAACCGCCTCCCTCGTGCTACCCACCCCAATAAACGCACGTTGTCACTGCCTGTTTGATTAAGGTAATATCCAAAAGTGATGCGTGAGATTGTTGCATTTGTTTCAACTGCTCGCTACGATCCGCAGCAGAAGAGAGCAAAATCTGCCCCGGGGCGGTTAAAAGGGCAACGTGGGGGCGGCCGAGAATTTCGCAGTGCCACCCCTCGGTGTGTGTACGTCGACGTTCAGTTGTCTTGCATCGTTTTGTGGATTAATAGCTGTATGAAATTCGATATTTTGTTCGACCGTCGAAGTTGGCTATTGTTGTGTGGTTTCCGGGTGTACTTTTGGCGGGAAGGAAGTGATTTAATCCTATCGGAGTGACAGGTTTACTTTTGATGTGTTTGCGAAGTAAATATTGGGTTTATACGGCATTGAAGTGAATTACTATACGATAAATATGTTGTGATTTATCAATTAAAATGGTTTCTAAGATATGTCGGAAAAGGTTCGAAGAAGGAAAGGTGTAGTGTCTGATCGCGCGGAAAAATCTGCTTCGAATTCATTGGACTGGGATTCCCCTTCAACCAAAACTGGGACAGTAAAGAAGCGACCTCATTCGAGGTAGGTAATGAAGGGATCTGTTTTCTTGTCCACCTGGTGGCAAGAAGAAGAACTAAACGGGGGTTGTATTAGAAGTAATAGCTGCTCTATTGTTTAAGGGGATATCTTCAGTTTCTTCAGAAAAATATGGAGCAAATACGCGGTCATTGAATAAATCGATTTAAACATTTAAGAACTACATTATCCATAATCTCATTTGTTCCAGTGATTCCTGCTCAGATTTTCTCGATACGTTGTGGAAAAATGAACAAAAGGAAATTCCCTACACGGAAAAAAATTCTCAGTTTTCCGTTAAAATTTCGAAAGGTGAGAAAATCGAATGCCGGGAAAAACAATTCGAGGAAAATTACTTTGGAGAATTGGTTTTCCACTGGGGGGACAAGTCTCGTACTTCTGGAATGTCGAAAAAAACGAAAAGGTCGTCGGAAGAGGTTTTCAAACCGCCACCTCCATTATTTCGACCAGGTGCTTACGTAGGTCAAGAAAATAGACGTTTAGAGGGTGAGATTTCTGTTAAATTTTATTTTTGTATCCTTTAGGTATTTTTTTAAAAAAATCAAGCTCGTAACGTACAACTGCCCATGCGAAAAACACGGCAATTCAAGATTTATTCTACGTATGGAATAACAACAAAGGAAAAGCCTACAAATCCTTTAAGATTGTAAGATGATTTGGCACTCATTGGGAAAAGAAGTTGTTCACTTGACTTTATTAAATTATTATCCCTCGCGATATAAAAACCCGAAAATTGCGCAACTCTTTTTGTTCGTTTCATCCCCATCTTCTCTATAGAAAAGAATAAATGACCTTTAGTACATTAATGTACCCTGAATATGATATACGACCTTTACTATGTCAATAAGCCATAAGCCATAACATCCCCTTTTCTCCATTTACGTCAAATAAATAATATTTTTTTTTTCAAGGAGAGTCGTAAAAGAAATTTGTCTCAGCAAGAGATGTTAATTTGATGTAGATTTTTTTTATATAGGCAGAATGAATTAAGGACCTCCATAGAGTCCTTAAGGAAAATAATTTACATAATTTATAACAGAAAATAATTCAAAATATTATCTATACTTTTAAAATTGTCAATTTGTGTGTAACTGAAGGACTGGCGTCCATTGCCAATGAAAAAATAGAAGAAAAGTAAAGAAAAAACTGTAAAAAAGATTAAAAAGATGTTTTGAAGTCCTTTAAATTATTTATGAAATGAGATTAATTTTATTAAATTCAATATAAAAGATGTTTTGAAGTCCTTTCAATTATCTATGAAATGAGATTAATTTTATTCAGTTATATAATTAAATTTTCCCACTCTTCCCTACTATTTACGTAGGGTGTATCATAAGGAATGGTCAATATTTTAATCATAGATTCAGGACCTCGAAATATTAATATTTTACTAAATAACTCTGTGTCAAATGTTATGTCAAATAAAATTTATTTTTCGTTTTTTTGCAATAATCGCTTTATTATTTAATATATTGTCTACTGGATGAAGATAATTATCAATTTTTTTTTTATTTCTGTCCTTTTTTGAATTTTTTTCAAGTCTTTATGATACACCCGGTAAAGTACCCCGCAGTTTTTGATACGGAAATGGCTTTCGGCGGATTTCTCCCAAACTTTGGAAATTTATTCGTCATCCCATCCCGATAAAAAGTGTCCACGGGCCCAAGTCATCCTATGTACAGATTTCGAGCTATGATTAAAATATTGAGAATTCCTTATGATACACCCTGTATAAATATAAATTTATTTATTTTTTCTTTTATAATAAATATGATGTAAAAAGAAAATAAAAGTCGATAAAGATTTCCGAATTGCCTCCTATATAGACAATAATATTCTTCCTATTTTCCATTTACGTCTAATAAATAACTTTTTGTAGCAGGTTTTCGAGCTGATTCGAGTTCCAGACGCATAAAAATCCTCAGTCTCGACGAACAATCCGGAATACGATCCGTTCCCGATTCATCTGCTTTAAACAAATACCAACTCTACAAGGATAATGCTGATTTCGCGAGAAATTCTATTCCCAGTTGTTTGCCAAGTAAAATACCTTTAAACAGGAAGTCGAAGGAAGTCAATCAAAGGTAAATATAACGATATATATATATATATATATATATATATATATATATATATATATATATATATATATATATATATATGTTTTCTTTGGAGTACAGGGTGCTCTTAACTTTACAGTTAGTGATGAACCCACCGAAATCTGTAGAAGACTTTTGGGACATTACTCTCCAAAGGGATGTGAGGAGAATTTACGTTCAAAAGGGTCTCCACCGCTCTTTACTAAATGGTCTTCCTCAAAGAACTGTTCATTGACTTCTTTTTTCTATATATACATGTCAAATCCATCTGCCAATTATTTTATTAGCAGTAGATAGAAAATGAGAGTTCAAAATGTTGTAATTTGATATTGAACATCCGACGTGCATCCGGTAATGAGAGTACAAATGGAACACTTCCGGACAGGTGCTGAACATCTGGCAAGCATGGGAATACAAATGTGCAGGTCATTACCCCGTCAGCGACACCATATGTTCACTATCAAATTTAAACATGTGTTTTTCCCATTTTGTACTCTCATTACACAATCGACGTCTCGCCAGATGTTCAATATCAAATTACAACATGTTTTTGCCCACTTTGAACTCTCATTACACCGTTGAAGACTCGCCAGATGTTCAATATCAAATTGCAACATGTGTTTGCCTATTTTTAACTCCTTACATCGGCAGCGACAACAGATGTTCAGTATCAAATCGCAACATGTGTTTGCCAGATGTTCAGTATCAAATTGCAACATGTGTTTGCCAGATGTTCAGTATCAAATTGCAACATGTGTCTGCCTATTTTTAATTCTTATTACATCGTCAGCGACACCAGATGTTCAGTATCAAATTACAACATGTGTTTGCCTATTTTGAACTCTCATTACATCGTCAGAGACACCAGATATTCAGTATCAAATTACAACATGTGTTTGCCCATTTTGAACGCTTATTACATCGTCAGCGACACCAGATGTTCAGTATAAAATTGCAACATGTGTTTGCCAGATGTTCAGTATCAAATTGCAACATGTGTTTGCCTATTTTGAACTCTCATTACATCGTCAGTGACACCAGATGTTCAGTATCAAATTGCAATACGTGTTTGCCAGATGTTCAGTATCAAACTGCAACATGTGTTTGCCTATTTTTAACTCTTATTACATCGTCAGCGACACCAGATGTTCAGTATCAAATCGCAACATGTATTTGCCAGATGTTCAGTATCAAATTGCAACATGTGTTTGCCTATTTTGAACTCTCATTACATCGTCAGAGACACCAGATGTTCAGTATCAAATTACAACATGTGTTTGCCCATCTTGAACGCTTATTACATCGTCAGCGACAGCAGATGTTCAGTATGAAATTGCAAAATGTGTTTGCTAGATGTTCAGTATCAAATTGCAACATGTGTTTGCCCATTTTTAACTCTTATTACATCGTCAGCGTCATCAGATGTTCAGTATCAAATTGCAACATGTGTCTGCCTATTTTTAACTCTTATTACATCATCATCGACACCAGATGTTCAGTATGAAATTACAACATGTGTTTGCCACTTTGAACTCTCATTACACCGTTGAAGACTCGCCAGATGTTCAATATCGAATTGCAACATGTGTTAGCGCCTATTTTTAACTCTCATTACATCGTCAGCGACCCCAGATGTTCAGTATCAAATTGCAACATGTGTTTACCAGATGTTCAGTCTCAAATTGGAACATGTGTTTGCCTATTTTGAACTCTCATTACATCGTCAGCGACCCCAGATGTTCAGTATCAAATTGCAACATGTGTTTACCAGATGTTCAGTCTCAAATTGGAACATGTGTTTGCCTATTTTGAACTCTCATTACATCGTCAGTGACACCAGATGTTCAGTATCAAATTGCAATACGTGTTTGTCAGATGTTCAGTATTGAATTACAACATGTGTTTGCCAGATGTTCAGTATCAAATTGCAACATGTGTTTGCCTATTTTTAACTCTTATTACATCGTCAACGACATCAGATGTGCAGTATCGAATTGCAACATGTGTTTGCCTATTTTGAACTCTCATTACCTCGTCAGCGACACTAGATGTTCAGTATAAACTTACAACATGCGTTTGCCCATTTTGAACTCTTATTACATCGTCAGCGACACCAGATGTTCAGTATCAAATTGAAACATGTGTTGGCCCATCTTGCCTTCTCATTTTCCTTCTACCGTTAGGGTCACATACTTAGCCAACCATAAGTCATTTCAAATTATCATCGCCCTGTGTTTCGAGAGTTTATTTCAAGAATTATTGTACCTAATCATTCAGTAACGATCTAAACGATTGAAACGTCTCTCGTGCAACGTTTTTCCCAACCTTTCCACTTATCGTAACTATCCTCCGCTTTCCCGATGCGATTCGAGAAACTTTTCCTATTTTTCCATTGTGTTTAACTCTAACTAACAGTAGCAATTTTCCGTTTTCAGTCGACCGTCAGACTTCCATAACATCTCAAAAAGAGAAAATCAAACAACGAAAGAAAAACAGGAAAACAGCCATTTAAGAAATCTAACCAAACTAAACTATTCCTCCCTTCAACCCTTTGTCCCCTCCGGGATCCAGCCGCTCGAAAATCGAGGAAAATGCGAGAAATACAGGAAAAAGTCGACTCTAAACGGGGATTTTCAGAGGGAAAAAGAATTTCTTATCGAGACAAATGGCTTAAGGACGAGGGAAAGTGAAGGAAGTTTTAAAGTTAGTGGAAACTTTAAGGAGGGGGATGTGAGTTCGCAAGGTAAGATTCGGTGTTCAAAATTTATAGGCTAAATGTATTCATTTCAAAAATTCCGGTATTTAAAATCAGTTTGGCACTGGTACATTAAACTTTATACTTAGTACAATTTATTTTCCGTAAAAAAAACTGAATCTTTCTTAACAGGAAAACTAATTTAACTTTTTTACGTCCTGCACGAAACTTTTACCCCACTTCTGATTCAAAAAAATCCCACTTCTGATTTCACAGACCACAACGCCTTCAAGACGACGGGCAAAGTGTCCGACACAGACTCCGGAATAGCTTCCCCCCTCTCCCCGGGCTCGGTGTACGGCTTCCTGGGGCACTTGGATAAGGTTAACGGTTTTCCGAAAAAGCTTTCAATGGGTCAAACAGGAAGGGAGGAAACGTTAGGGAAGAATTGTTGTTGCGAAGGCGAAAGAGCACAGGTAAGTGAATGTGCGAGTGCTAAGGGTGGTTTTTATTAGTTTTATTTGATAAAGAAAGGTTACGATTAGATTAGAGGAATGTTCGGAGAAATTTTCTTTTATGAGATCGTTCGGGACGAAATTGGCTTGGAAAATTAATTTTAGGAAACTAGAGAACGAGGTTAATTATAAATTTATTTTACAAGATACTGTAGCAGCTGCTGCCAGACAATTAAATTATTTAAGGGAGGGTGGTGTATACTAAAATAAAATTTGTTCTTCTAAAATTGGGTGTACTAATGAAGAAAATATTTTTTGTCTTTCCTTCTGGAGAGAAAACAAATAACACCGATGGTTTGACGATTCTGGAAAACGCAACGTTCAACTACTCATGCAAAAAACATGGCAATTCAAGATTTATTCCACACACTTCCAATGATTGGCCCAAAAAACTGTTTTTAGCGTTTTTCTCGATAATTTTGAGGTTATGTTGAAAAATGATTTAGACAAAAGTTTTAGATTTTTTAATTATCTATAACTTTTGTATTAAACTTTTTTCGATAGGATGGACATTTCAGCTACATATCACATCATATGATTTTTCAAATCTGACATCATATTTGAATTCAGCGACCTCAAAAACATAAACTTTCAATGTCAAAAGAGATTATTTACTTTTTTATTCTACTTTGACAGTTAATTGACAGCTGTTAACTGTGAATTTTTCAAATCTGACATCATAACGTCCCTGTAATTGCAAAATGTCGTATGTCAAAAATTCCGTATGTGCGTATAAAACACAAACACGTTAAGTTAACGCCTTAAATGCCATATAATATCATGTTACATCATAAAAATAAGCTATAAACTGATTTCTGAAATAATTAAACAAAAAAGTAAAAAGATATAAGTTTTTTTGCTCTCCTGAAAAGTGGCCTTTTTGACATACGACATTTTGCAATTACAGGGACGATATTTGAAATCAGCGACCTGAAAAATATAAACTTTCAATGTCAAAAGAGATTATTTATTTTTTATTCTACTTTAACAGTTAATGGACAGCTGTCAACTGTCAATTTTTCCAATCTGACAAAATATTTGAATTCAGCGACCTCAAAAACATAAACTTTCGATGTCAAAAGAGAATATTCTACTTTGACAATTAATTGACAGCTGTCAACTGTCAATTTTTCAAATCTGACATCATATTTGAATTCAGCGACCTCAAAAACATAAATTTTCAATGTCAAAGGAAATTATTTACTTTTTTATTCTACTGTGACAGTTAATGGACAGCTGTCAACTGTCAATTTTTCCAATCTGACATCATATTTGAATTCAGCGACCTCAAAAACATAAACTTTCAATGTCAAAAGAGAATATTTACTTTTTTAATCTACTTTGACAATTCATTGACAGCTGTCAACTGTCAATTTTTCAAATCTGACATCATATTTGAATTCAGCGACCTTAAAAACATAAACTTTCAATGTCAAAAGAGAATATTTACTTTTTTATTGTACTTTGACGATTAATTGACAGCTGTCAACTGTCAATTTTTCAAATCTGACATCATATTTGAATTCAGCGACCACAAAAACATAAACTTTCAATGTCAAAAGAGATTATTTACTTTTTTATTCTACTTTGACAGTTAATTGACAGCTGCCAACTGTCAATTTTTCAAATCTGACATCATATTTGAATTCAGCGACCTTAAAAACATAAACTTTCAATGTCAAAAGAGAATATTTACTTTTTTATTGTACTTTGACGATTAATTGACAGCTGTCAACTGTCAATTTTTCAAATCTGACATCATATTTGAATTCAGCGACCACAAAAACATAAACTTTCAATGTCAAAAGAGATTATTTACTTTTTTATTCTACTTTGACAGTTAATTGACAGCTGCCAACTGTCAATTTTTCAAATCTGACATCATATTTGAATTCAGCGACCTCAAAAACATAAACTTTCAATGTCAAAAGAGAATATTTACTTTTTTAATCTACTTTGACAATTAATTGACAGCTGTCAACTGTCAATTTTTCAAATCTGACATCATATTTGAATTCAGCGACCACAAAAACATAAACTTTCAATGTCAAAAGAGATTATTTACTTTTTTATACTACTTTGACAGTTAATGGACAGCTGTCAACTGTCAATTTTTCCAATCTGACATCATATTTGAATTGAGCGACCTCAAAAACATAAATTTTCAATGTCAAAAAGATTATTTACTTTTTTATTCTACTTTGACAGTTAATGGACAGCTGTCAACTGTCGATTTTTCCAATCTGACATCTTATTTGAATTCAGCGACCTCAAAAACATAAATTTTCAATGTCAAAAAGATTATTTACTTTTTTATTCTACTTTGACAGTTAATGGACAGCTGTCAACTGTCGATTTTTCCAATCTGACATCTTATTTGAATTCAGCGACCTCAAAAACATAAACTTTCAATGTCAATAGAGATTATTTACTTTTTTATTCTACTTTGACAGTTAATGGACAGCTGTCAACTGTCAATTTTTCAAATCTGACATCAGAATTTTTCCATTTAATATCGTGAAATTTTCTTTGATTTCCTTTCTTGTTTTTAAAATCTTTTCCTCTGCTCAATATTTCTTATTAATTAACCCTTCCTTGATGTTTTCTTCTAATTTCAGTAGGTACTTCATTGTTCATTAAATTATATTTTGTCTTCGTTTTTATTATCTCTTTCTCCATTTGTCCCATTCTCTTATCGTGTTCCATTATTTTCTGTTGTCAATTTCTGTTTGCTTTCAAATTCTTCAAATTTTCTCTCCATCTTTTCTATACCCTCCTTTAACATATTAGTATCTCTAATTTTTCTTGATTTAGTTTCATAGCTTTTTTAAGTCTTGTTCTTCTTTACCATTAATTCAAATATTCTTTTTCCTCCTGTTTATCAACGTCCCTTTCTTCTTTTAATTCTACAACCTTTAAATGGTACAATCTCTTTCCTGTTTCTTTTTCCATTTTTCTTTATATTTCTATTACTGTTAGTTTTCAATTTAAAGTAATTTGTGTGGTTTCTACTTTTGAAGCCCCATGTTGGGCGCCATTTAAGATGGTTATGTAAATTAATGTTTTTATTTTTAGTTTTTTATTTTCAAATTTCTGGTTCCACTTTACTTCATAGTGATATTAGACGTTCCATTATTCGACACTCATACAGTACGATTTTAATTGACTCGATTTTCCATTTATTAAACATTTAAAACAAACGCGGTAGCAAAAAAGGGGTCCCGCGGCCCAATTCAAAGGCCATTCTTCGGCGTTTTCCCATTTGAATGCAAATTCTTCCGGGGTCAGTCTGTTCGTAGATGTTGAATTTAGATAAGGGTGATTATTTGGTGTTATTATCTCTTCATTTAAATCAAAACTCTCGTGGGGTTCAGTCGCAGCTTTGAAACGACACCAGAAAGGGGGAGTTGACAAAGGATAAAGGTATACATGTTTTTTTTTGGGGGTTGGAGGTGCTGGATGGTCGGTAATCGTATTTATCGTTTATTGCAATGTTGTTACGCTAATGGATGTCCAAGTATATCGCAAAAAGTGTGTCGTGTTTTGTCACTGTATGGCCATGTTTTAATTTCAGTGGTTTACGAAAGCAGCCGTTTGCAAGGTCAGACGATTTCGGTTTGATTACTATCTTTAAATGCTGTTTGAATTTTATTTGTAAAATGGACTGTAATTGTTTCTTATATCCAGTTACTCCCAAATAAAATAAATAACAGGCATTTAAAAAACATTTGTTGACGCATCTGGGGGCACTTGATTTTGTCAAAGAATTTTTACTAGGTTTTCAGTAACCCCTCAACATGAGCGCATATGTTGAGGGCTCGATGCACACTAAAAAGAGTTCTGCTAGATTTGATTTCTTTGTCGCGAGCGTGGGCTTGTTAAGTCACGCCCACAGTTTTTATGTACTGGAATTCGGAAGTGTTTAAGTAAGCGAGAGATACTCGATCTTGCATCTCACTCAGGGGATAACGCCGTCCCATTCCGCCGTTATTTTACAATATATTTGGCTAATTTGCAGTCGTATGGACTGTGGTGTACGTGAGGATTTTTGATGATATAATGGCGTGAGCCGGAAGTCAGTTTTGTTTCTTAGCTTCGACTAGGCCGGCTGGTTCTTTCCAGATAAAACAGAACACGTGACTGGTACCGATCTTGTGTCTCAATGTTGTCCCTCTCGCTCGCGTGCAGATTAATATTGCGGCGTTGCCTATTCTTTTTCCGAAACGCGGCTGGCCGTATTGGCGGCGTTGCCTATTTGTTTATTAAATGAAATGAAAATGAGTTATGTTTAATTTTGTAATTGAAAATTAAACAAAGAGAATTGTTTCGGTGTGGATTATACATTTATAGTTTTTTGGGAAAGTGGTATTAACGAAGCGTTTTCTCGATAATTTTGAGGTTATGTTGAAAAATGATCAATACAAAACTTTTAGATTTTTTAATTATCTACAACTGTTGTATTAAACTTTTTACGAAAAAACCAATAACCAACCCTCAAAACGAATATTTACCTACCCCCACCCCACTCCGGAACTTTTACTCAGTCGTCTTGAGTTTTCTTAATTTACGCTAAATTTTCCTACCACCCACTTACTGCTAAGAATTTTTCAAGGATTCGGGTAATTCCCCAAATAATGTACTTACATCTAAAAAACAATTTTGCGAGAACGACAAGCAATAATTAATGAAAGTCGGCATATACAGCCCTTGCCGAATCATTTTCCCCCTTCAAGAATCAATTAAAAAACGATAAATCATCCTGAAATAAACCCTGCAAGGGTTCGAAGGGCACACACCACCGGTAGTCACTTGTTCACTTCACGTGCCCAAATCGAAGTTGACATTGATCTAAGGGTCTCCCAACCAACTAGAAATAAATTCCGTTGATTGGGGTAGGTCAGTGGTGGTACGGGGAAATGGCAGATTGGGAGAACGAATCAATGTTATAGGAAAGTGTTATAGAATAAAAAAAATATTTTAAGGAATAATTTTATAAATTGTTTACTAGTTTATAGATGTTGAAAATTCAACATAAAACGCCGCCACTGTAAGAGCGAAACAAAATAAATAAAAATTCAATAAAATAATTAAACAAAAATAAATACATAGTAACAAAAAAATATTCGAATCAAAAGCATTAGGACTCGTATAAAAAAAACTAGAAAAATCAACCACTAGATAACGTTTTGTTTCTACGTCATTGGTTTCATTACTTTCATTGATTGAGGTCGGTCTAGATCTTGAAATCGTCGCGCCTTTAAGTGCCTTTGACTCACCCTTCATCATCACTCGCAGAGGGACGGATGCTGGGTGCGTGTAAAAAGAACAATCTTAGGGTTGGGAGTTTTTTCTTTATTTCAAAGCAAGTACGTGAAGTTGGAGATTTTTTTCACAAGTGTTTTTATGTTGGAAAACTTTGCTGGAAGCCCTAATAGACTAGGGCCAAACCGATTTTAAATATCTGAATTCGTGGAAAATTCTTAGCAGTATGTGAGTGGCCGGAAAATCGAAAAATAAATATTTTGCTTTGAAAAAATTACAGCCGATTTAAAACTCAAACAAGAACGTTTTCAGCAAGCTTCATAAAAAATATTTTTTGTGCGTTTTGGAGCAAAAAAAAAATTTCAAAATTTTTCTCAATTTTTTGATTACATGCATTAAATTTTTTTTTAGTTTTTTATTTTCTACCCGAATTGTCTTTTTGTGATTTTGGGGGGCATATGCATTAAATTTTTTTTGTGTTTTCTGCACGAATCTCGTCTTTTTGATACATGCATTAAAATGTATTTTTGTTTTCTACACGAAACACGTCTTTTTGTGCGTTTTGGAGCAAAGAAATTTTCAAAAATTTTTCAAATTTTTTCCTAATTTTTCAAAAATGTTTCCAATTTTTTAGTTAGATACATGCATTAAAATGTATTTTTGTTTTCTACACGAATCACGTCTTCTTGTGCGTTTCGGAGCAAAAAAAAATTCAAAATCTTTTCCAATTTTTTCAAAATTTTTTCCTAATTTTTCAAATTTTTTTCCAATTTTCTAATTAGATATATACATTAAAATGTATTTTTGTTTTCTACGCGAATCACGTCTTTTTGTGCCTTTTGGAGCAAAAAAAAATTTCAAAATTTTTTCCAATTTTTTTCAAAAATTTTTCCGATTTTTTGATTAGGGGAGTACATAAATTAATTTTTTTTGTGTTTTCTGCGCGAATCACGTCTTTTTGTGCGTTTTGGAGTAAAAAAAAAATTTTAAAATGTTGTCCAATTTTTTCAAAATTTTTTCCGATTTTTTGGTGAGATATTAAAATGTATTTTTCTTTTCTACACGAATCACGCCTTTTTGTGCGTTTTGAAGTAAAAAAAACATTTTTTTCAAATTTTTTTCCAATTTGTTGACGTGCATGAATTTTTTTTGTTTTTTTTTGCTTTCTACACGAATCACGAGTTATTATGCGTTTTGGAGCAAAAAAAAAATTAAAAAATATTTTCCCCGGTTGTCCATACCGTATAAATTCTGATTTACGAAACTGATTTCTTCCAAATCGTTCCCTTCTCCTTCTTAAGTGAATACTTGAGTCTTGAGAGCGTTAAGGGTTCCCTATTTCGTATTTCCTAGCTTGTAATTACTTGTAAATTGACTTCATAAGCGATGACACTTGAAGTGCAATTTTGGGGGCGTTGGCATCGAAAATAAACTCACCCTTGGCTTCCCTATAATGCGATATGCGATGTGTTGTTGCGTAAACGGAAAATTGCAGACATTCACTCGCTGCGGGAAAGCGATGAATTTTCATTTCGAAACGAAAAATATACGGAACATAAAAAAGCTATTTGGGAAATTTTCCATTTCGTCAATATTAAGAAAAAAATAATTAGACACTTTTTCAAATTAGAATAATTAAACTTTTTCCAAAAAGGGATTAAAGTAACAACTTCACTCCATTATGACAGGGACTGAAGTGCCACTTTTTGTCCCTCCGGGATTAAAGTGACAACTTTACTCGATTATGACAAGGACTGAAATGTCACATTTTGTCCCTCCGGGATTAAAGTGACAACTTTACTTGTTTATGACAGGGACTGAAGTGCCACTTTTTGTCCCTCCGGGATTAAAGTGACAACTTTACTCGATTATGACAAGGACTGAAATGTCACATTTTGTCCCTCCGGGATTAAAGTGACAACTTTATTCGATTATAACAGGAACTGAAGTGTCATATTTTGTCCCTCCGGGATTAAAGTGACAACTTTACTCGATTATGACTGGGACTGAAGTGTCACTTTTAGTCCCTCCGGGATTACAGTGACAACTTTATTCGATTATGACAAGGACTGAAGTGTCACATTTTATCCCTCCGGGATTAAAGTGACAACTTTACTCCGTTATGACAGGGACTGAAGTGTTACTTTTTGTCCCTCCGGGATTATGACAGGGAGTGAAGTGTCACTTTTTTTCCCTCCGGGATTAAAGTCTTTACTCTATTATGACAGGGACTGCTGAAGTGTCACTTTTTGTCCCTTCGGGATTAAAGTAACAACTTTACTCCCTTATGACAGGGACTGAAGTGTTACTTTTTGTCCCTCCGGGATTATGACAGGGAGAGAAGTGTCACTTTTTTCCCTCCGGGATTAAAGTCTTTACTCTATTATGACAGGGACTGCTGAAGTGTTACTTTTTGTCCCTCCGGGATTATGGCAGGGACTGAAGTGCCACTTTTTGTCCCTCCGGGATTAAAGTGACACTGCTACTTCAGTCCCGCGTTATATAATATAATATATTTTCGTGACCATAATACACTTTAATCCCTCGGGACTAAATGAGGCACTCTAGTCAGAACTAAAAAAAGATAAACGATTTAAAATCAAATTGTTTGACTAATTCGGGAGACTTTCTACGTTATCGCGAAGATTTGAGTTCTATTATGCAAGATTCCTTTAGTGTTTCGACAATTCAAAGTCAACTTTATAGTTGGCCCTATTTACATATTCATGACGGTTTCATGCGAACGAAAGCCAAGTATAAGAACACCCCGAAAAAAGTGCATTAATATTCCATTATGCGGAGCGTTGAAATAAAACAGCATTTTCCTGTGGCCCTTTATGAAGACAAAGCGTCAACGTGGCAAACTACTCTCTCAAAAGAAAAATGGAAATCAGTCTCGCTGGCTTCCTCGAAAAATTATCCCTCCGGAGGAAAACAACGATGAGTGTTTAGCTCTCAAAGTTAATTTTGTAAAAGTTTATTACTTACACCGAAGTTTCTTATGATTAATAAATTGTGTAATGCGAATAAAAAGTTGGGGAAGGAATTAATTATATAAGTACCTACGAACAAGCGTAAAGTCGCTCTATAATTTATTTTGAATATTCAGAATTCAAGAAATAAATATTTATTGGATAACATTTTTATGAAACACTGTGTATAATAATATAATAACGGGTTATCACCAGAGGCGGATTTAGGGGAGGGGCGGCTCCAAGTGAGGAGTAGTAGGGGCAATTGTCCCCCCCAAAAAAAGTCCGGCAATGAGAGGATATTTCTCATATCTGCGTAAACCAAATTTTAATTTTTTTGAATTTTTTTTGAAGATTCTAGGTCCATTTATATCCTAAAAAACTCACTTTTTCCCCCAAAAATTGCCCAAACATTTTTTTTTCGGTAATTTTGGCATTGCCAATCATTTCTTAGACAAAATTCATTCTGCGTAAATCAAATTTTAATTTGTTTGAATTTTTTTTGTAGATTCTAGGTCCATTTATATCCTAAAAACTCACTTTTCCCCCCAAAAATTTGCCCAAACATTTTTTTTCGGTAATTACATTTCCAATTGTTTCTTATACAAAATTCATTTTTCGTAAACCAAATTTTAATTTTTTTGATTTTTTTTTGTAGATTCTAGGTCCATTTATTTCCTAAAAAATTTACTTTTTCCCCCAAAAATGGCCCAAACCTTTTTTTTCGGTAATTTTGGCATTGCCAATCATTTCTTAGACAAAATTTATTCTGCGTAAACCAAATTTTAATTTGTTTGAATTTTTTTTGTAGATTCTAGGTCCATTTATATCCTAAAAACTCACTTTTCCCCCCAAAAATTTGCCCAAACATTTTTTTTCGGTAATTACATTTTCAATTGTTTCTTATACAAAATTCATTTTGCGTAAACCAAATTTTAATTTTTTTGATTTTTTTTTTGTAGATTCTAGGTCCATTTATTTCCTAAAAAATTTACTTTTTCCCCCAAAAATGGCCCAAACCTTTTTTTTTCGGTAATTTTGACATTGCCAATCGTTTCTTATACAAAATTCATTCTGCGTAAACCAAATTTTAATTTTTTTGATTTTTTTTGTAGATTCTAAGTCCATTTATATCCCAAAAAACTCACTTTTTCCCTCTCTCTGGCCTCCTCCCTCTGGCGAAACGCGTTTTATTATTCAGTAGTATTCAGACTACTAGTAATATGTTTTGGTTAATTTTCTAACTATATTAGGTTATTTTTCATTTTTTTCAATATATGTAGTATGTTTCACTATTTAGTTTCTATATTAAAATATTTTTTCGAAAATTATTACTTCCCCCAGTTCGGAATCGCCCCCCCTAGATCCGCCCCTGGTCATCACTCTCTCTCGTTTTTAATAATTTTAATATAAAATCCAGTAGGCAGATGTCAGTTTTGAGTTTGACAGTTATCACGTCGGTGAAAGTTTAGCTAAAAATCTACAGTCGTTTTCGGTCGTAAAAAAGGTGAAACTTTCTATTTATTGTTTTATATATTTTCGTTTTTTTTGATTATTAACAGTTAAAAAGTTAGAAAGGTAGTTTCAAATAACTTGCTTACTTCCCAACTCTAAATAACGGCTGTCCAATCGTCTATTGCAATAAGAAACACAGTAGGCGGGGTAGAATGACATTTCTAAATTTCTACTTAAATTTTGACACTTTGATAATAAAATAAAACTGGTATAAAAGTGAATTTGGGGACTTTCTGTATTTAAATTTTGATAGTAATTTCGATTTACCGTGTACTTTACTTGAAATTGAAGAAAATGCGAAAAAGGCTCCAAGGCTAAAGGTAAAAAAATTACATTTTTATTTTATACTGTTTTCCTCTCATTAAACTTACGTCTCTCCAGAAATGCGTAATATAGATATTGTTACAACTGTTTTTATGTAATTTACTTTTATTTAGCAAAAAGTGTAAAGTAAAATAGTTGTCATGGAGACCAATAATTTGCTTGAAGGCACTTTTGTGATTGACATCTATTTATCAATTAGGTATTTTGCAACTTCCCACTTCTTTTCACTGATTTCTTGTATACCTATACATTTTTCATTTGAAGAAGGAGGGGAAGAAACACATTTTCTAAGTCTGTAATTTATTAATTTAATTAGCTTAGAGTTTTCGGTATATTATGTGCCATCATCAGAGCGTCTTAAAGTTTTATAAAATACTTCACCTGGAGGAAATATGACACATTTAGAACAGGAAAAATAATGGGAATATTACAAAGAAATGTTTTAAGTGAAACATTGTTGAATATTTCGTATGAAATTTAGTTAATTATGTCGTAAAACGAGATGGTGAACAGGGCCGTTACTGGGTTTTTTGTCGCCCGCTTTTAAATAAAATTTTAAAACAGAAATACAGGGTGCGTCACGGTAGACGCGACGGTCCATTGTGGCTAAACGGTTAATATTTTGAAAATTTTGTTTATTCATCGATATGTGGGTTGATAAAGGCTACATTTTAAAATTATTTTGAATTATACAGGTTGTCCCAAAAAAGTGTGGCTCATCAAAGTTATATTATTTCTTATGGAAGACCCTATATTTTGTTTCATTTATAGATTATACGTTAAAAATGAGATAAACTTTCTTAAGTATTCCTTATACCTAAGCTTTTTACTTTTTGAGATATTTTGATATTTCTCAAAATGGAAGCACTTACAAGAAAAGCAATAACTTGGAAACCTATGGAATCAGCCAAATCCAATTTTAACTCAAAAAAATTAGACTAATAATTGAAAGCAATAATGTATTTAGAGTTGGTTAAAATTATACAGGGCGTCCAAAATGGGGGTATTCTCTAATGACATATTCAAACGACAATATGGTTCTTATTTTAAATGGGATACCCTGTATTTTATGATCCTATTATGTAGCAAATCCCATTACCTTTTAAAAATTATAAAGGTCTACTATGCCTAAATCTATTAATTTTGGAGTTATTTTTATTTTTGTTAAATTTTACATTATTTTTCCACCATAATGCCTAAATATAACACCCTGTATTTGATCAGCTTAAACTGTTGCAACATCATTTTTTGTCTAATATCTAATGATACATTTTCCAACAGTTCCCAGAACCTTTTTCTTAAAAATTGCAAAAATTTCCTCCCATTTAAATGGCCATCAAAGAAATAGGGACATTAATGTTCCACCGGTTCTGATGATCTATTGTGTGGAACAAATGCTGGTTTTGAGTATTATAATAATGAAAGTTATGACGGTTAACTAATCCATTATTATGAGAAGTGGATTTATCTGTAATTTTTTCGGATCATAGTCTAAGCTGATCAAATACAGGGTGTTATATTTAGGCATTACGGTGGAAAAATAATGTAAAATTTAACAAAAATAAAAATAACTCCAAAATTAATAGATTGAGGCATAGTAGACCTTTATAATTTTTAAAAGGTAATGGAATTTGCTACATAATAGGATTATAAAATACAGGGTGTCCTATTTAAAATAAGAACGATATTGTCGTTTGAATATGTTATTAGAGAATCGCTCCATTTTGGACGCCCTGCATAATTTTGAACAACTCTAAATACATTATTGCTTTCAATTATTAGTCTAATTTTTTTTATTTAAAATTGGATTTGGCTGATTCCATAGGTTTCCAAGTTATTACTTTTCTTGTAAGTACTTCCATTTTGAGAAATATCAAAATATCTCGAAAAGTAAAAAGATTGGGTACAGGGAGTACTTAAGAAAGTTTATTTTATTTTTAACGTATAATCTATAAATGCAACAAAATATACGCCACACTTTTTTGGGACAAACTGCATAATTCAAAATAATATTAAAATGTAGCCTTTACCACATATCTATGAATAAATAAAATTTTCAAAATATTAACCGTTTAGCCACAATGGCCCGTCGCGTCTACCGTGACTCACCCTGTATAAAACGCGATGGTGAACAGGGCCGTTACTGGGTTTTTTGTCGCCCCTTGTAAATAAAATTTTTAAACAGAAATATAAATTTAGTAACATGTATTATTTTTTACGTCATAAATGTAACAGTTACATCTAATGATTATTAAATAAAAAATTGAAAGATCTAATTGCAGACATAGAAAAATTAATTCTGTACACAATTTTCTCGTAACAATACGATTCTGTTTATTTTCTTTAAAACCCATTGTGATAAATTGCCTCATACCAACTAAATATCACCCTGTCAGACAGTGTAACATTCTCTGGCAAAATTTCTCTCGCATTTTGAACTCTTTAATCAACAAAACACGTGTAACTTCATGCTAAAGAAATAACTTGCATTCCTCATCTCCAACTACTACTACTCGGTTAGATGAAGTAGAATTGTTTTTATTTTTAGCCATAAATAATAAATGTCAATCACTTGACATCCTGTCACTATTAGACGAGCTTTATTTAACCCGTTACGTCAACGATATTAAGTTTTAAAAAGTTTTCAGAAATAGATTTATTGATCCCTAATTACTTTTGCCGAAAATTTATTGTTAATATGCGCAAGTTCCATCAAACAACGGGATTTTATATCGATTTTCCTCAGCCACAATATCACTTAAAAAAACTTTGAACTTTTCGGAGTTTTCAATTCCAAAAATATAGAGTTGGGCCCATAACCTATTAATATGTGCAGGTTTGCGTGGTGAGGAGTTTTCAATTCCAAAAATATAGAGATGGGCCCATAACCTGTTAATATGCGCAGGTTTGCGGGGTAAGATTATGGAGATTAGTAAAATAAACTGGACACAAATTACAATTGTTCAACTCTATATATTAACATGCCAAAAACAGTATTGACAGTTATAATAAAAGTGACAGAAATTCCTGCTGGGATTGTCACTTCCAATATTTATTATTTATTGAAGTACAAGTAAAATAAACCAATTTTTTTACCACTCACTTTGTGATATGATGACCATGATATTATTCAAAACAAATTGGGTCTTCCTCTGGTTATTTTTATCTGCGAAACTGATATTGCATGTATAGAACGGAAACAGAGTTTTTCTTGACCCGGCTTTATCCCTTTGGGTCCCTACATATTTCCCCAATTTCAATATCATAAGCAACAAATCCCTTGATGGATGAGAACCTTTCTACAAAATCAGAACGGCCTACGTAGTGCACGTGATTTGATAACATGGCATTATACAGTGTGAGTCATGTACAATATGTTTCATATAATAATTATACGTATTATACATGGTGTTTCATAGTTAAACCGACATACGTTAACTGTAAATAGAGAAACTGTAAATGAAAGAAATCTACAGGGTGTTTCCAAAGTATTGCATTAATTGAATTTACTTTAAAAGTTTAGTAATATGTAGAACGAGATATGCATTTATATTGGGCTACTAATAAATGATACCTGTACCAAATATGAAAGAAATCGACCAGGTATTTCGAAAGTTACTGCTTGTGAAAATGAAAAAAATGCACTTAAAAAAAATTTTCACTTTAACTCATTTTTTCCGTTCTTTTCAAATATCCATCCCAATTTTAAAAAATCTGATATACAGGGTGTTGTTTTTGGGATTTTCAAATTTTGCAAATTCTTCTTAATCCGGATCTGGATTTTAATTGTAGTTCTTACACTATAGAATTGGGCTATGAACACACTGTAACTGTACCAAGTATGAGAGAAATCTACAGGGTGGTTATAAAGTTACGGCTTATCAAAATATTGGCCGAAATGGGTAAACACCCCGTATCTCGGTTATTAAAGGCGTTAGACGCATTAACCAAGGTTATTTGGAATCACCTAAGTACCCTCTATTTACAGTTAACGTATGTCGGTTTAACTATGAAACACCCTGTATAAAAACTGATTTGTAAAAAACTAACAACAGGTTGTAAATGTAGTGCAATTGCTCAAAGAAATTTTTGTTATTAAAATGTATGCATTTATGAATTATGCAAGTGTGTTATGGTGGTCACGAAAGTGCTTAAAATACTGAAGTCGCCTATCAGGAGAGGTCCACCGACCTACTCGCTAGGAGAGAAAAGTTTTGAACTGGAAGCTTCCGATATCAAGCTTTGGATAAGTCGATCTCTGTTTATGTGTTTCTATCTTTTTTATTTAATTTCTAACGGTTTTTCTAGCCAAACGCGGTCTAGTGGGATTGAAGGCTGCCGCTTAAAGCTAGCCGCGTGCCTAATTAACACTTGTTGTAACGGCTTTTGTTACGTCATACTGTTTCTATGCGAGATCTGGTTAACTGTAGTGTTTGTTTGTTTCAAGGATACCGAACACATAAGCGTGCTTGTTTATTTCTATTTTATTTGAATGTTATTTTTATTCCCCTTTTTATCATGGGCGTAGATGTTCGATTTCGAACAAAAACTTTGTCACAAGTCTTTTAGGTCCTGAACTTAATTGTTTGTTCTTGATTTCTCTTTCTTTAAGGTCTTCTTGAACTTTTTGTTTCCTTTGCCTCCCTTTTCTTCTTTTCCTTCTGTCTTTCTCCAGGCTATTTGTTTGGTCACGCGATGTTCTGACATTCTCTCTTTGTTCTTCAAATAACTCATAGAATCTCCTTGTTTGTTCTTCTTTCAATATTTGTAAAATATAAAATATCTTATATTGAGGCTTTTAATAATTTTTGAATTTGTAACATTCTCAAAAATGTCCATTTTACTTCTTTATGTATAAAAAGTAAAATTTCAGTCGAATATCTTCAAGAAATTTAAAACGCTTTCTGCGTTTTCGCTTTTACGGTTACGGTTTATGGCTTACGTGGCTTGTCGAGAGGCACGAGGCGTCCACAGAGGCGTCAGCCCGCCAGCGTCGCGAACAAGGGATGATATGCCGACGAAGTTTTGACGCAGATGTCTACCTGAAATTCGGAGTTGGAAATGTTTGTTGTTTTTAGAGCGGAACTGACAGTAAAATTAATAAAAAAAAGGAATACAAGTATAAAGTTAATTAGATTCATTCTTTGTATATTTTTTTGAATAAGGGTTGGATTTCTGTGTTTCCCTCACTAAGATTTTTTTGATTTATTATTTTCAAAACTCACGTTACTCGTTTAAAGTCGCACGAACAACTACAGGGTGTGTCCCATAGATGGCCCTTTAGCCATATATAGTGTAACGGTTGACTAAGTTGACTAACTAATTAAAGAGAATACAAAACTATTTATTTTACTTCAATAAATCACAGGACAGAATGTAATTTCGAAAAATAATGTTTGAAACTAATTTTAACGTAGTAATTGCAAAAGAAAATATAAAATTCCAGATGTCAGATTTCAACACGTTAATCCCATAAGAGATTTTCACCAACAATTTTAGGATATTTACAAACAATTTAGCAAAGATTTCAATAGCAAAATTTAAAGTAATATAATCTCAGATATGTCTGCGATCACAATAATAATGAGAACATTGTTATTTTAGATGTTTGAATAAAAAATAAATTTTAAACTTAACCTTAAATTTCAATATCATGATGTATCAATATGATTAATTTAAATTCAGGGGAAATACAATAAATCGGGAAAATAAAGTGTTGGGACTTCTAAAATCAAAGAATTACTGTAAAAAAGGCAGTAATAATAAAGTTGTATAGAATTTTAGAAATCGATAATGACGAAAAATTTGTGTGTAAATTTAATATAAGTAGGAATTGTAAATAAATTATATCAAAATCATTTTTTTGTCTCGAGAACGATTTGGTAATAAGCAAAAATTGTATAAAAATTGATAATTTTTGAATTTTTAAAAAAATGTAAGTACAAAACTGTCAAATTTTAATCTAGAGAGCCGTGATATGATGGTTTATAAAAACTACTTTTCGCTGTCAAGCGAGGCTTTTGATCAAAATCTCTTGAACTGTTCACATCGGTGCTCGTAATAAAAACAAAAGAAATTTAAAATCAAAGCAATACTGATTGAAGATAAAAATTAAAAGAAATTTACCTGTCGAATTAAGTGAGGTTATATTTTTGTAAATCAAGAATCTTAAAGTTAAATCAAGAGAAGAAGCCCGATATTTGTTTCATCTTTGTTCCTGTTAAACTATCCAGATCCAATTGTATCCTGTATTGATTTATCCTGTTCCTGATTTTGATTCCTGGAAGATATTGCATCCATCCCATTTTGAATTGACTAGAAAAGTAACCAGAATTACGTTTCAAAATAAAAAAAGGCCACAAGTATTCTATTTAATTCGGTTAGATTATACTTTAATTAATAACTAAATAATTTAGATTAGAATAAGGTAAGAGAGTAATTACAAGATTTGTATTAATTGTTGAAATTTATTACGCTTACCTTATTCTGGCAAACAACTCTTATTCTCACATAAACTAAAAGGTTGACCGTTATTTTTGTGATTATTAATAAATGTTTTCATATTCACTGAGTCGTTATTATCGATTTTTACAATCACGCGGCCATTAGCTGAAGCACTACCTGGGATTAAGACTCTCAATTTTTCTACTGGAAAGTAGATGGCGCCCAAAATTATCAACAACAAATAATTACATTCTGTCTGAGATTACGACAAAAGGCAATAAAAAAATCAACAGTAATTTAATAGGTTATGTACAAAAATTAAAATTCAAATAAATAAAATAACGAAATTAAATATTCAACAAAATAATTTTTCTCTTTTACACAAAAGATAGTACGTAACAATAGAGAAGTATAGATATTTGAAATTTGAAAATTGGGTTACGGGGCTTTGTCAGTACGATCTATTCAATGAAAATATTTTCAACTTCCGGTTACTTCCCGTTATACCGGAAGTAGACATCAACTTTGTTATTTCAAATGACATGTGTCATTTTTCTTTTTATTTTTGCATTCAGCATCAAATTTTTAACAAAAAAATTATTAACACACCTACATTCTGGTCTTTAATTTTTCATTATTCAAAAACAAACAATTGCAGAGCTTTAATTTTTAGAGGAGATATAAAAAAGGGATGTAGAATTGATTTGTTGAAGACTGCTTGTAAATATCTTTGAAGTTAGGAGGAGTTAAAGGCAAAATTTTGATATTTTTTTTGAAGATAGAAGTCAATGTTTAGATTTTCGTCATTCTTGTTAGTTTTTAAATAATGATAAATTGTTTGTTTATTTATCTATTTAGTATTAAAATTTCGGTAAACGTAAAGAAAGGTATTGAAACGAAAATGTAAATCTGTTTATGCGTACGTGCGCCTGTCAATGCCCTCCGTGTTCTATTTCTAGACATTTAGACGTTGGAAATCTACCCTCTAAACATTTGTCACTCAACCCCACGACATTTACCGGTGTAAAACCTCATCTCAAACGTCCCATTAAGATAATTAAAAAGACCATCATAAAACGTTTTTCCACAACCGCGATACCCATACACATAACACTTTACAGGGTGAATTATTCTCCCCATAAACCTTTTTGTGCATAAAAAACGTTAATTTCATATTAAAATTGAGTTACGAAATCGGTAAAAACAAACAATGGTCCGTATTTAACATAATGACGGTTTCAGAAATACGAAACGTCGAATAAACGATAACGTTAAAAGGGGCAAAAAAATTCAAAAATAAGTCAAATATTAAAAAATGGACTGACATATTTTGAGTTATCTCTGTTACTAACACCTCTACATCTTTCATTTTTGGAAGAGATGTTCAAAAAGGATGTAGAAATGCTCTGTTGAAAACGTCTTTTTAATATCTTTATTGGTTTTGGTGGGAGAATGAGACAAAGTGTAAATTTATATTTTCGTGGTTCGTACTTTCCAGTCTTTGTCTGGTTATTTCTCTAAAACTAACAACTCTGCATCTTTAATTTTTGGACACACTGTATATATTTTTTTTTGTAAGAAAATTAACGTACATTTTATTTATTCCGTTTTTACAGAACCTATAGTGTTTCATTGCCAATTAAATAATAAATAAACACGGTTTACCCTCCCGATACATTTCGTTGTATATACACAAAACATTAAATTATATTAACCCACTCATCATAACGTTCGTTCATCATCATCATTTCATTTCATTTCATTTCATCTACCTATTTTATAATTTTTGTCGAAAACGCCATATTGCAGTCCAGTGCCGTGCTACTAAAATATTGATATATGTATATTTTTTCCAATCTCAGTTGAATATTTATACCTTCAGCTCAATATACAGCGTGGCGCAAAGTTGGTTAGGTAGGAAAAAATGCGTATTTTCAAGACCAATTGATTGGTTTTTTCAAAATTAAAATGTCAGGTCCGGTTTCTGAGATATTTGGAGAAAACAGACATTGACGATTTTCGATTTTGTTTAACACCTTAGTTTTGAAAGATAGAAAAAAAAGTTATAAAGTTTTTTTTATTGAAAGACAAATACAACTTAACATAACGTATCCAATTTTTTAAAACAACGTTTCGTCTTTGAAGGGCTACCCTCAACTATTTTTTTTAAATACGGACCTGTACGTTTTATTTCGTTCTTGAAATCCTCATTTTTTTCTCTATCCAACTATGTAGAACACTTAATATTTTTATTCGGTTTTGACAACGAACTGTACTTTAGGAATTTTGCTAAAAATATTTATAAATCTTTTTGAATAAAATTAATTAAAAATTGAGTATACTTTGAGCTTATTGCCCTAATACTCCAGTCGACAGGTTGAAAAAAGCGGGGTTAGGTGGAAAAAGGTCGGAAGTTAATGAAACTTTTGGATGTTGTTCAGGGATAGATAATGAACATTTTCTTAAGTTTTCGACCTCGAGGACCCTGTGCTGAAAAAGGAGGGGGGGAAAAACTGCAAAATTTTTTACCTTCCTCCGGTTTTTTCGCAATAGAGCGTAGAGCTTCTTTCATACGGCAAAAGCATCCCTATACTTTTTTGTAGAGCGTTAAATTTCCTACAATTTTGACTATTCAAATATGTTTGTATGTTAAATCGTTACCGAGATATGGCGCTTCGAAGAAAAGGCCATTTTTAAAATTTCTCTAAAAAATGCCAATAAATTCAGAATTCCAACGTATGTCTTCTGTTACACCAGAATTATGATGTAATGTTGCTGTAATTATGGTTCCTGATTAAAATCACCAATCCTTTTTCAATATCTCTTCTTCCAAAAGTGAAAGATGTAGACTTGTTAGTTTTAGAGAAATAACCAGACAAAGACTGGAATGTAGGAACCGCGAAAATCTAAATTTACACTTTGCCGCCTTCTGCCGTCAAAACCAATTCGCTTCTCGTCCTAACTGATATGCCCTCTGGTGAAAACTGCGAAAACTGAGCTAAGGAGTAGTTTTGACATTTGGGATTATTTCTTTAGCGTTAAGTAATTTTCATAGTGTTTTTGTTTTGTTTTTACAAATAATTTTGATTTGTTGATCTTTTTTATAATGAGTAATCATTATTGTTGTGTACCTAAGTGTTCATCACGGGGAAAAAGAAACCCTGAACTAAGTTTTCATTCGTTTCCAAAAGCAGGAACGTCCAAAGTTTTTTTTGAAACCAAACTTGGCAATAGAGAATTAGTGGATAGGAAAAGTTTCAAATACCATGAGAGTGTGTTCTCTACATTTTACTGAAAGTGATTTTATTCAAAAAGGTATGGTAAAAATATTTAATTATTATTTACCACTTTGCTTTGATTTATTATTTACAGTTAGAGTAAAACGGAGAACATTAAAGCCTCATACTATAACTTTACAAGAACATAAGAGGTTCTCCATTTTTACAGTGTTAGAAATAGTTAATTTCCCAGTCATTTCATGTGGATTAGATTCCAATGCACTCGTTTGTAAACACAAACCGTATATTTCTATCCACTCATAAGTTTCTATGGTCTTTCCCGCTAAAATAAGATGTCCTGCATTCAGGACATTTTCACCTTCAACTACAGATTTAGAATTAGCCGATCCGCCCAAATAGTTCATGTACTCTAAAATGCTTAACTTCATTTCTAAAAAATAATGGAAACAATAATTTGAGACTAAAATGTATTTAAGTAAAACTCCTGACTACTACTCACCTAAATACAACTGGAAATATCACACTTTTAAAAATACCATCTATGGTAAGAAGAGAGTTTGACATTAAATTTTGACTGAATCTGGTCAAGATGTCACTCTCTTCTTTTTTATCCCTTTCAGAGATTAATACAAAGTGAGTAAACCAGTAAGGAATTTTAATTTATTAGATTCGACATCCTAAGACCGGTTTCTGTCTGATGAAGTCGAAAGACAGAAACCGGTCTTAGGATGTCGAATCTAATAAATTAAAATTCCTTACTGGTTTACTCACTTTGTATTAATCTCTGAAAGGGATAAAAAAGAAGAGAGTGACATCTTGACTACATTCAGTCAAAATTTAATGTCAATACTCTCTTCTTACCATAGATGGTAGCACATCTAAAAAAAAATAGTTGAGGGTAGCCCTTCAAAGACGAAACGTTGTTTTAAAAAATTGGATACGCTAAATTAAGCGATATCTGGTCTTCAATAAAAAAGCTTCATAAACTTTTCTTCTATCTTAAAAAAAATAGGGTGTTAATTAAATAAAACGAAAATCGTAAATTTCGGTTTTTCCCAAATATCTCAGAAACCGGACCTGATATTTTAATTTTGAAAAAAACAATAAATTCGTCTTGAAAATACACAATCTTTTTCCCCATTTAATCAACTTTGCATCTATAACGGTTTACGAAATCCCAATAGTGTTCAACAAAATATTTGCGCCACCCTGTATAGGGTTAGTTAAAATAACGAATAAAAGATGAAAACGGAAAGTTAAATAAATATAAACTATATAAAGTAAACAGTAGACCAGATTGAGTGAAAGCCAAACAGTAATTGCGATGACCATTGATGCATAAATTATCATACATTATTTGTATGGCTATTCAGTCGCTTGGAGTTATATAACGTGTATATTTGTTACACTACCTGTCTACCGTTCAAATTTTTTTTTTCTTCTTAATATTGCGTATACAAAAGTTTTGAAGTAGAAATTATTACCGTCAAGTTTTTTAAACATTCATTGGTCGAAATAACTTTATTAGAACCAAACACGTTTCAAAATACCAAATACTCTTTTTAATTTTAATACACGCCCCTTTAACTACGCCATTGTCTCCGACAGCATCAGACGAAAACGCAGGGGTCGGAAAAATCGACTTCTGTTGCCCATTGAGGCTTTTCATAATTAATACCTGGACTAAAAAATTGTTATTTTTGGAAGTTGATGCACTCAGACAGAACAAAAAAGCATCGCTGGAATGAGATAATAACTAATTGTGTTTTTTATTGTTTTAATTTCGTTTTTTTTCTTTTTTTTTACGGAACTAATAATGAAAACAGGTAAACCGAGTTGGGCGTTTTTTAAATTTAACAACTACAAAAAGTAAAATAAATTTTTGATCATTTGAATATTCTGTATGTGAGATTGTAGGTTATCCCATAATAATAAATACAACGGAACCAAATCTGGCGATATTGTTGGCCATTCTATGAGACCTCTGCCTTCAATAAAATGTATCTTCCCAGAAAAACAGTTTCTAGACCGTATGTGGCTCACTATAGTGCATTGTATCTTATCAAAAAATTTATATCTTTTATTAGGCCCACAATATATTAATTTTATTAATAATTTTGGCGACCCCTATACGGATAAAAAAATAATTGAAATCCACATTGAATCAGAAAATATATATACAACGAATGTGCCGGAGCTTAGGCACAGCTGAGGATTCGAGGTGAGAGCACCATCACAGGACACAAATTTATTGGAAAACGTGACCTGCCAGTCAACGCGGCTCGTCCTTTCATCCTTCAGGAATGCTAATCTGAACAACTGTCGTCAGCTCTGATTTTACTGCCAGTAATGGGGGCCTGGGACACCATTACACAGAACCGAATGTGTTTTCCGAGTAAAATGTTTCTTTCTTTATTTTGCTTGCAGAATAGCTCAATTGTTTTTCTTATAACAATATCGACCAAGGCCAAACCCGATTTTAAATAACAGAATTCATGGAAAATTCTTAGCAGTATGTGGATGGTCGGGAAATTTAGACGACTGAGTAAAAGTTTGTGGCTAAAATATGCATCCTATCAAAAAAAGTATTTATCATTTTTCAAAAATCTAAATTTTGACTTCGACTCCTTCTATCTTCAAACCCAATCAAGATATTTATAAGCGGTCTTCAACAAATCAATTATACACCCCTATTTTAAAGCTCTTCCAAAAATTAAAGCTCTGCAATTGTTTGTTTTTGAATAATGAATAATTAAAAACCAGAATGTAGGAATCACAAAAATCTAAATTTTAACTTCGACTCCTTTTATCTTCAAACCCAATCAAGATATTTATAAGCGATCTTCAACAAATCAATTGTACATCCCTTCTTTATATCTTCCCCAAAAATTAAGGCTCTACAATTATTAGTTTTTGAATTGTGAAGAATATAGGAATCACGAAAATCTAAATTTTGACTTTGACTGCTTCTATCTTCAAAACCAATCAAGATATTTACCAGCGGTCTTAAACAAATCAATTATACATCCCTTCTTTATATCTCCTCCAAAAATTAAAGCTCTACATCTATTTTAACAATTTTTGGAAGAGATGTTAAGAAGGGACGTAAAAATGTTTTGTCGAAGACCTCATTTTAATATCTTTATTTTAAAAGACATATTTGTCACTGTCACCACTATCTCTTTACCAATGGAAGTTTTCGTGTTAACTTCCACTAAACGTATTTTACTTTAATCTGGTTTTTCACCGACAATATCCATAACTTTTCCGAAGTTATTTTCTTTATTTTCATCTTACAAGTGAAAATGGCAATAATCCATCGAGTAAACTTATTATTTCCATTTCATAGCATCTGTTAGGTTCCATTTACGTGATAAGGGTCCCGGCCTGTTTCGTAGATGGCGCGTCGTTTACAAGACCATATTTCATCTGGACACTTTCCCAAAACTTTCGGGAGGCGGTTGAATGACGGGGCAGCACTTATCATAATAATGAATCTGTTGCTTTTCGGAAGCGTTAAAGGCTATTTTATTAAGTTTTATTGTTTGCTTTTATCCCATGCCTGATTTTATATAAGATTTTCGACATTTACAAAAAAAATAATGGAAAAAAGGTGAAAAAGTGTAAAAAAATTGTGAAAAGTTGTGAAAATCAATGCAGCCTTAATTTTTAAACTCTCTCAAGGATTGAATCAACCAACTGTTCACCATATTTATAAAAACAATATTCTCAAATCCTGCAAAAACCAAAACAAACATTTGGATCTCGCGTGCTGTTTCCAACGCGAGCGCAAGCGCCCGCATTGCTATTCCTGCTCGAACGACGTCCTCATCGGGCTTCTGGTAGTCAAAAAGCGGCAGTCGGACGTCCCGTAGCACCGCCGCGACGCCCAGACACCGCAGGAAACCACGTCGACGACGGTCGCGAGTCACAACAATCGCAAGTCGCGAGACTTGGAGATAGTGCGTGCGAGGGGTTTTTTTTTCGGGCTGGATCTGACCACGTGGTTCGGTGGTGTTGTCGAGTGTATAGATTGAGATCGGGTTACGGTTGACAAGTTTTTTTTTTGTAGTGGTGTTGGGGTGAAATACCCTCGGTAGAAGGTTACCGTATGTTTCGGCGAAATTTGAGTTAAAAGTAATCAGCTGTTTTAGTTTACAGAGCATTTAATATTAATAGTTGTATAGTGTGTTCTATATGGTAACCATAAATATAAAAATAGTATATATGTAGAGAAAAAACTCCAGTACTTACAATGAATAAGAAAAAACTAAATGGAAATTGTATTTGTTTGTTATTTGTTATATAAAAGTTTATGCTATTTCGACTCGTTTCTGAGATAATTTAGAAATAATTGAGAAATTAGCTTTCTTTCGATAACAAATAACTGGATGGTCGTTTAAAAATGCCGACGTTTCGGCCATATATTAGGCCTTCCTCAGAGCTACAACGATATGAAACAATTGCTAGATAACTAAAAATACAATTAACTGAACGTAGAAAATTCATGTGTGCTAAAACAACAAAAAACGTTTTGTTAATTGTTTTTTGAGCTGTTTATATCGTTGTAGTCCTGAGGAAGGCCTAATATAAGGCCGAAACGTCGGCAATTTTTAATTAATGTGTTTGATTTCTCGTTGTAAACCTCACAAACGATCGAGCGTCTTTTTGTATTATTTTTGGTTGCATTTATCGATATGCCAGGCTTGGCCATATTACTTCGTTTCGTCAAAAAAATTATCATTATTTTTATGATCTCTGAAACATTTAGAATTGGGTAAAAATGTTAGGTACTTTTTTTCAATCTTTTTAGGACATATTTAGATCTAAATCTCAGATCATAAAAGGGAATTTTTGCTCGTGAAATAAAAAATAAATACAATGTTATACCGAACGTTAGAAAAATTGAGAGATTAGGGGCATTGTCAAAAAGAAGTTTATATTCGAATATGTCAAAAAACGCCAATAAAATATATTTGGCTTACCTTTTTCTTTTAGCTTTAAATTAATAGTTGTGTTCAATAACATTTGATGTATTTTAGAATATAAAACTTGGCCTTCATGCTTTTCTTATTTGAATAACTTATTGACTTGCTATGATTTTTGTTTATAAACAAAACCAAGTGACATTTGTAGGTAATATTGTTATGTTACATTTCTTACACTTGTTTGTTTGTTCCGTTGCTTTTTAGTGTAGTGTATATTGCACTGACAGAACCGAGCAGCTATTCGCAACTCTCAAATTCAATGAAAAAGTTCTAATACTACTGGTGCAGTCGAACTAGTATTTTTCTTTAGGAAGAGTCTCTAATTACTACTAATTAATAAGGGTCCACAAATACAAATTGAAGGGGTAATTTGCGGACCCTGATTTGCCAACAATCGGGATCCGCACCTGTGGTTAGCTGGCGGCGGGAGATGGTCGAAACATAGCCTATGTGAATATGTGATGTATACCATCCTACTACTACCTACTTCAGTAAATGCAACATTTTCTGATGAATATAGGGAAAGCGGAAATATAATTTTTAATACACAGATAAGTGATAAGGATATTCAAATCCAAAAGGCAAATAACTACTATTATTAACCTCTTAACGAGCGCGATAAACAGGCCAAATGAATATACTCGAGAATTGAAAATAATAATATGAAAGCTAAGATTTTTATAATATTTTGTCAAATACTGGTCCTCCAAGAATTTTCTTCCTACTAAAACGTTTTCATTAAAACGTCCAATTCAGAAACTTCCCAAAAATTTAATTAAAAAAAATAGGTCAGTACTAATTGACAAACAAAATTCATTATAAATCTTATTAACCAAGTAATTTGATTCTTCCTGTTTTGCATACTTTTAACAGATTTTTTCATGCATAAATTCATAAAATAACTTAATTAATAATACAAATAAGGTTGGTAAAGAGAAGACGTTGCGAAAGCCAAATATTTTCCTTACGTTTTTATAGTCTACTCCTTCTCATTTTATTCGAAAAATCTCGTAAATTTTTAGCGCTTTGACAGTGGATAAAGTTTGTTCTATATGAACTTTGAGTCGAAATTTCTTAGCCAGTCGAATGCCTCTCCAAACTTTGTTCTAATTGGTCAATTTTATATACTGACACCTGTCAATCAAGTCCACATGGAGTGAATGAGGGTGTGGCAAAAAACAAATGTATACATATTTTGTTCTGCAATTGAAAATAGTTAATCTATAAAGACGACATGTTTTCGTATTTAAAAAGGGACATATAGGCATTAAAAGAAGTGCCCAATACTGGACGCCTGTGGTAAAAGAAGAAAGTCATCTGCAACTTTTTTATGCGTGATTTTTCAGATACATACCAAAGTTGGCTCTGAATCAGAAATAAAAATATCGAGTAGCTGTCAAATAACTATTCGAATAAAAATATCAAAATATACAGCAAACTAAAGGGTGTTACAAAGTTTATTACTAATTAGGGGCCATTTAAAAAGGTTTGTCCCAATTCCATTTAGAAAAATTCCCCCCTAAAAAAAAGGATGGAATAATTGAATGATTTTTTTCCAGCTCATCCATCCGCCAACGAATTTTTTTGCGGACGCTTATATGCTCATTGACTATACGTCCCTGATCTTTTTTCTTAATTTAGAACTGTCTTAATCCGCGATCTAAATCGTAATTATATATGTAGAAGATGTAATAAAAGCGTGTATTTATGACATTAAGTGTTTCTTGTTTTGATTCAAAGTTTATAAATACTGAGACTAGAACTCCCATTTCTATGCACTTTCTGATTCATCGGGCTTTTGAACTGACCACTTCATAGCTGGCGCATGCGAGACTTTTCAGGGGCGTAGGCAACGGGAAAATTTACTATATTCGTGTTAAGAATAGTAAGCATAACAATTGCATTCTTTTACGCTGTAAATTTGGGTAATAATGACCATTTTTTATTGTGAATTGTATGTTGATGTGCAATGTCTTCTACCAACTCTTTTTTCCCTATTTGAGCTTCAAATCTCCTAGCACTAGTCATGCTTTGGCACTTTTTAGAGCATCTGAACACCTCTAGGTGTATATGGAGTTTTTATTTATATAATTTTAAACAGTATTAGGTATATTCCTTATCTGCATCTTGTATTTTTCTATTTTGTTAACTGTTTCTTGCAGGGTTTAACAGGTAATAATGTTTTGTTGTACCAAGATTCTATTTTGATGTAATTATTCTTTTTCTTTTGTTATATACACACAGTATTTTTCGAAGCAAAATAGCATGTAGAATTTATAAACATATAAGTTTTGAGTTATGATAAACTACACCAGTGTTATTAGAACTTGTTCATTGAATTTGAGGGTTGCGAATAGCTGATTGGTTCTGTCTGAGCAGTATACACTACACTAAAAAGCAACGGAACAAACAAACAAGTGTAAGAAATGTAACATTACATAACATAACCTACAAATGTCACTTGGTTTTGTTTAAAAACAAAAATCATAGCAAACCAAGTTTTATTTTCTAAAATACACCAAACATTATTGAACACAACTATTAATTTAAAGCTAAAAGAAAAAGGAAAGCCAAATATATTTTACTTTTCCGGACAGTACATTGAAAACTTGGAAAAGTTCTTCTTTTTGCTTTGTGTACTTTTCGGAATTTGACGTTTTTTGACATATTCGAATAAAAAATAAATTTCAAAATTTATATCTAACTTTTTACATTTATTATGCGCTGCCTCTGATTCTTTTCGTACATGGCATGCTCTATTTATAGGAGGATTTACAGATAGAAGCGCCATATGCTTCGAATTATATCAATCACTGACAAAGCTCTTTAACGGCAATTTTCAATTGCACAGGATATGAAAGTAAAAAAAAGCGATAATTATAAGTAAATAGTTCAAAGAAAAATTAAAATTAGTATCGTTTAATTAACTTAAAAATGCATTAGTGTTTAATGGGTATATAATGATAGATAGAGCTTAATTTCTTAGAATTATTTTTCTGGATATAATGTATTTTGACTTTTTAATATTTTGCTCGAGTTAATTCGAGCACAAAGAACAAAGGAACGCGCCGTCTGATCTCGTGACGGCTGACTGCGATCTGTCGTCGTATTTTCGTGAATAAAGGCCGTTGTTATCAAATACTTGCAATGTTGGGCTATGTGCTGCACTTTGATTTGAAATATATCACTCAAAAGAAAATTTGGAATAATTTTTTTAAAAGAAATATTATTTTTGTCGCAAAAATACCTATAAATAAATATTTGTACTGATAAAAATATGTTTTTTTCTCAGAAATGTTTCGGAATGAAAAATATATCTCGAGATAAATAATTTTGCGTCTACTTTTTCATCCTTTTTTACTAATCAATTTTCTCTCTAAAAGCATTTGTCCGACAGAATTTTCACTTTAAACGTCCACTCTCAGATTACTTACTTTCAACGAGAATCCCAGATAAATACTTTTAGGATGAAAGATATTTATAGCGTGTGCTGTATTTTCTAGCTTCTAGTCGGTATTAGCACTAATGCGGAAATATTGCAAGCGGAAAGTGAAAAAACTGCGATTTTTCTTGCTTACCTAAATCTTGCGAAACGAATGAAATTTGAAGGATCGCTGGCGAACAGATTTTAAAAAACTTTAGATATTCGCGGATTATGAATGATATTTAACTACAAGAAAAACTAGAAATTGTTGAAGACATTGCAAGAGATATAATAGAATAGAAAAAAAAAGAAAAAATTATGTACTAATTGTAGATTTCTGCTTTCTCCCCATTTCGAAATATATCAAGTTTGCACCGATCCTAAAACAACAACTCCTTGGCTACTTGCCCCTACACGTATTGAACTACATCGATCCAGACGCGTGTTGGAATCCAAACATTGGCGGGATAGTCCGACCCTTCGAGTTTTCTTGTTCTTTGCCAATTCTCTTCCTTATTTTCAGGTTTTGATCCTCTTCTTTGGATTTTCCACCTCCCACCTTTCTATTTCTTCTCCCTAAATCGCTCCAGTGTAAAATTCAAATCTCTCTCGTAAAACTTAGATGTACCCTCTGAAATTTATGAGGTAGTCCTGTAGAATTAGTCACGGATTTTTGGGGAAAGTGTCATTCGAAAAATAAACAGCGTACTGTGCAGTAGTTTGCTTTCGGCTATTTATGGAACACTAATGGTCCAATTACAAGGCCCTGTCGTAAATAGGAGTTAATTAACAAAACTTTTTTCTCGAAACTTTTAGCTATAGAGTTGAAAAAGTTATTTGTGGTTTGGTGTTAATATATTTATATGTATTTGAAGCATTTTACAGCTATCAAACAATTTCTAAAAAATAATACGAGTTGTGCACTGTCTCTATACAATATGGCGGACCATTATTCACCACGTGATCCAACTTTAATTGATTAAACTTACGTCAATTATTTAACTTCAAAAGTTTCATGACAGATGTCACAAAAGTCATTTGTCGTTCTAAAAATTCAATAAGAACTACATTATATCATTATAATTTCCGCCAATATCGCAAAGTTAATCTACCAAAAACACAATAAATCTTCGAATTTTCGCGTGATTTTCTTCAATGGCAATTCATTAGTATTATTTCAACTTCACGGCATGTATCCCGCAGTAAACCTGTACGAATTACAAATGTCTGCCCTTTATCAATAACAGGTAGTGAATTATAACACAATTAATCACAGCCATGGCTCCCTGCGATATCAAAAGCTAAATCCCTTCGTGTCTCGCTATAGGTTGGCAGTTCTGAGATGACAGGTTTGTGCGTGTGTTGTGCAAGAACACGATTTGTTACGGTTAATGGAGGAGGGAAATTTAAATGGAAATCGATGGTTTTAAAAAAACAAACAATGACAGAAACAATACTGGTAACTATACACGTGTGTTCTAATGGCTAATTGAAATCTTTTGTTTACTTCTTCTTTTTTTATCTCAATCAAGACTACGGCGAATAATACAGGGTGTGCCAATAATGCGACAAAGTCAATAACCCCATTAATTTAAATTTAGGACACATTGTATAACAAACGTTTTGTTATAGTCATAAATAAAATTACTCAACACATCAAATATATAAAACAATGTACAATAAGAAAAAGTTGGGACTTTGTATACGTATAAAATAAAACGAACGTTTCGACCATGTGTGCGAAAAGCACGTCCGAACATTCCATACAACAAACCACTTTCAAGCAGAAAAATTACCAAAACAAAAACCGAAACATGTGAACCATCAAAGTGTCTTTCCAACGTTTCGGACGTATTCAACTCGAAAAACTTTCTCTCGAAACTCTAAACGACGAAAGTGGCAAGTGTTAGGACGATGCGCGATAAATGGACTAGTGCTCCCAAGCTAATTTCAGGACTTTCGAGGATAACGGCAGGACTCTCGGCAGGATAATACGAGGACGTTGGATAAACGGGAAGCGAAGATGTTCCCGGGGTGCATTAAGACTCCCCGGTCGGCTCAAGGGTCCACCGATGACATCACTAAGCAGACCAAGTCCATTGTACAGGTTAGTGGGGGTGTTAGATATAATCTAATTGTCTGGAAGGGGCATCTTTTATTAAGTGTTCGGGTCGATTTTAGTCGTATTTTCGGTCGGGTCATATCCGATGAATTATAAAAGAAATATTTAATAGGAGTCGTAATAGTTTTGGGCGATATTTTCAGAAACTTTAAATTGCAATATCAAAAGATCCGGCCATGACAGATCAATTATAAAAGAAAAAGATAATGGGAATTGTAATAGTTTTGGGTAATTGTTGAATACACTTTAAATTGAAATATTATTGGTCAGGTCATGTCAGACCTTAAACTTTTATTAATTTTGCAGATATAGAGTTATGGTGCAAACGGCATTTTTTACGATTTTTCAAATTTTATTCTAGTTATGGTTCAAACGACTTTTTTTTGAAAACAGCTTAAACATATTTTTTTTTTGGTGGAATATTTGGGTAAAATAGCCCAATTTTTCCACCACAAAATAAATTATTTTTATTTATTTTTTTAAAATAATTATCAACATGAAAAAATTGTGTGAATTTTGACCTATTTGATAATTTTTAAAAAAAGTTTATCAGCGGATTTAACTTTCGTAGAAAAGCGAGTGGGGAACTGACACTAGACAAAGAGTACAAAATCTCTGATACTTTTAAAACCCCGTAAGGGGAAGTGATATTTCACAAACTGATACACTTGCGGGGAAACGGGTGAGGAGGAGGCTAAATACTACACAATTTCTCGTTTGTAAATCCGTTTCTAGACCAGAGCTCATCCATATCGAACACTTAAGGGGGAGTGTAAATTTTCTAAATGTCATTTGATCATCCAGGAATTTTGTGAATTTTAAAAATGTATGAATACAATATATATCGAATGAAATGTGCAGAAAAGATAAGAGATATCTATAACGGGAAATAAATGGCAGTAATGAATTGGGTAAAAATATTTTTTAATAATATTGGAACCAATTTTTTTTTTACATTTAAACATTTTCTCACTAATCTGCTAATAAATCTAAGTTTATTTTCACAAACTTTCTACTGCTATTTGTCAGTTTCTGGGTTAGGTTTATTTATTTTAAAACTCTAGGATATACAGATCTGTGACCGCATCTATTTATTGCCAACTAATTTTGTATCGGTGAAATACTCATTTTGAAGAAACTTCTAATGAGTTTATTTTTATTTGGTGTATCACTTCCTTTCAGTAACTTTATATTCGTAGGTCTCTGCCAAATTATCACATATGTTTGTGAATAATAGTATCGTTGGTAGATTTAGATCAAAGTTAAAAATATTTTTATGGGATATACTTGTATATTTCGACAGTATCGTTTATTATTTTTTTTATATATCGTATACATTTATTGAGAACGAGTCCATTATATGTCCATTGAATTTACATTGTCTTCATCTGTGGCATTCCAGTGTAAACACATTGACTTACCCATCGAGTCGCCTTATGCCTTCATTGTTTGACAGTTTTTTTTCGTATATATTTCATATACAGGGTGGCGCAAATTAGTATTGTAGGATCATTGCAAATGTTGTATAGTTATTTTAAGAGTTTAATAAATATATAATACAGCGAAACACGTTTTGTGAATCTTCTATAGTAATAACAAAAGACTGCAACATAATTTTTTTCAAGATAATTGTCTGTTAGGCTTAGAAATCATTTTTCTGTAGAAGCTAACTCCCTGTATAAAAACAATATATATTTTTATATGGTTCTCATTACGAAAGTTTATGCTTTATGTTTACCTAAACGACTTTTCTAGAAATTACGCGAAAGTCGGGAGCGTGTTACAACCTAAGTTCAGACATCAAAGGCGCGTCATAACAAACTCATAATTTTACTTGGTTGCTTAATTAAGCGTCTAGAAGTTGATAAAGTGGAGAATCGGACAATGTTGATGGCCCCCATCCCGGTACCATTGCCAAATTACACCAGGTTCTCAAAACAAATAGCTTTCTAGATAAGTTTTTTGTTAACCTATTTAAAATAGTGCGATAAACACTCTCTGGAAAATGCTTCCGCGATAAATTGTTTGTTTGATATATTCCCTATATTTCTTGTGACTTGAATAAAGGACCAGTTTGTAAGCACACTAATATAAAGAAATGAAATATTTTGAATACCAAAATATTTTACTGGGAGTAATCAAACTGCACAAATGAAATAAGTTAAAATCACAGCTCCCAAGAATTACGACACTGCACCAACGTCTGGACTTCAAACAACTACTCCTTGGACTATATGCCCCAACAGGTATTGAATTACAGAAGTCCAGACGCGGTTGGAACCCGAATCGTTTCGGGACTTAACCCAACAACTTTGATTTTGGCACTAAATGAGCCTGTCATTCTTCTTACTGATGAGGCACAATAATGCCGAAACCGGTCTAAGAATGACAGGCTCCTTTAGTAACAAAATCAAAGTTGTTGGGTTAAGTCCCGAAACGATTCGGGTTCCAACCGCGTCTGCACTTCTGTAATTTAATACCTGTTGGGGCATATAGCCCAAGGAGTAGTTGTTTGAAGTCCAGACGTTGTTGCAGTGTCGTAATTCTTAGGAGCTGTGATTTTAACTTATTTCATATCATTTGTACACACTGATATAGTGTATGAAGAAAATGGCGTACTTGAAAATATTTCAGATGTCCGTCATTCTTAAGCATAAATGTTCAAATGAAATGTTTCATAAGAGAGCTACAGCTCCCTTAAGATGGCGTCTAAAACAACCCCTAAAGAATGTGACACGAAATTTTGTAACCATTATTGATTATGCTATTTTCATGAAATTATATTGCACAGAAAATGGACAAAATTGGTCGTACAGCATCGTTTAATAGTATATTAAGTGTGGAAAGTGACCAATTACGCACGAGTGCAAGAAATGCACTTTCCAACGAGTTATGTACACTATTTTTCCTACGACCCCAACATTTTTAATATTCTAATTTTGTTTTTTTTAAATATTAATCATTGGGAATATTAATTTTAGGATTTAAAATAAAATTTTAAAAATATTTTATTGTGCTTTTAAGAAAATTCTAATATATTTATTAACTTAATATAAATAATCTTCAGAAAAAAAAGCTTTAATGCCTTTTATATTTCTTCAGTCCATGAATTAGTTGTATGAATAGGAATATCTACCTTTCTTTTGATTTTTGGGGCAGCGGCTTTAAGCTGGTAATTTTAACCGCCGCAGATATTTTTGGTCGAGTAAATTCCATCAAAAATTCATCACTTTCCATTTTCACTACTAATTATTCATAACGATTGATAGATAACACTTTGACAGATGTCGTGCGCGAAAGTAAAATATATCACACGACTGTGTGATATATTTCTTCTTTTTAACTTAACCGGACTCGTATGATATTTGTCACTTTCGAGATGTCAAAATAATTCGGAAATTGTCATTTTCATAGGTGGTCGTAGGAAAAATATTTTAACGTACCTAAGAGACACTCTGTATGTAGAATTGTAGAACCAATATACTTGAAACAGTGTGCATTTGCTGACGACTTGTATTTACAAGTTGTAAAAGTTCAAATATGGGTAAAGTTTCTAGTGACTTGAATAAACTTTTTGTGGACTTTCTAGTGAATTTTATAAATCTATTTTCGCTGAGATAAAAGACATATTTCTTTCACCGAAACGTTGTCACGAATAATTGCTAATTAAAACTAATTTCGTGCGATTACCGCCATTTTCCTCTCAACACTATAAGCCATGAATGATTCCTGCGAGTTCAACGGGGACCGGGTGTCTATTTTCCTAATTTACACATCGTTTTTCAAAATTCCTGCACACTTTCTCGATGCACAATGTACAAAATATGTCAGAGACCGTGATATACAGCTGTTGGGATTTAATCAGCGTAAGAGTCGGGATTCGGTTCTGTTCTAATGTTGTTAAATTTTAAAGCTAAAAGTTAATTTTAGTCATAGTGAACGTAAATTCAGCTGTCGCTACTACTTCATATTACGTGGAGTTCGGTGCGTCACTGCAATTTTCTTTGTTGTATGTCATTCTAGAATGTTATTTTTTTGTTTAGGACATGATGGTGTACCTTTACGCTCTTTTTTTTTGGGAAAAATGAAAAAAGCCCCGATTACTGGTCTTTGTATTTAAAAATTTGAACAATTTCCTATGTATTTTATTATTTCACTTAATGATCTTTTCCCTCTTTCCACACTTTTCACTCAATTTCCGACTAAAAATTGTTTTTTTTTTCATTTTTTCTACTACCGCGCTTTGCTCATCCTGCAACTTTCACATGGGTTCCTTAAAATTTGCAGTTTTAACAGTTCTATCATAAATAGCTATTACCTAATACAAAAAAAACGCTTTCTTCAGCTTCCGTAATTTTTAACACACCAGTTTCCAATTTCCAGCCGCAAATTAAGTATTAATACAATACATCTCTCTGTATTAAATTCATCAGCTGGTTTTGTAACACAGAACATCAGATCCAGATCCACTCTGCTAATTGTGTATTATGTATTGTGTCTTTCCATCAAGTAAACAACAAAGAAAATTTCCACCCAGAAATTCTCAATTACAAAGCAGATTTTCCGAAACCTCACTTCCCGCTTTTCCTTATCAGAAACAGTGGAGTATTTGGAAACGGGGTTATGAAGATTTTTTATGTCATATCAAATCAATTAAGTAATAAAACAAAGTACAAGACCGTGTGGACGCTTTCTTCCATCTCTAATCAAAATGGCGTCTTTAGATATTTCTGTTGGCCTCTACCTTTGGCTTAAATTAGGAAATTAGGTACACTTTACCCTATAGTTACGCCACTCTCCGAATACCATGACTTTCCCTTGTTCCCTATCATAAGAGTTTAATTAAATTCGTGTACAAGATCCATTAAGATTTACTACTGGTTTTGAGTTAATGCGCTAAGTATTACGTATTAAATGTTACACGATAGGTGGCGTTGTTTGCGGGGGTGAGATTTATAGCCCAACTTTTAGTATCAAATTACTGTGAAACAAGGTTCCTAATTGTACGTGAGGAATTTACTTTAAGATTTTATTACCTTTGCTAAAAAGACAGTAATTATACACACTTTCAAAAAATAGATACAAAGTACAGTCGGTAATTCTACAGGGTGATCAAATTGTGTATCCGATATATTGATATAAAATAACTAAGAAAAACCTGAAATAAAAGGAAAAACACTCAGTACATATAAAAGGTATGCCAACTTACAAACATAAAACAATTTTTTAGGGAAAATCAATAATAAATCAAAATTCTTAACAGGGAAACAAATTGTAACGATAGAAATTAAAAGAAAATAACATTTAAATAATTTAAATATCTTAAGACAAGATAAACTTGCTTTATATCAAAATTTATAATAATTTAATGTTTCTGTCAAAGTCAAAGACTTTCATTAATTTTATTGGCTATCAATTTGGCAAAGGACCTGAGATTTTAACTGAAAGAAAAAAGTTTGTTGATAAAAAAAAAGCAAATCGAGATTGGTTGAGAAAAAGATCAGAGAAGAAAATGCTTATTGTTGAGCGAATTGAATTTTAAATTAAAACTTATTGAGTCAAATACCTGAAAAGTTAAAAAATAAATTGTATAATTAGTAATTAAGTATGTACAGTGACCATCAAGTTATAAATAATAAAATATAACTTACCAGTTAATGTTAAAGAAAAAAGTGTCCAAGAACTTTAAAAAAACAATACACCGATGAGTAGTTTAAAAGTGTTAAACAGTATTAGAAGAAAAATAAAGACTCTGTTTAATTCTGGAATATTTGCCATGTGGTAAATGGGTGATGCATTTCCGAAATTCCAGACTAATAAGAAGAAAGAAAACAAAACAAAGTATTGATGAACTCTGAAGGTATCCAATAATTCGCGACTTACCTTTTTCGACTTAAACATAAGTAAAGTATAAACATTTTTACTATAAAACACATTAATCTATCCAGAACTATTAAATTGACAAATGACAAATTGGAATTAGATCAGAGTGACCAATAGTCAAATAAAATTTTTTTTTTTCTAGTTTTTTAGTAAAAGTTTATTAGTTTTTAGTTTGTAACAAAATTTAATTAATCTTATTATAATTTTATCACCAGTATGAATGAGCATCTCATTAATTGAATTCATTCTTAAATAAGCTGTGTTAATTTTAAAATTAAATAAACGTTAAATTGGTTGCATAACTTTCAGGAATTTATTTCATAGGTGATATTAACAATTTTTTGGGAAATAATGAGCATTTTTATATTGTTTATGAGAAGATATCAAAAAAGTTATTTATGAAAATTGTTAGAAGCCTTAAGCTAAACAAGTTTAAATTAATTAAAAATATACATGGTGTTCCATAACATGGTGTCAGGAAGATTTTAAAAATAATTATTATACAGGGTGTTTCATTGCTCAGTAAGTAATAAAAATCTCACTATACTAGAACCAAAAATGATTGAAAGTTTTATTGGCACTTGGCATATTGAAGGCAGTGGCGTGTATTAATTTTTGAAAGGGTTAAGGACTAACCCAAATAAATAGTTAATTATTTTTACAATAAACTAAAAACTTTTTTTTGATTTTAAATTTTTTTTTGTATCTTTCGTCTAAGATGCACTGTCGCTACCGCTATCGTCAGCAAAGTTGATAATGACGGGTTCAATATTTTGGTCAATCCGTTGGTCTATGTTCCACATTTTTTGTTCTTCTTCCAGAACGTGCTTAATACATTTCTTCCAGTTTTCTGCTGTGACGCTTTGAATGGCTTCTTTAAGGTATTTTTGTACATCCGCCAATATAAATGTTCTGTTTTCTCGTGCTACTTGTCCTTTTACTTGCGCCCATATCAATTCTATAGGATTACATAATCCATGACGATGACAGACCCAGGTTCCAAAAGTTGAATGATATCTTCAAACCATTTTTCAAACACCTCTGCATTCATCTCCTCATTAATTTTTTTTATAATTTAACTATGTGCATATGTATAATATTCTAAATCAACCCTACAATGTACGTTCGTGAAATTACCAGATAGAAAACAAATTCCTACTTACTTGCTGGTTAAAAAGACATAAATATAGATCTGTAACATTTATAAGTATTACTCATTAATGTTTTTTTTCCTAAATAATATTGTTTAATCATACTTTTATTGTGTATTATCTATAATTAGCCACAACCTTCAACTTTACTCTCAAACACTATTTGTTATAGTGTAATTACATTTTCAGCCACCATAATTATTTTGATAAACTGAAACTTTAAACTTTAAATTTTAGTAGACAAATTATCTGCGGGAAAACACATGTGTAGAGCAATTTTTTAAATCCTTTATACAGGGTGTTGTTTTGAACCTGGAAAAATTTGTCAACTTTTTCCTAATCCGGACCTGGATTTTCTCTGCGTTTAATCGCAATGAAACACCCTGTATTATATATACTTTTTTACAAACGAAGGTTTGATCACCGTGTATATCTGTACACCCACACGAACTATTAAGTTTCATCGGGAATAAAAAAGTACGTGAGTTATATATATTTTCGGCAACGTCTCTTGACAATTCTGTTTTATCGGTTTCCTCGTTAGCCTCAAGCTGTAAAGATTTATTACAGTCCAGCCCGAAGGAAAAAAAATCGTTGACGTATTTACAACTGCAAGATTGAATAATAAATAATTCAAAAACATATACCAGTCAAGCGGACGTCAGATCGAAAAAGAATTTTATGAAGTGATGTGATAAATGTTTAAAAAATATAATAATCATCACGTTTCATTTTCACTGACTACTTCAAAAGTTCTTCTTTCAGAAAAAAAGAAAGAAATAATGCAATTTACAAGAACAAACCACTATGAACTACAGTAATGAACTTTTATAAAATCTAATCAACTGCAAATTTCCTCTAGAATATTTTGACAGTTGTACTATTTATTTAATTTGCATTGTCCGTTGTTATTACTACTAGAAATTCTTACCTGCATCATCTAGCTGTACAGATTCTCAAAGTCTCTGTTCTCTAACTACAAGCTTTAATTAAATTATATATCCATCTCTCTCGTTCCCTTACCACAAGCTTATGCGCAAAATTAATTCCCTATTCACACACACATCACCACCAAATATAACCGCAGCATTAATTAAACAATGTCCTGCTTGTCCTGTGTGTAATCCACTGTCCTGCGAAGAATCATTACGGCTTTGGTTATTTTTCTCAAATTGGAATTAGTATTTTAAACGATAAATTGATTGATACTCTTTCATACAGGGAAGCTTAAAATAAACGAATAAAAACAAATCAAATAAATACTAAATGCCTATGGTTAAAAGCGCATCTACCGAGAAGACAACGAACCTTGTTTTGGTTGTAAAACTTCTCTATATATGCTTCAACTTCTATCTCAATCATTCTATACTAAAAAGGAGTAATTCCTAAAGAATAAAATGATTTGTTCTATTTGTGTAATGTTGTACTGTTTATTTTAAGACGCGTGACAAAAAATACATTCATAACTCCTAAAAATACATAAGTAACAACCCGCAATTTGCAATCATTTTTCATAAGAGCTACTTCAAAGCATTAGCGCTTGTCCTGTTCATAACTAACAAGAAAAATGAACAAAAAATGTCACCAATTACACAAATTTTTGAAGTTACCAACGTCTAAACGTGTTTTTCATTAAAAGTTCAAAGCACAAACATTGAGCGGACGCAGACGTTCAATTGAGTCGAAACAGACGTTCGGTGCCATAAGAATACAGGGAGGTTCAACAAAAAACTCTTGGTTGATAGGGGATGTTCTAAAGGTATCTGGCATGTTGATTAATATTTTTTAAATACGTGGAATGTCTAATTAATTATTAAATTTCAAAGACCCTGTAAAGCAACAAACTTTTTACTGATACATATAATTTTGATTTCAAGAACAGCTTTACAAGGGTGTAAAAATCTTTTAAAAATACTAAAAACCAAGCTCGTAAACGAGATTTGAAAAAAAAGAGTTTGCATCAATTTCAAAAATCGGAATATGTTTTCTTGCTATTTGCAATCCGATATGAATGCATCTTGTTGGATTTAAATGCACTCATCCATCATCTTCAATCTTATAACGGCAAGTCGACAGTCCAAAGTTTATGAGCGTTTTTTTCGCAATGCAAATTTGGTACCACACTACAAAATTTAGACTCCCCCCTCGGATTTACAAACGAGAAATATTGTTTGCGTAATATTTAGGCTCCACCCACCAGTAGCGAATTTTATACCTCTGCCTCACCCTCTGCCTTTTAAATCCAACGTTTTTAATGAATTAAAACTATATACAAGAATACTAGAAGACTAGGAAATATGTAAAGAAATACTCACCAAAAATTATCCCCTTCTAACTAGAATTCTTTTTAAAACCATCTTGATTAACATGAACCGCCCTGTATTCAATGTCGTTAGCAATTTTTATTTTTATCAATCCCATGATTCTCTGATAAAACGCAGACAGAAAACCGATGCTTGCAGGTATTCAATCAAATCGAGGAGAGTGTAAATATAGTTTTTCTTCAAACAAGAAGGGGCTCGGCGAATTTATCAAAGGAACACTGGCATGGAAAACGAGAAAATTGGGTTGGAAAGCGGCAAGGAAAACTGTAAAAGGCAGTAGTGGAGTGCAAAGAAAAAGAATATGGTTCGTAAATTGAATTTATGGAATTTTTAGAAAGGATGTCAGTACTTCTTTTGTGAATAATTTCTTTTACAAGAGAACATTTTTTTTTATTATGGGGTTAATTCTTTAAATACAAAATATATTTCTTTTAAATGCGACAACAACGCAGACTTTTAGCTTATGCATTGAATCACACAGTCATTTCCTAATATGGTCTAGTGAATCAATGACTGATCGATGTATGAATGCAGCCACCATCAAGAGATTCAAATTGATCCATTGAGATTGCAAAGCGTATCTGATCGTGGGAACATATGAAACAATTGATTGCGTTTTTTATTACAACGATGAGACGAGTCGAATGCGTGATATGTGTAAATGAAGGGTTAATAAAAAATATAGTAAATTCGAACTTAATAAACATATTTTCCTCTAATGAAGTCATATGTTTTATCAGATTATTATGGTAACAGCTTAAAATACAATCTGGATAATGTGGAACACCCCGAAAGCATTGGCAGACTCGTCTAATGATCGTCAGGCGCGCTAAGTTTGGGTAGGCAAGGCCTTCGTGATTGTAAATGTCAGCCAGACGTGTATTTTCGTAAGTAATATCATAAGGGCATTTATTTTTTTCACAGGAAAAATTGGATGCCCGAATGGTATTTGACAAGACTATTTCATGAGTAACAGATTATTCTGCATACACAGCTTACGAAACATAGAGGGTAATATTTTAACAGTGGATAGGAGTTACTGAGGTGATTCCAAGTAACCCATATTTTATGGATCTACGGTACCTTATAGCTGAGATAAAGAGTGTTTTGTTCATTTTGGTCATTTCTTCATTGGCTCCTGTGCTTTTAACCACTCTGTATAATTTTATAATATTTGGTACACATAGTATCTGTATCTTAATAAATTAATTGAGATATTATTATTGAAAATACAGGCCCGGCTTCACTAAAAATTGACAAATTCGTTCCACTCATAAACAACACCCTGTATGTTAAATTTTCAAAAATATTTTACCATATCTAAAAAGAGGACAAAAAATTGAATTTGATTTTACTACTCATAAATTGTTAGGATCTTTTATATTTTTGGGGCACCAACGTGGTTAATTAATCCTATTAAGTTGTAATCAATATTATTTGGCCTAATTAACTATTTTGTTTAAAAGTATGTTATACCAAAAATTTTTATCGTCATCTAGGCCTATAAAAACAGATTTATAGGACCGTAGGAACTAAACGTCACATTAGATTTACCTATTCAACACTCATTTTATTTATTTCCTTATGAAAAATTGTGTAGTTTGGAGTAGAAGAGTAAAAGAAACTATAATCAAATGTTTGTAAATGATAAAAGTACATAAAAAGCATTGTGAATGGGCGCAATCTTATTTAAAGTTGGGAATCGCTATACTATTATTTGTGAAATTAAATTACGTCAAAATAAAATACGTCAACAACACATGAGTCGAATAAATAAAAATCATTTTTAGTTAAATAATATCTAATTTAATTATAAACAAAATTCAAAAATTACACAACACTTAAAAGACTAGAAAAAAAACAAGTTTAAAAAAATTATAATGATTGTTCGAAATGACCCCCATTCTGTTGAATGCAAACCTTGTGAAAACTTAAATAAAAATAGATTGACACAGAGAACTCTAAACTGTCAATTCCATGGGCATCTAGATTTTGTAATTTTTTATGTTTTCATATTATTACTATTAAATTTCACAAATACCTAGATAGCTTATTACCAAACTTACTTAATTAAATAAAGAACGCGTTTTCAAGTACTTTTATCCTTTACAAAAATTAGATTCTTTAACTCTCCTACTCTAAAATACACAATTTTTCATAATGAAGGTTAAAAAAAAGAAATAAAATGCGTGATGTATAGATAAATCTAATGTGATATTTAGTTCCTAGTACGGTCCTGTAAATCTGTTTTCATAGGCGATAAAAATTTTTGGTATAACATACTTTTAAACAAAATAGTTAATTAGGCCAAAAAATATTGATTACAACTTAATAGGATTAATTAAGCACGTTGGCGCCCCAAAAATATAAAAGATCCTAACAATTTATGAGTAGTAATATCATATGTGCAAAAATAAAAAGTATATCATTAAATTCAATTTTTTGTCCTCTTTTTAGATATGGTAAAATATTTTTGAAAATTTAACATATAGGGTGTTGTTTGTGAGTGGAACGAATTTGTCAATTTTTATTGAAGCCGGGCCTGTATTTTCGATATTAATACTATCTCAATTAATTTCTTAAGACACATAGAGTATGTGTACCAAATATTATAAAATTATATAGAGTGGTTAAAAGCACAGGAGACAATGAAGAAATGACCAAAATGACCAAAACACTCTGTATCTCAGCTATAAGGGCCCGTAGACCCATAAAATATGGGTTATTTGGAATCACCTCAGTCACTCCTATCCTCTGTTAAAATATTACCCTCTCCCAATGAAACACCCTGTATATGCATACATAATAAATATGTAGGTAATAATTTGAAAACTGAAAAACAGCTAATTTATTTAATCACAAAATACTACAAACTTAATTATTTATGGTACAATTAAAATATAAATTGCAATTTTGGTACATAGTAGGTGTATTGTTTGAAATCTTTGGTAACTCATTGATTGGGTGTAGGTAAATCATTAATGTTGTTGATGGGTCCAGCTATAGAGTGAAAAGCTCGAGGAGTGGCTGCAGGATCTTCTGTTTTCTGTTTTTAAGCTGGAGGTTCTGAGGCGTCACTTCTAAGGGTGTTTATGATGTTGGAATAACGCTCATTATCCATTTGCAGATAAGGCTTAATTCAGTTGGCTGAACTGTGGCCAGTAATTTTAATTAATTGTTCAACCGTCCCTCCTTTAGCCCGGTTACTGACTGCTGTCGACCGCATAGAGTGGTTTGTTATTTTTATTTCTTTTGTATTTAATACTGTCTTCTCTGCTGCTTCTTTTCCCACTAGAGTGTTTTTGTATCATCCACTTGATTGTTCTTTGTTCCATGATGGGTTTACTGTTAAGAATAATCTATCAGTTGTTATTCTAGATGAACGTTTAACCAGCCACCTACTATCGGCCATTTTTTTTTCTCCACTCTGGGCCGTTTTATTGAAGAGAGAATTATATTCTACTCTTCCTAAAAAGTAGGATTTTTGAAAATCAGTTATTTTAAAAAATATGTAACTATGTTATCTACCTGTTTTAATCCCAGAATTATCCACTTCCTCTTTATAATAATGAACTCTGCAATTGACTTCTTCTCCACCTCTCCAGGAAAGTTCTACTGAAGCGATATGGTAAAATTTTCGCTGGAGTCCCGCCGGAGTGTCTTCGTCCCAATTTTAATGAAGCAGAGCTCGATTTCCTTTTATTGGCGCACATCTGCAAATTCCTTCGTTTCGCATTACAAGCTGCCCTACTAGACTTGAAGATAATATCTTTAAATGGATCAAAAATTCCACATTGTCTTCACAACTAGTTCTTTTTAATTTTCACCGTTTTCTTTCTTCATATTCCACGCCCAATCTTTCAGGATTAGGTTTACTTACTCTAAACTTGTAGTTTCCAAACGCTCGTATTTCTTTGCCTTGCAGAATTCCGTAAACTGTTTCCATATTGACTTATGGGTTTTAACGGTATTGTACGGTACACTTTTCTCAATCGCCAGATCAATATTAGTCATAGAATCACTTCCAAAGCGACTCATTTTCACTACATAAGCTGACTAGCATTGTTTAAAAACAATATTACAAAATTTATTGACAATAAAATCAGAAAAATTGTTTAGCGTCGTTTTCTGGTGTCCTAGGAGACCATAATTACTTGTTTTCAAAGGTATTGTAATTTTTGGTGACAACAGCTGTCAAGTTTTGCCGCGAGTAAACTCGAAAAAACTGCTGACAGGAACTGTCATACAGTTTTTCATCTAGAAACCATTTGCAATTCAAAATTGCGCGTTTGTGATTGGTGGAAATTAAGATGAGGGAAATAGTCTATAAAATTGTAGTGTAATCTAGCATGTGACAAATTTTTAAACCCGAGAAAATAAGAGCAAACTTTTTCTATTTTTCCTATTTTGAAGATACCGCCAGACTCATTTGCCAATAACAGTTTATGATTGTATCAATTTATATGCTAAATTTCAAGCCTGGGAAAATAAGTACAAAAAAAATTCACTGCCTTCTGTACTACATGTTTTAAGTAATGATATTGTTCATGTTTAAAATGTATTCTTGCGTATAAATCATTCTAAATGCAGTGTCACGCTTTTTTTTATGTTTCGTATATCGCGCTCTCTCTAAAACGTGAAAACTCTATTCTAAAAGCTTTTCCTTGTCACTCATACGTTTTACGGATACTTTAATATGAAGAGCACTGTATCAAGCAGAGTGCACGTTGGCTTAAAATTGGCACAACTTTTGAGTGTGCATTTAAATAGATAGATAGAAGTTGATAACTTTTTTACGGTTTTTTGGGCCACACACATAGGGATTTGTAGTCCGCTAAATTGAGGACCTGATGCTATTTTAGTTTGAAGAAGTTTTTTCTTTCTTTTTGAATGTAAACGTGGCTAATATTGAAAGACTTCGTCTACTCAATTTCTACAGTTGTGTTGAGAGATATACCAAATTTAAAAGCTACAAATCAAACGTAATTCGATTAACGCGCCCAAGTTATCGAAATGAAAACAAATGACGAACCGAAATGCAAGAAAGGGACAGATAGACAAACAGAACTCAATAAGTTAATGATAAAACATCATAAACGAATAAGTGGTGATAAATTAAATAATAGAATTCAATAAAATTGTGTTGGTAGCAATGGATTGAAATTAATTGAGGTAGCGGCGGCGTTTATATTGTAGATAAACGAAGAGAGGGTGAACAGCTCTCATCGTTTACGTTTAATTAAAGATGAAAATTATCGAAATAATTGAAAGATCGATGCGCTCAACCGAGCGGTAATGATATTTATGATTTTCTGTATATCAATTTTACCCCCACTGAAAAAAATAATATCCAGGCTCTTGTGGGAGAATCCCCAATTTAAAAAAAATGTCCAAAGTGAACAATTTTTATTCAACTTTGAGGAAATTCTCACACCTAGAAATTCCCTCTCGATTTACCCTCTCATCCGTAAATATTTTCCTCGAGCCAATATGTACGAGTTAGAGTCTGTTTGTCCACAAGAAAAAACAAAACAACAAAATTTCCGGTGTTATTGACAGCTAAATTTACATAGAGACCTTTTCTCAGTCGTCCCGTGCCCAATCTATGATTTACGATCGCCCAATGCCTCCAGGCTGAAAGTGAAATGAGAAAAACAGAAAGCAGGCTGTGCATGTGTCTTTTGGGATATGCAGGAGAATCAGGAATCAGTACAGAGGTGGCTTTAAACCAAAACTAGATACTAAATCGTTTTAAATAAATAAAAATTAGTTTAAAAAACTAACAGCCGAGTGTGAAAAAATAAAAAATAATTATACCTGCGATATTTATAAATTATGGCATAATTTTTAGATAAGATAAGATAAGATAAATTGTATTTTATTACTTAACTCGTTCGCTGCCGATCCCGCGCTAGCGCGGGATACAAACATTACCCGAAAGGCCAATCACGCTCTGGCGCGGGATAGGACTGTACAGTTTAGATATGAAATTTTAAAGTCGGCTCTTAAATATACTCACTAAATAAGTGGCGGGAATCCAGCGAAAATTTTACCATATCGCTTCAGTAGAACTTGCCTGGAGAGGTGGAGAAGCAGTCAATTGCAGAGGTCATTATTTTAAAGTGGATAATTCTGGGATTAAAACAGGTATAACATAGTTACATATTTTTTAAAATAACTGATTTCCAAAAATCCTACTTTTAAGGAAGAGTAGAATATAATCCTCTCTTCAATAAAACGGCCCAGGCTGGAGAAAAAAAATGGCCCATAGTAAATGGCTGATCCCCAACACGAAGAACCCTACCTTTTGTACAGTCCGTCTTTTTAAAATTTTAATGGTTATTCATCTAGAATAATAACTGATAGATTTATTCTTATCAGTAAACCCATCATGGAACAAAGAGCAATCAAGTGGATGGTACAAAAACACTCCAGTGGGAAAAAATGAACTTCCGAAATGGTCTAAAGAAGCAGCAGAGAAGGCAGGATTAAATACAAAAGAAATAAAAATAACAAACCACTCTATGCGGTCGACAGCAGTCAGTAACCTGGCTAAAGGAGGGTTGAGAACAACAATTAATTAAAACTACTGGCCACAGTTCTGCCAACTCAATTAAGCCTTATTTGCAAATGGATAATGAGAATTATTCCAAACACCCTTAGAAGTGACGCCTCAGAACCTCCAGCTAAAAAACAGAAAACAGAAGATCCTGCAGCCACTCCTCGAGCTTCTCACTCTAAATAGTCTTGTCAAATACCATTCGGGCATCTAATTTTTCCTTGAAAAAAATCGAAAAAACACAATGCAAAGTAATATTTTTTTAACAAAATGCATTCGTGCAGGAGCAAAAACCCTCGGCTTCGACTCGGATTTAGCAACGTGTTCTTTCTTTTTTTCCGAAAAATTAGATGCCCTTACAAATATAAACAGGCATTTTTTCTCTTTCGTCAAATCTTTTCTGGTTGTTTTATTAACAAAGGGTTTGCATCAAAATATTTCATAATTTTCCGGAACTTTTCAAGGTTTTTCCGGTAAAAAATGTTTTCTTCTGAATTTGGACTTTTCCACTAAACTGGTCAACCTTAAAGACCCTTGCATCTAAATAAAAATTAAAAAAAAAATAATACTGAAAATTGTAGGTAAGATATAATCCTGAAAAAATTGTTGATTTTACATACTTACTTGAATTTTGACCTCTGATGAGCTTCCCTAATTTTTGTGTCAGGTTCCTCCAGAATTTTTTCCCAATAAAATAAACCTTACTCCATGGATTGAAGATAGTTTCAGAATCGAATCGATGTCTGTTGGGACCCTACAATTTTTTGAATGACTTGGTACATCGAAAAACTTGAAAATATCGAACTTCAAAATATAATTTAGAAAACCAAACGTTGTGGCAAATTTTTAATAATGTTTTCCAATGTATTTTGACCTCCTTAATCCAAATCTGTTCACTAATTTGCGTAAATTCGAATTTTTATGAACAATTTAAAAAATATGCATAAATATTTAATAAAATTCCGGGAAAATGTTTATAAAATGTATCTAATTAAATTTCTGAAGATTTGAAAATAACTTTTTAACATTTTTTCAATAATAGGACAAATAATTCTTAATAATTTTCCAATTTGTTTTTTCTTTAATTTTAAATTCGTCTACATGCATTTTAAGAACACTGAGGACAAAACAGGAAAAATAAAAAACCTTCTTTATGTGGTGTCACCATTTTAAACGGTTTTTTTCGAATTGAAATCCGCTTTTTTAATGCCCTAAAGAATGTTTATTAGCAAGTTACCGAACGTGCCATTAGTTACATCAATTAAGGCATATGGTGTGACTAATTTGATACAAACAGAACATAACTATAAATATACTTACCAAAACGTATACGGGGGAAATTTAAAAAATTATATATAATTTTCTTCTTATGTTCTTTTTTTGTTTATTTAAGACGAGTTGTACTATACTGTAAAACAAGTGTATGCAAGGGTTTTGTAGTCCCCAACCTTTAAGGTTTATTTTTCATTATTAGTGGATGAAAAAATTTGTACTTGTTGGAAAAGATCTGATCTATGTTCCTATGTTCTCACTTTTTGAAATTTGCTTTGGTTTTTTTCTAAAATAAAATGGAAAAAAATCATCAAAAACATGGAATTTTGCAATTTTTTTTAGAAAAACTAACTCAAATTTTGAAAAAGTAGGAACATAGGAACATAGATTAGACCTTTACTAATATGTATTTATTTTTTCATTCTATCAAAATGAAAAATGAACCTAAAAAGGGACTACAAAACCCTTGCATTTTATTTTGGAAATAATTTGTTCAACCCTCGTAGCGGATCGACTGCACCCAACGTCACACTAAATAAACAGTAATGAGAGGTTATGTTCGAGGCTTAATGATCACTAGATTTTAATATACTCATGTTCAACAGTTGGCGAGTATGTTTGTTTGAAGCTGAATTGCATATTTGCGTAAAATTTATGAGCAGGAGACGGTGGAATATAATGGCATCAGTCGTCCATTATCCACATTTTTGGGATGATAATAGGTGCGCGGTGTTGCGAGAAAATAAGAATTTTATGTAAATCTGTATTTTGTATTAAAAACAAAACTGTAAATATTTATTTACTCGCTACTCGATACGACAATGTCGAAAAAACCAACAGTACAGTCAAAATTGTTTGCTCTTTAGCGTTCGCATCATCAAAACGATAATTACAATATCATACAAATATGAGGACGCTTATTTTTTATCCAAATCTTAAGAAAAAATCTCCACCACCTGTTACCCATCCCCTTGACCGCCAGAGGGCGTCCAGCCAAAACTGGCCCTTTTGTGAGGGGTTGAACTGACACCTTGATTGATGAATTGCGTCATCGAGATCGTTTACAGCCTACGTGATTGATACGTATAAAATATGATATGCTGTCAATGGTGTTTACTGGCCACGGTTAATTAATAAGAAGAGTTTTTTTGGGAAATATGAACTGCGTGGTCGTATTTCTTGTTTTTGTTGAGGAAGTTATCGTTTTCTTTCATATAAACTTATCAGGATAACAAAATTGGTAAGGTTGCTCGTCCCGCTGCGGTTATAGTGTGGATGGGTGACCACTGACACGTGCATTTTGCTGGAAAACCGCACGTTATTTCTAATTCTGTCCTTTAGAGGGTTGCTCGTAGGTGGGCAACCAAAAACAAAGACAATAAACTTGATATCTCAGGTGGGTTACAAAATTCAGCGCATAGGAAATAGTATCTTTATTGTGCAACGAGCGCGAAATAATACATATGTGTAGTTGTCGTAAGTAATATCATAAAGGCATCTAATTTTTCCCAAAAACATCAAAAAAACACGTTGCTAAGTAATATTTGCACCTGCACGAATGCATTTTGTTAAAAAAATATTACTTTGCATTGTGTTTTTTTGATTTTTTTCACAGGAAAAATTAGATGCCCGAATGGTCTTTGGCAAGACTATTTCATGGGTAACAGATTATTCTGCATACACATAGAGACATACTACCTATTATATATGCATACATAATAAATATGTAGGTATTAATTTGAAAACTGAAAATTTATTTAATCACGAAATACTATAAACTTAATTATTTATGGTACAATTAAAATATAAATTGCAATTTTGGTACACAGTAGGAGTATTGTTTGAAATCTTTGTTAACTCATTGATAACGTTGGGTGTAGGTAAATCATTAATGTTGTTGATGGGTCCAGCTGTAGAGCGAGAAGCTCGAGGAGTGGCTGCAGGATCTTCTGTCACTTCTAAGGGTGTTTATGATGTTGGAACAATGCTCATTATCCATTTGCACATAAGCCTTAATTGGCTGAACTGTGGCCAGTAATTTTAATTAATTGTTGTTCACCAATCCCTCCTTTATCCAGAGGTTACTGACTGCTGTCCACCACTTAGAGAGGTTTGTTATTTTTATTTCTTTTGTATTTAATCCTGCCTTCTCTGCTGCCTCTTTAGTCTATTTCGAAAGTTCGTTTTTTTTCCCCTGGAGTGTTTTTGTACCATCCACTTGATTGTTCTTTGTTCCATGATGGGTTTACTGTTAAGAATAATCTATCAGTTGTTATTCTAGATGAACGTTTAACCATTAGAATTTTAAAAAGACGGACTGGACTGGAGGATTATATTCTACTCTTCGTAAAAAGTAGGATTTTTGAAAATCAGTTATTTTAAAAAATATGTAACTATGTTATCTATCTGTTTTAATCCCAGAATTATCCACTTCCTCTTTAAAGTAATGAACTCTGCAATTGACTGCTTCTCCACCTCTCCAGGCAAGTTCTACTGAAGCGATATGGTAAAATTTTTGCTGGCGCACATCTGCAAATTCCTTCGTTTCGCATTACGAGCTTCCCTACTAGACTTGAAGATAATATCTTTAAATGGATCAAAAATTATTTCCCACTTCATAAAATATATCTCTTGTATTTTTTTTTACGGTGTTTCACACTGTCTTCACAACTAGTTCTTTGTAATTTTCACCGTTTTCTTTCTTCATATTCCCCGTCCAATCTTTCAGGATTAGGTTTAGTTGCTTTAAACTTGTAGTTTCCAAAAGCTCGTATTTCTTTGCCTTGCAGAATTCCGTAAACTGTTTCCATATTGACGTATGGGTTTTAATGGTATTGCACACTTTTCTCAATCGCCAGATCTATAAAATCAGAAAAATTGTTTAGCGTCGTTTTCTGATGTCCTGATTACTTGTTATCAAAGGTATTGTAATTTTTGGTAACAACAGCTGTCAAGTTTTGCCGCGGGTTACCTCGAAAACCCTACTGAGAGGAGCTGTCATACAGTTTTTTCATCTAGAAACCATTTGTAACTCAAAATTGTGCGTTTGTGATTGGTGGAAATTAAGACGAGGGAAATAGTCTATGAATTCTGCAGGGAATGGGTCCAACATCCATATACAACTATGTGTATTCTAAAAATGGAATCTCTATTCTATATTTCAGTAAGTAGTAGTCTAATAAAGATACTATAAGGTATTCCTATAAATAATTTCACTTTATAGTTTCTTCTTTTTGTAGAAATGGTGCAACACATATCAGAGAGAAAAGCTCCTGTCTCTCTTCCCTATAAAAGTATGTTTCCATTATTGTTAAAAGGATTTTTAAATTCAGTATCAAAATCTCACTCCGACATTATATATAGCAATAAGAACTCACAAGCGGCTATTTCAAAGAGCATTAAAGTTGCATCAGATGGCACTTGAGAAAATCCCACTACACGTTTTTGCGATACGTTTTGATAGTAAACATGCTTTTGTACTTCTTGCCATGTACCATAAGTGCACATATCATGAGATTTATAAGTGTGTAGCGAATATTTTTTGATTTATTTAATATGTTAGAATGAAACTACATAAACGATATAATAATTGTCGACATTTCTAAAACACACTTGCCAACAAATATACTGATTGTTTTCACATAAATATCAATAATACCATCAACATAGTATGACGTGCATACGGACTGATACACATCAGAAAGTCCATTTTCGAAAAAAAATTGGTTTGCATGTGCACGAAACGTCTGTTAATGTTAATATGCATGCTTCTCATTCTGAATAACTAGAGATATTAGAAGACAATGTGTTATTGTGTGAGTCAGTTCAATTAGAATTTATATGATGATGATAATGTGGACGGTCGTCGTACGAAAATATTGAAGGGGGGTTGGGGTGGCTTGTAGCTCTCATTTTAAAAATAGAAACGCTAAAAAATAGTATATTATCTAACAGGCTGAGAAAGGACCCTGCATGGAATAGCATTTTGGTTGATTGCGGAATTTAATGAAACTCTAGTATGTTGTAGATCATGATCTGTCGGTAATACTTTAAATGGACCATAATCAAATCGTAAGATTAGTTTCGGCGAAACAGGGTGATTTTAAAAGTAGTTACAAAAACAGAAAATAAAGGTTATTTACCAAAAATTGAGACTGTTTTCGGTTTGTTCTCGTGATTTGGCTAAAATATGTCATGCCTTTGGAAACGCATCACTATTATGATCCAAATCAGTATTTACTTTACCGGGGTCATCACAAACGTACTCAAAAAATCATATTTCGTCGTTTTGTTTACTTCACCTATCAGAATTGAGGTTTTTCTACTTTAATTTTGAGATTTGTCTGAGTAGTGTTGACAATTTGGAACAGCAAGCAAGCAGTATTTTAGTATATCGCCGTTATCAGAAAAATACTTAAAATATTCTATTACAAAGTTACTCGCTTCATTCTTTCAATAGAAACCATAAAGAACCATATGTTTTCAACTTATAACGTTAATATCCTTAAGTGAAAAACATTTAGCCAAACTTATATTTTTAAAATACAAGGGCCCTACGAAAAGTAACTCTACATATGTACATGACTACTTGATGTGCATGTAATAATAATTTAGAGTATTTCAGGAAGCTAATTTTCTCCATCCGCAACCTCACGAATAGCGACATCTTGAACCAAAGTATTGGAAGTTGTAAAATTTATAATCCATAATATGCCTACTGTAGCTGAGGTTCCAAATGGTACTTGCCACATGACAGAACATTCCCACTACCCTGGCACCCGACCGAAATGTGCAGTAATGTCCTGTTGTTTTGTTCGCATCTAAATCAAATCTCATGAACAACCGATATTTAGGATTGTTTCTATGTCTGGAAAATAAACTGACTCTAATAAAACCATTTTCATTGAGTTACGTATCTATATCAGTGACTTCCGTCCTGGTCCATGTTATCATGTATATATAATGGAGACAGCCGCAACTGGAAAACTCCAAAAGAAAAAATAGCGCCATTGGCGAACATTCTGAAAAAAAAATACAGAGGATTTTTATAGTTATTCATTTTGATAATAAGTTTATTATGATCGACAGTGTCGAAGGCCTTCGCCAGATCAAGAAATACCGCGAGGCACTTGGTTGATCCGTCCAAGGCCTTCACAACAGATTCATACAGATCAAGAGAAGCATCCTCAGTGCTGGACTTTTTTATAAATCCAAACTGTCTTTTAGTTAAAATTTGATTTTGTTCTAGAAAATTTGTTAATCTTTTTTTTGAGTGCGTGCTCGTAAAGTAATATACTATTTTTTTCAAGCGTAAACAATTTGATTAGATTTTTACGCGTGATATAATATATTCCTTCTAAATAAATGTATGTAATTGAGCTATAAAAACATTCATTTTGAAATCATCTTTGATTTATTGTAAATTTTCTGTTGTTGCAGGTGCCTAGAGTTGATATACAATCGTGTACATTTTATTTGCAATAAATTGTTAATTTAGTTAACTGTTTACCTCCAGTCGTATAAACTTCTTTCAGATGTAAAATTTAACACGCCATTAACACAAATATTCTGCAATTAACAGCTAGTTCATTTAAAATTTGTTTTGGTTTTCGGTTTTAGTGCTTCCTGATAATTCACATTTTTTTGGTTAGCGTTAAATAGAATGGATATCTGCGGTCGACGTTTCGTGTCGTCAAAAATCGTAAATTCCATGAATTTTAGGTCAAAATAACGTCGACTCGATTTTTATTCGTTTATAATTGTAAAATGTTGGAAAAATGATACGATTTTCTGCACAGTTCTATGCTATATTGTATCGTTTTGTTACAAATTTATATTTTATATCGCGAATCTGGCAGCTGCAGTCAGTTATATGAATGTAATTTGATTTTGGATGATACCAGGAACATTTTTGTCAAACATTGCTTTTAAAAATTTAATAATTTAATTTCTAATGGTACAATTACTTGAAATTTTGTAGTTCATGGTGGTTTGTTCTTTTAAACCTTCTTCTTTCTGGATAATAAAACTACTTTTAATTTTTTTGTTTTTTTATATTTTTTTTGTTTTTTTTTATTTTTTGTTTTTTTATTTTTTATTTCTTCTTTTTTCCTTTTTGAGTTTTTTTCTTTTTTGTTATCTTCCAGCTTGACTCAATTCAACAAGGTCCTTCATGATACACAAAAATATTCGTCAGACTAAACGTAAAATAAAAACTGCTGAAAAAAATTAATAATTTAATTTCTAATGGTACACTTACATTCTGTAGTTCGTAGTGATTTGTTCTTTTAAACTTTCTTCTTTCTGGATAATAAAACTACTTTTAATTTTTTTTTGTTTTTTTTTAAATTTTTTGTTTTTTTTATTTTTGTTTTTATTTTTTGTTTTTTATTTTGTTTTTGGACAAGGACATTAAAAAAGTCCTACACTGCACCAGCAGCGTCTGGACTTCAACAACTACTCCAGGTATTGAATTACGAAAGTCCAGACGTGGTTTGGTGCCCGACCAAGTCGGGGCCTTAAACCAAAAACTTCGATTTTGTTATTAAAGGAGCTTGCCATTCTTAGACCGGTTTCGGTATTATTGTGCCTCATCAGTAAGAAGCAGGCTAGCTCGACATCCTGTCGCTAAAGGATGTCTGAAAATGAATTCGACTCGCCTCGTTCTTGATATACTTGCTCTAACGCAACCACTTTTATCAAGAACGAGGCGAAATAAAAACGGCTGAAAAATTTAATAATTTAATTTCTAATGGTACAATTACTTGACATTCTGTAAGTTGAAACCAAAGGGTCCAATTTCTCATATTCTGTAGTTCATAGATCTTCTTTCTGGATAATAGAACTACTTTTGAATTTTTTTTGTTTTTTTTGAATTTTTTTATATATTTTTTATTTTTTTGTTTTTTATTTTTTTATTTTATTTTTGTTATTATTTATTTTTATTTCTTCTTTTCTTCCTATTCTCTTTATTTTTTCTTTTTTGTTATCTCCCAGCTTAACTTAATTCAAAAATATTCGTCAGACTAAACATAAAATAAAAAATAAAAATTTAATAATTTAATTTCTTAGGGTACAATTACTTGACATTCTGTAGTTCATAGTGGTTTGTTCTTTTAAATCTTCTTCTTTCTGGATAATAAAACTACTTTTAAATTGTTTTGTGTTTTTTAAATTTTTTATATTTTTTTTTGTTTTTTTATTTTATATAATTTTTGTTTTTTATTTTTTTTTGTTTTTTTCTTTTTTATTTATTTTTTATTTCTTCTTTTTTTTCATATTCTCTTTATTTTGTCTTTTTTATTATCTCCCAGCTTGACTCAATTCAACCAAGATTCATTCATGATACACAAAAATATTCGTCAGACTAAACGTAAAATAAAAACTGCTGAACAAAGTTTCAACTAAAAATTCCACCACAGAAACTCCACTCCACTTCAACGGGGTGCCTAAATCATTCTAAAACAAAATTATCATTTATAATCCAATTAGACTCGAAACGAACCAAAACGTATTACGCATTCCGCGAACGTCCACCCTGTAGAAAAGTTTTTTCCAACGTGGCGCCCATTCTAATTAATACTAGTAAAATTATAGACAACAAAAAGGATTTAGTGGAAGGGTCGTGTGTAAGGGGTGATCGTGTAACTTAATTAACTAATTGATTTGAATTGAGTATACATAAATTGTATCTCAGTTGAATACTAATTAATTTTACATTATTTGTGTACGTTGTTCGAAAACTGGCGACTGGTGAACAAGAGGGAAAATTGAGGGTACTCACGTAAAATTTAGATTAATTGCGGACTGTGGTGAACTTTTTTTTCGTGGTTTTTTTATCCAAAAAGAAGAACATTTTACATAACCATCACCATCAAACATAAACTAATCAGTTTGTCTATATCCATAACAAAATTATGAGTAAATAAATTTTCATAGACCGTAAAAACAAAATGGGAATGACCTCTTGGTCTCCGCGCGTCCACAAATAACCTAGAAATAACTTTTCACAGCTTCCCTACAGGTCGTAACACGCCTAATTGTTTACGGAACAGAATTAGCTCGTAAAAATTTTACGAACATTTCGAAAGACTCCATAAAAGTATGGTATACTAACTTCTTTCTGTGTCAGTCGTTAAGACCGGTGACCTTATGTAAACATGCACCTAAAAGTTTTAACGATATAATTGAGTGCAGTAGTTTCAATTTTTCACCCCTTGCTAGTTTTTTTGCTTTTATTTTCTTTTTTTTAATTAAATAATTAACAATTAACTAAAAAATAGCGCTTCTTTATCATAATTAGCAAAATTATTCTGGGGAAAACGGAAAATTTGAATATCCATGTTGTTTATAAAAATGCACAAAAATAATTTATTGAATCTTTCTGAATATATTTAACACCTTGCAAAGCTCCATTATCCAAACGGATTCAGTGAAATTAGTCTTGATAAAAAAATATGAATAAATTTATAGGAGGATCAAAAAATCGAGCAAAACAAACTTTGGCCCGGTTTTTTTATAATCCGGATGAAATATATAAAAGGAAAAAGTACCATGATATTATAGCTACAGGTTCCTACTTTCATCTGGACTTTGAATCATGAAAAAATATTAATTTTTACGTGATTTATTGAAAAATTTGTAATCCGCTTGGGAGTGTCATTCCTTTAGAGCGTGCTCTCTAAATGCATGACAGGAGCTAAAAATCATATTTTTGACAAAAATGATAAGGATCATTTTTGTAGGTAATGAACTGATCTTCATTTTCGTCTAAACAAAAATTCCCCAAGTGTCATATTTTCGGAAATATCGGCGAAAATAGGCGAAAAAAAACATTTTTGAGACCAATGGGCCATTTTCGCGCCCTTCTACAAATTTCAGAAACCTGAGATTTTCGGGGGTGAATACCTGCAAATTAAAAAAAATGGTGCCGAACGGACCTAATGCCCGGGTTGGCACCTTCGTTTATTAGCCATTTGTTCAACTAGTTCTAAACGCTTCATTGTTTTTACAAAGCACAATGTGCCAAATTTAATAATTATTAAGCTCTGATAAATTCGTTTTATAGCACAAATAACATTTTTTGGGGGGTTTTCTACACCCATTTTCATTGTAAGGGGCGCCAAAACTCATTCTTGCACACACAACATTTTGATCTTAGGCCGGCCCTGTATAAAGTGACCGTTAAACAATACGCTCAATTTAATTATTGATTTTAGAGTGGAAATTCAAAATTGAATTACGTTCTTTTTAACTTTAATTATAAATACCTTGCCTGAAATGAATGCCTTAATTTTTCAAGACCTTCGATAAAAAACAGCCCGGCGCCATTCATCACTTTACGTCCCCAATAAATCATTCTAAGCTTTCACCCTTTACCGACGGGTTAATACGTGCTTTTCCCCGTTTTGAAGCACTGTATTATATCGTTAAAATTTTAGTATGTGTTTACATGATGTTATTTCATTATTATGATTTTAGCAGGAATGAAAAGTCTGTAGAAAACATAGCAAGATGAAAAGGTAATATATACTTTTCAGAATCCTTTTTCTAAGTGTGACGTCTCTGAAATTGGCAGCAAACGAGATTTCCAAATAAAAAATATGATTGACAAAGTCATTATTTCTGGCGTAGCTTTAGATTCACCGGGTCACATTACCTAAAAAGACACAATCAAATTGTTTGCTTGAGGTTGTATGATTGCAAATTTTCCTATTTAAAAAAAAAACCCACAGTATTTGTTGTTACATTTTTAGAATCTGTATCCGTTTTTATTTTTCCTAACTTCTGCGACAGATAAAAGCAAATACGTCGAAACACCACATCAAAGAAAACTTAAATGAATTCTTATCTTTTCCCAGAAATAAAAGCAAAACTTTTTTTCATTTGGTTTTCTTTAATAAAACTCCCTCTGCAAAAGCACTAGCAGCAAGCAGACATTTCTGTATAAACTTCAATGATCCTTTCTCTAATATCGCCCCAATTTTCCGCCTATCTGGCCTAATGACTCGGAAACTAACCAGCAATATCTATACCCACCCTCAACCCTCAATATTATTCTCTTCCCGCGAATCCTGCTACCAAGGACGTACGTCAAGTTATTTATGTGTAGGAAATTTGTTTTGATTTTTAAATCGATACAAATAAAAATGTAACAAGTCCAATATTTGGGGGATGGAATTTGTGTTCTACATTTTTAATAGTTTTCTTATATAAAAAAATCAAAGTTCTTCGAAAATAGTATATTATGCAACGAGCATATAATAGCCATTATATGCGAGTAGAATACTATACTTTGTTCACGACTGTCAAATAAATTTAACCAGAAGAATCTGTTTTTTTTTGCAGTTCTCCACTGCATGCTCCATAACCTGACCTAACGATTTGATGTTTTTTTAAACGATAGGACCGACAATGAGGCACATTCTAAAAATATTTCTATTTATGTACAGGATGTCCCAAATAAGATACACAACTAAGTTCTGTTTTTTTAAATGGCAACCCCCCATTTTTGTTACATATTTAGATTCGCCATTAAATTGTCGACATAACGCACCCATATTTCTTCGACCTATTTTCTATTACAATTTCATTTTGTTGAAACATTTTCTTTTCAAAATTCTATGAATCTGTCAAATTTTACGACAGCGGCCTACTCGATTCCTTTTTTTCTCGAATAAACTGTCAAACATTTCTTATTTTGCATAAATTTCGTAAGTTTTACAAAATAAACCCCACAAACCCTAAAATAAAATATAGGGTGATGCATTTGAAAAAGTGGAGTGGAGTGCTATTTGTAATTTGTCATTTTCAAAAAATCGTAGTTCGTCTACAGTCTACATCTCGAAAGATGCGCTAAAGCTTAAGGAACCGACTGGAAAAAAGTTGATTAAGTTATCTTGAACTGTTCTGAAGTTCTGAATTTTTTTGTGGATCTCTGCACAACGCTATTTTGACACATAAATTGACATAAGTATATATCAAATTGAATTGAATAAGTATTTTAAAATATATGACAACAGCGTTTTATGGAAAATTCTTAGCAGTATGTGAGTGGTCGGAAAATTTAGGGAAGAGTAAGAAAAATCAAGACAATTGAGTAAATGTTCCGGAAGGGGGTGAGGGGTAGGTTTTGTGGGTTGGACATTGGTTTTTTACGATTTGTGGCTGAAATATACACCCTATCGAAAAAAGTTTGATACAAAAGTTGTAAATAATTAAAAAATCTAAAACTTTTGTCTTGATCATTTTTCAACATAACCTCAAAATTATCGAGAAAATCTCTAATAACAGTTTTTTCCTTTTTAATATTTATCTTCGCAAAAATAATTTTTTTTATGAAACTTGGTGAAAACGTTCTTTTTTGTGTTTTAAATAAGCTGTAATCTTTTCAAAGCAAAATATTTATTTTTGGATTTTATACTAATTTAAATAAAAAAAAAACCAAATTTTCAATATATTGTTCGTATGGAAAAATATGGAAAAATTAGCGATAAATTTAGAACGGTGGATGTGATAACTTTACATACAAATTACCACACTCATCTTTTTGATATATATAAAACATTTTTTTTCAAATTGTCGTACCTATTTAGGCATAGCATCTAAGGAAATAATCCGCCAGTCTCCCATAATCGATTTTTTTTTGTTTTGAAACAAAAAACCGACGATACTCTGCCTTTCGCAGGCGGCAGGTATCAGATTAAGAAGATATATGATTGCCTGGCAACTTTTCCCTTCCCTCGCCCTTTAGACTTTGCCCTAGAAAGTATAGATTTTCGGCTAAGACGCCGTCGAGGGGGACACGGGATGGATATAAAGATGGTGTAAATAATGCACCTCACGTACCTACGGCGTAGCATTCGACTCTAATGGCGAACGGAAAAGTCCACAAGTAAGAAATCGGGGTTGCCAAATTTATACAAAAAAACATTTTTTTGAGTCGCACTGCTATCGGTTTTCGTCAGTAGTATTTCACATATGAAAAATTGAGTGACAAAAGTATAATATAATCCGGATTATACAATATTGTTATGCATGTCATAAATACCTCAATACGACTGAATCCACTCAATCTGGTCTACTGTTTACTTTAAAATAGGGAATAATATCAGTTATACCATGTAGTGTTTTGAACTTAGCTTTCATTTATTACCGTCTATTTCTTAGCTTTAATTACAGCTTGTTGGGCTTTAAGAACTTTAATAACAATTTTTTGTTCCTCAATAAGAAAAGCTCTTACAATCTTTTCTTTAACACATTTGTAACACAAGACACCACCGTATGCTCTTCTTCACAGTCTTCTTCCTTCTGCATAAGCGGGACCTTTCTTGAGGTATAGCTGGAAGAATACCTCTTAGTTTGTCTTTGCATTGACCACATCTTGGAATCTTCTTGGGTTTTTTTATGTATTGGTATACCAATTTACCACCAGGAGTACGAACAATTCTCCTGTTGGATTTTGTATTATAAGACAGCCGTCTGCTGAAGATTAAAAAAAAACTAACTCTATACATTTAGCTGAAGGTAAACATATTCAACTGAGTTTGATCCAAAATATTTTCAAAAATTTGTTTGGGCCGGCAACATCGGCGTTATTACGATAACACAGAAAACTGCAAAGCGCTAACCTGCATAGGGACAAAATGACGCAAAAGGGCTTCTCGACCCAACGAACGCCACGCTCGGTTTTCTCTGACGTGTGTCTTTTGATGTCAGAAGGTTTTAGCGAGTTGTAAATTTTTCATGTGTGTGCTCTCTACTCCCGGCCTTGTGGCGGGCTAAGGAAAATTGTCATTTTTCATGTCGAATTTAAGTAGAGGACATTTGTAACGGTTCCAAGAAAGAATAATTTCGTTTTGTGGAGAGAAAATAAGGTTATTTTGCTCAATTTAAAACGACAGGACAACTTTTTAAAGAACCTAAAACTACAAATCATCTATTTACTTCGATAATTTAAACCGCAATAGTCAACAACGCCGACCGAATATTTAGTGCTGTAAAAAAAGTAACGAGTGGCGTACCACAGGGTTCTGTTCTTGGACCAATGTTTTTTCATCGGTTGGAAAAATTGTATCGTCTGCAAATCACACTGTTATACTTAATGAAATATTTTTTCTACACAAAAATGTTTGGAAACCTTTAAATTCAATAGTTTTCTACATAAAAATTGTTTAAAAAATTTACCGAATAGTTTGTGCTGTAAAAAAGTAACGAGTGGCGTACCACAGGGTTCTGTTCTTGGCCCAATGTTTTTTCTTATTTATATAAATGAATTACTTGCCACAAAATAGGTTGGAAAAATTGTATCGTTTGCAAATGACGATGTTATACTTAATGAAATATATTTCCTACACAAAAATTTTTGGAAACCTTTAAATGCAATAGTTTTCTACATAAAAACATAAAAATTGTTTAAAAAAATTTACCGAATAGTTCGTGCTGTAAAACAAGTAACTAGTGGCGTACCACAGGGTTCTGCTCTTGGCCCAATGTTTTTTCTTATTTATATAAATGAATTACTGGCCACAAAATCGGTTGGAAAAATTGTATCGTTTACAAATGACGATGTTATACTTAATGAAATATTTTTCCTACACAAAAATGTTTGGAAGCCTTTATATTTAATTTCAGACGTTTGGGGTGTTTATTTCACTGAACAAAATACCTTCGAATACGTAACAAAAACAGTATCAAACGGGGATTAAATCAATATTGAAATTCTGTTTTATATTTTCTCGCAAATTCCGAGTTTAAAACAATATACAAAAAATTATAAGTTTTTTAATAAACTTAAGGCCAACCTTTAACTACGTCTATGGTTTAGATTCTGGACCTTCTCAGAGACTGCAGGATAATTCCGAATTATCAGCAGGGCTGAAAACGATTTGCAATCATAACATTTTTGTTCGGTTTGTTAACAATTTGAAGAAGGAGATAGAGGGGTGAACTCTATATAGTATGAGGGTAAATAAATATGAGAATTATAGCAGATGGTATATAGTAGTTCAACCGTGATTGTTTGTGAAATGAGGGTAATTGGATCGTACGTACGGCAGCAAATAAATTTGCAGTAAGCAAGAAAAATACAGTAGAAATTTAAAAAAAATATTGTACTTAATTAAAGCTGTATCATAACAAATCTATTTAAATTAGAAAGCATTCAATTATACTAGTTTTACGATGATGAATCCTTCGACATCACCCACCTTAATTGGATAAATCTTAACTAACTTGACATACAAATCCAATGTATCGAATTCGCATACGGACCCTTTGAATTCATATGGGAATTCCAGTAAAACAAACTTCCGATAGGGTTGCCACGGAAGGATTAAATTACAAATTGTCTTGTCTGGGATAGTGTGCGTAGAACACATCCTTTGAGACCGTAGGTACAGGTGCGGTATTGTGGGCAGAGAGCTTCTTCCTTCTTCCCTTTGACACTTCTTACAACCCCACACAACGCAAACAACGTGTTCGGAGTTTAATGAAGTGTGGGGGATAATATGGAGATAATCAAATTGCTATTTTCATTGATTTTTTATATGTCAGAATGATGTAATATCGTGTCTGCTCACTCATTTTTTTTATATAAATATACCACATTCGGGGGTACATTAAAAATCTTACATAGGGATATTTTTTAATTAAAAAATCCTTTGAAGAGATTTGGAAAATTATTGCTTTTGCCATATCCATTTTTTAAATATTTTTTTTTGTAAGTTTTGATATTGCCAATCAAATTTTTATCGATTTTATGATTTGACATAAGTTTTCATACATTTACACAATTTTTACGCTTCTTCGAACATTAAAAAGTTGTTGAAAATAAGATGAATGTAAATTATTTACAATTTTTCACTTCATAAAATACATCTCTTGCATTTTTTTGCAACGATGTTCCACATTTTTTCATCTAGAAACCATTTGTAATTCAAAATTGCGCGTTTTTGATTGGTGGAAATTAAGACGAGGGAAATAATCATAAATAATTATCCCTCTGTACAACTCAGGAAAAAAACGATTTTCCCGACATTTTCCACACTTTTTGATCGTTTTTTCATTAATATACAGGGTCCGCCAATTATTTCCACTCGATCTCTAGCACCGAAACTAAAAGAAATATCAACACGATTTTTTGTAGGGGTAGACAGTGTCATTCGGACTACAATTTTAAAATATTTTGATGTATACAGGGTGACTAATTTTTGTGGAATGAAAATTAATTTGGTTTTTTAAATTGAACTATGATGTAAATGAAACATGCACCTATCACAATAATCACACAACATCTTCACCTGTTGCACAGGGTGTTTGCCGATGGCGTGCCAATAGTCTAGTTTTCAAATGGCAATAACTTAATTTTTTCAAATGGGACACCCTGTATATTTTTCTTCAGTTAGAAGCTCTTCCTAATACGCATTAAAAAAATATAGCGTTTTGCACATCTAACTTTACTATTTACTTTAATAATTGACGTTAAGTGACAAACAACATATTTTACACAATTTTTAATAAGAAATCAAGTTACCTATGAAAATGACAGTAGGTATATTTTGTTATGGCATTAATTGTCAACATAAAATTTTGTATTGTATCACGTCTACTATATTTAATCGGTATTGTGTATAAAAAATGGATTTTAATAAGAATTATAGTGTTCAAGAAAATATTGATATGATATGGATACTGGGTGAACGTCAAAAAAATGCGTTTCTTGCTAGTAGGGTCTATCGTCAAAGATACCCAGAAAGACGTCATCCACAAAAGGACACTTTTGAGAATTTAAAGAATAGATTTGATAGAACAGAAACCATCAAGTTATAAAAAACATTCACGTGAAACTACAGCTGTTAATATTGACAACGAATATAAGGTAATGATCAGTATAGTTGAAGATCCCAATATAAGCACAAGGCAATTAAACAATCAGTTAGATATTTCCAATACCACAATTAGACGCATAATAAAAAAGAATAAATATCGCCCCTATCATATCCAGCTTCACCAAGAATTGTTACCACGTGATTTCACGCGTAGAGTGGAATACTGTAGATGGTTAATAAACAAGATAAATACAGAGCGTAACTTTTTAAACAAAATTTTATTCTCCGACGAAGCCACGTTTCATAAGAACGGTTGTGTAAATAGACACAACTTCCATTATTATTCGGACCACAATGAACATTTATTTAGAACCACATCAAAGTATCGATGGTCTTTGAATGTGTGGGCGGGAATAATAGGTGATTATGTAATTGGTCCCTATTTTTTTGATGGGACTGTAAATGGAGCTATATTTTTAGATTTTTTAGAACATGATTTTCGCAACTTATTGCAAAATGTGCCTCAATATTATCGCAACGGAATGTGGTTTCAATTAGATGGTGCCACACCACATTACCTATTAGATGTTCGCAATTGGTTAAATAGGGAATTTCAGGATCGTTGGATAGGAAGGGGAGGGCCTATAAATTGGCCTACTAGATCGCCTTGCCTTACACTTTGCGATTTTTTCTTGTGGGGTTTTATTAAAAATATTGTTTACAAAGAAGAGGTTACCACAAAAGAAAATATGAAAGAAAGAATTACTGCAGCATTTAGACAGGTGACCCCTGCAATGCTAAGAGATGTGCGTAAATCAATGAAAAAAAGGACAAGAAAATGTATAAATGAAAATGGAAGACATTTTGAACACCTACTATAAATTTTAACTTTCACTATTGTAGTTTTCTTACGATCAAACTTTGTAAAATTTTGTACTTATTCTTCTAACTGAAGAAAAATATACAGGGTGTCCCATTTGAAAAAATTAAGTTATTGCCATTTGAAAACTAGACTATTGGCACGCCATCGGCAAACACCCTGTGTGATTATTGTGATAGGTGCATGTTTCATTTATATCATAGTAGCTTTTTTGAGGAATTTTTTAAAAAATGTGGTTTTTGTGCTAATATTTCTGAAGTGCTGTTTTTTCATTAAATCTGCTTAAAATATGAATAACTTGATCTAATCTAATATTACGTAGAATCAGAAGACATAATCGTATACAGGGTGTTCAATTTAAAAAAACCAAATTAATTTTCATTCCACAAAAATTAGTCACCCTGTATACATCAAAATATTTTAAAATTGTAGTCCGAGTGACACTGAATTCCATAATGCAAAAAAATATGAAAAATTGTAGAAAAAAAGATGTTTGTTTAGTCAGAATTTTATTTTTAAGTTAATTCCTTAAAAAATACGTGGGAAATCATATCCTAATGTCCTGTATTTCATTTTTATTCATTTTCCCCATTTTTGTTAAAGAACTAAAAATATAAAATTCATTACCACACCCCTGATGGTTTTCCAATGACCATTTTGTAAGTATTAAATTCATTTCAATTCTCATGCATCCAGAAATGTTTTGTAAACAATATTAAACAAATATTTCCGGTTTGTCAAATTTATATCGCACCAAACCACACAGACTGAAATAAAATTTGCATTATATTTTACCTTCAGGCTTTTTTGATGCAAAATTCAATAATTTCAAACTACAAAAATTTATTAGTAAACAATACAAAGGGCAAAGTCATGGCAATATATTTTTATTTTTTATGAACCCAATATAATAAGAAACCCAAGTAGAAATCAAACAGAAAGAGAGAAGATCTGAAGAAAATTTTTGGACAGAAATAAAGATTGAAGAATGCACTCAAAAAAATAACAGGAATTCAAGAAGTTCAGATTGAAGTAGGTCAAATGAAGGGTGGGCAAAAATCCCTAACGAACCTAGTTTTTGTTATTTATCTATAAAACAGCTGTAGAAAAACTTTTCAAATGCACCTACAATTTTCTATTTATTTTAGAAATAAGTAATACCTCTAAGATTAACTTTGAAACGCCACCACTGCCTGATTTATCCTTAGAACATTCAAATGTACGCAACGTGGCTGCTGTCATTACATGCTTGAGATGCGTTTCACTCGTTCCAGGACCTTTCAGGACGCCAGTCTCGACGCTTAGCAGGAAATCGCGGGATTCCTGCAGGATATACCCGCGCAAATAGCTATTGTAATCCCGGACTTTGTCATTTTGCTACATTTGGAAACCTCTGTAACCGACTAAGAGGGAAATTAGGTGATTTTAGTTGAAGGGCAGGAAATTTCCATACAATGGAGGGTACACGCGATCATCTAGATTAAGAGAGATCCTCCCATTTTAATGGAATGAATCTTAATTAGGCGTGGTAGGGTTAGAAAAATCGGCTGGTGCTAAAAATTAAGAGCGCTTTACAGGCACAGGCACAATTTGGTTGAATTAATTAATTTTCAAATGGATAAAATTCCCACCATGTAAAAAAAAATATTTTTTACAACAATATTTACTAATATTTAAGACATCTTTAATGCCAATTACCGCTACAGAATAATAGTTTTGGTATAATTACAAATAAGAGCAAACGTAACTTTTAAAAGCATGAAAAAATTACGGGCAAATACTAAAATAGATACCAAAAGTATTGAAATAGCTTTTGTTTTCGATTTGAACTGACAGGCCTTTGTCTTGTATCAGAACATCAAACATTATAAACCAATTCCTGATTATGTTATATTGTTTCAGATATACACCGATTGGGCCAACCACTACCTGGAAAAGGCCAGAAGCAAGAAGAGGGTTAGTTCTTTGGCTACAGATTGCAGCGATGGGGTACTTTTGGCTGAAGTCATCGAATCAGTCAGTAAGTCCATTTTACGTTGTTCTCTAATAATTTTCATTATATTATATATAACATTACAGATGTAATATTACAAATGTAACATTACAAATGTAACATTGCAGATATAGCATTACAAATGTAACCTTACGAACGTAATGTAAGAAATAAAAAAATTGCGAATGTAACATTACAAATGTAACATTACGAATTTATAATTACAAATGTAACATTGCAGATATAACATACAGATGTAACATTACAAATGTAACATTACGTATGTAACATTGCAGATATAACATTACAAATGTAAGATTACGAATGTCTCATTACAAATGTAACATTGCATACATAACACTACAAATGTAACATTACGAATGTCTCATTACAAATATAACATTGCATATATAACATTACAAATGTAAGATTGCAGATATAACATTACGAATGTAATATTACGAATTTAACATTACGAATGTAACATTATGAAAAACATTATTTTTTTTACTTTACAAACGGCTTGGGATCCTTAACATAAAAAACCGAATTTCACTTTTTCCTCATTTCATTCGAATATTCCGACGAAATCCTTTCAACATAGAAAAGATTCTTTAAATTCTGTTTCTGCGTTATGTAGAAAATATATATCCTGAATATATGGCGACGGAGTCATGAATACCATTAAAATCGTGATGGCAAGCGCAAATATTCCACCAAGATGGAGATATTGAGTCTAAAAGCCGCACGTATCTTTTTAAAATTTCATACATTCATGATGATATGCATGCCGATTTCCTTTTTCGTTCTTGTGTTTACCTCATATACACAGGAACGTTATTCAAATATTTTTCCCTCAAAATTTGCATGACAATGACGATGGTATTGCGCCAATGGTGGTATTAAATCCATATATAAAACTTGGGATGAAATCATCGGTGCGTCAAATGTAACCCACATTTTGATAAATATTCAAAAAAAAATTAATTAAATATAGTACAGGAGCTGAAATCGAATCTAAAATTTTTAGATTTTATTTTTTAAAGGTGCTCAAAATAATTCTAAGATTATAGGACCTTTTCTGGCGGCGGGTAGTCCACCCTTTTTGGTCCGCATTTTGAACGAGCCGTCCGGGTGCTTTTTCTTGCTTGGTGCGCATTTTTCATATAGAATTATGCTTTCAGATATTTTTTTTAAATAAAAAAATATATATTATATACTCTCATCATGCGGCTTTCAAAAACGTCAAAACTTTCAGCATAATGACCCCCTAAAGGACGAAACCGTACGCAAAACTGTTTGTATAGATTGACAAATTGTGGGCAGTCCCTGTAACAATGAACAAATAGACATAATTGCTATGCAGGGAGTGTACCGCAGCGACTAGTGTAGGCACTTCAACGAAAAATAAGAAATTAAAGAATACGAGAATGAGTGTACAAACATAAGTTGCACATCATTATGGGTGGTAACTAGATATAGAGGCTATTTCTTAGTAGGCTTTGAATTATGAAACGGTAATGGGGTTTTTTAGTTGGGGAGCTAGATGTAGTAATTGTTTAATCCGCTGTATAATTACTAATACTCGGAAATATAAAATTTGTAAGACATGTTTGATTCTTCACTCTGAAGATACTGGGGATCGAAACTGTTACACCAGGACACTTTACAGTGAGTCCATGGCGACAATAAATAAAACGAAAATTTCGTTAATTTAAAAAAAATCGTCCTTCAAAACATACCTACTGTTAAAGAATGGTGGGTACTCTAAATTTTTGTAAGAATGGATCTTTGGAGCTTTATTCAACTATTCTTCGAAATGTAACAAAGCATCGAAGGAATTTCTTTCGGTGTATATACTCGTGAAATTTAATTGGTCCTTAAAAGTATATTTTATGACCACTTGTTTTTGACTAAACGTTCACGAAAAGCTTGAAATTCAATACGTCTTGATAAATTCCAAGAGTTCAAAGATCACACTGTTTCCTAAATATTTCCGCTTCGATAAACATGGACTCTTTTGAAGTTAATTTTTTATTTACATTTCAAGCTTGAATATTATTAACAAGAATTTCTGGAGAACCAAAATGTATTGAGAATTTTAAATTCTAACATATAGGGTGTGTCTCTATTAGCGCAACAGTATCCACATGGGTTTTTTTAAATATGCAATGAATGAAACAAATTCGATATATTTGTATTTATTTGTTTAAACTTTTTTTCAGCATGCCAAAAAATTTCTGACATTCAAAGGAAACCCAAGACGCCCTCACAGATGGTAAGTGATTTTTACGTTTATAAAAATAATCGTTTCGTACTATAAAATTACATAACATGTCCTTTATATTTTTTTAATAAAATACAGGTTAAAAATACGAGAAAATAATATATTTGAGGGTTGATTCACCCTGTATACTATTTTTGGAGTGCTGAAAAATTGGTGATTTGCTATAAAATGTTTAAATATGAAGTTTAAGAATACCATGTATTGTTGGCAACCATGCATTGTTGACAACCCTGTTGACAGCTATCATCTGTCACTTGCCATCTGTTAAAAGTGGATAAAAAATGGCGACCCGACGTTATCTCCAAGCAATGACGCGTGACGCGCGGCCATCTTAAAAAAGAGGCGGGACTTGCCGTAAGAGCTGTTAACAAAACTTTCCCACGCTCAAGTGCCCTTATTTCTGCTTCTAATACATCACCCTGTATATTTTTGTCTCTGCGCCTAATCAAATGGTACGAATTTCACTGGGTATAACATAAGAGCAAAACATTTAAGAGGTATGACGTATTAACAATGTCATTCATTAAATCCTATTCATAATGAATTGACGTTTGACGCTTTCTGAATAGATCGGTATTCGATAATGATAATACAAGACTACATAATGTGCTATTGACGGAGATCAAATGTCCTGGAAGAGAATTCGATGACACATACCGAGCGATCACGATAAATAATAATTTCGCTATCAAAATATTTGATGGCACCGACAGATGAATCGGTTTATTCAGCTTTGCCTATTTTGGTTAGTAATTAATAAATATTTGTCAATGTTTTTGTTAAGCTTACAACGGAAATAAATGCTAAATTTCATAAAAAAAATTATTTTTGCGCGAGATAAAAATTAAAGAGAAACAAAAACGGTTTTTACGTTTTTCTCGATAATTTTGAGGTTATGTTGAAAAATGGCTAATACAAAAGTTTTAGATTTTTTAATTACCTAAAAAAAAATCTATTTGTCCAGCCAAAATTGGTATTTTTCGAAAAAAAAATGAATTGGCCGCCATTTTTGGAAAAACAATAGTAGAGAAAAAAGTTTTATCTTAAAAAGGATTTTATGTGTACTTTTGTCTAAGAAAATCCAACATTTTATTTCTTTATTTAAAGTGCTCAATTTAGGGAATAATAAGACCAAAAAAAAATCGATTTTCATTTTTTATATTGATTTATATTGATTCGTTCCCTCACAAAAATCTTACTTTAGAACCTGAAATATTTTTTTATTTTTTAAACATTTTTTGGGCTGAAATACAGTTCTTCTAAGAGAATCAAACATAAATATTGCGATAAAAAATTGGAAAAAAATGAAAATCGAATTTTTATTTTTTTATTATTCCCTAAATTGGGCACTTTGAATAAAGAAATAAAATATTGAATTTTCTTAGACAAAAGTACACACAAAATCCTTCTTTTTAAGATAAAAAAATTTTCTCTACTATTGTTTTTCAAAAAATGGCGACCAATTCAATTTTTTTTCGAAAAACGACGATTTTGGCTGGACAAATACATTTTTCTTTTAATTTTTCCCATATCTTCCCGACATAAAAATATATATTTTCCCTAATCTTTAAAAAAATTCGATGATTCTTTGGTTATTTATTAGCAATTCAGTAAAAAAAAAATAATGTGCGCGAATTCGTTTTTTGAGGTTAGGATGCATTTTTAGAAAACCCCTACTTTACGGATCGATACTCTACTTCTTGACGGTCATTTTATTTTTTTTTATTTTTCCACGACTCTTAGAGCCGAAGATATTTAAAAAATAGTGAAGCAATTCACTCGAAAAATACTAAAAATGCCAATCTCGCGAAGTTCCAGCCCAAATTTATTGACAAATTTTTTTACAAGCTTCTCTTTATGTATAAAATCAAAAAAATTAAAAAAAATTGACTTAGCTCTTACGTCCATTTTCAGAATATTTTCGTCTAATTTCACTCCACTATTAAGGAAATTTCGAAAATTCAGCACAAACAATCGTCATTTATTTTTCAAACTTTTTATCTAATGATCTCACTTTTCTAAATTTCAAGTTTTCCCAGTTTAGCTAAAAAAAGACTATTTTCTAATTAATTTTGTAGCCCCACCGTTTAACCCATTTTTTTGTTTAAAAAAAATCATTTTTTATCCCCCACATCGATTAATTAATTTTCTTTTTATCTCTTACAAAAAAGGTTGACCATTTTAATAACCCTTATAAATCATTTATTTCACTTTGTTGTCGACTTAATGTCGGCAAATTGAGATAATCAAAAATCAAACTTTGCGCTTTTGCAATGTTTAATTCATGAGAGCCGAAATTTTATGGGTGCCCGATTTATCAATTCAGTTTGGAAGAGTAATCACTGCCCGATTGGTATTCCAATCCATACGTCGATGTGATTTTTAAACAGGCCTTCATTCGCCGAAATATGCAAAAAAGTTGTTTAAAAATAACGCAGGGCTCAAGAAGTTTAAATGACAAACAAAGTGCGGATTTAAGCTTTAAACTTTGATCAGTGATTTCCAAAATTTGACAACACAAGTCTCTTATATTGTACTATATTTTGCAGTGTTAAAACTTCCATCAGTAAGTCGCTCCAGAGCGCCACGGTAAATAATAATAATAGCCGTCCCTCTCTCGCACAAGCTCTGCTTCTAGGGTTCTAACGAATACACAGACGTTAATTATTATTAAAAATATATTTATATTTTTCGTTTGATCAATCTAAAACATAATTAACTGATTTCTATCATCCTATTATTGTCAAGTTTAAATTATCAGCCCTTTATCCAAATTGAGATTGAAAATGGAAACAGGTCATCTAAACGTTTTTTTCTCATCTTCTCGCAAGATTAATGTCCTTTTATCTAGGACCGGGATTATACAGGTCCAAAATAAATCGAACTATATTATAGTCTTGGGGCAAAAATCACGTTTTGATATGCTCAATTGATTGAAGTACTCAACAGTTAGTTGGCATATCGTGTAAGTAAATAATAAAGCTCTTTACTATCGTGCGTAAAGTACTTACTTTACGAGAAAAAATTGAACGTAGCAACAATAATAAATGGATGTAGTACTCTGGTACTTTTGTGAAACTATAAATAAAAACTCCTAAAAAGAAGTCTGATGGCTAATTGGTTTTTGCCAAAGCCATTAAAAATACATATTAAAAAAATCTACGTTTAGGATTTACTTTCTTTGTATCTAGAGCATTTATAAATATTAGATACTAGATAATTTAAAATGTAGACCAGTGCAGATAGCTTTGAAAATGGTAAAAAGTCAAATAAAATAATAGTAGGATGAAACCCATTGGAAAAGGAAGAGAATATAACAAACATGAAAGGAAAAATAATTTACAGGCGCTCTGGGGCCGGGAAGTGGAAGGGGGTGAGTTTTTAAGGGTAAAAATTGTTTATCTCGGTTTCCGGCAAAACTACAAGTCCTATAGAAGAAAGTTAAATGGTTGTAGGTAATAAAAAGATCTACAACTTTGGTATTTACACTTTTTTCACGTAACCTCAAAATTTATGTGAAATATTCAAATAACCAAGTTTTTGGTTTTTTATTTTTATCTTTTACAAAAAATTTTTTTTTTCACGAAATTTGGTGTAAACTTACCTTTTTATGTCCCAAACACTCTGTAATTTTTTTGTTTTAATATATTTATTTTTTTAACCTTATTTTGACTTAATATCGAAAAAGCAGTCTAATTTTCAATCGAAAATACTCACGTCAAAATATCTGCTTTTTTAAAAAACTCGGTGGGCTTTTTGTTCGCTGAAATCTCTACTTTTTGATGGTGTAAAAAAAATATACGTTACTGTGGTAAATGTTCTCAAAAAATGCAAATAAGGAACGAAGAAAACTACTAATTTCCTTTTTTAAATCATCATGTACAATTTTGAGCTATTTATTTAAATTTATTATTTATTCACTTGTTTATTTATTAATGTAATACGGAATCTTACGTTTTTCGAGTAATTAAAGTATAAATTTAAATAAATAGCTCAAAATTGTACATGATGATTTAAAAAAAAAGAAATTCGGAGTTTTCTTCGTTTATTATTTGCATTTTTTGAGAACATTTACCACAGTAACGTATATTTTTTTTACACCATCAAAAAGTAGAGATTTCAGCGAACAAAAAGCCCACCGAGTTTTTTAAAAAAGCAGATATATTGACGTGAGAATTTTCAATTGAAAATTAGACTGCTTTTTCGATATTAAGTCAAAATAAGGTTAAAAAAATAAATATTTTAAAAGAAAAAAATTACAGAGTGTTTGGGACATAAAAGGGTAAGTTTACACCAAATTTCGTGAAAAAAATTTTTTTTTTGTAAAAGATAAAAATAAAAAACAAAAAACTTGGTTATTTGAATTTTTCACATCAATTTTGAGGTTATTTGAAAAAAGTGTACCTAGATACAAAAGTTGTAGATCTTTTTATTACCTACAACTTTGCCATTTAACTTTTTTCCATAGGACTTGTAGTTTTGCCGGAAATCGAGATAAACAGTTTTCTACCCTTAAAAACTCCCTCTCTTCCACTTCCCGACCCCAGAGCGCCTGTAAATTATTTTTCCTATCATTTTTGTCATATTCTCTTCCTTTTCCAATGAGTTTCATCCTACTATTATTTTATTTGGTTTCAAAAATTATCTGCACTAATGATTTCAGTTAGCAGTTTAAAATTTGTATGTATTTTCGCTGAAGATTTCACATGTTCAAATGTATTTTCATATTGTCCTGTATACATAAAGTAAAATTTAAATATACTGGTACAAATCATGAAAAGGTTCCTTAACCTCCACACTAAAATGATGGAAGAAAAATCGGAGGTGTCATTGTGGACAAACGGTCGTTTAAGGACTTTAATCAAAGTCTTGGAACGATCATTTTTTAAAGGCTGAGCGGTTTTTTTCTCCGGGGCTTTCCTCATTTAACGGTTGATAAACTACTTAAGAAGCCTATATTAATCCCACTTTTTGATTAGGAAACTTTATCTGATTTATATTGCTTTCTACACGTATACGTCTCGCATTTGATTTCAATCGAATTCATTCAAATTTTTATTAATTAAACTTTGATTTATATTAGGAGAGATCATGAAGGATTAAAAAAATAATTTTAAAATTCAGAAAAAAATGGGTTTTGTTTGACACAGTATGAAGGGGGTCAGTGAAAAACCTTATTGTTGATTTTGTTCTTTTTTTCTCTTTCTGGGTGTTGTGAACTCCCTGTATTTTAGGAATGTTTCCAAACTCAACCTAACTATATCAGGAGGCAACAAAATGGACTGAATCGCTTGTGCGCTACGTGAAGTTTGGTGCTGGTTGCAAATGCCCAGTGAAATTGTTAAGTTTGTTTTATAACTCCGAAATGACTTATTTTATAATTTGAAATTAATTGGCCATGTCAGCCAACAACAAATTTACCACCTAGTTGTGGGAGAGCGGTGATGCTACTTTGTTTAAATAAATTACAGCAAGTACATCATGCTGCTTACGTGAGAGCATGATTGCTACTAATTTGTTCTAGAATAAGTTAGGTACGAATTCAATCATTTTGAATATGTCGGTCTTTTTCACATCCCCAACAAGTCATTCATAAGTTTCAAATATTCCGTGCCCAATGAAGAAGTAAGATAGTTATATAAAAGTCCCGAACATTTATGCTATGATGCATGGGCGTACCGTTACAGAGGGAAATGGGATGTGACACAAATCTTATAGCCTAAATTTATTAAAAAAACAAATAAATGTAGGTATATTACCTCGATATTGATTTTGCATCTGTTTTCAAATATTTCCTTCCACTTGGTTTATATTCAAAGTCATTATCACGGAAATGAAGAACAAATATAAGCATTTGTAGGTATGAACTTCACTGCCTCAAATCCTAACAAAGAGTACCAAATATTTCTCCTTTCAACATTTGCAGGAATCCTAAAAGTCATGTCTTCGTATAACTGTTTAAATGAAAAATATTACCTAAATACTTAGGTAGTTTGACAGAAAAACAAAATGTAATTATAAGTCATTGCAATAAGTTAAAACAATCCTTTAGGCATTATCAAAGAGTTTATACAGTCGATAAAATACTAATTCTACGCCCCTGAGCTTTGTTCATAATAGTACAATGTAACTTACCCATGAAATGATTTAAATAAACTATTTTGCTGCATTCAAACACTAATAAACCATATTTATCTAATAAATCAACTTAAACCAATAAATTCAATGTGAAAAAGAAAATTATAATAATATAACCTAAAGAGCACACAATAATAAACAATCAAATTATGTAGAAAATGGTCGCAAACATTCTATCCCCTGATCTCATTCATAACGATATAACGTTTGATAGCGCTGAGTTGCCGCTTCTAACAATTTTTCGTAGAAATGGTTAAAACTTAAATCGTGGTAAAGTATCTTTGTCAATATTTATCTATCAATATGATTTGTTGTGTTAATAGTTACGAAAATTAGTGTTCGTAGATGTACAAGCGAATCAAAATATCTCATTTTTCAAGATAATTTTTACATAGATTTAGGATTTTGGTAATAATGGAAAAAATTATGATAACTTTGACAACATTGAAACTTCTAATATAAATTCAATAACACAGTGCTTAGACTGTTACGTGTTCTTGTCCTCAGCCGAAATGTAAACAAACTCGATCTTATTGTAGCATATCTATGGTCTTTTTCTAATATATTTCTGGTTATACTATACAGTCCTCACTCTCGGCTTACTTTTGGCCAACGGTTCGGCTGTTCCTTTGGAATACGGTCTTCCTATGTAGGATTTTCCGCGTTTTTGTCCTGACATATTTTGCCAGTGACAAGTACAGTTTTTTATGGCCCCCTCTGTTGATTTTATGTTGATAGTAGTAGAAACTTAGAATCAGAATGTATTTTTTCACACATTTATTTACGTATCTTGAAAAAATCTAAACATGGTACTGGGTGGTCGAGACAACTTTGACAATAACATAAAAAACGTTAAAAAAAATTTTGTAATCAATTTAAAAAGAGAAATACGATATGATTCAATGTGGCTACCAGATTGAGGATAATGTACCAGATTTACCTAATTACGTCTCCAGGCATTGTAGAAAAACTCCGTGTAGGTTTTTCTACACTACTCGAATCAATTAATGGATATATTACTAGCAAGACGTTAAGCCATTTTAGATGTTCGTGGAGATGACACAAAAAATCGTATGGACGTATGCAGAAAGGCTGAGAAAAGTTGTTGTTGTTGTTCACGATAAAATTCTAGTATTGATGTCTATTTTTTTTAGACTAATGTTGGGTCGCTGATCACGAATCAGATTTGTGCGGTCTCATCAAACAAAAAAGTTACGAATTTTTAAAGTTCGTGGAGCCAACACTGCAACTTTGGCGCTAGGCCATCAGATGACGAGATCAAGTGCTCTGTTGGCAACTAAGGTTTAGGATTTTTAGGTTAGATTTAGGTTAGGTTAGGTTTGTTGTTGTTGAACAATCCAATTTTCGAATCTCAAAAACCTCTTGTATGTTGTATTTAAAAAAAAACATTCTCATACTCAGGAAAGGAGACACTCTGTATAAATATGACACTGATTAACCTCGACGCTTTAGATCTGTAAATAATTATAGGCGACATGATGCTAGAAGCGATGATACGATTTTTAAATATACAAACTATAAAAATCTAAAACAATAATCTTGGCTTCCTTCCGGTGCGTATATTACCAGTTAATTTGGAACACCTGTATTTATTTTATGTGTGCTTCTAATTCCAAAACAGTTTTTATGTAATCCGTCAAAATTGTTTCTCAACGTGTGTAGAGTATATATTTTGATAGGTGCTAATATTAGAAATTTATTATTTTTTAAGAAAGTTTTATTCAAACGATTTCTTAAAGGAACTGATTTTCCTGTCTATTTCAGAATTTGACCTAATTTTCCTTTTTATTATTTTCTCTACTTTTTCATCACTCTTCGTACTTATTTACATTTTTTCTTCAAATTTAGATTTTGTGAAATTTTCATATTTTTTTGGTCATTTCTAATTCACATTTTTATGTGTATTTTCACTAAAAAACTACAATTTTAGGATATGACACAATTTTCCAATCGTTTTCACAATTTCTCCAGATTTTCCCGGTTTTTTTCTCCTATTTTTTTCATAGGGGCATCTAATTTTTCCGAAAAAAATCGAAAAAACACGTTGCTAAGTAATATTGTAACAAGAAGCATGAGTGCTGGTGGCAACAAAAATCCGAATCGAAGACGAGGATTTTTGTACCTGCACGAATACATTTTGTTAAAAAAATATTACATGGCATTGTGTTTTTTCGATTTTTTTCACTTATAATTACACGAGAGCTTTTTTTTTGTCGAAGTAAACTTGACATGTATCAATAAGAATTTTGTTGCCTGGCAATTTAACGAAAAAAACTGCCTCTGAAAAAATTACGAGTCCGTAGGACGAGTAATTTTTTCTGGTAGTTTTTTGAGTTGAATTACCTAATGGCAACAAAATGTCGTTTACTTCGACTCAAAAAAAAAACTAGAGTGTAATTCGGTAAGACAATTTAATGAATATGTAAATCAATAAATTAAAAAATGAGATGTAAATTAGTTTATTTAATTTAACGGAAAAGTACAATTGTTAAAAACACAATTATTAAAAATAGCTTGATTTTCAGAACTTTCGTGTCTTTTGTTAATATTTTGCTGCATGCTAGTATTTTGAGCGGGGGTAGTAACTGTTTCCTAAATGGTAGTACGAATGGAACTAATGATTTCTCTATGATGTTCTTCATCTAACTGAAGGTACGGTTTTAATGACGATGGGTTGCTATGTCCCGTAATTTTCACAAGTTTTTGTTCACCTATACCACTTCTGGACAATTCAGTTACGGCGGCAGCTCGATTAGAGTGGTTCGTAATTTTCACCAGCTTGATATCAAGTCCAATATTTTTCGCCGAAGATTTGGTCCATTTAGATATTTCGTTTATCCCAATAGGAGAATTCTTATACCATCCTTTCGAATTTGTTTTTTGCCAGAAAGGATTTGGAATTAAAAAAAACTTTTCACATGTGATATGGTTTCCCGTCTTCCCATAATTTGTTTAAACAATCTTACTGGACAAACACAATCTTCTGCAGTGTTTGCTACTAACCATTTACTGTCAGCCAACTTCTGATTTCCCCCTTGTGCTGTCTTCGAAAACACTGGGTTATATTCAACTCTTCCGGTCTCTCTTCCACGGTTGTCTGTCTCGATTTTAAAATAGAATACCTTACAATTTGCTGCTTCTCCACCTCTCCAAGCCAATTCATACACAGCAATGTGATAAAATTTTCTTTGGAGGCCTACAGGTTCTTCTTCACTCCTGGACAGTGCCATTTCAAAAATTTCTCGTTTTGTGAGAGCATTAGAACTCACCTTCCTTTTTTCTGGGATTGCTTGTAAAATTTTGGTACACAGTAGGAGTATTGTTTGAAATCTTTGTTAACTCATCATTAATGTTGTTGATGGTCCAGCTGTAGAGTGAAAAGCTCGAGGAGTGGTTGCAGGATCTTCTGTTTTCTGTTTTTTAGCTGGAGGTGCTGAGGCGTCACTTCTAAGGGTGTTTATGATGTTGAAATAATGCTCATTATCCATTTGCAGATAAGGCTTAATTGAGTTGGCTGAACTGTGCCCAGTAATTTCAATTAATTGTTGTTCACCAACCCCTCCTTTAGCCAGGTTACTGACTGCTGTCGACCGCATAGAGTGGTTTGTTATTTTTATTTCTTTTGTATTTAATCCTGCCTTCTCTGCTGCTATCTTCTTTAGTCCATTTCGAAAGTTCGTTTTTTCCCACTGGAGTGTTTTTGTACCATCCACTTGATCGTTTTTTGTTCCATGATAGGTTTACTGTTAAGAATAATCTATCAGTTGTTATTTTAGATGAACGTTTAACCATTAGAATTTTAAAAAGACGGACTGGACAAAAGGCAGGATTCTTCGTATTGGGGACCAGCCATTTACTATCGGCCATTTTTTTTCTTCACCCTGGGCCGTTTTATTGAAGAGAGGATTATATATTATATAAGCAGAGCTCGATTTCCTTTTATTGGCGCACATCTGCAAATTCTTTCGTTTCGCATTACGAGATTTCGTACTAGATCTTTAAGTGGATCAAAAATTATTTTCCATCTCGCATTTTTTTTGCAACGGTGTTCCACCTTGTCTTCACAACTAGCTCTTTGTAATATTCACCGTTTTCTTTCTTCATATTCCACGCCCACTCTTTCAGGATTAGGTTTAGTTGCTCTAAATTTGTAGTTTCCAAAAGCTCGTATTTCTTTGCCTTGCAGAATTCCATAAACTGTTTCCATATTGACGTATGGGTTTTAACGGTATTGTACGGTACACTATTCTCAATCGCCCGATCAATATTAGTCATAGAATCACTTCCAAAGCGACTCATTTTCACTACATAAGCTCACTAGCACTGTTTAAAAACAATATTACAAAATTTATTGACAATAAAATCAGGAAAATTGTTTAGCGTCGTTTACTGGTGTCCTAGGAGATCGTAATTACTTGTTATCAAAGGCATTATAATTTTTGGTGACAGCTGTCAAGTTTTGCCGCGGGTAAACTTGAAAAAACTACTGACAGGAGCTGTCATACAGTTTTTTCATCTAGAAACCATTTGTAATTCAAAATTGCGCCTTTGTGTTTGGTGGAAATTAAGACGAGGGAAATAGTAATTCAAATTTACCTCTAGTGTATATAATAATGAATTTTATAGGTGTAACTAAAGAAATTAGGGTCAATTTCATTTTTAAATTACAACAAATTATTTATTAAAAAACGAAGTCGTGTTATATTTATTATTTTTAATTGTCACACAATATTTAACCCAGTTTCCTTATTAATTATAATACACGAAATAATGTCACTGATAATTAATAATAAAGTGCACGTAACAATTATTTGAAGAAAGTCTGAGAAGACTACCAATTAAAAATTATTGTTACATACAAAATATTTTATTTGTATATTTATTTACTTGTTAATGTTACCCACTTCCTTGCGAATATATCAAATGCGAATTTATAAAAACAATGCAAAATTTATTTTATTTATTAATTTTCACGTAAGCAATTTAAAATGTGATTAGAATTTTGTATTAAATTATAAAATATTAGTATTTTTAAGAATAGGAAATGAATTTACAAAGTTATTGGGCAAATTGTAAAGCAAAGAATTTGAACATCAGTTAAACATTATTTTGTCTTTATCTTCCCTCGTGAGTCCACTATTGAGCTCAGCTGCTGAAGATTGGACTAATGATCCCAGGGTTGTCGGATCTATTCCCACCGAAGCCAAAAAAAAAATAATTAAAAATTTAAATTGACATTAATAGATTTGGTGTTATTCCCCCAAAAGTGTCTTTTTTTCAAGCATCAAAGTCATACAAGCGCCTTAAAATAATTTCACCCTTAGTATTTATATTCACACTGTATAAACAAATTGTTTACGTTCCCAATTTCGCCCCTTTGATCTCCCTAATCTTTTTTCTTTTTCGTCAACACTTCCTCTTTCCGCTATCAAGTTATCATCGGTCGCTGGGTGATTTTACGAGTGATCCGAATCAGGTAGGTTCATGCGTGAGAGAGGCGGAGGCGTAAGGACTTCGTTAAGTAACCGTGCTTAGCGAGCGATGTTGCCAAGTTGTCGAAAAATTATCTGATGATACAGAAATTAAAATTTTGTGATTGCAAAATAAAAATCATACAAATTTCAAAATTTACACTTGGGGGAAATAAGAAATAAAAAATCAATTTCTTAAAAAATATACAGGATGATTCATTTTTTCGATTAATCATAACTTATGAACCACCCTATACATTTTTATAATATTTGGTTCGTATGTTCTTCGTCCATAGGGGCGTCGATTAACGTAATAAAAAAAAGTCTTATTCCAGGTCCGGCCTTACAAAATTAATAAGTAGGTTTCGAGTCGAAACAACTCTCTGTATATTAATATTTTAAAATTTTATTTACAAATTTGGAAAGAGCACAAAAAATAAGTAAGACTAAATGTATTTGGTGTCAAATGTAGATTCGATAATGAGGTGGCACAAAATTTAAAAAAAAATAAATTTTCCAGCTTTAATCCATAAAATTATCAACTATTTCTTCTTTTCCTAATTTCTGGATCCCAACCTTATTGAAAAACGAGAGGACAGGTCCGTATTTGGGACAAATTATTATTATCAATGACTAACTTTCAAACCCGCTTTATGCGTAAAAAAATTATAAAAATGAGGAAAAATGCCAATACCGAAAAACGCATAACTTTATTTTAAACAAAAATAATGTTGCAACAAATTGTATTAAGTTAAACGAAAAGAATTAGACACAAAACAATGTAAACAACGTAACTTATAATAGTTGTTCAAATTGACCTCCATTTTGCTCAATACATTTCCGTGCTCTTGAAGTAAGATAGCTTGGTCATTTCTCAGTTCCTCGCATGCGTTCTCAATTCTCCGTAGAAAGTCCTCTCTAGAGTCTCTAGTGTTTACTTCAGTTGAGTAAACTTTTGATTTTAAATAACCACAAACGTGGTAATCGATTGGATTAAAATCGGGCTCCCTTGCAGGCCAGTTGTGAGGTCCTCCTCTGCCTATCCAATGATTAGAAAGTAAATTACAAATCTTACTTCATGAGGCACTTATTCTTTTGTGCTCTTTCCAAACTTGTAAATACAATTTTAGAATATTGATATACAGGGTGTTGTTTCGACTCGAAACCTACTTATTAATTTTTGTAAGATTTTTTTTATTATGTTAATCGACGCCCCTATGGACAAAGAACATACGAACCAAATATATTATAAAAATGTATAGGGTGGTTCATATGTTATGATTAATTGAAAAAAATGGGGAAAATTAATAAATCACCCTGTATCTTGGTTATAAAGAACGATAGACCCATAAAATATAGATTATTTAGAAGCATCTCGGTGTCCTCCATCTACCCATACTGTATGCGCATTTCCCAATGGATCACCCTGTATGAACACAGGAAATTGTGAATTAAAAAAATATTTATACCTATAGATGAACAAGTGCCCAAAGGACGTTGCCTTGTGGAACTCCAAAATCTTTTAATTAATAGATATACAGTTAAGTTCACGAGATTTTTTGGTTACCTTGAAAACTCGGCAACGTCGATGGTACGATTTCTCGATTACCAACTTCATGGCTCTGCGAGACGCGGTCAGTCGCGTGTGTTTTGTTTTTCTGTACGCGCCAAGTTCGAAAAGGTTCCATGATCCGTTAGTCCTGTGATATATTTCGACTAATACGAAAGTACCGTGTTTTTTTATGACATCCTTTTTTTATTTTTGGGCATAGCGAATGCATCTACGCATTCATTGTTTAATACTAAAGATTATTAATTTGGATTTTGTGAGTGTGTTGTGAACGTTCAATTGTTTTTTTTTTGGATTTTTGTTTTACAGAAGATTTATCGGTAGGTGTAACAAAAAAATTAAACTTAGTATTTTTAAATTAAAGCAGACGTTTCGTGCATTAAAAAAATAATTATTTTGTGTGGAATTATAAAATAAAATTGAATAAAGGATTAAAACTTGTGGTAACCCCCTGGACGCATGGCGAAGTTGAAACCTAATTACAGTATCGTGAGAGAAAAGCTTAATATTCACTTAATATAATTGGAACGACACTCAAATTCCACCTTTAACAATTCGCGTTTTATCTTTTATTTTCTGTTTGATGTTTGCACTGTCTATGTTTACTTTTATAAAAATAAAATTGTCACGACAGCCGTAAGTGCTAAAATTTTATCTTAATGTATTTGAAAATGTTACAATTACAGTTCCGGGGTTAAAAGAAATTGTATTTGTTTAGTACAAAACAAATAAAAATATTAATTATTATAAATATGCGATTAATTCAAACGACAATAATAATTCTGTGTAGTGCAGATCAGGCCCGGATTCAGAGCCGCGATTGGGGGGGGGGAGGGGGGGTCCGGAATTTTTTTGAAATAATGTCTTTATTACCTTTTAGTTATTTATTTGTATATGTAATTTTTTTCGTTTGCGGGGTGCGGTCGCCCCCATCGCCCCCCCTTGCATCCGGGCCTGGTGCAGATGAAATTTATATTTTTTCAAATAATGTTCACTGGTTACTCATTGTTTTATTTTTCACGATTTGAATAGATCGTGTAGATTTTATAACAAAGGGGATCTGATATGTTAGTAGCCTGATATTATCTGATACCTTGATTCTAAATGTTTAGTTAAGGTATACGAATAATTTATTTATAAAAATCTGCGTTTTATTTACATTATTTGAATCTTTGTCAGGATCAACAAAAATCCTCATATTACAAAAGTCTCAAATGTTCTAAAATCGCTAGATAATTTTGAAAATTTGCATTTACAGGGTTTTTTTGGATCAACTAGAATTTTTATTTTGTTCCGAGAATTATACATTTGGCAATATTTTAACAATGGATAGAAGTCATTGAGCTGATTCCAAATAACCCATATTTTATGGGTCTGGGATACAGAGCGTTTCGTTCATTTTGGTCATTTCCTCATTGCCTCCTGTGCTTTTAATCACTCTGTATAATTTTATAATATTTGAAACACATATTCTCTGTATCTTAAAAAATTAATTGAGATATTATTAATATTGAAAATCCAGGCGCGGCTTCACTAAAAATTGACAAATTCGTTCCGCTCATAAACGACATCCTGTATGTTAAATTTTCAAAAATATTTTATTATATCTAAGAAGAGGACAAAACATTGAATTTTTATTTTTACACAGATATTTACAGGACTACTAGGAACTAAATGTCACTTTAGATTTACCTATAAACAACATCCATTTTATTTATTTTTTTTATGAAAAATTGTGTAGTTTCAAGAAATAGTACATAATTTTTTTTAATTATAGACAGTTTCGAGTTCATCTTTTACAATTGGCCCTGGTCTTTGCGACATCTAGAATTCATAAAATTTTTAATTTTTTGTTCGTCGAATCCTCGATTTCGAGATTTTTTATGGCTACCTGCCCTTTCCGCTCTGGTTGTAATTTTCTTGATCGTCCAGTATATGCTTGCATAGCAAAAAGTTGCTTAAAAAGTAAACAAAGATATTCATCGTTAATGTTTCCTAAAGCATTTAATATTTACAACCTGTGTACTGTTTTTAAGCTGATATAACTTTTGAAAAGAACATTTTGTTGTGGGCTTGCCTGATCGTCTGATTTTTTCTTATCGATTTCTTCATGAAAAAATGCACGATCGGCATGCACCGACTTGAGCGAGATAAGACACGATCTGGAAATCAAACAGGCTAAAGTACAAACAAGAAAGGAAACCAGGTACAAAAATAACCACGGAAGCATCAGAGTTTATTAAACAAACACCATACCTATTATTTTTAAATCTAAATTGCCGCGCTGGCTGGCTCTAGAAAGCTTAATGGGTCACAGAGCTTTCGATGCAGGATGCACAAAAAATCGGAGATCACCTACATCGATTTTCTAGAAAATAGTTCAGTTTCATTGCCAATGCCACCACAATTTTTAAATATCTCTTCAAAGTTTCCTATTCAAAAAATAACTACACCATTAAAAGTCAAAGGCGTAACAAATTGGGGAAAAGGTGTCATGTCAAAATATAGTTTTTAATGCACAAATATCCTGCCAAATTTCAAATCAATGTATTCAGCTACGGTCTTGCTTCATGGTAGAATCCGAACAAGATAAGAATATCAAACTGCGTCATAGCTGCTCGAGCCCGAAAAACGTGCGGTTGTTAAGGAAGCTACCCCAAAGAGGAGATGCAACTCAACCTATGACGCGATGTGATATTCTAATTGTGTTCGGGTTCTATCTAATACAGCGTGTTATTTACCCAACCTTTTAACACAAACAGACGATGGCAATCGAGAGAATAATACCACCTACATTTCCTGTATCGTAAAAATGGCAACCCACTTGGCAATTTTACAAAATGACAAGTGTGTACTGGTTGTGTGTATGGTTATAAATATAAATTAAAGCTAGTACACTTAGTACACTTTAAGGCGCGACACTATGCGTCTTTTGTGTCTAGACGTAAAAGTGAATAAATTAGGAATATGTATGTACATCAAGGGAGCGTTCCGTTTTAGAAAATAATGAACGAATAACGCTGAAATATTACGTCTCATCTCCATTTTAATTGAATCAAAAAGTTTATGATTATTAAACGCCCGAAAGTCAGGTAATAATAAAAGTTTTGATATGTAACTTTTTTATAATTCAAACTTTTTGAATTAAATAATTTCAAACCGGTGGCATGGGAGGCTTTTTTGAATAGCCAGCACGGTTTCCGGATCTTACGGTTCTCGACTTTTTGTTTGGAGAGTTAACACTTCAAGCAAAGTTTCGTCTGCATTAATGTACATCAAAAGTTTTTCTAACGCATTTCTCTGACCTCTTTCTATTTTTGGGATATTTTTTTCTGTGTGTTCTTTCTTCTTATTGTAATATTCTTAGTATAAACACATGTAGGTTTCTCGTTATATTTAATGAAGATAAAGTTTTTTTTACACATGCATTTTCTTCCATTTCTTATGCTTAGTTTCTTCTAATTTCCACCAACTCAATAATCTGTAGTTCTAATAATGGATACGACATATATAGACTAGTCGATCTGGCTTCCGATGCAATCGATGATTGAGAAATTTAATCTCCTGGCGCCCATTTGAATTAAGATCTTTTAAAAACCCACGACCATTCTCCACTGTGGTTGACCGGCATCCAAAGCGGATTATACATAATCCCACGAAAAGTATTTTGAAAAATATTTAGTCGTGGCAATAGTTTTTGCGCCCAACGTGGGGCCTGTTTATTTTTTTTTTGGCGTGAATAAATTTGTTTTGCTCATCTTGTCTTGGCAATATTTTTGACGCTTTCAGCGTGTGGGCCTAGGTTTTTTTTGGGTTAGCAATCATAAATTTTATTACGGCCTGTTTTAGTATCGTTTTTTTAATTAATTACCTTCGCTTACCTAGACTCGTTTTCAATTTGGTATAAATGGATAAATCAGAATTTTTCTTATTAAACTTGCGGATATCTCTGTAAAGGACAAACTGTTGGATTGTGACAAAACTTTATGAAATAATGATTGCGGCACAAATTTTAATTGATATATTGATACTTTTTATAAGTTACGTCTTGACAAATTTGTTTGTTGTTTTTATTGGTGTTTGAATTTACTGTAGCGTTTATTTTGATCTCTGTGGGTATTTAAGCGAGATCAAAGGTCTGTTTTCGAGCAGTTTTTTTCCAGATCTACTCCATTAATATTGCTGCATCCTCACCTAAAAGTTCCCCGTAAAGCACATTACTCATTTATTACCATTCACGTTCATTAACGCTCCTTTAATTTTTTTTATTTCTCATTTGCACCCACAAAGTAACTAGTCAATGAGCTAGATATTAACATATGAAAGACGTGGTGTAACGTAAGACACCCATACGACGAGATGGTCCAGCAACGGTCGGTTCCCATGACTCAGGTGGGTGTGATGGAGACATATATTTCGTAACGGTTGGATTCGGTTGAACTTGCTTGCATAAGGACTAATATGGAAATGAACAGAGGTGGCGGATAGGGTATTTATTTTTTAAAGAAAAATATCAATCTCAAAAATGCTCCCAAAATAGATGCTTTGAATTTATAAAAAATCGGAAATATTCTTGAGAAATGTAGAATAATATATATTCGTGTTTTTCAATTTCTAATTCTATGAATTCTGTAAAAAAACAATTTCAACATCGATTTTACAATTTATTGCAAGAAATTTTTTTTTTTTAATTTTTAATATACGATTTTTCAAAAAACAATTATATAAATCGTTATCCCCTATTTAAACCAATGGCTATCTGTACTTTTCAGATTCTCAATTTTCTATGCATTTTTGTTCGAAAAAAGGATTTAGTATCAATTTCCCACAGATTTTCACGATTTTCCGCCCTAATTTCCTCATTTTACCCCTATTTCTACACGCTTTTTCTATTTTTTTTTGTAAATTTTGACATTGCATCACCTTTTCTTCCAAAATTAGCGATTTGTGTGGATTTTATTTTGGAAAAATATTACAAAACCTTCAATTGTATTATTGGATTTTGAAATTCACAATCCTCCTTTCATTTATTTTATCTGTCGACTATTTTTATAGTTTTTCAATGAAGAATGTAAATATCTCAATCGATTTTTCATATAAAATTAAATCGTTTATGAACAAAACAAAGACTAATGGTCCCAAAACGGAGCCTTGAGGTGTATCAATATCAATACTGATCGCGCCTGACCCCTAGTTAATATTTTTTATAAAATACGTCCAAAAAATAAGAGTTTTGACTTAATCTTTATACAATTTGTTACCTAAATAACCCAGTACAAATCGATATTATCTACTATAATCGGAACCCCAGAGGTTGAGCTGATTTTTATTTCCGATGTTTCATAATCGCGCCAACCAGTGGCGGTTCTAGAAATTAAGGGCGGGGGGGGCACATACAAGTTTTTTAAAGATCTGATTCTATGCTTAATATTGCCAAATCGTTCAACATTTGTTCACCTATTGTGGATCTAAGATAGGTTTTTATATATTTTAATCTACTAAAAGTGCGTTCAGCAGTTGCACTATTAGTGCCTATTAGTGAAGTGAAATTAGAATTTTATATGGACGTAAGAGCTAAGTCATTTTTTTTTAATTTTTTCGATTTTATACATAAAGAGAAGCTTGTAAAATTTTTTTTAATAAATTTGGGATGGAGCTTCGCGAGATATGTGCCAAAAACGGCATTTTTGGTATTTTTCGAGTGGGCGTCACTATTTTTTAAATATCTCCGGCTCTAAGAGTCAAACCTCAAAAAACGAATTCGCGCACATTATTTCTTTTACTGAATTGGCAATAAATAACCAAAGAATCCTCGAATTTTTTTAAAAATTGGAAAAAATATGTATTTTTATGTCGGGAAGACATGGTAAAAATTAAAAAAAAAATGTATTTGTCCAGCCAAAATCGGCATTTTTCGAAAAAAAAAATTGAATTGATCGCAATTTTTGAAAAAACAATAGTAGAGAAAAAATGTTTATCTTAAAAAGAAGGATTTTGTGTGTACTTTTGTCTAAGAAAATCCAACATTTTATTTCTTTATTTAAAGTGCACAACTTAGGGAATAATAAAAAAAATTCCATTTTCATTTTTTATATTGATTTATATTGATTCGTTCCCTCACAAAAATCTTACTTTAGAACCTGAAATATTTGTTTTATTTTTTGGGCTGAAATACAGTTTTTCTAAGAGAATCAAGCATAAATATAGTGATAAAAAAATTGGAAAAAATGAAAATCGAATTTTAATTTTTTTATTATTTCATAAATTGGCCACTTTAAATAAATAAATAAAATGTTGGATTTTCTTAGACAAAAGTACACACAAAATCCTTCTTTTTAAGATAAAATTCTTTTCTCTCTACTATTGTTTTTCCAAAAATGGCGGCCGATTCAATTTTTTTTCGAAAAATGGCGATTTTGGCTGGACAAATAAATTTTTTTAAAAATTTTTAACATGTCGTCCCGACATAAAAATACATATTTTCTCCAATTTTTAAGAAAACTCAAGGATTCTTTGGTTATTTATTGCCAATTCAGTAAAAAAAATGTGCGCGAATTTGACTTAGCTGTTACATCCATTTTCAGAATATTTTCGTCTAATTTCACGCAACTATATGGTGATAAATATTCGGTACAATTTGAATAGATTCGGAAATGCATTTTCAAGATCATTTGAAATGATATATAGAAATATTTCTTCAGTTGTTACACTAATTTCATTATCTTTAAGTTCTCTAAATAATAAACTAAAAGACTGGTATTCAGCAATTACATCACTAGTTATAAAATCGAAGGGGCGCCAAAAACGACATTTTGTAAAGGGTGGGGGGGGGGGGGCATACTGCCCCCCTTTGCCCCCGCTGGCGCCGACCCTGGACAGAAATATTATGGGTGTATTATAAATACGTGTTCCTACACAGACCGTATGGTAATAATGTGGCAAATATTGTGAAATTCTGGTGCCAATAATGGAATACAGTACAGTAACTAATTACAAAAGTAATAAATTAATTCAAGGTAAAATATATAAAGTTACGGGTTATACATGCTCAGTGACGGATGTGACATCTTGGTAAATAAGAAGAATATATACGTAGGTTATGTTTATGCACCGATATAGCGAATTCGTGCAAGAGTTATCTAACAGGAAATTTAAATACAATGAGTAAAAGATATTTTAAACAATTTGTATTTCATTTTGAGACGGATGAAAAATTAAACAATAAACATTTATGAATAGATAGTTTGAGATTTTCAACGCTATATTTTCTATTGTTGTTTTTAATTTTTGTCATTTCCAGGCAGAAACAATTTCTTTGCACCTTTGAATAGATAATTTTGTGTCCTTTAAAATAAAGTGTCAGTTGTCTCAAAGCGATTAATGGGGAGCAAGGGGAGCAGTGCCGGTCCTAGACATTTTCTAGTGGTTGCGAACAATGAAGAATATTACCAACTTTTGATTTTTACCCTACAATAGACTCTATTAAAAATACAAAAATACCGTAAAAATTTTTTTATGATACGTCTGATAGTTTCCGAGATATTTAATTTTTTAGATATGCGTGCGACGACGCGGTGTCATCGGCTGCTGTGACGTCACTTTACAACGGTCGGTCTGCTCCCGACCTGTGAAAATGGACCAAAATTTACCCGGATCGATCCCCCCCTTTTTGAGGATACTGAACACGATAGAGGTATCAGAATTTCTCTTTTTGCCAGCCAAACCCTTAAAACTGCCAAAAACTACCCCCTAATGTGGTTAAACGGGCAGCACATCATTTCACTGTAAAAAAAAGTCTTTCTATTCGAGGATGCTGAGCACGGTATTGGTGTTGAAGATTACTTCCGACCCTCACCAACTCCTCTACCGGCCAAAACTCACCCCCGACAGTGGCAAAACGCCTGTTTCCCCGTTTTCGAGGATGCTGAACAGAATGGTGGTGTTGAAGATTACTTCTGACCCCCACCAAGCCCTCCAAAAACCAAACCCACCCCCGAAGCCGCTGATATAAAGAAAAATTCACCCCTTTCGGGGATGAGTTTTGGCCAGTGGAGGGTTGGTGAGAGTCGGAAGTAATCTTCAACAACACCACCGTGCTCAGCATCCTCAAAAACGGGGGGAAAGACGTGATATTCTTCATTCACTGGCGCCCCTCATATACCAGTGGCGTAGTTTAGGGGGGCGTAATACCGGGGGGTCTGGGAGAATTTTTAAAAACTTGAGTAGCCTAAAACGCTGTTTTGGGCTACTTTTTATTACATTACATTCACAAAAAAAAACTTTCAATCTGTGGCGCCCCCTGGCCGCGGCGCCCGCATCCTTCGCGTATGCCTTAAACCGGCCCTGAAGGGGAGGCAATACTTAATTTCCCCTCTGTGGAAATAAATACATAGTATCGTGCTCCGCGACTTCTTGAATCCAAGTTGGGATTTCCAGATGAATTTAGTGACATCTCGAAAATTGGTTATAGATGGCGCCAGTTGATAGTTTGATCTTTAATAGAATTAATTAATTAAAAAACCGGTTCATCATGTTTTCAAAAAACAATTCCCATTTTTTCATGGTCTGTAGGTTTAAATATTGAATTTATTTAAATCTGTAGAGCAACAATTTTTGACCATATGCATGAGTATCTAAAAATTAATTACCACTTCGCTATTATTAACGTTATCATCACATTGTCTGCACTTTTAAACATTCCAAAACCTTCTCATTTTCACTGGAATTAAAACAAACATATTTAAAAAGCAGTTCCAACATGATGAATGTTTAGTAGGCGCTTTAATGGCCTCCGTCCACGCCCACTTTTCTTTTATCAGATCACTCTCTTCGTGGCTGTGTCCAATAAATCACAATAAAACAATCAAGTTTGCTCTGTCTAGAGCAATTACTGAGTTCGAGAGGTGTCACCCTTTTATTATTATTGCCCTTTGTATTTACTGTATAGTTTGTTTAGAAAGGTATATCTAGAGAGCGTACGCTTTTACTTGGAAAATTGATGCTTAGTAGTCAACAATTGTATAGTTATGTTTACCGATTAAAGTAGGTTATTCTGTTTTGTTTTAAGCTTGAACAGATTCTGCAAAAAATCTAATTACACGACAATAGGACAAGTTAATATTTTCTGTATATATAAAAAACTTGATTCATAATACTTCATTTAACTCTATCCTATGACATAACCTTCGAGCTTCGAGCAATTTTCCACGAATTGATTGTTACAAATACGTAGTTTTTTTCTGCTGTTCTAGAACCATCAATTATTCTGTAATAAAAGATTAAAAACTTGTTTACGGTTTGAAAGACGGATCATTATAAAAAAAATAATTAAAAACTAACTACCAGTTCGTGTGTGTTGTTTGTACGAAGGACGCTTACACGGAAAATTATAACCATTACAAGTATTAATTATAGCAAATAATAATGAAGAAGATAATTAATATAAATCGGAGAGATGTAAAACACTATGAAATTATCACACTGCATCATAGGTCTAGTTGATTCTCCCCTTAGCAACGGCAAAGCTTCCTTAACAAAGCCAAAGGCGGACGCATTAATTCTATTTTGGGGAGGGTTTCAACAATATACATACACTAGAATTTTCATTAAATCCAGTATTTACTTACTGATATATAATGAAGATCAAAGAGGGGTATTTTATATCTGCAGCAAGGTCAGTCGATCTTTACGACCAAATATGAAAATTATTACTTAGTTTGAAAGGAATACAAATGGTTTCCTTGAGAATTTGCGAGATCTATGATCGAGAAACTTTAAAACACTGCTGAATCAGCTTCAAAATAGATCTATCTTTTCTACGTTCAACTTATTTAATCAGTTCTTTCCCCCTCCTATAATAGGACCAAAACCGACTAAGTCCATCTATACGTTTGGACCAACACAGCAAAAATATGTTTATTTTTAAGTCAATAAGGTTGACTGACTATACCTTTATACAGTAACACATAAAATTGTTATTATCGATGAAAAATTAAATTGAAATTATCTATACTTGTAAAAACTAATTTATTTATTGAAAAAATCGTTGAAAAGTGCAAAAAAAATTGAGAAACCTGTAAAAAGGTGCGAGAAAACTAAGTAGATGTTGAGTACAGATTTTTTTTAAAGTTTGTAGTGTTTCTAAAACTTTTCTTGTTACCACCTTTTGCTGAACTCCAAATAGTAAATGAAAAAGGAAAGAAAGTAAATATTTTTCATTCACAATAATAACAATTATATTCCACATTACAACATCAAACGATATCTTAGTACAGATATTAAAGACCACACACCAAGTAATCCATAAACTTAATATCGTACATATTTGAATTCTTATGATTTGTTACTATTTAGTGTTATAGCGTTTCTCCGAAAAATATTTTTATTCAACGTTTGACCTCTACGAGTCATCAAATCATCAAAACTGACATTATTAGCTTACCGAGAAAAAAGATTCATCATATTGCCCGACTCTGAAAGCATTTTAATCTTTATTTGTCTATTTGTATGCATTTCGTTTAATGGCTAACACAAAATTAATGTTTTTCGAGATGTTTAACGTGTTTCACATTTTTAAGTATTTCGAAACAGAAAATATGGAGAATTTAGTTTTCTTTGTTTTTTCGTCATACTTTAAATCTTCACTTCAGTAAAATCACTTGCAGAAGACTTCTGTAATTCAATACCTGTTGGGGCATGTAGCCCAAGGAGTAGTTGTTTGAAGTCCAGACGGTGGTAGTAAATCATGACTTACGTTAGCAGTAATAATGAAATTAAAATTAATCTGATGACTTTGTGAAAAAGGATTCAATTTGTTCATTAGAAATAAACCTTGGTGTTTATTTTTCTTTATTTTGAAACATTTGGAAAATATAATCAAAGAAGATCTAAAACAAATATAAATGTTATTTAATATAGATCAGAACCTAGAGTGAAAGTAATTGAATAAAACTAAAATGACTATCGAGACATAAGACTGAGAAAGTAAAACTAACAGAAAATATAAATCAATATTACCTCAAAATTCATATCTCTCAAAACCTTTAGGAAAATCAATTTAACATAAAAGAATCATTAGAAATCAAAATAATGAGACTCAATTTATCAAAAATTTATTACATGAACAATAACTAAATAATTTGAATATTTAAAAAGCACAGAGTGAAACATTTCTAATTAAGTAAAGAATAATCGAAATGAGTAGAAAGTTATAGCAAAAATTATCTTTTTAATTGTACTAAAAAATGTAAAAGTTAAATTTAGGTTTAAAAATAACTAATTTTTATTATTTGATGTAAGAATTCAAGAAATTTGAGATTTTTTAACACAAGAGTGCTGTGACTTTTAGGTTTAATAAAACTAATTTTCTAATGTCGCATTTCTTGGGATCTGTGATTTTACTGATTTCACATCATTTGTACAAATTGTAATTGTATTTTGTCTCACCCTGTATAGGGTCTTTGCAATATTGAATGAATGGCGCTTTGCCAGGTGAGTGAGAATACAGGAAAGAGCAAAAAATTGCCTACAGACAGAAAATAATTTTAAAATATAGAGCCGAAGGTTGTCTACATTTCTAAGTTAGAAAATATTTGTAGTTCGCATTTGAGGAGATCTAGTTACATTGTGCGATTTAGTATTTCACAATTTTCACTGGACTATGTAAACATGGTTTATGGTCCGCGACGTGAAAAAAACTGAAACGCGACCCGCAGTCGAACAATGTACAGAAGAAATAATAAGAAATGCTTTTTAGTTACGTCATTTTCGAGCATTCAAACGCCATTGTTGTTGATTTTGTAATAGAAATATTAGTAGAAAATTTGTAACGGCACGATGACCCCGCGTTTCGTGGTTTCCAGGTGTTGAATAAGCAAAGATTCATTAGTTTTATACTTTCTTGAATTTTGCATCGAAACATAACGCTTATGTAACCAAAGGAAATCGAAAAAATTCATTTACAGTAAAACAGATTTCTACCGCATCAAAAATTTCTGTAAAAAAATAAGAAGTCTTACGTCTCTTAAATAAAGTGAATACCTGGAAAATATGTTGATCGTAACATGTTTTTTTTGAAAATTTGTCGTGAGTGTAAACGTAGATCCAGTTTTTGTTTTCGTCTGTGTCTACAAATGAGTAAGCAAGCCGAGAGCGGTCATGTTTTGTTTGTATTTTCCGGCGACAGCCAATGTTCAAGTCGTCGTATATGGCCATGAATTTAAGCGCGATGCAGTGCAATTGTCCATATTTGGTCCAATGTCCGAATGCAGCCGGTCTGAGGCCGTTTGTGGTTTTCAACTATGTGGGAATGTCGAAAAACATATTGAAAGAACTTTCCTTCAAATGATCAAACAATACCTACCACTACTAGCATTATTAGCACTTAATAATTACTGATAATATCGTCGATAATTTTGATACATCCTGTACTATAATATTCTATTGATGTTAACATACATTTACCGCATTTTTGCTTTCACCTTATGCCTTTTTGTCAGTATAAATTCAATATTCTTTCAGTGAAGTCTCACGTAACACACGTATACGCCATTCTCTTGGTTTTCTTCTTTCTTTATTTCTTTCTTTCTCACTGCCAAAGTCAAAAACCCAATTGAGTTTTATGCCAACTGCAATGAACTTGACACGGCAGCATGATAGCTATAGACGATAGAGAGAGTAGATTTTCCATTTTCATTTTCACTAGAGCATTCTTGTTTAACAGGAAGTTGTACTATACTATAAAACAGTGTATGCAAGAATTTCGTAGTCCCTAACTTTTTAGGTTCACTTTTCATCTTGAGAGAATGAAAAAAATAAGTACATATTGGTAAAGGTCTAATCTATGTTACGACAAACACAATTTTTCAAAATTTAATCAAATTAAATCTAATTTTTTCAAAAAAATGAGTTCGTTGGAAAAAAGACTAGATCTTTACCAACAAGTACAAATTTTTTCAACCACTAATAATTCCTTGGAGAGGTTCCACTGCTACAATCCAACACATATTCGATTGCACCAAGATATGCCTTTCATAGGCCCTACAGGGCATGGGCGGATCCAGCCGCTTGTCAAGGGGGGGCTGTCTTCCACATCAGTTGGAGTTGAGGGTCGGGAGGCTATGGAATATATTAAAAAACGTAACCTAAAGGGGGGGGGGGTTGCAGCCCCCACATCCCTCCCCTGGATCCGCCTGCTACAGGGTAATAATACAAAACGTACAAGAGGCTACATTGGCAGCAGGTGCCTTGTGCATCTACAAATGAGGGGTCAGGCTGTGGAATTTATTCCAGATCCCTGAATCCCTGAATCTCAATATAAAATGGGCAATGGGTTCTAATGTCAGTGTAGCTCAAACAGAGCTCACTGCTATCTCTATCGCTATCTTATTTCTTTATTTTGATTATTTTATTATTATCCTGGTGCTATATCATCTTGTTAGTGTCCCAATTAACTGACTAGCACGAAACATTGTTATTTTTTGCTCTCTGTAATTTTCCTTGTTATTAAAAATCGATGACAGACAACCCTATGTAATTTTATAAAGTCGAACATATCATTAACCCTATTCAACAACTGTAAACAATTGTTAGTACAAAATTTCTATTTAGACTTAAACATCTAGCGGTATGGGCGGCGTTTATGTATAAACAGTGGAAAGTGCCATTCAAATTGGATTCCATGCAATAAAAGATCAACGTTAGGCTATTAAGTACACGGAGGATAACGTTGGCAGGGCACGCAATGCGAAATAGTATATCACTTTAAATACCTCACTTCAGTCAGATATATACCTTTGTGGGGCTTCCCTCTGCCTTTGATATGCTAGAATCCGTTGATTTCCGCGTTTTCCTTAACAATGTGACAGTTGTGTAACGGTATTTTTAGGAAATTAAAGCGATAAAATTGAATTAAACGATTATGCAGTAAACGTGCTTTGCAAACAATTTTTTTTATGTCTCGATTGCTTGATTTTCGGGATAATAGTGGAGCAGTCAGAAAAAAGTGGGTAAGACATTATCTTTCATAATCAGGCTCCAATTGGATCGTGTTAATCCGGCTCGAGGGACCATGTTAATCCGGCTCGAAGGATCATGTTAATCCGGCTCGAAGGACCATGTTCCAAAACGTAGATATTTTTGGTAATAAATCATTATTATTGAAATCTTTGAACTTCGTAACAAAAGTGAACTGGCAAAAGTAGCTCTATTGACAAACTGTTTTTAAGGGGGTCCTTACGAAACTCAACTTTAACTTGAATCAGGAAAGTTTTTTTAATTTAAACCGTATATACCTATACATCGAGTGATATAGGGCACTGGAGGCTATTTTGTGACTCTAAACAAACCAACAGACTAACACCGACACGGCATGCCTTAATAGCCCGGCATGTCCCGACATAATGTACCGGTTAATAACCGCCATTTATCAACGAGACCGTGCCCACCGTACGCGTAGACACGACCGACGACCGATGGCAATACGGCAATTCTACTGCAAATTGCAAATTGCATATTGTTACGGCGTGTACTTGGATATTTGCTACACGGTTCGTATTTTTGTTTGTTCCTTTGTTTTTGCTAGATATACCTACGGTTGCGACAGGATAATGCAAAAATTTATGGGCAAACTGAAAGTTTTCTGTTTCTAGAATTACCGCCTAGTCGTTTTTGAACACAGAACATGCTAAATGACGAGTATAGTATATCCAGAAATATAGTAAAGTCATAAAACAATATTAACCGATAACCCTCATTGTTCGAGATGCAGTAAAGCAATAAAATTGTGTCTGTTAAAAAATTATGTAAGGGTGCAATACTTAAAACTTATACTAAGAAAACAATACTAAGAAAACAATGCTAAGAAAAGAAATACTCCAAAATTTTATAATTATGACCATTATACGAAACAATCGTCTAAATCTTTTTAAAAGTTACCTCACCAATAGGCAACAGACTGTGAGAATATATGATGTACTTAGCCGTGCAAGAGTTGTTGAATATGGAGTACCGCAAGGATCCGTACTTGGTCCTATCTTATTCAACATATATATTAATGGCTCGTTTTCCTTAAAAACCAGTGGTAACGTTATTGGCTTCGCAGATGATACTGCTATATTCTATCGGGCAGATAATTGGGAAGGCCTAAAACAAAAAGCGGAGATAGACTTTTTAGAAATAAAACTCTTAATATAAGCAAAACTAATTACTTGCCCTTCAGCTGTTATTCCTTTGGTGGTCCAGAGAAGGTTAAAAAAAATGATATAAATCTACTGTTACGTCGTTTTCTCAATCTTTCTTTTCTTTTCCTCTTTTATTTTTCTCTTCTTTTCTTTTTTTTTCCTAAACAATATTCCTAGCAATAATTATATATATTTTTTTTTTACTTTAACCGAAACAAGTGTCTAGACACTTATCGGTATTTTATGCTTTATAAGTGATATTTATTTTATATAGTTTTATTGTTTTTTTTTAATAAAGCACTTATTATTATACCTATAGAACAGAACTTAATGGCTAGAGTAGGTACGACTTTGCGTAGACCGCCTGTTGACAACTCAAGTGGTTGATGATTTATGACTTTACTATATTTCTTACTATACCTAGAATTATCTTTTGTGTAAACGTATTTTGTTCTTCCACCAACGTTAATATTTTTCAAATCCAACTAATCCAATGTTGAATTGCAAGGTCAGACTTGATGATACGGTTCGCAGTGTGTCTAAACAATAAATCTGCTTAACGTTTCAAATTTGATTCTGAGAAAATTGGTACTAATAAAGTCAATGTCACGCGGCTGGCGAATATTTTTTATGTAAATAAGAGAGCAGGATTCACAGAGTGATTGACGTCTTGCGGCATTGATTTTTGTTTTCTTTTACCAAACTGTTTCCAGAGTCTTATGAAGTAAAATTAAGTCATTTTTTTCACCGTAGTCGGGAGAAAATAAAATAGTTTTTTTTTATATGTAGTAATAAACCTTTTTACCCAGTATATTCAGTCACGTCTTAGCGCCCCTGACGATCATTAGACAAGTATAATCGACAGTAATATCCCAAGACCTTGACAAATAGCCGACTATTTTTATTGCATCTAAATTTCGAGTTTATTTTAGGATCAATTCGTCGAGACTTAATTTTGGCATTAATAATCTGAATAACTCCCGAGAGCTTTAGCTCGAGGGAGTTATTCTTTGATTATTAATGCCAAAATTGTCGATACAAATTGTAAAATATACGAGAAATTTAGTAGCAATAAAAATAGTAGCTAATTTGTCAAGGTCGCGTTATATTTAATAAGATTATTTCCTGAGTCAAAAAATATTCTGTACGTACGTATAAATACCGTCTGTCAAGGACTCAGATGTAGAGACCTTCCTTTTGCATCCGTTTGCCAAGCCGACCGATGTGTTGAACAACGCCGCTTTTTTAAACGATGTCGAAATTTCTAAGTGGGCTGTAATTTTTAGGGTTTTTTTTCTGTCTGTACAACTTCAAGAACAAAAAAACGAACCTTGTAATCATAATCATAATCATATCGGTGTAATTGTAAAAAATGAACCGTTGTTAACTTAATTCATGATGCGCGTATGGCGATGATTCGATAAGAATTTATGAGATGTTGCATCTTTGAGTGTTGATGGAGCACTAATTTTTGCTGCACTAAGGAGCACTGATTTTAAGTTGAAAATAACAATAAAGTGGGCCGCCTGATTCGCAGCTAAGTACCACTGTGAAATCGAAATATTTTTACGTTGTGCTGGGCAACGGAGGGTGCTAACTTTGTTCGCAGTTAGAAGCACACTGATTAAAAATTTGATCAAGTCTAGTCGTTTAAACTTAACTCCGCCCCCGTCCGATCCTTCTAGAAGAAGTTGTTAACGTGTGACGTGTGACGTACGTGTCAAACTAATCGTAGTCGCAAGATTCGTTAAGATGCAATACGTGTCTTACGATGTTGCCAGTTTGTTGTCGAAAAATCCCGTTTGTGGGCTACGTGACAAAATAAATGTATATGTTTTAAAATATTTGGTACGATGTTGTCGGTTTGAGTACTATGTTTAATTTTGTCGTTGAAAATTAAACATCGTCCTTCAGGTGAATATTGAGGACGATGATCAAATAGCCGACTATTTACCACCAAGGTGAATAGTCGCTTTATTTTGTTTTGATTGGCTGCGGCAAATCAGTTTCCAAGCACGTGATTGGTTAAAAATTGATATTTGACAGGCAAGGGAACAGTCATGTCGCAAAATCAACCTTCTTACTTAATATTATTTCGGGACAATCCGATTATTGGACTTTAACAAAAGTCCACGTGGATCATCGAACGCAGCAAATAAAGAATAAAACCTTTGGTATTGACCGACAAATTTATTCAATCGCAAAAGGTAATTACATTGTTCTCCTCTCTTTGTGTTAATTGTTATCCTGTCAATGAACGATCGAATCCATCAGATGAAACTAAAATTGGAAATTGGCTTTTGTGAGTTTCCGATGCCGCTTCTATTCAATTAGCGATACGTGTTCCTTTCTTATTTATTGTCAATGAGTTAAACTATACACAATACGCACGTCGATTCTAATTTAAATAGAATTAGTTAAAAACTATGTCTCTAATGACGAGAATGGAGTTTAGGCTGCCGTAAAATGTGGGCGGATTTGAGTTTTTTGTTCTTAAAAACAAAAAATCGGCAGTCAATCTTTTGTCTACACTTTGTACTAGCCCAGTTGTCAGAGATTTTGACCTCGCACAAAATGTGATATCAAGTACTTAAGTACTTGAATGTAATGAAAAAACTAAAGTAACTTTGCTTAAAATGTACCAAAAGAAAAAATATACGTGTTTCTGGGCGCAATTTTACATTAATTTAATTTTTTTCTGTAAAAAATTGTACCACTAAGAATATTGTAATGTACCATGTACATGTATACCACAGTTTGAGAACCTCAGCTCTAAAAGAATGTACCAAGGAAGCTACATTCATTCAATATAAGAAATCACAACCAATATTATTGAATACACAAATACCTTGCGTAAATCAAATTCTAACATGATTTATCCGAGTAATAACATTCCTTGAGGCACTGTCATGTCAACTCCCCATAATTATAAATTAATCGATCGATTTGTTCGTATCAAAATGGTAGTTAACATTAATTTACGAACATGTTCTTATGACCGATTAACTAATTTAAAATTCAAATTAATTATATACATCCTACTAACTTAATTTGCGAGATATCAATAAAAGCTGATAGTAAGAGAGATGACAACTAAAACCATGTTTCATAAAATCCCGGCTAAAATCAGGTAAAATCGATAGGTTAAATGACACTAGAGCCGACTGGTAAGTAGTAACTTCCAGAAGTGTAGCATCTGCGCGGGGGGCATTTCTGCTATAAAAAATCGCTGTTTTTCGTAAAAAAACATGTTTTTGAGGGAAAACTTTTGTAGGTAATGAACTGCTCTTTATTTTCAAAAATGCTTAAAGGGTCATATTTCGGCAGATATCGTCGAAAAACGGATTTTCGGGAACTCTAGGGCCATTTTCGAGGTTCGAATTTTCATGGTACATTGCGCCTCCTTAAAAAACTTAAATTAGATTCAGAACTAATTTTGACATTTCATTTAACATGATCTGACATTTGAGTCTACCGTTGAAATAATTTATAAAAAATTCATTCATTACATTTCAGCTTGTAAATTGTAAATTACTTGCAAAATGATGGGCTTTTTGCTGAAAATTCCATTTTTTCCAATCCTGTGGTTCCTGGAATACCTACCGGGTTTTTTTAGGTTTACCCTGGCAGCCGCTATCCTTTTGAAAATGCTCCGGGACGTGTACAATTGCAATCGGATGTGCAAAGAGGGAGTTTTGAGGAAACCAAAGGAATTTACTGTTACTCGACGGGATTTGACGTACGAAGTGCCTCCACATTATAGACAATCTATACCTCCGCATCCGGTATACGATTGCGGTTACTCCAGAGGGAGAGAAAGAGTAGAACTGTGATATGATTTTGTATGACAGAACATTCTAGGAAAATTATTCGAAGTGATGTACAAGTAATATACTTCTTGTAGGGAGGTGATGCTGTATTTTATAAATTATCAAATAATATACTTTTATCATGTTCGGTGTTTTTTTCGTTGTAACTAATTAAAAATTATTTAATCTACAATGATTATCTTTGGGAGATCTAATTATTAGTTCGACAGAAGTTTAAAGAGGTATTTGGACCCGCAGAAATGTTTGGTCAACAGAATAATAGAGCCAGTGGGAAGTTAAGACCAACAGTATATTAGAGCCCTCAGTAATTTTGAGCCCACAAGATATTCATGCATTTCAACAGAATATTTGAGCCCCTATGAATTTTGGAGCACTAGGAACTATTTTTTTCACTAAATATACTTCTATAAAACTAACTTTAATATTGTTTAAAATCCATACAATTCATATTCGTGAGGAATTTTCAACTTTGACAAATAATCCTCTGAAAACAGGCAGTAAATCAAAACTAAATATCTTGAATCAGAGACTATAATTATTACGATACAAGAAGACACACTAGTTTTCCTAATACAGTATAATGTCGTTAGTATCTCTTATCTGTAATCTCTTTTAACATAAATCACAGTCCTTGTTAATCGGGAAAGTCCTTATTAGAATGTTTCCAAGAATATCTCGTATGCCTTTGTTACAAGACCAGACCCGCTGTGCCAGACCAAGTTTCATAAAAAAAATTATTTTTTCAGGAGATAAAAATTAAAAACGAAAAAAAAAACTGTTTTTAGCGATTTTATCGAAAATATTGCTGTTATGTAGAAAAATGATCAATACAAGATTTTTGAATTATCTACAACTTTTACATGAAACTTTTTTCGAAAGGACGCATATTTCAACCTTCAAAACGTATATATTTACCTAAATTTACCCTAAATTTTTCGACCATCCACATACTGCTAAGAATTCGTTTGTTTCAAAAATGATTGGCCCTGGTTTTTCATTCAGCATTAAAATAATTTCTTAGGATAGAAAAGTTATATGCTGGTAATTTAATATTTCTGTTTACATCAGTAAACGTATCCTTGAATTGATGTTTATACGAAGTATTGAATTCACACTCTGTTAAGTAATTTTATTACCTGTCATTCAGCAAAGTGATTTAAAACTAATTCAATCAATAGTATCGATGTCTTTACTACATGACTTCATCATTTTATTTTTTTTAACCCTCAACATTTCGGAGAAGGTTAATTGACATATTTGGTCACAACTGGGTCACTAGTTTTTCTCAAAGCCTTTAAGTTTCTTCACAATTCACAATACAGGAGTTTTTTTTTCTTGTAACTTGATAAAAGCAGCAGTTTTGTCGAATTAAAAGATGAATGTATACGAAAAAACATTTTTTTATTGGAAAATATGGACCAAACATATTCACGAAACAAGTTGTACGAGAAAAAGCCGTAAAGAAACCCGGAAATTGTGTTAAGTAATACTGCAAATCTTCAAATCGATAAAATAATCGTTTTTTTTTGACAATAATAGTAAATAACGAATATTTAAAGTATTTTCAAAAAAAATCTCAGTAGTGACTTCAAATTGAGTTATACCAGATCTTCGAATATAATATAAAGTGTTGAAACTTTTAAATTTATTTATACAGATGTTCGTACAATTTTGCTGAATCCCACCTTGAATACCTGATGACTGATGATACAAATCTCTGTATGTAACACACCGTTAACCTTATTATAAAGAATCTGGACGAACATTATGTAACAGTAATTTTTAGTGGCTTCTGACTCACCTGGACAGAATTCTTACAGCCGTAGGGCAAAAAGGTAAATCTTCGCTTTAACTGGTCGTTAATTAGTGTCGGTAATAACGATTTCTTAAAAGGCAGAGACAGCATCATCGAAAACTTCGAGAAATTTATATTTTTAATATTTAATTGAATAAAAAATTCGAAACCCACTTCCAAAGCTTCATTTATCAGTTTTAGCGATAGATTGTAAAAAGTTACACTTTGCCAAAATTTTGTAATTCCATCCTGTATGTTATCTTAATTTGTTTGATCACAGAATAATGCATTGTGTGAGTCGGACGAACATACAAGTAATTATTGGCGCCCCCAAAGTACCCCCCCCTCGTTTTCGAGGATGTTGAACACGATGGCGGGAGTTAAAATTCTTTTAGGGTTGACCCCAACCCCCTAAACGGCCAAAAGCCACCCCCAAAAGGCCCGTTTGGGGGATGGAGTCGACTCGTGGAGAAGATGCAACATCACCATAGCGTTCAGAATCCTCAAAAGCGAAAGATGACGTGCGTTTTCTCGTTTATAGCGAAGAAAAGAAGAATTTTAACCCCCGCCATTGTGTTGGAGGGGCCTCAAAAATTATTTGTATTTTTCGAGGTTTTTTCCGACTCACAGTCTCCAGGTTCTGGCTAGCTTTCAACGGCCCTGGTCTAATTACAATAATATATATAAAACGACTAAAAATATTCTACTTACAAAAGCTATTGAACCATAAATATCCGGTCACTGCCAGAGGTCCAATGTTGCGGTTCGATTTTTTTTTTTTTTGGTTTCGTAAATAATGTAAATGCAAAGTACTGGTAATTTTCGTGCTCGTATTATAGTGATTTATATTGTAATCAATCGAGTTTTGCAAATATTACGTACATGGTCAGAAATTTAATGCGGCTATTTCGTAATATGGTGAATAATTTACTTAAATTGTCCGTTGATGATTTTTTATTGTTTGCCAATTTATAAGACAATAAAAATTTGTCCCGACCTAAGAAAATCATTTTTTAAATTCGTTTAGATATTTGAAAAGAGCACGAAACATTCAGTAAAAACGGCAGGTCCATATTTAGGACAAAATATTACATTTTTCATTAAAGAACCCCGCACAAATCTTATGGGAATTGGCCTCCGGTCAAATTGGCTGAAATTGGGATATGTTGTTCGTTTCGGCATCTCAATGGGCACAAAGCTCAATTTTGCGTATTTAGGTAATCTTTTCAAAAGTTTAGTATTTGCTGCGTTAAAAAAAAGTACCCTCTTATATTTTCGAGGTCGCTACATTCAAATCTAATGCTAATATAATAATATTGACAGTTGACAGCTGTCAAACTAACTGTCCAACAGCATGTAACAATCAAAATTGATAAAATTAATATGTAAAGATATGTTTTTAAGGTTGCTCAATTCAAACATGTTGTCAAAAATACGATCTTGACAGTTGACAGCTGTCAACTAGCTGTCAAACAGCATGTAGCAATACAAAACGATATTTTAAAAACAACTGAAGCATGTTACTGCCACCTAATATTACTCTACCTTGACACATTATCATGCACAGTCAAATATTTAATTAACGATAGTACTTAACTGTCAACATCGTCTTTTTGGCATCAGATTTGAATTAAGTAACCTTAAAGACATATGCTTACATGTCAATTTTATGAATTTGGATTGTTACATGCTGTTTGACAGTTATTTGACAGCTGTCAACTGTCAATATCGATTTTATAACATCAGTTTTTAACTCGGCAACCTCAAAAACATATATTTACATGTGGATTTTATCAATTTTGATTATTGCTTGTTGTTTGACAGGTAGTTGACAGCTGTCAACTGTCAATATCGTCTTTTTGACAACAGATTTGAATTGAGCAACCTTAAGAACATGTTTATATATTAATTTTATCAATTTTGATTGTTACATGCTGTTTGACAGCTGTCAACTGTCAATATTATTATATTGGCATTAGATTTGAATTAAAACATAAGCGGGTACTTTTTTTAACGCAGCAAATACTAAGCTTTTGAAAAGATTACCTTTTTAAGTAGTAAACAATATTAAATCCGTGGAGATTTGGAGCTCCGTGGGAGCCGAAATACGCGAAATTGAGCTTTGTGCCCATTGAGACTTTTGCTCAGGATGCCGAAAAGAATAACATATCCAAATGTCAGCCAATTTGACCGGGAGCCAATTCCCATAAGATGTGTGCGGGGTTCTTTGGAACATCATTTACATACAAATTTTGAAATGTAATTTATTATTTAAAACAGTAAATAATATGTGGATTGGGAGGCAAGAACTACATGATCGACCTTCACGGTAGCCGATTTTAATCCGGTTGACTAAAAATTTTGTGGATATTTGCTAGACCGAAATAAACACCCGGAAAGAATTTCATGAAAATACTTGCGAAGAAATAAGTGGTCATTTTGAGCAATTGTTGTAATATGGTGTTACTTTCCAAATTAATTAAATATTTTTGGATTATTTCCTAAAATAAATTTCGCTATTCTCTCAAAAATAGTCGTACGAATTTAGATTTAATAAAATATTCATTTAGTTTATTTAATTTATTATATTAATTAATACACGATCTATGAGAGCGGTTTGATTCCTGTTTTTCAAGGACAAACTAGCACTGCAACAATTTTTATCATGAATTAAAACAATAACTAAATTATAGATGGCAGCACATCTAAAAATAACTAAATTATGTTTTTCATTTCAGTTGGAAAACATCAACGTCTGCCTATCATTCCTCCGTAGCCAGCATGTCGCCGGCGTCGAGAGCGTCTCGGCGCAAGAACTGCGAGACGGCAAGTTGAAAGCTATTTTGGCGCTTTTCTTCGCGCTCTCCCGCCACAAACAAGCGGCCAAAGCCGGCAGACACCAAGTCTCCGCGCAGCAGCAACAGCAGGAGATGACTCCCAATAGGTAGGCAACACAAAATACAGTAGTCGAAATGTTTGAGTGAAAGTGGTGGAAGCGCTAGTGTGAAGGTGTAATGCGTGTTGCATAGGCTCGCGTGCGATTTTTAATATTAGTATGATAGTAATGATTTGATTTTTTGTTTAAAGATTTTGTTATATTATATAGTTAAATAATACGCAAATGAATGGAAAATTATGTCAAACCGATGCAAAAACTTTTTTTTATGAAAATATATAGAAAATTGTGAATTTGAATTGTACAGGGTTATTCATTATAAATTACCCACCCCTTATTATCGTTATTATTGCCTATAGAAAAAAAAGTTACAAATAAAAGTTGTATGGTTATAACTGTTTTTTGTTAAAATGCTATCAAATGTACAGTGGCGTGCAGATTTCAGGGGATACAAAAAAATAAAAATTTTTTTTTAAATGGGATACCCTATATATTTTTACATTTTTATAATCCTCTCGATGAGTTGATTTCAACGATGTACAGCCACCTGAAAAATCACATTTTTTGAGTTAAAGTAGCTGTAGTAGCCAAACGGTTGAAAATCGAGAAAAACGTCTTACGTGTCTCTATCCTAACTTTTCAAATTCTATACTGTGGCACTAAAAAATATTGTATACAGCGTGATTAAAAATCAGATGGGATTTCCAATATCCAAAAATGTGATTTTCAGGTGGCTGTAGATCCTTTATTATCCAGATTAGATATCAAATGTGATACATTGTTGAAATCAGCTCGTCGAGAGGATTATAAAAATGTAAAAATATACAGGGTATCCCATTTAAAAAATATATTATTTTTTTGTATCCCCTGAAATCTGCACGCTACTGTACATTTGACAGCATTTTAACAAAAAACAGTTATAACCATACAACTTTTATTTGAAACTTTTTTTCTATAGGCAATAATAACGATAATTAGGGGTGGGTAATTTATAGTGAATAACCCTGTACCTACTTTTTTTAAAAGATTCTTTCAATTTTCTTATATTTTTCAAACGTGACACGCTATATCTTATTTGAAATTCGGAGAAAAGAGTTTTTAAAAAATTAAGATTTTTATATTTTATACAGGGTGTTTTAGAAGATGCAGCGAATAATTTTAAAAATAATCTAGTAGGTATAAGGTAACATTTTTTTTATTTAGGTAACATTCAAATTTAGAAAACGAGTGAGGAATTTAATTTATCAGATTCGACATCCTAAGACCGGTTTCTGCCTTTCGGCTTCGTACGAGTTTGGAATTTTATTTATTGGATTCGAAAAGCCTAACTGACGAAGCCGAAAGGCAGAAACCGGTCTTAGGATGTCGAATCTGATAAATTAAATTCCTTACTCGTTTTCTAACTTTGTATTAATCTCTGAAAGGGATACGAAAGAAGAGAGTGACATTTTGACTAGAATCAGTCAAATAAAAGCTTTGCAACACACAATGCAAATTGTGTATGCAACCCCAATACACCGGGAATTTTTTGCTTTTAATAATTGTCAATACTCTCTTCTAATCATAGATGGCAGCACATCTAAAAATTTTATCTTATAGCGGATATAGCTACTGACTTGTACGAGTTTGGAATTTTATTGATTGGATTCGAAAAGCCTAACTGACGAAGCCGAAAGGCAGAAACCGGTCTTAGGATGTCGAATCTGATAAATTAAATTCCTTACTCGTTTTCTAACTTTGTATTAATCTCTGAAAGGGATACGAAAGAAGAGAGTGACATTTTGACTAGAATCAGTCAAATAAAAGCTTTGCAACACACAATGCAAATTGTGTATGCAACCCCAATACACCGGGAATTTTTTGCTTTTAATAATTGTCAATACTCTCTTCTAATCATAGATGGCAGCACATCTAAAAACATTCAAATATTTCGATCACATTTAGTACTTTATACTCTATGGATTTTTATGCAGAAATTTTTAATACAGGGTGCATTAGAACTATAAGAAAATTTTTCGTAAAATTAGAACATACAGGGTGTTTCCTAATTGAATGGCGATATTTCAAGGAGAGATTCTTAGGACATTTTTCAGATAAAATTGTCATTGTCAAAATATTCTGAAAATTGATTTAAGAGCTAAGTCAATTTTTTTAAATTTTTTCGATTTTATACATAAAGAGAAGCTTGTAAAAAATTTTTCAATAAATTTGGGCTGAAGCTTCGCGAGATATGTGCCAAAAACAGCATTTTTGGTATTTTTCGAGTGGTTTGCTTTACTATTTTTTAAATATCTCCTCCTCTAAGAGACGTGGAAAAATAAAAAAAATTAAAATGGCCGTGATGAAGTAGAGAGTCGATCCGTATAGTAGTTTTTTTTAAATGTATCGTAACTCATAAAATGAATTCGCGCACATTTTTTTTTACTGAATTGGCAATAAATAACCAAAGAATCCTCGAATTATCTTAAGAATTAGAGAAAATATGTATTTTTATATCGGGAAGATATGGTAAAATTTAAAAAAAAATATTTTTCCAGCCAAAATCGGCATTTTTCGAAAAAAAAATTGAATTGGCCGCCATTTTTGGAAAAACAATAGTAGAGAAAAAAAATTTATCTTAAAAAGAAGGATTTTGTGTGTACTTTTGTCTAAGAAAATCCAACATTTTATTTCTTTATTTAAAGTGCCCAATTTAGGGAATAATAAAAAATAAAAATTCGGTTTTCATCTTTTTTCAATTTTTTTATCGCAATATTTATGCTTGATTCTCTTACTGTATTTCAGTCCAAAAAATGTTTAAAAAAATAAAAAAAATATTTGAGGTTCTAAAGTAAGATTTTTGTGAAGGAACCAATCAATATAAATCAATATAAAAAATGAAAATCGAATTTTTTTCTAATTATTATTCGCTAAATTGGGCACTATAAATAAAAAAATAAAATGTTGGATTTTCTTAGACAAAAGTACACACAAAATCCTTCTTTTTAAGATAAAATTTTTTTCTCTACTATTGTTTTTCCAAAAATGTCGGCCAAGTCCATTTTTTTTTGGAAAAATGCCGATTTTGGCTGGAAAAATATTTTTTTTTTAAATTTTACCATATCTTCCCGACATAAAAATACATATTTTCTCCAATTTTTAAGAAAATTCGCGGAATCTTTGGTTATTTATTGCCAATTCAGTAAAAAAAAGAATAATGTGCGCGAATTCGTTTTTTGTGTTTAGGATGCATTTTTAAAAAAAACTACTATACGGATCGATACTCTACTTCATCACGGTCATTTTAATTTTTATTTATTTTTCCACCACTCTTAGAGCCGGAGATATTTAAAAAATAATGAAGCAATCCACTCGAAAAATACCAAAAATTCCGTTTTTGGCACATATCTCGCGAAGCTCCAGTCCAAACTTATTGAAAAAAATTTTACAAGCTTCTCTTTATGTATAAAAACGAAAAAATTAAAAAAAAATTTAACTTAGCTCTTACATCCATATAAAATTCTAATTTCACTCCACTATATGTAACATTTTTTTTTATTTAGGTAACATTTATATTCTATGAATTTTTATGCAGAAATTTTTAATACAAGAAACTTTTTCGTAAAATTAGAACTTCCAATATACAGGGTGTTTCAGAATTGAATGCCGATATTTCAAGGGGAGATTATTGGGACATTTTTCCGATAAAATTGTCATTTGAGCGTACGTCCGCAAAGGTTTTCTCTTGAAGATACAGGACGTTGAAATTTTTTTTTAATTATCTCAGAAACGCGTTCAAATATTTGACTGAATTTTTGCTGAACGGTAGAATGGCATAACTGAGCATTTGTATGGCTCCGAGGAACTACCCTGTATATAAATATATACACAACACGCCCCTTGATGAAGAGAGAGCTCTAAAATTTTTGAATAAAAATTGAATAATTTTTTCGAAGTATATAAATTCTAAACCTAATAAATCTTGAACTTTTAAGTATCCGCAAACCCGATATTCATCTATTATATTAAACTAAAAATTTGATCTCGAGCGCACACCTGCAGCAAAACAAATAAATTTTCGTAACAAAAGGTTACGGCACAATATTATGGTGTGGTGTTCTGAATAAAGCGCTCTGAAAAGTTTTTATCGCAACGTCTATACCGCACACCGAGAGTCTTTTTATTTTCATTCATATCCTGGATAAAAGCATATTTTGGGCTATATTTTTTCCTGAATATATGTTGTATACTTTCTGTTTAGTCTAGTACGTAATTTCGTTTAGATCGTTTTACGGAGAGGATCATGTTTAAGGAAATATTGCCTAAAGTGCTTTTTCTACGGCAGAGTTGTGTTGAAATTGATTAAATTTGTTATTTTTCGCTTGCAATTTTCTTTATTATTTTTTTACATAAATTAGCTTAAAATACCTACTCTGCCTTTAACCCTGTCCATTTTGGCTGCTAAATGTAAGGGTATTTGTTATATTATGTAATGGTATCAAAAAAAAATACTGATAAATTTAACAGGGTAGTCCCATAAGAGTTTTTCTCATACAAATGTATTAATCAAATTAAAATATCATACAGGAAGATAAAACTGAGACAGTAATATTAACATATAGTATAGACTAAATCCAAAATTCGCTGTTCATCTTTTAAAATCCACCCTTCAACACTGCAGATATTCTAAATTTTGGTTAACTAACGGACCACGTAGCACTTGGCAAATCGTTAAAATAATTCATTTGTCTCTTGGGACGACGAATTATGATTACGCAGCATCGCAAGGCTACGGATTGTCCCTCTCGCCCCCTGCCTCATCCCCCCCGAATGCTCCCCCGGCGTCGCCGTACGCGTTCTCGCAAATTAACTTCGGATTTGCACTCGGTCCAAACAAAACTTTCTAATTGGCTGGATGAATTTATTGTTATTCTGGGTTTAGGAGAATATTCCGAGCTCCTCGAGTATTATTTATCTGGACTAGGTATCGGCTATTATATCAGTTTAATTTAATTCTTGAAAAAAAATAAAGGATAGGGATGCAGCAAACTGCAAATTTGATTATGTCATTAAAGTCAAGATGGCGCGCTTCCATGTTGAGCTGTCTACTTTCTACTGCCTACTTTCTACTGATGAGGAACAACGATGCCTAAAAGGGTCTATAAATTACAAGTTCCTTTAATTCAGACTGTCCCGACAAAGTTTGGGTTCCAACACGCGTCTAGACCGATGTAATTCAATACCTGTGTGTAGTTGTTTTTGGTTCAGATGCGGTTCAAATCCACAAAATCAAATATTATTGATTAAAGGTAAATTATCGTAACCAAAATTACTGATAAAACACAAAACTTAGAAACTGAAAATTTGAATACACTGGTAAACATCAATATAGAAATTTTCTGTCTGCTTATGGGATTAAAAATTATCCAAAGCGGGGATTGTAAGCCGATTATATCGATAAGCGGATTGTCAGAGATTTCCTTGTTAAAATAAATTGAAATCATAACAGACCGATTTCTTAAAACTAAATGGATTAAAGAATTCCGTTGTAAAAACGACAAGGGATTAAAAATTGTCAATTATTTGCGTGATTTGATGAACTATTAAAACTGATTTAAATGCTTAACATTAAATCGTGCTTGATGAATAACTTCGTGCCAATCCAAGTCAAATATTTATAATAAAAAAGTATTGCAAAATAGTACACATTCAATTATGAATTTTCATTAAAATTATGGTTATGGTTAGATTGAAAATTATATTTTAAAAGTTATACCTAATCCGATTATAGCAATAAAACCGGGCAGAAGATTTGATGAGTTTTCCGAATAAAGTTAATTAATTTTGTAATTGGGTAAGTCCTAAAACTAATAGTAATTAATTTTAATTAGATATATTAACCGAATGAAATTTGATTGAATTAATTCGACCACGATAGACACTCGAAATAATTCGAGCACGATAAACACTCGAGATAACTCGAGCGGCGTCGTATTTTATGCTGCTGTAATTTTCACATTGGAATATAATCGAGAATTGAAAATAACAATATGAACGCTAAGAAAAAAAATAGTTTTATTGATATTTATCATTTACATATCATGTAAGCTATATCATTTGTTTAGAGAACAAAATAACGCACCGACAGCGCGCCGTCTGCACTCGTGACGACTGACTGCTTATATTTCACGATTTAGTCGTGAAATATCAAATACTTGCAATGTTGTGTTATCTGCTGCACCTTGCTTCGAAATATATCACGCAAAAGAATATTTTAAATACATATTTTTACTGTCGTAGAAAAAGTATAGTGTGCAACACGCATAAAAGGCAATTTAGATATTCGCGTGTCATTTGACACTTGCATATGGCTCAATGCTTAAAATTTTAATACAATCTATTTTTTTATATATATAAAAGAGATAAATATACTCGAAAATTATTGGACAATTTGTGGTACTAATATATTAAGTGTTCCGCAGTTAATTTTGAAATAATTTCCCTTCGGAATTCGAAATATATCATCCGTGCACTCGTTGGTGCATATTTTTCCGTTTCACTCAAGCACTTTTTGCCAGAATTGCTGCTATATAAATCATGGCAGAGTTACGGATACACTCCAAAAATGATTTCATCGTCGATTTGTTTTCATATAGACGGTGGCGTAGCGGAATTATTAAAGATAAGGGGTTTTCGCTTTACTATAATTTTCGTAGAATCCGTATTAACACTAGAACAATAAAAATATTTATAAAGTAGCATAGAAATAAGTTACTTTTCATTCTGATTGAATGGCCCTTGACTATGACAGGCATTGGGCATATTATAGCTCGTCCTTATGGCTATGTAACATGTAAACTAACGGACTGGCAGGATCGCCATATAAATGTCGTAAGGTAGTTTTTAGTGAAGGGAGAGACATCAAACAATAACTATATATTCGGGATTAACCCGTAACAATAAATACTACAATTATTGGATATAACATATAGTCTTACATCTAGGATGTTAGAGATATATCTACCTAATGTGTAATTCAATCTAACTTAATCTATCTAAAAATACAGTATATATAGTAGGCATTGGCTTTATCCTGGAATACCTTCTGAGAGTTCACTCACGTAATGGTTGAGTGAACGACCTTGTTGCTACACGACCGACGGCAACCTTACTTAAACAATAATACTCTTATACAATATACTGGGTGATGGATATACATGCTACAACTCACTCTTCAATCCAACTTCTCTCACAAAGTAAACGTTTGCTGTGATAGAGACTCCACTCCCCCATTTTTTGATCCTACAACAGTACTTCATTGTCCCCAAACTATTAGAACCCTCGTAGATACCTTAATTCGGCACTTTATAACCTAATACTTATCCCATTTATTCTTGTAATAAATATTTTATATTTTTGGTCTAAATTATGAAACTTTTGGCTCCTACCTTCAGACTCTTTACCTCTTAGTTGTAACTTTGGTTCCTCAAAAATTCATTAAATCCTATTTGACTGCGCCATCCCAACACATTTAATTGTAAGGTTAAAATCGATGATGGTTAAATAACCGAAACCTTTTTTGTCATTCTGACGTTACGTCACTGCGAGAAGCGTACGTAATTCCCTACGGAAGTGGCTGGTCGGTTATTGCAGGCATATCCGGTACAATTACCATCGATTGAAAGGGGAGACTATTATATTTATCAATCATTTCCAATTGCCCGTTATTATGTTTTTCTATCTATCATGAGTTATTATTCGATATAGAAAATAATTGCAGACTAATTTCACTAAGCTAGGTCAGGGCAAAAACACGGAAAATCCTACGTATGAATGGATTGAATAGCCTGCACGCGCTCCCGATCTTAGTACTATTGAACGCATTTCGTAAGAGGGTATCAAGCTTAACCAAATAATTTATATTAGTCACGTTTTACCACATTTTAATATAATGGACTCCATTTTGCATTTCAATAATTTTCATTTATCAATTTCTCACAGAACTATGGCTGAATAATTGAGCTTAAAAGGCCAAACCTAATTAGTTTTCTATTGTTTTAAATTGAAAGCTCTCAATTTATTTGGAACGATCGTAAACGTAAAATGCTTTATGGCAAGCACTTTTGCTGAAAGTACACCGACCATAAATTTTCTATTTATTGCCTCCCGCTTGCTTTTACAGCCATTTTAATTATAGCTAACAAGAAGAAAAACAATATTTCTTGCTGCACTTCGTGATTTATGTTGGACAGTAGGTGTGTTGGCTAAATTAATATTTATGTCTTAATAAACAGTCCTTTTGTTTTGTATTAAATTTAGTTTCTCACACTATACGAACATTGAATTCGAGACGTGTCTTATTTCAGCGAAACTTTACATGTTACTCAATAAATATCAAGGACTAGAAAAGACTGAAAGAAACATAACTGACAGCAAAAGAAAGTTGTGGCACATTTAAAATAGTTCAAACAAATATAAGAATCAAAAGTTGAAGAAAGAAACATGATAACCTAAGCAGAAAAAATAATGGGAACATTTTCAAGGGCTGAGAAAAGATGAAACAAAAATAACAATTAACTTAATTGAAATTAAACAAATATTCATTTGCATTCATAAGAGATAATTGGCAACAACGCCAATGAGAAGCAAACACGTGCGATATTGGCAACAGCGTCACTGAGATAAACGAATTTCAGCTTGACGACTCAAACTTCCGTTTCCTTGAACACCTGCATCCGAATTCCAGCACGTACACGCATTCTTGAACGTAAGCAGGAAGCCATCGTGAGCGCATCACTGCGGTGGTACCTAAACCACCGTATCGGTATATTAAAATGCCCAATATATCTCTGACAAAATGGAGTGCTCTATGCTGCGGCAACAAATGTTTTTTAAATTCTTTAAAGGCCTCCTAGTACGGCGAATTAGTATGTCTCAAGTGCTCCGACAGTGCAGCAAATCAATAGTGTGGCTTTGATTGGTCAACTGAATACATCTCCGTTAATGTAACGTAAAAATATTTCTTTAAATCTCCGGAACAAAGAAGGGAGAATTAGAGATTATGAATAAGACAATTGCCCCCATCTTCAGAAGTAAAATTATGGAAAAATTATTGAGGATTATTTATTGAACTAAATCTATTAACAAATATTTGTTTGTAGCCCGCTATAAAAATATTATCTACGTTCTTAAATCCCAAGGTGGTGAAGAGAATCGAAGACAAGCCATAATTATCTATGGATAAGTATTCATTACGTTTATGCAAATAAGAAATTTTGAAAACAATTTATTTGTACCTTGAGGCTTCAACTCGCATTTTCAAGTAAAAATGCACATGGTTATATTTATCTCAAAGACTAAGCGAGACAAGTAAAATATATGAGAGCTGGAATAATTATTAAAAGTATTTTTCAATTATCACACACTCTATTCTCCAGACGAAAACGATTTCTTTTCATTTAGAGGAAGAGGTAGATGGTTATCGATTTAATATATCGTAACCCAATCCTTCCGTTTGACAATATCAAGACTCGTATTTTACACCAGATGTCGCCGAGCGGCGTGGCACGGGCCTGACACCGGCAGTTGACAAAAAGGGGATACAATTTTGTTTCTTTATATCCTTTTTGTTGCGGAATTAACTTTGGAAATTATTGTTTAATAACCAACGAATAAGAACCGAGTTACGGTTTATTTCAATATTTCGAATATACAAGGTTGTTCATGTAATAATATTTTTAGTAGTTGCCGAAGAATTGTAATACATAAGAAGAGAGTGACATCTTGACAAGAAATTTTCCCAATGCGTTTTTCCTCTTAGAAGGGCAAGGGATATGGTTAGTGACTTCGCACCGGGCTCATTTTCAAGGGCAATCAATTCTCTTTCAAGATTTTTTACCCCGAAGGTCTTACTGCACATTAGGGCCTGCAGGAGCGCGTGATACAATTCACTAACCGTATAGTGATCACTTGAAAGAGGGACCTCGAATCTATGAAATCACAATTTATTTTTTTTCGAAAAGAGCGACTTTGTTTGTTGTTTATCGGGTTTCATCGAATTGGACGGGAAAGTTATTGAATGGAAGCCAGATGTCAAATATCTGGGACTAATACTAGATAATAAACTCATCTGGAATAAGCACGAAAAAGAAGTAACCAGTAAAGCCACGAAGATCTAATGGTGTGCAGAAATTTTGCGGGAAAAATTTGGGGATGTAACCCAAAGATCCTGCAGTAGATGTACACGTCAATAGTGAGACCGGCCATCACTCATGGAGCAGTAGTCTGGGGCAGCAGAACTAAGCTGGCCAGTACAAAGGCAAATCTAGCAAAAATCCAAAGCTAGCCTGCAAATGCATAACAGGTGCAATGAGAACGTGCCCAACGGCCGCCATGGAGGTAATCCTAAGCCTTACACCTCTCCATTTAGTAGTGGAGAGTATAGCGATAAGGACAACCTACAGAATGACCAGAGAAGGATCAACCAAATGCAAGTTTCGACTCTTTCCTGGAAATCACCAAACCTGGGGCATGCCCCAAGATGAGATGACAAAGAAGTTGAGCTTTGTGAAAGAATTCAACACAAAGCTAAGTAACACAAGCGAATTATTCGGAAAGTTTAGGCAAATCTCCGAGCATTTTCCAAGCTGAAATATACGCCATCGGAAAATGTGTCCGGTTCAACAATACTTAATGAACTTGGAAAAGAAGTAAATAACAAAAGATCCCAATACTGGATGGGCGGATGTAATTTCGGCCGGAAAAAGGGCAGGTACTAAAAGCCGGTAGGTAAATTCGGCCGGAGGTTTTAAGTTGCTTCCTTATCTCATAGGTATTTTCGGCCGCAAATCAAATAAAATAACAGAATGCTTTATATTAAAATATTTCTTTATTTCACGAAGATAATACGGAGGCTCCGCCTCAGACATCAAAACAACAACAGCCTGCGGCTATTGATAAAAAAATTATACCTCAGCGGGCTACGCAGTCCTTTGCTCCGGCTACGCAGTCCGGCGTTGAAGCTGACGGCGTTGAGGGCCCCTCGGCCGAAATTACCCCTGTCATAAATGGTACCCCTTGATTTATGCAGGTAGGCCAAGGGATTACCGGCCGAAATTACGCCCGCCGTACTGGATAGGACTACAAGGAATGAGGCAGGCCAAGACACTACTGGGAAACTACAACCAGAAGATATCTGACGACTGCATCAGTAAAAGTAAAAATAAGCTCAGAATACTAACGGGTATCATAACAGGGCACTGCCGGCTGAGAGGCCACCAGATTCTGCGAGGAAGAGGAGAAAACCTCTATTCTCATTTTCTCAGAATGTATTACCCTGCAAAATCCAAGGATACGATAGCTCGCAGAATATCAAATAGAAGAGGAAGATCTACCTAACCTGAAGCCTACCGACATCCTGAACTTTTTGAAAGCAATAGGACTTGAGGAACTGCTCTAATCCTTGAGACACCCTTAACGATTGGGCAGCAGTAGGAGGCACAAAAGATCTTATAGGTCGCAGTGTATCGACACCCCCATCACAGATAGATAGATAGATGGCCCACCCGAGCGTGGGAAAATTTTGTTAACACCACGACCACTTTTCAAGATGGCCGGCTCCCCTCCACTTTTAAGCTACGTCCTTATGTCATATGTCAACTATCATATGTCGCATATCAACTGCCATATGTCGCCTGTCAACTGTCATATCGTCGCTGCAGAGTGAAAACCACGTATGTTCGAAAAGGTAAATTTTACAGGAGGCAATAAAAACCGATTTACTTATGATACGTTAGCAATGTAAACGTGTTTATCAAGTAGACTATTAGATGGTGTTATAGGTCTTTTTAAATTAAAAGGTTTCGTGAGGAAGTGCGCTAGGAGGTTTTCAAGCTTATTAAGCAATAAAACCATTTTCATAAAAAAATGACATACGTGGTTTTCACTCTGCAGCGACGATATGTCAACTGTCATATGCAGGAAAACCAATTATTAAAATTCTCCAAATACAAATAAACAAGATTGCTTATATTGCAATTAAAATCCTAATACCAATCTCGCAATTTAACTATATACCTAAATCCCAACAATGCCCTGTCTCCTAACTTTTCGTTTTCTATCGTCTGACATTCCTGATCTTCTTAAAACATCGTCAAATAATTCCGGCATCAAAAAATAATCCGAGTGAGTCGAAGTAAGCTGATTGAAATTCATTCCCTGTTTCAGCTTTTCATCAAAATAAGGCACGAGTTCCAGTATCACCGCTGCTTTTTCAAAAAAAAATTCAATAAACTCTCTTTGAGACTAAAACTGCCAATTTCAATTACCTTTTTTGCGGTCGCTGTGTCTTTTTTTTTTTAGAAAAAAGAAAATGTCGCATGTTGCTGCTGTCAAAGAACGACTTCGGGGTTTAAGTTTTAATAAAATTTTATATACCGAACATAAAAGGAATTTTATATTAAGAGACGAGTTATTATTTGAGAGAAAACTAGCTGAAAATTAGATGTAGGAGACATGTTGGAATTTTCTTTTACTTTTTTATTTTATTTTTAGTTTCAGTAAAGTTTGTTTGAAAGTATATTTAAATAATAGCCAAAAATTTATAAATATGGATGATACGTATAATAATATCCCATATATCGCATTGTCATTTCCCAGTTTTTCGATTACATATACGCACCGGAATTTTTCTCTTTACCCTAACATTTTATAACTGCAGCTCCGATATGAATTTTACATTTTTATGACCTTTATAGCATCCACTCTGATGTTCGAAACGTAAAAGGAAGATATGAAATTTCTGGAAAACGTTGCAGGTGGCGACCCCAGTTGTAAATTTTGAAAGATCGTTTACGACTCTGGTTTTACGACTTTTACTTTCGTCTCTTTCTTTTACGTAACAGAAATATAACGTAATTGCGATATTTATATTTTTGAGTTTTATAAGAGTGATGTATGGGGGTTAGGGGTATTAGAGGGGGATGTTATCAAAAATAGTGAAGTTTTCGCATTTTCACGTAATAAAAATGGGTAGGATTTATTTTCGCAGCGGGAATTTTTCCCCTATCGGCTCGGCTAGTAAGTGACTTTTTGTAGGAAAGTTCTTCGTTAAAATCGTGTTTTTTAACTCAATTTTTCAATTCAATTCAAGGTTAAATTAGGCTAAACTGTCAAACAATGAAGGCATAAGGCGACTCGATGGGTCAGTCAATTTGTTTATACTGGATTGCGATAGATGGAGACACCTTGGGAATGTAAATTAAATGGACTTTCATTATTGTACATGGAGTATAAAATTCAGAAATTTTTACGCGTGATGGAATAGATTTTCATGTATTTCTAAACTTTCCTGTTCTGTTTTAACTATTTTAAAATGAATTAGTTAAAATTGAATAAGAAAACCTTCCAAAAACCAAGATTAACATAAAAAACCAACCACATAGTGTGGTCTTTGATGCTCATCCATAAAAACGCAAATAAAACAAACCCATAAACAAAGACAAACAAGTGGGCCCTTTGTATCCCTAGTATGTTTTTCTATCTCTACATTTATATATACACACACATACGCATACAACAACATACCCTTTTGATAAGTTGTCCAGACATCGGATAATATTTCATTGGAAAAACAAAGGGCGCTATTCAGGCGTAAAACGCCAACAAAGTAGCTCGTAAAACATAAAGTGATTAATTTGGTTAATATACAGGGTGTTTTGACCACCAATGGTGTCATTTGTGTTGGAAATTTATTACCCTTGTTTAAGCAAATTCCTACTGCATGGTTGTGGAAAAATATACTAAATACTGGGGCTTTTGATAAAGCATTTGTTTACAAACTAAATTACCACAATTAAAGGAAGAACATGTTTTCGGCTTCATTCTGAGAAAAAAATGAGTATTTTGGGGAAAAGATGGGAAAAATGAGAAGACATTAAAAAATTATTGTGAAAACAATCTTTCTTGATTCAAAATATATAGTATACATAATTTTTTCAATGTTGTGACGTCAATTAGAAATTTTAAAAATCCAAAATTCGCCGAATCTCAAAATAAAACCATTGAAATCCCCTATAAAAATTTAGTATGTTGGTATTTGGTACAAAGAATGGTATAAACGATTGTGGTAGTCAAAATCGATGAATAATATTTTTTTTGGCTGGACAAATACATTTTTTTTTAATTTTTACCATGTCTTCCCGACATAAAAATATATATTTTCTCCAATTTTTAAGAAAATTCGAGGATTCTTTGGTTATTTATTGCCAATTCAGTAAAAAAAAAATCCTATACGGATCGATCTACATCACGGTCATTTTATTTTTTTTTATTTTTCCACGACTCTTAGAGCCGAAGATATTTAAAAAATAGTGAAGCAATCCACTCGAAAAATACAAAAAATACCGTTTTTGGCACATACCTCGCGAAGCTCCAGTCCAAACTTATTGAAAAATTTTTTACAAGCTTCTCTTTATGTATAAAATCAAAAAAATTAAAAAAATTTTACTTAGCTCTTACATCCATTTTCAGAATATTTTCGTCTAATTTCGCTCCCCTATTAGAAATTTTAAAATTCCAAAGGATAATTTCATACTTCAAAAATTTTGTAAAACCCTTGAATTAACATTAATCCTTTATCATATTATCAACTGCCTCACGCAGGTTTTTCTGTTCCTTATGACACCAAACTCAGTCCAATTTACACGCACCGTCCTTAATAATCTCTGTTAGCGTAAATCGACATACGCCACATCCAGCAGCACCTACTCGTAGGCTCCATTTTGATGCAAATCGCGATTTAGGGGGGCGACAATCGCCAAACGCTCGAAATCGCGAGAACAACGACAGATGCATTCTCTCATCCTTCCTCGCTTTGCTGCGTTGGGGTCCTTGCTCGACGTTGCCAGACGTTTTTCAGTAAAAGTATTTGTTTCACAGCTAAATCAGGTTCTTCAAACATTGATGTTATAATCCATGTTCAAAATAACAACGGACAAAAAATATCATATGAAAAGAAAAAAAGAAGAATTCCCTATTTTTGCATTATTAATTTGTCAAATCTCTTTTGGGTTTAAATTATCAGTTTTTCCATTTCTGTTTAAAAAAATAAGTAAAAGGAATTTTTTAATAATTTAAATCATTTTATATTCGAATAATTTAGTAAATATTCGATTTTTATTAATAGTGATGGTTGATCAGTTATTTAAAATTTTATTGATTAAGAAGAAAATGTTATTTTGCTTATTGAATATTTAAAAAACCACCAGAATGCTATGAGTTTTTTAAAAATAGTAACGTTAAAATCGGAATTTTCCACAGGAGGTATTTTCTTTTACTTCAAATATAACTTTGCGTACGTTTAACAAATATTATACACGATACGCTACTGTTCTGCATGCCATAAATAACTCCACACGACTGAATAGCAATAAAAATAATGTACGGTGATTTATTGTAATTTATGCAACAGGCGGTCACCGCAATTATTGATTGGTTTCCACGCGTCGAACAGTTCCACTCAATCTGGTCTACTGTTTACTTTATATAGGGAATACTATTTACTTCAATTTCCGTTTTTATCCTATATTCTGAACTGAGTATAATAAATATTCAACTGAAATTAGAAAAATTATAAAATGAGAAGAATTATTTTTATTAAAATTTTCGGATATTATTCTTCCTATATCCTAGAGACCTGGAGTTCCAACTGCCGTCATCTTGGATTAGACCCTGCTTATCTCTACTACTAACAGATTAATCTGTTTATAACACACATACCAACTTGGAAATAACTTTTCTTAAATAAATAAATTCCTCGGTCTCCTGATATTTATCGGAACGTGGCAACGCAGCAGCCGGTAAAGCGTAAAACGCGTGTGGACCGCGTGGCTATGTTTTCATTTTCAGTTTTAGTATTCAGTGCGGTTTGGTGCAGATACGAAGAGCGGTGGCTAAGATTGATTTCTTTGTGCCCAGCCACCCTTCCGTGTTTAAAAGTTTCTGTGCTTTGAAATTCGCGCGGGTCAAAAATGATGCCGGAAGAAAAAAATAATAAAAAATGTACCGCTTTAGTTGAATAATTATAAACTGGATTAGTGTTTGTGTTTTTTTTTAACCCTGGATCATTCGCGTTTTAACCTTTACATATCAATGCTTAACTTTTTTGGTAAACCACAATTTTTTTAAATTTTGTAACAATTTAACAGGCTGTTTTTTGCTTGCATCGGAGAGGCGCTTGATGGCGGTTTAAATTTTCTAAAAAAAATAATAATTTAAAAAAATATATTTTGAATAAAGCATCTGAAGTTATAAAAGATATATTAAAATGTAAAAAAAGATTAATCATACAATAATAAGTTCTAATAAAAAGTAATTTAATCAATAGAATCTTTTTTAAACAATTTTGTAATTTTTATTAAGTAAATAACATTCAAATCATCTGAAGTGAATCATAATTATCTAGATAAACGTACAATTAAATTTCAAAGTTGAAATTAAATTTATTACCTCTGAAAAAATCTTAAAAATATTTATTTCCAAAATTGTTTACATACGCACATATTTACTTGTGGTTTAATTTTTGTGGTTTTTACTTTAGCTTTTCCAATACAATCGTTTGTGTGATTTCATAATGTGATATTTAAATGTGACTTAGTGTGATATTTTATCCAAAATTTGTTCAAAAATGGGGAACCAAAACAGTGGAGTGCGAACATCGAGAAGTTTACCAACTTCTCCCGAAGTGAGGAGAGCGAAGTTAGTATTAATAATTATCTTACAAATTCCTATGAAGAATAGTATATTCTTCAACGAGTGTAGAATAATAGCCATTCTACACAAGTAAAAGACTATACTTTCTCCACGACTATGTATAAAAAAAATCTTTCATTGGGAATCGAACCTCGAATGCCCGCGAAAGAGTCTAGTATCTCTACCAGCTTTCGACCACATTTATTTATGAAAATTTAAAGAACATAGATATAGGTAACTCAATTTTTAGTAGAAACCTTTACATTTTTAAATGAAATTATAACATTATTAGGAATAATAATAGAAATAACATAAATATAGGTACTTAATTTAGACTCATTCTTTTGCAAAATGTATGGTAAAGTTATTACAATTGCTTATATTTAACGTGGTTGGTATTGAATTATGATTAAAACTAGCAGTGCTAGTACTGGAGATTATGTGATAAATTTATTTATAAATTCTGAGGTAAACGTTTTCGATTTCTTTGCTTGAAATCCTTCTCCTTTTCGTTTAAGGAACGCCCGCAATTTTGAATAATTTTCAATGTGTATTTCATTATTAACATTTGACGTACTTCTTAGTATAAAGTTGAAGGTTTATATTTTTCGGAAAGTTTTGTGAAATATGCTAGGAGAACGTTTTCCGAAAATGAACTTACTTTATTGGAATTTCTCCATACCATAAATGTTTCATAAATCTTATTATAGTCTTGCTTTGATCTCTCCGGTAGCAAATCCATTGTTGATGATTGAGCAATTTGTTTAATTTCGAGAGGCGTACATATTAACTCTTCACTATCGCTACTGTTGTCCATTTTGTTCTCTATATATACGTAAAATTATGATTATATGATTATTTTGACGTTTCAAACGACGCGCTGTCAGAAGCGATTTCCGTAGTTAGGTATTTGACGTTTTAAAAGAGACGATTTGATTTATTCATTTTAGCGTGATTTCTGATAATCATAGAATGTGATTGGTTAACGAGAATGAATTCTTTTTCATTCTTCACTGGTGTGAAGAATTTACGTCATTATTCAGCTAAATATGTAAAAATAATTTGTGCATTATTATATAGTCGTGGAGAAAAAAAATTATTCTACAATTTTTCACCCCCACCCCTCTTCCGGAACTTTTACTGAGTTGTCTTGATTTTTTTTAATTTTTTTATAATTTAGGTATGCAAAATTTCACGTTTCTGAACTACTTTAGAGATTCTAAACTGAAGGTTATCCATTTAAAATCAAAATATTCATCCTTAAATACGTAACCAATTTTTCATCCCTCCTAACCCAAAACAAAATTTGAATTTCTTGAATAGTTGCAATCAACTATAGGGACAAGTATCCACAAACAGCCGACAAAATTTAATCAAACAACGAAGACGTTCAGCGTTGTTTCATATTTGATTTGTGATTACATTTGAACTCAGAGGGAACTTTTCAAACTACCTGCAAGTCTGTTGAGACCGAAGATTTCTCAGGAGACCATTTCATTGTTCCCGAGGAGAAATGAGATTTAGAATTATATCGCAAAGTTTACAGGAGAGATAATTATAATTATTTAAGGTGAAAAATACTTATTGGACATCGGCGTCGTTGTGGGGTTTAAGTAAACAGAAATTGGTTAATTATTTGGTGTCCTTTAGACCACGTCATATCCTACTATGTCAACTTTATTACTGTTTACCTCAGGTGAAGGCTGGGTATTATGAACTCTATTTTTATGGGCCAGTAACTTCTAGGTAATTATTATATTTCTGTACAGCGAAACAATTAACAAATATTGTTACATAAATAAATTATCATTCCTTAAAAAACATTCCCGCTTATAGCCAAAAAATGTAACTTTCTATGGATTATTAAGTTCTTATAATTATTATTATTAAAAAAACATAAAGGCTTACAATTTTTTTGAAGAAAATATATTCACCAATACCATATTTCGAGCCTGATTCTTAAGACAGTGTTTTTATTTGAATTACGACAGAGAATCCCTTACTAAACTTTTGACATTGAGTGCTGAATCTATAAATTATTTATCTCGCGATATCCATTAAACGTATTTTTTATGCCACCCGTGAATGCCGATAATGCAAGCTGTTACATCTACAGGTCTATAAATGCTAAATATGGACGTATTGATTCCCATATGCAACAAATAGCGATTGCATTCCAAATGATTCACAATGTCAGCAAGTCTGGATTTCGAATTCTTGTCTATAGTTGATTAAGTAGTTCATTGTTACTTAATTATATGTTATATATGGTTTTATGGAGACCAATAAATAATTGCTTTATCTATCATCGAATAAAATATAAAAAACAAATTATTAGGAGTATGTGAATGGTCGGAAAAATTAGGGTAGGTACATTTATTTCAAGCAGATTTTTGGAATTGAATAAATCTCTTATTGCACTAATGCAAGACCTAATTCTTAAAACGTAATGAAACTATCATTCAATAAACATTAATTGTTTAATCATCATTCATCAAATCAAAGTCTTGTATGTTGTAGACGTGCCTAAATACAATTGTCACTCAGAAATAATGGTTTTATAATGCCCTTAGTAATTAAAGGGTCCCAGTCGTAAAAGGTTAACTAAATAATTTGAAAACTTGGCTTCTGGTAGGTATCACCACCTAATAGTGAAGTGAATGTTAGACTTCCAACTATATCTCGTTCTATCCACAGATGTTTATTTTTTTTATTAATATATTAATATTCAAATGTTTAAAACGTTCCAAGAACCATTTTATAGACGATCCAATCAAATCAAATCACTTTTATAGATAAAGGCGGGTCAAAAACACATTTTTTTTTACATAAAACAGCGATTTCACAGCAGAAATGGCCCCCGCGAAGATGCTACACTTCTGGAAGTTGCTACTCACCAGTCAGCTCTAGGGTCATCTAATCTATCGATTTTGGTTGTCATCTCTCTTACTATTTGATGATTAAAGTCATTAAAGAATATTTAGGATGCTTTGAAGAGTAAAAAAGTTCGTTATTTTGCTCGAGAACCATTAACCAAAAAAAAGTTTTTTTTTCATATTTTCAATTTTTCTTCAATCTTTTTCATTTTTTTTTAGTTTTTTCAATTTTTTACTTTTTTTTTCAATTTTATTCTTTTTTTTTCAATTTTTTCAAATAATTTTCTTTAGTTTTTTCAATTTGTTTCATTTTTCAATATTTTTCATTTTTTTAAATTTTTTTCAATTTTCTTGTTTTTTCAATTTGTTTAATTTTTTTCAACATTTTTTTTAATTTTCAGTTTTTTCAATTTGTTTCATTTTTTCAATTTTTTCCATTTTTTTTTAAATTTTTTAAATTTTTTTAATTTTTTTATTTTTGTTTAAATTTTTCAATTTTTGCCAATTATTTCTCAACTCATAATTTACGAACCACCCAGTATATTGTTTTTCAATTTGGCAGAAGAATTTTCTTTAAGGTATCCAAGTAATTAAGGCATTAATAATAACGCCTAATCCACATGGTTTTCGATGCACCACCTGGAAACATTCCGTATATATTCGATTTTTCTCATTGCTTTCTTTTGTTAGCTCATTCCGTATATAAAGGCAAAGTAAATAAAAATCAGAAATAGATTTCCAAATGATTTATTTACGTGGATATCCGAGCAATGCGGTAATGCACGGGCAATTTAAAATTTAGAGTTCAGAAGAATTTTCCTTCCGAGATAAAAATAATTTGTTTTATAGGGACGACGGATATTTATCAGACGCAGAAAGTTCATGGATCTTTTTTGTTTGTTTATTTTAGATATACAGACATTAACTGGGAGAATGACAAATTCTTTTAATTTGTTTATATAAGGTTTTCTTCAAGTGTGGTTTGATTTCGACTTCTTGGAACTTCCAAGACCGATATACACATAAATATAAATATTCCGATTGTGGTATTTATTGTTTTTTGTTATAGTTTAACTATTTATCATCACAAGGATCATTTAAAAACTTATGAATATATGCAAATAAAGTACAGAGCTAATGCGAAATTATGGGACAAAATATAATGACCTCTACCTGTATAAATAAATAAATAAATAAAAACATCGATATTAACACTACTTCAAATTTTCGTTGAAATCTTACCTTCTTATCCATGTAGAAATTATAAGACGGATTCTTTGCTTCATACAGAAAGAATTATTAGCTTTCAGAAATAAAGCCACCTATCATCGAGAGCATTTATAACCACTACTTTATTAGTTGTTATTTTTAGAAAAACACGTTTTTGTAATGTAATACCTGACGGTAGTCGTTGCATAGGCCATTCGTTTCGAGAAGAATGGGAATCAGACCAAAAAAAATTTAAACCACACTGAAAATAAGAATACTTGAATACTACAATCTCAGTTGACTATTTATTACATTTTTTATTGCTATTCAGTCGTCTGGAGTTATTCATGACATGCAGAACAGTAGCGTACCGTGTATAATTTTCTCAAAACATAAAAAATGACCTGCCAACTCGCACTACATACTTCTTCTTTTCTTGAACGTTCCTTTCTTTGTTCCAGATCCTCTGGGATTGTCCACAAAGGCGGCAGCAGCATCCCGCTACCAGGATCTTCCCTGCCAGCCCGAAGATGCCCTCCGGACAAAGTCCGACCGGTAGCCAGCAGTTCGAGAAGTACCAGCCCCGCAATGTCGATGATTCCCAGAGCGCCACCCACACAAATAGCGAGTCCTTATCAAAGCAACAATCAATCGCAAAAGAACTCGATGCTGGACAAGCTGAAGTTGTTCAAAAACAACGACAAGCCTGTGCCGGTGAGCAACGGGAAGAGGACGAGCAGTTCCAGTGGGGTGTCTTCGGCTAGGAGTGAACGTAGTGATTCTAGCAGCGTGAGCATAGAGCATAGCGTCGATCTGAAACCAGTGAGGAATACTTCCAGGTAAGTTTTTTAATGACTTCATTGTTATCGATTTTATGTAGGTCAGCCCACTGATTTAATACGGTACCCAGAAATGTGGCTGGGTGTTATACATCTGTACTACTACTACTACTACTAGTACTGCTACTACTACTACTACTACTACTGTACTATTTAAGATGTTTCCTGAAAATATCCTCTTTCAGATTGAAACAAACCCGTCCAAGCAAACCCACCCAAGTCAAAAACAGTCCAAACTCAGGAAAAAAAGAAATCACTAATAAATCCAACAAAACAGCTTCAGAAGTCGAAAAACACGCTTACAAAATCGCTAACCTACCAATCACAAAACTAAGTGAACCCAAAATTAGAGTTACCGTTAGCAAAGAACCTCAAAATAAAGTTACTCATCTACCAGTACATAACGGCACTGCACCGGTACCCAGTACTGGTATTCCCAAACCTACAGCTGCCGTTAAAGGTACCAGCAAGATATCTAGAGATACCAGCGTAAGTTCTTTGAAGGGACTAAACAGTACTTCAGTCTCTAGGGAAAGTTCGCAAGTATCTTTGAAGCAACAAAAACCGACCGTCGCTCTTATCTCACCAATAAAGAACGAAAAAGATCCGCAACTGTCGGAAAGCAGTCACAGTGCTAGTACTGGCCATCACAGTAACTCGAGCGAGAGTTCGGTTATCTATAAACCATCTAGTGAAAGTGGTTCAGATCATCCTAATATCATACCCAATAGGAAGGAACCTGTTAATTACATCACAGCCGTTACCGACCAATCTCCACCGCCACCGGCCCCTCAAACCCCTAAAGATTCTTCGAACGAAGCAGATAAACTGCACAACAACGAAAAAGAAGCCAATAACATATCTTACAATAATATAGTCAATAGGGAAAAATTGGATATATCCAAAGACAGGGAAAAAGACATACTCAATCATATCAAAGAGGTATACTTAGATGAAAAAGACGAAAATTTATCGATCGAACCAATGCGGCCTTTACTTAGGGGTTATTGCAGTACCTTGACTCTACCTCCCAGACAGAGACAGTACCAAAGGGTGCAACCGGACGGGGGTTCTGATTACTGCGAGATCGCTTTAGCCAATGGATACCTTTCGGACGGCGAGATGTTGAGGAATACCGTCGTTATGGACATAGGGGATGGGTACATGTCTGAGGGTGGGTCCATTTTGTATACCAGGAGGTTGCAGACTATACCAGCGCATCTACCAAATGGGTGAGTGTTTATAATTACTTTATATATTTATAACTGTTTATAACTGTTTTTTAATGAATTTTTTAATGAAAAAATGCACGTACAGTAGGAACAGGTTATATTATAGTATACCCAATTATCAGCTCTTGACTCTGACCGTGTCGATTTCTGCGTAACCAACAAATATTTCTAGCGCTTAGTGGGCGTGGATTTTCATTCATTTTTTCAACTTTTTCATTTTTTTCTCAATTTTTTACATTTTTAAAATTTTTTACATTTTTAAAATTTTTTCAATTTTTTTCATTTTTTCAAATTTTTCATTTGTTTTTCTCAATTTTTTACATTTTTTTCAATTCTTTCATTTTTTAAATTTTTTCGTTTTTTTTTATTTTTTTTAATTTTTTCAATTTTTTTCATTTTTTTTTCAATTTTTTTACATTTCTTCCATTCTTTCATTAATTTCTCTCTCTTTCCACTGGATTAAAACCACTTAGTTGTTAAAAAAGTTTTTTTATTGACGTTTCCGCTTTCCAGATCGAAAGCCGTTATCAAAATGACATAAAATAAATAAATTTACTAGAAACAGAACACTTGATAATCTTGCAAAAATATGACATCAACATAGTATACATAGAATAAGATTTTGAGATTGAAGATGTCAAAATCTGTTTCAATCATATTTTTGTGACGTTTCTGGGAACGAATTTTTTGAAAGGATAGCGCATTTGCATATTATAAGAGAATTTATACTTCGTCATAAATGAAGTTTTCTTATTAATATTATCATAAGAAAAAACCAGATAAAAACTTATGATACTATCCCGATATAGAGGGTATCCTTTTTGCAATTAACTCTTTTTGTAAAATAGGTATCCAAATTTTTGAAATATCAACCGAACAATTAGAAACACATTCGTTATTATTTAAGCATATCAATGCTGCTTCTTTAACTTTGCGGTTATAATTATTCGGTTCTTTTAATAATCTAGTTGAAGAATTCCATTGTATTTTATGACCAAAATCCCATGCATGTTCACATATTTTGGATTTTTCGAATTGTTTATTTTTAATGTACGATTGGTGTTCATTAAGTCTAATATGAAAAGGTCTAGATGTTTCTCCTATATAAAATTTATTACATTCGCATGGAATTTTGTAAATACAATTTTTTGTGTTTTGAATTTCATTAAAAGGTTTTGTATTTACTATTAAAGATTTTAATGTATTATTAGTTTGAAAAACTGTTTTTAAATTAAATTTATTGCCAATCCTTCTAATTTTTTCGGATAATTTTGGAATATAAGGGATTTTTACTATATTTGAAAGAATTATTGGGGGGTTTAAATTTTGATCTTTAGTTTTGATGTCTCGGTAAAATTCACGATTTATAAATTTACTTGGGTAGTTGTTCTTAATCAAGACAGATTTAACAAGTGATAATTCATTATTTAAGATATTGTCATTTGAACAAATTGTTTTTGCTCTATCGGAAAGAGATTTGACAATACCTCGTTTAACACAAATTGAGTGGTTTGAATTAAAATTTAGATATCTATTTGTATGTGTTTCTTTTCTAAAAACTGATGTATCAAAACAATTGTTGTTATTGTGTATTAGTACATCAAGAAACGGTAATTTTTTTAAATTTATTATTATTAAATTTACAATTGAAATTGAAAATAATAAAAAATTACCGTTTCTTGATGTACTAATACACAATAACAACAATTGTTTTGATACATCAGTTTTTAGAAAAGAAACACATACAAATAGATATATAAATTTTAATTCAAACCACTCAATTTGTGTTAAACGAGGTATTGTCAAATCTCTTTCCGATAGAGCAAAAACAATTTGTTCAAATGACAATATCTTAAATAATGAATTATCACTTGTTAAATCTGTCTTGATTAAGAACAACTACCCAAGTAAATTTATAAATCGTGAATTTTACCGAGACATCAAAACTAAAGATCAAAATTTAAACCCCCCAATAATTCTTTCAAATATAGTAAAAATCCCTTATATTCCAAAATTATCCGAAAAAATTAGAAGGATTGGCAATAAATTTAATTTAAAAACAGTTTTTCAAACTAATAATACATTAAAATCTTTAATAGTAAATACAAAACCTTTTAATGAAATTCAAAACACAAAAAATTGTATTTACAAAATTCCATGCGAATGTAATAAATTTTATATAGGAGAAACATCTAGACCTTTTCATATTAGACTTAATGAACACCAATCGTACATTAAAAATAAACAATTCGAAAAATCAAAAATATGTGAACATGCATGGGATTTTGGTCATAAAATACAATGGAATTCTTCAACTAGATTATTAAAAGAACCGAATAATTATAACCGCAAAGTTAAAGAAACAGCATTGATATGCTTAAATAATAACGAATGTGTTTCTAATTGTTCGGTTGATATTTCAAAAATTTGGATACCTATTTTACAAAAAGAGTTAATTGCAAAAAGGATACCCTCTATATCGGGATAGTATCATAAGTTTTTATCTGGTTTTTTCTTATGATAATATTAATAAGAAAACTTCATTTATGACGAAGTATAAATTCTCTTATAATATGCAAATGCGCTATCCTTTCAAAAAATTCGTTCCCAGAAACGTCACAAAAATATGATTGAAACAGATTTTGACATCTTCAATCTCAAAATCTTATTCTATGTATACTATGTTGATGTCATATTTTTGCAAGATTATCAAGTGTTCTGTTTTCTAGTAAATTTATTTATTTTATGTCATTTTGATAACGGCTTTCGATCTGGAAAGCCGAAACGTCAATAAAAAAACTTTTTTAACAACTAAGTGGTTTTAATCCAGTGGAAAGAGAGAGAAATTAAAATACAAACCACTATGAGCTTCCGAAATGAATTCTTTCATTTTTTCAATTTTTTTAATTTCTTTCCATTTTTTTCATTTTTTCATTTTTTTTTTCATTTTCTCAATTTTTTTAATTTTTTCAATTTTTTACATTTTTTCAATTTTTTTCATTATTTCAATTTTTTTCAATTATTTACAATTTTTTTCATTTTTTTCAATTCTTTAATTTTTTAAATTTTTTCGTTTTTTTTATTTTTTTTTTCATTTTTTCAATTTTTTTCATTTTTTTTTCAATTTTTTTACATTTCTTCCATTCTTTCATTTTTTCAATTTTCTTAATTTCTTTCCATTTTTTTCATTTTTTAATTTTTTTTTATTTTCTCAATTTTTTTCATTTTTTCATTTTATTTTTCAATTTTTTTAATTTTTTTACATTTTTACATTTTTTTCAATTCTTTAATTTTTTCGATTTTTTTCATTTCTTTCCATTTTTTTAATTTTTGAATTTTTTTTTTCATTTTTTTCAATTTCTTTAATTTTTTTCATTATTTCAATTTTTTTCAATTATTTTCAATTTTTTTCAATTATTTTCAATTTTTTTCACTTTTTTTTTCAATTGTTCCTTCCCAACTGAAATACAGACTGTTTATTCAATTTTAGCCAATTATTTCTTGGCTCATACTTTACGAACCACCCAGTAGATTCTTTTCATATTGGGCAGACGAATTTTCTTTAAGGTATCCAAGCGGGCGTGGCTTTTCGATCATCCAGTTCGACATTAGCCAATTTGCTATAATTTTGTTAAATATGAGATTTGGTGTATTAAAGAATTAAATTAAAAGTTTGTATGGTCTGACCAGAAATATAGTAAGTTCATAAATCGTCAACCCGTTGAGTTATCAGCAGGCGGTCTACGCAGAGATGTACTTACTCTAGCCATTAAGTTCTGTTCTATAGGTATAATAATCATAAGATATTTTAATCTGGACCTGGGAATCTTTTAAAAAAATCTTATAAAAAAATATGCAATTTTAATTTGATTAAAAAATATCTTTTGTTACTTTCTGAAAGCTTTTAGAAGTGCTGTGTTGTAAATTACTTTTAGTATTCAAGATTACAAATACCTATCTTTTTTGAACACTATAGCAACGTTCGAAACACTCTCATTAACTTCTTTTATCCTTTTCTTATCGCTACTGTTCAATTGCTTTTGTTTTGTGGGATATATGGGCAATAAAATTACAAAAAGAAACAAGTGAGATAAAAGTCAAGCCCAGAAAAGCATTTTTAACATTACGAAACAAAACAAACGTCATTTGATGATAAAAAAGGGAAAAAAACCATAAAATCCACCTGCGTTCTGTTATACGGAGATTGAGGAAAGCAAATTCCAGTGGCGTACATTAAAATTTATAATTAATTTTCGGCCGTACTGCCCAACGGTTTACATTTACGTATTACACTAGTTTTTTGTCCTTATAACTAAATTAATATAGCAGATAAAAATATGCACAAACATTATTTTAATTTCCTCATACTATTTTTTTTAATCGTTTAACGAGTACGTTAATGGCATCGTTCAATTTTATACCACAAAGGTTGAACTAAACAAACACCACTAAAACTTAAAGAAAAAAGTATAAAGAAAGGTGCCGCAGGAAATTCCTTACAATTTTCTTGAGGATCATTTACAAACAGCCTCGTTAAATTTAGGAGTATAGAGTCGTGCGCTGAAATATATATACAGTGTTTGAAGATTTAAATTGCCCTGGGCTTTCTTTTACATAAAGCTAAGACAAAGAAGGCTATAGGACAAGGTCGTAGCCAGGAGGGATCGCCAGGGTTAAATCACTCCTGTATCGTGAACGACAATATTTTGTGCTAGATGAATATTGTAGAATAAAACTTGTTGAAAATGTTACCCAAAAAAGGTGAAAGAATTCTCAACTTACCCAATGTATCGCTGATGTAATTTTCTGGCTAAGCTGGCTATGAGAGGATGAAGGGGGATAAGGAAAAATGCCTTTCTTAAAACAATATCTTAAAACAAAAACTATCACGATCCGAAATTTTAACACCCGTGTATAATATTTAAACAATAATTTGGAAGAACTATACAAACATAGGACAATAGAAAAAATACATAAGGAGCTGTGACATTTTTCGCATGTGAAATAAAAATGTATCCATCTAAAAGCACCGTCCGAAGTAATTTTCCAAAAATACCCTTGCAATCCATCAGATTTGGGATGCAACATGATTATCTCTCATGGGCATTCTAGCATATTAAATTTATGGAACGCATGAAGAGCGAGCCATTACTGGATATCTTTTAAGGATAATGCGAAAGGGACAGACTAGCTAGATTAAAATTAATGCCAGAAGGGATTACTCATCCTTTTGAAGGACCCCTTTGGTGTTGTAGGGATTGGCGTCATGGCCAAGCTTTTTTTGCGCTTTTGAACATGAGTGAGTAAACATTGAAATAGTCAATAGATTTATTTTCGCCACCCACAAATTTCTAATTTGCATATTAACTGTTTTTATTAGGTCTAAATCTGTAGAGTGAATATTTTTTCGATAAAAAGATATTCGAACTTTATAATAGTGTATTATATACCGCGGGAGTGAAGTAGTACTTTTAGTACCGAGGGAAATGTGTGTAATAAATCTTGAATTGCCGTGTTATTCGCATGGGCAGTTGTAAGTTGCGTGCCCGAGAGTCGGCGAACCATCGGTGTTATTTGTTTTACAAAGTATTTATTACTTTATTTATTACTTGGTCCAGATGTATTGGAGAGAAATACGGTTCATCAAATCAATCACACCGTATGTTGTAGTTCTACTAAAATCCAGGAATAGAATTTAGAGGGTTTCAAAAATGTCGAAAAAGGGGAGAAATAAGGATTACTCATAGCACCGAATTCAAGAACCCCTGACATTCTAGTTAAGCTTCTTTACTTTTGAATAAGCGTGACTAAACAAATCGAATACATTTTTACCACCCATCTATTTGCTGAACAAATCTCTAATTTAAAATTCAAATTGGGTCTTATATGGTTTTAGAATTTTAGATTGAAATCAAATTTACCGCAGTAACGTTATGTATTCAATAACAAAAGGACCTACACAACTTTATTTTTTTTTCTGTAGTTCCCAGTGGTTTGTTTGTTTTTATATTCTTTAAATCGATTTAATAAAACAGTTTTTATATTTTGCATCTATAATATTTTACATTATGATACGCATTTGAGAACTCTGTTTCACTAGAGTACGCAACTTTTTGTGTTATACGGTTGGTGATATGAATCAACAAATGACATGAATTGACATTTTCTGTTATATTTTTTATTTCAAATCTGTCAAATTTTAAAAATTATAGAACAGTGCTACCAACTCATTTTTTTAAAGCAAACTTCTCTATAATATGCAAAGTATAAATTTATTAAAAAATTAATAAATTGCAAAATATAAAAAGTATTATAAGCAACTTATTTCATATGGCTGTTATGACACGAGTCCAAGTTTAAAAAACGAATCGCGCAGCGATGAGTTTTTTAAAGGACGAGAATGCCATATGAAATGCGTTGCTTAATGTACTATTATATATCTTTGTTTTACCCCTTAACGTGTAAGCTCGAGTTAATTCGAGCGGAGTCGTGTTTTGTGTGGCTGTAATTTTCACGCAAGAAAAAATTTGGCAACACTGTCGTATGTAATTTGAGCCATAGAATCCAAAATATAACAAATATATAGGGTGTTCCATTTAAAAAATCGAAGTTGGTGACATTTCTGGCAAAACCGGAAGTCGACCATTTTGTTTTTATACGTGTGTAAATACAAAATGGTGTCTCATATATATGTACCAAATTTTATTCAAATCGGTTGAAAATTAAAGGAGATATAGGCATGGCCCTAGTCTCATTGTCACCCGGCATATCATTTACATAAGCTATAACATTTGTTTATTCAAGAATAAAATATAGCCTTTTACCAGAGAACAAAAAACGCGCCGTCTGCACTCGTGACGACTGACTGCGTTCTGTCATCGAATTTTCGTGAATTTATATCAAGGCCATTGCTGCTTATATATATATTAATACTTGCAATGTTGGGCTATGTGCTGCACTTTGCTTCAAAATATATCACGCAAAAGAAAATTTTGAATATTTTTAAAATAAATATTATTTCTGTTGATTATTTTTTTCATCTGTCAAAACAGTCAGATTTTGTGGTTTCAGGCAATAACAGCTCAACTGTGTTTACGGTTTTTGAAATGTCAAATATAAACATTTAACCACTTTTATTTAGCATTATCAATTATAATTATGCTAAAATGTATGGCAAATCTATGTTAATATACAAATTTCAAAATTTATTTGCAGCTAACCTGTTTATTCGTTTATTCACACACATAACATCAGTTTTTGAATACCCCAATACTTAAAAATCCACAAATGTTTTTAAAACTGACAAATGTCAAACTCTATATCCGAATTAAGCCAAACGCAATCACGTATGACTTGGTGGCCCTGTATTTAAAATATTTATTGATGTTTCAGTTTAATTTGATAAAGAAAATAATGAACATTTGTGTGTAAAGTGTCTTTTGCGTACGTATTCTCTATTTTTAATACAAAATGATTAAAAAAATAACCTTCCAAATACTACACGTCCTCTCAAATTTTTTAGATTAAATTTTTGGTCTCCATACTAAACGCCTTTATTTCATGCAAAACCACTCAAGCAAACTGATTTGAGATAAAATCACCCGTCTTGCAAGCTCGTGATTTTATCAATCAGTTTGTTTTCGTGGTTTTTCCAAATGAAGCCGTTTTCGTAAAAACCAAAAATTTTATCGATAAAATTTGGAGTGGTATTATCAAAGGTAATACCACGAGTCCTCCAAATTTTATCGATTAAATTTTTGGTTTTCACGAAAACGGCTTTATTTGGAAAAACCACGAAAACAAACTGATTGATAAAATCACGAGTCCGTAGGACGAGTGATTTTATCTCAAATCAGTTTGTTTGAGTGGTTTTGCCTAAAATAAAGGCGTTTGAGTACGAAGATCAAAAATTTAATCTATAAAATTTCAGAGGACGAGTCGTATTTGAAAGGATTATTTTTTGAATCATTTTGTATTAAAAACAGAGAACATAGTCATTTATGCAAAAGACACTTTACACACAAATATTGAAAATTTTCTTTACCAATTTAAATTGAAACCTGAGCTGTTATAGTTTTACATACAGGGCCACCAAGGCGATTTTTTAACTGGCTACCCCGCGAAACGGCGCCGTAAATAAAAGCGAAGAAGAAGAATGAAATGAAGTCTTTCTTAATTTAATTAATTTTAAGTTTAGTGTTGAAGTGAGGTATGTAAAAATGTTAAAGGCGATTTGAAATAAACTAATAAAAACAGGTTAGTTTACAAATACATTTTGAAATTTGGTTATTAACATAGATTTGCAATAGATTTTAGTATAATAGAAATTGTTAAATGTTTACATTTGACATTTCAAAAAAGGTAAACATAGTTTAATCAAAAAACAAAAACGACGAAGCTGTTTTATCAGTATAAAACACAATGATTGGTTAGGATCCTGAGCTCTTATTGGCTGAAACCACAAAAACTGACTGTTTTGACAGATGAAAAAAATAATCTTTGAAAAAATTTAAATAATATCCAAAATTAAAATGACATTTTTTATTAATTTTGTATTTTTTTTATTTTTTGCCAAGACAAGGTTTTAAAATGTGTTTTTTTAAGTAAAACAAAATTAATTTTTTTTTTCAAAAAATGCGTGCTTTAAGTGGTTAATTTAACTAGTCAAAATGTTCCTATAAATCAATTTTTTTATCGATAGACACTCATATAATACAAAGCAATAAAATACTTGACTCGTAAACTCTAAACAGCTGACAATGTCGTGTTCCAAGTTTCTGAAGTTTACGATTTCTGGTAAATTACGTGTTTCTGCTCAATCTCCTTCTTACAGAATTACGAGTTATATTTAAATGATTTATATTTTCAGTTAATTTACTTTCTGCTAGTTTTTTTTCTGGTAATTTTGGTTCACTAAATAAACAATTTTCTTTTATTATGCTCTGATACTTTATGACCTGTTAAATTAATAATTTAATCAATTACGGTATTCTTGAAATAATGATTTTAATTCTTTAATGTTTAAACTTGAAATTCTACGTTGAATTGAAATTAAAAACTAAGTTTTAAATCAAATTATTAATATTTAATTGTTTTTTGAGTATAGGATGACAGTTAAATTCCCTATATAAAGTAAACAGTAGACCAGATTGAGTGGAACCGTTGCATAAATTACCATTAATAACCGTACGTTATTTTAATTGATATTCTGTCGTCTGGAGTTATTTATTTATGATAAAAAATTATAAGGACAAGGGGAAGAAAAACATTTCGCCGAATTGCCAAAAGACAGTCTACTAAATTGTGTGCTTGGAAATAAATCACTTAAAACAGCTTATTTAGTATTTATTTCCACATTTTTACGTCTTGCTATTTATCAACATATCGGAATTGCTCGGGAATTGGTTGGGGAAATCCACTTAGGTCTTTGAAATTGAATTCGACGTCAGGTCGATTTTCTGTGAGAGATTCTTCTCGATTTTCAACCAAGCAGGAGTCAATTTGATTAGGGAGGATCTCTGAGTCTGCACGTGGCGTTTTTTTCTTTCAAAATATATTTTAGGCTTACAGTTTTTTTCTTAAAAAATTGAAATAGTTTATGCTACTCTCACTAAAAGTTGTCGGAAACGTTTATTGAAAAACAAAATATTCAAAAAAAAATTTGTATGGTAAAAATGTTGTTTCAAACAAAAACTTTGATATAAAAAATTTAAAGGAAAGAAAAATTTGTTGATTTTCTACCACAAAATATGTATTTGTGTTTTGCTAGTTTCCAATGGAAATGATTTTTAAACTAACGCAAAACGCCAACCACTAGACATCTTCCCATTTTTGATTAAAGGCACTTCTGGAAAATGAGGAATGACACCCGCCCCTAAGTAATTGAAAACGGTGTGAGAACATCTGAGAGAACAACAGGGGATACACTTTGAACGATTTTTATCAGATTAACGGCAACCCCTGTCCAATAAACTTTATGACAACGGAATGGCAGCTTGTTTTTTCACAAGGCTCTAAGCGTCTTTATAAAACCAAAAAAAAGCTCGAATTTCAGATCGAGACATTTCAAACGGACTTCTTGGTGATATATAATTTTTGAAATATTTTATAGCACATTCGTGCATCACCGACATCAGTCATAGTGTACCGCAGGGTACTATACTTAGCCCATTCTCTCTTGCCTCTGTTGTTTCTTGGTTAGCATCTAAAATAATTCGACCCATTCCCTTTTAAGGTTTCTGTTATGTCGCTGTTTTTATCCTATTGACTGCGCCAAAGTGTCAGCCAAAAAAACGGATAAAGCAATAATCAGTATTTTGAAATGGTACCTCTCTATCTAACGACTTTAAACTTATCTACAGCGTAGATAATATACTCGTAAAACGTAGTCGCTTGCAACAAATCTCCAGAGACTGCATGAAACTTCGGATCCATTACTTTAATACGATCGTTTTAATAGTTTTGCTCAGTAAGGGAACGTACATTTTATTCCCCACGATTTAAATCGTAATTGAAATGATCTCAGTACGAGGAGAGGGTTGTCTAATAAGCCATTAAAACCAAAACAAAAGATTAAGCTTCGTTTACTAATTGCAGTTATGTAATCGTTTTCGCTTGAATATCAAGATCTAAGATGGTGCGCCACGAGTTACAACCCTTGGATATTAGAAGATTGCGGGGATTATAGGAATTTAGAACTGAAATTAGTAACGGCTTTCGCTGAGATGTTGCGTTTTTACCCGGAGCACTTTTATATATTCGCTACTCTATCAATGCTAAATTTTTTTTTGTCCCTAGTCTATTGTCGAATTAATTAATTATGATTTCACAAAACCGCAACTCGTAAATACACATCGTAGACTATCTCGTCATCAGTTCTCTTCTTGTTTGATACAACAATATGATATCGTGTGATATGGTCAATAATTATAAACTTCCTCTTCCCGGCAACAAAAGAAAAAACGTGCCGTGAGCTGATGCACTCTCCAACACGTAGAGTTCATTAATCTAGAGGGTGTGAGCAAGTTGAAATCGAATGAAAAGACCAAAAAAGCCTAAACACAGGACAGGACTTTAATTTAATTGAATTTTTTGTTAAACTATTTTCAATAAATACCTTTGGAACAAGTCGGGAATTATTATCGGGTTTATTGGCTTTCCTGCTATTATTTAAAGAAACTTTGCAAAATCCGGCTCAAAGGACCATAGTAGATGTTACAAATTAAACTCAGCTGATCAAAAAATTCCCCAAGACCAAAGCAGAGCTATCAAAAGCGTGTAATACCGATACAGAGCTGTTGAAGTTGATCTTTCTGCAATAAAGCTGTCTTATATTATTTTGTGATCAAGAACAAAACCCTGTGTTTGTATTCTTTCAGTATATTCGATGTTCGTAGAGTATCCTTTGTATTATGTGTTATCATACTTCAGATAAGATTCTGGAGTTATTATCTCTGCAGATGTTCTTCAAATAGTTTTTTGATTACAAGTGTCAACCAAATCGAGCCTGATTACAAGTGTCAAGCAAATCGATCCTAATTACAAGTGTCAAGCAAATCTAACCTGATTACAAGGTCAAGCAAATCGAGCCGGATTACAACTGTCAAGCAAATCGAGCCTGATTACAAGTGCCAAGCAAATTGTGCTTGCTTACAAGTGTCAAGCAAATCGAGCTTGATTACAAGTGTCAAGCAAATCGAGCCTGATTACAAGTGTCAACCAAATCGAGTCTAATTACAACTGTCAAGCAAATCGAACCTGATTACAAGTGTCAATCAAATCGAACCTGATTACAAGTTTCAAGCAAAACGAGCCTGATTACAAGCGTCAATCAAATCGTGCTTGCTTACCAGTGTCAAGCAAATCGAGCCTGTTAACAAGTGTCAAGCAAATCGAGCATGATAACAAGTGTCAAGCAAATCGAGCCTGTTAACAAGTGTCAAGCAAATCGAGCATGATAACAAGTGTCAAGCAAATCGAGCCTGTTAACAAGTGTCAAGCAAATCGAGCCTGTTAACAAGTGTCAAGCAAATCGAGCCTGATCACAACTGGAGAGCCGCAAACAAACTGAAAGTGTGTGAGATATTCCAGTTAAAAAGTGAGATGGGCTTGAAAAGTGTAAATTCCTTTGGGTTCGATTCTTAATATTTTCTTTCGACTTCGGTCCTGGCGTACAAGGTGATTTGTGATGCGAGTAGCAACAATGTTATTGTAAGGAAAAGCCATTTAACACAATAGGGTGGCCGTATTCTCATTCATCACCGGTGGTCACGTACTTTATTACTTCGAAAAGCGCACCAGATTAAGCCCGTACGTATACGACGTAGCCAATATAAGCCTATCCCAGAGAGAGAGAGAGAGAGAAAAAAAAAAGATATTTGTATGAATTATTCAGACAATGTGCTGTCCTACTGTCAGAACAGTGACGAGCAACATCGGTTGGAATGATACGATTTATGGAGCGAATGGATGGAATTTAATTCAGTTCAAGGTTATAGACATCCATACTGGGATAGTATTTTAATATTTTATGATAAAACTATGAGCGAATAAAGACAGAGAACACAGTTTTAAGCGCACCACTTTTTTTCATGTTTCTCTACCCATTCTCTTCCATATTAGGTTTTTCATCCTTTATTTATCTTGTAGATGGCGCCACTTTGCAAATTAGTTACTGACCATCTTTAGTTCTCTTTAGATCTTTTTGACGCCAAATTTAACTACTTATAATTGAGTGACCCAGTATTCACCCTGTTCAATTAACGAATAACTTTCCCTTTTATTCAAGGTTTCCGGCTCACGTCACATAATATATCACGCCAGATACAAACATTGATTACGTTAACTAACATCACGACTTTGACTTCTTATCTCGTTCGCCAGCGCAAACCACCACACCTCCTCACCAACCCCTCCCACCCAATACGCTATTCTCCTTAACTCAAGCTCACAAACAACAAATGACAAACACAAAGACGATGACGCAGCATAAAACAAACGAAAACACGAAATGTGTAATGGTAGAGTGATCGGACACAAGAATTGCAATCCTTGATGCCAATAATAGGCCAGTATGTAGTGGTGTATCATAAGCCGTAATCGGTGAGGAGGAAAGTCCTTGATTTGATCCCCACTACCGGCTGACCTACTATGCATTTTGAGGTTTTCCTCGTATGAGTATATATGTAACAACGCGGGGTGTAATCCAACCAACGAAAACTATGCGGATTGTAATTCATTTAGCGAGTAGGATCTAACGCAATCATCCGCAGAAGCGAGGAGGCCTTATGTCTGCTATTATTGGTCCGATTTGAACGGGGAAAACATCATTGAATTGTACGAGAGGTATAGATTAAAATTGGCAAATGGTGTGTTACTAATAGTCTCTTAGATATCTACTACCATTCTTTCCACTCTCATCCCCTCAGAACTAATCCCCAGATCCTCCCCGCTGGAATAACGAAGAGGACAATCTTTCGCGCCTATTTTAGTCTCAAATCGGCTAATTATAATTTATTGTGTTATATTTGTGCAATTAGGCCCGCTCATAACTGCATTTTGTATATACCGCTGCTACTATGCAATAACAGGTAAGCGTGTTTGAGACTCGTTAACTTGGATTTTCTTGTAATTGTTTTAAAACCAGCCCTTTTAGTAGTATAACACGTTGTTGGTGACTTATGGACTATTGCTGTAAGACCAAAGCCGTAATCAGTGGATTTTTCGCCAAATGTTTCAATTTTTTTTATAGAAAAGTTGATTTTTAATGAATTCTTTCGACGGCGAAGTTTCTAATGATGAATGGAAATATTACTTGTTCGTTTAATTTTGTCAGAATCATGTTAATTTTCTTCTTTGGATTTTCTGTTGTTCCGACAAAACATATCGCTTGTGACTGGCCTAGGTCGATACAGAACAAAACTGCAATCGCAGTTGACCGTGGTGCAAATACGCTCGACCAGCTAAGACCAGCTGGTGGTGAGTGAAGTGTGACTGGCAGCGGGACGCCCAAGAACGCCGGTAGTCGATGGAGTCTCGGGCACTTTAACCCCATGCTCAGCGGAGCGCCAACGGCTGATGACTCATCGTGCCGATGTTGGACCGCCTATGGCGATGCATTGCGGGTTGCATAAGTACCAACGTGACTTCTTGCACGGAAGGTCGTCGAATTCCTTTCTGAGTTGTAGTGGTAATTGTGCTACTGTATCATTTGACTACTGTGCGATGAATTAATTCGAACTAAATTGAATTATACCGGTAAATGGTAAAGAAAATCGAGTGAGGTTAAATCTGGAAGGATAGCTGGCTTATGCAATATAAACCACCGGTACGAAAGTGTTTGAATTATCTTCTAATTAACCTTCTTATCGGTCAATTGCAATAATTACTTACTAATTGTAGTAACTGTATTAATGTCGGTACTGTTATCTATTAATTGGCAGTTATACTTATCCTAAAAGTTGAAAAATTAAGCGGGGTAAAATCTGGGAGGCTTACTGGCTTATGCAAAAGAAACCATCGGTTCGAAAGTGTTGAAGATAATAATTTATCAAAAAAAAACGACATGGTTTGGTTGGTTACAATTTTATTATGGTATAACGAACGAATTCTTGATGTTCTATCATGATTTTTTAATCAAACATCATTTGACTCGACAATCCACGAACCTTTAATATTTCACAACGCGTCATTTTCACGATGCCAATTTTTTTATTCATTTCAATTAATCCAACACTCCCTCCCGTATTATTTCACCCTCTCAATTTGTCATCAATCAATTTCAATATTACGTCGGAGTTGTCACGGAAAACGCTGGAACACCAATATCTTTTCGACGAACTATACCTACTTTCCTTATTAAGTTTCTTAATTTCGATCTTATTGCTCTGACGAATCGCGTACCCAAATTTCACGTCTTCCGTCTTTCCTTCTTGGAAATTTAATCAAATTAAGTTTTACCCTGAGGATTTTAATTTGACTGAGACGTTATAGTGTAGAGTTTCGTATTAATTGGACAACTGATGCGATGACGTGATTTCCTTCCATTGTTCTGGGAAGTTACTTTTTTTGTCTCTCAAAGTATCAGCTTAAATGATATTATTTCCCAATACTCGTGCAATTTTATTTTTGTAAATCATAGAATTCAATATATAAAGGTAATTTAACTTTACTTTAAATTCAGCTGAAAGAGCATCAATGTAAATTCTTTGTTATAACACCACCTGTCAATGGATACTATTATGTTTTGTCAAGTTATGCCTCAATGATCACACCTGGGGTGACTAATAGAGTGTATAATGTGAAAAACATTTTTTGTTTATTTCTAATAAAAAAAATAATAGTCTACTTAATGTTTATACTTATATATCGAATTTTAATGTTAATATTATCAATAGGGCTTTATATTTATAACATAGTAAAGACAATATTTGCGAGGAAAAAGTGTGGTTAATGCTATAGTTAGAGCTCATGGTTCTTGACCTCCACAAATTATCCATCATACGTTCCTTCTTTTATGTCGATTTTCATACAAAGTCGTGCATTTACTTCTTTCATTTTAAACTGTCACTGGCACCCTCCTGTTGCACTCCGCGCTATTCCTCCCACCACTTTCAGAGGGGTGGACGATCAGATGATATTCAACTGTTCGCCAGCACCGTGGTGGAATGGTAAAAAGTAAAGCACGTTGTCGAAACCTCAGGGAACATGCGCCCCAAGAATCGATTTCGGTAGACGCTAGACTTTTAGAGTAGTGCCTAACAGAAATATTATTACAGAAATACCGGAAAAAATAACGCACTACATATTTAGAACTATTGTTGATAAGGTGGTTGTGATGAAAGTGTTGCGAATGGTGAAAGGATGCTCTAGGCAACCGGCGATTATTGGTATGTTCGTTTTTGTTTTTATGTCATTGTGTCATTCTCATCGTGAATCATGCTTGAAGACTAGACGTATTCATGAGATCAAGGAAATGGAAAGTATCCATATACAGGATCACTATATATCTGCTCTATCTCCTTTAAATACCCAATTTTTTATGGTGACGTATAAAAGACACCCCATTCTTTCACAGTATCCACCATATCTGCATATATTTCTTTACCATTTCATCAAAAGCAGATACTCAAATTTGAGATCTTTATCTAATACGGTTTCTTTAAAAATTAGGCAATACTAATTGTCAATCCACGTGGTCGTTGGTATGGTAACCGTTTTTTGTTTTGTCCAAGACTATCTAGATATCAGTATCACCTCGTAAATCATTGCAGGAATTGGTGACCGTAGGTCTTTCTTAGGAGTGCCTCAAGGGTCAGTTTTCAGGCTCCTTGATATTTGTTTTGTATATGAATGACTTGTATAAACTACTAATCTTAAATTATATAAATATTGACTGGAAGACCTTTACTTTCCTCAGCTTTGCTAATTTTCGGCACAATTCTTAAAACACTCTTGTATTTTTTTCTATATTACAGAAAAAAAATCCTTATCTAGACCTAATTTTTCATTTTAAAAATCCTACCGCATATGCACAAACTAAATCATGTTTTATCATTCCGAATTCAGCAAACTAAAAATCTTTGGCAAGGTAAATGTCGTATTTCTTTATTCCGTCCAGAATTGGAAGTAATATTTTCAGGATCTGTCTAATAAATTTACTCGAATAAATCGTTATTGCAGATACGATTCGCGTTGCGGATAGTTGAACCATAAAGGTCACCAGATATTTTTGGCTTCCACCCATGAAAATAATTCACAAATGTACTTAGGAATAAAAGACTAAAAGTGGAAGAAGATATAAACGATTTGAATTCAAATAATCTTTTTTCTGGTGTTATATATTGAAATCGAAGTTTCCATTGTACAAGGAATACTACAAAATGAAACAGCAGTTTTTTCAAATAGGGTAAATTCAAAAAAATCAAGACGGCTGAGTAAAAATTGGGCAGGGGTAGGTAAATAGGCGGAGTGACACCTTTTTTTTCCAGACTGGGCCAATTTAGTCTCTCCCTCCCATTTTCGAGGTCGCTGAAACCGAATCTGAGGTTAAAAAAAGTTTTTACCCTCGGCGTCCCCTTCAAAACTTTTTTTACCCTCAGATTGGGTTTCAGCGACCTCGAAAACGGGGGGAAAGACTAAATTGGCCCTGTCCAGAAAAAAAGGGTGTCACTTATGAAAATTGACCCCTTTCGGGGAAGAGTATTGGCCGGTGGGGGGGTTGGTGGTGGTCGGAAGCGATATCCAATATCACCACCGTGCTCAGCATCCTCGGAAATGGGTTTTTCCATAGGGAAACCTTGTAAAACGCGTTTAACCCCTTCTGCGGGTGGTTTTTGGCCGTTTTGAAAGGGACGTCGGGGGTAAAAACTCCTTACCTCTACTAATATACGTTTTGAGGGTTGCATATTGGTTTTTCACGATTTGTGGCTGAAATATGCATTGAGACTCAATTAAAAATGTCGTTTTTAAAGTAGCGCTGGAAACAACAATTAAAGTCAATAACCCGAATAGTTGTCATCCGAGTATGCGATAAAGTGAAAGTAAAAAAGTAGTTTTTTACGTGTCTAAAACGCGATTAAGAGTAAAAAATTGCAATTGGGCGTTCATGCCAACCATCCCTAAATCATAAAACTTCGTGTGAGTAGTATGTTTGTGGCAAGTTAAGGGTTTACATAAAATATATATTCGTATGATAATGAACGGCTGTGGGCAGGCACTCGCTATAAAATTTATTAACGGTTCAGGTTAAATCGTATATTTATCGTTTCGGTTTAACTTTCTCTGCACTACGTTGCAATTATTTTTCTATTCACTTAGTGCATTTTGCCCTAACAGGCAGCTCTAAATTAAGTTGTTATTTCTAGCAATTCCGTTGAACTTCACTGTTCACTATAATTTTTAACCATTAGTTTATTTAAAATCCTAGTATCCTTTAAATCACAGGAATCACCTTCGAGAGCTCAGCCTGCTAAATTTCTGAAAATACCTTTCGTCTCATAACCCCGCGAGGCTTTATTTATTTATCTAAACCTTTGTTCAAGGTCTAAACCAGTTTCAAAGTTCAATACTCGATCAAGTTATCCGAAACTAAAAAAAACCAAAAGCCATGAGTCATCGTTAGACAAACACTCCTTTCAAAGCCCAAAGTGATTTAGTTTCTTGCTTCAAGTGCTCTTTCCTCGCCTAATCTTTCGTAAACATCATCAATAATTCGGAAATGGGATACGTACACATTTTTATCTCATCACGACAGCCCTCGTTCATCTCCAGGCACACACGTAGTCGATCTTTTGTCAACTAAATCGTATCAATTTACCTGAATTCAAAAACTCGCTTTGAATGAACGTAACAAACAGGATTTGTGACATTTCTGACAACGAGATTGCTTTGATTCAACTCGGGAATAAATTGAATTCAATTTGTACGTACTTTGTATGCAAGTTTGATTGAGTTAGTTCGTAAATGCAAATAAACGATGAAGAGAGTATGTAGAGATCCTACTAGTTTGTGTTGAGCGTGAACAGGAATAGCAGAATAAAATATTTTGCTTTATGTTTCATTTGATGTAGCGTAAAATAAAAATACAGGAAGTTCCAATAGATTCTGACCCATTTTCGTTAAAAATTCTGGATATAAACGTGATATGATACGTGTAGTTTATTTGTACGAGCAAAACTTTTAATGGAATGCCCTGTATATGTTCTACTTTCTAAAAACGTGTAGTTGGAGGAGCATAGATTATTTTACTCTGTACATGATGAAGCTCCACCATCAGGAACATTTTCCAAATAGATGGATGGGTCGAGGTACAGATGCTGTACCATCCATTGTCCACCACGGTCACCTGACCTCTACCTTTTAGATTTTAATGTTTGGGGTTGCCCTAAAAACAAAGTTTAATCTTCCGAAATCAATGCACTAAAAGAATTACAGGAGCCAATGAAACATCAGTTCCACGCTTACAGCAAATCAGGAGCCACTTGTAATGGGGGACATTTTTGACGAAGAAAATTGGGGGTAAAAGGGGTGGAATGTAGTTTTCTTTTAAAATTGGGGATATGTGATTGCTTTACCAACACCCGTCAATTTTTTCTGACACCAGCAGCAGAATAATGTTTCATGACTTAAATAATTAACATAAAGAAGATGTCGCATGTTTCTCCTAAACCACCTTCGAGCTGGTAACCACGTTTATAAAATTAGATGATATATAATATTTTTTCGATCTCTAAACGTTACCTATCATTTAAATCCCACGTTTCTGCACCTATTGAAGCCATGGTGAAGAGAGGTACCGAAATTCTTTACAAAAGATCGCGTTTTAAATATTTTTTACCTTTACTGAAGTATTTTTTATGCTCGATCCACAAACAAGGGTAACCTTTATACGCCCAAAATTTCCCTTTTTAAAAAGCTTTTCTTTGGTAAGAAATACGAGGAGAATGAATATACTCCAGACTTCCATTAATCATTACAGCATTGAACCATAAAGGGTTATTATTTTTCGCCTCTTCTATTTCTATACGTTTTAGGATTCGGTAATTATATCGTACAGTTATGTACAAAATTTTAAAATGCAACCCATTCATTATTCCAGAATTCTCTCTCAAGAAAATTTTGGTTAATATACACATAAAAAACGTATTTGTTGCTTTATTATTATTTATAATTTTTTATAAACAACTTCGATTACAATTTAATTACGATATCTGGCGACACTGAATAAAGTGTCGTTATTACGAACATAAAAAATAATGGAGCAGACAATTTATATGCATCATAATTTCTTCATCGAGTCTATTATTATAGGTACTAAATGTGATAAGATGTGTTACAAGTCTATAAAGATGTCAACATAATTGTGTTTCTGTTCAATATAAGGATATCAATTTCAAACGGAGTTTGAGGAACAGAAATGATAACATGTTTAAATCAAAACTAATTTTGATATGAAAGAGACACGATATCAGCATCAGTTTGTATCATAGGCATATTCAATTATATCTTAATAGGCTGGTTCGACGTTCTTCGTAATTTGTTTATTTCAACTAAAATCGAAAGAATTTATGATTAAAAAATGATGACAATGAGCGAGGCTAGAAAACGTACCTTTGCGCGAGACTAGGCCGCATTACGTCAGTAGCCAGACACAAGCTCCATAAATACACAAACGTAGGTGACAGTTTACTTGAATCCGTATACCAACATTAAGCGGCGTTCAGACTTTACAAGTTACTTGAATTCAAGTAACTTGAAAGGAGTAACCTGAATTCAAGTGAACGTTCACACTATTTCAATATTTGATTCAAGTCATTTCAAGTTGACATTTTTACTTGAATGATTCCTGTTTCAAGTTACAAAAATGGCGTCGAATGATGTGATTCCTGCAGGAATAAAAGTTGTAAATAAGCTAATTGTGGATGGATTACTAAAATCAGAGAAAAAATTCTACACTTCATTTTACAAAAAAATTCAAACAGAAAATAATAACAACATAACCTCACAATTTGTTTTTTTTAATTTGATGTATTAGGTAGGTGTTAAAAAGGCTCGTTCAGACTTTACAAGGTTCTTGAATTCAAGTGCAATAATTGGTGCAACTTGAAACAAATTGAATGGTGTGAACATCATTTCACTTGAATTCAAGTAACTTGAAAGGTGCTTTCAAGTTTCAAGTAGAAGTAGAGACCAAGTTAACTTTTGCTTTCAAGTTGGGGACTTGAATCACAGTTGAATAATGTGAACTGATATTCAAGTGCACTGGAAGTAGTGAAAGTGGCTCTGTACTGCGGCAAATTAGTCAACCACATTTACGTCTAAATTATAGCATAACCTAATGCACGAAACATTATATCAAAAAATAATAAAATGTAACAGATCAATAATTTACAGGGTGAGGTTAGGTAAGATTAGCTGTACCAGCAAGTAAAAATGTCAACTTGAAATGACTTGAATCAAATATAGAAATAGTAAGAACCTTCACTTGAATTCAGGTTACTCCTTTCAAGTTAATTGAATTCAAGTAACTTGTAAAGTCTGAACGAGCTTTTCAACTGTGATTCAACTCGACCTTCAAGTCTCCAACTTGAAAGCAAAAGTTGACTTGGTCTCTACTACAACTTGAAACTTGAAAGCGCCTTTCAAGTTACTTGAATTCAAGTGAAATGATGTTCACGCCTTTCAATTTGTTTCAATTTGCACCAATTATTGCTCTTGAATTCAAGTAACTTGTAAAGTCTGAACGAGCCTTTTTAACACCCACCTAATACATCAAATTAAAAAAACAAATTGTGAGGTTATGTTGTTTTTATTTTCTGTGAGGCGGAGCTTGTGTCTTGCTACTGACGTAACGCGGCCTAGTCTCGCGCACAGGTACGTTTTCTAGCCTCGCTCTGATCCTTGGTTTTATAATGCTTACAGCGGTCGTAAATCTTAAAATTTGCAATCGAAATTTTTGTCATCATTTTTATCATCATAAAATCTCTCGATTTCAGTTAAAATAAAAAAATTCCGGACCAGCCTATTGGTACTGTTTGGTAGGTTCTTGTGCTCGAGCTCCCCCTGTCAAGTGTCAAGTTTTGGGGGCCGAACTAAAAATTATTATATTTAAAAGAATACGTATGATTTTCTTTGTATTAATATTAAGAAAAATGTGCAATACTTTGTGTGCTATCAGCAAAAGATTCAAATCAAATATCAAAAGACTAAAATATAAATCGTCCTTCTGTGGAAAAAATATATACTCGCTTCCCAAATCCTGTCTATACAAACAAATGATAAATGTAAATGATCATGTTAATTATTAAAACGGTTTCCATTCAATTTCGATAAATATTTAGAAAACGTTTTCCTGATTTTAATTCGATTTTCTTGAAACCTTTATCCGAAAATAGAGTATTGAGTTTCCAAAGTTAATCCACAGACAGTAAATAACACTCGACCGAAGACAGTGGACGACAAATTTAGACACATTTGCCCCCAATCGATTTGAAACATCAAATATAGAAAGTCTGGACTTCTAAGACATTAAATCAATAAGAGACTATTTTCGTGAGTTCAACAATAATGTTGAAACACAAATTACACAAAAGAACAACATTTTAATGATTTCATTTTCACCCTGTATATTAAATTAATTCACATTTCTAAACCGAGCCAGACCACACGACGCGTGATTTATGCATAAATCAAGGCATATTTAACAATTCCATAAAAAAGAAAATTAAACAAATAAATAATAGTCTCAGATAGTTATAATCTGTAAATAGGAGATAAACTTTACTCGTTTGCCAGTTTCAATTGTTTCTTGATCATTGTTCGTTGTTAATATCAGTTAACTTGACTGTGTTGTTCTCATCTCTTATGATAACAGATTTTTGGTAAGTCAGCGATGATAAAACGAATGTATTTAATTTCGAAAATTCAACTCGATCCTCTTTTAATTTCAACGTTATGGAATCTAATTTTCATCACAAAGAACCTCAGATACATTTGCACGATTGCACTATTTTAAAAATTCTGTATGTATCCATTTTTATACAATCTTTCGTAATGAATGTATACGTACGTTTTTAGTAAGACAATAACAATAATTCACGCATCATCACTATTTTTTTTCAGTACCCCACGTCTCCCCACCGGCCTCACCGTGTTGACAGAACAATCCAGTCGCAGGGGAGGCTCGAACGAGTCTCCCCCGCCTCCTCCGGCTCCCCGCGTTACCTCCAAATCATCCAGAAACGGCGTTTCCCTTCAACAAGACTCCAAACATAACCAAGAAATAAAACACGCCCATCATCAGCAGTGGAAACGTTACACTGACTCCCCCGGAGTTGGATCTCCCCCTCCACCGCCACCTGATCCGGCGCCGTTGAGTCCGACGCAAGGGAGAAGGGAGAGAAGAACCAGCCCGCATGGAAGTGGTGGAAGCGGTAGCAAGGAAAAGGCGGGCAAAGGAGCTAGGGGCGTACCCCAGAGTTTCGGGTATTTTAAAAGGAATGGTAGCGGCGTAAACGGGGCGGTGAATGGGGCTAGCAATGGGCAGAATGTACAAAGTAAGTATAATTAATATTTTAGAGACTTTATATTTTCCTATACTAAAACAAATAATGATTAAGATTAATTAAGGGTACACAGGACCATAAACCAAGTAAAACAGTATGGTTAAACAATATTATTTAGAAAAAAAATCATTAATTTAATAAATCATTTCCTCCACATTTCAAATTATTTATTTTATTTATTGCTTCTTCTTTTATACAACTCATGGCAACGCTTTACGGATCTATATTTCTATCTTTGTCCGTTTCACTGATAAGTACATTTTAACGAGTGAGTAAGTAGCAATCTGATTCCTACCTGCTAATACCACGAACGTAACATCGTAGGGTTGACCTAGAATAACGATTATTTAATGGATAATAAATGCATCTGCATCTGACGAATCTGAGATGGAAGATTAGACGAAAGGTATGATCTATGGTTTGTATAAAGATACAAAAAAATATAAAATCCAAAAAAGTTTTTAGTTTATTGAAAAAATAATTTACTATTTATTTGGGTTATTCCTTAACCCTTTTAAAAATTAATAAGCACGCCACTGCTTTCAATATGCCAAGGGTCATTTCAACTCATAATCATTGTTTGTTCTAGTATAGAGGAGGGATGTAGGAATTGAAACAAGATATTAAGAAAAATTTGCTAAAATCTAATATACTTTTTTAATTAAATGTTTAAATATGTTTTTGCAATCTTTTTATTTTCAATAAAGTGCAAATATCGGGTTATTATTACATGAAGTACATTGATTTTCAAAACATAACCAAAAATAACTGGAAAAACATGAGTGAAACGATTTTTTTTTACATTAAAAGTAAGTTTTTGACACTTTGCAAAATCTAGTCACTGTATAGTAATAATATAGTAATAAGACTCGTTGGGCGAAAAAAATTGGCGAATTCTTACTGCGCAAGACATTAAAATGTATGTTGAAGTTGAAACGTCAAAAATTGGCGAATTTTTACTGCACAAAACAGTAAAATGTGTTGCAGTTGAAACGTCAAAAAATGGCGAATTTTTACTGCGTAAGATAGTAAAATATGTGTTAAAGTTGAAGCGTCAAAGAATGGCGAATTTTTACAGCACAAAACAGTAAAATGTGTTGCAGTTGAAACGTCAAAAAATGACGAATTTTTACTGCACAAAACAATAAAATTTGTAATGAAGTTGAAACGTCAAAAAATGGCGAATTTTTACTGCAAAAGACAGTAAAATGTGTTGCAGCTAAAACGTCAAAAAATGACGAATTTTTACTTCACAAAACAATAAAATTTGTGATGAAGTTGAAACGTCAAAAAATGGCGAATTTTTACTGCAAAAGACAGTAAAATCTGTTGCAGTTGAAACGTCAAAAATTGGCGAATTTTTACTGCGCCAGACAGTAAAATGTGTTGCAGTGAAACGTCAAAATATGGCGAATTTTTACTGCGTAAAATAGTAAAATATGTGATAAAGTTGAAGCAAGAAATGGCGGATTTTTACTTCGCAAGGCAATAAAATTTGTGTTGAAGTTGAAACGTCAAAAAATGGCGAATTTTTACTGCGCCAGACAGTAAAATGTGTTGCAGTTGAAACGTCAAAAAAAGGCGAATTTTTACTTCGCAAGACAGTAAAATTTGTGTTGAAGATGAAACGCCAAAAACTTTTATTCATATTTTTTGTAGCCCTGTACGTTAATTATATTATTAAGTATATTAAAATTGTCTATATCAAATCATAACGCCCATCTCTTATTCGTAACATCATTTTCCATCAAAACTTTTAAGATGTAAATTTTAATCAAAAGTTAATATACCTACTTACCCAACTTTCGTTGCTTCTTGATCGTCATTATTAATTCCAGGTCGTAATTCCTTTTTAAACTTTTCTGTATACACCTAATCTGCGCAAACTTTTCAAATAAATGATTAATAGAAAACTTTCAACGCGTTTTCCAGTAATCCAGAATCAAACTTCGGGAAAAACGGCAGCTGTCTCGGCCGTCCCCAGGACCAAAGTCAAAGTTTCAGGAGGCACTCAAACTTGTTCTAGCGATCTTCAACCGGCTCACAGTAAGTATTTTTATTAAGAAAAAAAAAAGAAAAAATATAATTTTTTTTCTACTTGAATAATATCAAATTTTTTAATGTAGAACCAAGTCCGCCCCAATTCAAAAGCTACTCGCTCACCGGCAACACGGCCAATCAGCTCAGCCAATCAGTGCGAGAACGTCTAATGATGGGATCACAAAGTCTTCCAAAGGGTGCCGGCGGCACCCACCAAGAATACAGCTTGGTGATGAGGCAAGTCAGACCCAAAGTTAGCGATGGGTCCCTTTCCGACACCCAAGCCCTCGAAAATAATAGCAGCTCCTATGCCCCTTGGTTACGACATAGGTAAGTCGAGTGGCCTGCACGTTTACCATATTTAAAACCGATAACATTTTTTTATAATTTTTCAGCAATACTTATTCAGTGGCACCTCGACTATCAGAAACGGACAGCATGGAATCTTTGACTAGTCTACCGGGTCATAGAAGTAGTTTGACACATACCAGATTGCTAAGGGATTCCCCGTCAAGGTTAAGTCGAAGCAATAGTATAAGGTATTTTTTACTAACAAATGTTCTCACACGATTTACTTGCATTCTAAACCTTCACAATGTTTATTTAACAAATTAATTATATATTCAGTAATTTTTTTTAAATAAGTATTTTTTTCAAAATTAATGCTCATGAATTACCCAAAATATAACAGTTTACTACTCTTGGACCTGATATAGAGTCATATTAATATTTATACTCCTACTTTTTTAAATTATTATCAGTGTCACAGGGTGAAAGAAAACAAATTCTAGTCAATTTTATATTTTTTTTATACTTCAGATCAACCATTTCCCTGTTCCTTTAAACTCATTCATAATTTTTTTTCAAAAGAGTTTATATTCATTTATCTAAATACTCACAGAAACAGTATCATCAAGAAAAATCTGATAAATCAATTTTAACACTCCCCAGTCTACACAACTGAATAGTCTCTGGCCTGCATTAAAGCCCTCTCGTTAATAGAATTACTAATTACTCTCTGGCCTGCAATAAAGCCATCCCGATCTGTATACTGCATTTATACTTCTACCCTACCCGATCTCAAACTTCTAAAAGAGATTTTTTTTTTCAAAAAAGTTTACATTCATTTATCTAAATACTCACACAAACAGTATTATCAACAAAAATCTGATAACCAATTCTAATACTTTCCCAGTCTACACAACGAAATACTTTCTGGCCTGCATTAGAGCCCTGTCGTTAATAGAATTACTAACTATTCTCTGGCCTGCAATAAAGCCATCCCGATCTGTATATTATATTTATACTCCTACCCTACCTGATCTCAAACTTCTAAAAGAGATTTTTTTTTCAAAAAAGTTTACATTCATTTATCTAAATATTCACAGAAACAGTATCATCAACAAAAATCTGATAAATCAATTTTAACACTCCACAGTCTACACAACTGAATACTCTCTGGCCTGCATTAAAGCCCTCTCGTTAATAGAATTACTAATTACTCTCTGGCCTGCAATAAAGCCATCCCGATCTGTATACTGTATTTATACTCCTATCCTACCCAATCTCAAACTTCTAAGAGATTTTTTCAATTATTATCAGTGTTACAGGGCGAGAGAAAAACATTCTAGTCGATGTTATATATTTTTTTTATATTTCAGATCAACACTTATCTAGTCCCAGTTCCTTTAATCTCATTCGTAATATTTTTTCTTCTAACACTTCCCAGTCTACACAACTAAATACTCTCTGGCCTGCATTAAAGCCCTCTCGTTAATAGCTTTACTAATTACTCTCTGGCCTGCAATAAAGCCATCCCGACCTGTATAGACAATTCTGTATATTTATGGCATCAAATTTTACGTTCTTCTTTGTTGAATTATGTTATGTTTTGTGTTTTTTTATGTAACTCTTTAACCACAAATGTTTCTTACATACAGCTATCTGAGAGAAAGGACTTTTCCAAGGTATTAGAGTGGATTAAAGCCTAAAAGCGAAAATTATAATGTTGAGCCTATCTAAATATTTACATAGGACGATGTACGTTTGGTTGCATAAATACAGTGTTCGCAGTTGAGTTGTATTTTAAAATATCCTTCGAATTAGGCAAGCGGGAAAATGAGGAAATACATTTTTTAAAATATACTAGAAAATTGAAATTCAAAATTTTACGATACTGTGTCGAAGGTTAAATGAAGTTTTCATATAGAATTTATTCGTGATAACTTAAAATGTAACAGACGAAACAAATTAGCAATAGCAAATTAAATATTATTTTCTAGACTTTGAAGTTGGTAAATTGAATCTCAGTGAATAATTTGCTAATCTAATAGTGTCTCTCTTCTGTAGTTTTTACACTTTAGCGTCCAAATGAAATTTAAATTAAATTACAACTCTCCTGTAAATATTTAGTACAAGGAAAACTCGATTCAACATTCAAAAATATCAGCTTCGCATTTGTTTGTTTTTTTTCTTCGCTTTAATTGTTTCTTACCACAAATACACAGCCTACACAGATATGTATATACCGAGAAATCACAGAGTTGTGGTATAATCGGAAAAAAATCACAGAGATCAAACGTTCACGCTTATTTCACACGCCATTGTATATGTTTTAATTGTTTTTCGGTTTTTTCAAATAAAATTGAAACAACTTGAAATTATCCAGTACTTAACATTTTAACAGTTTGTAACAGCAGCGTTCTGTACTTTGTGTTTTGCAATGTTTTAAAATAATAATCGTCGTATTCATAAACAATTTAGCCCAAAGTTAAACAAGTAATATAGTAAGGTCATAAATCAATATTATGACCGTCATTGTCTTTTTTTAATGGAATCTTGAAACCTCCTGGGTCTCCTTTAAAAAATGGAATCGAAACGCCCCTGGGTCTCCTTTATAAACCTCCTCGGGTCTCCTTTATTAACCTGCTCGGGTCTCCTTTGCCAACGAATAGAAACTAACACAAAAAAAACTAATATCAGACTTCACACTATTTACTATTAAAGGTTTGTTCCAACATAACACAAAACCAGTTTGCGTACTGTCGGGATTCTGCGCAGTCTAGATTTGGTGTTCCAACAAACTTCGGACTCAAACCTGTACAAAAATTTAATGTTCCAACACAACCAAAACTAATCACAAACCAGTTTATGTACTGTCAAATCTGTTCCTGGGTTTGAGTAGGTACAAATTGTCAAGACTTGCGCAAAACGAGTTTGTAAAACGTCAGTAAACGTCATCCTAACCTGAAAATTTTATGATTGTATTTGTATTATGTAAACATTCATATTATTTAAAAGGTACACTTGTGTAAACACATAATTATTATTTAGGATTGTAGACATCCAAATTTATAAATATTTTCATTAGTTTTGTTATCCCAAATTCAAAATTTGACATTGGTTGTGACGTTATTGACAATATAAATTTGACAAAAAATTTGTTGGAACACTTCCGAATTGAGTGCCCGATCCTCGACAGGTCATCGACTAACAGTCGTTGACATGTCGTCGACAGGTCATCGACTAACAGTCGTTGACATGTCGTCGACAATAAGTTGTGGACAAGTTTACGTACAGTCACAAAATTGTTGTTGGAACAAACCTTTAGAGATGTTGTTCTGCAACCAAAAGACCAAATTTATGGTTTACCGGCAATTTATAGTCTATCGGATACGACGTCATCGATTGAAAGCTGTCAATATTGATTACAATCGATATTTACATATCGAGAGGCTGATATCAAATCGATTATTACACGTAGGTGCAATGTGGGTTGTCGACGAACTGAGGAATTATTTCATATACAATTGAATATCTTGTCGAAATACGAATTCTTAAGAGGGGCCTTGCCACTGCCGACCTCGTTTTCAGTTGGCAATACTGAATATGCATAAAAATTTGACGATTTTTTGGAGAGTTAATCTCGAGAACGGAATTTTTGTTTGTAGAAATATTTATACCCGTTATAGCTTATACCTTGGAATAGGACATCTCCTTTTTTGAGTCAATTTTAAGGATTAATAAAAAAGATATCAGCCATTTAGTGGAGGTGTGTTTTTGATAGTTTTGACAATTTGTGATCACCAATTTTAACGTGAAAAGGAGATGTCCTAAATGAAGGATACAGAATTAATTTCCGAGAATACCAATTCGCAAAACTTTATAATTTTTGAGATTAACTCTCCAGAAAATTTTTTTTTATGTAAGTTGCCTATATCCCAGTAAGATTTTCTCTTTCCATAGTTCAGGCGTTTTCCGCCTGACACTTTGAGACAGTGGCGCTTTTTGGTTTTATTTTGAACGATGTATGCAACCAGTTTTACGAATACGAAGTTAGGAAGAAAGAAAGTTTAGATGTTTAGAACTGACATTTTAGGTTATGTTGGCTAATTTATTCGTGTGTTTTGCAATTTTTTTTAATGAGTAAATTAGTATTAACTAAAACCAGTTCTTCAATTTAAAGTATTTCAATTAATGCCGTATACCTCATGTAGAACATGTTTCACTTTAAAATTGGTGATCACAAATTGTCAAAAGCACACCTTCCACTAAATGATTAATATGTTTATTATTCTTTAAAATTTGTTGAAAAATGGAGATGTCCTATTCCAAGATGTAAGCTATAACGGGTAAAAATATTTCCACGAACAAAAATTCCATTCTCGAGAGGCTGTTCAAAAAATCTTCAATTTTTATGCATATTCGAAGGAAGTGTGAAAGTGTGCAAAATTAGTGATTAGTAATATGGAGAATGTGCAATTCAACTATAACAGTTTTTTGTGATTTTTATTCGTGCATTCAAAATAGTGTCTGCATAGTTGGGAATCACAGACATTTGCAGAAATTAATATTTACAGTATGTCTCACATATTAACCCGTCCATGGGACTCTTGATGTAGGTTTGTTACACACTTTATTTGCTATTATGTCTTTTGTCCATTGCTAAAAAGCAATGCAGTTTTTTCATAGTGTATTGTTTTGTTTTTGTTTTAGTGAATAACTGTAATTAGGTACTTTTAAATAAAGAAATAATTATTAATTGTTCAATTTATTTTCTTACAAAAATGATTTTATAATATTTAATGATTTACAATAAAGTTAACATTAAAGAAATGAGTTTACAATTAATACATGCAAGTATTAGAACTAAGAATCTGAAATAAATTTGTGATTAATAAATGCAAGTACTCGAACTGAAAATCTGAAATAAATTTATGATTAATAAATGCAAGTACTAGAAATAAGAATCTGAAATAAATATATGATTAATAAATGCAAGTACTCGGTACTAGAAATAAGATTCTGAAATAAATTTATGATTAATAAATACAAGTACTCAAACTGAAAATATGAAATAAATGCAAGTACTCGAACTGAAAATCTGAAATAAATTTATGATTAATAAATGCCCGCAACCTCTAAATTATCAATTACTAAAAAGCTGTTTTTCACTTTTTTAAAATAAATGTACATATTATATTTTCCATTTAAAATATTTTGGAATGTAATATAAAAACGCTTTTCATATAAATTCATATCGTATATTGATAATAAAGAAATATCTAGGTAGGTATTTTCGACACTGTTCTGATGCTGTGGTAAATAAAGTATAAAGTTTAGTATGGATACTAAATACGTGGTTTTTTGGGTAAAATTTTAAAGTAGGTTTATATTTGTATATTATTCTTATAGGAAAAATCACACTGAATACAATGGTGACATTAAAAAATTTGTAAATAGCCGTCTTCATTGTTAAAAGCGATGGTTTTTGGTGAGCATTTTAATTTTTCAACCCTTTTTTTTGGACTTTTTAACGAAAACAGTGACACGGACAAAAAAAATTTCAAGGGATGAAACATGAACAATTTATCGTAACCCATGGTTTAAGACTTGCAGCGATTTTTTATCTGTAACCGTTCAATTGTTATATACAAATTAATGTTCCAACATTAACAATTTTTTTTATAAAAGGACTTGCAGATAATTTATTGTGGTTACAATGTTGCATTTTGTTCATAGAACGCAGTTTTTTGTGTCGATAACTCATTTATTCTGCAATTGTTTAAACAAATAAATATTGATAAAAAAATTTTGCGTTTGGGGCTGCCAATTATTTATTAATTCATTTTTTAAAAAAATTCTTGCTTCACCCTAAAGATTATACATTTATATAATTCTCAATTTTCGTATGAATCCATTCATGTTTAAATATTTTTTTTATGTTAGAAATATTATTTTCCGAGCTCCATTCCTATCTGATGTATTTAGTGAGATTAGTCGCGTGGCAGCGCTATTCATATTAAAATAAACGGATTTATACGAAAATAATTGAAAATTAATTAAATTAATAAAATATAAACTCTATTTTGATGCTAGAAAAAAAATAGTAAACAAAAAAAATGAAATTTCCTAAAAATAAAAAATAAAATTTCTGTCGTGGCTGAAGCCGGTATCGAACTCATGACAAATGGATTATTAGCGCTCTCTGCGACAAGACTAACCGTAAAAATAAAGAAAATTTATTCTCTCAGATTCCTTAGATATCCCAAATAATATATTATATTTTAATACTAGCAGCGCCACCTAGCATACAGGAGATTCACTGAAGTCTTAAGATATCTATCTCTCTTCATTATTGCAGAAAGACAGTGATAAAAGATAAAGATAAAGATGGGGATTTTTGGTGTTTGTACTTTGGCATACCTGTCGCGACGCCCCTCTTAATAAGAACTTACAGCCTGGAACGAAATAAACGTTACAATACCTATAGAACAGACCTTAATGGCTAGAGTAGGAGTTGTTGATGAGTTATGACCTTACAATATTTTTGGTTCTACTTTACTAGTATAAATAGACTTTATTAAATAGTGTTAATTTTAAAACCACTTCCCAAAACAATTTTTATACATCCAAACACCTGCTTTGCTAACCGTATCAGCATCTACATCTTTTAACACATTTAAAAGTAAAAAAAAATCATTTTGTGAGTGGTAAAAAATGTATTGTCCTTATTCAGTAAAATATACTAAATTTTTTATAAATACGACAATTTTTTTTTACCAAATGCCGGTAAACAAAACTAATCATAGCAAAAAATAATGTTTTTTTTATTTGCAGATCGACCAAATCAGAAAAACTGTACCCCTCGATGTTACATCGCAATACTGAGCCTGAAACGGAGCCTTACTATTGCCTACCGATTGGCAGCCTTAGTCACTGGTCGCAGCCCACCAGTCCGGCGCCCGGCAGCGCCAGAACATTCCCTCTCTCCCCTACACATTCTAGTACGCCGAGACATAGTATACCAAAGAATGATGATAGTAAGTTTCGTTGTAATATCTCTCAAAATACTTTCCAACCCCCAATGCAAATTGGGAATTAGTTACTTTGTAAATGTGTCAAAATTCACTTCTAACATTTTATTGGCAGCACATTTGCGAATTTTATGGTCTCGAACGCCCAACTGACGAATCCGAAAGGCAGAAACCATTCCTAACTCGTTTGCTTAATCCGACAGTGGCTTATAAGCTCGATATTTAATATTTTATATTGAATTTTTCCACTTCTTTATCCATTTTTTTTCATTTATTTCGTTAATATCCATCCATTTTTCATCCAAAATCACCTCTTTGTATGAATTTTTCTCAATTTCTGTTATGCGATTTTAATTTTCCATGTAAATTAATTGAAAAAATCATTGGCTGGATTAAACCCGGCTCGAAGGACCATGTCGGAGATTAGACGGGAATTTTGCTGTTCCAGCCCTAATCGCCTTAATATTTGGCTAATGACGAGGCAAGACAAAAGTGGACTGTATAAAATGGAATAAAATGCAATACTTAAGTACATTAGATTACGTCTGATTATGGCTGTAGTTTCGCTTCTAACATTTCATTTATCAGTCTTACCGAAAGATGGCAGCACATTTGCGAATTTTATGGTCTCGAAAGCCCAACTGACGAATCCGAAAGGCAGAAACCATTCCTAACTCGTTTGCTTAATCCGACAGTGGCTTATAAGTTCGATATTTAATATTTTATATTGAATTTTTCCACTTCTTTATCTATTTTTTTTCATTTATTTCGTTAATATCCATCCATTTTTCATCCAAAATCACCTCTTTGTATGAATTTTTCTCGATTTCTGTTATGCGATTTTAATTTTCCATGTAAATTAATTGAAAAAATCATTGGCTGGATTAAACCCGGCTCGAAGGACCATGTCGGAGATTAGACGGGAATTTTGCTGTTCCAGCCCTAATCGCCTTAATATTTGGCTAATAACGAGCCAAGACAAAAGTGGACTGTATAAAATGGAATAAAATGCAATACTTAAGTACATTAGATTACGTCTGATTATGGCTGTAGTTTCACTTCTAACATTTCATTTATCAGTCTTACCGAAAGATGGCAGCACATTTGCGAATTTTATGGTCTCGAAAGCCCAACTGACGAATCCGAAAGGCAGAAACCATTCCTAACTCGTTTGCTTAATCCGACAGTGGCTTATAAGTTCGATATTTAATATTTTATATTGAATTTTTCCACTTCTTTATCTATTTTTTTTCATTTATTTCGTTAATATCCATCCATTTTTCATCCAAAATCACCTCTTTGTATGAATTTTTCTCGATTTCTGTTATGCGATTTTAATTTTCCATGTAAATTAATTGAAAAAATCATTGGCTGGATTAAACCCGGCTCGAAGGACCATGTCGGAGATTAGACGGGAATTTTGCTGTTCCAGCCCTAATCGCCTTAATATTTGGCTAATAACGAGCCAAGACAAAAGTTGACTGTATAAAATGGAATAAAATGCAACACTTAAGTACATTAGATTACATCTGATTATGGCTGTAGTTTGACGTAACCTTCCAGATATTTTTACAATTTTTTCAAACTTCCTCCTATTTTTCCTAGTAAATTTCAGTAATGCTGTTTTTTTTTCTCATCCAAAATTACTTCTTTTTGGGAATTTTTAATTCATTACGATTTTTATTTGACGATTTAAATTTTTCTTGTAAAACATTTGAAAGAATCGTCAATAAATACGCTATTTAGACCATTGGCATTCTTTAATTTTTAGACTCACTTCCTAAGACCGGTTTCTGCCTTTCGGCGTCGTCAGTTGGGCTTTATAGTCCAATAAATCAAATTTGCATTGAGGTTTGCAAAGTTTTTCTTCGTATCCCTTTAGTCTTTGAGTAACCTTTACGTAAATAATCTTGTGAATCTTTTAAAGATTTCTCTTTTTATTATTGGGGCTACTAAAACAAATTTTTATTGCAGTTCATGGATCCTCGATAAGTTTGGTTTCGACAGCTTCAAGTTTGTATTCTTCGGCGGAAGAAAAACAAGCTCACGAAATAAGAAAACTCAGACGCGAATTAACCGAAGCTCAAGAAAAAGTCCATACGCTCACGTCGCAACTCAGCACCAATGTAAGTACCTATAAATATTACACATCTATTACAAATTAATATTATTATCAACCTTGACCTCTGACAGTGTACATACATCAGACATCCATGGTTATACACTAATATTTCATCCTACAAATCCATGCCCAACTTTAAATAGGTATTTGATAATCGTTAAAATCTTTTGAATACGTACTACAAAATTTGGCGACATGGAGATCGCTTGAGATCCTCCCACCACGCTACCCCTTGTGACATGTGATGTCACAGTGAGAAAATAAACTCTACCAATAATAACAACAACTGTTAATTGGGATTAACCCATAACAATAATGAATACAATACTTGACATATGTATGAATTAATCTAATCTAATGTCTACAATAATTCGATATATATGCATCGACCTTTATCCGAGAGTGAACTGGAGATCACCCATGTAAGATCGAGACCCGACCTTGCCGTACAAGTCGGTGTCTTGATAACTATAACATGACCCGACAGTAAACTTAAACAATAATAATTATACACTATACGGGGTGCTCGATATACATGTGGTATATCACACCTTCTCACGGCATCTCCCCGATTAATGTGTAGATGACGGACTCTTAATTTTACTCTTCTTTTCACCATTGTTGAAAATCCTGTGCTCGAAAAGGGCAATCAAAATAAATAAAACTATTCAAGCAAATACCAAACAAAATTCAAATTAGTAAACCCCTTTACTCCAATGAACTAAATCTCAACATAACACGCGCCAAATAATAGCTCTCCAGACGGGTACAGGCCAGTGCATAATAAGTAGACCAACCCTATAAACCCTATAAAAAGTTTAATATACAGTTTAGTAAAGTATAGAATTTTATTCCATAATCAACGATCGTTTATACAGTCCACAAACACACAAGTAGCCAGCGCGAATTATTCAAGTTGGAACTAAAATACCTACAGGGTGTTTCTTCAGATTGGAACAGAAATATATACAAGGAGTTTCTACCGTTTCATTTCAACCATTTTCCCATTTTTTAAACTCTTATTCCACAAAGTCAAATCAATTTTTAATCCAAAATTTTCCTTGTAAAAAAATTCGCTATTTAGCTTCTTCTAAAATATATTTATTTTTTTCTTATTTTTGAAAATTCTCTGATCTTTCCAATATTAAGTCTTTTTCTGAGCTAAAATATTCGTGTTTTTTTTTTATCTGAGATTTTGAGAATTTTTTTATTATAAAGAAGTTTATTGTAAGCAAACTTACAAAGGGCTTCTGTCCATTTTTTTTTTATTTTAAGTACATAGAAAATTTTCTGATCTTTCCAATATTAAGAACATCTTGCAGTATTTTTCTGAGTTAAGATATTCGTGTTTTTTTGAGGTGATACACAGAAAATTTTCTGATTTTTTTCTGACCTGAGATATTCGTGTTTTTTTGTGAGGTGATATTATAATTTTCTGATATTTTCATTATTAAGAACATCATTGTCTTTTTCTGGGCTAAGATATTCGCTTTTTTTTTTGAGGTGATATTTTTGAGAATTTTTTTACGTTACATAGAAAATTTTCTGATCTTTCCAATATTAAGAACATCTTGCAGTATGTTTCTGAGTTAAGATATTCGTGTTTTTTGAGGTGATATTTTTGAGATTTTTTTTACCTTACACAGAAAAATTTCTGATCTTTTTCTGAGCTGAGATATTCGGTTTTTTTTGTTGAGGTGATATTTATGAGAATTTTCTGATATTTTCATCATTAAGAACATCATTGTCTTTTTCTGGGCTAAGATATTCGCGTTTTTTTTTTGAGAATTTTTTACGTTACATAGAAAATTTTCTGATCTTTCCAATATTAAGAACATCTTGCAATATGTTTCTGAGTTAAGATATTCGTGTTTTTTTGAGGTGATATTTTTGAGAATTTTCTGATATTTTCATCATTAAGAACATCATTGTCTTTTTCTGGGCTAAGATATTCGCGTTTTATTTTGAGGTAATATTTTACCTTATATAGAAAATTTTCTGATCTTTCCAATATAGAACATCTTGCTGATTTTTCTGAGCCAGCGCAAATTATTCAAGCTATAAAATTTTCTTTGTAAAAAATCCGCTATTTAGCTTCTTCTAAAATATATTTTGAAGGAACAAAGATCCAAAACTACTGAAGGAATTGTATTTTCTATGATTCGACAACCCGAGACGATGGTTTCTGCCTCTTGGCTTCATCAGTCGGGCGTTCCAATTGAATTAACAATCACCGAACAGGGTACTTCCCCCCTCTACCACTTTTCTCTGATTGCCAATAGTTTCAAGAATAATTAAATTTTATTATTTTTTTTCACATACCTCAGAAAAAAATCTACGCTCCTGGCTAGGTTAATTGCTTTTCCAACTTCTATGAGTTATCAAGTACGTATAAGTAAATATCAATTTTACGGCTCAAAACAACAAATAAATTCGAATAACCCGTGAGAAAATGAATCAATCAAACCGACACACCGCAAATCTGTGCCTGATTTGATTAATCCAGGATATTAGATCTAAAACAACGAAATATCCAATTTCGAGTCTTGTCGGTCTGTTTTTTTTTTAGTTAAAAAATCGATGACTACTCTTCCTGTCTTCACATTCATTTTCTACATAAATAATCGTAAACAGTTAAGGATTGTTGTATAGAATCGAACAGGATATAGTAAACAGCCGCGAGCAAGTCGTTATATTAGTCGACGCGGTTATAGATCATTAATTCTAAGAAAATCTTTTTAATTGCGATGATTAGGTTTTTTGTCGTAATTGCTGTATGATCATTAATCGTATATTACTTACCACAAAGTTTGTAGTACAAATTAAACCCATTTTTAGAAAAAAAAAATAATTTTGGCCTGTTTAGCGCGCTCGAAATAACTCGAACGCCAATGTTAAGGGGTTAATTTGATTTTTAATTTTTCTAAATAACTGTATAATTATTTCTTACACATTTTTGGAATAGTGAATAATTTTCTTGTATCACCCCTACTAATAATTATATCACGGTCATTAGAATTTCAATTTCAGTGAGACACGACAAACATAAGAAGAAGCGTAATTTCAATGTTTGACTGTGTTATTGAATTTAATGAAATTTCCATTTAAAGCTAACAAATCATTCACAGTGTATAAGGAAGCTCTCGCTCCTAATTTATTCAAATGTGTAACAAAAGTTCAAATCAATTTTGAATATTAAGAGCCAAAAAAATATTTATATACATAAGTTATTGCTATTGGTTTTATGTTAAAAAATATTTTTTTGAAGATTTTTACCGCCAAAAATTATTTTTTGTTGATTTTGTCTATTCCAATAGTTTTTTTACCTCATATAATAAACTCTGGTATTTTTCGGGCTATGAAAAAATTTTGAATCGTCCAAATTTCTATTTTGATCCAAAAAAAAACGATTTTAATTGTATTATTTCGATTTCTCTTCATTCTACTAAAAAAACTAGATTTTTTCCGCCAAATAAATTATTTGTCATTTCTATAACTATAAATATTGTAATGATATTGAAATTCTATGATTTTTCTTACTTTATATATCATTTATTTTAAATTTTTTATATCTGACATTACAAATTCTTATCTGACCTTTTTTTTTAAATTAATAATAATCTAATCTCTATAAACAAACATCCCATAACAACCCTGTCAATTTTACAGCCCATTTTACATAATTCTCCCCAACATTTCGAAATTTTAACATCATAACAAATTCCTCCAAATTATTTTCAAGTTATAATTGCTTAAGTGTAACATGAAAATTATTTAAAAACTAATTTTTTTTTTAATTTTTTTCGAATATCCAAAAATATTTTTTTAATTTAATCTTCCATTTTTTTAAATTTTATTTCTATTTAAATTCCTTGAATAAATTCTATTTGGTTTTCTGTATTCTTCCTTTTCTTAGTACATTTTCTTTTCTATTTCTTGTATTTTCCATTTTGTCACATTTGTTTCTAATGTTACTATTTCATCCTGTAGTTTACAACCTTATTTTCGGATTTGTTCTTCAATCTTTGTCAGCATATTTTTGATTTATAATTTTAATTCCTTTTTAACTTTATTATTCTCGGCCTCTGCTATTCCCATGTTTACTTCTATATCTTTATTTATTTTAGCTTCTAAAATTTGTATTTCTTTTATTGTTTTTCTTTCAATTTTTCTAACCTCTTCTTTATTTGTTTCTATTTTAGTTTCAATTTTCTCTATTCTTGAATTGATGTTATTTTTGTTTTCTTGTATATCTTTCTTTAACTTGTTCTCAGTTTCTTTTAATTTTATCTCTTGTAGCATATCTACTTCTTCTATTCTAGCTATCATCTCCACATTTATTTCCTTTTTCGTCTCTTCTATTTTATTTTCAGTGCATAATTTTCACTCTTCTATTTTTTTTAAAACATTCGCTACTTCTTGTTTTATTTCTTCTTTCATCATTTTTCCCAAATCTTCTTTGTCTTGTTGCCTTCCTTCTCCTAGTCTTCTTAATTCCATTAATACCATCCTTATTCCAATTCCATAATTATCTTCCTTCATCTTTTGGGTTCACTCAATTTCGAGCCCCACGTTGGGCGCCAATTGTAATGATATTGAAATTCTATGATTTTCTTACTTTATGTATCATTTATTTTAAATTTTTTATATCTGACATTACAAATTCTTATCTGACCTTTTTTTAAACTAATAACAATCTAATCTCTATATAAACAAACATCCCATAACGACCCTGTCAATTTTAAAGCCCCTTTTACATAATTCTCCCCAACATTTCAAAATTTTAACATCATAACAATATATATACTCTTATATAACTTTCATTTCTGATAAATATATTTTGTAATTGATATATAAATAATAAAGTAAGATGCACATCTCTGACCTAAATCTAGAAACGTTTATTTTACATACGCCCTCTATTTCCTAACCTCAAAAAGGATATAATACGCGAATCGTCCACCCACAATTGAACATCGCTAACAATGCCATTTCCTTAACTATTATTCTAATTATCTTCAACAACGAAATCATTTGTTGCATCTATACCATTTACTATTTCCAATTCCCATAGCCATGGACGGAGATATTGTGGTTTTCAAGGAATGCGTTCTCTCCGATTCATTTATTTCTATATTTTATTAGTTCTTTAACAATAGTACATTATAATTTAATCTTAATTAGCTAGTGACGTGTGACATCGCTAAAAGCGGCTATACCGCAAATACGTTGTTGTTGTAATACTAGAGGATTCGTAATTTCAACACAATAAAATGATATTCTTTCAAATACAATTTTGCAACACAAAATTATTTTTATTTTAATTATTACCCCAATAAAGTTAATTATTTTTATTTTTCATTGAAATTCGAGTTTTGTCTATTTTACAAGTTTTTTCTGATCTCAGATATTCGCCATTTAAAATTTCTAAGGTGATCTAAAAACTTAGTTTTAGTCAAAATCGACGTAATTTCCTTGTTCTCAAGGTTCGATTAACCTAAAAAAGTTCATTTTGTAATTTTTTTTCTGAGGCTTTAAAATTTTTTTCAATTTTTTTTATTTCGATTTTTTTATGTTCGCTAATAATATTCAGTTTGAACTCGAAAATTTATCTTGATATGAAAAATTTTCTGATCTTTTCCATGTTTTGCTGTATTTTTTTCTGAACTGAAATATTCGCGGTTTTCTGGGGTGATTTTTTTTCTGAAAACTCAATATGAAAAGTATTAGTCCTGTAAAATTTTGTATTTTGAGGTCAAAAGGTTAACTTTATTAATTATTTTCTTATTTTTGAAAATTTTCTGATCTTTCCAATATTAAGAACATCTTGCTGTATTTTTCTAAGTTAAAATATTCGCGTTTTCTTTTGAGGTGATGTTTTTTATATTTTTTTTACCTTACATAGAAAATTGTCTGATCTTTCCAATAATAAGAACATCTTGCTGTATTTTTCTTACATATAATTTTTTTTTTATCTTTCCAATATTAAGAATATCTTGCTCTATTTTTCTAAGCTAAAATATTATTTTTCTTTATCTGAGATTTTGAGAATGTTTTTATTATTAAAGAAGTTTATTGTAAACAAACTTACAAATGGCTTCTGCCCACATTTTTTATTTTTTTACTTTACATAGAAAATTTTCTGATCTTTCCAATATTAAGAACATCTTGCTGTATTTTTCTGAGTTAAAATATTCGCGTTTTCTTTTGAGGTGATGTTTTTTATATTTTTTTTACCTTACATAGAAAATTGTCTGATCTTTCCAATAATAAGAATATCTTGCTGTATTTTTCTGAGTTAAGATATTTGTGTTTTTTTATGTGACATTTTTGAGATTTTTTTTACCTGAGATTTTTAGAATTATTATTATTAAAGAAGTTTATTGTAAGCAAACTTACAAAGTGCTTCTGCCCAAATTTTTTTTTTACTTTACATAGAAAATTTTCTGATCTTTCCAATATTAAGAACATATTGCAGTATTTTTCTGAGTTAAGATATTCGTGTTTTTTTTTTGAGGTGATATTTTTGAGAATTTTTTTACCTTACACAGAAAACTTTCTGAGCTGAGATATTCGTGTTTTTTAGGTGATATTCGTGTTTTATTTTGAGGTAATATTTTTTGAGAATTATTTTACCTTTTATAGAAAATTTTCTGATCTTTCCAATATTAAGAACATCTTGTTGTTTTTTCTGAGCTAAATTATTGGCGTTTTTTCTTTTAAGGTGATACTTTTGAGAATTTTTTTTAACGTACTGAAAAATTCTTAAACCCACCTTACCGACTTCACGCCGCTGACATTTTATGCCCATTCTCATCTCGTATTATTAGTACATTCCACATGAATGCCCATCTCTGTAAAATGCGTTGCATTTGCAACACATTAAGTGCATACACTCTTTCCTCTTTATACTTCAGCTTTCATCTTATTCTATTACAAAGATGGAGTTGCGGTCGGTTTGAAAAAAAAATAGTTATTTATGTGTGATTTTAGGTCAAGACAGAATAGGAAAAGTTGAGATACGATTTACAAAAGGTTCTATAGTACAAAAGGTTCTTTAGTACCTTTTGTTTTTATATAAAATTCTAAGTAAAATTTAAAAATGATTATAATATTAATAATAAGTTTTAATACGTTCTTCGCAGTAGTTGGTAACTTTGGCTTTGAAATTGGTTCTTTTGTTTATTTGATTTTTCGTTTATTTTTCAACATCTTCGACTTTTATCGACTTATTTCGCGGATTTTCGACTTTTGCTCAAATCTAAGGGTAGAGTTTAAGAACAAAAACAAATAGGTTTAAAACATTTCTTTTAGAATATTATTCTAGTATTAGAAAAACACCCTACCGCATTGTTTACACATATTTCAAACAAATCCCTTCCAAAATCTAACTTGACATAATTTATAGCCTTCCCTTCGGCCATGTAAAGCATTCAAGAAGCCAAAAGATACACGTAAAAGAAATAAATATTTGGATGGTTGCATTAAATGACAGATGTTTGTGACTAAATGAATGCAAGGATGACTTGATATTTTATGTAACTTGTACATATTTCTCGGAAATTGCAAACTGCCACATCTTTATTTATGGTGGATTTTATTTTCGTTTTACGTTACAAGAACAATAAGGGGTGTGTTGGCTTACCTTAAATGTTGCCTGTTTTTACTCTTATAATTTCATTTCCTTATTGGCGTATCGTCAAATGGCATTATTTGAGAGAATAAATGTCAAAAACTAATATTTAGTCGTTAAAAATTTATAGCTTTTTATAGGTATTATTAAATATACTTTTTAAATGGTCCTGTAAAGCGTTAAAAAGGATATTCAAGATATATTGAAATGGGATTGGAAATTCTAAGATTTTTTACTCTTTAAATATTCTTTATTCACCATAACAATATATTACGTGCCAAATCTAAGAACTACATTTTCGCTGTAAAAATGAAACACCCCTTTCTCCTACTTTTAGGTGGTAGCCGTCAGTAAAACCAAATCTAACCCCGCTTGATTATGTCTTGTGGGGTTATTTAAAAGAAACTTTATATCAAAATAATATTACATATTGGAGGCTACAAATCCTTCCCCTACAAATAGTTTTCTTCCAACAAACATTTCTTCAAATTACTAGAAATTGAATAAACAATTCTCGTAACAGATTTAAAACAGGATTTACTATTAAAAAAAACGAAGAAGCGATCGATTCAAATCACCAAGATCAAGTTAGAAATGGAAATATACGTATGCGGAAAAGATAAGTCCGACCCTTTGATTTTGATTGACAGAAATTTGCGATCGGCAATCACCAGTCGAAGGTACTTAATGACTTCCTTAAAAGGTGGAAGAATTTAGATGAGAATGGGAGTCAATATGGCTGCCAAAGACGCATCACATCCTGGTACACTTATCTGAAGACAAAATCAACTTATATGGTTATCGCGAATCTTCGATCGTTCATTCTTTAAAGAAGTCCTGAGAATTTCTTTGATATCATTTCTAAGAACGTTGGGAGAATTCATTTTTTTCTAAAACTGTCAAAAAAAGAGTTTTTTTTTAATCCAGAACGCCGAATACTCTTAAGGTAAAGAATTTCCGATAATCGAGAGATGAAGTCATGGGAAAACGATCAAGATAATTTTTTATTCAGAATCGCGAGGTGTGTGAGTACGTGAAATAAATCATATATTCATCTTATGCGGTGAAAGGTGAAAACTACTTAATGAGTCCATGCTCTGTGTGTACCATTGTCTTTTAAATTACATCGGCATTTACTGTTCAAGATCATGGGTGAACAAAAGGTTAATGAAAATTATTTCTTAGAATCGGTTTGAAGAGAATAATAATAACAGGTTTTTATAATCATACAGGATGCAAAATACTCAAAGAAATATCAAAGATTTGAGATATTACGACTTTTTCAAATTATACACGGCGATTCATTAAGAATGGTAAATAATTAATCCACACTTTATGAATCACCCTGCATAATATTTAATTTAAATAGTTTAAAGCAAAAAGTTCTTTCTTAAAACCGTGAAAACATAAAGAATTATTTTCCCCATCCCTGTGTCAACGGCTACTCCAAGTGCAGGACAATTTGTAGGATGTCTGATTGTCCACAAGGAAGACCCAAAAAATGACGTAATTTCCTTGCTTTTTTTAACAAACATTCCTTGATAAAAATAAAAACAAAAATGTGTTCATCCGCTAAACAATCTTTTACTCGTCTCTCTTCAGCATCAGTACCTAGAATCAATTAAGAAACTAACTCTAAATCAGCCACTAAGTATGGTTGTTTCGTAAAAGGTATGTCTTCCTGTATAATTTTCAAATATGTGCGTGGAAAGAGTAAAAAGCAGCCGCCTGACGCGCAGTTATCCGACGACTTTTTGCTCCAAACTGATTGGAATTTTCAGACTATTGTCGTACCCGCGAGTTGTGTTGTACTTTCCTTAAACAGAATCATCACTCAGCTGGATGGTTAATAAAGGTCCATTCAAGAAGTGAATCTGTATGGGAAGGTACAACGTTTAAACTTTTGCACACTACAGCAATATTTATAGTATGCACTAAAAAGTATGGTAATGAGGAAGCTGACGATCTTGAAAAAAGAACGCGCCCGCCTATGCATGTTGAACAAACGTGCGGTTGTTAAGGAAGTTACGCCGTTGCTAAGACAAGATGCAATTGGGCCTATGACGCGGTGTGATATTTTCATCGTGTTCGGGATCTAAAGTTTGACCCATCGCGTCAAACTTTATCGAAAGCTTGAGCTACATCAAACAAGACCTTTTTCGAAGTTTATGATTTTTGTTACATAATTAAAGTCATTCTGAATGTCTACTCGAGTCCTAAAACGATATTCAAGAAAAACTTCAATTAAAAACACAGAAGCGGCAGATAATGACAAATAATTGATGTCAATTATTGTTATTAAGAAGGTAATTGTAATTCTTCTGTTATGACAGTCACGTCGCCTGTATGGGAATTGAAATTAAATCTGATCTCACTGATGGAGTGACGCGATTCAATCTCAATTCATTTGTAATCTTTTATTGGCCAATTGGGAATTAATGGTTTATAATTGTAAGTCGTTCACAAGCCAACACAACAAACTCGTTTAAAAAGAAGCTTAAGTCTTCGTTTCCCAAACCGAAGGACCAAACTTTTAAATTTTAAAATTTGGAAAAGTTTCTTGGAATAGAGAAAGTAATGAAAGAATAAGACGCATTACAGACCAAGAGGCTTTATTGAAAAGATAAAATTAATTGGTACAGAGACAAAAGAGAAAAATCAATCCTAGGGAAAAGAAGAAAAACACTGATCAAGAATCAAAAATATAAATTTAGAAAAGGCATAATGGAAAAGCAGTAAAAATATAAATTTGAAATAGACTAAGGAGAAGGTGGATAGAGGAAATAATGAAAATTGGGAAAAAAAGAAGACAGAAATTGAAAAAGAGCAGAAAAGCCTGGAATAATTGGGTACCAAGGTTGAGAAAAGAAGAAGAAGACATCAAGAACCCGTAAACTACCAAAAATTTAAATTTAGAAAAAGTATAATGGAAAATCTGTAAAAATATAAAGTTGAAATAGACCAAGAAAAAGGTGGATAGAGAAAATAAACAAAATTGGGTAAAAAAGAAGACAGAAATGGAAAAAGTAGCAGAAAAGCCTGGAAGAATTGGGCACCAAGGTTGAAAAAAGAAGAAGAAGACTTATCAAGAACCCGTAAACTACCAAAAATTTGAATTTAGAAAAAGTATAATAAAAAAGCTGTAAAAATATCAACACTACCAACTTAAAAATTAATTAATAATCCAAATAAAGAACCTTCAAGTGCAGACATTCAGTCACATACATTATTCAATTTTTTTATATAAATCAACTTGCGGACGTAAATATTTAATGCGCAAATGATCTTGATACATATAAGACAACTAAGATTTTTACACATATTTTATATAAATCTCGTTTTATCATGTGACCAATGTATGAAAGATAAATGTATATCCTGAAAAGTTGCAACATTTATAATGTGAGCAAAAAAACGAGACAGATGTGGAAATACTTCGTAATTAACGCTAACTTTAATATTTTTCTTAAATTGCTTTACAGATACTTGCATTGGTTTTGTATGTTTCACTTTTAAATTTCAAACTTTTTCGATTTAACCCTTTAACGTGAGTGCTCGAGATAATTCGAGCGGCGTCGTATTTGCTTACAGAGAACAAAAAAACGCGCCGTCTGCACTCGTGACGACTAATTCGTGAGCCAATGTTTCTTTTTTTTAAATTCTAAAAGGTGTTTTCTTACATAAAACAAAATTGATTTTTTTTACCGGTATTTTTCAAAAAAATGTGTGCGTTAATGGCTTAATACAAGCTCACATTTCACAAACACAATCTTTAAAGGTATAATATCTACAGGTATGGTTTTCAGTTACAAAAATCAATACTCATAGTGCCCTACGAGTCATATTGTCAATAAAAACACGTGACTGATTGGGGAGAACCGGTAACAGAAACACTCCCTATATTTTTCCAGGACCGGCCTAAGCACTCATATCAAAATATCGACATAACGGAAAATTTAGTATGGAAATAATCGAAAATAACGTTGAACATAGACTTTTTTTTGGATGAATACATAGACCTCATCAGACGGGAAATTTTATGAAAAATCATTTAAAAACGGTCTCAAAGTCGTATGAGTATTTTGAAGAAAGTTATGGACCGTTTTTTAAAGTAATATAAATATTTTTCCAGCGTAAAATCTTAGGTAATAAATTGTATTGAAATATACGATATTTTTTTGCAATATAAAGAGATTCTTATATTTTCTATTACCATTGTATCTCGCAAATGGAAGTTATAAAACCTTATTCGCCGTCAAAGTGACAACAACTCATCCCTACTGAAAACGGGCAATAAAATGTGGCCTTTTCAATCTCTACAACGTTCAACTCCCCCCTGGCCCTGTAGGAAACTAGAAATCGACCTTTAAGGCCTAAAAGTCCATTTCATCACCTTCTAACAATAATTTCCTTGTCCATAAAGCCTCCATGACAAATGGCCTACAACTATAACGCTGCCGTCCGTCCGTCCGACCGCCTGAATACCAGGCATAGTAGTTCAACTGCACCGTGGACTCGTAGACCGTAGACAATCAGTCTCATGCGAACCATCTCGGTAAACAGACTTGATGTTCGTTTATTGCTCACTAATAAACGCGTTATTGACGATAAAATAATTACCCATATGAATGTCGTAACAGAGCGGCGTTTTTGAATTCAGTTAAAAAGTGCGCAAAATATTTCTAATTGGAGGATTTTCTTGTTCTTTGATCTTTTACAGTGCGTGCAGTGGTTGGAATACGTGTTTTTTGTTTATTTGTGGTTTGCAGTTTTATTTTGGATAAAAAGAGAGTAGTATCATGGTTAATGGTCGAGGTTAACATACCATTAAATAAATTTTCTTATTATAATTATTTAAAAAAAAACATCGTCATAAATAATTACATTAGACATTTCTTTGAAGGATGGGATTTGCCGAGATTTAATAATCTATTTGATTGATGAGTTTTTTGTTTTGATTTTTTTCGGTACTATTGAGAAGGAGACAGACAGTCAGTGTCAATATTTATGTAATAAGAATTGGGTAATTCTTAGTAATTATAAATCTGAACAAAGTAATCATTAAATATTTCGAAGATTTGCTACACTCGATATCACTTTTCTTAAACTTTTTACCCACACTAATACATTTACGGTTTCCAAAGTTTCACTTACTTTTAGGCAAAATTTTAATAAATGAATTTGTTGCAATAAAACTAGTTGAATTAGCTCAAAATAGCTTTATTTTCGATAGTCACTTTTCGCGCTTTTTTAAAGGCAGTTTGCGTGAAAAGGGGGTAGTTTGCAATCAGCACATTTTCCGTGTCTAAAGTTTGAACGCTATCGAAAGTCTTATGTAAAAGGAATTAATTTGAACTTTTTTTAAATTTAAAATAAAAGTAATCAGTCATCTATAACCCATTTAGAAAAAAATAAAATCTCAGGCAGATACTGATTATTTATAATATCCCATTAGCAGGCGCGGATCCAGAGAGGGTCATGGGGGTCCATGACCCCCCCCCCCCCAAGCACGAACATAATTTTTTTTTTTAATTAATTTAAGGCCTAGCTTGCCATGTGACTAACGACATTTGCACTTCATAAATAATTCAAAATCAACTTCGAAAATAGATTTGGTACATTTGAATTCAGTAGATACCTCCAAAATGGAAGTCTGCCTTTTACTGTCATTTTACGAAAAATTTTGTTTTCTCAGAAGGCTAGGGTGATTATTTTGCGAAATTCCCGAATAGTTTTTGGAAAAAAATAGAACTAAATTGTTGTGTATTTAGACACTAGAAGACTTGTTTAACGACTTTATTTAGATTAACACTTGAACAAAACTACAATAATTACATAGGTGTCTTAACCTCTCTAAAACGGTCGCGCCCCTGCCGATCTGTCAATCTCCTTCTTAACAGTCGTACCAACCTTTTATTAAAACACTACATTCCTCCCCTTGTTAATGAGAAGTGTGACAGTTGGACTTTGTTGACTATAAACTACTTACAAATTTAATCGAACTGGAGTTTTAATTAAACGACCAGAACGTGAAGTTTTAGAAGTTGTAGGAGTATCCTTACTGTAAATATTATCTTTGGTTATGTTTTGATTATCAACTGACTTTGGTGGTGAGGTTACTTCTACCACTTCTATTTCTTTTTCCAATGGCTCACTTATCTTAATACATTCAGTGTTATTAGATTCATTTTGAAATATTTTATTATCACTCTGATTAACATGAATGTTTTCCCGCGGATTAACGATTTCACTAACCCCTGTCACTTCACTTTTAGGATCTATACGAATGTCATTTGCATGAACTAATTTTATATTATTTTCAACTTGTATTAAATATGTACTTGCACTTAGAACTTTAACAATTTTTCCTCTCTGCCATAGTTTGGTATGAATATTCTTAATGTATACAGATTCATTTAAAGCATACAGTTTTAATTTAGGGATAAGTTGTTCATAATTTTTAACTTTAGTATTAAATGAAGGCTTAATTAAATCGAACCTTGTTCTTGGCTTAAATTTAAATAACATTTCACTTGGTGAAAAACCTGTCACAGTTGATGGAGTATTTCTATATGTAAAAAGGAAATTCATTAGCTTATTGACTATCACATTTTTGGGTATCTGTTTCCCTCTTTCTGAAAATAATGATTTTTCCAAGCCTTTTTTTACTGTTTGGACAGCTTTTTCAGCAAGACCATTACTTTGAGGATGGTATGGAGGTGATTTAATTGGTGCTATACCATTAGCTTGGCAAAACATATTAAACTCTGTTGAATTAAATGGAGGTCCATTATCTGAAACAATTTGGACTGGCAGACCAAAGATAGAAAATATATCCTTTAATTTTGTTATTACCTCTGTAGCACTTGTGCCATTTTCCATTAATTTAACGTCAATCCATTTTGATTTACTATCTACCACTATTAAGAAGTTATAACCATGTTTATAAAGAAAATCAATGTTCACCCTATAAAAATTATTTGGTGCGTCCGGCCAAGGTAGCAATGTACTTGAATTAGAGAATATTTGCGTTTCTTGGCAGATATCACACGAACTGATAAATTTTTCAACATCATTGTTTATACCTGGCCACCAGCAGTATGACCTAATTAACATTTTAGTTCTTACTATCCCTAAATGTTGTTCATGAAAAAGATTCAAAATTTCGTGTTGCAAACTGGCTGGTATTACTACTTTATTTCCCCTCATAAGACAGCCATTTTCAACTGATAACTCATGTTTCTTTATAAAGAACGGTTTTAAATTATCCATAACTGAACCTGGCCATCCTGATAAAGTGAAATCAATGACTTTGAGTAAGACTACATCTTTTTTTATTGCCTGCACAACATCATTGAAGTTCAATGGAATGTTATTGACTGCATTAAATGAATATAATTGACTTGATATGTTCGTTTCATTGGATATGGGTAATCGTGATAAGCAATCTGCATTAGCGATTAATTTCCCCTTTTTGTATTGTATTTCATAATCATAAGCTGAAAGACTTAAAGCCCATCGTGTGATTCGCGCTGCTGCTGACACTGGAATGCCCTTATTACGACCAAAAATAAATTGCAATGGTTGATGATCGCTTAAAAGTACAAATTTCCGACCATATATGTATTTGTGAAAACGTTTCAGGGCAAAAATAATAGCTAAACTTTCTCTTTCTAAATTAGAATATTTTTGTTCTGCTGACGATAATGTACTTGATGCAAATAAGACCGGTTTCAGAAAACCATCAATTTTATGACTTAGAATTGCGCCCACCCCATAACCACTAGCATCACATGTGACAAAAATTGGAAGCTGTGGGTCATAATGGGTAAGTACATTTTCTGAGGTTAAGAACTGTTTACTTGACTGAAAAACTTCTTCACATTCATCACTCCAAATAAACTGTGAATTATTTTTGCAAAGATCATAAAGCGGTTTAAGTCTTGAAGACAGCATATTTATGAACTTTCCGTAATAATTTAATATACCTAGGTATGACTTTAATTGACTCACATTTTGTGGTGATGGAGCATTATTAATACTTAGTAGTTTTTCTTCTGTAGGGTGAATACCATTTTTATCTATTAGATGACCGAGAAATTCTACACTTTTTCTATAAAATTTGCATTTTTCATTATTTATTTTAACATTATACTGCTTTAACCTACTTAAAACATTAATGACATTTGAATGACAAGACTCCAAAGTAGGCCCATGTACTAATATATCATCTAGGTAGCATTTAGTATTACTTAGACCAGCTAAAATACTGTCCATGATACATTGAAATATGCCAGGTGCTGAACTGACACCATATGTTAACCTGTTGTACCTATACAACCCCATATGTGTGTTAACTGTAAATAACTCTTTAGATGACTCATTAATTTCTAATTGTTGATATGCACCTTTAAGATCGATAACTGTAAAATAACTGCTTCCAGCTAGGCTTGCATAAATGTCACTAGGCAACGGCAGTACACAATGTTCCCCATCAATAGCAGTATTTAAAGTTTTCTTAAAATCAACGCAAATTCTTATATCGTCTGAGTTTCTTTTAGGCACAATTACTATGGGACTTGCCCAATTACTAACATTAACTTTGCTTAAAATACCTGAGTTTACCATACCAGTAAGTTCTGCTTCAACTTTAGGTTTAAGAGCATATGCCATATCATAGGCTCTATGAAATATAGGTTTGACATTTTCTTTCAACTTTATATTCACTGTAAAATCTTTAATACATGCTTTACTGTCCGAACAAAAGACACTTTTGAATTTATCCTTTAGTTCACTTGTTAATATTTGTATTTTAGAACTTTCAACATTATCTGATTTATTAACTTGACTGTTTCCACTATTGTTACTATTGCTTGTACCATTGGCTTTTTTGTTAACAAATGAGCTATTAACATTATTTACAATATTGACTGGACTAATAATCTTTCTGTTACTGACTGGAATTTCATTTTGACTTTGAATTGACAAACATTCATAATTTATATTAAAACTGGCTTTCCACTGTGGGTAAAGAATATTCATCCAATTTCGGCCTAACAATGGTATGAACTTATTGCTAGAATTGACAATAACTATTGGCAAACAATATTCTTTTGATTTTACCTTGACAACCACATCGGTTTCTCCTACAATTTTAACATTTTCCCCTGTTACCACTCTTAATTTATAATTTGCTTTAAAGACATTCAATACTGACAAATAACTGTTATAATCCGACAAATGAATAACTGTTTTACAGGCTCCAGAATCAACCTCAAATATGATTGGCTTACCTTCCACTAGAAGTGTTACCTTAAGGGCTTTCTCGTCTTCTTTTAAGCTCCCTATAAAGCCTAGCTCTAACATCATATCATCTTCATCTGACTTTTCATTTTCCTCTTCTTCCAGAGTATGGACTTTATTCTTGTTTTTGCATACACGGCTAGTATGCCCCCTCTTATGACAGAAGAAACATTCCCAATCTTTTGCAGGACAGGAATTAGGATTATGTTTTCTCAAACAACGGTAACATTGACCATAAACTTCTTTAGGACTTGACTTATTAAAATGATTTGCCTTAGTGACATGACTTGACTGCTGACTGTTGTAACCTTTTGACAATTTGGCTACTGCCGAGGACTCTGGACCCATGACTTTCAGATTTCCTTCGGTGACTTCAAAACTGACTGCTTCTTGGTATGCACTATCAAATGTGAGATTAATTTGTGTAAGCAGTTTTCTTTTTGCGGCTTCACATTTCATTCCACAAACGAATTTGTCTCTTAGGGCTTCATTTAAAAAGTTGCCAAATTCACAATGCTGTGATAAGTTTTTTAGGCGTGCCGCAAATTCTTTCACGGTTTCTCCTGACTCTTGTTGACACGCATAAAATATATATCGCTCTGCTATAACGAGACGTTTCGGATTAAAATGAAGTAATAATACATCTTTTAAATGTTCGTAGGTCTTACTACTTGGCAGATCAGGTGCTACTAAGTCTTTTAAAATCTTGTACGCTTCTTCTCCCATTAGGGTTATTAGCATTGCGACCTTTTTTCCATTCTCCACCTCATTGCAGGTGAATAACTGCTCTAATCTTTCAAAATAAGACGTTACATCAGTCTCTTTAGGATTAAAATTTTCAATAGATCCTATCATGGCCATATTGCTTTCTTATTACTTTTTTTTTTGTATATTATTATTATTTTTGACTTTGCACCTGGACACACGTGGCTGAGGGACTGACTAACCTCACTTTTGACTGTTTTTATTCTAATTTTGTAATTTTCTTGACTTTGTAAGGATCACGTAGAATTCGACCGACTCGTCGCCAATTATGTTGTGTATTTAGACACTAGAAGACTTGTTTAACGACTTTATTTAGATTAACACTTGAACAAAACTACAATAATTACATAGGTGTCTTAACCTCTCTAAAACGGTCGCGCCCCTGCCGATCTGTCAATCTCCTTCTTAACAGTCGTACCAACCTTTTATTAAAACACTACATAAATATAATCAAAATTTAACCTGTATTTCTTTGTATAAAAATGTATCTGTTTATACTGAAATAACAAGGTATTTGTTAAGTGGTCTTGTTTTACTTAGAGTATCCGGTGAAAAAACATGCAAGGAATTTTAAATAAGACCAAACGAATAATCATTTATCGTAAAGTACAAACAAAGGAATAATGTTTTCAAAATTTCAAAGAGTATTAGACGAACGCGTTTTGGAAAAATGTTTATGAATCTTTAGCAGAACAACTTTTATAAAAAAAAACATTTTGTTGAATTGCAGGTAATTCATAACAGATTATTTTTTGAAAAACTTACCATGCGTCAAATTTTTTTTAAATTTAAGATACTCCAAGAATATTTGCGATATTTGGAAATTTTTTAAATTACTTGAGATGTGGTTAGAATGATCTAATTCTCAATTCAAGAACTCGATTTGACTTTAAAATTTTGAGTTAATAACAACGTGGACAGTATTTAATTTTTCATGAGAACCATGTCGAAAGTTTTAATGAATTCGGCTTGTAATTCACGACAATGTATATTTATTTACTAGTCACGATAAAATATCCCGGTCATCCGATTAAAAGATGAAAATAAATAAAATAAGTACGTCGTACGTCACGACCTTGTCAAAAGTTTCAACTTTTGTCTAGAAATTTCTGTTATTAATGGTAATAAGAAGAAGTTAATGCTTAATGATCGATAAAATTGTCTATTACACTTTTCCTAGCATCCTAGAATCTGATGCAAAATGTTGCCATGCAAGTGTTTCGTAGTCCCTAACTTTTAAGGTTTATTTTTCATTATTAGTGGATAAAAAAATTTGTACTTGTTGGTAAAGATATAATCTATGTTCCTATGTTCTCAGTTTTTCGAAATTTGCTTTGATTCTTTTCAAAAAAAAATGGGAAAAATCATCGAAAAACATGGAATTTTGCGATTTTTTTTAGAAAAAAACCTAAAACCTAAAAAGTTAGGGACTACGAAACCCTTCCATACACTTCCTTAAGTGGAAATATTTTAATCTGTTTGTCTGGAATGATTTTATATGGGTATCAAAAGGGAAGAAAAGTGTGTAAAGGGAGAGAAAATTTCTCTCTCTCTTTCCACTGGATTAAAACCACTTAGTTGTTAAAAAAGTTTTTTTATTGATGTTTCGGCTTTCTATATCGAAAGCCGTTATCAATATAGAAAGCCGAAACGTCAATAAAAAAAATTTTTTAACAACTAAGTGGTTTTAATCCAGTGGAAAGAGAGAGAAATTAAAATACAAACCACTATGAGCTTCCGAAATGGAGAGAAAATGTTGGAAAAATGTTGTCATATCGTAAAACCGAAGCCAAAGTCATTACTAAACATTGATTGATTAAACAACAAATTCCTATTCACAACAAAACTAAGATTTAAGCTTATTTTCATGACTGATATCTAAAAAGTTCATTCTAAAAGGATCCTAACCATTTTTTAGTCTTTTTTTTTTGTTTACATTGCTAAAGTTCCAAATCGAGTAATTCCCTTTTCAGACAGACAGACGTAAACATACAAAATAAATAAAAAAAGGTACTTGAAGTCGACAACTAAAAGTAGTAAACGTCTACATTAGTGACAAGTCGCAGGAGGCAAATAAAAATTCTTGGAAATCATGAATTATGTAAATATATTTTAATTAACACATTATCATTGGATCGGAGACTCATTCTTTGACGAAGCATCACTCGAATGGGAATTACAAGTAGTCGATTAATTTATGTCATTCACGTATCACGTGCCGTTTCAACGATTTTCTAAGATTATCAGAAAATGCTAGTTTTTGTGACATGTAAGTCATTCAGCCAACCACGATTCGTAGGATGACTAGATGAGTATTAGAAATATATCGGGTATTTCCGTAGTAAACCATTACGTCCACACATCCACTGTCACTTTCATTAATTTTTTTCCGCATTTAATCAAGTGTCCAGCACATAAAATGCGTTCAGCTGTATAAAATTAAGTTTGCCAGGGTCTGTTGTAGCCGTGAGACTCATTTTTTATGTTTAATACGCGAGCAACACTCAGGTCACATTCAAATCTTCACCCTAATTGACGCCATGAAAATTTTAATGATATCCAAGAGTTTTGTGAGTAAAAAAACATAAAACGATGAACTAGGAGACCTTCTACTTATCCAAACCAGTAATAATTAATTTAAAGTCACTCTAGTGAGAGATTTGTGGTACGTACATTTTCTTTCGCGTTTCTTATCACTTTGTTTATATCTAAAATGTCACAGATAGGGAGACAGGTACTTATAAATCAATTCGGCGTGGTTTGTAAGTTATGTGTTTAACTTTCAGATAATACTAGACGACGATATAAATAGATCAGAAGTTTATCAACATGTGTTTATTCTCAAATATACGCACAGTTCTTTCTTTGGCTACTGCTTTGAAATACGACATATGTAAGATAAATACGAAAAAACTCAATTTTTATAAAAAACTAAGCTTCAAATATGGGGAATACTTTTTAAAATACAATAAAATTTTTCAACTACAACAAGAATTTCTGAGCTCGCAGCCCTCAAATAGCCCCGCGTCTATTACATTACGTCACTTTTCGTTTGTCAACAAATGAATTAGACATTCCAATGTTAAGAAAAAACACAAGAATGACCTAATACATTGTTTTGTTTTTTGACTTGTCACAATAACGAACTGTATCATTATTTCAAGTACATTATTTCATTAGATATTTTAATATTTATAATATGATAATTTAATTATAATTGCTAACAATGACTGTAAAGTTTTTATTGTAAATAAAAAATAGGTCATTTTAATTGTGAGTACATTGTTCTACGAGTATATTTAAATGAGACAAATTATGTCTAGTTGTAATAAAAGTATCTAGATTTGTAAGTTGTACGTATTTAAATTCAGAAAAACTAAAATGTGATTCATATCAAGGAATATTTCGCCAATTTCCCAACTTGCATTGTGGGTTGCAAACCTATATTTCCCTAAAAATAGGCCAAAATTGGTTAAAAGTGGGTAATGGCAAACCAACGGCGACTCCAAGTCGGGGCAATTGCCCCCCCCCCCCCAACTCCTCAACGAGAAGATATTTCTCAGCAAATCCAAAATATTAAACTTTTACAATATAATCCTAACAGCCGCCGATGTTGCCCCTTCCCATCTTAGGGCTGGAGCTGCCCTTGTAACAAACGATTTGCAATGTCAAAATTACCGAAAAAAAATGTTTGGGCCATTTTTGAGAGAAAAAATGAGTTTTTTAGGGTATAAATGGACCTACAATCTACAAAAAAAATACAAAAAAATTAAAATTTGGTTTACGCAGAATCAATTTTGTATAATAAACGATTGACAAAGACAAATTTACCCAAAAAAAAATGTTTGGGCCATTTTTGAGAGAAAAAGTGAGTTTTTAGGGTATAAATAGACCTAGAATCTACAAAAAAAAATTCAAAAAAATTAAAATTTGGTTGGAATTTTGTATAAGAAGCCAACGGCGGCTCCAAGGGGGGACAGTAGGGGCAATTGACCCCACCCCAGTCCGACAATGAGAGGATATTTCTCAACAAATTCAAAATATTAAACTTTGCCCCCCCCAATCTCTGGGCTAAAGCCGCCCTTGTGGCAAACAGTAGTTCAAGACTAGGTCTTATCTCAACCTTGGGATAGAAAATTGGTGCAAAAATTATGTACATCTCTGATAGCAGTTACGTCTACTTATAACTACAGTAAAATTGATAATTTTTTATATTTACAATTTACTAAAACAACATTTATAATTTCTTAAAAATTAAGATCAAAGGATTTAACCTTCTTATTCGATAAGGATAATTGAGAAGGCGATAAATCTGTTATTAATTATTTTTATCTCATAGAACATTCAAAAATTAAATATAAATATACGACAGATAATAAATTTAATATAAGAATAAACAAATGTCTAGTTGGGGCTTTGCGCGATACCCCTTTTCAAATCACACATTAACATATGAGTTATTTTTCGATTTTATACGAATTTAAAAAAAAAGCTTAATTTTTCCATACGGACAATATATTTTTTCATATCATCTTAAAGTCGAGGTTTCAACGAAGAAAATGAGCACTGATGAAGTTAAAAAAAATTAGTTTAAATTCGTATAAAATGGAAAAATAAATATTTTGTTTTGAAAAATTACAGCTTATTTAAAACACAAAAAAGATCGTTTTCAAGTTTCATTAAAATATTTTTAGCGTTTTTCTCGATAATTTTGAGGTTATGTCGAAAAATGATTAATACAAAACTTCTTAATAACCTAAAGCGCCACGAAAATATTGTCGTTATGACAAGGTCGTGATACAGTAATTCTGGTTTCTGATTTTTTAAATCCTATACCCGGAATCGATTTCGTGAGCGTTTCAATCTTAAATCAACAACATCAAGGTCGCGTTTTTTCAAACTACAAAATTTAAACAAACGGTAACGATGAATGACCGGAGGCAAAAAAGAGCGAACGAGAATAGAAACCGAGACCTTAATGTATATTTAATTTTATCAACGAAGATCTGAAGAAAATTACGATGCGTTAGAAGAATTAATTGGTTCAGGAACTGAAAAAAGAATATGTTAATTGTTTTCTGTGAATACTCTGGCACGCCATAGTAGGAAGATCGTAATTTTTGAAAATTACGCAAGAAGATACGATATACTTCTAAGTAGGCGGTTTTCTTGTAGGTGGGTCACGATACATTGTGCATAGTAGCCTTACAGGTGGTTCGAAAAATACAATTTTAATTAAGTACACACAAAGTTTAAGGGAGTGGCTTTTGAATTTTTTACACAAGTTTGTCCTAAATCACTGAAAAAATAATGTTTATCATTTATGAATCAGATGTGATACACGCTGAGTTGGAAGACATACACATTTACAATTAAAAACTGAGGCTCATCGAAGATTTATTTTATACTATACTCCGTTTGAAAATACATGATAGCACAGTTTTTATGGCAAAGGTCTTTATACCGGATTGTTCAATGCAGAAAAAACGTAAATGTTGATGCCTTCTTATCTGAATTTTCACTAGATTTTAGTATGACCACCCAGAAAAATCTCGAATACAATACATCATAAAATGTAAATAAGCAAACCCTAAGGGATTAACCAATAATTCTATACCTCATTGACAAGGAACACGAAATTACTTTAATATAAAAAATACTAAATATTAGGTTAGGACATTTCCTTAAAATTTAATAATAAATAAACACACAACAAAATTTATATGATATAGATACTAAAAAAAATATTTGCAAAAAAAATATTTTCTCTCATATTTCGTTTTTAGAAATACGGGGTGATTCCATATAAATTTGTTTGTTTGTAGCGTCATATAAACTTACATACCTAAATAAGTAAGTCGTTTTCTCCCGATAAGGAGTCATCATCATCAGTTTCCTCACTTCCCACAGAAATAATAATTGGTTCTATTGTTTCCTTTATTAACATATCAATTTTCCAGAATTTCTCTTTCTCTGCTATGACCTGTCTTATAGCGTTTTGCCAATTGTCCGGTGAAATTTTTGATATGGAGTCACATAATAGTTGACGAACATGTTGAAGTTTAAATGTTGTATTGTTTCTCGCGACATATCCCTTCATTTGACCTCATATTACTTCAATAGGGTTCAGGTCACAGTGATATGGTGGTAACCTCAACACTGTTCTTTTGCTATTTCATCTACACTAACTATACTTCTTAAATTTTAGCGAATGTTGTTTACATAACTGCAATAGCTCTTTTTTGAGTAATCCCTATTCTGCCACTATTTCTTTGGTTATTAGCCAATCGGAGAGTTCTTGCTTTTTCCATTTAGTGTTAGGTAACGGTTCCTTTAATCTTGAATGGTAACTGGCTTTGTCCATAACTAATACAGAATTGGTCGGTAATAAATCCATCATTTGACTGAAATATTCCTCAAAAACATCAGCATCAGCCTCTATCACCAAATCCTTTATCTCTTCCAATATTAGTGATAATTAAACGGGGACCTTTACCATTTGGAAATTTTAAGCTAGTAGACAAACCTTCTATAAATGCCTGACGACCATTTGTAACCTGTTTATCTTGCCAAAGTTTTTTTATAAAATGTCCTTCATTTATCCATGTTTCATCTAAATAAAAAATATGTTTGTCTTCTCTTTGTGATAAACTAACTTCTATTTTGGACTTAAATAATTTAAACTCGTTTTTATAAAAAACCCAATTTATTTATGTCTATTCTCTTTGATAGCTCAAATTATAATCATTGTACAATAATTCATTTCACCTCAAAACATATATCAATTCCCATCTATCAGCGCAAAGTACTTCAGGTAGCAACAGTGTTATTGCTGATTAAACAGTATTCATAAGTCAATAACACTATACCTGGAGTCGATCTAAAATAACAAATATCATTACATCTTCTTAATTTTCTAATTTCCCTTAAATATTGCGTCCTCCAACAAATAATTTCATCTTTCTCTATGAGCGCAGATTTTCTATCGTTCTTCTCCCAAACGAAGTCTAATTCATGTAAAGTTTTCCACAATTTGTCTCTTTTAACGTTTGGCAAAGTTTCGTCTCCATTAATGTCTACTAAAAGTTTATCCAAAGTTTGTACTTCGGATCAGTTGTTTCATAGTATTGTCTATTTGAGAGGATTTTCTCCCAGTTGACGTTTTAGGTGCTACTGTGATACTTCCATCCTTTCGTTGCTTCAAAAGTCTATAAATGGTTGCTTCTCCAACTCCGGTCATATGTGAATACTTAGAAACTATACTCCGAATCGTACTATTGAAATGTTCATGTACAAGAGCGTCATGTACATTTAACACTAAAGTTTTCATATGCACGGTTAAATTGCACTTTAATTTCACAGGAGTATAATTAGACGTTCACTTGATTAATATTGCTTTTTATCGTCTATTATTACAGAACTAACAATTCTGCGTGTTACAATCACAGGACTACACAAACAGAAATGTAAATTTTAACTAAAATAATTTACAATCTGCACAACACTTTCTGCCGATTAGAAATTTTAATTCTTTCTACGAAAGTTGAGGGCTACTTAAATTGATCTTGAATTGTAAATATTTTTTACCTGTAGAGATTACATACTTACCAAGAATTGAAATAAATTGGTATTTTTAAAAACTTTAGGAAGAAAACCCAGGATTTCATTTTGGAACAAATAATGCTAAACATTTTATTTTAGAAATTATCCGCCACTGATTTCTGATGTTATATTGGGGTTTATCTTCTGGGTCATAAAAATTTTGCTATCAATCATTTTCAAACAGTATAGTAGTTATGTATCACATGCGATGCACAAACGTACAGAATATATGTCGTGTGTATCACATGTGATGCACGAGGCAAGTAAAAGGTTAAAATAGAAATAACAGATTTTTTTTCAAAATTTTCATTAGCTGTTAGAGTAGGATTAATCTTAGGAATTACCCAATTTCTGATTCATGTTTCCAACATTTAGAAAATTAAATGTTTTGGAAGTTTCCTGCCTTTCATAATTAATATTGATAATGTGTAATGTTTCTAAGCTAAGCGATCCCATTAGCTAAATTGAAAGTGACCACGAACTGCTTTACATTAATCGATAATGATTTTGTATTAATTATTATGGATCGAGCAAACACTGGCAAAAAGTTTTTTTTTATCAAAAATAATTGGCCCTGCTCTACTTATTTTACCAAAATATTAAATAATCCTGGCCCTGTATAGCCAGGAAAAAATGTGGCCACATGTCTGTTGATCATCCCTTTTCATCCCCAGACCTTCCTTCTTACCGATATAGGGGCGTCTCGTACAACGTAAAAACCCCTTCACACTCTTCAACAAGTCCTAGTGGGTTTAAGGATATTTCTCATCCCGAAGCCTCTTTGTATGTATTCTGTAGCGTTGGTAAAAGTTTTATAGATCACAACTTGGAACGTGGTTATTATGGTAATATTGTGTAAATGATTAAGCCGCTCCTGCCTTCCTGGCGGACTTTAATCAAACAAAAATAAACGTAAAATTTTATGCAAATCGATTAAGTACAATTTCTCGTGCGAAAACTTAATAATTAAGTATGATAATCGAGACAAAACCATCGAAACGTAATGGTAATGAAAAATAACTGTAACTGGGAAATGGATGATAATCACCTCATCGCACAATCACCTGCTTCATCTAAAAGAATCGTTATTTTAACGTTTGATGCAGCTGCATTAACATTATGTTGATTATAAGTTTTGTGTCTGTAATTATTTTATCGTGATCATCAGAGTTCTCACTCGAGCAGTAACACTTTCTCTATAGAAGTTAATGAATATTTTTATTTTATTAAAGATTTATTTTGGTCTTGCAATTTCATATTTTCAGTAAAACTTTATTCCTACCGATTACGATAATGTTGTAAAACAAACGTCTGTCTTGTTCGAGACGCCTACTTAAGGTTTTCTTAATTAAATTTAGTTTCGCTTTTAAAACTCTTGTAACGAGTGTTTCCGCTCTTCTGAAGTAGTCACTTTAGTCTTTTCTCGAATGCAGACTTAGCATTAAGATATTAGAAAAGAGATAAAAATAACAATTTATGAACAGTATTTCAAAATAGGACCTTAAGTACTTTTTAGAATTATTGGTAATTATTTTGAATTACAAGGGCCGTGCCGATATTTTTTTAGATATTTGAAATAATTTTCCTTTGTCAAATACAACAGGTCAACCTTCTTTGTGAATTTCATCATCATATTCAACGTTCTTCTCCAATTCCAGATAAACGCCTCTCCGCATTTTTGCTATACAACTCTATGTTGAACTTCTCCCGTCCACCTTCTGTCACATTTCCATCTTGTTTTTGGTCTATGGTCTGACCAGAAATATAATGTCATAAATCATCAACCCCTTGAGTTATCAGCAGGCCTACCTACCTACTCTAGTCATTAAGTTCTGTTCTATAGGTATAATGATCATAAGGTATTTTAATCCGGAACTGGGAATCTTTTACATCTCTAATAATATATATTTCTGGTTATTCTATATAGTCTGTCCACATAATAAGTCAGAAAGAAAGGAACACACCCAAAGGTGCCGCTGAGACCGAAGCGCTCGGCTTTCCTTTGAAGAAAGGAGACATGGGATTTATGACTGTATTTCTCTTTAAGGTCGCCGGCGCTGCGGAGTCACACTCACACACGTAAGAAATAAAGGAAAAGTAGCGAGGTTTATGTTGTCTTGTTGTCTTAAAGTTCGAATAGACTATACCTGGGTTTCTCTTTTCTTGATTTATTATAATATTATGAGTTAATTCGATAAATAAAACCAGATGACGGCCTTATCTAATAATAGTGATACTCTCTCTTCCTTTGAAGTTTACAAATAAAATTGAAAATCACAAATATTTGTAGCTTAGAATTAATTTCAGATTTTCGGGACAATTGCTATAATAAAAAAAGATCGAAAACTTCATAAATAATAAAAGATGTGAAAACAAATTGTAAAACCATACCAAAAGTTATTTAAAACTGTGATAAAACTATCAACTATCACTATTAGTGTTTAAAAATATTAGTGAAATGTGACCAAAAGCCAGAGACCCAGCAATACTATGATCCACTGCGCCATGCCGGTGTCAACAGTGTACGACGGTTTCGCGACCATACGACGGCCGCGAGTGGGTCCCCCAAGGAACCCTCCGAGACCTCCTTCGTTAGCCAGCGTACCTGAAGATTCTACAGGTATCGGAAACGGGTTTTATAATGGAAATGGCTATTATAACGGGAGTAATGGGAGTTGTGGGTGTGCTTCGCCCGTGGGAAATCCCAGCGTACCATGGTGGGAATTGGCGACTAGGAAAAGTCGGTACAGATCGTGTCCTAGCCTGGAGTTGAACGTTAGTATATTTTTAGTTTAACTAGGTTTGTTAGTTGTGTTTTCTTTTGGGACCTGCTTGGATTTTTAAAATAAACAATTATATTTTAAGCCTGTAAGGTTCTTTATTAATAACCCTGTATATTTAATGCAGAAACAAGATTTGCAAATAAAATCGAACAAGGGCATAAACTCAGGGATAAAACATGTTTTCCTTATACAAAAGCAAATCTTCCAAATTCTTTAACATTTTTTGTATATGCAATGATAACGATGATAAAGGGTGAGTAATCGTGCACAAAGCGTTTGAAAGTTAGTACACCCTGTATATAATGCAAGCAATTATCACCAAAAATTTCTTAATGGACTCATGTTTCCTGATAAAAATGTCTTAAAAACATGTATCTACGAGGAATAACATCCGTGGGCGTTTCTAAAAGGAAAAAATGATGTCACATTATCATCTTATAATACGATTTTATCCATAAAGGCATTCCAAAAATAAAACTATGATCTATTATATGACAGTCCGGTTTTTTATTACATGTTAAAAATTAATTTATAGCTTGAAAATCGGTTTTATGATTGTTTTAGATATTTAAAGAATTTTATAATGTTCCGAGAGGTTATCGAAGGTCTTTTAATTGAGGAATTAAATTACAGTCGTTAATATTAATGATTAGTATTCAAACATATTATTCTTCGAGGTTTGTAATTTGTTTTTACTTCCTCAATTTTGTATTAATCTGTATCATTAGTTATTATATAACGTGCGTCAGTTTTCACCGAAAAAAACAACTTGAAACATTTCGGAAGCATTTTTGAGACATGCGCATAAGGACAGAGCCGGCCTAAGGCGTGTGCAATCGCACACGTGCGATTTGGGAATAGGCGCCGAAATAACATTTTTTGGAGGGTTTCTATGCCCATTTTCATTGTAAGGGGCGCCAAAACTCATTCTTACACACACAACATTTTGCTCTTAGGCCGGCACTGCATAAGGAATTCTAAATTTTTGATATGTTCATCCCAACATATATAAAATGGCTGTTTGGGAACATGGATAGGACGATTTGGATCCTAATTTGTCCACTGTGCGCAGACATAGCTTAAAAATTCCAAAATACTTGGAATCTTGTCAAGGATAAAGTTTATGGCCCGCCCCTATTTCTGATGTTTACCCCTCAACATTTTGTTTGTATTTTTTTTTTAATATAAAATTATCTCATATTCAGGCTCTTTGATGACTTTTCTTTTTGAATCTTTATTAATAAAAAAAACTGGTTGAGAAACTGCTGTGGAAAAATGTATCTTTTTGTCTCTTGGCGTAAGACTTCATAAAAAAATTCTATGATATAAAATTCACCTGACACTCCTCTTTTACATTAAGTAAATAAAAAAGTGGTAAAACACACCCTGATGAGGGTAAACTACCCTCGTCATGTAACTAGTTCAATGACATGCGATGCACATTGCAACTAAGGTTGTACAGGGTGTTTCGATGAAAGATTTCACATTGAGACTTGCCACTAGGTTGGAAATTTATGCAGAAACGATAAAGAAGGGGATTTAGTGTTTCTAGGTAAAAATATCTCCAGAGAAATTGCAATTTCAAGAATAATTAGTATTAAGTCCCCCGGGTAAATCTAACCAATTAATTTCGTCGATTTTGTCATTTCTGGGTTAAAATCTCTTAGCACGTGCTTACACCAGCCAACAGTTCGACGTAAGTGTGTCATAGGAAGTGTTGAATACTTATTTGTTATTGTCGAATGTGTATTTTTTTTATTTCTTGACTATTTGTGTGATTTTAGTGTAATTATTTATATTATATATTTATATCCAAATGTCACGGCCGTCAGCTGATTCAGATTTAGGTCAGTGTCTGGTTGGTTCTTAATCCATGGTGTACTTTCTACAAAAAGGTTCCGAGAAAGAGATTGGTAAATAATTTTATAATTTTACTTTGAAGGTTTAGCTTTTGCCTCATTTTGTTTCGAAGGTACAAAGATGATTCAACAAATCTTATCTTTATCTTCACCTGGTGTTGTAGCAATTCACTGATTCATTTTAAATAATTACCATCATATACGGGATACATTAATATGTCAGAATCACCTTGCCATTATAAATAATCAGATACACTGTCAATTTACAAAGTGAAAAAAAAATTTCGTACATAATCACGTAGCTGCTGAACAAATTAAGTAAATATGCGGGTTGGTGTTGACTCAAAATGGAGCTAAACTTCAGTCAATTTGTTCTTCAAATTAGGTCTACTCTATTTTTTGTACAAGTAAATATAATGATACAAGCAGTTGTGTGTTATTTTTTTTCTATGTTCGTTGATACTTATATATAAAAATATAAAACACACTGCAATATCATAACTATGCAATTTATGTCCAGTCGACCTGTTTTCCTCCTTATTTCTTTCAGTTAATGTTCCAAATCCGATCGAATTACAATCTGAAACCGATCAGGTTCGACCTATTCTATCCCCAATAACACAAGGCAACCTATAAATTGCCTTAATACCCTTAGAAAAAATCAATAGTATTATGTTGTACCTTTAAAGCCATAAAATTAAATTAGATTTTCGCCCTTTCTTTTTATATATCGTACAAAGTTAGATGTGGAACAACTGCACTCAATAAGTATATTATATAATGTGCAATCTAAAAAGTACTACAAAAAAAGAAAGAAAAGCATTTCAAATACTTTATTGGACAATCGTTGCCTTGGTGCTAATTCTTCATCCTTGCCTTATTGCTTTATTTCTGTTAATTATTAAGTATTTAGTTTTGAAAAATGTTTCAATATTGAAAAACGTGGAGTTATAATAGATAATCCCCTTTTGGAGTTTGTAAAAATTTGTAAATTAGATTTGTACTTTTTTCCATCCGTGGTTTCCCTAACTTTGTAAAAAAATGACCATAAACAATCCCCGGATGCGAAACGTGTTCCAAACATTCTGGAAAAGTGATTCATATATTGGTTAGTGCAGTTGATTTATTCCCATTAAACAGAGGCAGGCAGCTGTGCACCGTGGCACGTTCCATCTACAGGCGGATGCAGAAAATAAAGAAAAAATTTAAAAATGCCGTAAAATTTTATGCTACGATTATGGTTCGCGGATTCGAAGAGCTCGAAATTTATAAATTATTTATGAGATTTCATTACCTACCTATTCTTCTTTTTATCAATGACAGGATGCAACAAACAGTATCACTTAAATTCAAGATATTAAAAAGTACAGCGTGGTCAAAATTCGGTCGTTTTTTAAGAAAAAAATATGAAGTTATTAAATACAATCGGGTTTTTCAAACGTTTATTCCAAATTTTAAACTTCTTCATCGTCGATTTCAATTATTTTTTATTATTATTCCCAAACCTTTATAGTGCTAATAAATTTCATTGTTTTTAAATTTAATTAGGTCGTATGACATGAGGCGCAGGCGAAAGCAGTTAATTTTTTAAATTTATTTATGTGTCGTTGTTTGTTGTTCTATCTGGACGTATTCATGAAAGCACGACATGAACATAATATGTCTCACTTGAACGTTTTAACGAGACACAAGGCATCAAGATGTGCCGACGAGGTTACTATATTATTACTACTTATTAAAGAGACTACATTCGGAATTGTTTATATTAGGGTCAACGAATTCTAAATTATATTTCCTAGTCCGGTCCTTATGAAAGATATTTGTAGTGGCGTTTCACTACTACATATTTATATTTCTGTCCTGCGTTCACCTGTACTTACATTTTAAGATTAAAATTAACTCTAATAGACCAGGGCCAATCATTTTTTCTTTAATACACTTATACAGGGTGAGTCACGGTAGACGCGACGGTCCATTGTGGCTAAACGGTTAAGGTTTTGAAAATTTTGTTTATTCATGGATATGTTGATTGATAAAGGCTACATTTTAAAATTATTTTGAATTATACAGGTTATCCCAAAAAAGTGTGGCGTATCAAAGTTATATTATTTTTTATGGAACACCCTATATTTTGTTGCATTTATAGATTATACGTTAAAAATTATTCCCTATACCTAAGATTTCAGTTTTCGAGATATTTTGATTGATTTCTAAAAATGGAAGCACTTCGAAACCTATGGAGTTAGCCAAATCCAATTTTAACTGAAAAAATTAGACTAATAATTGAAAGCAATAATGTATTTAGAGTTATTTAAAATTATACAGGGCGTCCAAAATGGGGCGATTTTCTAATGTACATATTCAAACTACAATATCGTTCTTATTTTAAATAGGACACCCTGTATTTTATAATCCTATTATGTAGCAAATTCCATTACCTTTTAACAATTATAAAGGTCTACTATGCCTAAATCTATTAATTTTGGAGTTATTTTTATTTTTGTTAAATTTTACATTATTTTTCCACCGTAATGCCTAAATATAACACCCTGTATTTGATGACTATGATCCGAAAAAATTATCTTTGAAAGTAAGTGTTTGGTTTTGACATTAAAAATGTTTCTAGGGTATTCCATAAGAAAAAATATAACTTTGATACGCCACACTTTTTTGGGACAACCTGTATAATTCAAAATAATTTTAAAATGTAGCCCTTATCAACCCACATATCCATGAATAAACAAAATTTTCAAAATATTAACCGTTTAGCCACAATGGACCGTCGCGTCTACCGTGACTCACCCTGTATAGTACCATCTGCATACATTTTTTAGTTTTATACAGGTTGGCCATCTACACACCAAACATACATTCAGCTTTATACAGGATGGCCTGCTTGCTTATTATTTGAAACTAATTAGAAACGCTGGTATTTGGTCTAGCTCATAAATATTTGTTTATTTAGGTCCATTTATTGTCGAGTTCTAATTAACAGTGCAGATCCTAAAGTGGCTCTTGGAAACAATATCAAAACTTACACAAATACGTGCCTAATGACCTGATTGATCGATGTCCATAACACAAGTGAAAAAACTTATTATTTCAAACCATATTTTCAGCTAATAAATCAAATACGGACAAATTGATTTCGCGTGTGCTTTTTAGGACCTAATTAATTTTAAATTTGATTTATAATAAACATTTTTTATCATTAATTCAATATACAAGTTTGATGATAGATAAATATTTTCAAACAAGTTTCTTTCTATGTTTCGAGGTCAATTAAACATTAAAATGATTAATGTAGGTACGCGATAAATTTTTGGATATAAGAATTGATGTTATTATGTTATACAGGTGCTTATATATTTTTTTTCAAGAAATAGTTATGTTTCGCATATTTTTAGACATGTATTGTGCCCAAATCACGCCCATTATTTTTAATATTTTGATGGTTACGTGGTAGAACATTCCATGAAACTTCTTCTCGTTCTTTATTTCCAATAAATATAGAAGAGATCGTATCTATTATTTATAAGTTTATAACTACGAAACTATGCAAACTATTCCAATTGAAGATACCCAAAGGAAAATAATTAAAATAATGAATAATTAAACACACTTAGACGTAATAGACATAAAAAGGAATTGCGCCAGATAAAATTTAATGACTTTCCTAATAAACATTCGTTTATTTTCAATGTCGTATAAAGCCTAAGGCCATCGTTTACTTTACTCATATTTATTTACATCGAATATTGTTTACAGAAGAAATTTTGATCTAGGCACTCATATTTCTAGCAGTTAAGTAATACCTAGTATATTTTATTCCCAATCATAATTACATAATCTAAAATTAATTAAAATTTAATGATGTACAAAATATTTTAATATAGTAGTCGGTGCATTTGACATTTGATATAATTTTTATCTGTCATCGAATAATAAGAAGAAAAGATAAAACTACTAAAATGTGAGTGTAAAAGAGTGAACAACAATATGACATTTTCTGGTGCCGATCACAATCCCGACAAATCACAATCCCGTCAAATCAAAATCTCGACAAATCACAATCCCGATAAATCACAATCTCGAACAAATCACAATCCCGACAAATCAAACAAAAAGTTGTCGGGATTTCAATTTGTCGGGATTGTGATCGTCGGGATTAAAATTGTCAAGATTTCGATTGTCAGGATGTTGACCCTAACCCGTCATTCGAAAGCCATTCAGACAACAATAAATTCCGACATGAATAATAATGAGTTACGAATCTCTAGCAAGCTATGAAAATGACGGGTTAGGGTCGACATCCGGATAATCGAAATCTCGACAATCATAATCCCGACGATCACAATCCCGACAATCACAATCCCGACAAATTACAATCCCGACAACTTAGACAACAAAGAATATTCTCACCTCCATGTAAATGAATTAATTGTTTGTTGAGTTGTTAATGAAATTAAAAAAAAAACAAAGTTTGTGAGTCGCTTCTGGAAATTCACCCCTTGTGGCATTTATTGCTACCAATTCTAAATCGGTGATAACGTTTGAAGGTACCAGGTCTCCATCATTGTCATTGGCAAATTCAGGCAATTCCTGCTGCATTATTTTGCAAATTTGTTTGATTTGTCGGGATTGTGATTGGTCGAGATTGTGATTTGTCGGGATTGTGATTTGTGGGGATTGTGATTTGTCGAGATTGTGATCGTCGGGATTAAAATTGTCAAGATTTCGATTGTCAGGATGTTGACCCTAACCCGTCATTCGAAAGCCATTCAGACAACAATAAATTCCGACATGAATAATAATGAGACACGAATCTCTAGCAAGCTATGAAAATGACGGGTTAGGGTCGACATCCGGATAATCGAAATCTCGACAATCATAATCCCGACGATCACAATCCCGACAAATCACAATCGCGACAAATTACAATCCCGACAACTTAGACAACAAAGAATATTCTCACCTCCATGTAAATGAATTAATTGTTTGTTGAGTTGTAAATGAAATTAAAAAAAAAACAAAGTTTGTGAGTCGCTTCTGGAAATTCACCCCTTGTGGCATTTATTGCTACCAATTCTAAATCGGTGATAACGTTTGAAGGTACCAGGTCTCCATCATTGTCATTGGCAAATTCAGGCAATTCCTGCTGCATTATTTTGCAAATTTGTTTGATTTGTCGGGATTGTGATTGGTCGAGATTGTGATTTGTCGGGATTGTGATTTGTGGGGATTGTGATTTGTCGAGATTGTGATCGTCGGGATTAAAATTGTCAAGATTTCGATTGTCAGGATGTTGACCCTAACCCGTCATTCGAAAGCCATTCAGACAACAATAAATTCCGACATGAATAATAATGAGTTACGAATCTCTAGCAAGCTATGAAAATGACGGGTTAGGGTCGACATCCGGATAATCGAAATCTCGACAATCATAATCCCGACGATCACAATCCCGACAAATCACAATCGCGACAAATTACAATCCCGACAACTTAGACAACAAAGAATATTCTCACCTCCATGTAAATGAATTAATTGTTTGTTGAGTTGTAAATGAAATTAAAAAAAAACAAAGTTTGTGAGTCGCTTCTGGAAATTCACCCCTTGTGGCATTTATTGCTGCCAATTCTAAATCGGTGATAACGTTTGAAGGTACCAGGTCTCCATCATTGTCATTGGCAAATTCAGGCAATTCCTGCAGCATTATTTTGCAAATTTGTTTGATTTGTCGGGATTGTGATTTGTCGGGATTGTGATTTGTGGGATTGTGATTTGTCGAGATTGTGATCGTCGGGATTAAAATTGTCAAGATTTCGATTGTCAGGATGTTGACCCTAACCCGTCATTCGAAAGCCATTCAGACAACAATAAATTCTGACATGAACAATAATGAGTTACGAATCTCTAGCAAGCTATGAAAATGACGGGTTAGGGTCGACATCCGGATAATCGAAATCTCGACAATCATAATCCCGACGATCACAATCCCGACAAATCACAATCGCGACAAATCACAATCCCGACAACTTAGACAACAAAGAATATTCTCACCTCCATGTAAATGAATTAATTGTTTGTTGAGTTGTAAATGAAATTAAAAAAAAACAAAGTTTGTGAGTCGCTTCTGGAAATTCACCCCTTGTGGCATTTATTGCTGCCAATTCTAAATCGGTGATAACGTTTGAAGGTACCAGGTCTCCATCATTGTCATTGGCAAATTCAGTCAATTCCTGCAGGAGTATTTTGCTTAAGTATTTGTTTGATTTGTCGGGATTGTGATTTGTCGAGATTGTGATTTGTTGGGACTGTGATTTGTTGGGACTGTGATTTGTTGGGACTGTGATTTGTCGAGATTGTGACTGTCGGGATTATGATTGTCGGGATTATGATTGTCGGGATTGTGATCGGCACCCAAAAATGATATATTGTTGTTCACTCCGAATAAACACACAAAATGATACTTTTCTAAAGCAATTTACTTTAAAATCATACAACACTAAGTCTAAAGTTTCAATAAAACTTAAGTAATACATAATTACGACATTTAAGTCGCAGTTATCTAAACATATATCATCGGATCTCCCAATTAATATATACTATTGTCCGACCCACTCATATTTTTAATCTGTTATTTTTTTCATCTCTTGTTTACTATTATGCAACAATGTGTTCACGATATGTTATTCAAAACCTTTTGTGTGAATTCTGAATGCGTCATTTACATTTTAGATTTCGTTTGGCCGAAATACTTTGGTATCAAGTAGCGAATTAACATCATTTTCGGTTGCTAGGTCTAGGATTGTAACACTGTCCGCACCTAAAAATTTTTAATGAAATTCTTCGTACACCGTTTTAGTGAATTCTACCTCTTTATTCGATTTTATAGATATATTAATGTTTTAATAGGTGCTGATGTCTTACTAAAGTTTTTTTTATAAATACTGATAACTTTTTAACATTTAGTTAGACAATCCCCACGTCATCGGCGAAGCCTTTTAGATGCATAAATAACTATTTTAAGTAATTGGAAATACTGCAAAATAAGCAAAGTGTCTGTCCAAATTTTTGTTTTCAACGTATTTTAATTTGTTGCAGGCTCACGTGGTTTCAGCTTTTGAGCAAAGCCTTACTTCAATGACTCAGAGGCTTCAACACTTAACTGCCACATCCGAGAAAAAGGTATGAATTGTTGTAGTCTATTTTCATCGAAATAAAAAATATTTATGTCATCTCCTTCATCGTTTTCAGGAATCCGAACTCCAAGATCTCCGCCAAGCCATGGAATCGCTCCGCGCGCAATCCATCCAAGCCGGCATAGGCTCCACCTTAGCCCGACAGCCTTCCTCCGACAGCGTTTCCAGCCTTTCATCCGCCTGCAGTCTCGATAAACACGACAAGAAAAAGAAGAAAGGTTGGCTGCGCAGTTCCTTCACCAAAGCGTTCTCACGGAACGCCAAAGTGACCAAAGTGCAATGTCAGAACGACAACGTCGAAGAGAGAGCGCACAGTCCACCCCCGGCGCCTCCCTGCGATCCGGGACTGGAAGTCGTCGAGCTGCAAAAACAGCTGAGGGAAAAAGATTTGGTTTTAACGGATATCAGGTTGGAAGCGCTGAGTTCTGCTCATCAGCTGGAGAGTTTGAAGGACACAGTTATGAAAATGAGGGTAAGTATAAAAACAAAATGCCCCTTGTACTACAATAAGTACCGAAGCAAGCACTTAACCGCAGAGATAAAGATGAGCCTAAATTTCTTAGCCAATCGAATGCCTCTCAACGCTGTTAGTATAAAAGGACTTTGTTTCAGAGTGAAATGCTAAGTCTGAAGCAAAATAACGAGCGATTACAGAGGATGGTAAGCGGCTCTCCGAATTTACCGACAGATCTGACCGATACCAGAAGCAGTAGTAGCATAGACGCCATAAGTGACCTCATTCCTACAGAAGAACCCACGCCTGAAGTTGAAACTGACGGCAAACGAATAGCGATTTCTGTTTATTTAGGACAACCGCAAAGTTTCGAAAAGTAAGTTAATACACCTCTTGTAATTTTGCGATAAAACCAGTTTTTTTTTCAGGTATTATATAGAACATTACGGGTATGACGGTTTAGGGGATAACGCAAATACCGAAATATCGATAGCACATACTAACATTGGTGCTTCGACCTCATGGCCTCAACTTGACAACGCTGTCAGGAGGGCGTTTAAACAGTACGTTGCAAGATTGGATCCTGGAGGAGGACTAGGTTTAGGTAAATTCGCATCAGACTAAAGTCTGACAAACTTAAGAATAGACCGATAATTGTCACCGCCTACTTGTGCGCGTGTGTACGTTACCTAGCAACGAGGCAGTACCGAGTGAAGAGAGCAGCATTGCAAAACAGTGTAGTGTGACTCTTTCTACCTACGCTAGTGAGCATTGGCAGCCATATTAATGATCTATTCTTAAGTTTGTCCGACTTTCCCATTGAACACGTCGAACTGAATAATATAATTAAAATTTACAGGTAGCGACGCAATAGCCAGTTATAAACTAGGAGAATCCGAAAGAAAACCAGACTCCGGCCCACCGGATCTCCTCCCCGTGGGCTACGCGGTGGGGAGGGTAACGACCTTACACGTCGTCCTGCAACCCGTAGCAGCCTTAGCCTTTGAAGCCTTAATACCGAAAGGAGTTGCCCAAAGATTAGTTTCCTTACTGGCAGAGCACAGGCGATTAGTGCTGTGCGGAGCCCCCGGTACTGGAAAAACGCATTTGGCTACCAGGTTAGCCGAATTCCACGCTCAGAGTCTAGGAAGAGATCCCGCGGAAGCAGTGGCTAACTTCAAGTTAGTAATTGTTTTAATTCCTAGCAATCAAATATTTAAAAGTCAATTTTTTTTTCAGCGTTGACAATAAATCCGGTAAGGAACTCCGTCAATATCTAACCCATCTCAGCGAACAAGCTGCAGCTGGTGACAATAGCGTTCTTCCCTGTGTCGTAGTCCTAGATAACCTCCACAAAGCAGGCACTCTCGCAGACGCCTTAGGAGCCTTACCGAGAAATCTACCATGTCTCCTAGGAACCATGGCGCAAAGCGCTTGCTCCGCCACTAGTCTTCAACTCCAACACGGTTTCCGATGGGTCCTTGTAGCACCACATATGGAACCCGCTAGAGGACTATTAGGAAGAGTTTTAAGAAGAAGATTGGCTGCTCTCGAATTAGAACAGGGACCACAACCTGAATTGGCTGCCATTTTGGGTTGGTTACCGAGGGTGTGGCAGCATTTGAATGCTTTTCTGGAGACGCATAGTAGCGGAGATGTCGCTATCGGTCCTAGATTGTTCTTAAGTAAGTTTTAATATCTTATCGATTTTCTAATCATCTGTATCGTACTTTCAGGTTGTCCGCTTGAATTGGACGCCGCCCGCGCGTGGTTCGCTGACGTTTGGAATTACTCCCTAGCGCCGTACCTCCGAGAAGCGGCCCGAGAAGGTCTCCAACTCTACGGTCGTCGAGCTCCTTGGACCGATCCGACCCAATTCGTCCTGGACACGTATCCTTGGCCTGGCTCGCCACCTCAGGGTTTAACCACAATTTCTGCCAAAGATGTGGGACTCGAAGTAGGTCCCTCGGCGCAGTCCGAAAGCGAGGGGGATCCCCTGCTGAATATGTTGATGAGGTTGCAAGAGGCGGCGAACTATTCCAGTCCGCATTCGAATGATTCCGATTGCAATAGTTTGGACTCTAATTTGACTCACGGAAGTAATTTAGGGACTGAGAGCGTTTCGTAGGCGTGACTTTAATTAATAATGATTTTTTTTTTATATATTACAAGGAAACTGATCGGTTTTTTAACAAGACGGGAATGTTCTTTACTGATAAAGAAAATTAAAATCGAATGAGATAAGTTAGGAAAAGATTTTGAATAAAAATACCCTCAAAATTATTTTAATGTTTAATTAAGATTTTTAATCCAGGATAAATAATTTTGTACATTTTGGTTATTTATTTAATTATTAAAAATTTGGGAAAATGATTCCTGGGATTTATGAAATATGTTCCTTAGCGGACTTAACTTTGGAATAAATCCGAATAAAGAAACGAAGCTTTGGGATTCTTAGTCACCTTCATTTTATTTTTAATTGTCTTTTATTAGACAGTTCCAAAATTATTTGTTTATAGAAAACGCATTCATTTTTAGAAATGTCGAACCGGCACCGGCTTTGTATACACCAACCAAAAATTCCGACTATAATTCGATATTATCGAAAAAAAACTGCAGGTACAGAAAGTAATAAAAATATATGCAACTACTAAAATGAATAAAAATTGAGACCCTCGCGGAAACAAATAAACATTTTTGGCGCCTGTTGAAATTAACGAATTCTGCACTCACGGAAAGGACCAGGCACCTTTCTTATGGAAAAGTGGCTTTCCGTCAAATTTTCTGTAAAACTCGATGCTCTGACAAAAAATGTCCATTGGCCCAAACCAATCCTATTTCTAGTTTTCGAAGTACAGGGTGTTTTAACCATCGGAAATGCCACTTTTTTGTAACCAGATGTCTCATATGAATTATAGCTTATTTACCATTAATATTTTATAAACAATCACCGTAAAATTTGGTTATTTACAGGGTTGTTCGAAAATACGTAATATGGTTTTTTTGAAAACGGCTTTAAAAAGACAAGCAAATATCATTGCATTTTGAATATATGTATTTTGTTTTATATTAAACAAATGAACGATCTGCCACTCTATGTCATACAGGGTGTTATACCGATTGCAATAACTTAAAAAATTAGAAAAGCTGTGTTTTGTGCACTGTGTTAAAAATTAAGAACATCTTTCAACAAAATTTTGCTTAGTTTATACACTGAACTTTTGTTAATGTATTAATTCATAAAGTTGACGGAGAAACTTTTAAAATTCAGTGCACAAAACACAGCTTTTCTAATTTTTTCCAATTTGCTCGTCTTTTTAAAGCTGTTACAAAAGAATGATTTTTTCAAAAAACCATATTACTTATTTTCTAACCACCCTGTAAATAACCAAATTTTACGGTGATTGTTTATAAAATATTAATGGTAAATAATCTATAATTCATGTTTTCTACAACAAACGCCAATAAAACAGGTGTGTTATGAGACATCTGGTTACAAAAAAGTGGTATTCCCGATGTTTGACACCCTGTACTTCGAAAACTAACCATGGGCTAATGGACACTTTTTGTCAGAACATACCAAAGTTTCATAAAATTTGACGGAAACCTTTTTTTCAATAAGAAAGGTGCCTGGTCCTTTCTGAGAAGTAGTAGTTGTTTTTTACGGTATTATTAGTTTTTCTGAGCAAGCAAAAAACTGGCTCAGAAAAAATTCAGAAAAAATATTGCTCAGAAAAACGTTCGGAAAAAAATGGTTCAGAAAGCAACTTGCTCAGAAAAAAAAATGCTCAGAAAAAAATTAGTTTTTTCTGAGCTAGTTTTTCTGAGCATTATTTTTTCTGAGCACTAGTTTTTCTGAGCCAGTTTTTTCTGAGCCATTTTTTCTGAGCAATAGTTTTTCTGAGCATTAGTTTTTTCTGAGACATTTTTTCTGATAGTTTTTCTGACCATTAGTTTTTTCGGAGCGTTTTTTAGCAATTTTTTTCTGAGCAAGTTTTTTCTGAGCAATCGTTTTTCTGAGATAGTTTTTTCTGAGCATTACTTTTTCTGCGACATTTTTTCTGATCCATTTTTTCTGAGCATTAGTTTTTTCTGAGCATTAGTTTTTTCTGAGCCATTTTTTTGAGCTAGTTTTTTCTGAGCAATAGTTTTTCTGAGCATTAGGTTTTTCTGAGCTAGATTTTTCTGAGCATTAGTTTTTTCTGAGCGTTTTTTAGCAAATTTTTTCTGAAACATTTTTTCGTTTTTCTGACCATTAGTTTTTTCTGAGCCATTTTTTGGAGCATTTTTTAGCAATTTTTTTCTGAGCTAGTTTTTTCTGAGCATTAGTTTTTTCTGAGCCATTTTTTTCTGAGCGTTCATCTGAGCAATTTTTTTTCTGAGCAGTAGTAGTTTCTATTAAGATATAATCAAGCAAGCGTAAGAGAAACTAACCGTGGCCCTCCCTTCTAACAACACTACCCAAAGATGTTGCATCAGAGGCAGCGCTCCGTGGAGGTGTTTCTGAGGTGATTCGCTACTCAAGCTGCCTAAGTTCTCTTGGATCTACTGGAGGAGGAACGGGTTCTTCGTTAGGAGGAGGCGGTTTCGGTCTGATTGCATTCTAGACGTAAATATTTCGGCTATATGCCGACTGTCTTCCTCTCCAAGTAGAGAGAGGGCTCTGTCGTTGACCTAGAAAGTGAACGACATTAAATAGAAACAACAGAAAAACGTATAATACACTTACCTCGATAATGTATTCACGGCCATCTTTTCCAACAACTACTTCAAGTGCGCAAATATCTAACCCTCAGAATAAGTCTGAAATTTCATCAATCCAGTTTTTGTATCTTTCCGGCATTGATATTTGTTCCAACATTGCTGAAACGGTATTTGTTTTCCAACAGCCTGAAAATGCGTTAAGCCTCGTTCAGACGGCGACATCAATGTCGCGACATTCACTGTCACTGCAGTAGTGTCGCAGTCTGAACAGTAAAATAGATAAATGAACCTTAGGAGTGAGTTTTGAGAATTCGCATTGGGTCAAGATGTCACTCTCTTCTTCGTATCCCTTTAAGTGAAAAATAAATAGATGACACAATAAATAAATTCATTCAAAATACCTGAAATTGATTTCCTCATTAATTAATGAACATTTTTGGTTGAAATTAATAAAAAAAATCTGCACTCACGGAAATTAATAAATATTTCTGTACCTACAAAAAGAAATAAAAATATATCTAACTACGAAAATCAATAAAAATTTAGACAATCGTGGAAATTAATAAAAATTCATGTACCTACAGAAAGTAATAAAAATATCTGTACCTACCATAAAATCTGCAGTTACGGAAATTAATAAAAATGTCTGTACCTACAGAAATTTCCGCATCTGCCGATTTTACAGTACAGTCGCAAGTTGAATATACAATTCGCCATCGTAGAGATTTAGCCACATCGTTTATTTTCATCCCTAAATAATTCCCTTATCATCAAATTTATAACCCAGGATATATTTTCTTGATTTTTTTTTGTATTATTAACTTTTTTATTTTTATACCATGTTTCTGTTTGTTCAATGTAGTTTTTACCAAAATTTTAACTTGAAATATCACAAGTAAATCTTGCATATAAAAATCAAAATCTTTTCTATAATCTATAAGAAGTAGAAATAACAGCAACATATTAAAAGAAATAATAAATTATTAGTACTTAGACGTGTTACGTTGTGTTATTATTAAATATTTGATTCGGAAGCCATTAAGCAGCGATATCTTTCGGACAAGAATATAAACCTATAAATATAAATTTATTAATTCAATATAATGAAATGTTTAATAATTAATTTTTACTTCAAACTCAAACGTTATTCGTCCTTTGTCTGAAGTTCGGCCCTTCGAGGGCTAAAAATCAGATAAACTCTCATCAAATAGGATATGAGCGTTTTAGTAAAATATATATCTAATTTACTATAAATTGAATTAACTATATATTTAAAAAATTAAGGAAAAACGAACAGTTTCTTTATTAACAAATCGCAATCTTATTAGCCCTAAAGTGTAACTTGACTATAACAAAAGTGCTTAAAAATATGTTCTTGTAACATAGTGTTAATTAAAGCCCAATATTTATTTTATGAAATATACACGATTTTTATAATGTGCTTAAAATCAAATTTCAATGATAGGCCGTTTTTTCTAGACGATACAGAATGTCCAAAATAGTAATAAATTCAACGTAAACACAAAATTGTTAATGAAAAAGAAATGTTTATTTTGGACATACTGCATATTTCTTGTTTTGCCTTTTTATTATTTTATTTACGAGTTTTTTCTGGTCATAGACGTTTTTTATGTAAATATGTTATTTATATAGTACACATAAAGAAATATTTGTATAATTTGTTTATTACATTTATATTAACAATGTAAATGTTTTTAAAAACTTTTATACCAAAATATGTAAAATAAAAACTGCCATAAATTATTATTTAAAGTAAATTAATAGTTTTTTTATTTTCCTTTATCCCCAAACCAAATTTGATCCAAAACAAAAGATAAAATAAAAATTTACAGGAAACACTAGAACACAGCCGGCCTAAGGCTTGTGCGAAGTGTGCTGTAGCACACGTGCGATTTGGGGAGGATCGCCGAAATAACATTTTTTAGAGGGTTATCTATACCCATTCCGTTTCCGAGATATTTGCGTTTAAAGTTTTTAAAAGAGATTTTTTCACTTTTTGGCCCGAATTTCCTGTTTTACATACAGAAATCAGAATTTTGGACTGAAATTGTGGAACATATATATTAGACGTTCAGTCTACTACTATATAGGCAACCAGTATTACAGATTACTTTCCTAGTATGCCACCTCTTGGTGACTAGCCAAAGTTTAAGACCAGAATATCGCTCGCCGCCATTTTCAATCCAGCAAACTTAAATATATTTATATAAACTTAGTATTTTGAAAACTAATTATACAGGAGGAAAGACCTCTCAAATTAGAAGCAAATCGCAAATAATTTGGCTAAAGTGTAATTTAACTGATTTTTGACTTTCCGAGACGAGCTACATTGTAATGTAGTATTATAAGACCGTTTTATCAAATAAAAAAGAAGAATTGTCAAATGTCAACTTCCAATCCGTCAATTTCTGTTTGTCATCTCGGTGAAACGTCAATACATTGTAGTTTGCATATTAAACAATGTCTTAAATTAATTTTAAAGTCAATTAGAGTAACCAATCACTCAAAGATCTTCCCTATTTGAAAGAAAATCTGTAATGCGCTATTGATCACACCTAAAAAAATGGCTGATATGATACGTATGAGTAGCGGACACAATGCAGTTATACAAAAAGATAAACTCGGCTCCCCCAGCACAGGAAGTGATGATGGAAACGAACAAGAGACCCAAGGAGCGATTAAACCTGAACAAGAAGAACCAGATCTCGGAGACAGCGCCCATTACGCGCCCCCCGAAACGCATTGGTACCATGGAAGGCTGGACAGGTAGAGTTTCTTGTATTACCAATGCACTAACAAATCTATAATTTGATGCAAAACAAAATACAAATATATACATGGTATTTTAAAGCAACCCACAAAATTTGTCCATGTCAATGTTTTTTAAATATTTTTCATTTTTATTTGTTGTAAAGAATTGCTAATCAAACAAGTAAACATTCAGACTTAATTTATATTGATTTCCATTTGCTGTATATATTTTTATAAAAAAAATAGAATTGTGAGACAAAATGAAAGATTTTTTTATGTAGATATCAGGCCGAAGAAAGGCTGTGGCAGTGTAACAAATTAGGAGCCTATTTGGTCAGAGAAAGTGATAGAAAACCTGGAAGTTATGTGCTATCATATTTGGGGAGGACTGGAATGAATCATTTCAGAATAACTGCTGTTTGTGGAGACTTTTACATTGGAGGTCGGCAGTTTGTTTCTTTGAATGATTTGGTGGGATATTATAAGGAATGTAGTGATTTGTTGAAGAGAGAAAGATTGGTGCATCCTGTTGCACCACCAGAGCCCGTTAATGACAAAAAGGTATTCATATTTCTTAATTAAATTCGTATTTTTCTTTATATTGGCGATAATAAATGTTTAATTCAACTTTATAGTTGTTAAAAACATCTGAAAAAAAATCTATAAGGCTATCATTAAATTCTGCACAATCTTGCTTTATTATATAATAGTCTAAATTCAAGAACTAATTTTAAATAAAAGAAACAAAAATTGTATCTGTCATGAGTTTTTTTACCTGAAAAACAGTATTAGATTATTTTAATTCCTTGACAATATTTTTAAAAGTAAAAACATTTTTTGCTAGTTAGTTTCTCTGAAAACGATTTGATTTTTCTAGTTACTACATATTTTTTTAGAGAGTTGTTGCCATATTACCTTATACAAAAATGCCAGATACTGATGAATTGACATTCAAGAAAGGTGATATATTTTTTGTCCATAATGATATGGGCAATGGTTGGTTGTGGGTTACTGCTCATCGTACTGGGGAACAAGGAATGATATTTCGTGAATTAGTAGAAGATTTAGATGATAGTATTGATCCTAATACAGTATTTCCTTGGTTTCATCCAAATTGCACAAAAAATGAAGCTGTAGATCTACTTGTAAAAGGTAAAGTTTACTCTTTATTCTTGGGTCACTTATATTTTTTAAACCATTCAAATACTTTTAGCTGGTCCTGGTAGTTTCTTGGTCAGACCAAGTGACAATTCTCCAGGGGACTATTCGTTATTTTTCCATATCAACAATCAAATACAACGTTTCAGAATTGAAAAGAAAGGTGTGAGGTATCTGATGGGTGGTAGAATATTTGAATGTTTAGATGCAGTTATTAATAGGTATAGGAAGGAGCAGATAGTTGAAGGATACACACTGCAACATCCGGTAAGTAGAACTATTATACATATACCATTAATGGTAAAACATAATTTTTCTTCTCAGCTTGTAGTAGACGGTTCTAAACAATTGGACTGGGTACCGGAAAATCAAAAAGCAAAATCAGAGGCTGAAAAAATTTATGCTACTTTAAGAGAATGTCGAGACCAAGCGGGTTTGAAAAAAATGAGAGGCATCAAACACCAGGGTTACTTACACAGGAAGTCCGATAAGGCAGCCAAAAAATGGAAATTGTTATATTTCGTTCTTTTGGTCGACGGTACAGATACCCATCTTTATTTATACGAGAATCCCAAGAGAACTAAACCAAAGGGTCTAATCGATTTATCCTGTGCTTATTTATATCAGGTGAGGCTTGCTTAATAACCATTAAGGTCTGTTCTATAGGTATAATGATCATATATTTTTATATATGTTTGAAATTATAGGTCCACGATAGTCTCTGGGAACGCTCACATTGTCTCCAACTAGTAGAACGCGCTTTGCCGTGTCTAGCAACGGTAACTCATTTAGCTGCGCGATCAACAGAAGACTGTCAAGAATGGGTAAACGCGCTCAAACCTCTATGCGTTCCTCAACTCAGTAAAGCCACGTCTAAAGTGCCAAGATTAAGGGAACTGCGATGTCTCACGTTGCATATAATCGACGCGCATCGTTTACCCTACAAATTAGTGCCACAACCATATGTTACGATACAGCTCAATAACCAGGTCAGGGTGGCAAGGACGAGGACCAAATCCGGACCCGACCCTGTCTGGGACGAAGAATTCGTTTTCGAGTGCGTACTTCGTTTTTTCATCATTTTGTTCTTATTTATCTCTCAATTTTTTTAGTGATGTGCCATGTGATATTGTGTCATTTACCTTGACTGTATATAATAAAGGAAAAAGAGGGAAAGAACAGGAAGTAGCCGAACTTCACGTTGAATTATCGTCGCTCGGTAATGGCGAAGAAAGGGAAGAGTGGTATACACTTTCGGGATTAACGCCTATGGGAGAATGGGGATCTTTAAGACTTAAAACAAGGTAAAACTAAAAATAAGTTAAGAGCCACTTACATTTCTTATATTATTTTTTTGTTAGGTATTTACATGACCTTGTTATGCCTGCTGAAGAGTACAGTCCTCTGCAACAATTCATGTTGGAACCGGGTCTAACTTCGGTTAAAACTCTGGCGGAAATATGTCATTCTGACAGGGCGCCGCTCGCAACGGCGCTCTTAAGAGTATTTCGAGCAGAAGGAAGGGAGACTGAACTACTAAGAGAATTAAATACTGCAGAGGTAAAATATTTGAACTGAATTTTCTTTTATTCTTAGTAAATTTAAATGATTTTCTTTGTAGATCGTGAGAGAAACAGAAACATCAACACTATTTCGAGCTGCCTCTTTGGCCACCACTTTAATGGATCTTTACATGAAAGCAGAATGTGGGGGATTTTTACAGGCAGCGGTTTTGGAAACAGTGTTAAGATTGCTGGAGAGCAAACAAAGTGCTGAATTGAATCCAGCAAAAATGGATTCTCTAGATGATGCTTGTAACAACGCCGAATTTTTATTGCAGATTTTAGATCAGGTAAATATGAAATTAATCCATTTGGTGGTAGATTTTGGCTGTAAAAAGTGATTTTTTTTGTGAAAAATGGGCACAAAATCTACAACAAAATTCTGAAAAATTTGAAATTTGGTACAGAGGGGTAGAGTAAGTAGTGAAAACGAATGGAAGTATGAAAATTGCCGAAAAAAAAATTCGTGGGAAATTTTGGCTGCAAAAAGTGATTTTTTTTGTAAAAGGGCACAAAATCTACAACAACAATCTGAAAAATTTGAAATTTGGTACAGAGGGGTAGAGAAAGTAGTGAAAACGAATGGAAGTATGAAAATTGCCGAAAAAAAAATTCGTGGGAAATTTTGGCTGGAAAAAGTGATTTTTTTTGTGAAAATTTGCACACAAAATCTACAACAAAATTCTGAAAAATTTGAAATTTGGTACAGAGGGATAGAGTAAGTAGTGAAATGAATGGATGTATGAAAATTACCAAAAAGAAATTCGTGGAAAATGTTGGCTGCAACAAATGATTTTTTTCTATTTCAATTTTATTTTAGCATATCGGTGAGAAAATTAAATAGGTTTTTAATTTCAGGTAACACTCAGTATATTCATGTCTCCTGACGCTTGTCCTCGGTCTGTCCGATACATCTGTGGTTGTCTCCAAAAAGCCGTCGTGGCTAAATGGCCGGATGAACGATTCGTACGTACTCGCGTCGTTTCCGGATTTATATTTTTGAGACTGCTGTGTCCCGCTTTACTAAATCCCAGACAGTTTGGATTGGTCAGTGAGCAACCATCACCGTCTGCTAACAGAAGTTTGATCATGGTCGCCAAATGCCTTCAGAATTTGGCTAATTTAGTCGAATTTGGCGGCAAGGAACCCTACATGGAAGTAGTAAACCCCTTCATTCTAAAAAACAAGGAACGGATGGTCGTCTTTCTCGACCAACTCTCGATGGCAGGAGATCCGGGGGATCCCCGGATAACGTCCAAACCTGACACTGCCAAAGAACTAGCCACTTTACATCACATTTGTGTGGCGCATTTAACAGAGCTACAAGCCGTCGCCAAACTTAACTCGAACATCAAAACTTTAGTAACCGTCACAGAAATGCTGGCCAAGCACAAGCAAAAATATCTGGAAATGATCAGATAGTAGTCTGGGCGACAAACTTTTCATTTCGGAGAGTATCAAGTCAATAAATCTCATTTTTTATTTTATTTTAATTTTTCTGTACAGGGTTTTACTTTTCGAGTGAGAATGGGACAATTCGTACCTTAAAATTTATCTGATCTCTTTGGTTTTGAGTGAAGGCAGTCCTTAGAAGAGAATCAAAATTACTTTTAAAAAAGCAGAGGTTAGATTTTCCCAAAAAAGTGCTATTAGAGTGACATTTCAAATGTGACAACTGACATGAGACAGTTGACAGGTCAAATGTAGCGCAAATTTCGTATTTATATTAAAAAAACTCACAAAAAATAATTTTACAGTTAATATTCAGTTGAGATTGCTGTGCTGCCTATTAAAACTTAAAACCAATGCAGTTTCACAGAGCTAATACTCTATCGATGATTTTTTTCTGTTATATAGTTTTGTATCATTGTATGAAAAATTAGACTGCACACTGTGTTTGTTTTTGATAAGACTGCCAAACTAAATATACTCCTAAGTCAGTAGATTATCTATCGGTTTAGTAAATGTTTTAAGGATTAAGCCATTTTTTTTAAGAATCCAGTTTTAAGTTTACTCGTTTTAAAGATAATTAGAAAGATATACAAAATGTTCTAGCAAAAATATGTTCTTTATTGTGTAATCGTTAGGTATTTTGTCCAGTGCCACTTTTTTATTAATATAAGAATTTAAAAACCCATAACAAAAGGTTTACGTTAAAAGTTGGATACTTAAAGGATGCTCTTTTTTTATATAGTTGACAAGAACCCATTCAAAATGAATCAAAACCATCTATATTATTATTTTTAACAATTAAATGTATTATTTTTAGGAGCAAGTAAAAACAATTTGAGATTTTGCAGTGTTGTTTTCTTTTTGATCATTTGTCGGCGTATCTAAACTAAAATATATAACACTGCTAAATCTCCATTTCAAATGATTTTTGTTTTATGAGTATTCACTCCATGTAGTAGTTGCTTAAAATAAATAAAATAACCAAAAGTATCAAAAACATTTTATCCAATAATCCCAAGAGTTCTGTAATAGTACTATTAAAAATTACAGACAGTTTTCTACCTATAACTTATTTAAGTTCTGTTTATAGATAAATAATTTGACAAGGCATATGACAGTAACAAAATAATAGAGCAGGAAATTAAAGTTAAGTGAAAATTGACAACTTTGCAAAGGTTTTTGAAAGATTCTGATCAAGATGTCACTCTCTCTTCTTCATATGTGTTAAGGTAAAGTAATTAAAACATTATGGGAACGTCAGACTCAATGATGTGAGTCCGGTAATTATACAGGGTGGTCCGAATTTCGTAAAACAAAAGAGATGCAAAGGAAAAGGAGAACAAAATGTTTAAATTTAGTGCCTTGTAAAATTATTTAAAGTATGAATGAATGTTTTTTTACATACATATAAATTCGTTTAGAACGCGGTGCAAAAACATTACAAAATTTTATTTTTGATATTTCATTAAGTAACTATTGAGATTGCACGTAATTATATTTTAAATTTTTTACTTTTGATACTTTTTTTAACTTTTCATTATTGTGATATGTGATAAATATCTAAATACATTATTATTATTGTTATAAATTGTAATAGCATTTTTTAAAGAAATTTTAAAAAAGTGGAAACGTTTCTCGACGGTACATTTTAATTGCTGTTCAATTTTGGATTATTTTTAGGGTGTATCTACGAAAAGTGAAGGATTTTAGTTCACTATTATTTTTGTTTTAATATTGAAGCTATTTTAAAGAATTTAGTTTTAAAAATCCATCACTTTACTGTGGGACATTGTATACTATCAACACCAAAAATAAATATTTAATAAATCTTATCCATTATATTTATATCTCATATATTTTAATCTATATATATTATGATTACTTATTCTTCAATATTTCACATTTTTTGTCTTTAGAAAAAATATTACAAAATGGGGATTTAACTTATACTCATATATTTTAATCGATAAATAAAATAAATTCCAGAAAGTTGCAACAATTGTGTATAATACTCAAAGTCCCCAAAAATTGTAAATTATCTCAAACATTGGATCTAGATGCAGGTATTTATATATATAACAATTTTTATTTACTTAAATATTTTATTATACATATAGAGCAGATTGTGGCATATTATATTTTTTTCTAAACGAAATACATTGTCGACCCTATGAAGGTGAATTTTTGGATATTATGTACATCTCAATTGTAGATCACTGTATACTATCCCTTGATATGTACTTTTGTATTAAAAATATTCGTTTAAATTGTCATATTTTTTTTATTTCCTACTCCCGAAGAAACAACAAATGAAACCAGTGATGCTGGTAAGTTATTGTCTAATTTTACTAAATAAGCCCAAGTGAATGACCATAGCTCCTTTGTAGATTCGCCCTTACCCTGTATTCCATAAAAACGATTTTATATCCTGACTTTAAATTGATCCTATTTTTATTGTTAGAATAGAACAAAACCTTAAGTAATCTTTAATAAGTAAATGGAACATTAAAAATAAAAAAGTAGACCTGGGCAGGATTCACAAACTTTTGCAATATGCGAATTAGGTTCTTACTTATTGTAGTCTCATTACACCATAGGCCAAGAAGAAAACTCATTGAAATTCTAAACTATTTCATTTACTACTCAAAGGACCATTGTACTAAATTTAACAATTACAAACGTTAAAACTAGACTTCAGGTATCGTTGATGAATTATTTCTACCTTGCTCGGTTCAATTTAGAATGAATATATTTATATAAAACTTAAAATCTTATTTGTTCGAGATTTTCTCGAACACTGATCTCTTATAACATATATTATACAAAATATCACGTTTCTAGATTCGTTACTTTGAAAGAGTGCATAAAGACAAGAAAATAATGAATATATTAAATGTTCCATCTCAAAAACCAGCTCAAGCAACATAGCCGGTGATCACAGACGTTTCTAAAAATATTTGCTTCTAAACAGAATTGAAATTTGAAATACGGGCATCATAACTAAAGTTTTAGAAAAAGTCATGTGCTGTACGCTTATAACTAAAGAAAACTTAAGTGATTAACTACTTACTTGCTTGCTTTCGAAAGTTGATTTTTTTAACCAAAAACACAAATTTTACAGCAAACTCCAACACATAACACAATGGCGTACATTTTGTTGTTTACACCGGATTACCGGATATAAAAAAAAAGCTAAGCGGTCTAAAAAGCCGTGTTATATAATGCACGGTTACCATCTCATTATATCTAATATTTTATCATTGTATGTATAAAGATTTTAATCTTTATACAATGATTCTATCATACGGTTTTTACGATAACTTTACAATTGTAAGAACCAAACAATTTAAACAGTAATGGATTTTTTTCTCATTAAATTTTAAAAATTGGTAGCTGTGTTTGACGTTGCCAGATACAAACTTTCTTGCATTTGATGTCGCTTTCAATTTTGTTTTAATCGGTATAAAATTTAAAAGTGAGTTTTAGAAAATTTTGCTTCAATTAACTGATCCACCAGGTGTACCATTGGGAATATTGGGATAAACATACAGGTTTTCCCCACTGAAGAACGCCATCTACTATGCAGTAAATTTGACCAATGCGTATTCTGTTGTCTAACCATCATACTCGGAGCGCTCTAGGCAGTGGTGCCAACACTACCGATTTGCGAATTCATCTACCACTTTTTGGGCATTTATATACTTTACTTTCAAATTTAATAGTAATAATTTCTTCTATAACATTAATTAAAACAAGGCAACGAACCAAATGAACACATCAATTTTAGATATCTACTGATTTTGTAAGATTGGTTCAACCGACGTTAAGATTGGCAACGCTGAGTTAAAATTCCTGTCTCCTGATGAATTTGTATTTAGTAAATATACCTACGTATGACGGCTAGATTCCTAAAATATTTTCCACTTTGTTTTTGTGTAGTTCTGTACTTGTTAGTTGCGTAATTTGGAAGAGTTATTTTATAATGAATTCCAACGTTATTCGTATAGTCAATTTAGGCGACAATACTACCGAACAGTCATTAAGACAGTTTATTCAACAATATATATCTTTACAGAATATTATTGAAAATATATTTGTGAATAAAGATGAAGTACTAGGATTAGTGTTTGCATATGTCGTATTTAAGAATACTGTCGATGCTCTCATATCTGTAAACAAATTAGATGGTTTTTATTTTAATTACAATGTTCTGGAAGTTGAATTGATTGGACCTAGTTTGAAATGTAAAAACTACAGACAGGAAAACATCCATCAACAAGTAGATTTGCAACAAAAGATTAATACGCCAAGACTAAGTAGAATCGAAAGACTTCCACACTATACTAAGGTACGGTTTGAAAAAAGAGAAGCAAACAGATTAAATCAAAATTTGCAGGAAAAAATTGAAACGCCAAGACTAGGTAAAGACCCACACTATTCTAGGTTACGGAATGAAAAGAGAGAAGCAAGATTTAATCAAAATTTGCAGGAAAAAATTGAAACGCAAATACCAAATAGAATTGAAAGAAACCCAACAGCTGTTACAAATAATCAATTCAAATTACCTGCAGAAAATAATTTTGTTCAAAATCCAATAAGAGTTCCTCCTTCAAATGTTACTACATCGCAATATTCTAATTTACAGAATAAAACAGAACCAAGATTTAATCAAAATTTGCAGCAAAAAACTGAAACGTCAAGACCAAATACAATTGAAAGAAAACCAAGTGCTGTTACAAGTAATCAATTCAAATTACCTGCAAAAAATAATTTTGTTCAAAATCCAATAAGAGTTCCTCCTTCAGATGTTACTCAGTCACAATATTCTAACATACAGAATAAAACAGAACCAAGATTTAATCAAAATTTGCAGCAAAAAATTGAAACGCCAAGTCCGCAAATACCAAATAGAATTGAAAGAAACCCAACAGCTGTTACAAATAATCAATACAGATTACCTGCAGAAAATAAATTTGTTCAAAATCCAATAAGAGTTTCTTCTTCAAATGTTACTCCGTCACAATATTCTAATTTACAGAATAAAACAGAACCATGGTTTAATCAAAATTTGCAGCAAACTCCAAGACCAAATCAAGTTGAAAGAAAACCAAGTGCAGTTACAAATAGTCAATTCAGATTACAGACAAGTAGTCAATTGAGATTTGGCCCATTAGTTGGTATGTATAGCAATTTTAAAATAATATAATTGTCTAATTGTTGTATTTATGCCATTTCCTGAAGTAAAGGAATACTCTAGAATTGTGAAATTTTGCATGCATGTTTTAACAGGTGAATAAGAACCTATAAGGGACCAGATTTTCGATTTGTCACTTTAGTGCCATTTCGATCCTGTAATTCTGGCAATTTCAGTGGAGACCTGTATTTTGCATAAGCTTGGTAATGCTTCATTTAATTATTAAAAGTTTGTGATGATAAAAATCGGATAAAAATATAAATTACTATATAAATGTACTCTAAAGAACCAATAAAATGATTTAAGTTTTTAAAAACTTCAAAATTTGTTGTAATTTTTTACATTTTTCATCATCAGATGCAGATATATAGGAAGTCTACCTTTTATTTATAAATAGTATATTACGTAGCAAGTGTGGAAAGTGACCAATTACGCACGAGTGCAAGAAATGCACTTTCCAACGAGTTATGTACACTTAACATATTTACGAACTTAATTTAAATAATATCTTCAGAAAAAGAAGCTTTAATGCCTTTTATATTTCTTCACTCCATGAATTAGTTGTATGAATAGGTGTACCTACCTTTCTTTTGATTTTTAGGGCAACAGCTTTAAGCAGGCAGTTTTAGTCGCTGCCGATATTTCAGGTGGAGTAAATTCCATCAAAAACTCATCACTTTCCATTTTCACTACTAATTATTCATAACGATTGACAACACTTTGACAGACGCTGTGCGAGAAAGTAAAAAATAGGTCTGTTCCCACATAACTCAAAACCAGTTTGTGTACTGTCGGGATTCTGCGCAGACTAGATTTGGTGTCACTAAATCGAGACTGCGCAGAATCCCAACAGTACACAAACTGCTTTTGAGTTATGTGGGAACAGACCTTAAAGGTTTGTTCCAACATAACACAAAACCAGTTTTCGTACGGTCGGGATTCTGCGCAGACTAGAATCGGTGTAACCAAATCTAGACTGCGCAGAATCCCGACCGTACAAAAACTGGTTTTGTGTTATGTTGGAACAAACCTTAAATCACACGACTGTGTGATATATCTTCTTCTTTTTAACTTAACGATATTTGTCACTTTCGAAGTGTCAAAACAATTCGGAAATGGCCATTTTCATAGGTGGCCGTAGGAAAAATATTTTTCGCTCCAAGTTCTATGACATACTGTTGCCGAGACCAAAACACCAGAAAACTTTTAAGCGACTGAATTTTTTCTTATTTTTGCAGAGGAGAACATAGTTACGTCATCGAACTTCAGGATCCACAAAGCTACGCAACCACCAAAACCAAAGTCCAATTGTGTTGTTTCATAGGAGTTTCAAGGAATTTTCTTTCATTTTACAAACTAAGTTTTTTTGGGCTATTTTAAATATTTCGACGAGTTGTATTTTCGATTATCATTATTTAATACTTATTTTAATAATAAATATCAACGCTTAAGTTTTTATTGATTTAGACTTCGCTCTTTGTTCAAATTTCCTGAAAGTCTTTGGACTATCTATTCCGAATGATACCGGACCGACACGAGCCTTGAACTGTGTATTGTTAACCTGCAAATGACCACGGGCGTGCGTAATGGTTTTATTATTAGAAATTTCGATTCAATCGAAGTTTAGGTGCTGCTTCATAAATTTCATAGTCAAAAACAGAAAAAAAATACTCTTTAATAATATTTGTTTATAACATAATATACAAAATTAATTTTTTTATACACAAAACATCTATAATGTCCCAGTCTATTTCAACAAAAAAAAAATATGTAAAAATAAATAGTTATCTATTTTAAACATCACCGAGTGTGCTACAATTTTTTATTTTAACATAATATTTCAAAATAATACAAATGATAAAATATACACCTTCATTTCTTTCGCCACCAAGTCGAATACGAATAATTTCAAACGCTCATTTTTTAGTGATATCATAAAATATTTATTACATGAATGTGATGAATCGTAATTTTTTTTATGTCGACCAAGAATTGCATGTATAGAACAACCAGAAACATAGTAAAGTCATAAATCAATATTAGCCGACGATCCTCATTATTACCTGCTGTTCGAGATGTATTAAAGCAATAAAATTGTCCGGGTTAAAATATCTTGTCAAATAGTACTAGATATTCTTTTAATAGTAATCAAATATGGCTCCACCTTGGAAACCACAAACCTCGTAGGTCAAAATACCCCTCAGCATTTTCTAGGAACTCATAGTTCGCCTAGTATTTCCTCAATTACTAATTCTGAACAAGTTCTAGCACAGCTTTGTCAGAGTTATCGGAAGAAGATGATTTCCTAGGAGAAGATTACGATGTTTATTTTAAAGATTTAGAAAGAATTCGGTATACAGGCCAAATATGGAAACTTTATAAACCAGTTGAAGAAAATACTCTGTATGCTAACATTTTGGAAAATCCTGCTGATGCTCGTATCTTTGATGCTGAATTTCTTGGTATTTGCAACAACAATCGTGATAAAACTCTTAAAATATTGATACAACTGATGAAGTTATCGAGCAGAATAACTTGGTGAAGGAAGGGAAATAATGATTCAAACTTCTTAATGGACTCACCAGAAACCGCGATTGATTCAAGTGCAGCAGTCCTAACCATGAAACGCTTTTGAAAAAAGCTGCTGAAGTCATTTCTTATTTACTTACCCTGCCAGATATTGCAAAAATGGCAGAAACAATATCCCAAAGGCTCTGCAATAAAAACATTAAAGACCTGCAGGAATTTTTGGATAATTCAAGTTCTGGAAATTGTACTGAATGTAAAAAAACAAGAAATAAAAATACACTTGCATGATGAATTACGCGAAAAAGAAAAAACCAAAGAAGAAACTGAAGAAGACGATGTAAAAAGGGCAGAAAGAATATCCCAAAGGCTCTGCAATAAAAACATTAAACATCTGCAGGAATTTTTGGATAATCCAAGTTCTGGAAATTGTACTGGTATTGAAAAACAAGAAAGTGAAGGTAAAAAACAAGAAATAAAAATAGAAACATACTTACATGATGAATTACGTGAAAAATAAGAAACCGAAGAAGACGATTTATTTAAGGCATTTACCTATAGAACAGAACTTAATGGCTAGAGTAGGTTCGTCTCTGCGTAGACCGCCTGTTGATTAATCAAGTGTTGCTTGATTTATGAACTTTTTTCTGGTCAGACTATACACTCATTACGTTATGCCTACCGTTTGAGTACGGGGCTGCACCTTAGACGAAAAAAATTATTTACCCGGTATTTTGTCGGTAATAGAACGCCATACACGAGTGTTGAACACGTTGACTGCCAACTACGAGATAACTCTAATATAATCAGATAAAATTTATAGAAGATCAGCAAGCAAAAGAATATTAAAATCGTTGACTAGAAAAAATATTAATAATTTTTTTTATATCGAAACATTTTATTTTTTATTCCTGTTTGATGAGAAAAGACGGAGAAGGTTTTGTAGTGATTGTTTCGAGTAAATATTTAAAAAAAAAATGCTGTTATTATAATTTTGATTTTTTGAGTGCATATATGATGCGTGTCTTTGGAATAAACATCTAAAAAGTAAAATAGTTTTGTATTATTGAGAAATAATTACGAACACAAGTCAAACGGGATCATAAATAAACCTGTAAAAAATTATTTTATGAAGTGAATGTCCCGTAATTTTAACAGCAAAATCGTTCTAGTTACATTCTCTTGCTAGAGAATAATTGTAAAATTGCACGTTCTGTTTAAACTTTGTTAATAATAATGTCCCTCCCTCGCACAAGCTGTTTCTGGTGTTCACTCTTAAGGGGGCTAATTGAAGGACGTATATTATTATTATACACAATGGGACAAACGAAAATAAGAAACTACAACAGAGTCTGTATTTAATAAAACATAAATTTTTTGAATGGTTTAATATGCTATTTCTATAAAGCAACAAGCGAAAACACTGAATTTTCCATGTCGGGTGGTAAAAGTATCGAACTTGATGCTTTAAAAGTTCCATATAGATCAAAAAAACTTTTTTTGAACGATAAATCCACCAAAAGTTTTATGAAATAACATTTCTTTTACCCAGTAAAATAATTTATGTAGAAAAAATACAATTTTAAAAATAAATAAAAACTTCACTTTTATGCTCCACCTTCAGGCTCGAATAAATCCGAGAAATTGCAATTTAGGAAAAAAAATTGTTAATTTTTTATTGACGACAACTTGGAGGGAATAACCTAAATATGAAGTAAAATATACAAATTAATCGAGAAGAAGATGAAACTATCAAGAAATGGTTGGGGAAAATGGAAGGGTTAAGCAAACGAATGCAAATTAAACAAAATTGAAAACGAACCATTTTTCTATATTCCCGAAGAAGGGTAGAGGCAAGATTTATTGCCCACACTGTATGTAAACGAGTTAGGAATTTAATTTGTTCGGTTCGACATCCTAATACCGGTTTCTGCCTTTCGGCTTCGTCAGTTGGGCTTTAGAATCCAATAAATCAAATTCCAAACACGGCTAAGTCAATAGCTATATCCGTTATAAGATAATATCCGCAAATGTGCTGACATCTATCGGTAAACCTGAGAAATGAAGCTTAGAAGTGATTTTTGACAGCTTCTGTCGTATTTTGTCACTGAAACCGGCTCTGTAGGGCCATGTCGTAATTTGAGTGGTTTACGAAAGCAGCCGTTTGCAAGGTCAGCCGATTTATATGCTGCAGTTCCAAGCTTTATTTATGTTTTATTGACAGGTGGCAGCACATTTGAAAGAAAAAGATGGCTAAAACTGCGCTAAATTTTAAATTTCTATAAAATCGATAATTTTATCGCACCGAAATTTGAAAACATGCTTATAGGGTCAAATATATGATGAACATTAATATTTTTTCACTAAAGAACGATTTATTGTTTAACTTCAAAATAGAAATCGAAAAGGTGTTATTTTCGAATTTGTTCAAAATCACTCTCGAACCCTTGAGACGTTTTACTTCAACAAATAACTTTTCACAGGGCTGTAAAAATATTAAAAAAATTCACCCAATTGTTTGCCACTTAATGTATTAAAAAAATCGAGTCAAGTTGATATTTATTCGAAAATTAAAAAAACTGAGAATATTTGAATCATAAAATGTTTAAAACTATAATAAGGTTGTTGCATTTCGTCTCTGACATTATTTATGTAAAATGTCTGTTTTCGATCTCATATTTTTTCAGTAGGGATGAGTTTTCAAAAGATACATAAATAAATAAATAAATACAGGGTGTTTTATAATTGAAATTTAACTGGGAGATTTTTGGGACATTTTTAAGATAAAATTGTCATATGAACGTACGTCCGCAAAGGTTTCCCCTTGAAGATAGAGGACGTTGAAAAAAAAAATTTATAAAGTTTTTTTTAATTATATCAAAAACTCGTTCAAATATTTGACCGAATTTTGCTGAACGTTCGAATGGCATAAATGTGCATACATTTTGAAAAGAAAACGTGGTACGCCACTGATTTTTTTCGAAATAGAATTTTTTGTCTTTATAGGCAGTTATTTCTGAGTAAAAAATGACTCTTTTTTCTGTCTGATGCATTGTTTTCGAGTAAAAAAATAAAATACTTTAAACGAATTTATTACCTTAATACTGATTAAAGCGTGCAAAAATATCATTTTATTTTTTTTACTCGGAAACAATGCATCAGACGAAAAAAAGACAAGAGTCCTTTTTTACTCAGAAATAACTACTTACAAAGAAAAAAAATTCTATTTCGAAAAAAACCAGTGGCGTACCATATTTTCTTTTCAAAATGTGTCATCACTTGGTCACACGAACGCCACTGGTGTAGGTGGAGAAATTTGGCTTAGCCAAAAAGATGCGCAGTTATGCCATTCTAAGGTTTGGCAAAATTCGGTCAAATATTTGAACGGGTTTTTGAGATAATTAAAAATAACGTTATAAAATTTTTTTTTTCAACGTCAACTTTTGCGTTCATATGACAATTTTATCTTAAAAATGTCCCAATAATCTCTCCGTGAAATATCGGCATTCAATTAGGAAACACCCTGTACACGCCTATAATAAATATAATCATTAATGTTCTAGGAATGTTTCAGCTGTTAGTCACATGTACCCAAAGTCATATTGAACCATTTTTATAGCAATCAAGAGTTTAATCTGTGCCTTTGGAGTGAACTGTATGTTCGAAATGCAACAATATGGAATAAACATCAACGTGTCTTATTTTTTTAAACAAATGAGATTCGCAAAACTCTGGATGTTACGTATTCAATGGGCCGCCCTGTACACAAAAAAAAACATAATTAATTGACAAAATATACCACTCATAAACGAAAAAACATTTACATGCAATTTGATTTTTCTTATTCATATATACTTTTATAATTATTGGAGTTTTTCAACATTAATCAGTTTACCATACATCTAAAATTTGAAATTCACAAAAATGAATTTTTAAAACAAACTTATTATTGGCTTTAATAAATCCCAAAAAATAAACGTTCTAGATTTAAAATCAGACAATAAAATTTTTATCCGGGAAAAAATTAAAAATATCCAGACTTTCGCACGCTTAATAAATTATTAAAAACTATCTTCGCTGTCATCAGGCAAACCGTTGAAATTTAGCGGCCCAAACCTCTGTCCGGAATTACTTTCGGATTGGTATTCATCCGGAGCTGGCGATATTGGAGAATCTATGTCAGTCGTGCTCCTTCCTATGGAAGGATCGAATGCCTCTTTGATTTGACTACTCGCACCTTTCGGGTCTAAATCTGTGGCCCAACTGAAGTGCATCAGAGCCAAATCGGTGTTTCCTAATTTCTTATGTACCTTACCTGAAACGTTGGGCAGTTTATTAGTTTTTTTTTATAGCTGTGAGTGATCAAAATCCGTCAAAAAACTGTACAACCCTCAATGCAAATTGGATTTGCAACCCCCAATGCCAACATCAGGGTATTACGATAACACTAAGAATTCAAATACACCAGAAAAGAATAGGAATATTTAAAATGATTTAATGATCGAGCTGACTGTTTGGATTTTAATCTGGGATCTAGAAATAGCTCCCTTACCAATTAGATTTATTGTAATTTTGCAGAAAATAAGACAGTACACGTAACATGTCTGGTCATCAGGCCCATCCTTTTTGATTTTAACATTATTAATTGTCAACAATCTATCTGTCATCTGCCAACGTCGTATGTCATCGTTTTATCTGTCAACAGCGGTTTTAACTGTCATATATGCGCAGTATTGTTTTTTTATGACAGGGGCATTCTAGGAAATCCTATGCTCCCGACAGCTGCTATCTTGATTTAATAGCGGCCTAGCTCATATTAATGTTAATAATAATAATAACCTTATTTTTCTTTGTCTATGAAACTTAGAAATAAATTTCTGCTGAAATTTAGTATAGTTTTTGATTATAAAAAAAACTGTTTCGTAAATAATTGTTTTCTCTGCGATTTTTCATCTGATTCACTCGAAATTTAAGGTGATGGTGGTAGATCTAATACATAACCTCATTTAATAGCCGCCAAATTCGAATTTATTTTTTAAATGGTAAGTTTGGGGAAACTATAACTTACCTATTAAATAGTATACTAATGATTCTTTGGGTACTATTTCCTTCAACTCCTCTAGTTCTTTCAGTGCTTCTGCATGTCTACCTAATGCGAAGTATATCGAGCCTCTGTGGAATTTGCACAGGGGACTCTTTGGATTGTTAGCTATGGCCGTATTGAAGGTATTGAGAGCTTTCTCGGTTTCTTTTAAGGCGTGTTGCACTACACCTATAATAGAATAATAGAAGTTTGTAGAATTAAAAAAAAATTAATAGGGAAAAACTAAATTTTGAAAAAAGGAAGAGAATTTTCATTTTCTTCTAAATAAACAAAATAATTAACCCTTTGACGTGTGCGCTCGATTTACTTCACTGCTGCTGAGCTGGCGCACCCGCCTTTATAAATGTATCACGGACACCTGCAGGCTCTAATGCACTTAAAGAAGTTTCGGGGTAAAAAATCTTGAAAGAGAATTGATTGCCTTTGAAAATGAGCCTGGCGCGAAGGCACTAACTATATCCCTTGCCCTTTTACAGGACAAAACGCTTTCACCCCCTCCCTCCCTTCCTGATTATCGGATCGAGCTCTTCTAGAGCTCAAATCAAAGAGAAAAAAATTCCGCAACCGATGGCGAAAAAAAATTTCCCCCACTTTACTCAAAAATCGAAAAATACTGCAAAGTAGTTAACACCTCTTGGAAGGGCAAATTCAACAATTTGCCCTCGTTTCATTGGTTATGCCCAAAAGTTCCTGAGGCATTTGTTAGAAGGTCTTCATGAAGACGTAAATAGGGTGATGGAAAAACCAAAAGCCCTTTTAATAGAAATAGAAAGGCACAAGAAACTTGGCGAAGGTACTTGAAAGAACTGGTCAGATGAAATTATCACAATGTTTGGATTGTTTTACCCAAGATTTTAGTCATCCATTTGGAAAGGTGTTCCAGAATGAATAATTTTGTTTTTAAATATTTCGCGTTTATTTGTCTCGAAGTGTGTAATTTTGTGCCCGAGAACTACATTGGGATGTACCGCTGCTACTAGCGATTATCCACTACCAGAGAGACGATTAAACATCAGGTAAGCGTTTTGAGACACGTTATCTTGCATTTTCTTTTAATTGTTGATCCAACCCCTTTTAAAGTAATATAACATTCATTCTATTACAAAAGGTTCTCCCCAACAGAGAGATTTAGAGGAAAATTAGTTGCATAATATGTTTGAAAATGAATTATAACTTACCTATGTGACAAAGGATGACGGAACTTTTGGAATTAATGGATAAAGCTTTAGTATAATTCATTTCAGCCAGCTGATAACGTTCCTGTTTAGAATAAATAGTTCCGATGCCGAACCAGGCATTATAATGTCTCGAATCCAGTCTTATAGCGCTCCTGAAACAACTCATCGCTTTATCGAGCTCTTCGGTGGTGATGTATTCGTGTCCGAGCAATGTATACGCGTACGGAAAATTCGGATCGACTTGAACGGCTCTTTGGAAAAATTTTATGGCAGTATCGTGCTCTTTGTGTAACGAGAAACAATTTCCGCTGACGCACCACGTCGTCGGTGAGTTTTTATTCAGATTTAATAAATCTTGGGCTAAAGCCGATAGGGCTACTTCTTTCTGTAGGTGCCACAGTGCGGTCGAATACGTTTCCATGTAATCTAAACGGTAGGGTTCTTTACTGTGAACCTCACCAAAGTATTTAATACTGTTTTCGAAGTCGGATTGTTCGAAATACGCCAAACCCAAGAGAGATTGTATCCACGAAGTATTAAATTGGTTGGCGGGTAAATTGTTGAGACGGTCTATGGCTGAAGCACAATCGAACTGCGATAAGTCCAAATACGCTTGGCCTATCTCTCTCAGTAAAGACATCAAACCCTCGGCGCTTTGTTTTTGCATATTTACTACTTGTAAAAGACAACTTTCTGTCGAGTTAGTTATTATTGCACTTTTATCCGTTTTCGATTCAGCCGAAGTGACGGTTTCGTTCTTTTCTTTCTCGCTTTTGTTTTTCGTATTCAATTCCGTATAATTCGCATTTTTGTTGAGATTACACTTAGAAATACGTTGTTTGGTTTTTCGAGACGGCGATTTCGGAGTCGTAGGTGATTTATTATTTTCTTTCACCGAATAACTGTTACTGAACAACCTGGAACTGCGTCTGACGTTTTGACCCGGTTGGACAGCGAGAGGGATCGTCGGAGACTTCGTTACCGGAACGTTGGTGGATTGGCTAAATACTGGCTTACAATTTTGAAATATCGATTCTTTGCGACCTATAAACTGATCGACTTGGGCTCGAACTCTTTTCGCCAACGATTGATGGTGGTTATTTGATTCGGTGAGAGTTGTGGGCGATATCATATCGGGAGTTAGTAAGTTCTCGTCGGTGTTATCGAAAAGCTGACCGAAAGATGGTAACGTTGATTGATATCCACCTCTAGGAGTCTGAAACATATTTAAAAAAAATATATATTGTTATGGTGTAAAAAATGAGACAAAATTATGGGAAGTGTATTTTAAACGAATTAAAAAAAAATTAAAAAAGGTGATGACATGTTTTGTTTGGGACACAATTGAAATAAAGAATATTAAAAAGTAAAAAATCTTAGAATTTACAATAATCATTGGCGCCCAACGTGGAGCAATTAAATTGAGTTAACCCAAAAGAGGGGAGGAAACAAAGAAAGAAAAAGACGTAGCAAAAGAAGAACAGGAAGATAGGAGACAAGGAAAAACAAGTAGAGAAGATCGGTTAATGGAATTTTTGATCAGTATTAATAAGAAATTATAAGAAAATAAGGATGATATAATTAATAGGAGGGGAGATTTAAATAGAAAATTAGATGAAAATCGGGAAGAAAGTCAAAGAATTAACAGGAAATTAGACAAGAGTTTAGAACAAATAGAAAAATACAAGAAAACATAAAAGGACAAGAGAAAAATTTAAGAGAAGAAATTCAAGAAAATTGCGTTACAATCAGACAGGACATAGAGAATGAATTGGAATTGAAGAAAGATTTGAGGACAATATAAAAAAAGAAATAAGAAGTGTAGGAAATAGCTTAGAAGAAATCAGATTTAAGAAAGGATACAGATAAAAAATAGAAGAAGCAAGAAAAGATAGTAAAAAAGAAATTATTGCAAGAATAATAGGGGTAGAAGAATTACAGGAGCACAAAAATAAGAAAGTAATAGAATTAGGGTTTATTGAAGAAATATGTCAAATAAAATTGACACAAATGGAATAATAAAAAAATAAGTAAAGGAAAGAGAAATGATGTTGAGAAATAAAATTAAAAGAAATTATCACAGATGGAAGATTAAATTAAAAAAATATTTTTGTATATTGAAAATAATTAAATGAAGAAATAAAAATGAATTTTGAAATAGCAGAAGAAGATTTAAGAAAATTTAAGAATACAAAAAGAAATCAAAGAAAAATACAAGATATTAGTGGGAAAAATAGAAATTAAAATTTCTTTTCAAGATAAACAAATTTTGGGAATGTTGTTATGGTATAAAAAAAATGAGACAAAATTATGAGAAGTGTATTTTAAACGAATTAAAAAAAATATGTAAAAGGGACTTTAAAAAGAATTGATGGTTGTTATGACATGTTTTGTTTGGGAGATGATTTTTGAAATGTCAGATATTAAATGGTAGTTGTAGATTCTTAGATTTTTTTACTTTTTAATATTCTTTATTTCAATTAATATCTGACATTTCAAAACTCATCTCCTCAACAAGCATGTCACCTTTTTAAGTCCATTTTACATATTTTTTTTTAATTCGTTTTAAAATACATTTCCCATAATTTTGTCTCATTTTTTACACCGTAATTGACCTAAAATATGAAGAGTTAACGTATGTATTCTGTTCTGAAAAACTTTTATTGGGATTGAAGCCACCAATTACCAGTAACACTTTTACTTAATAAAATTTTTTAATACCCCTGGAATGAGAACAGAATTCTTTACGTTTTCTTCATCTTCAATAACTTTTAACAAAATTCAAATATGATCGAAATGATTTTTACTTTTCAATAAAAATTATTTATTAAGTATGGAAAATAAAATTAATCGAGAATTGAATAACCAAAGAACGACTTAAAATAATTATTTACTTACGCCTATCTCAATGAATCGAGACCTTAATGACTTCTGCATGGATGTTGAGAATGGACGAAGTCCAGAGAGCGGTAATCGATGGGCCAGAGGGCTCTCTTCCGGAGTACAAAACTGTTTTGCGTTTGGGTTACAAATCAAAATTGGATTAACACTAATCACTTGTTCGGGAGTTAAAAAACTCACTTCGTTATTACCAGATTCAATATTGTTAGTAATTATAACACTATCAATACTATTGATGCTATTACCTAAAATAGGAAAATAATTATACCGAATGGATCATTTTTATTTTTGACTTTTTTTATTCTAAATTTAGTTAACTCTGATCTTTTCCACAAGCAAATAATGTTGCACAAATTCCTACTAGAATGTGACTTTAAAAGGCAGTTAATCCCTTCGAATGATTCATCCTGTTAAATTTCGTCATTCCCTTCAAAGAAAATGTATGTTTCTAAGATATATTGATTTTTAAACTATGTTGCCGATTGTGGTTCAAGAACATCAAGAAATTATCTTTGGTTTTATTTATATTTTAATTTTTACTTTTGCATTTAGTGAAGTGACATTGTACTTTAGTTTTTATATAAATAATATAAAAACTAAAGTACAATGTCACTTCACTAAATGCAAAAGTAAAAATTTCTTTTATGAACAACAAATAGTTGTTCATAAAAATAGAATTAAATAATTTATTTTCTTTACAATTATAAGATTTTTTTACTTTTTTACCCATTTATTTTATTTAAAAACCCGCAAATCATAATAAGCGTTTAAACTAATAAATAATATTTTTATACCTTGGCACATTGATATATTTTCAATATTACTTATTTGAAAAATGGTTTTTGGATCCGTTTTATCCCCAATTTTGCAGAGATTTTCAAAATTTGACCATAAGAATGGGTTTAGCTTTAAAGCCTTTTTCCATGCTTCTACGGCTCTTGCTTTTCGTTCAGTTTTAGCTGCAATTTTTCCAAGCAATAGCAAAACGAAACAAGCTTGTTCGCCAAATTCTTTGATCAATTCTTCATCGTCCAAAGTACTGTCATTAGTGGAGTTTTCCAAAATTGTCGCTTCAGCTTCTGCATACCTATAAAGAATCAAGTATAAAATATCTCTGACTCCCTCCCAATCAGTTATGTACGTTCTCATAATAATATAGAACAAATTAAATGTGTTTGCTAAATAAGATTTATTTAAAATTATTAAAAAACTAATTTTAGGCCTGAAAATAAAATTTTCACTCTAATTAATTAATGGTAATTTTGAGGAAACTTTCTATTTTACCCTTCTGTAAATTATTAAAAAACTAATTTTAGACCTGAAAATAAAATTTTCACTCTAATTAATTAATGGTAATTTTGAGGAAACTTTCTATTTTACCCTTCTGTATATCCCCAAATAATTGCCAAATGCAACAAATTGTTCTTATCCACTACAAAGAAAATATTCTGTTCTTACAATTTCTGGCTATTTTTTTAAACACTTTTCTTGATTTCCTCCATCAAAAATAGATTTTGTTTTCGCCAAATGTTTTTTGTTTCCTTACATTTTTAGGTAGTTTTAATTTTTGTCAAACCCGAATAAACAAAAAAGCGTAATTTTTCCGAAACTTTTTACTTTTCCCCTCTGTATCTCCCGAAATAATTAACAAATGCAGCAGATTCGATTTTCAATATTAATCATTTATTTGAAAAAGAATCCAAAATATGTCAACTTTTGCTTATATTTAAATAATTCAAATGCCATTTTCTGTAAATACACCTTTTTCAGCATATATGGATGACAAAAAACATCTCCAAAAACTGCTCTTGTTTAAATTGGAATTCTTTTATTAGATTCCACTTATTTTCAATTATTTTTTTAATAAGTCAAAAGGAATGTTAGTAAATAGTAAGATTTTGTATGATGAAAAAATTATATGGTTCATGGAATTTGTAAAGTTGTCATTTATGTGTCACATAAAACCGAATGAGTCTTCCACATATTGTTTAAACGATTACTGTGATGATGATTATTTGCATTTTAAACAGTATTTCTTGCACTTTTCAAAACAAAAATTTAAAAACCTTTCCACTGTTAACGAAAAAAAGACCCTTAACATTCACTCACCTGGAATTTCGTTAAAAAAGTTTATTGATGTGGTTTTACCTTGGGGAAAAATAGGTGTACCTTGCATCTAGCATATTTTCTAATTATTTTAATTATACCAACCTAATTATCCTCATCCAATTACAAAATAGTAACTTTCTTTAAAAAGACCTTCACCAAAATGAAATAATATCCCTGTTTTATTTAATGTTTCTAGCTTAGTTCATCCCTTAGAAAAGAGTTTTTTGAGGTTTCCTTACTTTTGTTTCAACAATTTTGCCTATATTATAAACTTTGGGAGAAAATCTACATTTACATTCTAATGGAGTAATTATATGTTCAAATTTGTAACTGAATAAAAACAAGTTCTACCTAATGTTACTGGAAAATCTTAAACATTACTTACTTCTCTAATTCATAGGCACAAATTCCTAATAAGTATCTACATTGAGAAGAGCTTCCAGTTCTTTCTTTTAGAGTATAATAAGCATGATCTTTTTGTCCGTTTCTAAAGTAAGATGTTGCCAATAAAAAGAGGCTCTCTTCAGTGTTGACTAAAAAACAAAATAAATTTTTTTTAATGAAAGTAAAATTTTTAATTTTTGTGATTTACCTTCAGCATTTAAACGTTCTGAGAGAAATATAGCATCAGCATAATCATAATGATTCAAACAATGCCAAATAGCAGCCTAGAAAAGGAAAAATTAGAAATACAATGGTAATGGATTTTTCAGCATCTTAAATATACCTGAACTGGTTCTTGTACAATCATCTTAAATTTACTACGTAATTCTTACACCATACCCAGTGCTTTCTGTACTTTGAGATTCTAAATCACCAAAAAATAATATTTATTTTAGCAACTCGGGAAATGGAAAATGTAAAATATTCTTTTATTTGATTGACATAACTGACATTAGGATGTCAACAACCATCTTGTTTCTCAAGAAGGTTCTATTTAGTGCGCTAGATGTCACTGAACAAAATAGGGTAATGCCACTAGATCCCAGAGGTCGTCAAAAAACACCATGGGTGCCCTTCTTTTTTCTCAATCATCAGCCACACCATTCTTAAAAGATGTTTATTGTCGAGGTTTAAGAATTTATATTGGTAGAAGCCAAAAAAGCTGTTTGCTTCGTCCAAGCTCTCAACAATTTACTGAACTCAATAGTTGTTGGAATTATTTGATTTTTTATTTTTGATGTTGGGGCTTAATTAAAAAGAAGATAGATACATCAAATGTCAATATCCAATTGTCAAATTGTGAATTTTCTGTTTTTATTTGAGAATTAGTGCACGTTTCAAGCACATTCGGCTTTTTGATAGAATATAACGACCGCAAAACAGGTAATAATATTCTGTTCAAATGTAAATTTGTACAAAGTTCATTATTTACTTTGCCGATTGGGTTTTAGGAATAATGCCTCCAAAAGCAAAACCTGGAGCTCCCAGTAAAAAAACCGAACAGAAAAAGAAGGAGAAAGTTATTGAGGTAACTAGTAATTTATGTTGTCGATAAATTAAGTTTTAATTCAAAAATAAAGATTTCAATAGGATAATTTATGGTCAAAGGGTTTAAATAAATGTTTAGGAAACTTACCATAAGGTGCTTAATATTATTTGGTTTGTACAGTTATACGTCCCAATTTTTAATAATTCCAATATTATAAAGTTTAGAAAGAGATATTTTATTATGTTAAATAATAAACATTTAAAATCATCTAGTAAAGCATATTTGTACATTCAAATTACTTGTGATTAATTACAATACATTTACATTTCAGTGATTTTGGTCTAACATGCCATCTACTGAACTTATCAACAAGATAACTTATTTAAAAGGAAAACTATTAAAGCAACCAGTATTTTTTAGGACAAAACTTTTGGAATAAAAAACAAGAAGGGAGCCAAACAACAAAAATTCATTCAACAAGTTGAAAAACAAGTTAAATCTGGAGGAGTTCATCCGGTAAAAGAAGATGCAAAGAAATTGGAAAAGGACAAAAAATTGAAGGATCAAAAGGAACTTGCAGCTCTATTCAAACCAGTGCAAACTCAAAAAATTGAGAAAGGTATGAATTTAATGTAGTATAACAGTTTGGAATTTATTTATATGATTCAATTGCCCAAAAGACAGAAACCATAAGGATGGCTGTGTATTCATCATCATCATCATTCCCATAGGATTATGGCATCGCTTATAGCGTTTTAAATCCATTTAATGAGGTGGATTATTCCTCTCTTTCCCATATCGCTTCTCATATGTCTTCGCTGCTGTTATTTTTTTCCAATCTTTACTGTTTTTACATGTTATGATCCAATCTTTTATAATCAGTGTTTTAATATCTTCCTTTACTTCTCCGAGCCATTTTTTCCTTGGTTTTCCTGTTTCTTGTCCCCAGTGGAGTCCAGTTTGTTATCCTTCTAATTGTGTCTGTGGGTTTCCTTCACATTATATGTCCAAGCCATTCCAAACGCAAAGCCTTGATGTGTCTTATGATATTTTCCCTCCTAGTTCTTTTTCAATTTCTGCATTTCTTTTTCGTCTTCTTTCTCCTTCCTCCGTTATATCTGGGCCTAGTATTGTCCTCATAATCTTTCTTTCTAGTATTTTCAAGTCTTCGCCTCTTCCTTTTTAGTCATTACCACAGTTTTCATAGCGTATGTAATTGTTGGTCTTATTAATGTTTTATATATATTTATTTTTCTCCTTTTACTGAATCTTTCTGTTTATTCCTAGAGCTTGGTTTCCTTTGAGGATTCTTTCCTTGACCTTTTTTCCGCTTACTAATCCTGTCGTCGTCCCTAAATAGTTGAAGGTGGTTACCCTTTCGAATTTATGCTTTTGCACTTCTAGATATTCTTGTGGTATTTTCTCTCTTCCTATTCGCAAGTATTTAGTTTTGTTTTCGTGTATTTGTATGTGTATTACTTTATGTAATTTGAAAAACATGGTCAGATTGATGTCTTTATTTTTTTTCAATGCTTTATTTTCCAGTTAACTGAACAGTCTAGTATATATAGTGATTATATGGTATACATTATTATTCCTGTATTCAAATTTTAGGAGCAGATCCCAAGTCAGTGGTGTGTGCTTTTTTCAAACAAGGTCAATGTACTAAAGGTGATAAATGTAAATTTTCTCATGACTTAACGATAGAGAGAAAAGCAGAGAAACGTTCCTTATATTTTGATATGAGAGATGATGGTGAAGAAGAAACTATGGAAAATTGGGATGAAGCCAAACTTTTGGAAGTTATTGAGAAAAAACACGGAGGAAAGAAAATGCCAACAACTGATATCGTAAGTTTTATTTTAAATTAACAATACAATATTACAATAATTCTCATTTTAGATTTGTAAGCATTTTGTGGACGCAGTGGAGAAGGCAAAGTACGGATGGTTTTGGCAGTGTCCCACAGGAGAAAATTGTATCTATAGGCATGCTCTTCCTGCTGGATTTGTTCTCAAAAAAGATAAGAAAAAGATGGAAGATAAAGCAAGAGAAATTACGCTGGAAGATCTCATTGAAAAGGAAAGAGCCGCGCTAGGTCCCAAACAAACAAAAATAACTCTAGAAACGTTTTTGGCATGGAAAAAGAGGAAAATACAAGAGAAAAAGGATAATGCTAAAAAAGATGAAGACAAGAAACGTAACGAGTTTAAAGCAGGTATGTATAAAATTCAGAAAAATTGATAATTGTTTGTGATTTATTATTTTATTTGTTTAAAGGTCGACAAGTCGGTTTGTCTGGTAGAGAAATGTTTAGTTTTAACCCTGAACTCGCGAACGACAACGACATGGATGAGGGTGATGACGTATTTGATTCTTCCGCTTTTACCAAGGAAGAAGAGGAAGAGCAAGTTGTTTATAAAGAAATTAATTTAGATATATTAGACACCGATGCACAAGAGGTAAACACCAAATACAATAAATATACTTTAATTAATTGTACTTTTATTTATAGGTTGATGGTACTGGTACCGTAGCTACTGAGGATAGATTTAAAGATACAGAAGAATCTCCGTCTACAAGTGAAAAATCCACGGAAGGCGCAACCGCGGTACCTATAAATGAAAACCTCTTCCTCGAAGAAGACCTAGACGGGTTGGATGAAGAACTAGATGGGTTAGATGAAGAACTAGACGGACTGGATCTAGAAGAATGAAAAAATAAGGGTGGATTCGTTTTGACCCTTTCGGATTTATTTTATTAATATTAATTAATTATGTACTAAAGCTGTAAATAGAATAATTAATTTTGAAGTTTTATTTCATTATTCCTTATAAATAGAAATGAAAATAAAAGGCCACAGAAGCCAGTAAAATTCAAAAAGACACTCCCAATTCAGGGATTAGACGAGAATAGTGCTGTTCTAGCCCTAATTGCTTTAATTTCGCTTATGACTAGCCAAGACAAAAAGCTATGTTCCTTATCGGTTTTTATTGGTTCAGACCTCGCGCTCTATTCAACTTTACAGGAAACTTTATTCCGAATAACAGAGGACCGCCCGAACTCGCTGAATTGTTTTGTTTCATTTGGAAATTTAATTATTTGAATTTCATTTAGGGTACAGGATTTGCTTTTAATATTTGTTGGACGTTTTCCAACAGTTAATCAATATGAATTTTATCAAATAACTTCAAAATTCACGATGTCAAATCTAATAAGTCTGCAAAATTCAAAGAGACACTCCCAATTTGGGAATTAGACGGGAATTATGCTGTTCCAGCCCTAATCGCCTTAATATTTGGCTCATGACTAGCCAAGACAGAAAAAGCCACATTTTTTCACGTCTTACTCGCTTTTTATTTGTTCCGACATCGCGGTCTATTCAAATTTTCGATTTTTATTGGTTCAGACCTCGCGCTATATTTAAATTTACCGGAAACTCTTCCGAATATTAGAAGAACGGCCGAACTCACGGCAAGGGCGGCTCCAGCCCAGAGATTTGGGGGGGGGGCAGTCGTCGGCTGTTAGGGTTATATATATAAAAGTTTAATATTTTGGGTTTGTTGATATAAATAGACCTAGAATTTACAAAAAAAAATCAAAAAAGTTAAAATTTGGTTTAAGCAGAATGAATTTTATATAAGAAACGATTGGCAATATCAAAATTACCGAAAAAAAAGCATTTCTGCCACTTTTGAGGTATAAAGTGAGTTTTTTTAGGATATAAATGGACCTAGAATCTACAACAAAATTAAAATTTGGTTAACGCAGAATGAATTTTATATAAGAAACGATTGGCAATATCAAAATTACCGAAAAAAAAGCATTTCTGCCACTTTTAAGGTATAAAGTGAGTTTTTTTAGGATATAAATGGACCTAGAATCTACAACAAAATTAAAATTTGGTTAACGCAGAATGAATTTTATATAAGAAACGATTGGCAATATCAAAATTACCGAAAAAAAAGCATTTCTGCCACTTTTGAGGTATAAAGTGAGTTTTTTTAGGATATAAATGGACCTAGAATCTACAACAAAATTAAAATTTGGTTAACGCAGAATGAATTTTGTATAAGAAACGATTGGCAATGTCAAAATTACCGAAAAAAAATGTTTGGGCCATTTTTGAGAGAAAATGGAGTTTTTTAGGATATAAATGGACCTAGAATCTACAAAAAAAATCAAAAAAATTAAAATTTGGTTTACTCAGAATGAATTTTGTATAGGAAACGATTGGCAATGTCAAAATTACCGAAAAAAAAATGTTTGGGCTATTTTTTATGGAAAAAGTGTGTTTTTTAGGATATAAATGGACCTACAATGTACAAAAAAAATTAAAATTAGGTTTACACAGAATGAATTTTGTATAAGAAACGATTGGCAATATCAAAATTACCGAAAAAAAATGTTTGGGCTATTTTTTAGGGAAAAAGTGTGTTTTATAGGATATAAATAGACCTAGAATCTACAAAAAAAAATCAAAAAAATTAAATTTGGTTTACTCAGAATGAATTTTGTATAGGAAACGATTGGCAATGTCAAAATTAACGAAAAAAAATGTTTGGGCTTTTTTTTTTGGAAAAAGTGTGTTTTTTAGGATATAAATGGACCTAGAATGTACAAAAAAAAATTAAAATTAGGTTTACGCAGAATGAATTTTGTACAAGAAACGATTGGGAATGGCAAAATTACCGAAAAAAATGTTTGGGCCATTTTTGGAGGAAACAGTGAGTTTTTTAAGATATAAACGGACCTAGAATCTACAAAAAAATTAAAATTTGGTTTACGCAGATATGAGAAATATCCTCTCATTGCCAGACTTGGGGGGGGGGCAAATTACCCCCCACTGGAGCCGCCATTGACTCACGGGCACTGAATTGTTTGTTGGATTTGCAAATGACCATGGGCGTGCTTAATATTTTTATCTTTAGTGGAAATTTAATTTGTTCGATTTGATTTTCCAACAGTTAAACAATATAAATTTCAAATCTAATAATAATATTTATTGAACTAATATCTAGCTTAAAATTACATCTCATAAAAAAAATTAAATCGTTACAAATTAATTTTTAATAAATAAAACAATTGTCTCTTATCCCGCTATGTTCTTAAACATATCGCCCAACATTAAACTGTCCAACGCTTTTTGGACGGTAGGATCTTTTAAAATCGGCGTCGATTCGTTATTTGAGGGCGGGGGATCGGGAGCCGTAATCGATGTGGGTATTGTGGGTTCTCCAGATTTGTTGTTTAGAATATTCATGATTCGACTTTGCAATTCAGATTGTTTAGAATCCGTTTCTTCTCCTGGTGTTATGCCTTCCTCCACTTCATATTCTTGTTGCAAAACTTTTCTTTCTTGTAAATATTTGACGAGTTTATCATATTGAAGCGACGATATTTGACGGTTTTCTGCTAGTAGATTGAGCAACATCTGCATTTGTGTAGGATGTCTATCCAATAACGTCATTTGAGTGGGATCAGTCTGCGTATGTTCTCCTTTCATGTAAGACTCGAAATCTCTTGAAATTAATATCATGGCATCATCGACGGGCATGTTTCTATGTTCTGTAAATGTTTTTAATTGAATTTTTAATTTTTTTTTATATTAAAAACCTACCTTGAGGTATTCCATGGAGAATGTTAAGGGTTAAACTTCGATGCTCCTCATTAATAGGCATAATAAGAATGGCATACAAACATCCCCTGCTTGATATATTCGCTAAAACCTTGCCAATCGGAACATCTTCATTGGGAAACAATAAGTCAACTAGTAGACCATGATTCTTCAATTTCTGTTCTATAAACTCTGCATATTCACTGTAAAAAAATAGAAAAATACAGTAACAATAGAATTGGTCAAAACTTTATTTCACTCACGTGAGTTGCTTGGCAACAACGATAATTTCACAATCGTTTTTCTCAGGGTGTGGAGGAGGAGGCATATCCATCATAGGAGGAGGAAAAATCTCATTTCTATGAGGAGGAAAATCACGATTATCTCTTCCATAGAACGGATCTCTATCTCTGTATATGTCCATTTTTTGGGGTGGTTCAAATCTGCCTCCAAATCTATCAAAATCTCTTTCATTATTTTTTCCAGGTCCTCCTCTTCTTCCACCTTAAAATAATAATGATGTAAAAGTAAACAAACAATTTGTTAAATATGGATACAGGGCACAATCCAGGGTTCTTTATTTTTATCTTCATATCGATTCAAATAATTAAATATACAACTTGGTGCTGTTTATATCATATTTATTTATGAGATGTTGCATGGCATTTTATCACATTATGTGCTAAATAAAAATATATTTGTAAATTAATAACAAAACTATGCTGTAAATACTTAAATGTATGTACCTTTGTGTGCTTTATTGTCTTCAATGTGACGAGGTGGACCTGGTGGTCTAATGTTAGGTCTATCATCTTCAATTATATCTTCTGTAAAATCAGGTTCAGCATCGGGAAAGTTGGATTTTGGAGTAACATTTTGAGTTGTTGGCGGTGGTGGTGGTGGAGTTGGTTGTAAATTAGGCGGCTTTTGTGAGAGTTCTTGGAATTGAGGACGTTGAGGGCCCGGTACAGGCGGTGGTGGTGGTCCTCCTCTTTGAGGTGTACCTTGGTTTGTATTAGGTTTAGATTTGTCTAAAGCTCGTTTTACTATGACTTTTCTACCACATAATATACTACCGTTCTCTGCTTTTATTGCAGATTGAGCTTGATCCTCATGTTCAAATTGAATAAACGCAAAACCACTATTTAAAGATAGACCAACAATGTTACCGTGTTGTTTAAATTTTTCTTCTAGATCATTAGCAATCACAGTTTTTGCTAAACCACCGATATAAATTCGCATGGCAGCTGTTGCAGGGTTTTTCATGAATTGTTTATCCGTTCGATACATTTTTATTTATATTCTACAATATATTTCAAATGTACAAATAGAATTAAAAATATAGTATCCTCAATAAGTCATAAAAAACATAAAATCACAAATAATACATTTGTAACTAGTGCGATTACAAGCAAATGCCGCAAATATCAAATTACTGTCAGTGTCAGTTGTCAGTAAAAACGTAAAAACAAGTTTGATGTCAGTGTCAAAGAATAAATGTCAGTGTGAACAGAAAAGTACCAAGTGTACCAAATTCAATGAAAATTCTATCATTTTAAAAAGGCTAATCTGTGTTCATTAATTTCCTCTACCTGTTATTTCATGATTTACTTTAGTATATATAGCAATTTATTTTTTGTTTGTTGAGTTTAGTGCGTTTAGTGGGATTCTTTTTATTCCACCAGGGTGCGTTCTGCTTGGGAGAAATATTTGTCTACGTAAATATTGAAAAAAAAAGACTTTAAAAAATCGAATAAAGACCGATTTCTGGTATCGATTTTGCTGATCTTGCTTTTTGTGTTTTTTCTTGGAGGGAACTGGAAGACCAAATGTGATTTCTTTTGGAGAATGGCTGAGAACCAAAATTAATTGTTTAAAAAAATGTCTTCTAGTATATTAAAACCTGTAGACGTGAATATAGATAGATCACCCGTACGGTAAGTAAATTTATTTCTAGAAAGCACATAGTTCTAGTACTGAATTTTATTCATAGTAAACGAGCGAGGTACGATGAAGATGATGATGATGAATTAAATAAAAGCGAGGGATGGAGTTTACATAGAAGTAAGGTAGTATTACACGAAGTTTTCGATCATGGGGTAGGACGTTTGGATTGCGATGATGAAGATATATTCACTGATGATGATACAATTTTTAACAAAAACGAACCGGGGGCAATTGACGTCTCCTGTGCTTCTATGACTCCAAATTCTCGAGATAAACAGGTAAAATTATCGTAGTAATAATATTTTTATCGTTAATATGAAAGTTCATGATTTTTTCTCCGTTTTAGCTTTCACTGTTAGAATCTACGTTAACAAAAGAATCTTTAGATAAACTAACTCTTGGAGAATGGGATGCGTTATTAGTGAAAAAACCAATCATACGCCCTTCGAACAAAACAAGTAAGTCTCTTAGAACATTAAAATAAAAAAGTTTTTTATTGTTTACACAATTCTACTCATAAACAATGTATTCCAGTCCAGTTCAATTGGTAATGCGATTATTTTTATTTATATTCTTTGCAAACAAATATATCTCGGTGTTGATAAGTCCCGCATGGTAAGAATGACCACATTCATGATGTTTACATCAGTCTGGTTCTTTGGGGTTCATTGAGTTTTTCCCACAAAGTTGGTTCGGTAAACTTAAAACATTATTATACAAAATGTATTGGAACTAACTGTTAATGCAAAAAACATGTTCAAATAGTATTGGGGCCCTAAAAAACATTTGAAATATTTTTAGATTACTTTGAGTTACTCTCGGATGAAGTAATATTACATATATTTAGATGGTTACCAAAATCATATTTGCTAGAAATCGCCTTAGTATGTAAAAGGTTCAACAGACTCATTCAGGATGAAAGCCTGTGGACTAGGATGGACTTATCTAATAAACACCTTCAGCCAGGGGAACTTGGTAAATTATTGAGTAAACAAGTTATTGTTTTAAGACTGGCAAGATCATCGGTAAGAATTATTACATAAATCGAATAAAAAAATCAGTTTAACTGAATAAAATTTTGTAGATTAGTTTCCCTCCTATACTATCAGGTGTTAAGGCTATTTCTACGGACTTCAAATCAAGACTGCTTTATTTAGACTTGAGTATGGCATATATATCTCCTCAAAGTTTAACTATATTGTTTGGGAAATGCGGGCGCCTCAAAAAACTCAGTTTAGAAAATGTTCACGTCAACGATGACGTGTTAATTGCGCTATCGGCCAATAAAGACATCGAAGTGATTAATTTTGCGATGGTCACGGGAATTAAGGAGGATGGTCTCAAATATTTATTGACAAATTGTAGAAAGTAAGTACTTAATATCCAACACCTATAGAATTAGCAGAGCCACTTGCAAAAAAATCCATGAAACCTATTCCAATAATAGGCTGGTTCGACATTTTTCGTAATTTGTTTATTTCAACTAGAATTAAAAAATGATGACAAAAATTTCGAGTGCAAATTTTAAGATTTACGTCCGCTATAAGCATTATAAAACCAAGGATCAGCGCGAGGCTAGAAAACGTATCTGTGTGCGAGTCTAAGCCTTTCCTTTCTTGTGATTTCCTGGTTTCTGGGGATAATTTGCATTTTTGGCAACAGCGCATTTGTATAATGATCTTTTACGGGCCATAAAAAAACTAAGAAATTAATAATAATGTTAGTTTTTCATTGACAGTTCAATAAATTTAACACCTATTATTTTTTAGAATTAGAGAATTAAATATAGCATGGACATATTTAAATGCATCAAGTATTCAGTATATCTGTGAAAATTTACCTTCCACAATGGATAGGCTAAATTTCTCGGGATGCTGGAAAATTTTGACTGACAGAAGTAAGTGTGTTACAATTTTCATATTTTATGCATTATATTATTGGTATATAAACTATTACTACTAAAATAGGATCTTGTAAAAGTTTTTTTAGCCACTCACATTAAAAAAAATAATTTTAAACTAATTTACGAGTGAATGAAAATGAATTGTCCTAAATATAATGCCACATTGTCCAATAATTCCGACAAAAGCGTAAAAGTTCTTTTTTTTTTCTTCAAAATTTGAAATATTGAAGTCTGAGTCATTCCAACTAATATCATTTTTGGTCCGGTATGATTTTTATGTAATGTATCATTAAGTAAATTGGGAAAATGGAATGTTTGGTTTATCAACTAAGTTGAAACACTATCGTCGACCACTAAACCAAAACACAAATTTTAACACACTCTACGCGCGTTTCGCCAACTATGTTGGCATCATCAGGAGTTGATGATAGTCTATCATTTGATGATGCCAACATAGTTGGCGAAACGCGCGTAGAGTGTGTTAAAATTTGTGTTTTGGTTTAGTGGTCGATGATAGTGTTGACAATTGAACTCTGTAGGTAGACTCTACTTTATGTTTATGGACCAATATTTGCAAAAATGGATGTATAAGTTTCTGTTACTCAATTTTTTACTTTTCTAGATGTAGTTGACCTAGTCGCGAGTTGTCCACGTCTTAGAGAGTTAGACTTATCAGATTGTACTTCTATAACCGGAGAGGCAGTGAGACACATAACAGTATTAGAAGATTTAAATTTTCTTGCACTTTCTAGGTGCTACTCGATACCTTACAAAGCTTTGCTGTAAGTAAATATATTTAAAAAAAAATAACTTGAACTAATCGTTCGTTTTTATATTTCAGATATCTAAAAAAATTGTACAATCTATCGTACCTCGACATTCACGGCGGTTATAGGGACGTCGACGAATTAAGACTAATACAGGAAGGATTGGGAGTTAGAGTGCAAATTAACAAATTTAAATTTAGTTCTGTAGCTAGACCTACGGTGGGTATGAGAAGATCGAGTATTTGGAATATGCGTGTTCGAGATTAATGTGCTGATTTGTGATTTTTAGTAATAAACTTGATGTTGAGTTAATCATAGTCTCAAAATAAAATTTTTTCCAGCTGATCTTTCATTCATTGCTAATCCTTTAACTCTAATAGCAACCCTAATTGTTGCTCTTTGTAGCAATATTAAATATGTTCATTTTTTATCTATTATTTAAAAAAATCTCATAGAAAATAACTTTTTGGTGGTTATTTGTGACACCATTACATTTTTTATTTTACAAAATATTTAATTTGCCTTCTTTATATTAAATATTTTAAAAGCATATTACCAAAAATAAGCGATTGTACACTTCTGTCGTGTAAAAAAAATGCCCAAACATTTTGACCTGGGAATCTTTTAAGCGACACACAAGTTTATTGCTTTACTACATCTCGAACAATAGGTAATAATGAGGGTCGTCGGCTAACCGATTTATGACCTTACTATATTTCTGGTTCTATTTTTCAAAAATTCTCGGTACATTATTATTCAAAATAATGTTTTTGGCAGTTATTTTAAAAAATCCTGTACCTGAATTAATTCCTAAATCGAAAAATAACATTGTCAGGTGGGCAAAATCGTATATTTTCTTTATAACATAAAAAATAAAGTTGATGTTCAATTTTTATTTTGAGACCCCTAAAATTTGAGGGCATTCCAAATAATTCCGTCGTTTAGGAACATTGTAATTATGTTAATAATTTATGTTGTTATTTATATAATGCTATAAAATTGTTTTTTGTACAACAGAATTGCTTGATAAATTTTTAAAAGAACGTTTTGTTGTATTTTTATTTTACCTTATGTATGCATGTCTAATTTAGACAGGAAAATCGGGGGGTTGTAACTTACTTACTTTAAAAACTCGTTTTGACAAGTTTCACATTTTGACAGTTGTTACATTTTTTACACTTGGATTTTCATTTTAACTGTTGTCACATTTTGACAGTTGTTACATTTTTTTACACTTGGATTTTCATTTTAATAAAAACAAAAAACAATTTTTTAATTTCATAGTTTTGTATGTATTTTTACAGAAACAGATGATTTTAGACTTTGACGTAATTTTCCAAACATTTTCACAATTTTTCTAGTTATTTGCAGTTTTACAACTAATAATTATTCTCCATAAATTTAGAAACAATTTTTGGTAAATTTTTAATTTTGTACAATTTTTCTATTGAGGGTTTTATAAAAAAAAGAAGAATCGTCGAAAACCCCTCTATTTAGATTATCAGATACAATTAAGTCCTGCAGGGTCCTTTCAAACTTTTTATGGTATCATTTAGTTGCGTGGATTTTTTTGTTCGTTCTATTTTTATGCAAAAAAATAATGAAAATCTACTTTCATTTAAGTATTTTTTCCAAAAAAGCGATTTTTCATTTAACAAGTTGAAATATTGATAGAGAAATCATTTAATTTAAACAATTGAATGTTGAATTCAATTAAATCTATGTATTTTCCTCATAAAAACGATTTTAAGGTTTGACTTAATTTTTCATACATAATTTTCACAAAAAATGTCTTTATTGCTTTTAAATTGGGAAACTGGAACCTTCGGTTTATCAACTAAGTTGAAACACTATCGTCTACCACTACCAAACCACAAATTTTAACACACTCTACGCGCGTTTCGCCAACTATGTTGGCATCATCAGGAGTTGATGATAGACTGTCTACAGACTAAAAAACTAGCAAAAAAAATAATTTTTTTTTTATTTAAGAGGGTTAAGTACACTAAAATTTCGAAAAAATCTAGAGACCAGATTGGCTGCAAACAGAGCTGCAGTAACAAAGGAAGGGCTCCAATATGGACCACGAATGGATACTGACTGATAAGTTCACATAAGTGGTCCCAAAGCGATAAATAATGGCTGAATTTTAGAAAAACCTCATTATCTCTAAAACCGTTTTATAAAATTTGATGAAACTTTTAGGATTTATTTTGTTCTATCCATACCTTCAATGTGACATTAAATTTATGCCTGAATAATTATTAGAAAAAAAGTTAGCAGCTTTCAATTGTCAAAAAATAGCTATTTTTTAAAAATTTTACTTTCAAATAGTAAAACAACTCCTGATGGCGAAACGCGCGTAGTGTGGTTCGGTTTATTGGTCGACGATAGTGTTTCAACTTAGTTGATAAACCAAAATTTTGTTAGTTTTAAATTTTTTCCCAAGCAAGGTCTACAATGTGGTTTTTTTCAAAAAATGTGCGTGTTAAGGGGATAAAAAAATGTAAAAAATCGTTGAAAACTCTTAAGATTAGATTCAGATATAATTAATCAAATTTGAAGTCCCGCGGGGTCCTTTCAAACTGTTTATGGTACTATAGGAAGATTTGGAGATGACACAATTGCGCGAATTTTTTAGTTTGTTTAATTTTTGCCTTGCAAAAACAAAAATCTACTGTCAATTTTGGCATTTAACAAGTTGAAATACTGCTCAAAAAATCATTTAATTTAAACTATTGAGAACTTTGTACTCGAAGTTCAAAATCTATGTATTTTTTACTGTTTTCAGACATTTTCCACAAAGAATGTTTTTATTGCTTTTTACAAATCCATTTTTATAAAAAATTTGGACAAAATTTTGTGCGTTTTTAATTTCTGCCCAAAGTTCTAAATAGTATATTGTGTTACAAGGGCAGAAAATGAGCTTTAACAGGCCGAGATTAGCTGCAAGCGCGAGCGAAGCGAAGCGAGGGCAGCCAATAACTAAGGGCTGCTAAAGCGTTTTCTGCATGTGTGACACACAACTGTTTTTCGCCTACAAAAAAAAAACAAAAAATAGGAAAATATAACAAAAATCTTTAATTTTATAAATACAGACAGAATTTAATGAGCAACTTAAGTAATAAAATTGTACCAATTTATTTATTATTTCCAGTTGTTAAACAATTTATCTTACTTTTCTTACCTTTGCGCGTTCTCTAGACTATGTAGGTAACAAATTTACAGAAACATTAGCAGCTTCTTTTTGCAAGTCTGTTGGGAGTATTCATAAATTCATCACTGCCTGAATTACTATTTATGTTCACTAATTCACACAATCACAATTATTCAGAATCAGAACGTATTATTATTTTACAGTTTAGTTCTCTTGATTCTACACTGACGTTTAATGAAAATTTATGTGAAACGTCAAAGTCAAAGGTGTATAGATTATAGTGAAAAACTACAAAATCGTGGTCTTTATTTTTTCTGCAGCAGTCTCGAAAACAAAATTTTCGGTATGATTTATTAAATCGAAAGTGCCAATTTACACAAATCGTACCGAAAGTAGCATTTTCGGAACGATTTCTTTACTTTCGGGACGATTTTGGATATCTAGTAGGCGGTTTTGTCAATAACATGGACTTGTATTTTATTCTGACAGCGCCTGTCGTGTAACATTGGTGTGTTTTTTCGCTTTTCAAATCAAAAAAATGGAAATAAGTAGAGTGAAATGATTCCACATGAGATTAGTGAATCTGCTAAAGCGGATACTTATGAATTATTGCATAAGTGATGTATTCATAAGAGTGATTGTTATATGTAATTGTCTAGATATACATATAAAGTTCATACGTTTATTATCCATTGATATCCTTTTTAACATACAATACGGCTACAAGTGATTTTACGGGACTCGCCTACGGCTCGTCCTGGAAATTTCCTACTCATCCCGCAAAATATTACTTTCGGAACTTGTTACGTAAATTACTATTTGCGGCCCTAGGCCAGAAAATATTACTTTCGGTCTGATTTTTAGGATCGATTCATTTTCATATATGGTAGGCGAAAAATATGTTTTTTAAATAAAACAAAAAATTGATTTTTTTGCCAGTTTTTTCAAAAAATGGCGCGTTAAAAGGTTAACTAAGGCATTGCTCACACATAGAAATAAAACGCAATAATGTAAAAAAATCGGTCTTTATTTTATAAGAAATTAAAGCACACTTGGTACATAAATTTCCATCACTATTTTTTACTCAATGCGGACATGCTTGTAGTAAAAAACGATGTTGTAACCAAATTTTTAACAATATTTATAATTCTGTTCCAAATTTATAATCGATTTGGTATGACCAAAACGTTCAGAAACCGTCACACCAACTCAATCATAAGAAATATAAATAGAAAATAATGGCACTCACAGCAATCAGCCATGAAATATATTTTTTATTTTTTTTTATATATTTGTTTTTGGTATAAACTGATTGGAAACAAATGGTACTGTGAAAAGTACGTTATTAAATGCCTTAAAATAATCTTAGAAAAAAAAACAATACTCCAATCTGTAGGGATCTACGATTTTTTTAATGGGGGGGAAGGGGGGAACGCATTCATACTCAATATCACATACACATTTCAACATTCATTCCACGAGACTTTGTAATTCTCGACCACTGAACAATTGCAACCCTGAGTGTTGTAAGTAACAATCACCAAACTGGCGGATCTACACTGGGTTTTACAAACATTTTTCTTGTACGTTATTTGTAATGCTAAGATTTCATCCGTTAAAAATTAAAAAATAATATACAGATATAATTTTCTGCCGACAGAAAAATAATTTAAAGCTATTTTAAGGAATTTTTTTAATCGCACACTATTACAAAACTGTCAAAACGTTTCAGATACGACTGTCAATTATTGATGTAAATATTCCACTTTTTCACTGATAATTGTTTTCACGTAAGCACTTTTCTCCTACAATTTTATCTAAACACTAAGAAGCTAAAAATGCATCAATACACATCCGTTAATGTTGTATGTTCGTGTTACGAAAAAATTCCTTATAGTTGGGAATCTGAGACCTTCTAAAGATGCTCTATACATCTCGCAAACATTCACCTAAAAAACATGAAATCTTATGTAAAATGACCTGCCGGATTCGAATTTTTTGTTCGCCCTTTGATCCGGAATTGCGAGTAAAATGGTGAGTCGACAAAACTTTTTCATCTTTATAGATAGTTAACTAGTATAAGCGAGAAAAATGTTGCCAATAGAGCAAGGAAACTTTTTTTTCATACGAAATTTAGAGATGGTCGAATTCAGCACCTCAGATTCCCGACTATTATAAAATTATTAAAAATAAAGTATTTCGGCAGAAATATAGATAAATTTCTAGCATTACAAAAACACCAAGATAATAATTAAAAAAAAAAAAAACATTAAACCGTCAATTTGGTATTTGCTTATAAACGCGCCCTGGTTTGGATATATACCACTCCAATCGTTAAGAAAATTTCTATCCTTGAGCATTACAAAATATTAAAAAAATATCCAAACTTATATAGGACTCTTAGAATACAAATGGACTGTCAGTACGTAATAGGGCCATCATTATGGCCCCTTTTCAAATTCAAAATGTTCCGTATCTCACTGAAATGAAAGCAGGTACGGCGGTCTACAGTCTATCGTGCGTCTAAATCGCACGTCAGATGCTTATTTATTATCACAAATTGTAGACTTGATTAGATATCAATCTACTTCAACACATACAAAAGTATTAAAAAATCAAGCAAGATATATATATCTAGGCCACAGCTGAACCAACAATTTATATTGAGGCATCATCTAAACGTGGCCTAACCCACCCAATCGGAAGTTTTCCTACCGTTTTTTTCGAATTTTTTTTTCATTCCAAAAACCGATTTATTGTTCAGCTTGTTGCATTTTCTCTAATAACAACACTTTATAGTATAACCAGAAATATATCAAGGTCATAAATCAATATTATACCTATAGAACGGAACTTAATGGCTAGAGTAGGTACGTCTCTGCGTAGACCGCCTGCTGTTGACTCAAGGGGTTGATGATTTATGATCTTACTATATTTATGGTCAGTGCTATACATATCGCGTACTGTTATGCAAAAAAAAGACAGAACACTCGCGATTTTAACGAGAAAGTAGGAAAGTAATTAGAAGAAAAAAATTTTTGGTCTAAAATGGATATTATTTCATTTATAACAAATTTAAAAATGGTTATTAAAGGGCCACGCGTGATTATTGTTAAATAAAAAATGCAACAAGCTAATTATTTTCTTTGCGCGTTTTTTTTTTCGGGGAAATACTCGAACTAGTTTTCCAAAAAATTTAGCAACGCTGTATATGACGTTGAAACAACGCTGTTGTCATCCATACCCTCAACGATTCTTAAGTACTTATAAAAAAATTAATTATTAAGCAATTTTTGTTCTACTGAAATATTTCAAATATTGAAAACTTCCATGATTGCCGCAAATGGCATTTCATTTTTTTTAAATCTATTTATTTAGAAAAAAGGTTTTTTTGTACCTTAAATATTTTCATCTAATATGAAACTGATTAAGCACAATTTTTTTTGGTTTTTTTTTTCATTAACATACAACTGAAAATGTATAAATTTTAAAAAATTTGCCTAAAAAATGTATGTTTTTTATTATAAAATTTGCAGTGCTAAATATAATAAAAGGGGAATATTATAAAAACATATTAACCAGCCGGATTTTTGTCTTTATTTTTATGTTTTATAAACAGTCCTCATCCATACCACTCTCTAAAAATGTTTTAATTGATAAAAGGGGGTAATATCTAGTTTTTCGCAATTTTCTCGGAAACTATCAATTTTTCGGAAAAGAGTATAAAAATCGAAAATGTAGCTCGTAAATTTTGCTGCAAAAATGTACTTTTGAGTTTTTTGATAAAATCGACCATTTTAAAAAATAGGCTAAAGGGGGTAAAATCTAGTTTTTTCCCTATTTTCTCGGAAACTATCAATTTTTCGGAAAAAAGTATAAGAATCGAAAATGTAGCTCGTAAATTTTGCTACAAAAAAGTCCTTTAGAGTTTTTTGGTAAAATAGACCATTTTAAAGAAACAGGCTAAAGGGAGTAAAATCTAGTTTTTCACTATTTTCTCGGAAACTATCAATTTTTCAGAAAAAAATATCAGAATCAAAAACATAGCTCGTAAATTTTGCTACAAAAATGTAATTTTGAGTTTCTTCGTAAAATCGACCATTTTAAAGAAACATGCTAAAGGGGGTAAAATATAGTTTTTCTCTATTTTCTAGGAAACTATCAATTTTTCAAAAAAAAAAATTACCGGAATCAAAAACGTAGCTCGTAAATTTTGCTACAAAAATGCCCTTTTGAGTTTTTTGATAAAATCGACCATTTTAAAGAAACAGGCTAAAGTGGGTAAAATCTAGTTTTTCTCTATTTTCTCGGAAATTATCAATTTTTCAGAAAAAATTACCGGAATCAAAAACATAGCTCGTAAATTTTGCTACAAAAATGCCCCTTTGAGTTTTTTCGTAAAATCGACCATTTTAAAGAAACAGGCTAAAGGTGGTAAAATGTAGTTTTTCCCCATTTTCTCGGGAACTATCAATTTTTCGGAAAAAATACCGGAATCGAAAATGTAGCTCGTAAATTTTGCTACAAAAATGCCCTTTTGAGTTTTTTCATAAAATCGACCATTTTAAACAGGCTGAATTACGAAAAAAAAATTAATACCGAAAGACAATGTGCATCATAACTTTTACCCCCTTATTTAAAACATAAAAATAAAGGTCCACACAAAAATCTAGCTTGTTAATAATGTTTTTAAAGTCAAAATCAAATTTTACTGTTCTATTATACCATTAACATTCAAGCAAATCGACATATTCCCATTATTGCTTTTTTTATTACTTACACCAATACAATTACTCAAATTATTGTCGCACCATCAATTTAGCTGCTGTTTTTTAGTAATTTTAAAAATTAAAATAATTTATTTTTGAACAAACAAAAAGTGTTTACCGACACTTTCGCGGGATGCGCCAAAATTACTTTTGATACTTTCGTTTTCCATTATAAGCAAAACTAAACACGCTTAAACGTATAATGCCTCAATATCATGATCCATTCAGCTTTACAATAGAAAATACAAAATAAATCAACAGTAACTTGTTGTGCTTTGATCAAAATACAGAACACAACATGAATAACTGAATCAACTCTCTGTAAAAATGCCAAAATATCTAAAAACTTAATTTTTTTTTTTTCAGAGTTTCAAAACATTTATAATGACGTGGGCAAAACATCCAAGTAACGTAAACCAACATAGAAAAGCTCAATGAAAAAAACTCATTAAGGGGGCAAATTTAAACTTGCGCCCGACCTTGCCAACGCGATATTTAACGCCGATTGTTTCTTCATTGAACACTCTCCTCTATCAGTTTACGCTTGGACAAACACATTAACCGCTTGGACTGGGAATGGCAGGCGCCGGAGTTGGCAGTAAGATCTGACACGAGCCACCTTTAATCCTCCTCCGCATAAGGTTACTTTCGCTGGGTGGGCTTAAGCCAAACAATTTGGCCGAAGCGCACGTCTTCAGCGGCTTTTTGTCGTGCGGATACACGTTCGGCCTTTCCAGATAGTCCAATTTCATGCTAAAATGTTGTTGCACCACTCTATTCACAGCCATCGCGGATTCCGCGAACTGGGATAATTCCAGCGCGGAGTTGTTTTTCTTGATCACAGCTGGAGTTGTAAGAGCAGCTGCAAAAGAAAATATATTGTATGGTAAAGACAAAATGAGAATATTTGATCCCCAACATGGTCCTTTCGAGCCGGATTTAATCCAAACGCTCAAAAATCTCAATTTATTTCCCAAAATCTATCAAAAAATTGTTGTAAATACATTTTGACTGTTGCAAAAATACAAGAAAAACAAATCTGTGATAAATGGTACTACCACCGCTGATATTATCAAAAAAAGTACTTCAAGATATTTTTTTTTAATTTTTGACTCACCTGTATCACTAGCAAATTGCAGCCAAGGATGCTTGAGCACCTTTTCGGCACTGATGCGCTCGCTGGCGTTCTTAACCAGCAGACTAGAGATGAGGTCTTTCGCTTCGTCAGATATCGTCGTCCATTCGGGCTCCGGAAAATCGTACCGTCCTTCTTGGATAGATTGGAAAAGTAGCTCTTGGCAAGCGTTACAGTTGTCACCGCGCTCCCAGCCACAATCCTTTCCGCATTTTCCGTAGAAAGGTGGATATCCGCATAGAAGAATGTACATGATTACTCCTAAAGACCATAAATCGCATCTCTTGTCGTATGACGTTGATTCTGAATCGCCGATGAACGCTTCTACCACTTCGGGCGCCATAAACTCGGCACTGCCAACCTGAAACGAAATTAAAATTGAATGTTTGACTTCAGAAATATTAGCTCAATAAAATTAGGCAGAAAATTTGTAATGACTTCAGATAATCGTCCATAACTTTCTTCAAAAAAAAATCGTACGACTTTGGGGTCACTTTCATTTGTCTTCTCATGAAATTTTACATATAGGAAGGTCAAACGATTTGGTTAAAAAAATTTGTAAAAAACGTTAAAAAATTCCATAGATGCTAGAATTCCAGAGGATAAACGTTGACATGACTTCAGAAAATCGTCCATAACTTTCTTCAAAAAAATGGTACGACTTTGGGACCATTTTCATTTGATTTATTATGAAATTTGACGTCTAGTAAGGTGAAATGATTTGATTAAAAAATTTGTAATAAACGTTAAAAAATTCTATAGAGAATGCTAGAATTCCAGAGGATAAACATTGACATGACTTCAGAAAATCGTCCATAACTTTCTTCAAAAAAATCGTACGACTTTGGGGCCATTTTCATTTGTTTTCTCATGAAATTTTACATATACGAAGGTGAAACGATTTGGTTAAAAAAAATTTGTAAGAAGCGTTAAAAAATTCTAGAGTATGTTAGAATTACGGATGATAAACGTTGACATGACTTCAGAAAATCGTCCATAACTTTCTTCAAAAAAATTGTACGACTTTGGGACCATTTTCATTTGATTTCTCATGAAATGTTACATATACGAAGATGAAACGATTTGGTTAAAAAAAATTTGTAAGAAGCGTTAAAAAATTCTATAGAGCATGTAAGAATTACGGATGATAAACATTGACATGACTTCAGAAAATCGTCCATAACTTTCTTCAAAAAAATGGTACGACTTTGGGACCATTTTCATTTGATTTATTATGAAATTTGACGTCCAGAAAGGTGAAATGATTTGATTAAAAAATTTGTAATAAACGTTAAAAAATTCTATAGAAAATGCTAGAATTCCAGAGGATAAACATTGACATGACTTCAGAAAATCGTCCATAACTTTCTTCAAAAAAATCGTACGACTTTGGGACCATTTTCATTTGTTTTCTCATGAAATTTTACATATAGGAAGGTGAAAGGATTTGATTAAAAAAATTTGTAAGTAGTTAAAAATCGTCACTTACCGGTGTTAATAACTGAGGTGTCGCTAAAGGACTGGAAACACTAGATTGGAAGCGGATACCAGAACCCAAATCAAAATCGCAGATTTTAACAGGACATAGACGATCTTTGTGTACGCAAAGAATATTTTCTGGTTTCAGATCTCTATGCGCTATTCCTTTGCCGTGCATGAATTGCAATGCAGACGCCACTTCTCTCATGATTTCTGCTGCCGCAGCCTCGCTGAAATACTTGTACTCTTGGATCCTCCTCAAGAGCTGACCTCCATTAATCTGGAAAAGAAATTTGTTTTCTTCATTTTTGTCCGTGACTCATAAAAACATTTGTGATTAAAAAAATAGTTTTAATTACCTTTTCAAAAACCAAATAAAACTTTTCTTCGTCTTCAAAAAATTCTGTCAATTGTATGATATTCGGATGACCTTGACAGTGATGAAACGTTTCGACTTCCCTGAATACTCTGGCTCGGGCGTGACCCGGAACTTTGTCGATAATTTTGACAGCAAATTCTTGATCGGTGAACAAACTTATGCAAGTCTGAACACTAGCGTAGGCGCCTTCTCCCAAAACTTCACCGGTTAATTTATAAAGATCTGTAACAAAAAATATTTCATGGTATAGTTGATCAAAACAAAGTTCCCCTTTATGTCAATAAATCTTACGATCGTAGCTGGACCAATGGGAGACGTTCTATCCACATGATTGTTGAAGGCTAAGCGTGAGATACATTCATAACTTCAAACCCAATTTGTATTGAATCTCTAAGTCTTTTGCTTAGGAATGACAAATTCGCAATTTAGAGGTATTAGCTTATCTCTTCAGATTCAAAATCAATATTAATTTTGACCCTGTTTCTAATTCTGATTGATTCATTCCATTTCTTTTAAAGTTATTTTTTTTGTTCAGGGTTTTGAGGGTTGGGCTTTGAAATATTGATTTCTTTTTGAATTGTAAATATTATTAAGCAAATTAAATAAAAATTATTGAGTCTGTAATCAACAAGACCCCTGAAGAATACGGTATCTCCACCTGAAGCTACCCGTGCCCCTAAGACGCCGTTTCTAAGGGTCGTGGAGCATACCACATTAACAAACTGGCGACCGAGCAATCTTCGTATTAAGGCGTCACTCGTAAGGCATAATTTTCAATATTTAATGTCTTAAAAATTTTCTGCTTTGAGATATTTTCTTTTTTTTTAATTCAGTTTTATAATGCACAATAATGATTTTTTCAGTTTTTGAAAGATCAAAAGACCATTATACGACGTGTTGAATACAAATTTGTTTTATTACTTGTATATTGATTACATTGCTCTTTTAATCAACACAATTAGAGGCCAACCATTTTCATTCGGTAAATATTTACAAAATTAATTGCCTTGGCAGCAGAAATAATAACTTCATGGCTGCGCTTTGTCTAATAAAAAGCCGTATCAGGTATGAATTTTTATTATTTCACTCAGGTATTTCTGATTCAGTAAATTATGTTTAAAATGCGACTGTACGAATAAAAAGTTCGACGTAATACTTTAAGAAACAGTAAAAACTTCTAATTATATTTTTTCGCAGCATAATTAAACATTCATAAAATGATTAGAAAAAAAAGTCTTTCATAAAGGTTAAATATAATAATCTATTTAGTACCCAGTCAAGCGATTATCAACAATATTTTTTATATGAATTAAATCTCTCTCAAGCTTATATAATCCGAATAAAACACCGAAAATATCTGAATTAACTAGTTTATAGGTTTAACAATTCCCTCTCTTGCTAAGTGAGCAAAATATGCTTTAAAAGTTGAATAAAAGTTGTTTCTTATAAATATACAGGGCGTTATTGAAATACATGCGGTGTTACTGGGTATACGTTTACAACTAGCTGCACTTACTTTTCACAGGTTTTAAATAAAAATATTTTTGTATTCTAAACGGGGGTAGATTTTCGATTTTTTTTACCAATTCAAATAAATTTAAGTACCTTGAAAACATGATGATACCAAAGATGATCCGGTACGTTTCTTCTTACGGCGCCTCCTTTTGGCCTCTTCCTTGCGGCGAGCCAGCTCCCTCTCGCGGGTGTCAGCGTCCATCTGATCCCCGCTATCGGAAGCACTGCCCCCTCCCCCATTACATCCACCAATGCTGTCTCCATTATTGATCACGATGCCGTTGCAATCTGAAACAATTAAAAAACAACCGTTATTCAAGTTACAAGTCGTAGAACTTGTGTCAAAATCAAATGTCCAATGTGATAAAAGTCGTAAAAAAGCGGAATTCCAGTATTTAAAAAAAAGGTTCTATAGGTTAGCTGCGTTGGCAACCCTGTTGACAGCTGTCATCTGTCACTTGTTATCTGTCGATAAGTGGATAAAAAATGGCGACCCGACGATATCTCCGAGCAATGACGCGTGGCCATCTTGAAAAAGGGGCGGGGCTTCCCATAAGAGCTGTTAAGGGGTAAAGAAAATCAAAAAATAAGTAATAGTAGAATTAATATTAAGTAGGCTGAAGGATCTCGGTCGATGGCCTATTGGGATCCAATAAAGTACATTCATTATTGTTAATATTAATTATTTTACAAATTTAATTCCAAGGTCATATTTTATACACCATTTTGCATATTATATGATTTAATTTTTCAGTTTTTTTCGTAGACGATAACTGTGACTCATATTTCATATTTATTACAGGTATTTATCAGAAATTATGAAGTAAAATGTATTAAACAACGAATTCCTTGCATTAATATGCCCTATAAATATACCAACAACTATTTGTTGCTATCTATGTAAAGTAAAAAAATAAAAATATACATAAAATTTTAAATAAATTTATTAAACGTTTTATTATATTAGCGTTAGATCAGGAGATCGAGCAGGCCACTCTATTCTATACGATTTCTTTTAAAGGTCCAAATTTTTGTGTTATAATTCTCCCAAAGTCAATTGAATGAGCAGAAAAAACCGATAAAAACATTAATGGATTCGCAGCTTTTAACTTACACGCGTATTTTTGTTTAAATATACTGTCATAAATAACTCCAGACGACTGAATAGCGGCGAACGGTTCCACTCAATCTCGTCTACTGTATACTTTATATAGGGAATAACATTTATTTAACTTTCAACTGAGATTAGAAAAAGTATACTTTTGCAAAACATTTTACTTAAAAAGTATAGTTGACTTTGATTGAAACGAGCGATGTCGTTAGAAACTTCACTTCTAATTATTAAGTGGCCTCACGGGAACGTAGCCGGCCGGTTGGAAAACAGTGAAATATTAAACATTGCCACATGTCCTGAATTATTTTTAGAAGATGTTCGATAATCAGTGGCTTGGCACGATCTCAAGAAATAAAAACATGTTATTACCCATTAATTCCGATATATTATTACATATATATTTTTTTACTTTCTTATAAAATATTTATAAAAATTTTTATAGGTCATATGTAGATTACAAGGGGGTGGATTGGCCCGATTGGCCTTATCACACTGCGATCTATGAGATCTTTTGTGTATAGGCAGATATAGTCGATCCCATTGCTTTATGAGAATGAAAAAAAGCTATAAAAACAGCAAAGGATATCGGCAAAAGAACAAATACTGATGCATCTGGACATATACATAAAAATAAAATAATATTTTGGCTATTAGGATCACTGTGCAAAGATTGAACACAACCTTTATCACACCTCTCTTTATGATTAGACCCTTCAATATCAAAATTAATTGGTAGCATTATTTATGAATCTTATCAAAGAAATGAGTTTCCAACAGTGGATAGTATATATTTTATAGAAATTTTACGCCATTTATCCCTATTAGGATGTCCAGTTAAGTTGGTTATTGAATCTTTGCACAATGAACCTAATAGCCAAAATATTATTTTATTTTTATGTATATGTATGGACAGTGTACGATGTTTTCGAAATAATCAAATATGTCCAGATGCATCAGTATTTGTTCCTTTGCTGTTTTTATAGCTTTTTTTTCATTCCCATAAAGCAGTGGGTTCTACTATAATACGTAAGATCAAAATACAAAAAAAAAACTGGAATTTCCGTTGTTTTAACCACTTAACGTAGGTGCTCGAGTTAATTCGAGCGCATTAAAGTCACTCGAGATAATTCGAGCGCGTTAAGGCCACTCGAGATAATTCGAGCGGCGTCATATTTTGTGCTGTTCTAATTTTCACACTCGAATGTGATCGATAATTGAAAATAACAATATGAAAGCTAAGAAAAACACCGTTTTATTGATATTTCTTTTTTTAAATTCTTATAAAAATGTGTTTAAAAAATAAGATCCCAAATTAAAAAATTGTAAACTTTAAAGGCAAATTAGAAAAAAAAAACTATAATATTGCATACATTTCATAAGCGGGTTCAATAAACGATTAACTTCCAATGTAAATGTTAAAAGATCTGTTACCAAGTTGATTTTAAAAGTTAAAATGCATAATAGACAAAAACCTGTCAATGTTACGCAATTACCTCCTCTCTAGATGTACACACTACAATTAGCCAAGTAAGTAAACGTTTCTACTTCTACGAGAGTTTAACGACCCAACTCGGATCTTTCGTATAATCCTCTAAATTTATCACTATCGTTGAAACTTTTAAATATGGTGCAGGAAAATTCGTCAAAATTTTAAGCTGCTTTCATTTTTTTGTGACACTGGCATATTCATTAACAAAAACCATTAATGTCAACAATACAACTATTTTTTTTTGCTATTGGAAGATCTTCTTTTTAGTTTTTATAGATTTATCACATTTTATACAGGGTGAGTCACGGTAGACGCGTCGGTCCATTGTGGCTAAACGGATATTTTGAAAATTTTATTTATTCATGGATATGTGGGTTGGATAAAGGCTACATTTTAAAATTATTTTGAAATATACAGGTTGTCCCAAAAAAGTGTGGCGTATCAAAGTTATATTATTTCTTATGAGAGATATTTTGATATTTCTGAAAATGGTAGCACTTACAAGAAAACCAATAACTTCGAAACCTATGGCATCAGCCAAATTAAATTTTAACTAAAAAAAATTAGACTAATATTTGAAAGCAACAATGTAGTTAGAGTTGTTTAAAATTATACAGGGCGTCCAAAATGGGGCGATTCTCTAATCATATATTCAAACGACAATATCGTTCTTATTTTAAATAGGACACCCTGTATTTTATAATCCTATTATGTATCAAATTCCATTACCTTTTAAAAATTATAAAGGTCTACTATACCTAAATCGATTAATTTTGGAGATATTTTTATTTTTGTTTAATTTTACATTATTTTTCCACCATAATGCCTAAATATAACACCCTGTATGTGTATAAAATAAATTTGAATTTTGAATTTGGTTCAATTATGTTTTTTATAACATGACACACAGCAAAATAAATTCTCAATCAATTTTTGCATATTTGCAAATTGACACGCATTTTATAATTAGTAATCATTTATTCTATGCTTGCCTGAGTGAAAATAAGAAAAAAACTATGTCGTACACTTTCATATACAATAATCTCAATTTGTAATAGAATACAAATCAAATAATAGAGCGATTAATGCGAAAGGTCACGTCAATGACGTATTAAGAATCAGAAATGAAATAAATTTAAAAGTATTCATATTGTTTTTTTGCGATGTGGTTTGATTTATTAATCGGTGGATAAAAGCAAAAATCAAAACATTTCTTGACGTCATTTTTAGCATAACATAGTTGAGAAAAGCCAAATTTTGCAATCCAAAAATTGCGCACATTGGATAAGGATATAAGCAGAGGAAATTTTAGTGGGAGAGGTAGGCGAAATTGACGAGTTATTTTTAAACATTTTGTCCCCAATGTTAGGCCTCACATTTGCACTGAAAACAATTTAAGGGGTAGGGGATTAAAGAGGGAAGGTTCAATTTTTTTTCTTATATGCATTAAATTTTTCCGCAAGCAAGTAATCCTACTAAAATTCCTACCAGAAAGCGTTTATATCAAGTGAGTGACTCAATCTGTTGAATTTCTTAAAATACCTTTAATCTATTTTTGCTTGCAGACCATCTAAAACTTCAGAAACACAGAATATGACTGCAAATATTTTTTTTACAAATCTGAAATCACAAAATTTTAATTCGTCGTATAATTGATCTAATGAAGATATAATGCTTGTAAAATATTTCGCCACAAATGCACAATAAAGGATTTTAAAGTCAATAAAATATTCAAATTTAATCCTCTTTTAATTTTTTTTTTAGTATCGTCTCCACTATTTGGGATTTTTTATGAGTACCGCCACTACTATTTAGCTGAATATTATACGATTTGGGTGAAGTTGCGAGAGACAAATATAGACATGACGGCATCCCAATATTATAACTTGTTTGGATGTCATACACGCCAGTACTTACTCTTTATTAAAAGAAGTCTTAATTTGACAGTGGCGGATTTAGGGGAGGGGCGAAGGAGGTTTTGCCTCCCCCTGGCGTAGTATTCAGACTACTAGTAATATGTTTTGGTTAATTTTCTAACTATATTATGTTATTTTGCATTTTTTGCAATATATGTAGAGTACGTTTCACTATTTAGTTTCTATATTAAAATCCTAGATCCGCCCCTGTAATTTGAATATGTACATACGTTACTGTTACTTTTATTAATAAATGAAATCATTACATATTTAAATCGCACAAAATTTGCTTTAAATGACTAAACCGTTTTGTAATTTCCTGAATGTTTGCAACATTTTTATTTATTTATCATACTAATATTGAACGTGCTTGGTTTCCTTTAAACTGGTTTGTTTATTAGACCAATTAAACAGTATATTTGCTTAGGCACTAATTACATAACGCACCAAGTCATTTTGAATTTATCGTATCGTTCAAATGACTCTCAAAAATAAAAATTGGCGGAACATCTGACGGTCTGTAAAATTTAAAAATGTATCTTGTATCTGTTTAGAGACTTTCTATCAACTTCAAAAATCAAAAGCAGAGTTTGAATTTAGACGAAAACAAGATCAATGCCACTGCTGAGTGCTGATACTGAACTTTCATTGTATTCAAATTCTACCCTTTTGCATATCGGAACATATAATTGATAAAGGTATGTAAAAATTATAGCTAAATATAGGCAAATCAAGACGGCTGAGAAAAAGCTACGAGAGGGTGTGAGGGGGGAGGTAAATAGACTTTTTCTACGTTTTGTGGCTGAAATATGCATGCCATCGAAAAAAGTTTAATATAAAAGTTGTAGATAATTAAAAAATCTAAAACTTCTGTATTAAATCATTTTTTAACATAACCTCAAAATGGTCGAGAAAATCGCTAAAACGGTTTCTTATTTCGTTTTTAATTTTTATCTCCTACAAAAATAATTTTTTTTTAATGAAACTTGGTTCTACTATTACAACTTGAAACAAGCTATTGCATCATAAATGGAAACGTATTTATCGAGGTATAAAACAGAAAGCAGCAACAACAATTTGTTTTTTCACTAGAATGAATCATTCAAAAAGTAATTTATTCATCACCAGACATTTTATTTATGACCCAGTTAGGAGTTAAAAAAAAATTAAAAATATACAAGGCGCGGCATTAGTATAGATAAAAGTGTATACACAGGGTGTTTCACGACGAGCCTAAACTATCCGTTTATCGAAAACGACTAACACAATAATTATGAAAATTTGTAGGCATGTATTACAGACTATGGCGTATTTCAACAAAATATTTTGCCCGTGTAACCGGAAGTGGACGTCAGTTTTGTTATTTTAAATGGAAAACCCTGTATATTTTTGCATTTTTGGATAATTTATTAAATTCTAATAGGAGATGTTAGAAATGTCTTTCAAAATATTTTGTCGTGACACACCCTGCTCAGGTTCATATTTTAAAAATATTTTCGAATATACAGGGTCATTCATAATGACGGTGTGAGAACCAAACTTATTATATTTTTTAATGAGGTTTTTCTATTTTATACAGGATACTATAAATCTTTTGTATTTATTTTCTAATTAAGTTAGGGAAGATGGGAAACTGTTAGATAATAATCAAATATGACTAAGAATAAATAATTTGATTTCCAGTTATTCATGCAAAATACACGCTTTTATCCATAATATACTGATAGTAGAATAATCTATATTTTGTTCCTTTTCAGTCTAGAGAAACGCACGTGCATTTTAATTATTTGTTGGCTTTATCAGTTCTATATAATTAAAATAATCGAGATAAGGAAATATTGTCACCATAGGTATTTTAATTTAGTCATTCAAAACGTTAAAAATATTATTGTTCGTATGAAAAAATCAGAATATAAATATTTTGCTTTGAAAAAATTACACCATATTTAAAACACAAAAAAGAACGTTTTCACCAAGTTTCATAAAAAAAAAATATTTTTGCAGGAGATAAAAAAAGGTTTTTGTTATTTTCTCGATAATTTTGAGGTTATGTCGAACAAAAGTTCTAGATTTTGACTAGACCTTGACCCTTAATTTTTACGGATACTTATGTACTTATACTGTATCTTTTATCAAAGTTACAAGTGTTTTTTGCTGTTTTTATTGCATTCAAATCAGATTGTCTCGTATAACATTCAGATTTATCAAATGATATTAAGTGCAAAAGTGACAATGTACAAAAATATACCGTCACCTAAATGTATGTTAATTCGCGATTAATCACATGTCAGATATACGGAACAATATTTGTTCTGCTGGCACGTAGTGTAGCCCAAGGCCAAACCGATTTTAAATACCCGAATTCTTGAAAAATTCTTGGCAGTATGTTGGTTGCTGAAATATGCATCCTATCGAAAAAAGTTTAATATAAAAATTGTAGATAATTAATAAATCTAAAACTTTTGTTTTGGTCATTTTTCAACATAACCTCAAAATTATCGAGGAAATCGCTATACTGCAATCGCGATCGAGCCGAAGTAATATATCTGTCAGAACAGGACAGTTCAGATGTGGGTGCCTATATATTATTTACGGGGTACATAAAATCATCATATATCAAATTTAATGTTTATCAGAATCCCATGGTCCTGATGATGGATGGCAATGCGCCGAAAGTAGTAGCCAATTTAATTTTTGTTAATAAGTTTCTGTGGTACTGACTTAGAGAAGAAAAAAAATAATAATACATTCCCTTCAATTCACCCCCTTACGAGCGAAGCCCAGAAGCTTCTGCAGGGGAGGGACGGCTATTATTATTTGCCGTGACGCTCTGGGGCGACTTACTTGGTGGATAACTTAATCTACTTTTTCTTAAATACAAAAAAATTGCTTTTTTTGTTTGTTTTCAAAAAATGAGCCCGACAAGGGCTTAAATGAGATAAGTAAACATTGTTCGCGATTGATTTTCCAAATAAAAATGGATATTCTGTAATTGCAACTACAAATCAAAAATAATTGAACGAACATTATATTATTATTGTTCTTGTGCACATCGGGGTCAAGTTAAATAAAATGTCTGAGGTCAGTGACCGTACGTAGAACTTATTCACTATTTCTTGGAAGAGCGCATACTATCTGTAGTTTTCTGTTTTAGATAAGATTAATGCATTTGTGGGAATATTCTATTTTTATAATAATTAACCAGGTATCTATTTACATTAAACTGTAATGTTGTGTTATCTGATAAGAAAAAAAACACTTAGGTAACTAATGGGGAAAACAAGGTAAAAATAAACTCTAAATAACCAGTTTCATTTTAAATACAGAGATTAAACTATTTCTTTTATACTAAAATTCGTAATATAAAACATAATTTGTTTTTTTTATCTAATCTTATTTAAAACTCATCAGCAAATATTTTTTTATTGGTCTCATTGCTAAATTTGTTACTTTTCATAAAGTTTCATAAAAAACAATATTTTTGTGCGTTTTAGCTCTCGATAATTTTGAGGTTATGTTAAAAAATGATAAATACAAAAGTTATAGATTTTTTAATTGTCTACAACTTTTACCTTCAACATTTTTCCATATGATGCATATTTCAGCCACAAATCGTAAAAAACCAATACCCAACCCTCAAAACGTATTTACCTACCCCACCCCATTCCACAATTTTTGGCTCTGGTTTACTGGTCTATGAAGTGATTGAAAAATACATAGAATGAACAAGAACGGAAAAATACTATAAAAAGTTTAAAAACCCACACACAAAACAATACCAGTTTATGGGTATCAAGATTTAACCAATCGGTCGTCAAACTGAGATTATGACACACACACAGTCATCTGTTTATGGCCTCGAATGTATCAGGTAGTGAAAAAGTCGGGATTTGAATAAATAACGATTCAGATGTGATAAAAAAATGTGACAAATGAGTTAGGTAAGAATAATTGAGAACTTATTTCCTCTTACCTCGGGACCCCCTCACCAAAACATCGCATTTATTCATAAATACCTGGTTATTGAGTCTCCTGACTATTTGTCCTATTTGTCTATAGTCTATTCGATATCAGGAGATAGTAGTTAAACCTAATTGTGTATACAAACGACAGAACGAGTGAAACACGGAAACAATTGGCAATATCAAACATCAAAATGTTTGGGCCGTTTTTAAGGTAAAAAGTTAGTTTTTTAGGATATAAATGGACCTAGAATCTACAAAAAAAATTCAAAAAAAATTAAAATTTGGTTTACGCAGAATGAATTTTGTAGAAGAAACAATTGGCAATGTCAAAATTACCGAAAAAAAATATTTGGGCCATTTTTGAAGGAAAAAGTGAGTTTTTTAGGATATAAATGGACCTAGAATCTGCAAAAAAATTCAAAAAAAATTAAAATTTGGTTTACGCAGAATGAATTTTGTATAAGAAACGATCGGCACTATCAAAATTACCGAAAAAAAAATGTGTGGGCCATTTTTGAAGGAAAAAGTGAGTTTTTTAGGATATAGAATCTACAAAATATTCAAAAAAATTAAAATTTTGTTTACGGGGGGGCAATTGCCCATACTGCCCCCTTGGAGCCGCCGTTGCCAGACTGTTTTGTATCGGTAATGAGGTTTTATTTTAAGGGGAATATTGAATAAAATTGTTATATTATACTAATCTAAAAAACAAACAAAAATTGATCAACAAACAACAAAATTTAAAAATAAAAACAGAACAAGCAGATTGTCGCAAATACCTAAACATTTTAGTATTATTTTACATAATAAATGATACCAAAAACTATGAAAATAACAATATTCATTAGTCCATTGTATTTGGTTTCTATTTTTATATCATTACCATAACACATGTCTGTAAGACACCGGCATGAAACCGGTTGGTTCTACAAGCAGTTTAATTGAACTTTTGTGACTATTCCTGAACACTAGAATCATAAAATCGAATTTAATACTTAATTAAAAACAGAAAATAGAAGTTAACACGTACTTTATTTATTATACGTTTTATCAGATTATTAGATACTTATGATAAAGATTGTTTTTTTGGCAAAAAAATAAAACAAACAAAAATTATTTCAAATCAAATATGCTGCAATATTATTTAGCGAGATATTAATATTATAAGCCTCTAAACTTACGTTTAAAATTCTTATCATTTTTTATTAATCACATCGTATAACAATAATTAATCTTAATTTGTAAAATAAAACTAAAAACAATACGTAATTAATTCGTCAATAAAATAAGACGATACTTTCCTGCATATAGAACATTTTAGTTAATGTTAAAAAACTTGCGATTGGAAATTCACGTTTTTATTTATTTGTACATATTCTGAATTCCATTGAACAAACAATCATTTTTATCGGAAATAAAGTTTTTATTATTCTGAATTATGTACAACCGACCATGCTTAGATGATCAGTCAGCACATCACTGTTTCAAGGATTTAATTAAACGCGATATAAAATAAAAAATTAGCAAATAACAATTTTTAAAAAAACTGCTAAGCATAAAACTTCGTTGAAAAAAATAAAAATCCCAATTTTTTTATCTCTTGTAAAGCGATGTAAATTTTAATTCTTTCTATAGGGAAACAAAAATGACAAGTTTTGATTATTCCTGTATAACTTTTAAACATTAAGCGATATTTTAAATTTTTTTTGTCATTTTGATAGACTTTTATTTAGGCAACTTTGTTCCCATTCAATCATCTTCAAATCTATTACAGTTTACAAAATAACAAGATAAGTGGCACACCCTGTATCTGCTGTAACTTCGTCAACTTTTAATACCTATTTTTGACTTGAGAAAATATAAATATATTCACTGCCTTTAGATTGTTTAAAAATATCTCTCTATAACGAACGAACGTCTAATTTGTATCATTATCATTTTTGTACTTTTCGTATTTCCCCAAATTAAGAGGTATTTAAAATAATATCTTATTTTTTATGTTATTTTGTTCCCCAAACCGAAATGACATTATATGTTGATTCAATATACCTACTAACCAGCTCTGACCGGTAGGTGAGAATACACTTGTTTAAAAACAAAAACAAATGTCATATTCAGCAATTCTGCGGTTTAATATCATTTTGATTATCACAATAATCCAGGATAATACTCAAATGTACACCCATAAAGTCAAACAATGGTTAAAAAATGACGAAGCGTTCGTTTATGAGAACAAAGAATCGCTCCGTTCCAAGTTATGAAGCAACAGTCAAATATAAATCGAAAACATCTAGGTCAGTTATATCAATCATAAACACAATTTTAAACAAAAAGTATTGAAAAAAATAATCGGCAATAGAAACTCACCGTAATTTTCAGACTCTTCGATTATTCGTTCTACCATATTTCTAATTTATATTTTTTTGGAAAAAGAGGGTTGATAATAAATTCCTTAAAACCTGTTAACGAATACACAAGCTGATAATTAAGATAATAACGGGCCGGTCACTGCGACTACTTTTAGGCACAAAGAAAAGATTTCGTTGGTTCACACTATCTTCCCATAGTTAACTTCTTCACTCCGCTGATGTTAAATTCCGACTGTTGTTTTTAGCGTCATTTCGCGTTCATCTTGCATCTGTCGGTCACGTAGCCTGTTCCAACGCGATTGCGCATAGCACAGCTTACGTGGATCGTACGATTTGTGTTTGTTCGTGATAACAACGTTGCCAAGTGTAGTTGATTATCTTTAAATAAGAGCATATTATGGAAATTTTCCACTCTCAAGTATATCAACTGCTGTTATTTCGTCCTGTTCATCAGATCACAGCTGGATACGTTGGCCCTTATAATTCTGGGCAGTGGAAAAGTACAACATGAAATTAAAAGAAGGGTGTTCAATATTGGAACAATCTAGAGCGAAAGTTCCATATAGTAGTGGACTAGTTGATTGCTATAAGCTATAATATTCGAACAGTTTACTTATCAATACAAATGCCTACAATTGAAATAGTTTTATAATTAATGGCCTCGATTACTTTTCGAAATACAGGGCGTTAAAGTTTAAAAAATGTTTTTGTTTAAAAACTTTAAAACGGATTAATGTATTAATTGGAAATTTAGCAGGTCGTTTTTAAATGTAAAAATACATATTTTAGTAAAAAATCATGTTTCATATCTAGATCCAGTGGCGTGCAGTTAGAAGAGTATATCCCCTTTTCCCAACCATTTTCTACGCCCATGGTATTTGAAGCTATTTTTATTTTTTTTTGTATTGCTTAACAGTTTTCACGTAAAAAACGAATAACCTTTACATACCGAAAATCTTGTGGTTTTTAAGATATTTAATGTTTTTATGAAGTCTGTAAGATCTTTTATTAATGAAATAACCAACAATATTTTTCTTGGAATTCTTTAATAATTTTTTCTTAATTTTTTATAACCACTAGACTTTTGTATAGTGTCTAGTATCTAGTGGTTATTAAAAAATAAGACAAAAATTATTAAAGAAATCCAAGAAAAATATTGTTGGTTATTTCGTTAATAAAAGATCTTACAGACTTCATAAAAACATTAAATATCTTAAAAACCACAAGATTTTCGGTATGTACGGGTTATTCGTTTTTTATATCATTTTGTATCAATTTTACGAGAGGTATCTACAGCCAGACGTTGTAAGTGTCATTTGGAAACACCCTGTATATAGTGATTTTTTTTAATATGGCGGAGTTAAAAAAAGGAAGAACATTATACCAAAGACAAATACTCTGCTGCAAGACCTACATATGTGACATGATAAGCAGACGTACTGATTTCTGAGGGACAAAAGAAAAAACACTTGAGTAATTTTAAAACATCATTTTTTTTTGTAATGAAAACTGGCAACGCTGACTCTCAAACGAACAGCGAACAGTATTCAGACTACTTGTTTTCTGGAGTATTCGAATATGCCAATGATTTGACGGAATTTTACACGCAGTTTTTTAATCTTTACATATGTACGAAACATGAATAACTAGGGGCTTAATATATTGTAGAATGATGAAATATAAAGCTTAGTTAGGTAGACATTTGAAATTCGGAGAAAAAATTATTAGGAATATCTATTAATAAATGAAAATGTACTCCATAGTAAAAGACATATCTTAAAACTAGAATCGACAAGTCTGTGTAACTTTCTCGAGTTTTCTAATGTATGTACATGATATTTATAATCTTCTTATACCACATACACACGCCAACACACCTACGCATCAACACGCGTTTCAGGAAAAAGTAAAAGGTAGCGCTGACGATGATGTTGATGGTATTGGATGGTTTTATTGCACCCAAAAGTTGGCAGTCAATTAAAATATTAATACTTCCTTTAATATAAAAACTAATAATTGACACTAAAATGTTGTTATTGAAATGTGGCCGATTAGACCAGGGCCAAACCGATTTTAAATACCCGAATTCTTGAAAAATTTAGGATAAATTATAAATAAATTAAGAAAAATCAAGACGACTATCGAAAAAAGTTTATAGTACAGTCACTGAAGGTTTTCACCTCCGATTTCGTTGAACCTCCATCGATTTTCATGAAAATTTTTGAGTAGTTAGAGGATACCTCAAGAAACAAAAGTGACATGGTGCCAACTTGCGCTTTTGCCCTGGGGGTTGAGCCACCCCTTCTCGGGGGTGGAAATTATTTTATTAAAAATAACCCCAGGAATCGATAGAGGTACAAATTCTAAGCAAAATTTGTTATATAAAGTTATTAAAATAAATCAATACTTTTTGAGTTATTAAAGATCAAAGATTTTTGTTTTTTCGTGAAAAAAAATGCATGTTTTATAGCGGTTTTTCATAAATAACTCAAAAACTATAAGTTTTTACAAAAAAGTTGTCATTACCAAAATTGAAGCTAATAAAAAATAGAATAAATTCCTTACTTGAAAAACCTTTTAATATTAATTCAAAGTGAGTTATAGGTAATTGAATGTATATTTTTTTTTGGCGAGTACTCAAATTTAAGTATTCAAGCTTAAATAACGGGAAAACTAGGCATTTTATAAAATATACTTACTGAACACTTTTCAAAGTACTCAGAAATACCTATCAAATGAGCTCCAGAAGAAGTTGATAGCATCAAAATTAAGCAAGTTATGATGAAAATAAGAGGACCCTTTCGAATTTTTTATGAAAAAGTGAAAAATAAAACATACGCCATATATATAAGACTTTCTTTATTTTAGCATAAGTAATGACCTCAAAAATTTTGACCGGTTTAGAATGCATATTTTTGAAAAAAAAATTGATTTAGAATTTAGAATTTTTCAAATTCTCGTAAATTTCATTTTCTTTTGATAATAATTCCAAAAATACTCGATATACGTAAAAAATGATAAGAGAATGAAATTTGAGTTTTTTTAACAAAGATTTTACTTTTTTTTATTTTTGTAGGATTATTTTTTTCATCTGTCAAAACAGTCAGATTTTGTGGTTTCAGCCAATAACAGCTCAGGATCCTAACCAATCATTGTGTTTTATACTGATAAAACCGCTTCGTCGCTTTGTTTTTTGATTAAACTGTGTTTACCTTTTTTGAGATGTCAAATGTAAACATTTATCAATTATTATTATACTAAAATGTATTGCAAATCTATGTTAATAACCAAATTTCAAAATGTATTTGTAAACTAACCTGTTTTTATTAGTTTATTTCAAAACGACTTTAACATTTTTACATACCTCACTTTAACACTAAACTTAAAATTAATTAAATTAAGAAAGACTTTATTTCATTCTTCTTCTTCGCTTTTATTTACGGCGCCGTTTCGCGGGGTAGCTGTCAAAAAATCGCCTTGGTGGCCCTGTATGTAAAACTATAACAGCTCAGGTTTCAATTTAAATTGGTAAAGAAAATTTTCAATATTTGTGTGTAAAGTGTCTTTTGCATAAATAAATGACTATGTTCTCTGTTTTTAATACAAAATGATTCAAAAAATAATCCTTTCAAATACGACTCGTCCTCTGAAATTTTATAGATTAAATTTTTGATCTTCATACTCAAACGCCTTTATTTTAGGCAAAACCACTCAAACAAACTGATTTAAGATAAAATCACTCGTCCTGCGGACTCGTGATTTTATCAATCAGTTTGTTTTCGTGGTTTTTCCAAATAAAGCCGTTTTCGTGAAAACCAAAAATTTAATCGATAAAATTTGGAGGTATTACCTTTGATAAAAAAATAACTGAAATAGAAACGTTTAAAGTCTAAATTTTACTGCGAGAACCATGTAACCGGGGCCCTTTAACCTTTTAACTTTTAAAAAATAAGGGATTTAAAAGATTAAAATTAATACGATGTTATAGCCCTTGAAATTACCTTTCAAATGGTTTTTGGATGAACTTGATATCATAAAAATGAACGGATTATTGTAAAATTTTTTGGAGCAGAGATTTTGTATGTATATACAGGAAAAAAGTGAATGATTAATGAAGAAGGAGAAATTGATGAAAAGAGCTCTGATGAAGAGTGAAAAATTAAAAATTAATGTACTATTAATATTTGATTATTTTATGAAACATTATTTAAATAAAAAATGAATAAACTTTTCATATATTTTAATACATTTTCCTCTTAATTAATAAATTAAATTTTTATAAGTCAAATAAGCACTGAAAAAATTGTTTGGGGAAGGTAGAAAGAATAATATTAATAAAGTTTGAAATATATTAATAAAGTTTATCACAACCAATAAAAAATATTCTTGTTTAATTTTCAGATAATTAAACATGTAAACTCATATTCGTTTATTCGTTCAACCGGCAACGCTGCACCAAAATACGTTGGCGAGCGGCGTCAAACCAGGAAGCGGTGTCGACAAAGATAATTTTTTGCTCTATTTCATAATGATGGTATCAAGTCGTAAATATAACCGTCGCGTCTAGACAATAGAAAAAATTTTACATGCTTGTTTACGCGGCTCACGATAAAGAATCTTTCGAGAAGGTATTACGCAATCGGGAAGGGATATATCTGAAACCGATGAACTTCGCCGATTTTAAAAACAGTGTGTTGCTAGCCGCGAATCAGGCTAGACCCTCCGTTGACACCAACTCAACGTAAAAATATTTCGTTTTACACAGTGGTACTTAGCTGCGTATCAGGCGGTCCACTTTATTTTTTTCATTTTATATTTAAATCTAAACTCAATGCTTCGTAGTACAGCAAATTAATATTTTCTGAATGATGTGGTCATTTCTTTAAATTAACTATAATACTTTGTTCACGATTACTAGTTTAATGTAATCTTTGTTACGTTGTTGTTTTTGTTCATTTATTTATTTAACAAGTCTAATAAATGGTTAAATAAAAGTGTCCATTGTTTTTATTGGATGAAGTTGAGAAGGAAACCCTACTACAGCACATTTCTTCAATCTAAAAATACAGTCCACGAAATTCGAAATACGATGCAGTTTAAAAAGGCGGTAACACATTGTTGGCCGTCCTGGGAAACTGGCACAACATAGGGCTTATTCCAGAGCCCTCAACAATTCTAAATAATTAAAGCTATTAAAGCCGATAAAAAAATTTCATTATTTTTATGACAAGGGGCAGTTTTTAAGGGTGGAAAATTTCGCAATAAAGATTTGATTACTTAAATGAGATTTCAATTCAGTAATGTATTATTCAAATGATTAAAGTTTCTTCAAACCAGTTTTTTCAATGATTCTGCTTTAAGGGGGTAGTTTTTAAGGGTTGAAATTTCACAGACAACCAAAAATTAAATCATAAACATTAAACAAACTGTTTGTGTAATGTTAATATGCGGTTTCATATTTCAGAAATATAAAAAATGATTTTTTCATGATTTTCGATTTAAGTAGTGGTTGCTAAAAGGGTTGAAAAATTAAATAAAATCATAAATCATTAAACCAGTAAGAAATTTTAATTTATTAGATTCGACATCCTAAGACCGGTTTCTGTCTTTCGACTTCATCAGTTAGGCTTTTCGAATCCAATAAATAAAATTCCAAACTCGTACAAGTCAATAGCTATATCCGCTATAAGATAACATTTTTAGATGTGCTACCATCTATGGTAAGAAGAGAGTATTGACATTAAATTTTGACTGAATCTAGTCAAGATGTCACTCTCTTCTTTTTTATCCCTTTCAGAGATTAATACAAAGTGAGTAGATGGTAGCACATCTAAAAATGTTATCTTATAGCGGATATAGCTATTGACTTGTACGAGTTTGGAATTTTATTTATTGGATTCGAAAAGCCTAACTGATGAAGTCGAAAGACAGAAACCGGTCTTAGGATGTCGAATCTAATAAATTAAAATTCCTTACTGGTTTACTCACTTTGTATTAATCTCTGAAAGGGATAAAAAAGAAGAGAGTGACATCTTGACTAGATTCAGTCAAAATTTAATGTCAATACTCTCTTCTTACCATAGATGGTAGCACATCCAAAAAATCATAAATCATGTATATAAATGTTGAAAAATATTTATTTTATTTAATTAAACGAGATTACTTACGCCAGAATGCTTAAATCTGAATTTTTTACCATTTTTAACAAAAGGGGTGGATTTCACCCCTAAAACGCAAAAAGCGCAATAGTTGATTTTTACCTTCATTCACTGTACTATATTGCTCATTTTTCAACATAACCTCAAAATTATCCAGAAAATCGCTAAAAACAGTTTTTTCGTTTTTAACTTGTATCTCCCGCAAAAATAAATTTTGTTGTTGATTTTTTCATGTCGTGTGATGATAAATTTGCCTCTGCGGGATTTAGAGATAGCTTCGCGTGATGCGAGATGGTCGACTATAGCATCTCCTATTCGCTTACACTCCATTATATGTCAAATAATTGCATGCAAGTTGTGCAACATAAACTAACAGAGATATTATTTGATATACCCGACCTACCACAACCGGAAGCACTTAAAACGCTATAAATAGACTCAAGTTTATTGATTCGTGTAAAGGAAAATTAATCGTTTTAATAACTTCCTATTATGTCCCATATGAACCAGCGTACATAAAGATCGACGGGTATAAAGAAATATAGAGGATAAAGAAAACTATCGAATTCAGGAAAAAAACGATCGACTGAGATACACCATACAGGGTGCGTCATAAGTGCTAATTATTGCTTTATAGTAAGAGATAAAAGTTTAAGGGGCATATAATGATATTTTTTGGTTTGCTTTAATATTGGATTCAAAATGAGTGTCCAGTATGTTCGCCTGATTGCAATGATACAGCAATTATTTCACGTAAAAGTTCTTTAAATAACTTCTTCTAAAATTAGAACGAATTTGGCTTTGGCGCTTTTGAGAAGTTTATTGACGCTAGATTTCGGTTTAAATATACATCTAATTTTAATTTGAAAGAAAGGTTGATACGTACGCGTTAGCTAAGTCAGCTTACGTATATATTATGGCAAGAATATCGGTTTTTTATATGAACAAATCAGTGTGGTGATACGATGTGACGCAAATTTCCCGAACTATCGGTGACATGTTGATACGCCACGCCGTCTTTAAAAAAATATATTTATAATGCGTTTTAATAACACATGTTTTTTATACAACATCAATAGATATGTCTGAATAAACTAAAAATGCGGCTCCAAGGGGCAAGGAGCAATTGCCAATCCTAAAAAAACTCACTTTTTCCCCCAAAAATGGCCCAAACATTTTTTTTCGGTAATTTTGCCATCGCCAATCGTGTCTTATACAAAATTCATTCTGCGTAACCAAATTTTAATTTTTTTGTAGATTCTAGGTCCATTTATATCCTAAAAAACTCACTTTTTCTCTCAAAAATGGCCCAAACATTTTTTCGGTAATTTTGACATTGCCAATCGTTTCTTAGAAAAAATTCATTCTGCGTAAACCAAATTTTAATTTTTTTGAATTTTTTTTGTAGATTCTAGATCAATTTATATCCTAAAAAACTCAATTTTTCTCTCAAAAATGGCCCAAACATTTTTTTTTCGGTAATTTTGACATTACCGATCGTTTCTTAGACAAAATTCATTCTGCAAAACAAAATTTAATTTTTTTGAATTTTTTTTTGTAGATTCTAGGTCCATTTATATCCCAAAAAACTCACTTTTTCCCTCAAAAATGGCCCAAACATTTTTTTTTTCGGTAATTTTGACACTGCCAGTCGTTTTTTAGACAAAATTCATTCTGCGTTAAACAAAATTTAATTTTTTTCAATTTTTTTTGAAGATTCTAGTTCCATTTATATCCTAAAAAATTCACTTTTCCCCTCAAAAATGGCCCAAACATTTTTTTTCGGCAATTTTGACATTGCCAATCGTTTCTTAGACAAAATTCATCTGCGTAAACCAAATTTTAATTTTTTTGAATTTTTTTTGTAGCTTCTAGATCCATTTATATCCTAAAAAACTCAATTTTTCTATCAAAAATGGCCCAAATATTTTTTTTCGCTAATTTTGACATTACCGATCGTTTCTTAGACAAAATTCATTCTGCAAAACAAAATTTAATTTTTTTGAATTTTTTTTTTTTTTGTAGATTCTAGGTCCATTTATATCCTAAAAAATCTTACTTTTGCTCTCAAAAACGGCCCACACATTTTTTTTTTCGGTAATTTTGACACTGCCAATCGTTTTTTAGACAAAATTCATTCTGCGTAAAACAAAATTTAATTTCTTTGAATTTTTTTTGTAGATTCTAGGTCCATTTATATCCTAAAAAACTCACTTTTTCCCTCAAAAATGGCCCAAACTTTTTTCTGTAATTTTGACATTGCCAATCGGTTCTTAGACAAAATTCGTTCTGCGTAAAACAAAATTTAATTTTTTTGAATTTTTTTTTGTAGATTCTAGGTCCATTTATATCCCAAAAAACTTACTTTTTCCCTCAAAAATGGCCCAAACGTTTTTTTTCGGTATTTTCGACATTAATCGTTTCTTAGACGAAATTCATTCTGCGTAAAACCACTTCTTTTTCTCCCATCGGATTTTGTAAAATTATCTATAGTAAATTATTATCATTATCAATCTTTGACAAAGAATTTCACGCACTTATGCCACACCCTATATACAATACTTGTAGTTGGCTGAATTGCACATTATTGAAGAACCCTCACCAAAATATGTTAACAAAACCTTAAATTTTCAAAATCTTTTCCATTGTTCCATGTTTTTATTTTGTAAAATTATCCAATGAGCCGTTTCTATAGTAAATTATTATCATTATCAATCTTTGATAAATGTTTCCTCGCATTTATGCCGCACCCTGTATACAATATTTTTAGTTCACTGAGTAGCACTGTATCTTACGTGAGTAATTAACGATATGACAGCATTCTACGTAATTTCTTCAGACCAAAATAAATAAGTAAACTTTAAATTTATTTAAATACATGCTCAAAAACTAGTAATAAAATTGAAAAGTAATAAATTTTGGGAAATTTCCTACAATAAAAGAGATGCAAGCTAGAAAAAATTGCAAAACTTATTTTGACGTAGATTGTAGTGCATTTTAAAATAATAATCTTCACCGTTCGAAATGCGAAGTATTAAAACAATCTAAGCCAACATTATAAACATTTTTAAGAAGAGTCAAGGCTTGAATTAATATACCAGTCACAGACAGGTATTGCAACTGAAGAGAGAAAGATATTTGGAGTCTAGAGAGAAAAATATATCGTATATAGACCAGTCAATGTGTAACATTTATTCCAAAATTCGTATTCCATCCAAATAACACCGGTTTTTCTTGCACAGCCTGATAAAACAATTTCTTTTTGGCATCCGAAACGTCGCAATTGAAGAAGAAGAAGAAGAACTTTATTGAAAATAGGTAACCCTAATATACAAAAAAATATAAATCTCTAATAAAATAAGAAGTACAAAAGTAAAATAGTTAAAAAGTTATAAATGCAATAATGTACACTAATTAAAAATGAAAAACTAAAAAGTTGATCTATAGAATCACAGAAGATAGCAAGCAATACAATGATTGTAATTATTTATTTATTTTTTCACATATTCTGCTAGATTGTGTTTAAAAATTCTTAATGATGAACTAGTTTTAATTGTTTTTGGTAAATTGTTATAGCTTACAAATCCTTTAAAAAACAAAGAGTTCATAGAGCACTTTTTATTGGTTGTAGAAATGTAAATATAGTTATTTTGTTCATTAAAGTAGGGTGGTGTCAAATTATGTAGAATTTTATATATAAAAATCATCGTTAAATAGTACATCCTCTGAGAAACTGAGAACCACTGCAGAGATTGAAGCATATTTACAATTGGAGTATATCGATTTGTTCGCAGAACAATCTTCATACCCCGATTTTGTAGTTTTTGTAGTTGTGATACTTAATTTAGATTAAACAAATAGGTAACAGAAGAGCAAAAATCAAAATGAGGCTGAATAATTGAATTGAAAACTGTAACTCTGGACTGTAGTGATAAATTTCTGGATATTCTTGTAAAAAAATATATTTTCTTAGATATTTTTTTAAACATATAATCAAAATGATTACCAAATAACAGAAGATTGTCAATATAAAATCCAAGATATTTTATGGATGTTACAATTTCTATTTTTTCTTCATTAATTTTAAGATTAATTTCATTAATATGTAGACAATTGTACTTGTATTTCGTCATTATTATCATAGCTTTGGTTTTTAAAGTATTTAGTTTTAATCTATTTAATTTTAAGTATTTATTTATTGCAGAAAGAGCAGAATTCATTTTATTTAAGGCATTCTTGAGATCTTCATCAAAACAAGCTAATAATGTATCATCTGCGAATATATTAAGAAAATTTAAGCTCTCGAAATAAGGGCCCGTATATTGAGAGAGAACAACAACAACAAGAAAACAAAAAATATTCTTAGCAGTATGTGGATGGTCGGTAAATTAAAGTAAATAAAAAAAATCAAGATGGCAGAGTAAAAATTCCGGGAGGGGGTGGGGGTAGCGTATATTTACGTTTTGAGGGTTGGATATGGGTTTTTCACGATTTGTGGCTGAAATATGCAATCTATCGAAAAAAGTGTAATATAAAAGTTGTAGATAATTAAAAAATCTAAAACTTTTGTATTGATCATTTTTCAACATAACCTCAAAATTATCTAGAAAATCACTAAAAACCGTTTTTTTCGTTTTTAATTTTTATCTCCCGCAAAAATAATATTTTTTTTATGAAACTTGGTGAAAACGTTCTTCTTTGTGTTGTAAATAAGCTGTAATTTTTTCAAAACAAATGAATTATTTTTCGATTTTATACAAATTTAAATAAAAAAAGCCTAATTCGGGTATTTAAAATCGGTTTGGCCTGGTCTAAAGACTGACCTCCAGTGATTTAAATCCCTTGCAGTACAAATTGAGGGTATACAATAAAATAAAGAATAGAGCTAAAAAATGAGGTCGAACCCTCTCATTCTATCTACTAACCAGTTTTCTTTTTCTTTTTTTATGTTGATGACTGGACTATATCTATGCATTTACAAGTCGTGCGTTTAAAACAAACATGACTATTACGTTTGAAAGGAGTGTTTTATTACCGCTAAGGCATTAACCACTGCTCGTATATATAAGAACTTTAATGCGTTATGCAATAAGAGAGCCACATAGACAGAAGGCAAGTTCTCTGAATAAGGCAATATTCTTTTTTTTTTTCACATACTTTTGACATATTTCGCCGATGTATTTCCAAAAATTGATAACTGTATTCAAGATGAGTTTGAGTAAAATTATTTTAATAAAAAAAAACTGTCAAACTAATGAAAGTATGACATGTCATTTTCCCCAAATTTTTGTAATTTAAATCTATGTTGAGCAATACCAAAAGACTGCGGGAACGACTTGCCTGAATCGATATTTTTGGAAAATCAAAGGTAAAGAAAAAACCTGCTTAATTAACACATGGCGACCCTTTTGAGTCCTCGAAATTCTGAAGGAAATGCTATGAAAAAAAGGGAATACTTCGTTGGAAAGAAGATCGATCAAGGTTCATACAGATGTCTGGTCTTTGGGTATAATTCTATTTATAATGTTGATAATGATGTTTTATGATGCCTTGTATGCAGTAGCACTTATCGCTTATCATATTGAATTCAATTTTCTTCCACTAATCTATAATAAAAATGGATGAGCAGTGGCCGTTTTGTTCTATGGTAAAAAAACGCCAAAATGAACCCTCTCAAATTAAAAGTGCGCATGTGCATTGATCCCTAATGTCAATGTCATTAGGTCAGGGAACCATTTTTATTAGTGGCGTCTTTTTACTTGGTGTTTAGTTCGATGTTTTCAGTTGCCAAGTATTCAGAAGTTCCATGAAATGCATCAAAATTGGCATATAAATTATTCAAAATAGTATATTTTGGGACTCCAAATGCAGTATATACGTCAACGGCGGCTCCAAGGTGTAGATTCTAGGTCCATTTATATCCTAAAAAACTCACTTTTTCGCCCAAAAATGGCCCAAACATTTTTTTATCGGTAATTTTGGGATTGCTAATCATTTCTTATACTAAATTCATTCTGCGTATACCAAATTTTAATTTTTTTGAATTTTTTTTTGTAGATTCTAGGTCCAAATGGCCCAAATATTTTTTTTTCGGTAATTTTGACATTGCCATTCGTTTTTTATACAAAATTTAATCTGCATAAATCAAATTTTAATTTTTTTTGTCAATTTATATCCTAAAAAACTCACTTTTTCCCCCAAAATGGCCCAAACATTTTTTTATCGGTAATTTTGGGAATCGTTTCTTATACTAAATTCATTCTGCGTAAACCAAATGTTAATTTTTTTGAATTTTTTTTGTAATTTCTAGGTCCATTTATATCTTTAAAAACTGACTTTTCCCCCCAAAAATGGCCCAAACATTTTTTTTCGGTAATTTTGATATTGCTAATCGTTTCTTATACTAAATTCATTCTGCGTAAACCAAATTTTAATTTTTTAAAATTTTTTTTGTAGTTTCTAGGTCCATTTATATCTTAAAAAACTGACTTTTCCCCCCAAAAATGGCCCAAACATTTTTTTTCGGTAATTTTGGTATTGCTAATCGTTTCTTATACTAAATTCATTATGCGTAAACCAAATTTTAATTTTTTTTGTAGATTCTTGGACCATTTATATTAACAAATCCAAAATATTAAACTTTTTTATATGTAACCCTAACAGCTGACGACGTTGCCCTCCCCCCAAATCTCTGGACTGCAGCCGCCCTTGATCCAAGTTTTATTACAGGACAGTGGGGAAAAAAATCATGTCTGTAGAGGATATTAACACCTTTTTTTTAAACAATTTAGAACCCCAATCCCCTCTCTTAATACATGTTTATGACTGTTTAAAAATTGTGCCCCCCCAAAGATGACGCGACTACCAAAAATAATAAAAGAATGAAGGAATTAAGGGTTCATTCATTTCCTACAAACTTTATCAAATTTAAACTTTAAACTGTATTAAGTAAATATATTATTTTATAAACTAAGTAAGTTATCCATAATCCTCAAATGTGGCCAATGTTTTATTAAATAAAACTCATCAATGTCAGTACCACAAGTTTATTAGTAAATTTTAAGGGGCTTTTACTACTTTCGGCATACTGCCATCATCAGGCCCATAGGGTACTGAAGTCAAAAAACATCAAATTGAAATGATTGAAAAAATTGAAAAATTCATTGAAAACATTTTTAAAAAAGTGTCACTAATACTAATATTACAAACTAGTGGTGAAAAAAACATATTATTAATGTAGTTTGGTCTTAAAACCAAACCGAACAAAATTTAAGACCAAACTACATTAATAATATGTTTTTTCACCACTAGTGTGTAATATTAGTATTAGTGACACTTTTTTTAAAATGTTTTCAATGAATTGTTCAATTTTTTCAATTTGATGTTTTTTGATTTCAGTACCCTATGGGCCTGATGATGGCAGTATGCCGAAACTAGTAAAAGCCCCTTAAAATTTAGTAATAAACTTGTGGTACTGACAATGATGAGTTTTATTTAATATTATTTTATGTTTTCTTTTTATTAAATTTGAAGTAAGTAAACTAAAATGAAATTTCATCATCGTTGTTTTTAAAAATATTATATCTAATACCATTACAATGAAAAAAAAGGTGAAAGCTTATAAAAGCTCGCAACGTTGACCGTTCAATAGGGATATATACTATACGAATTTATCTTGTTAGCGAACGTCAGAATTTGCACAACTTTTCACTTGAAGGGATTTTTAGTTAGTTGAACTTTTACGCTGGTTTTATTCCATTTTATAACCTCCTGGCATTTATCTTTTTATTCGCCTGATTCTTGTACAAGTCTTAAATTAAGTGATGATTTTGAAAATATTGTCCTAGTACCCTAATACAGGAATTGTCTTCCTTTTCAGAGCCTTTGTACCTAGCAAAAAATGAATCTCTGGCCCAAAGCTGGCAATATGCTGGATACGACAAAGCTACATCGGCAAACTGATGGCCCAGTATATGGCATACTGTAATCGGATACCTATAATCCAGCCAGCAATGGGCCAATGAAGGCCAGATCGGGCCAGCATATGTTGTGCGGACATACGGCCGATCAAAATTGTTTGCTGGGTATCTAGCAGATCGAAAACGAAAAAAACTGTTTGTAGCGATTTTCTGGATAATTTTAAGGTTATGTTGAAAAATAATTAATACAAAAGACATCGAGTTAGATTGAGCTATCCGCGTATTGCCAAGTAAAGATAACATTTCTTTCAATGCAATTTTAATATGTGTAATCAGACAAATGTTAAGATAGTCATATAAAATATATGGATAATTTTAATAACAAATTATTTCTTACAAGTCCCAGTTAACCGTGACATTTCTATATCATTACGTAAGATCATGAGTGGGTATAATTAAAAGAAAAACAAAGTATAAATTAATAGAAAGTATTACATTTCCATATATTTAAGATGTCGGTTTGTTATATTATATAATAATTTTCTTGATCGTCCAAGAATTTTTAGGAATTCTACAATAATTAAAAGGCTTGAAAAAAAATTAAAATACCTTAAATAAATATCTCTTGTAAATATTTTAGGTAAACTAGATTAATTGCTAACAGAAAATGCCTATCAAACTTAAAAGCCATGTTAAAACACTTTAAGGAACTGAAATGAACTAATCAGTGTTATTTATTGGTTTTACTGAATATTTTGTTTCAAAAATCGGGACGACACGAGTGGGAAGACGGCAGCCGGAGACGACACCAGCACGGCATGTCGTCTAATGTGAAAGCACTCCATTTATTTCAATGTGAAGTCAACCCCCACTGGCATGGATAATAAGTAAGACAACTTTTATTATAAATAAAACAAATAATAAATAAATATTTATAAATTGTTTTTTTAATATATCCTAGTTGCGGAGGAATTTTGTTTTATAATAAAAGCGATGAAAACAATATTTATTACACAAATATTGAAAAACGTAATCCAAGACGTAATTCATATTATGCTATCATATATTTTATGAAAATATAAATAAACAAGTGATACGAAACATGTTCAACGACACCTGCCCAAGTGCAATTGCACCTTATTCCTTGCTATTTCCGAAGGAGTATAATAATAGGAATAATTTGCAACAATACATATTATGAATATACATTAATTGGATTTATAAGGAAATACATTTTGATTGGAAATTTTTGTCAAGAGAATCCGGTTGACTTTGTGTCAAGATTATTTTGCTCATGGTCGGAAAATTTAGGGTAAATTATAAGTAAAATCAAGACGACTGAGTAAAAGTTCCGGAAGGACAGTGGGGGTAGGTAAAAATACGTTTTGAGGGTTGGACATCGGTATTTTACGATTTCTGGCTGAAATATTCATCCTATCGGAAAAATGTAATAGTAAAAGTTGTAGATAATTAAAAAATCTATAACTTTTGTATTGATCATTTTTCAACATAACCTCAAAATTATCGTGAAAATTGTTAAAAACCTGTTTTTGGTTTTTAATTTTTATCTTCCGCAAATATATATTTTTTCTATGAAAATTGGTGAAAACGTTTTTTTTGTGTTTTAAATAAGCTGTAATTTCTTCAAAGCAAAATATTTATTTTACCATTTTATACGAGCACTGAAAAAATTGAAAATTTGTAAACCAACTTTTTCAATTAAATATATAGAATATAGAATAAAAATATCCGATATTAGAGAGAGAAAAGAAAAGGTTCTTGGATGTTTAGTGTTGCCGATTGCGGGTATTTTACCCGAAATGCGGGAATCTCAGACCATCTTGCGGGTGAAATAATAAATTGGGTAAAATCGGGAATTTTGACTTTGGCTCTGAAGCACCATAAGTCAAGAACAAGAATTATGAACGATCGGTAATTGGCTTCATGAAATAAACGGGTTATACATAGCTGGCCATCCTTTGGTTCTCTCTCTCTCTTTTTCTAGATCACGGAAATAAAAAGAGAGAGAACCAAAACATCATTAGTTAAGTATAAAACACAGTTATTGCTAAGACATATATTAATAAAATTATCATCTAGTGGTGTGCGGGTATTTTCGCTTGTTCGTAGGGGTATTTTGATATGACGAGTCCGGCAACACTGTGGATGTTACAAACAGCCAAACCAATAAGCGAGAACGTGAACAGTCAGTCGTGGAGGCATGGACACAAAATGAATTCATTTTTTTTTAATTAAACCTCAGTTATAAATTCCATATCTAAATATACCTACTGATTAAATTCGGTTTTTGCCTTATCTCTATTATTATTTTCTACTACACCTATTGCGTTGTAAAGTTCCTAATTTAGGATCGATTTTGTTGACTGGTTAAAATATATTGTTATTGCATCATGCGGGTTAAAAAAGTCAATGTCAATATTAAATATTTTAAGAAACTTAGATTTATCAGGATCGTCGAGAATTGTGGGGGACAAAACTTATTTTCTGAACCTTTTAAATTCAAGACATTTGTAATACTCATTTGTTTGAAAGGATTTTCATCGCAGAACGTCTTGGAAAATAACAATACCATAGAAACCTCAATTCTTTCCTCTTAACAACATGACATTTGACATGTGTCAGCAGTGTTACCACACATAAGCATAAAAAGTAAATAGATAACCTTTAACCTGTATTGTACAAAGCCAGTTTAGATTTTTTTGTCACTTTGACTTCGGAAATAAATTTATTAACCCATATTTGTACCGAAAAATAATCGTAACAACGGCGGCTATAAGTCCGGCAATGAAAGGATATTTCTCATATCTGAGTAAACCAAATTTTAATTTTTTTGAATTTTTTTTGTAGATTCTAGGTCCATTTATATCCTAAAGAACTCACTTTTTACCTCAAAAATGGCCCGAACCTATTTTTTCGGTAATTTTGATATTGCCAATCGTTTCTTAGACAAAATTCATTCTGCGTAAACCAAATTTTAATTTTTTTGATTTTTTTTTGTAGTTTCTAGGTTCATTTATATCCTAAAAAACTCACATTTTCCCTCAAATATGGCCCAAACATATTTTTTCGTTAATTGTGGCATTGCCAATCTTTTCTTACACTAAATTCATTCTGTTTAAACCAAATCTGAATTTTTTTGAATTTTTTTTGTAGATTGTAGGTCCATTTATATACTAAAAACTCATTTTTTCCTCAAAAATGGCCCAAACGTTTTTTTTCGGTTATTTTGACATTGCCAATCGTTTCTTAGACGAAATTCATTCTGCGTAAAACAAATTTTAATTTTTTTTGTAGATTCTAGGTCCATTTATATCCTAAAAAATTCACTTTTCCCCTCAAAAATGGCCCAAACATTTTTTTGGTAATTTTGACATTGCCAATCATTTCTTAGACAAAATTCATTCTGAGTAAACCAAATTTTAATTTTTTTGAATTTTTTTTGTAGATTCTAGGTTCATTTATATCCTAAAAAACTCACTTTTTCCCCCAAAAATGGCCCAAACATTTTTTTTCGGTAATTTTGACATTGCCAATCGTTTCTTATACAAAATTCATTCTGCATAAACCGAATTTTAATTTTTTTTTATAGATTCTAGGTCCTTTTATATCCTAAAAAACTCACATTTTCCCTCAAAAATTGCCCAAACATTTTTTTTCGTTAATTGTGGCATTGCCAATCTTTTCTTACACTAAATTCATTCTGTTTAAACCAAATCTGAATTTTTTTGAATTTTTTTTGTAGATTCTAGGTCCATTTATATACTAAAAACTCATTTTTCCCTCAAAAATGGCCCAAACGTTTTTTTTCGGTTATTTTGACATTGCCAATCGTTTCTTAGACGAAATTCATTCTGCGTAAAACAAATTTTAATTTTTTTTGTAGATTCTAGGTCCATTTATATCCTAAAAAATTCACTTTTCCCCTCAAAAATGGCCCAAACATTTTTTTTTGGTAATTTTGACATTGCCAATCATTTCTTAGACAAAATTCATTCTGAGTAAACCAAATTTTAATTTTTTTGAATTTTTTTTGTAGATTCTAATAATAATAATAATTTATTTTCCAGTAGACTTTACAGTATTGGAATAGTCAAATTAGTACATAGACAGAATACAAACAAATAGTACATCAAATCTATACAATAAAATAAAATATATATAGATAATATTATGACGGATACTAAATACTGAAGTATTCATCAAGAGTGTATATATAGACTTCTGCTTAATAGATACTCCTTAACTTCTAATTCAAATTTGCTCTTTCGTGTTATATTTTTAATTCTCGTCGGCAAATTATTAAAAACTTTTAGACCTAATATGTTAGGAGACTTACATGTAACACTTAATTTACATACAGGATAATGGAAATGATTTTTCTGTCGAGTGTTAAGATTGTGTACATTTCCATTAGTTTCAAATTTTGATTTGTTTTTAAAAACATATGAACATAGTTCTAAAATATATATGGACACTAAAGTTAAAATTTTATATTCTCTAAATAACGATCTGCAAGAATGTGTTCTGGCGACACCAGCCATAACTCGCAGAATTCATTTTTTTGCAATAAAGACATCACTTGAAAGAGTAGAACTACCCCACCATCAAATTCCATACCTGAGTCTACAGGCAACTTGAGCATGATAAAAAACTATTAGTTGGGGCTTTTCTAATATTTCCGTTAAATTACGAACTAAATAGCAGGTAGAATTAATTTTATTTATTAAAGTGGCGCAGTGACTTTTCCATTTTAAATACTCATCCATAGAAACACCTAAAAATATTGTTTCTGAAGAAGAAGGAACAACTTTATCATTCATCATAACCACTAGTCCTTTAGAGCTTTTTTGTCTATTGTGAAACTGTATTACCTCAGTTTTGGAGGAGTTGAGAAATAAATAGTGTGAGCTACACCATTTAAACAAATTTTCGATTACCTCATTGCATTTACTGGAAAGCAACCTTTCGTCTATATTGGATATAACTAATGATGTATCATCTGCATATAAGGTAACAGTAGTATTATCAGATTTTAAGAATTCACTTAGATCGTTAATATACATTAAGAATAGAATTGGTCCCAATATGGACCCTTGTGGAACACCAATTGTTACTGTTTTACAATCTGAATTACTAGTAGTCGTTGTTCTATTTTTACAAGAGCTAAGTTGTACAAATTGAGAACGGTCTTTCAAAAATGATGAAATCCATTGTAGTGCCACGCCTCTAATTCCATAATTATAAAGTTTGGACAATAATATTTGATGGTTAACACAGTCAAAGGCCCTGCTGAGATCACAAAATATCCCAACAGGGCACTCACCTGTCTCAATGCTTTGAACCAATATCTCAGTAAATGACATTAGTGCTTGTTAGATCGAAAACCGTGTTGATCATCAGATAAAATATTATGGCTTTCTAAAAATTTTAATAGTCTGGTAATAAAACAGTATTCAAAAATCCATTTATATCCTAAAAAACTCACTTTTCCCCCTAAAAATGGCCCAAACATTTTTTTTCGGTAATTTTGGCATTGCCAATCGTTTCTTCGACAAAATTAATTCTGCGTAAGCCAAATTTTAATTTTTTTTAATTTTTTTGTAGATTCTAGGTCCATTTATATCCTAAAAAACTCACTTTTCCCCCCAAAAATGGCTCAAACATTTTTTTGCGGTAATTTTGATATTGCTAATCGTCTCTTATGTAAAATTAATTCTGCCTAAACCAAATTTTAATTTTTGTGAATTTTTTTTTGTAGATATACTTTTTTTAAAAGGGATATTATCAAGTCCAAACTCTGACAATGTTCGCAACTGAACCATCTATTGCTGTAAATATATAATATGCCAAAAATTAATACAGAAGAATTTAGTTATGTGCACAATCTGTGACATGGCATTAGCAAAAAGTTAAAAATGTTCACGACGTGAACAATAATAAATTCGTTTGTAATTTAAAAACATCTATGAGGATGGTTGTGATTGTTCGTTTAAATATTTGATAAAAAATAAATAGAGTAAAAAATGTAGAAAATCATGAGTATGTTGTGTGTTAATACATATTACCACATGGGTTTAAAAAATTCATAAGTCAATATGGTACTTTTTGGGTGTAATTTATATTTAAAAATTATTTTTCTACGCACGCATTTGAGTGCTATTGGAATAAAGTATAAATTTTAATAAACAGCTCAAAATTGTACATGATGATTTAAAAAAAAAATTCGGATTCGAGTTTCTTTCGGTTCTTTGCATTTTTTTGAGAACATTTACCATAGTAAAGTATATTTTTTTACACCATCAAAAAGTAGAGATTTCAACGAACAAAAAGCCCACAGAGTTTTTTAAAAAAGCAGATATTTTGACGTGAGAATATTCGATTGAAAATTAGGGTGCTTTTTCGTTATTAAGTCAAAATAAGGTGAAAAAATAAATATTTTAAATCAAAAAAATTACAGTGTATTTGGGACTTAAAAAAGTAAGTTTTCACCAAATTTCGTGAAAAAAAAAAAACAAAAATTTAGTTATTTGAATTTTTCACATAAATTTTGAGGTTATGTGAAAAAAGTGTAAATACAAAAGTTGTAGATCTTTTTATTAGCTATAACTTTGCCATTTAACTTTTTTCCATAGGACTTGTAGTTTTACCGGAAATCGAGATTAACAATTTTCTACCCTTAAATCTCACCCCCTTCTACTTCCCGACCTCAGATCGCCCGTAAATTATTTTTCCTTTCATTTTTGTTATTTCTCTTCCTATTCCAATGGGTTTCATCCTACTATTATTTTTTTTGTTTCAAAAATTATCAACCCTGGTCTATTTACTCTTATCTTTAATAAATTTCTTGAGAGGGAAGGAAACACTAGTGATCCCCCTGCGGCTACGGCATTGGCTGTGTGGGGTCAAATTTTTGCGTAATTGTGTGCCCACAGATAAGATTTTTTTTTTTAAATTAGCATAAGAATTTTCTAGATATACAAAATGTTAATATGCATTTTGAAGTGAGTTTTTTTCATGGCCTATATGAATATTGCAATATATGATAGTACTAATGAGGTTAATTAGGTAAAAACCATTTAAAATGATTTGATAAAAGTTTATAAGAAGCTAAAAATAGCCCGTTACAAATGGAACAGTAAAATGTTTTCTAAAGATTATTTGGGAAGATTATTCTTTTAATATGAATAAATATTTTATGGTTTTTACCTTTCTTGGTGGTGTCTTCCGTCTTCCTGCTGTCTGCCTCCTGCAAATAAATTTACGTTTTAGACAGAAAATCACTAAAACAATTATAGACAATTTTTTAGAAATAATTTATTCCCCATAAGTTTATGTTTTAGACAGAAAATCACTAAAACAATTATAGACAATCACTAAGACATTAATAGACAATTTTTAGAAATAAATTAAATCCTCATGTTTATGTTTTGACAGAAAACCACTAAAACAATTACAGAGAATCACTAAGACAATTATAGACAAGTTTTTAGAAATAGATTAAATCCTCATAAGTTTATGTTTTAGACAGAAAATCACTAAAACAATTATAGACAACCCCTAAGACAATTATAGACAATTTTTTAGAAATAAATTAAATCCTCATGTTTATGTTTTAGACAGAAAATCACTAAAACAATTTTAGACAATCACTAAGACAATTATAGACAATTTTTAGAAATAAATTAAATCCTCATGTTTATGTTTTAGACAGAAAATCACTAAAACAATTATAGACAATCACTAAGACAATTATAGACAATTTTTTAGAAATAAATTAAATCCCCATAAGTTTGTTTTAGACAGAAAATCACTAAAGCAATTATAGACAATCACTAATACAAAAAATCATTTATAGACAATTTTAGACAATATTATTTGAAATAAATTAATTATGCATGTGTTCACTGTTAAATTTTTCTGTTTTGAACAAAAAAAAATCACTTAAACGATTATAGACAATTCAGAAAAGTTTATTGGCACATTTTTTGCATTGTGGATAAAAACTCAATAAAACAATTGTATACAAAAAATTGGAAATTATGTATCTCAATAACGTATTTTTGTTTAATTTATCTAGCTGTGAAGTAAACAAAAATCTGTCGCTCATATTATTTAAAAGAATGTATTTAAATAATAAGTTTTTCATGGTCAAGCTTGAAGCGGATATGACGGTTCTACCTGAACAATAAAGGTTCCGGCGCCACTGTTTAAGGGTGGCTACACTTGGTACTTTTCCTATTGGGGTGGAGAGAACAAAGAAACCACTATTTACCCTAATAACGTCGCGAAAAATAAGTATGAGAATAAGTCTTAAAATTTTATATAGGAGAAACATTTACACCTTTTCGTATAATAAACAATTCGAAAAATCAAAAATATGTGAACATGCTTGGGATTTTGGCCATAAAATACAATTCTTCGACTAAATTATTACGAGAACATAAGCAGAAAATATTTTAAACTTAATTAATAACAAAAAAAAAATGATGCAATAATAAATATTAAATAATTTATCTATTTCGAGTCAAAAGTTTATGAGTGATACAGGTCATGTTGCTATCGTTGTTCATAACAATTTGCAACATAGTAAAATTTGCAAATTTAGCTTTTTTCTGTTTGTAAATAAATTTTGAAAATACGTCTGGTTATGATTAAAAATTTTACGTATTTTCCGACGTAATATATTTCAAAATGTTGTAAATAGGGGCATTTTTATGGCGTATCTATTTATAATTAGTAAATACATAAAAATACATTAATAATTACATTAAGAAACAGTTCTAGTTATTGGATAAAATCTACAGCGTCTTGGAAGATTGTGAATGTTTTTATAGTCCAGTCAACATTACATTACAGGGTTAGTAATTATAAACAAAATCATATATATTTAGGGGGAAGGGGTGGAAAATGCATCAGAACATACGAAAACACGGAACGTCGCGGCCACGACTTCAAAAACTTTAAAGTGTATTGCCAAAGTTTTTGCCACGTAATAGAAATGGTTCTAAATTTTTTAAATAACTCGTTTATTTTTCTCATCATGGCGATCTCAAAAAAGGCTGCCAATGTCTGCGTTTAGAAAATAAAACTTTAAAGTGATTTTTGTGTGGCAAAAACGTGGCGAGAATTACTGCAATCATATAATGAAGTGGTATATTAACGGTTCCCAAATCGACATTAAAACTATCACGCCCACTTTAAGATCACTGTCACTTCTAAGTGGTATTTAAGTGATATGTTTTAGTGGCCGTAACTATTATTTTCCACTTTAATGTTTCTGCAACTTTGAGGCAGTCTCGCTTAGTTGTTATAACGTTTCAAACGCCTTATTAAGTTATTAAGTATAAAATAAAATGAAGTTATTCTTACTGTGTAGGGGCAGATTTAGTGATTATTACGTAATAGCCACCCAATCAAAGTTGCGATATCAGTTTCTGTCACTATAATGCTACTTGGGAGGTGAATTGTAGGGTTTATAATATTGTATTGATCCGTACTGTATATTTATGAGTTTATACCCCACGCGGGACCCCTTGTATATCTGTCTTAAACAAATGCGTAATTAATCGCTGTTATAAATGCGCGACATTTGCATTTCTTATAATTATACTATTTATCTCGAAGTGCAATCAATTTTATTTATTTTATTTTTCGTTGTTAATCTTCCACTTAATTTTTTTTTAAATAAAACGCACTTTCATCACTTTCTACTGTTGCGATAACTTTTATATCGTAAATAAAAACAAATCGTACCCGAAATAGTGCAAATGTTATTTTCGGACTCGGTATTATCAAACAGTTCGCCAACTACGCAAATTATAATTGTTATTCGTTATAAAAATGTTTGGGCGAAATGTATAAAAGTAATTCGGTATTAGCGCGCCAATTTTTATTGGTTAATTTTGTCTTTGCAAAACAATAAACTAGAATGTGAAAGCAGCATCCTTCGATAGAGGATATTTTTTGTGAGTTTACATCCGCATAAAAATCCTCTAACAAAATTGTGTTTTTTTTAATGTGTGCGTTAAGGGGTTAATTTTCAAAGTTTGGCCTCTTGACATTCGAGGTGGAATATTTCACCTCGTATATTAAGAAACTTTCGAAATGTTTAATAGAAATACGACGAAGACCAAGTAGAAATTATAATTTGGGATTGCGGACAGTTCCGCAAAACTTGAAGTTAAAAGCCATGAATTAATTTTCTTTCTTTTCCGCAATTTTTCTTTGAAGATTTCTTTTGAACTATTATTAAATGTTTCCTAAATTTGAAATAGCACACAGACTTTTTTGAATTAATATCTTGTGAAATTGTATAAAGAAAAATATATTTTATAGTTAAATAAATAATAGAAAGTAAATGTACATTTTTAAATAAAATGCACAAAAAAGTCTGGCTAAATGGCCAAATGCACTGGTGACTTTTTACGCACTTCTGGGAGTAAAAAAATGTATTCATTTATAAAATTTAAACATTTCCTTACGAATTGTAAATTGACTATCAGTTATAAATCATTCTAACTTGGTTGCTGCGGTAGATAAAGTATCTTGGCTATTTTTAATCAGAACAATTTTTTCCAAAAAAACTTTCGTGAAAGGTTTTGTTGTTGTATGAAATTGCGTCTTAACTTAAATTTATTTGTTCAGTTTGTAAGATAAATTTTGACACGAAATTTTTATCTTTTATTTATTTCAGAAACTAAAATATTTGACTATAGAAAAAATATTGTCACTTCTAGATTGTTTTTCGATCTATGTAGTATACAGGGTGTCCCACGACGTACTGTACACAGTCCAACCATAAGTACTATGGACCGAGGCCATTTCATATCTGGTATTAAAAAATGCCTTGTTGTGTTTTTGACGGATATACAGGGTGATATTTGAAAATATGTGAATTATTCTACGTTAAGTATATCTACGCCACTGGTTTTTTTTCGAAACGGAATTTTTTCTTTATAAGTAGTTATTTCTGAGTAAAAAAGGACTCGTCGTTTTTTCGTCTGACGCATTGGTTTCGAGTAAAAAAAATAAAATAATATTTCTGCATGCTCCTTTAAGTATTATAGATGGTAGGCTGAATGCTTTTTGAAAAGAAATGTAACTGTCACTTATTAACAAAAAATAACAAACCACTGTAGGTATATAAAATATTGGGAAGAAAAGTTATAAGAAATTTTCACTCAAATGTCAACATTATGTATCTGAAATATAAAAGCATTTAAGACTTGAAAAACTTATTTTTTAGTGGGTTTTGAATCAACTTGTATATTTTTAGAAAAAAAAAACATAAACGGTCATCGTAATGTCGTATTTTAATATTGAAAAAACTAAAGCAATAAATATTCAGTTCAAATAAAATTTCATTATTACAAATTGCGGGATTACATAACAATGAATATATAAATCGAAGAGAAATTAAGTAATAATTAAGGTGAATGACCCAGGCAACCTTATAAAATCACCTACATGGTACAAGTAGATTTTTTTTTCATTAACCCTATGAAGCACGGAAAAAATATATAATAAAAAAGGTAAAACAAATCTTGAAAAATTCTTAACAGTATGTATATGAAAATTTGGGGTAAATTATAAGAAAATTTAAAAAATCAAGACGGCTGAGTAAAAGTTGCGGAAGGGGGGTGGGGGTAGGTAAATATATGTTTTGAGGGTTGGATATTGTGTTTTTTACGATTTGTGGCTGAAATATGCATTCTATCGAAAAAAGTTTAATGTAAAAGTTGTAGATAATTAAAAAATCTAAAACGAAAAAAACCGATTTTTTCGTTTTTAATTTTTATTTCTCACAAAAATATTTTTTTATGAAACTTGGTGAAAACAAAATATTGATTTTTCGAATTTATACGAATTTAAATTAAAAAAAAGTCCCTTTCGATGACAATTTCAATGTTATTAGTTTTTAATTGATGTTATATGATGAAAGATGTCATTGATGTATACAATAATCAAAAGAGGTCCAAGAATCGAACCTTGAGAAACCCCATACTGGAAAATTAAATAATTAAATAAAAAAATCTAAAACGTTGATTTATTTATACATATTTCGAATTTGAAAGGATATAATTGCGTAGTATAACAGCTCGTTTTTTGTCGAAAAAAAAAATTTATACAATTTATAGTGTTTATGTTTATTTACTCGACGTATTGCGGCGTAAGGTTCTAAAACATACTATATTATGTACATCCACTGGTTAACAATTAAAATATTCGTTATGTCGTCTCGCGCCGTAAACAAAAACTAAACAAAGTATCCATTTCCGCAAAAATTTACAGACGCCGGCACGTGTTATTTCAAATTTATTATTCTGACTATTAGTGGCAGATACGCAAAATACACTAAGGCGTAGCGAAATTTGATCGTGCAAAGAAAAAATAAAAAATATTTGCTGGATGTTGTGCTCAAATATTAAAAAAAAAATAAGACATATTTATGAGTTTATGAGATATTTTTGTCAAATAAATCATTTGGTTTCTCAAAGGTTTATAAAAAATATATATACAGGGTGATCGATTAGTGTGATAAAGCTCAGTAGCTCTGTTATCATACGAGATACAAAAAAAATGTGTATAAAAATTTAGTTACAATGTTCCATACGCGGTGCCAGATCAAAGTTATATTTTTTAAATGGCTTCTTTTATACAGGGTGAAACAGAACTCAAATCAAGCAATATTTCAAAACTTTTAAATGAATCGCTCAATAAGTCTTTTTACAATTTGTTAGTACAATTAATAAGCTTTCAAACGATATAGTACATTTAGTGTATAAGTTAATGAAAAACTGTAAATATTTTATGATAATAGAAAAACCATGTATTTTACGTACACAAATTAAATGGTATAAATTTGGACGTACAGAAATTCGTACTTTTATGGAACGCCGTTTTACTTTTTATTCATAAATGTTTTTGTTTTCCATTTTAAACATATAACCATTTTATTCAACTCAGTTTTATGTTTATCCATTTATTTCAGCACTATTAAACTGTTTCTTCAAAAAACTTTGACTATTTAAAATGTTTGATGAATAAAATTGCATCTTGATAAAATTACGTAAGTCGAATATATTTTATAGCTTTTAATTTTTATGATGTAATTAAAATTATCAACAGTCATTTTAATTCATGTAACATTTTAATTCAATCAACAAAAAAATAACAAACATTTTAAATAAGTTCTAAATAATGTTTTAAATGATTTTAGTACCTACATTAAAATTATAGGTATTTTTTTGTTTGTTGAATTAAAACGTTACATGAATTAAAATGATTGTTGAATAAAAATGTTTGTTGATAATTTTAATTGGGCGTTGTAGTCAGCGGGTGCTACTAGAACTACCAAATGAATTTGGCAACGGGGATGAACTCTGTTTAACGTCAAATGTTTGTGGAAAGTGTCAGGCGTCAGTCAAATTTGTTTTGGTTTTATTTTTATTACATGTTTTACTACAACTATTTTTTAAGTTTCTCGTAATCTCATATTTTGTGCCGTTCTTTGTCCTATTTACCTCAGAACAAGTACGATCACTACGGGTTACTTGTTTCAAATCCAACGTTGCCAAATTACTTATTTCGTGGTGCTCGACTCCAGCAACCAACATTACAATCCCGAATAAAAATTATCATCAGTCATTTTAAAACGAGTGTCATTTTTATTCAACAAACATTTTAATTCAAGGGACAAATAAATGAGAATATTTTTAATGTAGATATTAAAATTTTAAACAATCATCTAAATACCGTATTAAAAATGTTTGTTTTTCTTTTGTTGGTTGAATTAAAATGTTAAATGAAAAAATGACTGTTGATGTTCAGAACCTACATTTAAATATTAGATGTAAAAGGTAACTAATGAAAATATTTAGTCAGATTAATTTTAGGAAGTTGCATTTTTATTCAGTAAACAATTTAAACATTCTAAATTATTTCAAGTTATATTTTAAATAGGTCAATAGGATAAATTATAAAATGTTTAAAAATAGAAATGTAAATAATGTAGTTTTAAAATATTTAGGTACTTTTTGAATTGTTTTCTTTATTTACTTTTTAAATAACTAGCAGTTGTATGTAACTAATTTACCTGTTTCTATAATATTTTAAGTACTATTAATCTGTTTCTTCAAAAAATTTTAACTATTTAAAATGTTTGATGAATAAAATTGTATCTTGATAAAATTGCGTAAGTCAAATATATTTGATAGATATATTTAAACCCTTTAATTTTTAGGATGCAATTAAAATTATCAACAGTCATTTTAATTCATGTAACATTTTAATTCAGCCAACATAAAAATAACAAACATTTTAAATAAAGAATTAAAACTATCAAATATATGTGACTTACGCAATTTTATCAAGATACAATTTTATTCATCAAACATTTTAAATAGTCAAAGTTTTTTGAAGAAATAAATGGATAAACATAAAACTGAGTTGAATAAAATGGATTTATGTTTAAAATTGAAAAAAAAAAACATTTATGAATAAAAAGTAAAACGGCGTTCCATATACTTTACTTATCAAAGTCATTTTGAATGTTTTGAGTGTTGGTTCATGTCCAACGGTTTCCTTACATTACTCATTTTTTTATTTACTATTTTTGATATACAAAATATATTTTCTTTGTGTATTTAATGTACTTATCAAAAAGTTTTTATCAATGTGATAAGTCGATGTTATTACAAGAAATCGTGCTAAATCTTTGTTGTAGATATATCTACCTTTATTTGCTTTCAATTTTTAGGTTAGTAAGTCAAATAAAGCTGTAATAAAACAATTTTTCGATATCAGATGCAAAGGTCATCTCTTGTAAATTCATTTCTGTAGTTCAAAACCTTTACAAAATTCCATGCGATTGTAGTAAATTTTGTATAGGAGAAACATTTAGACCTTTTCATATTAGACTTAATGAACACCAATCATACATTAAAAATAAACAAAAAATAAATTATTATTATTATATTTTTATAACCTCAATTTTTTGGTGTGATTCTGATTCTACTCGTCGAGCTCTACACGACGGAATATAAGAAAATGACGAAATATTTATATTTCGGATTTTGATAGACATTTTTGAAAATTTCAAAAGAGTTTTTGAGGCACTTCCGATAGAGCAAAATAAAAAACTTTACAACTTTGAAATTATAGGGAAAATCAACAGTGTAATGTACATAAAATTGAGTTAGTAAACAAAAAAATTCCAACCAAATATCTTTCATCCAAAAACATGAAGCATCTCAACGTATTCCCATAAAAATTGCTATTTGCAAACAACAACGTATTTGATATATTTACGCGAAGGTACTTATCAACCGTATCAAACCGATAAAAAAAATACTGCGCAAAAAATTTGCCATAATAAAACAAAACCACGTTGTCTGATTGTTGCCGACCAACCAAAAATTTAAATTTTACTAATCTAGAGGTTACAGGTGCGTCTTAATTTTTTTTTTAGCGGAATTATCCTAAAATTATGCTGTATAATAAATTTTTATTTAAACTTTATCCTCAAGTATCTAAGTTTTATATAGACCAGGGCCAATCATTTTTGAAACAAAATATACGTTTTGAGGGTTGGGTATTGTTGTTTTACGATTTGTGGCTAAAATATGCGACCTATCGGAAAAAGTGTAGTATAAAAGTTGTAGATAATTAAAAAATCTAAAACTTTTTCATTGATCATTTTTCAACATAACCTCAAAATTATCGAGAAAAACACTAAAAACGCTAAAATCCGTTTTTAGCGTTTTTCTCGATAATTTTGAGGTTATGTTGAAAAATGCAAGATACAAAAATTTTAGATTTTTTAATAATCTACAACTTTTATACTACACTTTTTCCGATAGGATGCATATTTCAGCCACAAAACGTTAAATAGTTTTATTTAGTGCCGGTTAAAAAATGCCCGAATTGGATATTAGCCTTGCGCCGACTCTGTTGTCAGTTTGAATAAAATTTAACTGGATAAGTGAATCACAAATTTGCTTTGCGTTCAAGGTCAAAAGTTACTATTTGATTGCGTAACAGGTCAAGGTTAAAATAAGAATAAAGGGTAAAAGGGTGACTCAAATACAAAGTCCTTAAAAATGCACCCCCCGCCGTACCGTTAAAAAAAATTGACCAATAAATTTCCCATATTAAAAGATAAAAGTTATTTTTTAAATTTTATAAAATGTTTCTGAATCAGCGAACATTTTATTTCAAGTATGTTTTGCATATCAAATTAAAACAAATTTATTACTCAGATTTATAAGTAATAAATAAACATTTTTAATCGGTTTGAAAAGGTAAACGGCTTGGTTTTGCGCGTTTCGCAGTTTTTCTAGAAACATTGAATGATTAATGTCAGTAAATATTTTTGTACGCATAGTTATATAACTACAAAAGTATTTCAATAATATATAATATTTCTACGACTAATCTTTGATATAATTATTTAAAACCTTTTTTTATTGTTTTTAAATTATTATATTATACTGGCTACCCGTCAAGGCTTCGCACGTGTGTAGTAATGAAGAAAATGAGACTAAATCTTCCATTTACAATACAACCATGGCCGATATTTTGACCCCTCTTAACAATGAAATAAACCAAAGACTGAAGGAAACCCATTGAATTCTATAAAATACTATTGCTGGTATTTTCAAAAATAACAGGTATAACATTTGTTTATTCAGGACTATTTCCCTCGTCTTAATTTCCACCAATCACAAACGCGCAATTTTTAATTACAAATGGTTTCTAGATGAAAAAATTGTATGACAGCTCCTGTCGGCAGTTTTTTCGAGTTTATCCGCGGCAAAACAACAGCTGTTGTCACCAAAAATTACAATACCTTTGATAACAAGTAATTATGGTCTCCTAGGACACCAGAAAACGACGCTAAACAATTTTATTGTCAATAATTTTTGTAATAGTGTTTTTAAACAGTGCTAGTCTGGAAGTGATTCTATGACTAATATTGATCTGGCGATTGAGAAAAGTGTACCGTAGAATACCGTTAAAACCCATACGTCAATACGGAAACTGTTTGCGGAATTCTGCAAGACAAAGAAATACGAGCTTTTGGAAGCTACAAGTTTAGAGCAACTAAACCTAATCCTGAAAGAGTGAACAACAATTAATTAAAATTACTGGCCACTGTTCAGCCAACTCAATTAAGCCTTACCTGCAAATGTGTAATGAGCATTATTCCATCATCATAAACACCCTTAGAAGTGACGCTTCAGAACCTCCAGCTAAAAAACATAAAACAGAAGATCCTGCAGCCACTCCTCGACCTTCTCACTCCACAGATGGACCCATCAACAACATTAATGATTTACCTACACCCAACGTTATCAATGAGTTAACAAAGATTTCAAACAATACTCCTACTGTGTACCAAAATTGCAATTTATATTTTAATTGTACCATAAATAATTAAGTTTGTAGTATTTTGTGATTAAATAAATTACCTGTTTTTCAGTTTTCAAATTAATACCTACATATTTATTATGTATGCATTAAGAATGGGACATAGAACAACCGCAGATTCTCCAATTCAAAATAAAACGATTAAGCGAAATATGCTTAGATAAAATGTTACTCGTTTCCAAAATACTGAAAAATTATTAATGGCCATAATTTTTTTAATACACCGTATAATTTTACTCAAATCGGTACACTTGTTAAATATCATAAAATGCACCTAACAGTAAAAAAAACAGTTCAGTACGCTCTACCAGTGGCGTATGGCAGGAGTAAGTAATGCTTGTACCCCTTCTAAATGTTACGCCGCTGTCTAAATTTTAATTTTGACTATAATTATAATTTTTTTGATATTTTCTAAGTCAATAATGTACACTTGTTAGTTTGTTGTAAAGTCATTGTTTTTCGAGATATTCGCAGTTAAAGATAGATAGACATGTCCTGTTTCAAGTTTTGGTCGAAATGCACCCTTTTCACCCAACCTGTCATACAGACATTTGAAAATTTTGTGTCCTGGTTGTTGTCTATTTGGATACAATTCTGAATATCGCCTAGTAGCAGCTCTACCATTAAAATTATTCTGGGCATAAATAGAAACCATGTTCATGTCATTTCTAAATTGGAAAATTCGTTATGACGTGGCATTTTACAATGATATTACAGTTATTAATAACAATAATCACTTATCGGCAACAGAAAATGTTTAACTGACAGTGACAGAACTTCATTATAAATCAAAGCCTACTGTCAAAATTTTCAATTATAAATTAATAAATATTCTCACAATCGCAACGTGCCTATTAGGAACTTAACATTACAAATCAGAACAAAAAATAAAAAAAAATAGAATAAGAAAAATAAATGAATATTATTAATAATAATACAAATAAAAAGTACATGTCTATCTTTAACTGCGAATATCTCGAAAAACAATGACTTTACAACAAACTAACAAGTGTACATTATTGACTTAGAAAATATCAAAAAAATTAAAATTATTACTTACTCCTGCCGTACGCCACTGGTAGAGCTTACTGAACTGTTTTTTTACTGTTAGGTGCATTTTATGATATTTAACAAGTGTGCCGATTTGAGTAAAATTATACGGTGTATTAAAAAAATTATGGCCATTAATAATTTTTCAGTTTTCAACTTCAACACCCCGTATTTCGGAAACGAGTAACATTTTATCTAAGCATATTTCGCTTAATCGTTTTATTTTGAATTGGAGAATCTGTGGTTGTTCTATGTCCCATTCTTAATGGGACAACCTGTATAATAGGTGGTATGTTTTGTAAGCTATGTGTATGCAAAATAATCTGTTACTCATGAAATTTCCTGTGAAAAAAAATCGAAAAAACCTCACACCACATACATTTATAACAACAAAAATCGACAAAAACTTAGTAGGCTGCTGTTCAGCTTTAAATAGTTGTCACAACTGTCAGATTGTAGAAGTGTTTTAAATTCTTAAGGTAGTTTTCATTCGTGCTTTGATAAAAATCGCAATTTTCATTAAATATTATTGTAATAAGACATACCTATTTATAATAAATAATATGGGTAATGAATGACAGTAGTGACGATTTTGATAATACTATTTATAGGTCAGAGATATTGGAAAGAGCCGCAAAAATAACGTTAGATTTGTTGCCGATAATTTCAAGAAAAAAGTTTGAATTGGCATACGAAAAATTTATGAAATGGAGAAGAAATACAAAAATAAAATTAAAAAAATTATTCAACTGTTAAGAGGTAGGTTACTTTCATGTTATTTTAGTTTTGCTAACCATAAAAATAAATATTAAGTTACAAGTTACATTACTTGTATTCTTTAAATTTGTGCAGTTGTAGGAAAAGTATAGTATGCAACACGTGGGGAAAGTACTTTTCCCTCTTGTTGCACAATATACTATTATTTCTTGTTAAAATATTACTTAGCAACGTGTTTTTTCGATTTTTTTTTTTGGAAAAATTAGATGCCCTTATGATATTACTTACGAATAAAATATTGAACACCTACAGTGAGTCAGCTTTATCGAAAAAACGAGTAGACGAGTGATACAAAACATTCAACCGTTCCGGTCAACGAAACTCGTCATTTAAGCTTAAGAGAAATGTCTCAGGATTTGAGCATGTCTCACGAAATAAATTGCAGTTATTCCTTTTAATAATAATTATTTTATATTTTTAGTTTAACGTTTTAAAAAGTTTTTCTTTTGGAAACGATACAATTCATTAAACTAGCGTGCTAGAATATTGCAATTTCAATGCGGGACATATGAGAAATTTCATTCGAAATATAATTACCGAACTTCATGAGGGTGTTTCTATAAATAATAAAAAAAAAACTACTTAGAAAATGAACTGGCAGAGATTCAACTTCAACTAAAATTATCGCGGAGGTAAACGGATTTTCCGTAAACGTTAAAAATAAAGAGGATCTCACGGCTAGCAGTCAGTTGGTATTTGATAAATTTAATATCGAAACGAATGATTTTTGGCACTTGATAGAGGAAGTCGCTGGTTTGCTTTTTGAAAAGTGAAAGAATGTTTTCGTTGTTATTATTACAAGGATAACTGTTTCTATATAACAGGAGCGTATCTGGCTTGAAAAAAAAATGTGAACTACAGTTTTCTGTAATAGTGCATCAAAGGTTCAACAGCGACGGCGATGGGGGATGGGGAAATCCTCTATCTAGTACATGAAAACGGTTTTTCTGGCATATTTCAGCCGGGTTTGATCCCACAAAAAACTACATTTACAAAAATTGAAGAGCTTCACAAAACAAGTAAACTCGTTTCAACCTGAACCCGATAGCTCAATTAGTTCGCGAAATATCGCGATTTGAAATTTCAAAAATGAAAAAAATTAATTAATTATTTCTCGAGAGGGAATTTGTGAATGAAAAGGTAACAACGAGTACTTTGATGTGCCGGAGTGTGGGGGCGGTGGGACAAGTAGAAGAGGGGATGTGGGGGAAACAAATATTATTGAAACGCTTGTAACTTCCTTATTACAGTCCAACAGAACCAAACTGAACCGCGAAGGTCGATGCGTAGTATCTACTTTGCTGTTAGCTATGATGACCTTCGCGGTTCAGTTTGGTTCTGTTGGACTGTAATTGAGCTAGCGCAAATTGTTCACTTTTTCATTCGCCAAAAGATAGTAGATACACCGTACACTCATTCATTGCTTTGCTATAGGATGTTCTCTATGTTCGACCACAATAACGTTTTCAAGGATGCTGAACACGATGTCGGTATCAGAATTTCTCTTTACCAACCCCTAAACCGCCAAAAACTACCGCCTAAACGGGGTTAGTGAGGGTCAGAAGTAATCTTCAACATTACCACCGTGCTCAGCATCCTCGAAAACGGGGAGAAAGACGTTTTTTACGCTGCCCGTTTAACCCCTTTAGGGGGTAATTTTTGGGGCTCGGCTGGCGAAAAAAGAAATTTTAATACCGGCATCGAGGGGGGGGAGAAGGTACTCTCGATCCGTGTAAATTTTGGTCCATTTTTTATGGTTTTTTTCCGACTCACACACGCTACTAATTCATTTCTTTCGACTTTTAGGTTCGAAAACAACAATAAAAAACAACTTTTCGGGTGCATTAGTAGTCGTATTTAAACACTTTGGCACAATACACGATTTTCTAGTTTCTGGTTTCGACATTTTTATCAATTTTTGAGGCAAACTTCATACACACAGGTCGGGAACAGAGCACGCAGTGACCGACAGTTGTAAAGTGACGTCACGCCTAGCTAAAAAATTAAATATCTCGGAAACTATAAGACGTATCAAAAAATTTTTTTTGCGGTATTTTTTTATTTTTAACAGAGTGTATTGTAGGGTAAAAATCAAAAATTGGTGATATTCTTCATTATCGAATCGAGTTTCTGCGGGGCTCAAATCAAAAAAATGCGACCAAAAAATTATTATTTTTTTATTTTGCTAATACTACCTTTTGACGCGGATTTTCCACAATTTATTTCTGCACTAGTAATTTTTGCAAGAGGAAAATAATTTAAAAAAAATTAACATTAGTTTCGAATGAACTAAATCAGTTTTCGAAATAAAAAATGTGTCTATTACGGTCCTGCTACAGTTTCCTTGGAAACTAGAACAACCTGAATTAAAATAGTTTTACGGGTTCAAAAAATATGTGTGAAATTTATTCCAGATTTCAGATTTGCAATATATAACGGATTTCCTCAACTTTATTTTTTTTCTAAGGTCAAGCTATCTCAATAAATATCCAATGGCACGTGTGTAACAAAAGAGGTTTTTTTTTCTATAACTGTCAAAAAAGTCAAATTTATCTCATTTCCAAAACCAAATTATAAGATTCGATATTTAAAAAAAAAATTGATATAAAATCGAAAAATAAATATTTTGCTTTGAAAAAATTACAGCTTATTTAAAACACAAAAAAGAACGTTTTCACCAAGTTTCACAAAAAAAATATTATTTTTGCGGGAAATAATTAAAAATGAAAAAATCAGTTTTTAACGTTTTTTTCGATCATTTTGAGGGTATGTTGAAAAATAGTCGATACAAAAGTTTTAGATTTTTTAATTATCTACTACTTTTATATTAAACTTTTTTCGACAGGATGCATATTTCAGCCACAAATCGTAAAAAAACCAATGTCCAAACATTTAGCTACCCCCACCACTTTTCCGGAACTTTTACTCAGTTATCTTGATTTTCTTAATTTACCCTAAATTTTCCTATATTTCGAGAGCTTAAAATCAACTGCGACGTTTCGAATGCTAAAATATTCAGATTAATCTACATTTTGTTTTAAAATTTCCGTCAAATTATGACAGACCGCGAAAAACATCAACTTTCCAGTTATATATGAATGTACAAAAGCCTATTTTGGATTTAGATCTCTCGTTTATAATTTTTGTAACGAGTGCTAGTTATTATTTTAACCAAATTACATTTTTAAATCTTAACTGAAAGGTTAATGTACCAGACACACATATTCAATTAAATATTATAAATACTAATTCTTGGCATAGATACAGACGCTACGTTTCTCGAACAAAGTATTAAGTTTTTCAAACTAATTTGTATTTATAAAAATTGGTTCACAGGTAATTTCGAAAAGTTGGCACAAAATGTTTCCTACAATTCTTAGAATCCAATGAAGTCATTTTTCAAAGAATTATAGAATTGCAAAAGTCTTAGAAATTTTAGAATAACTAAAAAACTCTGATATAGTTGTAGGTTAATTGTGAATTCCGATTTTGGCCTTCAAAAGAAAGTATTTCTTTCAAATTCTAAACTTGTCCCTCAAGTTCTTTAAAAATAATGGATATAAAAAATTAAAAATTTCAACTTTAACACCGGGTCTATTGAAAACCAGCCAAGATATTAAAATTGGGTGTTCAAGAAAACATTTCTAGTTATTTCCTACACATATCTTAAATTGTAAACTTACACCTCAAGTACTTTTAAAATGGTGGCGATATAAAGACAAATATGTCAAATGTCAAAAATTCGATATTTTGACTTTGACGCTTCGTCAACCAAAGACCAATTAAGATATTGAAATTAGTTCTTTAATATAATATTTCTACGCCTGTTCTGCATATGCCTGTCAAATTTCAAACTTCTATGTCAAGTGGTTTTAATATGTCGCTGTCATAAATGCAACTATGTCAAAATCATTTTTTGACACAATAAATGAAGCCAAAAGGCAGAAACCGGTTTTATGGAATAAATTAAATTCCTAAAACTCGTTTACTTTTTAGAATAAATATTGTTTATGCTTAAAACAAAAACAAAACTTAAAAATTATCGTTAAAAAGAATTAATATCGGCTATTAAACATGTTTACTGCCAAAATATAAATACAGCTTTTAAAACAAGTGCATACGTGACAGGAGACATATCCTCGCGGAACAAATAATGTTTGTTAACCCTGACCGAAATTACAGATATTTATTTTTCAGTTAATGAACTAAAAATATCATATACAAGCATACTTATTAGGAAATATAATAGAAAATCATTCGGTATTTTCCTCAAAGCTGATTTATGAAATTATGGAAAACTTTAATTTATGAATAAAAATTTCCAAATTAAAATTAAATTTTTATAATTTGTTTTTGTCGCCTTAATTATTAAGCAACAGTTATGTAAAAAACATATAAATATTATTCTTCTGCCATAATTGATGCAATAATTGAGAGATATGAACATAGACAAAAATAATTATTTCAATTTGCATTTTACACCCCGCCACCTTGACGAAGTAAGAATAAAAAGTGAGGTTATCGACTTTTCTTTATTTATTTTGTATTTTTAACCATTTCTGTTTCGTTCAGATATTCTTGGGTCAATAAGCCAGTTTTATAAAAAGGTATACACAATGCCATGACCGATAAAATACTTGAAACCTATCTGCTTAAATACAGGAATTTTTTTGAGGTTAGATTTTTGAACAATTATTCCATGCGTAAAAAATGTTGAAATCGCTAAATGTTTTCACTGGTTAAAATAATGAAATTCCAACGTGTTATCTTAAATCTTACATAACAGTTTGTTTTGGTTTCGAAAAATGAAGGTTCCTAATATTCACTTAAACGCGAAAAAATTGAGATAAAAAGAGAAAAGGGTTGGATTGTTTATTTGCTATGATACCAGTTTGTGATTGGAGACCTTCAAAATACTACGACTGAAATTCAAGGTCATTTAATATAAGTGTTATAATTTATTTTGCACTTATTAAAGTCGCAATTTGTAATATTTAAAAATAGAAAATTATATTGCATTGTATTTTTATTGAATATCTGAACTTAACCTCAGTTAAAAGTTATCTACTCCCATATGATTTTTCACTCTCACTTTCTTTCTAACAAAATACAAATACAATTATATTCAACATTGGTTTACGCAAAAAGTAACCTACCGAATCAGTTAAAATTAAACATACGGATAAAAATAACGTTTATCTTATCGATGGCTTTCCTTAAACCTAAATTAATTAAATGTAATCAGTAATAAATGTTTAAATTAACTCACCGACTCAGACAACACATTTACCCCAGCCATCTTGCCACAACATACTGCGCAAGCTCGGAATTCGTAATGGTATTTGAAAAAATATATTTTGATTTATTAGTTAAAAAATATTTTCCGGTAATTAAAGTACAATTATTTTAGATTGCTATATTTAATTAAATAATTAACACTACTATTTAAATATGTTACTTTATTATCGCACAACATATAATGTGCAACCAACATTACACCCACGTTTTAGTTTCTCAAGTATTTATTCCTAAAATTTACAAGTGGCCAGTTACTTTTAATGCTAGAATTTTACTTTAGATTTGTTATAATCATAATATAGCAACTTATAGATTTATAATAAAACAATTATTGGGAGTTTTTTTAAAGTGGGTCCAAATACCCAATGACCTCAAAAAAGGGTCCAAAACAGGTTTGGTGGCCGTAAATAATTGCCTAATAACTAGATTAGATGTGAAAGGAAAGTTTTGGGTTTATACTATACAGATATTTTATTTTAATACATTATCTGCTAAAACGAGACAACCAGTATGTAACGCGCTTAAAATTGTTTCAGCTGTTAGTCACGTACTATTGCTTCAAGTATATTGTCAACTCTCAATGTAACTGGATTAAATCCGGCTCGAAGGACCATGTCGGTTATTAGACGGGAATTTTGCTGTTGCACGACCGCAACGCCGTCAGTTTCTTACTCGCTTTGGAGATTAAGAAAATCACGGACTAAAAATTAATTTTTGTTTGTTCAGATTTCGCGGTCTATTCAAATTATCGGTTTTTATTGGTTCAGACTTCACGCTCCGTTCAAATTAACAGAAACTCTTCCGAATAAAATCGGACAGAACTGACCTGAATCTCACGGACACTGTGAATTGTTTGTTTGATTTGCAAATGACCATGGGCGTGCGTAATGTTTTTATATTTATTAGACATTTAATTTTTGTTTAATTTGTTGGATTTGATTTTTCTTTAGGGCATAAGATTGACTTATTATTGTCGTATTTTGTCACTGAAAACGGCTCTGTAGGGCCATGTCGTAATTTCAGTGGTTTACGAAAGCAGCCATTTGCAAGGACAACCGATTTCGGTTTGATTACTATGCTGTATCTTTATCTTTATCTGAATTTCAGTTGTAAAATGGACTGTAGTTGTTTCGTACATCCAGTTACTCCCAAATAAAACATACCTACACTGTGAGTTTTTGATTTCTTTGTCGCGAGCGTGGGCTTGTTAAGTTACGCCCACAGTTTTTATGTACTGGAATGCGGAAGTGTTTAAGTAAGAGATGCTCGTCTTGCATCTCACTCATGGATAATGCCGTCCCATTCGCACTTAAGTCGGATGAAATATTCTACCGTTATTTTACAATATATTTGCCGTCGTATTGACTGTGGTGTACGTGAGGATTTTTGATGATATAATGGCGTGAGCCGGAAGTCCGTTTTGTTTCTTAGCTTCGACTAGGCCGGCTGGATCTTTCCAGATAAAACGGAACACGTGACTGGTACCGGCTAATACGAGCGCGGGAACGAAAAGATCTTGTGTCTCAATAATTTACATATATCTAGCAGATTAATATTGCGGCGTTGCCTATTTGTTTATTAAATGAAATGAAAATTAATTATGTTTAATTTTGGAATTGAAAATTAAACAATTATTATTATTTAGATTAGTTAAATATTTTCCAACAGTAACTTTACATTAAACCGTTCAAATATTATATTGTTTTTATAAATAACGCCGCAGGATACTAAAAAAATATATTTTTTAAGAACAGTTTTTTTTACTTTATATTTAATGGTTTAAACATAACAAAAACATTGTCAAAAAATTACATAAAAACATGTATGAAATGAATTATAAAATATATAAACCGTTTATATTATTGCATGTTTAAATCCTTTCTTTTCTTTTTCGTTTTTCGAAAAACTTCTTCAGGTTCTTTCTTAATTTTGTGTTTCTTCAACTTCGGTATATCGTTTATCAAATTTTCTTCACTATTACTTACATCCGACCTATTTTTTGATTTGTTTTTGTGAGTTTTCTTTCTCTTAGGAGTGATTTCCTCTGAAAGTTCCCGAAAAATGGAACTGACTTCAGGATTAAAAGCGGGAATTTTAGTTTCGTTTGGTAACATCGTACTATTTTTTATCGATAACCTCCTGTTCGCTTTAGAAAAATCATTTTCTTGTTTAACGCTAACATTTGGCGACACGCCATTATGTGTAGACTTTTTTTTATTTTTCTTTTTACGAGTGGCTAATCCACTATCAGTTTCATATTCGGTGTGTAATTCTTGTTTCATTAGCCTTAAGGTTTCTTCAATTAAAGCATTTTTAGTCATTTTTTTCTTTTTAACAGGTTTGTTAGGGGTAGAAGAAGAAATGAGTTTATTACTAATTGTTTTTCTTTGATTCTCTGCAGTACTTTTAGAAGCAAGTAAACTGAATACTAATTCATCCTTTTCTTCTTCCAAATCCATTTTAATCGCCTTCTTTTTGCCGGTCTTTTTTTCCTGTTTAAGTAAATTTTTAATAGCACTACTCAACTTTTTCTCGACCATTTTATCTAATTGTATCTTATCCTCAAAATTGGTACCAAATAGCGGATGACGATTCTTTAGATCGTTCGGTAAAGGTACGGCGGATTTATCTGGTACGGGTAATTTTGGGTTTTTAGGGGGTTTTATGTATTTCTCCATAACGATATTTTGTTTAAAATGTAAAATTTTACTAGTTTTGCTCACTACAAGAGTGGGATGAGGAGTTTTTGATGTCGGTCTAATAAAGTATTTTTCGCCAATGTTAATTTTACCTCCTTCTAGTTCAATATCTACATTTATCAGTGTTTTTGGATCTATGTTCTTAGGTATCCTAAACAAGAAAATGTCTGTATCTGAATCCGATTTTATATTCGTTTTTATTTTTTGTAGTTTTAAATTGGGATATGCGTTTTTAAGTTGTTGCTCGGGATCCTAAAAAAACATTTCAGAATTTTGTGACAATGAAAATAAAAGCACGAATCTAAAAAATAGTACATTGACTAAGCTAACTATAGCTAAAAAATACATTTACCTTTGTTGGACTGATATTGACCTCTCGGGAAATTCTTGATTTTTCAATTTTTTTTTCAATCGAATTCATCACTAAAAAATAATAGTAATAATAGAGCCTTCTCTGCAAAGTTTTAGATATAGAAAACAAACCACAAAAATGAATTTAATAAGTTTAACTATGACATTGGGACATGATAATGGTGAACCAACAGATGTCATCTACTTAGACTATGCAAAAGCCTTTGACAAAGTACCACATAGGAGCCTACTCTTAAAATTGGACCACCTAGGAGTTAGAGAAAACTTACTTAAGTGGATTGAAAGTTTTTTATTAAATAGGCAGTTCTGCGTCAGAGTTAATGGTCAAGTATCAAAAAATCATCCTGTTATCAGTGGAGTGCCACAAGGTTCCGTGCTGGGACCACTGTTATTCATCCTATATACTAGTGACTTGGCCAGTACCATAATTTCACCTGTAGAATACTTTGCAGATGATGCGAAATATTATTGCAATCCACTTGAAAGTAAAGAACTCTTACAAAGAGATATTGAGACAATTAGCAGCTGTTCAGATAAATAGTTACTCCCCTTGAATCATAATAAATGTACCATTCTACACATAGGCCGAAATAAACCAGAGAATGTATATTAGATCAAAGGAGAAAGCCTTCAAGCAGTTACAGCCCAGAAAGATTTTGGCATTTTTATATCTTCAGATTTAAAATGGGAAACGCAAATTTCTAAAATCACAAAAAGGGTAAACACAATGAGTTATCTTATCAGAATTGCATTCAGAGACCATTTGAAGGAAATGATCTCCAAACTATACAAAACTTACATAAGACCCAAAATAGAATTTGCAATGCCAGTTTGGAACCCATATTTTATCGAAGATATAGAAATGTTGGAGAAAGTACAAAGAAATGTAACTAAAATTCCTTCGGAACTTCAGGGTTATAATTATTTGGAAAGACTTTCCATTTTACAACTACAAATGCATAAAGATTGTAGACTTAGAGGTGACCTGATTGAAACGTATAAATGGGCTAGTGGGAATTACTTTTGTAAGAATATTTATGTTTATCAGAACAGGACACACAGAGGTCACTCCAAAAAACTGGAAAAAGAAAAATGTAATAAACTTCCAAGAAGAAACTACATAAGCAACCGAGTGGTGTACACTTGGAACAACCTGCAAGAGGACACTGTCTCAGCAACATTGGTGAACCAGTTTAAGAATCGCTTAGACAAGGAATTGGAAAATGCTGCAAACATTATTGTCCATTATACTAATTAACATATGTGATAAACTGTAATAGAATTTAACATACTGTGATAATAATTGTTTTTTTTTGTGATATTCTGTTTTGTATTCTATAATGTAGTTTAGTTATTTAATGTGACTTAACAATTCTAGATCAGTCTCATCGGTTTTCAGTTTACTGATCTTGTTAATAATAATAATAAAAATTTTTAATTAAATCAACACTCCTTTCTTAAAAAATATACTTACTCATATTATCATCTCGTCCCAAACTTAAATTTCCTGAATTATTTGCAATGTTGCTATCCTCTGAACCTTCTTCATTATCACTCTCTGATTCTTGCACATGTTCTTGTTTAGGTAATATTTTTGGAGTAAAAGCTTCAAAAGATCTCTTTTTAGTTTTTTTTTCTGGACTTTTTGATTTTTCTTTTTTTGATGATTTTTTTGTTGTATTATTAATAGTAAGTTTCTCTTCATTATATTCTGTTTGCTTAGTGTCCCTCTGAAATTTTATTTTTACTTATATTTTAACTTTTAAAATCAGATAAATTATGAGGAGCATATTAAAATGGTTGTATTTACTTGATTATAAAAAAAGGTATTCAACATAAATTAAAATTCAGTTTCTCCAACTTCAGAAGATCTAGAAGCAGGTTATTTTTCTTATCAACGTGTTACATATTGATTGTGTCAATAAGCATTAAACAATATTGTATGTGGAAATCCTTAGCTACATATTTAAGTTTATTTCCTAGAAGTCTAACTGCCTCTTTTGTAAATTCTAAACTGTAATTCTAAGTGACAGTTACAAAAAGAACCGGTTAATATTAATAAATAAGCTTTATTACCTTATCACTTTCACTTTCAGAGGAACCACTTGAAGAAATTTCTTCCTTTCTTTTCTTTTTTACTTTTAAAGTCTTTTTATTTTTTTCAGTATTGTCAATATTGGGAAACACTAAACTAGAACTTAAATTTAAACTTTTGTGTAATATTTTACTTTTTGACATAAAATTTGCTGCTTGAACGAAGGACTGGCTAATGGAATTTTTACGTTTTTTCGGGCTTTTCTCGAATTCTTTTTCACTAGAACTGTCAGATTGAGCTTTCCTTTTAGCCATGATTAAGAAGGGTCTATAATTAATACATTTAATTGAATTATATTATTTTGACTCTCTATAACACATTGCGTTTTTTACCACAATATAACCTTAAAATTATGCAAGACAACAAGGCGAATGTCAAATTATTTAAACTACTACCATTTCTAGAGTTGCGTTCACTATTTCAACGGAGGAGTAGTTTTTAGTCGATTATTTGATTTCATATTGTTTTCTAAATTACTTCTTGTTATTTGTTCACTAATAAAACCATAAATGTTTTCGTCAATATATTCTTTATTTGTAACTTGCAAATATTTTTCTTCAAAATGAAAAAGCGCGTTGATTCGTGCCGCGCCTCTTGAATTCAAAAAATTTAAGTTGGCAACACTACAATGTGACAAGATTTCAGATTTCCAACCTCAATCTGAATAATAGCCGAAAAATATACCAAAACATTTAAATTTAAAATAAATGTAATTTTACCTACAAACGACAATGTCTTACAAAGTATTTAGTAATTTAAGTTTTCAATTTACAAGAAGAAGTATACGTTATTTTGTCAATAAAGAGGTATTATAATACTTTAAACTTAATTATATGTATGTTTAAAAAACTATATATTACAGGTGTTTCTAACTTCAGCAGTTCCAGTTAATAATCTAAGATTCAATAGCGATCAACCATATAACAAACAGAGACCTCCAGGTAAAGGTATTGGGCCTATAACTTGGAAAAACCTTGCGATTACTTCAGTATTAGGTGGAAGTTTACTAGCATTTATGTTGTATTTAAAGAAAGAAAAGGAAGAAGGTAAGCTCTTATAGGGTTTCTTAATGTATCTCAATTTTTTTTATTATTATTAGCTCAAATGAAAGAGAGAAAGCGAATGTTAGGAAAAGCTGCAATCGGTGGAAAATTTCAGCTAGTTGATAGTAACGGAACACTTCGTTCTAGTGACGAATTCCTTGGAAAATGGTTGTTAATATATTTTGGTTTTACACACTGCCCAGATATTTGTCCAGACGAATTAGAAAAAATGGCTGAAGTCATTAATAAAATGGGTGAGAGAATATTAGATATAGAAGTGTTTAGTGTAAATGATATGTTATTTTGTAATTTATCATAACAGATGCATCAGAAGATATGCCAAAAATTCAACCCCTCTTCATATCAGTCGATCCGAACAGAGATACTCCAAAAGTAGTTGGTGAATACTGCAAAGAGTTCAGCCCTAGGCTATTAGGATTAACGGGAAGCGAACAACAGGTTTCACAAGCTTGTAAAGCCTACAGGGTGTATTTCAGTGCTGGGCCAAAGGACAGTGATAGTGATTATATTGTAAGTACCACAGTTAAATGTCATCCATGTCTATTATTACTACAGAATTTTTATTTTTAGGTTGATCACACGATAATTATGTATTTAGTGAATCCTGACGGCGAATTCGTAGACTATTATGGACAAAATCGATCAGCTATGGAAATTTCGACATCAATATCCGTAAATATCTTAAAATACAATCAATTAAAAAGTTAATTATATTTTGTACATAGTTGTTAAATAATAAACGTTTAATAATAACTTCCTCCAAAGTGTATTATTTTCTTAAAGGTAACCACAAAAAATAATTGCTGTATTTAACAATTGGAACAAATGTTTCATTCATGCAACGATGCAACTGGTTATTACTGAAATGTGCAATGTGTCCCAATTTAAGAAACCGAGAATAAGAAAGTAATATTCAATCAAAAATGAAAAAAAAAAGAGTATTGAACATGCAAATAAACCAAAAAACGATAAGGAATCTGTTGGTGGAAATTGACCAAAATGTCATCAACTTTTTGATATTGTCTTATATTCTGTACATTATTAATCACTAGAACACACTGTACATTATTTTGAAAAGGTGAACTAAAATTTAAAATATATAATTGTGTAATTGACTGATTATATATTGTAACCGTTTGATTATTGTTCAAGCATTATTCATTTATACTATATAAATGAGAAAATTGGAATGAAAACATAATTCATTCGTAACATTAACAATGAAGAGGTTAACAGCTGGTTTATATATAATTTTACTTACTCATTATGGACTGTGTGCTGTAAGTAATAATATAATAATAGCAAAAATTCATTAATTATTCTAGTTCCTAAGAAAAATAATATATTTTTTAAGTTTATTAAGTAAGCAAACGACTCGACATCCTAAGAAGGGTTTCTGCCTTTCGGCTTCCTCATTTGGGCTTTATTAAATTTAAAACAATTTTCCAGATGTCCGAAAAACAAATGAATGCGACCAAAAAGCTAGTAAGAAATACTTGTATCACGAAATCAAAAATTTCTCCAGGTAAAAAAGAAAATATTTATTTCTATCAATCTTACCAATCATTCTTTTGATTTTTAGATATTGTAGACGCCATGTCCAAAGGAGATTTTAGTAATGGACAGGTATATATATTTTTGTTTGAGAATTTTTTTATTGTTCGTAGAATTTCGCCAGCTACATTTCCAGAAATTTTGCTTGATACTTAATTTAAAATATTTTACAGAAAAGGGATTTTTTTACATGTGGCTATATCACTTTATGTAAAACAAAATGTATTTTTAATGCCTTAATTAAAAAAATATAACACACCCATAAATATATTCATATCTCTAACAATATTTATATATTAAACGGCTACTACAATAATTATAAAAATCTTTATCAAAAATATCTCATTTTCTTGTAGTGTTACCTCCTGTGCATAATGAACACTTACAAACTGGTGAGTAATGTACCTTTAATTTCGTATTTCATAAAGGCATTATTACTTATAATGAACTGAATGATTCCATAACGACCTGCATTACTATTAATTCTTTCAAAAACACCTAAAGGCTTTTTTATTATATAAATATCTAAATTAAATTTTAATTCAATAAATAATCATAGAGAGAAATTGTAATGTATTATGTTTATTTTTTTTAAATTTTTAACAAAAAATGTTTGTATAGTATATTTGTATCTATAAAATTAGCTTTTGTGCTAAATAAAGATTAATATATTTTATTAATACATAGTGCCAGATCACAATAGTTTATAGCTAGGGAGCCAGTGGAAAGAGTATAAATAATGGGTCGGCTACGCGACCAAATACATTCTACGGTGCGGTGAAGAATTATTTTCAAATTGTTTATTTTAGATACTCCCTGACGGTACTTTCGACTGGGAAGGAGGTATTAGAGCCATTAATGCAAACGCTCCTCCTCATATTGCGGAACCTGCATGTGTTAGCGTAAAAAATTGCAAGGACGCAATGAAAACTAAGAAAGACAAATGCGTTGGGGCTGCGGAGATAGCAAAATGTATATTTGACGATAATCCATCTGTAAGTATAAAATTTATCCAGTTTTCAATCTAATTTACAGCTATAACTTAATTTTTCTAATTATTTATTTTTTTTCAGAATTATTTCCTGCCTTAGATGTGACAAAATGTAATTGTTTTTCATTATTTTTATAATGATGCCTTTGTAAACAATAAAAGTTAATGCAAAACGATTGTTTATTTCACGTAATTATACTTTTAAAGTTCTGGAACCACTGTAGAAATACCCGGCAATCTAAAATTGCTATATGAGAAATAAAGAAATATAATTTGACAATTTTCACGTGCGAATTTTGAATTTTCATGATTTTAAAACTAAAAATGTATTAATTAAAAATCTATATTACAAAAACGTTATCCTAGAAATACAATTAAAGTGCTACACCTAAATGCTTAATTTCCTCGTGCAGCTCATCAAAAGAGTCTTTGTATTCATTGTGTGGCCTGATTAGGACTGTTAAACAGCCCCGTTTCACCCCCATTGCTGCGCCTAAGTCTTTTCTGCTCGGAACATACACATAAGGAATGTTTTTGTCTTCACATACTATGGGTAAATGGCACATTATATCTATGGGCCAGATGTCACCAGCAAAAACAACAATTCCCGTTTCTCCTTTTCTGAGACGCTTCTGAACGTCTTTCAGACCACATCTCGCATAAGATTTCTGCTGTATTGCTAAAAAAATATATAAATAATAATGGTTCTGTATCTAACATATATTTATTTAGTTATTACCTTTTTTAACCAATTTGTAGCATCTTTTCGCTAGTTTTTTTGAAGCCATCGGTTTACTAATTGTATTGCAATTAGCTATCTTATCTTCATAACTTAATTCGTCGACAGGTTCTTCTTTAATAGAGACATCGGCTGATTCTTTTTTAATTTTTCCCATTTTTAAAGTAACTTTTTGTTAAATTTATAAAATGTAAACAAGTTTATAAACCACGCTTTGTATTCCAAAAATGTGAGGTTAGGTTAAATAAAAGTAGTCAAATGTCAAAACTATCAAAAATCTTATTTTAATCAAAGTTGGTACAAGTATCGCCAACGTCGACAACGTAATTTCCTAGGTGCAATTTTAAAATTAGGCGAAAGCACCAATTACTTTTTATGGTGGAGGATCAAGCCTCCTTCGCCAAAAATGTTATTCCAAAGTAAACTTTTTGTTAATTTATAAAATGTAAACAAGTTTATAAACCACGCGTTGTATTCCAAAAATGTGAGGTTAGGTTAAATAAAAGTAGTCAAATGTCAAAATAATCGAAAATCTTATTTTAATCAAGGTTGGTATAAGTATTGCCAACGTCGAAAACGTAATTTCCTAGGTGCGATTTTAAAATTAGGCGAAAGCACCAGTTACTTTTTATGGTGGAGGATCAAGCCTCCTTCGCCAAAAATGATATTCCGTATTTTTTTATTCCAGCAAGTTAGATGAACGATAAATGTAGTCCAGAAGGACAGGATTTAAAATTTAATAAATATAATAATAATAAAAATATTTAATATCAATATATTTTCAGAATTATTTTCGTTTTGACATTATTATTGTATCAAAATCGTTGTTTTTATTGAAGTATATTTTGTCCGTGCGTCAATTGTATTTGTTTAATTTTAAAATTTGATAATTTGTTTGTTTACCATTTGAAAGATAAAGGAGTAATGGATAATTGAGCTGTATAAGAAAATTAAATATTTTTTAATTTCTGAGCTGGATTTAATTTTACGAAGTGACAAAGTTAAAAATTCCTTTTTTTACGGATTTGACATCTATAGAAATTTAAAATTTGCAAGAGAAGTGTAGAAAAGACAAAATTTTAATATTTTGGCTGTTTTTTAACTGACAGAGTGTCAAATTCAAAATTTGCTTTTTTTATGGAGATAATATAGTATATTACAACCTCCAACAAATCAGCTGAACTCAGTCGATGACAACAAACTGCGTAGACGCTGATTAAAACTAACCCTCGCACCCGGACCTTCTCCATTAATGAATGGTTTGCAAGCTTGTTACTTGCGGTAGAGCCAGACTCGATAGAAACAGAATTGAGAGTTCAAGCTCCGAATGAACCTGTGACGAAGACGACGACCCGAGCTCGGCGTGCCTGTTGACGTCATTCAAAAAAATCAATGGACATAATACGATATTGAGATCGGGTAATATAGACAGGGACGCCGTGCACCGGGACGCCAGTCTGGGCTCAGCTCAACATTCTCTGGGGCAGTATTTTTACAAAAAAAATAATTTAAATCGTTGTGGAAAGAGATAAAACCGTCAAATTTAGTGTGAGCTAGTCCAGTTCCTGATTACACATTTTGAAAATACTTTCGTTTATACAGGGTGTTCCAAAAACTCGTGGCAGCACAAACTTACATTCTTTCAAAATGTGGACTCAGTAACTGCACTAGCTTACACAACATTTGAAAGTTTGCACCACCCTATATATTTAATTTGACAGTTATCTAATCGACGGTACCCCCATTAAACATTAGAACTTACAAACACTTCCAGGATATGTTTATTTACGGCTTGCAACTCAAACTTATTTTGTAAGTTTATTTTTTTAAGTTGCCATAAAGTTAAGCGTATTTAAGTTTATTTTAAGGCAGATTCAAACTTGCTGGAAGCTGTTAATAAGTATTCTATGAACTTGCAAAGAAATTTGCATTTATATTTGCAATAAATGTATTTTGTTTAGTGGATAAAGTGCGTCAACTACATTTCTTGTTATTTGCTGTCTTATTAACTTTATTTTTTAGATGTCCCCAACTGTTCTTTCTATATAGGTTACTCAATGGCCAGATAGATTGTGAAGATTTGCTAGAATTAGTCCGTTTCTCTATTCCCCATAGGACTCATAGGACTAATTACTGTAGAAATTCATTTATCGAGAGGCTATTGGTAACTACAACGATAACTTTGCTAATATTGATATTTTGTTACTTATTTTTTTTTGTTTTTTAATCTATTTCTTATGTGTTTGCAAATGTACTTTCTATATTTTATATTTTTAATGACGTTGCTATGTTTTCATTTATATTTTAACGACGTTGCTATGTACTAATTAGGTTACTCTGTGGTGTACTGCAATAAAGTAAATAAATAAATAAAAATAGTCTTTGGGATCAAGATCCGGTGAACGGGGAGGCCATTCAATACTTCTTCATCTACTACACCCAATCTAAATAACAAAATGAGCTTCTCGGACTGTTCATCCCCTTAAAACGTTTATGGGTAAAATGTCCCAAAGAAAAAGAAAACTTTCTTTGCGAAAATCGGGAATTTTCCGCTGACGATTACGGTCCTGGTTGTTGAAAAATCCGCTCACGACTATTTGAGCCATTAAACAATTGATTTTAAATGCACTGGCAACAAAAGTATGGCCAAGTCGCGAGTTTAAATAAGCGACAAACACATAATTGTAAGTGATTTCAATTCGATTAAATGAAAATGAAAACGTCATCCTGGCCGGTTAAACGGCAGCATTAAGTTGGCACCACTGAGTTTTCGAGTCAGTGTAGCTCGAACTTTGCGGGTAGGCGGATTTATCGGCAATTTTCATGTTTGTTGTGACGTTCGAAATGCACAGTTTTCCAGTTTTTTCTTTGAATTGATGAATGTAAGTATTCAGGTTGGGATGGGTACCTTTAAGTAATCGGGATGAGTTCGTTTAAATCGAAATTTGTGATATGAATACGCCCTGTTTCTATTATTTTGTTGGTTGGTAAAAAACAATGGGTGAAATATGGAATTGTTCAACTATAATTGGACGGGTTATTGTGTTGTTGAATTTTTCACTTTATTTTGATGGACAGTATGATCCGATGTTGCGACGGTCGTAAATTATTTTTTTATTTGGGTATGTAACTAATTTCAGAGTTAATAGTTTAATTTTTCGTAGAGATGATAGGGCTTTTTTAAAAACAGTGCGTTTCATTTTTTTTTTAATTTAAAAACATATTTTTAAAAAATAATATTTTTTTAAACTCATCGACATTCGGAATTAAAAATAAAACTGCTTCAATTTTTGATGGGCGAGTCTAAAAATATTTACTCAAAATATTACTTTTTTAATTCAAGCTTTCTTGACAAATCTACTTGATTTTAAATAACCGAGTTCGTGGGAAATTCTTAGCAGTATGTGGATGGCCGGAAAATTTAGGGAAAATTATAAGTAAATTAAGAAAAATCAAGGCGGCTGAGTAACAGTTCCGAAAAGGGGGTGGGGGTATATGTTTTGAAGGTTGGATATTGGTTTTTTACGATTTGTGACTGAATTATGCATCCTATCGAAAAAAGTCTAAGGTAAAAGTTGTAGGTAATTAAAAAATCTAAAACTTTTATTAGTCATTTTTCAATATAACATAAAAATTATCCAGAAAACTGTTTTTTCGTTTTTAATTTTCATCTCCTGCAAAAATAATCTTTTTTTATGAAACTTGGTGAAAACGTTCTATTTGGTTTTAAATAAGCTGTAATTTTTTCAAAGCAAAATATTTTTCGATTTTATACGAATTTAAATTAAAAAAAAAGTCTAATTTTCAATCGAAAAAGTTGGTTTACAAATTTTCAATAAAGAAAATGAGCAATGATAAAGTTAAAAAATTGAAAATGTGCAAACCAACTTTATACGATTGAAAATTAGTCTTTTTTGTTATTTAAATTCGTATAAAAATAAATATATTGCTTTGAAAAAATTACAGCTTATTGAAAACACAAAGAAGAACTTTTTCACCAAGTTTTATAACAAAAAACTTATTTTTGCGGGAGATAAAAATTAAAGTTAAATAACGGAGCCGTATCTTTTAACGCGCGATTTATCAAGGACAACCCAATCCGCATATCAGCGATCACCCATCCACAATCTAACCGCGACAAGACGTGCTTGACTATTAGTTCGTTGCTCACCAATTGGTTGTTTGTTGTTTAAAAGTCGAAGTAGCCTTGATGATGGCTTAATATTTTCTTTTGACAAACAACACGCTGCTACATCGCAACAATTTCCCGCTCGAAATTCAAATTTGGTATAAATAAAATCATGCACTATAAGATCAGTTCCCAAAATAAATACAGCGACATATATTATATTAAAAAGTACAAAAGATTTGGAGCTTGTAACGATGATAAAGGTTCTATCGATCAGGATTACGAGTTTTTAGGCAATCAATTCAGAAGTCCAGTGTTCGTATCAAAGAAAGCTACACGCATAAATTAGGAAAAACCCCTTTCGCGGTCTTTCATTAAAGTCATTAACTGATATATCTCGATATTTCTTATCGACACGCTAAAGAAGTTAATTATATTTATATTACAAGGTAAAGGTGCTTTAGAATATTCGATTAGGATTAGACATCCTAAGATAGGTTTCTGTCTTTCGGCGGCGTCAGTTGGGCTTTGGAATTCAATAAATCAAATTCCCAACGCGCGTAAGTCAATAACTATATCCGCTATAAGATAAAATTCGCAAATGTACTACCATCTATCAGCAAAACAAAGTTTCTTCTCCGATTCTGTTCAAGATGCCACTCTCTTCTTCATATCCCTTTAATCCCTATAAATATAGTAAATTTTCCATACATTTTTTCACATTTTCCTATACTTTCTTTCCCAATTTAATATATTTTTTTCATCAGCGAATTTTTTTTGGCGGACTTTCGAGAATTAGGAATTTCAGTTACGCAAGATGGATTATGGATTGAAAACAATTTATTTACAATTACCTACACAAATGTATAATAATAACCGCATGCAGTGTTTTCGTTGCTGTGGTTTTCCCTTCAATATCCACAAATATTATTTTAGAATTAGTGGGTATTTCATATATTCCAGCACAAAGGGTATTATTTACGGAGTAAGCTAAAAACGGATATTTTAATATTTTAGAATGTCCTTTTTCTAATAAATACGTACGTTTACAATGCAAGGAATTCCCAACTTGCAATTTTAAACCAGGGCCAAAGCAATAAGCTGTACTTTTTTGAAATTAACTGAAAAATCGATTATGTAAAAGTTGTTTTTTGGTTTTCTGCATTTTTAACGATATTTTTCATACGAACAATATATTTTTTTAAACCATCTTAAAGTCGAGGTTTCTACGAAGAAAATGAGCACTGATAAAGTTAAAAAATTGAAAATTTGTATGTGAACTTTTTCGATTGAAAATTAGGCTTTTTTCTAATTTAAATTCGTATAGAACCGAAAAATAAATATTTTGCTTTGAAAAAATTAACCGGTTAGGTGTGAAAACAGCAACGGTTTTCCGGAAACGGTTTTTTTATAGTCCGCGGGCAAGTGAAAAATGTGTTTTAAACATTTATTGTTATTGAATTGAAATTTTTGGGTCGGTTTCTAATGAAAAGTATAGTTTTTATCATTCTAAAGCCCTCTGATATAACAAAAATAATTTGTTCGTGAATTCTAACCCCGCTAGGCCCCTTCATAGAAAATAATAATTAAAATTTCAATTTGTTAGATTTCTACTCCGTTTTTAATTATTTTCTATAAAGGGGGCTAGCGGGGTTAGAATCCACGAACAATTTATTTTATTATATCAGAGGGCTTTAGAATGATAAAAAGTATAAGTACTTTTAACCAAATACCAACTCAAAAATAGTAAAATTATTTTTCTACTCTTGAATTTCTTTAACATAGGGGGCTGGTGGGGTATTAAGAAAGCTATAGAAGGAGAAACTCCCCTTTTAAGCCTTAATCAGTAAAAAATCCTGTACCAAAACTCTAAAACCACAAGGATATTAAAATCCGTTGCATGCATTATTTGTTTCTGCACAATTGGAGTCGTGTTTTTTTGAGAAAGTATTTGTTTTCTTTGAATCTGTAAAATACAGCTTGCCCTTTATCGTTAAAACAAATTTAAACCATCAATAAATGTTTAAAACACATTTTTTCTCCAATCCATTCACTAGCCCACGGACTATAAAAACCGTTGCTGTTTTCACACCGGTAAAAAATTAGAGCTTATTTAAAACACAAAGAAGAACCTTTTCGCCAAGTTTCATAAAAAAAATATTTTTGCGGGAGATAAAAATAAAAAAAACTGTTTTTAGCAATTTTCTTGATTATTTTGAGGTTATGATGAAAAATGATCAATACAAAAGTTTTAGATTTTTCAATTATCTCCAACTTTTACATTAAACTTTTTTCGATAGGATGCATATTTCAGCCACAAATGGTAAAAAACCAATATCCAAATTTTTAGCTACCCCCACCCCCTTCCGGAACTTTTACTCAGCAACTACTACGACAGAGAAAGCATCGACACATATTGGATTTTTTTTATTTTGCAACACACTCCTAAGAATCAAAAACTAGCCAACTAAAAAGTTTTAAAATTAAATTCTATTTATAGTGGTAAAGGCAGAAAATTCAATTTTGCAGTATGCACTTCTTCCGTGTACATGTAAAGTTTGACCTCAAAATAAAAACTCTACTGTTCCGTACACGTGGAATAATAACGACTCACTCCACTAGCTTCAAACTGGAGTAATTTAAATGTTTTGAAATTGATCTTTTTTAAAATGCAATCTCATAAATGCATTATGTCATATAAAATATTAACTTGATAAATTCAAATTTAAAATGTTTATGATGTTTTAAAACAAGTAGTGGGTAATTAAATGTGACGCTTTATTGCATTTCAAATATTCAAGGACATAGAGGTGGGATTTTACGGTATACTTAAATTATTTTTACGAATTGGTGTAAAACTCTGACAAGGGCGTAACCAAAACCTCTTTCTGCAAAAGTGTAAATTTATTAAGGGGGTTCTATACCCTCCCCCATATTGGAAATGCTAATGTTCAAATTGCGGGCTTAATACTCAACAAAAAAAATTATTTTTTGTATCCGAGCGGATGATCACTTTTTTTATATACATAAAAGAAATAACATAAAAAAATGCTACGTCTAGATGTCGTCCTTATCCGAGAATTGGTAACTATGCAACCGCAAATACACATGTATTTCATGCTGCCTAACAATTTCTTTAGAGGGGGGTTCAGCGAAGACGTAAAGGCCGAGGATTTCGAGGTTATGTATGAAATTGACTGAGTTGATGGGTATAGAACGCTCTTAATCAAATTCCTCCTTTATACTAAGAGATAGAAAAAAATGTTGAAGCAAATATAGGGCCATATTTCTTATGTAATTTGATTCATAGCACGAAATTTTGAGTTTATAGGTTTTTTTAAAGGTGAATACAAATCATCTTAGATTTAGAATTCGTTTTACAGGGGACACGGTGTGATGGATGTCGGCGCCGTCGTGGTCTTGGGGAATGGATAATGAACAACCCCACCAAGAACTAGTCAAGTGTGTTGTGGTGGGCGACACAGCCGTTGGCAAAACTCGGCTTATTTGCGCGCGCGCGTGCAATAAACAAGTTTCCTTGTCCCAACTTTTGGCTACTCACGTACCCACGGTATGGGCCATAGACCAATACCGAATCTACAAGGATGTTCTAGAGAGATCATGGGAGGTGGTGGACAGCGTCAATGTAAGTTTGAGGTTATGGGACACGTTCGGAGATCACGAAAAAGACAGAAGATTCGCTTACGGAAGATCCGACGTGGTGCTGTTGTGCTTCAGCATCAACAATCCCATCTCTCTTCGCAACTGCCGTTTGATGTGGTACCCAGAAATACGTCGTTTTTGTCCCAGCACGCCCGTCATTCTGGTAGGGTGCAAGAACGACTTACGGTGAGTTTTATCGTCATTTAATCACACGAGAAGATAGAAAAAACGTTTTTTTTTACAGGTACATGTACCGCGACGAAGCGTACCTCAGTTACTTTCGAGATCGCAGCCCTTTCGTCCGGGCCACCAGGAAAAGCGACCTGGTGATGCCAGACGAAGCTCGAGACGTAGCAAGAGAGCTCGGACTGTACTACTACGAAACATCGGTACTTACATATTATGGAGTTAACGAAGTGTTCGAAAACGCCATCAGGGCGGCGCTCATCGCTAGAAGAGCACAACGGTTTTGGATGACAAACTTAAAGAAGGTTCAGCGACCATTATTACAGGTTAGCAGCAAAAATGTGTTAAAATTAATAAGGTATATTCGAATTTCAATAATAATACCAGATTTTAATGAATCTAAAACTTTTGTTATAGAAATAACATTGACATTCAAAATGATAGTAAACAAACAACAAATTAAACTTAATTTAGTCCTCGTTTATATATCGTACACTGAACTACATAAACAATCTCTAAAATGAAATACTTAAAATTAAATTAATCGTGAGTCGTAATATAAATTCTCTTAAATTGGTTTGAATTGAAAATTGTTGGCGTTAATGTCGGTTAAAAATGTTTACTCGCTTTAAAATAGACATTTTATAACTTTACCAATAACAGGCGCGGATCATTTCCTCTACAATTTCAATTTTATACTTCTGAAATATGAAAGAACCGTTTCGTTTATTTAAAAACACCAATTTCCATTTCTTTGGCACTCAAATATGTTATAACTGATTCATTGAAATATTAATAACTTACCAATTATTTCTGTTATAGGCACCTTTTAAGCCACCTCCACCTCTAAAACCAGAAGTTCATATATCAGTAGGATCCTATGCAGATAACATGCGACATCTTTGGTTGAGCAGAGCTCATACAGATGTCGTTCTAGTTGTAGGATCTGTGGGATTTCCAGCACATCGTTTCATCTTAGCAGCATGTAGCAGAGCCTTCTACAGGTATAATTATTTCAGTCTTCATTTTCGATCATCGATTGTTCAGTTTTTCTTTATTCCTCCAACATTCAAAACAAATTTGTGCCGATAACAGAAAAACTAATTCTAATATTTTAGTAAATATCTGTAGTCTCACTTCGACCACTTTAATTTTTATTAAATTTGGATTAATAGTTTGAAACGGTTCTCACAATATAAACTTAAAATGACTTACTAATGACTGATGACAATTGCGTCAATCGTACCAACCTTTGGTTCTGACTATATATGCGTTAACGTATGATTATTACAAATAAATAAATTTAAAAAGCCAAGTTGGCCATTTTCTTGAGAATATTTTAAATTTCTGAGGCTCCACAAAGTACAAATTAGAACTGTAGGCGGTTTGCTTCCACTGGTCCCTGTTGAAATAAGGCTATTAACGAACTTTTTACACTGACGAATTTTTAATTATTATATGTATAGAATGAATCTAATTTTAAGGCTTCTCACTGCCGATCTAATGGCACGCAGCACAAGCGACTCTAGCATGGTAAGTTCCCTCGGAGATTTCGCCGACGAAACAGAGTGTTTAGTAAGAGCGGAACAAAAAACTTGCAAAAGACGAGCCAGTTGCCAAGCTCTGCCCACTGCCAGAGAATTGGATCATCCAGCATTTCAGTGCATCAGAAATGTTCAACCGGAAGGACAAACTGTGGTGACGTTAAGTAAATTAGTTACTCCTGGTGCCATGCAACAATGTTTGCAGTTTGCGTATACCGGTACTGTTGACCGGAGTGCTTTGAATTTACAGGTATTTATGTAAAAAAAAAAGAAGAAGAAAATTATTTAAAAAATTATGACACTGTTTACAGGAATTATTTATATTTCAGGAAACCCGAGAAGCTGCCGAATTCTTAGAACTGCCTCAGTTATTAGTATTGCTTACAAAACATCCTTTTGTCGCCCCCGATCCCCCTGATGAAGACTACGAAAATTTTCTCAGGAGAAGATTACAAGACATTTGTTTGGAACAGGGCCTTTTTGCAGATGTAATATTCGAACTCGACGATGGTGCGTGTACGGCCCACAAAGCGATGCTGGCTGCTAGATGCGACGTCATGAAAGCCATGTTCAGAGGAGATTTCAGAGAAAGTCAAGCTAAAGTGGTAAGAACTTGCTTTTTATTTATCTTCATTTCTGCATTGTTATATTAGAACTAATGAGTACCAAATAGTTACAATGTACTTGATAACTTTACGTAAATGCCATTCAAAAAGCGAAGAATCATTGGCGCGAACTAGAGTTATATCGATGTATAGGTTATATTTTATGTATCTAAAATATTTTGTATTATTTTTTACAGATTGAATTCCCGGGAGTGCGGGAATACACGTTTCACAAATTACTGTGTTTCTTATATACAGATGAAGTACCGGAAGTGTCCGCAGTTCGATGTGTCAATCTGCTTGAACTGGCGAACAGGCTATGCCTACTAAGACTGGTCAATTTGGTGGAAAAAAGAGTGATAGAAGATTTGGAGACGTTACAACCGTCTGAAGCTATCGAGCAATGTTTAAGACTGCTAGAACCCGTTAAGGTAAAATCAGTACGTTTTTATTTCAGAAAAAAAATGGAGATAATTCGTCACATCACTACCAGATTTGACGATAAATCTTCTTTCAGTTACACAACGGACACCAGCTGGCGGACTGGTGCATGAACCACTTGTGCATCAATTATAACAAGCTCTGCAGGATGTCGCCGCGTAGTTTGAGGTTGTTGCATCCCGACAACCAGGCTTATCTCGTCGAACACCGTTGGCCACCGGTCTGGTATCTCAAAGACTTCGATTACTACCAGAAATGTCTAGTGGAGCGCGACAAAGAACTGAAACCGACCAGCAATACGAGTCCGGGTTGCCTGTGTTTCTCTCGTAAATCGGAGTCCGATCCTGCGTTGTCCTCAAGCCAACTCTGACCTTGACTGTGACTAAAACTATCCATTATTTGTTTAATATAGTAGATTTAAGTGGTAAGGTAAAGATGTGCAGGTATGATCAAGAATATTTGCTCCATTTCTATTTATCAAGTGGTACAAAACGAAATATTTATGATTACTTTTACTCGATACTTATTATTATCAATATAACCTCAAATTAAGCACAAATGTCACCAGTACGATTATGATTAATGTGACGGCAGCCGTGAATTTATCGATTTGTTCTGCTGAATGTGCCAAATATTTTAAAATGACGCACTCAAAAAGTGGCAATAAGCAAATTAATCAATTCTACCCTACATGCATCGTTTTTTCTTCAAATTTATTAGCAGCTGTTTCATACTTCTGAATCTTCCTATTTTATTTTTCAAAATTTCTACGTCTCTGGGTATAGAGCCACAGCCTGGTCAGGACCGGACTGAACTCATTTCACATTCAATAATAAAATGTGAAAAATCGTTTTCGAATAATGAAATGTTATTTGAAAAAGTCATTCGCACTCGAAATATTTTTTTTTATTTAAATATAAGTAACCTTAATCGTAAAGTAAAAATATTTTGATTTGTACCACTCATTAAATGTGCACATTAATAATGTAAGCATGTTCTCGTGAAAAAGCTAGACTGACCTGATAATTTAGTATTTTCTAGTATTTAGTATTATATAGAATGTGATTGTGTTAAAAGTCAATTTCAGCTATTAAGTTTAGGATGTAAATATGGCCAGTTTGACATATCTCACCTAATTTAATGTTTGAAAAAAAACTGGTACGAAAACAAGTTTCTGGAATTTTATGAAATCTAGTTTTTTTTAAATAAAAATTCTACCAAAACAAAATGGTTATTATTTAATAACATCCGGAAAACCTTGAAACTTTGGTCAAATTTTGTTGAACTAGCATTTCTAGCGAGGAACTTCCAAAAATATAATACACTGTGCACTAGTTAATTAAGGATATATTCTATAGATAACGCTTTTAAATAAATTCTCTATCTTTGATAATACAGCCTTCTCTTAATGTCAGATTAAAATTTAAAAAAAAACGAGCTTAAAATATTCCAAAATGTTTATATTGAAACATTTAGAATAAGGACAATTTAATCGTGGGCGTTTTAATTTTATTTCAAATTATATATGGCCCATATCATACTTCAAATTGATCGCTATACATTGACAGAACATCGGCATTAATAAAATCTGAGCTATCTGTCAATTGTCAATTGATTCCGAAATATTCGACAACACTAAATGTCAAATATTGGTCTAGTAAGCCATGGTAAAATAAATATTTTATTTAATCACAAAACTAAATAGATAAAAGATGATAATATGCTAGTTCGTCGAGAATTTGAAAACCATTGATATCGTCAAATTCGGTAGTGCGCCCTTTCTCGACATTTGATGTAATGATTAATTTTGAATTTAGAAAATACAGAAATCAAAAGACAAAAAATGGTGACAAATTTAAAAAATCAAATCTACTTATTTAGTAATTTCATAAGTCCATTTTCGAATGAGTCATTAAGAATTGCAGTAAAATAGAACGTCTCATTAATTTGTATACGTCAACATTATATTTTTGTATAAGTTAAATAAACTTTATGAAAACTTTGGATGAAAGGTCCGTCTAGTTTTCATTTACCTCTTATTACATTTTATATTAATAAAAATATTTAATATGTGTCCAACTATTTTCATTTATTCGATAAGGACCAACTTTTTAAGAGCACCCTTCTTTTCGTTGACGTTACATTTAAGTTTTACTTCAAGTGGAGGTGGTAAACGAGGTTATGTTACGCTTAAAATAAATATTTGCAAACAAAATATAATATAGTCTATCTGGAAACAAACAATAATGAAATGTATTATTATATTTTACATATATATATATATATATATATATATATATATATATATATATATATATATATATATATATATATATATATATATATATATATATATATATATATATATATATATATATATATATATATGTATATATATATATATAATTTAGACCTTATTATATGTTCCAAGATTTTACAAAATATAAGTTAGGGACGTTCAAATTTGCCGCCTGAAATTTTAACTCACTATACCGTACAGTTGTTGCCAGAAGTATAAGGAAATATAAAATAAAATTGAAAAAACTATTATACTCAAATAAAAACATCTTGTGTTACAAAATATTGTTTAAATATAAAAATCATTATTTCTTATTTATAATTAACTTTTTTTTTAATAATCCAGAGTTACAAACTTAAATAGTTACTATATTTTACTTCAATTTTTGAATGTTTACCACCTCCACTATTCAAACATTTTTTTTAACTTAAGGATTACTCAAATAGTGATTAATGTAGACAGTACCGTTTAGATTAGGAATTCATACAGTAGTGGTAAGTATTTAAAAAGTACCAACGTTTTAGGTATGGTCTACATTAATGTCACGAGCCAGATTGCTATTGTCAAAAACCAATTACAACTTTCAAAAACTTAGTGTAAGTGATAGATGGTTATATAAAACAAATACACAATGCATATAAAACGTAATATCTGCTCTGTATCTCGTTTATCTGCCGTTTAATGTTTTATTATTAATTAAATTTTATAAAAGCTTTTAATAATACATAACAAAATTTTGTAAAATCGCTCAGGACCGATATTTTTAAATTTTATATATTCAAATGGCAAAGTATATGGTTTTATATGATCATTTATTTTCGTGTGTATAATGATACGTTAAATATTGAAGTCAATTGCAATACAATTAACTAGTAGTATTTTTTATAGTTCCATTACACATCCTTTTAACAGAATAATATAACTTAATACAAAAGAGTTTTGAAAAGTCTCATTTAAAAATTTATAGTTGTGCATATGTCCTACCATCTATCAGTTAATCTGATAAATAAAGCAGAAAAGAGTTTAGACAACTTAATGCATAAATTCCCAGTTTGCATTGGGAGTTACATATTTCTTAACTATTTCTTGTCTCTAATTGGTTTAGTGAGAATAGTAGAAACATATCACAAAATTTGTTCATTTTAATTTTGTTAAAAGGATCCATTTTAAAGTTTAATTTTAAATAGATTTTGACAATCGTAAAATTTTTGTTTTACACTTTCGACTTTATAATTGCTAGGAAAATAAGTACACGTATTCCGAAAACACATTTACCTACTCAACAATCATGTATGTGTGCAATAATTTGCTATTCTAATAAAGATTTGTATTAAATATTGTCTTTTATTTAATTCTCAAAAATATAGTTTTCCTCGAATTTAAAAAAAATGTTAAACTTTGTACTTAGATTACTTTAATTATTAATCAGAATGTTGATTATTTATTGATAAAATGTAGAATAAAACTAACAAAGTATAAGAGTGCATGTATCGCTGTTATATCCTTAACTGTTATTAGAAAATAGTACGTAAGTTATTAACTCCCAAGTTACCAAAAAAATATGCTAATTCCATTCTGATATTACGTTGTATTAACTATTTCAATTGCCACAGCACAATCACACACACGTATTTAATTTGAATCAATCTCAATATTTTCACCTCCTACACCTAACCCAACAATTAAACCATTCTTCTATTTATGATAAAACAAAGTTATCGCCTAATACTATCTGCCATGCCAGCTTCATTTCGCAATCGAAGCTCCTTTTTTTTGGTCTTTGCTTATTTCAGTCTTCAGAACAATAGTCTACCTTCCAGCCGTTTTTCAAGTGCCTACGCTGTTGCCAAACTTATCGCATAACCTAATACACGAAAGATGTTATCAAAAATTAAGAAAATGTAACTGATCAATAGTGTGAGATAAGGTAAGATAAGGGTACTTTAGGTCAGCTTAACTCAAAAAAATGATGTACAAAGTAATATTTTAAGTAAATATATTGTATTGGCATCTGGCAACACCGTGGGCACTCGAAAAACGGATCGGTCGTCACAAAATATAACTACAAATAAAAAACAGAAGAAGTGCCTTTTAGGTTAAAACTGCTTATCGAACACGTTTTGAAAATACAAAGTTAAATAATGGCAAAGTTTAATTTAAGTAAGTATATGACTACTTTGTAATAAAACAAATAAAACTTTGTATTTTTTTTACAGAAAAACAATCAAAACGGCAACCAGCACGTTTAAGATATAAAATAGAAAAGAAAGTGCGAGATCATAACAGGAAAGCAAAAAAAGAAAATAAAAAGAATCCGAAAAAGGGTAAGAAAATTATCCAAGTTCCAAATATTTGTCCTTTCAAAGAAGATATTCTTAAAGAGGTCGAAGCTATTAAGAAACAGAAGGAAGAAGAAAAACAAAAATTACGCGAAGCCGCAAAATTAGAAAAACAAAATAAGAAAAAAGAAAAATTATCTGCTGGTCTGCAAGGTCTAGTAAAAAATGCCGAAATCAGAAATAAGTTACACGAACATTTAACTCCAGATAATGTTGGAAAACTTTATGAGAAAAATAATGAAAATTCTCTGAAGCAATACTATAAAGAATTTAAGAAAGTTATCGAAGCTGCTGATGTGATCCTTGAAGTAGTTGATGCTAGAGACCCTTTAGGTAAAAACAATTTTACATATTACAAACTTTAATTAAGATTCACATTCAAATTATTTCTAGGGACCAGATGTAGACAAGTGGAACAGGCAGTTTTAGATTTAAAAGCAAATAAAAGACTTGTCGTTGTCTTAAACAAAGCAGATTTAGTACCCAGAGAAATCTTAGATCAATGGCTTAAATATTTAAAGAAAACAACTCCAGCTATAGCATTCAAAGCATCCACCCAAAATCAAAGTAAAAAACTAGGACAAAAGAAATTCTCAAAATCAAATACCAACGTATTAAAAACTTCTACATGTGTGGGAGCAGAACTATTGATGTCCCTCTTGGCCAATTATTGTAGAAATAAGGGTATCAAAACATCTATAAGAGTTGGGGTTGTTGGATTACCAAACGTGGGAAAGAGTTCAATTATTAATAGTTTAAAAAGATCTCGAGCTTGTAATGTCGGAGCCACACCGGGAGTTACTAGGTGAGTTGAATAATCATTAAATATTTTACTTCTACATTTTATAAATTAATTTTCTTTACAGGACAATGCAGGAAGTACAACTAGATTCAAAAATAAAACTTCTCGATTCTCCCGGTATAGTTTTCGCGTCTGGAAACGACAGTAGCGCCTCTCTGAGGAATGCCATTCGTATTTCCACTTTAAGCGATCCTATAACACCAGCAAATGCAATTTTGCAAAGAGTTTCCAAACAACAAATGATGGAAATGTATGATGTTACTGATTTTAATTCCCCAGAGGTAAGAGTACTAAAATAATATGAGTAAATGTTTAAACGTGATAGTTTGGAGTTCATTAAATATAAAAAAAATGAAATTTTAGGAATTTTACAGTTTAAAAGCGGCGCGTACAGGGAAATTTAAAAAAGGTGGTGTTTTGGATTCTATAGCAGCAGCTAGAGGTTTATTGGAAGATTGGAACAGGTACGTTATACACTTATCGGAAATTTATAACTTTATTTATAACCGTTTATAATTTTTAGTGGTAAAATCAAATATTACACGTTGCCTCCTGAAGAAAACCAAAGCGATGTTCACATAAGTTCAGCCATTGTTAACGAAGTGGCCAAGGAGTTTGATTTGGACAGTTTTGAGTCTATGGAAACGGAAGTTTTGAATAAAATTGAAAAAGAAGGAGGTTCCGCAGTAAAAACAAATTCATTTGTTTTAGAAAGTTTAGGTCCAGTTGATTCATTGGAAAATGAAACGGAAGAAATGGAAGAAGATTTGGGTGAAGAAAATGTGGAATTGGTAATACATATTTATATCTAATTATTATAGATAAATATTGATGATTTTAATTTATTGCAGATTAGCGCAAACACCAAAGTTGTATCTTCAGCGAAGAAGTTCAAAAAGAAAGGAGAAAGGAGATTAAAGAAAGTCGATCCCGAAATGGAATTAGAAGGAAATCGACAACTCAATCGGATTAAGAAGAACCAGTTCAAAAAGGAAAAGAAAAATAGAAGAAGGCAGGAGAAAGTATCGAAACAATTAGCTGCTGGTTTAGAAAATTTTTCATTGAGCAGTAGTAAAGTTGATTCAACTACAGAGAATTATGATTTTGCTGCTGATTTTGCTCCAAAATAAAATCATAAATATAACAAATTTTTTTTATTTTGATAACTTAAGTGGTTTTTAATTAAAGAGGTCCCAAAGTGGCATATATATTTTTTGGGAATTTGACATAGTTCCCTTTATAACCTCACCACTTTAAAATAAGTTGAGCTATAAGTTTAAAATTTGGAAGACTTGTTTAGGAAAGATACAGAAATGTTTTCCTGAAGACCGAATATTATTATCTTGATTGGTTTTTAATTTACAGAGTGTCAAAGTGAAAATTTGTATTTTTTAGAATTTGACATACTTGTCTTTATAACTTCATAACTTTAAAATAATTTTGGCTACAAATTTAAAATTCAGAAGACTTATTTAGAAAAGATGCAGAAATCCTGAAGACCGAGTTTCATTATCTTGATTGGTTTTTAATGTACAATGCGTCAAAGTCAAAGTTCATTTCAAACTCTGTATGGAAATTTTAAATTTTGTAGATATATTCAGGACTCTTTACAAAAAACACGCTAATATAATAATATTTAATAAATTTTAGTAAAATTAGTAAAAGTTTACAAATATATTGCGATTACTATGTGTATAAAGTTTATACCTAATTAATTTAAAAGGTTATAAAACTACTTAAAAATTCTCTGGAGGTTTATAATCTGGTAAAATTTCCCAAACCTTTTGACGCCACCTTTCTTTTTTGATTTCTTTTGCTTTTTCAAGTTGGATAACGGCCTTCAAAGATCTCCACTGATAGAAATAATGAAATAAAAGCCACCTAGAAGACAAATTAATAAACGAATTACGGTTTTCATCTTTTAAATGATACGCAATAATATTAACAAACCTTTTATAATGATTTTCGGCCTTTTTCATATTGTTCTGCTGTATCATAAATTGCACATTGGCATAACGAGTCCAATGAATGAACACATTACTCAGCAGTCTAAAATCGTAAATGTCTTCAGCAACTTGCATATTTCTAACACTTTGTAGACGAGCCTAAAATGTTTAACAAGAAATGTTTAGCGTTCGACTCCTATACAGAGTGTTTCACTAGTCAAAAATATTTTTTTTGAACTTAAAAGAAAACAAAAATAAGAAGTAAAAATAAATACTAACATTGCACAATGTTGAAAAACACTTTTTTAATATTTTGTATTCAAAAAGTGCATCTGCCATACTATATTTAATTTCGTAACTATTTTCCACTAGAATAATCCAGTCTGAAATGCATTTTTTTAATAAACTATTTCGATAGTGATGCACAGCTAAGCCATAACTTTCTTGGCTGGTTACCATATTATTGTACAATTTTTGGAAGCAAGTTTTAATCAGGAATTTGTTATAAAAATTGATGGCCTTATTCCATTTTTCCATGAAAATTTGTTTATTTGCTTGTCTAATCCTTTCTATCTCCAGTTCTTTTTTCCTTCTTTCTTTTATTATTTCCAAATTGTGTTTTTTCTCCTCTTCCTCTAACGCTCGCTTCTTTTTAATCGTTTCTTCTACCTGCATTAATTTAAAAATTGAAAATCTACCAATGCTGATATTTATTAATGATAAAATCAACATTTGCATTTTTCGGAATTTAACATCATTGCCTTTATAACCACACCACTTTAAAATGAGTTAAGCCACAAATTTAAAATTTTGAAAACTTGTTTAGAAAAGATGCAGAAATGTTTTCCAGAAAACCGAATTTTATTATCTTGATTGATTTTTAGTTTACAAGGTGTCAAAGTGAAAATTTGTATTTTTTAGAATTTGACATACTTGCGTTTATAACTTCATAACTTTAAAATAATTTTAGCTACAAATTTAAAATTTGGAAAACTTATTTAGAAAAGATGCAGAAATGTTCTCCTGAAGACCGAACTTTATTATCTTGATTGGTTTTTAATTTACAGGGTGTCAAAGTGAAATTTGTATTTTTTTAAATTTGACATTGTTGCCTGTATAACTTTACAATAATTTGAGCTACAAACTTAAAATTTGGAAAACTTGTTTAGAAGAGATGCAGAAATCTTTTCCTAAAGACGGAGTTTTAATATCTTGTTTGGTATTTAATTGGCAAGTGATCAAAGTCGAAATTTGTTTTTTTTTTTAAATATATATATACATACCACTTTCTGTCGCACTTCCTCAATTATTCTCTTCCTTTCTAAAATTAGTTGCCTTTTTTCAGCTCTTTCCACTGCCTTCTGTTCCATCTTCTGTACTATTTTGGGAGCTTTCTGTGTGTTTACAGTAATTTTTGGTGGGTCAGCAAAAACCAAAGGTATTTTATATTTAACTTTCCAAGAACAGTCTGCAAATATTTCACGAATATTTACTTTTGTTTTTTTCATAGACGATTCTATGTCTTTACTAATGATGCCCAATTTTAAATTTTGAATTATCTCATTTTGTTCTTCGAGTCTTGCTTTTTGCATCTCTATTATTGTTTTTTGTGCTTTAAACCTATTTTTGTAATTACTATTCGGTTTTGGCCTTATATCTACTTTGTGTTCTTTATTATTGTCAATAATATTATTTTCAGTATATTTCATTTTTACATTTTTCTTATGTATCTTTAATTCTTTTATGAATAAGTCTAATTTTTCTCTTTGCCTTTTTATGAGGTCTTCATTTGCGTTTTGGTCTGTTTTCATACTGGCAGCAATTTTCCACTTTTTAAAATATTTTTCGCATAAAAATCTATTATTATTATTTAAATTTAGATGATTTGTCTCTATTTTCTGGATGGAATTTTGATTTTTTTGTTGCAATACTTCACCAAACACCGAATCATCAGATTTTTTTGCTTCTAACTCTGTTTTGGATAAATTGGTCTTTCCTTTTACTGGATTATGTTTTGGATAAGGTAATTCATTCCATAATGCTGTGTTATTCCAATCTAAACTTTGTTTATATCTGTGTGAACTTGGCACTACATATTGGTTCATTAAATCCAGCTCTGTGGTTAAGATATTTCTAAAAAATATATGTGTTACTTTTACAAATAGGGTTTGTTTTCCTGTTTCTTATTATTGCATAATAATGCAATTTTAAATAATAGTGGGTAAATAAACATAGAATTTTAATAGTTAAAAAATTACAATTTACCTTTCGGTTTCTGAAACTAATTCCTTATACTTAGTCATATATGTTTCGCCTTCTATTTTGGCACTTAATATTTCTGACTTTAACATGTTGTCACTTATGTTGCTTAGATACATACAAATTTGTTTTAAAATATTGATTAATTTCCTTTAAGTTTTTCATCAATATTAAAAGTTAAAATTATATATTTGCCACATCCTATTTTTTAGCATTTAATGAATATTTAAAATTATTTTTGTTTATAAAGTAATGGTGGGAAATTTGAACTAATTTTTCTTTTCCTTTCAAAGGCCTTTTACTCTTCCAAACATACAGTAAAAAGTGACTGTGACTCTGCCTAGGACCCCTCGGGCAAAGTAAATTTCGCTTGTATCATTTATTTATATAATTAAATCACTTATATATTATCAATTTTTTAATATATTACGTTTATCATATTTATAAACGCGAGGAGTTATAATCACTTGTTAGTGATATCGAGGTAACGTCAAGAATAGCATTAGGATGAAATAGAACGAGAATTAAGTTGCGATAGAAAGAGATGACAAAGTGAATCAACAACTAGCAACAGCGAACTTTTCGTTATATATCAAACATTCTCCGTCGTAACCCCCCCTGATAATAAAGACCCAATCTTACAACAACGCTGAGCCGGCAGACTTCGCCAACATCATCGATCACGTGACCATTATACTGTGCTACGTGTACAACGTGTGAGCCAAATTTGGTTCAAGAAATACCGTAATTCGTAATAAATTTCTTTGAGACTTGGCTTCAAACAAGACGTGACTTATCTGAAGGGGGCGTTATTATTAAAAAATTGTGATTTATTTAGTGAAATAGTTTTTAAATCCCTTCAAAATGGGAAGTAAGTGGATTATTTACTTAATAATACTAAAAACCAGTTGTTGAGTCTATTTATGCGCTTTTTCAAAACATTTTTTGACCATCAAAATTTTCAAATTGAATTGTATATGTGTAACACTTTTTTATTTTCAGTTAAATTTCTGGAAGTTATTAAACCTTTCTGCAGTATATTACCAGAAATTGCGAAGCCAGAAAGAAAAGTAAGTTTTTATTTATTTTTTATACTAAAATGATGCATCCTAGTTTTATATCAAATCTAATTAAAATTTAGTGCACATAATGAGAAATGCATCATTAAGCGTTTTCCATGTTAATTTTTCTTATTTTTTCTCATTTTCATTCATATATGTGGATCCATCTGTTCAAAACTTAACATGTGGCAATTTCTGTTACAGATACAATTTAGGGAGAAAGTATTATGGACAGCAATCACATTATTTATCTTCTTAGTATGTTGTCAGGTATGTGTAGTTATCATTTTGTATGTAGTGTTAAAAGTTCTTATAAAATTAATGAAATTGTACTTTGTTTATATCTAGTGTAGATATGAACTTTCTAAGCTGGCCAGCTTTGGTTCTGCAGTTTGAATAACATTTACTAGTACATATTGCTTTAATAATAGTAATTCTTACCCTGTCCAATGTTTTTTTCATTAATGTTTGAATTGCATTAGCTTTATAATTGATGCAATCATGAAATTTGGTAATTTCAGCTTAGTATGTACCCTCGTGAAATAAATTCTTAATAAAAAATGTTAAAATATGTTTCTAGCTGTTCCAAATTTAAAAAAAGATACTTGAAACTTTCTTGTTATTATTTTCCTTTGGCCCAATTTTAATGTTAATCTTATAAGTAATTTACTTATTTTTAAATTTGCTTTAGATTCCTCTTTTTGGGATCATGAGCTCAGACTCTGCCGATCCTTTTTACTGGATTCGTGTCATTCTTGCATCAAATAGAGGAACACTTATGGAATTGGGTATTTCCCCAATTGTAACATCTGGATTAATCATGCAGCTCTTAGCTGGGGCAAAGATTATTGAAGTCGGTGATACTCCTAAAGACCGAGCATTATTTAATGGTGCTCAAAAATGTAAGTAAAATCATCAGAATTTTTTAATTGCCATTCTATGTATTTAATAGTCACACACTAGGGAAATAAGTAATGAATACCAAATTTATTATTACTTTATAATTATTTTATTTAATATGTCATTATTATAGTTGCTACTATTTTTATTAACATTGTTATTATGATCAAATTTTTATTATTAATTTTACTTATGTAACTATTACTAGAATTATTCAGAAAATTATTTTGATCCTTCAATTTTATTTTCCATTTGTGGTAATTTGTTTTCATTTTATGTGTTTTTTGTAAATATCTTCGGGTGAAATTTGTTCACATCTCCTTCAAATTTCATTGATGGTTCACTGTTACATATTATACCTGCTCTTGGTTCCTCACTTCTGCTTGCTAATTCCAGCCTGATGTCTTTTTTTACATTATTTATTCTTACTCTTATTGAATTGTTTTCTATGTTGGTCACTTCTTCTTGTAGTCTGAATCCTTCCTTTATTTGGTTTTCCAATATCTTAAAATTATTTTCTTTTATGAATATCTTGTCCTTAGGTTTTCTTCTTCAGCTATTTCCATATTTTCTTTTAGTTTGTCTTCCATGTTTTTCTCCAATTTTATTATATTATTATTTGTTATTACACTTCTTTCTATTGTTTCAATTTCCTTTTCTGTATGTTCTGACTTTGTTTCTTGTACTATTATCTTCTGTTCTATTATCTCCTGTCTTCTATTTAATAATAATATACGCCCTTCAAATTTGTTTTCTATTTTCTTAGCCATATTTTCTTAAATATTTTCTTCCATACTTTTCATCATTTTCCCCAAATCTTCTTTGTCTTGTTGTCTTCCTTCCCCTAGTCTTCTTAATTCCATTAAAACCATTATTCAATCATTCTCTTCTTCTTTCTTTTGGGTTAACTCAATTTTAGCCCCACGTTGGACGCCATTTGTCCTTTTCACATATTTTTTTTTAATTCATTTAACATACTTTCCATAATTTTGTCTCATTTTTTTTAAACCATAATATATGTTTGTCCTGCTAAATTAGAGTGTTTAATATTAAAACATTAATGATATCGTTTTATTTCCAGTGTTTGGCATGGTGATAACTGTCGGTCAAGCCATTGTATATGTAATGACAGGCATGTACGGAGATCCAGCCGAAATTGGAGCGGGGGTTTGCCTTCTTATTATCATTCAACTCTTCGTAGCGGGTCTTATTGTACTCCTTCTCGACGAACTTCTTCAAAAGGGATACGGGCTTGGTTCTGGTATTTCACTTTTCATCGCCACGAATATTTGCGAAACCATCATTTGGAAAGCTTTCTCACCAGCCACCGTCAACACCGGAAGAGGAACGGAATTCGAAGGAGCTGTAATTGCTCTATTCCATTTGCTTACTACCAGACAGGACAAGATCAGAGGATTGCGCGAAGCTTTCTACCGTCAAAACTTACCCAATCTCATGAACCTTTTAGCTACGGTTCTCGTCTTTGCTATAGTAATATACTTCCAAGGATTCAGAGTGGATTTGCCCATTAAGAGTGCGAGATATCGTGGTCAACATTCCAGTTATCCCATTAAACTTTTCTACACCTCAAACATTCCAATTATTTTGCAATCCGCTTTGGTATCGAATTTGTATGTTATCTCTCAAATGTTGGCGGTTAAATTCCAAGGAAACTTCTTGATTAATCTGCTTGGAGTTTGGGCTGACGTAGGCGGTGGTGGCCCAGCTAGATCATACCCAATCGGTGGATTGTGTTATTACTTATCTCCGCCTGAAAGCGTCGGGCACATTCTAGAAGATCCTGTGCACGCAGTTCTTTACATTATTTTCATGTTGGGGTCTTGCGCTTTCTTCTCGAAAACGTGGATCGAAGTATCAGGAAGTTCAGCTAAAGACGTAGCGAAACAACTTAAAGAACAACAGATGGTTATGAGAGGGCACAGAGACAATTCTATGATCCACGAACTGAATCGTTATATTCCCACTGCCGCCGCTTTTGGCGGTTTGTGTATTGGAGCCTTATCTGTACTCGCCGATTTCCTTGGAGCCATCGGTTCAGGGACCGGTATTCTTTTGGCCGTCACGATCATTTATCAATACTTTGAAATATTTGTTAAAGAACAAAGTGAGATGGGCGGCATGGGAGCGCTACTATTTTAGATAGATTTAAAATCGATATCACGAAGCAAATTTGCTTGACTGATGTGTGATTTTTGTTTGATAAATAATAACTATCGTTGGTTATTTTTTTGTTTATTTGTACCTCAACTTTTAAATATATAGTTATTATTTATTTGTGAACAATTTATGTCACTTGTATAAAGTGTGAAACATTTTTTGTACTAAAAGATTGAAAATAGACAAATATATTTAATTGTACATTTATATGAATTTTGTGTTAAAAACAAGCGAGATATTTATATTGTGTGGATGTCCATGCTACCTACATTTATATTTACATTTCATTTTTTCATTGAGTAAGGTTGTGTAATGGTCATTTATTTGTTATTAGATATAATTTATTTTAAATATAGTAATTTCTAAATTTCGAATTTTCATTATGTGCCAAATAAAATGAAAATCCACACAAAATACTACGAATATCAGCAACCCGTAGTGCAAACGTTTTGTGTTTTATTTTTTCAACGTACTCATCGAGATCTACAAGTTGATGTATGTGGATTTTACGAAATATAAACTTTTAAGAAACGTACCACGGAAAATCCTAGAATATGCGTATAACTCGACCAAAATCTCTGCAATTTTAACTTCTCCAAACGGGCGATTTACTAATTTTTTTAAAAAATTTCAATCAGTTGGTTAATCTAATTGAAATAATAATAAAAAAGTTGCTAAATATAGTTATTTTTCCTAACAAGTGCGCAAATACTGTTAGACGAGCGGCGCAAAAATAAAAGTAAACCATTAAGGCCCCCATACACGATCAAACCAGCTTGACAAATTAGTTGGATCATGTGTGGGTGAAGTTTGATGGCTTGATTATAAGTTTGACACTTTTCTGTTTTTGCCTGAAAAGTAGTTTGTGGTTTGAAGGCTTGTCAGTCAAGTTTGACGGTGTGTGGTCCCATCAAGCCAATCTGTCAAACTTGTAGTTCAATTCTCATCCGTAGGAGCAGTTTAGTATGTGTGAATGAAATGATTTTACCCAATGCTTGAGGGGATATAACTGATGAAAACTTATAACTCCTCACCCAGTTAAAGTTAAATACAAATAAGCTAATTCTTCAAAATCCATGATAAGGCACTCGTCTACAAACACTACTAAAAAAACTTGCTTGACAAATTTGTTTGATCGTGTATGGGGCTCTTAAGATAAAAGGATTGTTGTGTTTTGAACTTTATAGTACTTCAGTAACTGCGACTTTCGTTTTTAACTTATTACAATACCATTTTGATTTAGGTTTTAAGATATCTAACACGAATTTTTGAATTAAATAGCGGGATAACCTTAAATTATTCTTCCTTCTTAATTTTATGGCCTCCACTAACTTTATACTCTGGTCACAAAAAGTGGCTGTACCTTTCATCCAATGTTAAAACTCTATTCTCACGTGACTTTGTTTTCTCCAATAGGAAGGAAGAATTTTTTCTGAGCCACTATTATTATTTATAATAGACTTAAGTAAAGTAAGTTTTATCTTTTACTTATTTTTTAAATTAGTAAGATTTGATTATGATTGAAAAATAATGTAAGAAAAGTGAAAATGATTTTGTGCCATCGTTAGTCATTTTCTTGTAGATAGTTACAAATTTAAAAAAAAATCAGTTTCAAAGTTCAAATGGTGTTTAGTAATGCATCTCTTTTTGTAATAAAAATGGTTCATTAAGTGAATCTTGTATATTTAGTATATTTTATAATTTAATGAATATAATTTAATATAAAAAATGGTTCTAATTAAATTGCTATTTAGATTTTTGCGCTTATCCGAAACACCAAAAATGCCTACCAAAATAGTTTACACCAACCCAGGAGACCCAATTAAAGTTCTACGTACTGAAGAGTATGACATGCCACAATTAGAATCGAATGAAGTTTTGATGGAAATGATAGCAGCAGCCGTTAACCCCGTAGATATAAATATAGTACAAGGAAAATATCCCCTAAAGTTTGATTTCATTGGGTTTGAAGGAGTGGGAAAAGTTATAAAACTGGCTCCAGGAGTACAAAAATTTAAAATTGGTGACTATGCTATTCCAACAACTTATGCAGGTGATTCACTTAATATTATTTTAAAATTATATTACATGGATAACTTACAGGTACATGGAGAACTCATCTAACACTGAATGAAGATAGTTTAATACGTGTTCCTAAAGAAATTGGCATTCCTGAAGCTGCTACATTTCTTGTAAATCCAACAACTATGTATAGAATATTAAAAGATTATGTTGATCTAAAACCTGGAGATACAGTTCTTCAAAATGGGGCGAATTCTGCTTGTGGTGTAGTTTTAATACAGTTGTGCAAAGTTTGGGGTTTTAACACAGTAAACGTTGTTCGAGACAGACCAAATATCCTTGAACTAAAAGAGTTTTTAAAAAGTATGGGTGCTACTTACGTCTTTACTGAAAAAGAAATTAAAGAAACTGATTTGTTTAAAACTGGGAAATTGAGCAAGCCCGTATTGGGGGTGAATTGTATAGGAGGGGAGTCGGCAAATAATATTTTAAGGCATTTAAGCGAGGACGGAGTATTAGTTACATATGGGGGTATGTCACTGGAACCAATTAGGGTTTCTACGACTACACTTGTCTTCAAAAATATTAAACTGGAAGGTTTTAACATGAATAGATGGTTCAGTAAAGAGGAAAACGATGCCAAAAAACCTGAAATGTTTAAAGATTTAATTGATTTGTGTCTTAAGGGGGATTTAAAAGCCCCGCCATATGTTTTTGTTGATTTTATAAATTATCTAGAAGCAATGAAAAATACGTTATCTAAAGATGGGATGGTTGGAAAAAAGTATATTTTGGATTTTAGATCTCGCCTCAGTAAAATTTAAATGGATTATTTTACGTGTTATATTAAGTACTTGCAATGTTGGGCTATGTGCTGCACTTTTCTTCGAAATATATCGCACAAAAGAAAATTTGAATACTTTTTTTAAAATAAATACTACCATTACTATTATTTCTGTTGAAAAGGTATAAATAAATATTTTTATTGTTAAAAATATTTTTTTTTTCAAAATAGCTAAATAGTTAAGGGGTTAAAAAATTCGAGGAGATCAAACGTGTGGTGACAATTTATTGCATTTTAAATACTTACACCTGTTTAAGACACAAGAAAAAGATAAAACTAGTTCAGCAGCAGATAATTTTTATTCTTCAGTTGGTTTGGGATACAATTAATTAATATAAATAAAAATGCACCAAATATTTTAACCGTTTTACAAAAAAAAAATCATATTGCTTATCAAGATCATAGAATAATTTATTAATTATTGTAAATTATTTAATATTTAATTAACTATGAATCATCTAATTCTAGAGCATTTCTACAGATGCAAACATAAAAGGGATAATTTTTTAAATAGTTTTCTTTTTTTATGAAAATAATAAAGACTAAACGAAAACGTAGTTTTTTATTTGTGGTACATTATTTATTGAAATAAAAAAATACTAACTTAAACCCAAAGAAGATGAAATTGTCACCGCATAGTGTAAAGTTTACGAAAAGCGTTTTTAAAAAATCAAATTCGAATTAAACGTCCTGAAAATACTAATTGGTGGTTTTATGCTGAAGGTGTTAGAAAAAATCATATGTTTCACACTGGAGTAAAGTGTTTTTTCCTTTCTTTGCGTTTGCGGAAGGAAAAGTGACACTTTCCTCCCTAGTTAAACAAATAGCTATTGTGCCATCGTTAATCATATTCTTGCAAATAATTACAAACGAAAAAAAATCGCCTCGCAATTTCAAAGTTCAAATGGTGTTTAGTAATTCATCTCATTAAATATATCCGGGTTTTTTATAATAAAAATGATTAATTAAGTGAATCTGGATTGTATATTTAGTATAAAAAAATTAATTTACGTATTTTTAATTTAATGAATATCATTAATTAAAAAAAATTGTTTAAGATACTTAAGCAGTTTTTCTGATTAAAAGATATTACTATTTAGATTTTTGTACTTATCCAAATCACCAAAAATGCCTACCAAAATAGTTTATACCAACCCAGGAGATCCAATTAAAGTTCTACGTACTGAAGAGTATGACATGCCACAATTAGAATCGAATGAAGTTTTGATAGAAACGATAGCAGCACCAATTAACCCGGTAGATATAAACATAGTACAAGGAAAATATCCTGTAAAGTTTGATTGCATTGGGTGTGAAGGGGTGGGAAAAATTATAAAACTGGCTCCAGGAGTACAAAAATTTAAAATTGGTGACTATGTCGTTCCAACGCTTTATGCAGGTAATTCACATAATATTATTTTAAAATTATATTACACTGATAACTTACAGGTACCTGGAGAACTCATCTAAGATTAAATGAAGATAGTTTAATACGTGTTCCTAGAGAAATTGGCATTCCTGAAGCTGCTACATTTTTTGCAAATCCAACGACTATGTATAGAATATTAAAAGATTATGTTGATCTGAAACCTGGAGTTACAGTTCTTCAAAATGGGGCCAATTCTGCGTGTGGTGTAGTCTTAATCCAATTGTGCAAAGTTTGGGGTTTTAACACAGTAAACGTTGTTCGAGACAGACCAAATATCCTTGAACTAAAAGAGTTTTTAAAAAGTATGGGTGCTACTTACGTCTTTACTGAAAAAGAAATAAAAGAAACTGATTTGTTTAAAACTGGGAAATTGAGCAAGCCCGTATTGGGGGTGAATTGTATAGGAGGGGAGTCGGCAAATAATATTTTAAGGCATTTAAGCGAGGACGGAGTATTAGTTACATATGGGGGTATGTCACTGGAACCAATTAGGGTTTCTACGACTACACTTGTCTTCAAAAATATTAAACTGCAAGGGTTTAACTTGAATAAATGGTTGTATAAAGAGGAAAACGATGCCAAAAAACCTGAAATGTTTAAAGATTTGATTGATTTGTGCCTTAAGGGTGATTTAAAAGCCCCGCCATATGTTTTTGTTGATTTTATAAATTATCTAGAAGCAATGAAAAATACGTTATCTAAAGATGGGATGGTTGGAAAAAAGTATATTTTGGATTTTAGATCTCGCCTCAGTAAAATTTAAGTGGATTATTTTACGATTTAGTCATGAAATATCAAATACTTGCAATGTTGGGCTATGTGCTGCACCTTTCTTTGAAATATATCGCACAAAAGAAAATTTTGAATAATTTTTTTTTAAATACTACTAAATCTGTTGAAAAAGTATAAATAAATATTTTTATTGTTAAAATTTTTTTTTTAAAATAGCAATCATACGCTCGAAATATATCGAGCGCACATGTTAGGGGGTTAAAAAATTAGAGGTGATCAAACGTGTGGCGACAAAAGACATAAGAAAAAGATAAAACTAGTTCAGCAGCAGATAATTTTTATTCTTCAGTTGGTTTGAGGTACAATTAATTAATATAAATAAAAATACACCAAATATTTTGAACCGTTTTACAAAAAAAATTCATATTGCTTATTAAGTTCATAGAATAATTTATTCATTATTGTAAATTATTTAATATTTCATTAACTATGATTCATCGAATTCTAGAGCATTTCTACAGATGTGAAAAAAGCTGAGAACATAAAAGGGATAATTTTTAACGAATAACGAATAGATATGAAAACGTAGTTTTGTATTATTGAAAAAATGGAAACTTAAACCCAAAGAAGATGAAATTGTCACCACGTAGTGTAAAGTTTATGAAAAGATCCATTGCCATGGCCATTTAATCCAAATATCAAAAACTAAAAATTGGAATCATACAAACCTTTAAAAAAATAAAAAGAAACTGATGCATGAAGTCCGAAAATCAAACTACTCCTAACACAAAAGGTAATAGGTCGTGTTGATCCGACTACATCGACATATCAACTCTCAGATTCTGTTACTAAAGAAGCAAGTCGTTTCTATATCGGTTTCGGCATTATTGTGCTTCGTCAGTAGGAAGGTATTCATTAAACGAAACTATAGATTGAGAGAAGGCCTCAAACTTCTATCAAACAGTTGCGAACAGATTTAATAATTCACAGAGTTGATATTTCGTCAGTAGATGGTGTTGTGACGTTTTTCTGGGTTTTCCCACAACTGTAAAGCAAGTACGTCGCCCCAGAGCGCCACGGCAAATAATAATAGCCGTCCCTCCCCCGCAAAAGCTCTGCTTCTGGTTTACTCATAGGGGGGTGAATTGAAGGGAGTACATTATTATTATTATCAATAATAAAAATGATGTAATTTAATAACTGTAGGGATTTTGGTTATTTTTAAACGTTTGTATGGTTCCGTTTTGAGTTTTTATTTAATCTTTCTTAATAAAAAATAGAAATTGACGAGCAGGTTATTTTTTATTTAAAATTTACCGTTTTTTATTACATTTTATTATTATTTTTTCTATACTACGTATAAACGGTAAGAAAAATTAAATTTAGGACAACGCGTCTAGAGTTCTTGATGTTTATTTTTACTAAAATTCGTTAAGTATACCTTCTAATCTTTCCCGCAAGCAAATTTCTACTAGAAAGTCGTTTAAATCGTGGATCGAGTGAGTCGGCATGCTAAATTTCTGAAAATACCTTTCGTCCCAATCTCCGTTCTAGACTATATTGATGTAAAATATGTAAATGACATTTATTTCTATTCACTTTAGAAAAAATTTGATATGCGACTGAACGCGAAATGTATGTTGAATCGTTAAATATTCGTTCGCATTTGCAGGAACAATTTTTAAATGTTACAAATACAAAAATGGTATTAAAAATACTACTGGAAGTAATTGGGGAATTTTTGGAAATAGTCAAATTTCAATTCATATGTTATCAAATATTTACAAAAAGGCACTTACAAGTTAAATCTTCATACTCTTTTTTTTTAATTTATTTATCAAAAATTAACTTAATATGCAATATGAGATTAAAAAAAATATTGTTGCTATTACATAAGTAGATATATTTTCGGCTAATCTACGAAAAGTTTGACAATGGATTCTACGGAAATGTTAAGCGATTTTAGAAAAAAACAAATTTCTAAGGTACAGCATCTTAATCTGACCCAAAAATAAAATAGAAACTTTTATCAATTGTCTTCAAATACAAATATGGGACAATTATTGCTAAAAAACGTACTCTTGTTTTAAACAATCTCATTTTCAATACTCTGTCGATAAACGCGCAGGTTCCATCCCACGGATCAAATTTGCAGACAAAAATCACTCACAAATTAGAGTGAAGTACTCATAAAATGAGTCGTAGAAGAATTCCCAGGAAATGATATTTCCGTTTCTTCAACGTGGCGGCAGCATTCCTGTAAAGAAATTATATATCAGGTTCACTTTTTTCTTTTTCTTGTAAAAATAAAATCATTTGGATTATTGGACATTTCCTAGGACTTATTGGATTCTTACACTTCAGGAAATAACGTAAAACAAAAAAGAAGAGAATTGTAAATACAACTGTCAAAATGCGACACCTTTCAGAATCTAAGAAAACGTGACACTTGTCAAAACGTGACAACTGTTAGACTGTTCAACACAAAGCATATAAATTGAAAATACGTTAAATACTCCGTCCAACTGATTTTATTGGTTTGTCTTGGGAGTGAGAACTCAAAAAAAAAAATGTGAAAAAAATTTTTTTCGCGCAAAAATTTATATTGCTACATTGATTTTATCATGTTTTATAACATCTGTGCAAATTTCAAGAAAATCCCAGCCGGCCCCATATTTTTAATGTTCCGAAATTGAAAAAAGTTTAATATATTCTCTCTAGATTTCAAACGTCTAGTTTTACTCCTATAATGTCGCCTGATTAAGATACAGGGTGTTTTTTTAGTCGTGATTTAAGATTAATGTATCTTGGAATGGAAATGTCAATTTTCGCGTTTATTTTTTTAAATATTAAAAAGTGCTAAACGAAGTTTTTTATTAAAATGATGCAGAAATTAAGAAAAATCAATACGGCTGGAGTAAAAGTGCCGGATGGGGTGTGGGGGTAACTAAATATGTTTTGAGGGTTGGACATTGTTTTTTACGATTTCTGACTGAAATATGCATCCTATCGAAAAAAGTTTAATATAAAATTTGTAGATAATTAAAAAATCTAAAATTTTTTTGTATTGATCATTTTTCAAAATATCCTTAAAATTATCGAGAAAAACGCCACATTCAAATATGTATGTTGAACGACGCCATATTGAATTTGACGGAACTAAGCTCCGCCCCCCTGTCAGATCCCAATACCGATTTTGACTTACCATTATTTGTCGTCAAAAGCCGATATAACTGCGAATTAGGATTCTCCAATTCATTAGATTCGATAAAATTTTCGCTCTCATTAATCGGTATATGACAATACTGCGTTTCTTCCTCTAAATTAAACGTTTCCAATTGATCGCTGATCATATTCTCAACGACTTTATCGAATTCCGCCACTTCATCGTTATTATTATCCTTCTTTTCAATTTTATCAATGATTATTTCACTATCGTAATTTTTATCCCGAATATCATCTTTGGACTGTCTTCTCATCGGATCGAGGGCCAGTAGATCGAAATGCTTTTTTCTTTGGTGTTGTAATAATTTCGCTTTACTCGCATATTGTTTGTGACACCATTTACAGTTTTGCGGTCTCGTCGTGATGCTGCCGACGGTTTGAGAGAACGTCGGATTGGGAAGTCCCGACACCTCCTGTAACGAGCCTTGTTTTCGATTGCTCATAGGCAAAGCCGCTCCTGGATGATTTTTTAGAATGTGCGCTTTTCTTTTGGAGCTACTTTTGTATACTTTATCGCAATATTGGCAATAATAATCGCGGGTCGTTTGTAGTATCGGTAAATTCAGCTCTGGAACCGAGTCCGGGCGAATATCCGGGTGTCGTTTCGCCAAGTGATTCACCAACATTCCTTGAATAAAAAGAATATTAATTGTATTTTTTTTTCACTGGCAAGTGCTAAAGAAAGATTATTTTATTTTTATTTTTTTGTTTTGTTTTATTATAGTTTTTTATTTTTTTTCACTAGCAAGTGCCAAATAAAGATTTTTTATTTTTATTTTTTTGTTTTATATATATATTTTTGAATAAAAAGAATATTAATTGTATTTTTCATCACTAGCAAGTGCTAAAGAAAGATTATTTTACTTTTTTTTGTTTTATTATAGTGTTGTATTATTTTTTTGTTTTATATATTTTTGAATAAAAAGAATAATAATTGTATTTTTCTTCACCAGCAAGTGCTAAGGAAAGATTATTTTATTTTATTTTTTTTTGTTTTATTAGTGTTAATTTATTTTTTGTTTTATATATTTTTTTATTTTTTTAGTTATTATATTTAAATAAACCATTTACCTCTCCGTTTAAATCCGACCATACAACTGTGACATTTATAAATGAATCTATGAAAATCCGTCGGTTCCACTTTGGGCATAAATTTTTTTATTTTTTCACCCTTTTTCGGCGCGTCCGGAATCGTATTTTCTCTTTCTTCGGAATGTATTTTTTTGCAATGTTCTTTTAATTTGTCCTTTCGTTTGAATTGTTTGCCGCAATGGGCGCAAAGAAATTCTCTGTGATCGGAATGTTTGAGTAGGTGACTTTTCAGTTTATCCAAAGTCGGGAAGATTTTCGAGCAATTCGTACATTCGTGGGTTCTTTCGCAGTGAAACGCTCGGATGTGCTTTCTGATAATGCTACAAATAAATTTTTGATAATAATACAGGAAATTTTTATATTATACAATAGTTTAGAATGCCTAAAATCACCAAAATTCGATTATTAACTATATTTTATTTAAAAAAAATTGTTTGTAAATTTATTTCTTTACTGACTTAATAGACCAGGACTGAAGCCTTTGAAAATGGTAAAGAGTGAAAAAAAATAATAGTAGGATGAAACCCATTGGAAAAGGAAGAAAATATAACAAAAATGAAAGGAAAAATAATTTACGGGCGATCTGTGGTCGGGAAGTGAAAGGGGTGAGTTTTTAAGGGTAGAAAACTGTTTATCTCGATTTCCGGCAAAACTACAAGTCCTATGGAAAAAAGTTAAATGACAAAGTTGTAGGTAATAAAAAGACCTACAACTTTGGTATTTACACTTTTTTCACATAACCTCAAAATTTATGTGAAAAATTCAAATAACCAAGTTTGTGGTTTTTTATTTTTATCTTTTACAAAACAAATTTTTTTTTCACGAAATTTGGTGAAAACTTACCTTTTTATGTCCCAAAAACACTGTATTTTTTTGATTTAAAATATTTATTTTTTCACCTTATTTTGACTTAATATCGATTGAAAATTAGGGTGCTTTTGGGACATAAAAAGGTAAGTTTTCACCAAATTTCGTGAAAAAAAAAATTTGTTTTGTAAAAGATAAAAATAAAAAACCAATAACTTGGTTATTTGAATTTTTCACATAAATTTTGAGGTTATGCGAAAAAAGTGTAAATACAAAAGTTGTAGATCTTTTTATTAGCTACAACTTTGCCATTTAACTTTTTTCCATAGGACTTTTTATCCTTAAAAACTCACCCCTTCCACTTCCCGACTTTAGATCGCCCGTAAATTATTTTTCCTTTCATTTTTGTTATATTCTCTTCCTGGGTCTATAATTTTTTCGTCAAAATTATATTTATAAACGCTTATACGTTTCGGAATAAATTTGTCCACCCTCAAGCATTCAAAATTTAGAAAACATCGATTTAATTAATAATAATAATTAATATACGAACCTGTACTTTTTGAAGATTTTGTGACAATGCGGGCAAGTGAAAGAATTGTTCTCGCAATGATTGGGTACATGCAGTTTCAATTTGAGTACTTGGTCGAAAGCTTCTTTGCATATGGGACATTCGAACGGTTTTTTCTCGGTATAATGAGTTTTAGCGTGACAAGCCAAAGCAGAGTTGTTGAAAAATCTTTTATAACAGGTTTTGCATTGTAAGGGTTTGGCGTCATCGGAACCGTGAACTATCATATGTTTCTGTAATATTAATTAAATATGAATATACATCAAAAATAATTTAAATCCAAAAAATACGAGGATAAGACTTGAGGATGCAGTCAAAAAAACTGGGCTAGGTTAAAGAATACTCTTTGTTATATGGTTGAGCTTTCGGAAATGTTTATTTCCTTTAACAAGACATCTACAATAACTTAAAAAAATGATATAGGTTATTAATTACTTACTAAACGTAGTTCACTCTTATTTTTCTTACCGAAGTAAGGGGGGGGGGGGTGTACTGAAGTTCTATTTATAAAGCATTCAAGTTCAGTTCAAATGAAAATTTATTTAAAATTAAATAAAATGTTCGATTTGTATAAGTGTTGAGTCTGAAATCAACAAGACCCCTGGAGAATACCGTATCTCCATCTGAAGCTACCTGTGCCCCTAAGACGCCGTTTCCAAGGGTTGTGGAGCAAACCACAATAATAAACTGGCGCCCGAGCGATCTCCGTATTAAGGCGTCACTCGTAAGGCATTACTTTCTTTGTGGCAAGAAAAAGCCTTACACTTAAAAACTGACAATATAAAATTTGAAAATTGACAATGATACTGTCATATATCAAAATTAGAGGAACGACCAGTAGCAACTTTAATACCAACCTAAAAGTTGGGCGGGTGTCTCCATCTATCGCATTCCAGTGTAAACACATTAACTTACCGATCGAGTCGCCTGTTTATGCCTTCATTGTTTGACAGTTTAACCTAACCTAACTTTATTAGCAAGTTTGATGAATTGAATTGAAAAAATTCGCTTATTAAAGAAGTCCTGATTGAAAAATGTCGCAAACAGAGGAAGAGTAACAAATTGTACATTTATTCAACGCTTACACAAAAGTTTTTTACCTGTAAACGTTCTTGATGCGAAAAAATCTTGTGACAAATCGTACATTTAATCTTTTTGACTTGTCCGACGGTAACGATGACATGATGAGATACGTGCAAAACGAGCTGTCGCTGAGTCGGATATTTTTTCTGACATTCCGGACAAATGTGATTTCTTTGTTCTTCCGAAGTATCGGGATTATGTTTGAAGTTGTGTATTTTTAACAACGCCTCCGATTTGAAACTTATATTGCAAACGTCGCATTTGAAAAAGCTAAAAATTTCGTTACAATATAAAAAAGCAAACGTGCTTCCATCTATCGATAAAACTAATAAATGAAGCCTAGAAGTGAGTTTTGACAGCAGGCAACTGAAGAGAGTGACATCTTGACCAAAATCAGTCAAAAAAGCTTCATTTATCAGTTTTATTGATATCTGGCAGCATATGCGCGAAAAAATGTATATGAAACACCCTGTATATCTCAGGGAAGAGCGTTAAAAAACAAACATTAATTGTATCGTAAGTAATTGACCATATTTCACCTGAAAAAGATCAATTGTTAATGTCAATTTTTTGATATATATTTAAATATTTGAAGTATTTCAAATTTTTCAAGTTATTCTTATTAAGTTTGGCTGTTTGATAGTGTATGCGTATTGTTTCATTACTTTTATTGTATATTTATTGATATTATTGATCCAGAAAAGTCGTGATGTCCCTAAGACATCCAGGGGTAAAGTGTTCTGTGCCCAATTGCAGAAAATTTGAAATACTTAAATATATAACAAAGAATTGACATGACAATTGATAGGTGACATTAAAGTGACAGCAAGTGGTGCCAACGGCATAACGATAAATGCCTCATCATATGGTTATTGGAGAATCTTTCTGGAAAAATATTACTCACTTGATGATGGTAAAATATTCTTCGACGGTACCTTTAGCACTTTCGTGTTTTTGTAAGATATGCAACCTCAAAGAATTATAATTATATTGGAAAAACATTTCTTGGCATAATTGACATTCGACGGCGTCGTCGTTGTTTTTTTTGAATAATTTTCTTTTAATTTTATGTATTATTTTTTTCTTCGGTTTGGTATTCTCGTCTTTTTCTTTATCGTGTATATCCAAATGTTTTTGTAATTCATCAGACGATTCGAATTTAGATGGACATTCGAAGCAATGCCAAGATAGTTCTTGAATCGGTTGAAAAACCGGAAAGTTGTAGTATTGACCGTACACGTTGCTATACCACACCTGAAAAAATATTAAACTTAATTTTCTGTTCTAAAATTCAGTATCCATCGATGAATGCTTATAAAATGGCCCAGAAATCTAAAATAATGGGAAATTAGTCAGCGTTGATTTTAGATTGAAAATGGCCCAGAAATCTAAATTAATGGGAAATTAATCAGCATTGATTTTAGATCAAAATGATACAGCATCTAAATTAATAGAAAATTAATCAGTATTGATTTTGGATTGAAAATGATCCAGAAATCTAAAAGAAAGGGAAATTAATCAGCATTGATTTTAGATTGAAAATGGCCCAGAAATCTAAAACAATGGGAAATTAATCAGCATTGATTTTAGATTGAAAATGACCCAGAAATCTAAAATTAATGGGAAATTAATCAGAATATGGAAATCTAACAAGGAATTTTGAAAAAAATTAAAAATTTCATTGAAAATTTTTGGAATGTAAAATTAATTTTAGACAACCCTGTACAAAATAAAAATTTAAAACCGAGTCTAAAAAAATTTTCAGTCCTTTGTCTTGGCAATTTTAAAGTTTTATCCTTAAATCTGAAAAAGTTTCGATTTTTTAAAAAGGGATGTGCAAATTCAAATATTTTTGGGAAAAAGGTTGTTTTCTCCGAGATTGCTGGGAGTTTTACAAAAAATTTTTGCCAGTATGTAATACTAACTATGTCAGCCAAAAAATGTAAAAAAGTATGTGATTCCATTTGAAAAAATTAAGTCATTTGCCTAGTTTACAAATGGACCACCCTGTATACAAGAAAATAATTTTAAAATATTCGCTTTTGACCACCATTAAATAAATAAATCTGTAAGTTTTACACAATAAGAGTTAATGGAACTACGATAAAGGTTTGCCGGACCCTGTATATTTTTTTTAAATTTTCTGTGCGAATGTTTATTTTATTTACAATTAAATTCATATTCACTCACTTTTAATTCTTGTTTAGGTTGAATATTTGTTGTGGTGGTAAAATAAATAGCGTTATTATCTTGCGTTATAACCAAATTTTGTTCTTCGAAAGTTGTCGCCCTTCTGACGAACATCATCCAGTTGGAATGATCTACAAAATAAAAAAATATAAAATCCAAAGGGTTATCCATGTCTCAAATGTGTTCAAAGTTTTCAAAAATAAAACACAGTCATATATCGCAATATTTATGTATAACAAAAAGAGACGGCGACTAGTTTTGGGCTACATAGCCATCTTCAGGCCTAAAGTGTGTGTTTTTAGGCCTAAAGTGTTTATTTTTGGGCCTGAAGATGGCTATTTAGCCGAAACTAGTCCCCGCCTCCTTTTTTAGTACATAAATATGGGTGGTACATGACTTCGTGTTTTTTTTTATTTTAAATGATAAAATAATGCATACTTTCATCTGTTACGTCAATCCTAAACAGTTCACCTTCAGTCTCAACCAAAAATATCAACTTATTGTGTTCTAAATTTTTTAATACGACAGGATCGTCATTAGCTGCAACAAGAACACCCTCTAGCGGTCCAAACTGTGATCTTTTCGGAATGGCTTTTTTCGCAAGGACCGTGGTTTCTGAAAAATAAGCAAAAAACGTATGGCAATAAACATACATTTATATTTTATGAATATATTACCTCCGTTTACTTTCCCAAATGTTAAATAAGGTTCGGGAAGTGTCGCCCGAGCTCTGGTTAAAATTGGTTTGTCTGTTATACTGTATACACACGATACTAAAAAATATTTTTGGGTGAAATTTGGCCAAAAACTTCGAATTTTACGCTTACGCGAGTTTGGAATGCGATTTATTGGATTCGAAAGCCCGACTGACGAAGCCGAAAGGCAGAAACCGGTCTTAGGATGTCGAATCGAATAAATTTACTTAAAATATTGGGGTTGATGAAACTTACAAAACTGGTCATCATCAGTATCCATCTCTGATCTTCTGTTTTGTCTGGTTGCAACTTTTGAAAAATCGATTGCATCATTTGTTTCGCTGATTTCGTTTTCAGACAAATTATTTATATAATTATTTACAGCTTGCGAATGAAGAGAAGCTATTTCGTTGGAACATATATCTAGATCGTCATTTAGTTCGGATTTTAACGTTCTATCGTCCAAAGTTAGAAGATCAGATTCTAAAATTGGATCGGGTGCTAGCGTTTCTAAAAGGTGTTGGTCGTCTTGCAAACAAGGCTCTACCAAAAGCTCTTGTGCGTCGACGCTGTAGGAAATTCCTAGAAAAGGTGTCCATTTATAGAGTTTGTGCTTGTTAAATGACATTTTAAAATCAATTAATTTAAATTTTACCTGTCGCTTCATCTGTAATTAAGAGTTCAACTTTTTGTTCTCTTTCAGGTACTAATTGCAAAGCATCAGAATTGGTATTTACAATATCAGATTCGCTCTGATCTACCATTCGCAAAAATTCATTGCTGACTTCCCCTCTATCGTTATTGCAAAGAACAGTGGGTATATTATCAAGTGATGCCGCATTTAGGTTACTAAAATACAATTAAATAATGTGTTAAGTGGCCCTAGCAGATACATTTGTCTATTTAGAAAGTTTTCTCTCAGCACAACAAATTTAAATCTTTCTTATGTATTTTGGTCTGAAAAAACGAATCTAATCTCGAAAAATTACCTTAAAAATGCCTAAAACATTAGAAATTTCCTTCTCCAGCCTTCAAAAAATATTTTTTTTGGAATTAACATCAACGAATCTTTATTTTTTCAAGTCCAGTTTTTATCTACATCCGATTTTTCGCTAAATATTTATTTAAGAGATTACTAAATAAATCAGTGTTTGCTTACCTAATGTACTGATCATTTTGAACTGTCCCATTTTGGGTAACAAGCTGGTGTATTACTACTGGATTGTACTCTGCAGATGAATCATTATAAATTGGGCTGTAACTCGCCACAGAACTCATGTTGGGATCAAGCGGGCTGACATGAGAATCAAATTCTGAGTAAACCTCTTGAGAGGTTACAGTTGAATTTGGGTCTTCTCCCTTATAATCCTTCACATATTCAACCTACAAAAATATATACATACAAGTACTCAAAAAACACATTAAGAAGTTAACAGGGAAACTCTGAAAATGATATTAAGGTCTAATAAACACTTAAAAACGGCAATAAAACTTACAGCAATATACAAAAGCGTAGGATTATTTACAATTTCTTCAGTTTGTGCATTCCAAGTAGTTGTGTCTACAATACTGATATCTTGAACTTGACCCCTTCCATTTTGGAGTCCTTCATTAATAGTTTCCATCGTTATTTATCTATGGACACAAAGTATAATCCTAAAAATAAATACATTGTATAATCTAATAGCATACATACCCTTGGTAATTAGAATTTTCAATATCAGTGTTTAGAAAAATTTCTTAAAATTCTGGTCAAATGTAGTATTTGAAACATGTTTTTTTATTAAATAACGAGTGATAATAATTGCTTTGGGAAATAATACTTAAAATATGTATTCGTATTTTTATGTATACAAATCGATTAAAACTTTCATACCTCACAACTCTCCACCATATTTTTATCTGTCAATGTCAATAAATATAATTGTCAGTTGGTATCAGTGATACAGACAAATATAGATTTTCTGATAAACTGGTCATAAGGCGAACACATACACATAGCCATATTGTATTTGACAAGCGGATATAGGTGGCTTAAATTCAAACTTTTTAATTTTAATTTTTTACTATTCGTAAGTTTGGACTTTTTTCACTTACAGATTTACAAATTTTGACCTAAAAAATCCTATTTTTGTAGAAAAATTTCTGTTCTTTTCATTTTTCTAAGTCCTGAGTCTCTATTTGTTACAGTTTTTCCGGTAGGACTAATTTTTTGAATTTGTGCTTTTTTTTACTTTTTTCGTCCTACTGCCCTTAATTTTTTTGTCAGTCAATTAAAATCTCAAAAATATCTTTAATATTCATTTAGGGTTTAAAGTAAACGGAAAATACGTTAATCCTGAAAAAACTTATATCCATTCCTATTTTTCCACCCGAGCTAAACAGAAATTTTTTGTTTCGATTACTTCGACTTCAGTCGCTCGATGAAAACCCACCTTCAGCTGATACAGATTATTTTTATCAGATTTAGAAGGTTTTCCATTCACACTGTGAAAAATCAATTCTCCCACGTATCATTCTCTCTCGAATCGTACGCGAGAAACAAAGACAAGCGCAGGTCCCTGAAGGGTTTGCTTCGTTTCATCCCTTAAAACATAATTTCTCCTTCGTTTCATCGTCCCTCTTCGCGAATATCCCAGGAAAAACAAGGATACGTATATAGGAGCGAGTTTTACTGTATTTCCTAAAGGTTTTCATAGCACACCTGATAAGTGAAAATACATTTTTCAGTCAGTTTTCGAAGAGATATGATCTGGTACAAAAGATGTACCAATGAGCGGTTTTTTCAATTCATTCATAAAAGCGGGTGCTAGTACTCATAGTCAAGGCTGGTCTGGTAAGTTTTCTGAATTTTTTTCTTATTGCTCTAAAAGTTATTGCTTTCTCAAGTTGCGTCGTAATTGTGTAGCTATTTTCCTGTTGATAAAAACATTGTTATACAATTTTTTAATGTTAGATAATTTACCTTATGTAAATGAAAAAAATATGGAAAATAAAAATTTTGTAGAGCTCATCTATATTTTCAAGAATCAATTTACTTTACTTATATACAAAAGATTATTTCTCTCTCTTTCCACTGGATTAAAACCACTTAGTTGTTAAAAAAGTTTTTTTATTGACGTTTCGGCTTTTCAGATCGAAAGCCGTTATCAAAATGACATAAAATAAATAAATTTACTAGAAACAGAACACTTGATAATCTTGCAAAAATATGACATCAACATAGTATACATAGAATAAGATTTTGAGATTGAAGATGTCAAAATCTGTTTCAATCATATTTTTGTGACGTTTCTGGGAACGAATTTTTGAAAGGATAGCGCATTTGCATATTATAAGAGAATTTATACTTCGTCATAAATGAAGTTTTCTTATTAATATTATCATAAGAAAAAACCAGATAAAAACTTATGATACTATCCCGATATATACATTAAAATCTTTAATAGTAAATACAAAACCTTTTAATGAAATTCAAAACACAAAAAATTGTATTTACAAAATTCCATGCGAATGTAATAAATTTTATATAGGAGAAACATCTAGACCTTTTCATATTAGACTTAATGAACACCAATCGTACATTAAAAATAAACAATTCGAAAAATCCAAAATATGTGAACACGCATGGGATTCTGGTCATAAAATACAATGGAATTTTTCAACTAGATTATTAAAAGAACCGAATAATTATAACCGCAAAGTTAAAGAAGCAGCATTGATATGCTTAAATAATAACGAATGTGTTTCTAATTGTTCGGTTGATATTTCAAAAATTTGGATACCTATTTTACAAAAAGAGTTAATTGCAAAAAGGATACCCTCTATATCAGGATAGTATCATAAGTTTTTATCTGGTTTTTTCTTATGATAATATTAATAAGAAAACTTCATTTATGACGAAGTATAAATTCTCTTATAATATGCAAATGCGCTATCCTTTCAAAAATTCGTTCCCAGAAACGTCACAAAAATATGATTGAAACAGATTTTGACATCTTCAATCTCAAAATCTTATTCTATGTATACTATGTTGATGTCATATTTTTGCAAGATTATCAAGTGTTCTGTTTCTAGTAAATTTATTTATTTTATGTCATTTTGATAACGGCTTTCGATCTGAAAAGCCGAAACGTCAATAAAAAAACTTTTTTAACAACTAAGTGGTTTTAATCCAGTGGAAAGAGAGAGAAATAAAATACAAACCACTATGAGCTTCCGAAATGAATTACAAAAGATTATCTTATAGAATGAAATGTTGCTTGATGAATACCCGCATTCAATTTTTAATAACTTTTTGATAATTAGGTGTTTAACTCCAAATCTAACCTCATTTGTTTTGTATTTCTAATTACTCATACTTAATTACTTTCTACATAATTGCATGTTTTTTTATGTTTTTTTGCTTAAAATAGATAAAAACTAATAAGAAAAGATTTGAGATTTTATGCAACTTTTAATACAGATACGTCACTGGTACGGTACTGATTTGCTTTACGGTAAACGATTAAAAAAGAAGAAACATAACAGACCAAGACCATCACTAGTTTCGAAAAACGAAGACGAAGAAGAAGAAAAATATAGAATAACGATTTTAAAGTCGGGAAAACACAAATACACTAACTTAGAAACAAAGAAAATACTATATACTAATTAAAAAATATTAATAAATCAAAAATAAATGCAAAATCAAAAACCCACGCTTCAACAAAAATCAAAGAAATGACATTATTGACAGTGACATTTAACAACTTTAACTTTGATGTCGAGTGAATTCGTTGAATTTTCGATTCGGCTTATATCTAACTTCAGTTACGCAACCAGTGACGTAATTTCAACAATTGCGCAATATTCAAAAGGCACATTATAAAAATTAACAAAATGCTGGTAAAAATTAATTATGTATGCAACTAAAATTAAAAAAACATATTGTGTTGTTAATTATTTATATAGTACTTGTTATTTATAAGATTTTAAATAGAATCTGAAAATTAGTTAAACACCCAATTGTAAAAAGCCTGCAGTGGGTTAATTAAATCAAAAGTTTATTATGACTGTCTATCTTTGTTACATTTGATACAAAAATCAAAAAACGTTATATGACGTCTAAAATCCATCAGAAATTACAGTCATAGACATTTCAGTATCATGTATGTGTGCTTTTGTGTGATATTGGCCAGTTTTAATTTTATTTTTTTCAATAAAACCAAAACCAATTAAAAATTTTTTTTTGTTTCATACATAATAATGAACTAGAGCTTGTAAGTGCAAAAAACAATAGAATTAAAGACGAGTGGCGTAAAAAATGGGGAGAAAGGCAGTTTACAAAACTCTGCAACCCCCAATACAAGCTGGGAATTCGTTGTTTTTTAAAGTAGTCAAAATTCACTTCTAAAGCTCCATTAATCAGTTTTTTATAAATATATAATACAAAAAAATCTGCCAAATTGGCCATTAAGAAAAATTAATAATCATCTTTTAATAAACACCCAACGTGAGGCACAAAAAAAATCACCAAAATGGTTTCAGGTGTGACCCAAGGCGATTCTTCTAATGACATACGTTTCAACATCCAACCTTTGCCGGGCGATACCGGATTTTCCCAATGGGTGTGTGCCATGAAAATGGTTTCCCAATTGCCAGGAGGCATTCCTGCAGAATTTAGAAAAAGACTATGGCTGCAGTTAGCTGACAGATACTTGACTTTTAAAGGTATATTCATTTTAATGTTAAATATTGAATAGTATATCAGTGGCGGATTTAGGAGAGTGCGAAGGAGGTTTCGCCCCCCCCCCCCTCGGGCGAAACGTGTTTTATTATTTGTAGTATATTCGGACTACTATAGTAATTGTTTTGGTTGATTTTCTAGCTATATTATGCATTTTTTGCAATATATGTAGTATGTTTCCCTATTTAGTTTCTATATTCAAATATTTTTTAGAAAATTATTACTGTGTCGCCCCTCCCTCAGAAAAATCCTAGATCCGCCCCTGTAGTATATTAGAATCGCGCGTAATGTGTCATCAGTATACCTTTTCGTTGTCATGGAAATGAGAAAAACAAAAATTAATTTGCAATATAAGGTTAAATGAGTTGTAACATTGATTACTTAAATAGCAAATATTTGAATAAAGCTTTTGAAACATTTGTTAGTAATATTTTATTTGACGTTACAAGGTATACTCCTGTCAGATGAATTATTATATATTTGACATTTAGGTTGCCATGGTAACTTTAACTAAACACGCAGAGGCGTACTTGAAATAAACAAAATAGGGTACCGATACAAAAAATTGTTGCAGGAGTGGATTGGGCTAAGACTGAAAGAACATGCTTTAGTGAATGGTCTCATCCCGCTGATGCGGAACTGGGCGTTCAGATAGTAAAAGATTTGCATAGAACAGGTTGTAGTTTATTTTGTGGTGAAGATGGTCAGGAGAATCAAATTTTATTAAAAAAGGTTCTCTTAGCCTATGCAAGATGGAATAAAGGTGTAGGTAAGTGCGTATTGCAATTTTTTTTTCACGCCTCTCTTAGCATGTTTTTAAAAATTTATTACTTCTAAAGCCGAATGTTATTCCTGAAGCTTTGTCAAGTAATATAATTCTTTGGATTTAAAAATTACAGGTCATACTTTGACTCGTTTATTCCTATTTTTTAAATAAAAATGTACAAAAATAAATAAATTCCAGGATATTGTCAAGGTTTCAACATGCTTGCCGCTCTAATTCTACAAGTAACCGATAAGAATGAAAGCGATGCTTTGAAACTCATGATCTACCTCATAGAAGGCGTCCTACCGGATTCTTATTTCGCGGATAGTTTGAGAGGATTATCAGTAGACATGGCGGTATTTAGAGAACTGCTCAGATCTCGATTTCCTAGTTTATCCAAACATTTAGATGCTTTACAGAATGCCGCAAAAGAAGGTAACAGAAGTTACGAACCTCCTCTAACGAACGTATTTACCATGCAATGGTAAGTAGGAGTGATTTTAAGAAGTGTTTTCGTCTATGAAAATGATTTTCTCTCTCTCTAGGTTTCTTACTTTGTTCTGCAACTGCTTGCCTCAACCTACAGTTCTTCGTGTTTGGGATCTTATACTCTTAGAAGGCAATGAAATTCTTCTACGTACAGCTTTAGCGATATGGCAGGTCTTGGCTGAAAGAATATTGAAAGTTCGCAGTGCTGATGAGTTTTATTGCATGATGGGCGCTTTGACCAGGGAACTTCTTGAATCTGAATTGGTACGTTACATCGAGTTATTTTTGCGGGGTATTCCGTACCAAATTTTATTTGAGACCAATAATAGCAGAGATAAGGCCCCCTCGCTACTGCGCATGATTTTTGTTTCCGTACTATGCCGTTTTCAAAGGTTCTACCCCTCGCGCCACACCCGCTAAATGGATCTATGATGCGGACCTTTGATTCAGTAGATATTCAAGCTTTAGAGTCTTAGAAGTTAACGGGTTTAAATTATTTATGGCTTAGGACGTTTATCTTTTAAATTTTTACTATTTTTCTTTCACAAGCACACAATTGTATGACCCACGATCTTTTAATACAAAAAAAATAATTTGTCCTCTTTTGCAGGTAGATGAAAACACTCTCGTCGAAACCATAGTATCTATTAAACCCCTGACGGAAATAAATACTCTCCGAGAACATTATTTATACAACATAAATCCTTGGGGAACCACTGTACCCCAATCAATCGACAAACAGCTAAAACTACATCACAAACAAAGCACCACTTTAGATATCAGCGGATTGAAGAAACAATACACGAAATTAAAGCAAAGACAGAGACAAGCTCATATTATTTTTTCAGCAGCTATATCTAGACAATCTTTACCCTCTCCTCCTGTAACAATGAACCATCTGTTGATAGGCAAGAGCGCTTTGATTCCGGCAAAAAGAATCGGACCTCCCAAAGGAGCTATTCCACCAGCTAGGCAGGTTACTCCTAGTACTTTACACTGGAAAGACACTGCGAAACAAAATTATAGCTCCAGTTCTAGCGATACGGAGCTCTGCGATGAAGAATCGGATTCTTCCTCGTCCGAAGAAGTTGTTAATAAACCCAGTCAATTCGACAATCCGCTCCTTGATAGCGAGACCAGCCTTATAAAAAATGACAATACAAGTGCCATTGTAGATGTAGAAAAACCTGACGAAGATGCTCACGAAGTCGGAGATAATTTGATCCTGTTTAAAACGGAATCAGAAGAAGAAAATTTTCACTTTGACAGTCTGAAAGATGAGGATGAAGAGAAAGAAGATAAATTTGCTCGGAGAAACAGCGAACGAGCGTTGCAGATTATTCAAGAAAATTCCTTAATTTTACATAGAATTCTTCAATGCCAATCCCGATTATCCCCGCCTCCTTTGTTAGAAACAATAGAACCGATTTTAGATACAAAAAATATTCTAAATGTGCCAATGCCTTATAACGACGTTTCGTTGATTGAAAACGTGGAAGTTAAACGATCTTATACTGATAGTGAGTTTCAAATGGACGATTCGATTTTGGAATACCCCGAATATGGATCAAAATATAGCAAAATATTAGAGAAAAGTAAAAGTTTGGATGAAAAATACAACGCGCTTATTCTAAATAAGCCTGTTTCTAAAATACAGGATCTGACTACCGAATTTAAAGATGAAACACCTCCCGAATCAACCGCCCAATCAAAATGTACAGACGTTAAAACCAAGTGCTCATCAGACAAAGTTTTCAGTATTAGCGAAGAAAATTCTGAAGAATCAAAACCATCGGATATTAAAAATTAATTCATTTGGAATAAATGTTGATAGCTAATCAAAATATTTTAAAATAAGTTAACTAAGTCTACGGGAAATAGAATAAATTGATTAAAATCGATGCAAATGTGACATTTCTACACTAAATTACCAACTAGGAAATTGCATTAAAACGTCAAAGGAGTATAGCGAAAAAAGTCATTCCCTTTTAAAAAGTTACTGTCCCAAGTGATCTTTCCCGCCCGTAAATAACAAATTCCTATTAGAAATTAAATTTCTGAAAATACCTTTCGTGTTATTATCGTTTGAGGCCTTTTTTCAATCATCTTAACTTTTATTAGTTTAATTTATTTACGTTCTTTACAAACTATCACGTAACTACTTTATCTACAATTATATATCACAAATTACCTATTTATACATGCCACTGAGAACTTTCGATGTTCTAAAACCGGTCCTGGTTCTTTAATCCATGAGGTGTTGACGTTTTAAATGTGGTGAGCGAAAGGAGGGGAAGAGTATTATAGAAATTGAACAGGTTCGGCTTCGAGGATATTTTCTTGAATTAATCGTTGAATTAAAGGTCGATGTGAACTGACTCGTAGAGAAAAAGTAATGAAAATAAAAATACGTACAGTAATCAGTAAAAAAGTAGTATTTTCTCCACTGCTATGCAAACTATTGATCGATTTTGAGAATTGTTTTTTTTAGGTTATTTTATTTTCTTCTTCGTTTTATTTTGGGGTTATGTCATCTAGGACGATTAACCCAAACGTGTTACTTTGTACTATTTATGTTGCTAGTACTGTTAGACGATCGTTATACAAAAAAGTAAAATAATAAATATTCTTGTATCAATTTATTTAAAAAAGAGGCTTTGTAGATATTGAAAAAACTCAAAATAATTTCACGCTCACTCAAAAGAATTTGTTTTATGAAATAAGCATCAAATTTGTGCGGAAGAGAGATTATTTGCCTTGGAGTTTCAGAATAATTTACTGATAATCAATTTTCTGCCATCCAATCTAAGAAATTGGGTCAAAAGTTTAATAAAGTTATTACCTGATAAGGAGTAAATTATTTTTGAATATTTACGATTTTTGACATTAACTGAAATTTGATTTTTTTGCTCTTTGAAATACGCAAAAAAAAATATTAAAGTTCCATTAAAAAAACTTTGACGTTGCTTTTTGCAAAAATTAAAATGAAAAATAGCTTTAAAAAATTCAATTATGCAATATTTGAAAAACTGTCCTTGTGAATCTAGACAATTGTAAAATTTTGGTCCTATGAAGTTATTTTGAATAAATTTTAATAAAGTTGTGAGTTAATACTAATTTTTTTTGTTCATATTATTTCATTTTTATTTTATTTAATTTCCACACGTCCCTTAAATCCTACATTTTTAAAACTTTCATAAAATGTGCATTTCTATTGAAAAATAATCTTAAATAAAATATAAAAGAAGGAAATTGTAATTCCTATTGATTATTTTGATAAAGTCCATTACCTCATTTGTTCCACCTCGAAGGAATGCGAAAAAGAGAATGACACTTTGATCGAAAATGATCAAAATCTTTGCAACCTTCAATGCAAATTGGGGAATTTTAGTTTTGGTCCAATGTGACCTTTATTAAATTTCTGAAAATACCTGTCATCCTTTGAGGCCATTTTTCAATCATCTAAACTTTTACCAGTTTAATTTACAAACTATCACGTAACTACTACAAATTATCTACAATTATATAATAAATTACCTATTTATATATGCCACTGAAAACTTTCGATGTTCTAAAACCGGTCCTGGTTCTTTAATCCGCGCGGTTTTGACGTTTTAAGTGTGTCGAGGGAAAGGAGGGGAAGAATATTATAGAAATTGAACAGGTTCGGTTTCGAGGATATTTTCTTGAATTAATGTTGGAATTTGAGCAACGTTTTTTGCCTGCGGTAAACGTAAATTTGATAAATTAAAGAAAAAATAAAGGTAAGTTGGTAACTTTCCTGGACTTTAGTTTCGGTGTTAGATGGTAGCACATTTGCGTAGTTTATTTTTTGGTTGATCTAGTTATGAAAGTCATAAAGCAGAAAGCGTAAAATTACAATATTTTATTTATAGTTTTAAAAAATAATAATAAATATTAAAATTAAAAGTAGCCTAAATAATGGAGTAGATCTGGCGAAAAAAACGGCTCGAAAACAGACTGATGAAATCGAGAATTTTTTTTTTCCCAATCGATGATCCCGCGCGATGTGTGAGTGTGCCCGGAGAGAGACAGAGACAGAAGTGGAGAGCCTAAGCTCCGCTCCCAGCTGCTTTTCTGTCGTCTTCGTCCGGTTTCGTTCCGTTTTTCCATTTGTAACTCGCGCGGGCGCACAAGATACTGACATGGCAAAATAATAAAATGAATAAATGGTTAGAAAATTTTCTCGTCTTTCTTTTGAGCTCGGTTAGAACCCCCTACTCCTCTCCATTCTCTCGCTGTATAGCAAATACTTTTCCGGCCCGTAGCGCCCATCGAGAGGTGGAAATTTTTTTTTCATCAACCCCTTTCTTGATGCCTAAAATTGCGAGCAGAAAATTATCCATTTTTTATTTTGCGCGACAAGCGCGCATTTGTGAAGAATTTTTTTTTTCCATATTGCTATCTTTTAGCGGATGAAAAAGTGAATAATTTTAGCCTCGGCTGGTTGCGCTAGTTCAATTAGTACAGGAGTTACAAGCGTTTCAATAATATTTGTTTTCTCCCCATATTTCCCCCCCTACTTGTCCCATCACCCCCACCCTCCGACACTTAAGAGTACTCGTTATTACCCTTTTATTCACAAAAAATTAAGGCCCTATCTCCACCGCCTCTCGAGAAGTAATTAATTAATTTTTTTCATTTTTGAAATTTCAAATCGCGATAATTCGCGAACTAATTGAGTTATCGGGTTCAGGCTAGAACGAGAGTACGTGTTTTATCAAGCTCTTCAATTTTGGTAAGAGTATTTTTTTGTGGGATCAAACCCGGCTGAGATTTGTCGGAAAAACCGTTATCAAGTTCATCAGTCTGTTTTCGAAAGCCAGATCGACTCCACTAATAAAGAAATTAATAATTATATTGATCTAAAATTGGAGGACAGGTACAAACCAAATGTTTATCACCATATATATCATCGATTCTAGCTACAGTAGGCCAAATTTTCGTCTCCGGTTTAACAAAATCAGCAGGAAAAGCCGCTTGCTCTCTAGAATAAGGTCTCTCCCAAGAGCTGCTTATTACTTGTTCCTGAGTGTGCGGGGCCATCTTGAGAGGATTAATTCTCGCATCGGATCGACCCGTTTCGATATCTCTAATTTCTTCCCTAATAGAAATTAACGAATCACAAAACCGATCGAGTTCTTGCTTATCTTCGGATTCGGTCGGTTCAATCATCAGAGTCCCAGCTACCGGCCAACTCATCGTAGGCGCATGGAAACCGTAATCCATTAACCTCTTCGCGATATCCGCTACTTCGATATTAGCAGTTTTTTTAAATTCTCTCGTATCGATTATAAATTCGTGCGCTATAAGATCCGAAGTAGGACTCTTGAATACGGTCGTGTAATAAGGTTCTAATACCTTCGACATGTAATTTGCGTTTAGAATAGCGATTTGAGTTGCTTTTCTCAAACCCTTCGGTCCCATCATTTTGATATACGCCCAAGAAATAGGTAGAATTGCGCTGGATCCATAGGGAGCAGCACTTACAACACCATACGAAGTAGCATCGTTTCCGAGAGGATTAACAACGGGATGTCCAGGGAGAAAGGGTGCTAGATGCGATTTAACACCAATAGGACCCATACCAGGACCACCGCCTCCGTGCGGTATGCAGAAAGTTTTATGAAGATTCAAATGTGATACGTCGCTACCATAATCTCCTGGTCTACAAAGCCCTACTTGAGCGTTCATGTTGGCTCCATCTAAATACACTTGTCCTCCATTATCGTGTATGGTTTTACAAATATCAGCGATGGTATCTTCGAATATTCCATTGGTAGCAGGGTACGTAATCATGAGACAAGATAAGTTGTCTCTATATTGTTCAGCTTTTGCTTTTAGATATTCTACATCTACAGTACCATCACTACGTATTCTTATTGGTTCCACTTTCATACCGGCCATTTGAGCACTAGCCGGGTTAGTTCCGTGCGCACTCACCGGAATCAAACATACGTCTCTGTGACTTTCACCTCTAGCTTCGTGGTAGCAGTGGATAGCTCTCAAACCGGCATATTCGCCTTGCGCTCCACTGTTCGGCTGGAAACTGATGTTATCGTAACCGGTTATCGCGCAAAGATCTTTTTCAAGTTCCGCGAATAACTGGTGATAACCCAGACATTGTTCTTTGGGAGCGAACGGGTGCATATCGGTGAAATGTTTGAACGAGGACGGCATCATTTCTGTAGTAGAATTCAGTTTCATGGTACAAGAACCCAAGGGTATCATACTGTGCACCAACGATATATCCTTATTTTCCAATACTTTCATGTACCTCACTATTCTCGTTTCTGAGTGATGCGAGTTAAATACTGGATGGGTGAGAAATGGTGAAGTTCTTTTGAAATCGCTACGATATAGCGCCTTATCTCTAATTTTAGGATCATTGACGAGGTTTTCTACTTGTTGTGAGCTACCGAATGTGTAGAAAATATCGTTGATGTCTTCGAATAGAACTGTCTCGTCTAGCGCTACACCTACAGCTCCGTCATCGTAATATCTATAGTTGATCTTTTTCTCGGTAGCTCTAATTTTAATTTCTTCAATATCCAGTTTTGGATACACTTTTAGGGTATCGAAGAAGAATTTATTGCTTAGGGTATTACCGTCTTGTTTTAAACCACAGTATAACGTCTGGAATGAAAGAAAATTGGGATAGAGAAAAAAATTGTTAGATTCACCCATCAAAATATTTACCAAAGTAGCGTTATGTATCTTCATTGCGATATCTTTGAGCCCTTGTGGTCCATGGTAGACGGCATACATCGCGGACATGTTTGCTAGTAACGCTTGAGCCGTACAAATGTTACTTGTAGCTTTATCTCTTCGGATATGTTGTTCCCTAGTTTGAAGGGCTAATCGATAACCGTCCCTGCCAGCCGCATCTCTTGTCACTCCAATCATCCTCCCTGGCATCAGTCTAACCTACAAATTTAACAAATTTCGAATGGGAAAGTTGTAGGAGAGCCGCTAAAAGTTCTTACCAGAGATTGGTTACATGCAAAGAACGCCGCATGAGGTCCTCCATATCCTAAAGGAACTCCCAGTCTTTGGGAGGTGCCTACTGCGATGTCAGCTCCGATCTCGCTTGGTGGTCGAAGAATTGCAAGACTTAATAGATCAGTAGCACAACAAACCAAGGTACCTGTAAGTACCAGTATCAGCTGATGTAAAAAACGATGATAATACATAATGATGTTGATAGAACCGGCATAGTTTATCTACTCCGATTTAGGATTGAGCCAGAACCGATCGAATTCAACTACTAACGTGCATATGAGTATTTCGAGGATAGAGAATGTATTCATTCTACTTACCGTTAGCATGCGCGTCATCAGCAACGGCATCTAAGTCGAGAATATTCCCTTCGGTGTCCGGATATTGAAATAAAACCCCAGCGACGTCCCTTCCAGTAAAATCGGCTTTAAATACATCTACAACTTCCACGGTTAATCCTAACGATTGGCATCTGGTTTGAACAACTGAGATAGTTTGAGGATGGAGTAAGTGCGAAATGAAAAGCCTCTTTCTCTTATTGTGCCTATAACATAACGAAAGAGCCTCAGCTGCTGCTGTTCCTTCATCTAATAGAGATGCGTTTGCTACTTCTAATCCGGTTAAATCGCTTACTAAAGTTTGGTAATTCAGAAGGCTTTCTAGACGTCCTTGTGCTATCTGAAAAAATTTCACCAGGATTTCAAGCATCTTAAATAGTAAAAGGGGTGAAAAATTGTGAAATATTGAATGCAATAAAAATTGTACGAGCATTAAAATCACCACCACGTAATTTTTTATGAAAAATCAAAAGGATATTTTTAAAAAAATATTTTTTGTAGAAAAACTGGTAAAAAAATTATCACAAAATCGTTTTTTACAAATATTCTATAATATAATTTGTTGATCTTTCAAGGATTTTTCCAAATTGTGTGCAAGAGAAATAAATACTGGGTGTTTCCTAATTGATAACCGATATTTCATGGGATTCTTGGGACATTTCTATGATGCAATTGTCATATGAATGTGGTGTCCGCAAAGGTTTTCTCTTGGAGATAAAGGACGTAAAATATTGGCTGTCAATTAGGAAACACCCTGTATACCAGAGCAATATAACGAAACAATGAGTGAAAAATGCAGCTTTCGCAAAATATTTTTCTGTCCATGACCTCATCGCATATTTTACGATATAATGATGAATTATTTTTAATAATATTTCTCCATTTGAATTATATTTTACAATAATATTTATTGCTGCATCAGAACATTTAACAACAAAATACGTATAAGTGTATAAAAACGTAAATTCCATATGGGAACAAAATAAGGATAAATTAGAAATTAATATAAAATACTAGAGAAAATTAAATTTTACCTCAGGTTGATAAGGAGTGTACTGAGTAGTCCATCCTGGATTTTCAAAAATATTTCTCATAATTGTATGAGGTACACAACAATTGTGATATCCCATTCCAATGAAAGATCTCCATATTACGTTCTTTTGGGCTATTTGTGTTATTCTTTTTATTAGCTCATATTCACCTGAAATCAAAAAATTACTGTTTAATTTTTTTTTCAACATTAAATTAACAATAAAAACAAGAGTAGATTTTTTTACTTACTCATTGGATCATCTATTTCTAGTTTTCCTTGCAGTCTAATATTTTTAGGCACAGCTTTGTCCGTTAATTCATTCAAAGTCTGCAATAAAAATATTTAAATACTTGTATTTTTGCTCGCATTTTGTATTGAGTCCGGCCCTGTTTCCCTGTACTACTTTCTAGGGATGTGTAACTGGAACAGTACCTGTTCCTTTTGGAACAGGTTTTTACAAATATTTACCCCTATAAAGTTAGCAGAGCCACTTGCAAAAAAATCGAAGGCGCGACAATTTTTTTTCGTTCACGACAAATACATTTCAGTCGTTCGACAATTGTTCAGTTCATTTTTGGATGAAAAAATAATAATTCAACAAAGTTACGTGGGTCTATTTTACTGTGAAAATGTAATATATCTATTATTCAGCATAGAAAAAGGAAGGAATGGATTTTTTGCATTTTTTTTACGTCAGATGGGCTTCGACAATTATTCATAACAATTGTGATGATATTTGAGGTTTGTTCCAACATAACACAAAACCAGTTTGCGTACTGTCGGGATTCTGCGCAGTCTAGATTTGGTGTTCCAACAAACTTCGGACTCAAACCTGTACAAAAATGTAGTGTTCCAACACAACCAAAACTAATCACAAACCAGTTTATGTACTGTCAAATCTGTTCCTGGGTTTGAGTAGGTACAAATTGTCAAGACTTGCGCAAAACGAGTTTGTAAAACGTCATCCTAACCTGAAAATTTTATGATTGTATTTTTATTATGTAAACATTCATATTATTTAATAGGTACACTTGTGTAAACACATAATTATTATTTAGGATTGTAGACATCCAAATTTATAAATATTTTCATTAGTTTTTGTTATTTCCCAAATTCAAAATTTGACATTGGTTGTGACGTTATTGACAGTATAAATTTGACAAAAAATTTGTTGGAACACTTCCGAATTGAGTGCCCGATCCTCGACAGGTCATCGACTAACAGTCGTTGACATGTCTTCGACAATAAGTTGTGGACAAGTTTACGTACAGTCACAAAATTGTTGTTGGAACAAACCTTTGATGTTTCTTTGTGAGTGGCACTGCTAACTTAATATTAAGTTAGCAGAGCCACCTCATATAAAAAAAACTAAAAGCGCGACAAATTTTTTTCGTTCACGACAAATGAGGCTTAGTAATTAAATTTTTTTATTGGCCCTTCTGAAACTTTAAGACCGGTAGAATACATTTGGAAAAAAATTACGCTTCACTATTAAAGGGCGCCTGGGAAATTAAATTTAAATTTATGAATCGTGACGTATTATGAATCGTGACGTGGACCAATGAAATAATTTCAGTTGCCACATTTTCCCGTTGGCATCATCTTTTTCTAATTAATAGAAAGGGCGAAATAGATACTTCAAGAGTAGTCGTAGCTAACACTAGACTTCTTTTAACAGCATACGACTATTAATCATGTTTGTGGATTCTCGAAAAAGGTAGCGCTACATGATGATTTTATATTTGTAGGCAAAAAACCAAATAAAGTTTATAAAATATTACTAAAAATGTTCTTATTAATTTAATATGTATCAGATATAAAAAATAATGTTCATTGTACCCTATTAATGTGTGCAATTATAAGTAGTATAATTAAAGGATTAAAAAATTAAAAACGGTTAAGTACGCATAAAGTCGAGACTTTTGAAACCCAAAAGCTAAACCTTCAAAGTAGAATTATAAAATTATTTACTAATCTCTTTCTCAGAACCTTTTTGTCGAAAGTACAACATGAATTAAGAACCAGCTGATCTATCAGCTGACGGCAGTGATGGCCGTGACATTTTAATATAAATATAACCCCATTTATTTCTAATGTTATTCGAAATACTGTGAGTTAAGTTTTTTCGGAAAATTGAAACAAATAATTACACTAAAATCACAAAAATAGTCAAGAAATAAAAAAATTACACAGCAAACAGCAATCTAGAATTTCAAATTCGACAATAACAAATAACAGACTTACGTTGAACTGGTGACGGGTGTAAGCCGTACTAACAGAATTTAACCCAGATATGACAACATCGACCAAATTAATCGCATGAGATCGCCACGCGATTGGTCTGATTTATCCGGAAGATTTAATACTAATTATTCTTTAAATTGCAATTTCTTTGGAAACGGCTAATTATGTCTTGAGATATTTTTACCTAGAAACACTAAATCCCCTTCTTTATCGTTTCTACATAAATTCATTTAGAATTTCCGACCTACTGGTAAGCCTCATTGCAAATTCATATGTTATATTCCATTTTTTTTTAATTTTTGTGTTAAAAGCAAAGGTTTTAGAAAAATACAAAAAATTCAAACCCACATAAAAATAATTGAATATTTTTTAATTGCGACTAGTTTCGGACCCTCGGGCCATCTTCAGGCGAGAAAAAGGTGGGTATTATGTATTTTACTAATATAATAATCAGTAAAATTTACCTTGAACCCCAATGTATCCAACATAGAAATAACATCTGCTTCTCTGGGCCCGATATGTCTACCAGGAAAATCATCTTTCCTCGGAAATAGGGGGCCTTCCGGTCGAGGTGGGCCGGCACTACTAAAAAATCTTAAATTGAAAGTATTACTAGTTCTAGCAACTATTTTGTACATTATAATTTTTCTTTTTGTGTTACTTTCTCTTGTGCAGTATGAATAATATAAAATTGCCAATCAGAGTTTCGTGTGTTTTAATTGATGGCTGGGGGTATAGGTCATTACGCTTAACTTTTATAAGATAATACTTAATAAAAATAAATTTCCCAATTATGCTGATTATTTGTTAAGCTCGGCGATTACTTTATTATTAGATACAGCATATTAACTTTTGGTAAACAAAATTAAAATTCCATAGTAGAACGTTTTAAATTACGTGTAAAATTTAAAACTACTTTGCTTTAGAGAAGATAAACAAATTATAATGAAATTTAGATTTATTTTTTTTGTAACAGAACACAAAAAGTTTCATTATTGTAGGTGACATTGGTTTTTAAAACTATATCGAATTTTTGTCGAATCTAATTTTGAAAATGCCGGAAAAACTACATTTTCTACAGTTTTTCCCTTCCTGTATCCACAAAAAAATGTTGTTTTATTTATTAACCCTTAATTACCATTGGTGCCTAAATAGAAGTTCTCATGACCTTTAATATAGTTTTTTAATATTTTTTTTTCTAATTTCGTACATTTTCCCTAACTTTAACTTTGGAATTTTTTCTGGCTTACACTTTTGCGATAATCGAGCCGGAAAATTCCAACATTATAGGAAATTTTCCATACTTTTCATTTTTTTAAGTCCAGAGTCTTTACCTATTACCGTTTTTTCGCTATGAGTGGTTTTTTAAATCCATGTTGGATTGTCCGAAATGGATTTGTTGCTAACTTCACAGAACTCCTTGCAATGAACTACCAAATGTAGTAGTTAGCATTAAAAAAGAAGAAGAAAGTCCATTGTTTTTATTTGTGATTTGTTAAATGTCAGAAAAAAGATCGTAGTATTTTGTAAATTACACCCCTAATAAATACCCACATGATTAAAAAATCTGTGATAACCTTTCTGGCGCTAATTTTTTGCATATCAGGTAATTATTTATTTTATTTGAATATTTTTGATTAAATTAATGAATGGGTTAGTGAATAATATTTGTTATTATTCATTTTCTAATTTGTGGGTGTGTAAACTATCAACTGTATTTTAGTGTTTTACTTGTGAGATTTTCGACATTAAGTTTAATTTCTTTATTTTTCGAGGCACTAATGAACTTATTCTCTAAAACTAATGTTTGTTTTGGCAAATCTATTCTGTACTCTCACCGATCATAGCACATAATTGGCTGTTTGTTTATTGCAAACTTTCCCTATTTACTAGTTGTATGAGTTTAATCTAGCAATATGTCCTCCAAATACTTTGATTTTATATTTTATAGCTTATGAAATTAGGCTCCAAGATGATGGCCCAATAGTTAGAGGAAGCACAATACGGTTTGAAGTCAAAGTTTATGATGACAATGGTCTAACAGCAGATAATATAAGATATGATTGGAATGATGATGCTATACCTCGGCACACAAGACAGGTATATTTAAATTTACGTTAATTCATTTCCTGTTAATTTCCAAACTATAACTGTCTGACCACCTAAAGAAGAGAAAACATTGTTGTCAAATATTTTTAGATAAACACTTGTTGTATACTGCCAAATATTAATTATTCCATTTTATAATTTGTTTATAAAACGCTTCTAGTGTAGCATTTTTCTTTCTAGTCTGCCTTCAATAGAAATGGTACAGACGTTTGGGAAGTTGCTTATAATGCAACTATTTATCCTGCAGGACCATACATAGCTCAAGTAGTTTTAATGCAGTGTACTTGGTTAAACTTCTGTTATCAGGTTGGATCTGCTAGAATCGAATTTGACATTACAGGTAAGTAGTATTAAACAAAACATTGGATTTTTTAAAATACAATTTTTTTAGCAGCATATAATAAAAAAATACGATTTTTAATTATCTGTAGCTTTGTAGTCCCATCCTCATCCTTTATCACTATCCATGTCTCCATAAGGATTTTGAAACAGATTGTTATTTGTAGAAAAAATAAATGGCGAACTAATACTCTCACAAAATAACAAAACTGTAAAAAATCCATATGTATCTACAAAAGAAGAAGTTGTACACGTAATTAATGTAAAGAAAACTGATATGGATTTCATCAAAACGGCACCTTCAGTTAGAACTTACTGGTTCGTTGACTGCACATATTATGGAATCACAAATGATTTGAGGTTTGTATATTAAATTGGTTTACTTTACTTTGAGCTATAGCCCATTCCACAACTCTACCTTTACATTGTGAATATTTTTATGCAATTAAAACATTCTGTATCGAAAAACTTGAAATATCTGACACTACAAATTTAATTTTGAAAGCCCGATGTCATCTCCTGATTTTTTTGGAAATTTAACCTTGCCAATCGATTTTTAGACCCCGAAAACCCCTTTTATACGAATTTGGAAAATTTTCAAACATTTTTAGTAGTCATTAACCTTCAAAAAACTCCATTTGAACTTTGACTCATGCCAAGTTTCTATAATTTTGTGTTAAGTTACTCTAGAATTTTTTTCTAATAAAATCAACTCTCTTCTGTAGATTGCAAGTTGTTTCAGGTCAGTATCTCAACTAGTTTGGCCCTTAAGATTTTTTAATCAAGTTGCTTTTGTTTCCTTACCTCTTGAATCTGATACAATCGAAAGTTTTTGGAAGAAAAGGTTTTAGTTTCTTGTTTGGCTAATGGAAAAATTCAGGTGGCAGTGGATGTGTTAAAAAGTTGTTTTCGTTTTGCAGATTTCCGTTTAATTTCACTGTGCCTGACGAGTACCATCTAGTTGAGGCGTTGGTGGTGGCAGATTTTTCCCCACCTGTGCCTACAACAACAGTCTCTCCTAGTACAACAACTACACGTACCACGACTACATCACCTCTCACAACTACTCCACGTCCCACTAGTACATCAACAACGTCGAGTACTACTAGATCGCCTACTTCGCCTCAATCTACTTTGCATGTTGTAAAGAGATATGTGGATGCTGATCCACTAAATCATCCATATAAGGTGAAAGTGTGGAAAAATAGTAATTTGGTACCGTACAATGTCAGTTTTCCATTTGTTTGTAATAGTTCTTATATATCAACAGAGCATTCGGAGATTTATGGTTATTTTTATAAGAAGTTTGAGACAAAAGGTAAGTTTTGCTTTCCTACTGCATATAATTTATGAAGATACAATTAGTGGGAATCAGACAATAGTAAACAATTAGTACGATTTCTTAGTTTTAAGTCGAGCTTTCGAAAATGTTTATTTTCTTTATCAAGACGAATAACATGAAATTCAGAAAAAAATTAAATACAAAAAGAAACATCAAGATTAAAATTTAAAATGACAATTACTAAAAAATCAGTATACAATTGAAACATACAGAGTGAGATTATAAAATGTATAAGTATGTATAAATATATAAAAAATCAATTCAAGGAGGACGAGTTGAGAAATTTTCTTTACGTTATTTTAAATTTTAACCTTGATGTTTCTTTTTGTATTTAATTTTTTCTGAATTTCATGTTATTCGTCTGGATAAAGAAAATAAACATTTTCTAAAGCTCGATTTAAAACGAATAAATCGTATTAATTATTTACTATTGACTGATTCCCTGATTAGTTGTTCAGTTTCTTACATTGTTTTATATTACATCCGAAAAAAAATTAATTTGTTGTTTCGGTAGTTTTGATTCATCTTGAATATTTCTTTTAGATCCTTTAACGAAAGTTAATGTCACCGGCAATAACTGGATACAGCCCGGCGATCTTCTTTCGTTGAGATTACGTTGTAACGGATCGAAAAATTTTCAATATTGCGTGGAATACATCAAAGGCGAATATAATGTAACCGGAAATGAAACTTGCGAACATTACAAAGAGACCGATCAGTGTGATTTCAACATTAGAAGATATTTAATGTATCCCAAATCTACGATACTCGTTATCATCGAGAATGATGTCAGTAAAGAAGTCACGCCCGTTACAGTTAATATTTATAAAGGTCAGTAATAATTTCAGTGAAAAACTATGCAAAGAATTGTCAAAAAATAAAAAAAATCTGAAATCGTATCATACGAATGAACTATTTTGTTGTTTTTAGTTAAAAAGGAAGGTCAGTTGTCTGTGATAGTGGTTCCAGTAGCTTTTAGCTTGGTTGCTGTAGTTTTAATTGTGTTTGGAGTAGCGTATTACTTCCAAAATAGAAGCAGGTAAGGTTTTTGGATTAAAAAACAAAAGTATTAATTTCCACACTTTTATGTACTTAAAACGGCAAAAAATGGTGCTAAATAATTTTATACCGCACAATATGATTGGAAATTAAAAAACCTAAAAAAAAAATCATTATTTCCAGAGTATTAGAAAATAAAACATGAACCACACAATGCAAATTGATTATTATTGCTCCCCTAACGCGTCGGACTGCTTGTAACAAGTTTTGGTTTATTAAACCACTATGAATTACAGAAATTAACTACTAAATATCTGTATAATATAATAAATATAGTCCAGTAAATGAAGGGACAAAGCTGTAGACTTATGTCTGTCCAGATTTCCTTTGTGGCTTAATTTCTAGGTCTTGACGGTTGCTTTCAAGGGCGAAAAATTATTACGACTTGGGAAAGGGCTAAAAATGGTTTCCCGCTAATATCTGCCACAATATGCAAATTAGCCAATTTTTGTTGAGATAAAAAATGAGGATCTTATCATTATCTACAAAAATGGTCTATATCATTTTTTTCGGCAATTTGATAGATTTCGAGATAAGCGGACCCAAAAGTCCCCTCATTTCAGCGGCTGCTCTACCTCTATAGAATACATTAACTTGTAAACGGGCGGAAGAATTGTTTTAGAACTCGGGCAAAAATCGATATTTTTCGATGATTCAAAGTTCATTGCAATGGGAAAACCCATAGGTATCGATCCATGTGCCTTGAAGCCCGTTTTTTCCTGTCGAGAACATTGAAAAAAGTGGTCAAAGTTTATGTTTTTCCCAATATTTTGGACCATTTTAGTAATTCATTCCGGACTTTTTTTTTTAAATACTTCTTGTTCCCCGCTGTTCATTTTTTGAGGATTAATACCCAGACCGAAGTGAAGCTTATATTCTGACCTTTCCGTTTATATCAATTGATCCCTATATTCGAGCGCGGTTATTAAATGTTCGTTAGAATTATGTCCCCCATTTTTACGCTCTCCGCCTGAGATCCATGATATTCCACATAACCTAACCACGTGTACCCACGCGCCCACATTAGTCGTCTGCTTTTGTTGGTATACAATCTGTTTTTTTTGGAGTCGTTGGCTTGCCCGTATTATTGAAATGTTGATAGTATTTTATCAAAGTTAATAAATACCAAGAGTCCTCCAAATTTTATCGATTAAATTTTTGGTTTTCACGAAAACGGCGTTTGAGTATGCAAAAAACGCAGAAAATATAAAGGACCTTCTCGGGTGAATATTCATCACACTCTAAAACTAGTAACCCACTATTAGGCAAAGCGCCGGGATTTGAGACTGCCATATAAAAAATAAATTTTTGCAATTTTCTGATAAATTTGCAACTCAAATTACACAGAACATTCGCAAATACAATTGAGAGACCCCAAGCGCTACTTTACAGAAAAAAATCACGTGAAACCCGCCAATAATTGTTAAAAAATCGATTGGCGCCCAGATTCTCATTCATAGGCCTCATAATTTAGCGAGCAGAGGTATGCCGCTGGCGCCATCTACAATTGGTCTCCAAAGTCCAAAAAATGGAAATCAATGTATTCCCAACTCTCTCGAGCGGAAATTCAGTGAGAAAGTAACATATCTATTCAGTGCAAAAATTTGGGATTTTTCAAAGGCAGTTTTTGCAAAAAATATTCGTGTTGCGAAAAAAACCATTTTTGTAGATAATGGTACGATCTTCATTTTTTATCTAAACAAAAATTGTCTAATTTGTATATTTTGGCAGATATTAGCGGGAAACCATTTTTTCAGGCTTTAGGTGAAATTTTTCGCCCTTGGAAGCAACCCTCAAGACCTAAGAATTAAGCCACAAAGGAAATTTGGATCGACTTATCTACAGCTTTGCATATTTTCGTGTCTTCAGTTACTGGACTAAATATTGCAATTAATAAAGTTACTTTCTGTTCTACAAGAAGTTTTTGTTCTATAAGTGAATTCTTGTTCATAATTTTTTTGCTACTTATTCACAATTTAAATGACATTTTGCCCTCCACTACAGTACAAACTGTAGTGGAGGGCAAATCATTACTTTTTGTTTTCCCTATATTGCATACAATGTTTTAAAAAATTTTGAACCTGATTATGGATCAACAAGTCATATACAGACCTTTTTATTAAGAATAATTTTTTTTGTCAAATGTAGAATACACTTTTTCTCCGTTTGTATAAAACTTTTTGGGACACACCGCATATAAAACGCTATAAATTTTTGCAGGTTTATAGTAGAAGTCGCCGACTTTAATTTCGGTCAAAATTATACGGATATGGAGTATAAAACTTTTCGAGAACGACTACGCGATTCAATGACGAACGCTTTTACTCGTACTCCAACTTCGAGTTCCTCTGAAGTACCAGTTTGGCCTCCTGGTAGGAAATATGGAAGTATGACATGAGTAAGTTGAAGTTTTATATTTTTCATTAATGTTTTTATACCAATTTAATAGTACAAAACGCTTATGGGTGCCAAAATAAGACCTCTTCGTTGCCAGTCTTGCTTTGTGAAGTACATTTGGGGTATTAAATATTTCATTTCTTCCTTCTTTAAATTCGTGTGTTTGAAAAACTCATATCGTCACGAGATCCAATGCCGGACGGCAATTTCCCGGAGATTCTGTCTTCTTTTTCGGACTTTTTAAAACTTAATCTTTGTTCGAATTCGAACATCTACGCCCCTGATAAATAAAGAGAATAAAAATATTCAAATAAAATAAATATAGCACGCCCATGTGTTCTTGGCCTTGTATCAAAGCGCTGTCAATCAGCCACACTAAAAACTTCGTTATTATATCATGCTACCCGGCACGAAAACATAATTTCCCTACGAACAGCAAATACAGTCCACTTTTGTCATTAGCCCACTATTAAGGCGATTAGAGTTGGAACAGCACAATTCCCGTCTAATCACCGACAAAGTTGTTTTGCTCTTCTAAAAAATATTCAGCCACGATTTTTTGAAAAAACGCTAATTTAAATGTTGCTTTATACTTTTTAAAAACACACTTGTTTTCAGTATCTGACTGAGGAGCAACTATGGGAAGATCGCTACGGCCCTTCTAATAATCATCAAGGGCTACATATTTCTTAATGTATTTGTGAACATATCTTTAATCGCATTGAGCCCAATGGCTGTATATATATGGTTTTTTTTATATATTTGTTAAGCGCTAAATTTTTTTTCAATATAATATGTAGTGTAAATATTCATAAAAGTATCATGTATTCCGTTAATAGAGTGTTAATTCTTAAAATTGAGGTTTAAGTGCTTTCTGTACTTTGTAAGAGATTAATTATTATATTTAATTAAATAGTTAGTTTTAAAATATGTATGTAAATCTGGATGCTTAAATTTTAAAACTGTTATAAAAACCAAAAATGATAAAATAAATTATTTTTCATTAAATTGGAAACCTTCGCTTGATAATTTTAGTATATGTAGCACAATGTGATGAAAATGCTCCTTTACATATACAGGGTGTGCCACATGCTTTGGGTCAATATTGCTATCTTTTAAACTGTAATAAATACGAAATTTGAAAAATAATGGACGGGAAAAGTTGTAGGAAAAATGTGGAAATACTGTAGTATAGGTCATGACATTTCAAACAAAAAAGTTCATTATTAATTTTTTCATAGTTTTAAAAATAAACTTTCTGGAGACAAAAATAACAAGTTTTGAATTTTCCTGAATAACTTGGGAACCGTGCGATACATTTTCAATTTTCAGTTGACGTATTCACATCTGACAGTTGACGTATTTACATCTGATAGTTGACGTTTTTACATCTGACAGTTGACGTATTCACAGCTGATAGTTGACGTAATTACAGTTTTGTTATACTTTTATTTAAGCAACTTTTTTATCATTTAACCTTCTTCGAACCTATTACAGTTTACATTTAGGTTGAACTAAGTTGTGCGGCACACGCTATATATTTATTTCGAAGTATCCTTTACATACTCAATAACAAATTATGATTCAATAGGTACCATTTTACAAATGGTTGACTTTTTTTATAAACATTCTTTATTTTTACCATTTAAGACTATTCTGTATTAATTTTATTATTAAATAGCACAAAAAACTGGATTATTTATATTTCCTAATTGAAAAATGAACACTTTTTAAAAAAAAGTTGATATAAAATTATTTTGTGCCAAAAAAAATATTTTTTCTGCTTTTCGAAATAGTTTCGTCATCTTTAATTCTTATTACCAATTCTTTATTCACCAAGTCTTAAATTCTGTGTAATATTATTAATATTTCGTTAAGAATGCTGTAAATTTTACGAAAAGTGCCCCCTAATAATTATAAAGATACAGGATAGTCAAATAATGTGACAGTTCGTATCCTAAGATATTAAAAGTTAAGTTAAAACAAAAATTGTAATGGTCGAGATGTTGTCTTATATTTTTAAATAGATATTTGTTTTTAAAATAAATCCTGACTCAGTTAAACATATTAATATAGAGTAACCGATGTGTATTAACCTATAGAGGAAGGAGAAACCTTATAACTGTTATGCTAATATCTAGAAAAACGAAAAACTTTTTAGTTTTTGTAGCATATAACCGATGACGAATTAACGCTTACCATTATAAAATATGTTGCTAATTCTTAGTAAAAAACTATTTACTGTTTTAATTGTTTTATTTTGCATAAAATTGTCTCTTATAAGGGTTGCCAATGTGTGAGTAAAGGGCAATTGTGAGTAAAATTGCGAGTAATCAAGAGGTCAGTGGTACACATTATCGGTAATGGTAATTATGAAAAATTCTAATCTGATAATTTATTAAATCCGTTGAAATTTTAAAAAATCTTTAGGTTTACCAACTCCAGAGTCATCAAATTTTGAAGCTTTTTAGATTTACAGCGTACTCTATCGGTTTGCCAATATAACAGTAAATTTGGTAAATAAGATATCTAGTGATTTCTGTCTGTTTGACATAACTTACAACTTACGACATTAGATGTCGCAGGGTGTTGAGGGAATTCTTTGTCCTTTGTTGTATTTTGCCTTTGTGTGATTTACACTAAGTCTTTTTAAATATTAATAAATAATATTACTCGTATGATTGATTGACGATATGGATAAGTGGCTAATAAAAGACAAGATTTCTACTAAAAAAGTTAGTTATTAGCAAATATAACTAAAATTACGAAATTCAGTACAGCCAACTTAATTTCCCTCCAATGACGTAGCCTCTCCCTTTCTTCAGTCACCCGCTTGTCCAAATGCTCACTTATTTCATAACCCTCTCTAATAATAAGAACCCTGGTTCTATCGACTATGGATTTGAAAAAAATAGAAAAATCCACTATGGATTTAAAAGATGATCTCAAACCATTTGATCTCGACAAATCAGTTTTTTTGGAGAAAATACATGGAAAATCGATGTCTAATGCTCTAAATAGTAAAATTAACAACTGACTTGCAAATCTGTCATCTGTCAGTAAAACTGATAAATGAAGCTTAGAAGTGTGGTTTGACAACTTTACTGATAGGTGGTAGCACATTTGCGAATTTTATCTTATAGCGGATATTATTGACTGACGAAGCCGAAAAGGAATATGGATTTTAAGCATCGTAAAGGTGTTGTAGATTAAAAAAAAACAGACAACGTATTGCTAATTTTAAATCTCTATTCATCAGGTTAGAGGTATAACAATGACTGTCAAATAACAATACATAAATCTTAATTATTAAAATAATTTGTAAATAAATAAATTAGTTAAATTATAACTAGTTAAAAATCTAAAATTTGTTGTTGAAATTTTTTTTAATAACGAATCACAAAAGGTGAACTAATAAAGTAACAAAAATGCTTTTCCAAGCTGATAATAACAAAGTGATATATTTATTAGGATTTATCATTCGAAGACTTACGGAGTTCTAATTTCTATATTTATTAAGATTGTTCGCAGTTCTCAATTACATAGTTTGTTATTCGAGATTTTTACAAACAATTGGACATTTTGTTCTGATAGCAGCAACTAAAGATTTTATTCTTTCAGATATTTTGGATAATTTTGTTTTTTTCTTACAATTATGAAAATATCTGTGAAGAAACGTACAAATAGTACACTATATACCGCGGAACAGAAGTAGTACTTTTAATCCCGAGTTTCGGTAATATTTAATCCCGGAGAGACAAAAAGTGACACTTCAGTCTCTGTCAAAAGGAGTGAAGTTGTCACTTTAGTCCCGAATGTACGAAAAATATCTTGACAACAGATTTGACACCTTAAATTTAAAAAAAAATCTTTACAATCATCTAGATATTTTTTGTTGATTGTCACTTTTGAAAACGATTTTCGTAATAAATTAAAGTGGCTTTGTTTACCCAAAATAACTGAAATAATTTATAAAAAAAACCCACTAGGAGTTATAGAAATGAAGTAAAGATTTCATATTTGACGATTGGAAATTATCTAAGTTCGCCTATTTTCGAGTTTTCTTGGAAAAATTCTAAAATCTAAAAACAGTCACAGTAGAAACCCTGCATATAATTACATGTTTTTTTATATATATTTAAAAATAAATCTCAGAATAAACGACTAGTAAACCATTTTGTAACAGCAGAAGACCTAATCAGTGGAAAATAGCTTTTCTAATTGTCTGGTTTTACAACATTAATATTCTATATCTAAATACAATAAAATATAGTTTCAATCTATTAGGGATATTTCTATTTCCTTTTCTTTACTCTCTTCTTTACTTTTTCTGAATAGCAAAGGACACATACCAAGCAGACAACCCAAAGTCACCCCTGAAATATTTAATTCAGTTAAAAATATGCCAGCATCATTTCAGTTGGAAAATAACAAGTTGAGAAGTTGGGAAATAGTGAAAATATGTGGATAATGAAGTTATATCCCTAAAACATTTTTTTGAACCAAAATAAATCATAAATAACCAGTTTTGCGAACGTTTCTTACAAAAAAATGAAGAAGCTATCCACCTAAATTTTATTTACTTCAATTTCTAAAAAAAAATACTTACCCAACACTCTACCAGCATTGGCTGAATTTCTGCAGCAATTCATGTCCAGTTGGATAGGAGAAAGTTTGGGAGGGGTAAATCCAATTTTATTAGCCAATCTTTCAACATAAAACGCCGAACTGATACCCATGATATCTGATAATGTGTTTCCCAAAGCTGCTGCTGTCATTGTAGTCAAACAAAAGTAGGATCCTAAGTACAAATCGATGTAGTCGCCCTAAAAATTGTTTTTAAATTTGCAAAAATAAGAATCTGACTAGAATTAAAAAATGGTCTATTTGATTTGAATTTAAAAAGAAACGGTGGCACCTGTCAGGTGTCTTATGTCTACGTTGACTGCTGACAGGGTAAAAATTTGACAGAACTCAGTAACAAAAGACATGATGGCACCTGTCGGGTGTCTTATGTCTACGTTGACTACTGACAGGGTAAAATTTTGACAGATGTCAGTAACAAAGTCACTAACTTAATTTCAAAATACAAAATGCATATTTAGTTTATTCCCAGGCTGTCTGTGAATGTTATTTTAGAACTTACGAAAACTAACATGAAGAAATTGTCCAGGAATCCAAATCCAATAAACGGGATGGAGTTGGCAATTCCAACTAAAAGCAAAATGTAGAAATTAATGAGGAATTTGATTATTAATGTAGATATTGATTAATTATTTAACAGAAACACACTTACTATCAACTAGGTTTTTTGTTGTTGGTCTAGGAACTGAAGCAGCTGTAAAAAAAATTACAAATAAATTTCTCTTCAGCCTGATATTTAGTCCAAAAATACGACTAAAAAAATAAAAGTAGGACACATTTCTCAGAATAATCTTATTATTTCGAATTAATTCGAGCAGACCAAACCGCACGCTCGAGATAATTCGAGCGGGATTGTATTGTATGCTGCTGTAATTTTCTATCTCTAGAATCTCTTGTTCATTTTAAGTCCCAAATTATTCTCGTGCTATCTGGACTTCCTAATAGACTATATAGAAAACAAGCAATATAATAAGCTAACCCTAGTTTTAAATATTAGAAGCGATTAGTTGTTAGTAAAAGCTGCATCACAGAACCCATCACCTCAATGCAATAACATTTTTATAAAATCCTACCCATTTTTTTCTGCAACCAGTCATCCGGAAAAGCGCAAAACGATCCTGTGGGATCAACATCTCCCAATCTAGGAAGTTTGCTAGGTCTACCGTACTTGCTTCTCCATCTAGATGCCGCTAGCTGACCTTTAATGATAGAGTATAAAAAAAATAAAAATAAGTGTTATTAAATAAAGAAAATAAATAAAAATAAGTGTCATTAAAAAAAGAATTATAAGTGTTATTAAATAAAGAAAAAAAAGTTTATTCCCACAATTTAAATATAAAAAATATAAGTGCAAAGCTCTTGTGGTACTTTCTTGTTATAATAATAGATTCCCTTATTGTATCAAACTGGTACATCTAGATGAAATCGTTGTTAAATTCAAGCAGATTAAGAAAATCCAGGATCTTGTTAATTTTCTGTGATCCACTAGAAATGAACAAAAACACGCTAAAAATATACTTACATGGCAAGTCACTGTATAAGAGAAACTATTCCAATAATTAGTCCTTTTTTCTATTTTTATATATACACTTTTTATTATGCTTCTGCTGATAATAATAATAATATTCTAACACTTTAGAAAATAATCGATGAGGATAAAATCCGGTTGTCTAGTAGACCATTAAAAATGTCACCTCTATTTCTGTACTGACTTTTTTAAGAGTTTTATATTTAGATTTGGGAGATTTATTAAAATATTAATTATATTTTGGTAATAAACCAATGTAACAATATTTTCTTTAATTTGAGCAGTAAGATTTAAACATGTAATTAATTGAATTAACAAAGAAATATTTGTTATATTTTACCTTCATATTCATCTTTGATCTGTTTGGATTGATATTCGTGCAGAGCTGTCATCAAGATGTTTCTCTCTTCCACATTTAGTCTTAAAATAAGTTCTTGAGCTTGTAATTTTGATAAACCCTGTGTGGTGCTGGTAGTTTCGGCATGCCCTGCAGTTCCGGATAACACTGCACTCAAACTAAATTTTAAACAACTATTTATTCCCAAATTTAATTTATTTTGAATTTTAACAGAATGCGTAAATATAGTTTTTTGTGATAAAAACCCCGAAAATGATTTGTAAAACACACTATTTATGTTTTTAGTTCTCAAAATTTTTGTTGCCATTTTCATTTTATTTAAAAGTATTTTCTCACACACATTTTATATTATTTGATACTGGATAAAACTAGGTTAAATTCTAAAAATTCCTCTTCTTGACTTAGATAATTGGTGTAATTACGTATAAACAGATGGGTCTGTCATCATACTGACATTTTAAAGGCAATGTTGCCATGTGCGTCATAAAAAATTATTTCCCTTGTCATATTTGGTTACAAAAAATTTTTAAACAATTTTCCTGTCAAAACTGAAATAAGTTAAGTGTGTAATAAATTAAATTATAAATTCATAAACTTATCGCCTTTTAAGCTTTTTTAAATTGTTTTAAAAATAATGAATGATACAATTTTTTAAATCTGACAACAATGCGCCTGTCTATTAGTAAATTTCATAAGTGAATGTAGATGTCGCCTCCTACTTCGTGATTTTCTTCATTTGGCAAATATTAGCAGATTCCAATATACAAGCAACTCACAACTGTTTGGTCAATAAAAGATTGAATATTGACTTATTCGAGATTGCAAAATAATACATGAAGTTTGTAGGCGAGGTTAAGGGGATAAATCAATAATTACGTACCTTATTTCCTTAATCTGTTATCTATATCGAATTTTTGGACACTTTAATATAAAAATAATCCAAAAACAACACATTTTTGCATTCTTATGTAAACTGATGAAAAGTTTGTGTCCTCGATACATTTTTTTTTAAATATATAACCTTTGAAATTACATCCGCTTTCTAACTATGGCATGACACTCCCTTTATATCATTGTTCTTGACAGGGGGGCGTAGACGTAGGACTTTTGGAATAATTTTGTTTTCTTCAAAGGCGAACAACTTTTAGACTAATTACAATTCTTCGAAAATGTTTTATCAATCTTCTTTATTTCTGACAATATTAAAATTTTGATTGACAACGACAATCTTTTTGAAATCGTTATATATCCCGGGTGATTATAATAAAAAAAATAAAAAATATTAAAAAAAATTTTAAATTGAAACTTTTGTGTGGCATTTCTGGGAAAGTTTGGAAAAGGATTTGCTTATTAATTAGATGGTTTTATTAATCAATTTAATTAATCTGGAAACACATTATACATTTTTAAATTATCCGTCAGCGAAATATCGCAATTCAAAACATTGTTGTTGTGTTAAAATTATTTTGTTTTTCCTAATTTCTTATCAGTTATTTAATAAACTTGCGACCCCCCATGAAATATGTTATTCTATTATTAATTTTAATGATTTCGAAATCAGATTTTTGAAAAAAAGAAAAAACTTGAAATTGGAACACATCACGAAATTAATTTTAGTTTCAAATTTTTGTTGTGAGACTCTAATCATATAATAAATCAAAAAAAGACAATGGAATAGAAAATTGTCATTTAAAGGAACATAATGAACTTTTTACGTAAATTATGCTAATCCAATTTCATTTTAAATTCATTCAAATGTCAAGATCAAATTTTGGGCGTATATTTCGACAGCTTAATTTAAATTAAATTAAATTTTCTGGAGGGGTGTTACATTATATAAATAAATAGTTAAACCAAACGAGATTTCTTACGTATGTTTTATTAAAATGAAGGTGGGTGTTAAAAATTTTGTGAATTTTTGCGTTTAATTTTTATTGCAATGTGTTTACTGATGATGATAAACAATTCAAAAATAATTTAAAAAGAAATTCCTAGTGTAAATATGGTTAATTTAGTGATTTAAAATGTGTCTTGATTTCTATTATAAACATTGTTTTTAAAATCTAATTGTGCATATTTTTTCTTAAAACTAAAATATAAGAAAAAGTTAATTTTGCATTTTTTTAATTTTTCACAAAACAACGCTCTAAAATGTATTTTTTTTCAGATTATTATTATTATCTGTTTAATTGTAATTGTCGGTACCGGCGATTGTGGAAATGTTTTACTACCGAATATTTTGAGAAGTCAAAATATAATCTATAACATCCCAAGATTAGGAGAATATCCGGTAAATATTAATTATTATCAACAACCAATATATTCTCTGCCATCGAATTCAATTTACGGAAATCCTGGAATCTTTGGAAGTCCACTTTACCAACAATATCCCGGAAATACTGTATGTCAAAACCCTGTGTTCGGAAGTCAAAACCCTGGATTTGTAAGTCAAAATCCTGTTTTTGGAAGTCAAACCCCTGGATTTGGAAGTCAAAATCCTGTTTTTGGAAGTCAAATCCCTGCATTTGGTACTCAAATACTAGGACAAAGGCCCATAGGAGTGCCAGTACCAGCACCAGCACCACCACCACCACCACCATCACAAATCCCCAGTGGTTCCCAAGGAGATTTACCAACAGGAGCAGTTGTAGACGATGATACTGTTTCTGTAGAATCTGCGTAATCTTCCTAGGAAGCAATGTTATTTTTTAAAGTGAACATCCCTATGAATGTTTTTTTTGAGTTGCACCAAAGCTGAATTAAATTTCAATAAATCAATTTAAAATATTAATATAATAAATACTTGATCTAAAATGTATACTTCAATTTTTTTTGTACTTTTAAAATGACCTGCAAATTTTATACAAAAATAATAAACCTGTAGTTGATTTTATTAATAAATGTTTTATTATAAATATTATGCTTCTTCTTTTAAAATTTTTTATTTTCAATTGGAAGAGTATAGGTGGTAAATCAAAGGCAGTAGCGTATACCGTTTTAAATTTTTCAATTTATTTGGAATGTTACATTTCTATTTTTTTTTGCGTTTTTCATATCTGACAATTGTGTAGTTAACACTTACGTTTGGTAGATTTTTATTACTATAATAAATTTTTAGGATAAGCTAGCAAATTACGATAGACAATGTTGCAATATTAATAAATCCATCCTAATAGATTTACTAAAATCTACCAAATGTGGTTAGACTTAGATATAGCTCTATTTCTAAACTCAAAAATCAACGATTTTCTAGATATTTTTTGGAAATAATGCAAAATCAATATTGAATATATTTTTTTCTAACACCTTTGAAAATTGACTTTTCCTTCCTAGTTTTGGGGTTGAAAGTGGCACTTTTCCTTCCTAGTTAAACAAATAGCTATGAAAAGCCAAAACCACTTTTCAGGACATTTTTTTACGGTTGTGTTTTATCGTCATTTGAACCAAATTCAAAGTTAATTTATTCAAATATTATACATACAATTTGGAGTCATTTTTTTAACGATTATTGGGTGGCGTTGTTAGGACAGTACCCAAGTTTACTTACAAATTTTAAATGGAATGTTATATAGTTGTTCTTGGTACACGTCCCATCGGAATCGTCATAGAAACTTTATTTATTTATCTATTTAATTACACCACCCCAGTTCGAAAAAACATGAACCCCTTTTTAAGGCTGTCGAGTTCTAGCTAGTTATTATATTTCCCAAATTTTTAAAGTGCAAAAGATAATTTTAAACAATTAATGTGAAATACGCTACAAATGAAATCAAGTTTTTAAAAGTTTTCAAATCTTGCGAGGAGATAAAAAAAACGTACATCCCAACTTACCGATTTTCTCTTTTGTGTAGAAACAATTTTTGGAGATTTTGTTGAATGTGCGTGAATGCTTGAGTTTATGATGTACTTGAAATGTAAAAATCTTTAATTTTACTACTAAATTAACACAAATTCGTGATTTGCAAATGAATCATGTTAAAAATCGCGCTAAAAAATCTTAACCTCACTTCTTCTTCTAGTTTCTGTCATGATCGTTTTAACCGACTGGCCTGAACATATTTTTTTATAAAAACGCAGCCAAGAATTTTTTGATTCATGTGGTTTTCAGAGTTAAAATGAAAAATATTTGAAGGAATTCAAAAAATAAACCGTTAGTAACTAGAAAATGGTTGATTTGTGGTATAGAGAAACCTAATATAGTTTAAAGAATGTTACTTTATATGCTACGATGAAAAAACTATACAAGATGTTCAATTTTAAACTAAGCGAATTAATTACCTTATAACGGGAAACATTTTTTTCGAACACCTTATACATTTTCATACGAGTTGTTATATCCTATACATTGGCTCTAAATCTACGCTCTTACAATGTTAGATGTACATTTTTAAAACGGAATGAATTGTTTTTAGACCAGGGTCGATAATTTTTGAAACCCATTGGAAAAGAAAGAGAATATAACAAAAATGAAAGGAAAAATAATTTACGGGCGATCTGAGGTAGGGAAGTGGAAGGGGGTGAGTTTTTAAGGGTAAAAAACTGTTTATCTCGATTTCCGGCAAAACTGCAGTCCTATGGAAAAAAGTTAAATGACAAGGTTGTAGGTAATAAAAAGATCTACAACTTTTGTATTTACACTTTTTTCACATAACCTCAAAATTTATGTGAAACATTCAAATTACCAAGTTTTCGGTTTTTTATTTTTATCTTTTACAACAAATTTTTTTTTTCACGAAATTTGGTCAAAACTTACCTTTTTATGTCCCAAACACACTGTAATTTTTTTGATTTAAAATAAAAGTCCACCGAGTTTTTTAAAAAAGCAGATATTTTGACGTGAGAATTTCGATCGAAAATTAGGGTGCTTTTTCGATATTAAGCCAAAATAAGGTGAAAAAATAAATATTTTAAATCAAAAAAATTACAGTGTGTTTGGAACATAAAAAGGTAAGTTTTCACCAAATTTCGTGAAAAAAATTTGTTTTTTGTAAAAGATAAAAATAAAAAACCAAAAACTTGGTTATTTGAATTTTTCACATAAATTTTGAGGTTATGTGAAAAAAGTGTAAATACAAAAGTTGTAGATCTTTTTATTACCTATAACTTTGCCATTTAACTTTTTTCCACAGGACTTGTAGTTTTGCCGGAAATCGAGATGAACAGTTTTTTACCCTTAAAAACTCACCACCTTCCACTTCCCGACCTCAGATCGCCCTTAAATTATTTTTCCTTTCATTTTTGTTATATTCTCTTCCTTTTACAATGGGTTTCATCCTACTATTATATTTTTTCACTTTTTATTATTTTCAAAGGGTTCAGCCCTGGTCTATTTGGTCTTTTATTTTATTTAATAACTGAATTCTTCAAGTTTTCTAGGTAAAAAGAATCTCGAAGTAACTTACCTTTTGGTTTGGTTGCGTAGAACACAAATACGCTAAAAAATATATGGTGTTCAATTATAAAAATAAACTTTTACACATCGTACCGTTTGTGTGGGACAACCTGTATAATTCAAACAAATTTTTTTTAAATTCTAATTGTCACTAACATATATAAGTTTGATTTTTTGGCTTATTCGAGACGTGTCGTATTCGGTGTGTTTTATTTTTATGCTTTATCGCTACATTCATAAAAATAATATTTTTGTATTTAGATTTAAAAATATAACATGTGAGATATTATTTTCATGTATGGTGATTTATTTTACATTAGGAAACATTAGATTTTGAGATTCAACACGAAATTCGACAAATCCGTTGCCAATTTAACGGGTCTAATTTTTGTTTGAAATATTTATAAGTACAAGATTTCGACCTCCCTACGTATATATTATATATCACTACAGTCATTTAAGTACTGCATAATTATTTGTAATTATTTCATACATGATTCTCTCTAAATTTCAAACGTCTAGTTTTATTCCTATAAAGTCGCCTGATTAAGATACAGGGTGTTTTTTTAGTCGTGATTTAAGATTAATGTATCTTGGAATGGAAATGTCCATTTTCGCGTTTATTTTTTTAAATATTAAAAAATGCCAAACGAAGTTTTTTATTAAAATGATGCAGAAATTAAGAAAAATCAAGACGGCTGGAGTAAAAGTACCGGTAGGGGGTGGGGGTAACTAAATATGTTTTGAGGGTTGGATATTGTTTTTTACGATTTCTGACTGAAATATGCATCTTATCGAAAAAAGTTTAATATAAAAGTTGTAGATAATTAAAAAATCTAAAACTTTTGTAATGATCATTTTTCAACATAACCTCAAAATTTACGTCCTAGGTGCAAAAAACGAAAATAGACATTTTTGGTTTTCCCTGTATAAATCGAAAACCGCAAGAGATATTATAAATTTTATTGACCTTCTAAATAAACAACTTTTCTCCTATTTGACCGTCGTTCTATCATTTACGGTAGCATCGTTAAATCAGTATAACAAAAAACACCCTGTATACTTTCAGTATTGAAACTCTCGTGTCTCCAAGTTATTCCGACTCGTTTTAAGGACGTTTCGGGATAAAATTTTGGTACTTATTTATTTTCGTTACATTATTAAACTTTGTTGCTGTGCTGTAATTCCCCGAGAATTAACACGAGAGTACAATATTTGTTATTTTGCTGAAAAATATTTGGGTTTATCCCCTATAGGTAAATAAGACTAAACCTTTATGAGTTAATTTAACGTCTAAAACAATTAAGAATAGTTCAAATATAACTATGTACAATAAAAATTCTTCTTATCTTACTAAAAAGATCTTGTTTTTCATTTTTTTGGAATTGTATCTCTTAGGCGAAGTGAAACTATAGTCCTGTAGTGGAATCGGATGTAGTTTTGTTTGACTGGGCGTCGCGTTTGAGTACCGCCGGTGGTTTTTCGTGAATTAATTCTTCTTGTTCGGGAGAGGTTGTATGAAGACCGCTGTAGTTCCAAGATTGTACCTAAAAATTCCAAATAAATAGTGTGATTTTGGTTCTTCGATACCACCATAGTCAAATATGTGCTCTATATAATTTGACCACTGCAGTATTTATATTTGGCAACGCCGCGTAAAAGCAAAAGACACAGAAGAATGCATATGGGTTTGACATTAGATTATAAATAACTCAAGCACTCCGGAAATTAGCTTACAGTCGCTTCTATGCACTCAAGAAGACAACATGTCATAATCAAACGTTACATACAGATTAATTATTAATATTAAGGCGATTAGGGTTGGAACAGCACAATTCCCGTCTAATCCCCCCGAAAAAGAATATAATAAATTACTTACTTCTCCAGTGCCCCAGATTTGAAAAGCTATATAAGTTGAGCAGGCGATAAAAGCTGAAAGATAAAAGACGTTTCTCCAAGCCGACATATTTTGTTCTTGACCTTCTAGCATGTGGAACGCCACCAAAGGGCTGAGGAAACTTGCAGTCATGTGAATGGTTTGAGCGAATGCCAAGACAGGACCGGCAAAATTTGGAGCTAAAAATTACCAGTAATAAATAACAAATATTGTTAAACGAAAAATTATCCATGCGCACAAGCGGGTAACGTTTAACGAAAATAATTTTTTTTCTCACAGTCGTCCCGCTCGAAATATATTATAAATTATATTAAAAATTGGTTGAACCACTGAAAACAACTACACAGGCATTGAATTACAACAATCCAAACGCGTGTCAGAAGCTATACGATAGCACAACCAACCCTTTAATTTTGTCATTCAAGGAGCCGTCATTCTTAGATCGGTTTCGGCATTGTTGTGCCTCATCAGTAAGAAGTAGATAAATAAAGGTAATAAATATTCTGTATCGAAGAAGCGGAAATTAATTAATATAATTATATACCTATGTCGACTACGTTAGCCATAGCGCCTGCATACGAAGCTGTAATAAGGGTTACAGCTGTGAACCAAACGACCAAAACTAGTTCAATATCACATCCCAAATAACTGATGAGCATCATCAAAATGCCTGGTAACACTTGAGCTAAAAACGAATTAAATTAAATTAATTATTAAATTATGGAAAATAACGAAAAAAAAAAACAATTGTGGGAAAAAAGAGACCAAAATTTGTCCGGAAAATTACGTTGAATCCTAAAATGAATGCAAATATTGGTTTTTCAACGAAAATATTTAGGAAATTGTGAATTTGAAAATTATACATATTAATGAAGATATATATATATATATATATATATAGTGGAATTTTCAAGGATTTTTCAATTTTTTTTTAGCTGAAAAATGAAAAAAGCGAAAGAAAAAATTACGTAAATCCTAAAATTCAAGCGAAAATACATAGGAAATTATGAATTTCAACACTACTATTAATTTAAATGGAGGATCTTTAGGGAATTTTTTATTACTAAAAAAATTAAAAATTGTAGGAAATTAAAAATTTACAGAAAGCGGTAATTTTTTGAAGAAAAATGGATTAGCAAAAAAATATTATTTGTTGAAAAAACAAGGACAAAAGTGAGACAATGCCAAAAAAATGTGTAAAATGTCTGGAAAATTACGTTAAATTAAAATCCAAGCCAAAATTGTTTTTATTAGTGACAATAATTTTGAAATGACGATAAATCATAAATTCCAACATGGATTTTTCCAATTTTTTCACAAGAAAAATAAAAACAATGAAAATTATACGAAAAAGACACAAAAATTGAAATAAAGGGAAACAAGTAACAGAAAATTGAGACAAAAAAGTGAAAAGGCCTGGAAAATTTGTCAATTTGTTGTCCGAGTTAAGTATGGAGTGCAACATTAGACTAAAGCTTGAAAAAAAAATTATATAAAAAAAATAATTTTTTCAAGCAAACTTAAAAGTGTGTAAAATTTTAATTTTTAAAAATAAAAATTTCTATGAAAAATATAAACATTTAAACTTACAAGAAGCCGTCATCAACTTGCGTACATTCGTCAAAGACATGTAATGTTTCGTTACCAATTTATCTGCTATATAACAAAACAACACCGAAGCAACATAACTGCAAATGAATGGCGCTCCTGACAATAACCCGTTCTGAAAACAAAATAAATAAAATATTAATTTAACCCCTTAACGTTGCCATTGTTCGAGATGTAGTAAAGCAATAAAATTGTGTGCCACTTGACAATAAATCGCACGGTTGTTACCATAGTAACGATATCAAGGCTGTATTATCAAACGATTGGAAAAATGAAAAAACATGGATCGGAAAAAGTTTCTGCCGATCCCTAACAACCTTTTTTCGGTCTTGGCCGGCAAAGAACCCCGCACAAATCTTATGGGAATTGGCTCCCGGTCAAATTGGCTGAAATTTGGATATGTTTTTAAGGTTGCTCAAATCAAATCTGTTGTCAAAAAGACGATATTGACAGTTGACAGCTGTCAAACAACAATCAATAATCAAAATTGATAAAATCCACATGTAAATATATGTTTTTGAAGTTGCTGAGTTCAAAACTGATGTTAAAAAATCGATATTGACAGTTGACGGCTGTCAAATAACTGTCAAACAGCATGTAACAATCGAAATTGATAAAATTGACATGTAATCTTAATTAAAACAAAATTATTTTTTTCAAATACCTTTTCAATATTAAATCCCAGAATGCTCTTCATATACGTCGGCCCGGATACGATAAAAATATAATGTACCCATATTCTACCAAAAGTCGTTACTCCAATGGACCACGCTGGTAAAGACGTAAAAATCGACTTCCACGGCACCGCCTGAGTCTTAGCATGTTCGTAAGAGATGCTGGTGTTCTCTTTTATGTATTGTTGTTCTCTCAAGCTGATTCTGGGATGGGTTTCCGGACTATCGAATGCTAACAAATACCATATCAGACACCAAAGGATACCGATGGAACCGGTGGTGTAGAAAACGGAGCGCCAACCGAGGTGGGCGATGAGGAAACCGCACAGCGGGTATGTTATCCCGATACCAATACTAAAACCTTTAAAAAAAATGTTTCACTATAATTAAAAAGTACTACCACCTAGAGAACATCGAACAATAAAACTAATTATGCGAAATTGATTTTAAATGTTACAAATTCACATGAATACTCTTTAAATTTAATTCTTAAAGTAGATTTCCTTAATATTAATACTCAAGGGGCCCAATGTTACCTTTAGATGCTGTTAGAGAAGAAAATTCACAAAGTCTAGGTGGCTTTGACAGTTTGACAAAATTTAACTGACAGCTTTGACAGTTTGATAAAACTTCATTGTTCTTAAACGCAATAAATTCAATGAGTTTCCACGAATTAAATTATTAAAACTTTATGAATTACACCGTTGCCACTTTTATTTTTTATATGTCATTAAGTGAGGTTACGTTGACATCGTATTCCTATTTCATTTAAATATTGCTCTTGTGAATTTTGTACTTATATTTTCGTGAATTTATAAAAAACTGTTCTTTTATGCTTATAGCTTCCTTATTAACATATTTTGAACAATATAACTTGATAATAGGTGGCCAATGTCAGCTTTAGATGCTGTTAGAGAAGTAAATTGACAGAGTCTAGGTGGCTCTGATAGTTTGACAAAACTTCACTGACAGCTTTGACAGTTTGATAAAACTTCACTGATAGTTCTTAAACGCGATAAAATCAGTGAGTTTGCAGTAGTTCATATACAATTGTTTGTAGATGTGCTACCATCTATGGTAAGAAGAGAGTATTGACATTAAATTTTGACTGAATCTAGTCAAGATGTCACTCTCTTCTTTTTTATCCCTTTCAGAGATTAATACAAAGTGAGTAAACCAGTAAGGAATTTTAATTTATTAGATTCGACATCCTAAGACCGGTTTCTGTCTTTCGACTTCATCAGTTAGGCTTTTCGAATCCAATAAATAAAATTCCAAACTCGTACAAGTCAATAGCTATATCCGCTATAAGATAACATTTTTAGATGTGCTACCATCTATGGTAAGAAGAGAGTATTGACATTAAATTTTGACTGAATCTAGTCAAGATGTCACTCTCTTCTTTTTTATCCCTTTCAGAGATTAATACAAAGTGAGTAATGAAGTCGAAAGACAGAAACCGGTCTTAGGATGTCAAATCTAATAAATTAAAATTCCTTACTGGTTTACTCACAATTGTTTGTATTGTTTTCATTTTGCAAATAAGAAATACAAAGTCTAGATGGCTCTGACAGTTTCACAAAACTTCCCTGACAGCAGCCGACAGCTTTGACAGTTTGATAAAACTTCACTGACAGTTCTTAAACGCGATAAATTCAATGAGTTTGCACGAATTAAATTAAATTAGTAGTTCATATACAACTGTTTGTATGTTTTCATTTTGCAAATAAGAAATACAAAGTCTAGATGGCTCTGACAGTTTCACAAAACTTCCCTGACAGCAGCCGACAGCTTTGACAGTTTGATAAAACTTCACTGACAGTTCTTAAACGCGATAAATTCAATGAGTTTGCACGAATTAAATTAAATTAGTAGTTCATATACAACTGTTTGTATGTTTTCATTTTGCAAATAAGAAATACAAAGTCTAGATGGCTCTGACAGGTTCACAAAACTTCCCTGACAGCAACCGACAGCTTTGACAGTTTGATAAAACTTCACTGACAGTTCTTAAACGCGATAAATTCAATGAGTTTGCACGAATTAAATTAAATTAGTAGTTCATATACAACTGTTTGTATGTTTTCATTTTGCAAATAAGAAATACAAAGTCTAGATGACGATGACAGTTTCACAAAACTTCCCTGACAGCAACTGACAGCTTTGACAGTTTGATAAAACTTCACTGACAGTTCTTAAACGCGATAAATTCAATGAGTTTGCACGAATTAAATTAAATTAGTAGTTCATATACAACTGTTTGTATGTTTTCATTTTGCAAATAAGAAATACAAAGTCTAGATGGCTCTGACAGTTTTACAAAACTTCCCTGACAGCAGCCGACAGCTTTGACAGTTTGATAAAACTTCACTGACAGTTCTTAAACGCGATAAATTCAATGAGTTTGCACGAATTAAATTAAATTAGTAGTTCATATACAACTGTTTGTATGTTTTCATTTTGCAAATAAGAAATACAAAGTCTAGATGGCTCTGACAGTTTCACAAAACTTCCCTGACAGCAACCGACAGCTTTGACAGTTTGATAAAACTTCACTGACAGTTCTTAAACGCGATAAATTCAATGAGTTTGCACGAATTAAATTAAATTAGTAGTTCATATACAAATGTTTGTATGTTTTCATTTTGCAAATAAGAAATACAAAGTCTAGATGACGATGACAGTTTCACAAAACTTCCCTGACAGCAACTGACAGCTTGATAAAACTTCACTGACAGTTCTTAAACGCGATAAATTCAATGAGTTTGCACGAATTAAATTATTAAATTAAATTAGTAGTTCATATACGACTGTTTGTATTGTTTTCATTTTGCAAATAAGAAATACAAAGTCTAGATGGCTCTGACAGTTTCACAAAACTTCCCTGACAGCAGCCGACAGCTTTGACAGTTTGATAAAACTTTACTGACAGTTCTTAAACGCGGTAAATTCAATGAGTTTGCACGATGTAAATTAAATTAGTAGTTCATATACAACTGTTTGTATGTTTTCATTTTGCAAATAAGAAATACAAAGTCCAGATGGCTCTGACAGTTTCACAAAACTTCCATGGCAGCAACTGACAGCTTTGACAGTTCGATAAAACTTCACTGACAGTTCTTAAACGCGATAAATTCAATGAGTTTGCACGAATTAAATTATTAATTTAAATTAGTAGTTCATATACAACTGTTTGTATGTTTTCATTTTGCAAATAAGAAATACAAAGTCTAGATGGCTCTGACGGTTTCACAAAACTTCCCTGGCAGCATTGACAGTTTGATAAAACTTCACTGACAGAAAGTGACAAATTTGACAGTTTAATCAAACTTCACTGACAGCAAGTGACAACTTTGACAGTTTGATAAAAATTGTTGTACATTATACTATTGTTTAAAGGAACAATGGCATTCTTATTACTTACCTTGAAAACTTGACATAAATCTACTCCTTTCTGGGACTGGGATCCAGTGACCTACAAGGGCGTACATTGCAGGCCAAGTTAGACCCTATAATGAAACAAAAGGGGATGTTAAAAAACAACTGAATATGCTAGAAGTTTGAGCCAATTTTTAGCCTCCTATATCCCCTGATTTGAACACTCTCGATTATTTTAGATCGACATAACAGGGTGAGACAAATTTTTCTGGTTTTTATAGTTTTCCGCCGAGAAAAAAAAAAGGAAATCTGAAAGGTCAGAATTGAACTTGTGAGAAAATATCTTAATATAGTCTCTATCTTTTATTTGTGCAGGAAGAAATCCTTGGCTAAAACTGATAACTGATAACGAACAAAATTCTCTGGTAATTCTATTCACCCTGTATAATCTAACCGGTATAATAAGAAATAAATTAGTTATCTCTCTAATCTTTTTGTTTTCATTTTTTTTTCATTCAACAAAACCATTTTTCATAAATATCTACGTAATTTACCTTTTTTTTACACAAAAAATATTTACAGGGTGATTTTTTTTCGTATGGCATTGAAAATTGTTTCCTTTAGCCGAACGTGATGTGATACAAAATAATTTTTTACTTCTCTAACAAATTTGGTGGAATTCAGTAAAGGGTAAAAAAAGAAAAAGTAATTTCCACATTATTTTGGTCCAAAAAATTCTTCTCTTGGTGTTATAATGCTCCACCTTGTATAATAATAATAATATTGCATGAAATTACGTATCTAACAATTTTAAGAAAAACTGTATTAAAAGCACCCAACAAGCTAGAAATTTTGACACTGGTCTTGTTTTTTTTAAATTTTCGTTATACCAGTTTATTTTTTGGCAGTAAACTACAAAGTAACAAAAAAATGGGATCGTTTTAACGCGTCAAGGTCCTTCTAGCCATTGCGCATGATTTTTGTTTATATATTCTACACCACATTTCAACAACCTAGTTTTAAATTTTGAATTTCGCGCGCTTCTATGATATAACAGTTAGCGCATGCTCTGTGCTCGGAAAGACATAACTTACGTTTAATTGTGACATTACGTGTCTAGAGTCAATAAATTTAACACAAAATGCATAAATCACCCAGTATATTAATGAAAAAGAGGAGCGGAGATATTTTAATAATGCATTTGATATATTTCCCTTAATGGATCCCATCTACCACTCAAATAAGTACAGTACGTGAAGACTCACCGTGTATATTACGTCAATTTTAAATTAAATATACCTTTTAGTTATCAGAAACAAGTAACCTTATCTGTAAAAGCGAAATTTAAATATACATTTACCATTTTTAGAACAAAAATTGATAAGATACGGTTTATTGTCAACGAAATTAAAAAGTTTATTTAGTAACACCGTTTGTGAAGATTTAAAGTTAAAAAATTTTATTTATCATAATGGAAATTACTTGTTAAATATGAGCCCTTCGTTGATCCTTGATGAGATGATTGATACATGTCATAGATCTGGATTGTTGGAAATCACACCAAAGAATGAGATGAAACATTCTTCTCAAGTCAATTTATGGAATCGGATGGTGTGGAACAGCTAATTGAAGTTAAAAATGTTCTACTGCGTCTATATAGAGATTTAGCGATTGAAAATATCCATTTTTCTAACTAATTACTCATAATACTAACAGGGAGTTGATAATGAGAATAGTGAACTTAATAGTATTAATACCCCTGACTATGATAGTATCCCAAAGAATGGTAAAAGTGCCCTGACTATGAAGCTTAAAACAAAAGAAAAACGAACTTAACAATGTTACCAGGTATACCCAGAAAACAAAAACACGAAGTAAACACACAAATATTCTATAGGAAACCCGAAGTGCAAAAATTGATTGTGAGGTGTGATTTTTTTAACTACTTGTCGAGCTCTACAAAATGGTGTATATGAAAAAGGGTTAAATATGAAAGTATTGAATTTTAGTAAGGAAAAATTCTGCATCGCTCCTCCCAAAATCGCTCGAATTCCAAGGCAAGAATTATTAAAGTATAGTTCTCCCAAAACTCAATTTAATGAGCTGAAAAAACCGATAAAAACATTAATAGATGCGACGCTTTTACTTGAACTATAACTTTGTGTATTTTTAGTTAAATATTATACACGGTACGCTACTGTTCTGCATGTCAGAAATAACTCCAGACGACTGAATAGCAATAAAAATGATGTACTGGTAATTTATGCAACAGGCGGTCAGCAAAATTACTGATTGGTTTCCACGCGGCGAACGGTTCCACTCAATCTGGTCTACTGTTTACTTTATACAGGGTGAGTCACGGTAGACGCGACGGTCCAATGTGACTAAACGGTTAATGTTTTGAAAATTTTGTTTATTCATGGATATGTGGGTTGATAAAGGCTACATTTTAAAATTATTTTGAATTATACAGGTTGTCCCAAAAAAGTGTGGCGTATCAAAGTTATATTATTTCTTATGGAAGACCCTATATTTTGTTTCATTTATAGACTATACGTTAAAAATAAGGTAAACTTTGTTAAGTATTCCCTATACCTAAGCTTTTTACTTTTCGAGATATTTTGATATTTCTACTTACAAGAAAACCGACAACTTGAAAACCTATGGAATCAGCCAAATCCAATTTTAACTTAAAAAAATTAGACTAATAATTGAAAGCAATAATGTAATTAGAATTGTTTAAAATTATACAGGGCGTCCAAAATGGGGCGATTTTCTAATGACATATTCAAACGATAATATCGTTCTTATTTTAAATAGGACACCCTGTATTTTATAATCCTACGAAGCAAATTTCATTACCTTTTAAAAATTATAAATGTGCAGCCATACGATAAATAAATAAATAAATAAATAGGCGACCAAGTTATTGGACCCATTTAAATGGGAGGACATTTTTGCAATTTTTAAGAAAAAAAATGATGTTGCAATAGTCTAAGCTGATCAAATACAGGGTGTTATATTTAGGCATTACGGTGGAAAAATAATGTAAAATTTAACAAAAACTCCAAAATTAATAGATTTAGGTATAGTAGACCTTTATAATTTTTTAAATGTAATGGAATTTGCTACATAATAGGATTATAAAATACAGGGGGTCCTATTTAAAATAAGAACGATATTGTCGTTTGAATATGTCATTAGAGAATCGCCCCATTTTGGACGCCCTGTGTAATTTTAATCAACTCTAAATACATTATTGCTTTCAATTATTAGTCTAATTTTTTTCAATTAAAATTGGATTTGGCTGATTCCATAGGTTTCCAAGTTATTGGTTTTCTTGTAAGTGCTTCCATTTTTAGAAATATCAAAATATCTCGAAAAGTAAAAAGCTTAGGTATAGGGAATGCTTAAGAAAGTGTATCTTATTTTTAACGTATAATCTATAAATGCAACCAAATATAGGGTCTTTCATAAGAAATAATATAACTTTGATACGCAACACTTTTTTGGGACAACCAATTCAAAATAATTTTAAAATGCAGCCTTTATCAACCCACATATCCATGAATAAACAAAATTTTCAAAATATTAACCGTTTAGCCACAATGGAACGTCGCGTCTACCGTGACTCACCCTGTATAGGGAATAATATTTATATAACTTCAGTTTTCATCCTTTATTCGTTATTATACCATGTACTGTTTTGAACTAAACCTATATATTGATCTGAAGATAATAAATATTCAATTGAGATTAGAAAAAGTACAAATATCTGATTTCGCGATATGGAACTACATTTTGGCCGCGGGAAATTCTTGTAGAATGTTTTTTTTTTTCAGAAAAAAATAATAGTAGGGGGGCTAGTCGTTCTGGATAATTTTTTCCTTTAATAGATCTTTTAAAACAATACTTTTTGGAAGTTAAAATTTTATTTCATTAAAGTTGTTTGGATAATGTATATTTTTTTTGTTTTATAATTTTCATATCACGTTTTTGTGCCCTTCATTTTTATTTTTTAGAATTTACAGCTTTTCAAAAATTTTTCATATGAATAGTCATTATTCTGTATTGTGGTATTAGGTATATTATATTTGATACGTACTTTGATCGGTTATTAAATAAATTAGTTTTTAATTTATAGGTACACTACAGTGTTTATTTAAATCTATCTATTTATTCAACAATAGAAAAAAAATCTCACGTGGTGAGTATTAAATATTAAATGCACTATAATTTGAAATGTATTTTATTAAATCTTGTTTTCCATGTTAATTCGTATTTTTTTCCTTATGTAATTATTTATTTAATATTAAAAAAGAATTCGCAAATATGCTACCATCTATCCTTTACTGGGGGAAACCCCGTGAAATAATTATTAAAGAAACAGCGATTTTGGGGTCCGAGTTTTTAAAATTTAAACTGCGGTATCTCCGCTCCTCGATGAACAAAAATCGATTGTATGATGTGATCATTTTTACTTTACACGTCGAGCTCTACAAGATGGTGTATACAAAAAGGTGGAAATAAGAAATTCAGATAGACCAAGACCTTGCTACTAACATTCTACCAACCGGAAAAGACTAAATAAAAACAAATCATCTGTACTTAACCCCTTAGAGAAGAAAATAATGCCCCGACAGCGCGCCGTCTGCACTCGTGACGACTGACTGCGGAGGTTCTAAAATGTGTTTTTCCAAAAAATATGTGCGTTAAGGGGTCAATCAACCTTTGGACAATTTTTTTTAATGAAAAAAATTATTATTCAATATATTATTGGATTATTCACTTACCGATGCGAATCCTTGCGTGAATCTCAAACCGATGACGATTCCAAAGTGGGTCTCGCTGGCCCAAGGGATACATATACCGCAAACAGCCGTGACTAATTGGGCGTAACCAAAAACCCGCTTGGTGCCCAATTTTTGAGTAACCAGACCGCCTACTATTTGAGATATAATGTAAGCCCAGTAGAACGAGGCCAAAATGTAACTTTGTACTTTGCTCGACCACTGTAGGGTTCCTCCGAGATCCTAAAAATTCAATTATTCCTAAATCGTTATTTTTCATTTATAAAAATTCATAATTAAAATTAAAAACAAAACGTAAAACTATATTTTATAAAAAAAATCCATGAAACATGGGCGGAGTTAGGGCTTGTATGTTGGGGGGGCATACGTACCCGGGGATCTGGGGGGTATAGAATACCTCCCAGAGAAGCGGGGGGCCCGGAAAAATTTGAAGCTTCAAAACGCAATTTTCAGCTACTTTTGACCAGTTGAACTTTTATACTGTTTTTCAGCTGACTAAATAAAAATAAATGTTCACAAAAAAGTTGGGGGGGCATTGCCCCCCCATAACTCCGCCCATGCCATGAAACAGAATGTTCTTCCTTAAAAAAAACTTAGGGGATAATACAGGGCAAGGGCGACTCCAGCCCAGATATTTGGGGGGGGCAGCTATTAGGGTTATATATATAAAAGTTTAATTTTTTGGGTTTGTTGATATAAATGGACCTAGAATCTACAAAAAAATTTAAATTTGGTTTATGCAGATTGAATTTTGTCTAAAAAACGATTGGCAATGTCAAAATTACCGAAAAAAAATGTTCGGGTCATTTTTGAGGAAAAAAGTGAGTTTTTTGGGATATAAATGGACCTAGAATCTACAAAAATTATGCAAAAAAATTAAAATTTTGATTACGCCGAATGGATTTTGTCTAAGAAACGATTGGTAATGTCAAAATTACCGAAAAAAAATGTTTGGGCCATTTTTGAGGAAAAAGGTGAGTTTTTTTGGGATCTAAATGGACCTAGAATCTACAAAAAAATTCAAAAAAATTAAAATTTAGTTTACGCAGTATGAATATTGGCAATGTCAAAATTACTGAAAAAAAATGTTCGGGTCATTTTTGAGGGAAAAAGTGAGTTTTTAGGATATGAATGGACCTAGAATCTACAAAAAAAATTCAAAAAAATTAAAATTTGCATTACGCCGAATGGATTTTGTCTAAGAAACGATTGGCAATGTCAAAATTACCGAAAAAAATGTTTGGACCATTTTTTACTTTTTTGGGATATAAATGGACCTAGAATCTACAAAAAAATTCAAAAAAATTAAAATTTGCTTTACGTAGAATGAATTTTGTATAAGAAACGATATGCAATGTAAAAATTACCGAAAAAAAATCTTTGGGCCATTTTTGAGGGAAAAAGTGAGGTTTTTAGGATATAAATGGATTGTGTCTAAGAAACGATTGGCAATGTCAAAATTATCGAAAAAAAAAATGTTTGGGCCATTTTTGAGGGAAAAAGTGAGACTCTTAGGATATAAATGGACCTAGAATATACAAAAAAAATTCAAAAAAATTTAAAATTTGGATTACGCCGAAGGGATTGTGTCTAAGAAACGATTGGCAATGTCAAAATTATCGAAAAAAAAAATGTTTGGGTCATTTTTGAGGGAAAAAGTGAGACTCTTAGGATATAAATGGACCTGGAATCTACAAAAAAAATTAAAATTTGGTTCTGCCTGCCCCCCCCCACCCCCTTGGAGCCGCCGTTTATTAGGGTGTCCAAGACTTAATTGACATCTCCGAAACGGTTTGGGATATTTCGGAGATATAGCGCGGTCAATTAAGTTTGGGACACCCTGTATAGCAACTGTTTCATTTTTTAAATAATTCAAGCGGGTCAGATTTCTGCAATTATTTTGCTCACGTACCATTTGGGCTATAGTGGAGTTAACGTCTTCGACGACGTAACAATATTCGTTTGTCGAATTTCTTATTTCCCTAGGGACTTCCTGTACCATTGCTACAATAGCTAAATTGATGTCGTTTCGCATCATAAAAGATACCAAAAAACCAGACCATGATAGAAGATAGAGTACTAGCCGTGCTGGAACCTGGCCTAAAGCAAAAACGAAATACACGTCACTCCATGCGAAAGAAACACCCTGTATATTAATTTTTAATGTTTTTTTATTTGAATGTGACAAAATACTAGATTGAATTTTTATAGGAAAAAATATTCGCGCGTATATTTAAGAGAATTTTTCGACCTTTGCAAATAAATTATTTTTCACAAACCTAAAGAAATTTTTTTACGTAATTAATATCGTACAAATATCCATGTAAGTATTCCCAATGAAGAGAAAAATTTGAATACGTTAATAGACCATAAAATAAAACTTGTTTTAGGTTACTATCAAACATTTATTTTGAATAATCCATTCTGAGTCATTTTTTTGTTTATTTATAAATGTATAACAATAATATTTAAAATTCTTAAAGAAACATGTCTACATCTGAGAAGTGGTAGAATACAAACGAGAATTATTAATTGTCTGACTAAATAATTACAGTGAGATTAGATCTGTTATGAATTCAAAATTACTTTAATAACAAGACCTTGAAATAATTGGTTTGCATCTTCAGTCGTAAATACCTCCCAAGAGTAAATAAGTTTGGAAACCACGCCTTCGATGCACTGCAATTATCTTAAGGCTCGTTTACACGGCGACACCAATGTTGCGACATTCACTGCCACGGCAGTAGTGTCGCCATGATACTTCAATCCCTTAATATGTCATGCATCTTTTTTTTTTGATTTTGTGGCACAAGTTTTTTTTAACATTAAATTTAAAAATTTATAAAATGGCTGGCGACATTTTAGATTTCCTTGATATTTATCAGCAATTTGCCCTGTTTATGGGACAAGGAAAATTCAGAATATAAACCACTGCCATAGAAGTATGTTCTATGTTTTAGTTACTTTTTTAGATTTAATAGGTAGGTAGTGGGTTTTAAAATTTCAAGAATTTAGTTTTCTCAGTGTACTTGTGGATGTGCCCATTTTCACACTGGTAATTTCAGTTATCCCTCATTTATCACTTATTTCTTTTTTAAAATGATACTATTATATTTGTCTTAGATGTGAAGAATGAATAATTATATATTTTTTTACATTTCTAAAGTGTTGTTGTTTTCAATCATGCTATAGCTCTGCTTACAGATGATTAATTAATTTGTGCAATTTGCTGTAATCTTTAATTATTGATTTGTGTAGTAAATAATCGCTGATAAGATAGTTATCTGGTGGTTGTGTTGGAAAGATAAATAATATTTTATTATACCAATGTAAATTCTTGTAGGAAAGGTTTTATAACTTTCCCAAAATAAACATAAATCTGAATAATAATTTGAGAAAAGCAAAGATAACAGAAGTTTAAATATTAAAAATAATAATATATAAAGATATCACAAAGTAAAGTTCATGTCAAAATAATTTAGAGACTGTTAGACAGACTAAAAAGGACATGGGATACAACAAATAAATAATATGTTGTCAAGAAGGACTATTCTTTATTACAGTAAATCATAATCTCTACCTGTAGCATGAAGAGTACCTTTAATTCTTTGATGTCAATAAGTGTAATAAAAAGTAAAATCCAATTTATTATTTCTAAGGAAACTACAAAATTAAATTAAAATAATACCCTCATTTTTTTAATATAATCTGAACATTCAAGGCTGCATATTCTAAAATACTCTAACCATTGTATTAATTTTATTTATCCAGTATTTAGAGTTTTGTAACGAAACTAAAAAATAAATAAATTACTTACCAAATATTCTGTATATGAGGCACTTCTTTTCTTCTAAGGGGTAGGATAGATCACTTATATACACTTTTTCTTCAGCCATTTTTTAAAATTCCCAAAAATTAAATCAATAAAAAATATTCAAATCTAAACTTTCATTTCATCAGGAGTTGGACCAAGAAAGTTGGATAAAATTTGATGATTGTCTGCCAAACACAAAAAACAAGAAAATAGTGTTTCGTATTTTAAAAATTAATAGGTCGCTTGCAAAATAAATAGTAACTTAATTGTTTATGAGAGAGTGTATGAAATAAAGCAAAAACTGACGAATCATCAATAAGTCAGATTGGCTAACGAACAAATTACTCGGGAAATTAAATCGAATCTGATTTTAATGACTGTTATATTCTTCACGCTTTAAACACATGTAATATCAATTTACAATTAAATTATAACTAGTAGGTATTTTATAACAAATTAGCAATTTTTGTGTTAGGTCAAGGTAACGATTACTAGTTGACGCATTAACCAGTTTAAACAACTAAAAAAAACTAGACCTTGTTAATAATTAATATTTAAAAACAAATATTTTTAATCAATAATCAAAAAAAAAGAAGAAATAATTATTGAAAATTTGTTAACATAACCTGTCACTTTTTTGAATAAAATCACACACGAACCTTATCGCTAAGTCGTCGACGAAATAAATTACAATTGTTCATAGTGTAATATTTATCCATATCCATTTTCAATGAATGCAAAAATATTTTTGGTTAAATTACTTTATAATTATACCTCAACCCAAAGTACTTAGAAATATGGGTATATAAATTGACGTTTGATGTGCAGTGTTGCCACTAACAACTCACCAAAAGAACTAATTTTGTGGGTTGGGTTGTCACAGAAAACCCTATTTTGACATTGAAAAAAACTCGAATTTGACCCATTAATATTATTTTGAATATTTTTACTTTAAATAACTTAGCAAACGTTTTATTATTTCTTATTCTAATTTAATCTGATTATTCTTCAAGGTTAATTACATAGACAAAATAAAAGAAGTAGATTATCTGTATACGCAACAAAATTCGTTCGTACCAGATTGGCAGAGGGCGCTAAGTTGAATTGACAAAAGAAGCCCTACTCATTCACGAAAAAAATAAAAATATTAGAATTTTCGAAAAACCTCCTTTTTTTCTATGAAAAATATTAAAATTATTTTCTAAATCATAATTGTGATCATTAAATTTTATTGAAAATAGAATTATTTGCAGATAAATGTTATAGGTCCTTTAAATTTGCATCCACATTGGCAAATTATTGCATAATCGTTTCAAAAAATTGATATTTTAAGCTTTGGAAGATGATGTTTAGTGTGTGATTTTTTTTGGATGTAACTTGAAATGTAAATAATTTCAGGATAATGAAAAACGTTTTATTAAATTAATAATATTTATTATTTAGTATCCATCAATGTAACACTATACAGTTTGCAAATTTTATTTTTAAGCTGATCTACTTACAACCTCAATTAATGTTACCTCCATATTTTAAATAATTGCTTATTTATTTTTCGGGATAAATTAAAATTTAAAATAACATATCGTAAAATTAATAAACTTTTTAACAAAAATAGATATCCGTTTAATTCTCTAATAATAATAATTTTATGTAAACAAGCAACTTACATAAAATCAAAAGGAGTGTAACTAATTTTATAAATAATGATATGGCTAAATCATCACAAGTGCACCTATACTTCCTCCATATTTATTCATATATTATAAAACTAAATTTCATAAATAATCCTATACAAACTACAGGAGCTGAGTCACAATAGAACTTTGTAAAGAACCTATTCTTGTAATTATTTTTAAGGGAATTGGCCAGGTATCTAAAAATTCACAAAGCTTTAAACTTGGAAATATAGAAGATTAATGATGGGTCCAAACATGCTTCCTTGCGGCACTCCAGTTCTTTATATTTTATTTCCTATATATAAATATCAGAACATTCAGAGATATTAGATATTTTTCGGTGTATTGATACATATTTCTTCTAAAATCCTTTAATTTTTTGGTCTTATTTTCCGTAAAGACGGATCTGAACTTATTTTTTTTGTTCTTTGTAATTCCCCTATTCATTTTAGTTTATTTTGTCTATTCTTCACTAATTATTGAGGAAGACCTGAGAATAATTGACTTTTCTTTAAAGAATCGGTCTATTGTGACTCATAAAAACGAAACATTTTCTAATGAACGATATATTAAGTGTTTTTTCTACGACTGTAACGGGTGCACATTTGATTTTGACATTGCAAATAACAATAACAACAACAAAATAAAGAAACAAACAATAAACTTGATTTTTTGTATTTTTTTAATTTTGAGGTTAACCTAAAAATTTCTTGACAGTCGTAGAAAAATATTTTTGCATTTCCATTGAAATTTATAATAATTATAATGCCATAGGCAGAATAAGGCCCGATCGTATTTTAATTATCTAGGGAAAATTCCGAGCAATTTGAATAGAAAGAGATAATGACGAAAATACCGAAACCGCAATTCTTGTTAATTATATATCAATAAAGAGTTGTTAAATGTAAATTGCTTGTAATTTTTCCAAGACAAATAATTTATTATACAAGGTGTTTTATTGAAAACGGCGCATACTTTTAAATGTGCGCATTTCTCAATGAAACACCCAGTATGTAAGATATATATTATAATTTTCTCTAAAAAATGTATATAAAACTTTAATTTTTCGTAAATTAAGGAGTCAGCTCAGATTTTCAAACATGTATTATAAAACTTGCAAATGCCTTCAAATTTTAAAGACTGGTTTACGCAAGGACTACATGTTTGTATGTCCTAATTTTTTAAACAAATTTATTTTAATGGTAATTTCATTCAATATTTTCTCAAATAAACGGTTGATTCTTCATTCGTGAAAGCAGCTGAACTAATAGACTACATTTTTACAGTACTCTATTGGCCCCTTTACACCGGGTTATCTAGATATCTAGCCCAATCCCGTTCAGAGAATATTCTCGAAAGATGGCGTTGCTGAGAACCGTAATCAAAGGAATCTTTTTTTAACTATGACAGCTGACTCATTAAATACAAATAAATTAAATTTTTTAACTAGCCCATAGTAATCAATACAATATTCAAATAAAAAATGGCAACGAAACGTTTTTATCAAACTTAACACTTCCTGGACTCATAATCCTAAAGGCTAACAAGTAACCGGAGGTAACTTATTTTTTTTTCACTAGTTTCCCTTAGCTAACAACTACATATCATGTAAAATCTAAAATTTCTAATAATATTTAAGATCTATTCGCATATTGACAGAGTTCAGTGTAACGCACGGTATTTTTTCACTGTAACTGCATCACCGAGAATAAAAGCTTTTGCAGTTCGTTTCGTTTACACAGCTGGTTTAAGAACGGTAACAAAATGTTGGTGTCACATAACTCAATGAATGATTTTACATTTTTTGAATTGACATATCGGTGTTGCTGGTCGCCAAGGTTTGCCAACCAAATCCTATGAAAGACACTAAAGTATAACTAGTGTTCGTTTGTGTGACAGACTAGAGGTGGGGTATTAATGGTATTTATTCAATGTATCATTGTAGAATATTTGAATACACCCTAATTTCGCTCAACATATGTTTTTTTATAGGCAGACTAACCAAAAACTGTTTTACAAAAAAATATTCCTGGCTGTGTAAATGAAACATTACTGATATACTGGGATCAAAATATTTTGTTTATAAATCACATAAATTTGTAATTCCTTTTTTCGATATTTTTTAAATTTCTTAAAAAATGTGAAAGCAAATAAATGACTTATTTTCCGCTGTTGATTCCAAGTACCGAGAAACAAACTTTCGTTGCATTTAGATCCATCGATGCACATAACATACTTTTTACTTTTTTTAAATATTTGAGAAATCGATTAATTATAGATTACACAGGATATACAGAGAAGTGCAAGATTAGGACACAAGTAATATTGTCATTTTATTTAACTACCTAATAAGGAAATTTATTGAAAAATTCTATTCATTCTTTTAACCAATGTCGAATTAAATGTTATTATACTCCGGGTTCATCTTAAATATTTCACCTTAATGATAACCTCAGAATTTTGTAAAATTCCAATGACCAGATAAATTTTAAATTATCATAAATGTAGGTTGATTTTTAATTTAATAGGAACGAAAATATCACAACTTAAAACGAGCAAAATGGGATTTAACAGTCAATTTCAGCACATGTATTCGTATTTAAGTGATTTTTTTCTCTTTCAAAATATCCCTACATTTATCCGAGATAACATTCCAGGTTATGTAAGCTTTGCAGTTACCAAACAACTGTTTATTCTACACAAATTCATAATCTCATTATCTCCATAAAGTGTAAATTTGGACATTATTCAATTCAGCAAGATAGTAATCAGTGCAAATAAATGCGCTGGTAAATATACTAGTACATAAGCCAACAAAATACAGAAAAAGAAGAAGAAGGAGCTGTCGAGAATCTAGTAAACAGCATTGCCAACCCTGCTGACTTACCGACTTGGAACGTAATCTACCGATACACTGATTTGGGACATTTATCGTTTTTTGGGTCGTATATAAAATATATTTTTTTAATTTACTTAATATATGTTTGGAAAACAAGGGAAATACGTTTTAACTTCATCTTGAAACCAAAGTATGCGAAGAAACACGAAAGTGGGGATTATAAAAGGGTCTACATTTATTGCTATATAAACAAAATAAAAATCTGATCACCGTTGGTATCAAAATTCATCATATGCAAAAATGTACAAACGTTAAATGCACTTCTGGTGAAAGGGGAAGTAGGAAAAAAGACTGAAATACGTCTAAAAAGGCCACTAGGATGTCATATAGCTTCATCGATTTAAAATTATTTGAAAATATAGTATCAATAAATCGCCCCTGAGCGCCACGGCAAATAATAATAATAGCCGTCCCTCCCCCCCATACAAGCTCTGCTTCTGGGATTCACTCATAAGAGGTAAAGGGCAACGATAATTTAGTAGTTAAAAGTTGTTAAATAGAATTTTTCAACTCATGATTATAATAGAAATAGTAACGGTTTACATAAACAAATCTGCTAATAATATCAACAAATATCAAAAAAACTTGTCTCTGCTTTATATGCAGATCAACAAACAACTATCGGATCTAATTCGGTTGGCTTCAAATGAGTGTGGTCAAAATCCATTTATTAATATCGACATTTCGATCTAGAGGCCTAATTCTGAAAGGATTGTAAATGACAAATTGTATGTCTATTTGAATTAAATGAAAAGAAGAAGATAACAAACATATTACGTCATAACTGTGAGATATAACGCTAAAAACTCCCTAATACTGTAAAACAATATTGGCAACAATGAATGTTGACATCGGTTGTCAATAAAATGTATAAAGAGGTTAACTATGAAACTGTTAATCGAAGTTTATTTAAATATTCCTATCAAAATACCAAAAATAACGTCTTTACATCATAACTGTACTAAATGGCAAGCAGTACTTCTTTAAATAAAATTGAAATAAGCCCAACCGTGCCAAAAATAAAGCAATCGTATAAAGAGTCCTCTGTGGATTAGGCTGCATTTATGAAGTTTGACCACAACATATTTGTACCCAAATCGATGTAGTCCCGTAACTAATTTCAAATTAACAAGACGTACCTACCGATGAGGTACCAGGCCCAAGGCAGTGAATCATATCATGTACAACATATTGCTTAGCAAATTCATACTTCACATACATAGCTTTTTAAGTGTCAGTTTAAAACCCAGTTGAGATCAATTACGATTAGTTAAATTTTAGTAGGGATAAGTATAATATTTTTGAATGAACTTATCTGCTTTAAAAATCACTATTTCTGGAATGTTAAAGTCAGTATACGTTTATGTAACACATAACCTTAAAAGTTAGGTTGTCAACGGGTTAAAAATATAAAATTGGATATTTAATTCGCCAGCTGATAACGTTTACGCGTTTGGGGCAACTTAAACTTCCTATTGAGAGATACTTCAAGTCTATATTATGAAATTATCGACAATAAACTTATGGGTATTGTTATTCAAATTTTCAAAAAGTATTCACTAATTCAATAAAATAATTACCTGATGTTCTTCCGAATCCATATTTGATTAGAAATGTGCAATATTTAAGAATAACGAAAACAAAGTAAACAAACACCTGCAACCTAACCCTAAATTTCAAAATCGAAAAATGACATGTGACATGTGTCATTTTTCATGGCAAGTTTTTTAGCGAATGAATATGAACGTTCAAACTAATCGCAAAAAAATTGCCGTTTATTTGTATGAGTATGGACGAGCCTTATAACAGACATTCTAGGTCCGGTATTATTTACAGATGGAGATAATTCTAATTCTCTAGTTTTAATCGAACGATTTTATAGTCGTATGACGAATTCTTCTAGATCTGTGATAGATATAACGCTAAAAACTCCCTAATAATGTAAAACAATATTGCCAACACTGAATATTGACATCGGTTGTCAATAATGTTAAATATCCTTTTTCTTGAGAATCCCATAGATGATGATAAATATAAAAAGCTAAACAGCAAATTGCGTTTGATAAAAGTGAGAGATTCGAACGATCCGATACTTTTTATTTGATTTTTTCTGTGTATTATTACTTATCCCTATCATAAACCGTCTTCTTTACCTGAGATTTTATCCGTGAGGTATTAAACTGATACTTTTATATCAACGGTCCTAACAATGAATATATAATATATAAGGTAATATGTAGATGGTTTTTACTTTTTCTACATATCTCCGAAGATCCCAGCAAACGTCTTTCGAAGATTTTTCATGGTGTCTTCGGTGTCCTCGGCAAGCGATTGGGTTTGACTACCTTGGCGTTGGAAAGGACGGGGTGGGGGATCTGGAAGACGTCCTGTGCTCGGTGCGCTGCTAATTGTGCTCGACTGGGATGCTGAAAAATGCGATATGTTCATTTATTTAGAATACATTTTATTAATGAGCCGTATTAAAGCTGAATAGTAGTTTTTCTGAGTAATAGTTTCTTCTGAGTAGAAGCATTTTTTTCTGAGTAATAGTTTTTTCTGAGAATTAGTTTTTCTGAGCAATAGTTTTTTTTGAGTAGTAGTAGTAATTTTTTCTGGGTAGTAGTTTTTTCTGAGTAGTAGTAGTTTTTTCTGAGTAGTAGTAATTTTTTCCGAGTAGTAGTAGGTAGTAATTTTTTTTTAGTAGTTTTTACTGAGTAGTAGTAGTTTTTTCTGAGTAATATTTTTTTCTGAGTAGCGGTAGTAATTTTTTCTGAGTAGTAGTTTTTTCTTAGTAATAGTAGTTTTACTAAGTAGTAGTAGTTTTTCCGAGTAGTAGTAATTTTTTCTGAGTAATAGTTTTTCTGAGTAGTAGTTTTTTTTCTTAGTAATAGTAGTTTTACAGTAGCAGTAGTTTTTCCGAGTAGTAGTAATTTTTTCTGAGAAATAGTTTTTTCTGAGTAAGTAGTAGTAGGTATTTCTGAGTAATAGTTTTTCTGAGCAATAGTATGTAGTAGTAGTAGTTTTTTCTGAGTAGTTCTAGTAATTTTTTCTGAGTGGTAGTTTTTTCTTAGTAATAGTAGTTTTACTGAGTAGTAGTAGTTTTTCCGAGTAGTAGTAATTTTTTCTGAGTAATAATTTTTTCTGAGTAATAGTTTTTCTGAGCAATACTTTTTTGAGTAGTGGTTTTTTCTGAGTAGTAGTAGTAGTAGTAATTTTTTCTTGGTAGTAGTTTTTTCTAAGTAGTAGTTTTTCTGAGTAGTAGTAGTAATTTTTCTGAGTAGTGTTTTTTCTGAGTAATAGTTTTTTCTAAGTAGTAGTAGTTTTTTCTGAGCAATAGTTTTTCTAAGTAGTAGTAGTTTTTTCTGAGTAATAGTAGTAGTAATTTTTTCTGAGTAGTGTTTTTTCTGAGTAATAGTTTTTTCTGAGTAGTTAGTTGTAGGTAGTATTTTTTTCGGAATAGTGGTTTTTTCTGAGCAATAGTTTTTCTGAGTAGTAGTTTTTTCTGAGTAATAGTTTTTCTGAGCAATTTTTTTTCTGAGTAGTAGTAGTAGTAGTAGTAATTTTTTCTGAGTAGTGTTTTTTCCGAGTAATAGTTTTTCTGAGCAGTAGTAGTAGTAGTTTTTCTTTTTTTTTCGAGTGGCAATAGTACTTTTCTTTTCTGAGTAGTAGCTTTTTCTGAGTGGTAGTAGTAGTTTTTTCTGAGTAGTAGTAGTAGTTTCTATTATGATATAATCAAACGTATATAAGAAAAACTAACCTTGGCTGTCCCTTCTACCAACACTGCCCAAAGATGGAGCATCAGAGGCAGCGCTCGGTGGAGGTGTTTCTGTGGTGTCTCGCGTAAGGCTACTCAAGCTGCCTAAAATTCCTCTTGGACCTACTGGTGGAGGAACGGGTTCTTCGTTAGGAGGCGGCGTTTTCGGTCTGCAAATGGCTTGCATTCTAGACGTAACTATTTCGGCTATATGCCGTCTGTCTTCCTCTTGGGTATCTCCGAGTAGAGTAAGGGCACTGTCGTTGACCTAGAAAGTAAAGGATATTAAATAGAAACAACAGAGAAACGTATAATACACTTACCTCGATAATGTGTTCACGGCCATCTTTTCCAACAACTACTTCTAGTGCGCAAATATCTAACCCTCCGAATAAGTCTGATACTTCATCAATCCAGTTTTTGTATCTTTCCGGCATCGATATTTGTTCCAGCATTGCCGAACCGGTATTTGTTTTCCAACAGCCTAAAAATGCATTAAGCCTCGTTCAGACGGCGACACTAATGTCGCGACATTCACTGCCACTGCAGTAGTGTCGCAGAATGAACGGTAAAACTGAGGAAAAATAAATATATGACACGATAAATAAATTCATTCGAAATACCTGAAATTGATTTCCTCATGAAGGCTTTGTAGTTATTACCAATTTTTTGTACATGAATGTCGTATTTGGAATCTATGTATGACTCAACGGTGCAGTAGGTGTTTGCCACTGCGACTACACTGGCCATGTCTTGGAAGTCGTTCAAATTGTCCACCTTTACCTTACCCAGACCTCCGTGGGCATGGCCTATTTTGACAACTACTGGAAAACGGGGTGATGTTATCTGTAATAAAATGGATATTTTTGAAAATTTCTAGAAAAATCTGTTAATGTAAAGAAACGAATATACAGTGTTTCAAAATCCCAAATACAGGGTGGTCCTTAAAAGTTTATCGCGCATTTACGCCACAAATGTGGCCTAACTAGCGCCCTCTACAAATTACATCGAAGTAGGTGCCATATTTTGATTTCTCGTGCCCAAAAACCCCCAGTTCCAAATTTTTATGTATACATATCCAAAAACGCTAAAGTTATTGCAAAAAATAAATCTTAAAATTTAACCTTTACCACCCTGGAGCAAGTTGATTCGAATCGTAATATTTTAAAGTGAGGAATCTACCATATTTTTATGTACAATTACTTAAGAACCACCCTGTATGTTCGGAAAAAAAAATTGAAACAACTTTATTTTTAGATGTGCTGCCTTCTATTATTATGCCATTCTAACTTTATTTTTGAAAATATTAAAAAATGACATTGGTTTCACGTGAGATATAAAATAAAAATACATAGGAAACTGTAAATTAAAAAATGCAAATATCCAGCTACCTGATTTTTTGAATTTTTGCAAGAAAAAATGCCTTTACCTGAAGTGTGAATTATTTAAGAATTTTCTCACTTTTTTTACAAAAAAAATGAAAATCCAACGATAAAAATCTTATGAACTTTATAATGCGATATTTTTGGATGAAAAATTGATTAGTATTATCAATATTTACGAAAAAAATTGTTTTTTTCAAATAAAATACATGGCAAACTATGTATTTAAAAACACATAGATGTCCAGCTACCTAAATAGAGGATTTTTCAAAAAATAAAAGCCGATAAAAATTTAATTTCCTCTATAAAAATCTTATGAATTTCAAAATTCGCACAAAGGAAATTTTTGGATGAAAAATCGATTGGGATTATCAAAATTTATGAAAAAAATAATAGAGGGAAAATTGATATTAAAATATTTTTTTTTTCGGAGAAAAATACATACCAAACTATGTATTTAAAAAAAACAGAGCAAATAGAAGAGTTTTTTAGGATTTTAGTAAAGTGAAAATTCTACAATAAAAATAGTATGAACTTTAAAATCCGCACGGCTTACAAAAAAAAATTGTAGGAAAATGGGTTAAAAAAGAGGAAAAGTCGAAAAAATAGCGTAAAGGTGTGGGAAATTGAGGCAAACCCTAAAATTGATTCTAAAATCATTTTTTTATACAACTGCTATGAAAAGTAGTGCATTTCTCATAGCTTACTTAATTTCAAAATCATGTATTGCTCACACTGTGAGAAATATTTTTTTCTCACGGCACTTTACACAACTGATGTGAAATAAAGTGTTCCCAAGAAAAATGACATTAAAACTGTCATACACTGCACCAACGTCTGGACTTCAACAACTACTCCTTGGACTATATGCCCCAACAGGTATTGAATTACGTAAGTCCAGACGCGGTTTGGAGCCCGAGTAGTTGTTGAAGTCCAGACCTTGGTGCAGTGTAATGTCTTTTCTCTTGGGAGCTTGTGTGATTTTATTTCACATCATTTGTGCAGTTTTGTTACTCCCAAGGTAACATTTTTGAAATTTTTTTTGGTTCAAAAAATTTCACCTTCGTGTCACGGCACTTTGCCCACACCCCACATCAAAAATCCGCTGTTCAGCTTTAAATAATTGTCACAAGTGTCAGACTACAGAAGTTTTCATTCGTGCTTTGAGAAAAATCGCAATTTCCATTAAATATTATTTTAATGTTAAGAGGTAGGATACTTTAATGTAATTTTAGTTTTGCAAACCATAAAAATAAATATTAAATTACATTACTTGTATTCTTTAAATTTGTGCAGTTGTAGAAAAAGTATAGTAAGCAACATGTGGGGAAAGTACTTTTCTCACGAGTGCGGAAGTTTGTTTGCAGACACACGAGTGAACTTTCCCCACTTGTTGCACAATATACTATTTCAGATAAAATTACATATAGGCCAGGAGGAGACTTAGTTGAGAATCTAAGTAAGTTATACAAAGTTATCTCCTATTTTTGACGTATTTTAAACTGACACAGCCGTTTCAGCACAATCAACTGAAAATATTACAGTATTTTCTAACACAAACTAGAATTTTCTAACTCAAGTGGTTCGCGAGAAAATGGTTTTGTGCTAGCTTAACAGTTGAAGCTGACCCAATTTTCTAACTTTTTAATAACTCTCGAATAGTATATAATATATATTATTAGACTATAAACTAAGGTGAAATTTTTTTTTGACCAATAAAAATTCCAAAAAAGGTTGTAAATAAATATTATTAGAATTCAAGCAAATTTGAAGCTTTTACGGGTGTCGAGTCCGCCGAGAATTTTTTTTTGGCCATGAAATTGCAAAATGGAATGATTGTGCTGGAGTTATTAAATAGTATGTCGACGAAAACGCATTTGGAATCAATATTTTGCAATTTCACGGCCAAAAAAATATTCTCCTAGGCTATTTCCTATTACAACTGTACTATTGTTGGAAAATGCATATTATGTGTTATGGGTTATGGGTTATGGTTATGGGTACACATTTTAGGAAAACTGGTCATAGGATTACAACAAAATTTTGCTCAGTTAAATATTGAACTTCTGTTAATGTGAAAATGTATTAATTTATAAAGTTGACGGAGAAACTTTTAAAATACAGGGTGGTGCACAAAACACAGGTTTTCTAATTTTTAAAGTGTTTGCAATCAGTTTAACACGCTGTATAACATAGAGTGGTGCTAGAGTGATAGGTCGTACATTTATTTAAGATATTATAAAAGTTTTATAACACATCGTTTATACAGGGCGATTCGTTAAAGCTAAAATACATTATATGTCTTCTGTAACTACATTTCTGAGTTACCCTGTATAAAACATGATTCATCACCCAGAAGTAATTACCTAAACTATATATTCATGATGCAATGACATTTGCTTGTATTTTTAAAGCTGTTATAAAAAAAATAATCTCTTCAAAAAAACCATATTACTTATTTTTGAACCACCCTGTAAGTAACCAAATTGTACAGTAATTGTTTATAAAATATTGTTGCCAAATGATCTATAATTCATGTTTTCTACAACAAACGCGAATAAAACAGGTCTGTTATGAGAAATTTGGTTACAAAAAAACTAGCCATAGGATCGGTTTGGGCCAATGGACACTATTTGTCAGAGCATCGAGTTCTACATCATACCAACTTTTCAGAAAATTTGACGGAAAGCCATTTTCCCATAAGAAAGGTGCCTGGTCCTTTAAAGAATTTTTTTTTTTTATTTTTTTTTTAACTTATGTAACAAGAGACTTAAAGTAGAAAAACATGGTCCCTTTTTTTAATGTGTTTAACCATCTATAATTTCGTGTATATCGGTTCGTTTACTTTGTTTTAAAAATATTATTAATTTCTTTTTAAACCGTTTTACTTTTTGTGGCAAGTAATTAAATAATTTTGGAGCTAAGTACGAGTAGTTTCTTTGTCCAATCGTTTTAGAGGCTAGTGGTATGCAATGTAGATGTTTTGTTCTTGTTGCGTATGGATGGTTTAAGGTGGTAAGTTCATTTTTATTTTTATATTGTTGGCATCCCAATTGAATACTATATAATTGCCTAATATCTAATATTTCTGTTTCAGAATACAGCAGATGGCTGGAGTATCTTGCAGGTTTGTTAAGCATTAATCTTAGAAATCGTTTTTGGGAGACTTCAATTGCCTGTAGGTAAGTTCTTGATACCCCTCCCCAACCAATAATGCCATAGTTGAGGTGTGACTCGACCAAACTGTGATACAAAATTTGTTGCTGTTTGTAGTTTAAAAATTGTCTAATTTGTTTGAATCTAAATAAAATGCTGCGGAGTTTTTTTGTTAGATACTCCATATGAGAGTTCCACCTAAGATGACTGTCTGTACTTTTTTCTATCCAAGCTACCGGTTTGATTTTTTTTAAACGATAAGACCGACAATGGGGCACATTCTAAAAATATTTCTATTTATATACAGGATGTCCCAAATAAGATGCACAACTAAGTTCTGGTTTTTTAAATGGCAACCCCGCATTTTTGTTACATTTTTAGATTCGCCATTAAATTGTCGATATAACGCACCCGGGTTTCTTAGACTTATCTGCAATAGTTTTTGACTTACGTCAATTTATGTGTCAAAATAGCGTCGTGCAGAGATCCACAAAAAAGTTCAGAACTTCAGAACTGTTCAAGATAACTTAATCAACTTTTTTCCAGTCGATTCCTTAAGCTTCAGCGCATCTTCTGAGTTGTAGGTGAATTCGGAGTCGACGTTCTACCGCCTACTACGATTTTTTGAAAATTACAAATTACAAATAGCAATAACTCGACTTTTTCAAATGCATCACCCTATATTTTATTACATCATTGCATGGCATTTTTTAAGAGCTTCAGCGCATCTTCTGAGTTGTAGGCGAATTCGGAGTCGACGTTCTACCACCTACTACGATTTTTTGAAAATTACAAATTACAAATAGCAATAACTCGACTTTTTCAAATGCATCACCCTATATTTTATTACATCATTGCATGGCATTTTTTAAGAGCTTTTTGCTGATATAGGGTTTGTTGGGTCTATTTTGTAAAATTTGCGAGATTTATTGCAAAATAAGAAATGTTGACGGTTTATTCGAGAAAAAAAAGGAATCGAGTAGGCCGCTGTCTTAAAAATTGACACATCCATATACTTTCAATAATTGTACGCGTCTAATTAATCAAACCGATAGCTTGGATAGAAAAAAGTTATGGAGCATGCACGTACCCCTGGGTCACCCTGTATATTCCTAAATATTTGATTTTTTTTGCAGGTTTTATGGAGAAATTTTTTTGGATATTTAGGATGTAATCTGGTAAAGATGTTTCAAGGCTGCTAAATGGTACGTATACAGTTTTATCAAAGTTAATTGAAAGTAATCTGCTGTCAAACCAGTCTTTAAGTTTACTGAGATCGTTTTCTATGTTTAATTTAAGGGAATACCAGTTGCCATTTTTGTAATAGATAATGGTGTCATCCGCGAAACTAATGTCAAATAATTATGTTTCAACTTAAAACATTATTATTATTATTATTGTATTATTACAAAAGAAAATTACAAATTACAAAAGAAATATTGTAGAACAAAATTACAAAATATGTCGAAATTAAAGAATAATTTAAAAATTTAATTTACAATAGAATGAGATGTGTAAAAGTTTTCCAAAACATTGCACCCTAAGTGACTAAACACTTGTATTAGTGCAATCATCTGGAAGAGAAATATCAAAATAAATGCATAACATGCAGTTTACATAAATAATATACAATGACAATAAATGGACGTTAATCCAAGAGAAAAAAAAATACAATTGAAAGCATTATGTGGCTAGAAGTTTTTGAAACTCGAAATATTTTTGGTAAATAAATATTTTTATTTCATTTACAAAATTAGTTACTCTAGAAATTTGTCGAATAGTCAGTGGTAATAAATTTGAAGCTTTTGGTAAGATGAATGTTACAAATCGATGACTGATATTTTTGAAATTTTTTGGAATATTTAGACGTTTATCCGTCGTACCCCTTGTGTTATATTCATGAGTGCACATTATTTGTTGGAAATATCCCCTTTTAAAAGCAAATGTTAGGACTGTTAAAAAATATAAAGATCTAATAATTTTACACTTGTTGTTACACTAATTTCATTATCTCTAAGTTCTCTAAATAATAAACTAAACTAAAAGACTGGTATTCAGCCATTACATCACTAGTTATAAAATCGAAGGGGCGCTAAAAACGACATTTTGTAAAGAGCGGGGGGGGGGGATACTGCCCCCCGTGGTGCCGCCGCTGGCCGAAACGGTCTATTCTTGAGTCTCTAGACTACCAAATGCATCCACAATAAAAAATACGTTATTTTTCAGTACTATGGGTGGTATCCCTTATCGAAGAATGAAATAGCAAGCAGGTGTTCGCAGAACCCCTAACTATACAAATTCTTTATGGTCAATAAGTATTTTTTTCATGCCCAATTGGACATATTTTAAAGTCACGGTCCTTATAGGTGAGGTGGGACATATTTATAGCGCAAAACGGTTTCAGTTATTCAGTTTGGTGTTTGGTTTGATTTGGTTCAGTTCGAAATATATTGGATGCAAGAGAAGTGGCGTTTTCGTTGCGGTATTATGAAGCGCACGTGTACGTTTCTTGAGTGGTTGTGAAATTTCGCGCTTTCAGGTTTCAGTCCGTTTTAATTTCAGTTGAAATTTTGTGATCTTTTAAAACAGAATGTAAATTAAGCATAATTATTGTGCATACGTAGATCCACTGATTAGTGATTAGTGCCGGTCAATTATTATCTAAACCACAGGCTGAAGAATAAAGACGTAAGTGATTAATTCAAATTTGGATATTTTGTTGAATCAGATTTTTATCTCTTATTCATCAAACGGAACGGGATTGTTTGTTGTTATATATTTTTTTTAATTAGAAACGGTATTTATATTATTTAAACAATAATTACGTAAACAATTTATTTTTTCATGATATTCGTTAAGAAGTTAATTTTTTATCGAAAATTTAGTGTCATTTGAGAGAAAAAAAAACAGGAGAATCTTTTCTTTTACTCCACAACTTACCAATAATAAAAATATTAACACTATTTTGGTTGGATCGAAAAATTGAAAATGGTGAATAATTTTATTATTAAAATTATTTGAACCCGCCAAATCAATAAATGACAGTAATTACTTCTTGGTGATGAGTCATATTTTATACAGGGTGACTCACAAAATGTGGTTTTACAGAGGGCATAATAATATAGTGTTTTTAACGAGTTACCCCCTTATAAATGATGTACGATCTGCCACTCTATATCATACAGAATGTTAAACTGATTGCAAAAACTTTGAAAATTAGAAAAGCTGTGTTTTGTGCGCTACCCTGTATTTTAAAAGTTTCTCCGTCAACTTTATAAATTAATACGTTTTCACATTAGGGTCATTCCATGTGAAAAGCATATCAAATGTCACTCGACCCTCCGCAATCGCATAAACTTACCATGGAAATAAGTGATTTCCCAAATTTTCAGCCTAAAATACCACAAGGAAATCTTAAATTTGGTCAAAATGGCAACGAGAAAAAAATAAAATACGCGTTTCCTTCGTATTTCTCATTAACGATACATAAAAAAATGCAACAAAGACATTTCTGACGTAAAATTTCCTGCAGAACACGGTCACGCTAACCGTTTTCAATGATTCCCCTCGGAAAAGCCGGAAAATGCGGAAATTTTTTTATTTTGATTTTCAAATTTCTCAAATACAAATACCCCGATTTAGCTCAAATTCACAGTAGATATTCTTAGAATCATGCTTTTCCAAATCCATATACTCGTGCTTTACTCTTTATATCATTTTCATGAGTTATATACGATTTATATATATAGTGCATTCTGTGAGTCGGAAAATACCTCGAAAAATACAAATAAATTTTTCATGCCCCCAAAGTAAGTCCCCCCCCCATTTTCGAGGATGCTGAACACGATGGTGGGTCTTAAAATTCTTTTCGAGTTGGCCCCACCCCCCATGCAGCCAAAAACCAACCCCCAATAGGTGATTCGGGGATTTCGTGTCTTTAACCGGGAAACTAACGTAATCTCCCGTTTTAGAAAATGCTGAACACGAAGGCAGTGGTTACTATTCGTTTAGAGTTGACCCCCACCCATCAAATGGCCAAAAATTACCCCCTAAAGGTCGAAAAATTTGTTTTTCGCTGTAAACGAGACAACCCGCGTCATCTCTTGTTTTCGAGGATGCTGAACGCGATGGTAATGTTGGATCTTTTCATTGTGTCGACTCCACCCCCTAAACGACCCAAAAACCACCCCCAAAAAATCCAAAAACCATCGCCCAAAATTGTGAAACAATTTTTTCTCGTATATAGCGAAAAACAAATTTTTCACCTCTTCGGGGGTGATTTTTGGCAATTTGAGGGGTGAGGTCAACTCTAAAAGAATTGTAACAACTGCCTTCGTGTTAGGCATCCTCTAAAATGGGGGATTACGCTAGTTTTTCCGATGAAAGACGCGGAATCCGCTAATCACCATTTGGGGGTGGTTTTTGGCTGTTTGGGGGGAGGGGTCAACTCGAAAAGAATTTTAACGCCCACTATCGTGATCACCATCCTCGAAAATGGGGGGGAGGGCTTATTTCGGGGGCGTCAAAAATTTAATTGTATTTTTCGAGGTATTTTCCGACTCACAGAATGCACTATATATATAAATCGTATAAAACTTATGAAAATGATATAAAGAGTAAAGCACGAGTATATGGATTTGGAAAAGCATGATTTTAAGAATATCTACTGTGAATTTGAGCTAAATCGGGGTATACGTATTTGAGAAATTTGAAAATCAAAATAAAAAAAATTCCGCATTTTCCGGCTTTTCCGAGGGGAATCAGTGAAAACGGTTGGCGTGACCGTGTTCTACGGAAAATTTTACGTCAGAAATGTCTTTGTTGCATTTTTTATATACTGTTAATGAGAAATACGAAGGAAACGCGTATTTTATTTTTTTCTCGTTGCCATTTTGACCAAATTTAAAATTGAGCCTAAAAGATTTCCTTGTGGTATTTTAGGCTGAAAATTTGGGAAATCACTTATTTCCATGGTAAGTTTATGGTATCAAAAAAGCGGAGGGTCGGGTGACATTTGATATGCTTTTCACATGGAATGACCCATTAAAAAAAGTTCAGTATTTAACTTAGCAAAATTTTGTTGTAATCCTAAGACCAGTTTGTCTAAAATGTTTACCCATAGATATTAAAAACATCTTTCAACTAGCAAATATGGGTACAGATTTTAGGCAAACTGGTCATAGGATTACAACGAAATTTTGAAAAGTTAAATACTAAATTTTGTTAATGTGAAAACGTATTAATTTATAAAGTTGACGGGGAAACTTTTAAAATACAGGGTAGTGCACAAAACACAGCATTTCTAATTTTTAAAGTTTTTGAAATCAGTTTAACAACTTGTATGACATGGAGTGGTAGATCGTACATTTGTTTAATATTATATCAAATGAAATAAATAAATTTAAATTAAATATTCAGCTATAATAAAAAAAACAAATATTTTTCTTATGTTACGATTAGGGTTTGAATGCAAAACATAAAATGTGACAGTTATATCGGACCAAATATTTTTAATATTTTTTGTAAAAGTCATATTTTATCAGATTTTGTTAAAGATTTTATATAGGATTTCTGATTGTATAATACATATTTGGATTAATTATCGTGTGTATTGTATTATTATTTAAAATTCTAATTGTTGTATAATTTGCGGGGATATAGTATTTATTTTTATTTTTTTCTTTTTTGCTAGTGTCTATGTTTAATGTTAAATTGTAATTTCTATTACTAATTTGTATATGTAACAATTTTTTAATGTATCAAATAAACAAATAATACAAAAATTTTGTAATACATCATTTATACGGGGTGATTCGTTAAAGCTACAAACGCTACGTGCTCTCTGTAACCACATTTTGTGAGTCACCCTGTATAAAATATGATTCATCACCAAGAAGTAATTACTTAAACTATATATTCATAATGTATTTTGAAAGCTGTTATAAAAAAAATGATTTCTTCAAACTAACCAAATTCTATGGTGATTGTTTATAAAATATTAATGCTAAATAATCTATAATTCATGTTTTCTATAATAAACGCCAATAAAACAGGTCTGTTATGAGAAATCTGGTTACAAAAAAGTGGTATTTCCGATGTTTAACACCCTGTATTTCGAAAAGTAGCCATATGATTGGTTTGGGCCAATGGACACTTTTTGTCAGTGCATCGAGTTTTATAACATACCAACGTTTCAGAAAATTTGACTGGGACGTTTTTTACATTTAAATGGTGCGGGGTCCTTTCTGGAAAAAGTATATATTTTTATGAATATAAATTCTTTTAAATAAAATTGTTAATTTTAGTATTTATTTACAATGCCAGAAGTACGACTATGCCCTCAGTGGAACTATTACTCTTTGGTAAAAGCATTAAAGTTTCCAAATTATACGATTTCAACTATATTTTCTCCTTTTCTCCATTTTCCATGTTGTATAAAAATAATTTTCCAACAAAAAAATTGATAGAAATTAACTAAAAAATTCTCAAAACCTGTCGAAAACGCAGTTACGCATGCCTTGGTTTTTAAAATGTACTAGATAATTAAGTATGTAGGTACTAGATTACTAGATCACTAGAATAAGTTAAAAAATTCTGAACACATACACAAATTATTTACATGCAATCCTTTAATGTTTATTATTTTGATTGACGTTGCCATTATATAAATAAATAATCTTAAATAATACTTCTAGATAGGCAACTTGTATTACGTTGGTATACAATCAATTACATCAAGTGAGCCCTGTATTTAAATCTATAACACCTCAATGTTTGCCGTTTTAATTTAAAAAATGGAGACGAATAGATTTGTGTGAAATTGATAAAGAAAATATTGAAGATTTGTGTGTAAAGTGTATTTTGCATAAATGACTATATTCTCTGTTTTTAATACATGATTAAAAAAATTAGCTTTTCAAATACCACTCTTAAATTTTATAGATAAAAATTTGGAGAACTCGTGGTAAAAAATTTTGAACCTGGGGCCCAACAAAAATTTTTAGAAACAAAATTGCCTCTAAAAAAAAAAATTTAAGGGTCAAAAAATGATGAAAAGATGAAACTTTGTGCAAGTAATTTTTTTTTAATAATTTTCTTACCTACTTTGCATTCTACCAAAGGATAGGAAAAAATTGATGGGTCAAAAAATGATGAAAATATGAAATTTTGTGGAAGGAAATTTTTTTTTAGTAATTTTCTTACCTATTTTGCATTCTACTATAGGATAGGAAAAAATTGAAGAGTCAAAAATGATGAAAAGATAAAAATGCGTGGAAGGAAATTTTTTTTTAATAATTTTCTACCTATTTTGCATTCTATTATAGGATTTGACACATTTTCACTACATTTTCTATTTTCCATTTTCTCTAAATCAAGGAGTACCCTGTATAGACTTCAGAAGTAACATACCTGTAAAGGAATAGTAGCGGTAAAGCAAAAAAAATCATGATTCACCGCAATGTGAATCAGAGACGAAAGAACTCGCGTTTCTCTGAACCAAGTAGATCATTTTTAAATCCGGACATCCAATTTTATTTATTTATTTTGTTAATTTTAATTTCAACTGGAATTTCGTTTTACGTAATCCACAGACATTACACAAGCGTATTAAAATGTATTTTTACTCTATGCAATGTGGCGAACTTGACATAGTTTTTAACTTGATTTAAGGATTAAGATATAATCATGTATTATAATGGGCAGAGTCTTATCACTTTGATTTAGTATTGGAATATTAACGGATTTAATTTCATTTTGTGCTATTTGATTGTCGAATGCACTCAATTTTATAAAAAAAAATTTATGGTATTGTGGATATACAGGGTGTTGTGATATTCGAGCGACAACGTAGTATTTTGAAATGTTAAACACTCGTAAATTTTATTAACAGTTCGTGTAGTTGAAAATTATCTTACAGGTTTTTCAATTTGCATTTAAATTAATTTTAGAGTTAAGGAAATGAATTTTTCATTCGAGGATATGATTATGATCTATAGGGAAGCTCGTAAAAACCGTAGAATTGTTTCAAATTGAAAGAAATAATAATCACAAGAAAAAGGGCTAGAAATAATGAGCAAAAAGCAACAAGATTTGCAGATCATCTAGAAAAAATCTTTCAACCTCATGAAGATCAAGATGAAGAACCCACCCTGGAAGAACATCCACAGATTGATCAAGAAATAGAATTTACCTCTCCCAAAGAAGTAATTACCGAAATACAAGAAAATATCAATCTGAAAAAGCTCCAGGTTTTGACTTAATTACTGGAGAAATTTTAAAACAATTATCCAAAAAAGCAATAATTAAACTAACTAACCTAATAAATGGTGCCTTCAGACTGAAGTATGTATCGAGCCTTTGGAAAATTGCGGAAGACGTAATGATACCCAAGCCACCACATCTTACAGACCGATCTCATTACTGCCTGTTATGTCGAAACTATTTGAGAAACTCCTACTCAAAAGACTAAAACCACTTGTCTAAGAACGAGAAATTATCCCTGATAAGCATTGGACGATCGACCAAGTTCATAGAATAACCAACATTATAGAGAAATCATTAGAAGAGAAAAACATTTGTGCTACTATGTTTCTTGATGTAGCACAAGCGTTTGATAAGGTTTGGCATGAAGGCTTAATACATAAGCTCAAGCTTTTCCTTCCAAAACAATATACAGATATCCTCCATTCATATATATATCGGAAAGATACTTTAGAATTAGGCAAGAAGAAGCATATTCCGATCTTAAAGAAATTAAGGCTGAGTACCACAAGGAAGTGTCCTAGGACCTGTCCTATACTTACTGCACACATGTGATATTCCAGAGTTAGAAAACAATACCATAGCCACCTTCGCCGACGGTACTGCCATTCTAGCAGTAGGAAAGAGCAACGAAGAAGCAAACAGCTGTCCACCTTATCTATGACTGGACGAAGAGATGAAAAATTAAACTTAATGAAACTAAATCACTCCACAAACAAAAGGATAGATCATATTCCATTCAGAATAAACAATAACCTGATTCCATATTCAAATACAGCAAAATACTTAGGGTATTACCTTAGATGACAAACTCCGATGGAAACTGCATGTTAAAAAGAAAAGAGAAGAACTTGGATTGAAGTATAGAAAAATGTACTGGCTAATTGGAAGAAACTCCACTCTGTCTCTACATAATAGGCTTATGCTTTATAAGCAGATACTTAAGCCTGGATGGACGGTATCCAACTATGGGGATGCACCAAAGCAAGCAACTTAGCAATCATCCAAAGATTTCAAAACAAAACACTGAGGAACATAGTAGATGCCCCTTGTTGACCAGACCATCAAGAAATTAGCCAAGAGTCATGAAGGAAGACTTCATCACCATGTCAATGTCGAGGCACCTTGACAATACTGGGTTAGAAAGAAGACTTAAGAGGATCAAGCCCTTTGAGTTAGTTTAGTGTTTTTAGTGCAAAAGCAGAGCTTGTGTGTGCACGTTAAAGTTTAGGGCAATCCATTCTACAGAACCCATGGGCGGATCCAGCCGATTTTCAAGGGGGGGGGGGCTGTCATCAGGTGGAGTTGAGGGACGGGAGGCTATGGAATATATTAAAAAACGTAACCTAAAGGGGGGGCTGCAACCCCCACAGCTTCCCCCCTCCCCCTGGATCCGCCTATGACAGAACGGTAATGAGTATACCTTAGTTTTAAGTTTCAAGCTCTATTAGATTAAGATAGAATTAAATTGCTCACTGCTGACCAGATTGTAATATACTAAATGCCTTTATGGGTGTTTAATAATAATAAAAAAAAAGTTTATTAGGTACATTTTAGATATGCTTAAAACGCCCTATTTGAGCCTACATGCGTGCATGAGATTGTAAACCTTTCCTAAATGTGATATATGTAAAACGAAGCTTGATTTAAGTGACAATAATGCTAATCTCATTGAAACTATAAAAGTATATGAAACAATTGAGCGTGGACTCCTGACCTAGTTAACATGTTAAATTCCGTAGCTAATACAGTGCGCAATAAAAGTATAGAATACATTTATTTTTGACGTTAAATGACGTTTCCAAAAACATCGAGAGAAATCAATTTTGGTTTTTTACGTTACCCAAGTTACAAAGACAATTTTTTTCTTATCTGGCATTTATATTTGTCGTATCAGTTTGTATGGAAACATATTTAGCCACAAATGTGCCGCCATCTATCGGTAGAAATGATAAATGATGCTTAGAAGTGACTTTTGACAACTTGAGAAAGCAGCGAATTTGTATTTAGCCAGTTTGGAGAAATTTGAAGTGTTCATAATTCAGTTAAATTTTTTCACTAGCGTGTGATTTTTTAAAATTATTTTAACCCATATCAGAATTTCGGGATTAAATAAACGACATTTTATTTATTTTTAAAATTACCGATTGCGGTGTTTACTTTGGGAACAAACCTTGAAATGCATTCAGCAGGTGATGAGTCGAAAACATCAGACAGTGTTTATAAACAAATCGATAAAAATAGCGTATACTAAATTGAAGAGTAAGGATTTTTAAAGAACGTTATCATCAGTAAGATACTTTGGTTACAACGTTATCAGTCATTTAGATCCCCAGAGCCAAACCGATTTTAAATACGCGAATTCTTGAAAAATGCCGGAAGAGGGATGAGGGTGAAATATGCATTCTATCGAAAAAAGTTGTAGATAATTAAAAAATCTAAAACTTTTGTATTAATAAGTTTTCAACATAACCTCAAAGTTATAGAGAAAATAGCTAAAAACCGTTTTTTTTTTGTTTTTTTAATTTTTATCTCCTGCAAAAATAATATGTTTTTTATGAAACTTGGCGAAAAAGTTCTTTTATAATAAGCTGTAATTTTTTCAAAGCAAAATATTTATTTTTGATCCAGTAAATTAACGCCGGAAAAACCCCAAAGTCTGTTTATAGTTCCTGAAAATCCGTTTTTCGACGATATCTGCCGAAATATGACCCTTAGAGCATTTCTGTTTAGACAAAAAAATGAAGAGCAGCAGCACAAAAGTTGTCCCTATGATTTTTTTCGCTACACTAATATTTTTTGCAAAAACGGCGTTTCAAAAATTCGCAATTTTGAGAATATGAAAAAAAAAGAAAAATGCCGTCGACAAGGGGACAAGTTAAGCTTTCTAATGATGTGCGTTGAAAACCAATATCGTCTTTGATTATCTATTAATTCCTGATAGACCCGATCATTCTCGAAAACTCCGGAAATCCAAAAAAAAACATGTTTATGAAAATACACAAAAATTGAATCTTTCTGAATATATTTAACACCTTGCAAAGCCCCATTATCAAGGGCGGATTTACGGGGGAGGGGTACAGGGGGTAATTACCCCCCCATGATTGTAATTTATAAAAAAATTTATAAAACATAATACACACAAAACTGTTTTACATCATAAAGAAAGTGGTGCTTCTTATAACGCGATAAAAAAAATGTATGCAGCTTCCTTATTTTACTAGACTTTTAATAGTAGCAGTTTAAAAGTGTTTTTTTTTGTTTTAACCATTTCTAAGTACTTTCCTAGTCTCCTTGTGATTATAATTTAGTATTAATATAGTTTTTTTTAAACAGATTGACTTGAAATTTTTTGCAAATTGTTAGGAAAGGTGTTTATTTCAGAAGTAGAAAACTTTCGATAGTAGCGTTTTTTTCATCAAAAAGCGAGGGAAAAAAAGAAAATAAACTTGCGCAATCGATAAATTATCCTTTGTTAATGAATTAATGTTAAATACAATTTTTCATGAAAATAAACCCATCCCGAGTTATAGGGCGTAAAAATTACGATTTTCACCATAAAAATCGTACATTTCTAGTTTTTTAAATATAACCGAAAATCTGATATTATTACGTAAAAATTTATATGAACTAATTTTATGGCCTTGAGCTAACAATTAAAATAATTTTTTTTATTTTTCTACGATTAATACGAAAGAAGATCTGGCAATTGAAAAATGGGTGACGACTTTTCCAAAAACTTCGAACAATTTCGCGACACATTGATTTTTAACGGCGAAATGCTTTTATGGTGGTACATATATTTTTGTTTCATATTTATGTGGTACAAAATTTGAAAAGTTTGAGAACCGCTGTTCTAGCGTAAATATCTGAAAAAATATGACTTCCACAAAAAAATGTTTATAACATCTTAATGAGAGAACAACATTGGGAACATTTTAAGACCATCCAGAACCGTTTAACATAAGCAGAAAAAAAGTTATGGACAAAATAAATTATTTTTTTCAATTTTTTTACACTATTTTTTTAACGCCATCTAGACTGTGGTATTTGACAAAAAAATCCTTTTGCAGAAAGTCGTAACATATGTTTTTACAATTTTTACAATTAGTAATTTTTAGCCCTATGGATAATTATTTTTTAAGTTTTGGTCTGTTAAAGTTGAGCAAAATTTTTGTTTTTTATGACATTTTCAATTTTTGGTCAATACCGTGAAAAGTATTGATTTTTGAAAAAAAAATTAAAGAGACAAGGCTTTGATCAAATGTTCTTCCGAATAATTACCATTTTTTTTATCTTTGCGTTTATAACCGTCAATGTCATTTTTTCGGGTCAAATATTGAAAAAACGGTCATTCCAATGAAAAAGTTTGTCATAACATGATATTTCGGCGATATCCTAAGCTTTAAAATGGATTATTCTACATTATTTAATATTATCAGCCAAAAAATACATTTTTTTTAGAAATGTACGAATATTGTGGTGAATATCGTATTTTTCTGCGCACGATAACTCGGGAGGGAACTTTAATTCATTAAAAAAGGTAATTTATCAATTACGAATTTTTTTTTCTTTTTTTTCACACCCCCACCTGCCACCACCCACAACGCAACTAACGAAAGTTTTCTACTTCTAGACACCTTTACTAGCAATTTGCAAAAAAATTTAAGTCGATCTGATCAGTTACTAGTTTCTGCTCGATATTACAAAAAAAATTACTAGCTTTCTTGGACTACTTGGTAAGTTTTACCCCCCCTCCCATAAAAAAAAGCTAAATCCGCCCTTGCCCATTATCCAAAAGGATTAGGTGAAATTAGTCTTGATAAAAAAAATATGAATAAATTTATAGGAGGGTCAAAATATCGAGCAAAAACAAACTTTGGCCTAGTTTTTCAATAATCCAGAGAAATAGATAAAAGGAAAAAATAACATGATATTATAGCTACAGGTTCTTTCTTTCATCTGAACTTTGAATCATGAAAAAATATTAATTTTTACGTGATTTATTGAAAAATTTGTAATCCGCTTGGGAGTGTCATTCCTCTAAATGCAGGGCAGGAGCTAAAAAATGGGGGTGCGTTTTGGTTATGTCGAAAAGTCTCAAATTTTTGACAAAAATGATTAGGATCATTTTTGTGGGCAATGAACTGATCTTCATTTTCGTCCAAACAAAAATTCTCTAAGTGTCATATTTTCGGAAATATCGGCGAAAATAGGCAAAAAATTTCAGAAAATGGTGCCGGACAGACCTGATGATTGGGTTGGCACCTTCGTTTATTTTACTATTTTCGATTTTATACGAATTTAAATTAAAAAAAAAACGTAATTTTCAATCGAAAAAGTTCAATGTTTTAACTTTTTCAATGCTCATTTTCTTCGTTGAAACTTCGACTTTAAGATGGTATGACAAACATGTATTATTCGTATGGAAAATATGAAAAAATTAGACTTTGAATTTGATTCATTTTTAAATTCACCTTTGATGTATTTTGAACTGGCAGATCGCCGTCATGCTCCCGATACTAAAATAGTGTATTTCATCATAAATCATGTCAAAATATGCAAACGCTCAATACTTATGACACACATCTTTAAACCATAAAAAAAATGAAATTTCAGGTCACCCACGCAATTCCAGCCAGTACGCATTTTTTATTATAGACATTACAACGTTTAAAATTGTACAAATATTTTTTAAATGAAACAATTTTAATTAAATTTGACTATGTTTACCACTGTATGTCATATTGTTTTACATAACTCAATTATAAAATTTATTGAAATTGATTCTGTCAAGGATTCTAAAATATTTGCTGTTTCGATTATTAATCAATCCAAAAATAAAAATTATTGCATCAATATTTACAGTTTGTGCTCTTTTATGGTTATTGTTATTTTTTATACTCCATGGCCTCTAAATAGTCCAGTAAATTAACGCCACAAAAACCCCAGAAACTATAAAAAAAAGGGATTTAGTGTTTCTAGGTAAAAATATCTCAAGATATAATTGCCCGTTTCCAGAGAAATTGCAATTTAAAGAATAATTAGTATTAAATCTCCCGGGTAACTAACTAAGCAATTAATTTCGTCGATGTTGTCATTTCTGGGTTAAATTCTCTTAGCACGTGCTGACACCAGTCACCAGTCCGATGTAAGTCTGTCATAGGAAGTTTTAACATTCTTCATTTCTGCACTAAAAAGGCTGAAGATTTCTTGAATAAAATTCTGTCACCATTTCAACGTCTACTCAGGGTAGATTACTCGAATCTCCTTTTACGAAACCTCTTTCCATTTTCCGAAAAAACTTATTTCGGAATAACATTAGAAATAAATGAGGTTATATTTATATCCAAATGTCACCATTTCTAGTTATTTTTATGTTGAGTCTATAATAATGAAGCAAAAAATTGTAGAAAAATTCTTACTTACTAATTTTTTCCTAATCTATCAATCTGTGAACATCCCTTTTGGATATATTTAAAATTGATCGAGGTATGAGGGATTGAACATGTGAAATTTTAAAAAAGTTTAAAAAAAATCTCTCCAGATTGTTAGAAAAATCATAGTTATTTTATACTCATTTATTTTGATGCCCTCAGTTTGAATTTGCGTTAAATATTCGGATCATAATAACTGTTTTTTTTTATAAAAAAAATCTGACATTAAACTTGTATTACGGCTATTTAATTTCCAAGAGAGTGGTGGTAACATACTTCGAAGGTGTTCTAGCGTACAGGGTACTTAGTTTTATCTAACGAACCGTTTACAAATGTAAATTATTGAAAACAGAATATAAATCGTCCGACAGACTTTGTGGTGAACTACGGCTGCGAAGAACGTAAATTCTAACTGTACCGATAACACAAACCTATATGGACGACCGTAAATTATTATGATTGAAGAAAGTACACGGTCTATAACTTTCTATATGTCTCTGCAAATAAGGTGAAGTAGGTGCCTTATTACGAAATATCTACAAAATGAGGCGTGTACAATACTATGAGATGCTTGGATTTGTTTTTGAATATTACAATTTCTATCGAAAACTGTCGTCCAAAGTTATTTCACAATATGTTTTCTAGTGTCAGAGAAGATAAAATAATTATTTTAAAATTCGGTGTTGCCATGATTTACATATAGTCCAATAAACGAAGGTCCGGCACCATTTTTTTTAATTTGCAGGTATTCATGGATACATTCACCCCCGAAAATATCAGCTGTCTGAAATTTGTGGAAAGGCGGGAAAATGGCCCATTGGTCTCAAAAATGTGTTTTTTTTCGCCGATATTTCCGAAAATATGACACTTATAGAATTTTTGTTTGCCTACAAAAATGGACCTTATCATTTTTGTCAAAAATATGATACTTTTCGACATAAGCGGCTCCAAAGCGTACCCCCATTTTTAGCTCCTGCCCTCCATTTAGAGAGCACGCTCTAAAGGAATGACACTCCCAAGCGTATTACAACTTTTTCAACAAATCACGTAAAAATTAATATTTTTTCATGATTCAAAGTTCAGATGAAAGAAAGAACCTGTAGCTATAATATGTAACAATATTTTCATTTTTTTTATTTTCAAAATATTTTTTCAATAATGTTTCTTTTTTTAATTCTATCCTTTTAAAATATTTCTTTTTATAATTTAAAAATGATTTAAAATGGGACAGCCTGTATAACGATTAGAATATATTCTAGAAGCTTTTTATTCAAAATTAAAAACTGATGGGAGAACCGAACTGCTTTATCAACAGAATTTCGACTGGCTCTTTTTGACTGGTTCTGATACGAAGCAGGTGTATTGTGCACAGTGTCTCAAAAATCATTTTTGAATTGCAAGAATTTTTGGTGTAAATACCTGTAGCATATCAATTAAGTTATTGAAAATTCATCCACTCGTTAAAAAATCGAAGGACTGCGTGAGTATGAAAAAGTTGTGATATTTGGACAATTCATTTTATGGGAAGGACGAACTTTAAGTGTTGATAAAAAAAAAAGTATACAAAAACTGTGACTTTGATTAAACTATATAGACTCGCGAATGTGAACTAATTCGAAGTGAATAATGATAAAAAAAAATATTGTTGGAAACAATTATTTTTAATTTTTTTCCTTATTTCATGTACAATCGGGTATGTTGGCATACGACGTCCCAATAAAGTTGCCGATCACAATCCTCCGCCAATTACGACCTTTGACTTACGCTGGATCAAGCAAACTCTAAGAACAGGAACAAACCCTTCAATGTCCTGTACCAAGGCCGCAATATCACAGACTCAAAACTCGTGAACCTTTGATGATTGGTTGGATAATTTAAAATAAATATATTTTTTTTTAATTTAACTTGTTTTGTTGTTATTACCCGTTCCAAATTAAAGGTGTCTATTGATTCTAAGTATTCTAAGTATTTATATAATGATATTTAACCAAGATTATTTTTTTCATCTGTCAAAACAGTCAGTTTTTGTGGTTTCAGCCAATAAGAGCTCAGGATCCTAACCAATCATTGTGTTTTATACTGATAAAACAGCTTCGTCGTTTTTGTTTTTTGATTAAACTATGTTTACCTTTTTTGAAATGTCAAATGTAAACATTTAACAATTTTTATTATACTAAAATGTATTGAAAATCTATGTTAATAACCAAATTTCAAAATGTATTTGTAAACTAACCTGTTTTTATTAGTTTACCTCACTTCAACACTAAACTTTTTGTTCATTAAATATCAGTTTTTTAAGAAAGACTTCATTTCATTCTTCTTCTTCGCTTTTATTTACGGCGCCGTTCCGCGGGGTAGCCAATCCAAAAATCGCCTTGGTGGCCCTGTATGTAAAACTATAACAGCTCATCATGAGGTTTCAATGTAAATTTTCAATATTTGTGTGTAAAGTGTCTTTTGCATAAATGACTATGTTCTCTGTTTTTAATACAAAATGATTAAAAAAATAATCCTTTCAAATACGACTCGTCCTCTGAAATTTTATAGATTAAATTTTTGATCTTCATACTCAAACGCCTTTATTTTAGGCAAAACCACTCAAACAAACTGATTTGAGATAAAATCAGTTTGTTTTCGTGGTTTTTCCAAATAAAGCCGTTTTCGTGAAAACCAAAAATTTAATCGATAAAATTTGGAGGACTCGTGGTATTACCTTTGATTAATTTTTTTATATTATTACATTACATAACTTAATCAATTACGTTACAAATATCATGTTACTTTTTCCTTTTATCTATTTCTCTGGATTATTGAAAAACCGGGCCAAAGTTTGTTTTTGCTCAATATTTTGACCCTCCCATAAATTTATTCATATTTTTTTTATCAAGCCTAATTTCACCGAATCCTTTGGATAATCGGGTTTTGCAAGCTGTTAAATATATTCAGAAAGATTCAATAAATTATTTTTGTGTATTTTCATAAACAACATGTTTTTTTAGGGAGTTTTTTTTTGATTTTCGGAGTTTTTGAAAATGCTCGGGTCTATCGGGAATTAATAGATAATCAAGGACCATATCGGCTTTCAACGCACATCATTAGAAAGCTTAGCTTGTCCCCTTGTCGATTACATTTTTCTTTTCTTTTCATATTTTTTGATTTTCCGGAAAATTGAGAGAATTCTCACTCCTATGAAAAATCGACTTTTTTTGAGGATTATTTTCTTTTCGTGCTAAAATTTTTTGGTCACATTCTGACCTTTTCATCAATACCTATATATATCAAGCATACATGAATATACTCAAAAATAAAAATATAACAATATTAATAAAAACATTATCCAGATTAGGTTAGGTTAGGTAAGGTCCTGACCAGATCCAGCAACGTGTAACGCCATTATTATTTAGGGAGAAAGACATACTTTTAACACACTTCACACTAAACACTATCACGAACTGAATAATAACAGACTGCATTTGAAATGAATATAAAACGCAAAATATTTTGACTTATGACATTTGCTTTTGATGTTTACAATTGTTGGCGAGGAACTTTCCTGTCGAGCAATTGTGTGGTGAACAATTGTGGGTGAGCAATTGTGGGTGAGTAATTGTGGGTGAGAAATTGTGGGCGAGCAATTGTGGGCGAGCAACTGTGGGCGAGCAATTGGTGGCGAGCAAGGGCGGATTTACGGGGGGGGGGGGTACAGGGGGTAATTACCCCCCATGATTGTAATTTATAAATAATTTATAAAACATAATACACACAAAACTGTTTTACATCATAAAGAAAGTGGTGCTTCTTATAACGCGATAAAAAAAATGTATGCAGCTTCCTTATTTTACTAGACTTTTAATAATAGCAGTTTAAAAGTGTTTTTTTGTTTTAACCATTTCTAAGTACTTTCCTAGTCTCCTTGTGATTATAATTTAGTATTAATAAAGTTTTTTTTTAAACAGATCGACTTGAAATTTATTGCAAATTGTTATACTGTATTTGAAAATCAAGAGAGAGTAAATTCCCAGAATAAAAAGTAATTCGGTATGCAAAACTATAGTACAGTACGTGCGGTAAAACTTCAATATTTGTAATGCATTCTAAATTGTTTTTGGTAATTTCAATACAAAATTTATTAAATTTCTTGGACTATCACATTATTTTATGATCTTTCATTGTTACTACAGTAGGCCTAAGAGGATTAACGTGCGTCATAGGCGTAACCAGAATAGAAAGGGATAATTGTTATTTAACGACCTCCGAATGGCAACAGCTTCTAATGACAGATATTTTGACTTAAATAGTTTCTAGAAATGCAGTTATTTGATTTTCGATAAACGTGACAAATAGTAGTGACTAAACATGGAAGCAGTTTGTGAGTATACGCCAGTGAAAAAATTAAAACTAGACCATTTATCGCTCAATGAAAAGAGTGCTGTAGTGAATGTGTACCACTATTTTAAACATCAAAATCCCTCAAACACTATTGACAGTGTAGTTGAAACAACATCTAAGGCAATGGGATATGGAAAATCTACAATATATAGAGTTCTAAAGGAGGAAAAATCAGGTGGAGTAACCTCACCAAAGCCGAAACCAGGTAGACCAAAACTATTAAAAGTCAACGTGGACGAGTTTTTTAAAAATGCTATTCGTAAGCTTGTTCACTCATTTTTTATAAACAAGCAAATACCAACTTTAGATAAAGTTTTGCAAGCCATTACGAATGATGTTGATTTACCCACAATAAGCCGGGATAAACTATGGAAAGTGTTACATGAGTTAAACTTTAAATTTGAAAAAATGGGCAGACACTCAATGCTAATTGATTCTGAAGAAATTGTATGTTGGAGAAGACAGTACCTCAGAAGAATACAACAAGTTAAAGCTCAAAATAAAAACATTTATTATTTAGATGAAACATGGGTTAATGAAGGACATTGTGTAGGAAGAGTTTGGAAAGACAAAAATATAAAATCATCCCATCAAGCTTTTCTAGAAGGATATACTACTGGTTTTAAGGAACCTATAGGAAAAGGTAAAAGATTAATTATTTGTCATATAGGCAGTACAAACGGTTTTTTTGAGAATGGTTTACTCTTATTTGAATCAAAAAAAACCGTTGATTATCACGAAGAAATGAATGGAGACGTGTTTGAGGAATATTTTGAACAGATGATTCAATTCATACCAAAAGGATCGGTTATTGTAATGGACAATGCAAGTTACCACTCCAGATTACTTGAACCTTTACCAACCACTAAATGGAAAAAGGGTGAAATTGCAAAATGGTTATCTTCTAAAAATTTAGCCTTTGACAATACAATGCTGAGGGCAGAATTGTTAACTATTGCTAAAAAAAAGCAAAATTATAAAAAATATAATATTGAGGAGATAGCCAAAAAACGAGAAATTGAAATCCTTCGTTTACCACCCTACCATTGTGAGCTGAATCCGATAGAATTAATATGGGTTGTTGCCAGAAATAACACTACTTTTAAATTATCAGATGTTAAAAATCTCTTCAATAAGGCAATATCTGAAGTAACAAGTGAAAATTGGCAAAAATGTATTAGACACGTTACAGAAATAGAAAAAAAAATGTGGGAGCTAGATAACATAATTGATATTACTATAGAGCCCATTGTAATTTCTCTAGAATCAGATGGTGAATCTTCTGACACAGAATGCGAGGAACCATAACTTTAAAATTATTAATTTATGTACTTTAATTTTATTTTTAGATTTTTATTTTTTAAGATTTAATATTGTCGTATTTTTTGCATGTTGCTCGTCAAATTTTATCCTTGCGGTTGGTTTTTTTTCTCATATACCTACTTAATTGTTTTTTTAGCTCCTCATATTAATTTATAAATAATTGTAATTATCTGTACATATTATATACATATTTTGTAAATAAACATATGCCTAAAACAAAATGCCTAAAATAATATTGACTTTTTCTTCATTTTACCCAAATTAAATTACTACTTACGAATTATGTTTATCTATCTAAAATTGGTAATCTAGGTATAAATAACTAAAACAAATTAAATATTTCTATTTCCATATTAATTTAATTTTGAAAACGCACGCGTATGGTTTACTGCCTTTAACAATGATAACTGCAAAACATTTCTGGGAATTTACTCTCTCTTGATTTTCAAATACAGTATAGGAAAGGTGTTTAGTTCAGAAGTAGAAAACTTTCGATAGTGGCGTTTTCTTCATCAAAAAGTGAGGGAAAAAAAGAAAATAAACTTGCGCAATCGATAAATTATCCTTTGTTAATGAATTAATGTTAAATACAATTTTTCATGAGAATAAACCCATCCCGAGTTATAGGGCATAAAAATTACGATTTTCACCATAAAAATCGTACATTTCTAGTTTTTTAAATATAACCGAAAATCTGATATTATTACGTAAAAATTTATATGAACTAATTTTATGGCCTTGAGCTAACAATTAACATAATTTTTTTTATTTTTCTACGATTAATACGAAGGAAGATCTGGCAATTGAAAAATGGGTGTTTTTTAAGAAACTGGATCGTTCTAGTGCAGGGGTTCTCAAACTGTGGTACATGTACCACTGGTGGTACATTACAATGTTTTAGTGGTACAATTTAACATTTAACATTTTGTTTTCAGAAACACATATATTTTTCTTCAAGGTTTTTGACTTTAACGGCTCTAGCTTTAATATTGAAATGACGACTTTTCCAAAAACTTCGAACAATTTCGGAACACATTGATTTTTGTTTCATATTTATGTGGTACAAAATTTGAAAAGTTTGAGAACCGCTGTTCTAGCGTAAATATCTGAAAAAATATGACTTCCACAAAAAAATGTTTATAACATCTTAATGAGAGAACAACATTGGGAACATTTTAAGACCATCCAGAACCGTTTAACGGGACGGAACATTAATTCATTAAAAAAGGTAATTTATCAATTTCGAATTTTTTTTTCTTTTTTTTCACACCCCCACCTGCCACCACTCAAAACGCAACTAACGAAAGTTTTCTACTTCTAGACACCTTTACTAGCAATTTGCAAAAAAATTTAAGTCAATCTGATCAGTTACTAGTTTCTGCTCGATATTACAAAAAAAATGACTAGCTTTCTTGGACTACTTGGTAAGTTTTACCCCCCCCCCCCCCCAATAAAAAAAAGCTAAATCCGCCCTTGGTGGCGAGCAAATTTCCGGTAATCATTATTACCGACTCTTACAACTAATTTAATGTAAAAAGATGTGAATTATTGGGAAAATACAATTTATTTACATGCCAGAAGGAGCCACACTGTACATATTTTAATCCTAAGTCACGCAAGAAATGCATTTTATTTCATTATCAAAATTTGACGATCCATAATCGCGGCATGCGATAAAAATAATTTCATCAACAGGAACCTATTAATCGTAACATACATTAATAAAATTGTTCAGGAAAATTATAAATAAACGACAAAGCTAGGTGGTTATGTGGTAACATAGGTATTTCTAGCGCACATAACTCAAACATATCCTGGCTGGATGCCAAACAAGTTGATATTTACAAACAATTTTAACCGATATTGGTGAATGGATAAAGCATCTACTGCTTTTATTAATTAATTAACCCCTTAACGTACGCGCTCGAGTTAATTCGAGCGCGTTAAAAAGGCCACTATGCACGCTCGAGATAATTCGAGAGGCGAATATTTTATGCTGTTGTAATTTTCATACTCGAATATAATCGAGAATTGAAAATATGGAAGACAAGAAAAAAAAATCGATTTGTTGATATTTGTCAAGATGGCTTTGAAACAAAAAGTATCCTTTATTTTGACGTTTCTTAATTTTGTTGATTTTTTGACGCAGTGCAACTTATTATATTTATTTTATTTATTTATAAATTGTGTTCTTGCCTATGTGCAGATTTCTTGAAAATTTACATCCAAAATATGCTCAAAAACTAAGTTGTTTAAAAAAGTAAAATTCCTAAAGTACCGTTCAAATCATAAAAACCTAATAAAAAAATTAAGTATTCTACATGGTTGGATAGAGAAAAAAATGGGGATTTCAAAAATGAAATAAAAAGTACAGGTCCGTATTTAAAAAAAAAGTTGAGGGTAGCCCTTCAAAGACGAAACGTTGTTTTAAAAAATTGGATACGCTATGTTAAGCGATATTTGGCCTTCAATAAAAAAGTTTTATAAACTTTTTTTCTATCTTTCAAAATTAATGCCTTAATTAAATAAAACGGAAATCGTCAATTTCGGTTTTCTCCAAATATCTCTAAAACTGGACCTGATATTTTAATTTTGAAAAAACCAATCAATTTATCTTAAAAATACGCATCTATTTTCCTATTTAACAAATTTTGTATCTACCCTGTATATCGCACAAAAGAATATTTTGAATAATTTTTTTTAAATAAATACTAAGTACTATTATTATTATTTTTGTTGAAAAAGTACAAATAAATATTTTTACTTGGCGAAAACATTCTTTTTTGTGTTTTAAATAAGCTGTAATTTTTTTCAAAGCAAAATTTATTTTTCGATTTTATACGAATTTAAATCAAAATGATTGTATAGTAGGCGACACCTGCATCTATGGCGCTTAATTTTCCCACGCTTGTGAATATTTGAGAGAAAATATTTTAATTGTAAACAATAGATTTCATCTCGAGAATAATAATTCAATATGTACTAATATAATTGGTAAATAGGCAACGAGGACAGGTGTAATAAAAAAACTGTTCGTAAAACAAATGAATTACGAAAGAAAATATTGCTCAAATAAATTTTAAAAAATTTCTCTTTCCTAATTTGTTTATAATCTTGTCGTTTTGGAAAGTTTTTTACGAATTCGTATTAACCGCTAACCAACTCTGTTTTTTTTTCGATAAATGTCACAAAAATCTCAAAAGTTTGTTTTTTCGAACTAACCGAAGTAACCGAAAAGGTAGAAATAGTTCACCCAAACTCAATTGAATGAGCTGAAAAAAACGTATTTTTGTTTAAATATTATACACGGTACGCTACTGTTCTGCACGGCATAAATAACTCCAGACGACTGAATAGCAATAGAAATAATGTACGGTGATTTATGACAATTTACGCGGCGAACGGTTCCACTCAGTCTGGTATACTGTTTACTTTATAAAGGGAATAATATTTATTTAACTTTCCGTTTTCATCCTTTATTCGTTATTACTCCACTTAACTTGCACATTTTTATAATTCTTTATTTTTATACAGGTAAAAGTAATTCTTTATTTGCAGGAAATGAAAGCGAGGACGGTTATTCTGACGCTAATATTTTTGTCCTGCGTTTTTGTCTATTCGAACGCTTGTTCGTGCATGCTTCAACACCCCCAGGAGCATTATTGTCATTCTGATTTTGGTAAGTATTTTAATAATCATATTATACAAATACGATACTTCTTAACTTTCATTATCAATCATACATCTTTTATAATGATGATTATTTCATTCACACATGGCTGCGCCAATGAAAAGTCATGAATTTAGTCACATGATATGCAATATGATCAGATATTTAGGTAAATAAAGAAATATGTGTATAAATGTGCTATTAAGTATCAAAACTTGACGTAACATTCACTTAAAATTGAAAATGTCTCGTTTTGGTTCATGTTCCACTACGGAAATCAGTGAAAATATAAGCAAATCTATCCCAGAAAATATCAAAAAGAGAAAGGAGTCTGTTTGGACGTAATCTTAGCGAATGATTTGGTGGGGTTCATGAAATAATAACTCCCTCGAGATAAAGCTCTCGGGAGTTATTCAGATTATTAATGTTCATATGGTCTCATCAAATTATCTCGAAATACAAGGTACCCTCGATAGAATTAGGCAGAAAATAATAGTCGGCTATTTGTCATAATCTTGGGATATTACCTTCGACTATTTCTCTCGTCTTAATTTCCACCAATCACAAACGCGCAATTTTGATTTACAAATGGTTTCTAAATTAAAAAACTGTATGGCAGCTCCTGTCAGTAGTTTTTTCGAGAAAACTTGACAGCTGTTGTCACCAAATATTACAATACCTTTGATAACAAGTAATTATGGTCTCCTAGGCAGAGCCGGCCCGAAGCCAGTTTTAGATTGGAGCGAGAACCAATTATGGCGCTCCTTTGATTATCCCTATTTTAGAATGGAGCGAGATCCAATTATGGCGCCCCAGACTGGTCCAGAATGTCTCCGTGGGCGCGCATAGCTTCTAACTGACTTTGCCGACATGTAAGTCACAATTTTCCGGTTTACTTGGATATCCGCAGCTGATTTTTTTCGAGTGATATTCTACACTTCTTTCTATGCACATTAGAAAGCGGATCTTGGTGTAAAAACTGTGGTTGAAGTGTAAAAACGCGATTTCGCGAAACATTTACTGTGAAAACTTTCATCAAATAAGGCGTGCACACTTACAAACACTCATACACGGTCAATACTCACACACCCTCATTCACACTCACACATACCCACACACACCCTCACACACACGTACATTATTATATATAACAAAATGTAATTTTTTTATTAATTGGTAATAAAGACATTTATTATTATTATTATTATTATATACATGTATGAACCCATATACATATATGACGTGCAAATAAGCAGTCACACATGTTCACACATACTCACACATTAATTTACATGTCACACAATGGTATTCCATCCACGCAAACATACCGATTTCGGTTCCGCTTCCTTCATCACACTATCACACACGGTCACACAGACATACAATCACTCACACAGACACACAATCACTCACACACATTGTAGAACTATACTGGACCACACAGACCACACTCATAACTCATATGCAGTGTTGCCAGGGTAACAAAGGCAAAAGTCGTCATCGATCAGTATGAAAAGTCGTCACTTTGTCGTCACAGCTTTTTTGAGATATTGGGATACGTATTAAATAAAAAATTTTGTTTTTATGGAACAAAACAAAATAAACTTTTAACAAACAAAACTAAAAAATTTAGAAAACAATTGTTTTGTCTGTCTGAATCTGATTGAATTTTTTCCTGGTTTGAGTCATTATAAATATTTTTCATTCATGAAGTGCTGAAACACTTTCATCAGAATCAGAACTACTGCTGGTATCTTTAACAAAATTTAAAAATTAGTTGCCGAAATTATTGGGCTAAGAAAACAACCTACCCATTGTAGAAGTGGACGCCGAGCTAAAATATCTCGTAATATCACTCATTTCAGTATCGCCAATGACCAAAGAATTCAGTGAATACTCGCAAAAGTCATCAAAAGTAAACACACACTTAAAACGTATAAAATAAAATGCCGCTTAATTCAGTCCCTTGCTTCAGGGGATTCCCAAAATTTGGCATTTGACGTATGTATACAGGTACAATTCGTGGCGCGTTCAGATTATTCTTTTTGAGAAATCTTTCGGAACAATAATAATTATTATTATTATAACGTTATTTCTTCCTATGTATTGTATAAAATTATTGAAAATATTGATATGCTTTCACCTGTAAAAAGTCGTCAAAAATATGCTTTTTATTGAAAATTGTCGTCCTTCTCTCATAGAGGTAAAAAGTCGTCATTTTGACGACTTGTCGTCCTTTCTGGCAACACTGCTCATATGACTTACATGTCGGCAAAGTCAGTTAGAAGCCCTAAGCGCGCTCACCGAAGCATTCTGGACCAGTGTGCACCCCTTTGATTATTCCTAATATCAGTTATGCGTGCAAGCATGGAACTTGGAAGACCTCGACATCTTAACTTTGTGTTTAATTTATCGATTCAAAATCGTTATGCTCATTGGTATTGCAATGCTACGTCACCTGATTCAAACTTCTGACGTACATGTAGTGGGGCTCGGCTCCGTTCGCCTCATTGTATGGCCGGCCCTGCTCCTAGGACACCAGAAAACGACGCTAAACAATTTTTCTGATTTTATTGTCAATAAATTTTGTAATATTATTTTTAAACAGTGCTAGTCAGCTTATGTGGTGAAAATGAGTCGCTTTGGAAGTGATTCTATGACTAATATTGATCTGGCGATTGAGAAAAGTGTACCATACAATACAGTTAAAACCTATACGTCAATATGGAAACAGTTTACGGAATTCTGCAAGGCAAAGAAATACGAGCTTTTGGAAACTACAAGTTTAGATCAACTAAACCTAATCCTGAAAGATTGGGCGTGGAATATGAAGAAAGAAAACGGTGAAAATTACAAAGAACTAGTTGTGGAACACCGTTTGCAAAAAAATGCAAGATATGTATTTTATGAAGTGGAAAATAATGTTTGATCCATTTAAAGATATTATCTTCAAGTCTAGGAGGGAAGCTCGTAATGCGAAACGAAGGAAATTGCAGATGTGCGCCAATAAAAGGAAATCGAGCTCTGCTTGCTTGGAGAGGAGGAGAAGCAGTCAATTGCAGAGTTCAGCATTTTAAAGAGGAAGTAGATAATTCTGGGATTAAAACAGGTAGATAACATAGTTACATATCTTCTAAAATAACTAATTTTCAAAAATCCTACTTTTTGGGAAGAGTAGAACATAACCATCTCTTCAATAAAACGGCCCAGGGTTGAGAAAAAAAATGACCGATAGTAAATGGCTGGCCGCCAACGCGAAGAACTCTACCTTTTGTCCAGCCCGTCTCTTTAAAATTCTAATGGTTAAACGTTCATCTAGAATAACAACTGATAGATTATTCTTAACATCATGGAACAAAGAACAATCAAGTGGATGGTACAAAAACACTCCAGTGGGAAAAAACGAACTTTTGAAATGGACTAAAGAAGCAGCAGAGAAGGCAGGATTAAATACAAAAGAAATAAAAATAACAAACCACTCTATGCGTTCGACGGCAGTCGGTAACCTGGCTAAAGGAGGGGTGGGTGAACAACCATTAATTAAAATTACTGGCCACAGTTCAGCCAACTCAATTAAGCCTTATTTGTAAATGGATAATGATCATTATTCCAACATCATAAACACCCTTAGAAGTGACGCTTCAGAACCTCCAGCTAAAAAACAGAAGATCCTGCAGCCACTCATCGATCTTCTCACTCTACAGCTGGACCCATCAACAACATTAATGATTTACCTACACCCAAAGTTATCAATGAGTTAACAATACTCCTACTGTGTACCAAAATTGCAATTTATATTTTAATTGTACCATAAATAATTAAGTTTGTAGTATTTTGTGATTAAATAAATTACCTGTTTTTCAGTTTTCAAATACCTACATATTTATTATGTATGCATCTATAATAGGTAGTATGTTTTTGTAAGCTATTTGTATTCAGAATAATCTGTTACTCATGAAATAGTCTTGTCATTCGGACATCTAATTTTTTCTGTGAAAAAAATCGAAAAAACACAATGCAAAGTAATATTTTTTTAACAAAATGCATTCGTGCATTCTTGTTAAAATATTACTTAGTAACGTGCTTTTTCGATTTTTTTCCGAAAAATTAGATGCCCTTATGATATTACTTACGATAAAAATAGTACAAATTAATATTTATAGCGTGTTTTTATTAACCAATCAGGAGCCGAGTCTGTAGCTTTATCTTTTCTAGTTAAAAACGTTTAATTGAATCTCCGAAATCAGTTTAGCTGTTTTAGGTAAGTATCCTTGCGTAATCGCCGGACTTTTATAAGTGGAAAATTAAAAATTTAAAAAAATATTTATCTGCCAATAATAACTCGTTATTTCCAGGAATAAACAATAAATTACCATATTCTCTATTATGGGATACCCATAAACGGATCGACAGTTCCGAAACAATACAAATAATAGAGATTTGTCCGTAGAAACTTTAAATATAACTTTGTATAATTTGTTATTCACAAACTACCCACCACAGTCTAATCACATAATTATTTCTATGATTAAACGAAAGTACGCGCGCGTCATATAAAGTACACAGTTTGAAACACGTGCTAAAATTCAAGTAGTCATTTAAGCAAAATTAAACGTCAAGTTGCTATTGCGTATGCAGTTATTTTCAGGCTATTGAAAACAACATAAATATACAGGGTGTTGATGAATACGTGTTACAGATTTTTAGAGCCTGTAGGACATGCGAAAATAGAGTGAGAAGCCCTTGGAAAGTACAAAATGAAAATCGATTTTTTCCAATATTTCATGAACTGTTTAACATTTTGTAATGAAAATGGATACACGGCTTTCTTATCGTAAGAGCATCTTTTTCATATAAAACCACGAAATCTGTAGAGCCCATAAAAATTTTAGGGGGGTTTTGAACCCCTAAAACCCCCCAAACTTTTCTATGCGTTACAATTAAATTAGTATTGTGACACCATTGGTTTAATGCACCATTTTTTAAATTTTTTTGCCTCTTAGCACTTTTTCGAAAAGCCAGATTTTATCGAGTTATTTTTGATCCCAGAATATGGGGTTCAATTTATGACCTACCTTTTTGTTGCACCCTGTATAGTTAGGGACCGAAGTATGGACGATTATATATGAGATTTTCAAACCCTTACTAGTGATTTTGTGTTCTTTAGGACATTTCGGACATACTGTATAGTGATCTAATCATCCGCCTTTAATGTGCATGTATTGAAATAGTATTATTAACATGACGCAAATATGCTTCCATAAAAGCTTTATGCTGTCACTTACTATATTCCAATCTATTTCATTATTTCTCTCAAATAATAAACAAAGGCGTTTGACAAGTTGACATAAATTGCCATCTTATTAAAACAAGAAATACCGCTGTGTTGTCCAATTAGGTAAAACGAGGAATTTTTATTTAAAAAAATATACATTTCTTAATATCAATAAATAAATAATAAATCGTTTTTTTTACCGTGGAATAAATGTTAAAAATCAAGAATTGGTAATTTTCAGTTTTCGTATACCTAAACACCTAAAATTATCTAAATTAAGGGGAAAAGGTGAGTTTTTTAGGATATAAATGGACCTAGAATCTACAAAAAAAATTCAAAAAAATTAAAATTTTGGTTTACGCATAATGAATTTTGTATAAGAAACGATTGGCAATGTCAAAAAACAAATGTTTGTGCCATTTTTGAGGGAAAAAGTGAGTTTTTAGGATATAAATAGACCTAGAATCTACAAAAAAAATTAAAATTTGGTTTACGCTGAATGAATTTTGTATAAAAAACGATTGACAATGTCAAAATTACCAAAAAAAAATGTTTGGGCCATTTTTGAGGGAAGAAGTGAGTTTTTTAGGATATAAATGGACTAGAAAAAAATTCAAAAAATTAAAATTTGGTTTACGCACAATGAATTTTGTATAAGAACCGATTGGCAAAGTCAAAATTGCCGAAAAAAATGTTTGGGCCATTGTTGAGGGAAAAAGTGAGGTTTTTAGGATATAAATGGACCTAGAATCTACAAAAAAAATTAAAATTTGGTTTACGCAGAATGAATTTTGTATAAGAAACGATTGGCAATGTCAAAATTACCGAAAAAAAATGTTTGGGCCATTTTTAGGGGAAAAAGAATTCAAAAAAATTAAAATTTAGTTTACGCAGATATGAAAAATATCCTCTCGTTGCCGGACTTTTTGCCCTACTGCCCCCCCTTGGAACCGCCGTTGTGACTATATTCTGATTTTAATACAAAATGATTCAAAAATAAGCTTTCCAAATACCACTCGTCCTCTTAAATTTTATAGATAAAATTTGGAGAACTCGTTACCTTTGATTATAATACATTCGAAATACATCTCCTTTGTTCTGAAAAGGCCACAGAAGGTTAGTTTTATGAATGCTAAACTGCTAAACTGAGAATATTTTTAATAAATATGCCAATGGTAGAATTTTTTTTTATCTATTTTAAGTTTTATCTAAATCCGTCCCAACTCTGGTGGACTTAAACTTAGAAAATATATTTTCCAAACACGATCTCCTTTATTTTCTTGATATCATCTTTTACGGTTGCTCTTTACCGCAGAAATATGATGTACAGTTGGTGTATGAAAGCCTCTGGGGCTTTACATTTTTATTGAAACGAGATTTGAATTTTAAAAAGAGTACATTTCAGAGGTTTTTCATAACATATCCTGTAAAGTGCAAGGATAACCCCGATTTTTGGAGAAAGTTGATAATCAATTTTTCAACCGATTTGAATAAAATTTGGTACATAGATATGAGACAATATTTTGGATTGACAGATATATAAAAACAAAATGGCCGACTTCCGGTTTCGCTAGAAATGTCACCAACTTCGATTTTTTAAATGGAACACCCTATATATTTAATATTTTTTGGATTCTATGGCTCAAATTACATGAGACAGTGTTACCAAATTTTTTATTTTTCAATAAAAAAATTCAAATTCTCAGATTTTTTTTAGCAGGTCAAAATCTACTCTAATCGATATCAGTAATTCATAGTAATCGTCAATTCATCGATAAGATACAGAAGGATTTTAAATTTTCTGAATTCATTTTTAACGAATAAATCGTTTTTTTCAAATGGTACCTACCGAGGGTCATCTTGCCATTCGATAAAGAATTTAATTACCAATTCAACGATATACATTATGTACCATTTTCTTTTTGTTAAAACCTAAACAATCATTTCTTGAAAAAAAAATCTGAGAATTTGAATTTTTTTATTGAAAAAGAAAAAATTTGGCAACACTGTCATATGTAATTTGAGTCATAGAATCCAAAAAATATCAAATATACAGGGTGTTCCATTTAAAAAATCGAAGTTGGTGACATTTCTGGCGAAACCGGAAGTCGGCCATTTTGTTTTTATACGTCTGTCAATCCAAAATGGCGTGTCATATCTATGTACCAAATTTTATTTGAATCGGTTGAAAAGTGAAGGAGATATAGGCATGGCCCTAGTCTCATTGTCACCCGGTATACTAGATTTTGTTTATTTATCCATTTGTTGGGTCTCCTAACAAATATTTACCCGTCAGTTTTCTAATAGAGTTCAGACCTTTTTGTAATAAATTATTCGCGTTAGTTGAATACATCAATCCAAATCACGAGAAGCAATAAACAATTTATCGTCCTATAAAGAAATCAATAATCGCGGTCACTTCAAAACTTTCCATATCTGAGAGAAATAAATATATTCTTAAAGTTCTAACGTATGAAGCCGGCGCCGCAATTATATTCATTTATTATGAAATAAACAAACGCATATAAGGTATTAATGAAAAGGTCAAAATTTCAGGCTACATTATTTTTTATTGTACAAAAGATCTACATATCGAAAACCTTAGTGAAGAAACTCGTAATTTTCTCAAATTTCAATTTATTTATTCATTGAAAGCGTGTGGAATTAATCTTGAATTGCCGTGTTTTTCGCATGGGCGGTAAATCCCCGGTTTATAATGTTTAGTGAATTTATAAGCTTGCAACACATTTGTTCTTTTAAAATTTGGCATCCGATAGAATTGTTCCTATAGTCCAGTTGTCAGAGAAGAATATTGACCAAAAGCTCGCACAAAATGTGATATCGATGAAACTTGGCATTTAAGTACTTGAAAGGGTGTAGAAAACGATAAAAAATATTTGCTGCTCTAAAGTAGACTTTACAATTTCGAAAATAAAATGGAAAATTTGGTTTTTCCATTATATCTCGAAAAAAAAAAACATTTCGAAAAACTAATAGCACGTCGTGAAAGAGCGGAAAATTTTCCGCGACCTCATACAGATTTTGTCAGACAACAGGGCCGGTCTTAGCACGTGGGCGGCCAAAACAAGGACCGAATATATTTTCTGAGTACCTAAATACTGTTGTTTTGCATTTCTAATTATAAAATGTCTAGTTTTATTTCAAAGGTAATATTTTTGTTTGTTTATTATTGTTGGTTATTTTGCAATTACAAATGACCTGGGCCCATAACCTGTTGAGTATTTAATAGCAGGAATAACTTGACTGGTCTTCAGAATATATATTTGACAACTTAAGTGCCAAATTTCATCGATATCACATTTTGTGCGAGAGGTCAAACTCTCTGACAACTGGGCTACTATAAATTTATCATCTTTTAAATCTTAATGGAGCTGTAAGTTTTATTTATTTTCGTTTTCAGTGATTCTCGCAAGAGTAAAACGACAAAGAGTTGTTGGGAATACGAAGTTCTATAAAGTGAGAGTAAGAAAGGAATACAAAATTTCCGAAAAGGGCGTTTTGGCGCTTAAGTCTGGAATACTTATTACCGCCAAATACGGTTCAATGTGTGGAGTCGATTTGGTACCTGGAAAACTCTACGTACTATCAGGTAAGCTTATTTTATTACCTAACCTACCTTGTTCATAAATATATACCAATTGCCTTCATATCTACCTTGAAAATCTCTAACTTTCAGGTAAAATACGACTTAAATAATCCCAACCTGTCATTTACCCCGCTTATAAGTAACTAAAGCTCAGTTTTACAACCGGATATTTTCCACAGTAAAAAAATTACCTAACCTACATATTATCTACCTTGAAAATATCCAACTTCCAGGTAAAATACGACTTAAATAATCCTAACCTGTCATTTACCCCGCTTATAAGTAACTAAAGCTCAGTTTTACAACCGGATATTTTCTACAGAAAGAAAATTACCTAACCTACATATTATCTACCTTGAAAATCTCCAACTTCCAGGTAAAATACGACTTAAATAATCCTAACCTGTCATTTACCCCGCTTATAACTAACTAAAGCTCAGTTTTACAACCGGATATTTTCTACAGTAAAAAAATTACCTAACCTACATATTATCTACCTTGAAAATATCCAACTTCCAGGTAAAATACGACTTAAATAATCCTAACCTGTCATTTACCCCGCTTATAAGTAACTAAAGCTCAGTTTTACAACCGGATATTTTCTACAGAAAGAAAATTACCTAACCTACATATTATCTACCTTGAAAATATCCAACTGCCAGGTAAAATACAACTTAAATAATCCTAACCTTTCATTTACTCCGCTCATAAGTAACTAAAGCTCAGTTTTACAACCGGATATTTTCTACAGAAAAAAATATACCTAACCTACATATTATCTACCTTGAAAATCTCCACCTTCCAGGTAAAATACAACTTAAATAATCCTAACCTTCATTTACTCCGCTCATAAGTAACTAAAGCTCAGTTTTACAACCGGATATTTTCTACAGAAAGAAAATTACCTAACCTACATATTATCTACCTTGAAAATCTCCACCTTCCAGGTAAAATACAACTTAAATAATCCTAACCTTTCATTTACTCCGCTCATAAGTAACTAAAGCTCAGTTTTACAACCGGATATTTTCTACAGGAAAAAAATTACCTAACCTACATATTATCTACCTTGAAAATCTCCAACTTCCAGGTAAAATACGACTTAAATAATCCTAACCTGTCATTTACCCCGCTTATAACTAACTAAAGCTCAGTTTTATAACCGGATATTTTCTACAGAAAGAAAATTACCTAACCTACATATTATCTACCTTGAAAATCTCCAACTTCCAGGTAAAATACGACTTAAATAATCCTAACCTGTCATTTACCCCGCTTATAAGTAACTAAAGCTCAGTTTTACAACCGGATGTTTTCTACAGAAAGAAAATTACCTAACCTACATATTATCTACCTTGAAAATCTCCACCTTCCAGGTAAAATACAACTTAAATAATCCTAACCTTTCATTTACTCCGCTCATAAGTAACTAAAGCTCAGTTTTACAACCGGATATTTTCTACAGAAAAAAAATTACCTAACCTACATATTATCTACCTTGAAAATATCCAACTGCCAGGTAAAATACGACTTAAATAATCCTAACCTGTCATTTACCCCGCTTATAACTAACTAAAGCTCAGTTTTACAACCGGATATTTTCTACAGTAAAAAAATTACCTAACCTACATATTATCTACCTTGAAAATATCCAACTTCCAGGTAAAATACAACTTAATAATCCTTACCTGTCATTTACCCTACGTATAAGCCAAGACTGTTCAGTTTGAGAGCTGATATTTTCGATGTATATTCTTAATAAGCACAAATAAAGAGAATGTTGCATATATTTCAGGGAATATATACACGCTGAAGGCCCACATCAATCTATGCAATATGATTAAGGAATGGGATTACTTGACGAAACGTCAACGAAGGGGATTCAAATTACTCTACAGTCATGGATGTAACTGCGAAATACGACGTTGTCGATTAGGAAGAAGATGCCACAGAAACATCGATGGTTGTAATTGGAGAAATGAATGCGAAACGAAAGAAGTAAGACGTTTTAAAATATTAGTTTATTACATTAAATCGCTAATTAATCAATATAGTCATTTAAGTCCCAAAAAACGAAAGAAGCTACCACCAAAATCTAAACTTCAACTAATTACATCTGGCAACGCCGTCAAAGAAGTTATGACGCGCGCGAAATTGTAACGTACCGTTATTTTTCGCCCATCTCTAATGTCACATCACATACTTCTCTCTTTCTCTTACGCGACGTTGCCAGATATAAATACTACAGTAGTCAAATAACACACAGCACATATTTGACTATTGTGGTATCGAGAATATTACCTTAAAACCTTTTTATTTTTCAGGGTGTATGTCTTCGCAAAGCCAACAAATCGTGCATGTGGACGAAGACGAAAGCACTAGTGAGTTGTACAAAAGAATGGCGTAAAAATGTAACGAGTATCAGTACCTCGTATCGTTGATATTTATCCCTGTTTTACCATTAGAGGATTGAATTTTCTAGTGGTAAATCAAGAACAACGCCCTAACATTGTATATATATGTAAATGTATTTTAAAAGTTATGTACAGAATACAGATGTGTCAGTGTGTAAAATTTGTAAGCTCGCTTATCGTTGTTGAATAATACTGAAAGAAATTTCTAGATATAAAAAATAAAAAACTTACCATTTCACGATGATCCGGATAGAACGTTTGTTCAATCAGAGGGAAATTTTCTTTGCCTATTCTTCTTTGAAGTTGTACTAAATGACCGAAAACCCACGGTTTGTCCTGAAAGAAAGATAGAATTTTATCGCGCTGATGTAAAAGAATTTAGCTAAGGTTCATTCTGCACTTTTTATCCACATTCAAGGTCACGCGTTGGCTCAACATGTGGCACTTTTATACAACCAACAATACCCACAAATTCCCTTGTTCATAGATTATTTAATAGATAAATATGGTCTGTTAATATTAGGGGTCTCCGTTAGATGGCGCTACGTTTCGTCTCCAATAGTAATCTTTGTTATTCAACACCGTTAGAGAGTTCTTTAAGTATACCTTATTTATTTTAGCAGGCCATGACGTAATTTTTAGTTAATTCTATTGTCAACGAAATAAACACGAAATACGATTTAAACTTAATGTGTAGGAGAACATAACTGTTAAAGGTTGGCAACACTTCACGACGTTGCCGCTGTGACGGAGCAAAAATTCTTGATTTATTTAGAGTAGTTACAAATTGACCTCCACTTCTATCTGGCAACGCCGCAGATTTTTGACGTGTGACGTCATGGCCTTGCTTAAATAAATATCCCATATATTTTTATTGTGCCTATTTTGTACGTACTGTTATTTATTTTTAAGTTTTATAGTTAAAAGCTTCAGTAGGCGCTTAATTTTTAAAAATTTGTCTTTCTGATTACCTAACTGCCTAAAAACGTACAGCATATTTATAAATCGAACGTTATACTTTATTTTCTAGGCAAAATAATATAATTGTTTGTTTAGGAATAAACCAAAAACCTAAACGCACGTTTTGATCGTGACATAATTTTTTACTCCAAAAATTTTTCGACTGTCTTATTTTTTATGGACATCCTATATCATTACTGTTTTTGTAAAAAGTAAGAGAACGAAACATAAATAATTCTTTTCTCAATCAGCTTGTAAAAGTACCACGGTTTTTAATTTACAAATAAAACAGAAAGAGTTTAGACAACCAACAACGCACACAATTCCAATATTGCACTGTGTCACAGACACCGACATAACCTTAAACCTTTAAGGTTATGTCGGTTGTCACAGATCAAAACTTCTTTTGAGTTATAGTCCAGGAACTTTGGGCGATTGAATTCCGTCAAGAGCTGAACATTTCTCCAGGACGATTTTGTTTTAGGCGGTAGGTAGGTCAAATAATTATAAAAGGTGTCTAAGGATGAGCTTAAACTATCTGAGTATCACAAACTCAAGTGACATTTATCAAAAATGTACATGCTTTTGTTTATGATGTGTTAAAGGTGCCCATTCACGGTCGTTCAATCCATCGCTACACGTCAAACCAAAGAATAAAGGTACCCACGAAGGCGCTCTCAAATGTCAAACCGTTTGAATACGCTATGACCTTGAAATTATTTCGAAAGCAAAAATATGGCGCGAATTCGATTTAAGGTTGACGCACAATAGTTACTCTTCTTAGGAATGAAAAGCGATTTGAGAGCAATTTTGAAGATATAATTTCAAGGTCATAGAATATTCAATCGGTTTGACATTTGAGAACGCCTTCTTGGATACATTTATTCTTTGGTTTAGCGTGGAGCGATGGATTGGAACGACCTTTAGGCTGGAAGTTAACTGTAACTTTTTTATTTTTAGGGGAACACCCTATATATACTTTATAAAACCAGTAAACTTTAGACAGTTAAGGATTTTTAAAACAGAAAGTTTTTCATCAGAATCTTAAAAACAAAGATAGTTAACAGAGTTCAAAATTAGAGATGGACACACCATGTAACAGTTACAAAATAGCGAGAAACGTCAAGTTTAAGCTTTCTGATAAAAAACGGTTTTACCTTTTCTAAGTTTATTGGTTTCTGTTAAGTAAATGGTTTGGAATTTTATTATTATATCGTTTTTCTATCTGATAAATTAAAGTTTTGAAGGCTTACATTCTATTAAATTACGTATAATTGAGTTAGAACATGAAGAGGAGTGACAGAAGTTAAAAAGTAGGGAAAAAGTGGGGCAAAAAACAAGCCCAGGACTTTTTATGCTGATTTATAGAGTCAAAATATAACTTTTTATAAATGTCTTTCCAGTAGTTAGTAATATAGAGTTTAAGCTCATCGTATTAGTGTGCGTTTTAGTGTTTAGTTTTATCTTGATACATCTTAGTTGTTATTTGTACAATACTAAAGAAAAATGTGATATTAAACTTTCAATTTATGCTTGAAACTAACATTAAGTGCTTCTCTATATAAATAACTAAATTATCAATAAATATATAAAAATATATTTATTTATTTTAAGTTACCTAAAGATTTAAGTATTCTCACCTGAAAGTTGTAGATAGCGTTCAAATTGTTGATACTTGGAACTCCACCAAACTTCAAAGCCAACAAAAGTCTATTATAATCTTCTCCGGCGTCCTTTAAGTTCTGTCTTACCTGTAATAAACAAGTATTTATTTATTTTATTTGATATTAATTCATTGTAGTTAATAAAAAGTTACCAGCAAATAGGTTTCTGCTTGAATTACACACGAGATTTTTTTCTAGGGTCACACATTTTCTCTTTTGATTTTTCTGGAAGCAGATTTAACGTTTCTTGCTGGCTTAACAATTTCTGGAGGTGCATTTGAGTCACTCTCACTTACATCCATAATTTTTAGTTTTTAAAAGTACAATAAATTGACAGATACACAGGCAGCATTACCAAATTCAAATTTTACTACATTTGACAGGCATAGCTAACTTGACCAGGAAACTGAGTTATTGTAAGTTGTGTTGCCTATTTACGTGCAGATTGAAAGCTTAATTTATGTCAAATTTGTCTATTTAAAAAATACATCTTTGTTATTTATCATGTTGTTATAGACCAGGGCTGAAGCCTTTGAAAATGGTAAAATGTGAAAAAAAAAATAATAGTAGGATGAAACCCATTGGAAAAGGAAGAGAATATAACAAAAATGAAAGGAAAAATAATTTACGGGCGATCTGAGGTCGGAAAGTGGAAAGGGCTGAGTTTTTAAGGGTAAAAAAACTGTTTATCTCGATTTCCGGAAAAACTACAAGTTCTATGGAAAAAAGTTAAATGGCAAACTTCTAGGTAATAAAAAGATCTACAACTTTTGTATTCACACTTTTTTCACATAACCTCAAAATGTATGTGAAAAATTCAAATAACCAAAATAAAAAACCACGAACTTGGTTATTTGAATTTTTCACATAAATTTTGAGGTTATGTGAAAAAAGTGTAAATACAAAAGTTGTAGATCTTTTTATTACCTACAACTTTGCCATTTTTCAATAGGACTTGTAGTTTTGACGGAAATCGAGATAAACAGTTTCTATCCTTAAAAACTCACCCCCTTCCGCTTCCCGACCTCAGGTCGCCCGAAAATTATTTTTCCTTTCATTTTTGTTATATTCTCTTCCTTTTCCACTGGGTTTCATACTACTATTATTTTTTTTGGCCCTGGTCTATTAGCTTTATTCAGCTTTTTGTAAATAAATGTACTTATATTTTCCAATTTTTGTGTAATGTTCCTAATTTTGTTTTCGCTTTTTTTTAGGTCAAAATTTATTTTTGTACCTCGTTTTACTGACAAATATGTTTTAAAAATGACAAATATAGTTTCTTATTAAAATATAAACAGTATACAAATTTTTTATTTGGATAAAAAAAAACCATATTTTAATTTAATTTAATTGAAAAATCCTGCAAACCTCAATTTTCTTCGTTTAGCCTCGGTAACTTTGACCTTTCAAATCGATTTATTGACCCCTAATTACCCTTTATAGTAAATTACAAGCTTCAAGGATTGTTTTGTTTTCATTCCATTACTGTAGGAAATTTTCATTAATTTTCGTCTCAAATTATACCTTTTATATATTTCTCAAGTTATTAGCCATAACTTTTAGTTTTTAAAAGTACAATAAATTGACAAATAGATACACACGCGATATTATCGAATTCAACTTTTTCTACAATGTTTGACAGGCATGGCTAACTTGACTAGCGGAACTGTGTTCTGTGTTGCCTATTTACATGCAGATTGAAAGCTTAATTTATGATTAGCGTGGAAATTAATTGTTGTTAATACTTCAACTATCGTTTAAATATGTATTGAGTGAAATGAGTTTGAATTTCTTAAAAAATTCAGCTTAATCTACATTTTGTTTCATATTATTTTATTTATTTGACAATTAGAGCGCCAATAATGTCAAATTATGACAGATAGCGCAAAACGTCAACATTCCAGTTAGATTTGAACGTGCAAACGCCTACTTCGGATAGTGATGGTAGAAAAAAACACTTACAAGCAAGAAATCTGGACGGAAAGATCGACCGACTCTCGTTCCTCCTCGAATAACTGCCATAGATACAGTAGCGCCTTCTGCGGTAGCTGTCACAGTTATTTCTCTAAATTCCGCTTGTTCTACGCGTATATCGTATTCACCGATCTTCCTACCACGAAAATATTTACTCCAATCCGTATTCTGATCATCTACTACGAGAAGGGTGAGATATCTTCCGGATACCTGAAAATAAAGAGAACAATTTTTATTACTGTAGAAAATGTGTGTATATTTCTTACCGATGAAGTGACCCTTGTCGCACTCGATACAGCAGCTCCCAAAATGGAGGCGCCCTGATCCCTGGCCTGCCCCGTGAGCGATTGCACACGTTGAAGGAGGCTCTCGCGGGACTTCGCTGGAGAACTAGGTGCCGAAGTTGTTTTCGATCCTGGTTTCAGGTTAAGCGAGAGATCTCCAGCGGTGTTCGATTGTGAGGGTGGAGGTGGCGGAGGCGCCTGTAAGGTAGGAAATAGTATATTGTACAACAAGTACTACTATCTCTAGTTTCAAATTAATTCGTGCAAACTTAATGAATTTATTGGGTTTAAGAACTGTCAGTTGCTGTCAGTGAAGTTTTGTCAAACTGTCAAAGCTGTCAGTGAAGTTTTATCATGCTGTCAAGGTGTCAGTGAAGTTGTATCAAACTGTCAAAGATGGCTGTGAAGTTTTGTCAAATTGTCAAAGCCATCTAGACGCTGTCGTTGATTATATGGAATAACGACTGAATGGCAGTGTAGTTGTTTACGAAATCATGGGAAATGAATCATTTCCAACGGGTTAAGCTATTTTCTTGAAAAGCGGTCGAGGAAAAGTTAGAATTATTCATTTTCTCAGTTAGATATGGTTCGAAATAAATTACAATCTTTACGATGTTTTGCTGCTTTTACGAGAAGACACAAAAGCACAAAAATAAATCGATTTAATCCTCACTACCATTACATTTATTTTATGTTAGCGAAAATGGACTAGAAACTGTAGTTTCCCATAAAAATGTGTCGCTTGTTACGACGTGACGTATCTAAATCCGTAGAGCTTCCAGAATAAGTTCCCTAGGGGTGATCGCCCGACTTTTCCGTTTTCACAGAAAATCGTATTTTACAATATTTTATCTCAAATCACAATCTTTTATATATAATTCACACAAGGAAAATTTTGATACTTAAATATCAGTAAGCAAATATCGATGTAATTATTATTTGAATTTGAGTTTGGCTTTCGAATCCAATAAATCAAATTCCAAACACACTTAAGTCAATAGCTATATCAACTAAAACATAAAATTCGCAAATGTGCTGCTATCTATCGGTAAAACTGATCAACGAACCTTAGAAGTGTTTTTTGACAGCTCCTGTCGTATTTTGTCACTGAAACCGGCTCTGTATGGCCGTAATTTCAGTGGTTTACGAAAGCAGCCGTTTGCAAGGTCAGCCGATTTCGGTTTATATGCTGTCTCTTTAAACGCCGTTTGAATTTGATTTGTAAAATGGACTGTAGTTGTTTCTTATATCCAGTTACTCCCAAATAAAACATACACTGTGAGTTTAAGGGGGTTCTGTACTCTCCGCCATATTGGAAATGCTAATGATAATAAAGAACATCCAAATGTATAGTACTTGTAAAGCATTTTGAACTATCAATCGTTGAACTGATTTGTAAAAAGAAAATGAATAAAATGAATAGTAGTGTGGCGTGATTCGCGGCCAACACTGACTTTTAAAAATATTTACGAGGTATTGAATAGCCCCGGAGATGTGCTCGCAGTGGGGCGGCTTGCAACATACTAAAAAAGATCTGCTAGATTTGCTTGTAGCGCGCTTGGGCTTGTTAAGTCACGCCCACAGTTTTTATGTACTGGAATGCAGAAGTGTTTACGTAGGAGAGAGATTCTCGTCTTGCATCTCACTCATGGATAATGCTGTCCCCTTCGCACTTAAGTCGGATGAAATATTCTAGTTATTTTACAATATATTTGGCTAATTTGCAGTCGTATGGACTGTGGTCTACGTGAGGATTTTTGATGATATAATGGCGTGAGCCGGAAGTCCGTTTTGTTTCTTAGTTTTGACTAGGTCGGCTGGAATGCGGAACACGTGAGTGGTACCGGATGAGTTTTAATGTTGTCCTTCTCTCACGCATGGCGAAGGAAAAATTTTGACTTTATAATATAATATAATTTACATATATCTAGCAGATTAATATTGCGGCGTTGCCTATTTGTTTATTAAATGAAATGAAAATGAATTATGTTTAATTTTGTGATTGAAAATTCCTTCATTTATCAGTTTTATCGATAAAGTTCACGAAAGATTTCGCGCTACATCGGAATATCCATTCGGATTTTGACATACCTGCGGTTGTGCCGTAACAGGTGGTTTGGAGTACGGGTCCACCGGAGCGTCGCCATCTTCGCACTCCGAGGACAAATCCCCAGAGCTGAATCTTCGTTTTAAGTAATTGACATTTGTAGTGAAAGACTGTCGGAAGCTGCTGAACGAAATGGTGGGGCCGTTAGCGGTTGGGCCGCAATATTTGCTACAGTCGCTAATTTTGGCGGCTCTAGTGGCTACTCACGTCGTACAACGGGTTACGACGCGGTACGAATTGTCTGTGGGCGGCGGATGGATGACGAAACGTGGCGAAAACTGTAATAAAAGATCGTATTTCAAACTTAAAACTATCTTGTGGTATTTTTCTAATGTTTGCTTTGCAAAAACATCGATAATTCCATTTTAAAAATATAACCAACCACTAATATTGAATAGAATTAAAAAATCTTCTATAGTATTTTTAGGATGAGAAGGCAATGACGTCATTTCTAGTAACTTCTATTGTCAGTGGAAGGTTGGCAACACTTCACGATGTGATATAGCGAAAATTCTTGATTCATCAATCTACATTTGTACATTTGTTTGTAGGTTAGATTGCTTCGTTTGATTTGACTCTTAAAACACTTTTCTTATTTTTGAAAATGCTTTATAGTAAATATTTTCTTGTTCTATAGACTACCACTTCTTTTTTACATATATTCCAATCTTCAATCAACTTGATAGCACATTAGATACACTTATATTCAAGCTAGGAAAAAAAGTAACTGGCAACGCCACAGTTTTTTGACATATGACGTCATTGCCTTCTTCCCTTCTTATCATAAAAATACTATATGCCATACTTTCTTTCAAGCACATAGATTTTTAATTATAAACTCGGTATTATTTGTTAAAAAAACATCCAATCATAATTTCAAGACGTAACTGCTTTGTATTATTCAACCAAAATGTAATCACCGATTTTAGGAATTTCCCGCCAACGAATTCGAATGTAACTTTAGTAACGGATGCAACCATTGTAAGACTTTTTGGTAACAATAGAATCTATTGTAGTTCGGTGAAATGGAAGTAGATGTCGGAATTTTCGCCAATGTGGGTGACATCTATATAAATAAAAATCAATCGCAGAATGTATGTAAGTTCATTACTTAAGAACGGCTGAACCTATTTGGCTAATTCTTTTTTTGTTGTGTTTGTAATTATTAGGAAAAGTTTTATATGAAAGAAAATGTTTGAAAAATTGAAAAATTTGGGTTCAAAAATCTCCAAATAAAAAGAGAGTGAGACAGAAGACAGAATATTGACAGAATTGATAGCTTGACGTTTAGTTATTCAGTTTCTTACATTGTTTTATGTGTTACATCCGAAAAAAGAAATTTATTTGTTGAAAAAAAGGTGTAGAACCTGCTATTTTAAAAAATACCTGCAATAGTAGTTTATAGAACTCAATTATAGATACAAAGTTAGGTAAAATGGGAAAAAAGATGCATATTTTCAAGACAAATCGATTGGTTTTTTCAAAATGAAAATATCAGGTCCGGTTTCTGTAATATTTGGGGAAAACCAAAGTTGACGATTTTCGCTTTATTTAATTAACACCTTAATCTTGAAAGATAGAAAAAAGTTATAAAGCTTTTTTTATTGAAACACAAATACAACTTAACATAGCGTATCAAATTTTTTAAAACAACGTTTCGTCTTTGAAGGGCTACCCTCAACTATTTTTTTTAAATACGGACCTGTACGTTTTATTTCAATTTTGAAATCCCCATTTTTTTCTCTACCAACCATGTAATACACTTAATATTTTTATTAGGTTTTGACAATGAACTGTCCTTTACGAATTTTGCTAAGTACGGTCCTGTTCCATTTTCACTGAAAATACCGGGTGTCCCAGAAGTTTCTGACCCATTTTAACTGCAAATATCTCGGAACTCAGAAACGATAGTGAGGTACGGTTTTCACTGAACAGTTTCTTTTTATATAAAGTTTTTTTCAGTATAAACGTTAATTTAGTAAAATCTTATATAGGGTGTTTTAAAAAAACGGTATTTTTCAAATGCAAATAACGTCGATTTTTTTAACGACACACCCTATATATTTTTATTCTACCTGAAAGGTGAGCTCTTTCCCTTTCCGAAAATGTATAATATGTTGAAGTTTAGCTGAAAAGTAAGAGTTATTTGATTTTTAGGGATAGGACATCTACCAATTTATTATGTTAATTTTTAGTAAAATTTTGTACACATTTTTCAAGTTTGTTTTGTTATTTTCTATAATTATTTAGTTATCAGATAGAATAAAAATATATAGGGTGTGTCGTTAAAAAAATCGACATTATTTGCATTTGAATTAAATAACTACAATCAGAAAATAAATAAAATGTATTTAAACTTCAACTACTGAATTGTAACAGATAATTAGAAAGTAGAATGTATTAAACAGTCATTGTGAACCATTTTAATTTACATCCAAAATATGCTCAAAGTCCAAGTTGTTTAAAAAACATTCAGGATAAAATTGAACAGGACTGTACTTAGAAAAATTCCTAAGCTGCAGTTCATTGTAAGAACCTAATAAAAAAATTAAGTATTCTACATGGTTGGATAGAGAAAAAACGTGGATCTCAAAAATGAAATAAAAATTACAGGTCCGTATTTAAAAAAATAGTTAAGCCCTTCAAAGACGAAACGATGTTTTAAAAAATTGGATACGCTATGTTAAGCAATAATTGGCCTTCAATGAAAAAGCTTTATAAACTTTTTTTCTTTCTTAAAGAAATAGGGTGTTAATTAAATAAAACGAAAATCGTCAATTTCGGTTTTTCCCAAATATCTCAGAAACCGGACCTGATATTTTAATTTTGAAAAAATTCGTCTTGAAAATACACATATTTTTCCCCATTTAATCAACTTTGTATCTATAACGGTTTACGAAATCCCAATAGTGATGAATAAAATTTGAGCCACCCTGTATATTTGTTACCAACTTGTCCTATTTCTTTCAAAACCGGAAATAAGAAAAAGGGTAACGCGTGCTTAAAATTTGAATAAAATCATCCCCTAAATTTTGTTTTTTAACGAAGTCAATATTATTTACTTACGCAGGACGATTTGAAAGCTACACAGAAACTTTTCACTAACGAATTTCGAAAAAATTGACGGGCCTGAATTGTAGCTCAACAAGAGGGACTTCGACTGAATATCGGACTTCCAAAGGGCGGCGACTTTATCGCCGCCAAGCGGCGTAGTAGACAAACGTTTCGTCGATAATCGTACGCATACCCCCTGATACTACTTGGGGCCGATTTTCACGTATCTTTTGTGATTCTGATTGACTGTTTCGGTCTCATTGAAAATTTATAATTAAGAAAAGATTCGAAGCGACTCGAATTTGTAGTATTTTTTATTTAAGCCAGTTTTTTTGCCCCGCGGGTATAATTTATTTAGATAATATTCGAGAGCGTACGATAAAACGATTTGGTATTTTTCAGAATTGTGACATTTAGTGATTATTAAATTATTATTTTACAAGAGGGTGCATTGAACGGTCATTTAAAATTAATGTTTTGAATGGTTATACAGGATGGCGCAAATTTATTTATTTATTAAAACTACACAAAATTTACAAAAAAGTCCAGTAATAAACCAACAAGTAAAAGATCTTAGAGGTATACAATAATAAAAGAAACATACTAAAATAGAAAACTATACAAATACATAATAATCAAGAGGATAACAATCTTCTTAAATTTCTTGTAAATAGCTTAATATCCACAAAGAAATCCAAGTCTTGCGCAATATCGTTAGACATTTTTATTGCTCTGGACAAAAAGGAATAAGATCCATAGTTTGTTCTATGAGCAACTTCTTCAAAGGTTCTTATTGAACGAGTAGATCTTGGAGGTACGTGTAGTAGACCAATGTTGGTTAAGAGAGAAGAACATAATTTGTGCCATTAATCAAGTTATATAGAAGCAGAATATCTTTGTAGTCACGCCGAAGGTATAAGGAGTCAATTCCACAATCTGATTGAAGAGTTTCATAACTGTGATCAGTTAAGTGCATTTTGTAAGCATAAAATTTCAAAAATTTGTGTTGAACCTGCTCAATTCTGTTTATATAAAGTGGTACTTTCTGTGAAATCAACACAACATCTCTTCATAAAGCCTATCATTTTGAGAGACTATATATAACTATATCATTAATATGTGAATAAAAGGTTAGATTACTCTCAAAGGTCACACCAAGATCTTTTATTGAGTTAACAGTAGTTAATTAATTGAACACTATTGGGATTTCGAAAACCTTGGTAGATACAAAGTTGGTTAAATGGGAAAAAAGATGCGTATTTTCAAGAAAAATTGATTTTTTTCAAAATTAACATATCAGGTCCGGTTTATGAGATATTTGGGGAAAACGAAAGTTGACGATTTTTATTTTATTTAATTAACACCTTAATTTTGAAAGATAGAAAAAGAAGTTAAAAAGCTTTTTTATTGAAGAACAAATACAACTTAACATAGCGTATCCAATTTTTTAAAACAACGTTTCGTCTTTGAAGGGCTACCCACAACTATTTTTTTTAAATGCGGACCTGTACGTTTTATTTCATTTTTGAAATCCCCATTTTTTTCTCTATCCGACCATGTAGAACACTTAATATTTTTATTAGGTTTTGACAATGAACTGTACTTTAGGAATTTTGCTTAGTACGGTCCTGTTCCATTTTCACTGAAAATACAGGTTGTCTCAGAAGTTTCTGACTCATTTCAACTGCAAATATCTCGGAACTCAGAAGCGATAGGAATAAAATTAATATATCAAAATAAGAATATTATACAGGGTGTTGTAGTTGAAATTTTTTTCTGATATTATTATTCCATATTTATCAATTGTTATCAAAATCGGCACAGACAGGACAAGGAATATTAATTTAAGTATTAATTCACATTTTTTTAAAGGAGGCGCCACGTGAATGATTCCTGATGATGGAATTAAATGGTAGCTTTTTTTGACGAAAACTGTATGACAGCTCCTGTCAGTAGTTTTTTCGACTTTACCCGCGGCAAAACTTGACAGCTGTTGTCACCACAAATTACAATACCTTTGATAACAAGTAATTATGGTCTCCTAGGACACCAGAAAACGACGCTAAACAATTTTTTTGATTTTATTGGCAATAAATTTTGAAATATTGTTTTTAAACAGTGCTAATCAGCTTATGTAGTGAAAATGAGTCGCTTTGGAAGTGATTCTATGACTAATATTGATCTGGCGATTGAGAAAAGTGTACCATACAATACCGTTAAAACCCATACGACAATATGGAAACAGTTTACTGAATTCTGCAAGGCAAAGAAATACGAGCTTTTGGAAACTACAAGATTAGAGCAACTAAACTTAATCCTAAAAGTTTGGGCGTGGAATATGAAGAAAGAAAACGGTGAAAATTACGAAGAACTAGTTGTGTTAAGACAATGTGGAACACCGTTGCAAAAAAATGCAAGAGATGTATTTTATGAAGTGGAAAATAATTTTTGATCCTTTTAAAGATATTATCTTCAAGTCTAGTAGGGAAGCTCGTAATGCGAAACGAAGGAATTTGCAGATGTGCGCCAATAAAAAGAAATCGAGCTCTGCTTCATTAAAATTGGAAGAATACTACGCAATGGTTTTATTATGGGACGAAGACACTCCGGCGGGACTCCAGCGAAAATTTTACCATATCGCTTCAGTAGAACTTGCCTGGAGAGGTGGAGAAGCAGTCATTTGCAGAGTTCATTATTTTAAAGACGAAGTGGATAATTCTGGGAATAAAACAGGTAGAAAACATAGTTACATATTTTTTAAAATAACTGATTTTCAAAAATCCTACTTTTTAGGAAGAGTAGAAAATAACCCTCTCTTCAATAAAACGACCCAGGGTGGAGAAAAAAAATGACCGATAGTAAATGGCTGGTCCCCAACACGAAGAACCCTACCTTTTGTCCAGTCCGTCTTTTTAAAATTCTAATGGTTAAACGTTTATCTAGAATAACAACTGATAGATTATGCTTAACAGTAAACCCATCATGGAACAAAGAACAGTCAAGTGGATGGTACAAAAACACTCCAGTGGGAAAAAACGAACTTTCGAAATGGACTAAAGAAGCAGCAGAGAAGGCAGGATTAAATACAAAAATAATAAAAATAACAAACCACTCTATGCGGTCGACGGCAGTCAGTAACCTGGCTAAAGGAGGGGTCGGTGAACAACAATTAATTAAAATTACTGACCACAGTTCAGCCAACTCAATTAAGCAAATGGATAATGAGCATTATTCCAACATCATAAACACTCTTAGAAGTGACGCCTCAGAACCTCCAGCTAAAAAACAGAAAACAGAAGATCCTGCAGCCACCCTCGAGCTTCTCACTCTACAGCTGGACCCATCAACAACATTAATGATTTACCTACACCCAACGTTATCAATGAGTTAATAAATATTTCAAACAGTACTCCTACTATGTACCAAAATTGCAATTTATATTTTAATTGTACCATAAATAATTAAGTTTGTAGTATTTTGTGATTAAATAAATTACCTGTTTTTCAGTTTTCAAATACCTACATATTTATTATGTATGCATATATAATAGGTAGTATGTTTTGTAAGCTATGAGTATGCAGCATAATCATGAGTAACACATGAAATAGTCAAATACCATTCGGGCATCTAATTTTTCCTGTGACAATTTAATTCATGTATAAAAAATCCCATAAACCGCGTGATTTTGTCATTATGACAGCGAAAAAAGTTTGCCCTAACTTTTCCAGCGACAATAACGGAACCTAACTTTTGAAATCATGACAACCACCATTGTAAACAAATTTTTGATGACGTTATGTCAATTTTTCTCAAACTTGCGTTGTCAGAAAAGTTTTCATTTGTGGAAATGTCGCGAGTTGGAGAGTCTTCGAGTGGAGAAATTGAAAAAGCCATCAATGATAATGTGCCTCGCAATACTGTGAATTCAACTACATCAATTTGGCGATGTTTTGTTTGGAAAAAAAATATGAACTCATTGCAGAAACTTCCACTGAAGAGTTAGCTTCTATTTTATGTGACTGGGCATTTAACATGAAGAAGAACAATGGAGAAGATTATAAAGAGAGTACAGTCAAGACGATTTGGAACACTTCAGCAAAAAGGTTACAAGAGAAGTACTTTAAAGATTATAAAAGAATTTTTAATCCGTTCACGGACATACAGTTTAAGAAAGCGAGAAATGCACGCTACACAAAACGCAAAATTTTACAAGCAATCCCAGAAAAAAGGAAGGTGAGTTCTAATGCTCTCACAAAACGAGAAATTTTTGAAATGGAACTGTCCTGGAGTGAAGAAGAACCTGTAGGCCTCCAAAGAAAATTTTATCACATTGCTGCGTATGAATTGGCTTGGAGAGGTGGAGAAGCAGCAAATTGTAAGGTATTCTATTTTAAAATCGAGACAGACAACCGTGGAAGAGAGACCGGAAGAGTTGAATATAACCCAGTGTTTTCGAAGACAGCACAAGGGGGAAATCAGAAGTTGGCCGACAGTAAATGGTTGGTAGCAAATACTGCAGAAGATTGTGTTTGTCCAGTAAGATTGTTTAAACAAATTATGGGAAGTCGGGGAAACCATATCACATGTGAAAAGTTTTTTTTAACTTCAAATCCTTTCTGGCAAAAAACAAATTCGAAAGGTTGGTATAAGAATTCTTCTATTGGGATAAACGAAATATCTAAATGGACCAAATCTTCGGCGAAAAATATTGGACTTGATATCAAGCGGGTGAAAATTACGAACCATTCTAATCGAGCTGCCGCCGTAACTGCATTGTCCAGGAGTGGTATAGGTGAACAAAAACTTGTGAAAATTACGGGACATAGCAACCCATCGTCATTAAAACCGTACCTTCAGTTAGATGAAGAACATCATAGAGAAATCATTGGTTCCATTCGTACTACCATCCAGGAAACAGTTACTACCACCGCTCAAAATACTAGCATGCAGCAAAATATTAACAAAAGACACGAAAGTTCTGAAAATCAAGCTATTTTTAATAATTGTGTTTTTAACAATTGTACTTTTCCGTTAAATTAAATAAACTAATTTATATCTCATTTTTTAATTTATTGATTTACCATTAGGTAATTCAAAAAACTTCGGACTCGTAATTTTTTCAGAGGCAGTTTTTTTCGTTAAATTGCCAGGCAACAAAATTCTTATTGATACATGTCAAGTTTACTTCGACAAAAAAAAGCTCTTGTGTAATTATAAGTGAAAAAAATTGAAAAAACACAATGCAAAGTAATATTTTTTTAACAAAATGCATTCGCGCAGATATAACGAGACCTTGATAAATAGTCGACTATTTTTATTGGATCTAAATTTTGAGTGTTTTTGATATCAATTTGTTGAGACATAATTTTGTCATTAATAATCTTTGATTATTAATGACAAAATTATGCCGAAACAAATTGCAAAAAACACGAAAAATTTAGCAACAATAAAAATAGACGCTAATTTATTAAGGTTGAGTTATATTTAGGAAGATTATTTCCCGCGAAAATTAAATTACTACTCTTACTTCGTACCGTATTCGTAGGTATCAAAGATTTGACTGCTTTTTCTATAGATTTGTTATCTAAAACACCGAATCTTTCCATTTAACAATAATTCATCAAATTGTGACAGAACTGCTTTAGCAAAAACTGACAGAAGTATTTGACATTTTTATGTGACGTATCAAAGTGACTATTTCCCTAGGGACTATTGTCCGACTATTTTTATTGTATCTAAATTTCGAGTTTATTTTAGGATCAATTCGTCGAGACTTAATTTTGGCATTAATAATCTGAATAACTCCCGAGAGCTTTAGCTCGAGGGAGTTATTCTTTGATTATTAATGCCAAAATTGTCGAGTCAAATTGTAAAATATACGAGAAATTTAGTAGCAATAAAAATAGTAGCTAATTTGTCAAGGTCGCGTTATATTTAATAAGATTAGGGAGGTTTTAAGCCACAACTTGATCGTCATACGTTATATCCCTTTATCCGCTATTAAAGTAAACACAGAACGTTAATAACGTATTTCGAAAATGAGTTTTTAAGCCATCCCACTCTTCCGTTATTTACGTGACAGATGCCAGAAACATTTATAACCTTATAAATGATAACCCTCACTTTGTGATAGTTTAAATAATCATTTACGATTTTTTTTTTATTTTAACTGCCTTAAATCGTTTTTTAAATGAAGCCAGAATGAAACAAATACCACAAAAGATAGGTTAGGTAAAAGACTTGTTGTGACATTTCTTCAATGTCCATATCCTATGTTGCCATAACATTTAATTTTATGAAATGTTTTCATTTCATATTTAAGAAAAAAAGTGGTAAGAATGGTGAAAACTATAGACTTACTCAAATCTTCTAAATTTCACATGTATTTATCATAAACTTTGGAGTTCACGATAAAACTTAAATATAAATGTTCTACAGGCGGCACCATGGCGAAATCAATATCAGTTATTAAGGGAACCTTATTTCACCTCTAATAACGTAAAACAATATCAGTTAATAAAGTTTCCCTTATTTTAGCGCTATTGCGCATGCGATGTATAACGTTTAAAGTATATTGGTGTTGAAATAGGTGGCTTAAAACCTCCCTAATATTTCCCGAGTCAAAAAAATTCTGTACGTACGTATAAATTATACTAGTTTTGCTCTTTACTGTCTTGGCAGGTACGTTTAATTTAATTATATTATCAATTTCTTGAAGATTTTTACTCCCGAATCTACTCATTGTTAATACTTTTTAACAAAATGTGTCAAATTTAATTCTGTAATAAACTTTAATGGCAAACTGTCAAAATTCAGATGACGCGCGCCTACTATGTTTGTCGTAAAATGGACGGTATTACATAGAAAGAAATGAATGAATATATTTATTGCATTTAAATTTGTTGTGTACCTAAGTGTTCATCATGGGGAAAAAGAAACCCTGAACTAAGTTTTCATTCGTTTCCAAAAGCAGGAACGTCCACAAAGTTTTTTTTGAAACCAAACTTAGCAATAGAGAATTAGTGGATAGGAAAAGATTGTGGATCACAACATTAAAAATTGGCAAGAAAGTTTCAAATACCATGAGAGTGTGTTCTCTACATTTTACTGAAAGTGATTTTATTCAAAAAGGTATGGTAAAAATATTTAATTATTATTTACCACTTTGCTTTGATTTATTATTTACAGTTAGAGTAAAACGGAGAACATTAAAGCCTCATGCTATAACTTTACAAGAACATAAGAGGTTCTCCACTTTTACAGTGTTAGAAATAGATAATTTCCCAGTAATTTCATGTGGATTAGATTCCAATGCACTCGTTTGTAAACACAAACCATATATTTCTATCCACTCATAAGTTTCTATGGTCTTTCCCGCTAAAATAAGATGTCCTGCATTCAGGACATTTTCACCTTCAACTACAGATTTAGAATTAGCCGATCCGCCCAAATAGTTCATGTATTCTAAAATGCTTAACTTCATTTCTAAAAAATAATGGAAACAATAATTTGAGACTAAAATGTATTTGAGTAAAACTCCTGACTACTACTCACCTAAATACAACTGGAAATATCACACTTTTAAAGATATAAAATAAATTTTATTTATTGGATTCGAAAAGCCTAACTGATGAAGTCGAAAGACAGAAACCGGTCTTAGGATGTCGAATCTAATAAATTAAAATTCCTTACTGGTTTACTCATAAAATAAATGTTTATGTATAGTTTATAAAATAAAACACTAGACAAAACACTGGACAAAAACAATACTCAATTTACACCTAGAAATAATTCAAAAAAACAAAACTGATACCAAATAAACAACTTAAATACACATGAAATATCCCATAAGAAAGCACGAAGTAAACAAACTACTACTCCTTAGCACAGTTCCAATTTCACCGCATGAGCGCTGCAATCTTAATCCGAGTTACCTATAGTTTCAGAAAAAGTGCGAAATCAGTTGGATTTCTGTATTTGCTACTAAAGGTCGATAATTTATTAACTATAAGCAATTTTATAATACCATTAGTATAGGTTTTATTTGAAAAATTTGAAATTTACGGGCGGCTTCGTTATTGTTGGATACCGTCCTTCAGGTGAATATTAAGGACGATGATCAAATAGCCGAATATTTACCACCAAGGTGAATAGTCGCTTTATTTTGTTTTGATTGGCTGCGTCAAATCAGTTTCCAAGCACGTGATTGGTTAAAAATTGATATTTGACAGGCAAGGGAAATAATCGCTGATAATTGATTCCGATTGGTCTGAATTTTAAAAATTGTGACATTTCATTGGTTTATATAAATCAAGGGAAATAATCTTGTTAAAATATTACTTAGCAACGTGTTTTTCGATTTTTTTTCAGAAAAATTAGATGCTCGTATGATATTACAATAATTTCATCCGTTTTGTTTAGAGCCTCAGAAGGGATTTCTGGGAATTTTGCAAACATTCAGCAATTGATTTTTATTTGATGTAATTTTTTTCCCACTAAATATTTTTCTTTTTTTGTCTTTATCGCTATAAATAAACCCATATATCGTATTTGAGAATTGTGATAGTAAAAAAACATAAAAATTAGTTCAATTTATTAGATTTTTAACAATTTGATTAAACCGAGTCATCAGAAATACTTTAAACATTAAATTTACATAACACTTTAATATATATACACCAGTATGTAATTTAGCCCAAGAAAAAACGTTATCGGGGGTACACATATACACTGTATTAGAAAAATGTACCAAAGGCAAAAGTAACGTTGGATACAATGTTTTATATATCTTCCCTTTTTCCAAAGCTTTCTTGATAATAGTCGCACAATTGTGCCACAAGAGATGATACTCCTTATTGCATAGTTTATCCATGTACCAAGATTTTATTTCTCTCTCGTCTACTATCTCGCATGGAATTTCCAGAACATCATCCGGTGGACGACCTAGAATGAAAATTTCTGTATGTTAATTACCAAAGTTTCGACCCGTTATAAGGTCATCATCAATTACAAGCTAATAAAAAATAACCTTCTGAATCGATGTCTTCCTGATAGGTTTCCGATCCATCTGATTTATTCCTTTTAGACCAAGGTCCATCAGACCAAAAACTTATGTACGTGCCATCCATGAGCTCCATTGAAATATGTCCGACGCTAGTTGGAAATGTGGCATCCCATTTGTAAATTTTAATCATTTCACTAATTAACAATCACTGTTTGCACGTTGAAACACTAATGTTTTTATTTCAATCAAAATAAACAATAGTGAAAAATATTTTAGGTACTGAAAATATTTATGCGTTAAAGTTGATACACTATCAAGACTGATTATAAATCGAGATATTGTTGTATTTGTATTTGTTCAAAGATCAACATGGGTGGTGTATTCACGCCACTTTTTATCACGGGAAGTATATATACTGGTTTTAATTGATTAAAATCAAAGCAGGTTGTCGAAACATATTATTTGATCAGGAAGAAATAAAATTGTATAAATGTTCTTCTTTCTTGGTGATAAAAACAACTTTTTTTATATTAAAATGTTTTTTTTAAAGGCCGACTAGAAAATATACACTTTTTGGACCATTTTTCGTCCAGAAAATAACGTTTTAATAATAATAAATTTCCCTATAAAAAATACAAACAATGAGTAGGTACATGAGGCGAAGTCTTTTTTTTTTTGTGAGGAGGAAAAATGCCGTTTACGCATGTCCTCCCTGGATGTTCGGGGGGCGGGGGGGGGTCTGTGGGACTCAAGAGTTCTAATACCCACTAAAAAACCTCCTCGGTCTCCAGAAGCATCCTTGGCTTCCACCTTGTTGGCATTTCCTCAAGAATACTCCTTTGTCCTCTATTATCTTCTTGGGCGTCTTCCCTGTCTCGCCCACTCCTCTTCCTCCTTGGCCCTCATCACGTTCCTGACCCATTCCATCACCACACTCCATTCTTTCTCTCCCTTCATCATTTCATCCACCATGTTGTCCGGACCTATGGCAGTTCCCAATTCTCTTTCGCATTCCTCTCTTGCATTCCTCCATCCCCTGTACTCAAAGAGGGTGTGGTGCGGGTCGTCCCGCTGCTCATCGTCGCAGCGCACACATGTTTCAGATTCCGACTTCCCGAATCTGTGTAGGTAACCTTGGAAGCTGCCATGGCCAGTTAGGACCTGCGTCATGTGGTAGTCCGCCATCCTGTGCTTGCACTCCATCCACGAATGAGGCGAAGTCTAGCTAGAGCTACTCTACTTAACCTCAAGTTTACAGATAATAATATACAAAATTAATAAAACTCACACATTACACATTTAAAATATTCATTAAATTGTACATCACAAATATCAAAAAAATTTGTTTATAATTTTGTTTTAAAAAATTGAGACTATTAGTTGGGAATCTGAGGTGACTACCTCTATACATTTCGATTTATTTGAGGAACAAATTAATTTTTCGTAGACAAACTCATAGTCTGTCTCTGAGATATCTGCATATAGTTGGGAATCTGCGGCCTTCTAGACAAAACATGACATTTTTGAAAAAAACTGAAAATTTTCCTTAAAATAATATTTATTGCAAACTAGTGCTTAACTTTATTAATTGTGGTCCGATCGTTTTGAATTTTGGATATGATATTTTTCAGTACATCCCTGACATAGTGTCATAACAATAAAAAATGTAGAACGTCAAATAAAACCTACGTCATTTTTTTTTTCGCTAGATGACACAAAATATCGTCATTTTGCAGAGTAAAATGGTGAGTCGACAAAACTTTTTTATCTTTAGAGATAGTTAACTACTATAAGCGAGAAAAATGTTGCCAATACAGCAAGGAAACTTTATTACTTTAACTTTTTTTTCATACGACGTTTAGTTTGGGTTGTGTACTTTTTTAAAACCGAACGAAATTGAATCGGCGCGTTGCATCTCTTGGCTTTATCACCATAGCCTTCTTCATACGCGAAGCAAAGACAAAGACAAAGACAAAGACAAAGACAAAGACAAAGACAAAGACAAAGACAAAGACAAAGACAAAGACAAAGACAAAGACAAAGACAAAAACAAAGACAAAGACAAAGACAAAGACAAAGACAAAGACAAAGACAAAGACAAAGACAAAGACAAAGACAAAGACAAAGACAAAGACAAAGACAAAGACAAAGACAAAGACAAAGACAAAGACAAAGACAAAGACAAAGACAAAGACAAAGACAAAGACAAAGACAAAGACAAAGACAAAGACAAAGACAAAGACAAAGACAAAGACAAAGACAAAGACAAAGACAAAGACAAAGACAAAGACAAAGACAAAGACAAAGACAAAGAAAATGCGCATTGTAAATATTATGCCCTTCTCACATGAAAAATAAAAGAATCCTCCGTCGGCGGCAATTCCCTAACAAAAGGTCATTATTAAAACCTTATTTACCTACCAGTATAATAGTATAAACTTCAATGATATATTTTGGTTCCAAAATATTCATCTCATCTGGTTCTTGAGACAACACTATTTTTAGGGCTCTTTTTTTGCCTTTTTTAAACGGAAAGCTAACAGAATCACACAATATATTGACAACAAATTGTCTGCTAATATTTTAACATTCAGATGCTTCAAGTTTGCTAGTGCTTTAATGATTGAGAAACATTGGATAAATTTCTTTTCTCCGACCGAGAAACCGAGAACCGAGAGAAACCGAGAAAAACGTTGATAAAATAAAAACATCTGTGTCCAATGAGTAAATAACAAATACCTTAAACATGTCTGTAAAAAAATTAATGATGGCAAATATTCTAGTATTGCCACGAGCTAATCTCGTTTAACGATTTTCCTCCGTGGGATTATGTAATCCGCTTTGGATGCCGGCTAACCACAGTGAAGTGGGGTGTGGATTGATATAGGATGTTAACTAAAAGAAAATGGGCGCCAGGAGATTGTTTTACCCTCATCCAAATTCAGTCAATTTAGTCACTCAACCTCCAGAATGGATCTAAATTGAGCCCACTAATAAAAAAAAATAAACTACGTCGCAACCAAAAATTTGCTTACCTTCGTTCGGGTCAAGACTATTTGTGACTATTAGTGATAGAAAGAAAAGTAATTAATTTCTCAATATCGGTTTAATAACGTTACTTATACAAACTGTCAAGGTCACATAAAAAGAATAAAAAAAAAAGACAAGGGGATCCAAACGATCCCACTAAAGTTTCGCTAATAAAAAAAATTATTCAAATAATTGATTAAATCACGAATAATAGGGGTGTTACACCGTCCGCGAGAGCTCTCAAGGTCGTTGGTATTGGGCGTAAAATAAAATACCACTCGCCCCTATAAGTCGCTTACAAGTACCAAATAAAAATTAGAGAAAATATCTATAAGTGCTAATTTAAAGACCTATAAGAAAAAAATTACAAATTGACGAATAATGTCTATGTACCGATTTAAAACAAAAAAAAAGGAAAAAAGAAAAACTTGCGGTTGTCCAAAGTTAAATGGCGGCAACTTGCGGCCACTAATCCGTCCGGTCAGGTCAGCTCAACCCGGAAATCTGGTGGTCAGCCCAACACGAGAAATCTGGATGATAGCCCAACACGAGAAATCTGGATGATAGCCCAACACGAGAAATCTGGATGATAGCCCAACACGAGAAATCTGGTGAAAATCAGCCCAACACGAGAACCCTAAAATAATATATATTAAACCCCTAATCAAATACCCCTCGGCCCAGAAAGAAATTTACAAACTCTAACAGTTTATACTATAAAAACACTTAAATAACTCAACATACCCTTTTTACAGTGAAGGGGAATTCTCGGCAAACTTCCCTGACAGATGCTCCCGTATAAGGTGAATCCTCGGATCGTCTAACGTGGATGATACTACCCCTATAATATTAACAGGCCTTACACACTTGCCAGATAACATAAAACTCGACTTTCATGAAAAACGCCTTACCTGACAAGATGGCGACGTTACTATCGTGGCGTGGTTCAGCACAAAATATCAATTCCTCTTCACGAGATTCGGACCAAGGTAAACACACCAAATCAATTAGGCACCCTGTACGTCCAACAAATACGGGAATCGCTCGTCTATCCCAATCAATGGTACGAAATAATCTTCATAAGCACCGGGCGACTCCTCAAAATTTTGTCTAAACCACGTTATACTTATCACCCACAAGAAAAGAGAACAAGGCCCGTCCCAAAATTTCCTTCGAAATCCTTCTCGAACGAATCTCACCACGCAAGACCAGAAAGAGATTCACCTAATAATCGCCACGGGTCACTGAATACGACTTGTGATGTGACCAATGAAATAACTGGTGACTGGCTAACACAGCCGTACAACACCTTAAAGTCAACAGAAGAAATGAACGAACCGACAGTTCGAAACATGACATCGATAAGAATAAAGTAAACAATCAATTTTACGATCTATTTTAATGTTCGAAATACTTTATCTGAAACTAACTAGCTCGTTCAAATGGATATAAATTGAGTCAAAAAAATTGAGGCTATCTTATGTGATATATGGTTCCTAAATAATACAATTCGATCCCTACAGTGGCTCACATCTACAAGGTACGAAAAACCAATTAATGTAGTAAGGTCTTAATGCCGAATTTAAACGTTACAGTATCAGGTTCCTCATGCCTATAGTAAATTGTAACCATCAACCACCTCAATTTTTGTCCATTTTATTGTTCTTTGATTATCTTCTGACATTCTTGTCAATATAATTTCAATTTGATCAGGTATAACATAATTTTCTTTTTTTAAAACCGGCCAGAAATTAGTACTTTCCGGTTTATTTTTAGGTCAGAAAATATCATTTTGTCGGACCGAGCCAGAAAATTATTGTGATAGTCCGGTAAAAGCTTTTACCGGACTCATTTTTATTTACTTTCCGGCCTATCTTTAATGAAAAAAATAATAATATAGTTAGTCTAAGATAGCGGTCAATTGGTTTCTATAGTAACCGAGTTTTGTATTATTTAAAACTATAAAATAACTTGACATATTTTGACGTTTAGTTGAAAACGTGACATTTACTATAAAATGGATATTCAAAATGATGCATTTGATTGTGAATTAATGGAAGATGAAATTATACCAGATGAAATTGTTAAGGCGGCGACCCAAGCAATTGTTAAAATTAGTTAATAAAGAGTTCTTGTTATAAAAATGTAAACTGAATAATATGATGTTTATAGTACAACACTACACGTTTTAAAAAAAATATTGTACGTAATACGTCCCAAAAGTGCTTTTACTGGACTCGCAGGCTTGCAGGACTCGCCTGCGGCTCGCCCTGCAATTTTCCCACTCATCCAGTAAAATACCACTTTCGTTACTTGTTACGTAAACTACTATTCATTAGTTTTTGTGCTAAATATGCCAAGAGGTTCTTTTTAATATAAGGATTTGATATACATTTCTTCCAATCAGGTATATCAAGTTCGTCTCGTATTTCGCATGTCTCAAAATGACAATTTTTCGTTCTTCTATATCTTTCTGTTTGCTTTAAGCTTTGTTCAAAATCGTAACGATCACCAATGCGTAGATACTATTGTATCACAGATCTACTAAGGCTTTAACTCTAATAGTAAAGACACGTATTTTAAAAATAATTCTCGAAATTTTCTACTATTAAAATTTTGATACCGCTGAATAAGTGCCATCATATTTTTTATATAAGCTGTGTTAAAAGTGTCGCTTTCTTCTATTGGTATGCAGGAAAGCTCAACATATATAGAATTTAGATTTATTTCCTTTTGTCAAAATAATATTTTTAAAAATTACTTAACTGTGGTAACAAGTGCAAATGCCTGAAACAAATGTAAGATGCAATATAAGTTTCCAGTGTGAGGGAAAATGCATTGTAAAATAAATATTTTAATTAAATAATAATAATATTGTGTTTTATGCTTGTAAAAAAATTATTATTATTCCTATCATTTCTCAATCTGATAAATCGCACTATACCCCTATTATAGTGTCATATTAATATTGTAATGCGCGTCATCTTTGTTGCGCGTATGAAGAAGGCTATGGTGTTTACTCTCATTGACACACTGATCGCTTTATTCGCACCCACAGTGATAAAGCCAAGAGATGCAACGCGCCGATTCAATTTCGTTTGGTTTTAAAAAAGTACACAACCCAAACTAAACGTCGTATGAAAAAAAAGTTAAAGTAAAAAAGTTTCCTTGCTGTATTGGCAACATTTTTCTCGCTTATAGTAGTTAACTATCTCTAAAGATAAAAAAGTTTCGTCGACTCACCATTTTACTCTGCAAAATGACGATATTTTGTGTCATCTAGCGAAAAAAAAAATGACGTAGCTTTTATTTGACGTTCTACATTTTTTATTGTTATGACACTATGTCAGGGATGTACTGAAAAATATCATATCCAAAATTCAAAACGATCGGACACCAATTAATAAAGTTAAGCACTAGTTTGCAATAAATATTATTTTGAGGAAAATTTTCAGTTTTTTCAAAAATGTCATGTTTTGACACATTTCGCAATTCCGGATCAAAGGGCGAACAAAAAATTCGAATCTGGCAGGTCATTTTACATAGGATTTCATGTTTTTTAGGTGGATATTCGCGAGTTGTATAGAGCATCTTTAAAACGCTTTCTAGAAGGCCGCAGATTCCCAACTATATGCAGATATCTCAGAGACAGACTATGAGTTTGTCTACGAAAAATTAATTTGTTCCTCAAATAAATCGAAATTTAGTAACTTGATCTAAGCAAGGATAAAAGACCAAAGGCCCATAATTAAGAATTGACTTCACCATAGTTTCACAAAGTAATTGGCGTAATTTAAAGTTTAAAATACCCCGCCCTAGATACCATTTTTTTACTAAAAGATTAACATGCTCTTGAAATTGAAGGCTACAGTCATAAATGTTTTTTAAATTTCTACAACTATTAACAGTTTTTAATGGCTCATTTTTAATAACAGTGGCTTTGGAGGAATGAGGACAATATAGCAGAGAATTACATTTACAAATAGCTTCTAAATCCCGATTTATTATTTGTGATGCTATATGTACATATTCAGATACAAGTAAAAAATACAGTTGTGTATCGTCTGCAAATGAGTGTAATTTTAAACTATCCAAAAGATTTATAAACTTCAAAAATATATATTGAGAAAAGAAGGGGTCCAAGGACAGAACCTTGAGGTACCCCTGAAGTGACTGATGTTAAATCGGATGAATTGTGGTCAATAATTGCTTTTTGATAACGGTTTGATAAATAAAATTTGAAACATCGTAAAGGAATTTCGTCAAATCTAAAATGTTTCAGTTTAGCATACAGAAGAGACAGCTTCATCGATAGTGTCGAAAGCTTTAGAAAAATCTAGCAGAAGTATATTATTTGTTAAATGTAGAAGTAGTGTCGTTGTACTAAACTCCTTTCGAATGCCTGATTGTATACATATTGTAGTGTGTAAGTTAGGTTATAGTTTTTTTATAGTGTAATAAGGAGTTTTTTGTTTGACAGTAGTTAGGGATAAAAGGTTGTCAATGTTTTAATTTTAAAAATGTCAGATATTTTATGAACTCACCAAATACCCTGATATTTGTTTTGAATAAAAGTTAAAAATATAAAAAGGTCTTCTTAATAATTAAAATAATATATGTAACTGTGTTATTATTAAATACACAGTCATACATTTGTTGATAAATAATTTTTTCTTAAATTTAAGACAGTCCTGGGACAATGGGCAGCTTTTTCCCGTCCCTGTTTTTTCATTTTTCCAATCGCTGTTTGATAATACAGTATGCCTTGATTTCGTTACTATGGTAACACCGTTGTCAAGTGACAGTTCGTTGATTTTACAGAGTTTGCAGATTTTACCTGATAATAATTGTTTTAATTCTTTCTTCATAATTTTCCAGCTATCTAATTTAACAACAAAGTCAATAGCTGAATAAACTTTCGATAGAGCATCAGCAACAACATTTGATTCATCTGTGATATGTTTGATGTTTGTAGAAAATTAAATTTTCACATTTAAAATACTATGGATCAAAAAATCTACATAGTGGTAATAATATAGTGTAAAAAAATTCGTTAGCAAAATCGTGATCAACCGTTCATTCGATATAAACATCTTAAAGCATTAAATGATTAATTAATAATTCGATTCTTCATTCGATTTTTTGAAATCGATGCTACCCACCTGTAAAATACACAAATGCAATTACCATACGATATCAAAACTGCTTTCCGGAGATTTCAACTACAGCACAGGCGAGATACTCAGTTCGACTTTCGTTAGTCACATTCCTGACGTTGGTGTCTCTCGTGCGCGGTCATTGAAAACAATATTTGTGGTATTTTTTTCGTTGACATAACATGTGATTTGTGTTTTTTTTAGTGCTTCTGTTATAAGTTGGACTCGAATATTTTTCAAAATGTTTGTCGCAAGTGACAACTTTAGGATTTTTCTGGTTGTTTTGCTAGCGGGATGTACAAAACTGGTAAGTTTGTTGTTAACTATTTAAATGCACTACAATGAGCAGGCGTATATATTATAAATTATTACCACAGCATCTATTTAACATTTACAAGTAAATTTATGAGGTTACTCACGATTGATTCATTTAAATTTCGCAGAAATTTATTTTTTTGTCAAATAGCGTCACAAATAATATTTAAATAAATTATTGCTATTGGAATACGTAGTGTTAATCGTTGTTCAATAAAAACATAACTAGCTTTCGTGGAGGTTGTTTTGTAAGGTCATATCAGAAGTTGTTTTGTAATAATTTTCATTTTACAATCCTACACTTTTATAAAATGTTTTTTGTTCTTCTAGAAATCGTCACTAGGTATAAAGATTCCCTGTGTCTGTCACAGTGATCCAGTAATGTAAAATAACTGACTACATATTAAGATTTCCCCTTAATTCAACTGTTTCTGGATCTAGGCAACACTCTTGATATTAATTCTTCCTGTAGATCTTACCTGATAATAATTGTTTTCACCCTTTCTTCTTAATTAGCAGAACTAACTCTGGATAGATCATCAGCAACAACATTTTATTCATCAGTGATATGTTTGAGGAAATTTGTATAATTTTTAATAAAAACATAGACTAGAGATAGGTAAAGAATTAGGCAACACTCTTGATATTAATTCTTCATGTAGATCTTATCTGATAATAATTGTTTTCACCCTTTATTCTTAATTAGCTGAACAAACTCCTGATAGAGCATCAGCAACAGCATTTTATTCATCAGTGATATGTTCGATGTTTGGGGAAATTTGTAGAATAAAAGCATAGACTAAAGAATTAGGCAACACTCTTGATATTAATTGGACGCTGTTATGCATAAACGATCCAATCCACAAATATCTAAAATATAAGATAACTCGTCCAAACTATCAAAAAAATAACTATTTTTATTTTGCAAAAAATACCCAATCCATTTTATCATTAGTTTTATTAAAAATATACTGCTTATCCAATCCACTTTCCAAATTCAAATATAATGAAATCCGCAAAACTGATCCAAAATACTAGGATTGATTTTGCAGTATTTCACATTTTTGTAAATGACTATTGTTTAATTACGTTTAATACATCAAAAATTAATTTATCTTATAGAAAATTAATATCCGATAATTTTACGCTCCTGATTTTTTTATACAGCATTTTGCAAAACCATTAATATCTCAGATTCAATATCTTGTGGAATGGATGCTTTATGCATAACAGCGTTCAATTCTTCCTATAGATCTTCCCTGATAATAATTGTTTTCATCCTTTCTTTTTAATTAGGTGAACAAATCTTGGTAGAGCATCAGCAACAACATTTTATTCATCAGTGATATGTTCAATGTTTGGGGAAATTTGTAGAATTTTTAATAAAAACATAGACTAAAGAATTAGGCAACACTCTTGATATTAATTCTTCCTGTAGATCTTACCTGTTAATAATTGTTTTCATCCTTAATTTTTAATTGGCTGAACAAATCTTGGTAGAGCATCAGCAACAACATTTTATTCATCAGTGATATGTTTGATGTTTGAGGAAATTTGTATAATTTTTAATAAAAGCATAGACTAGAGATAGGTAAAGAATTATTTCAAAACGCTCTGACATTTCGTTTTAACCACGCATAAGACATTTAAGTAAATAATGAGCTGAAGGTATGTATTGATGTAATAATAATTCAACACGAATTTATAATTTATCATTATGTATAATACAACACGATATTTTTTTAACGAAACACACAAAAAAAATTGTCCAATCTGTGTTTAATATAAACGTATTTCTAAATCTTTTTCTTGGCTTGCATGCCAATTTCTTGTCTTTTGCAGGCCAATTTCTCGCCGCTTGCAGGCCAATTACGAAAATTTAATTATGTGCCATAAACACCCTGTATATATTGAAATTATAATGAAATTCGGATGAGGTAAGTCACAGCCAACTTCAACAAAAGTTTCTTTTTCAAATTCGTAAAACATATTTATTCCAAATATGTTTGAAATATAACGACTTTTCAGGATATTTTAACATTGATGTAAAAATGACTGAAGACGCAATCCAAAAATTGGTTATTTTATTTAAAAATTTCACCACTTGGATGTAGAGCGGACTGTATACTTTTGTAATCTCGGTTGAATATTTATTACCTTCAGCTCATCCATTGAGTTTGGGAGAACTGTAAAGGGTGTGTTACGTAGGTGGTCCATTAGCCGTATATAGAGAAGTATAGATATTTATGTAAAATATCTCCAAATTATAATAAATCTAGCAACAACTCAAAAATACATAACTTTAGTTATAGGGAATGCTAAAGAGAATAAAAAACCGATTCAGGCGTGATAATAAAATACAGGGTGTTTCATTTGAAATTATCGACTTATTGGGACTTGAAAATATGGACATTCTAGACACCCTGTATAAAATATCGCATTTGACGTTTGACCGTATGCTAGAAAGATGTTCTCGTAATCTCTGTATAAAATTTAAAATTAATATCTTAACAAGTAAGCCAGATACGGAAATTAAAGTAAACGCGTGTTTTTCAAAATTTTTTATAAAAATCTCAAATATTTCGGAATCTGTTAATAATTTTTTGTTCAAAATTTGATGATGAATCCAAAAATAGAAAGAAAAATGGTACATGTCATTTGAAATAACAAAGTTGATGTCTGTTTTCATTGAATAGAGCGTACTGACAAAGCCTCGTCTCTATATATGGCTAATGGGTCATCTACGTGATACACCCTGTACACATGAAACTATTTTCGAATGAAATAAAATGGTTTTGTTTTATTTTAATGTCTCAAGTATAGCGTCGGCGCTACACTCCGCGGGAAGATAAGGGGCCCGCCCTGTATATTAATTATTTAATAAATTTATATAAAAAAAAGAGAATGTTTTTGAATCAATTCGCTATATTAACCCAATAAATCACAGTGGCACATAAAGTATATGGTTCTTTAAAAGGGAAAGCTCGAGCGTGCATCAGAAGAGAACGAGAAATAGTTTTAAAATCTTCAAATCACAATTAATTGTCACTTTCTAATGTTCTGCTTTGCAATATTAGTGATAATTGCATTTAAATATTCACGGTAAACTGACAGAAATTAGAAGTAAAATAGAAAAGACCCTTACAGAGAATTTAGAGACACTCCAAAGATATAGTGCCGCTGGCAATTTTTTTAGTAGGGATATTATTATTATGTATTTTAAAAATATAAGTTTGGCTTAATAACATCGGAATAGAATATCTTTAGGTACTTTTCCGATGACCCTGGTATGGTAAAATACTGTATTTGTATAATAATTGTATCACTTTTCCAAATTGTCAACACTATTCAGACAAATCTCGAAATTAAAGTAGAAAAAATATCAATTCTGATAAGTGAAGTAAACAAAACGACGAAATATGATTTTTTGAGTACGTTTTTGATGGCCCCGGTAAACTAAATACTGATTTGGATCATAATAGTGTTGCGTTTCTAAAGTCATGACATATTTTAGCCAAATCACGAAAACAAACTTAATAAATTACCTTTATTTTCTGTTTGTGTAACTAATTTTAAAATCACCCTGTCTACGATTTGATTATGCTATGTATTCCGTGCAGGATCCTTTGAAAACTCGCTCCCACTTTTATGCTTTATTTAAAATAAAAAGAATTTCCCAAATTTTATTACTGTATCTTACAAAATAATAATTAACGTTTGAGACATTAAAATTCCTTGATTTATTAAGTATTTTTATTCAAGCGTTTCGTCCAAATTATGTAGATTTTTACTAGATAATAGAGTACCTACATTTTAAGTTATTTAAGTTTGCGAAATCGATACTTGTAATGTTCCTTACATTGCTTCAGAATTATTACTTACTTATTGTGTAATTATGTGTACTAAATAAAAAAATTATGTTGAAATTGAAATTGATATGTATCTGTTAGTTGAATAAAAACTTTATATAAAGTGATAATTAATTTTAAATAAAAAAAATTTACTAGTGTTTGAATCCTTACAATTATATTTTACATATTAAAAAAATTGAGATCGGAATTGCAGGGCCGTACCGAGGCGGGGGTGTTGAGGGTGTGACACCCCCCCCCCCAAACTTTTGTACCGAGTCGGCATTTTCGTCTGAATCGGCATTTTCATGCTCGAGAAATATGACTAGGGAGTCGGCAAAAACATTTTCCGATTCAGCTTTTCCCCGAATGAAAATCATTGTGAAAAGACGAATTAGAATTCAAATTAACGCGCGCGGAAATATTCATGCGCACGCGCACATGAGACAGTAAACAAAATTTAAAGAAAAATCAATATACACATACACAAGTTCTTTATGTGCATCTCGTTCTTTTTGTGTAGATGAAATAAATCTGTATTGTACAGTGACAAATTTTCCTTGACCAGTCGGTATTTTCAGCATGACTCCCCCCCCCCCCCCCCCCCAAACTTATGAGGCTCGATACGCCCCTGCAGGATTGGCTGATACGCCCCTGCAGGATTGGCTTGAATGCAAGCCAATCTCTTGAACAATCAAGCAAAGCCTTTGAGAAAACAAGCCAAGCTTTCATAGCAGCTAAGTCAAACTTTTCTTACAGAAAGCTTGAATTTTCAAACTTTTTCAAGGCAAGCTTTCAAGCTTTTACAATCTTTCAAGCTTTTGAGGATGAAAATATCTTAATGTTTATGTTAATGGTTATGTATTCTACTATAAAATGAATTTATTTGTTTGTTTGTATGTCTTATAATAATTTTTTAATATTTTATGCTTGAAGGGACAATATCAACGTTTCGTCAACATTGTTTCTGTCAATTTTGTTGTCTAAGTCACTTGCCATTCACCCATTTTCCACCCGAATAGCCTGATGCTAAGATAATTCTCATCCCGTAAAAAAATTATTTTCGATTTTGTCATTGAGTTCTTTCCCTTTGCGCAGCAGATTTATTAGTCATCTTGATTACGTGATGATGGATAACCAATTATTTATTGTATTATATATTGTTATTGTGTTCCATTACAATCAGTACTTGTGTAGAATATATATGAAAAAAATGACACATTGAGTGGACATGGGTACAAAAACAAATTCGTCGTCATCAAAAATGTTTGCATGAACAATTATTTAGCGATAAATCGCGAAGGTCGAATTATGGTATTTATTTTAAAAAGGTTGATTAGAAGGCATGGTCCAATCGAAAATGTATGGCAGCGCCGTTTTTATAGCAGTTATTAAAAGGGTTGTTTTACAAGACTTTTCGATCAAAAGTACATCGTAAAATGTAAATGAGGCAATGAAAATTGTTTTAAAACTGCATTTTACAAACGTGTGGATATGTTCAACTCCCCAGTCCATATATTCTGCCTTTTATAGTCAGTTTTCTACAGAATATTCTTATAAAAATCTTAATAAATGATAGTGAGGTGTACCTATAGTATGTACTCTACTTTTCCTACATCTAAGGCAGGCAAAACACCCTAACTTCATAGACAAATCTTTATTTTCTACAACTTCTTACATACATTTTAGTTTTTTGCGTCTAGGTGGTTAATTTTCAAAAATATTAAAAAATGTTAAAGAAACTTTTTTATCGAAATACTTCAGGCTTTAATCCTACAGCGTCAAATTTTCGATATCACGTTTCTACTCTTCAAGATCACGATCTAACTTAACTAAAATTAATTACCTACATAAATAATCAATCATTTACTTAAAAAGTTACTAATTAGTTTCAAATTACTCGAAACAACCAATACTACATGCAATAAAACTTAATCTTCTCAATAAAATATTACAGTTAGTGATTAAATAAATGAAAAATGTAATTTTCTCATTAAGTTCCGTATACGCGTATAGTGAAAAATTCAATATAAACTTCACCGTAGTTAAAGTTAATGATAACACTGTCTAGTTCTTCATTCTTAATCAACTATTATGCAACCATAATAAGCTGTTAACACAGCCAGTGAATAAGACAATTTCAGGCAACAAGAATTTTTATTATTATTTTAAAAACCCGTCCAAGCGTTTTATCTGATGTTACTGAAAAACTAGAAACATCACTAGATAGGACTCAATATTTTATTGAAGTTCGGCTGTTAGATCTTCCTGTAGTTTTATCTTTGGTTTTCTTCGTAGGTTTTGCGAAAATTTGAATTGATTATACACCAGTGGTAAAAAAAATAGATATGAAACAAATACCAAGACAAAGGTATAAGTAATTCGAACTAACGTTCCTTTCTTCATCTATAGTTTCTCGTTTATCGTCTCTCTCGCGTATATAAAATTTTTATGGGTGTGTAAATGTTGCTGACAATAAAGTGTAAATTACAGATAACCATTTTTCATTGCAAGTGAATGGTAGGATGAAATCTGAATGAAGTCAGCCTTGAATGTTCTGCAATTCCTTCTCGCCTGTTTAACATTCCTTCGGAAAAAATAAAATTGTTCTTAGTACTTATAAGAGCTCCTCCCTTCTTTTAATTTGAAAAAATAGAAACGAGTTAACGCGATTTACCCTGATTCCACAGAGCAAAAAGTATACTATATGAAAAATTATTAGTATATAATATTTATTTATATCAAATACTATTAAACGAGCAAGGTTTGTATGTGTGTGTGTATGTGTGTGTGTCCAGAGGATCTCGAAATCCACTCGTCAGAATTCAATGAAACTTTCAGGGTAGACTAATTCCTATCTAAATCGACAGAAAATATAGGTCTCATGTCTGTGAAAATTCGATCTTCCGAGATATTTACAAGAAAAGTTAAGCTTTTAGTTTTATTTCCTAGCAACGGCAACTTGTTTCTATAGTAATATACTATAAAGGAGAGAGGATATAACGTCACATTCCATAGGCGTACTTTGCAAAATAAGTTTCTATAATATAAATAAGGTCACAGCATATAAAATATATATACCCACTTCGTAGATTAAATTTTGAAGTTATATTATTTACAAAAAATAAAAATAAACCTTATGCATCTGACACTTTAACATTGAACGAATTAAATTTAACCAATAAATAACAAGGAGGATTATATGTTGGGATTAAACTGTTTTTAATCTCTTGGCATTAAAAGTAACGCTTCAGTACTTACCTAAACTCAAAGATTAAAAAAAAAGTTAGTTCAAGAACTATCTATAAAAGTCACTGTCTTCACTAAAACTACTGGTATTACTATAATTGTCTTTTCTGAGGTTTATTATTATAGGTTCTATTAAATTATCCATTGATAGTGGATATACTTTCCTAAATGAATTTTCCACCTTTTTAACATGATCAATGCATTTTCCCCAATGTTCTCTATTTACATCTGAAAATGCCTTCAAAAACAAATTTCGCACATCAGGAAATTTAAATGTTTTATTGGTTTGAGAAACATAACCTTTTAATAATTGTGAGCAGATCAGTTCAATGGGATTTAACTCTGCGTGGTACGGAGGCAATCTGAGAATTTTAATTAGTTTTTCTCTGGCCATCTCATCTATAATATATTTTTTGAATTTTGAATTTGAATTACTAATAATTCTTCCTTTAAGGATTTAGGAGGACTGATAATATTTTCAGAATGAAGCCATTTTGAAATATATATTATTACAAAATTCCGAATCAATTAAAATACATACGATACGGCTATGAATAAATAAAGTCTGACTTATCTGTCAAAATAACAGGTTAATTACAGTAAAAACCATGGAAACAAGATTAAATCTAGACAAAAACTATATTAGGCCTATCAGATGTATTAAAATTTAAATTTTAACTAAAAATAAGCATTGAAGGATGAGGTGAAAATAAAATTTCTACCTCTTGAACCTGTACTACGTTCTGCAAATTAAATACTGCACTCCTTTCTTCTGTATAGTATAGTAGTAAAAAGGTTTGACTTTATTTAATTTCTGGCGTTTAAATCTGAAAGAATTCAATTTTAAATTTGCCGCTTTTTATCCATAATGACCTACAAATTTTGACAACTACTGACACGCACATCTCTGGTTAATTGTTAAGAAAATGGGACCGGCTGGGATTTTCATGAAATTTTCGCAGATGCTATAAAACATGATAAAATCAATATACTTAGCAATAGAAATTTTTGCGCGGAAAAATATTTTTCACATTTTTTTATTCTACAAATGCCCAAGTAGCAATTTATAACCAGAATAAACCTGAAAAGTATAAAAAAGAAAAGGTTCATTTGACGGACATAAATAATTTGCTTGTCAAATGACAGCCATCTCATAAATTCTAAGTTGAAAATACAACGTTGCCAATTCAATTTCAGAAATCATGGGTTTAGGTAAATATTTATAGGAACGTTGAGTAACACTGTTAAAATGGACACTTGTCAAAATGTGACACCTGTCAAAACGTGACAACTGTTAAAATGTGATACGTGTCAGAATGTTACAACTGTCAAAATGAACAAATGTCAAAATATGACACCTGTCAGAATGTAACAAATGTCAAAATGTCACACGTATCGTACTTTTCTTTATTTATTACACAGATCTAACCTAACCTAAAGCTAATCTTTTTTTTTTTGGCGGGTGGTAATGCTTTATGCACATCGGGTAAAGGTTCTTCCCTTCCCCGATAGTGTGAGACTACCCCTTACGGTTACTCACTAAAACCACCCCACTGAAACCACTATGCCCTACACGCTGCTGTTGCCCGTCCCGGAAACGGAGCCTGTCCGTCGTGACTATTCGCGAAGACCAATCGTCAGTAGATGTTGCCCTAAAAGGGTGAAATCTCCAGAAACTAGGCAACTTTTAATGCATTTAACTAACCTCTGTGACAAGCAGTTGATAAACGTCAACAACACCTGCAGCAAATTGAAAATTAACACAGACAGCTTTTTTATTTTCCCGCCTACTTTCAAGCCAATCGCCAATCAACTTTCTATTTATCTACCTTTCTATAGTTCAAGTAGATGTCGCCCACTCCGTGATTTTCACGAATTAATTAATAACTTGTCAGGTTATAAATATACTTAAATTATATACTCATTCGACTGCTTAAAAATGTAGATTTGAATATTAAGAGCGAAGCTCGGTGACCAGATATTTTATATATTATATTTATTTATATATATTTATTTATTATATTTATTATTCATTTTAGGACAAAAAGTTATTCTTCATAAAAAGTTCTGCATGATCTGAAGCCTAAAATACATTCATCAGATATAAAAAATTTTCAGTCGTATACGAGGTTCATCAAAAAATGATGGTGACATATTTGCGAATAGATTTTATATTATAACTGACAATTTTGATGTGGAACTGGGGTGAAAACATAAAAAAAGCTCGAAAAAATAGTGAAAAGGTGTCAAGTCAAATCCCAAAATTAATTCCAAAACCGTTTTTTCCCAACAGAAATGCACAGAAAACTGTGAATTTGGGAAATCAAGATGCTCTGTGGTCTAAATAATGAATATATCGACAATTTTTTTTTTAAATAAAAATCGCACCAAATTATAAAATACCCCACAAAGTGGTAAAAAAAGTACTAGAGGAAAAACTAAAATAAATCAGTAATAACACAAACCCACAAAAAAAAAGTGGAATGAACTTTTCATGTGAGTATGCTACCCCTATGGATTTTGAGCCCCTGAATCCGAATCCGGTCTCAGTTTTCCCCTATCTTAGCGGAAATTTCCCCTAGCTTAGGGGAAATGCGTGAAATCTTAGAAATTTCAGTATCTGTGAAAGCAATTTCGATTTACGCAAAACGATTATGTTTTCACGTATCTCGTGTCGCTTAGTTCTAATCTCACCATAGAATTTCCCTAGAGTACCTCAAAATTCCACTAGCTTAGGGGTAAGCTGCGCAAAACTTGTGATTTCTGGAAGGTTCTATTTTTGCACAAGAAAGCTTATATATTTTCGTATTTTGAGTTCCTGAATTCATATTTGACGTACAAAATGAATCACACATAGCCTACGAAATATTTTAGACTTTCCAAATTGGGCCTGTGGAAATCAATTTCAGTTTCAGAGAATTACTCCATATTCATATGTAAATACATATAGGCAAGTTAATTCTGTGAATTTGGCACTCGGGGCATAACTGGATGATATGTGGAGATCTCAAAATTGTAACAATACTGTTAGGGCAACAATCAGGCTTCACAAAATATCCATGCTTTTTGTGCTTGTGGTACAGCAGAGATCGCAAGAATCATTACAAAAAACAGAAATGGCCTGAGAGGAGTTCATTCAAACCTGGCTCAAAAAATATATTGAAGAAACCTTTGGTAGATTCTACGAAAATTCTTCTCCACCCTCTCCATATTAAACTTGGCTTGATGAAACAGTTTGTTAAATCACTGAACAAAGAAGGAGATTGTTTTAGATACTTAGGAATTAAATTTCCTACTATATCTGACGCCAAATTGAAGGCAGGAATTTTCGATGGTCCTCAAATTCGTAAATTGTTAAATAATGACAAGTTTACTGACAGTATGAATGATAGGGAGAAAGCTGCTTGGATCAGTTTCAAGGAAGTTGTCAAAAATTTCTTAGGTAACTTTAAAAGGGACGACTATAAGAAAATAGTGAAAAGCAAGTTGCGAAAATTGCCTCATGAGCATAAAATTACACTTCCTTCATTCCCATCTCAAACAGTTCTCTGAAAATATTGGTGATTACAGTGAGGAACAAGGAGAACGTTTCCACCAAGATATCAAGAAATGGAGCGACATTATCAGGGACGATGGAATGAACACATGATGGCAGATTTTTGCTGGTTGTTGAAGAGGGATGTTGCAGATGAAAGCAAAAAAAGAAAGAGGACGTTTGACGATAAAAGAACAAGGAAAAGACGATCAAACTAACAAAATATATAAATAATGGAATTTTCCGTAGGCTAGGGCAATTGTAAGGAGCTGGATGAATATTCTGATGACAGAAATGAACAAGGCAAATCAGAAGACGGAAAGATATCAGCTTTTCCGTACGAAAAAGACCTGCATGAAACTTCGATTTTTGCACAATTTTCTACGTTTTTCCCTAGGCTAGGGAAATTCTGAAGTACTGTGGAACATTTTGTACGTCAAATATGAATTCAGAAACTCAAAATACGATAATATATAAGCTTTCTTGCGCAAAAATAGAACCTTCCAGAAATCACAAGTTTTGCGCAACTTACCCCTAGGCTTGTGCAATTTTGAGGTACTCTAGGGAAATTCTACAGTGAGATTAGATCTAAGCGACACGAGATACGTGGAAACATAATCGATTTGCGTAGATCGAAATTGCTTTCACAGATACTGAAATTTCTAAGATTTCACGCATTTCCCCTAGCCTAGCCCTCAAAATCCTTAGGGGTAGCATACTCACATGAAAAGTTCATTCCACTTTTTTTTTGTGGGCCTGTGTAATAAATCCCTCCCTGTTTATATGCACCTATTTCAAAACTTCGTAGTGTTTATTGCAAACATGAAAGGTCAAAATATTATTTATTCCCCACATTCCCTCATAAATTCTCATTAGAATAGATCTAGACAGACAATTTCCAATTGATAATGAAAAGTAAAACAGTAAATTGTATAAAAATCTACAATAACTAGACCAACAGCTGAAATGTAACGGGACATCGTGTAACTGAACAAACTTAGGTACCAATTATTTTATAGGATGTCTCGTTATTGATAATGAATCGCCACGCCTAAAGAGGGAACTACATTCAAATATTCTTTATCTCACTTAATCATTATTATATAAATCGTACCTAATACTTCTCGACCTCGCATCATGAATTATTATTCTAATAAGACACCCATCGGTGTACCATCCCCTTATCTCTTATCTCTTAAAGCTAAAAAAAACTTTTATATATTTATTTAGGTGTCGGGTCTTCCTCAAGGATCCGTTTTGAGTCCCTTATTGTTCAAAATTGACACCTCTGATATACAAGTTAATTACATAAAATAAAACTGAAACAAAACATTAATTTTTCACTTACGACTTTTATTTTTATTTTTACTTCAATGAAGACCAACTGGCTAATATTATGCACTTTTGCAGGTATAGTTAACCATACTATACAAATAAATTAAATTTTACATTACACTTAGCTTACGCATGTTCAAAAAATCGAAAAAAATATAGTTTAATTATTTTATTTAAATCAGTGGCGTAGCCAGGAATTTTTTTCGGAGGGGGCCCACCATTTCTCGTAGATAATACTTACTATAAATACTTTTTTCAGCAGGGGTGGGGTAAATATACAGAGTGACCCAGGGTTAAACCGTCAAATGTTTAGGATCGGTTTTTCAGGCAAAAAAAAGATTTTTTATTCCCATAATCCTGGGTCCTAACTTGTTTTGATTTTAGAACAAAAGAGTTTTTTATGAATTTCTCAAAAAACAATTTGGTTGATTTTGATAAAACTTGACGCCCTTATTTGCGGCAATAATTTAAATATTATTAGAATTAAATTATTAATTCCAGTGACGTTCCACAAGGTAATTTAATTGATATTGGGACAAATCATTGTACGCCACTGTTTTTTTGTATATTCGTTACTTTTCTTGGATTAAACAGTTGAACACACAAATTTTTTGCTTCTTCAATTTTATTCGTGTCTCGCTTAGTTTTTGAGAAAAAAATTAAAAACTCGGAAATAAAAATCTTATTTTTTCCTGAAAACCCGATCCTGAACGTTTAAATTATTAAGATAAGATTAAAAGACAACTAATTATTAATATAAGATTGAACTTTGAATGAGCATTATTCAAAGGCAATTCTGCGAGTTTGTCTGACATCAAAGCTAGGCCTATTAAACAATTGGTAGATGTATTATGCCGAAAATATGATTTCAGTCTTGTCATCGTTCAGTTCGTTCTACAGAGGCAGTGGTAACGGGTAAAACGGCTAAAATTTGGAATAGCGTAAAAATGTTCGGAAACAAACAAGGATCTGCTACATTTAAAGTATCGACTGGAATCTACTTTTTGGCATTTCACTGTCCAAATATCCCATTCACTGCATAGAATAACCGTGTATATTGTTTGTAAATCATCTGAATATAACTTAATCGCTGGCTCAAAAATAATTATGATTTATATAGTTACCACATTTTCTTATAAACTTATAGAAGTTTAGGGGGGGGGGGGGGCAGGGCCCCCCTCTTGGCTACGCCACTGACTTAAATCAAAAAAATATTATCACTCATCCATCGAAATGTAATATAGGAGCATTGTCACTTAATCAGCCAAAACGGTGAAATATTAACTCGGTTTCTATCACTCTTACGTAACTATTAAACTTTTATTTCCTATTTAAAGAAACTTCTAAAATTCTAAATTATTCACGTTACATTGTCGCACCTTAGAAGTAACAGTTCGAATATTTGTAACGGTTATATTTTTAGTCTTAGCGGTAGATTTGAAATTTGCCGTATTAAATTGTTTTCTAATTTTTATTTTGCTTACTTATCAATATTTTTTCACTCAAATTCCATAATTTTCTTCCGGTTTTCCCTCTCGGGTCTCCAAAAAATAATTCCGATAATTTTAATCTCAGAAAACGAGCTTTTGACCCCTAATTAATTTTTAAAAATTATTCATCCAATGTGCCAACACGAGCATCTATCGTAACTTTATGTATTTTCTTTTTTACGAATTTGGCATCAATTTTAGGACCTGACTTAAATGTTCAATCAATTTCACTAATTTTCAAGAGTTTTTTTATATTGTCAATCGATTTTTATCACAAAATACTTCTTTGTGTATTCTTAGGTCAATATTTTTTGCAAGCCACTGCATTTACTCCACCTCCAACCATGAACTTTCAGAGATATAAGAAGTAATGGTGCAATTGAATATTCTAATGATATTTCTTGTGGCTTTCTTAGTATACACGATAGTAATAGATTGTACTGTGAATATATTTTGAATTTTATAAAATAAAACTTTTCAGATTTTTTCTTTATTAGTTATTTGTAATTTGAAACCCAAAACGAGAACTAATAATGTAAAATGGTGAATTCGCAATGTGACATCAGCATACCTTTCGTTGTCATGGAAATGAGAAAAACAAAAAATAGTTTCCAATCTGTCACAAAAGATTAATTGTTGTCACCACAGTTGTTATTACTTAAAAATGAGTTCTAAGATTGATTACTTAAATAGTAAATATTTGAATAAAGCTTAATAATATTTTATTTGGCATTACAACGTACTCCTGCCAGATTCATAATTATATAGTTGACATTTAGACTTCACGTTTCTCGAGTTGTTGATGTTGCCATGGTAACTTTAAAATACGCGTGTTTTTAAATTCACTGAGGCGTACTTTAAATAAGCAAAATAGGGTACCGATAAATATAGATCAAGTGAAAATCCGCAAACTATATATCTCATTTTGCTAGTTATCGAAGGGCTCATATCCAACTCACACCTCATTTTTACTTTGTTTCATTACTTTATCTATAATTAGAAATCGAACAAGAAATATAAGGGCAATGGTGTGAACGGCTATCCTCTCAGAGAAATAATTATATTTTAAATTAAATTAATTTTTTTATACAGGGTGTTTCATAGTTAAACCGACATACGTTAACTGTAAATAGAGGGTACTTAGGTGATTCCAAATAACCTTGGTTAATGGGTCTAACGCCTTTAATAACAGGGTGTTTTTAAAGTTATGGCTTATGAAAATGACAATTTGTATTGCATTAATTGAATTTACTTTAAAAGTTTAGTAATATGTAGAACGAGATGTGCATTTATAAAAATATGTCAGAACATCTCAGTTTTTTCCATTTTTTTCGAATGTTTGATCCAATTTAAAAAAATCTGATGTACAGCGTGTTGCGTTGGGATTTTCAAATTTTACAAAAAATACATTTGATACAATTTGACGTTAAAACTCCAGTAGTAGAATGGGATGTGCACTTAAAAAATTCACTTTAACTCATTTTTTTCCGTTCTTTTCAAATATCCATCCCAATTTTAAAAAATCTGATATACTGGGTGTTGTTTTGGGGATTTTCAAATTTTGCAAATTCTTCTTAATCCGGATCTGGATTTTAATTGTAGTTCTTACACTATAGGATTGGGCTATTAACACACTCTATCTGTACCAAGTATGAGAGAAATCTATAGGGTGGTTCTAAAGTTACGGCTTATCAAAATATTGGCCGAAACACCCCGTATCTCGGTTATTAAAGGCGTTAGACCCAGTAACAAAGGTTATTTGGAATTACCTAAGTACCCTCTATTTAAAGTTAACGTATGTCGGTTTAACTATGAAACACCCTGTATTAACATTTACTAATTTATGTAAGAAAATCACAGATAGCACGATTCTTCACTTGATTAGGCTACAGGCATTGAAGCGTTCGTAAAAGTATTCCTGAGGAATACCTCTTGATGGAAATTCTTGATCTGAAATAAATGAACACATGTTGAAGAATTTTCGATTTCGAGTTGAACTATTTGAATTCCAGATGATGCACGCGAATAGTAAGTTCATTGTAGAGAATTCAGTAAAGTCTTTCATATTGCGAGTAAGAAACCCAATCTTTTCGATGGATGTGGCTAGAAGTAAACTCCCAGGTCCTTAATTAGGTTAGGTCGTGTTAGAATACAGTTTCAATAGAGTATGGAAATAAATGAAAGAGGCATAGTTTATTCCTATAATGCACCATTCATTAAACTCTCATAGATTTTTTTGGAGGTTTTCACAATCCTGGATAATATTAATTTCACAATAGAATTTCATATCGACTGCGTAAATCTTTATCAAAACGTTTATTTTACTGGCAATGTCATTGACAACAAGATTAAATAACAACGGACCCAGGATTGACCCTTGTGGAACTCCTGTATAAAAAGTTCGTGATTTAAATCCGAGGCACTGAACACATTGATATCGATTGTCTGTTTTATAAGGAATTATCATTTGTTAAATAAATTTTTAGATCTGAACTTTAAATCGTTACAAGGTACTCCTGTCAGATCAATAATTATATAGCTGACATTTAGACTTCACGTTTCTCGGGTTGTTGATGGTATAACAAGAAATTCTTCAACATTTTAATATAAAAAAATGGTTTTAGTATGCAGAAAGAAGAACATTTAAAATAACAAACCACCATAAACTACAAAAATGAATTAGATAAACGAAATTTCAACAAACTAAAAAAAATAAGCACTTGCACCAAAACAATTTATATAAAATAAAAAAAAACTGGAACTGGTAGATACTTAAATAAAACAAGTTTACATTTTGAAATCATCTTCGTGAGTGGATAAGAATTTCTAGGAAATAGAAATGGTATGTTCCTCAGGTGTTTCAATAGATATTATGAATAAGCATTAAGTGAATCAATTTATAACGGAAATTTAAAATGGCCTGCACGTGATCTGGATAACATGTAATTAATTGAATTATAAACTCGGTAATTGTAATTACAATTTCAAATATTTCCTAGTATTGGACGCATTGAACATGAAAATTGACTAAGTCGATATTTATTTTTTATACAATCGAATATCTCATTTAGTCTCTAGTGCGTGAAATGCTACTTTGGAGGTCCAATCTAAAAATCATTCGTACAACTCAGCATAAATTTAGCCAATACCAACTTAGTTACCATGTATTGATAAGCGAATATACCCTTGACGACGTGGTATAATCGTTATTGTGATCGGCATCCTTCCATCTTGAAAAATTTATCATAGTAAAAATATGTTTGACGTTTTTAAGCAAACGTCAACAAAAATAATTATATAATTCGTTTGTCTGTGAGGTTTTATCAAACGGTCAGTGAAGTTTTATCAAACTGTCAAAGCTGTCAGTTGCTATCAGTGAAGTCTTGTCAAACTGTCAAAGCCACCTAGATGTTGTCATACATTTCATATACATATTCGTTGATTATATGGAATATCGAATGTAGTTGTCTATGAAATCTGTAGGAAATGATTATCCGTATACAACTATAACTCTGTTTGAAAATGATTGATAGCAAATTTTTTATGACCCAGAAGATAAACCCCAATATAACATCATAAATCAGTGGCGGATAATTTCTAAAATAAAATGTTTAGCATTATTTGTTCCAAAATGAAATCTTGGGTTTTCTTCCTAAAATTTTTAAAAATACCAATTTATTTCAATTCTTGGTAAGTATGTAATCTCTACAGGTAGAAAATATTTACAATTCAAGATCAATTTAAGTAGCCCTCAACTTTCTTAGAAAGGATTAAAATTTCTAATCGGCAGAAAGTGTTGTACAGATTGTAAATTATTTTAGTTAAAATTTACATTTCTGTTTGTGTAGTCCTGTGATTGTAACACGCAGAATTGTTAGTTCTGTAATAATAGGCGATAAAAAGCAATATTGATCAAGTGAATTTGTGCAATAAAAATGGCACAAACGTCTAATTATACTAAAGAAATTATTTGTTGGAGGAGGCAATATTTAAGGGAAATTAGAAAATTAAGAAGAGAAGACAAAAATATTTTTTATTTTGATCAAACATGGATAAATGAAGGACATTTTGTAAAAAAAAGTTTGGCAAGATAAACAGGTTACAAATGCTCGTCACTGGCTTAAAATTTCCAAATGGTAAAGGTCTTCGTTTAATTATCACTCATATTGGAGAAGATAAAGGATTGATAGAGGCTTGTTAGAATTTGTTTCAAATTCTACTAAAGACTACCATGACTACCATGTTTTTGAGGAATATTTCAGTCAAATGATAGATTTATTACCGACCAATTCTGTAATAGTTATGGACAATGCCAGTTACCATTCAAGATTAAAGGAACCGTTACCTAACACTAAATGGAAAAAGCAAGAACTCTCCGATTGGCTAATAACCAAAGAAATAGTGGCAGAAGGGGAATTACTCAAAAAAGAGCTATTGCAGTTATGTAAACAACATTCACCAAAATTTAAGAAGTATACTGTAGATGAAATAGCAAAAGAACATGGAGTTAAAGGTTGAGGTTACCACCTTATCACTGTGAACTTAACCCCATTGAACTAATCTGAGCTCAAATGAAGGGATATGTCGCGAGAAACAATAGAACATTTAAACTTCAAGATGTTCGTCAACTATTATGTGACTCCATATCAAAAATTTCACCGGATAATTGGCAAAACGCTCTAAGACATGTCATAGCAGAGGAAGAGAAATTCTGGAAACTTTATATGTTAATAGAGGAAACAATATAACCAATTATTATTTCTGTGGGAAGTGAGGAAACTGATGATGATGACTCCTTATCGGGAGAAAACGATCTACTTATTTAGGTATGTAACTCTATATTTATATTAATTTTAATAAGTTTATATGACGCTAGTACCCGAAATACAAACAAACAAATTTATATGGAATCAACCCATATTTCTAAAAACGAAATGATATTTACTATTTTTATATTAAAGTAATTAATCTCTTAATCTCTTAAATAATAATAATAAGCAAACAGCTTATTTACATTTTATGATGTACTGTATTCGAGATTTTTCGGGGTGGTCATACTAAAATAACTGTCGCATTTTCCTTAGATTGGAAATAAAAATCATTTGTTTCCCATTAGCTCAGATCAATGGGCAATCACTTTTGTTTGTGATATCTGGAGTTCTATACTAATTAACTGTACATAACGATGTATGTCCATAATCTAAGTAATCTCTTTGGTTACTTGATAAAAATATAAATTATTTACTTGACTGACTACATAATTTACAGACAGGAATTTTACTTTGTGTTATAAAAAAATTTATGGTGTCATAACCATAAGAACAAATTAACTGGATCCATGGATAAATACCGATCCATCACTAATTCACTATAATTTTAAAAATAGTAAGATAAGTAATAAAATCCTAGTCGTGACTAATTTTACCTGAATTTGTATTCGTTAGAAACGTATACGTCACTTTATTGCCCAACAAATATGTATGTATATATGACTGTCCTTTCAACTCATCCATGTTTGCAAGATGACATAAGATTGTTTACTTGGAATGGCATTGAGTATTGTGGACATTTACTTAAAGAAAAACAGCTGGTGTTTAAGAAGGATGTTTAAGTAATTTTAATAAATCAGTTTAAGAGTGTATTTTTTTTGTATTTGAAAGTTGCGAATAGCTGATCGGTTCTGTCAGTGCAATATACACTACATTAAATAGCAACGGAACAAACAAACAAGTGTAAGAAATGTGACATAACGTAACATAACCTACAAGTGTCACTTGGTTTTGTTTAAAAACAAGAATCATGGCAAGTCAATATGTTATTCCAATAAGAAAAGTACCGAGTGTCCCAGAAGTTTCTGACCCATTTTAACTGCAAATATCTTAGAACTCAGAGATGATAGGGAGGTGCGGTCTTTTTCAAATGCAAATATCCTTGATTTTTTTAATGAAACACCCCATATATTATTATTCTATATGAGAGGTGAACTCTTTCCCTTTCCGAAAATGTATAATTTGTTAAAGTTTAGACAAAAAATAAGTGAGTATGTAGTATCAAATGATTAGTGCTAACATATTTGGAGAGATCATTTATGTATAATAAAAATATCAGTGGACCTAAGATTGATCCTTGAAGTACGCCAATTACTACAGGTTGGGGATGGGACTTCTGACCTTCTATTCTAACAATAATTTTTCTAGCTTCCAAATATGATTTCAGCCACGATAGAAATTTGCTCCGAATTCCTAAATCTCGTAGTTTATTTATTGTTATATCAGTACTAACCGAGTCAAAAGCTTTTGAAAGATCAAAGAAGAATGTACCCACATACCTTCTCCTATCCAATGAGGTGCGGATAAAATTAAGTAGGGCTATGGATGCACTCTCCGTTGATCTGCCAGGTAAGAAACCATGTTGATGGTCAGATATATAACATTATACTTTTCAAGGAAAGAAAACATTTGTTTATAAATACATTTTTCTAATTATCAAAACAAAGAAGGCTACCTTTTGTATGTATTGGTGTAACAAGTCCTATCTTTAGATTAGATGGAAACGTTTCTGTTTCTACTGAGTAGTTAATAATGTCTGCTAGAGGGCATGCAATTTGTGGACCTATCCTTTTAATAATCTTTGTTGAAAGACAGTGCATTAACATTTTTCAGGCAATTAATTACATCCAACACATCTTCAGGGATAACAGAATATTTACATCTAGGTGTTACAGAATCAACATTCTGACACTATAGTAAGAATGAAATACATATAGAATACATAAGAGACAAGTGTTTCAGAATTTTTTTTCAATCTCAAGAGCGAGGATGTTTCTTTTCTGTTATTACAAGTGGTTTCAGAATAACTACATTCAGTAGTAGCCATGGAGAAAAGAACTTTTTCACGTGGATTGAAAAGTTCTTCTTGTTATTGTGTACTGTCGAATAAAAAAAGACGTTTGAAACAGCTGTGGTCATTTTTTTTGTTGTAGTATCGTAATAGTTTTTGTCGCATATGCTAATATTGATTGAGTGACGTAAGATTTTAACCAAGTTATATAGAATTTGCTTGGTGGGTTTGTGCAAAGCGACATGTGGGAAGTGGATACTATAGTTCTCAGCCCAAGTCACAATCAACAAAACCGCTCCGTTCTTAGAGGTCAGATCACTCTCACTTTGGCCGCTCCTTTTAAGGAATCGAGACATTGTAAATCTTATGCATATCTTGGCGAATTTCTTATGGGTGTCTTTTACGTTGAGGATTTCGTTTGCTTATCTGAATAAATTAAAAATATAAAAAAGTGAAATTTTTTTGCATAATATAAACTATATGCACAACCTAAAGGATCACTCCAAAATAGTTTTTTCTCTGTACGAAAAATAACGATTGATAAGATCAAAATTTATAAAAAAAAATGTGGGAAAAGGGGTGAAAAGTATGGAAATAGTCGAGAAAATTATTTCAAACGAAAAACTACAGAATTTGTCGTTTTATAGGTACTTAGTTATATCTTTGATGAGTTCTTGAATACACTGAAATGAATTAATCTACTGGTCTCCAATTAAAGTTAACCAAAAATAAAGGTTTGCTACGATTACGAAGAACAGTACAAGTACAATTTAGAAACATACTCAGTTTGAAACTGCATGATAGCACAGCTTTTATGGCAAAGGTCTTTATACCGGATTGTTCAATGCAGAAAAAAAGTAAATGTTTATACCTTCTTATCTGAATTTTCACTAGATTTTAGCATGACCAGCCCGAAAAATCTCGAATACAATACATCATAAAATGTAAATAAGCAAACCCTAAGGGATTAACCAATAATTCTATGAACATGAAATTACTTTAATATAAAAAATAGTAAACTGTCAATATTAAGTACCCACATTTATTTTTATAAAAATAGTATACCTACTAGCTATTAGGTTAGGACATTTCATTAAAATTTAATAATAAACATACACACAACCGAATTTATATGATATAGATACTAAAAAAATCTTTGCAAAAAAATATTTTCTCATAAAACACTTATATTTCGTTTTTAGAAATACGGGGTGATTCCATATAAATTTGTTTGTTTGTATTTCGGGTATTAGCGTCATATAAACTTATTATAATTAATATAAATATAGTGTTACATACCTAAATAAGTAAGTCGTTTTCTCCCGATAAGGAGTCATCATCATCAGTTTCCTCACTTCCCACAGAAATAATAATTGGTTCTATTGTTTCCTCTATTAACATATCAAGTTTCCAGAATTTCTCTTTCTCTGCTTTGGCATGTCTTATAGCGTTTTGCCAATTATCCGGCGAAATTTTTGATATGGAATCACATAATAGTTGACGAACATCTTGAAGTTTAAATGTTGTATTGTTTCTCGCGACATATCCCTTCATTTAAGCCCAGATTAGTTCAATTATAAATGCCTGACGAGCATTTGTAACCTGTTTATCTTGCCAAACTTTTTTTTACAAAATGTCCTTCATTTATCCATGTTTGATCAAAATAAAAAATATTTTTGTCTTCTCTTCTTAATTTTCTAATTTCCCTTAAATATAAATATCTTTCTCTATGAGCGCAGATTTTCTATCGTTCTTCTCCCAAACGAAGTCTAATTCATGTAAAGGTTTCCACAATTTGTCTCTTTTAACGTTTGGCAAAGTTTCGTCTCCATTAGTGTCTACTAAAAGTTTATCCAAAGTACGTATCTTTTTGTGTAAATAAAACGAATGCACTTTTCTTCGGATCAGTTGTTTCATAGTACCGTCTATTTGAGTAAGTTTTCTCCCAGTTGACGTTTTAGGTGCTACTTTAATACTTCCATCCTTTCGTTGCTTTAAAAGTCTATAAATGGTTGCTTCTCCAACTCCGGTCATATGTGAACACTTAGAAACTATACTCCGAATCGTACTATTGAAATGTTCATGTACAAGAGCGTCATATACATTTAACACTAAAGTTTTCATATGCATGGTTAAATTGCACTTTAATTTCACAGGAGTATAATTAGACGTTTGTGCCATTTTTATTGCACAAATTAACTCGATCAATTTTGCTTTTCATCGTCTATTATCACAGCACTAACAATTCTGCGTGTTACAATCACAGGACTACACAAACAGAAATGTAAATTTTAACTAAAATAATTTACAATCTGCACAACATTTTCTGCCGATTTGAAATTTTAATCCTTCCTAAGAAAATTGAGGGCTACTTAAATTGATCTTGAATTGTAAATATTTTCTACCTATAGAGATTACATACTTACCAAGAATTGAAATAAATTGGTATTTTTAAAAATTTTAGGAAGAAAACCCAAGATTTCATTTTGGAACAAATAATGCTAAACATTTTATTTTAGAAATTATACGCCACTGATTTATGATGTTATATTGGGGTTTATCTTCTGGGTTATAAAAATTTTGCTATCAATCATTTCCAAACAGAGTATAGTGGTGTAAGTATTTTACTTTCCCGGCCCCTCGCAAAGGGAAAGTATTGTGAACACGCTAAAAAAAAATTTTGAGATAATAGAGAGTTATTGCAAAGCCAAACTTTATTAAAGGATCCTGTAATAAAGTATCCTGTATTACGAAATGTCACGATTGGTTTATGAGAGTTATTGCAACGTTCCTCATCGGCATACTTTATTTTGACAGTCCTTTATTCTGACAATGACATGAATCGTATTTCTAACCTACAATATTTTGTAACTTAATAATAAACAACCTGGAGGAACAATTGGAAATAGCTATTCTAGCGGATGTTAATAACGAAGAAATTGAAAACTTACTTCTACACAACATAATTGGAGTTGCCGTTGAAGCTAGTGAGGAAAATAATGTAATAGAACCCGCGGAATTTTCGTTTTCATAGTGACGATATACCGCGATTGAGAAATGCTTTGCTGATTCCACAACACATTATCACTAACACCAGGAACAATGTGAATGGTAGGTAACTTGCAAAATTAATTTTTTTTTAAATATTTCAAATGTGACTTTACAGTGATGACGGCACTATGTATATTAAAAAGACGAAGCTATCCTTATGCCACATTATTACAACAACTGCAAATTTTATTGGGGAAAATCATGGACATTGTCGATAACCAACATGGGAGCAGCTGTCCCAAACTGGAATAATTTATTATTATATCTTTTGTTATATCAATTTTTTGATTTATACTTACACATATATATTGTCTTTGTATTTTAATTATAATTTAAAATTGTAATTTATATCTTAAATGGGCCCGTAAATATCTAAATATCTTAACAAAAAGTATGTATTACTTATATATGTACATATATTTATTGTGAATGAAAAATATATACAATATGTACTACATCAAATATGCTTTTGAACTATTTCTAGTAATTTATTAATGACTGTCTGATTATCGAACACTTTTTGTTGCTGTTCGGACTCTAAACGAAACTTTTTCTCTGCTAGGGCAACATTCTGTTCTGCCACACCTACTTTTCTTCCTTCAATGTTTAACCTTTTCTGTTCCAATGCCATCCCTTTCTCATTTTTTTTTTGAGATAGTCCAAGCCGCTTCTTCGTAGATAATTTGTATTTTTTGCTTGGTTAATTATCTACTACTTTTTGCGATAGGATATATATATTTCTAATTTCTCTCTCTCTTTCCACTGGATTAAAACCACTTAGTTGTTAAAAAACTTTTAGGGTTTGATATAGGATTTATACGATTTGTGGCAGAAATATACATTCATTTCGGAAGCTCATAGTGGTTTGTATTTTAATTTCTCTCTCTCTCTCTCTCTCTCTTTCCACTGGATTAAAACCACTTAGTTGTAAAAAAGTTTTTTTATTGACGTTTCGGCTTTCTTAACAACTAACTTAACTTTTTTAATCCAGTGGAAAGAGAGAGAGAAATTAAAATACAAACCACTATGAGCTACCACAAATCGTATAAATCCTATATCAAACCCTAAAAGCATATATTTACGTACCCCCACACCCCTTCTGGAACTTTTACTCTGTCACTTGATTTTTTTTAATTTACCCTAAATTTTCCGACCATCCACATAGTGCTAAGAATTTTTTTATTTTACAAATTATTGATGGCCCTGCTTACAAGTTTTTTTTTATTTTATTTGGTGCCTGTTGATTTTTAACAGTTTGAATTTCATTAAGTTGGCAGAACCGCTCTTCATAGGTCAAAATAAAGTTTCTTTTATTAAAGGTAACCTGTCCTGTATTTAAATTAAATACAGGACGCCTGTATTTTAATAAAAGCAAAACTTAAGGAACTGTTCACTGCGCATGCGTACATGTCAAAATAAGGGATCTTTTATTAAAAGATCGGCCAAAAAGAGGTTGCAATAACTCTCTAATGACGGATATATCCATTTTGAGGTCCCCTAAGACGATTAAAACGATTTCCAGATGGAAGTCTGTCCGTCTGTCTGTCTGTCTGTGTGTCTGTATTCTTCCACGATAGCGTCCGCACGCTTAATCCGATTGAGCTAAAGTTTGGTATATGGGTTTCGGGTGATAGGGGATTGAACCCATTAGTTTTTGGTTGAAATCGCCCCACCAGGGGGCGCAGGAGCCCAATGTACATCGCGAAAAAAATATAAGACTTGAAGTTTTTATTTGATATTTAGGTGCCTCACTGGCTTGTAAATACATTCTGAAATTTTAATTTCTTAATTTTGAACCTAACATAAAAAAAAAATTTTAAACTAAAAAATCGCAACCCTTAGCGTCCAAACGCTTGATCCGATTGAGTTGAAATTTGGTATGTGGGTATCCGTTTGTTTTTGGTTGAAATCTCCCCACCAGGGGGCGCAGGAGCCCAATGTACATCGCGAAAAAAATATAAGACTTGAAGTTTTTATTTGATATTTAGGTGCCTCACTGGCTTGTAAATACATTCTGAAATTTTAATTTCTTAATTTTGAACCTAACATAAAAAAAAAATTTTAAACTAAAAAATCGCAACCCTTAGCGTCCAAACGCTTGATCCGATTGAGTTGAAATTTGGTATGTGGGTATCCGTTTGTTTTTGGTTGAAATCTCCCCACCAGGGGGCGCAGTAGCCCTATGTACATTACAAAAAAATAAAAGACCTAAAGTTTTTATTTGGCATTTAGGTGCCTTATTGGCTTGTAAATACATCCTGAAATTTTCATTCCTTAATTTTAAAACTAAACAATGAAAAAAAAATTTAAAATTTAAAATCCAAATGACATTTAAACAAAATTGCGACCCTAAAAAATTGTTTTACTTTTTTTTGACATGTGAAATGTCTTTCCTTTTATAATATTTCAAATGTCATTTCTACTTAAAAAAATTCGAAACGAAACGAATTTTTTTTGGGATACCAAATATCATTTGGACTTTGAACACCAAATTAATTTATTTAATTTTTATTTTATAACTGCTGGGAAAGTCTAAGTATTTTTTATCAAATTTTTTCCTGATTATATGTCGTCCTAAATCAACCTTTAACATAATTCTTCTTCAGTCAAATTCTTATTTTTCCTAAAAAACAAATTTCCAGACGATCTATTAACTTAACTAACCCGATAATCAACAAAAAAAACCTAGTTAAAAAACTGTAATTACTTAACGATGTTTACTGAGGTTTTTCTAATCGTTGAATATCATAATTACTTTTGGAGTGTTTTGTCAATGTGCAACAAATTAAATAACAGCGTTCTAATCGATTGTTCTAAACACTTTATTTCGATTAGACACTAAAAATTATTTATTACGCTGCGAACAACTTTCACTTTCATCTGACCACATCTGGGTTTAATTTATGTGAATTTGTAGATCATGAGAACTTTAAATAATTAAAAAAAAATTGTTTTTTTTATTGATTATTACAATAAGCAAAGGTTAATAATCTGTGTGATCTTGGTGAACAATTAAAAACGCTTTGTATCTTCAATTACTGCTTTAGTAATAGTTTAATTGAAGTACTAAAAGCCACTATGAACAGTATGAACTACAGAACTGTCTCTTGTTGGCATAAGTGTATGAAACAAACCTTGTCCTCTGGAGACAATTTTCAATAAGCTATAGAGGTGCCTGTGAGGTAATCTTCTAATTACCATCTTAAAATATAAATTATGCTAATAGATAGTCCATAATTTACCAGGAATATTTAAAAAATCATTATTTACGTTTTATCTAGCATTTAAAAATCAATCAAATTTGAATAATCCGACCACTACCCGAATATTTCCGAATCGGCTTTGACGTTCTTATACTTGTTGTCATTTACGTTTGTTTAATGCATTTACGCGCGAATTTCAAACTCAATGATTTTAAAATCGTTTTTTGAGAGAAATATTTTTTTTTCATTTTTTTGTCGCCTCTTCTGTGTATTAAATAAACACTCTTCAAATGTTAGTATCTCCACAAATATTTTGACAACTGATTTTTAACAGGTACCAACTTTTGGTAACTTTTGAGAGGCAACATAACAAACTGAATGCATGGCCGGCTGCGATTTGAAGTTTACGTGAATGGAGTATACATACAGTTTTGAAGATAAACATTTTTATCTTCATGAACCGGACTATTACCACTGAACACCGGCATAGTAATGAAGAATGTAAATTACTGCTATATATTATCTTTTGTACTACAAATCCTTGTATTAAAATTTTAAATGGTTATAAAGATTATACCGCGATTTGTTGTTCATATATTTTCTTGTTCACTTTCCCTCCTATTCAGCGAACAATGCGAACGCGTTTAAGCAAAAAGTAAAAGTTATCTACCAATCGACAAATACTTTTTACCTTCTAGGGATTCATATAAATAATAATTTATTCAGGATAGTTCGAATTAAAATAACTAGGTCAGATGTTCTAAACGGTACACCAAAATTCTTCTGATTATGTTCCCTCTATACAAAATATCCGCATATTCTTCATTGGAAAATGGGCAAGAAATTTTAAGAATTAAAAGTAAAAGGTCATTCTGATGGTAGAATGAGTTGCAGCGCGGGAATGCAGCGATGGGGGATGTATACGGATTTGGCGATGTGATGTCAAATGTCAAAAATATACGCCAAATGTCAAAGACCTACTCCAAATGTCAAAAACTACGGATGTGGCGATGTGATGTCAAATGTCAAAAATGTACGCCAAAAGTCAAAAACATATGCCAAATGCCACAAACAAACGCCAAATGTCAAAACCATACGCCAAATGTCAAAACCATACTCGAAATATCAAAAACGAACGTCAAAAGTCTTATTTTATATATATTCACCACTGGCTAGACATATCATTGTATTTTTTTTAAATTATTCTTTCTACTGTGACAGTGTGCCAGTGAGAGTTTCTAGACTAGCAATTGCGATATACTATGTATAAAACGATAGTGAACATGCGATAGAACGGATTTCCGTAAAATTTTAATTTGCATTTTCGGTTTTTTTTTTGTTTACGGAAATAAAATACTTTGTTAAAATAAAAGTGATTTCAATTACTGGTGATTAAAATCTATTATAACATTTGATGAATTACATATAATTTCTTTCGTAATATGTTCTATCGTACATAGAGAAAGTATTTTGTGTCAGAAATTAGTGCAATCTTGATCGGTTGCGAATTGAGGAAGAAACCAATATAGAATTTAATGTTGGAGAGAAAAAAAAAATAAGGGAAGTGATATTTTACGAAATGAAAAACCTGCGGAGCAAAGGGTGAGTCAGTGGTGCAAAATTCGCTATTGGTGGATGGAGCCTAAATACTACGCAAGCACTTACGAAGGGGAGTCTAAATATTGTACGGCGATACCGACTTCGCATTGCGATAAACGCTCCTTAGAATTTTGATTTTTTTTTAGAAAAAACTAAATCAAATTTTGAAAAAGTGAGAACATGGGAACATAGATTAGACCTTTACCAACACGTACTTATTTTTTCATTCTCTCAAAATAAAAAATGAACCTAAAAAGTTAGGGACTACGAAACCCTTGCACACACTGTTTTACAGTATAGTACAACTTCCTCTTAATAATTTATATTTTATTCATTTTACGTGACGTAACCATACATAATAAACGATTTAAAATTTTTATCTAACATATCAAAACATGTGAAATAGTTCTCTAATAGTTGCTCCGAATAATATGAAATTTTTGAAGATAAACAAGCACGAAATAGAAAGTTTTTATTAATTGTCTAATAATTATCGCTATAAAGATCTATGTATTTTTATATTTGCTAATGTGTAATATTTTATCAAGATAAATATCACTATAAAAATATTCGAATACTAATTTATGTATTAATTATTGAATAGTTTTTTTCCCTAAACCATATTCTTTTAGATATTAATCTTTACTGATATCGTGGGAACTCAAAAACGAAACAAAATAGTTTTGAATAATCATTTTAGTTAAACAACAATACAGGATGTCTCGAAGACTTTTTTCTTGATTCTAAATGCGACATTTCTTTAATTTTATAACATTTTTAGGAACTGAAAAAAATATTATTTTATAAGAAGTCACTATTAAACCAGGGCTAATAGTACAGTGAATGAAGGTAAAAATCAACTATTACCTCCATCGATTTGCATGAAAATTTGGGATTGAATATATTTTACCCTCAACTTCAAAAATCACATATGCTCGACTTGCGCTTTTTGCATTTTAGGGGTGAAATCCACCCCGTTTGTTAAAAATGATAAAAAATGTAGATTTAAGCATTCTGGCGTAAGTAATCTCGTTTAATTAAATAAAATAAATATTTTTCAACTTTTATATGCATGATTTATGAATTTAATTAATTTTTCAACCCTTTTAGCAACCACCCCTTAAATCGAAAATCATGAAATTTTTTTTTTTATATTTCTGAAATATGAAATCGCATATTAACATTACACAAACAGTTTGTTTAATTGCTCAAATGAAAAGAAAAATAGTCAAATCTCCCAGGAATTGGACATTGAATGTCAACGTTGCCACAACGTCTAGACTTCAAACAACTACTCCTTGGCCTATATGCCCCAACAGGTATTGAATTATAGAAGTCCCGACGTTGGTTGGAACCTGAGAAATCAGGACATTAAACCAACAACTTTGATTTTGTTATTAAAGGAGCCCGTCATCCTTAGACCGGTTTCGGCATTATTGTGTCTCTTCAGTAAGGAGTAGACAAGCTCGACTTTCCATCTCTAAGGAAAATCTGACAGTGGATTCGACTAGCCCAGTTCCTATAAAGGAATTTATTCGATTTTTTATTAGCTTCAATTTTGGTAATTACAACTTTTTTGTAAAAACTTATAGTTTTTGAGTTATTTATGAAAAACCGCTTTAAAACATGCATTTTTTTCACGAAAAATTAAAATCTTTGATCTTTAATAACTTTATTTTAATAACTTTATATAACAAATTTTGCTTAGAATTGGTACCTCTATCGATTCCTGGGGTTATTTTTAATAAAATAATTTCCACCCCCGAGAAGGTAGAGGTAAGAGAGAGGTATCCTCTAACTACTCACCAATTTTCATGAAAATCGATGGAGGTTCAACGAAATCGGAGGTGAAAACCTTCAGTGACTGTACTATAAGAATTTTCCATTAATTCGGATATTCAAAATCAGTTTGCGCCAAATATATGACAAGTGACTACAATTTTGTTTTTAATTTCAGACATGGAGTCAACTTCTAGAAACCGATTTTGTACCCCAAGTATCAGCAACTTGCAAAGGGGGTCACATGAACATTAAAGTTAATTTTAACAATTCCTTCACTGGTGCAGTTCACGCCAGAGATTTCCGGACGCCATCTTGCATGAAATATGGCGATGGATCGAAATACGTCAATCTCGATATCAACCTAATGGCCCAATCAGGAACACCGGACTATTGTGGGTTGTTCGTAAACAATGTAAGTAGAATGAGCGTTAAATTATAGCACAAACTCTCTCATACTGTATGTCAGCTGTCATATTTTCAGTAAAATAATTCATTTTTTGAGGTTAGGATGCATTTTTAAAAAACCCTACTATAAGGATCGATACTTTACTTCATCACGGTCATTTTAATTTTTTTTTATTTGTCCACGACTCTTAGAGCTGGAGATATTTAAAAAATAGTGAAGCAATCCACTCGAAAAATACCAAAAATGCCGTTTTTGGTACATAGCTCACGAAGCTCCAGCCCAAATTTAATAACAAATTTTTTACAAGCTTCTATTTATGTATAAATTCGAAAAAATTAAAAAAATTTGACTTAGCTCTTACATCCATATAAAATTCCAATTTCACCCCGCTATAAATCATTTCATAATGTTGCAATTGGCATTGATAAGGTACACAAGCAAATTTAGGATTCATATTTCATATACCGATATACAGGGACGCACCAAGTGGGCACTTTCATGGGCCAAAATGCCTTCGCAATAATTTGTTTTCACTGCTGCAATTTGTGACAAGGAACAAAAAGAGAACGTATGGAAGAATGGAATCGCTAGGGTTCATTCTGGACCTTTTGTCCACTTCAAAGTCACGCTATCATCCTCTCGAAACGTTGAATAAACGATTAATTTTAATGTTTTTCACATACAGGGTGGCCCACCTATCCCCGATCGGACCATTGCTGCTAGGCTGATGAAGATGAAGAAAAAAATTTATTGTATTTTATTGGAGGCTCGATGTGCTACTTCTTAAAATTATTTTCGAGTATACAGGGTGAAACATGAATCCGGGGCAAAACATTCGGTCTTTTTTTAAATGGATCACCCTATATATTTTTTCATTTTTGGGGTCACATGCAACGTTGTCAAGTTATTTACATTTTAATAAAATTTTATGAAAAAACATGAACGAAGAAAAATCTCCATAAAAACTATATTTTCAAAAATTGATGGAAAAAACTGGGTATGCAAGTATCAAAAATATGTGCAGAAACATACGTATCATTTGGGTTCATTCAAAAAATACAGGGCGTTTCGAAACAAGGACCAAGTTTCGCCAACTTCAAATTGCTGAAACTCATTTTTTCAAATGGATTATTTACCTTTCGAAAAGTATCATTGGATGTGGTCCATATGAAAGGTCATTGAATGGACTTTCAAATTATGAAATCATATATAGGGTGATCCATTTGAAAAAAATGAGTTTCGGCGATTTGAAGTTTGCGAAATTTGGTCCTTGTTTCGAAACGCCCTGTATTTTCTGAATGAATCCAAATGATGTGTATGTTTCTGCACATACTTTTGGTACTTGCATATCCAGTTTTTTTCCATCAATTTCTGAAAATATAGTTTTTATGAAGATTTTTCTTCGTTCGTTTTTTCATAAAATTTTATTAAAATATAAATAACTTGACAACGTTGCATGTGATCCTCAAAAACAAAAGGGGTATGTAAAGTCCACATGACAGATATTCTAAAAATTAAAAAAATATATAGGGTGATCCATTAAAAAAAAAGACCGAATGTTTTGCCCCGGATTCATGTTTCACCCTGTATACTCGAAAATAATTTTAAGAAGTAACACATCGAGCCTCCAATAAAATACAATAAAATTTTTTATGGATCTTCATCAGCCTAGCAGCTATGATTCGAGCGAGGGTAGGTGGGCCACCCTGTATAATTTTTGATAACCTTCTTTATGAAAAATACATGTTTCATTTTCTTGAAGCGTCACAACGTTGAAAACGCGAGTAAAACATCGAAAAACGTTATGTTTTCTACGTGTTTCATGCTTCATTTTGTTTTAACTTAGAATAATAAAACCTTGTTAAATTTTATCGAAAATAAATAAATTTCAAAGTCTAACGACTCCGATTTCCTTGGAACTAAATCTACACACCTCTGGTCTACATAAACGCCGCTCGAAACAAAAATTTGGTTGTAGAACATTTCTTTGGTGTTAACTGTTTTATTTTGTACACAAAATAATGTCGTTAGAACAAAGTAACCCATCATACGGTACCGAATTTATTATTCAGTTGTCAGTATTATTTAATATAAAATTAATCGCGAGTAGTAGGCATCATGACGTGCTTTTGTTTCTTTGATATGCGATACGGTGCGTAAATAACGCGATATGACGCTCCTTGATGAAAACGTACACATAGTGACGCAAGATTACTCACCAAAGATGTATTTGTGTCAAGTGCGCTTCATCCTAGTCAAAGATTTGAATATGTATGTTTAGACGCATAATCGTTGCTTGATAGAATAGACCAGTTTTTTTTTGCTTTGTTAGAGACATTTTTAACAAATAAAACTTTACTGTAAAAATTACAGCACACCAATTGAAAGATTAATACTAGCCCAGTTGCCAGAGAAGGATGTTGACCAAAAGCTCGCACAAAATGTGATATCGATGAAACTGGAGTTAGAGCAGCTTGACAAAGTATGACAGGAAGGCTTGTTATATAAGTTAAAACAAAATCTAATAGATCAACTATATCTAATAATAAAATCGTACCTCTCTGAAAGATACTTCCAGGTGAAAATAAACAACACCCTTTCCACCTATCAACTCATACAAGCAGGAGTACCTCAAGGTAGTGTGCTAGGGCCACACTTGTATCTATTATATACTGTTGACGTCCCAGTAACTGATAAAACTGACACTGCAACTTTTGCTGATGACACAGCCATCCTAGCAGCTGACGAAAATCCCATAGAGGGATCTAATAAACTTCAGAACTATATAAACGAATTGGAGCAATGGATAAACAAATGGAGAATCAAAGCCAATAGCAACAAGTCAACCCAAATTACATTTATCACTAGAAGAACTCTATGCCCGCAAATAACTTTCAACAACACACTTATTCCTATAAAAACAGACGTGAAGTACTTGGGAATTCATCTGGACCAGAAATTAACCTGGATAGCACACATTAAGGATAAAAAACAACTGCTTACACTCAAATCCAAAGAAATGAATTGGTTGTTAGGTAGAAGATCGCAGCTAACTATTCAAAACAAACTCCTTCTTTATAAGACTATTCTTGTACCAATATGGACATACGGGATTGAGCTGTGGGGTTGTGCAAAATCATCAAACACCGAAATTTTACAAACATATCAGTCCAAAATGCTTCATACCACGACCAATTCCCTTTGGTATGTGTCAAACTTAACAATACATGAAGACCTCCAAATACCATTCGTAAAAGAAGTTATCAAAACACATGCAAGACGATATACAGGGTGAGTCACGAGGAACTTTACATACTTCTACCATAAGCAGAGGCACCTTAGGGGATTACCAAATGACCATTAAAAACTGTCTTCTGTTTTTCTTTAATAATGTACAGAGCGATTTGTGAATTTCGGCAAAAATAATGTTTGGTCATATCTTTTCAATGATCAAGTCAATTTGTCTCATTTTTTGGTAAAAGTGTGTATTGGTGTCTAGCAACTAACTGACATATTCAGAACTAAAAAATTCCAGGGCTGGCTTCGCGAAAATTTGTTGAATTTCTATAATTGCAATAATTCACCCTGTACATGATTTCTCTAAAATGTAATATGATTTCTCCAGAGGGCATAAATAGACAGTTAAACCTGGATATCTTAAATTTTTGTTACACTTGCCTTACATTTTTAACTAAAGATTCATTTTAAAGTCAAATTGAAAATTGGCGATAATGAAATATCTTACTGTATAATAATGTTTAGTAATTGTAAAGAAATCTTTAAAATAAACAATAACGACACACACTGTATTCCAGTATTCCAGAATTTGAATCAATTTACAGGGTCGGAAAATGGAACCACCCCTGTAGAATACGCATTTTTCAGTCAATCTCAAAATTTTTTTCTGTACATTATTAAAGAAAAACAGAAGACATTTTTCAAAGGTCATTTGGTAATCCCCTAAGGTGCCTCTGCTTATGGTAGATGTATGTAAAGTTCCTGGTGACTCACCCTGTAGAGAACGAAATCTTGACCATGCAAATCCTCTAGTTAACCAACTTCTATCACAACACGGTGAAAGAAGACTCAAAAAGCAGTGGCCAGAAGACCTTACTGTATGAATAATTATTGGTAACCTCCAATGGGACTGGAGTGGAGGATAATGAAATAGCAGACGTACTCGCAAAAAAGGGACTGAAACACCATTTCTGGGACCCGAACCCTTCTGCGAAATAAGCACCAGTACAATACTTGATGAACTTGGAAAAGAAGTAAATAACAACAGATCCCAATACTGGATAGGACTACAAGGAATGAGGCAGGCCAAGACACTACTGGGAAACTATAACCAGAAGAGATCTGACGACTGCGTCAGTAAAAGTGAAAATAAACTCAGAATACTAATGGGTATCCTAACAGGGCACTGCCGGCTGAGAGGCCATCAAAAGAAACTCGGATTAGTAGACAAAGAAGAATGCAGATTCTGCGAGGAAGAGGAGAAAACCTCTATCCACATTCTCTCAGAATGCATTACCCTGCAAAATCCAAGGGTACGATACCTCTGAGAATATCAAATAGAAGAGGAAGATCTACCTAACCTGAAGCTTACCGACATCCTGAACTTTTTGAAAGCAATAGAACTGGAGGAACTGCTCTAAACGTTGAGACATCCTTAACGATGGGGCAGCAGTATGGGGCACAATAGATCTTACAGGTCGCAGTGTAACGACACCCCCATCACAAATAGATAGATAGAACCGCCAATAGGCGGTACCCAACTCCTGTCAGCTGACCTTCAACCCATTTACTTATTATTTTGTACTTTAGAGCAGCAAAGATTTTTTTATCGTTTTCTACACCCTTACAAGTACTTAAGCGCCAAGTTTCATCGATATCACATTTTGTGCGAGGTCAAACTCTCTGCCAACTGGGTTATACAGTTTTGTAAGGATTTTTATAAAAGTAAGAATTATTACATTATTTCTGATAACGCGTTTTCATCAACAACCTACATATTTTTTTATTATTTTTATTAAAGTACCTTGCAACACGAAGTATGTTACAAATACTATTAATCAGAAACGTATTTATATAGGTAAAAAAAATAAACGTGTGCTAACGGTGAAAATCCGCTGTAGATTGCACGGAAACGATCGCGATGTGTTAATTCGAATTGTTTCTACCATTTAATCTTTACATTTGTAACTACTTACAGTTTCCTAACTATATATTGTGTCTAATGATAATGATTGTTATTAAAAAAGTAGTGAGCAATAAACGCATAAAATGAGGTCTACCTGCATCGGGTTCCATCATTAATAACATTTTTCGCCTACCATGTCTGAAAATGAATCATATCAACCCTAAAAATCAGACCGAAAGTAATATTTCCGGCCCTTGAGCCGCAAAAATCAAAAAGAACACGATTTTCACTATCAACGTACCTTTGACTTTGACATTTCACATACATTTTCATTAAACGTCAGTGTAGAATCAAGAGAATTAAACTTTAAAATAAAAATACATTCTGATTCTGAATAATTGTGATTATGTGAATTAGTGAAAATGAATAGTACCTAATTCAGGCAGTGATGAAGAATTTACGAATACTCCACCAGACTTGCAAGAAGAAGGTAGGTAGTAATGTTTCTCTAAATTTGTTACTTAACAAGACAACACGCAATGGTACGAAAAGTCCTATGAATTGTTTAACAACTGGAAATAATATATAATAAATAAATTGGTACATTTTTATTACTTAAGTTGCTCATTAAATTCTGTCTGTATTTATAAAATTAAAGATTTTTGTTATATTTTCCTATTTTTTGTTTTTTTTTTGGTAGGCGAAAAACAGTTGTGTGTCACACATGCAGAAAACGCTTTAGCAGCCCGAGGCTATTAGCTGCATGAGCGAGCGAAGCGAAGCGAAGCGAAGCGAGGGCAGCTAATAGCCTCGGGCTGCTAAAGCTCATTTTCTGCCCTTGCGACACAATATACTATTATGTGCCGCCACTTTAGAAAATGCGTTTTTCCGATCATTTTTTAGCTTGGAAAGTGCGTCGTTGCCGGTCTAGATCGGAAAATTGATATAACTGCTCGGTAAAGTGACATAACTGCTTGGCAAAGTACCTACTTCTATCTATCTATCTGCTGCCCAATCGTCGAGGATGTCTCAACGATTAGAGCAGTTCCTCCAGTCCTATTGCTTTCAAAAAGTTCAGGATGTCGGTAGGCTTCAGGTTAGGTAGACCTTCCTCTTCTATTTGATATTCTCCGAGGTATCGTACCCTTAGATTTTGCAGGGTAATGCATTCTGAGAGAATGTGGATAGAGGTTTCCTCCTCTTCCTCGCAGAATCTGCTAATCCGAGTTTCTTTAGGTGGCCTCTCAGCCTGTTAGGATACCCGTTAGTATTCTGAGCCTATTTTTACTTTTGCTGACGCAGTCGTCAGATCTCTTCTGGTTATAGTTTCCCAGTAGTGTCTTGGCCTGCCTCATTCCTTCTAGTCCTATCCAGTATTGGGATCTTTTGTTATTTACTTCTTTTCCAAGTTCATCAAGTATTGTACTGATGCTTATTCCGCAGAAGGGTTCAGGTCCCAGAAATGGTGTTTCATCCCCTTTTTTTGCGAGAACGTCTGCTATTTCATTACCCTCCACTCCACTGTGTCCCGGAACCCGTAGGAGGGTAACAGTGTTGTTCTTGTCTAGTTCGTTTAGATTCTCTAGGCACTCCCAAACCATCTGGGAGTTGATTACGTGGGAGTTCAAGGCATTAATGGTTGCTTGGCTGTCTGACATGATGATGATCTCTTGTCTGAGAAAATTTCTTTCTATGTTGAACTGGACACATTTTCCGATGGCGTATATTTCAGCTTGGAAAATGCTCGCAGATTTGCCTAAACTTTCAGAATACTTGGTTCCAGGCCCAGCCTTCTGTTGTTCTAGAACCATCTGTGTACCATTTAATGGCACTTCTCTTGAGTTTTGGGATGGTATCTTTGTCCCATTCGCTTTTGTTACTTAGTTTTGTGTTGAATTCTTTCACAAAGCTAAACTTCTTTGTCATCTCATCTTGGGGCACGTCCCAGGTTTGATGATTTCCAGGAATAAGTCGAAACTTGCGTTTGGTTGATCCTTCTCTGGTCATTCTGTAGGTTGTCCTTATCGCTATAATCTCCACTACTATATGGAGGGGTGTAAGGCTTAGGATTATCTCCATGGCGGCCGTTGGGCACGTTCTCATTGCACCTGTTATGCATATACGCAGGCTAGGCTTTGGATTTTCGCTAGATTTGTCTTTGTACTGGCCAGCTTAGTTCTGCTGCCCTAGACTACTGCTCCATAAGTGATGGCCGGTCTCACTATTGACGTGTACATCCACTGCAGGATCTTTGTGTTACATCCCCAGTTTTTTCCCGCAAAATTTCTGCACACCATTAGAGCTTTCGTGGCTTTGCTGGTTACTTCTTTTTCGTGCTTATTCCAGATGAGTTTATTATCTAGTATTAGTCCCAGATATTTGACATCTGGCTTCCATTCAATAACTTTCCCGTCCAATTCGATGGTTTTGAGGTTAATGTTTCTTTTCCGTGTAAAGGCAACTAAGGTAGTCTTGGTGGGTATTGAGGGTTCTGGAACTATCCCGGCTCGAAGTGGCCATGTTGAGGGATCAGATGAAGAGACCCTATTGTGCATCAGTTTACCAGGTCAGCCGATGTGTTAAAACACTGCCTTTTTAAACTATGTCGTAGCTTCTAAGTGGACTGTAATTTGATTTTTTGTGTCTTCCCAACTCCAGAAACAAAAACAAACACCTTGTATTTAACGGTTTATTAAAATGATGAAGAAATAACTCACAAATTAACAATAAAAGTACTTGGGTATTTTACTAACCCGTATTAGTAAATAACGAACGAACAACGCACAAATTATCAATAAAAGTATGTGTTAACAATCACTAAACTATATTAGTACAAAATTAAAGTAATCACATCATTCAGAAAATATGTAATTCATAATGCGCGTTTGAGATGTTTTGTCTATGAGTGGCGGTGCAACACTAATTTTTGCTGCACTAAGGAGCACTGATTTTAAGTTTAAAATAACAATAAAGTGGACCGCCTGATTCGCAGCTAAGTACCACTGTGAAAACGAAATATTTTTACGTTGCGCTGGTCAACGGAGAGTTCTAATCTGGTTTGCAGTTAGAAGCGCACTAATTAAGACATTCGCGAAGTCTAGATTCTTCGACTTTTTCCCACCCGTCCGAGTATTCTAGAAGCTAGTTGTTGTCGCGTGGGCGAATCGATTTCGGCTAAGCGGGTGGATTTTTTATGTCTGTATCTTTCTCTCACGCTGGAGAAAACAAAAATTAATTTGGTTGTGAAGTTATGAGATTATTGCGGACGTGACAAACAGCGCATAATACCAAACCGTTAAGACTTCTGCGTGTTTCGCGGTGTTGTCGGATTGTTGTCGAAGTGTTTGATGCGATGTTGTCGGTTTGAGATTATGTTTAATTTTATTGTTGAAAATTAAACAGTGGGGTTGACGCTAAGTCCCATCGATTGACACCATTCTTTAGTATAGTCCAGCCCTCTTTGAACTATAATGCAGAGGGTATTCTCGAATTTGCCTGTTGCGATTATGACTATGTCATCTGCATAGCCTTGACACGATATACCAATCTCGATCAAATCGCAGAGGAGTCGATCCACTATTAAGCTCCGCATAAGAAGGGAGGCCACTCCTCCTTGTGGGCATCCTCTGGTTGTGCAGATAGAAATAGTGTCTTACTATTTTATCCTCTAATACCCGTTTTTTTATTTCAGAAAACAGAAGAACGTTCTGTTCCCATAGCGGTTCGAATCCACCGCACACTAGAGTTAGCGGACGACAAATTCTACGTTATCACTTGCGGAAAAGCCGGCTTCAGGAATGCACGAAACGAAACGTCTTTAGTATCTTTACGTCTAATCGAAAATAATCGAAAAGTAACTGAAGTTGTATATCATCGACCATACACGTTGAGAACAGAAATTTCCAGACCTGATGGGACTTACGGATTCAGGTATAGTCTATTCGAACTTTGCTGGCGACAAAAAAGGATTACTTCCCCATATAAACCTCGCTACTTTTCCTTTAGTTCTTTCAGTGCGACACCGCAGCGCCGGCGACCTTAAAGAGAAATACAGTCATAAATCCCATGGCTCCTTTCTTCAAAGGGAAGCCGAGCGCTTCGGTCTCGGCGGTACCTTTGACGGTGTGTTCCTTTCTTTCTGTGGATTTCTCCAACAAATTATTTTTTTTAATAAATTTCTATAAAGCTTTTGCCGATTTCTTAATCGAAATGTTTTTATTTTAGAGTCAAAAGTTGTATGGCCTTCAACAAACTCAACGACAATGTTTTACTTTTGGACGAGAGGGGTTGTCCAGTAGACGAAGATACACTATTGGGCCCGTTTACCTACGATACGAAAAATGGAATAGCAAATGCTCAACTGAAATCTATGTTCAGGTTTCACGACAGCTCCGAAGTTCATTTACAGGTAATATACAGAATATACAAGATAACTAACAATACATAAACTCGCAATTTGTATTGGGGTTGCACTATTTACTCCCTATAGCGCACGAGAGCCGTGAATGTTCGGACGTTCGATTGCACCTGATAGGGAATAATCGAGATACTCTCAATGCTTCTTTACTGTTAGCCCTCTTTTAGTCATTCAATCCCAGTACGAATGCTGCCTTTCTGAGTAACTACGTAATCAAGTTCAAACGACAGTAAAAAAATTATTTTGTTTGTTTGCCTCTCCGTGTGAGAGCATTTAAAACCGGTCCTGAATGAACTCCATCCATTCCCTAACTACGAAAGAAAATGGTGAGCAAAGAGTTTCGAAAGGCACTAACTTTCCACCCTCCCGAATGAATTAGCTACGTAAAAAATCCTTTTAGGAAGCACAAGTAAATGTCTTGAAGTTGAGGGAGGGAAATTTAAATATTTGTTAATTAGGGAAAATTCAGGGTAAATTTTAAGTAAATTAAGAAAAGTTAAAAGTTCAATTTAATTGTAATTTACCCTAAATTTTCAGACCATTCACGTACTGCTAAGATTTTTTTTGTTTCAAATAATAAGTATAATAATAATATTGTACTCAAGAAATAATTATTGACATATTTTTTTTAGTGTGATATAGCCCTTTGTAAAGGTGCCTGCCCTCAGCTTTCATGTTCAGGAGACATAGTAAAGTCCAGAGCTCTTAACACTGATGAGGGAGTTCTAATGGCAGCGACCAGTGTCTTCGTGGTAGATCCAGTAGATGTACCTCAAATCCAAGAGTTATGTGACGAAGGTAAAAAAATAAAACGCGAATGTGGCATCTTAAACAAATCGCACAAACGCTAGCAAAGGGAGCCAGAAAGTGAGTGAGTGCCAGTAAACAAAAGCCAGTGAGTGATTACTGGCTAGCCAATGGACTAATTTATCAAGGGCGGGTCCAGCCCGGAGATTTGGGGGGTGGGGGGGCAACGTCGTCGAATGTTAGGGTTATGTATAAAAGATTAATATTTTGGGTTTGTTGATATAAATGGACCTAGAATCTATAAAAAAAATTCAAAAAAATTAAAATTTGGTTTACGCAAAATGAATTTTGTATAAGAAACGTTTGGCAATGTGAAAATTATTGAAAAAAAATGTTTGTACCATTTTTGAGGGAAAAAGTGAGTTTTTTAGGATATAAATGGAACTAGAATCTACAAAAAAATTCAAAAAAATTAAAATTTGGTTTACGCAGAATGAATTTTGTATAAAAACCGATTGGCAATGTCAAAATTACCGAAGAAAAATGTTTGGGTTATTATTGGGGGAAAATGTGATTTTTTTAGGATATAAATGGACCTAGAATCTACAAAAAAATTAAAATTTTGTTTACGCAGAATGAATTTTGTCTAAGAAACGATTGGCAGTGTCAAAATTACCCAAAAAAAATATTTGGGCTATTTTTGGGTAGAAAGTGATTTTTTTAGGATATAAATGGACCTAAAATCTACAAAAAAATTTAAAAAAATTAAAATTTTGTTTACGCCGAATGAATTTTGTATAAAAACCGATTGGCAATGTCAGAATTACCGAAAAAAAATGTTTGGGCCATTTTTGGGGAAAAATGTGATTTTTTTAGGATATAAATGGACCTAGAATATACAAAAAAATTAAAATTTGGTTTACGCAGAATGAATTTTGTATAATAAACGATTGGCAGTGTCAAAATTACCCAAAAAAAATATATGTGCCATTTTTGGGGGGAAAAGTGAGTTTTTTAGGATATAAAAGGACCTAGAATCTACAAAAAAAATCAAAAAAATTAGAATTTGGTGTACGCAGAATGAATTTTATATAAGAAACTATTGGTAATGTTAAAATTACCGAAAAAAATGTTTGGGCCATTTTTGAGGGATAAAGTGAGTTTTTAGGGTATAAATGGACCTAGAATCTACAAAAAAATTCAAAAAAATTAAAATTTGGTTTACGTAGAATTAATTTTATATAAGAAACTATTGGCAATGTTAAAATTACCGAAAAAAAATGTTTGGGCCATTTTTTAGGGAAAAAGTGAGTTTTTTAGGATATAAATGGACCTAGAATCTACAAAAAAAAATCAAAAAAATTAAAATTTGGTTTACGCAGAATGAATTTTATACAAGGAACTATTGGCAATGTTAAAATTACCGAAAAAAATGTTTGGGTCATTTTTGAGAGAAAAAGTGAGTTTTTTAGGATATAAATGGACCTAGAATCTAGAAAAAAAAATCAAAAAAATTAAAATTTGGTTTACGCAGATATGAGAAATATCCTCTCATTGCCGGACTTGGGGGGGGAGGGGGCAATTGCCCCTACTATTCACGCAACCAACGTTTGTCACACTGTCCTGGTTCACTAGGCTGGCGTATGTTTCAGAAAAAAAAAACGATTGATTTGAACTAAAACAGTTGATTTTTCGTGCATAATTTTTTTTATATTTAAGGTTCTCCCCATCCATCATGGTTACTCTGGTTGTGCGTAGCGCTCGGAATTTTATTTTTGCTCATGTTGATTATCAACATTTTCCTCTGTTCTGCAATGACCTGCGCATGTGCCAGAACCGAAATAATCGAAAAGGAACCGAGCATAATCGAAGATTACGATCCTTATAGGAGCTGGCATGGAAGTCAGTATGGATCAAGGTAGAGTACACATTGATTTATGTCCTTAATATTTAGTAGATTTCACGGTGCAAATATCCTTCCTGCAATTTGTTTCTTAAATAAATTGAAAGCAGGTGTACTTTAAAATGGCCTGCTAGATCACCGGATATGACCCCTCTTGATTATTTCTAATTATTAGCACAATTTAATTACTTTATGTACTGGAATTTTTATTTTTAGATATTCCTTAAACGGCGCTCCACATCATCCAAAAGGCTACACCTCAGGAGGTTCGACAATGAATTCTAATAGATCGGTGTCATCTCACAGCGATCACTACGCAATCGTACACTCGAGACCGGGAAGTAGAAGTTACAACTCTAAACCCAGAGGACCACCTTCTCACATGGGAAGCCACTATAGTGGCAAATAAGTTTTTACTGAAGATATTACCCTTTGAAAATGTGTTCACCATTTCATGAAAGAACTTTTAAAGTGCTATTCGGAAGACAGCAGTGTGAGGATAAAATTATTTTAGTATTTTTGCTGCTTTAGAAACAAAATAATTGTCACAATTCGGTTTTGCTAGAATCTCATTTTTTTATACAAATAAATCATCGTCTAGTCCTAGTTTTATTCGTTTAAAAACGGATAAAATTACTTCTGTCAAATTGTCAAAACTTCATCCAACTATTTTTTTGCATTTCATTTTTATAATTGTTACAACTAAAGTGGCGTGCTCGTTTATATAATCTTATGTATAGTTAGATAATAAAACCACGTTTTATTAAAATATTTCATTTCGACTTACCATTCAAGGAACATCACAATTATTTACACAAACAAATCACTGGATAATTTCACATTTTATGATTACAACTTACAAAATGAAACCTCAGAGTCATGAAACAGAGGAGAGTTTGAAATTTAAGATGTCAAAATCTGTTGCCAACTTATACATTCTGACGTTTCTGGAAACTGTTTCTCGAGAAACGTCGCAAAAACATGTTGGCAACAGATTTCATCATCTTAAATGTCAGAATCTATTTATTTATTTATCCCATGTTGTTTGTTGTTATTTGATCTTGTGAAATGGTCCAGTGATTTGTTTCTGTAGTGAATTGTTCTTTTTCTTAACGAAGGGTAAGTCGAAAAAGCGGTTTTATTATTCATTCAAAATAATAGTTTAATTTTATTTTCACACTGATTCGATAAAGAGATGAAATCTCAAAAATTCGATTAAGTTGAATGGATATTTAATAATTTAAAAGTACTTGCGATATATTTTTCCTACTAATTTCTTTACTTATCTACTGATTTCTACTTTCTTAATATTGCAGTCGTAAACGTGAGATTGCTTACCATTTTCTTTTTGTTTTCCACACTTATTATTGTGATATATACAAAGCACTATTATATCAAATATTTATTTTCTCGCAAAAACTAGTTTTTCAAAGTCTTTTATTCGAATACAATGTTGATATAAATATTTAATTCATCGAGGACAGTATCAAATTCTTAATACTGACAAAACTGTTTTTTTTCGATAATTCTTCCTGGCGTTTATTATACAAAAAAATATTTAAATTAAATTTTTTTTTGTGCATGTAATTTTGAGTCCTTTTAGGATGAAATAAAATATAAAATCCCGTTGATCTAAATCAGCTTTAATAAAATTTTATGGTAACAAAGTTTTAACTATATTGCGTTTAATAAATTTTATATCTTTTATAACAATTTTACCTTAATTCTTCTATTGTTTGTTGTAAATTTTAATATAGTTTAATAATGTGAAAATAGAACTGAATGTTTCATACTATCTATGTAAATAAATGGCCCAATAAATGTATTATTAATTTCTAACGTGTTTTATTTTTATATTTTAAGAAAATATAATTAAAAAAAGTTTAAAAACTAATAAATTTCAAAAAAGTACTAACTTTAAAACCTTGAACAAAGTTAGAACAAAAAAGTAAGAAAGTTCTACCATACCGATCAATAAAATTAAAAATAATGTGTGGGACGCCCCTTAACGCGACTTAGATTGTGATTCGGAACTCGGCTAATGACGTCACAACTGTATATACAAGAAGTAACTTTATTAAAAGGGCTATTATTGGTCCGATTTGAATGGTAAAAACGGCATAGTAGTGTACGAGGTGTGTAAATACGTAAACAAAAATCATGCGCAGTAACGTCACCAAAAGGGTCTTAGTGCCTAACTTCGATAATATTGGCCCGATTTGAATGGGATTAACGGCATAGTAGTGTACGGGATGTGTAGACTAAATACATATAAAAAAATCATGCGCAGTAATGTCACCCGAAGGGTCTTAGTGGCTAACTTCGATATTATTGGTCCGATTTGAATGAGAGAAACGGTATAGTAGTGTACAGGGTGTGTAGATTAAATACGTAAACAAAAATCATGACCAATAATAACGCCGTTAGACGCTAAGGTCCTTTTGACAAAGTCACTGCACATGATTTTTGTTTACGTCCATGTAATTTTTTTACCAAGCTTACAAATGTATCCAGATGAGCTTTATATGACTGACTTGTTTATACACCTTGAATAAAAAAACATTTTTATCAAACACTTTATTTTTGTTTGTTATTTTTTATTTTTTGTTTTATTTATATTTTCATGATAAATATACGTTTTGTTTATATATTTTTTTATTTAAAAATGCAGATGTCTACATATTTAGTCCACGATCTTCTTAAAAAAATTGATAAAAAAGGGAAAATGGGGAGAAAATGACCATAAACATTAGACTATGAATTTTCGAAGTCATATTTATTTTCTCTGTTAATTATACAAACTAGTGACCTCATTAAAAAAAATCACATGGATTAGAGTCCGGAGGTCTTGCAGGTCAGATGGTGGACCCATTTCAGCGTCTCCACTTTTGGGGGAAAATTTTAATTATTTAAATCAAAAAAAATTTTTTGCCATAGCAAACTTAAATTTAGTGGATTTAATTATAATAATAATATACAAAATAAAATAAATATTATATTTTCACATTTAAATATTTATAAGAAAAATAGTTTTAGTTGAAATTAGTTAAAGTCTTCATAGCATAAACAGTTACTAGTGGAACAATTTCTTGCAGGATATACCAAACAGTTGTCCATACAATGAACATCAGCACCGAAATTTCCTTGATATTCACCAACGGCATCACACACGTTTCTTAAATATAAATAAATTAAAATTAAATTAAAAAATGTTTACATAGTTTTTCGTGCGAAATTCAGATTCACATTACAGGAAAACAAATACGAAATGCAGATGGTTCGTTAAGCAATATTTAGGAAAGCAGTTTTAAAATATAAAAGAACTAAAAACTGATCCAAAGGAATCAAAAATGCTTGTATTTGATTTATCTGGATTTAAAAATATATTGTTATGATGTTAAAATTTTGAAATGTTGGGGGAATTATGTAAAAGGAGCTTTAAAATTGACAGGGTTGTTATGGGATGTTGGTTTATGGAGATTAGATTGTTATTAGTTTTTAAAAAATATCAGATAAGAATTTGTAATGTTAGATTAATGAAAATAAAGATTTAATAATAAGAAAAAGCTATGGAATATCAATATTATTTCAATTGGCGCCCAACGTGGGGCTCGAAATTGAGTGAACCCAAAAAATGAAGGAAGATAATTATGGAATTGGAATAAGGATGGTATTAATGGAATTAAGAAGACTAAGGGAAGGAAGACAACAAGACAAAGAAGATTTTTCAATATATATTAGTCCCAAGCTCTTTGAATTAATATAGTAAAGCTTAGTCGTTGAAATTGCTACTTGTAAACAAGAAAATAATATAACATTATATACTCACGGACATATACAAATATCCTCTGGACAATTGGGAGGATACCTCAAACAGTTGCTCTGGCACCAATCCCATATACCAGGAACTAACTTGTACAAACTTTTCGGTAGACAAACTTGTTCTCTCACAATTAAAGGAATGACATTATAGGGTGCGGGCTTGGAAAAATCTTTATAAAATAACTGATACGGGTTCAACGTATCGACAAAAAGTGGAGGAATTGCCCCTCCCGTACTAGAACGTATCGAAACGTCAGCGCAATTCCTGAATGTTTCCGATTTTCCACAACCTTGCGCTTGGGTACCATTCCTACATTCTCCCCATTGATTTCCTGTATAGTAGGTCCATTGGATGACGCATTGGGTGCAGGTTATATAAGGTGGTAACAGAACTTGGTACCTAAAAGAAGTGTAGTAAATGTTGAAAGATACATCCCAGCAAATAATGAATCTCTGGCCCAATGCTGGCCATGCTGGCAATATGATGGACAGGACAAAGCTACATCGGCAAAATGATGGCCCAGTGTATGGCATACTGTAATCGGATACCTATAATTCATCCGTTTGGACGTATGGTAGCCAGCTTTGGGGCTGCGCCAGTAAAAGTAACATTCAAGTTATCCAACGTTTTCAAAATAAAGTATTAAGGAACAACGTCGATGCACTCTGGTACTGTCGCAACAGTGATCTTCATAGGGACCTAGGGATGTAGAAACTGTTGACAAGATTATATCTAAATCTGCCAGCAGCCATGAACAACGGCTGCTCCAACATGGGAACGTTGAGGTCATCCAGCTCCTCGATAATACCAATTTAGTAAGAAGACTCAAGAGGACCAAACCTTTTGAACTAGTTCAGTGACAGTGCTAGTTACAAACATACTATTGTGCGGATTTTGTGTTACACGTTACCGGTAGTGTTACTAAAATTATCAGACCCTAAGGTACACTAGTGAGTAGGACCTTAGTACTTAAAAATTCTAGTTAAGTTAGGTTAGAACAAAATTGCTTATTGATCTTCATGATGAGATTGTAATTATAGAAAACATTCCTACAGAAAAAAAAACATTAAATTTAAAGAGACATTTTACCTAAAAACAGCTTTCTTCTTTCCATCCTCAGGGATGAGATAACTATAATCCCTATTTTCCACTACCCTCAAAGGAAACCTCTCGAAACATTCTTGCGTAGCTTCTTGACTAGGATTATTATTAGGGCACAAGAGCACCTCAAATCTGCCGTAATGATTAGCCGTCAATTCAATTTCGATATCAATGCTTTGACCAACGCTATAGTGACGACTCAAAATGCCTTTTGCGTAAATGCCTCCTGCTTCGTGAGGTCTTGGTAATTCAGCGTGGAAAGGGTCACCACAAAGGCCACATTTACCTTCGTTTTGTTCCCACTGCACTGAAACGAAGTGTCTAAGTTTTAAATGTTGTGTTTAAATCGAGGGGTAAACCGCGAGTTAAATCTTTGTACACTATTGGGTTTTTGTCATAAAAATGGCTACTAATGGCCGAGTAATGGCTACTAATGGACGAGTAATGGCTAGTAATGGCTACTAATGGACGAGTAATGGCTATTAATGACAGAGTAATGGCTACTAATGGCTAGTAATGGCTGAGTAGTGGCTACTAATGACCGAGTAATGGCTACTAATGGACGAGTAATGGCTACTAATGGCCGAGTACTGGCTACTAATGCACGAGTAATGGCTAATAATGGACGAGTAATGGCTACTAATAGACGAGTAATGGCTACTAATAGCCGAGTAATGGCTACTAATGGCTAGTAATGGCTACTAATGGACAAGTAATGGCTACTAATGGCCGAGTACTGGCTACTAATGGACGAGTAATGGCTAGTAATGGCTACTAATGGACGAGTAATGGCTACTAATGGACGAGTAATGGCTACTAATAGCCGAGTAATGGCTACTAATGGACGAGTAATGGCTACTAATGGCTAGTAATGGCTGCTAATGGACGAGGTCTGTACACCAAATTGGACCTCGCGGTTGACCCCTCGGTTTAAATCGTTGTGATTGTAATTTCTGAATAAATGAAAACTATACTTATTAAAATTCAACCAACCGAAATAAACGTACCTGTGAATCCACCGCAAAAGAGTTCATTGTCATTATAATTCACCGGGTTCGGAAATCCAAATCTCCACATCGAATTCCTTGCAGGAGGTTCCATCAATCTTCCGTGACTAAATACTAATTTTACTAGATCCAAACCGACTACTAGGAAGATTAATATGATTAACATTTTTTGTAGTTATATTCTGAAAAAAAAAATTATCCAATTACTTTCATTCAAAACAATTTTCTTTGTCAGGTATTTTACTCTTGAGCAAAATGTATAGTTTTTGACGAACCTCGTATACGACTGAAAACATTTTATATTCGATGGTTGTATTTTAGGTTTTAGATCATGCAGAACTTTTTATGAAGAATAACTTTTTTTCCTAAAATGAATAATTAAAAAGTTTTCCAACTTATTGTATACGAAATGCCAAGGCTGCCACTTTCGATTCAAAATCTTGCTTAAAAAACCTATTATGTATGCTACCACTAATTAACATTAATTTTGTAATCAATTTATGACAGTTAACAGTCAGGGCCGATCCTAGGGAGTCGGCCACCCGCGTACAAAGGCCTAATGTGGCGCTCCTGTAGAAATTTTTCATATTTTGACTAATACTTAATAAGAGTAAAAACTAACGTGATATTTCATGTTTTTTCTGTATATTTGATAAACACATTATTGTATTTTATGAGTGTGTCAGATTTTTGTAAGTTAATTGTCAAGTTATTCCTGCTATTAAATAATCAACAGGTTATGGGCCCAAGCCATTTTTAATTGCAAAATAACCAACAATAAACAAACAAAAATATTACCTTTGAAATAAAACTAGACATTTTATAATTAGAAATGCAAAGCAACAGTATTTAGGTCAGAAATTAATTTTTTTTTAATAAAGTTAAAAATAATTTGGAAATTGATTTATATAAATAAATAAATGGACCAGTGCAGATAATTTTTGAAACCAAATAAAATAATAGTAGCATGAAACCCATTAGAAAAGGAAGAGAATATAACAAACATGAAAGGAAAAATAATTTACAGGCGCTCTGGTCGGGAAGTGGAAGGGGGCGAGCTTTTAAGGGTAGAAAACTGTTTATGTCGATTTCCGGCAAAACTACAAGTTCCATGAAAAAAAGTTAAATGGCAAAGTTATAGGTAATAAAAAGATCTACAACTTTTGTATTTACACTTTTTTCACATAACCTCAAAATGTATGTGAAAAATTCAAATAACCAAGTTTTTGGTTTTTCATTTATATCTTTTACAAAAATTTATCTTTTTTCACGAAATTTGGTGTAAACTTACCTTTTTATGTCCCAAACATTCTGTAATTTTTGTGTTTTAAAATATTTATTTTTTTAACCTTATTTTGACCTAATATCGAAAAAGCAGTCTAATTTTCAATCGAAAATTCTCACATCAAAATATCTGCTTTTTTAAAAAACTCGGTGGGCTTTTTGTTCGTTCAAAAAGTAGAGATTTCAACGAAGAAAAAGCCCACCGAGTTTTTTAAAAAAGCAGATATTTTGACGTGAGAATTTTCGATTGAAAATTAGACTGCTTTTTCGATATTAAGTCAAAGTAAGGTTAAAAAAATAAATATTTTGAAACAAAAAAATTACAGAGTGTTTGGGACATAAAAAGGTAAGTTTACACCAAATTTCGTGAAAAAAGATAAATTTTTGTAAAAGATAAAAATAAAAAACCAAAAACTTGGTTATTTGAATTTTTCACATAAATTTTGAGGTTATGTGAAAAAAGTGTAAATACAAAAGTTGTAGATCTTTTTATTACCTACATCTTTGTCATTTAACTTTTTTTCATGGAACTTGTAGTTTTGCCGGAAACCGAGATAAACAGTTTTCTACCCTTACAAACTCGCCCCCTTCCACTTCTCGACCCTAGAGCGCCTGTAAATTATTTTTCCTTTCATGTTTGTTATATTCTCTTCCTTTTCCAATGGGTTTCATTTAAAATGCTTTCTTTTTTTCCTTTGCGTACATTTTAGGCAAAGATACTTTAGTTTTTCCGAACGCCTCGCCTGAATATTTGCTTTCTTATTTTGAATAATTTTTTATAGTAATACATTTTTTTTAAATAACTTATAATATAATTTTTAGTAAAATTTTCCGCTCTTTCACGTGGTGCTATTAGTTTTTCGAGATGTAATGGAAAAATCAACTTTTTGATTTTATTTTCGAAGTTGTGAAATATTTTTTTATCGTTTTCTACGCCCTTTAAAGTACTTAAGTGCCAAGTTTTATCGATATCACATTTTGTACGACCTTTTGGTCGATATCCTTCTCTGGCAACTGGGCTATAACAACAAAGAAAGAAATCCTACACAATATGAATCTGTAATATCTTCATTCTCGAAATTGATCATAAGGTACACAACCTTAGGGTCAATATACTTTTTATTTCATAGAAATTTAATTAACTTAACTTTTTTAACACAGCTGTCATTGTTTGCAGTTTGCCGAATAAATTCTATTCAAATTTTGCAGATCAATTATGAGATAAAGAGGTGGAGTACGTTTTTTTGGAGGTGTGCCTTCAAACTTTGAAAGGTTAAGGTCAACGTCGAGAATTTCTGGTGGCAGAATTAAAATATTTGATTGATGGCTTAATCTGATTTTATTGGTTGTTTTGATACTTGCCAAAAATCAATTATTTTTAATTGTATTTTATAAATAAATATATTAAATTAGCAGAAGATATTGTAAATGTCAAAATAATAATATTATAGAAGTTTCTTCAATTTTTTTTTAAATTTGCGCGGAACCTTCAATAAATATTTTCGAAAATATCAGCGAGAAATCTAAAGAAAATTGGAAAAATACATCAAAATGGTTGGTCTTAAATTTTTATTTTTTTTTTAAACAAAAAAAAATCGTAGCAGTATGTGGAAATTAAGAAAAATCAAGACGACTGAGTAAAAGCTTCGGAAGAGGGTGGGGGTAGCTAAATATACCTTCTGAGGGTTGAAAATTGTTTTTTATGATTTGTGGCTGAAATCTGCATCCAATCAAAAAAGTTTAATATAAAAGTTGTAGATAATTAAAAAATCTAAAACTTTTGTATTTATCATTTTTCAACATAACCTCAAAATTATCGGGAAAAATGATAAGAACCGTTTTTTTCGTTTTTAATTTTTATCTCCCACAAAAATAAGTTTATTTTAATGAAAATTGCCAAAAACGTTCTTTTCTGTATTTTAAATAAGCTAAAATATTTATTTAAAAAAATCTTTTCTATATAGGTAAATATTTAATAAATAAATTAATTTTTTCAAAGAAAAATATTTATTTTTCGATTTTATACGAATTTAAATAAAAAAAGCATAATTTTTTGAAATTGAAAATTTGTAAACCAACTTTTTCTTAATTAAAAATGTTTTCCATAAATCTGTTATTACGAAGTCAGCAGAAAATGGCCTCAAATAATGTGGATCATATGATGAATTTTTAAATATGTGTTGGGTAAAAAACGCACACCGAATATTAAACCAACTGCCCTTGTAGAAAGAGGTCATAAAGTGCAAGACAATTACAGGTTTTAAAAACGAATTTATTTATCGGATTTATTCTCAAATAAACATTTTAATCCTCGCAGGCGTTATTATTAGTTTATTGACGCCTGGTCATAATTGTTTGTGTCAATATGAATTGTAAATTTGAGAGTTGAAAAAACTTTAGTCAATTGGACAGTCAACGTTGAATGTCGTTCAAAATACTAGTCCTAGTTCAATAGGAAATTTTTTATTATAAGTAAATTAAGAAAAATAAATACGACTGAAAGGGGGTGGGGTAAGTAAATAACGTTTTTTACGATTTGTGGCTGAAATATGCATTCAATCGAAAAAAGTTTAATATAAAAGTTGTAGATAATTAAAAAATATAAAACTTTTGTACTAATCATTTTTCAACATAACCTCAAAATTATCGAGAAAACCGCTAAAAACCATTCATTTAATTTAAATTCGTATAAAACCGAAAAATAAATATTTTGCTTTGAAAAAATTACAGCTTATTTAAAACACAAATAAGAACCTTTTCACCAAATTTCATAAAAAAAAAAATGTTTTTTAGGGGAAAGAAAAATTAAAAACGAAAAAAATGGTTTTTAGCGTTTTTCTCCATAATTTTGAGGTTATGTTGAAAAATCATAAATACAAAAGTTTTAGATTTTTTAATTATCTACAACTTTTACATTAAACTCTTTTCCATAGGAAGCATATTTCAGCCTAAAATCGTCAAAAACCATATCCAATCCCCAAAACGTATTTTTACTTACCCCCGCCCCCCTTCCGGAACTTCAACTCAGTGTCTTGATTTTTCCTAAGTTCCTCATAATTTCCCCTACATTTTCCGACCACCCACATACAGCTAAGATTTTTTTTGTTTAATTTAAAAAATATATTTCTCCAACTCACCCGAGAAAAATATAAATATATAAATATTATTTTAATAATTAATTAACCAATTAAAACTGTACAATTCCTAAATGGTACTTACAAATGCGTGCCAGTATGTCAGTCAAAATATTCAAAATTTGAGTTCACAGCCGAAACGCGCACTTTTCAGCACTGGAAGGTATCGACAGAGTCAAAACATTATGAAGTTCTTCGGTGGTGTCTAGGTCGCTGACAAGAAGGTCGCGATCGAGACACATTTTGACCACAGGAAATACGCGACGAGCCACAAGAATTCACGCTGATTTATAGGCAACACAACGAACGCTTTCTCGCTATTTTCCGACTAGCAGATTGCGATAAAATTGGTAATAAACTTTGATAGGATATGGGTCATGGAAATTTAAAAAAAAATGTACGTTAAAAATCGCCTGAAAGTAGAAAAAGCTGGAAAAAATGCATTTTTAATTTTTTCTATTAGATCATTAAAAGTGCAATTAAAGTTTTGGGAATATTAATAAAATTTTGAATTAAAAAAAAAAATCAAAAAAATAAATGTGTCAGAAATAAATGGGATAAAATATTTGCTAAAATATCTAAAATTTTGTGTGTAAAAAATTTTGGAGCAAATTGTGTAAAAAAATTAAAGGAATGTGTAAAAAAATTTGTGGAGCAAAGTGTGTAAAAAATGGAGCAACGTGTAAACAAAATTTGGAGCAAAGTGTGTAAAAAAATTTGGAGCAAAGTGTACAAAAAAAATTGAAGCAATGTGTGTAAAAAATTTTGTGGAGCAAAGTGTGTAAAAAAATTTAAAGTTAAATTAAAGTTTTGGGAATCTTAATAAACTTTTTGAATGATATGTCCACCATTTAAAAAAAATCAAAAAAATAAATGTGTCAGAAATAAATGGGTAAAAAATATTTACTAAAATATCTATAAAATTTTGTGTGTAAAAAAATTTTGGAGCAAATTGTGTAAAAAAAATTTGAAGCAATGTGTGTAAAAAAATTTGTGGAGCAAAGAGTGTAAAAAAAATTGGAGCAAAGTGTGTAAAAAAAATGGAGCAGTGTTTAAAAAATGGAGCAGTGTGTAAAAAAATTTAAAGTTAAATTAAAGTTTTGGGAATATTAATAAACTTTTTGAATATGTTCACCATTTAAAAAAAAATCAAAAAAATAAATGCGTCAGAAATAAATGGGTCTAAAAATATTTACTAAAATATCGAAAATAAATTTTGTAAAAATTTCTGAATTTTATACTCCAATAATGAAAGTCCATTTAATTTATATTCTCAACGGTGTCTCCATCTACCGCATTCCACACATTGACTTACCCATCGAGTCGCCTGCTTATGCCTTCATTGTTTGAATGTTTGACAGTTTAACCTAACCTAACCTTATTAGCAAATTTGTTTAATTGAATTGAAATTTTTTTGACAGTTCAAGTTATCCCAAAATGCTCTTTATAATGAAATACGCCAACCCAGCAACGCTCAAAGCGACATCTTGTGGCGCGAACTGTAATTTAATAGTTAATGTTTGTTTACCTAAAATTCCGTTAGAGCGGAGCTCGTGTCAAGTTCAAAACGCTCAAAATGTGTGTTAACCTAAAGCGACATCTTATGGCGCGGTCCGTAAGTTAATAGTTGTGTTTGTTTACCTAAAATTCCGTTAGAGGGCCCCTCGTGTCAAGCGAAATCGAAATGGGCAGGCGTATTGTTCATTTTTACGCTTGAAAAAAAAATAGTATATACAGCACGACTGAGAAATCTCTTATTATAGCTGAGCCGAGAGTTGGCAGCCGAGGCGAATTGCCGAAGGCTTCAGAAAATATAAATTCGGTCAAAAATATTTATGGAAAAAAATCACTTCCTTAAAAAATTAAAAAGAAGCCCAGTCGATATTCCCATTCTCGCTTTCCAGTCTATGGAGGTAAAAAAACGAAATAAATAAAAAAATACTTATTTATTCACGTAAAGCTCAATAAAAAACTACCTACTAATCATTATAGTAATCTAAAACACATACAACAATAATTGTGTTAAGAATAAATTAATATGTATAATATTACAACTTTTCTTCAGGCTTGAGTTGCACCAGTCTTTCGCTTTCTTCCCAAATGTCGTCGCAAAATTTCTTGTTCCAAGCTCCAGGAGGTTGGGGGAAAACCCTACAGTCCCAGTAATGTTTACCAGTAATACCTTTAACGCTGTTAGACAAAGCTAGATGGATGCTAGTTTGGGCTCCTTGTTCAACACTCTGGAATTAAGAAAGATTAATTGTTTTTTTGGATCAAAGTGTGTAAATTTTTTTGGAGCAAAGCGCTTAAATTTAAAAAATACAGACTTGGCTCCAAAAAATACAAAGTTTTCTTTCCCATAGGAGAGGAAAAAAATAGCTAAGGCAAGAGAAAGAAAACTTTGTATTTCTGGAGCAAAGTGTGTAAAAAATTTTTGAAACAATGTGTGAAAAAATTTGTGGGGCTGAGTGTGTAAAACAAGTGGAGCAAAGTGTGTAAGAAAATTTGGAGCAAAGTGTGTAAAAAAATTGAAACAACGCGTGTAAAAAATTTGTGGAGCAAAGTATGTAAAAATGGAGCAGAGTGTAAAAACATTGAAGCAATTCGGGTAAAAAAATTTGTAGAGCAAAGTGTGCAAAAATGGAGCAGAGTGTAAAAAAATTGAAGCAATTCGTGTAAAAAAATTTGTGGAGCCTGTGTGTAAAAAAATTGGAGCAAAGTGTAAAAAAAATTGGAGCAAAGTGTGTAAAAAAAATTGAAGCAATGTGTGTAAAATTTTTGTGGATCAAAGTGTGTAAAAAATGGAGCAAAATGTGTAAAAAAAAAATTGGAGCAAAGGGTGTACAAAAATTTGGGTGCAAAGTGTGTTAAAAAAATTTGGAGCAATGTATAAAAAAATTTTTTTGGCCAAAGTTTTGTAAATTAAAAAAGATATTACTTAAACACAAATATCTACTATCGTTAACTATTAAAAATGCTATTAAATAATTTACCTTTCCATATACAAATAAGAAGAAATATCTCATCAATCTTGGTATAGTTTTGAGACCAACAAATCTTGCAGATTTTCTGAAAATTTCCGTATTGACCAATCCGGGGTGTAAAGAATTGCTGGTAACTCCATAGTCCTTGAGTCTCTCAGCGAAACCGTTGGCAGCTATAATGTTGGCCAATTTGGAGTTCGAGTAAATTAAGGCTGAACGGAATAAAGAAAGTGGGTGGTCCTTGGGATAATTTAGATTGTCTACAGTTAAATGGCTGCAGAATGCTAGTGCTGAACCAACGAAGATGATGCGACTGGGGGCTGATTTCTTCAATAAATCTGTAAATAGGAATAAATTCATTCAAAAAATTCTTAGCGGTATGTGGCTGGTGGGAAAACTTAGGATAAATATACATTTTGAGAGTTGGGTATTGGTTTTTTACGATTTGTGGCTGAAATATGCATCCTATTAAAAAAAGTTTAATATATAAGTTGTAGATAATTAAAAAATCTAAAATTTTTGCATTAATCATTTTTTAACATAACCTGAAAATTATAGCGAAAAACACTAAAACCCGATATCACTTACCTGTGAGCAGGTGGGTCAACAAAAAGGGTCCGAAATGATTAACCTGCATGGTAGAATGCAAACCATCATCAGTATGTTTGTTTCCGTGACCAACAATTCCCGCATTATTTATCAAAATGTCCAATCTTTCCTCGGTAGAATTAATTTCTTTGGCAAACTTTCTCACTGATTGCAACGAAGTCAAATCGAGAACTTTTGTTTCGATATTTTCATTGTTTGTTAACGTTACTATTTTTGCTTTGGTTTTTGATGCATCTTTTCTATCAGCTATGATGACCCTGCATCCTCTCGATGCCAGAGCTAAGGCGGTTTCGTAGCCAATACCTGAAAAAAATTAAGTGATCTTACAAAACTCTCAAACATGTTTCCTTTTCTGTTATATTTCCTTGTGGGAGGCTTCAAGAACGATTTCCACGTCGAAGAAAAGGTTTACGAAGATGCAGGAGACATTACGATAACTCCAAGCGCAGAAAATCATGGGGATATCCCGGCCATGCTCAGGGCCGGTTTAAGGCGTACGCGAACGATGCGGCCGCAGGCGGGCGCCGCGGCCAGGGGGCGCCACAGATTGAAAAGTTTTTTTTCTGAATGTAATGTAATAAAAAGTAGCCCAAAACAGCGTTTCAGGCTACTCAAATTTTAAAAATTCTCCCAGGCCCACCGGTATTACGCCCGCCTAAACTAAGCCACTGGTATGAGGGGCGCCAGTGAAGGAAGAATATCACTGGGTCTGTTAAATGACTTGAAACTTCCTAACCGTATAGCCTAAATGTTTAGAAATATGCCTGTTTTGTTTCATTAAAATCAAGCAAGTAGTGTTAAATTTACGAAAATTTTAGCTATTCAAATATTTCGTGTGAGCGCGCTATGCTCGCGTGACGTCATTTTACAACGCAACGTTCTCACCGTACACTCATTCATTGCTTTGCTATCGAATGTTATCTATGTTCGACCACAATAACGTTTTTAAAGTAAGTTTTTATGTGAACCAGTATTGCATTAGTGTTAATATTAGATATGGATGAGGTTTTGAAAAAGGACGATCTGATAACTTGTGAGTCCAAAGAACATGGACCAAAATTTACCCGGATCGAGAGTACCTCTCCCCCCCTCGTTTTCGAGTATGCTGAACACGATGGCGGTATCAGAATTTTTCTTTAGGCCAGGCCAACACTTAAACGGCCAAAAACTATCCCCTAAAGGGGTTAAAAGGGCAGCACATCATTTCCCTGTAAAAAAACGTCTTTCCCCCCGTTTTCGAGGATGCTGAGCACGGTGGTGTTGTTGAAGATTACTTCCGACCCTCGCCAACCCTCCACTGGCCAAAACTCATCACTTAAAGCGGTGAATTTTACTTTATATCAGCGGCTTCGGGGTGGGTTTGGTCTTTTGGAAGGGTTGGTGAGGGGCGCCTGTTTCCCCGTTTTCGAGGATGCTGAACACGGTGGTGGTGTTGAAGATTACTTCCGACCCTCACCAACCCTTCCAAAAGACCAAACCCACCCCCGAAGCCGCCGATATAAAGTAAACCCAGTGGAGGGTTGGTGAGGGTCGGAAGTAATCTTCAACACCACCATCGTGTTCAGCATCCTCGAAAACGGGGAAACAGGCGTTTTGCCGCTGTTAAAGAAAAAAAACATCCCTGTCGGGGGTGAGTTTTGGCCGGTGGAAGAGTTGGTGAGGGTCGGAAGTAATCTTCAACACCACCACCGTGCTCAGCATCCTCGAAAACGGGGGAAAGACGTTTTTTACAGTGAAATGATATGCTGCCCGTTTAACCACATTAGGGGGTAGTTTTTGGCAGTTTTAGGGGTTCGGCTGGCGAAAAGAGAAATTCTGATACCGCTATCGTGTTCAGTATCCTCAAAAAAGAAGGGGGATCGGTCCGGGTAAATTTTGGTCCATTTACGCAGGTCGAGAGCAGAGCACGCATTGACCGACCGTTGTAAAGTGACGTCAGAGAAGCCGATGACTCCGCCTCGTCGCACACCTAGCTAAAAAATTAAATATCTCGGAAACTATCAGACGCATCAAAAAAAAATTTTACGGTATTTTTGTATTTTTAATAGAGTCTATTGTAGGGTAAAAATCAAAAGTTGGTGATATTCTTCATTGTTCGCATCCATTAGAAAAATGTCTAGGACCGGCACTGGCCATGCTTCCAGGTCGTCAAACCGAATATTCACGGCTCCGTGCTCTGTATTTGCCCCCACAGGCATTGCACTACGTCAGTCCAGAACGTGTCGGAACCTATTCAATGCCTGAGGGGGCAAATAGCCCTAGGAGTAGTTTTTTTGGTTCAGATGCAAAACAATATATCAAAAAACGCACCTGTTCTTCCTCCTGTCACAATGGCAGTTTTTCCAACCAAGGAAGCTAAACTTCTCACTTTTCCGGCACTAAACTTTTGAAATATTTTCAAGCCAATTAAGGCTATAAAGGGCAAACAAATCGTTATCACAGCAAACGCTAAATACTTTAAATAAATCGTGTAATTATATTGAATCATTTTGACGATGTTAACTGTATAAATTCAAGTGAAGAACTGACTGCTAACAAATACGGTGAAAGTTTATTAACAATATAAAGAAAGTTGGAGAAATGGTACTTGTTACAAGAGAATGAGAACAGTGCTGGCAGACAAGGATATTTGAAGAGGGTACATCATCATCAGCTTAAAGTGAAGAAAGTTTATGGTTCTTCAAATCATCGGAGAAAATATCATAAACAATTTAATGTGATTAATAACGAATTTTACGGAGTGTAACTAAAATAAACAAAAAGTATACGCGTTTAAACTAAATGTAGCAAACAAGCGACGGTATTAGTTTGTAGTACAGCTGAAAAAAAATTGTATTTGAATCCATAATTTTTAGTTTTTAAAAGTACAATAAATTAATAAATAGATACAAACGCAATATAGTGGAGTGAAATTAGAATTTTATATGGATGTAAGAGCTAAGTCAAATTTTTTTAATTTTTTCGATTTTATACAGAAACAGAAGCTTGTAAAAAATTTTTCAATAAATTTGGGCTGGAGCTTCGCGAGATATGTGCCAAAAACGGCATTTTTGGTATTTTTCGAGAGGATTGCTTCACTAATTTTTAAATATCTCCGGCTCTAAGAGTCGTGGAAAATAAAAAAAAATTAAAATGACCGTGATAAAGTAGAGTATCGATCCGTATAGTAGGGTTTTTTTAAAAATACATCCTAACCCTAAAAAAACGAATTCGCGCACATTATTTTTTATTTTTTACTGAATTGGCAATAAATAACCAAAGAATCCTTAAATTTTCTCAAAAATTGGAAAAAATATGTATTTTTATGTCGGGAAGACATGGTAAAAATTTAAACAAAAAAAATTTATTTTTTCAGCCAAAATCGGCATTTTTCGAAATAAAATTGAATTGGCCGCCATATTTGGAAAAACAATAGTAGAGAAAAAAAATTTTATCTTAAAAAGAAGGATTTTGTGTGTACTTTTGACTAAGAAAATCCAACATTTTATTTGTTTATTTAAAGTGCCCAATTTGGGGAATAATAAAAAAATAAAAATTCGATTTTCATTTTTTATATTGATTTGTTCCCTCAAAAAATCTTACTTGAGAACCTGAAATATTTTTTTTATTTTTTTAAACATTTTTTGGACTGAAATACAAGTCTAAGAGAATCAAGCGTAAACATCGCGATAAAATAATTGAAAAAAAAATGAAAATCGAATTTTTATTTTTTTATTATTCCCTAAATTGGGCACTTTAAATAAAGAAATAAAATGTTGGATTTTCTTAGACAAAAGTACACACAAAATCCTTCTTTTTAAGATAAACATTTTTTCTCTACTATTGTTTTTACAAATATGGCGGCCAATTCAATTTTATTTCGAAAAATGCCGATTTTGGCTGAAAAAATAAATTTTTTTTGTTTAAATTTTTACCATGACTTCCCGGCATAAAAATACATATTTTCTCCAATTTTTAAGAAAATTCGAGAATTCTTTGGTTATTTATTGCTAATTCAGTAAAAAATAAAAAATAATGTGCGCGAATTCGTTTTTTGAGGTTAGGATGTATTTTTAAAAAAACCCTACTGTACGGATCGATACTCTACTTCATCACGGTCATTTTAATTTTTTTTTATTTTTCCACGACTCTTAGAGCCGGAGATATTTAAAAATTAGTGAAGCAATCCACTCGAAAAATTCCAAAAATGCCGTTTTTTTGACAAGCATGGCTAACTTGACTGGCGAAACCTGTGTTCTGTGAACGTTGTGTTGCCTATTTACGTAGGTACAGATTGAAATCTTAATTTATAATTAGAGTGAAAATTAATTGCTGAAATATTTCAATTATCGTTTAAATTGTATGTATAAAATAAACATTTTACTTTTTAGTAACCAGCTGCGCCATCTAGCGGTCGTCCTGCGATTCTCTAAATAATTTACAGGTTTTTGTCGTTGCCACTTTAGTAATTAAAAGTTTAAATGGTTCCTAATACATCGCCAAAGTCCATTTTAAATGGCCCCCCGTAACTTTTAGAAGAAGCAGCAATTTATTTTGTCCGGAAAAGCAAATATGCTACCACCGCCCCTGTCTAGGTTTAAACAGAGTGAAAAAGTGATCCCTTATAATCAATAACCGTATAATGTAATGCATTTCTAATCAAACTAAAAATAAAATGCTCATCGGATCATCCAAACTCAATTTGTTTGAGTGTATAACAGAACAATTACTTTATACATATCCTGAATTTTTTTTTATACACCCAGGGCCGATCCTAGCAGCGTATCAATGAAGCAACATTTTTTAAAACTTATAAAAAGTCGAATAAAGTTTTAAATAGTTATTGAGAACTCGAAATAAGTCCCGATTTCCCGACAGCATAGCATAGTTTAAGAAAAATAGAATTTTAGTGCACAGTATGTTGGTTAATTGTCCATTAATGTCTACTCTTTACACACATTTCTTCATTTGATAGCAAAATTCGAGGCATTTTTATTAATATTTTACTTTTTACTTTCAGAGTTTCTCCCGAAGGCAGCGGTAGCGGGTGATGCAGACATTTTATTACGCGCTCGAGCCGGAACACGCAGGGCCGGCTTAAAATATTTCTGAACGTTTCCGCTATTTGCTAATTTCTGTTGGTTCTGGTATTGTTGGTTCACAAGTATTTTATTAGTATACCTAAGTATAAAAAAAGCTGCAAATACATGAAAAAAAAGAAACGATGACCTAATAAAAAACCAACAAAATAAAGTATTTATAAAATCAGAGAGAGTTGTAAATTATTTAAATCATTTTTCTGTTAGTGTTAGATATTATATAGGAAATCTTCGCTTTACCGAAATTTGAGTGATCTCAATAATAATCCGTAGGGGCGCCACATCCTGGCCTGTAAAAATGGACTTGTAAGGGTTTTGAAATGCAGAGTTTTCTCAGCAACGGTATTTTTTTTTAATTTTCTTTACGAGCTTATAGGGAAAGGTTGTCTCGATGCTTAGAAATATGTTTAAATATGTCAAAAGTCCTTTATAGCCACATATATTGTCAACGTTTGACCAGAAAATTCATATTTTTCTGGACAATTTCGAAACTTCTCATATATTTATAAACATGTGCGGATCCTTTACCTACAAAATAAAAAAAAAATCAAGCAAAAAAGTACAATGCTGTCCAAAAAAACACTGTATTTCTAAACCCTTAAAATGCCATGAATATATGAAAAATTCTGTAGAGGGGCGACACATTAGGCCTTTGAAGACACCCTAGAATCGGCCCTGTATACACCAACTAACAAGTTTACCTTGTAGTGCTTCGCAGATATATTTAATTCCCTTAAAACGGAATTCCTAATCGATCTGTCTATTTCCATACACATCTTACAACCCTTAAAGTTAAAAAGTTTGTATCGATTGTTTTGTTTCCTAGCAATTTTCTGACTCACACCTTTCCTCAACTAGGGTAAAACCTCGTGTGTGTTCAGCGTTTTATCTATAATAATAACATAACAACCAACACGCTGGGTTGCATCCTTCAAAAAATGTCGCGTTCGAATATGTGGTGCATTGAAGCTTGAAGAGGAAACTAAAAATTTATTATATCACCATTTCATTCAGTGTTTATGACGCGCAAATATGTATCTACGACTTTTAATAGTCATCTTTATTTTTACGAAAAGTGAGTGTATTGTACCGGTTGTAACAGTGGAAGGGGACATTAATATCGCCCTCATATTAAACAATTGTAGAAACAATAACAGTGAAGTGATTCCATTTAGAAAACAATCCTTTGTCTCAACTGCATTATGGACGATAGAAAGAATCAATTTTTTAGAAACACTCTCACCCATGAAACTGGGACTTGAAGTATACGAAACATGCACCGAGAACGATTATTTTAAAACAATTTTCGAGATATACCAGAAAAGTTACAGTTACACTTTAGGAATTGTAACTGAGAAAAAATTAAATCAAAAACTGATAAAATTCTGCGAATTACTCGAAATACCAGTTATTACAGTTAATCATTTAAATAGTTTACTAGTACAAGCTTCGAACAAGTTTTTGAGTGCTTTGGGTTGGATTGAAAATGTCACAATCTACGCTCCCGAAGAAAATATCGTGAGCGAGTTTTACAAACGCTCCAAATCTGAGTTTATTTGCATCAAGGAATGTGTACTCTACGAGTAAGTTATTGTTTTCATCGTCAAAAATTTTTCTTTCCCAATCAGAAATCATTTATTCATCACAAAAGAAATACACATAGTGAGATGAAAACTACAGAATGTGTAACTTATCAGACTAGTCAAAAAAATATACAAAAATATATAAAATAGATAAAATATAAAGTGATAAAATAGATAAAAAATACAACATTTAGTGTTATATATTGTTATATAATATTTAATTTCATCTTCCATCTATGATAATTTCTTTTCAAATTGTCTATTTCCTTCTGTATTTCCTTAATTCTCTCTTCTGCTTTATTCTCAACTTGTTTTTGTTCTTCTCTTAATTTTGTTCATGTCTCCTTCACACTTTCTTCTACTTGTTGATGAAATTCTGTTTTATTCATTGGTTTCATTTAATTTTCTTTCTAGATTTTCAATCCTTTCTTGGGTGTCTTGTACCCCCTTCATTTCTTCTTTAATGTCTTGCTTGACTTCTTTTTCAATTTTTTCTTTCAAAATCTTTTCTTTTTCTTGTATTTCTTTTATTGGTTTTCTTTCAATTTTTCTAACCTCTTCTTTATTTGTTTCTATTTTATTTTCAATTGTTTCTATGCTTGAATTGATGTTACTTTTGTTCTCTTGTATCTCTTTCTTTAATTTGTTTTCAGTTTCTTTTAATTTTATCTCTTGTGACAACTCTACTTCATCTATTCTAGCTAGCATCTCCATTCTTATTTCCTTTTTAGTCTCTTCTATTTTAATTTCAGTATATACAGTTGACTCTTCCATTTTTTTTAAACATTCGCTACTTCTTGTTTTATTTCCATCATTTTTCCCACATTTCCAATTTTGTTTTCCATCATTTATCCCAAATCTTCTTTGTCTTGTTGCCTTCCTTCTCCTAGTCTTCTTAATTCCATTAATACCATCATCAATCCATAATTCTCTTCTTCTTTCTTTTCTTCAATATCAATTATCTGTTGTGCTGTATCTTCTATTTCTTCTTGATCTCCTTTACTTGAATTTTCCATGTTTTCTATTTCTTTTTGTGCATCTATTATTTTCTCTCCAATAATATTTGTTTCCATCTCCTTGTCTCCTTGTCCTTCTTCCACTTCTTGCTGTCTTCTTAAACATATTCTTTTACCATCTCTAAGATCCATTTTATATTTTTTTAAATTATAAATTGTTATTTAATTATTTTATTTAATTCTTTTTAATATTTTTATATCGCCTCTTTATTTTTGTGCCCCACGTTGGGCGCCATTTGTTACATAATATCGAGATTTTTTAATAAATGGTTATGTTCATTTTTTTAAGTACATATTTTTTTTAAAATTACATGTCTTTCTATTTGCTAATTTTGACAATTTTAATTTCATAATTTGTGTCATTTTTAATAAAATATATTCAGGAGAGCCCAAAAACTCTTCTACGCTATAGAAAGCTTTCTCGCTCAGAAATGTTGATGTTCTGTTCCTAATGTTATTCCAACGTATTTTGGGGAATTTTGACCAATGAGCAGCCTTAAAAAGGGTTGATGAATATTCTCCTTAATCTCCCTATTATTTGTATCGTATGCATGTATCTGGTTATTCTTCAAAAATGTATTTTCATTATCTTTTATAAAGATTATCAAGTTCAAAATGTAAAGGCAAGGTAGCGTTAGTATTTTAGATTTCTAGTATAGTGGCCTACAAGATTCTGAAGGGTTAGTTTTGTTCTTATGATTTTTTTTTCGGAACGAAATGCTCCTAATAGGTGAGTTGAGAATCCACAAAATATTATGCCATATTGCATAGCTGACTGTGCCAGTCCGTAATAATTCTCAGTATATCAGCTGATAAAAACAAAAACAATTGAATAAAAAAATATTCCGTTGAAAAAAGACGGTATAATTTCAATTTGCAGAACTTTTGCAATTATTTTGGCAGTTGTAAAAGTGCAAACAAATAATATTAGTAAAAAAATTAAGGAAACGCCTTGTATAATGTTGTTCTTAAATTTAAAAAAACATGAAAATAAATAATCAATTATGGCAATTTAGAAACAAACGATATAATAGCGTAGTTGAGATTACTCGAATAATTATTTATTATAGAAAGTTAGAGAACATGAATCAAATAATTGCAAATTGTACTATTGCAAGTTTTCAAATTTAATTTGGAAGCCTTCATATACTTTCCACGACTTTCCCCAGTACAAATTCTCTTATTTTTTTTCTATTTGTTGTCGCATCAACTACAGATGATCATTAACGACATGTCTCTGTTTACAATCTATACGGGGTGTCGCTGAATTAGGCTGCAAGTGCAAATGACATTAATAGGAAGACTGTTTTTTTTTTTTCAAATTCGCTAATATTCCTAAGTTCCAATAAAAGGGAATATTTACCAATAATTGAATAAACATTAATTTATTTTATTGATTCTACACGTTATTTTTCAACAAATTTTTTTAGCGCATGGTCCAAACGGCTTTCTAAAAAAAAAATTTTATTCGGTATCGATGACTGACACCGTTTTTGAGAAAACTCCAATTAATTGACATAGGCGATTGAACCAAAATTAAAATTTATGTTTCCCCAAATTAGACAGACAGACCTACTGGCTCATTATTTTTTTCTTCTATAAAAATTTAAGGGATGGTTTCTAGTTTCTCGTCCACGCCATGTATGTTTATTGGCCGATCTTTTTGAATTTTATTTATTTTATATGATTTGTTTGTATTTGATTTTGAGTTTTAATCTTTGAAAAAATTTAAATCGTTGTTTCGAACAATAGAAGTTTGTCATGCGGGCGTTACTATGGAAACCACATATCGTGACATATACTAATGGGTAAGGGTCATTTGCACCATGACTTTAAAAAAAATTACGACGCTTATATCAAATACCAAACTTGAACTAACTGGCAATTTTGTTTTATCGAGAAAGACACTAGTTGTATATGATTTGTTTGTATTTGATTTTGAGTTTTAATCTATGAAAAAAATTTCAATCTTTGTTTCAAACAATAGAAGTTTGTCATACGGGCGTTACTATGGAAACCACATATCGTGACATATACTAATGGGTAAGGGTCATTTGCACCATGACTTTAAAAAAAATTACGATGCTTATATCAAATAGGAAAAAACGTATTCCAAACTTGAACTAACTGGCAATTTTGTTTTATCGAGAAAGACACTAGTTGTATAAAAAATAATAATGACTATTTCCCTTGTCTTAATTTCCACCAATCACAAACGCGCAATTTTGAATTACAAATGGTTACTAGATGAAAAAACTGTATAACAGCTTCTGTCAGTAGTTTTTTCGAGTTTACCCGCTCCAAAACTTGACAGCTGTTGTCACCAAAGATTATAATACCTTTGATAACAAGTAATTATGGTCTCCTAGGACACCAGAAAACGATGTTAAATAATTTTTCTCCACGGCCACTACTGAATGTAGTTATTCTGAAACCACTTATAATAACAGAAAAGAAACATTCTCGCTCTTGAGATTGAAAGAAAATTCTGAAACTTTTGTCTCTTATGTATTTTATATGTATTACATTCTATCTCTAGAGCTAGAATCTGTATTCCGTGATTGTTTACAAAAATAAGGTTTGCCATGAATGTCAAATTAACTGTCAGTATTAGTTGACGTGATCTTAATATTGGTTTGTAAAAACTTTTAATTTATTAAAAAGGAGAAGAAAATCAAACGATTCAGATGTAGAATTTGAAAATACTCCTCCAGAAATAAAAAAATTGCCGATAATATAACTCAAAATTTGCTACCGCAAAAATACAAGCTTGAATATAAAAATACTACCTACACAATGTTGAGAGATTGAGGTTTCATTTTACTATATTTAATTTTTACTTTCTGTGGCCGTGGAGAAAGTACAGTCTGTTACTCTGTTGGAATGAAAATCCGACACTCGTGGTTCCTCCACTCGTGTCGAATTCTTAATCCAACCTTGTTACAGAATATACTATTCTGATTGTATTGTCAGTAGTAATACTATAAGTACTTCAAAATAATCAGGTTATACATCGATAACTTGTTGCATAATTACAAAGAGTGTCAGTTTGACAGTTCTGTCAAACTGACACGAATAACTGATTTTCAAAAATCCTACTTTTTGGGAAGAATAGAATATAATCCTCTCTTCAATAAAACGGCCCAGGGTGGAGAAAAAAAAATGACCGATAGTAAATGGCTGGTCACCAACACGAAGAACACTATCTTTTGTCCAGTCCGTCTTTTTAAAATTCTAATGGTTAAACGTTCATCTAGAATAACAACTGATAGATTATTATTAGTACAGTAAACCCATCATAGTTCAGCCAACTCAATTAAGCATTATCTGCAAATGAGCATTATTCCAACATCATAAACACCCTTAGAAGTGACGCTTCAGAACCTCCAGCTAAAAAACAGAAGATCCTGCAGCCACTCCTCGAGCTTCTCACTGTACAGCTGGACCCATCAAACAACATTAATGATTTACCTACACCCAACGTTATCAATGAGTTAACAAAGATTTCAAACAATACACACAGTAGTACCAAAATTGCAATTTATATTTTAATTGTGCCATAAATAATTAAGTTTGTAGTATTTTGTGATTAAATAAATTACCTCTTTTTCAGTTTTCAAATTATTCAAATGCATATATAATAGGTAGTATGTTTTGTAAGCTATGTGTATGCAGAATAAACTGTTACTCATGAAATAGTCTTGTCAAATACCATTCGGGCCATATTAATTTTCCCTGAGAAAAAAATCGAAAAAACACAATGCAAAATAATATTTTTTTAACAAAGTACATTCGTGCAGGTGCAAAAATCCTCGTCTTCGACTCGGGTTTTTGTTGCCACCAGCACTCACGCTTCTTGTTAAAATATTACTTAGCAACGTGTTTTTTCGATTTATTTCGGAAAAATTAGATGCCCTTATGATATTACTTACGATAATACGAGAAAAATAATATTGTTGTTTATTTTTCAGAAACTTTTTTCAAAAAGGGCCTAACAACTCAAATCCTTTTGTTTTCTTCGGAAATGTGCAGCAAATTGAAGAATTCGTAAAAAACAATGATGTTGAGGATTCAAATGAAGAATTGAATGCTTTATTTGTACCTTTAGATGGGTCTGTACCAAAAGGTAATAATACTTTGTACTAATACTCAGATTCGCTACATTTTTCTCACTATTAAAAGTTAAAAAAAAGTTGTACCGAGCAGCAAATGTTTCGCAGAAGTGTGAACCGTTGGAATGCGGGTAGTAAAGTTTTGCGCGCGAAAGATGATGCAATAAATAGTTCGGAATATTATGTTCTGCTTCGGATGCGGCAAAAAAGTTGTCCACCCCTGCTATTGTCTGTGATAGAGGGATTAATACACCAGTTACAAATATAAATAGTGGAGTAGATCTGGTTTTGAAAACGAAGTCGCTCTTTCCGAAAAAATTTTTTGTGATTTCATAGATTCGAGGTCCCTCTTTCACGTGATCACTATATGAAAGCTAAGGAAGGTGTGGGGGGGGGGGGGTAAATTAACATGTGGAAATCAGTTTTTCGCACGTAGCTCTCTGAGGTTTCTTCTGATCGAAACAACTTCTATATATAAAATAAAGTGCTCGCGAAAACGCTTAAACTCAATTTTAACCCGTCCAAATCGGTCTAACGGTTCTTGAGATATTGCGATTTGAAAGTATATGGATTTTCGCCGCGGCGAGAACAGACCTAGACCCGTGTTCGCGTTTTTCGCATGGAAGAAAGTGGGGGTAAACGCTTTTGCCCTGTAGAAGGGCAACGGATAGGGTTAGTGACTTCGTGCTAGACTCATTTTCAAGGGCAATCAGTTCTCTTTCTAAATTTTTTTACCCCAAATCTCTATCTATATTAAGGACTACGGTAGTGCGTGATATATTTATAAAAACGAGTGCGCTCGCTCAGCCGCCGTGAAATTAGATGCCGGAATAGTATTTGTGAGAGAGCAGATAGATAATGTGAGAGAGACGAGAGATAAAAGGGAGCGCATAGCTCCTATCCCGGCATCTAATTTTACAGCGGCTCAGCGAGCGCACTCGCTTTTATAAATATATCACGCACACCTGCAGTCCTCTATAAACTTAGAGCTTTGTGGTAAAGAAATCTTGAAAGAGAACTGATTGCCCTTGAAAATGAGCCTAGCACGAAGTCACTCACCCTATCCCTTGCCCTTGTACAGGGCAAAACTCGTTCACCCCCCTCCCTCCCTTCCTGATTATCGGATCGAGTTCTTGTAGGGCTCAAATCAAAGAGAAAAAAATTCCGCAACCGATGGCGTATAAAAGATTTTACTCTTTCGTTGCGAAAATCAAAAATTAAAATATGCAAAATCCGAAATTCGGTCGCCATTTGTCGGTTTTCGCGAAAACCATCATCTCCTTAATACATCCTGTAGCAGTGTCCTCATGAAAGAGTTTGGCATTTTGATGAACCGGATTGGTCAAGAAATAAAATAGTTACCTCGAGTCAAAAATTCATCAGTGTTTGCCCTCCCTCTCCCTCCCAAATTAAACTACCGGGTTGAAATTTGGACACAATGATTGGGTCATGACTATCTATCGGAGGAAAAAAAATCAAGTCTCGAAGTCACTTTCTTCCATGCGAAAAACGGCTCTAGGCTCTAGGTGTGTTCTCGCAGCGGCGAAAATCCATATACTTTCAAATCGCAATATCTCAAGAACCGCTGGACCGATTTAGACGAGTTAAGCGTTTTCGCGAGTACTTTATTTTATATATAAAAGTCGTTTCGATCCGAAGAAACCTCAGAGAGCTACGTGCGAAAAATCAATTTTCCATATCTTTACATGTTAATTTACCCCCCTTCACACCTCCCTTAGCTTTCATATAGTGATCACGTGAAAGAGGGACCTCTAATCTATGAAATCACAAAAAATTTTTTCGAAAAGAGCGACTTCGTTTAACGGAATTTTTTCCGCCAGATCGACTCCATTATTTACGTTCAAAATGACTATCTCTATTTCCAGATTTGCCCTACAAAAGCTTCGTAATTATTCCACCACATAATCCAGCTACGAGAACTTACAAAACTTCAGAAAGCATTCTCCCATCTCCACTCTTTATCTACACAGCAAGAGCGATACTAACGTATACGAAAAACATCGAAAATTTCATCGAAAAAAACTGCAATGAAACAATTTATAAATTAAATTGCCTGAGGAATAAATTTACTAAAAAATATAGACCTGTCGTAATGACACCAACAAGCGTCGTGGAAGTTTTGAAAATTGAAACGTTGAAGCCGCATTTTATTTACGATATTTATAAAGTCGACGGCGATACATCGAATATAACGATTCTAGCGACAAAGAACAATTTTTTAGAACCTCTATCGAAAATTTTCGCGTATAATATTTTCTTCGATAATTTAACGTCGATTGGCGAACGGCAAAATACCTCAAAAAGAGGTAACAACTCTCTCGTTCATTGTGTAAATTATTTTCATGAAAAACATTTCAACTTTTTCATAGACGCTATATCAAACTTATCGTTCAGATCAGAGGCCTGGGTGTACGCTTTTCTATCTCTATCTCTACTCGGAGTAATAGTTTGCATGTCGATAATGACCTTCCTGTTGATCAGTATTTGTAGAAGAGACGTCTTAGAGGGAAATCCTTTGTTAACCATTTCATTGCTAGTAGCAGTTATGATTCTATTTTGTTCGGTACTACCGTTCAGTTTGGAAGTGAACAAAATTACGATAAACCCTTTATGTCTATCAAAATCTCTAAGTATCACTCTCGGATACGCTTTAGTATTTTCGTTACTTTTATCCAGGTGTATTCTCTTAGCAACAGCTTCGAAAGAAATTGGTTTTATGTCCCACATCGCAGGACCAGTTCAAGCTTTCTTGTGTTTGTTCATTTTCGGCGTACAAGCAGCTTTGAGTTTGCAAGTTATCGGTAAATGTTTGGAAGTATTTTGCAGCGCGTCATTTAAATACTTAATGAGCTATAACATAATGCTGCTTTTACTTCTACTTTGTCTTTGCCCTTTGATATACAAATGCGATCGTAATTATCGCGAAGGAAAATACTTTTGTATTGCTATAGTACAAACTACGATCGTATGGTCAGTTTGGTTGCCTCTTTACGTATTTTTGGATAAAAGTTGGAATGAACCGATGCTGTGTTTGGGACTCGTCGGTACAGCTGGAGGATTCCTCGGAGCTATTTTTATACCTAGGACCTTTTTGATGACCATAGCTGCAGCTAGAAATAAATTAACGAGTACCCTTCCGTCTCTCAACACTGCGAATAGTATTGTGGATATTTATAGGACGAACACACAGGTAAGAAATATTTTTATTAGTTTAAAATCTGGAGTTTAACAAATTTATCCTTATTTTGTATTTTTCCCTTAGGCTGCGACCACACTAGCGTTTTTTCAGGCTGCGGTTTCAGCTTGTTTTCTCGATAATTTTGAGGTTATATTGAAATATGATTAATACAAAAGTTTTAGATTTTTTAATTATCTACAACTTTTATATTAAACTTTTTTCGATAGGATGCATATTTCAGCCACAAAAAGGGCCCAAACATTTTTTTTCGGTAATTTTGACATTGGCAATCGTTTCTTATACAAAATTCATTCTGCGTAAACCAAATTTTAATTTTTTCGAATTTTTTTGTAGATTCTAGCTCCATTTATATCCTAAAAAACTCACTTTTCTCCACAAAAATGGCCCTAACATTTTTTTCGGTAATTTTGACATTGGCAATCGTTTCTTATACAAAATTCATTCTGTGTAAACCAAATTTTAATTTTTTTGTAGATTCTAGGTCCATTTATATCCTAAAGAACTCACTTTTGCCTCCAAAATGTCCTAAACATTTTTTTTCAGTAATTTTGACGTTGTCAATCCTTTTTTATACAAAATTCATTCTGTGTAAACCAAATTTTAATTTTTTTGAATTTTTTTTGTAGATTCTAGGTCCATTTATATCCTAAAAAACTCACTTTGCCCCCCAAAAATGGTCCAAACATTTTTTTCCGGTAATTTTGGCATTGACAATCGTTTCTTATACAAAATTCATTCTTTCATTCTGCGTAAACCAAATTTTAATTTATTTGATTTTTTTGTAGATTCTAGGTCCATTATTTATGTCCTAAAAAACTCACGTTTCCCCCCAAAAATGTCCCAAACATTTTTTTTTTCGATAATTTTGACATTGCCAATCGTTTCTTATACAAAATTCATTATGTGTAAACCAAATTTTAATTTTTTGGATTTTTTTTTGTAAATTCTAGGTCCATTTATATCCTAAAAAACTCACTTTTCCCCAAAAAATGGCCCAAATATTTTTTTTCGGTAATTATGACATTTCCAATCGTTTCTTATACAAAATTCATTCTGTGTAAACCAAATTTTAATTTTTTTGTAGATTCTAGGTCCATTTATATCCTAAAGAACTCACTTTTGCCTCCAAAATGTCCTAAACATTTTTTTTCAGTAATTTTGACGTTGTCAATCGTTTTTTATACAAAATTCATTCTGTGTAAACCAAATTTTAATTTTTTTGAATTTTTTTTGTTGATTCTAGGTCCATTTATATCCCCCAAATCTCTTTGCTGGAGCCGCTCTTGATATTTACCTACCCCCACCCCTATTCCGGGATCTTTAAACCAGTCGTCTTGATTTTTCTTAATTTAATTACAATTTACCCTAAATTTTCCTGCTAGGAATTTTTTTGTTTCAAAAACGATTGGCCCCCATGGTCTAATTCAGCAAATATGGAAGTATATTTTATTATTGAAAACTTCATATTTATAATTTCATCCGTTTTTATTTTTAATTTCTTTTACGAACTCACATTTTGTATCTTGTTCAAAAACCGGAACGAGAACCTGTAAAAACTGAATGCTTATTGCATCCTCATTAATGCGCACTTTCCTATTTTAAAAAAAAATGGAGGTCAGCAACACATTTGGTTGATCAAGGTTAATAACCCACTCTAGCATGTTCCATTGTAAAAAAAAAACGATTACAGGAGAGTGTTTCTATAATCAAAATAAGGACGTACTTTCTCCTAAATGTTAAAAAAATTCTTAATAACCGATATTAATAAAAGAATCAAAATTACAGAAAAATATATAACCTCATACCACACCAAATAATAGTTTTTAACTATAAAAAAAACAACTAAAAAGGCTAGACGTGTAGGATTTTTTTGGCCAATAATTTTATTAGGAAATATAAGATAAAAAATTCACTAATCTCCTTCCCAACAGTCACTCGGGTGTCTACAGTGTTGCCAAATGCCAACACAAATGTATTTTCATGAAATATTACTTTGTAGATCATTTTTCTGAGCATAGCTGACCTGACGTACCCTTATCTTACCTGACCTCGCCCTGAAGATTATTCATCTGTTACATTTTATTAATTTTTGATAAAATATTTCGCGCATTTGGTTATGCGATAAGTTTGGCAACAGCGTGGACACCTGAGTGACCGTTGGGACGTAAGCTTAAACAAAAAATCCAAAAAAATACGATTGATTATCGATTTTTCGAATTTTAAAAATACTAGGGTAATAAGATTTATTTTCCTCTATTTTAGCGTTTAAAAACAAATCTGATCCCAAAAATTATGTATTTATTGGAAAATCAGGTCATCCTAGAAAACCGTCAATTTTTTCCGATTTTGTTTTCACCCCGTCTCCAAAAAATACTTCCCAATTCCCTCCGACCTACTCACAAAACCCAGTAAACTTTTAAATCCCGCCACCACTGATTTAATAAAAAATAAAATTACATTATGATTGTTGAAATAGAAATTTCTCTTATATATACAATTATATAGCGATACGTTTTTTAAATTATTATTAAAAAGATCCGAAGGTAGGAAAGAACGTTACAAAATTTTTCAGAACGCAATTAAAATAATCACGTTTAATTACCAACTAATTATTTATAAAAAAACAAATTTCTACAATTATTAAATGAGAGATTGTGATAATTATTTTTCTTATACAACCAAAGCAACGTTGTTTTGACACAAATAAGAAGCGAATTAAAAAAAATGTGAATACAAATTTAAAAGAAAAATAGTTTTTCAAAAAAAAAAAGGTATTTAATTATCTTTTCCATCGACCGATCATTTATGATGTATTTTAACGCACTCAAAATCGTTGATTAATGACCCCTATTAATGAATGATTTTCTATTAATCAACGATTGTATTATATGCAACCCAACATACATTGCTCTTATTATACATTTATGTTGACAGTTACCTATGGTGTAGGCAACCAAACATACATATACATTTGAAATCAAGAAGGTGTGTTAATACTATCTGTCATTGTATGTCATTATTTAATTTCTTAAAATTGAAAGTAAGATATCTTTATTTTTGAAAAGTACGGTCGACGGAAAAGTTTTGTAACGAACTCCTGAATTAAAATGGCGATTAATACACTTGTTCGTTAAATAACTATTATTTTTCAGCCTATCTATGACTGCGTCAATGTAGCAGCCATAAATGCAGTTACCGTTGCCAGAGCCGGAGTTACACTTTCTTCTACGCAAGCAATCCACCAGCCGGATTTATATACTTGTCCGGCCCTGCCTGACGAAGAAGATTTCGATTTTCGGTGCGATACTCCAACTCAAAATGATAAAATTACTCGATTTTAGAAGACTGAACGTATAAAAATTTTAATTAATAGTAAAATGAATTGTATTACTATACCGTTGATGAAGCAAATTCGACAGAGAAAAATAGACCGTTGTCCTAGATTTAATCAAAGCGTTTGACAAATTTTGGCATACTGCACTTATGTAATGTATCCTATAATTATAATTTTTAGAAGAAGTGTTTCTGTTTTACTGATTTTCCTGTGTTAAATGATCAGTGCCGGCCTAAGACCAAAATGTGTGTGCAAGAATGAGTTTTGGCGCCCATTACAATGAAAATGGGTATAGATAACCCCCTAAAATTTTGAAAAATTTCAAAACAAATGTATTTTTAAGTTTGCTGGATTGAAAATGGCGGCGAGCTATATTCTGGTCTTAAACTTTGGCTAGTCACCGAGAGTTGGCATACTAGGAAAGTAATCTGTAATACTGGTTGCCTATACAGTAGTAAACTGAATGTCTAATATATTATATTCCACAATCTCTGTCCAAAAAGTGAAAAAATCTCGTTCAAAAACTTTAAACGCAAATATCTCGGAAACGGAATGGGTATAAAAAATGGTATTTCGGCGCCCCTTCCAAATCGCACGTGTGCGATAGCACACGTCGCACACGCCTTAGGCCGGCTCTGTAAATGATAATAGGTTACATGGCCAAAACGATATATGTCATTTAACCAAGTTCCCAAGTTGGTAGAGGCCACATTTTTAAAAGAAGTAGAGTTTCATCATGTATATTTTCTTAAATTCTGGCGTTTTTTAAATTTTTATTTTATGTATGGTCCTAACCTTGTAATTAATTCAGTCCATCGTATATAACCTTATCTTATCTTTTAAAATAATTATGTTTCTGCTATCGTCTTACCTGAAGTGATACATTTTAAAACTAAAATGATAAGTGGGTGACTGACGTCTTTCAACAATCTTCTTTTATTCCACATTCCATCAAAATCTCATATATTTTGCCACTTTACTTTAAACTACAGAAAAATATACCTGCGAAACTACATATATATTTCGATTGAAAGAAAATTTAATAGTTGGCTAAGTGAAGGAACAAACCAATAAAATGGAACGCTTAACTGTAACTCTTCAGCCCCACAAAGACAACATAGGCCAAATTGCAAGTATCGTAACGATATGCCAGTTTTTTGCTGGTACGCTGATTTGTAAAGATATATATGATAAAAAAACCACAAGAGGGATAAAATCTACTCCGTTTGTGGGAGGTGTAGCAATGTGAGTACATTAAATTAATTGTCTATTCTATAGTAAAGCCATAATTGTAGTATTTTACTACAATTTCGAAAATCCCTATAAATTCAAAAATCATTTTAAAGAAATATACTATTATTAATATTAAGATTATCAGCTCTTTCCAAAATCCAGATACAATACTAGGTTTTTGGCCATTCGTCTAATCTATAATTTTGCTTATTTACGAAGACTTGCCACTTGTTATTGTTACCTTTAAAAACATTTTAAAAGTGAATTAAAGTTTAAAAATTATAGGACATAGTCTATATAGTTCATATATAATAATAATAATAATAACTTTATTGTTATTTAAAATACAAAAGTTTAAATACATGATTTGCGGTGAAAAACTAAATAATTCTTGTATGGGCCAATAATATAGATATAAAAAAAACACAAGAATTATAATATAACTAAAATCTTAAACTAACATATACTAACATTTACATTATATATACATAAATATAAAAGATACAAAATAAAAATTAAAACAAACACATTGATTTTTTTTTAATTACTCACAGAATATATTTTTATTATAGATATTAAGTAAAGTTAGACTGGATTCTCTATTTTTCTGTGAATAACTACACGAGAAAGTGAGAGAATGTATTTTTTAATTCGTGTTTAAAAGTTGTTAGGTGGGTAGTAATTATTAATTGTTTTGGTATACAATGTTGGTCCCAGATAATCAAACGATTTCTGTCCTTTAGATGTATGGGTAGTTATTGATACAAAGTAATGTTTTTTGTGTCATGTATTATAATTATGGTCACTTAAGTTTAAATCTATTCGGTGTTTGTGTTGATATATGTTAGTGTAAAAGAAAAATAACTGCCTGGGATTTAAGTTCATTTTTGTTTAAAATATTTTTTAAGTTGTTAAATTTGTAAATTAAGAACTGAAGCTTTTTAATTAGATATGCAATATTATTCCATTTAAGGTTGCTGTCAATTATTATTCCAAGATATTTAAAGTGGTAAACAACATTTATTTTAAAGTCATTAAATGCAAATATAGACTGATAAGGTGGCAAAGTTTTTTTTGTATTAGAAATTGGTAGAAAAAATGATTTGCTTAAATTTATAGTGAGTAAACGAGAATTAAACCAAGAATGAATTATTTTTAGATCTTTTTTCACAGTGGTTTTAAGATCCTTCCAGTTATGATCATGATAAAAGATAACTCTATCATCAGCGTATGTAATAATGTTACCTTTGCTTTGTAAACTAAATATGTGATATAGGTTCCCAGACAGCGTTTAAATTAATAATAATAATAATGTTTGTGGATACAAAATTATAATACACAATTTAAAACTATTTTTTTACTGTTTAGAAGTTTAACTTAGGTAACAAGAAAATTAAAGTAGAAAAACATGGTCCATTTTATTAATGTGTTTAACCATCTATAATTTCGTGTATATCGGTTCGTTACATATAATAATTGTCTGGCTATTCAGCTACATTTATAACAGATGATTTACTATATGTTATGATCTGAAATGTCTAGCTGGATCTAAAGAATTTAAGCATACTAATTTGTAAATATTGATTTGAGAAAGGCCATAAAATTACTAATGCAAATGTATAAGATTTTGGATAAGGCGGACCTCACATTTCTATATAATTAATGAAAAAGGTAAAGATATTGTATTTTTTCTTCTATAAATGAATCATTTAGAGAAAGAGGCAATAAAAAGAAGCTGGGGCACTAGAAAACTAAACAATTTAACTTTTGGTGGCTACTATTGTGGGATTTGTTACAATTATTCACCCATTTACCCACTAAAACTATGTTGCCAATTTGTTTTTTTTTTAGTGGTGTCCTAATGTTGAAACTAGCCTATATAATGAACGATTCTGCAATGTTTCAAGTAAACGCGGCGGCTATAGTTCTAAATACGCTGTATGTGATATTTTTTTATTTGTACGCCGAGGATGCAGTAGAAGATGTCATAAAACCTTGCAGTATAAGTGCAGTCCTATGTGCAGTATTTTTGGGTTATGCAAATTGGGAAGATCCAGCAAATTTAGAATTTCGATATGGTTTACTAATGACCGTCTTAATGTTATTACTATTAGCTGCACCACTTGCAGATATGGTGAGACAATCAAATACAAATTAACTATTAATTACCTAGTCATCATTTTAATGGGGAGGGCTCGAGGCGATTTCTCCTTAGATATTCCAATCACTTTCATTCACTGATTTGTTCATTGTCTGTTTGTTTATCAAGCATTTAATTTATTTTGGCTTCAATTATACAAATCATTATAATTTATTACGTTTTGTTCTATTGTTGCCGATATGTCATACGCGGTAATTTTTGAATTCTGACATAAAAATGTTAGGTTATTTATTCATCTTTTTTAACTTAGGCCTTCTCCCAATACGGTTTAAGCCAACAATATGGCCTTGCATTCCAATAACGTCAGTGAATTTGGTCTACTTTATATTTTTTTACAGAAAGAAATTATTCGTAAGAAAGACGCTTCTTCAATCCCATTCCCTGTAACATTTATGGGTGCGTTAGTGACATTCCTATGGTTTCTATACGGATTGGCAATTAACAATATTTTCATGATAGTAAGTATCTTACAAATTAACTTTTGTTTGGGTATATATTAATTCTAAAAATAAACTTATTAAATGATATTTAAAAAATAACGAATTAATTAATTTTAATAAAGAAAAATGCTTCCGCTATTATATTTAAAGGTAGGTTGGCACACATTATGAGCTCTTAAACTAACAAGTAAAAGTCCCCGATTCTGCTCAAAGTGTCGGCCTCTTCTTCTTATCCCTTCAAGGGATAATCACAAATTAAAAAAACGAAATCTATGGGATCGTTAATTTAAATATATTGTTGGAATGTTAAATAAACGTTCAATGAGTAACTTTTTGATTTGTTTCTTGTAGGTACAAAATCTAATTGGCTTTGTGATCTGTGCCGTTCAGTTGTCCCTGATATACACATACCCCGGATCAGGTCAGAATAAAAATGACAAAAAGAAGCAGCTTTGAAACAATTTTTTTTTAGAATATTTTTTTATTGTTTGTACACCAAATTTTTTTAAACAGTGCGCCGAAGGAATTAATTTTTTTTATATAATTATTAATCGATTTTACGTTTTAGGTGGTCGTCAATCTTATGATTAATAAAGAACAAGTTACGTATATCATTTGAAGAATATAATGTAATGTACATAAAACTGAAACTAAAGACAATACACATCTTGTTATTTATTCACCTTCTTTTATTTATTCCTTTATTTTCCGCTTAGACGTTTCGAATTTTTGGCTGTTTTCTAATATTCACTATCAATGAATTTTTAAATTTTCCTGCCAAAATCAGTTTTCTTTGAATATGACTGCGCCAATTTCTTTGCTAATGTGCTACCATCGTACCATCTATATATTCCTTTTAAAACTAAATTGGTTGCACGTCTCCAATTTCGTCATAAATGTTATTACGTGTTAGATGCACAGCGTTGCCAAATCGAAAAAAATGACATAAATACAAAAAATGTATTGTTATTAAATTTATTCTTCGTTTATAACATTTCTTTTAACTATTTATTAAAAAAAATTCATAACTTACTTTTCTAACAGCATCTAAAGGTAACATTGGTCCTTTATTATCTCGTTCTTGTTCAAAATATAGGAAGCTATAAGTTGTTTACAACGACTGTTCAGATGCTTAGACATTTTTTTAAAAATATTTCCTTGACAGTAAATTTACTCTTAAAGAACAAGTTTTTTATAAACACACGCAAAAATAATTACACAATTCACAAAAACAATATTTAAATAAAATAGCAAAACGATGTCAACGTAACCTCACTTAATGCCACTTATTATAAAATAATAATAGCGGCAACGCTGTTTTTCATCAAGCAGCTTCACCAACATTAAAAAACAATAAGTTCAAAATGCATCGATTTTAACAAATATCTTTTGAGGATTAATATTAAGGAAATATAAGTTTAAGATTTAAATTTAATGAATAATCACCTGCATTTGTGACATTTAAAATCAATTTCGCATGATTAGTTTTATTGTTAAATATTCTGTAGGTGGTAGTACTTTTAAATTATTGTTACGTCATTGATGACGTGCACCCAATTTAGTTTTAAAAGGAGTATATAAGTAAAATTGATAAATGTGTATTTCCGATTGTCGGTTATGAGAAGAATGCCGTATAGATATATGAAGGAGCATCGCATTGTATGTTAAGTTGATTTTGTTAGTTATTAATAAACAGTTAAGTTAAATCCTATCCATGTTTCATTTATCTTAACAAAATGAAGCTTAGAAGTATATTTTTGACAACTTTACAAACGAATTACAACTTGCATGGGGGGGTTGCAAAGTTTTCTAGTAAAAATGTCACTCTCTTCTTCGTTTCGACTTCCGGTACAACTAAAAATGTCATAAAAATGAAAATATTTTATTTTACGCGTACGAATTTTTATAAATATTACTAAAGGTCATTGTGATACACCCTGTATATTAATTTAGGTCGATTTCAACAAAATTAATCAGATGGTGATAAAGTAGCCATTACGCTGGATCGCTATCGAAATCAAAATGACCCTGTATGTGATCTTTTGGTAAAGATAAAAAGGTAAAGTTAAATTAATTATCAGAATAAAATGGGTAAACAAAACTGATTTCTGATACACGACTAAACTTTAGTTCCTCTACGATACAGTATTTTTATTAAGAAATCTGATACAGATATCGAACAACTCGTCGAGGTTTTTGTGGCTTCTCTATGAAATATTAAGTGTATAAGTTTCGTGTTTTGAAGAGTGTAAACATGGCCGACCCGACAATCCAAACATTTTGTTGTCATCATTCGAATAATTCAGATGTAGCTTTAGGAATTATGAAAGAGTTTGATACTGATGCTTATAATAGCGTTTGTATTTTATCATCAAGTTTGGGTATCTTGGGTGCCGTCTACCAGGTAGGTCAATATTTTGTTTAAGTCTGTTTGACTTTTGATTACGATAAAGTGTGAATGACGTTTTCGGAAATTTACTCGAGATAATTGGTCAAAATGTTTCTGTTATATAAAGAAGTATTTATATTTTTAAATGGCTTAGTCTAAAGAGTGCCCTGTATAGGTTTTTTCGTTTATTTTCTGCAGGGGTCTTTTATTAAATCAACAGTTCGCCGGCTTCTTTAGTAATTAGAAATCAAAATAATACGAGGGTTGTTCGACTGGTTCGTGAAATGTACGAGTGCAGATTTAATTTTTTTTAAGTTACAAACGAAAACGGCTAAATACTTTTAACTTCTATTTATTATTTTTAGATTTTACCGCGGGAGCAGTTAACAAATCACAGATGGTTTTCTTTTTCTGCAAAAAGAGGCAGAAACATAATAGTTTGGCTTGCTGTTGCTGATCTATTAGCATCTTTAGGTATGCATTTAACCTCAGTGAACCCGAGAAATATTAATTACAAATCATTTACAATCTTTATCAGTAATTAAACATGAAAATTTATTATTTTTCAGCCAAATTTACGGTACCTTTCCTAAAGAAAACTTAAAAATATAAGCATTTTAAGAAAGAATTATTAAAGCCACTTTAAGTATTGATTAACGTTTTATGAAACCGGCAGTAAATGCTTTTTCGTTTTAAATGTTTTCAGGTGTATTTGTTCGGGCTACAGTATGGCTCAGCTACAAAAATATCATGCCCTCGATTAATGATGACTCTAGTGTGATATTTTGTGCATTGTCATCGGTAAGTATAATATTTTACGGGGGGGAAATTTGTAGCTTTCATCCGTTGAACTGGCAGGAACTCATTGTTTCTGTTTGGTGATAAAAAAATGGAAAAACCCTCCAAAAAATCACCATATCTTCCGCATTGTGGATGCCATGTTAATTTTTTTGATATATTTAATAGCAGCTACTTTTAATTCTGATTTTAACATTATAATACAAGATTTCTTAACAGTTATTTGCACAAGTAAATTATTAAACAGTGAAAAATATTTTAAATTTATTATATTAAAATTGGATTTAAGTCAACATCGAATCCAAAAAAGTTTCTTGAGATTGAGATTGTTTTAAAAACTAAAAAAGCTGTTCTAATCTAAAAGCATATATTGAAACTTTATTATATTTAAATACCCGAATTCATGGAAAATTCTTAGCAGTAAATTAAGGAAAATCAACATAACGTTCCAGATTTTATTTCTTAAAAATACAACACGCATCACACCATAATGTCATATCAGTTGTCTGTCGTAGTTTCACTTGGTTATTGACATTGTTCGATCGTTTGAAACGAGTAGATTACGAAGGTTCCCGATTGAGAGAAATACATTTGGAACAAAGAGTACACCATCTAACAAGAGGCGAAAGCTTGATCGGTTCCTTTGATGTTGGAGAGGAAATACGTCAAAGCATTGACGCATAAACTATTTGAGATACACTGAGAAAAGTAACTTGTATTTATTGAAATTCGTACAAACCGAACTACACTAAGAAAAATAATAGTGTTGATTTTATTTTTTTTGCGATTTCATAGATTGGAGGTCCCTCTTTCACGTGATCACTATATGAAAGCTAAGGGAGTTGTGGAAGGGGGTAAATTACCATGATAATTTTTTACTAACTATTGTAACCAATCAAATTACTTAATGTAGAGTCTTGTGTCAAATTTCATCCAATCAGCTATGGATTACAGCGATAACACCCTACATGTGGTGTTTTCAGTTTGGTGTTTTCAGCAAGTCAAGTTTTTGATTAAAAATTAATTAAACGTCAAACTGACAACTAGTTTAAAAATGTTTAAATCTACAAAGTAAAAAATTATCTTATCGAATACCCCTCGGGCCTTGATAAATCCTCAAAATTTTGTCATAGAGAATCCTTCAAGCGTGTTGCTTAAGGATAATAGCCCTCGGCCTTCGGCCTCGGGCCATTATCAAGCAACACGCTTTCAGCATTCTCTATGACAAAATTATCTCGGTATTATCAAGGCCCTAGGGGTATTACTACTGAAAAGATATGGGAAATCGGTTTTTCGCTTATTTGATCATCATATTCAGGTTAAGCGACCCAAAGCACCCCCGCATACTAAAATTCGTATAATTCTGATGTTTTCTGTGCAAGATATGAATTTTTTCTTCAACACTTGGAAAGAAAAATGCACTTTTTGATGCAGCGATGCGACAATCGGAATAACGGAAATGATGATTGACATTGACAGTTAAAGTAGTTAAATCGCGCATGTGCATACACATTTGTTTCGCCTCTTGTTAGATGGTGTACTCTTTGGTTTGAAACGAGTAGATTACGAAGGTTCCCGATTGACAGCGATTGAGAGAAATACATTTGGAAGGACGAAAGACATCGTTCCCTTTTAATAATTTTCTCCATAATAGTGAGGTTATGTTGAAAAATAATTAAAACAAAAGTTTTAGATTTTTTAATTATCTACAACTTTTACATTAAACCTTTACTCAGCCGTCTTGATTTACCATAAATTTTCCAACCATTCACTTAGGTATTGCTAGGAATTTTTTTTGTTTAAAAAATGATTGGCCCTGTTCTATGTTAGATATAAATTTACTTAAAATTATATTTTATTACTATATTTTTTTCAGGCTTTCACTCAATACTTTTACACTGCTACGTGGATATGGACGTTATGTTATGCCATAGACATGCGACTTATCCTTAACCAGAAAGAAAGTAGGACGAAATGTTATCACTTAACGTCTTGGATAATACCAGCCATTTTGACAACGACTGGCCTATCGTTGTTATATTTTCCAGATGCTAAGTAATAATCCATAACAATATAAAGTTTATCTAATCATAATTAACACTAAAAAGTTCCACCACGTTGCGTTCCATTAATATTTTTAGGTTAAGTTAGGTTAAACTGTCAAACAAAGATGGCATAAGGCGACTAGATCGATAAGTCAATGTGTTTACACTAAAATGTTATAGATGGAGACACCTTGACAATGCGCAGTTCTAGTAACGCCATCTGTTAGAAAACAGCGAGATCTAACTCAACATCCCATTATTATTTGCAGTTGTTACACGCCTTCAACGTTTCGTACGACAATCTTCAGGATCCTTCCCAATTACATTGCTACTTACGTACCAATAGCGACAGTGATGATAGCGAATCCCTATTTGTATAGATCTTCTACAAAAGACATGGAACAGATAATTACCTGCACTTCTGGTCAATTCACCACTAAAGAGAGGGAGATAATTAGGGCAATAAAAATTAAATTTTCTGTGATAAATATAGTATTCTACGTTTGTTGGATACCAAACCTATTGAACGGTATTTTGCTGTGGGCGCTATGGTTTCATTTGGATTCGTGTATTACATCGATGTGGTATGTGATGGTAAGTTTAAAATATTGTTTTAAATGTTCGAAATATTCCACAGAATTCTCCTACTACACTTATCTAGTATATCAAGTCTCTTTGTTTGAACTTGTTAAAAGTTTGCCACTGTCTCCCGGACTATTAAGCTCCATTAAAAACTAGTCTACTTGATCTTTAGAATGTACTTTATGATTGCTATACGGAAAGATGAGAAACAATTATCTTTTTTGTTTACGATAACAGTGGTTTATACGCAGAGCCGTATTAAAATATTTTATGAAAAAATGAATGATTGTATTTGCTTTTTAGGCATTGGTAAATCCATTGCAAGCCCTATTTAATTGTATCGTTTATCGAAGATGGAGTAGCGGTACCGAGAGAGTAATATTACCATGGCGACAACTGAATAGCTCAGAATGTATTAAAAATAATAGTTCATCTTCTAAATCTTCCTCCGATGAAACAGTGAGAGAAGAAATTTATCCCCTTTTACAAAATACGCCTACAAACAGTGTGAATTTGTATAAAAGTTTGTCATAATGCTATTTATTTATTAAATATTTATCTATATAGTAAGACTTTTTTTTTAAATAAATATTTTGCTTTGAAAAAATTACATCTTATTTGAAACACAAAAAAGAACGTTTTCACCAAGTTTAATAAACAAAAAATTATTTTTGCGGTAGAGAAAAAATTAAGAACGAAAAAAAAAAACCATCGGTTTTTAGCGTTTTCTCGATAATTTTGAGGTTATGTTGAAAAATGATTAATACAAAAGTTATAAATTTTTTAATTACCTACAACTTTTAAACTTTTTTCGATAGGATGCATATTTCAGCCACAAATCGTAAAAACCAATATGCAACCCTAAAAACATATATTTACCAACTCCCACTCCCTTTCCGGATCTTTTACTCAGTCGTCTTGATTTTTTTGTTTCAAAAATGATCATCCCTGGTCTATTATTGTTCCCAATAAATTTGACATTGCTTTCAGCATCATTAAAATTTAAAAAATATATGAGACAAATTAGACAAAATTATGGGAAGAATTTAAAAAAAATATGTAAAAGGGACTTTAAAAAAAACCCGTGTTATGACGTGTTTGTTTACTGGGGATGAGATTTGAAATGTCAGATGTGAAATAAAATAAAGATTATTAGAAAGTAAAAATCATAAATTTCAATTGGCGCCCAACGTGGGGCAATTAAATTGAGTTAACCCAAAAGATGGAGGAAACAAATAGAGAAGATCGATTAATGGAATTTTTGGTCAGTATGAATAAGAAATTAGAAGAAAATAAGGAAGATATAAATAATATAAATATACAAGAAAACATAAAAGGACAAGAGAAAAATTTAAGAGAAGAAATTCAAGAAAATGGTGTTCAGACAGGACATAGAGACTGAATTGGAAGAGAAGATATGTCAATTAGGGGATAAAATAGATGAAAATTTAAAAAGTCACATACAAGGAGAATTAGAGGAGAAATTGGTAGATTTTCAAAAAGGAATAGAAGTGAATTTGCAAACAAAAGCTAATGAGGAAGGTTTAGAAGGATTTAAGGTAAAGGTCGATGGAGAACTTAAGACGATATGGGAAATTATAGGGGAGAAAATAGGATATCTCAGAGGAATGTGAAGGTTATGGACAGATTTGTAAACAAGGAAATTACAGAAATAAATAATATGGTGCAGGTGGCAATAGAGGAAAATTTATTTAACGGGGATAGGCAAACCATTTTCACAGGTGTAAATAATTTACAGAACATGGGTATTAAAGTTCATGGGAATTTAAATAGAAATAAAATTAAAAGAAATTATCACAGATTGAAGATTAAAATAAAAAAATATTTTTGGATATTGGCAGAAAATTTAAATGAAGAAAAAAAAATGAATTTGGAAATAGCAGAGGAAGAGAATTTAAGAATACGAAAAGAAATCAAAGAAAAAGACAAAATATTAGTGGGAAAAATAGAAATTAAAATTTGGTTTTCTTATTTCTTTTAAAGATAAAAATAAATTAAGAAAACAAATTTTGGGAATGTTGTTATGGTTTAATAAATGAGAAGTGTATTTTAAAAGAATTAAAAAAAATTTATGTAAAAGTGACTTATTAAAAAGTAAATATCATAAATTTCAATACATATCTTAAATGTCAATATTTCCTGGTCTAGCTTAACTGAAAATGTTTTTTTTTTATTTTTTAAGTGAAACCAATTTTATGGATCCAATTGTGTACTAATCTGGCACTGTACATACATTTTGGATATTCTTCGCAAAGCGTTGATTATTTTATATTTTGTGAAATTGTTTACTAAACGACAATTTATATTTATTGTTGTAAGAGAAAAAAAGGAAAATATACACAAACCAAACTATACATTTATTAATAATAATTTAAAATTTATTCTATTTTATTTAATTTGAAGTGCAACAAAAGTTGATATAATTCACATGTATCAAGTAGCGCGTGAACACCGGACAATGCTTGTTGCACAGTACTGTATGTTTTCAGGAATAACCATGAAAAAATTTAAATACTCGACATATTGTATGTATTAAATTTCAATTCCACTTCTCGTTTCCGACACGCCTACCAAACAAAAGAGTAACTACACTTCAAGTCCAGGGTCATATTGCCCGTTGTCGTTAAATATTTAATACAATTAATAATAAAAATAACGTTAATCAGCTATTTATTAACTATGCACAATCTGTGTAAATAAATAATTACAAATTCTATTGTGCGAAAAAACCGAAGGACAAACCAATTACACAAATAATTACTTCAATAGTTTGTAATAATCCGGCAGACATACCACAATATCGTTTGTAATAATCATGAAAATAATTACGGGATTAATGTTGTTAACTTATCAAGTTATGTGTGTGTCTCAAAAATGTGAGGAGGTTTCTATTGATAGTGAAGAAATAAGGGGGCAGTGTTGTTTACATTTCAAAAGTGAATTTGATCGTTTGAATTTTCGACAAATTATTCAACGCGCTTTCCACCCAAACAGGATGCCACAGTCACGTATCATATTTCCAGACGGTGAACTCAGATCTAGAAATTCAAATAACAACGCGAACCGGAGAAAATTCGAGGAAGGTGATAGAGATACAGCGAATTCGAATGAAGACAATTTTAATAATAGACCTAAAGTATATGGAGATAATAGAGAAACAGTAAAAGGAAACACCACTAATAAAACTAGAGAAAAAACTAAGGATGACAGCAACGTGAAAACAAAATCAAATAATGATGGACAAGGTACAGCCAAAGATAATAAAAATGCGACAGTTGAAATTGGAAATAGAAACAATGTTGACGCTCCAGAATTTTGTCCCGAAGGCTTCAAAAAAGACCTTGATGGAAAATGTCAGGAGATTTTCAAATAGCACGAGTGTTAAAATTTTCTTTAACCTGCAAAAAATTATTTATGTATCCGTTGCAAATAAAAGCAATATTTTTGTGTTACTTTATTTATGAATATTTTACCATATTTTTAAAAAATAATGCATAGTTAATGAGCAAAACTGATATTGTTTATACAGGGTAATTCATTAAGATTTTTACTCTCCAGATATTTTGTTGTTTTTTAATATTTAGGGAAAATATTTCGTACATTTTTTTTTAACTTTGAAATCTATTAGTTTTTTTCGCTATGAGGTGGATTTTAAATCTAATGAGCAAAATCTTTTTGTTAAAAAAACGAATTGTTTCCCAAATTTTTAGGAATCCGACATCCTAAGACCGATTTCTGCTTCTTGGCTTCGTCAGTTAGGTTTTCCAATACAATAAATATTTGTACACCACAGTAAAACTGATAAATGAAGCTTTAGAAGTGAGTTTTGATAACTTTACAAAGCAATCAATTTCCATTTCCATAGTACTTGCATCTTGCATCTACATTTTGTTAGACAAAAGGTTAATGGGAGCTGCAATATCTCAGCTCCCCGTTGAGCGATCATCAACTTTGATCTACTAACACAAATGAGCTGGAAGATTCATTTAAGTGAATGATTGTTTTTATTATATAATTGTAGCGTTTTATTTTAGTTTTAAGGAAAAATAATATGTTATTTTTATTTTAAATCGTGATAAACGTGCTGAAAATGTATCAATTTTGTGTTTAATTTAAATAAACAGTTTTTGAAAATAGTAAACTTACCAAAAAAGTAGGATACTTCTTCTTCTTTCATTTGTTTTCGGCTTACATACTGTGCATTTGCCAGCACATTTGTTTATGATGCAAGGAAACTAAATATATAATTGATATTTGTAATTTTAACTTTCATCACTATTGTGGTATTAGCGTGTTAAAATTAGGGTATATTTTTTGTTAATCTGTCACTTCAGCACCAAAACCAGGCCCTAGTAGCAGCACTGATTAGATACACAAGATGCACAAGGCCAAACACTTTAACCTCCAAAAGGGTAAAATCTTCTTTTTGGAATCGTCTGTTACTCTGTGGTTTTTAACGACTTTTTTGCGTAATTTGATGCGAGATGTGGTTATGCTTTATAACATGATTTTTATAAAATAATTATTATAATAAAAATTAAAACAGACATGATAGTTTATTGAATTATTAAACCAATGCAATTTTAAAATTGGGATTTTTTGTGGCAAGCCTAGGACAGGTAATTAGTTTTTATTTTCCTATCATTTTGTTTCATGTTTTATTTTAAAAACATTTTTAGCGGCGAAAATAATGGTACCGCGCTGTCCCGAGAGTGGGGAGCAATGGCGGGTAATTTTGAAGTTCCTCAAGTGCCATGTTGACCGGTTATGTTGGCAGCACTGCATTGTCAGTTTCTTATTTCTTCTCGATGACAGATCTTTTTGCAAGTAAAATGGCATCTCTACAAATGGAAATTATTTCTCAAGGCCAAATAAAAATTGAACGCGAATTGGAGTATGAGATAAACATTAAACAACTAGAGGGGCAGTATCTCAAGTCGGAGGAGAAACTTGATGTTACAAAAGATTCTTGTACAGTTAAATATACAGATGTTGAGAAAAAATTATTCAGTGATAACAGTTTTAAGATTGAAGAAGAAGAAGTTCACATTAAGGATGAAAGTGAACTACTTTTAGAAGAAGTTGATAAGAACATTGAATACCTAGACGGGAAGTATCTCAAGATAGAGGAGAAAGTTGATGTTACAAAAGATTCTTGTGCAGTTCAATATATAGATATTGATACAAAAGTATTCAGTGATAACAGTTTTAAGATTGAAGAAGAAGAAGTTTATATTAAGGATGAAAGTGAACTACTTTTAGAAGAAGTTGATAAGAACATTGAACACCTAGACGGGAAGTATCTCAAGATAGAGGAGAAAGTTGATGTTTCAAAAGATTCTTGTGCAGTTCAATATACAGATATTGATACAAAATTATTCAGTGATAACAGTTTTAAGATTGAACAAGAAGAAGTTCATATTAAGGATGAAGGTGAACTACTTTCAGAAGAAGCTGATAAGAACATTGAACAACTAGACGGGAAGTATCTCAAGATAGAGGAGAAAGTTGATGTTTCAAAAGATTCTTGTGCAGTTCAATATACAGATATTGATACAAAATTATTCAGTGATAACAGTTTTAAGATTGAACAAGAAGAAGTTCATATTAAGGATGAAGGTGAACTACTTTCAGAAGAAGCTGATAAGAACATTGAACAACTAGAAGAAGTTGATGAGAACAGCAAGAATTTTTCTCAAGAAGGCAATCTTGAGAAGCATTTATTAGTTTACATACGTGAAAAAATTTATGTATGCGTCGTTTGTAAAAAAGCATTTACTCACAAAGTGAATCTAGATCAGCATTTACTGATTCACTCTAATGTAAAGAAAATCAAGTGCAATGTTTGTGAAAAATCATTTACTAAGAAGTCGTCTCTGAAAGAACATTTACTAATTCATTCAAGTGAAAAGAATTTTAAATGCGACGTTTGTAAAAAATCATTTACGCAGAAGAAGCGCCTGAAAAGACATTTACTAATTCATTTGAGTGAAAAGAATTTTAAATGCGACATTTGTAAAAAATCATTTACGCAGAAGAGGCGCCTGAAAAGACATTTACTAATTCATTCTGTTGGTAAGAATTTTAAATGTGACTTTTGTGTAAAATCATTTTCTCGGAACGATAATCTGACACAACATTTACTGATTCACTCTGGTGATAGAAATTTTAAATGTGACTTTTGTATAAAATCATTTACTCGGAAGCATAATCTGAAACGACATTTACTGACTCATTCTGGTGATAAGAATTCTAATGTAAAGCAAATCAAGTGCAACATTTGTAAGAAATCATTTACTCAGAAGAGTTATCTAAAAGAACATTTACTAATTCATTCTGGTGCTAAGAATGTTAAATGCGACATCTGTAAAAAATCATTTACTCAGAAGAAGCGCCTTAAAAGACATTTACTAATTCATTCTGGTGATAAGAATTTTAAATGTGACTTTTGTGTAAAATCATTTACTCGAAAGGGTAGTCTGAAACAACATTTACTAATTCATTCTGGTGATAAGAATTTTAAATGCGACGTTTGTAAAGAATCATTTATTCTGAAGTCACATCTGGAAGAACATTTATTAATTCATTAAATAATTTCTATTAAACCGAAAATATTCGGTTAGAATGAATGGTGTTTGTTTATAATTATTTTCAATTAATTAACGAGTTCCTCAACTCAAGTTTGTCGATTTTTATTTATAAGTATTTAATAAATTAAATTGTAAGAAAAAACGAATGTAATTAATTTTTATTTTTCCGCCATTTTGTTTTATTTTTTGAAATAAAATTAAGTTTATTCATTCTTTAAAAATAGTATTGAAATGTTTTATTTCAAAAATAATCATTCCGCGCTGTCCCGAGAATGGGGAGCAATGGCGGTAATTTTGAAGTTCGTAAAGTGCCATGTTGGCAGCACTGGATTGTCAGTTTCTTCCAGGGTTGCCGTTGCTCTTACAATTGTAACAAATCTATTACTAAAGTGGTACAATAGTACGTTCTTAAAATCTATTACTTTTTAACATTGAAATTTTACATGTAGCGCCATCTAAAAATCAAAGAGATTTTTGAAAATAACTTTCTGTAAGATTAAAGAATTGAGCTGTGTATGTCGATGTTTGCTTGTTTCATCTTTGAACAAATCAAAAATAGGTGTCGGTGTCAATTTAATAATTTTTTATATGTTAAGGGTCGGGGATTACTAGTGGAAATTTATTTTAATAACTTCGAAGTCCTTGTATTTTATATTTAAAACGGACAAGTAAGTACGACCAAAAACTCATTGAATGTTTATGTTTAGTTTCAACACTTATCTTGTTTTATTTATATTCGTAGATTTATTATAAAAAAAACACCTAACTAGTGATATTGATGAGGCTTTAGGATTACAAGATACACTAGGTGAATTTTGGGGTCATGTCTTTGAAAAACAAAATTCACTTGAGGAACTCATGTTTCCCCATTTAAAAAAATTAATTTCTGCTTTATTATCATTACCTCATTCATCTGCAGCAGCAGAAAGAATATTTTCACAATTAAATTAAGAAATGACATGCAATTCGTTAATTTTAACAAAGCAGTTATTGAATGAAAATAACTATTATAGTTTTCAGCCGAACGACGCTTTGTTAAACTATAGTATTAACGAAAATGAGAATTTACCATGTCCAGAAGATTTGACATTTTAAACATTTTCTCACAAATGTTCGTTATTTTATTTTTCTTACGGTCTTTTTTCATCCCACACCCACATTATACTTTTTAAAACTTATTAATTCTTACAAAAACGATCTATTTGATACATAGCAGCATGTTTTATTTAATTTCTAGTTCTGGTACATTTTTGTAGCTCCTTAAAGTATTATCCATTACTTTTATTATTACCTTTTGGTTCAAAATTTGATTACGAAAAAATAAATTGCTGTGGCAACACTGGTTTCTTTTCGATAGCACTGACAGATAGGAAAGTTTCCAGTCATACGTCAACTTGTAATATTTATATTTGAGTACTTGTTTATTAAATGCGGAGTATTTCGAAATTGCAAATAATAAGAATGTTCTGCAGTCTATAAGATTTAACATAGTTCTGCAACATTAAACGTTAATATGTACAATGCTACAATTTTTAAAAAAGAGCAACAAGAATGGTATTAATGTTTTGTTGATATAATTCATTATTGTATACAGTTATTTTTAGGTAACCAAAAATACAATACTACAATTCCGTCTGCAGATTCAAAAAGGGATAATGTATTCAATTCTGACCCAACTTATAGTAAAAGAAATTCGTCACCATTGTTACTCTCCTCTCTTGATGATGAGGGCCTATTTGACATTGGTATGTAATTTCACTTATTGACCTCTTTATACCCACAAAACTCCTTAATGAAATATATAATCTGTAATGTGTTTTAATTACCCTAGTTTTTATTATGCACTAGCTTGTTTATAGTTTTTGTTCTTTAGAATCTCCGCCCCTTTCTTCCCTTATTCCATTCTTCTTAAGTGAAAATAATCTCCTATACTCTTCCTCTTCTGAAGCTGCTTTGTGAGTCCACAAGTTGTGTTTCTACCATTTTTTAATTTATTTACAGGTGAATTTGATTCATCCAAAGAACATTCCAGGCTAACAAGAACTTTATCAGACATCACATCTGACAAGAATGCCTTAGGGTACTTTTTACAGTATATGGAGTCAAGAAATGCTTCTTTTTACATATTGTGCTGGCTAGACATAGAATCGTTTAAGTTAAGTTTAGATCATAGTCCAACAAACACAAAGGTATCGTCACCTTCTCCTTTGCCCCACAGTCAAATTGACCATGACAGTTTATCGGTTAGTACAGATTGTGATTCTTATACTGCAGATTCTAATAGTCTCTGTGAATATACTACAGCTGCCTTATCTGAGGGTAAAACCCCTCAAGATAGCACTTGTGATAAAGAAAGAAGTGATAGTAGCGTTAAGTTAAAAAACGATGATGAGTCTTGTAGTGAAAAAAGAAAAAACGTACAAAATGTAGTTGATAGAGCTTTAGAAATGTTCAAAAAATATATTGCGCTCGAATCGCAATGTAATATAAATTGTACAGAAGAAATAAGAAAAGAAATAATGGAAAATATTTGTAATACTAACAAAGTTTTATCCCCAAACTGTTTCGATTCGGTGCAAAATTTCGTGTATAAAGAAATACAGAACGATTATTTTAACGCTTTTTTAGAATCTGATTATTTTTGTAAATATCAAATTGATCTTTTGACGTGCGGCAATGTTGTTCTCGATGACATTTTGTATAACGAAACGGCGTTATTTTATTTTATGGAATATTTAGAACAAGAAAATCATCGTAGCTTACTAGAATTCTGGATGGCCGCTTCGAATTTTCAGCAACAATTGTACGATCAAAAAGAATTTTTTGATCCTGTAGAAGCACAAACCGACGCGGTGGTTTTATACGACAAATATTTCTCTTTACAAGCTCTTTGTCCTTTAGGGTTTAGCGATAAAGTTAGATTTGCGGTAGAGCAAAGTATATGCGGTGAGGACGGTTTGACCCTGGACTGTTTTCACTTACCTCTAAAAATCGTCGAAAGGGCGTTGGACAGAAATTATTTAAAGCCATTTTTAGAATCCCAACTATTCTATAAATACTTGTCCGATTTAATAAATACAGTTCAATTGAATAACTTTTCTAACGTAGAAAGATACAAGAACGCCGCTTCAGATTGTAGCAGCGAAAAAAGTTTTAGTCAAAGTACATTTTTAGCATTCGAGGTTCCTCATGATATAAAGAAGGGCGAAAAGAGCACAGAAATGACAATAGATACTAGAGAATTATACGATCCGGATGCTTTGTGGAAGAGAAAAAAATTCCATAGGCTGTCGTTAGGTCGCGTTAACGAATTAGGTAAATACGAAACGGATTTTGAGCCCGAACCTGACAAAAAACAATTTAAATTCAAAAATGTTCTTAGGAAAGTTATTAGCTTAGATGACGACGATAAAAAGAGGGAAGAAATGGCGTGGCAAGTAGCTGAACTAATCGTGAAAGATATCACGAAAATTACTTTAGGGAATCAAGATAAATGATTTTTAATTATGTTTGTTTATCAATCTCTTCATGTAAAGAATTAATAATTATTTAGACTTTTAAAAATTATACTAAATTCGGTATCTACTTAGGGGGTTTACAGAGGCTTAAAATATCGCTAAATTAATTGGTTAGCATCAAATGATTTTTATTTTTTTACTACATCTGAGAGTTCAAAAAATAGCATAAATTTGTTAACGATAAAATGACGATAATCTGAAAGTAGTTCATATGTTTTAACAACCACTTTGTCAAATTCGTGTCCCTTTTCCTTGGCATATTCATTCACAATGTAAATTTTTGTGAATTTTTTCTTTGGTGAAAGTTTATTCAAGGATTTGTTCGATTAATCATGAGTAATCGGTTGTATTGTTCGATTCAATCACCTGTCATGTTTTTCAACATTTAAATAATTTTTTAAAACGAATGTCTTCTTCAAGGAAACGGTTTTTCGTATATTTTGATTTGAGCTTGATTATCTTTGCAAAATTCTTCTTTTTTACAACTCTTGTGTTGAAATATCGCTTGAATAATTATCCATATAGTGGAAGTGAAATTCGATTTTTATATGGATGTAAGAGCTAAGTCAAATTTTTTAATTTTTTCGATTTTATACATAAAGAGAAGCTTGTAAAAAAATTTTCAATAAATTTGGGCTGGAGCTTCGCGAGATATGTGCCAAAAACGGCATTTTGGGTATTTTCGAGTGGATTGCTTCACTATTTTTTAAATATCTCTAAGAGTCGTGGAAAAAAAAAATGACCGTGATGAAGTAGAGTATCGATCCGTATATAGTGGGGTTTTTTTAAAAATGCATTCTAGCCTCAAAAAACGAATTCGCGCACATTATTTTTTTTACTGCATTGGCAATAATTAACCAAAGAATCCTCGAATTTTCTTAAAAATTGGAAAAAATATGTTTTTTTATGTCGGGAAGACATGGTAAAAATTTAACAAAAAAAAATGTATTTGTCCAGCCAAAATCGGCATTTTTCGAAATAAAATTGAATTGGCCGCCATTTTTGGAAAAACAATAGTAGAGAAAAATTTTTAATCTTAAAAAGAAGGATTTTGTGTGTACTTTTGTCTAAGAAAATCCAACATTTTATTTCTTTATTTAAATGGGATAAAAAAATTCGATTTTCATTTTTTATATTGATTTGTTCCCTCACGAAAATCTTACTTTAGAACCTGAAATATTTTTATTATTTTAAACATTTTTTTTTAGAAAATTTATTGAAAATTTGACTTTAGCTCTTACATCCATTTTCAGAATATTTTCGTTTAATTTCGCTCCACCAATAACAAATTGATCAAATTTTTGAGATTAGAAAGCCTCCGTTGTACCCTAAAAAATTCGCTGTGATAAATATGATCTTCGGCTATATTTTGCGTTGATTTTTTTAATAAACAGCTCTTCATGCAGTATTTTTTTTGCAAAAAAATATTTATGTGGTTCAATTTTAATCAAAATTATAGCTAGTAAATATTATTTCCGACGCTTGTGAAATACCAATTTCCTTTGGAAGATCCAAGAATATTTTTATCTACTTTTTATGATGGCAATTGTTTAAAAAAATGTGTATTACATTAAATTAAATTTTAGGATTAAAATGGTTTCTGTAAATTTGATATAAGACATCTACTTAATGGATTGTAATCCTCGTACGGACGCCATTACTCTCATTTATTAAATATTAATTAGAAATTGATTTTTTTTTTAGTTTTTTGTTATTTTTCATTCAAAACTTGCAATAAATCCCCAACTTGCAATGCTTTGTAAAATTGTCAAAACTCACTTCTAAGCTTCATTTATAGATGGTACAGTTCATTTATTTTAGCGAGGCAGTGACGTCACACTTCAAAAATCTGCGGCGTTGCCAGAGAGAATTTTTTTTCGTTCACTTAAAGATACGTCGTGAAGTGTTGCCAACCTTTAACAATTAATTTCCCCTGCACGTTAAGTTTAAATCGTAATTGCTCTTAGTGTTTACGTGTTTATTCCCTTGACAACAGAAATAACTAGAATTGACGTCATTGCCTCGCTAAATTAAATAAGCTTTAGCACATCTGCGTTGCTAATATCGTTTAAAAACATTAAACTTTTACTGTACTAGAAAATAATTCTTTACAACGATGTAAATTTACTTTTCTACAAATAATCTTTAAATTGGATATAGACGATTAATGTTTTAAGCATTATTAGGGCATTCCATGAGTATATTTAGTAATAACTGTAAATTTTGGCTGAGGTTTTATTCTTTAATGTGTGTTTATTTCATTGCAATCTTTACCTAGTCATAAAAGTGTAATATATATGTAAGATGTATAAAATTGGACATTTTGTAATAAAATATGGTACACAGTAAGTGAATTCTCAATTTAAAAATTTAACAGATCGTTTATATTTGTATATCATTGTAAATTAATTCATTAAAACATACAAAATATGATTTAGTAATATTTTTACTCCTTCAACAAAGACTTTGAACAGTATTTTACCTGTACTAAAATATGTGTCACGCCTGTGGTCCAGCAAAAGAAAAATGAATATCCTACAATAACATTTACACTAGTCCATAATTTTGGATGAAAAATTTATTGGAAATGTACGAAAAAATGTATTAGTTCGAGTTTTTGTCAAGATTCCATCTACTGATGAGGCACGACGATGCCGAAACTAGTCTAGATATGACAAGTTTCTTTAATAACAATAATAATCAAAGGGTTGAACTGTCCCGACTAAGTTTGGGTTCCAATACTCATCTGGACAAATGTAATTCAATACCTGTGGGGGCAAGTAGTCCAAGGAGTAGTTTTAGGTTCGATGCGGTGCAAACCTTTTCGAAATTGAGAGAAAGCAGAAATCTACAATTCGTATATCTTGTAATGATATTGTCTTGTTGTCTTCCTTCCCATAGTCTTCTTCATTCCATTAAGACCATCATTATTCCATCATTCTCTTCTTCTCTCTTTTGGGTTAACTAAATTTTAGCCCCACGTTGGGCGCCATTTGTAATGATATTGATATTTTTATAATTTTCATATCTGACATTTCAATACTCTAAACTATCTAATCAACATAAAACCATCACATTTTTTTTGAAGTCCTTTTCTTTTAAACCATAACAATTTTTATTTCTGATTGAAATTTGCAAAGGTACTCATTTTTAACAAGTAGATTCTTTAAATTGAAAAAAAAAAATGTTTTCTAAACAAAACATGACACAACGTAAGTAACATTGTGTTCTACTCAACCCGAAATCACAAATAGCGTCTAGAAGTACAATTCTAAAAATAGGTGAATGTATGTTATACCTATTTATAGAAAGAATAGAAAAACAACTAGTGGTTAGTTGCGTATGTATCCCTCATATAAATAGTTAAACTAAAATGAATCAGGGATGTTGGAAAGTTGACGAAAATGATGAAGGTAAGTTTTGATTACGTAAACATTTCATAACGCGATCTTCTGGTATGTAGTTTTAAATTTTTTTTTTATTTTAAAACCAGCAATTTCAATACTATATGTACAGCTGCTGGTTAAGTCAGAGCAAACATTTTTAGCTTTGTGCCGGTGAGTTAGTCGGCTTTTTGTGTTTATTTATTATCCTGTGCATAATTGTTAGATCATAATTATATGCTTCGCTAGATACGGCATCCCGTAGTGTTTGTTTGGTTCTAGAGGGGTAATGATAAGAGTGGGTGAAAGGGCAATATCGTACATACAGTGGCGTACCATTTGGAATATTTTGGTACAGTGTAATATATTGTCATATTTATACAACACATATTTCATTTTCTAAGGAATGAGTGACTTCCATGTAGGTCACAGTAAAATGGGAATTAATGTGAATCGAAAATAAATAAAATACCATGGAAGACTACGAAAATTGTTTGGAATGGGAATAATCTGAGAGGTTGAATACCATCATCTTGCGCTTGCTAATATACCAAAACAAATAACCTGAGTACCGTATCTAGCGTAGCATATGATCTAAGATATAATTCTACACGTACTATAGTTAAATGTTTATTTTTTTGCACTACAGCTGGTCAAACTAAATCGGATAGACATCACGATTTTTCAAAAGCTCTATATAATAAGCTGTATTCTTCGAAAAACACTGGTTCCAAAGGTACACCGCTAAAGTGAAACTAACATACTTTGAAACCGTAAAAGTCTAGTGCGTAGTATATAGTTTTTTTAGTGTTGTAAGTGTGTATTGGACGGCACACAATATTTGTATTCGTGAGTGAACAAAAAATGAACATTGTAGGTTTGCAATAAGTGTGAAAATGTGGTCTCAATCTAAAAGACATAACCTTAAACCTGAAGTATGGGCAGAGAGGTATAACGAGAGACTAAATGGCTCTAAAGGTACTACTTACTTTTTTTATTAACCAACTTATTGTATATGGGCGGAGAGCATTAAATAAAGTGACATTTTTACCCCTATACACTCGTGAAAGCCAAGTACATTGTAATTCTTGAGACATTTTTGCAATAAAATTATCAAAACCGACAAACGTCAAATTAAATAAGTCTTAAAATGACAGTTCTTATCTACTTGATAGAACGCCCATTTTGTATGATGAGTTAGTATCATATCTGGGGAGCTATAAATTTAAAACCTAGCTGAAAGAATATAAAATAAAAAACCAACAGCCCCCATCCCCCAAGATTTAAACTTTTGCAACTGCTATTGTGTAAGTCACTTGTCTAATTTGAACGGAACCATGGTAACCATCGGAACTATGGGCGTCTGTAATGGGGGTAGGAGGTATTTATTTTGTTTTCTTTTGCCCCCCCCCCTTATTAACATGATACGCTTACTAATTTTTTAATGTTCTCGAAAATAAAACAATTTTAAATAACCTCAATATTATTTTGTTCGTAAGAGGGTACAAAAAGTTTGGTTTATTTTTTTAAACGTGATTTGAATTAACTGAAAAAATAAGAAAAAAATAAAAGCTGAAGTGAAATTTTGTATATTTACTTTTAAGCCGTATACATAGATTTTGAAGAGAGCGACGATGATGATACCGACAGGGAGTATTCCAAATGGTCAGACCTGCCAGATTTACTTTTAGAAAAAATATTTTCTTATCTAGGAATTAGGGAAAAATATTACGCAAGTTTAGTCTGTAGAAATTGGTACAGAGCTTTTCATTTACCATATGTGTGGAGCCGTTTTATATTAGAAGATACAACTTTGACAAGGAGCAGGTTTAATTACTATAGTGGTTGGCAAGTAAGATCCTTTATTTTTTTAATTTGCAGAATTTAACCAGAATCGGTAAAAAAACTTCTAACTCCCAATGCAATTTGGGTATGCAACCCTCAATGCAAGTTAGGAATTAGTTGCTTTGTTAAGTTGGCAAAACTCACGTCTTAAGTTTCATTTAACAGTTCTGCCGATAGATGGCAGAACATTTGAGAATTGCAGAATTCTTTTCATAAATGACGAAAGTTTGTTCAATTTATGACGTAAAATTGTGTGGGCGTGGTTTGAAAATTCAAAAACACCCACACGACAAAATAAATTATGTCCAAATAATGGTTTTTAAAGACTTTTTCCAAAAACTAAATTTAGCATGAGAAATTAATTGTCACTATCCAAATTTCGGAAAAAAATATGATAAAAACGTCTGGTTGGAAAAGGGTTAAAAAAGCGTCTGAAAAATCTAAAATCATTTTTTTTTTCGGAAAAAAATACACTTTCAGGAAAAATAAAAAATAATAAGAATTTGGGGCACCACTTTTTTTCAGTACGTTTTGGATCACGTTCGTTGCCAAAGTTGCTTATCGATTTACGGAAAACATTTTAAGCATTTAACAATAATGCCGATGTTAAATTTTTACAATCTTTACGAATTCATGAACATGATTTCGTGGTACGCCGAACAGCGCGAATCAAAAGAAAACGTAGAACTAGGAATAGGAAGCAACATCAGATATTTTAAATTTACTTTTCCTTGCAACATGACCACAAGAGATGATTCCGAAAGAATTCGATTATTTGGAACTGGCGGTAAGATTTTTAGACTTATTTAGCAAATATTTAAAATTTAAATACATTATACCCTGCAGTAGTATAACAAAGTTACTTCTGGAACTGCTTTGAAGTTAGCTACTAGTAAGGTTATGGTTCAGGTCTGAAGTTAGCTACGAACTCACATTGACAGATGACAGGACCCCAAGAAAAATTAGGTTAGGGTTCACGTCTGAAGTTAACTACGGGTCCTGTCAACTTCAAGTATCACCCTAACCTAACTTTTCTGGGGGTCCTGTCAGGGGGCTACGCACATAGGGCTTCGTAGCTAACTTCAGACCTAAATCATAACCTTACTCGTAGCTAATTTCAGAGCAGTCGCAGAAGTAACTTGTTATACTACTGACTGCATTGTGGAATTAAAAAGTTAATATGCATCTTCTTTATAGGTAAATTACTACAGTCTATTAAAAGATTAATGGGTAACTTAAAAAAATTGGAAAATCTCCAATTGATTGACTTAATGCTAGATCCCAAAGAAGCTCAATACCTACTAGATGAAGTTTGCGAAACTCAATACATGACATTAAGATATCTTTACCTGATTAACACTACGAAAGTTCAATACGAATTACTGCATGTAGGAGTTTTTTTAAACTTAAAGGTAATTCCTTAACGACGTTTCGTATCTCACTTCTCGCGTTGCAAAACAATCACGACAGGTGGTCTAAAACTAATAATTTTCAGGAACTGCACATAAGTCCTCAAAATTTGGGTGACGATTTGGTAGAACTTCTCGGCCACACCAAATTGAAGCATTTACACATCGTCCAAAACAGATATACTTCTAATGACGTTGCGATTTTTCAAGTATCTTCCTCGGTTTGGAAAAAATGTCGTATAGACAATCGCAATCTAAGTGTGCATCTTCAAGTTGAAAGTCTCAAAGAAAAAGCTCTCATTTGGCAACAAAATGCACCGGTTAAGACAATATTGTACGATTCTCCACATATTGGTGTAAGTACAGGACGTCGTAGTCGTATATCTGCCTTCGGGACTTGTATTAAAACGGACCGAACACTTTATTAACCTTTTAATCCGATACAAAAACGTACATTTCTGTCGCGCCAAAACTTCTTCATGTCATACATAACCTTCATGTTGCCAACCAGCATTAAAGTGCGTTCAATGAACAGTGATAGTCGTGACGTCACAACCAAAGAGTACACCATCTAACAAGAGGCGAAAGCTTGATCGGTTCCTTTGATGTTGGATAGACACAATATTGAGAGGAAATACGTCACAGCATTGAAAGATAAACAATTTGAGATACACTGAGAAAAGTAACATGTTCAAATTGTTTCAAACCGAACTACACTGAGAAATTCTTACAAACCGAACTACACTGAGAAAATAATAGTGTTGATGAATATACCTCCCCGTTTAGTAGAGTCGATCTGGCGGAAAAAACGCGATAAACGAAGTCGCTCTTTTCGAATTTTTTGTTCCCTCTTTCACGTTATCCATATATGAAAGCTAAGGGAGTTGTGGAAGTGGGTAAATTAACATGTAAATATATGGTAAATCGGTTTTTTGCATGTAACTCGCTGGGTTTTATTCGGATCGAAACGACTTCTACTAGATATAAAATAAAGGGCTCGCGAAATCGCATAAACTGAATTTCAACCCGTCCAAATCGGTCTAACGGTTCTCGAGATATTCCGATTTGAAATAGGAATAACGGAAATGATGATTGACATTGACAGTTAAACAAGTTAAATCACGCATGCGCATATAAATTTGTTATGAGGAAAACAGCTTTCTTTGGCCTCTTGTTAGATGGTGTACTCTGTGGTCACAACAAAGTTGGTGACATATAATAAATGTCTCTACACAAAACAAAGTTACCATGGCAACAATGTCACTGATCTGTCAATAATGAATATTTTATATTTTTCGTTTTGGTTTGTCTTGATCGTGTTGTCGATGAGAATTTAATTTCGAAACTGTGCGAAAAGTTAGAAAATATTTTATTTTTCTATTTATAATGGCAAAACATTTGATTAAAATAAATGTGATTATGGAATTATTCAAAGAAGATCCGTGTTGGAAACGCGCTAGAATCAGGGCATGTAGCAAGTTTAACGTTCAAAGAGGCATTAAAAACAGAGGAAACGTATATGCTGGTATGAAAGACAAGAAATATGACAAGGTAAGATCTAAAAACTTTTACTCTTGTACGTATTGTTATGACGTTAACATTTTGAAATGTTGGGAGGAATTGACAGGGTTGTTATAGTTTTAAAAAATGTGAGATAAGAATTTGTAATGTCAGATTAATGAAAATAAAGATTTAAAAATAAGAAAAAGCTGTAGAATATCAATATCATCAAAATTGGCGCCCAACATGGGGCTCGAAATTGAGTGAACCCAAAAGATGAAAGAAGATAATGGAATGGAAAATAGAGATGAAAAGTTGATGAGATTCATGGAAGCATTGTTGCAGAGGACGAATAATAAAATAGAAGAACAAAATCATAATATGGAAAATAAATTAGAAGAAAAGATGAATGAACAAAAAGCAGACACGAGAAAAATACAAGAATCGATAAATGGGCAAAATAATAAAATTGACAATTTAAATACCACTGTGAACAGGAAAATAGAAGCACAAGAAATAGACAAGAAGAAATGAAAATGGCTTTAATTACACAAGAAAAACTAAAGAAGAAATTAAAAAGGAAATAAATGTGGGGGGGGGGGGATTATGTAAAAGGGGCTTTAAAATTGACAGGGTTGTTATGGGACGTTTGTTTATGGAGATTAGATTGAGATAGTTTTAAAAAATGATTAATGAAAATAAAGATTTAAAAATAAAAAAAAAAGCTGTAGAATATACAAAATAAACACATTTAAATTTAGACAACTGACACCTATGACAGCGTTGCTATGGGTTACTGTTATGTCTAGAAACACTATCATAGTCCATTGTTCATGTCATCAGCGGGGTTAGTGAGCTGAATAAAACAAATCTCTCGTTGGCATTACCTGTAGCAAATGAATGCATTTTTTAAAGATTTGTTGGGCCACAGTGGAATTTTTTATTAATCCAAATACATCTAAAATGATTCTTGGCAAAATTAAACGTGATTTTAAAATCATTATTTTTGGTTCGATACAAAATCATTTTTTATGTACATTACCATTTTTTGTAGTTAAAAACCGATGCAATAGTGACTGCCATCGACTTTTATAAAAACGATTTAAGAATTTACGGTCACCAAAGTATACCGAGATTCAAAATGGCGAAATCGTTCAATGATAGGATGGATGAGAATTTAATGATGCTCGTGCGCCAGTGTACATTTCTGTCGACTCTGGTACGTTGCAAATTTAAAATTTTTAACAAGGCATGTTGATCAGAATTGAAAATTACATTCATATATGCCATTGCATCCATTTGTGTTGGCCTGCCAAATCTCCCGACTTAACCCCCCTTGACTATTTTCTAAGGGGTTACTTAAAACATCAGGTTTATCTGAGATGGTCCTTTCAATATGTTAATCAGGATTGGAGAGGATTATTTTTGAAAAATGTCAAAAAATTTTAGTAATTTTAAAATTTGTCGCCGTTTTTATTTTAGGTGATTACCGAAAGGATTTCCACTGCGACGGTCCTACTTCTCGCGTTTTTTGGTAAAAATTTGAAATGGTTATTCGTAAGAGGAAACGCCGTCATCATCAAAACCGATTGGAAGCAGATGGCAGAATGGACGGACGAATTTTACTCTTGGTTGAAAACCAATAGCCGATCTTACGCGTTGGTGGAAAAAGAAGTTTCCCAAATTATGGGTTACAAGTGGAAATTGTTAACTGATAAACAATTTAAAAAATTAGAAATTAATTTACACGATTACTGATTTATATATTGCTTGTATTTAGGATTTTTTTAAATATATTTGAATAAGTACAAATCAGTGAAATAGACGAATCAGTGAATAAAACGAATACGGGAATTGTTGTAGATAAAAAAAAGTTAGTTAATGGTTTTAGAATATTTGAATTGATATTTATTTTTAGTATTACCAAAAAATCTAGTCGTTTAAAACATAAAATTTAATTTTATAAATGAAATAAACTTTAAGACATTTTATTTGTTCCTTTTCTCCGAAGCCTTTGAAAACGGTAAAAAGTGAAAAAAAAATAGTAGGATGAAACCCATTGGAAAAGGAAGAGAATATAACAAAAATGAAACGAAAAATAATTTACGGGCGATCTGAGGTCGGGAAGTGGAAGGGGGTGAGTTTTTAAGGGTAAAAAACTGTTTATCTCGATTTCCGGCAAATCAAAGTCTTGTGGAAAAAAGTTAAATGGCAAAGTTGTAGGCAATAAAAAGATCTACAACTTTTGTATTTATACTTTTTTCGCATAACCTCAAAATTTATGTGAAAAATTTTTGGTTTTTTATTTTTCTTTTACAAAAAAAATTTTTTTTTGACGAAATTTGGTGAAAACTTACCTTTTTATGTCCCAAACACACTGTAATTTTTTTGATTTAAAATATTTATTTTTTCACCTTATTTTGACTTAATATCGAAAAAGCACCATAATTTTCAATCGAAAATTTTCACTTCAAAATATCTGCTTTTTTAAAAAACTCGGTGGGCTTTTTGTTCGTTGAAATCTCTACTTTTTGATGGTGTAAAAAAAATATACATTACTATGGTAAATATTCTCAAAAAATGCAAAGAAACGAAAAAACTCGAATACGAAATTTTTTTTAAGTCATCATGTACAATTTTGAGCTATTTATTAAAATTTATACTTCAATTACTTGAAAAACGTACGATTCCATGTTTTTCGAGTAATTAAAGTTTAGATTTCGATTCGGATTCGTGTTTTTTTCGTTTCTTTGCATTTTTTGAGAACATTTACCATAGTAATGTATATTTTTTTACACCATCAAAAAGTAGAGATTTCAACGAACAAAAAGCCGAGTCTTTTAAAAAAGCAAATATTTTGATACGAGAATTTTCGATTGAAAATTAGGGTGCTTTTTCGATATTAAGTCAAAATAAGGTGAAAAAATAAATATTTTAAATCAAAAAAATTACAGTGTATTTGAGACATAAAAAGGTAAGTTTTCACAAAATTTCATGAAAAAAAAACCAACAACTTATTTGAATTTTTCACATAAATTTTGAGGTTATGTGAAAAAAGTGCAAATACAAAAATTGTAGATCTTTTTATTACCTACAACTTTTCTAATTAACTTTTTTCCATAGGACTTGTATTTTTGCCTGAAATCGAGATAAACAGTTTTTTACCCTTAAAAACTCACCCCCTTCCACTTCCCGACCTCAGATCGCCCGTAAATTATTTTTCCTTTCATTTTTGTTATATTCTCTTCCTTTTCCAATGGGTTTCAACCTACCATTATTTTTTTTTGTTTCAAAAATTACACAGGCCAACATTTTATCTAGGCTTGTACACAGGCATCGGAGATGGTATCCTAGGGTTTTCGGGGTCGCTGATTACGATGAGCGGCTCGGTTAGGCTCCATCAGGTCAGTATTTTTTAATATGAATATACGCAATTGGAGCCAACGACTTAAATCTGAATTCTATTCTCAATCAAATACTTTTTCAAGTTTTTCATATATCATCTATCATATGACCTTCAAATGACCTTGAAGCTGACGTGATGGAGCTCAACTGACCTCGAATTAAGATTCAGGGACCTGAAAAACGTACACGAGGTTTTCAGATTTTTCAACATGCCCTCGACTGTTTTATCTAAAATAACCTCATATTCATATTAAAAAATACTGACCTGATGGATCCTAAACGACCCGCTCATCGTAATCAGCGACCCCGAAAACCCCAGGATACGATCTCCGATGCCCGTGTACAAGCCTAGATAAAATGTTGACCTATGTTATTGACCCTGGTCTAGGATTTTTCAGAGCTCGCTTGGTTATCAGCATAAGTGATCTTTCGATCCACGCCAAAGCGAAAAATTGGTAAATAAACGTTCAAAAAAAAACTTTATTCATGCATCATGGGTAGGAACGTTAATAAACATTTGCGCGTACATATGACCAAGCGATTTGATATTTCTCTGCATTATTATCCTTAAAGTATTCGTATATATTTCTGGAGGTCTTGCAACTATCGGATCTCTCCAATGGACACCATTCGCGTCGCATCCATACAACGCTGGCGACGGTATGTGATTCTGATCTCTCATATAACACCACACGCAATCTCTCAAAATGGCTACGATCTAGAAAAAGAGTCTCCGTTCATTCAGGGAAATTTTTAATCTGATTAAAAGTAAAGTTCGCGAGGAGTGCCACTCCACGTGCCGTTGAATCCCGCCTTTAGCCAGTCGAATGTCTCTCCAAGCGACGAACTTTGTTCTAATTGGTTAATTGTGCATACTGACACGTCAATCATGGCTAAATGAGGGTGTGGCAAAGAAATTTATTTAATTTCGCGTTTGCTCCGTACTTTATTTATATATATTGACAATTTTTTAAATGACGCTTGTATAAATTTTGTTCTGCAATCGAAAATAGTCGAACTATACCACCGAGTAAAAAATATTTGTAGAAAACTTACCTCGAAACATTTCAAAACGGGTATAACATCTCGAATGCTCGATAAAGGTGGCGGCAATAGTTGACCTAACGCCATTATGTCGATAACCTTAACCGTGGTGACCATTAGGGATTTGTAATTTTCTGAATCGTCATCCTTACTTTGTTCTCCCATACTTTTCCATTGATGAATCAACGAAGCGATTAAGGCTCTTATTAGAACCGAACAGTAACATATGGCGGGACGGTAAACGGCTACGAAACTCAGTAATTCCCATAGCAGAGGAGTGTTCGTAAACATTCTCGTTATAAACAAATCTCTTTCCATAGTAACCTAAGAAGCGAATCGGTAATAAATGTAAAAATCATGCAAAAAATAAAGAAAAGTTGCGTCTTTTAATAAGTTCATTCGGAATTTCTTTTCAAGATGGACACGCCCTATTTTGACACATGTCTTCTGTCACTTGTCAACAGGGTTGCCAACAATCTGTCAAACAGAGTAGCCGACAATTTGACAACAAGGTTGTCAACTTCGATTCTAACCTGACATCACAGGATTGTCAACTTCGATTCTAACCTGACATCACAGGGTTACCAACTTCGATTCTAACCTGACATCCCTGTCACGAAAAAAGTGCGTGCGTGGGATTTTGACGAATGGGGATGATTACGGGAAACTCAACAGGACCTTTAGGAAACTTATAAACTTTCTTTGCACCCAAAAGAAGCACAACGACCTCTTTCTCTGAATAAAAACGAAAAATCCCAAATTATCCCATATAAGTAATGTACCGTTTGATGACAAACACTTCACGCCCCTCTTTTCAAGATGACCACGCCCTATTTTGATATATGTCATCTGTCACTTGTCAACAGGGTTTTCAACAATCTGTCAAACAGGGTAGCCAACAAACTGTCAACCTCGATTTTAACCTTACATCACAGGGTAACCAACTGCGATTCTAACCTGACATCTCTGTCACGAAAAAAATGCGGGCGTGCGTGGGATTTTGACTGAGAATGAAGTTGAAATATTAGTTAACCGAATCAAAAAATTATACTCTCCGTATATCGACGCATTAAAGTTTGTCAGTTAAAAATAAAGTTCTATCACATATGTAGCACCAAAGTAATCAGATGATAGAATAAAAATAAGTTTACAAAAAGTAAATGTTTAAAGGTGAATGCAAAGTTTTATTATTATGTAAGGGATGTAAAAATCGAAGAAGAATTTCTATCGAAGAACTATTCTACACTAACCGTTTTAGATAAAATGTTGGAATTATTTTCACCGCTTTTTTAAATAATCGTCTGTGGCTTCTAAAGTGGACTGTAGTTTTTTTTTGTAGTTGAATTTTTCCTTTTCCAGAACACCGAAATGATACACACATGTTACTCGTATTTAACGGTTTATTAAAAACTTTCCAAAGAAACAACGAGTAACACAGAAACAGGATTAAATTGGCTTACACTTTATGTTACCAATCGCTCAGAAACGCACTTGCATTTTTAAATGCGCTGGTTAATTAATTATAAAAATGAAACAAATTCTAAGAACAATAAAGGGTATAACACTCAGAGACAGACAAACAAATAAGAGCATACGGGAGCAATGCAACATCCAGAGCATCAACAAATGGGTACAAGTAAGGAAAATAAACTGGCACCTGACAGATTAGCTAACATCTGCAAAAATAATAACCCTTACAGCAAAAGACCAACAGGAAGACCAAAGAAAAGATGGAAGGACAACCTAATGACAACAACAACAGAAACAGAATGAGAGGTAGACAAACAAGAGCAATCCTAGTCAGACGAAGAAGAAGAAACAAATTTGCACTGCATTTGGACAGTGGAGATGAAAAATATTTTGAGTAGCCTGGCTTGATTCGCGGCCAAAGCCTTACTCTTTTCTCAGAGAAATTGTAACATTACGTCGTGTTTGTGACGACGGAGAAGTCTTGCTTGATTCGCGGCTAAGATCTTACTGATTAAAAAATTATTAAAAACTGTTCAGGAACCTTCTTATTTAAGCCACGCCCCAAAAGTGGTGTACGTGACAATATCTGCGTATGTTATATGAACCGGAAGTTTGCGTACGTGTGAATATGTGATGGTACTATGGCGGCGAGTCGGAAATCCGTTTTATTTAGAAAATTAAGCACTAACCTTTGAAAATTCTTCGTCGGGCCATGGTAATCCGTTATACATAACATCAGGACTAACAAATTGAACTAAGAACAGGGACAACAGCGTCATGCTGTCCAAGGACATATCGCTGTATTTGTTTTCTTCGGGAAGAGCACAACACGCTTTAATAGCATTAATGAGATTCGAAGTATTATCGGCAATCACGTTGGACGGTAGAGCATCATAAGTTATAGATTTCCGTTTTCCGTTTCCAATAATTCCACCGTTGAAGACGGTCGAGTGTTTTGTCAGCGGGATTGTTTTGTTCTGAAAATAAAACGTAAATATTGCAGATTTTTTGAAATTAGTTTAAATTTAATTACATACAATCTTTTTATTTTGCTTCAAAAGCATTTTTTCGATGTCGTTTTCCATATCATTACTTTTAGCACCGAATAAAACGTTGTCGCTTTGGAATAGCGCTCTTTCTAGAAATTCTCTTACGGCTAATACTCTTGCAAATTTAGAATAAGTACATAGTCGCTTTAGAATCCTGTTTACTTTCATGTAACCTCTCAATTTCATAGCAGTACCTACAAAAATATTCAAAGAGATAACAAACGAGTATTAATCCCTTAAAGGGATACGAAGAAGAGAGTGACTCTTGACTAGAATTATTCAAATAAAAACTTTGCAACGCAGAATGCAAATTGAGTGTATGCAACATCGGGAATCGTTGCTTTGTAAAGTGTCAAAACTCTCTTCTAACCCCCTTTCTTTAAATGAAGTAGTTTCATTTCCATGAGAAGAGAAATTGAACTAACAAGGAAACCACTATGAGCTTCAGAAATGAATTACCTATCAAAATATAACAACTGTCAAAGTGTGACACCTGTCAAAATGAAACAACTGTCAAAATGTGACACGTATTGTACTTTTCTTTCATTTCGGAAGCTCATAGTGGTTTGCTAGTTCAATTTCTCTTTTTCCGTCTGGAATAAAACCACTTATTTTAAAAATCAAGTGGTTTTATTCCAGACGAAAAAAGAGAAATTGTACTTTTCTTTATTTATTAAAAAGATCTAACCTAACTAATAGGTTTTATTTCCATGGGAAGAGAAATTGAACTAACAAGGAAACCACTATGAGCTTCAGAAATGAATTTACCTTTCAAAATATGACACCTTTCAAAACGTGACATCTGTCAAAATGGAACAGCTGTTAAAACGTGACACCTATCAAAATGTGACACGTATCGTACTTTTCTTTATTTATTAAAAAGATCTAACCCAACTCAACCTGGCCTAAATATTTATAGAAAAAACATTAGTTATCAATGCACTTTTACAAATAAAATCAATTTTAACTAACATATCGTATAAAATAAAAAATGCAGATAAATGAGATAATGACTCTCCGCTAAATTGATATTCTCACATCGAAAGCCTTTGAATTAAATAAAAAAAAGGAGTTTTTCATATTTGACAAATCTTTAAAGTTCAAGAAATTGTATTTGTGCAAAGAAAAAAAATACATTTTAGCATTTGACAGCTGTCAAACTAGGAGTGCACTAGCTGGTGCCGATGTTTGACCGTTATCAACTCCAGCTCCACACTCCATAGCCTCATTTAACCACTACTCAAATTATTTATCTAATATTTAAAATGTTTAATTACTGTATGTATATGGTAGTATAAAACAATTTTACAGATGACAGATAATAAAATAAACTTACCATCGTCATTACAACACGCAAAAAAGTAATTAACCGTGGATTGGGTTAAATTCAATATAACCACGACAGGAGGATTATAAGAAGAATTCGGCATCGGTATTTCCATTGCATCCAAAATATCAGCGATGACATGCATATGTAACACTTCGTTGGTTAACAGAGACGTCAAGTTGGGGAGATTTGCTTCTAGAGATCTCGTAATTAATCTCGAACTTAAAATTGGTACCATTCCGCTCTTTTCCCATCTAAATCAAAATTAACGCTTCGAATGAACAGAATTACACAAAAAAAATTTAAAAGTACTTACATTAATAATTTAAATAAGTTGGTCCACATCTGCGACAAATCTAAATTCTCTTCGTTGCTCGTACAAAACTTTTGTATGTTTCTATTTAGAATCTGCTCGAGTGCTAGCGAAAAATGTCCACCTTTTTCCGAATAAGAAACTACAGTTTTATCGATAAGATCGCTCGTTAAAAATCTTAATAACAATGTCAATTGATTATTGTTCGAGGCGGTTTTTAGTAAATTTTGAACTACTGTAACCAACGTAGATGGATTTATATGACCTGAAATTAGAATTAATATTAAATAGATCAGATTAATAAACTTTGATGTAGGTAGAAATAAATTGAAACGTACCGAGAAGTAAAACAACCCGACCAGCAGTTTCGTATACAATTTTTTCTGGATTCAAAAGCATTTTTATCAGTACTGGAAGTTCCTTGGAAAACGAATTAATCAGGTTCACTGCATTACCACGTCTTACTGATTCTTCCATTTCTTGTAAAACATTCGCTAAAATAATACAATCGATTCAGCGTTGATTTTTCGTAAATTTAAGTACATTTTTTACATCTGACAACCCTGTAATATAACGAGGACACCACTGCGATTCCCTAATTTTACAGACTGATCCCAATGGAATAATAATAGTCCAGGAGGATGTGACAGGTGAAAAACTGAAAAATTTCTATCAAAAAAATTTCCCTCATTTTCGCAGTCATGAAAATTTATCAGATGATGGACTATATTATGAAAACTGCTTAAAATACAATCTTCCTAATGTGGAAAGCTTTGCCAGTATTTGTATTGTACTTGTTGTATTTGTATTTAACATTGTATGCTGATAGGTAGGTTTGGAAGAAAAATAAGTGTAAACGTAGTTCACTCTTATTTTTCTTACCGAAGTAAGGGGGAGATGTAATGAAGTTATTTTTTTAAGCATTCAATTTAAGATCAAATCATAAATTTATTTCAAATTAAATAAAATGTTCGATTTTTGCCTAGTTCGCCGAGTACACTTTTAATTCTTTAACGAAGCAACTACGGCCTAATCGCTGGCTGCGCGCGCGATACCTATGTAGAAATAGTAGGGAAACTATCCGGAGAGTCTAAATGGTTTCAGAATTTTAACATAAGATTCATTCTTGTTCTGATATAACAGCTTAAAGCTTTGCCAGACTCGTCTAATGATCGTCAGGCGCGTTAAATCCATCCAAAGATGTTAGCCAGACTTAAAAATTTTGTTTTTTGCCACTAAGTACGAAAAAAATTCACTGCTCTTGGACTATAATAATATTTGTCAATCATATTTAAACAAAAAAAAAAATGTGGTTGGTCGAAAAATTTGAGGTAAATTATAAGTAAAGTAAGAAAATTTAAGACGAGTGAGTAAAAGTTCGGGAAGGGAGGGTTCGATATTGGTGTTTTACGATTTGTGGCTGAAATATGCATCTTATCAAAAAAAGTGTAATGTGAAAGTTGTAGATAATTAAAAAATCTAAAACTTTTGTATTAATGATTTTTCAACATAACCTTAAAATTATCGAAAAAAAACGCTAAAACCCGTTTTTTTTTTCGTTTTTAATTTTTATCTCTTGCAAAAATATATTTTTTTTAATTACAATTGGTGGAAACGTTCTTCTTTGTGTTTTAAATCAGCTGTAATTTTTTCAAAGCAAAATATTTATTTTTCGATTTTAGACGAATTTAAATTAAAAAAATAAATAATAAATTTATTTACTTACAAAGTAAATCTTTGGATTTTTCCATAATATTTATTTTCATCTCTTCACTTCCTCTAATTTTATTGGTTAAAAAACAATCCAGTATAATTCTAATTATTTCATCTCCTCCTCTATCACAACGCAGAATTAAAGTTATTACTTGTTCCTCTAATGCCTCCGGCGTTCCGAAATATTTAATCCAATCATCCACGTAGTAATATAACCTGCCAACCACCTCTACCGACACTAAAAAATAAACAGATATACAGTATAAAACTTTAAACGAAAACAGTACACAATATTTTAAAAATTGCCATTGTCGGTGCAGATGCTTCATCCACCAACCTAAATTTCACTTTATATACTTACAGAAGTTTTTAATGTCCATACATACTGATGACAACAATTTAGAAGATAGAAATATGAGCTTTAAAATATAAGGTACTGTAGCTTTTTTCTGTAATCTTTGTACTTCCGAATCCTCCAATGTTTCCCGAAGACTCCACTAAGAACAAAATTTAAAAAAACATATTTTACGGTGTCATTTTAACCCTGAAGAAAGTGTGAATTTGTCAGGAAAGGACAAATGAAACGAACATTTATTACAATATAAAATGCGAAACGAATTGAAACTACCAAAGGACGCTGACTTGGGATTCCCACACATACAAAATTAAGGAAGCTTATATACTTACTATAAACATATCCAGTACGGCTTTTCTATTATCTTCTGCATGACTTCCAGCTAAATGTCCCAATATACCAACAACAGATTTGAGTTTGGCTGAATTACAACATTGTTCATATGATTTATTTTGACAAAAATCTTTTAATCCGCATGACAGAACTCTAGTTATAACTGTATTGGGGAAACAGCTTCCAACATGAGCAACTACCCAGTCAAAATGAGGAGAATGCTTTACAGATGTGTCTGCAAGATTTATTTTAATTTTATATTAATAATAATAATCTTTATTTGCAGCTACATATAATAAAAACAACAAAAAAGAGAGCCTACAAACAGTAAAAACTGATTCAAAGTGTCGGACCTAGCAAACAGAACAAAAATAAACAAGATTTAGGACAAACAATAATTTATCTAAAAGCACAAGGCACTCACTATATAGTAGTTTTAGATTGATTGTATTTAAATTATTTAAAATGTGTGTGTAAATATTAAATATTGCTATAGAAACTTACCCAATAGCGCACTAATGCAGGCTTCGGTATCAGAATGAATTAAGCTAGATAAACATTTGGTGTTAATATCCACCAAAGTTCTTGTCGCTCGACATGCCATCCACAGTTGTAAAGCCTCATTTAAATCTAAAACATTAATCTTTCTACTAAGAAAAATGTAGTATAATGAAAATGATAAAAGCCAATTGAGAACTTACTAAATTATACAATGTTAACAAAAAATGAGAAATCAATTTAAGTAATATAAATCTGTAATACCTCAAAATTATATCCCAAAAAATGAAGTAGTTGGCAAAACAAGTCAAAATAACATTAGTAGTTCATATAAACCTTTTTTCTAAATAGCGAAAATTCATATTATAACCAATTAAAAAACATACTTGTTGAAAAATGAGCACGTCCTGAAAATTTTGTTGAAATTTCGCCCAATAATTCGAGCGACCAAGTACTAATAGTTGGTGCCCAAGCAACTGGATTATCAGCAATTAATGTTGATAGCACTGCGTGAATTTCTGATACCATTAATTCATCAGCTTCTGAAGGAGGTGGTAGTTTCCCTGTATTAATTTCAGTCTGAAAATCAATTATTCGTTGTACTGTTTCGAAATTTTTAGTTATTACTCAATGGTTAAATTGAAAATTTGTGAAGTTACCTCAATGTCGTGAATATAATTTTTGACTGCATTATCGAATATTTCGCAAAAGTATTCGAATACAGCCGTTTTTGTTGGAGGAAGGCTTTTTAAAAGAGCTAACGCTGCCCTCGTAAGATCGAGTGGATTGCAAGGTTCCTTTTTGGTTACACCTTTTAGGAAAAAATTAAGTTGGTTCATTAAATTCTGCTGTGGAGCGGTACGTACAACAGTGGTTAACGATTGAGCCATTTTATATCATTTATTCAACAGCGATATATAAAATTCATTGTTTTATGTGTAAAATGTACTTGTTTACGTTTTTATTTACTTCTGCGATTTTTTAGGTTAGATTCAGTGCTGCCACAACCAGAATTTGAAAGTTACCACAAATTAGTTTAACTATAGAACAAAACACACTATACATATGGCGCGAAATTTGAATTATTTAAAAGTAAAAAATAACTACCGGTAGTAAAATCTACAAAATGTTTGGTTTCATAAATAGGTAAACAGGGCATATGTTTTTCAGAAAAGTCTGTGCATCACCCGTACATGACCCGAGCTTTACATTTTTAAAAATCTAGTACAATTTATTTTTTGACACATTCTTAACCATAATTCTGGGAAAAGCGGGAAAAATGATTGAATTTAATCTTGAAAAAGAAGAACACAAATGTTACATTTGTGTATTGTGTATAATTAAATATGTACTGATAAGATTTCTAATATCTTCTACATATTATGTTTATATTGATTAAACAAAGATCATAGATACCAAAATAGTCAAAAAACTTTTTCGACGATCAAGAAGGTAAGTATCATTTTTATTATATTAGAATACATATTTAACTTAATTATGGACAAATTTCCATCCCAAACGCATTCAAAAAAAGTGTCTCTTCAAGGTGTTAGAAAAAAACCTATTTTACTTCCATCCAGACGAAAACCAGAACCCCTTTTGATTGTTTATAATGATCAAGGGGAAGATGTTACACCAAAACCACTTAATCCTGAGGTTTATAAAGGCAAGGAAAAACGAGTCAGTGTAGATCTTTCAGATATGCATATGGGCTCTATGAGTTCGTCATTATATGTATCAACGCAATCCGCTGTACGATTCAAACACGATCTTGACAGACAAGCAACTTCCACCCAATATAAGGAAAGCGAACAGGCACCAGTAGGATCCAATGAATATTTGGATATATTTATAACTGACAATGCAGCAGGTTTTAGTGAATCTGCAACTACAGTAACAGAAGTTACTAAAGTTCCAGCAGCAATGAAGAAAATTCCAACGAATATTAGTCTAATTTTAAATGAAACTTCAACTTTTTTCTTATTGGATATAATCAGTTGTACAGAGATAAAAGATACTGATGAAGGTTTGTATTTGCAAAAAAAGTTTTTCATGATAAAAAAATACATATTTTAAGACACTGACCTTTAATCTAACTGGATGAGCACATCCATTTAAGAAAATTGAGGCAACTAGTATATGACATTTTGGAGCAGGGCACATGCGCATTGATGATATCTCAAGCATAGGCGTCTCCTAAGGGTTAAGTGACATTTTTATTGAAAATGATCTCGAAAATTGTTGGGACATTTTTTCAAACGTGCATACTGCATTTAGAGACTTGAAGTCCCAAAATATACTCGGTTTGAATAATTTATACGCCAATTTTGATGCATTTCATGGAAATATACTTGGAAACTGAAAACATTTAACAAAGTAAAAAGACGCCACCACTGGAAAAATGGCTCCCTGACGTAATGACATTGACATTATGGAGTAATGCACATGCGCACTTTTAATTTGAGACGTGCTAGACGGCTAGTGCTCATCCAGTTAGATTATAGATCAGTGGTGCCACAACACGAAAAGTTTTGATTCATGACACTAGATGTCATGAGACACTGGTATTGGCGTCTGAACGAGGCTTAATGCCTCTTTCTTTTTAATTTATATTTCATTTGTTGTCCCGTTTTCTTGTTCATTTTCGTTGCATTATTGTTAATTTATAAATGTTTTTTTGACTAAACATTTTTACTTCTGAATCTACGGTATTTCCGATTTTCATAACTTTTGTACTCACGTGACAAATTTAAAAATTTTTAAAATATAGTTAAAGCATATCTCGTTTGATACTGATTTAATGCCATTGATCTTAGGATTGCAAGTTGAGAAAGAAAATGAGCATTATGATTACTTAACAATTGGAAAAGGAAAAAATAGAAAAATAGTGCAAGCAGATACTCAAACTAAATCGATGGTGATGAAAACTAGAGGTACTTCATATGAAAAAGTCAAAACTCAAGTAGGCTCCGCGTTTGCTTCTGTTTATGACATGTATGATACGCTCAACGATATTAAAGTGAGTAAATACGAATATTCATCCATTTTATAAGCCACCCTATATATTTAAAAATATATTGTTAATGGCGGCCTATAGTTCGATAAAATCTATTTTTGTTCAAGGAAGAAAGCGAAGAAGAAGAAGAAAAAGACGAAGAAAGCGATGAGGCCGACGATGGAACTATTAAATTAGACGATAAGGGATCAATAGAAAGTTTGAAATTATCTTCAGATGAAAAATGCTTGACGAAACTAATGAAATCTTCGAAATTTTTAGAAGCTTGTATTATTGTAGAAAGATTACTCGCCAACAATTGCTTCAATGAACAACAAAAAGTCTTCATAGGATTAGTGGAACCCGACCCTTTTAGAGATAATATTCAATATAAATATAAATTGAAGTTGTTATGGACTTTTGCCAACAATGATACAACTGGTATGAAAATTTTTAATCTCACATCAAATTTATCAAAAATAAAACAATAATTCAATATTGGTACCAGTGAATCTAACAGAAAGTTTAAAGATACTAAATATCCTAATACACACCGCGCCATACTGATGTTTGTAGTAGCCATTTTTATTTCAGTTCACCATGACAACTATGACAACCGATAAACGGCTTGACAAGCTGTCGGAAACTTTTATTTATTTATTTATTTTGTATTAACAGGTAAATCAGTAAACTCCTGCGACTTTAATCCACAAAACAAGCATATACTAGCCGTCGGATATGGTAAATTCTTTTTCCACCACCACATAAGAGGTCTAGTCTTAATTTGGAACATAAAAAACCCCGTTCAACCAGAAAGAAAATACGCATTCCCGAAACCAGTGACAGCGTTGCAATTTTCAAGGAGTACGCCCGTTTTACTGGCCGTCGGCTTCTACGATGGTTCGCTAAAAGTTTTGAACATCTCTAGTAAAGAAACGATGATAATTGGTGAAAATGTTCCTACTTTTGAACCGTGCTGGAACATAATGTGGCAATATGGAAGGGACGAAAGAAAGAATGAAGAATTAATCATTGTTACCTTCGATGACGGAAGAATTTGCGCGTATTCTATGCAAAGGAAATTAGAGGTATGTTTTTTTAACAGATCCTGCATTAGATATTTATGTTGCCGGACGAGAGAGAGAGAGGGGGATGGGTTGACAGCGAGGGGGATGGGTTGACAGCGGTGGGGGATGGGTTGACAGCGAGTGGGCGGATTGACATCGTGGGGAATGGGAATGGGGAGGGAGGGAGAGAGAGAGATGTATGATTCAGTTGAAAATATATTTAAAATTTAGATGAATCAACTAATGAGAGTTGCGAAAGCAGATGGAAAGATTAAAGGGCATCAGGCAATGAAGAAATGCACGAGCTTAATCATTCCGGTTACGAGATACGCTTCCGCATTGGTTATGAGACTTCATCCTCTCGATCGAAGCATTTACTTTGTCGGTACCATAACAGGCACCGTTCACAGGTGTTCATTTAATTATCTGAGCCAACATTTAGATGTTTATCTTGCCCACGAAGGACCCGTGCACGAAATGAAATTTTCACCATTCTTAAAGCAAATTATAGCCACTTGCGGTGATGATTGGCATACGAGATTTTGGGCTGAAGGTAAGATTTTAATAGTTCAACTGCAATTGATCATATTTCACATGAAAAAGATGAGGCGTTTGTCGTTATGCCGTTGGCACCATTTGCTGTCAATTGTAATGTCAATTTTTTGTTATATATATTTAAATATTTGAAGTATTTCAAATTTTCTGCAATGGGGCACAGAACACTTTGCCCCTGGATGTCTTAGGGACCATTATTTGGGAGGCGTCACGACTTTTCTGGATCAATAAAATCGAAATCCATAAATTTACAATAAAAGTAATGAAACAATACAAACAGCCAAACAAGAATAACTTGAAAAATTTAAAATACTTCAAATATTTAAGTATATGTCAAAGAATTGACATTCACAATTGATAGGTGACATTAAATTGACAGCAAGTGGTACCAATGGCATAACGACAAAAATGCCTCATCTTTTTCAGGTGAAATAATGTCAATTTTTCTTTTTTTACCATTTGAAGCACATGATTTTGTCAATAAAAAACTTCAAGTTGCACAGAAAAAAAAATATTATACAAAAAAGTAAAACAATTTTATTTTACTTAAATCATATGTTATTCTACATGAAATGACTAGAAAATTATTAACTTTCAATAGTAAGCCTTACATAGAACATATTTTGACGTAAAATGTTTGCTGTCACTGTGCGCGATTTTGTTATATGGTTACGTCAAGGCAACCTTAGATCAGAAAAAATATTAACATTTATAATTGTGAAGGAAGCAACCCACAATACACTTAGTATTGTGTGTTGCATCGAATTATACTTTGGTACTTTAATGTTGGCATTAAACAGAGTTAAAATGAAAAAAAATTTAACTCCTTTTATTACCAACCTTAAAGTACCAAAGTACAATTCTATGCAACACACAATACTAAGTGTATTGTGGGTTGCTACCCTATGTAATTAGAACTGTCACAAGTGGTACGGAATAGAGATGGGCGATGCTGTTTGAAGTATCGATATGTATTGTTTCAAGTATTTGGGGAATTTTTGTAAAAAAAAACAATTATTTTGATTTAATTTGTTCAAATATTTACAAAAATAAAACGGAGTATCGTGATTTGTAGGGATTTCCGAACCAGTTCTTAGTATTGGTGGAATGCAAAGTGTTCATGGACTCGACTGGAGTCCATCCCATTCAACTATTTTAGTCCAGATACGCGGACAAAACATTGAAGTGTGGGATGTACAGAGAAAAGTGTATGAACCGCAATCGGTTACAGTTTCGCCTACTTGTAGTATAAATACGGTGGTACAATTCACTGATTCGGGAAGGTGTCTTATTGTAGGTATGTATACAATAATAGTAGTTTTTTTAAAACCGGCCAGAAATTAGTACTTTCCGGTTTATTTTTAGGTCAGAAAATCTCATTTTGTCGGACCGAGCCAGAAAATTATTGTGATAGTCCGGTAAAAGCTTTTACCGGACTCATTTTTATTTACTTTCCGGCCTATCTTTAATGAAAAAAATAATAATATAGTTAGTCTAAGATAGCGGTCAATTGGTTTCTATATTAGAGAGTTATTGCACATCATTTGGGATATACGGTATGCCTTACAGTGACAGTTACGCGTGCGCAACAGTAAACAACCATTTTTAAGGTATAACGTCGTACGCTATATCTAAGGCGAGCCTTAAACCTTATGCATATTTGATGTTCTAAAACCAAAAAGCGGCTTTTTCGCGATCGATTTTAGAATTAAATAACAGAAGAAGAGCAATGTTAAACCGTATTCAATGGTTAACGTAAATAAAGTTAAAAAATTGAATATTTGTAAACAAAATTTTTCGACTGAACATTAGACTTTAATAAAAACGATTATTCTCGATAATTTTGAGTTTATGTTGAAAAGTAATACAAATTAATACAAAAGTTTTAATTATCTACAACATTTATATTAAACTGTTTACGATATATTTCAGCTACAAATTCTAAAAATCCAATATTTAACCCTCAAAACATAGGGCTTCGGTACCATAAAAGGGTTTGTTAGATGAATTAGTTTATGAGTATTTTGAAAAATAAATTATTGCATTATTTCAAGGAACTTAGTCTGTTTGGATTACAACAGATTGGGAAAAACCTATAATCCAATCGTTATAATGTAAATTTAACTGCTGGCTGGGGATTAAAGAAATCATTTTCCAAAATTCTGTGCTTAATTGTAATGTTTTGTCTATATGTATTTAAATATATATTATTGAAAAGATGTTAATTATTTAAAATACAAAAAATGAAATTTTCCATTAGTTTTGATATCTGATATTTGCATTTTAAATAAAACTAAAAAACTATTAGTCTTAATTTATTGCTTAATAAAGGTAAGAAAGTTAAAAATATTTTATTTCAAAGTAATTTAAACTTAATTCTACAACATATTTCTATTTCTTGGTTTGTTTTTTGCTTCGATGGATCTTAAGAGTCTTTTCTTGTATGAACTTCCTGGTTCCCGGTTTTGATTGTTGAAATTTCATCAAAACCCTTCAACCTATTCGTATAATCTAATCTTCTAAGCAAAATGCACAATCCTTCAAGTCCTGTAACACAAAATTAGGGGTAATAGGTTTTTACTTTCATTAGGAGAAAGTCAATAGTTTATACCTGATATAACATTACTTCTTCTTGTTCTAATTACAGCTGGTAACATAAGACGTTCTGCTAAGAATACAATGTGTTCTCTTTCAAATCGAAATTTTGATTTTATGTAATGGGTTAATATTAACTACTATTACGTAACAAGTCCCGAAAGTGGTCTTTTACTGGACGAGTGGGCAAATTGCAGGGCGAGCCGCAGGCGAGTCCTGCAAGCCTGCGAGTCCAGTAAAAGCACTTTTGGGACGTATTACGTACAATATTTTTTTTAAAACGTGCAGTGTTGTACTATAAACATCATATTATTAAGTTTACATTTTTATAACAAGAACTCTTTATTAACTAATTTAATAATAAATCAAACATTGTTTGGGTGGCCGCCTTAACAATTTCATCTGGTATAATTTCATCTTCCATTAATTCACAATCAAATGCATCATTTTGAATATCCATTTTATAATAAATGTCACGGTTTCAACTAAACGTCAAAATATGTCAAGTTATTTTATAGTTTTAAATAATACAAAACTGGGTTACTATAGAAACCAATTGACCGCTATCTTAGACTAACTATATTATTATTTTTTTCAATAAAGATAGGCCAGAAAGTAAATAAAAATGAGTCCGGTAAAAGCTTTTACCGGACTATCACAATAATTTTCTGACTCGGTCCGACAAAATGAGATTTTCTAACCTAAAAATAAACCGGAAAGTACTAATTTCTGGCCGGTTTTAAAAAACAGTTCTTTATTGGATCAATGTATAAAGAAATATTGGTCAATTTACGGGTCGAGTAAAAGACGCAATTTCTAGTTATTTCTGATGTCAACGGAATAAACACTAAAGGAAAAAAAAGTAGCTGGCACAATTTTATCTTATAAGTGAATGAAAAAAAAATTCTCCTGGCAACGCCGCAGTTTTTTGACGTGTGACGTCACTTCCTCGCTAAAATAAATGATCTATATTTTGTTTTTAATGTAATAGTGGAGTAGATCTGGTTTTGAAAACGAAGTCGCTCTTTTCGAAAAAAAATTTTTGTGATTATATAGATTCGAGGTCCCTCTTTCACGTGATCAATATATGATAGCTAAGGTATGTGTGGAGGGGGGGTAAATTAACATGTAAAGATATGGAAATCGGTTTTTCGCACGTAGCTCGCTGAGTTTTATTCGGATAGAAACGACTTCTATATATAAAATAAAGTACTCGCGAAAACGCTTAAACTGAATTTTAACCCGTCCAAATCGGTCTAGGGGTTCTTGAGATATTGCGATTTGAAAATATATGGATTTTCGCCGCGGCGAGAACACACATGGAGCCGTGTTCGCGTTTTTCTCATGGAAGAAAATGACTTAGAAACTTGATTTTTCCGAGTCAAAAATTAATCAGTGTTTGCTCCCCATCAACCCCCCAAATTTAAGTAGCGGGTTGAAATTTGGACACAATGCTTGGGTCATGACTATCTATCGGAGGAAAAAAAATCAAGTTTCGAAGTCATTTTCTTCCATGCGAAAAACGCGAACACGGCTCTAGGTATGTTCTCGACGCGGCGAAAATCCATATATTTTCAAATCGCAATATCTTAAGAACCCCTATACCGATTTGGACAGTTTAAGCGTTTTTGCGAGTACTTTATTTTATATATAGAAGTCGTTTCTATCCGAATAAAACTCAGCGAGCTACGTGCGAAAAACCGATTTTCCATATCTTTACATGTTAATTTACCCCCCCTTAGCTTTCATATAGTGATCACGTGAAAGGGGGACCTCGAATCTACGAAATCACAAAAAATTTTTTTCGAAAGGAGCGACTTCGTTTATCGGGTTTTTTCCGCCAGATTGACTCCACTATAATCATTGAACTAGAATTTACGTATACAGACATATTTGAGGTTAAAAAAATAAATACTTTTTCTAAAAATTGCAGGAATTACTAACCCATGTTTTTGTTCATTCTTCATAATTATCTATTATAAGGAAATTTTATTCGACCATTTTGTTTTTTAGGCGATGTAGACGGAAATGTCCACGTTTTTTCCCTAGAGGATATGCCTTTTAAGCCATTTTTCCAAGAGAATTTAATTTTTGATTCTCTTGCACGATTGCTAGTGACCCAACCACAACTGCTTACTAGCATAAAAAAAATGCGAAGATCGTCTAAAACTAGAGAATGAGGTGAATGCGCTTGAATGTATTTTGTTAATTTTAATTAAAATATTTTTAATTCGTCCATTTTCTGTAATTTTTAATAAAGAATGCAAGAGAAAAAATTAATTACTTTAATTTTCCAGCCATTAAAATTTTAAATGTAAGAGAATTGAACTCTGTGTATTATATTTTTTGTTTGTAAATCTACACCAGAAAAGTAGAGAATATCACAGACCCCACCAAGCTACGCCACTGGTATGAGGGGCGCCAGTGAATTGTTGTCATCCACTAGAAAAATGTCTAGGACCGGCACTGAGTATTTTAACCAAATTTTGTAATTAGAGTTTACTAAATACAAAAAGGGGACTGTAAATGATTTTTTTAATGACATAAAACCCCCTCAAAAAAGTATATGATACGAAAATGGAACTTGTTTACTTACAATGTTTACAGTATACAAAGCTGACATTTGTTGTCCCAACAATTGCAATGTAAACCAAACTTTATAGTTTGATTACTGACAAATCAGTCTTCCGTTTATATTAATTATCTAATAATTTATCTGAGATTTAATGTAATAAATACTTCTATTTTATTATAAAAGGTTAGGGTCATTCAACTGACGTTTATGTACATGGTACCAACCCCTATGGTTAGTAGATAGACAAACAAAAAATTATTTTTCTTAAAGAATTCTACAGCTACAGTAAATTAACATAGACATAACCAGTTTTACTCCACATTTTGTTTGAAATAAACATGAAAACTGTAATCCGGTAGATAAAATGCTGATATTTGGTACAAACCAATGACGTCATAAGTTCTCGAATCGATGGCTGATGACCATAATAAAATGTCATTTATATTGTTAGGTTGGTTAACATGTATATTATTAAAAAATAAAAATGGCGGATTCGCAAAAAAGTATGTTATTTAAAATTAATGTTAAGAAAAATAAGTTTGTTTTTTAATTTTTTGTTCAAAATGTACGTTTTATATTTTATGGCATATCCTAATATTGAATTATTTTTAAGATCCAACCGATAGTACTACTATAAAACCTGCTGTGTTGCAGCCATCTATAATAATGAAGATAGACGGTCCAGATGAATCTAATGGAAAAGGTGAGTTGATCTTGTAGTATTTATGTGCAAAATTATTTATTAGTGTATTATATTTTAGAGATTGAGGAAAATGAGAAAAATATGCAAACGTCGAAAAATGAAGAATTTAAAATGTGCAGTCAATCATTTCGAGCCTCTGTACCTAACAATCCATTTGCATCTTTTCAAAATAAAATATCGAAGGGCATTTTGAAACCACCTCAATTTAGTCTTAATAGTAATAATTTAACAACATCTTTTACTTTAAAGCCCAGTCAACTTAACCATTTTTCTAAAAGTCCCACAAACAGTGATAAACCAAATAGTGAAAAAACTGAAAATAGTGATTCAAACGTTAATCCTTTAAATGGTGAAACGCCGAAGTTTGTGCCTTTGGTTGTACCTGAAAAGACAATACAAAAAGTTAACGACTCAAATCAACAACCTGCCAAGGCAAAAATTTCTAATAGTTCCTTTGTATTTGGTCAAAACTTAAAGGAAAGAGTGGAGAGTGTAGCCAGTGAAAATATGGATGAAATTTCAAAAGCTTCAACTAGTTTAGGTTAGTAATACATTGGTTTTAACATTTGCAAATATTTAAGGAATAATTTGATTAATTATAGGTTCTAATGGATCATCAGAAATGCTGTTTAGCACTGTAATAAAGCACGAATTAAAACAAGACGCGGTTTCAAATGTTAAAGAAAAAGATACAAAGTCGTTAAGTGAATCTGCAAGAGAGTATGAAGAATCCAGAGCTAATAAAAGGAAGTATGAAGAAGTGGAAGTAATTACAGGCGAAGAAAATGAAACAAATGTGTTAAGTACTTCTTGTAAACTGTTTTCTTTCAACAAAATATCCAGCAACTGGTTGGAGCTTGGAAGAGGAACTCTTCGACTAAACGATCTTAAAAATGTTGAAGATATTGATCACATTGGAAGCAGGCTTGTGTTTCGAGCGTCAGGTAGTCTGAGAGTTATTCTCAACACTAAAGTAAGTGTATCAAAATTAATTTTATATAAAATGCCTGTTAAATTAATTCATATTTTCTACTTATACTGTGAAGGGAAAATTTCCAATATATTTCAAATAATAATTATAATTTACTCATTTACTGATTTAAAAAATAGTTGTTTTAAAAATATTTCTTTGTGATTGTTTTTTTTTGTCAATTTTAGATTTGGGCAGAGATGATTGTTGAGAAAGCAAGTGAAAAAAGTATTAGAATAACAGCACTGGATGCAAATGGCGAGATTAAAGTTTTTCTTGTTATGGTATGTAAAAATGTGACTTTATTGACTGATAATTCACTTTTTATCCACGCTCTTTTCCCTTTTATACACACTCTTTCCCACATTAATTCCCCCTTATGTTCATTTATCCACTTTATCTGCATTTATCCGCGTTTTTGTATTTATCAACTTTTCTGCATTTACCTACGTTTTCTGCATTTGGCGTTTTGTATTTAGCCTCTTTTTTGTTTTTATCCACGTTTTTTATTATTCCACTTTTTCTGCATGTATCTATATGTTTTTGTGTCTATCCACTTTTTCTGCATGTATCCACTTTTTCCGTATTTAGACTCTTCCTGTTTTTATCCACTTTTTCTGCAGTTATCCACGTTATTGTATTAATCCACCTTTTCTGCATTTATCTACTTTTTTGTATTAATCCAACTTTTCTGCATTTGTCCACGTTTGTGTGTTTATCCACTTTTTCTGCATTTATCCACCTTTTTTTTAATATGAACTTTTTCTCTTCCAGAGCAATATTGAAGATTCAAACCGGCTATATTCACATTTATACACTAGACTGGAAAGAGAAATTGCCGCTCAGAAACGAAAAAAATTAGAAAGTGCGGTATCAATAACAAAAAATTGATTTTTGCACAACAGATTGATAACAATCATTAATATAAAGTTCGACTTATCAGATTTGTACATTTAAATTATTCACAAAAAAAAACGTTACTGAAAGAGGTGATAAAAAACTTACAATTTTAATGGATGTAACTAGAATAGTGGGGCGTTGAAGATGAGACGTTATTTAAATTTTTGTTTAAACTTTTTGTTAAACTTTTCTGAAGATTTAGATATTCGATCTGTCGAAAACATTGGATTTTTTTTGTACTTTTTTTTACAATTTAAATTTTTATAGTAAGTAGGCAACTTTTTATATTTTCGTCATACAAGAAGTATTTGAATGGACTTCCAGTTTCCTGGTATTAAATTGTTAATCAAAACCAAAAAAAAAAATTAATAAATATTTTTTATTTATTTTTCCGCACAGTGGTCTGAGAAATACATTTGGGCGGTAAAAATTTATTGTTGATAAAAAATTTTACTCGGGGGTTTTCGGGGTCGCTAATTACAAATTTGAAGTCAGGTTTAAATTCTTCGTTTTATTCTCAAATTTAACATGAAATTCATAACCAGCAAGCTCAAAAATCCTTGTCGACAATTTTTCGCGACATTTTTTTCATTAGACGCGTAAAGGCAGATGAATTTTTGTAGAATTGTAAATAAAGGTTTATATTTTCGAATCCGCTAGGTGGTTTTGAGAAAGTAATTTTAAATTTTTATTTGCATTCCATTTAAGATGTGAAATTTTACAAACTTGTACGTTACAAAACGCTATCACTTCGACAAATAATCCAAAAAATACATAAATTTGAGTACTTTTTGTACTCGCCTTTATCATGCGCGATAATTTCTACTACTCAGTTCAAAATCTTAGTTACTAATCTGTCAAGAACAATAGAGGAAAATCAAAAATTGACTTTTTGTCGCCTAAATTTATTTTTCAGACCATTATTGATTAAATTGTAATTTTTTTTATTTTTGTTTTTATCTGATATGAAGCTCGTAGAAAACATTTTGCTTCTAAGACTTTGTTAGCAAAATAACTATAAAAAAATAAGCAGAATATCAAATTTTGTGGAGTTTATCAAAAAGTCATAGGATATAATACAATTTTAAATGGTTCGACTAGGCTAGAGTGAAAATAGTAACCTCGGCTATTAAGTATAAAAATGAAATTTATTTTTTGTAGAACATTTTTTTGGTTAAAATTAATTAACGAGATATTTGTTAGAAAATAAACTCTTCGAGAGTGTACTCATATGGAACATTGTTTTGCTTGTATTTTTCCATCATAATAAACTTATGTATTTTATATTATCGAAAAGATTTCTTTGTATAATAAAATATAATAATTCCGAGTAAAAGTGTGTTGACAGTGCGCAATGTGGAGGCAGGTCACCGATAACCACCAATAGCGTCAAAAACCGTGTAATATATGAAAATAATTGTTCTCTTAGAGACAAAAAACAAAATTTTTGAGTCTGGCTAAAACTAGAAAATACACGTTTGGCTAATATTTACAATCAGCCTCACAAGCCAGGTAGTTAAAAGAGGAGAGGAATAGCCGAAACCTAAGGCATATTTGGGTTCAGCGTCGTCTGTCAGTTGTCAGAGTAAGTTGTCAATTGTCAGAACAAGCTGTCATTTGTCCGAAATTTCTATTTCCATTTTAAGTGGATTGGAAAAGAATGGGCGTTTGGTTTCTGTAGATAAAATTGATATTTTCTACATATTTGTAAGTATTAATATTTACCAATTTCTTTTTACTCACGACTCGGACATGTGGAATAAAATTTGCACAAAAACTTGGCATTAATAAATAATAAAAAGTTGAAATAATAATATTCTTTATTCAGCAAAAATTTACAAAACCATTACAATGATCAAGAACAAATATGATATTTAAATGAAGAAAAAAAAACAATACAAGGGTGTTTAAAGTTTATTATACACAATTACGGAAACTAAATCATGGAACAAAATTATTTTTAGCGTTATTTTATAATAAACGCTCGCACAAGACTGTTTTTTATTTAAAATATTAAATTAAATTTAAAATATACAGCATGATTCATCTAAATGTAGTACCTACGATATAGGTGCTTTTTCACCCTGTATATTTCAAAAAATAAAAGCGACCTGTCGTCAGGGGGTTTCCTCTAACAAAAAACTTTACTATAACAGGTTAATCAAACTTTAACTCAAATTAATTAACCAAATTTAAAATATAAGACAAAAAAACTTGTCATTTTCTTTCATAGACTAAATAAACAGTATTTAAAGAATAATATAATTCTGTTTATAGAATTTTGTCGCCTTCACAAAAGTTTGAAAATTAATGTCACTTTAAGAAAGTTTTTGCACAATATTACAATTATTTCACCCGATTTCTGCAGAAGGATCTCAGCGTACATATCAAAAAAGCGAATAAAAATGCGCGACCATTTTTTTCCGCTTATTAACCATGAAAAACCTGTTAACTATAACAGGATAAAAGGGTGAAAATCGCCCTTAATTAGGATTTGGCTGAAATTTGGTCCTTTTTTGCCACCAAAATTTTCAGCTCCTGGCATACAGTGTAGCATCAATGGTACTTTTTCGTAAATATTTTTTTTCTCGATTAGTTTTCAACCGATTTTCTTTAAATGTAGGGCGTTGGTAGAGTTATAAACTCTTTTTTTTTTGCCAACCAAAATAACATTTAAAAAAATATTGAAAGTGTTGGTAAAACTTAACAAACCCATCTAATAAAAAACACAAAACACCTTTTTTTTTATTATTTTTCAATGGTTCGAAAATTAAAATCGGTACAAAATTACTTGAGCACACAATGACCGTGTTCATTACTGAAAAAATTATAATTAACTCATAACTAAATTCAACAATAATCGTATATTTAAAACTTATAAAGTATATGCCACCAATATATCAGTTTTATTTTATTTTTTTTTTTAGCTGGCGCGCTTTTTTTTGTGATTAATGATCGATTCCGAATGCTTTATTTAATTCTTTCAAGTCCCTTTTATCTACGAACGTTTTTAATTCTCCCCTATTCATTAAAGATACGCACATCCTTAACGTTGACCAAATTGTATCCGACATTTGTGACATTGAACCAGAGTTCGCTACATCTTTACCTCTGGCTTGTTGGTTGAGGGCCGTCAGGAAATGTTCGGCAGCTTCCCTAAAAAAATAGTATAATTGCAGAACAAAATTTGTGCCAGAGGCATTCGACTGGCTAAGAAATTTCAACTAGGAGAGGTATAAATTAAAAAATTAGTAAAAAAAGTACCTGTACGCATGTAGATTTATACAAGTGATTCCTACATTGTACCTGGCTCTGATAAAACCAGGAGATAGATTTAACGCGTGGTGGTAGGCATCTACCGCTTCTTCGGGCCTAGAACCATTGGCTAATGTTGCCCCTAATCTATTCCAAAGTCGTGCGTCCTAAAAATATTGCTATGGTTTAAAAAAATTACACAAAATTATGGGAAGTAATAAACAAATCAAGAAAAGATGGAAAAAAAACATGGAAAGAAATAAGGAAGAGATATAAACAGGTATTCAAATGGATATGATAGAATTGAAGACAGATATCATTTAGAAGAAAATATGAAAAAAGAAATAAGTGTAGGAAATAGCTTAGAAGTCAGACAAGATTTAAGAAAAGATACAGATAAAAAATAGAAGAAACAGGAAAAGATAGTAAAAAGAAATGATTGCAAGAATGATAGAGGTAGAAGAATTACAGGAGCAGAAAAATTAGAAAGTAATAGAAACAGGGTTTGCTGAAGAAATATATAAAATAAAAGAGGATGGAATGAAGAATAAGAAAAATGTTAAAAATTTAGACAAATCCTTAAAAGAATAAATTTTAAAGAATAAAATCAGGAGGGAAGAAATTAATGAAATTTCAAAAATAAAATTAGCACAAATGGAAAATAAAAATGAAGAAATAAAACAACAAGAAAAGGAAAGAGAAATGATGTTGAGAAATAAAATTAAAAGAAATTATCACAGATGGAAGATTAAATTAAAAAATATTTTTATAGGGATCATAGGAAGATAGAAAACCAAATTGGTAATATGGAAGATAAAATAAATAATATTAAAGAAGATTTTAGAAATCTTAAATATGAAATGATTAAAAACAAAGAAGATTTGGGGAATATCATGAAAAAAGAAATGAAAAGAAAAGGAACTGAGAACAAATTAAATAAAGAAGAGATAAAGAAAATAGAAAGACATTATGAAAAATAATAAAAATATCCAAATATTGCAAGAAAATTTAAATGAAGAAATAAAAATAAATTTTGAAATAGCAGAGGAAGAGAATTTAAAAATACGAAAAGAAATCAAAGAAAAATACAAGATATTAGCGGGAAAAATAGAAATTAAAATTTGGTTTTCTTATTTCTTTTCGAGATGAAAATAAATTAAGAAAGCAAATTTTGGGAATGTTGTTATGGTTTTAAAAAAATGACACTAAATTATATAACTATAATTTTGAGGTTATGATGAAAAATAATCAAAACAAAAGTTTTATATTTCTTAAATTATCTACAACTTTTATATTAAACTTTTTTCGATAGGATCCATATTTCAGCCACAAATCGTAAAAAACGAATATCCACCCCCCCCCCTTCCGGAACTTTTACTCAGACCCCTTGATTTTTCTGAACTGCTAATAATTTTTTTGTTTAAAAAATGGTCTATACATCTTATCCTCAAATAATTTCGAAACACTTACGTCAGGTCGCACTGAAAGAGCCGCCGAAAAACAATCTGATGCTTTATTATACTCTCCAGTTAGATTGAAGAGTACACCTAATCCACATTGCACCTCATAGTCTATATCTTTCGGATTCCTTTGAGCTGCCTTAATAAATAAATCTTGAATTACCTTGTGATCGTTCCTGTGTTAAAAAACGATCATTAGAATGTATTTGTAAACACTTAATACAAAAAAAAATTGATATTTTAACACATTCACTGCCATGGCGAGATTGTGTTAAAACGTGAGAGAACTGAAAGCAAAAGCACATAACAAAAGTGAAATGGTAAAAAAAAATGTGCATGCAAGCCACCGCCAAACTTACTGAACTAACAAACTTGTAACTTGCCCGGATAACTTCAAATTGGGTGGTATGATATCCTGATATTTAGGATTGTATTTCAACCAATTCAATAACATTTGGCAGGCTTGATTGTAGTAACTTTCGTTTGTGTAGCTCACCGCGAGCGCCATTAATCCCTTAAGGTTAGTCGGATCTAATTGAAGACACTTATTTAATGCTGGAATCGCATTCGGATCCTGAAAAATTTGTAAATTTGTGATTCAAGTATGCCCTTCGATGGTGTATATTTATGTTATAAACTACCTGTTCGTTTTCGGCTTGTGTAGTACCTAGTAAAAGCCAAGCTTCGAAATTTTCAGGTTCTTGCTTTACTGCTGCTTCAAAACATAGTACAGCGCTTGGGAAGTCTCCGTCTTCCAAAAACTGTTTACCTCTTTCTAAAGGTTTATTTACATCTAACATAGGATTTTCATCGCTGAATTCATATTCCTAGATAATAAGAGTGTACAATATACTTATAAGTTTAAAAAATTAGAGTTTTTTTGTAACAGAATTAAAAATAGTGGAAAAAGTGTCCCAAAATTAAAATTTTGACTTTTCTATGCGTAATTCCCCAAACGTTTACCTTTGATGTTGTATTATAGTAGGAATTGAATTCATCAATCCATGGTTGCGAAGGATCTACATCACCCTCTCCTACTTTTTTCATTTCTTCTTGGAGAGTATCCCAAAAGGCGGAATTAAAATCATCATCTAGCAAAAACACAAAATAAATCATGAAATTGTCATACCCTAACATTTTAATTCAAAAATAAACGAAGCAAGTATACTTATAAATTACCTTTGGACTGCGACTGAAGGTGTTCTTCAGACCAGTTTTCAGCGACGACTTCGGGTTTAGAACGTTCTTCCTCGTCGAAATATTCCTTAGTCCAATCGGCAGCTTCTTTTTCTGTAAGTTTCCCTTCTTCTATATTGGGACTGCCTTCTTCCTTCATAAATTTCATAAACTACATTTAAAATTGTATTTTTATTAATAATAAAGTTATAATGTGGAGGTAAAGCAAAAAACTTTCCCCTTTACATGTTACCTTACAATTTTCAAATCATTAAAATGACATTTTCAATCTCTACAATTTTTTTGTTTACCCAGAAAAATTATTACATAATCACTTAAATTACCTTAGAATAAACAAATTTTGAATTGTCACTTGCATCTTCTAAAAATTCTTCAGGTGACAAAAATTCCTTTGATTCTGTTGGAAAATTCAAAATTTCATTAGGCCATGCATCAGCAAAACTTTGAAAGTCATGTTCTGTTTGTTCTTGTGAAATTATTTCAGCCCATACATTTTCATTATTAAATGCTGTCTCCTGAAATAATTATTTAAATTATAGCAACAAAATTAAATTAAAAATACAATATTGTTCACAATAAATATATTCAATGTTTATGTAGTGAAAGTATTATGATCAGTTCATGCATGGAAAATGGTATTATCTAATACAATTTTATCTTTTCCAAATAATTGTACTATTCTTTTGCAATTGCAGTGATTGTTTAAAATGCTGAAACTATATTTTGAAGAAGAAAAAAATTAGAGACAAACAAAAAAACTTTTTTTTTATAATTTTAGCGAATTTAAACAATATCAAAATTACTTACATTAAATCTTTTTCCATCTTCAATATATTGAAGAGCCCATGCATTATCATATAATTGATCTTTGACTGTCGATGCAGGAATAGGTGGCAAAGCTGACCTTTGAGATTCAATTTCATGCATTTCTCTCATCAAATCTAGAAATGTATAAATTGAATAAACGTGTTTAGAAGTAAAATGTTGTAAAATTACCGTCCATTCTGAAAGTTTGAGGTATGGCCCTGGATTCTTGAAGAAATTGTTCGACCAATTGGTCTGAACTATTCTGAAAAGCTTGGCCATGATTATCAGAAAATGTGTGATCTCGAGTTATATGGGATGTTAACTTCGATAGTGGATTTGTTTGTCCACATTCAGCTTCAGTTAAAGGTCTAAATGCCATTTCTTTATCGTACAGACGAACTTTAATAATTTTTAGTAAAAAAAAGACAAAAACTGTTACATGTGGAACCTACGAACTTAAAAATTACAATGACATTCCTCTCAGTTTTTCATCATTGTAACTTTTGACATTGCTGTCAAAACATATGTTCGCTCTTGTCAGTTGTATTCGCGATCTTCTAAATTACAGTAGTTGGTAACACTGATATAAACAAAAACACCCGAAGAGCAACACTGGCGCCCATAAACGATTTTTTTTCATTTCTAGAGTAGTTATGGGTTGCTGTGATTCAAAAGAAGAAAATAAACCAGAAGAGGTCACTGAAAGAAAATGTACCGACGTTTTTTGGTTATGTTTATACATCCTATTTTGGTTTTTAATGGTAACACAGATAAATCTATTACCTTCAACTTATAATAGGTTGATTATTTTAGATAATTATAGCTGCGTTCTCATTTGTGTATGGAAATCCTCTTAGGATTATTAATGGATATGACTCATTTGGGAACACCTGCGGAACTAAGAATAAAGTTATCGGTAATATGCCTTTAACAGGCATCGATACAACCGATAGACCTTATTTGCTCTTTTATGATATTAAAGAATTAAACCAGTCTTTAAAAATATGCGTTAAAGAATGCCCAAAGAAAAAATTAAACTCGCCCCAAGATTTAAATAACAATCATAGAGGAGGAATTGATTTATGCAGATATGATTTTAATTACAACGATTTAACAGGGAATAAAGCAAGTTCTTTGAGTGGGTCCTTTGGCCCTTGCCCTCTTTTACCAGTTTATGAAAGGTAAATACCCATTAAAATCATTTAATATTTAACAGTAGTGCTGAGAAACAACAGATGTATTTACTAGTTGTGGTCCTAAAATTAGGCATCGACACTCATTTAATCAATTGATTTCATAAATAAATAATGTAGGGTTTTCCTCTAAAAGATTTTTTTAATGACATGAAATTTTAAGTATTTATTTTTTTAAATTTAAATTGCATTTCAAATGATTATTAGACAAAAATAACTGGTAAATAAAGTTAATGTTTACGCATTTTTTTAGTACTCCTATATTAAATAGATGTGTACCATCTCAAGTAAAGGAAGTCACTGAAGCTGTTCTCCAAAACTTTTACCACCTGTTTAACAGTTGGAATGTAATTGAACAAATTTTAGGAGATTTGTACAATACGTGGAAAGAAATTTTGGGATTGACGGTGTTTTCACTAAGTACGTTTTTGCATTTACTATAGTTCATATTGAAATTAATCTTTGCCTTTAGAAATAGAAATTATTTAGTGACTTTTCAATTACATATGGGTGTCCGTGAAAATTTTGATAGGGCTCATTATTTTGTCATTTTCCCACATTTTCTGGCTTTTTGGCGAAAAAATCTCATGGAGGAGTTTTTTTTTAAACAATTTTTTTCTTTTTTTCCGTCATCCATAGTTTTGAGATTTTTTCTAAGTTAGAATTTGACGAATTTTATGCTGAAAAATCCCATTATTATAAAAAATTATCGTCACTTTATTTTTTTTGACGAATTTTATGCTGAAAAATCCCATTATTATAAAAAATTATCGTCACTTTATTTTTTTTTAAGTCCGGAATCTCTATCACCGTTTTTCCTGTTTTTTCAACCATTGTCTTGATTTTTGGATTACAAAAGGTTTTTTTACGTTAATTTAAAAAAATAAACGATATAGCGCCCTATGCAAACCTTAAATTAAATTAAATAGCTTGGACATTAGAAGTTTTAGTACAAGTACTATACATTTTAATTCTCATGTTCTCATGCTATAATTATCACGCAAAACATCTCACACATCACAAATTGGATACCTACTCACTTATCTTAGTAGTTACAAATTTTATCTTTAAGCGAACGAAAAAAAAAATTATCTGGCAACGCCGCAGATTTTTGACGTGTGTCGTCACTGCCTCGCTAAAATAAATAACCTATAAAGATGTAATAGCACAGGGGCAGGGAGGGTGACTCGAATGTGACGGAATGGACGGTGATAGTATGTCGTCACTGGTTCTACACATACCAGAGTAACCATAGCAACGGTGTCATAGTTGTCAATCATGACAGATAAGTGACATCGTTGCCATGGTAACTTTGTTTTGTGTAGAACCATTTACATGTTACCAACTTCGTTGTGACGTCACGACTGTCACGGTCCATAGTCTACATCCAATCCGTTTTTCGAGTGCATACGCTGTTGCCAAACTTATCGCATAACTTAATGCATGAAACATGTTATCAAAAATTAGTAAAATATAACAGATCAATAATTTACAGGGAGAGGTCAGATAAGATAAGAGTACGTTAGGTCATCTTAGCTCAAAAAAATTATGAACAAAGTAATATTTCGAAAAACGGATCGGATGTAGACGCTAGTGCATGTGACAACCTGCTACATAGGGGGAAGAGGCGTAAAACAAAAAAAAAGTGCGACGTAAATAATGGATGGCCTTTTACTCCGTAACGTACCGAATCATAAATTTCTATTTTATTTCTCTTTTACTAATTTGGGACAAAATAATTCGATTATTAGCTTAATTTTTTTTTTTGAACCACTTTCGTATTTTTGAAAAGTTGTAGCAGTATAAACATTTTTTTTTATTATGTTAAATTCGATTAAAAAAACTTATTTTGTAGTTACCTCACTTATTACCATCGGTATTTTACATTGTCTAGCGCATTTAATATCCTATTTCATAATGATAGGCTTCACTGTAGCTAGTGTAGGTGGTACGGCTTTTTTATGGTATACATATTTTGATATTAAATATAATTTGGATAAAACAAAGGAATATATGCTACTCACTGAGGCTGTTAGGAACGAAACGGCTTTCCTGTATTACTCTATTATAGCAACTGTGATTACAGTAAGTATATTTCTCTTTATATATCATAAAATGTTTGAAATTTTTGGTAGGGAAATTACAAAAAAAAATTTAACGTGAACAAACGATGTTTATTGTAGAATTTTTCTATTTCTTGCAAAAAAAAATTGGTAATTAGAAATCTGTATTTTTAAATTCACATTATGTATTTTCGTCCGAAAAAAACCATTTTGGTATGGGGTTTAGGATTTGATTTAATTTTCCACATTTTATTATTTCCTCACCAATTCACACGCGTTTTTTACCCATTTTCCCACTGAATTTTTTTTTTTCGTAAAATATCTTCATTGTCAATCTATTTTTTATCAAAAATTATCCCTTTGTGTGGATTTTTATTTGATATGTACATAAAATACATTTAAACGAATTATTTTTAGATCATAATTCTGATAATAATAATTTTCATGAGGAAACAAGTTGATTTTTTGGCCGATTTATTTCAAGAAACTTCAAAGTGTCTGATGCATCTCCCGCAATTATTCTTTCAACCCATTTTGACGTTTGTAATATTGGTATTATTTTATATGTTCTGGATTTTTGTAGTGGTAAGTTAAACAATATATTTATATAACCCAAAGAGATTCCATGATGATCTGTCTACTTTCTGATAAGGCACAAAGCATCTGGACCAACGTAATTCAATACCTGTGGGGGCAAGTAGTCCAAGGAGTAGTTGTTTTAGGTTAAGATGCGGTGCTAACCTTTTAATGGCCACAAGAAACATATATTTTATCAATAAATAAAACTCCAAGTCAGTACCACATATTTAATAATTAAAAATATATAAGGGGGACAACTAGTTTCGGCAGACTGCCATCGTCAGGCCTGTAAATGGTATACAATCAAATACAATTTAAATATCAAGAAGTACACTTCTAAAAAAGTTTTTCAATGATTGTTTCACATTAATGTTTGACTTCAGTACCCTATGGGTAAGTGTACTTCTTGATATTTAAATTGTATTTGATTGTATACCGTTTACAGGCCTGACGATGGCGGTCTGCCAAAACTAGTTGCCCCCTTATATATTTTTAATTATTAAATATGTGGTACTGACTTGGAGGAGTTTTATTTATTAAAATATTGGCCACATTTGAGAATAATGGATAACTTACTCAGTTTATATATTTTATCGCTTAGTTATGCTTAGCAACAGCCTCATATCCAGAAAGGCATCCTATGACCCCGGCCATCAATTCCAGCGTTTTACCAAACGTATCCCCTACTCAAGGTAGCCAGAGAGAAATGAATTTGGAATCTTTCGCCGACCGCGTAAAAAGTAAGTTTAAAAAAAAACGTTTTTGTGAATCTATTTATTTGATTATTATTTTATTGAAGTCAGCGTAGTAGATTATATAGACGCCTCTTGGATAAAAAGCATGTGGTGGGTGTACTTCATCGGATTAATATGGACGTCGGAGTTTATAATGGCGTGTCAACAAATGGTAATCGCTGGATCGGTGGCGCATTGGTTTTACCGCCATAAATATAAAGATAACGCGCATTGTTGTTACGCTACTGGTAAATTGATCAAATATCATCTTGGATCCGTAGCTCTTGGTTCTTTAATTATCACGCTGTTCAAAGTGCCAAGATTGATATTGATGTATCTTCATGAAAAGTAAGTATATTTTGAAATGGAATTTGGGTACATAATCAAAATTTGTTGTTGGGTTTTTGGTTTAGATTAAAATGATTGATTTATGGGAAAAATTATGTGTAGGGGTCTTTAAAATGTGACAGGTTTTTTTTTTATCAGTGAGTAGTTAATTAAGAGTTGTCAAAGTCAGATTCATAAAAATAAAATCTTAAAAAACCTTTCTAATTACTAATTTATTACAAATTTGGCGCCCAACGTGGGGCCCTAAAATAAAGTGGTCTGTAAAATATGACAGGGTTATTAGGGTTAGCGTTGCTGGGTTGGCGTATGTCACTTAATTTGTTATTAACTCACAATATGATTAACGAAAACTTTTTTTGTCATCTACAGATGGACCCGAGGCAAAGATAAAGGAAACGAGTGCGCTACTTGTGGCATAAGATGTTGCATTTGCTGTTTTTATTGCTTAGAAAAATTTATTCGGTACCTTAACCACAACGCTTACACCGTTATTGCCATAGATGGCTCTCATTTCTGTAAAGCTGCTGGGACGGTAAGTTTAAAAAAATGGCAGTTATTTCAAAGCATACTACATGTTACCATTATGGTTTTAGGCTTTCGAAGTAATTACAACGCACGCTCTACAAGTGGCTACAATAAATAGTTTAGGAGACTTTATTCTGTTTCTGGGAAAATGTTTTGTAACTGCAGTTACGGGATGCGTTGGTTTGGCGTTGTTCAGGAAGAATTCGGAGTTAACATTTTACGCAGCTCCAACATTGATCGTTTGCATTTTTGCTTTCTTTATTGCGCATTGTATTCTTTCATTGTACGAGGTAAGATTAATAGAAAAATAAATATTTTTACTTAAACTTTTAACCACTTTCTCTAACAATAATTATTTTTTAGATGGTACTCGATACGGTATATTTATGTATGTGTCAAAGTGGCGATGCCCCAGATGGCATAAGAATGCACAAGCTTGGAATCGCTACCAATGGCAATCAAGCAACACCAGAAGAGGTAGCGTTAGAATGATTTGGGAATCTCTCAAGTATTAGTGTTTAAATAAAAAAAATAAACATCCAGTACTACACTTGATACACGAATGAATGTCTTCATCGATCAATATTACACTTAACACGTCCGGTGCAAAAGTAACAATACAAACAATTTATCGACTAAGTCTCTTAATTTACTATTGTTTTTTTATATATATATTTATATTTTATACACTTTAACATGCTTTGTATATGTTTTTATGGCATTATATTTTTTAAATAAATAAACTATTATTATTATTGAGGTTTGTTTGGATTGAAGTGGTGTCACCTTATGGGCCTTATCTCAAGATAATAAAAAATACTTACAGGGCTGCGTGATTTAGTTTTTGCTGCTTAGCTCCTCTCTTTGTTCATTCTCCAAGACATATCACTGTTTTTTTTTAATACTCCATAGAATTAGCAACTAAAAAAAGTCTGGGATATAAGATAATAGTGTGATAATAGTGACGCCTTGACCACAGTATCTTGACTGACAAAATTCAATGGTTATGTATCACCCTAATAATCCAAAGGTATAGTCATATATCTATACTTTTTTCCATGCTTTGTTAGTTTCCTGATAGTAATTATTGCTAATATGTAAGTTTAGTAAATCTCGTAGGGACAAAATGCATTGTATTCCTAGTTCTTCTAATGAAAATACTTACTTTCGAAGATTTCTCCCTCGTGAATCGAATGGAAGGTAAGGGAACCACTACTAGTACTACCGGATTTGATCTTCGGTGGCATTTCTCGCTTATAATATTATGCTTTACTGAAATAACTGCAACTATTTTGTTGCTGGGTCATTTAAACTATTGAAATTCAAGTAGACCGCCTAATTCATTTCTTCTTTCACCTCTAACGGCCTTTCACTTTTGTGATATACAGCTTTAATGGCCTCTAACTTTTAGGATATACAGCTTACTTAATTTAGTTCACGATTTCTCCGAGTCTGTGTAGGTGGAGCTGCATATATTTATATTTAAACTTCACTTTAACCGTTTGTGAATATCCAATCGTATACATTCTTATATTTTTAAACTAATAAAAACTCTACTAATAGTTTTAGATTAGCATGTGAAAATCATAGTGATCATGTCAATCATAACTTCCCCTTTAGTGAGATTACATGAACTAAAATTATGGCAAGGAAATTACGATAACTTAATGCAACAAAAAAGATCTCAAAACTTGACAAGTTTGTCTGATATGGATTCACTAGATGGAGTAACACCACTAAATAACTCAAATTTAAATGACGAAATTCCATCTCCTGATCGTACTAATTGGGATTTAAAAACTATTTCACCTAGGAAACCTTTCAATGAATTATTAGAAGAAAAACTCGCAGCAGAAGATTATCCCAGTAAAGTATCAGGTAAACCTAAACGACCGTTTTTAAGAAAAGGTTCAGGTTTGGCCAGATTTAATTTAAATCCAAACATTAAGAAGCCCTTACTTACTAAACCTCGTAGAAGTATTCCAAAACACATAGAGATTGAACCAAACAAAGAACAAGAAGAAACAGAACCAACACCTTTGAAAATACCCGAATTCACTATTAAATCTAAGGCTTCTTGGAGCAGAGTCACTGAGGATGAAAATTATGGTACACCTGTTTCTAAAACTCCAACGTATTACGATTCAGAAAATACCGAGGAGGTTATTAAAGAATTGGGTTTAACTGCATCGTTTAATGCCCCAAAAAACCTTAAATTGGATAGAGAAGAGTAAGTCAAATCTTTTTTCTTGTGTCCTAAGTTTTTCCTTAAAAAATTGTACTTAACCTATTTCGTTGTCTTGCAAATAATAATAAAAGTTATTAATTATTAAGTTTTTATTCTGTGTTATATTAATTATTACGTTAAAATCTGGTAGATAGATAATTTATTGAGCTCTACAGATTATATACATAATTTCATTTAAATATTGTTAAGATAGGTAAAAATGACCTTCTATGTCACTGCTGAGGTGTACTCATCTAGCGAATAAAATGCATTTTTCAATAAGAATGTTTTTAGCTCGAACTTGAATATTTATTTATTTATTTATTGACCAGAAAAGTAATTACAAAGAATTCCTTCAAAGGTAAACTTGTTACCTGCACGCAGGCTGACATTAACTTAAGACTATTTACAAAGTATGAATTAAAAAACTAATTTTACACTTATTTACATTTACAAATAAATAAAGTAACAGTTTTCTACATTTATGTGCTTGATAATAACAGAAAGATTAAGTGTAAATTTATTTAAACTTATTAATTTTTGTATTATTCACTTATCTCTTAACTTTTATAAATACGTAATTTATATATTAATTTGATTTGAATTTATCATTATTTTTTATATTCACAAATTCGATCTGACCCATTTTTCAGCTATTTATATGTTTTGGTATAGTTTTTAATTTTGGCGGTAATGAATTAAACGTGTTAATAGCATTATTATAACTAATCTTGTTACTAACTGTTTTATGGCTTTTTGGGATTTTAATTTATTTATTTCTTGTTATACTGTTAGAAGCCTCATACTTGTCTTTTAGATCTACATAGTAATACAAGATAGATTCAGAAGCAAAAGATTGTTTTAAATTAGGAACAATTACATTATCTACAGTTTGATTCCTATTTACAATTTTTAATAATATGTTTTGTAGCCTTTGGAGAAGCTGCAAATTTGTTATTAAATGCTCCGTGTTATATTAATTATTAAGTTAAAATCTAGTATTCTTATAGCATTCATTTTTAGGAGGAATTTTTCCAATTTTGATCATAATAAATCTGAAAAAGAATTGCACTTGTTTGAGATGTTAGAGGAAAAAGTAACGCACAGTAGTTTTTCATCAGCCAACTCGAGCATTATGAGACTACTTTCTAGTACTCCTAATAAAAGGCGTAAATCTCCAGTCAAAAATAAAGATCTCGGACAGAATCATGATTTTCTGAGAAAAGTTCTAGAAAACCTAAAATATATGTCTCAGAAAAATGCCCATGAATGTACGACAGGTTAGTTAATCATTATAAAACAAAACAAATATATATTGTAGAGATAATGTAAATTATTTGATTTTTATACTTTTTAATATTCTTTCGTTTAAAATACACTTCCCATTTTTTTACACCATAACAATATATATACACTTTTAAATTTATTACTTTAGATAGTTCGGCGAAGATGTCCAATGCAGACTCCACTTTTTCCGAACCTGATGATGAGAAGTGGTCTAACTCCAATAGCCGCCCTCCTACTCCTTCTAGTTTCTATACCGAATTCGAAACTACTCTCGAGAGACCAAATAGAACTGATGCTGGCGTCAATACGAGTTTCTTCGTAGAAAAATCGGAAAGTGTGCAAACACAATCGGATCAGTGTACAGGATGCGTTCAGGTTAAAAATAGAATAGAGAAATTGGAAAAGGAAATGCCCAATATCGCAGTAAGTGTTAAGTAAATGAAAAAATGTTTTTTCGTACTTTCGGGAGTAAAGTGACAACTTCACTCCTTTATGACGGGGACTGAAGTGCCACTTTTTGTCCCTCAAGACTAAAAGTACCACTTCAGTCCCCCGGTATATAATATAACTTAATTTTAAGACTGAATTGAAAGTAATGATTATTTATAGGAGGAAAAAGCGAAAATATGCAATTACGCAAAGCAATTGGAATCGAATCGTGATGAACTTTATAAGGAAGTAGAGGAGATTAAAAAAATAAACGAAAAGATCATAGAAGATCTACAGGAAGAATTGGCGACAGAAAAAACTAAATCTGCCAGAGATAAAGAATTATTTCAGTTGTAAGTGATTTATTTTATAATTTTTGACCAAAAAAAATTAATTATTTGCTATTTTTTGTAGGTACCAAAAAGATTTGCGACCATCGAAAAAAGAACGTAACGAAATTGAGATTTTAAAAAAAGAACTTGCGGACGTTAAGGAACTGATGAAATTGAAAGAAACGAAAAACGGAACGGCTCAGGCTAGATTACGGAATCAAATAAAACAACTCGAAAAAGAAAAATCCGAACTGAAAACTTTACTGGAAAACGTACAAAAAGAAAACTCCAAACTGAGTGCCAATCAGAAAATGCACAAAAGCTCGGATTCTAAAATATTAAAAGAAATTAATAGGAATTTACACAGGTTTTGAATTATTTAATATTTTCTTTCAATGTCCTTCCTTATTTACTTGAAATTTTTTATTTTGGGCCTCTTCTAAATTTGTTCTCGCCTAATTCAATTAAAAAATATTTTTTTATAGTTTTTACAACATATTTTATACCCTCAACCTAATTTGGACATTGTAAGAATTTTTTGGGCTATTTTGAATTTTCCAAATTTCTAATTATTGCATGAACATTAACAAATTTTCATATAGGTTGACAGAAGAAACTAAATTAAAGAATAAGCCAGAAATGCATCAAAATTCGGAAAATGTTGACCCTCATCGGCAACAAAAATGTAGACGCAAAAGTATGGGGGATCTGAAAGAAAGACTGGAGAAAGAATCGGTGAATCAGGTAAAATTTTGACATTGACATTTTATTTTTAAAACATTTTTTTCTACGATTCTAAAGAACTAAGAAACGACATAATATAAGGATCTTCATTTCCTACAGATTTAATAAAGTAGTAGCGTAAAACTTTGACAGTTTGATAACACTTCACTGACAGCTTTGACAAAACTTCACTGACAGTTTGACAAAACTTCACTTACAGTTCTTAAACGCAATAGATTCAATAAGTTTGCACGAATTAAATTGATAATTTTTTACTAACTATAGTAACCAATCAAATTACTTAATTTAGAGTCATGTGTCAAATTTCATCCAATCAGCTATGGATTACAGCGATAACACCCTACATGTGGTGTTTTCAGTTTGGTGTTTTCAACAAGTCAAGTTTTTGATTAAAAATTAATTAAATGTCAAACTGACAACTAGTTTAAAAATGTTTAAATCGACAAAATAAAAAATTATCTTATCGAATACCCCTCGGGCCTTGATAAATACTCAAAATTTTGTCATAGAGAATCCTTCAAGCGTGTTGCTTAAGGATAATAGCCCTCGGCCTTCGGCCTCGGGCTATTATCAAGCAACACGCTTACAGCATTCTCTATGACAAAATTATCTCGGTATTATCAAGGCCCTAGGGGTATTACTACTGAAAATATGGATAGTAGTAGTGAAGATACAGGTGAAACATTTACTTCAACTCGTACAAAAATGACCCAAATAGCCTGTATATATACTATAATCGTTTTTTATTTTTAGTTAAATAAAACTGCAAACCCAATTAATGAAATAAATAGAAATAACTTCAAAGAAAATGAAGATATTGAAGTTGTTTATAATAATAAGTATTTTCCTTCTGACTTGGAAAAACGCTATGAATATGCCGACATTGAAAGCGAAAATTACCTAAAAAAAATCAATGAATCAAAAAAAGGTATGACAAAAAATCGTTGCCGGATGTTTCTTGTGTATTTTTATTTTTTTTTGCATCCTTTCTTGGTATTTTTATGCACTGTTTCGTTTCTTGTATTTTTTAATGCACCCTCTTTTTTGTATTTTTTAATGCATTGTATCCTTCCTTGTATTGAATTCATTTCTAGACACGACCGTATTATCAGAACAAGATTTGCCCGACGGATCCCAAGAAATTAAATATTCCAATGGCACCACTAAAATAATTTCTTCAGATGGCAAATACATTTATACCAAATATTCCAACGACGATATTAAACAAACAAATTTGGAAAATAACATTCAAAAATATTATTTCAAGTCGAAAGACGTATGGTTTACAAAATACAGCGACGGAATTGAGCTGGTGGAGTTTCCCAAGTAAGTAAAAAATATACTGAAACCCTCTAACTCTGGATGTTCTTCCACCATACCAAATTCATCAAAACCCGCATATTAAACATATTTTTCTCCGCATATAAAGATTTTTTCGTACTTTCGGGACTAAAGTGACAACTTCACTCTATTATGACAGGGATTGAAGTGTCACTTTTGTCCCTCCGCCGGGGTAAACATCAGAAATGGACGATTTAGCCCCGAATTTACGAAAAGTATCATATATATCTCAAGACTCTAGTAGTAGTTTTGATCTCTCGGGTAAATGATGGCCCTCCCTCGGGATTAAAAGTACTACTTCAGTCCCGCTTATATAATATAATATTTTAGTGGTCAAAGAGAGAAGAAATTTCCCGACGGTAAGGTAGAAGTCGTATCCAAAGATGGAATGCAGCTGACAAGATTTCCCGGAGGAATTCAAGAAATAAAGTATCCAGACGGATCAAAAATGGTGATTAGTAGTGCTGAAAAAATTATATATTTGCCCAATGGTCAGATAGAAACTCATAATAAAGAATTTAAGGTTTGTATTTTTTTTATCGTTCAAATAGCAGACGCTTTATCACGTCTGTACTCCCCTTTCTCGTAAAAGGTTTCTCTCCTTAATTTTTTTAAGCATTATCAGTGATTATTGTTGTAGAAAAGGGAATATCCTGATGGAACTATAAAAATTCTTTATTCTGATGGTACTCAAGAATCTCGCTATACTAATGGAAGAGTTCGAGTTAAGAATTCCGATGGTATTCTGATATCAGATTCACACATGAACTCATCCTAAGAAAACAGTTTTTATTTTTTAAAATATGTTGTGAACTGTTAGAACTGAAAATTCTCTTTGAGGATTTTAAGTTTTTAGTAAATTTTAAGACGTTTTTATATTTTTATGGGACCAACTAGGCTAAAAAAAGAGAAATTGTTTCCTGTGTTATTCATTTATTATTTTTCTATTTAAACAGTGATTCTATTAATAGTTTGTAAATAAAAATACATTCACTTATTTTTTTAATCTTTTATTTCTTTTTTACTACAAAGTTTCTGTAATGCATCGAGTGCTGCAGTTTCTTTGGCAATTTTAACATTTTCACCCCAACCTGAAAATAAAAAAATGAATTTTAAAATATCTCAAGCAAAAATTGAATATTTTCTCACCTATGCCTACAAGTTTTTTGTCACTGTACAATCCAACTTGAAAACAGGCCAATATTGTATTAGAAGCAGATTGATTACACAGTCTCGGTTCGATAGATGTAATTCCCCGTTCTTTCAATAAATTCGTGAGATATTCATAAGGTTCTTTAGGATTCCAAATGTCTATTACATCTTTACCGTTTAGCTGGCTCAAAACAAAATCCCTAACAAAAGTTTCAGCACGCGATAAGTCCTGTGACTGTCTTAATGCTGATACTATAGCTTTGAATGTGTCGCTTAAGGTTTTTTGAGATACAGGAAATTCCTAAAATAAGTTACAATTGAAAATATTCGATGTCATACCATTTTAAACTCTATAATAATTTTTTTTAAAGCTATTTGTAATAAACAACTTACATTTGTTAAAACAATATCTTTTAGTCCAATGTGGCTTCCAATATTCGATAAAATATCCTCTGTAGTTAAGTATTTTAGTACTGAGTTAGTGATAACTTCTGGGTATGCTTTACTTAATTCTTTTTTTAAATAATCAGTTATGATTTCTTCTCCCTCCTGAATCATTACATGGTTATGGACAATATTTATTAAGCTAGAACCTAAAAGCATATTATTTAATTTAAGCAATAGTTAATATAGTTTTCATTACCTTTTTCTTGTGCTTGTGTTTCTTGTACATTAGTATATTCTCGTTGAACCAGTGCTTGTTTTAATAAATCTCTATTAAATTCTTCACCGATACGTTTGCCAAATGCATACAACTCTGCTTCGTAATTCCATTCCAGGTAGTTAGATCTTGGTACTTCAGGTTCAGGTCCTACTCTCTCTCTTCGTTTGTAAAGTTCTTTTAAAGTTGGTGCTACCCACCTTTTTATATTACGGGTTTCTGAAATATAGGCTCGTAATAAAGAAGGATTAAATGTGGGAACGTTTGTTATTTACCTGCTATTCGCAAAACGTTGTTGTAGCGGTTAAGGCAGCGGCCAAATAATGAAAAGTATTGTTTGTACATTGCAATTTTATCGTTAGAATCTGTTAAAAATTATTCATTTTAATTAAATATAATAATTTGAAGAAAAATCAACATTAACCTCACTTCTTCTTTTTCTGATGTGGTCTAACTATGTTAGCAACGGTCTAATCTAGACGTTCGCTCTTAAATTGATTTAAATTCAAATCAGCAGAAGCGAATCATGAAGTGCCCAATTTTGTTATATATATTTAATATACAATATACCTACAAAATATTTTAATTAATACCATTTTACCAATTCAGAAGTAACGCCTACTTTTTATTTGATGCAACCAGTCATACCGAAAGGCGTATGTAATGTTGCCTAAATTTCCTGTTAGATTACATTGACTGAAAGTATAAAAGAATAATTATGCTGAAACGGTAATTTCAAGCAATTTAAGAATGACGATGATGAAATGTACGTTTATATCATGACTGTCAAAAAATGTCGATTTCAAATTAAAAATCAACCTGTAGTGGGGTTTTTTATAAAGAAAATTATCGACGGTTTTTTGAACTCATGTCAGAATTTGTCCTTGAACGTAGATAGCAAACTTTTGAATTTTATACCGTCCACAATAAATTTTTTTAGGTCTACACAAATGCCTATTTAGACGTAAAATTTTATGAGAAATCGTATAAAAATAATCACAAGGTCGTGTGATTTTTTTAAAGAGAGTTATCGACAGTTTTTTGAAGTCATATAAAAATTTTCCGGTGTCCACCCTTAATCAAATACCCTGTACATTTGAAGGGGATGACAATTTGTTGTTTTGCCCGTAGTGGCAAAAATCCTAGCGCCGGCCCTGTTACCACCTTTCAATTCTGGGCGATTGCTCCAATCACCAATTGTACCTAAATACGACCCTGTCTCATCTACCTGTTCTCCATCAGCGAGTCACGTAGAAGTGCAAATAGTATAACAAATGTTAAACAACCTTTGTGACCAGAATAACTTTCGTTGCTGGAATAACCTCCGAATACCAATCGAAAACTCATCAATTTTTCGCTAATTCGAAAAAGATTTTAAAAAAATCGAAGTGTTAAAACGATTTTTTTAAACGTATGCGGGTTTTGTGATTTCGTGCTAAAAGTTCATTACTGAGGTATGTGGGACATGAGATGTGTAAGTTATTGATCCAGTTTTGAAGATCAAAATCAATGGTCGAATCATGAAAACGCGTGAAATAGTGTTTGTCGGTGATTTCAACGTTAGATGAAACAAGAAACCTTTGGTAGGATACCTACTGACCCTGGATTTCTGAGGTTAGGATGATAATTTTTATTATTTATAATAGTTCTACAAAATAGAAGACATTTCATATACCTAATCTACAAGATGATTTCATTAGGAACGAATACCGTTATAGTTCATTACTAATTATTTAATAGATATATAAGATATATTTCAATTTGAGTTAATTAAACCGTTTTTTAATCTGAAAATATCGTATTTGATGCCGAAATTTAGATCAGGTGTCCATGTGTCATACTTTCTAGAAAGACGAAGGTAAAAGGATTTTTAGATTTTGATTTAAATTCAGACTTTTTCTAACCCTTTTCGCGTTAATCTTTTTTTATTAAATTTTGATAATTTTAATCAATTTTTCGTGCAAAATTATAATTTTTTATGAATTTTTAAGTTAGTGCGATTTTTATTCTGGGATTTTCTTTTTTTTTTTCTAAAAAAATTGGAGAAATCGTAGAGAAATTGAGGCAATTGAATTTCTGATGTATTTTCAAATCCGCAATTTCCTCTGTATTTTCGCAAAAAAAAACGATTTTACCATCAATTTTAGAATTTGACGTAATTTTCCACCCATTTCCACTATTTTTCCGAATTTTCCCATCATGGCAAATGCAAGAATACAAGGTCCGGCAAAAATGAGGTTTTTTCTATATAAATAACTTTTAAACGACGAAACATTGGTACGGAGAGTAAATGGCAAAGTTGAAGGCGATAAAATTCATTATATACTGACGAATAATTTTACAGGGTGTCCCATTTGAAAAAACTGAAAAAACTTCAATGGAAGTTTTCGGAATGTAAAACTTATTTTAGACCACCCTGTACAAAATAAAAATTTCAAACGGAGTATAAAAAAATCTTCAGTCCTTTGTCTTTGCATATTGGTAATTTTAAAGCTTCAGCGTTAAATTTGAAAAAGTTACGATTTTTTAAAAAGGGATGGGCGAATTCAAATATTTTTGGGAAAAGGTTGTTTTCTCCGAGATGGCTGGGAGTTATAGATACGAAAAAATTTTGGGGGTGTGTAGTACTATCTTTGTCGGTTCTAAAAATGTAAAAAAAAGTATGGCATTCCATTTGAAAAAAATTAAGTCATTTGCATAGTTTACTAATGGACCACCCTGTACACATGAAAATAATTTTAAAATGTTCTATTTTAACCACCATTAATAGATATCTTTCAAATAAATACGTAACTTTTACACAATAAGAGTTAACAGAACTACAAGAGAGGTTTTTGCCGGACCCTGTATTCAAAAAAACCACCATGAGTAACAGAAATTATTCTTTTTCCTTTATTTTTCAGTGAATCCTTATAATTACCCATTAAATTATCAACTTAACTATACAAAACGAGATACTAATCCAGGAATCAAGGTTCGTTGCCCTCCCTATATAGTTGGTCCTGTCTACGAAACCTACTACCCGTGAAAACTGTTTATTTCCGTAAAGTAGGAAATCTAAAATGACATAAAATGAATTATTTCAAAAGAGGAATGGTATTTATCACGTTTTTCGTCGCTTGTATTTCAATGGCTTTGCTCGTAGCCAGTTTGGGTACAAAGCATTGGGTTAATGCGAGAGCGAAAAGGATAAAAAATCCTTTAGAAAGCGACGGAAAGATCAATTTTGGTTTGTTCGATGGAAAGAAAGAATTGAACGTCGCTTATGGGTGGAGAACGTATGACATTGATGGTGAGTATAATGCAGAAAATTATAGAACTTGACATCGTTTTTTTATGAATATATAGAGAACATAATTTGTTTTATATTTTTTATCCTAAAAGAAATCAAACATGATCTTCAAAATGTACCAATTTTCAGGAAAATTACATTCTACTTCTATATATATAACACTTTCCCACGATTATAAAGAAAAGTACAAGTAGGTACATTTTCCTACAGATTTCATAGAAATCATAGACAACCACACTGACTGACATATAATTATGTGTATGAAATTAAAAGCATCTAGGTGGCTTTGACAGTTTGATAAAACTTCACTGACAGCAACGGATGACAGCTTTGACAGTTTTATAAAACTTCACTGACAGCTTTGACTGTTTGATGAAACTTCACTGAAATCAACTGACAGTTTTTAAACGCAATAAATTCAATAAGTTTGCACGAATTAAATTGAAAATATGGCTAGTAGTAGTGAAAGATACAGATGAAAAATGGCCCAAATAGCCTGTATAAATTTACTTCTTCAAAAGTATATACATATTATATAATCTTATAATAACTTTCATTTTTTATAATAAAACTAATGTTCTCGGAAAATACAACGTAAAGATGATTTCATGCTTGTAAGGATACCGTAATTTGTTCGTGTCATTCTTATTTTCTTCGCTGACAAAATGTCTTAATCTTCTTACAGGGTTGCTCACCGCTAAAAATTTACATAAACATAAAAAAAACAAGAAACGGTTGATTTCTCTAAAACCGTTAATGTTAGGGTAGTAAAAGGTTATATTTTTTTTCTTCAAAACAAATCGAGCTAACCGAAAAAAATTTAAAAAAAATATCAGGGACTATTGACGTAGGAAATGGGAGGTAAAATAGGTGAATCCCAGCCTACCGTACGCCTTTGGGTATACCTACCGATATGGTTTTTTGATAAAAATGAGCCCTGTTTTACCACTAGAGCATCTCCCAAATTTCAGAAAAATATATTGAGATAGAGAAAAGTTATAAGTAATTTTCTTCTTTTTTTCCTCATTTTCAACACCCTATCCTACCTTATTTTTTGTTATACCGCCCCTACTAGTGACATTTCCAGAAACAGTTTGTATATTCGCAAACGTGCTTCCATCTGTCAGTGAAACTGATAAATGATGATTAGAAGTGTGTTTGATAACCGATAGATGGAAGCACATTTGCGAATTTTATCGTATAGCGGATATACCTATTGACTTAAGCGTGTTTGAAGTTTGATTTATTGGATTCGAGGGCCTAGCTGACGAAGCCGAAAGGCAAAAACCGATCTTAGGACGTCGAACGGAGCAAATTTGTACTTTGTTTATTTTTATTTGATCCACAAAAAGTTTAAAATTTACTAGCAAAATGGTCAAATCAACATTCTTATTGTTAATGATCATGGATGTTGTTCAAAAAATAAATACATAAAAGCGTGTGTCAACAAGAATGTTCGGTCGAAATATTTATAACTGCCTACATCATAAATGTTTTTCCCGTTATGAATTTGTAAAGTCAAGTGAACTAACACCTTTTTCGACACACTTACCTAAAAATATTAATTTTGTATGACCCGTAATATTCAGAAAGGAAATATCTAGTAAATGGATTTATTTTACGAGTTTTTGAATTTTCTTTCGCAAATTTTGTGTCTATTTTTAATTTCAAAGTGTTTTTATTGTGGAATTTCTATTATTCTATTATTGTTTCAAAAATGATTAGCCCTGATCTACTTAAAGACCCACGTTATAGAGAATGTATAACAAGTTTTTCTTCTCACGTGCTTCATATGTGAATAAAAAATAAAAATTCCTACTTAATATATTAAAAACCCTCACTTTCTCTCGACATTTTAAATATTTTAATCTCGTTAAGTGGGTACCCGCTTAATTAAGTCGAATAATCAAATGTCAATATAAATAATGCAGGAAAAGGATCTGCTTTAAAATAACTATATAATTTGTATGTATAATTTTATTGTTAGTACAAGCATCTCTTAATACTTGAGAACCATAAATAAATTAATCAGTGATGCGTTTAGCGTACAATAGCTAGACACTTGTTACATCACAAAACACTTGTTTTATACAGGGTGTCACATGTTTGAGCTAATACTCTATTTTCATCTATTATTATTCTTGTTTTAACAGAATTAACTATTAAATCGTTATTTTTAGCTTGATATTAATTTTCTCCCACCTTTAAATTACCTAAACATGAAAATTAAAAATAATTGAAGGCGAGCTTAAGCGCCGCGTATTTTATTTAGTTAGTAATTTCATCAAGAGATGTCACATTAAACTAATACATGGCGACATCTAGTGACGAAAGGCATAACATTAAAAAGAGTTTCTCCAGCATGGCGACATCTAGTGACGGGAGTTACTAACTTTTAAGAGTTCCTACGAGGGTGTAAACAAGATTTCCTCAGCAGTTATCGTCCCTAACGAAGAATTTATCTCATGGTGTAATGAAAAAATTTCTAACTAACTATTAACAAGATTTGCTTGTTAATTTAGAGTAAAATATCATCGTCAATACTTGTATACTAACAAAGACTCCTTTTTCAGTTATCCATCTTTTGAAATATGAACCCGAATTTCTCTCCTACGGATTGTGGTTAGGAACAACCCTATTTGTTTGTGCCGGATTATTTTTTTCTGGACTTACCGCGGTTTTTGCCGCCACCAATACCGCCACCACCACTTCTAGATGCCTAACTAAAGTTACAGGACTTTACTTTTGGAATTTTCTGGCAGGTAAAAAAACTTGACTTATAACATGTGCTGCCATCTATTAACAATCAGAGAATGCTAATAAATGACGTGAAAACAGAGTATAGGCATTTTCCATTTTTTTTTTCAGTTGTGTGTGATGTAGTTGCTGTATGTTTGTGGACAGCACAGTTCTTCCTTAACATCCAGTACAGTGTTTTAACTCGTGAAGACAGAGATAATGAATGGACATCTGAAAATATGGCAGAACTTGGATATTCTTTCTGGTGAGCAAAATTGAGTTTTTAAAAGAAAATCTGCAAAACAATACCGAAGATGTACTTGCTCAGTTATATTTCCATCGCACTGTATATACGTATATACTGTGTGATGGAAATATTAGAAATCAGATAGCGACATCTAGTGATAAAAATCATTACTCTTATGATTGACTATGAGTAGTTAAGTTATCCAGCCACTCTTATTTGTAGTAGTTGGTAACAATGTTAATTTGTATTTTTGTTTTTATCCTGAGATTTTATTAATTACCTCCTGAGTTTCCCAACGAATTAAATACGATTTATTTGATTATTTTTAGGTTTGTGGTTGGTGCAGCAATATCTTCATTCATTAATATAATCATAGTGTTTATAGTTAACACAGAAAGAGACGTAGAAACTGTAATACCAGTTTTGGAAGAAAAAGCCAACGGAGCCATCATGTTGTATTAATTCAATGTACAATAAAGTGAACGAACAAATAGCAGATTCTTATGCAATATTAAATGTAAATAAATAAAGTGGGCTGTCTTATGTACCAATATTTGTATATATCAAATGATCTACGTCAAGTGTATAACATTTCTTAACCCCTACAAGAATAAAGACGTAAATCAAAGAATTACGTTATCCCAGATAGTGTCAAATATATTAGGAACTCTCAGGACCGTCAATTGTTATCTGGGTTATTTAATAGGTTATTAATTTATTATTCTAACTGTTTTAAGTATTCCAATTTAAATTATTTTTGTTAAATTAAGTTTCATAAATAAAAGTATATTACCATATTTAAACACCCTTGTTTAATTTTACATCTAGTGTTGAAAATGATTACTGTTATGATTGACTATGAGTAATTAAGTTATCCAGCCAATCTTATTTGTAGTAGTTGGTAACATTGATAATTTGTATTTTTTGTTTTTAAAGTGCCATATTTTAGGAACTAGCCAAAGCTTTGCTCGAATTAAAACTTAAAGATTTCTTTTTAATGACCTGTGCATATTGGCCGCCATTTTTGATCCAGCAAGAAGGGAATGCCGGAAAAACTTTTAGCCATTTTTATTCAATTTTAATCTCAGATATGAAAAATACAAATTATTTAAACCAATATTAACTTAGTAAATGATAATACTTTAATAAGAAGGCAATATAATATATAATAGAAATCTGCAGTTTTGTTACGAACTTAATAGGTTTATTAGAAGATGGCGCTCGACTATTACATAACAAAAATGAGAAGTGGTATAAATGAAACTGACAAAAATGAGGTAATTTTTGTTATCAGGATAACAGAAGAGCGAAGAGGTTTAATTTTGAATTTTTCTCGTAGACATTTTTAATCGCCAAATTCAATTTTCATCAAAATTTCGGATTTTTGTATCAGGGGAGTAGAAGAGCGAAGGATTAAAACAATGTCCTTCGAGCGAGATGTATTTAGGAACAAAAACCGAAGATAAAGGAATTTCAAATAAAAATCCGATTAATATATTTTACAATTTATTAATAAAATGCTGTTATCCACTATTACAGCGCTTTCTTACAATATAATAAACGCCTTCTCTGCATTTAAACATTAATTATTAAATCAACTACTACCATTTTCCATAAAAACCTGTAAACAAAAGCAACTGTTATATTTTTGATTTAGATCAACTAAATTAACAAGCAAATTATGATGTAGGATAACATTCAGCGTCTTCTTCCCGCCACCTGGGACCATCCTTCTTCACCCTCTGGTTGAGTAGCGGCTTCACGGGCAGCTGTCATAGAATAAAAAAAAGACAATTAAAAAAATAGTATATTACATTCCGAGATGGGAAATTAGTTATTACTGTCGAGAAATTATAGTTTACAAATCTCTTTTACCACCCCATACATTCAAGAACTACTTACGTTTTTCCCTCGACATCGGTGGACGATCTCTTCTAGTTTCATCTCTACGTTCACTATCCTTATTTGTCCTCCAAGCCGATTCGGTAGGTCCATCTCTGGGGCCCCTAACAGGAGCAGATCTACGTTCATCATCGGGTTTTCTAAGGCTGCGCCACGAACTGTCGTCGGTTCCTTTCCTATCATCTCTACGCTCTCTGTCTCTATCATCTTTACGATCTCTATCTCTGTCATCTCTACCACCACCCTCTCTGCGATCTTCCCTGGTATCTCTGCGATCCTCTCTGGGTTCTCTACGATCTCTTATATCCCTAGAGAACGTTCTACCGCCGTCTCTCTCTCTATCAGCGAATCTATCGCGATCCATACGAGGTCTATCGCGTTCGCGATCCATACGAGGTCCGTCTCGCTCGAAACCAGAGCGACGTTCAAATCTTTCTCTTTCTGGTCGCTCTTCTCTACGCTCATCTCGTCTGTCTTCTCTACGTTCGTCTCGTTTGTCTTCTCTACGCTCATCTCGTCTCTCTCTGTCTTCCCCTCTTTCATCTTCTCGTTTGTTTTCGCGGCTTTCATCTTTTTTCTCATCAGTTCTCCAACTGTCGCCTTTAGAGGATTCGTCGGGATTGGCTCGGAGGCGAGCAGCTAAAATTTAAAATGTGATTTTGATAATTTTATTATTTCCGGTTATTTTCCTGTTTCGAGGCAGAAAAATATTCGTTTTGTAGAAAAATTCTTCTCTTGGTGTTACATTCGGCACGGACATCCGACAGAATGCGTAAACTGATTGAGTCATGAATTTCCAGGTAGTCCGAGAATATCATGAATAAATGTACCGAAGTAATTTTTAAGTGCGTTTTTCATGGCTGACATATAAATTAAAGACAAAAAATACAAAATTCCGTATTAAAATTGTGTTTTGTTAAGTATTTTGGTAAAAAAAAAAACAATAGTAGCATTCGTTTGCCGATTTGACTCTTAATCTGATTTTTATAATTTTTTTTTTGTTTAACCGTTTCTAAAAAATTCAGTTTTTACATTTCGGTATCAAAAAAATTTCTTATTGTATACAATTTTCTCCAATTCCTATTGGTACGTCGTGCGTTTTTCTATTTCTTTTCATTCCTGATATATTCGCAGATTTGGGCAGTTTAAAGCAGAATCAGAACAGGGCCACCCATTGGATGGTCGGAAAATTTAGGATAAATTGTAAGCGAATTAAGAAAATCAAGAAGACGGAGTAAAAGTTTTGGAAATGAAGTGGGGGTACGTAAATATACGTTTTGAGGGTTAGATATTGGATTTTTACGATTTGTGGCTGAAATATGCATCCTATCGAAAAAAGTTTAACGTAAAACTTGTAGATAATTACAAAATCTAAAACTTTTGTATCGAACATTTTTCAACATAACCTCAAAATTATCGAGAAAAACACTAAAACCCGGTTTTTTTTCGTTTTTAATTTTTATCTCCCGCAAAAATAATTTTTATTTTATGAAATTGGGTAAAAACATTGTTTTTTGTGTTTTAAATAAGCTGTAATTTTTTCAAAGCAAAATATTTATGTTTCGATTATATATGACAAAAAAATCGTAATTAAAATCAGTACTTACGTTTCCAAACTTCCGGTTTTTTAGTCTCGTCAGATTTCTCAGCGGTCCGCCATGATGAACCCCCCGTCTCCCGTTTAGGCTCCCCTCTCCCCCTCCAAGAAGAATCCTTAGTATATTTATCAGTGGTCATTTCCTTTTCTTTAGCCATTTTTCTTTCAATCTCCTCTTCTCTCTCTTTCTGCATCTTCGAACTTCTATCCAACATTTCTTGTCTCTCTTTTTGTTGTTTCTCCTGTTCTTCTCGTTTTATCCTGTCTTTCTCCTCGCGTTCTTTGCGTTTCTCCTCTTCTCTTCTTTGTTGTTCTTCTTCTTCGTGGCGTATTCTTTCGGCTTCCCTGCGTTCGGATTCTTCTTGTTTCTCTTTCAAATACTTTGCGCGTCTTTCTTCTTTCCTCGCTATTTTTCTTTCTAACAATCTCTTAATCCTGGCCTCAGATAACGTCGCTTCGAATTCCTTAAGTTTATCTTCATATACAATATTCCTTTCCTTCTTCAACTTATTTAAGAACTCATCTTTGTCTGTCTTCATGCGTACAATTCTATCTCTTGTGGCAACAGCGAGTTTCCTTTCCTCAATAGCGGCGGCAATTCGCTCTTTTTCCTGTTGTTCCCAGAAGTTTTGGTCTTGGAGTTGTCTTTCTTTCATGTTGGCTTGTAGAAGGGGGATTTCTTCTAAACGTTTGGCGCGCTCGAAATAGTCTACTTTCTTTTCTTGAGATTTCAGTTTGGCTTGAAGTTCCCTACGTTCTTTTTGCAATTCTTCAGCTTCCTTTGCTGCTATTTGGTCCGCATCTAATTTCTTGATATCCTAAAAAAATTTAAGGTAAAAATGCGCATTTTTTTTTTCAAAATCACTTACATCTTCATCTAATTTTTTAAGTATCTTCTGTCCATGACCAGTCTGACTGATCTGGTGCAGTTTTTCCTTCAAATGTCTGTCTTTAATCTGTTGGATCTCATTCAATGCCCTCTTCCTTTCACGTTCTTCTCTTTCTTGTTCCAAACGTTTCTGTTCAGCCATAACATGTTGTCTTTGCATTTCTTCCAGCCGTTTTTGTTCTTCTTCCTCGCGATACGTATTTAATTTTTCAATGTACTCTTTTCTATCTTCAATAATTTTGTGTCTCTGAAGAATCTTCTGGTGTTCCCTAATTTTAGTTTCGTGATAATTGTGAACCATTGCCGTTCTTAATTTCTCTCTTTCCACCTTCTTCTTGCTCGGGTTAATTATATGTATGGCCTGATTTAGTACAGTAGACATATTAACAAGTTGATTTCTAACTTGCTCACTAGGCATAACCTGTAAAGTGGGTCCTTCGGGTTTGTCCTCTCTCTGGCTCTCGCTCAAATCCATTCCGAAATGTATGCAATGTTTTCCGTGATCGATGCGGATCTGCATATCGTTATGTCTGACGCAATCAACGAGAAGTCTTTCCAAATGGAAAGGGGTGGTAAATTTGGCGATCTGCAGCAATCTAGCGAACTCGATGGTTTGGTAAACTTGAGCAATCTGTATAAGAAATAAATAAATAAATATGCTGTATACGAGATTTTGTAAAAACTTACTTGTCTGACCAAACGGACCAAAGTAACGTCTTGTAAAGCGGGTATGTATTGTTGCAAAGCTGAATTATCGTCCGCTTCTAGAGATTTTATCACCTCATGAACACGTTGACATAAAAGAAGAGGATGAAACTCTACTTCTAACCAATTATACAGCTCTTGGAGTTGAGGGCTAGCTAAATTCACAACATTAACTCGAACTAGGTCTTTAAGAAGACTAGCTCTAGTCGGAGGCTGGAATAAGCCCAATAAAACCGCCAATCGCTGAGCTTTTTCTAAGGGAGATTTATCGGTCTCGATGAATCTATCGAATTCTGGATGGGCAGATGGTAAAGGTATACCTAACGTAGCAATTAAAACACGACAAGCCATTCTTTGCAGCTCCTCTGGCGTTATATTTTTCTTCATTTCTTTAGATAACTGGAAAAGCTTGAACAAAGCTGCAGCGTGGAAGAGATAGTTACCTGCTTTCCAGAATACCATAGCCAATTTTTGGTAATAATTGGCCATTGTTTTTGGAACTGGACTCTTTTTGGACAGATTCATCAAATTGTGAATGTCCTCTATTGCTTTGTAAGCTTCCTGTAAAAATTAAGCTTTGGTGAAGAAAACGCTTCATTTTAGTGAGAGGAGAGTAAACTTCATAGATCAGCCGTTCTCAAACTTTTCAAATTTTGTACCACATAATTATGAAACATATACCACCATGAAAGCATTTCGCCATTAAAGATCAATGCGTCGCGAAATTGTTCGAGGCTCTTTAGAATTTGGAGATTCATATAAAAAACAATATTTGAAACATTTAACAGAAAATAACATACTCATAGAGAACCAGTCAGGCTTTCGAGAAAATCACGCGTGAGTCATCTGTCCAATTGATAATTTCTAAATGGAAAGAACTAATTGCCCAAAATAAAATCGTATTGTCTATTTTTGTTGATTTCAAAAGGGCATTTGAGACCATTAATAGAAATGTGTTGTTGGAGAACTAAAACAGTATGGGGTAGTGAAGGAGGCAAATAAGTGGTTTGAAGACTATCTACAAGAACGATACCAGCAAGTTAAAATAGGCAGTTACGTGTCAGAAAAATTGAAAGTTAAGTTCAGAGTACCACAGGGATCAATTCTAGGCCAACTATTGTTTATATCATATATTAATGATATAACAACATGTTTTGAAGAAGATACAATAATTAATTTATTTGCTGATGATACAGTTATCTCTGTCCACGGAAATACAGTAGATGAAGTTTTGAATAAAATGCAAAGAGAGTTGAATAGTTTTGAAAAATGGTTGGAGAACAACTTTCTATTTGTGAATACAAAAAAACTAAAGTTATGTTATTTGAAAACTAAAGTTATGTTATTTGGGACTACTGCCAACTTAGAAACTATAACTAAATTAAAACTGTTAAATAGTTAATTAGATTATGTGACAGAGCGTAAATATTTAGGATTAATTATAGTTAATAAGTTTAAATTTAATAAGCATATACACGTACAATGTGTAATTGATAAAATTAGTAAGCGTATAAATTATTTCTATAGAATGAGAGACAATCTGTCTTTTTTCTCAAGATTAACTGTTTAATTTAATAAAGTACACAATGCACTTATTAAAAAGTAAAGAAATATCAAGAAGAAGAAAAATAAGATTATATAAAAGATCATAAGATCAATGTTATTATGCGGACCTGAGACTTGGGTGATGAACAAATAATCAGAAGATATATTGAGATGGGAAAGGAAAATATTACGAATAATTTTTGGAGGAAGAAAAGTAGAATATGTCTAAGAAATAACAATCAAGGATGTATATGAGTATATGATGTATATGAGAGAGGTAGAAGCGAAAATAAGAAAAAGGAGGCAAAGGAAGCGGTAGAAACGAAAAATATAAAAAGACAAAGAAAGAAAAACCAAAAACTGGAAGCCAAAGACCAAGGACAGAGAACTCTGGAAAAAGGCATCAAGCTCAGGGCCTAAAAGGCATGTGACAAATCTTTTATATAAAGACATACAGAGTTAGCAAAAAAGTAGCAACTTGCATGTAAATATTTAAAAAAATGTATACATGGAAATTAAATAAAGGAAATATTATCTATCTGTACAGATTTTTCTAAAGCCTCAGACACGGGCAACCATGCTCTGATACTTGTGTTCCCCAAGGGTCTCACTGTCGCCCACTTTTTTCATCTTTTCATAAAACTACTTTTGATTGAGATATTCCTTCCTTTTGTTCTATACAGTTTAATAATGTTATATTTCTTATGTGTTTGTTCTATTTATTGTTAAGCTTTTTTTTGTAACAAAATTATGCTAATAAAAACAATACTACTACTACGTGGTACATGTACCACAGTTTGAGAACTGCTGTCATAGAATAATAAGATAATCTTTAAAGTTACAATTTTGAAGAAACAGAGAAAATTAGATATATATGCGGGAAAAGGAGAATATTTCTGAAAAATCAGATTTGAAATATTGCTATTTGTACTTTTGTGCAATAAAGACATTTATTATTATTAATTTAGTAATATACCAGAATATAGATGAGTTAAATTATTTTTTTAAATTTACAATGTAGAATATAGAATTCTGATTGATTAATGAATTTTAATATTTACCTGCCACAATTCCATCTGAATGGCAAAATCAAGCTGATGTAATCTAGTTTCAAGATTAAGTTGTTGAGTCTCTGGTTTAGACATTGAAACATTAGCAGCTACTTGTGCAGGTAATTTACAGATATCCTCTAGATGTTTCCTGAGTTTATCACACAGTTTTCTAAACTCAGTTTTTCTGTTATACTTCAGACAAAATTGAAAAGCCATCCTGGCAATATCATGGTAGAGATTTTCTACATGGGCATTGGTACGTAAGAGTTCCAGGCACTGGCAATAGGATTCCCATAAAAATTTAACCCATGGTGTAAGAATAGTACGGTCTGAACGATCTTGGGCATCTTCTCCAGACACTGCACTTAACAAGATGCTTTCAGGTGTAGCTAAATTATCTAAATCGTCAATGTCTATTACTGCTTGTGCTGATTGTTCTCTAGCATTTTCAGTCTTCTCCTCAGCCATTCTTAAATACCCTCTTATAACATTCTCCAGAGAACCTACATTTACGGTTTGAAACATATTTCTGTATTGGAACAAACCTTCTTTGGCAATATGTGATTTTTTTAATTCCACACATAGATCCAAATATTTGAACATTATCGGTTCTAATACCGACTCCGACCAATTGTAAGCCCATTTTTTATTTCTAAATACTTCCTGTAAGGTATCTAATGCTCTAGCTGGTTTCCCAACTTCGATAAATTCTAAAAATAAAAAATTACGTGGAAATTGTAGTTATTCTCCATATGCAAGTTAATATAAACTTACCGTTTGCACGTTTTAAAGCATTTTCGGGTCTCTGACCGTAGCGAGCCATCTTTTAATAATTACTTATGTATTCACTTCACATTTAAGTGTATTAAAATAGGGTAAATATTAACTAATCGGAAATTTTGCCTATACGTCAAATAACCGAAGAGACAAAATGGCCGGAAACTGATTTATGCGGAATGTACCGGAAGTATTGTCTTCTTTTTTTCAATTTACCTTAGCCTGTTACCTTTGTCTATATAAAGACAACGCTGTTACTATAAAATATTGACATTGTTATTTTATAACCATAATTAAATGCTATTAGGTAAGTCAAGTTCGCAAAGATGGCACAAAAAATAATGATGTTATTAATTTTAATTATAGTCTGTCTAAGAGATAAGTCAGAAAGAAAGAAACACACCGTCAAAGGTACCGCTGAGACCGAAGCGCTCGGATTTCCATTGAAGAAAGGAGCCTCTTTAATGTCGCCGGCGCTGCGGCGTCTCACTCAAATAGGGCAACATAGGCGGTACCTTTGGCGGTGTGTTCCTTTCTTTCTGACTTATCTCTTGGACAGACTATAATAACAACTTCCGCGTGAAGTTAGCTCTTTAAAAATAAATTTCGGAACGAGGTAAAACAAGAAACCACTGAACGTCAAATGTCACATGAGTAGTTGTCAAACGAATCTGATTTTTGGTGTAGTAAAATAAAAATTATCAAATTGTATTAAGTTAAGTTTGGACTTTGATAGTGGAACTGCTAGATAAATCACTAGTTAACATTATATTAAGCAATGGCTTCCACCTCAATAGACGTCCCTGTTGACAATCCAGTTATTAGAGATGAAATGGTAAATATTTATTTCCACATTTGTACCATTTTTTATGTAACTATATTAAGCTAGTGGGTCCTTGCAGAAGTTTGCATTTAAGAGATATTTTTGTAGCTGGTAATTAATAATTATTGGAATTATTGATGTTAATTGTAATTAAAATATGATTATGCAAATTCTAAAGTGTATTCTAAAAAAAGTTTTGCTGGTAATACCATTTAAAGAGGTTAATTAATACATAACTAGGTTGTAAATAATAATTTACACGTTTATGTATTTATTTTTTCTTAGAAGATATTATTGTAACCTTTCAAAAAGTTATAAAAACATATTTATTGCAATAAGTGCGATTTCTGTTTAAGATTCAAACAGCCATAAAATTCCTAGAAAATCCCAATGTAATGAATACACCACTTGCTCAAAAACAAAAATTTCTTCAAAGAAAAGGTTTAAGTGATAAGGAAATCCAAACTGCATGTGAAAAAGCAGGAGCTTATGCTGTTCATGAACAACAGATCCGTCTTCCTCCTCCCTTACCCAGTTCTAAAGCAATTAGCCATTATTATCCTCAACATCAAGTCCAACTTAGTGTGTTTGATAGAATTAGAGAAGTTCTGCATAATATTGCATTATTTAGTATTGTGGCTTATGTTATCCATAAGTTTTATGAGGTAAGTTAACTTGTTTTTTATCTAGTGTAGTTTAAATTACAATAAATTCTCTGTATTCAGTTTTAATTTCATTTATGTAAATGACATTTTTAAAATGTTGAAAAGATCTTACAAATACTTTAGGAAGGTTTCTTATTTTTATTATTTGTGAATTTTGGTTAACAATTCGGTCATTTTAAATATGATTTTTAAAGTTTGCATGGGTAAAATTGGAAGAAAATTCAGGGTTTCCCCAATAAAATTTCATGCTTTGTTTCAGCGTTACGTTGCTCCATTCTTGTTTGGAAAAAAGAAAAAATCCGTCGGAGAGACTATCGAGGAATTAGATGAAAATTTAAAATCATCAGTAAGTGAATTGAAAGAAGATTTACAGAATGTTAAAATTGAAATTGATAAAATTAGCCATGGTTCAGAAAATCACACATCAAGGCAGCTCGTAGAGTTAAAGTCTGAAATTGCTAGTGTAAAAGGTCTTCTTTTAGGAAGGTAATTTTGTTTAGTCTATAAAAAATAATCATTAGACCCAGTTTCATCATTTTCATACATAAACGTATTTATTTTTGTAATGTTTCAGCCAATTTTCTGTAAACTTATACAAAATGATAAATAAGGTCAAGATACGTCTTTCATTAATTCAGTTTTTTGTTTAATAAATAAATATAAATTTGAAAGGTCATTGATCTTATATAAATATTAATTTAAGTATTTCATATAATAATAATAAGAGTGAAAAAAAATTATTTTCATTAGCACAAAAGTTTATAATATAAAGTTACATTATAAAATAGTTTGAAATTATTTATCTGTAATTAGGTTACCAAATTGATATAGAATTTTATCATTGAAAGTTCATTAAAACTTTAAAGGTCACACGACATAATTTTATCATTTTATGTCATTTAAAATTTATAAACATTAGATATATTAATTAATCGGTTAGTCAGTTATTGTTTTCTAAATTACTTTTTAACAATTATAATTTAAATATTTGTTTGTTCCGGTCAAAATTCTTCCATAAATGATTGGACGCTCATGCAGGAAATTTTTCCTTAACTTTTCTCTATTTTCTCGACTGTTTTTAGAAAACAATTCCCGTCAGTAGCAAATAGCCCAGTAGTTCCCCCATCGATACCCGCATGGCAAATGTCGAGTCTTTCGCCAGATACTCATGACGAACAAGACGGAGATCCAGAAGAGAGGAAAGAAGATTTATTGGAAGAATTAGGTTCCGGTTCGGGTTCTTCGGAACCCGAACACGGCATGAAAACTAGCGAATCAAGTTTAGAAATTATGTAAGTATTTTTTATTTGTTACTTTTCTGCATGCAAAAACTTTGTCACACTCTTTAGAACGTTTTATTTTATTTCTTTTTGGTTTTTTTTTACAGAACACACGATGATATTAAATATTATTCCCCGATTATATAAAGTAATTATTTTATGGTATTTGTAGTTTCCATCCTAATTTTTCTCCGTTGCAGATATTCATCCAGAGATTGTGATTCGGAATCTTGCCATAGCAGAAAGAGCAATAAAGATGACACCGACAAAGACTAGGACAATTCGCGATGCTCACTATTTTATTATTATTTTTTTAAATACCAATATTAGTTCAATAAGTTACCGTTTTATAATTTTTAGATTTTAAATATATTTATTTTTAAATCAATCGCATCATAAACACGAGACCAAAAACGTTTTTAGGTATTTGTTTAAATAAAGAATTTTTATTGTTTCAATGCCTTTTATTATTGAAAATAAATCGTGGTAGTAGAAAAAGTATAGTATGCTAGTCATCTCGATTTTTTTAAATAAACTGTTAGTTCAAATTACCAGTGTTGTTCCTACAGTAGCGATGGGAAACAATCACAGAGTTTTAAGGAAACACGATAATTTCTCGATTTGTGACGGTAAAATATAAAATAAATTGTGTGCTTTGTTTTACTCATCGTGGTCGTAGGAAAAGTATAGTGTGCTACACAGATTTTGATTTTAAATGGAAACAATGACAAGAGTTTTCAGGAAACTCAAGAATTTCTCGATTTGTAACTGCCAAATATAGTAAAATGCCTTTTATTATTATAAAATAAATTGTACGCTTGGTCTTAGGAAAAGTATAGTGTGCGACTCATATTTTGAGTTTTAAATAAAAATTAGAAATTGATTTTCATTATAACAGGTGTGATTCCCCGCTCGACTATTCACTGTTGGTTCTGATTATCAGCGTTGTGCCTAAAGTGGCGCTGGGAAACAATAACAAGGCCTTCAGAGAACACGAAATTTCTCGATTTGTACGGTCAAATATTATAAAATGCCTTTTATTATCATAAAAGAAATTGTCAGTTTTGTTTTACTCATCTTGGTCGTAAGAAAAGTATAGTGTGCTACTCATATTTTGATGTTTAAATGGAAACAATGACAGCCTTCAGGAAATACAAGAATTTCTCGATTTGTGACGATCAAATATAAAATAAATTGGGTGCTTTGTTTTATTCACCATGGTCGTAGGAAAAGTATAGTGTGTTACTCATATTTGATTGTTATGTGTAAGGGTCAAATATTATAAAAAGGCATACGAGATTTAAAAAAACGATTTTTATGTTTGCTATTTTTTATTCTATCCAATAGTTTCACATCTTTATTGTAAAAGGTCCACATTAGGTACTTCTTGTTCCAAGTTCATTTTACCAAACCTTGGTAAAATTCTGATAACACAAAATAACTTATCACTATAAATATGTACAATTTTACGTTAACTAAAACAAAAGAAAACAATAAGCAAACAAAAATTGTTTAAATAGTAACTTTATCACAATTTCAACAAGACCTTGAGTAATGTCAAAGAAAAATCCTACGTTATAATAATTTTTCTAAATTCATAAAGTTAGTTTTGATTTTTAAATGTCTATTTAATTGGCAAATGTGCCGCCATCTATCGGTAAAAGTGAGAAGTGAGTTTTGACAACTTTACAAACCAATTTGCATTGGGGTTGCAAAAGATGATTTTAGAATATCTAACCATTTAGGAATATAGAAAAATTGTCATATTTACAACTCATAAATTCAATAAACATTAAAAATTAATTCAAACATGTTTGTTTATAAGAATTAAGTACAGCAATCAATCCAAAAACAATTTAGAGGTAAAACATTTTCTACAAACAATAGGCAAGAGGGGTAAGAGATTTATTACTAATTTATATTAAATTTTATACACGTAGGAAAAATTTCAGTCAACAAAGTGTACTTTTAGAACCATATTTCATATTATATTAGATATGGTGCAACTGAACTTCAAACACCACTCTAAACTAATAAGCAACTCATATTTACTTGAGCAAAGAAAATATGCTGTTACAAACTCTAGTAATTTTAGGCAGGGAGCTGGGCTGACGTACTATACTTTCACTGATAAAAACTCTTCATTAAGTCCAAGGGCCAGTAAAGTTTAAAGTGTAAAAATTAAGCGTTTTTGTCAATTTAATAAAACAGATACACTTTATTGACGTCCTTTTGTGGGAAGCTTGATAATTGAATGTAAAATATAAGGTATGTTGAGTATTTTATTAAGAAAGTTTTATATAATAAACATCTAAACAGTTTTTAGAACTACTTATGTACATGTTTAAAATATAACATTCAGTAACAAATCCAGACATTTTTTTACTACAATCCAAAAATTTTCTGATGCAGAAAAGTCATTCTTTACATTATTATGCTATTTTAGGGAATCTTAGTTAATAGCATTATTTTTAAAAAGGGTGATCGATGGCTGACAAAGTACAATTTTATTTACTGTACTTAAGGTTCGGATTTTAAAATTATTTGTAGAATTAGAATAGAAGTCTTGTTTTTAAAACCTTAAGTTTTAAATTAAATAAAATATCGAACTTTATCGCACCAAAGAAAGACTTAATATTTATCTAGGCCTTTAGTAAATCAACTTAATTGAAAATATCACTTTTACTTTTCCATACACAGAGATAAATATATTAGAGATCAAAGTTAGTTGGTCTTTTTAAAGCTCTAGTTTATTCAGTTCCAAACACCCTGTTTTAAATTTATATTCCATGTGTAAACAATTACATTTGGGAAATATTTTAATTATTCTGTAAGATAGAGAGTTACGTCTTAATAGGTGTTGGTAAGAAATTGTCAATCATCTTGTAAACGAGCTAAACTAGCTCTACTAGTCTAGGAAACGTTTCGCGGTTGAGGTTCGAAAGAAATCTGATGGGGGAAATACCAAGTTGCTGGTTTGTATCAATAGGCAGACAAAACGTGGTAAAGAAGAAAAATAGTTTACACATTTTTGTAACACACTTTTTTCATTTAAAATATATTAAAAGTGATATTTACAAATGTACTATTGTGACCGTAAATTTTAAAGAAATATTATTAATTGTCATTTTTAATACTGAATTTCTTTTGAAAATGTCCTAATGTGCTGAAATATTGTGTCTACGTAAAAAATTTTTTTGTATAAAAAATAAATAAAAAACAGTTTTTATACAATCGTCTTTTTTGGAACGGCCATTTTATATATATAAATATAAATTACTACATTTATATCAAGTTAAAATATTTCGCCAATTTACCAAAAAACGAGCCAGCTGCACATATTTTCACTACACTCATTTGGTATTGGAACTAAATATTCCGTTATGATATAAACGTAGTAGATAAGATTGTTACATTCATGTACGAATAATTAACACTACAAATGTTGTCTTTGGTTTATTCTATAATAACTTCTAAACAACATTAGTTGTAGATCAAAAAAACAATAGTTTGAATTTTTCATAACCTGTCTTTTTTGACAGCAACTAAAAATCCAGTAGGCCGTGATTTTTTGACATATAGCCTAGCGGGATAAGCATGAGGAAATGTCCGTAACTAAAAATTCAACGTAATAGTAGGCCGTGGTTTTTTGACAGCGACTCATCAAACTAAACTTGGAGAGACGACGTTGAGAGAGTAAACCCGTAAGAGGCCACCACGCCGTTACAAGGGCAGATGATTTAAGAAATCAGTAAATATAGTTTTTCCACGACATATTTCATAGAAAACTAGACATTCAGTCGTTATTCCATATAATCAACGAATTATGTGTATGAAGTTAACAGTGTCTAGGTGGCTGTGACAGTTTAATATAACTTAACTGACAGCTTTGACAGTTTGATAAAACTTCACTGACAGCAACTGACAGCTTGATAAAACTTCACTGACAGCTTTGACAGTTTGATACAATTTCACTGACAGCTTTGACAGTTAGATAAAACTTTACTGATAGTTCTTTGACTAATATAACATCTTGATATAGAAACGCTTTAGCCGCGCGCGCACTTTTCCTTATATCTCAAAGTAATGTCGAAGTACAGCGCCCAAACACACCAAAATCGCGCTCTTAAATCAAGTTAGACTTATTTTAAGGGGAATTACACCATGTTTATCCAGCTTTTAAAAAAAACTGACGATTTAATCATCAGGAAGAACGGACGTTGGAAAATTCAAACTAAATAGAAAAATATTAAACTAATAATTACAAAAAAGTATTTTTTTTTGTTTTTATCATAGCATTCCTATGATTATTATGTACAATGCAAGATATTATTCCTATTACACAGACATCAAAAAAATTATCAACTAAAATAAATATTCACTAAACAAAACGAAGACTCAAAAACGCTCTAAAAAATAAGTTCAAATGGAAATCTGAATTAAGAAACTTCATGTCGATGAATAATAGGAAGTTGAGAAGTTTTTACAACTTTTTCGTCCAGTTGGAACTCACCGTGCACCTGTATTTAACGAGTTATAAAGAGTGTTACTAAAAAAATACAATTAAAACAATAAGAAACATATAAACGAGTTAGGAATTTCATTTATTCGATTTGACAACCTAAAACCGGTTTTTGCCTTTCGGCTTCGTCAGTTGGGCTTTCAGAATCCAATAAATCAATAATAATAATAATGTACCAGTCTTGAAAATTTATTTAAAACAAAATTGAGACGCTGATCTATTTTGAACCTTAAATGAAATAATAATTTAAATAGGCAGAAAATTTACCTGTACAGAATAATAATTTTAAATATTTAACCTACAGAAAAATGATTTAAACATCAGTTTTACAATGCGACCTGGAAATTTACCTGATAATTATCATGAAAGGTTATTTATATCTAGTCAGATTTGGTAGTTTTCCTGATATTTGACTAATATTTACTTCAATTTCAATGGTTAAAAGTTTTGTTGTTTCTAAATGAATTTTTGAAGAAACCATATTAAGTAAAAATTTCAATTTTTACACTAAATTGAGTAACAATCAGTTTTTGAAAGGGTTATACTATAAAAAAAATCGGTACATTTGAACTACTCTTATTTCAAGTTAAATTTAATTAGTTGCAAGATTAGAAATGTACAAATGAAAATAATAATGTAAAGAAAAACGTTTATTTCAGTATGTACAGAAACTCTAACATGACATGACATTTTAGATTTTATTTGACATTCTAATTACTAATAGTATGAAAATTTTATAAAAGTATTTTTACTGAGAAAGATAGACAAAATGAAAACTTTTTCTGATATATACAAATAAATAATTTTAATTATCACAATATATGGCGTGAGACAAAACTAAAAATTCTGAAACGAGAAACGAAATTCGTGGAGAGTTCCACAAGGTTCAGTTCGAGGATCACTTACTTTTCGTCTGTGCGTTAATGATCATCCTACTGCATATTATATTGCGGATAATGCAACACTCGCAGTTCGATGAAGAATTTCCAAATCAATTAAGAGTAAAAACTTAATCTATTGGCCCTCTTTTGGTGTAAAAAGAATTAATTTTAATTAATTATTTTTAAATTCTGATAAAATGGTACCAATGCAGTTTTACCTCTAGAAATAAATAAATACATAATGTAAATATAAAGGTAAGAACAAATTCTAGATGGTAAAATGAATTGGGGATCTATCAATAGTGTTTTACTTCAGTTACAAAATATATTTTAAACAGTTAAATATTTTTCTTGCATTTAAAATGATGTAAAATACCTGCACTCGTGACGACTAACTGCGATTAATTTTGTATTTTTTGTTTAATTTTTGCCTAAACAAGGTTCTAAAAAGTGTTTTCTTAAATAAAACAAAATTGTTTTTTTTGCCGGTATTTTTCGAACAATGTGTGCGTTAAGGGGTCAATCTGCTGTCACTATTTGTCATAATAAAGTTAATTATTGAAAAAATATCCAAGTTGTTATAAGTATTTGTAGAAAAAAATCACTTTCCGTCTTCAGTATACAAATAACTATTTATTTAAGTTCATAAATATTGCAAAAAGTGGCCGAAACAAATATTTTTTCGCGCTTTATTTTACTAGTTGGCAGAATTTTTTGCTGTGACCCACTGCCATATATTGAGAAAATATACCCAAAAAAATTACAAGATAATCTGCAGTTTAAAATTTTCGTTAAATGTATGAATTTTTCTCAAAATATTAGTGCATAATATGGGTCAGTATGTAACATAAAACAGTCTTAGACTAATAAGAGATCAGTTTCATCATTATAATTACAGCATAGTTGTAAAATTAATTAAAAAGTAACTCTCTCTTTATTATGGATAATCGCCAGTTTTTAAAAATGACAAATTAAACGGGGGGTGTCTATCTTTCTTCAAAAAAAAAAATAATAAAAAATAAAAATTATAAACCAACTTTAAGTATATTAAAAACTTTTAGTTTTTACATTCTTTGCTGGTTGCGTAAATGAACATTTGAATTATCGTATCTTCTAGGAGCGTACCTGAACTCCTCTACTTGAGTGACAATATTGTCAATACTATTTTGGCTTTGTTCACTGAATCTATTACCGTTTGCCGATTCGTTTCTAGGCAATATCGATACGTGGCTGAAATGACAAATGTCTGAACAGTGAAAACTCGCGGAGATGGCACAGATTTGCTTCGGGAATCCCAGGATATTAACGAAAAGTCGAATTTTTATTTGTTATTGAAAAAAAAGTATAAAGAAATCTTTTTACTGATAAAAATGGGTCTAAAATGGGTTTTTTTTTTAAATTAACCAAATCTAATTTTTTGGCGGTTTTTTTTTTTCAAAAAGTGTGCGCGTTAAGGGGTTAATTTGTCTGAGCATTCACAATCTATTACCTTTAGAGAAGAGGGATTTTGCAAAATACAAATTAAAACATACATTTATTTAGAAATCTTCCAAGATTCCCCTAAAATCGGTGTCATCTCCTTTAAACTCACCTATTTTTACCATAGCCTGTGCAAATGAAGGTTTCTAGAAAGCACCGATCTAACATCAGCGGTGAACCTAAGGGCGTCAAGGACTGGAAGAAGGTTGAGCAAAGCTATATCTGTTGGGTCAGAGAACCAGGATTTTATAGGAATTGCATTATCTGTAAACGAAATAAACAAAAATAAATAATCGAATGCATCATCCTATTCTTTTGATACAGGGGACAAGAGTTACTGAGCGGGTGCTGTGAAACCCGGAGGGCCCAAGAGGCTGAGGTGTAGCTGGCGATGGGACAGCATCCGAGTAAAAAAAAAAGATAAAACAAATCCTATTCTTTATTGGTGTTTAAAAAAAATTCTGGGCGGCCCCATCAGTTTAAAAAAAAATTAAAAGGATTTTTTTGTACAAGGGATGATCCCTTATTAATATAAAAAATACTATGCTATTGTAACGAAGAATGAATAACAGTTTTTTGTTCCTCCTGAAAATGTATGAATATTCGTGTAAAATTGCACTATTATACATTCTTTTAAAATAAAAGATGTTATTAATGGGGTAAGTAATAAATGATGGGTGTTCATTATTATATTATTTTTATAGAATATCCACTCTAAAAAAATATTCCACAAAATAACATATTGATATAGATTTATGTTTTTTTAGGTGCAAATACCATTTGATTCATGAAGAATTTGTTGTTGATGAAGAAGAAATAACTAATAATTTAATTTCTGAAGAGTCCTCCAGTGAATCCCAGGACACAAAATCAGGCATGATTGTTAAAATAAGGGAAATATTAAATGAAATCAGTGAATTTTTGCCAAATACAGATGAAGGTAAAATGGATTATGCACAGGTAACTTTAACTGATTTATATAATTTTATTTGTAAAGACAGCAAAGAAAGTTCCAAACTTGATATGGAAAATTCAAAACAAAAACCGAAAATATACTTTTCAGATAAATTTAATGATCATAATTATACCAACAAGTTAATAGAATTAGACCAGGGTTGATAATTTTTGAAACCACAAAAAAATAATAGTAGGATGAAACCCGTTGGCAAAGGAAGAGAATAGAACAAAAATGAAAGGAAAAATAATTTAAGGGCGATCTGAGGTCGGGAAGTGGAAGCGGGTGAGTTTTTAAGGGTAAAACTGTTTATCTCGATTTCCGGCAAAACTACAAGTCCTATGGAAAAAAGGTAATTGGCAAAGTTGTAGGTAATAAAAAGATCTACAACTTTTGTATTTACACTTTTTTCACATAACCTCAAAATTTATGTGAAAAATTCAAATAACCAAGTTTTTGGTTTTTTATTTTTATCTTTTACAAAATTTTTGTTTTTTACACGAAATTTGGTGAAAACTTACCTTTTTATGTCCCAAATACACTGTAATTTTTTTGATTTAAAATATTTATTTTTTCAACTTATTTTGATCGAAAAAGCACCCTAATTTTCAATCCAAAATTCTCGCGTCAAAATATCTCCTTTTTTAAAAAACTCGGTGGGCTTTTTGTTCGTTGAAATCTCTACTTTTTCATGGTGTCAAAAAATATACATTACTATAATAAATGTTCTCAAAAAATGCAAAGAAACGAAAAAAACTCGAATCCGAATTTTTTTTTAAATCATGTTCAATATTGAGCTACTTATTAAAATTTCTACTTTAATTACTCTTTTGTTTATCAATGTAACACGGAATCTTACGTTTTTCTAGTAATTAAAGTATAAATTTTAATAAATAGCTCAAAATTGTACATGATGATTTAAAAAAAAATTTCGGATTCGAGTGTTTTTCGTTTCTTTGCATTTTTTTAGAACATTTACCATAGTAATGTATATTTTTTTTACTCCATCAAAAAGTAGAGATTTCAAGGAACAAAAAGCCCACCGAGTTTTTTAAAAAAAGCAGATATTTTGATGCGAGAATTTTAGATTGAAAATTAGGGTGCTTTTTCGATATTAAGTCAAAATATGGTGAAAAATAAATCAAAAAAATTACAGTGTATTTGGGACATAAAAATGTAAGTTTTCACCAAATTTCGTGAAAAAAAAATCTTTTTTGTGAATTTTTCACATAAATTTTGAGGTTACGTGAAAAAAGTGTAAATACAAAAGTTGTAGATCTTTTTATTACCTACAACTCTGCCATTTTTCTTTTCCATAGGACTTGTAGTTTTGTCGGAAATAGAGATAGTTTTTTACCCTTAAAAACTCACTCCCTCCCACTTCCCGACCTCAGATCGCCCTTAAATTATTTTTTCTTTTCCAATGGGTTTCATCCTATTATTTTTTTTGGTTTCAAAAATTATCGACCCTGGTCTAAAATTGCATTAACTGTATTTGTTTACCAAAACAAGTAATTTTGTTGTGTAAAACTATTGTCGGATGGCTGATTACTTATACTAAAAATATGTTCGGGTGAACAGTGTTAAAAGGTCAGATTATATTTTAAAAATATAAATGAATTATGCTTGTTTGTTGATTGCGATTTTATTATTTAATATAATAGATTTAGTAACCTCTGACATTATTAGTAGGTAATTTGTTGGATTACTCTCAAATAAAACAAGCTATAAAGTATATAGACCAGGGACAATAATTTTTTAAACAAAGAAAATTCTTAGCAGTATGTAGATGGTCGGTAAATTTAGTAAATGAAGAAAAATCAAGACAGATGAGTAAAAGTTCCGGAAAGGGGGTAAATATACGCCAAGAAAACGGCTAGAACCCGTTTTGTTTTTGTTTTTAATTCTTATCACCCGCAAAAATAATTTTTGTTTTATGAAACTTGGAGAAAACATTCTTTTTTGTGTTTTAAATAAGCTGTAATTTTTTCAAAGCAAAATATTTATTTTTCGATTTTATACGAATTTAAATTAAAAAAAAGCATAATTTCCTACCTGGATATGCCCTGTATGCCCCTGGACTATTGTCTAAAATAAAAACACTAGATAGATCATTGCAAATGGCACTTAGATCCTTAGTATAAGATCCTAGTTCAGGAGTACAATGCTGCCTGTAAAATCTCCTTTGTAAAATTCCACGACCAGCATCTAGCTTGTCTGCTACAGCAGCTCCATATATTTCCATGCTTGCAGTAAACACTACTAACTCATACCACTGAGAAACCTGAAAAATAATTGCCATAAAAATAACCAAAAAAAAATCAAAGATGCGAAACTGTACTTTTTTTATTACTTACTATATCTAAGAAGAAGTCAACATGAGGTCTTTTATGTACGAAAAATCTAACAGGATGCCTATCAATAACAACCTTTAGTACAAAATCAGGAGGAGTTCCTGGTCTTACAGTTTGTCTCACTACACCATCGTGATGAGAATGTATCAATGTTTCGTCCAGGTCAAGAACAAGAACTTTTCTTTTCACAATACCTGTAAAAAGAAAATTCGTCCAGTTTTCTTTGTTAGAGCTTTAAAATGTTTTAATAATTAACTAGTCCTTAAATTTTTATACTTGATTCCTTTTAATAGTAGTAAATTTGATTTAAATATTTAATAATTTATCTACCTGCTTATATACTCAACATTTTTGGGTAAGTATGATTAATATTTTATATATTTGTATTGTTTCATTTTTTATCTATACTGACAAAAATAGTTTGGTGTTTATATATACAAATTCTTAATAAAAACAATAATAAAACCATTTTTAATTTCCATCGCTATTTGTGAAAGTAATAATCTTAAATAAAATTGATAATAAATAAGATGATAAAGTAGATTTAATTAAATTTCAAAATTAAATGGAAACTCTATAAATATACTTACTCAGTCTATGTCTTGATAATGGTGATAACGGAAATAAGTCATATTTTACAGATTGATGCTGAATTATCTACAAAAAGTATTACTTAAAAATGTATGTATCACTGGAATGTTGCCAAATACCCTTGCCAAAATTGTCTTTTAAAATATAATATAAAAAAATTGTTACTCACGTTAGGGAAGGTATATTTAAACAATGTTTTCATAAATAAATTCATACTAAACCGGACTTTTAATTTATACATACAAGCAACGGTTATACAGTGAATGAAAGTTGGATTGTAAAATTAGCTGGTTGTTACGTTTTAAGTAATTACATTCTAATGCTGACTTTGTTTACTTACAGCACGGGTTTGTTTTTTTAATGTATAACATAAGCATGTCCAAACTCTCGATGCTATTAGCAGAAATGCTCGAAGTCCCATCTGTAACTGTTTCCACATTGGAAAGTGTTTAATAACACTCTCCAATTAAATTATTTGAACTCCAAATGATACGTACAATTTTCAAAATCACGAGCGATATTTTCCTCTTATCACATTTTTTTACTTTCCCATTAGAAATTATAAGCAAACCGCCATTAAAATCGACATCGACCCAGTGGATGTTTGACTGACAACAGCATCCAAAATGAATGTCAAACATCAGGTTGTTTTTTCGCGACATTTATTTAAATAACGAATTTAACGGTTTTTAAACAACTACTCACTTCTCGACAAGCAATATTTTATTGTAAATTTAGAAACTTTAGCTTCAAATACACCAACCAATATCACTTTTTAACTGTTGCTTAAGTCGTGTTTTTTATAATATACTTTATTCTAAATTAAATGGCAAATAACTCCCTAAAATATTACTGACCCTGGTGTTACTAGAAATTTAAGGTTGGCAGAACTTAAGCTAACCAACTGATTGTTTTTGTTTAAAACTGTCGAATGTGTTGTCAAATATAAAAGTTATCAAAAACTTTTAAATTGAGTATCATGTTTAAGTTTTAGTAGAACTGGGCATAAAATTGAACATGGATTCCAAAGATGAACTAGAAAATACAAGTTACAAAAATGTCCCAACTGAACCTTTAGAAAGAAATAATATCGCTATAGAAGAAAAGGGAGGAGCTTTTGTCCCTTTACAAAGTAATATAGATGCAGATGATTTAGATGAAGAAACAATTAAGAAGCTGAAAGGAGATACAATAGGAGATACGTTATATAGTCAATCTTTTATATTGAAAACACTGTTGCAATTATCAGATTTAAAATGGAACGAACAAGTTGAAGAGGATTTGTGTTTTATGTGGGACATGACCGTGGAAAAAGATGTTTGCAAGTTTTTGTTAGAAATATCTTACCCATCACTAGCTTGTAATGCAATTTTAAATTATAGAGAAAATGACAGATTTGTAGAAATAGTGATAGGGATTTTAGGTAATCTATATTGTTCTGGATGTGAAAATAACATGACCACCGATGAAATTGATTTGATTTTAAATACTTTAAACTCTGATGATCATTTAATATTAATTCAATTAATGAGATTCATTAGTGCATCATTAGAAACTAATAAAAGTTTAATTACATTAATAGGTGCTGAATTTATGGAGAAAATATGTTTTATTTTGAAAAACTCTATAAACAATGACTTGTTATTAAAAACATTAGAATGCATTGTGAAATTAACTGCTGATTTTAAAGTTAACGAAGATTTAGTGGGGTTTAGTTTGTACGAGTCAGTGTTAATTTCATACCAAACTTTAACTACAGATGAAACTCATTGTTTTGAACCAGATAATAAGGAAAAAATTTTATCAGTCAGGTATTTACTAGAAGTTATTACAAATATTTGCAGTTACATTGATAAATTTCAAAAAAAATCCTTACTGTTAGAAATTCAAAAACAATCAAATATTTTCACAAATTATTTAATAAAAATACTTAAATTTTTTAGTAAAGAAGAAAACTTATTGCCTGTAACTGACGAAATAATATTCTTTTTAGTAGCCATAACTTACACGTTCACCAATCTTAAACTAACTTACGTACCTGAAATATTTTTATCAATTACTAAAATCTTGTACACTATTGTCGACTTCAAAGATGAAGTTAAGGAACTTTTTGATTCTGCTTTAGAATTAGAATGCTACCTCATTTCCTGTACTCAATACAATAATGTCAAAAAAGATTTAAAGTCCATACCAAGGCAGAAAGTTAAAACGATATTAAATTTGATCAATGAAAATTATAAAAAATTTAAAGGAATCGAAAATGTTTCAAATATTGATGAATTCATTCAATATTGTAAATGAATAGATTAATATTTAAACTAAGTGGCCAATGTTTTATTAAATAAAACGCCTCAAAGTCAGTACCACATGTTTTATATTTAAAAATTATAAGGGCAACTAGTTTCGGCACAAAACTGCCATCATCAGGCCTGTAAACGACATATAATCAAAGTCAGTATTTCTTGAAATTTAAATTGTATCTGGCTTTGATATGTCGTTTACAGGCATGTGGTACTGACTTTGAGTCATTTTATTTAATAATTAAGATTAATATTTATTGTAGTAATATTTTTTTATATTTTTTGCCACAAGGTTCTAAAATATGTTTTCTTAAATAAAAAAAATTGATTTTTTTGCCGGGTTTTTTTTTAAAAATGCGTGTGTTAAGGGGTTAAGTTAAACTATAGTCTTCGTCTGAATTATATTTATTAAATAAATCTTAATTCCTATTTAGACCAGTGCTGAAGCCTTTGAAAATGGTAAAAGAGGAAAAAAAAATAATAGTAGGATGAAACCCATTGGAAAAGGAAGAGAATATAACAAAAATGAAAGCAAAAATAATTTAAGGGCGATCTGAGGTCGGGAAGTGGAAGGGTAGAAAAGTGTTTTCCGACAAAACTACAAGTCCTATGGAAAAAAGTTAAATGGCAAAGTGTGTTCGGACATAAAAAGGTAAGTTTTCACCAAATTCCGTGAAAAAAAAAATTTTATAAAAGATAAAAATAAATTTGAATTTTTCACATAAATTTTGAGGTTATGTGAAAAAAGTGTAAATACAAAAGTTGTAGATCTTTTTATTATCTACAACTTTGCCATTTAACTTTTTTCCATAGAACTTGTAGTTTTGCCGGAAATCGAGATAAACAGTTTTCTACCCTTAAAAACTCACCCGCTTCCACTTCCCGACCTCAGATCGCCCTTTCATTTTTGTTATATTCTCTTCCTTTTCCAATGCGTTTCATCCTACTATTATTTTTTTTTGGTTTCAAAAATTATCGACCCTGGTCTAATTCTATTAACTTGTTGGTATAATTATGATCATTAAATTTATCTGAAAAGTATATTTTCGGTTTTTGTTTTGAATTTTCCATATAAAGTTTGGAACTTTCTTCACTGTCTTTACAAATAAAATTATATAAATCAGTTAAAGTTTCCTGTGCATACTCCATTTTATCTTCATCTGTATTTGGCAAAAATTCACTGATTTCATTTAACATTTCTCTTATTTTGACAATCCTGCCTGATTTTGTGCCCTGGGATTCACTGGACTCTTCAGAAATTAAATTATTAGATATTTCTTCTTCATCGACAACAAATTCTTCATGATCAAATGGTATTTGCACCTAAAAAAACATAAATTTATATCAAAATGTTTTGTTGAATATTACTCTATAAAAATAATATGATAATTACATTTTATTACTCACCCCATTAATAACATCTTTTATTTTAAAAGAATGTATAATATTATGAACATCTTTCCTCGTTAACAGGTCTCTTCTTGATGGAATAGAAGTGTTGTTTCGTTGATCTTCCAAAACCCTTAAAAGAAAATAGAAAGTAGTACTTTTCCGCCTGCATTTCTGTGCGGAAAGTTACACTTTTCCGCACGCCGTTATCTGTCAATTTTTGTGATAAAAAACCTTTTTACAGGTACACCATTAGAAAGTTTCTGAGCTATGTTAATTCTATCCTGTTTGGGAAATCTTAAATGTTCCAATTCAGTGCTATGCTTGTAGTGCGTTTTGTAAAAAGTGACAATACATTTCCCGCTCTTTCGTTTCTTTTTCACAATAATTGAACTTGTACAACTTCTTTGTAATTTACAAGAACCTTGTTTTTTTAATCTGCGTTTTCCTTTGCTTTTAGAAATGTGAACACCTAAAATGTAATATAAATCATATTTTTAATAGACTTTAATTGGATTTATAGTTACCACTCCGATTACAATAGTAATAAAAAGTTGTAAATCCTTCTAACTTATTTTCTGCATGGTTCGTTAACAAATATTGTGAACTGTCTCTATTGATATTGTTCAGCCACTCACTAAAATCTATAAAAGACTTGCAATAATTTATCTGTATAAAACTAAACTAATTCCTACCTTCAAAGTTTTTAAACGTTAGGGTTTCTTGAACTATCTCAAAATTATGTACCTGTTTTAGGTGGTCGCGTAAATCTTTCAAATATGGAAAGGAACAATTACAACCATCGAGACACTTATTTTTGTGAGCTTGAAAGTCGTATGATGTTTCATTATTAACAATCACTTCATGAACGTTTCTATAATGTCTAACTAAATTATATTTCTTTGAAATGACCATGTCGCAGATTTCACAAGGAAAGGGCATTTTTAAATTTAGTGGTCACTCAAAACTAAAAATAGTTGCACAAATAATTACTAATATAATAGGTACTAAGTTGTTAATTGATTATTAATACCCTCATTTTACTACACCTAGATCATGTTGTTAAATGATTTAGAAAAGAATAAGGCGTTTAATAATTAAAATTTGTTTAAAGAACAATATTTTGGATTATTTTTGTTTTGACAGATCAAGAAAAAACTTATTCTACATCCAGCAGCTAAATCCAATGTTGCAAAAGTAACACTTCTTCTACGTTCCTTTTGTGGGCTAAACATCAAAAGCAAGTCGTTTAAATAAGAAATACTACATAACCTCAATAATTTCTTCTTCTTAATCTTTTTTTTTTGACCTCAAGTTTAAAAAATGCTAAAAAGTTTTAAAAAATTAAATTTTGTTCAAAGATTTGACGATATTTATTGTGTTCGAGCGTTTTCTTTAGAGAAAAAATACGATGTCATTGTTGTCGGAGGTGGACATGCAGGGAGCGAGGCCTGTGCTGCTGCTTCGAGAATGGGGGCCAAAACTTTACTTATTACCCATAAAAAGGAAACTGTTGGTACGTTGTATCACACCTAAGTTAATAATTAATTATAAGTTTTATTTATTAAACAATTGTGAAAACGAATGCTAATTTTTTTAATATTTTTTAGGAGAAATGTCTTGTAATCCTTCTTTTGGGGGAATTGGTAAAGGTCACCTAATGAGAGAGGTTGATGCCTTAGATGGAGTTTGTGGTAGAATATGTGATGTTTCTGGGGTTCAGTATAAAGTAATACTAATTTGAAATGTATAACCTTCTTTAAAACTCTTTCTTTTATATTTTAAAGGTACTCAATAGAAGGAAGGGTCCAGCTGTATGGGGATACCGTGCTCAAATCGATCGGGCTTTATATAAACAAAACATGCAGAATGAATTATTCAAAAATACTCCAAATTTAGACATTCTTGAAGCAGCTGTGGAAGATCTTATTGTAGATAATGCAACTACTAATGCAAACGAACTAAGTTGTATAGATTGTAAAGGAGTAGCATTAAGTGAGTTAATATAACATTTTAATTATTTTTTAAATTTAATTTATCTTCAGAAAATGGAACAAAAGTACACTCCACCAGTGTTGTAATAACAACAGGAACATTTTTAAACAGTCACATAAATCTCGGATTAAAACTTATCCCGGCTGGCAGGATTGGAGATGAACCATCAATAGGTTTGGCAAAAACTTTAGAAAGCTTAAAATTAAGGATGGGTAGGCTTAAAACAGGAACGCCTCCTAGATTGAAAGCTGATACTATCAACTACAGTGTATGTGAAGCACAGGATGGAGACAATCCTCCATTGCCATTTTCTTTTATGAACGAAAAAGTCTGGATTAAGGTAATTGTTTGCATTTTTTTTCTTTTCATTTATTTTCCCACTTTCCAGCCAGAAGAACAATTGAAATGTTACTTAACAAAAACAACACTAGCCATTGAAAAAATCGTAAGAGACAATCTTCATGTAAACAGGCATGTTATGGAGGAAATTAGAGGACCGAGATATTGTCCCAGTATAGAATCCAAAGTATTAAAATTCTCAGGAAGAGAACATCAAGTATGGTTAGAACCTGAAGGTCTCACTAGTGATATTGTTTATCCAAATGGTTTGACTTGTACATTACCCGAGGAATTGCAGTGGGACCTCATCAGAACCATTCCAGGTTAGAGTGAAAATTTTATTCATTACAGTAACTTCATCATCATCATCATTGCCGTTCAATCCCGTAGGATTATGGCATTGCTTATAGCGTTTTAAATCCATTTAATGAGGTGGATTATTCCTTTCTTTCCCATTATAGATTATAGCTTCTCATGTGTCTTAGCTGCCGTTATTTTTTTTCCAATCTTTTCTGTTTTTACATGTTATGATCCAATCTTTTATATTCAGTGTTTTAATATCTTACTTTACTTCTTCGAGCCATTGTGGAGTCCAGTTTGTTATCCTTCTAATCGTGTCTGTGGGTTTCCGTCGCATTATATGTCCAAGCCATTCCAAATGCAAAGCCTTGATGTGTCTTATTATATTATATCTGGACCTAGTATTGTCATCATAATCTTTCTTTCCGGTATTTTCAAGTCTTCCTCTTCCTTTTTAGTCATTACCACAGTTTCCATAGCGTATGTAATCGTTGGTCTTATTAATGTTTTATTTTTGTCCTTTTGCTAAATTTTTTGTTTTTCAGTATCTTTTTGTTTATTCCTAGAGCTTGGTTTCCTTTGAGGATTCTTTCCTTGACCTTTTCTCCGCTTACTAATCCTGTCGTCATCCCTAAATAGTTGAAGGTGGTTACCCTTTCGAATTTATGCTTTTGCACTACTAGGTATTCTTGTTGTGGTATTTTCTCTCTTCCTATTCGCATGTATTTAGTTTTGTTTTCGTTTATTTCTAAGCCTAGTTCTTTCGCTTCTTTGTCCAGTTTTTCTATTAGATCTTTTTCTTTTGTTGTTATTATTATCAGATCATCGGCATACGCTATAACTTGTATTTGGTCTGTTATTGTGTTTCTATTGTTTAGATTAGGTTTCCTTAATATACTTTCGAGAGCTAAGTTAAATACTGTTGGTGAAATGAAAGAAAGAAAGAAAAGAAAGAAAAAATTTATTAAGTCATATTACGTACAAAGACATTTATGACACTTCAATACAGTTACACTACATTTCATACACTTGAACATAAAAAAAATAAAAAATAGGTATACATATAAAATAAAATTATAGAATACAATATATATAAATATGTCTAGCTTGTACCAAGTCCTTAAGATGCTAAGGACAATATACATTTTCAATTTCAGAGGGTGTACCTAACATAAACTAAAAAAGATAGTATAACAATTAGAATCAATAAAATTTTAAAATACACTACATATAGGACGGTGAGTATATACCTTCAAGTTTGTTTGTTTGAAGGTGTTCCAGGTATTCACTTACAGAGTAGAAGCAGTAATTTAATAAAAATGTTTTTACATTGGATTTGAATTTTTTTAAATTTAGAACTTTAAAATGATTGGGAAGAGGGAAGAGTAGATATTATAATCGATTGAGTTTTTTTGTGATTTGGTTAAACGATAACGATTGGTTCTGATATTGTTTGCTTGCCTCGTATGGATGTCAGATTGCTTAGTTAATTGATCCGATTTTTTATGAATTTCAATCAGTACGTTGTATACCCATAAAGGGCATAATTTTAAATTTAATAAAAAGTGGTTGACAATGATATCTGTAATCAACATTAGCGATAATTCTTAGTGCCTTTTTTTGCAGACGAAATACTTTGATTGCGCTGGATGAATCACCCCAGAGCATTATACCGTAGTTTAAATGGGAATGAGAAAGAGAAAAATAGGTTGTCAGTAGAGTACTGGAGCTTGTTATATTGTTTAGGTTGTCTAAGCAAAAATATCGTACTAGAAAGCTTGTTTTTTAATTTATCGACATGGGTGAGCCAATTTAATTTACTGTCTATGGTTAAACCAAGCAACTTAACAGTTGTTGAATCTGAACATGAGGAAGAAAAGTGAGATGTAGAGGAAAAGCATAAACTTTGTGTTTTTTGGAAATGGAACTCTTCTGTGGTGTTTCCCTGAAATCTCACTTTAACTTTGGTATTTTTAACAGTAGCTTACAACAAGTATATCTTTAGGTCTTGAAAATGCTGTACTTGTTAGACCAGGGTATGGTGTGGAGTACGATTATGTTGATCCAAGAGAATTAATGCCCACTTTAGAAGTTAAGAGAGTCGATGGTTTATTTTTGGCGGGTCAAATTAATGGGACCACAGGATATGAAGAAGCTGCTGCTCAAGGGATACTAGCTGGTATTAACGCCGGCGCAAAGGTATGCAGGTTTTAATGTTTTAGTCTAAAATTTAAACTGCGACTTCTGCTCACTGTCGTGCTTCTTACATTGACTTTAAATGCCTTTTTGAGGTACTTTCATTATTCAGTTTTTGACTTTTTCAGGCATTAGACAAAAATCCGTTAACAGTGAGTAGAACAGAAGGTTATATAGGAGTAATGGTTGATGATTTAACGACATTCGGTACTACAGAACCGTACAGAATGTTTACCAGTCGCGCCGAATTCAGACTTACTCTTAGACCAGACAATGCTGACCAAAGGTTAACAACTAAAGGTTATGCAGTCGGTTGCGTCAGTAAAAGAAGGTATGATAAAACGCTAAAGGTCCAGCAGCAGCTTCAGGAAGGTATCGAGTTGTTAAAAAATGTTACCAAAACCGCGAGCTATTGGAGGAAGCAATTGGGACTGGCTCCGAGCAAAAGTCATTTACAGAAAAGGTAAAATAAAGCATAAATGAAAACATGTTACTAATAATTTTTTTGTTTGTATTCCAGTGCCTTCAGTATGATAGATATATCCAACGAAAAAGTTGTTACCATCAGCATGCTAGCAAAAATTTCCCCAGAACTAATACCTCTTACCTATGATCGTTCATTAGAAAACCGTCTTCACATCGAAGCTATTTACGAAGCCGCAGCTGAAGATCAAGCCGACGAAGTACGTGAAGTACAACAAAATGAAGCTCTTATTATTCCCACAACCATGGATTATACTTCGGATGCTCTCAGTCTGAGTCTTGAAGAGAGAGAAAAATTATTAGCGGTCCAACCTCAAACTGTAAGTGACGCAGATATTTTTTTTTATTTTTATTATTATCATGCCTCATGTATTTATTCAGATTGCAGCTGCAAGCCGAATTCCTGGTGTTACTCCCTCATCTCTGTTTAGGTTACTAAGATTTGTAAAGCGACAAGACATTAGAACTACTTCGACACAATTTAATTTAAATCCATAATTGTGATATTTTAAATTAATTTTATAATAAATTGTTAAAAAATAAAAACTGTATTTGTATTTTCTTACAAACCTCTACACAAGGGGTAAAATACCTCAAATTTTACAAAAATAGTTAAATAATTGCAAAAACAGCCCCCTTTTCTTCTTTTTGACGTCTACATCTTACTTCTTCGTTTTTTTCTTGGCCTCAGTCTCTTCCGGCTATTTTCCCAGCATTCTACATCTAGTGTTAGTAACTCAAGTGTTCAGTAATTTCATAAAAAGAAGAATATTTATTATATTGACATTTGACAAATTTAATGTCATTCTTGTCAAAAGAGAAATAATTGTTTTGGAATGTTAAAAGTAAAATAACATTCTAGCTGAAAGTAAAACAAAAATGGAAGTGCTTTGCAACAATTACATGCCAGGTGATCCAAGATTAGTCGAACGTTTACTATCCGAATTAAAATCTCAAGGGATATTCGATCAGTTTCGTAAAGAATGTATATCTGATGTCGACACAAAGCCTGCATACCAAAACCTGAGGCAGAGAGTTGAAGGAACTGTGACTTCATTTTTAAGTCAGCAAACTTGGAGTATTGATTTAAATAAAAACCAACTCCGTGAACAACTTCGTAAGAATTTACATGAGTAAGTGGAGTGAAGAGTGAGATATATCCTACAACTATTCATTAATTATCTTTCTCATAGGTCTGGTTTCCTTGAAACTGGCGTCGAAAGAATCGTAGATCAAGTGGTAAATCCCAAAATCAGCACTGTATTCTTACCGAAAGTAGAAGATGTGGTTTATAGATTCTTAGGAGTAGAGAAGCCAGCTGCTCGATTTGTTAAAAAAGAAGAAAAGAGAGTCAGGTGAGTAAATTATTTGTAATATATATTTATTTATATAAATAATTTATTTTAAAACCTCTTTCTTCATTTAGTATTACAGATTTACTACCAACAGATTTAGAAGCTGTATCTCCAGAATCTGTAAGTAGTTTCAAAAATGAGAGGAAAAATGATAGTTTAAATGATTCTTTAAACTCGAGTGGAAAAATGGAGGAGGATGAAAGTCCTCCTTTCGAACCTCTGAGTATTCAAACTAGCCATGACAATTCTAATTTACTGAGTGATAAAATGCATATTGATGAAAATTCACGAGATTCCCATTTATCCGGATTTTCAGGTACATTAAATGATTGTTTAAATTCGTTGCTCTTTTATGTATTTTATTAATAATCTCATTGTAGGTTTACAAAGCCACGAATCTCATCATGACAGTGATACAAAGCATTACCAAATGGACTTATCAAATCAAGATTCATTAAATAGCTCAGAAACTCATTTATCAATCGTTACATCTGAAGATACTACAAAAATGGAAATTTGCGAAGATTCCAATATTGAGATAAAAATAGAAAAAGTGGAAATTAAATCAGATGAGTTAGATATGTCTGCAGAGAGTGAAAGTGTTTTTGTTTTTAAAGGTACATTTTATTTTTTATCAAAAGTACAAACAATTTATTAACCAAAAGCAAGGAAATATTGTTCATTTCAAATAAGCCACAACACTTTTTCGTTTTGGGAGCTTATATTTTAGTTTTTTTTATAAAATAAAAATGTTGAAACAAAATTTTGGGGTTAATTACTGCTTTTTTGCATTGTAGATGTAAAAATAGAAGAATCAGTAGCTGAAAATACAAGTGAGAGACTTGAAGAAGACAAAAAAGACAAACATGAAAAATTGGAAGATAGAAAATCAAGAAGCTTAGAAAAGAGTAGAGATAAAAAAGATGATAAATACAAGAAAAGCAGCTCATCTAAGGATAAAGAAAAATCTTCTTCAAAATATTCATCAAAAGATAAAGATACAAACAAGAAAGATCCGAAAAGTAGTAGTTCTCATAATAGAGATAAGGATAAGAGCAAGGAAAGGAATGATAAAGATAAATCGTCTACTAGATATAAGTATGAAAAGGAAAAAGACAAATCTAAATCCGAGAAAGATAAAAAGGTAGAAAAATCAAAATCTGATAAAGAAATCGCTAACAGAGACGAAAAAGAGAGATCAGAAAAAGATAGAAGTAAACTAGATAAAAGTAAGTCTGAGAAAGAAAAATCCAACAGGGAGAAAGATAAATACAAAAGTGATAAAGACAAATATTCAAAAGACAAGGAAAAAAGCAAATATAAAGATAACACAAAAGTTAAAAGTGCTACAGACAAAGATAAAGATAGATCATCGACAAATAAAGAAAAGTCGGAGAGAGACAAAAATTCAAAAGAAAAATCACTCAAGGATAAACATTCTACTAGTAAAGATAAAAATAAAGAAAACGATAAAGATAAAAACAAAAATTCAAGCAGCAGTAGTAGCAGTAACTCAAAACATGGATTTGGAAAAGACAAGAAAAAAGAATCTAATTCCAAAGAAAAATCCAGTTCCAACAAGGATGGTACAAAAAATACAGATGCAAAATCGTCCGATAAATTGAAAAAAGAAGAAGCCAAACAGTCTAGCAACAGGAAAGATTCACGCGATTCAAAGAAAAAATCCAAAGATGATCATTACAGTTCGAAAATTAAAAAAACAGACAGACGTTCCACGGACAGAGACTCAAACGACGGCACCTCCAGCAAAACTAATTATTTGAATAATACCTACTCGGAAAGTATGTCTTCGAGGTCTGAGAATAATTCCCAAGATCATTCGAGTTCTAGCTTCAGCGGAGGATCTGGGGATTCAGGAAATTCTGATCGAATTGAACCAGTAGATGTTTCAGAACCAGGTTTTGAACATCAAGATACTAATGTAAATCGCTTGTTTGTTGTAACACAGGTAAGTGAATACATCATTTATATAGGTGGTGTTTCTAAATTACAGGGACAAACTTTCAGCCTAGATTCTGCCCTTCAAGGTGGGACGACGCGAAACGTCAAATATGATTGACTAAGACGAGATATTTAGTGACAAAGTTGATATAATTTGTATTAGTTCTTATGACCATTTAACTTGCTTTTCCAGCCTCGTGCAGATGCGCTCGCATCGCCGTTTTTCCTTCACAATTCATTTTCTGAGGCCGATTTTCTATACAGGGTCCTGCAACAGTGTTCAATATCTCTATTTAGGAAAGAGATAGGAATACAATTTTCTATAATGTTATCTTATTGATCGAGCTCGACAAAATAAAAAAAAATCAGTCACATAGGGTGTTCAATTTTTTATGGACGGGTCCCTACTTTGTTTTTTTAAACGGCAAGCTGTATTTTTTATCACTTTCGGTTTCTACATGAAAGATAAAAGATACTTTATGCATGTTTATATTTCGAAAATATTGACGGTTTTCGAGATATTTAGCAAGTTTTTTTTTTCCAATATTCGTCATTCAGAATATTTGAAATTATGAAGTTATCCCAAGTCCCATTAAAATTTATTTTTGATCAAATATTCCGCATTGGTGACTCTCTCAAACGATGTATCTGAAATGGATCTGTGATATACAGGGTATACATATTGTCAAAAAAAATTTGCAGAATCTTCCTTATTTCAAATGGAAAACCCTGTATATTATCGATACGTAAGAAGCGCCAACAAAGGCTCTACAAATTTCATTATAATAATGATTGTTTTCGTAATTTAATTTTTAATAACATAACCACATTTCAGCAATAACATGGAACAAATACTGAAAATTGTTAAATTTACTATTTGATATATATATTTTAACAGTCAATCGTTATTCTAAGTCCGTTTAATTACAAATTTCACGTAAAACGAATGGTAAAAACTTATATTTAGATAATGAAGAGCGGCCTCAAAAAGTTTTAAAAATACGCCACCTGTTTCGCTGTTGTTCCACAGTGTTACCCCCCACTTGGTACTATGCACGAGGCGGATAGTTTCCTGCCTTTTTTTCTATAACACTTTTTTTTCACTATTTTGCCTTAGTATATCAAAATAATTCGCTCTGGTTCTGTTTGATTTTCCATATTTTGACGGTGAAACAACAATCTAACCTCACAAAATAAAAACAAAAACATTGTCCACCCTCTAGTAGAGATGGGTTGCGATTTCACTGTCTGCTATTTTGTCACTGCTACATACTTCGCAGTGATTTTTCGGAACGGTTTTTGTTCTTTGTGTTTGTGTCACGATTATATGAACTGTACTCACGAAGCGACCGGTAAACTGCTCACTTGGAGTGCTTGGGTTATGAAACGCTTTCAGAATATGATAACGTAACAGTGCGACGTGCATTATGTCTATGTTTGTTTATCGCAATATCTATACTATAAAAAAAAACGAGTAAAAGAAATATTTCTGGTAAAAATATAATTGGTTTTACATTTGTAAATAAAAAAGAGAAGTAACAAATTTAAAAAACATTTTTGAGAAAGCGGATGATTTAATGGCGCCATGCCGCCCGAGTCTTAGGAATTTCATCTCCACATTCTACTTTACTACCTACTACGTTGAGCCTGTGATACAAAGTCGCGTCTTTAATACGTCTATAAAAACGTTCCGAAAAGTTGCAGTGACATTGCCGGAACAGTCGCAGTTTGACACTGTGACGGAAAAAGCTCGTCGCAACCCATCTCTACAGAGTCTCTAGTACGAGAGTTTTACGCCGTTGCCGGATTTCAATAGCAGTCAACTGTTTGGGGAAATTTGTGTTCAAAGAAACATTTATAAAGATTATATTAATGAACGCTTTTTTCGTTGGCTATTCGCGATGTCCCACCTTAATTAATATTTATTTATGTGGATGATAAAATAACGAAAATTGCTTCTATCTCTTTCGTTATTTTTTTTTTATAAAATTTGGATTGTAAGTATATACAAATATTATTTTAATAGTGAGTGTGTGTTCTTTAAAATTAGGTCCAACCGGTGAAATACATAAAACCGAAATTCGCTTCGAATTTCGAAGAAGCACAGAAAATAATGAAGATTCGAAAGCAGCTTGCCAAATTAGAAAGACATAATCAATTGAGTTTGACAAGAATTGATGTGCCAAATGAAAATGGTATCGCTAATAGGCAAGCGAGCAGTTCCACTGAAAACGTTCGTCTTAAAGAAAGATTACAGAATAATAATTCGAAAAAAACAGATTTAGGTAGATAAACATTTTTAATTTCATTAATATTAAAATTTTGAGACACCGATTCTGTCAAAATTGTTTGGCAACCCAGCGTGATTCCGTCAAAGTTATTTGGCAACCATGCGTGACTCCGTCAAAACTATTTGGCAACCTTGCGGAAAAAGATGAGGAATTTGTCGTCATCTCGTTGGCACCACTTGCTGTCAATTTAATGTCACCTATCAATTGTAATGTGAATTATTTGTTATATATTTAAATATTTGAAGTATTTCAATTGGGAACAGAACACTTTGCCCCTGGATGTCTTAGGGACAATTTTCTGTATCAATAAAATCAATAAATATACAATAAAAGTAATGAAACAATACTAATACACTATCAAACAGCCAAACTTAATAAGAATAACTTGAAATACTTCAAATATTTAAATATATATCAAAGAATTGACATTAACAATTGATAGGTGACATTAAAGTGACAGCAAGTGGTGCCAATGGCATAACGACAAATGCCTCATCTTTTTCAAGTGAAATATGCGATGTTGCCAACAAATTTTAACGGAATAAATACAGTTTTTTAATAATTTTAGACAATAAGGATATACCGACAAAAGAAGTAATTATAAATACGGATAAGATCCCTGACAAAGACTGTATTAGTAATTCAAATAACGTGGAAACGGAGAATTTAAAAGAAGTGACAATTAAAAATACACAATTAAGTATGAAGAATTTCGAGGATTTGGAAGCCAAACTGGCACAAGTAATGTCTAAGGCAAGTATATAGTAATAGTGAATATGTATATTGTTATGGTGTAAAAAAATGGTCCATAAATGTAACAGAATATATCAAAATTAATAAAAAATAATTAACTAAATCAAATGAAATCAAAATAGAAATACTTATGGTTTGTAAAAAGTCAAAAATGAAATAATGAATCAACAACATAGGAAATAAAAATTAGTACAATACCTTAAAATGATAAATTTCAATAGTAAAACATTTTAGTGGTAAAAAAATAACAATCAATAACAGAGTTAGAAAAATATTGGGACATAAATATATAATATAGTCAATAATAACGTAAACCTAACCTATAAATAAAATAACTGTCAACTGTCACAATTATGAAAGGTTCCAAGATAATGTGTGTCGTCACTGATTCTACACATAACAGGGTAACCATAGCAACGCTGTCATAGTTGTCAGTTGTCTAAATTTAAATGTGATTATTTTGTTATGTTAACCCGACTCGTTAATCGTGAAATAATACATTTATTAATTTTTTTTTACAAAGATGGTGATGTGTTGGGCTTTTCATACTAGCATGAAGTTTTTCCCTAACTATTTTTAATGCGTCGTCGAAGGTAAAACTTGTCACATGCCCCGATTCTAGCGCATTTTCAGCACGGGTCAATAGTTTTGCATTTTTTTTGAAAAATGCCATAATCACATTTAATTTAATTCAATATTTTGCCATTATAAACTTTTCGCACAGATTCTAAATTCAATGACACAACAAAGCCAAGCCACAACGAAAAATATTAAATAAATATTAATAAATAACAATCATGACAGATAAGTGACATCGTTGCCATGGTAACGTTGTTTTGTATAGAATCATTTACATGCTACCAACTCCGTTGTGACGTCACGGCTATAACGCTCTATAATTTGTCAACTTTTAGAAATAAAAACAGTATAGCCAATTTAAAACAATATCATGAAAATATAATGACATTATTAAAACCTAAAAGTTAAAACACTAAAATTATAATAAAACAAAATTGATAATAAAACATAATTATTACACAAAAAATACTGCGTTTTTTCGATACGTTGTGATTTTTGCAAAACAAAAAAAATACACAACAAATAAAATCTCTTTGGGTTCCTATACAGGAAACCTGTAACCTATAACTATAGACAGTAAATATAAATAACTACTTAATAGATTAGAAATAAAACAAAAAATTATCCTACGCGTAAATTAGAAAATTAACATAAAAAAAGCCAAAAAGTTAATAATTATTAAACAATAATAATTTTAAATAAACGCCATAGACTTTTTCGGCAATTATCGATGACATTGACTGCCACTGTCAAACGTAAAAATAACTTTGACGTTTATTGGTGTCGCTCAAGTTAATGTCGAACGTCAAAACAACTTTGGTGGCATTCAACGTTTACATCAAAAGAAAATTAATGCATATTCGAAAATTAACATAAAAAAAGCCAAAAATTTAATAATTATTATAATTCACATAACTAAAATATAACAATATATAAGTATATGTGCAGGGTGTTTGGTAGGGGGTTAGCCAAACGAAAATGGTAGGTGAATAGTAATTGTTTCTGTTATTTTTAGCATAAATATAATGCTGCAGTCTGTTATTACAGGATAAAATGAGACACATAAAACGGCTGCTAATACGATACAAAACGACTTTATTCATGGAAACTTCTCAACTTACTATTTTTGCAACATGGTCACCAATTGACATATTTGACATTTAACATTCGGTACTACCAACTAATAAACAATAAACATTAGAAACAAAATAAATACTGGATTATTTATAACAGTTTCTTTACCAATAGTGCTTGTATAGGCCGACATGATCTCCAGATTTGACCCCCCTAGATTTTTATGTTTTTCGAAAAAAAAAATTCTCATTGCTTATCCTTAAAGATCCTCTAATTTAATATTGTGTATGTTGGTGATCTAATTTCACTTTTTAGATAAACTACAATTCTTACGAATCAGACGATGATTACGAATTCCACGGTTATAGTTCCTCAGATGTGGTGGACATTCCCAAACAAGTCATCGAATTAAATCTCAATAAAATAAAATCTTCTGATAACCCGTTTCAAAATCATCGATCAGATAATGATAATTTACCACCGACGAAATTCGAAAAGCGTGATGAAGATTCCAAAATTTTAAACCCCAAAGTTGGAAACACCAAAAATCACAGAGTAATTAATTAACGTTAGAAATGTTATCTATAATTTTAAATAATATTCTAATATTTTCAAGGGCCACGATGTCTGTCGATACCTCGAAAAACCCAGTTTACACGAAGAAAACAATTTGAAGTTCATCCATAACGTTATCGCGAAGTTCGAGAGAGAAATCAAAGATTGTATCGAAACTTCGAGAAATAATTTTTGGACGGCGAATAGAGGAAAGAAGAGAAAGTTAGAAGAATGCGTCGATTTTAAAAATAACAATGAAATCGAGTTTACAGGTATGTCGCATTTTTTTTTTCACTAATCGAAGTCGCCTTTGAGATTAGAACTTTGTGTGTTTTTGTTTAAATATTATACACGGTACGCTACTGTTCTGCAAGTCATAAATGACTCCAGACGACTCAATAGCACTAAAAATATTGTACGGTGATTTATGATTGGTTTCCACGCAAGCGAACGGTTCCACTCACTCTGGTTTACTGTTTACTTTATATAGGGAATAATGTTTATTTAACTTTCCGTTTTGTTTATTTATTTTTGAGGGTGAGGGGCTAAAAACTGTGTCAAATATTGTGGACCAAATCGTTGTTTTTATTCGGCAAAAGCGTTTTTTGGGGGCGTTAATAACAGAAAAAAATATTACGAAAAAATATAATCCAGTGCCATAAAAAAATTGTTTTAAAATTATTAGAATTTTAAATTTGGTTTTTCAGACCCTTAAATTGGATCAATTATACGAGATTTTGTTTGGGGACCGTCTTCAAGCGTTTTTTTGAAATTGTCCTGAATTTTTATTAATATGTATATCTTAAAACCAAATGTGATTTAGAAAAAGTTAGACTGTCATTAGTGAGTAAATTATTTGAGTATTGATTACAGACGTTTTATATTGGTTAATAAATAAAATAAATTTATTTAAATTTTGATTATTTTTTCGTATTTTAGATTTTTTCTTTCTTTTTGAATATATCAGCGGTTTTCATATACAATGATGCCAGATTTTTTATTTTGTCAGTAGATTTCTTTGCGTACAATTATCAAAAATATCAAATTTGTAAAATTCCTTTTTTTTAGAAATCTACCTCATTTCTAAATACCACAATTTAATTTGAATCTACTGAAAAATCGGTAAGTCTGGCAACATTGCTCAAAAGTGATGAAACCTGAAAATAAACAAAAATTATATGTATTTATATTCGAAAAGAATAGCAAACCATTTTGGCACAAATTTTTCACACCTTTTTTGTCACAAGTTTTTTTTTTTCGTGTGCTTTATTGTGGCATTGTAATTTTTCTTTGAAAACGGATTGGAGAAATCGTCGAAAAATTCTATATATTTTTAAATTTTCAAATTCACAATTTCCTATGTAGTCCGAAAAAAATATTTTGGCATCGTAATTTTTCCCATTTTTACTATTTCCCCTTCTTTTTCCACATTTTTTCACCCATTTCCCAACCCAATTTTTTTTCTTTATAAAATTCCTTTTTTTAGAAATGAGATAGTAAAATACCACAATTTAATTTGAATCTACTGAAAAATCGGTGAATCTGGCAACATTGCTCAAAAGTGATAAAACATAAAAATGAACAAAATTATATGTATTTATATTCTAAAAAAAACAGCCAAACGATTTTGGCGTCAGTTTTAGGATTTATTTAAATTTTTCACACCTTTTTTGTCACAAGATTTTTTTTTCGGAAATTTTGTCTTCTAAAATTACCGTTGTGTGTGCTTTATTGTGGGATTTTTATTTTTCTTTGAAAACGGATTAGAGAAATCGTCGAAAAATTCTATATATTTTTATATTTTTCGAATTCACATGTATTTTCGTCCGAAAAAAATAATTTGGCATCGTAATTTTACACATTTTTACTATTTCCCCTTCTTTTTCCACATTTTTTCACCCATTTCCCAACTTAATTTTTTTTCTTTATAAAATTCCTTTTTTTAGAAATGAGAGTAAAATACCACAATTTAATTTGAATCTATTGAAAAATCGGTGAATTTGACAACATTGCTCAAAAATGAACAAAATTATATGTATTCATATACTAAAAAAACAGCCAAACGATTTTGGCGTCAATTTTAGGATATATTTAAATTTTTCACACCATTTCTGCAATAAAAAATTTTTTTTCGTAAATTTTGTCATCTAAAATTACCGTTTTGTGTGCTTTATTGTGAGATTTTTATTTTTTTTTGAAAACGGATTGAAGAAATCGTCGAAAAATTCTCTCTATTTTTATCTTTTTCAAATTCACAATTTCCTATGTATTTTCGTCTGAAAAAATATTTTGACATCGTAATTTTTCACATTTTTACTATTTCCCCTTCTTGTTCCACACTTTTTCACCCATTTTCCAACTTAATTTTTTTTCTTTATAAATTTCTTTATTGCCAATCGATTTTTCGTCCTTTGTGCGGATTTTTATTTTTATTTTGCAAAAAAAAAGAAAAATCAGATCACATACGAATTTAAGAAACTATATTTCAATATGATTTAATTTTTCGATGTAAATATTTCTTACTGTTTTATTTATTTTAAGTGAAAAAAAGGAGAGGGTCCACTAGTTCCAATACAGTCATCTCAAAGGCTAATAAAAAAAGAATGTGCAATAATACAGGTATTCTTTGTCATATACATATGTGGCATTTTAGAATAGCAGATTATTGTTCTAATAGCATGAAAAAATAAAAATATGTCTCTACGAGGTTTGTGACTTCCAATTTTACGGGCTACGTATATATTTTTTGTTATGTTGGTATACCTGTTCCCAACATGTGTTGACATGATCAGCCATTTTGAATTTTTAGTTTGTTTTTGACAGATATAAAGGTTAGACGTGTTTTGGTGTGCATTTTTTTGCTCAAAGTAGACTCGCCTATTGCACCTGTCCACATTTTACAGATTCTTTGATCCATTTTTTTCAGACCAAAACACTTCTAACCTTTATATCTGTCTAAACAAACTAAAAATGCAAAATGGCTGATCATGTCAACATGTGTTGGGAACATGTATACCAACATAACAAACAAATCTCGTATATTGATAAATATCTTTTTTTTTAAATAAAACAACTATAGTTAAAATTTATAGTTTTAATAACATTTTAGTTGAGCCTAGTTTTATGATTTATTTAAAAAAGATATACTCAATAAATTTTATGTTTATAGTGAATCTTTTATATGTTCTTAAATGCCCTGTATGTGATGCTTTTGTAAATTATGACTAACTCCAACTATTTAGCTTTTAACATATTCCATCCCTGTTTTAACACCTCCTTTTTAATCTAACATTTTATTATGTAAATGTTTATATTTTTTTTTTAAATTTAACTTTTGACTTCGCTCTATTCGAAAAATATTGGACCAAATGACATTTTATCTCATTACAAAGCTTTTAAACAGAGACAGATGAGTTCTGTTGTCTTTGTGATAACGGTAAACGAAACGCTCCTTGTATTTCAAAATATCACGTTACCAACCTAAATGTCAAAACTTTTTCTGAAAATTATATCTAAAGGTGTCCATTCACGGGTCGTTCCAATCCATCGCACCACGCTAAACCAAAGTATAAAGGTACCCAAGAAGGCGTTCTCAAATGTCAAACCGATTGAAATTATTTCGAAGCAAAAATATGGCGAGAATTCAATTTAATGTTGACAGACAATAGTTACTCTTCTTAGGAATTGTACCTTCCTGTTTGAATAGCGATTTGACCGCAATTTTGAACTGTTTTTTGAGGATCTAATTTCAAGGTCATAGCGTATTCAATCGGTTTGACATTTGGGGACGCCTTCTTGGGTACCTTTATTCTTTGGTTTGACGTGGAGCGCTGGATTGGAACGACCTTAACGGAATTAAATTTTGAAGAAACGAATGAAATATAATGACAAGACATTCGCATTGAATCAAATTTTGAATAGAAGATATGTTATAAGCGAGTTAGTTTTATTAAGGGTGTTAAAATACGTATCTTATCTCGAAATTAAAACTAATTTTCTTCAATATAAAGTCGGTAGTTTGGTAATAGATTGCACCACCAACTTTTAATAACTAACCTTATAAGAAATAGCGATATATCTACAACAAAAAACCATAAAAGACTTGAATCTGCCAACTCTGGAAAAGCTAACGTAAATTTATTGTTGTTTTGTTTCTGGTTTTTCGTAGATATTACACCGGTCGAACATTTTTCTCTTCCATTAAGTCCAGCCGAAAGTGACAAATCAAATGAAAGAAAGGAAGAAGACTTGTTGATTCCCATGAAGCAAAAACGGATTATACGAGGGTGTAAGTTAATTATTGAACTATAAAATACGATACACTATTTTGAAATGAATATCTCAGTAAAAAATAAATTTTCCTACGAGCGTGCGGAAAGTTGCACTGTTCCGCACGCCGTGCGGAAAGTTGCACTGTTCCGCACGCCGTGCGGATAAGATATACTTTCCACACTTGAGGAGAATATCGAGTTAGACTTGTTTAGAAAAGTCTTTTGTTGTTTTAGACTCCCAAAGGTACTCCAGCGACGAGCTTTATAAACCGAGACCGATCATTGGAAGAAGAAATAGATTTCCCAAAAACACTCTTTAAATATAAAAAAAAATATGTTTATTTACGTAATAATTAATACAATACTTAAGCTAAATATTATATAAAGTAGGCGATACATAAATATATTTTTATATTTACAGTATTTCTACTTAAATTAAATTATAAAAACAGTCCATGAAAGTTTATTTACTTTATTTACCCCTAATACGAATATTAATTAAAGCGCTAGAATCACTGCCATAATTAATTTTTCTTTATTTATGTATAATGTATTTATCGTTTTCTTTTGACACAATACACACTTAGAATACCACAAATTATTATCCACAAGCATAATATCCCGAAGCCGTACAGGGTATCATATTCGTAGAACGTCAGTCCTTTTTTGATAATATTCCGCAGCGCCGTTGTCGGAAGCGTCAAAGGCAAGCATTTCACGACGGCGAGCATGTACTCGTTTATGGCTTCTGCTGGCCACATCACACCTAAAATATACATTTTACGTTATTACGCACGCCCATGGTCCTTTGCGAGTTAACAATTCGCAGTGGCCGAGAGATCGGCCCGATCCGGTATTATTGATATCGATAATTTGAATTTCGTGAAAACAAAATGAAAATTTTATCTAAAAAAATACTTTCCTTCGTTGATTATTGTTGTTTTTTAACTAATTAATTTTTTTCATATTTTTATTTGATTATAACTGACATTTTCATTGATGTCAACATATTATTTGACAGTATTAGGGAGTTTTTAGCGTTATATCTAACAAACTTACCACTGGCTATAACCAAAGGATTAAATATCCCAGAAACTATTATATTAGCAGTTACGTGACTATCGCTGACGATTGATATCCCAAAACCTGAAAGGAAAATATACATAAGGTAATACAATATTCCAACCATTTGCTGACTGAAATAAAAAAGAATATAGGATATTTATTTAAACAAGACCATGACGTCACACGTCAAAAATCTGCGGCGTTGCCAGGTAGAATTTTTTTCGTTCGCTTAAAGATAAAATTGTGAATAATAAAATCTTCGACTATTATAAAGCATTTTCAATAGTACGAAAAGATTAAAATAAAAATTAGTAGTTTTGTAATTTTTATTGTAAAATGCAACTATGTTACAGTACATTGACACGTTGGAGGTCAATTTGTAACTACTCTAAATAAATCAAGAATTGTCTGTCACACCGGCAACGTCGTGAAGTTTGCCAACCTTTAACCGTTATTTTCTCCTGCACGTAAGTTTAAATCGTATTTGCTTAGTGTTTTCGTGTTTATTCCGTTGACAACAGAAATAACTAGAAATTACGTAAATAAGGTATAAAAAATAGGTACCTAAAACAACTCCTGCTAGGCCCTGCAAGTAAATTAACATAAAGATAAGCCATAAAGACCCAACGTAAGGCTGCTGGAAACAGAAGAAAACGATTATGATCAGTTCTAATGCCATAAAAGCCATAATCGTCGTTTGGAATATCAAATGCGATAAACTGAGTTCTATGGACGTAACTCCGGCAACAATGGATCGGTCCCAAATGCCTTCACATTTTTCGTCCAAGATTATGGCGCACGTCATCATCACTCCCATAAAGTAGATCATTCTAAAGAAGAAAATCGTTTTTTTAATAAATTTAGATATGCCATTGACCATATTTCACCTGAAAAAGATGAGAATTTAATGTCACCTGTCAATTGTTAACGTCAATTCTTGATATATATTTGAAGTATTTCAAATTTTTCAAGTTATTCTTGTTAAGTTTGGCTGTTTATTGTATATTTACGGTTTTATTGATCCAGAAAAGTCGTGATGCCTCCCAAATGGTCCCTAAGACATCCAGGGGCAAAGTGTTCTGTGTCCCATTGCAGAAAATTTGAAATATTTAAATATATGTAACAAAGAATTGACATTAACAATTGACAGGTGACATTGAATTGACAGCAAGTGGTGCCAACGGCATAACGACAAATGACTCATCTTTTTCAGATGAAATATGGTCAATTTTATATATTACTTACGTTGTCACTATACCGGGTGTCATAAAGATAACAAACTCCTCATCTTTGTCACCGTAAAAATATTCTTCCACTCTGAGCGGGAGTTTAACAGCACCAGGTGAAAAATTACAATCTTCATGAACTTGTTTGGTGAACTCCTGATATCTTTCGTATATCTTCAATTTAAGGGTGCCTCCTACGTGAAGAGCTGAAACGATTAGAAGTAATAAGAGTAGTGTGACGATAGGGCTGCAAAATGTGTAAAAAATGGAGCACCTGTCAAAGTGTCCATTAAGAGTGCTTTGGAAACAAATGCCTCTTGAAATTAAACCACAAACTTGACAGTACTCACATGACATGTCTAAATACACTTGAATTTCTTCATCTGGTAGATTGTCGACATCAAGACCATCTGCCAGTCTGTGTTCCATTAAATTTGACAAATTCTTGTGCAAATGCACAAACCCGTAAATTTTTCCTGTTTTTAGAGCCTCCATTGCTTTGTCTGTCGATTCATAGAACTTCTACAAAACATATTTATTTAAAAAAAAAATTAAAAATATAAAAATTCCATACTAACTTCTTCAATTAGAGGCATATTCAAAAAATCTACAAATCGACAACTAATACTGTTGATATGACAGTCCCAATCGCCGGAGCGTACAACAGATTCGTTTAATGAAAAATTTTTACAAAAATCTTGAGACCTTTCTTCGTTTACAATGCCAAAGGGAACATCTGTTACTTCTCTGCCTACAGCTATCAGAAAACATATAACTTGAATTCCTGGCATTAATACTGGAAATAGGGTGCCCCTTAAGCAATTAAAAAAAATGGATTAATTTTTTTATTTTCCGTATCTGTTCCTCATAATATTTGGAGCTTTGCTACCCTTAATACAAATTGGGTTTTGCAACCCCCAATGCAAGTTAGGAATTTGTTACTTTGTCAAGTTGGTAAAACTCACTTCTAAGCCTCAGTTAACAGTTTTACTGATAGATGGTAGCACAATAAAGAGAGAATTGGATAATTGTTCAAATTCTATTATTTAACATATAATAAATCTCCTATTCAATTTAATTTTATTTATAATTTTTATCGGCATACAATGTTATCGTACTATTTCACTTGCTCTCTTTGGAACCGGTTGAGACAGAAATTTATAAATTAATTCTACTGTACCAAAAAATAGTTCAGTGCTCTATAAGTATGCAGACAAAACTTTTGATGCTAATTTTGGGGTACATTTTGTGAATATGAATTCTCCAAATACTAGGGGGAAAATATATGTTGTTTGATAACTTACAAACGATTCCGCCTTAGTCTCTTCCAATTTTTGTCCATCAGAGCTTTAAATCTATGCATAGCAAATAAATTGTGGCTTTTTATTTTCGCAGTCTTAGATAAAGCCTAAAAATATTTTTAAATTTTACAAAAAAATACTTACACTACACTATGACAGTTCAGAGTAACTAATAATAGGTCATTTTAAAGTTGTTAGGGTGCAATATTGAAGAACCTTGTTGGCAGCACTGCTTTATTTGTATTTTGTAACGAAAGTTTATTTATTGCGTAGTTAAGTTAAAATGTGCCTTTGTGATTTTTAAAAACGTCCGAACACAGGTTTTCAAGTGATAAACATTAAAAAAAAGTGAATTGTGGTTATAAAAAGTAAAGTTCGTGTGACGGGTGATTCAGTGCGACTGGTGTAGAAATCCTCAGGTCGCGACTACCGCTTTGTGGACAAATATAAACTATACATCAACATTCTGAAATCTGTTCTTGAACCTGGTAAGTAGTTACTATCTCATGTGACCAATTTAGAAATTTAAAAGTATCACCAAAACAAAACGACAACAACTCAACAGACAAGACAACCAACTTATAGGGCACTTTATCCTGTTAATAAGCCTTTTATTGGGAGGTGGTGAACTCAATTTGGCTCTTTATCTACTATATAACTTTAATAGGGAAGTGGTGAAACATGTGCAAGTAACAAAAAACAAAAGAAATACATTAAATTCCTAACGGAGTTGATATTGTGCTTGTCAATGTTTTGAAAACGACTTTTAGACTAAAAGTCAAAACGTCATATAAAAAGGTGGTTTTATTATTCAGAAAGAATAACATTTAAATGCTATGAATTACAAAAATGAAGTATACATTTTACATTAAAAAGAAAAAATTTCAATGTACCTAAACAAAAAAATACTTACATCTGTCGATCTGCAATTGACATCTAAGCTTTCTGCGGATTCAATGCTGAACTGAGAAGGAGCTGGAGAAACTGAAGAATTTGGAATAATCTCTTCAAGTTCTGTCCCTGGAAGTCCCTTATTATGTTTTTTCTCATCTTGTTTTTTACTTAAGATTAAAAACACATCTTCTAAAGTCCCACAATTGTACATGCTTAAGAGCTTGTCTGGATTGTCTTCTGATAAAATTGTACCATCTCTCATCAGACCAATCTGAAAAAATAACATTTGTATGGGATTTTCTAAAGTTTCCAATTTTTTTCTCGAGCCAATTCATATACAGTGGATGTAAAATTTCATGACGAATCGATTTTGAGAATGTTTCCAAAGTATGGAAGATTGTCTGAAGTCAAATTCGGTATTTTTTCTAAAATTTTACCACTTCCTTCCTTAAGCAACATATGCATTATATTCTCGTCCTGATAAAAAATTTCTTGTTCAAACAGATACTGTAGTGGTCTTAGAAAAAGTATAGTATACTACTCGTGCGGAAAATCTATTTCTCATTCTCTGACAGTGTTTATTAATATATGACAATGACAGTTAAAAAAATAAGTTCGTAACGAAACAAAAGGAAATACTGATTGTTCGCGACGTTTCATATGAAATGGAAATTGTACCTGATTGGCTTGTCGAGTTTCTTCTATATAATGTGTAGTTATTATCACAGTAGTTTTATCCTCTTGGCTTATTTTTAGTAAATATTTCCATACACTAAAAAAAATATAGAATTGTTAATAAATACGAACGTATAGATACCAAATGGAGGATCTGGATACTTACCGATTCCTAAGAATCGGGTCAGTCCCTACTGTTGGTTCATCTAGAAGCAATAATTCTGGTTTATGAACCAGAGATACTGCAAACGAAATCCTTCTCTGCGTACCTCCACTACAATCCTTAATATATCTGAAAAATAAATAAATACTAATACAAATATACCTCCAGAAATTGTTAAGGCTGCAAGAAAATTTATGTCAAATACGCCAACCCACCAATGCTCAAAGCGACATCTTGTGGCGCGGCCCGTAAGTTAATAGTTATGGTTGTTTACTTAAAATTCCGTTAGAGGTCCGCTCGTGTATTGAATAAGAATTTTTTACTTACCTGCCATCTTTAGGTAAATCTAACAATTCTACTAATTCGTGATATCTGTTATTAATAGTTTCATCGCTTAAATTGTAGAGTCTTCCGAAAAAGTAAATGGAATCTTTGACAGTAAACTCGCTTACAAGAGATATTTCCTGAAATACAAATGATACGTTAAATAATTCATTTCTGTAATTTGATGTTTCGAAAAAAAATATTGTCTATTCGAACTTTAAGACAACAAGAAAGGAGAAGCCGCCCTATTTGAGTGTAACGCCGCAGAACCGGCGATCTTAAAGAGAAATACAGTCATAAATCCCATGGCTCCTTCAAAGGAAAGCCGAGCGCTTCGGTCTCAGCGGTACCTTTGACGGTGTGTTCCTTTCTTTCTGACTTATTACGTGGACAGACTGTACCTGTGGCATGTATCCTACTCGCGCCCCAAGTGGCCCATTCGGTTTTACGCCGAGTACACGAATTTCACCTTTATCAATTTTGCTTCTGCCAACGATGCAGTTCAATAAAGTAGTTTTTCCACAGCCACTGGAACCCAGGAGGCCGTATCTAAAAATAAAATCGGAATATAAAAATCACCTTCTATATATTTTCTGAAAACTTTTTTTACTTACATGCTTCCTTTTGGTACATTTAAACATATCTTGTTTAATATAATATTCGATCCATAAGATTTCTCTACATCTTTGACTCGTATTGCCAAGTGATCGTACATCTTATTTCTGTAATCCAAAATAAAAAAGAAAATATTAACTGTATATTGCATGCAAATAAACTTTGAAGGCTTTTCAAAATATACGATAATTCTTTTTCGTCTCTGATGTAAGGCTTATCATTCTAAGGGATCTATCGATTATTTCACTCAGTCATGCACGAGCGCCAAGATGAAGAATATTTTTTCCCGCATTTCCACGAAAAACTAACCAAATTTTGCAGGGTTTTGTCAATATATTTTGACATTTTGAGGGGAAAATATTTTGACGAAACGTCATTTTATTTTCCACATCATTATGGGCGAAGAAGATGGAAAATAAATAATTACTGTATTTAGAGATAAAATGAGTTAAAAACATCTAATGAAACTATAATTTTCGAACGCTTTAATTTGTCGTTTACAAAACAAAGCAATGACACTATAAAATGTTTTATTGCTATTTGTAAATAACTGTTTTGATGAACTGAATTGACGTAACGAAATTTACCTCCATATAAATATTTACGTCTATATACCGTTCTTTAGCAGGTAAAATCGTCATTAAAAAATGTCACTATCAAAAGGTTTTTCAACTTGGGACAATGCACGAAATGCAGAGTCAATTCGTACACTGTTTTCTCTAAGAGTCAAAATACATAGGTTCGAACTATCAAATATCACTTTATTTATATTTTAAATTTAAATTTTGATCATAAAATGTTGCGACTTGCTCAAAATTCATAGAAATTGGTCTGTTTCACCTGAAAAATATTGGGCCAATTTGACATTTGACAGTTGGACAAGTATTTTGACAGTTGGGCAAGTCTTTTGACAGTTGGACATGTATTTTGACATTTGGACACCTATTTTGTCAGTTGGACATGTATTTTGACAGTTGGACATGTATTTTGACAGTAAAATTCAAATATACAAGAAATATAGGATTTTTAGATGTGCTGCCATCTATGATTAGAAGAGAGTATTGACAATTATTAAAAGCAAAAAATTCCCGGTGTATTGGGGTTGCATACACAATTTGCATTGTGTGTTGCAAAGCTTTTATTTGACTGATTCTAGTCAAAATGTCACTCTCTTCTTTCGTATCCCTTTCAGAGATTAATACAAAGTTAGAAAACTAGTAAGGAATTTAATTTATCAGATTCGACATCCTAAGACCGGTTTCTGCCTTTCGGCTTCGTCAGTTAGGATACGAAAGAAGAGAGTGACATTTTGACTAGAATCAGTCAAATAAAAGCTTTGCAACACACAATGCAAATTGTGTATGCAACCCCAATACACCGGGAATTTTTTGCTTTTAATAATTGTCAATACTCTCTTCTAATCATAGATGGCAGCACATCTAAAAATTTTATCTTATAGCGGATATAGCTACTGACTTGTACGAGTTTGGAATTTTATTTATTGGATTCGAAAAGCCTAACTGACGAAGCCGAAAGGCAGAAACCGGTCTTAGGATGTCGAATCTGATAAATTAAATTCCTTACTCGTTTTCTAAGAAATATAGGGTTTCCAATTCAAACAGTAACATTTAGGGTACTGGTGACTAGAAATTTTGTCTAATATTTCTACCTCTAAAGCTATAAAACTGTTCCTAAAGGGTATTGATTCAAAAATGTCCAATCTTACATTTATAATAAATATTACTTACATCTTTATCGATATATTGAACCTTGCACAATTTTTTTTAAAGTGAGAAATTCATATGAACAATAATATATCGCATAATGGTCGTTGCAACAATTAATTTAAAATAATCATTAGCTTTAGAATCTTATGTTCCTACATGAAAAACTATATTTTAACATGGAAAACGTACAAATCAAAGTTTGATTGGATAATTATGCCAATTATTTAGACTCATTACTTTACTATGTAATCAAACATGCATTTTCTGTAGTAAACAATAATAAAAAAATATATTAACAACGCAAAAAAAACATTGTAGCGAATGAAGGACTGGCAGGTGTAAAAATTTCAAATTAAAAAATCTTTATTTACATTTTTCAATAAAATATTACGTTAAATCTGTTTCCAGAAGAAAAAAATATAGAAGTGACATTTTCTACCGCACGCAGCTACACGAAATTACATCCTGTGACAAGGACGAACATAAAAATAATTTTTGACGCCCCCAAAGTACGCCCTCCCCCGTTTTCGAGGATGCTGAACACGATGGCGTGGGTTAAAATTTTTTTTCGAGTTGTCCCCACTCCTCAAACGGCCAAAAACCACCCCCAAAAGATTGAATCGCGGCAAAACTAACGGGGGTGGTTTTTGTCGGTTTGGGGAGAAGATCCAACGTCATCATCGCGTTCAGCATCCTCAAAAATGGGAGATGGCACGGGTTTTCTCGTTTATGGCGAAAAACAAATGTTTCACCTTTTCGGAGGGCATTTTTGGCCGTTTGAGGGATGGGGTCACCTCTATACTACAGTGAATGAAGGTAAAAATCAACTAGTACCTCCGATTTCGGTGAACCTCCATCGATTTGCATGAAAATTTGGGATTGAGTATATTTTACCCTCAAAAATGACATATGCTCGACTTGTGCTTTTTGCATTATAGGGGTGAAATCCATCCCTTTTGTTAAAAATGGTAAAAAAGTATTAAAATCTTTATTTATTTATTGCGAAATTAAAAACCCCTCGTCATAAAAATAATGGAATTTTTTTTTTATCAGCTTTAATTATTTAGAATCTTTTTTATTGGTTATGATAAACGTTATTAATATATTTCAAACTTTATTAATATTATTCTTTCCACATTCCCCAAACAATTTTTATTTTTGTTGACGATAATCTCGATGTATAAAAGAGCAGATGTAATGAATTCTTTTCTCTTTTTCTATCTTCAAAATATACATACACACATCCACACATGTATATTTTGTGAGTATGTACACTGCGCGTCATACAGATCTGGTCAAATTTTACCGGAACATAGCATTTTCAATGTATTTTGAAGTAGAGCTCACGTAGAAGTCGACCAGCGGGATATATAAGTAATCTACGCGACGACGTATCAACTATTCAATTGAACCACTCTAAATTATTGTATCCCTACTCTTCGCTAGCAGATCGCCTGTCTGCGTTAACTTAATAGCACTGACCGGCTGTAGTACGAAAATGTTAGGAGAGGAGGTGTGTATGTGAGGCTTTCAGGAACAGATTTTGCGACGCCGAAGTTCCATTGTATGCGAGAAATTATTTGTTGCAATAAATGTAACAAATAATTTCTCTTCTGAAAATAAATGCTGTGGTTCCTTCTTGCCATAACGGCTTTGAAAATAAAATACATTCTACGATTTAAAAAACAACGGTAAAAATACATTCAAATGTAAAAAAAAACTACGAATATAATGTATTAAAAGTTCAAATAAACCTCCTTGTTGTGTCAAACAATAGCCAAATCTGTGATACAGCGATATTCTCATATCGCTGAGAAGATTTGGCGTAATGTTGGCACAAAGTTGGATAATTTTCCCCCTTAATTCATCAAGATTTGTAGCTCTCTGAAATTCATGCCGATAAGCGGATTCTTTCAGATATCCCCAAAGAAAGAAATCAGATGGAGATAAATCTGGTGATCTGGGAGGCCACTTGATCGTACCATGAGTAGATATCAATCGATCAGGAAACGTATTTAGGAGAAATTGTGTCACTAGTCGTTTATTGTGACTTGAACAACCGTCCTGTTAAAACCAAATGTCCCCAAAATTAATAGGAAGTAGCTGAAGTGTTGGAATAATTTGATTTTGCAGGAGGTGTAAATATTTGTTACCATTTAGGTTACCATCGATAAAGAAGGGACCTATCATATAGTCTCCTGACATTCCTGTCCAAACATTGAGTTTTTGTGGGTATTGAGTACGCACAGGAATACTCAGATGCTGATTTTTCCGAGACCAATATCGTACAATGGATGGATTATGTTTCCAATGTAAAGAAAACGATGACTCGTCTGTAAATAAGACGTTTTTCAAAAACAAATCATTGCCATTTTGTTTATCCATCATGGTTTGACAAAATTCCATCCGTCTAATGTGGTCACGGGGAAAAATTTCCTGAGTTTTTTGTACTTTATAACAATGGTAACCATTCCTTTTCAAAATATGCCTAACAGTTCTGTCATTCATATTAATTTGATCTGCAATTTGTCGGCTCGTTCACTGGCTTCAACAGCGGCACATACACTTATTTCCCTATTTTGACGCTCTTCATTAATTGGCTTTACACGTGGTTCATCGAAATTTTCACACTTCCGCATTTCTCGAACTTTTTAATAATTCGAGAAATGGTGGACTGTGTCGGAATTGGCCTATTTTCAAATGCAACAATAAATAAATTTATTGTATCTCGAATCGAGTGGCCCCCAAAATACCACTTTAAAATTTGTATCTTTTCTTCCTTTGTGAACGTAATCATTTTATTTTCAATCGTTATCGGCTACTAATTCTACTGCGGCGTTGACTTTCAGTAGACTGAGTGGCTAGTATCACGTGCCAGTTGCTCGAGGCAGGAAGGGGAACAGTGGTTCAATTGAATAGTTGATACGTCGTCGCGTAGATAACTCCCGCTGGTCGACTTCTATGTGAGCTCTTGTTCAAAATACATTGAAAATGCTATGTTCTGCTAAAATTTGACCAGATCTGTATAAAACTGGTACACTTTTTTTTCCCAATGTAAACCTAACTTAATTAATAAATCAAAATAACCGTCACATTTGTCAAATTTGTCAAAGCGCATATCCACAATGCCAGCCCGTTTAAGTAAGTTTGATCAAATCCGAATAATTTCCAAAATAGCTTGGAAGAAGATGAAAATGTAATACTAATGGAGCTATGACAAGTTATTAATTATTGAATTGAAATTTTTAATTTCTCCATCTCGTTTTATTGCTGTAAAAAATTTAATTTTATCGTTATATCTACTAAAATTTTTGTTGACCTGGCATCACTGCCCTAGAAATTATAACATGAAAACTAGTTTAGTATTGACACATTTTAAAAGATGCATTTACACACCTAGAAAAACACTATTTTCGATTATAAGTGTTGTACCAGTTTTATATGACGCGCAGTGTACCTATCGACACGTCTACTTCTTACTATCATTTTTCCTATTTGCTCCAAAAATTTTTCCAAAAAAATGTTACTGGTTTTTTTACAATAACTCCGTTAATTTTTATGATATCAGGTTCATCCAAAAACCATTTGAAAGGTAATTTCAAAGGCTATAACATCGTATTAAATTTAATCTTTTAAATCACTTATTTTTTAAAAGATAAAAGGTTAAAGGGCTCCGGTTACATGGTTCTCTTAGTAAAATTTAGGCTTTAAACGTTTCTATCTCGGTTATTTTTTATCCTACAAAAATAAAAAAAAAAGTAAATCTTTGTTAAAAAAAACTTAAATTTCGTTCTATATCATTTTTTACGAATATCGAGTATTTTTGGAGTTATTATCAAAAGAAAATGAAATTTACGAAAATTTGAAAAATTCTGATTTCTTTAAATCATTTTTTTTTCAAAAATATGCATTCTAAACTGGTCATTACTTATGCTAAAATAAAGAAAGTCTTATAGGGATTACTATAAATTTTCATTTTTGTGGGAAAAATTCGAAAGGGTCCTCTTATTTTCATCATAACTTGCTTAATTTTGATGCTATCAACTTCTTCTAGACCTCATTTGATAGGCATTTCTGAGTACTTTGAAAAGTGTTCAGTAAGTATATTTTATAAAATGCATCGTTTTCCCGTTATTTAAGCTTGAATACTTAGATTTGAGTACTCGCCGAAAAAAAAATACTTTCAATTACCTATAACTCACTTTGAATTAATATTAAAAGGTTTTCAAGTAAGGAATTTATTCGATTTTTTATTAGCTTCAATTTTGGTAATGACAACTTTTTTGTAAAAACTTATAGTTTCTGAGTTATTTATGAAAAACCGCTTTAAAACATGCATTTTTTTCACGAAAAATAAAAATCTTTGATCTTTAATAACCCTAAAGGTATTGATTTATTTTAATAACTTTATATAACAAATTTTGCTTAGAATTGGTACCTCTATCGATTCATAGGGTTATTTTTAATAAAATAATTTCCACCCCCGAGAAGGGGTGGCATCCACCCCCAGGGTAAAAGCGCAAGTTGGCACCATGTCACTTTTGTTTCTTGAGGTATCCTCTAACTACTCACCAATTTTCATGAAAATCGATGGACTGTACTATAAAAGAAATGTAACCACCGCCATCGTGTTCAGCATCCTCGAAAACGGGTGGTTGCGTTAGTTTTGCCGGTGGAAGACGCGATTCACTTTTTGGGGGTGGTTTTTGGTAGTTTGCTCACACGGGGGTGGTTATAAATGTCAGTTCCAATTTTTTTCAACTAATAAAAGTGAATAAAAACATTTAGAAATTAGCATTTTTCATTTAAATATACAGATAAATTTTAATTGATTATAATTAAGCTTTTATTAACATAGAAGCGTAATTAAATATCTAATATTCACTAAATGATTCCATTTTTTTTTATTTCTAGTTTCCCGTTTCTCGTAAACATATTTTTGAAACTATAATACACGTGGGATAATAAAATTTGACATTCAAAAATAGGAAATACGTGTGACCTATGAATTTTAATAAATATAAAAACAACGATCTATTATGTAGATATAATCTGAATATATTTTAATTTTTTAAGGAAATAGGATGAGGAAGAAGAATGAACAAGATCTTTTTAATGAATTACAATTTTCTATGTATTTTCGTAGAAAAAAACAATTTTGTCATCGATTTTAGATTCGGCGTCATTGTTGACGGCCTTCCACCATTTTCCGGAATTTTTTAATACTTTTTCACTCATTTTATTTTGAAAAATTTTCAATAAAAAATTCCTGATTACGTGGATTTTTAATTTCACACAATTTATTTACTAAAAAATTAATTTTTCTTATAAAATCTCCTTCGAAATTCTGGCTTATAATATTAAAAAGAATTATAGAAAAAAAATGGATTTTAATTATTTCCTATAATCACTATAAACCACAAGGATTCTGAGGGATGCTCCTGGGGACGAAAGACAAGCCAATAAAAAAAATAAATTTGAACAACTTACCCCCGAAAGACCCACTCTATTTTTCACGCTAAACACCTTCACCAACGAATTCTGATTGACTGGACGATCCAAATATATTTCGACTAGTAAATAAACGTTCTTGAGAACTACCGGTTTTGTTTTTGTTTATTGTTTTGTTTATTGTAGTTTTATTTTTGGAATCTAAGTTACCTAATAAATGACAAGTTTTTGTTGATAAGTAGATGGTTCATCCTGCATACACTTTATTTCGACGCGACGTTGGGACCAGAACTGGAAATGTGACCTTGATTTGCTAGTACCGGACAGGTTCTTTAATCTCTGCACTTTTTGAGTCGGTGCAGTTGTAAAAATGCGGTAGTACTGTTATGTAAAGTGTGCGTGAGTGATAAAAGTTCGTTTTGAGGGTCATTTTCAAAACAAAAAAATAAGTGGATTTGGCCTAAAACGAACTTTTCTGCTAATACTAATACAACATTTTCTTATTTTACATCATTTTTTTCCAATTTGTTTGTGTTTTCTGCACGAATGACGTTTTTTATGGGTTTTGGAGCAAACAAAATTTTCAAAATTTTTTCATTAAAATCTTTTTTTTGTTTTCTGCACGAATCGCGTCTTTTTATTGGTTTTGGAGCAAACAAAATTTTTTTCATTCAAATCTTTTTTTTTTGTTTTCTGCCCGAATCGTGTCTTTTTATGAGTTTTGGAACAAAAAAAATATTCAAAATTTTCAAAAAATTTTTCATTAAATTTTTTTTGTTTTATTTTGTGTTTTCTGCACGAATCCCGTCTTTTTATGGGTTTGGAGCAAAAAAAGAAATTTCAAAATTTTTCCACTAAATTTTTTTTTGTTTTCTGCACGGTCGCATCTTTTTATGGGTTTTGGCAAACAAAATTTTCAAATTTTTTTTTCATTAAAATCTTTTTTTTGCTTTCTGCACGAATCGCGTCTTTTTATGGGTTTTGGAACAAAAAAAAGTTTCAAAATTTTCAAAATTTTTTTTTTTGTTTTTTTTTGTGTTTTCTGCACGTATCGCGTCTTTTTATTGGTTTTGGAGCAAACAAAATTTTCAAAATTTTTTTCATTCAAATCTTTTTTTTTGTTTTCTGCACGAATCGTGTCTTTTTATGAGTTTTGGAACAAAAAAACAAAATTTTCAAAAATTTTTTCATTATTTTTTTTTTGTTTTATTTTGTTTTCTGCAAACAAAAAAGATTTTCAATTTTTTTTTGTTTTCTGCACGAATCGCGTCTTTTTATGGATTTTGGAAAAAAAAAATTTCAAAATTTTCAAAAAAATTTTCAAAATTTGAAAAAAATTTTCATTAAAATTTTTTTTGTTTTATTTTTTTTGTTTTCTGCACGAATCGCGTCTTTTTATGGGTTTGGAGCAAAAAAAGAAATTTCAACATTTTTTCCACTAATTTTTTTTTGTTTTCTGCACGAATCGCGTCTTTTTATGGGTTTTGGCAAACAAAATTTTCAAAATTTTTTTCATTAAAATCTTTTTTTTGTTTTCAGCACGAATCGCGTCTTTAATTGGGTTTTGGAACAAAAAAAAATTTCAAAATTTTCAAAAATTTTTTCATTAAATTTTTTTTTGTTTTTTTCTGTTTTTATGGGTTTTGGAGCAAAAAAAATTTTCAAAATTTTTTCCATTAATTTTTTTTTGTTTTATGCATGAATCGCGTTCTTTTATGGGTTTTGGAGCTAAAAAAATTTTTTCCATTAATTTTTTTTTTGTTTTCTGCACGAATCGCGTCTTTTTATGAGTTTTGGTGCAATAAAAAATATTTTTCAAATTTTTAGGTTGGGGGTACATGCATTGAATTTTTTTTTGTATTTTCTGCACGAATCACGTCTTTTTATGGGTTTTGGAGCAAAGAAAATTTTCAACATTTTTTAAATTATTTTTTTTTTTGTTTTTCCCGAACGCCTCGCTCGAATATTTGTATTCAGAGACCTGGCGCTTTCTTATTATTATTATTATCCTCATACAATGGTTACGATTTTAAATAAGTATTAATAAATAATAAAAGCGTTGACCTGCTTTTAACTTTACTATAAACTTATTATTAAATTAATATTTATTGACATTGAAATTGTTCAACTTGGAAATAAGTTATTTATGCCAAAACCAGTTATGTCAAATTTTTTAAATCAGTAGAGAACGTCATTATCGTTGTAGATGGAATGCATAACAACTTTTTACAAAGGTAGCTTGATTCATTTAAGATTTATTTACGAAAAATGGTGTAAAGAAATCGAATATACAGGGTGTTTCGTTGCGAAACGGAGATACGTTGATCAAGCTGCTTTTAAATAAAAAAAAAATCATTAATTATCATTTTTTGATGATATTTCGCATTCAAAATTAAAATAGTAAAAATGTATGTATTACAAAATTTGTACTATCGCTAAATACATAAACAGATGTTGAAAAATCTGATATACAGGGTGTTCTTTTAAGGACGCAAGAATTTATTGTTTTTTTTGGTAATTTGGTCTGCTAGCATATTAATCGTTTGGAAAAATCATGCAAAACATTTGTGCCGAATGTCCGTTTGCCGATGAAAACACCCTGTATTAAAACTTTTTACTTCAGATAACATTGTGTAAGAAAAACAAGATGTTTTGTTGTTACTAATTTGTTATTTAATTTCGAAATAAATCAACTTTTTATTAATTTCGAGATAACATGCCCTTTTTTGCTAGCCATAAATTTCGATCTATTTATATAATTAAAAAATAATATTTACAAAAAATTTGACTAATTTTCGAACACGAAAACATGTTATTTATTTTTATGTACTGTAAACCTTTTATAACTTTATTTATTAGAAAAAAAACTATCTAAAATATTATTTATTATTGTCCACAATTACTTAGACAATTTTATAATTATCAAATTCATCATTTCGAATATTTCTTTATAGTCCAGGAGTCAGCGACGATTTTTTTAAATCAAATAAATAAAAAAATAAATTAAGGCAAATTAAAATTGATAAGATAAAATAAAAAAAACAAGAACCTACCATCAAAAACTAGTTTTTTCCAAACTATGTCTGAACTAGAAGCAAGCGTATTTAGCTAAAGAGCCTATTGGTTCGTCACTTCCGGAAACTATTCCAAATTAAAAAAGATAGGCATTATAGTTTCTGGAATTGTTACAGGAACTATAGGAAGCGCTAAGGACGAGCTAATAGTATAACTAGTATATTAGCATCCAAGGTGGCTAGACCCTCCAAAATATTGGTAATAAGTACTTAAATATTGAATACAAAAACGTTTTTATCACAAATCTTACAAATTTCCGCCTTTTTTGGCTAATATAGCATAAATAAAAGAAAATTACGTTTTCTTACCTTTTTGAAGATCTGCTGAATACTAAATTGTGCGACTTATACTAAGAAAAAACATTTGGTAGATAAATCTCAACGTTTAGGTATCTAGATTTCGTGCTTCTCGGGTAGCAATTAACCACGTTTTCAGTTCCACTTAAATTGTTTAACATAAATAACTCATGTAATAATTGCTGAAACTAGTGAATATCTACTCACTCAATTGTTAATAACTATTTAATTTTTGTATCTTTAAATACTAAAGAGTATATATAAATTGATACAACCATAAACTGTAATTAAAAATAAGTCTGGCTGATTTACGAAATTGGCAAATGAGTCCGGCGGCATCTTCAAAATCGGAAAAACAGAAAATTTTTGCTCTTATGTTTCCGGGTAAGAAAATTGCTGACAGTGGCGGATACAGAAAAAACTCAAGGAGGGGGCGCTAAAGATATCTTGAGCTACCTTTACTTTTATCGTAATAAAAATAATCAAGTCACATGCGAAGTTTAAGAAACTTTTATTTAAAATATACAATAATGTAAGTATTTTACTTGATAAGTTTTTGATTACACAAATAAGTAGATATAAGTATTATTAAATGACTATATTAGATACTTATATGTAAAATGTTATTAAATTCAATGTATTAATTAATAAATAATATAAAGTATTCATTGTTAATGATATTTTAATGATTTATTAACTTTATACAACGTATTATTCACCCAGATTCACGGTTGACCTTGCATTGTAGTATGTATTGCTGAGGGCTGAGCGCTCCGACCTATGTATCTCATAAACGGTTAAGTGCATGAAAAAATGTTTGAAACAAATTTTGTCGCAAATTTTATGCCCTACAATTTTTATAATAGATGTTAACATCATTGGAGTTATAGAAACCGAGAAAATCGCAAAAGACCATTTTTCGTGACGTTTGACCTCGAATAACTTACCACGCAGACACGAGATTTTATGTGACTTTTGAGACAACTTTTAGAACACCATAATGAAGGTGTATACGAGTTTCCAGCTTGACTCCTTTTTTTGCTTAAATGATTGGACTAAAAATACGCTAAAATGAATAAATCAAATCGTCTCTTTTATTAAAACGTCAAATATCTAACTACGGAAATCGCTTCTGACAGCGCGTCGTTTGAAACGTCAAAATAATCATATAATCATAATTTTACGTATATCCTATAGAGAACAAAATTGACAACAGTAGCGATAGTGAAGAGTTAATATGTACGCCTCCCGAAATTAAACAAATTGCTCAATCATCCACAATGAATTTGCTACTGGAGAGATCAAAGCAAGACTATATATAATAAGATTTATGAAACATTTATGGTATGGAGAAATTCCAATAAAGTAAGTTCATTTTCGGAAAACGTTCTCCTAGCATATTTCATAAAACTTTCCGAAAAATATAAACCTTCAACTTTATGGAAAATATACTCTATACTAAGAAGTACGTTAAATGGTAATAATGAAATACACATTGAAAATTATTAAAAATTGCGGGCGTTCCTTAAACGAAAAGGATTTCAAGCAAAGAAATCGAAAACGTTTACCTCAGAAGATATAAATAAATTTATCACAGAATCTCCAGACAATATATATCTCGGAACTAAGGTAACAAATTTAATTGTTTCACTTAGACGTAAAAGTAGTATTTTTTTAGGTTGCATTAATCATAGGGGTTATGGGTGCTTGCCGTAATAACGAAATGTATTTAATGAAAATGGAAGACATTCAAGACCTTAATTCAGCTCTTTTAATAACCATTCCTAACACTAAAACAAAGATTGTTAGAAAATTTACAGTGACAGGTGTATTTTATGAAATATGCAAAAAGTATATAGCACTACGCCCAACTAATGTAACAAATACTTCTTTCTTCTTGAACTATCAACGCGGCAAATGTACTGTTCAGAGAATTGGCATCAACAAATTTGCATCAATGGGCCGACAAATAGCAACCTACTTAAACTTACCAAATGTAAATCTGTACACCGGACATAGTTTTCGTAGATCTTCTGCCACACTATTAATTGATGCGGGGGGAGATTATAGAGAGTTGAAGTTGTGCCAAGTACGTAAACGTTAGGAGCCGAATTGACATCTACGCATGCGCATTTGTCTGGAAATAGCGTTTACGTGAAAAATAGGATTGCGTACGTACGTAACCTTGCGTTCTCTCACGGATACCTTAAAAATCTACGTACGTTAACCGAAGATTATACGAGTGACACCGATAAATGGCGAATGTCCGAATTTTGAATTTTGACTTAAAGTAAATTATTCATAGCTTCAAAAAGACTTTCTTTATTTTTTTTTGTTAGATTACATTCAGTTATAATGTAATATAATAATAATATAATATATAATAATAGTTGAGAAATTCCTATAGAAGTAATAATAATAATAATCCTTTAATTTCTCTCTCTCTTTCCACTGGATTAAAACCACTTAGTTGTTAAAAAAGTTTTTTTATTGACAATAAAAAAACTTTTTTAACAACTAAGTGGTTTTAATCCAGTGGAAAGAGAGAGAGAAATTAAAATACAAACCACTATGAGCTTCCGAAATGAATAATCCTTTAATTTAGCTCTTGGCTAGTATTATTTTTACATTTAGGTTTAGAAAAAAAAATAAATAGTTATATACTTATATTCACAACCTACATGTTCTTTTAAAGCTCATTAAATTATTGCAGTTTTTAATAAAATCAGGCAATTCATTGTATTGCTTTAATCCCTTATAAAACAGACTATATTCTGACTATATAACTATAGTGCTTACTCTGTCTAAATAATAATTGTTTCTTGATCTTGTGGAATATTTATGTCTTTAACAAACCTACAATTATTTACAAGTTGAGGCACTATAGTTGATTAATCATTTTATATATAAATAACATGGTATTAAGGGTCACTCAAGAAGTTACTAAATATTCGTTTTTGTTTCATTTGATTTATATAATTTAGGAATTTAAGTGTGATTTAGAAGTTCTCAAAAGAATTTCTTTATTTTTCTGTTATTAGATTACATTCGGTTGAGAAATTCCTATAGAAGTTACTAAATATTCGCTTATTATGCTTCTAAAGGTTATTTCTCATATTTCAGTAAGATAATAAAAAACTTTCAAGTTAAAATATTTTTTATTATATAAATATTTATTTATTAATTACAATAACAATAACAAAACAATATTACAGAATATTTATCTCTAAAACTACAAAACAATGAATCTTTACATTTCTAGAAAATATACTCAATAAAATTACATTTACAAAGTGTAGAAAAGTTCAACTAAATTTAGTTGATGGCGCTTTTTACATCTTGAAACTAGCAAACAAAATATTGGTAATAAAACAAACATTAAAGGTGTTTTTGCTTGATAAAAGATATGCTACTTTAATATTGCGATACTAACCAAAAATCAATCTAGGTGCATTTACTAAAATTTAATCAGCATGATGGATTTTGAAAATCTGTGTGTGCTGAACAGAACATTAAATTTCCCAAATATTGTTCCAGTTGTGTGGAGGCTCAATCGCCCATAAAGCTCTGCTCGATTCACAACAGGATCATTGTTGAATATATGTAGCAAGATTACCTCATCCATTTCATCTTCTTCGAAATCTGAATCCCCAAGTTCTGCTGCATAAAGAATACCTTCCACCTTCAATGAAATAAATAGAGCCTAATTGAACGTGTATAAAGACGTGCTTACCACAAAAATGTAACTTCTATTTTAGAAGAATTTCAAGAAATCCAATTCCAATATATATATTATTTTGTTTTTCATTTCTATAACTCATTAGTGGCTTTGTACTTCAAATACTCTTCTTAATGGATATAATAAAACCTCTTATTTTATTAAAAACTTTTTTAATTTTGACTTTTCCACTTTCTGTTCACATATAACAACATAAAAGCGAAATACAGACCAATTAATTAAAGGTTGACAGTTGACATCTATATTACGTACCTACATGAACACTTCAACTCAAATTTCATACAATTTTATTACGTTATATTTCGTACGGTATTTTCTACGTAAAGCTTTACGTACTGTGTTTACTTCAACTCTCTATTACGGCTCTCAAACGACACGGTGGCTGGAAAAGTACATCCGTAGCTGAGGGCTACGTGGATGATTCAATGACAAATAAAATGAACACTGCGAACAAAATACTGCAGTCGATAAATCAAACCGGAATCACCCGACTACATACAGCACAGACTAGCAGTACTAGCACTGCTAGTTTTAATCATAATTCAATACCAACCACGTTAAATATAAGCAATTGTAATAACTTTACCATACATTTTGCAAAAGAATGAGTCTAAATTAAGTACCTATATTTATGTTATTTCTATTATTATTCCTAATAATGTTATAATTTCATTTAAAAATGTAAAGGTTTCTACTAAAAATTGAGTTACCTATATCTATGTTCTTTAAATTTTTTTGACTCTTTCGCGGGCGATCGAGATTCGATTCCCAATGAAAGTTTTTTTTATACATAGTCGTGGAGAAAGTATAGTCTTTTACTTGTGTAGAATGGCTATTATTCACTTGGATGATTCTAAAACTCACTCGCTACGCTCGCTCATTTTGGAAACTTCATCCGCGTCCATAATAGCTATCATTCTACACTCGTTGAAGAATATACTGTTATATATCGTATTTACATTTTTTGCCGATTTTCATTTAAATCTTCAATTAAAAAATGTATTTCAGACCATCTAACGCCATGTTTTCTAGAACTTATAGTTCACTACACTAGCTGGCTTAATTTAAACGGGTCCAAAGAGGTACCTGTTAAAATTGTGATTTAACGGACATTTTTGACACCTTTTAGTTATTTTTTGACGTTGAAAATGTTACAGAATGGGTAAAATTGGGTTATTTGAACTACTAGATAATAACATCCGTTAAATATTTACCGTGAGACGTACAGAATAACTTTTATATTTTACCACGTTATTTTTTTAACGTCTTTTAAAATTTAACATATTCGTTAGAGAATTACCACTATCATCTGATAAATTTTCGTGACTGCGAAAGTGAGCGAAATTTTTTCAGTTTTTCACCTGCCAGATATATTATCCATACTCAAGGATTAGCCAGACTATTTTTTTTACTTAATCTCTTACTTCTAGAACTATTTTTATCACTGGAAAAAGAAGGGCCGCATTTTCCTATTACGCATTTTCTGCTCCAACCCAAATAAAACAACAAAGTAAATTATTTTTTTTATTTAACATTTCGAAATTACATATTTAATTTTACATTAAACAATTTTATTGTAAAAGTTACAATTTGAATTTATTAATTCCCCAAAAAAAATTTATTGTAATTTAGTTAATGCAGAATAAATATTTGATAGTTATAAAAATTATGTGCAATTTTAGTAACACAACGAAGTTACTCGATATTAGAAACAAAGTGTATTAGTTCATTCCGAGCGTCGCCCGTACTATAAAATAAATTGCGAGCGTCGCCCGTACTATAAATAAATTGCCTGTACTATTAGCAGTGGTTGGAAAGTAAATTTTTCTATCCCAACGACGTTCGATTTTAAATTTAAATTTGGCTCAACTGTAATTTAAAAAGTTAAAATTTGAAACGTTTGTTGTTACTTTGAATATTTATAACAGTGAACATCCATTCCACATCCGGTTATAGGATTACGAGCTATATTAGAACTTGAAACTTCATCTGGTGTATCCCTGTTTACATTTCTTCTAATAATTGATTTTTGTTTACGACAGTCTACACTTCCTTAAACAAAAAAATTAATATTAAGTAAGCTATCAATTTAAATACTAAAGTATGAATAAAAGAGGAGTGCAGTAAAAGTGGGAATGTATAGGGGATCCATAGGCGTACTTTGCAAAATAAAAATATACCAATAAATAACACGGAGGATTACACAGGTTTACAAAAAAAAAAAAGGTCGGGACTATTTGACCAGACCACGCTATTCCTAGGTATTTTGGCGCCCTGAATCCGAATCCGGGCTCAATTTTTCCCCAGCACGTCACGGAAACGAGATTTCAAGGTCATTTATAGATACTATACTGTATTTGAAAATCAAGAGAGAGTAAATTCCCAGAAATGTTTTGCAGTTATCAGTGTTAAAGGCAGTAAACTATAGACGTGCGTTTTCAAAATTAAATTAATATGGAAATAGAAATATTTAATTTGTTTTAGTTATTTATACCTAGATTACCAATTTTAGATAGATAAACATAATTCGTAAGTAGTAATTTAATTTGGGTAAAATGAAGAAAAAGTCAATATTATTTTAGGCATTTTGTTTTAGGCATATGTTTATTTACAAAATATGTATATAATATGTACAGATAATTACAATTATTTATAAATTAATATGAGGAGCTAAAAAAACAATTAAGTAGGTATATGAGAAAAAAAAACCAACCGCAAGGATAAAATTTGACGAGCAACATGCAAAAAATACGACAATATTAAATCTTAAAAAATAAAAATCTAAAAATAAAATTAAAGTACATAAATTAATAATTTTAAAGTTATGGTTCCTCGCACTCTGTGTCAGAAGATTCACCATCTGATTCTAGAGAAATTACAATGGGCTCTATAGTAATATCAATTATGTTATCTAGCTCCCACATTTTTTTTTCTATTTCTGTAACGTGTCTAATACATTTTTGCCAATTTTCACTTGTTACTTCAGATATTGCCTTATTGAAGAGATTTTTAACATCTGATAATTTAAAAGTAGTGTTATTTCTGGCAACATAACCTTTAACTTGAGCCCATATTAATTCTATCGGATTCAGCTCACAATGGTAGGGTGGTAAACGAAGGATTTCAATTTCTCGTTTTTTGGCTATCTCCTCAATATTATATTTTTTATAATTTTGCTTATGTTTTTTAGCAATAGTTAACAATTCTGCCCTCAGCATTGTATTGTCAAAGGCTAAATTTTTAGAAGATAACCATTTTGCAATTTCACCCTTTTTCCATTTAGTGGTTGGTAAAGGTTCAAGTAATCTGGAGTGGTAACTTGCATTGTCCATTACAATAACCGATCCTTTTGGTATGAATTGAATCATCTGTTCAAAATATTCCTCAAACACGTCTCCATTCATTTCTTCGTGATAATCAACGGTTTTTTTTTATTCAAATAAGAGTAAACCATTCTCAAAAAAACCGTTTGTACTGCCTATATGACAAATAATTAATCTTTTACCTTTTCCTATAGGTTCCTTAAAACCAGTAGTATATCCTTCTAGAAAAGCTTGATGGGATGATTTTATATTTTTGTCTTTCCAAACTCTTCCTACACAATGTCCTTCATTAACCCATGTTTCATCTAAATAATAAATGTTTTTATTTTGAGCTTTAACTTGTTGTATTCTTCTGAGGTACTGTCTTCTCCAACATACAATTTCTTCAGAATCAATTAGCATTGAGTGTCTGCCCATTTTTTCAAATTTAAAGTTTAACTCATATAACACTTTCCATAGTTTATCCCGGCTTTTTGTGGGTAAATCAACATCATTCGTAATGGCTTGCAAAACTTTATCTAAAGTTGGTATTTGCTTGTTTATAAAAAATGAGTGAACAAGCTTACGAATAGCATTTTTAAAAAACTCGTCCACGTTGACTTTTAATAGTTTTGGTCTACCTGGTTTCGGCTTTGGTGAGGTTACTCCACCTGATTTTTTCTCCTTTAGAACTCTATATATTGTAGATTTTCCATATCCCATTGCCTTAGATGTTGTTTCAACTACACTGTCAATAGTGTTTGAGGGATTTTGATGTTTAAAATAGTGGTACACATTCACTACAGCACTCTTTTCATTGAGCGATAAATGGTCTAGTTTTAATTTTTTCACTGGCGTATACTCACAAACTGCTTCCATTTTTAGTCACTACTATTTGTCACGTTTATCGAAAATCAAATAACTGCATTTCTAGAAACTATTTAAGTCAAAATATCTGTCATTAGAAGCTGTTGCCATTCGGAGGTCGTTAAATAACAATTATCCCTTTCTATTCTGGTTACGCCTATGACGCACGTTAATCCTCTTAGGCCTACTGTAGTAACAATGAAAGATCATAAAATAATGTGATAGTCCAAGAAATTTAATAAATTTTGTATTGAAATTAACAAAAACAATTTAGAATGCATTACAAATATTGAAGTTTTACCGCACGTACTGTACTATAGTTTTGCATACCGAATTACTTTTTATTCTGGGAATTTACTCTCTCTTGATTTTCAAATACAGTATACATTCTGTGAGTCGGAAAAATATACAAAGGTTTTAAGCAGCAACCAAACCAACTCTCCCCCCGCTGTCGAGGATGCTGAACACGATAGCGGTGGTGAAAATTCTTTTGGAGTTGACCCAACCCCCCAAAAGGCGAAAAATCACTCCAAAAATGGGGTAATCGCGTATTCCGCATATTCCATCGGTAAAATATTCCCTATCCCCCGTTTTCAAGGATGCTGAACACGATGGAGTTATCCAAAATTACTTTCGACTTGACCTCACCCCTCAAACGGCCAAAAACCTCCCCCAAAATGTGGGAATCGCGGATTCCGCGTGTTCCACCGGCAAAATATATCTTCCCTCTCCTTTTCGAGGATGCTAAACACGAAATTTTTTTTAGACTTAGTCCCACCTCCCAAACGGCCAAATTTTTTTTTGAGCAAACATGAAAACCCGCGAAAATTTTTCACCCTGTAGAGGGTGATTTTTGGCCTTTTGGGGGGTGGGACTAAGTCGAAAATAATTTTGCATACCGCCATCGTATGCAGCATCCTCGAAAACGGGGAGGGGGAAGATATATTTTGCCGGTGGAAGATGCGGAATCAACGATTCCCCCATTTTGGGGGTGGTATTTGGCCGTTTGAGGGGTGGGGTCAAGTCGAAAATAATTTTGAATACCGCCATCGTATTCAGCATCCTCCAAAAGAAGGGCGAAGATATATTATGCCGGCGGAGGTCGTGGAAGTCGCGGAATCCGCGATTCCCCCATTTTGGGGGTAGTTTTTGGCCGTTTGGGGGGTTGGGTCAACTCCAAAAGAATTTTCACCACCGCTATCGTGTTCAGCATCCTCGACAACGGGGGGAGAGTTGGTTTGGTTGCTGCTTAAAACCTTTGTATATTTTCCGACTCACAGAATGTAGTATCTGTGTTATTAGTCCAGTAACTGAAGGGGCAAAGCTGTAGATAAGTCTGTCCAGATTTCCTTTGGGCTTAATTTCTAGGTCTTGACGGTTGCTTCCCGCTAATATCTGCCAATATATAGAAATTAACCATTTTTTTTGCAATACATTGATTTTCATTTTTTGGACTTTGGAGACCAATTGTAGATGGCGCCAGCGGCATACCTCTGCTCGCTAAATTATGGGGCCTATGAATGAAAATTTGGGCACCAATCGATTTTTCTATAATTATTGGCGGATTTCACGTGATTTTTTTCTGTAAAGTAGCGCTTGGGGTCTCTCAATTGTATTAGCGAATGATCTGTGTAATTTGAGTTGCAAATTTATCAGAAAATTGCAAAAATTTATTTTTTCATGTGGCAGTCTCAAATCCCGGCGCTTTGCCTAATAGTATGTTACTAGTTTTAGAGTGTGATGAATATTCACCCGAGAAGGTTCCTTTATATTTTCTGCGTTTTTTTGCAAAAATTTTCGCCAACTTCTATCGGAACAATATAGGTCCAGGATTTCAGAAAAAATAAGAAAGTTTTAGAAAAATTCCTATTATTACGAAAAATATGTGGAAAATACAAAATACATAGCAATGTTTATAATTTATCATACGTTAAACCATTCCATATCATCAGATCCATATTCTTCATCGTCTTGCTCTTGCTCTATTCCTTCCCCTCCTCCACGCGTTCCTTCTCACTGTTCTTCAACCCCTTCTGCTTCTCGTTCCATCTCTAATTCTTGCGGGAATATACCTTCAATTTTTTTATAATTAAAACACTGTGTCGACTGACACGAACCATAGATAGACGAGCATTTCAGACCTACTTTCAAACATGGAACAATTCTTCTCGCAGCCTGTCTTGCACTGACAAAAAATCATCTTCAAGAGTTCCGGGGGGGGGGCGGATCCCTTGTGGTCTGGACCGGTAGCAGTACATCTTCTGCATGTTTCCATCCCCATTCCTCTGGTGGCAGTTCGTTCCAAATAAAGCCGTTTTCGTGAAAACCAAAAATTTTACCGATAAAATTTGGAGGACTCGTGGTATTACCTTTGATATCAATATTTCAGTAATACGGGCAAGCCAACGACTCCAAAAACAACAGAGATTGTATACCAACCAAAGCAGACGACTAATGTGGGCGCGTGGGTACACGTGGTTAGGTTATGTGGAATATCATGGATATCAGGCGGAGAGCGTAAAAATGGGGGACATAATTCTAACGAACATTTAATAACCGCGCTCGAATATAGGGACCAATTGATATAAACGGAAAGATCAGAATATAAGCTTCACTTCGGTCTGAGTATTAATCCTCAAAAAATGAACAGCGGGGAACAAGATGTATTTAAAAAAAAAGTTCGGTTTTCACCTGTGTGTGAAAAGTAGACACTAAGCTTTAAAATGGTGTGCATTGAATATGAAGATCTTCATTTTTTATCTAAACAAAAATTGTCTAATTTGTATATATTGGCAGATATTAGCGGGAAACCATTTTTTCAGACTTTAGGGGCCATTTTCAGCCCTCTCCCAAGTCGGAATCATGGTGAAATTTTTCGCCTTTGGAAGCAACCATCAAGACTTAGAAATTAAGCCACAAAGGAAATCTGGGCAGACTTACCTAAAGCTTTGTCCCTTCAGTTACTGGACTACAGGTTATAAGCGAATTAATCTATACCAGCGGTTCTCAAACTTTTCAAATTTTGTGAATACTAAAGATTAAAACAAAATGTACCACTAAAATATTGTAACGTACCTCCAGTGGTACGTGTACCACAGTTTGAGAACCGCTGATCTATACCCTACCTGGTCTAACTTCGCTATTCTGTTGTTTTTCGGTGGAAGAGGCTTCACTCGGCGGGATTGAAGACTTCGAAGACTTGACATCACTTTTATCATCGACGACGACGCTAGTGGAACTGTCCAAATTGTGTCGCCCATATTCAAAGCAGTCGTTCTGTGCAGTGTTTGGTCTCCTCTTAACTTTCATAGGACTTATGCCTTTTATCGACCATAAATCGTTTCCAGTGTTTTCGCTGTCTTTTAAAAAAAATATATCGCTGGAATTCTTCATCTTGATGTTGAAAATATTACGGTGGAACGTCAAAAATAACAAATCCGAGAGCCAACTATGATTGAAAAAACATTTAGTGCGTTTTGTCAGGTATAGCCATGTATTAGGTTTGTCAAGTTACCCTTCCAAAAGTTACTAACAGTTGGTATTGACATCGCGGCGGCAAGAAGAATCAGAGGGGGCGTTAATGCACCTAACCACAGATTAGAGAGTTACAGGTAGGAAGGTCAGACAAGACGAAATTAGCCAGATATAGAGTTGCACGCCAATTTAAAACACATTTTGAAGGCTGTCAGAAGTCTATGTAAGCCTTGACTTGAGTATTTATAAGTATTATGTACATACCTCATATTGGAGGAAGACCATACAGTCAGTTGAAAAAAAAGAGAAAGTAAGCGTTCAATGTCCAGTTTATCTTATTATCCTTCGTTTGGCTGGGACAGTGGAAGATCCGGGCGTAGGATGTTCAATGGACGATGATAGTCCAGGCTCACGCTCTTCAGCACTCGGAGTGGCGATTACGACCTTATAAATTTTGAGGTTAGGATGTTAGGGACGTCATTCGACGCAGAATTTTATACTCTTCAACTTTGAATACCGCGACATTTTTCGTACGATACGTCGTTTGCAAGACATGAGCGAACATTTTGAGGTTTTTTGCGTTTTTCGACCTGAGCCGGTCCTGCTACGAGGCAGCCAACTTCAGATTCGTGTTCAGCATCAGAAAAAACATATAATTCCGTTGAAAATTTTTCTACAGGACATTTGATCAGGCTATAGTTGGAGTCCGATGCTGAAGATTATTTGTGGATATTGCATTTTTAAAAAGCAATGTACGTCATTTAGGAATTCCAGTACGAGTCTGGTTTTATGGTTATGTGACCAGAAATCTTTTTTTTTTGTTTATCCAATCGTCCATTATTGAGTACAATCTTAATATTGACTGTTTTTTTTAATAGAAGTTATCTTTTGTAAATAAGGAACCTGCGTCACTAAGCAACATGTTTCGCAAATTTTTTAATACAGACGAATTTATATTTTATTTAAATACTGCATGTATACTTACTATTAGTAGAGACAATGAAGCAATAAAAAGGCCAAAGATAAGAAATCTTTTGCATTTCTGCAGCCAAAAATGCATTTTTTGAGAGGCCTTTTGGCAAATTTTGAGGTCGCTGATCACGATTATGATGTTCAAATTGACCCCCCTGAATACCTGGAGCTCAGGAACGCCGACGAACGTCATCTCCGTGGGACTATCCCGAAATTCATGCGAGGAAGGAGAGAAAATTTTTAGATGTGCTGCCATCTATGATTAGAAGAGAGTATTGACAATTACTAAAAGCAAAAAATTCCCGGTGTATTGGGGTTGCATACACAATTTGCATTGTGTGTTGCAAAGCTTTTATTTGACTGATTCTAGTCAAAATGTCATTCTCTTCTTTCGTTTCCCTTTCAGAGATTAATACAAAGTTAGAAAATGAGTAAGGAATTTAATTTATCAGATTCGACATCCTAAGACCGGTTTCTGCCTTTCGGCTTCGTCAGTTAGGCTTTTCGAATCCAATAAATAAAATTCCAAACTCGTACAAGTCAATAGCTATATCAGCTATAAGATAAAATTTTTAGATGTGTTGCCATCTATGATTAGAAGAGAGTATTGACAATTACTAAAAGCAAAAAATTCCCTGTGTATTGGGGTTGCATACACAATTTGCATTGTGTGTTGCAAAGCTTTTATTTGACTGATTCTAGTCAAAATGTCATTCTCTTCTTTCGTATCCCTTTCAGAGATTAATACAAAGTTAGAAAAGGAGAGAAACTCGGCGCCCGGGAGTTTTTTTGGTTCGCTGAATTCAAATATGCCATCGGCGAACACCCCACGGACACCTGGTGCGCCCTAACCTGGACGCGGACGTCATCTTCGAGAATTTTCCTGGAAATATCGACAAAAACGAACCGAAAATCGTTATGGGGGCGTTTTGTGGGAGCTGAATCCGAATTTCATGTGAAAAACGACCTCCCGAACACCTGGTGCGCCCTAACCCGGCCCTGAACGTCATCCCCAAGGTTTTTTCAGACACAATTGAAAAAGACGAACCGACAATCATTACGGGGGGTTTTTTGGGTCGCTGAATTCAAATATGGCATCGGCGAACACCCCACTGTAGTTGCAGGAAGCATGGCCTCCCTTGCAATCTTGCCTGTAAAAATTCAAAAGTCAACTTGCACCAATACTAAAAGATATTCAGTTGAAAGCATAATTGCGGCAGAGAGAGAGAGGCCTTAGACGAGGAAGATGTACTACTGATGAATACGTCAGTGGATGACGAAGAAAATGAACAGACTAACGATGTACCACTTGATGGAGAATTTGATATTTAGTTATGTCCCAGAATAATTAACTACACAGAAGGGAAGGCTTGTGTCGGATAGATGACGGTTGACGTATCTGCCTCTTCTAGCTACACTGAGAAAATTGAATAAATTTGTAACGTGCAGGTAGCGTTGGTAGTACACTAAGAAAAGGATAACAGATGCAATGTTGCAAAAATTGGGGAATGTAAAAGAACTTGTGTCTTCGTCTACTGGGGGCGAGCATGGGCGATAAGCACATCCTTTTCGTTTTGTTATAGGCGCCATATCACTATACATTATAATAGTTGTAATAGAAAAACGATATACACAAATAAATACACACAAAAATGACAAACAATCCAAAAAACGATAATATGAAATAACTACGGCAACAACGCAACAGAACTTGTATCTAAGATACTGACGAAACGACTAAAATGCGTGACAGTTTTGCCACTTAGAACATGGCGATTGCGAACATGCGCAGAAGAAATTGATCCCCTGAAATAGACAAGCCTTCCCTTCTGTGTAGTTAACTATTCTGGGGTTATGTTATTTGAAAATCGAAGTTATTGATTAATGAGGTTAGGTGAAGTAACGGTTGAATTGTATTTGATTTGAGTTCAATAAAAAGTTTTTAAATGTCAATTACATAAACATTGACTTTCTATCCATTCTCTTCCTTTCCTCCATACATATTTTAACTAGAATCAACAATTCCATACAGTTATTGCAGTACATTGACGTCGGTCTCTAAAACATCAGGTTTAGTTGACATTCATGGGAATGACATCGATGTCGAGATAAAAGTTTCGGTGCACCAGGTGTTGGGAGGGTAGTTTTCGGCGTGAAATTTGGATGAAGCGCCCCGAAAAACCCCCCATAATGATTTCCGGTTCGTCTTTTTCAATTGTGTCTGGAAAACCCTCGGGGATGACGTCCAGGTTATGGCGCACCAGGTGTTCGGGGGGTCGTTTTCCACGTGAAATTCGGATTCAGCGCCCACAAAACGCTCCCATAACGATTTTCGGTTCGTTTTTGTCGATATTTCTCGAAGATGACGTCCGCGTCCAGGTTAGGGCGCACCAGGTGTCCGTGGGGTGTTCGCCGATGGCATATTTGAGTTCAGCGACCCAAAAAACCCCCGGGCGCCGAGTTTCTCTCCTTCCTCGCATGAATTTCGGGATAGTCTCACGGAGATGACGTTCGTCGGCGTTCCTGAGCTCCAGGTGTTCGGGGGGTCAATTTGAACATCATAATCGTGATCAGCGACCTCAAAAACCCCTGGGTACCCGACTTGTGCCAATTCTGACTCTTATTTACAAAGTTATTAAACTTGCCAAAGACCCTCTCAAAAAAGCATTTTTCGAATGCATTTTTGGCTGCAGCAATGCAACTTCCGGTTTCTAATAGGTAGAAATTAGGTAGGAATGGTGTAAAAAGTTTTTGGAAGCGAATGCAAAAAACCGCATTCCGATCTTATTATGAATGGGTGTGGAAGCAAACATTCAAAAATGAAAGATCAGTCCATAATTATTGTATATTGTATTACAATTTCTAAAATCTAAAATCTTTGTGGTAAAACTAGCAAAAATGGTTGTGAAAAAACTTGATAGTATGGTAATTTTCACAAAATATACCTACATTTTACATTATAAATGCCTTAAGAGCACATTGTAAAATTATTCGCAGAATAATGTATGTGAAAAATATCGCCAAAGTGAAAATACATTGTGAAAATTACTGGTTTACAGAATTTATTCTGTGAATGAAATTACACAGGTTTAATTATGTGAATACCCGTCCACCTGGACTCTGCTATTTTTAGAACTTGGTGTCTCAAACAGTGTTGCCGATTGCGGGTATTTTACCCGAAATGCGCGAATTTCAGACCATCTTGCGGGTGAAATAATAAATTGGGTAAAATCGGGGATTTTGACTTTGGCTCTTAAGCACCATAAGTCAAGAACAAGAATTATGAATGATCGGTAATTGTCTTCATAAAATAAACGGGTTATACATAGCTGGACATCCTTTGTTCTCTCTGTCAGCCGTTAAAAAGAAGGTTTTCAATTTCATTAATCACGTATTCACAGGTGCGGATCCCGATTACTAATTAATTGAGGTCCGCAAATTGTCCCTTTAATTTGTATATGCGTACCTTCTCTAATAATTAGTAATAGACTCTTCCATCAAGTTTACTATACTCTCTATCAAATAAAACACATTTACGAATTTGTCTTTATTAAAATAGCACGAATTGTAATAATTTTCATCGTTGCCTTTTTAAGAAAATCAAACTTAAAACAGCAAAAATTATAATCCACAAAATCGATACTCCCAACCCACTAGCAACTTTCCAAGTATCGATTGTTGATCCTTTTTTTATCACATTGTTTAAAGATTCGATGGGAATGGCAGCTGGTAAAATTTTTGCTAAAATTTGTAAACCTTCCGGCATTCCTTCTAGGGGCCATAATACTCCTAGAAAAGTATTATACATGGTGTTAAACTACTAAAGAATTTTAATTAAAAAAAAAACAAATTATTGTATTAAAAAATTATTTAGAAAATAAAGGTAAATTGACAAAAATCTTCCCTGGGCTTCATTAACAATTTTTGCTGTAAAATTATTAAGTATATTATTATTAGAGACAAAACACGATGGGAATATCACATCGCGTCATAGCTGTATGACGTCACCGTTCTTGGTCTCCGCCTACTAGAGCCCAGTGGCGTATCGTGTGGTATACAAAGATGAAACTGATTGTACTTTAAAATATTCAATACTTTGTATTTCGGTATTTAAATATTTATTATTAATAAACTTACCGCTGACAATTAACATTGGAAGATAGAATCCCATAGTGGCGTTATTAGCCATTGTAATATTGGTGCATATGACGGATATGAAGAGTCCTATAAAATATTCGATGAATTAATAATCGATACACGAAATTAAAATAATAAAAATTCAATGTATTGATCTGGAAACAACGCCATAAATGTATGTGGACAGATTCCGGTTTGTTCGGAAATCTCAACGATTTTTTTTGTCATAATTTAGGCATGATGTTTTTACTATTTACTATACAGGGTGAGTCAGGGTAGACGCGACGGTCCATTGTGGCTAAACGGTTAATATTTTGAAAATTTTGTTTATTCATGGATATGTGGGTAGATAAAGGCTACATTTTAAAATTATTTTGAATTATACAGGTTGTTCCAAAAAAGTGTGGCCTATCAAAGTTATATTTTTTGTTATGGAACACCCTATATTTTATTGCATTTATAGATTATACGTTAAAAATAAGATAAGTAAACTTAAGTATTCCCTATACCTAAGCTTTTTACTTTTCGAGATATTTTGTTATTTCTAAAAATGGGAAGCACTTACAAGAAAACCAATAACTTGGAAACCTATGGAATCAGCCAAATCCAATTTTAACTAAAAAAAATTAGACTAATAATTGAAAGCAATAATGTATTTAGAGTTGTTTAAAATTATACAGGGCGTCCAAAATGGGGCCATTCTCTAATGACATATTCAAACGACAATATCGTTCTTATTTTAAATAGGACACCCTGTATATTATAATCCTATTATGTAGCAAATTCCATTACTTTTAAAAATTATAAAGGTCTACTATGTCTAAATCTATTAATTTTGGAGTTATTTTTATTTTTGTTAAATTTTACATTATTTTTCCACCGTAATGCCTAAATTGAACACCCTGTATTTGATCAGCTTAGACTATGATCCGAAAAAATTACAGATGAATTCACTTTTCATAATAATGGATTAGTTAACCGTCATGACTTTCATTATTATGATACTCAAAACCAACATTTGGTCCACACAATAGATGATCAGAACCGGTGGAACATTAATGTATACGGTGAGATGGCCATTTAAATGGGAAGAAATATTTGCAATTTTTAAGAAAAAGTTTCTGGGAACTGTTGTTGCAATGGTCTAAGTTGATCAAATACTGGGTGTTATATTTAGGCATTACGGTGGAAAAATAATGTAAAATTTAACAAAAATAAAAATAACTCCAAAATTAATAGATTTAGGCATAGTAGACCTTTATAATTTTTAAAAGGTAATGGAATTTGCTACTTAATAGGATTATAATATACAGGGTGTCCTATTTAAAATAAGAACGATATGGTCGTTTGAATATGTCATTAGAGAATTTCCCCATTTTGGACGCCCTGTATAATTTTAAACAACTCTAAATACATTATTGCTTTCAATTATTAGTCTATTTTTTTTTAGTTAAAATTGGATTTGGCTGATTCCATAGGTTTCCATGTTATTGGTTTTCTTGTAAGTGCTTCCATATTTAGAAATATCAAAATATCTCGAAAAGTAAAAATCTTAGGTATAGGAAATACTTAAGAAATGCAACAAAATATAGGGTCTTCCATAAGAAATAATATAACTTTGATATGCCACACTTTTTCGGGACAAACTGTATAATTCAAAATAATTTTAAAATTTAGCCTTTATCAACCCACATATCCATGAATAAACAAAATTTTCAAAATATTAACCGTTTAGCCACAATAGACCGTCGCGTCTACCGTGACTCACCCTGTATACTATATATACAGTGTGTCTACGTGTAAATTGCAATCATATGGAAAACTTTTTTATTATTAAGTTTATAAAAAGTTATGCATGATCTAAAACCTAAAATACAATCATCAGATATAAAATTTTCTCAGTCGTATACGAGGTTCGTCAAATATAAATTTTGCTCAAGAGTAAAGTACCTTTATTTTAGAAAAGTTGATCAGAATTGAAACTTAATAAACCTGCTGTTTTAAGTAACCCCCATAAAAATAGTCAAGGGGTTAAGTCAGGAGATCTGGCAGGCCAACGCAAATGGATGTAATTGCATATATGGATGTAACTGTCAATAGACACCCTGTAGGTATAAAAAATATAATATAATCAGACCCTGTATAAACTTACCTAATCCCATACCACATACCCCTTGGAGGTAAAGAAGCATATACATTAATACTATGTTTCCAACATAATCGTATTGATAAATGACGTACACCAATACAATCATCTCTAGAGATTGAAATATTGCAATAACACCTTGGAATAGTAAATGGGATGTGATCAATTCTAGCGAAGTTACTCCTGCAACTATAGATCTGTCCCATATCCCTTCGTGTTTTTCAGTTATCATAATTTGAGAAGTCATTATTGATCCAAAGAAAAACATCATCCTGAAAAAATTCCAGCCATCAAATATGTATTATTTCAGCCTCCTGGGGATGATTTTATAATAGTCGAAACGTCGATATTAAAGAAATCTAGTTTCTAGTTTCACTTTGACTCCCATTCAAAAATGTATGTTAAAATGTATCTCACGGTAGACATTTTTCTTTTTCAACTTTAATTCTCATGAAATTTTACGTTTACAGGTGTTGAAAGTTGGATTAAAATTTACATTTTACTCTTAATTTTATTTTATATTTATAAATAAAACTATAGATACTAGGTAAACTAACTTAGCAGCAGTTTCACCGATGAGGCTCCAATGCATCTGATCTAAAGGTTCTATTATGTTTCTTTCGGACTATAGATGGATATATACTCCTTATTTTAACACCCTGTACGTATTGAAAACGAATCTACTTACGTAACAATAGTTCCAGGTATCATGAACACTTGATATGATTCATCTTTTGATCCGTATAAGTAGTTTGATTGAACGGGTAATTCCCCATAGCCTTTTACGAAATGACAGTCTTCATAAACGGATTTTTGAAAATCGAAAAATAAATCAACTAATTTGTTTTGAACGCTTATACCTATTTGCTGATCTGAAATTTAGAAATACTTCATTTAGACAATCAGACATCCTTTAGTGACAGGATGTCGAGCTGGCCTGCTTCTTACTGATGAGGCACAATAATGCCGAGACCGGTCTAAGAATGGCAAGCTCCTTTAATGACAAAATCGAAGTTTTTGGGTTAAAGCCCCGACTTGGTCGGGCACCAAACCACGTCTGGACTTTCGTAATTCAATACCTGGTGGGGCATATAGCCCATGGAGTAGTTGTTGAAGTCCAGGCGCTGGTGCAGTGTAGGACATTTTTAATGTCCTTGTTCTTGGGAGCTTGTGTGATTTTATTTCACATCCTTTAATTTCTCTCTCTTTCCACTGGATTAAAACCACTTAGTTGTTAAAAAAGTTTTTTTATTGACGTTTCGGCTTTCCAGATCGAAAATTTTTGATAACGGCTTTCGATCTGGAAAGCCGAAACGTCAATAAAAAAACTTTTTTAACAACTAAGTGGTTTTAATCCAGTGGAAAGAGAGAGAAATTAAAATACAAACCACAATGAGCTTCCGAAATGAATTTCACATCCTTTGTGCAATACTTCATTTGTCAAATTAATTTATGATTAATTGTGTTGGTAACACTGGTGCTAAGGCTAGCAGTCAACTTGTCTCATTTTTTTTAAATAACCGCCACTGGCTAGACTGTATATAGAGAAAAAAGTAAAAATCTATAAGTTTGCTCACTAGACATATCCAATCGAACTTTGATTGTGCTAAATTCCAGAACTGCATCTGAAGCGTCAGCACCATCCTCTAACCTATGTTCTAGAGATTCCGAAAAATTTCCTGGAATATACATAACTCCATTAATTTTTCCATGTCTTACATCATTCACTGCTTCTTCTATCGAATGGTACTCAACCTAAAAATACAAATAATACTTTAAGAGTACTTTTCATGACTCACAACAGAACGAATTGATTTCTAGAACAATCTACCCCCTAATAGAGAGAGACAAAAACGTTTTGTAACGCTTACATTGATTGTATAAACTTTTTATCTATCTATAATGTACTTTATTTAAAAATGATCCACACCCTCAATGTTTCAGAAATGTACTCGAGCAGTCAGATTACAACTGGTAGGGTAAATTCAGATTCTTAGATAAACTGTGATCTTACCTTTTTAATCATAGGATCTGTGAGATGGTATTTCAAAAATCGACATGAAAGATTATGAAAATGACACGATACTGTTTCATTTTCGGGTTGTACTGTCCCATTTATCGAAAAATTTGGACAATGAGTACTCATGCTTTCATCGTTAATTATTCCTATTGGGATATTTTTCATATCTAGTCCTATGGAGTACAGCATCGTTAATATTTCTATTATTGGCATCAATAGTAGGAATCCCACTGACCTGTATAAAAAAATGGTATTTTGGTTATAAAGATTCAAAGACCATGTAAATGACATGTCCAGATCCTAAGCCATCTCTCTTAAGCTTGAATGACCATTTTCCATCACCATTTTCCTCACTTTTTCGATGTTACCGAAACGGTTGAATGTTTTGTACCATTCTTGTTTTCGACACCGTATGCCTTATCCAACAGTTTTAACGATTCAGCGGAAAATATTTCGTTGGCAAACTCTTGATTAACAAAACTAACAGCTATAGAAATTGATTGACAGATGGCGCCAAAATTTTACGTGACAGTTAGTACGCGGGTACCAACTTACAGCAAATAATTCTTTTTCATACATTTTGCGCGGGATTTTTAAATGAACAATGCCGGTAATTATTTGACATATACTTACACTCGATTTCTATAAAATTGTTTGCTATTTTTGTCTAGTAAAGCTTTCATTCGTTGTTTACTCATAAAGTTAATATTTGGTTTCAGCTTTCTCTTTGTCAACACCTACAAAAAGGTTAAAATTTTTCAGCAATTTTCATTATTTTTGCGGGAGATAAAAATTAAAAAGGAACAAAACTGTTATTAGCGATTTTCTCGATAATTTTGAGGTTATGTTGAAAAATGATTAATACAAAAGTTTTAGATTTTTTAATTGTCTACAACTTTTACATTCAACTTTTTTCGATAGGACGCATGGTTCAGCCACAAATCGTTAAAATCAAAACATATAATTATATCTTAAAAAAGGATCATGCTTAGTACTTACATCTGTAGATTTATATCCTTCAGGCATGCTTTGTAAGGACGATAAAGAAGAAGAAGACGAATGACTCTTATTTGGTTCATCTACTTTATCAACAGAACTTTGGTCTGTTGTTATTTTTGGTAATTTTCCATATTCTTGCTGTTGAGAAAGAATGAGAAATACCTCTTCAAGGGTTTCTGTTTTGAAAGTATTCAGTAAATTGTCGGGAGAATCTTCTGTTAGAAGTCTTCCATCTCTCATAAGACCAATCTACAAAGGTACAAATATTCTAAATGTTTTCGTAGCGAAAATTGTAAAAGTAAGGACAGTAAGGGCATCTAATTTTTCCGAAAAAAATCGAAAAAACACGTTGTCGGCCGATGTGTTGAACAACGCCGCTTTTTTTAACGATGTCGAAATTTCTAAGTGGACTGTATTTTTAGGGTTTTTTTCTGTCTGTACAGCTTCAAGAACGAAAACGAACCTTGTATTTAACGGTTTATTAAAATAACTACTGATTAAAAATTTGATTGTCTAGTCGTTTAAACTTAGCCCCGCCTCCGTCCGAAAATTCTAGATTTTGGTTGGACCGGGCAGCCTTGATATGTCCGTCTTCGTCTCTCGAGTTGGAGAAATAAAATTGAATTTTATTTAAAGTTTTTAAATTGTGGCGTACGTGTCTTGCGATGTTGCCAGTTTGTTGTCGAAGTGGGCTACGTGACAATAAATGTATGATATGTTTTAAAATATTTGATACGATGTCGGTTTGAGTAATATGTTTAATTTTGTCGTTGAAAATTAAACACTAAGTAATATTTTAACACGAATGTCTTTTGTTAAAAAAATATTACTTTGCATTGTTTTTTCGATTTTTTTCACAGGAAAAATTAGATTATATTGTTATGATGTTAAAATAGGGCAAAATTTGTAAGTATTTTAAAATAAATTATGTGAAAAAGACTTAATAGATAGTAGTGTTGACAGATTTGAGAGTTTGAAGTGAATGTTAATTTGAATTTTATAAGATGTCAAATGTGAATTGATTAAAATAAAGTTTATTATTAAAAAGTATTCAGAGAAGAATTTCACAAGCATAACAATTGGCGCAACAACGTGGGGCTATTAAAAAGTATTTTGAAGACTATTCACAAGCATAACAATATATATACATACATAATTAATATGTAGGTACTAATTTGAAAACTGAAAAGCAGGTAATTTATTTAATCACAAAATACTACAAACGTAATTATTTATGGTACAATTAAAATATAATTTGCAATTTTGGTACACAGTAAGAGTATTGTTTGAAATCTTTGTTAACTCATTGATAACGTTGGGTCTAGGTAAATCATTAATGTTGTTGATGGGTCCAGCTGTAGAGTGATCAGCTCGAGGAGTGGCTGCAGGATCTTCTGTTTTCTGTTTTTTAGCTGGAGGTTCTGAGGCGTCACTTCTAAGGGTGTTTATGATGTTGGAATAATGCTCATTATCCATTTGCAGATAGTTTTACCGCGGGTAAACTCGAAAAAACTGCTGACAGGAACTGTCATACAGTTTTTTCAAGGGTAATACCACGAGTCCTCCAAATTTTATCGATAAAATTTTTGGTTTTCACGAAAACGGCTTTATTTGGAAAAACCACGAAAACAAACTGATTTTATCTTAAATCAGTTTGTTTGAGTGGTTTTGCCTAAAATAAAGGCGTTTGAGTATGAAGATCAAAAATTTAATCTATAAAATTTCAGAGGACGAGTCGTATTTGAAAGGATTATTTTTTGAATCATTTTGTATTAAAAACAGAGAACATAGTCATTTATGCAAAAGACACTTTACACACAAATATTGAAAATTTTCTTTACCAATTTAAATTGAAACCTGAGCTGTTATAGTTTTACATACAGGGCCACCAAGGCGATTTTTTGACTGGCTATCCCGCGAAACGGCGCCGTAAAAAAAGCGAAGAAGAAGAATGAAATGAAGTCTTTCTTAATTTAATTAATTTTAAGTTTAGTATTAAAGTGAGGTATGTAAAAATGTTAAAGGCGTTTTGAAATAATAAAAACAGGTTAGTTTACAAATACATTTTGAAATTTGGTTATTAACATAGATTTGCAATACATTTTAGTATAATAATAATTGACAAATGTTTACATTTGACATCTCAAATAGGTAAACACAGTTTAATCAAAAAACAAAAACGACGAAGCGGTTTTATCAGTATAAAACACAATGATTGGTTAGGATCCTGAGTTGTTATTGGCTGAAACCACAAAATCTGACTGTTTTGACAGATGAAAAAAATAATCATCTAGAAACCATCTGTAATTCAAAATTACGCGTTTGTGAGTGGTGGAAATTAAGACGAGGGAAATAGTCTGCAGTAATAGGATTTTTCATGAAAAGGTAGCAAGGAATAAGGGGTCAATAAACAATTTCCAAGCTCAAAATAACTGGAAAACAGTTTTTGAAGACTGGATGGGGAAAAATTTCCGGGATTCTGTAATTTTCCTGAAAAAACTGAAGTTATATTTCGGATAAATATCTATATCTTGGGAATTGCAAATAAAAAAGTTTAAAGTTTAGAGAACGATGATATTGAGAGGATACGTTTCATATAAATTTAATTTTTATACATTTAGTACCACCTGACGCGTTGCAGGCGGTGTATGTGTTAATTTTCTACAGGAAATAGAAAAAAGTAACCTTTGATTCAACATATTTTGGCAGAAATAAAAATATCATTCATATTAATTACATTTTTTTCTTCATTCGATGGTATTTTATTATGAATGCTCTAATGAACCTATAATAAAAAAATTCCGTTCACACAGACATTATAAATATGTTAAACTCCATGATTAAAAACGGTGGGTTCGTTTGAAGCTTTTAATGTATTATTTTAATAAGAAATATACTAACTAACCTTATCAGCTTGTCTACATTCTTCGATATAATGCGTCGTTATTATCACAGATAGCTTGTCTTTTTTTGTTATATCTATAAGATACGACCATATTCTGAAAATCAAATAAAACTAAAAAATATGGCCATTAATAATAATAATAATAAATTGCCTTTATTTGCCTGTAAAAATACAAACAATGAGTAGGTACAAGAGGCGAAGTCTAGCTAGAGCTACTCTACTTAACCTCAAGTTTACACAGATGGTAATAAAATACAAAATTAGTAAAACTCAGACATTACACATTAAAATATTCACTAAAATTTTACATCACAAATATAAAAAAATGATCAAAATTACTTCACAAATATCATAACATGAACAAAATTACTGACGCTGTAGTAGAATTTGTTTATAATTTTGTTTTAAAAAACTCAGAGAATTAACTCTTAGACTATGTGAAATACTGTTAAAACTGAATTATAAGTAAATGACCTTTTAAAAATTGACAACCTATATCGTGGTAACATGAGACTATGCGGATATCTCAGAGACAGACTATGAGCTTCTCCACGAAAAACTAATTTGTTCCTCAAATAAATAGGATTCGACGTCAAAATAATTCGGTATATCAAAGAGGCAAGGTGGTAGTTATACAAGTTACTTATGTTCAACCATTCGAGTTGTTTTAGCTTACTTGATTCATGGTCATATTTTCTTATGCCAAAGACAAAACGGCAAGGATAAAAAATCAAAAAGCCCATAATTAAGAATTGACATCACCATGGTTTCACAAAGTAATTTTCGTAACGTAAAGTTTAAAATACCCCGACCTCTATACAACTGACGTAGAACTAGATACGATTTTTTTACTAAAAGTGTGACATGCTCTTGAAATCGAAGGCTACAGTCATAAATTATTCCTAAATTTCTACAACTATTAACAATTTTTAATGGTTCATTTTTAATAAATAGTTTTAAGTTTTGTTCAACAATGGCTTCGGAGATATGAGGACAATATAGCAGAGAATTACATTTTTTATCATTTAGTTTAAGGTTATGATTACTTGAGTAGGTACAAATAGCTTCTAAATCCCGATTTATTATTTGAGATGCTAAATTTACAGTTACAGGTACAAATGAAAAATACAGTTGTGTATCATCTGCAAATGAGCGTAATTTTAAACTATCCAAAGATTTATAAAGGTCAGAGATATATATATTGAGAAAAGAAGGGGTCCAAGGACAGAACCTTGAGGTACCCCTGAAGTGACTAACCTTCCACGTCGATGTTGAACGTCCACCGAAACGGTTGAATGTTTTGTACCATTCGTATTATCGTGTTGAAATTTGAAATCAAATAAAAAAACCAATTTATCAGATCACTCGTTAATGAGTTACTGAGAAATATAATATATACACACCAGTGAAAAATTCAAATTCATGTTGACTATTTGACAATACTCTTGTGAAGTGATTTGAGCACCTTTGCAGCGGTTTCCCGGTACAGCCTTGTCTTGCTGACCTTTTAAACCCTGTTTGATTTTTGTGGTTTGATAATGTGGACTGTATATAGAACGTACAAGAACTCTTTCTCCCTTCTCTCCAGTATTACCAATAAAACATCAGGAATTTCATAACACCTTTTATTTAAATTTCTTTAACGAAGAACAAGAACAACACATAAAAACAGGTAATAACATGTACTATAATTTAACTATAAATAACTAGTGTGATACCTCAACTAGTTGAGCAATTCACTGAAGTGAATGTTTAAAAAATGAATTTGGAAATTGAAGTTGCAAATATTCGATCACATCGATTTTGTGCGATCCGAACTGAAAGGGATGTAGAGCGATACTAAATAAGATTGATTTTGAAATTTGCAAATAATTGATCGCCGCGATTTGTGCGATCTGAACTGAACGGAGACTTGAGTGATACTAAATTACGAATACGCGTGGCTTGCCGGTAGCAACGAAGCATCAAGAGACCAAAGAGCTGGGTAAAAAAATTGTTTTTCGGCTGGCTAATATTCTAACCGTCGAAATCAAGGTTGAGTGTCTAGACTGGTTTTTTATTGTTATTTACCGCGTCGGCCTGTGCGAGGTGGCGTGTTTTCACGGCGTTGCCGGATTTATGCATTACTAATAATCGTTATGCAAATTACGATTTATGTTCAATTTTTGATTGAAAATTGAACATCTTGTTTTATTTAAAAAATTTAATAACCCGTTCAAAAAACAATATTAAAAAAATTTATTTTTCTAGCGATTTATTGAAGCTCTTTTTATGAACTGGAATGAAATTTTCTACTAATAATCCAGTTGTCAGAGAGTTTGACCTCGCACAAAATGTGATATCGATGAAACTTGGCACTTAAGTACTTGAAAGGGTGTACAAAACGATAAAAAATCTTTGTTGCTCTATAAAGCGTATGCTAACTTCACAATTTTGAAAATAAAATCGAAAATTTGGTTTTTCCAATATATCTCGAAAAAAAAAATAAAATTTTCGACGTGAAAGAGCGGAAAATTTTATTAAAAATTATATTATAAGTTATTTTAAAAAAGAATTTGTATTACTATAAAAAATTATTAAAAATAAGAAAGCAAATTCGAAAACTGTACGCGCGCCGAGCCGTTGAATAAAAATATTCAGACGAGGCATTCGGAAAAACTAAAGTATCTTTGCCTAAAATATACGCAAAGAAAAAAAAGAAAGCATTTTAAAGAGGAGACTCTAAGCTTTCTCAGGAAGCCATTAGTTTTTAATTTTTTTTTGTTTTCTCATAGAAAATTTGACCGGAAGTTATAATTTGTAAAATTCTCACTGATTTTTATAAAATTGAAGATATCTATTAATAGAGGCATAACAAAAAAAATCCTTGTACATTTATCATCATTATACTTTTAATTTTGATTTAAATATAATTAAAATGATGAACATTATCTCTGTTCAATAAAACTTATGTTTTAAAATTATCATTTTTTTACAACATTCATTCGACGCAATTTTTATTTTCAAAATAGTGTTTATATAAATCAGAAATTATTTTTTTTTAAATAAAGTTAAAAATAATTTAGAAATCATCTTCTATTGATGTATTTTGTAGATTTAAATCACTTTACTTTATTATTATAAGAACTGTATTTCTTGTGTACCAACTGGCTTATCTTATGCACTTTAGTTGATAATTAACTTTTAAATCAGTTTTAAAACATTTCTTTTCGATATTTTTGTACTCTGTCGGGCTTTTTAATAATTTTACTCACTTGGGGATCCTAAATCATGGTGTATTAACGAAAAAAAAATCATGTAATACAAGAAATACTCACTTTTCTCTTAGAAGCGGGTCAATTCCCACGGTAGGTTCATCCAGAATAAGCAATTTTGGTTTATGAACCAGTGCGACTGCGAAGGAAACACGACGTTTCTGCCCTCCACTACATTCCTTTAAAAATCTAAAATAAAGCTACATTAATTAGTCTTGGATTGAATTGAAATTTACTACTATTTAAAAATAGTATATTGTGGCAGAAAATGAGCTTTAGCAGCCCGAGGTTATTAGCTGCATGAGCGAGCGAAGCGAAGCGAGGGCAGCTACTAGCTAAGGGCTGCTAAAGCGTTTTCTGCATATGTGACACACAACTGTTTTTCGCCTACCAAAAAAAAAACAAAAAATAGGAAAATATAACAAAAATATTTAATTTTATAAATACAGACAGAATTTAATGATCAACTTAAGTAATAAAATTGTACCAATTTATTTATTATATATTATTTCCGGTTGTTAAACAATTTATGTTACTTTTCATACCTTTGCGCTTTGTGTAGACTTTGTAGGTAACAAATTTAGAGAAACATTAGTAGCATGAAGTATTCGTAAATTCTTCATCACTGCCTGCATTACTATTCTTGTTCACTAATTCACACAATCACAATTATTCAGAATCAGAACGTATTTTCATTTCACAATCACAATTATTCAGAATCAGAACGTATTTTCATTTTAAAGTTTAATTCTCTTGATTCTACACTGACGTTTAATGAAAATGTATGTGAAATGTCAAAGTCAAAGGTGGGTTGATAGTGAAAATCGTGTTCTTTTTGATTTTTGCGGCCCAAGGCCAGAAAATATTACTTTCGGTCTGATTTTTGGGGTTGAAAATATTATTTAAGCTAATGTATACCTATTATCCGGTGGCAAATTAAGTAATTCCACGAGTTCTAGATATCTGTCTTCAATTACTTTTTCTTTCATGTTGTAAATCCTGCCGAAATAGAATATTGCGTCTTTAATTGTAAATTCTCCTACTAGGGATATGTCCTAAAATAAAATTGAAAGATATATTAATCTTCTAACGAATCTTCTGTAGTTTTTTGTCCAGCTAAATCGTAATTGTGATTTTCTTCGTCAGTAACATTTTTGGTACTCTATTTTTGTCCTTACTTGTGGCATATATCCTACTTTTGGTCCGAGAACTCCGCTTTCTGAATCTCCGGGTTTTCCCCCAAGAACCCATATCTCACCACTCTCTACTTTTTTTCTGCCAACTATCGCACTTAAGAGTGTAGTTTTACCACATCCACTGGATCCCAGCAATCCATATCTAATCAAAAACTATGTGAGTCCATCGGCGTGGTTAATATTTAGAAGTGCAAATTGTATTAACATTAAATTAAAAGTTAGGAGGCAAAAATAAAATATACTCACTCACATTTGACCCTTCTCTACTTTCATACAAAGTTTCTTCAATATCTGTGTGTTTCCATAACTTTTAATGACATCTTGTACGAGAACAGCGTAGTCGTGCATTTTCTAAAATACGTTAAAAACGGGGCTTTATACCAACGGCTGGCCCAAGGGGGGGGGGCAGTAGGGGCAATTTTAATTTTTTTGAATTTTTTTGTAGATTCTAGGTCCATTTATATCCTAAAACTCACTTTTTCCCCCAAAAAAAACATTTTTTTTTCGGTAATTTTGATATTGCCAATCGTTTCTTAGACAAAATTCATTCTGCGTAAACCAAATTTTAATTTTTTTGATTTTTGTTTGTAGATTCTAGGTCAATTTATATCATAAAAAACTCACTTTTTCCCTCAAAAATGGCCCAAACATTTTTTCGGTAATTTTGATATTACCAATCGTTTCTTAGACAAAATTCATTCTGCGTAAACCAAATTTAAATTTTTTTGATTTTTTTTTTAGATTCTAGGTCCATTTATATCCTAAAAAACTCACCTTTTCCCCCAAAAATGGCCCAAACATTTTTTTTCGGTAATTTTGACATTGCCAATCGGTTCTTATACAAGATTTATTCTGCGTAAACCAAATTTTAATTTTGTTGATTTTTTTTTAGATTCTACGTCCATTTATATCCTAAAAAACTCACTTTTTCCCTCAAAAATGGCCCACACATTTTGTTTTCAGTAATTTTGACATTGCCAATCGTTTCTTATACAAAATTCATTCTGCGTAAACCAAATTTTATTTTTTTTTTAATTTTATTGTAGATTCTAGGTCCATTTATATCCTATTACTACTACTTTTCCACTCAAAAATGGCCCAAACATTTTTTTCGGTAATTGTGACATTGCCAATCGTTTCTTAGACCAAATTCATTCTGAGTAAACCAAATTTTAATTTTTTTTTCTTAGATTTTAGGTCCATTTATATCCTAAAAAACTAACTTTTTCTCTCAAAAATGGCCCAAACATTTTCTTTTCAGTAATTTTGATATTGCCAATCGTTTCTTAGACAAAATTCATTCTGAGTAAATAATTTTTTTGATTTTTTTTTGTAGATTCTAGGTCTATTTATATCCCAAAAAACTCACTTTTTCGCTCAAAAATGACCCAAACATTTTTTTCGGTAATTTTGATATTGCGAATCGTTTCTAAGACAAAATTCATTCAGAGTAAACCAAATTTTAATTTTTTTGAATTTTTTTTGTAGATGTTAGGTCCGTTTATATCAACAAACCCAAAATATCAAATACTATTAAACGAGCAAGGTTTGTATGTGTGTGTGTGTATGTGTGTCCAGAGGATCTCGAAATCCACTCGTCAGAATTCAATGAAACTTTCAGGGTAGACTAATTCCTATCTAAATCGGCGAAAAATGTAGGTCTCATGTCTGTGAAAATTCGATCTTCAGAGATATTTACAAGAAAAGTTAAGCTTTTAGTTTTATTTCCTAGCAACGGCACATAATAATAACTTGTTTCTATAGTAATATATAATATAAAGGATAGATGAGTACATTCAAAGTGGGGATATAACGTCACATTCCATAGGCGTACTTTGCAAAATAAGTTTCTATAATATAAATAAGGTCACAGCATATAAAATATATATACGCACTTCGTAGATTAAATTTTGAAGTTATATTATTTACAAAAAATAAAAATAAACTTTATGCATCCGACACTTTAACATTGAACGAATTAAATTTAACCAATAAATAACAAGGAGGATTATATGTTGGGATTAAATTAAATCTCTTGGCATTAAAAGTAACGCTTCAGTACTTACCTAAACTCAAAGATTAAAAAAAAAGTTAGTTCAAGAACTACCTTTAAAAGTCACTGTCTTCACTAAAACTACTGGCATCACTATAATTGTCTTTTCTGATGTTTATTATTATCGGTTCTATTAAATTATCCATTGATATATCCACTTTCCTAAATGAATTTTCCACATTTTTAAACATGATCAATGCATTTTCCCCAATGTTCTCTATTTACATCTGAAACTGCCTTCAAAAACAAATTTCGCATATCAGGAAATTTAAATGTTTTATTGTTTTGAGAAACATAACCTTTTAATAATTGAGACCAGATCAGTTCAATGGAATTTAACTCTGCGTGGTTCGGAGAAAATCTGAGAATTTTAATTCCTTTTTCTCTGGCCATCTCATCCATAATATATTTTTTGAATTTGTTTTTATGTTGCCTTGCTATTACTAATAATTCTGCCTTCAAGGATTTAGGAGGACTGATAATATTTTTAAAATGAGGCCATTTTGAAATATATATTAATACAAAATTCTGAATCAATTAAAATACATACGATACGGCTATGAATAAATAAAGTCTGACTTATCTGTCAAAAGAACAAATTTATTACAGTAAAAACCATGGAAACAAGAATCTAGACAAAAACTATATTAGGCCGATCAGATGTATTAAAATTTAAATTTTAACTACAAATAAGCATTGAAGGATGAGGTAAAAATAAAATTTCTACCTCTTGAACCTGTACTACGTTCTGCAAATTAAATACTGCACTCCTTTCTTCTGTATAGTATAGTAGTAAAAAGGTTTGACTTTATTTAATTTCTGGCGTTTTAATCAGAAAGAATTCGATTTTAAATTTGTCGCTTTATATAAAAAAGGAAAGGTTCATTTGACGGACATAAATAATTTGCTTGTCAAATGACAGCCATCTTATTAATTCAAAGTTGAAAATACAACGTTGCCAATTCAATTGCAGAAATCATGGGTTTAGGTAAATATTTATAGGAACGTTGAGTAACACTGTTAAAATGGACACCTGTCTTCCCTTCCCCGATAGTGTGAGACTACCCCTTACGGCTACTATTTTATTATGCGGACAGTTTTAATATTTAAGTTTTCATGATCAGAGAGAGAGAGAGAGAAACAGAAAGAATTTTTGAAAAAATATGATATCAATATCTGCCACACCTCGAGAGTCTGGTCACAGGTTTTTGTGGAGGTTTTTACCCAAGTATGAATATCAGACCTATAATTTTCCTTCACTGCAGATCAAAAAATAATAAAATCAATTGAACATAGAGTTTTTCTTATATAGTGATAAATAGAGTGAGCTGAGCGATCTTCTGTTGACGGGACGTGTGCCCTACATGCTGCTGTTGCACGTCCCGGAAACGGGGCCTGTCCACCGTGACAATTCGCGAAGATCAAGCGTCAGTAGAAGTTGCCCTAAAAGGGTGAAATCTCCAGAAACTAGGCAACTTTAATGCATTTAACTAACCTCTGTGACAAGCAGTTGATAAACGTCAACAAGAGCTGCAGCCAATTGAAAATTAACACTGACAGCTTTTTTAATTTTCCCGCCTACTTTCAAGCCAATCGCCAATCAACTTTTTATTTATCTCCCTATCAGTAGTTCAAGTAGATGTCGCCCACTCCGTGATTTTCGCGAGTTAATTAATTAATAATTTGTCATGTTATAAATATACTTAAATTATATACTCATTGGGCTGCTTAAAAATGTAGATTTGAATATTAAGAGCGAAGCTCGGTGACCAGATATTTAAACTTATATATACATATAACCCTAACAGCCGAAAACGTTGCCCCCCCTCCCCAAATCTCTGGGTTGAAGCCGCCCTTGGTTTATACAGGGTGTTTCATTCAGAAATGCGTATAGGCGGGTCTTTGAATCTTTATAACCAAGATAATGGGTTTTTTAAATCCATTTTGCATATTTTTATTTGATTTGTATCAGTCCCAGCTCTTCCTCATTAAAAAATTTGGGTTTTTTTAAATATCTGAATAAATTATTAAAAAGTTGTTTTGTTCCACGATAAATTTGTTTATTATATTTGAGGTAATCGAATTAAGAATTCATTTTTTTATAATGTGACAATGAAAACAAGTTTTTTTTTAATAAAATATCGCATTTTTATTTTGGTAATTTTACAATTACTAGATTTTCAACTCGGAAGAATAAACAATTATTTTTTTTAGTCTGCACATTACCATAAAGTTTAATAAATTGAAAATAAAGATTGAGTATTTTATTTTATTTTAAAAATTGTAAAAAAAAATTAAACAATATTTTTTTACACTTACTTGTAATAATAACAATAAAAATAGCATTATTTATTATTAATTTCAAATTTCTATTTTTTTAAATAAAATAAACATAAAAACAGTATAATTTTTATAATTATTAATTAATAAGTGCCTATACAATTAATTAATAATTAATTTTACTTTTTAAAATTATTAAAATGCGAATCCAAAGTTCTCATTTGTGATCAAAGTATCTCAATTAGTTTATGAGATAAAATAAAATTATTGCTTCCATTATAAAATCAAAATATTTTAGATCCAAAATATGAGAGTGACCTGCGTCTGGACTTCCGTAATTCAATACCTGTTGGGGCATATAGCCCAAGGAGTAGTTGTTTGAAGTCCAGATGTTGGTGTAGTGTGTGACATTTTCTAATGTAGCTGTGATTTTAACTTATTTCACATCATTTGTGCAGCATTTTGACACAACTTCAGAAAACATTTTTTTTTAAATAAATAATTTCTTATTAAATTTTTATAACCTTCGGCTCATGCGACAATATTCACATTCGTCAAAAAATGCCACTTTACATACTTATTGCATAAATAACTATTTTTTTTATGCAACTTGGTGAAAATGTTCTCTTTTGTGTTTTACATAAGCTGTAATTTTTTCAAAGCAAAATATTGATTTTTCCATTTCCATGAAAGAAAAAAATAATTTTTATTGGAAATAAAAATTAAAAACGAAAAAACCAGTTTTTAGCTATTTTCTTGATAATTTTGAGGTTATGTTGAAAGATGTAATACAAAAGTTCTATATTTTTTAATTATCTACAACTTTTACATTAAACTTTTTTCGATAGGATGCATATTTCAGCCTCAAATCGTAAAAAAACAATATCCAACCCTCAAAAAGTATATTTATCTACCCCCACCCCTCTTCTAGAACTTTTACTCAGCCATCTTGATTTTTCTTAATTTACTTAAAATTTACACTAAATTTTCCGACCATCCACATATTGCTAAGAATTTGTTTGTTTCGAAAATGATTGGCCTTGATCTAATAGATAAATATTGAATAATAATTAATTTTTTTACCGAATTAATTTCGATATTTTAAACAAGGAAATATTTGTGCGATTTTTAATATTATTTTTATTTGAATTTTTGATATTAGACCAGTGCAGATAGCTTTGAAAATGGTAAAAAGTGAAATAAAATAATAGTAGGATGAAACCCATTGGAAAAGGAAGAGAATATAACAAACATGAATGGAAAAATAATTTACAGGCGCTCTGGGGTCGGGAAGTGGAAGGGGGGGAGTTTTTAAGGGTAGAAAACTGTTTATCTCGATTTCCGGCAAAACTACAAGTCCTATGGATAAAAGTTAAATAGCAAAGTTGTAGGTAATAAAAAGACCTACAACTTTTGTATTTACACTTTTTTCACATAACCTCACAATTTATGTGAAAAATTCAAAGAACGCAAGTTTTTGGTTTTTTATTTTTATCTTTTTCAAAAACAATTTTTTTTTTCATGAGATTTTTTGAAAACTTACCTTTTTATGTCCCAAACATACTGTAATTTTTTTGATTTAAAATATTTATTTTTTTAACCTCATTTTGGCTTAATATCGAAAAAGCAGTCTAATTTTCAATCGAAAATTCTCACGTCAAAATATTTGCTTTTTTAAAAAACTCGGTGGGCTTTTTGTTCGTTGCAATCTCTACTTTTTGATTGTGTAACAAAAATATACATTACTATGGTAAATGTTCTCAAAAAATGCAAATAAGAAACGAAGAAAACTCCGAATTTCTTTTTTTTTAAATCATCATGTACAATTTTCAGCTATTTATTTAAATTTATACTTTAATTACTCTTTTATTTATCAATGTAACACGAAATCTTACGTTTTTCGAGTAATTAAAGTATAAATTTAAATAAATAGCTCAAAATTGTACATGATGATTTAAAAAAAAAGAAATTCGGAGTTTTCTTCGTTTCTTATTTGCAATTTTTGAGAACATTTACCATATTAATGTATATTTTTTTACACCATCAAAAAGTAGAGATTTCATCGAACAAAAAGCCCACCGAGTTTTTTAAAAAAGCAGATATTTTGACGTGAGAATTTTCGATTGAAAATTAGACTGCTTTTTCGATATTAAGTCAAAATAAGGTTAAAAAAATAAATATTTTAAAACAAAAAAAATTACAGAGTGTTTGGGACATAAAAAGGTAAGTTTACACCAAATTTCGTGAAAAAAAAATTGTTTTTGTAAAAGATAAAAATAAAAAACCAAAAACTTGGTTATTTGAATTTTTCACATAAATTTTGAGGTTATGTGAAAAAAGTGTAAATACAAAAGTTGTAGATCTTTTTATTATCGAGATAAACAGTTTTCTACCCTTAAAAACTCCCCTCCTTCCACTTGCCGACCCCAGAGCGCCTGTAAATTATTTTTCCTGTTATTTTTGTCATGTTCTATTCCTTTTCCAATGAGTTTCATCCAACTATTATTTTATTTGATTTCAAAAATTATCTGCACGGTCTAATAATAATATTCACCCATAAGTAGCAGAAAAGTACCATGTTAGCTGTAACTCATTTATATTTATTATTTGTAATAAAATTACGTAAGTATCTTCCAAACATTAATATTTAACAATATAAAATTTAGAATTCTTCATCCGTTTTCAAATGAAAAAAAAATTGAATTAATATTCAGAATAGATCCTACCACAGACTGATCCGTAAAACAAAAACGGTTCTATTTTCATCGTTTGCGATTATTAGGTATACAGGGTGGTCCATTAGCGTGTCAAAGTCAAAGATATTGGTTGTATTTTCAGTTAAAAAAAAATTAATAAAAAATTTATTCTATTATTGAACAAACTTGTCCCGACGTTGTCGGGTTCAAATACGTGCTGACTTCATTCAATAACTGCCGGGGCGGGTAGTCCGTGCAGTAGTTGTTTGACGTTCAGACGCGGTGCATCTTGTCGACATCATTTTTTGTACTTCAGATGCATTTTAGTTTGTTTACAGATATTATTCAAATCATTGTAGAAAAATGATTATCGTGATTGTTTTGAGGGATAAATGATTTAATAACCCGAAAAAATTTCTTTTAAAAATTGCAAAATCGAGGCAAGAGAATTATTTTGAATTGACATTATTTTATACTATTTCATAGAGGTGCTAAAATTATGTATAATCATCTAAGGATGAAAATAAAATAATAAAATATTTTCATAAATTAAAAAAATTCTACGAGTCAAAAGCTGTTTCAGAAGAGATGGTATTTTAAATTAAAAATTATAATTAAAAAAATCTTAAAAAAATAATATTTATTTAGTTAAGTTTTAGTTAATGTCACTTTATTTATCAAAAATAAAATACTTACAAATGTATCACTATAGGCCTGCCAGGAAGTAAAAAAATTATTCACTTGATAATCCCGACGTACTTTATCGGTACCTGCACCTTTAATGATAAATAATGGAAAAGGTGAATTCGCGAGTTCTTCTTTCGCGCCGTATTTTTCAGAATTTCGTTGCTAGTTTAGAAGTTTCAAGGTTCATTCTAATAAATGTAAACCGTGTGCCATCCATTTTTGCATACGGACAGAAAAGTCAATGTTTTCATGAAAATAGAACGTCATCAAAATTGATCAATTAAACGTTTCGCCAGTGTGCTGGATTAATAAAAGGATTACCGTAAAATCGGACAGCTAGGTGACCTGATTTATGTCATTTAGGTTTTTTTGGAGAATATCTAAATTGAAACGTTTATGAAAATAGAACGACATCACAATTGAACAGTTCAACGCTCGCCAGTGTTCGCGATTAATAAAAGGGTTACCGTAAAATCGGCCAGCTATAGTCTGTTTGAAAATGATTGATAGCAAAATTTTTATATATATATATATGAATAGCTGGGCTTCCGGGATCTGCTCCGTGTTGTCACTGGTTTATTCTCAATAGAATCGTTCAACTGACGACGTTTCGGCACAATCTCATGTGCCATCTTCAGGTCTTAGTTTTGCTGCTTTGGTTCTAGTTGTTAGTCGCATTAAACTGACTTCTCTTGTTTTTTTTTTTTTTTTTTTTTTTTTTTTTTTAGTTTATTATTTATTTTCATTTGGTATATATTACATTTTCTAGGACATTTCATTTTCCTAATTCCCTGCTATAGGAGTTTTCCTCCTTTTCAGGGTGGACTTCTCTTGGCGTTGTCGAAGGTTTATGTACCCTCTTCGTTTTCCGGTCTACTGCACACAGGTCTGTTGTTGGCGGGGGCGCGCGGGGCTTTCTATTTTGGGGTGGGGGTAACTTCGATTTCCACGTCGCGATGAAGATGGCACATGAGATTGCGCCGAAACGTCGTCAGTTGAACGATTCTATTGAGAATCAACCAGTGACAACACGGAGCAGATCCCGGAAGCCCAGCTATTCATATAATGCCCGTGGAAAACTAAAGCAGAACATATATATATATATATATATATGAATAGTTGCGTTTCCGGGATCTGCTCCGTGTTGTCACTGGTTGATTCTCAATAGAATCGTTCAACTGACGACGTTTCGGCACAATCTCATGTGCCATCTTCAGGTCTTTGCTTCTAGTTAAACTGACTTCTCTTAGCGTTGTCGAAGGTTTATGTACTCTCTTCGTTTTCCGGTCTACTGCACACAGGTCTGTTTGTTGGCGGGGGTGCGCGGGGCTTTCTATTTGTGATCTCCTCCCCGTAGAGTAGAGTTATGTTCTGCTTTAGGTTTCCACGGGCATTATATGAATAGTTGCGTTTCCGGGATCTGCTCCGTGTTGTCACTGGTTGATTCTCAATAGAATCGTTCAACTGACGACGTTTCGGCACAATCTCATGTGCCATCTTCAGGTCTTTGCTTCTAGTTAAACTGACTTCTCTTAGCGTTGTCGAAGGTTTATGTACTCTCTTCGTTTTCCGGTCTACTGCACACAGGTCTGTTTGTTGGCGGGGGTGCGCGGGGCTTTCTATTTGTGATCTCCTCCCCGTAGAGTAGAGTTATGTTCTGCTTTAGGTTTCCACGGGCATTATATGAATAGTTGCGTTTCCGGGATCTGCTCCGTGTTGTCACTGGTTGATTCTCAATAGAATCGTTCAACTGACGACGTTTCGGCACAATCTCATGTGCCATCTTCAGGTCTTTGCTTCTAGTTAAACTGACTTCTCTTAGCGTTGTCGAAGGTTTATGTACTCTCTTCGTTTTCCGGTCTACTGCACACAGGTCTGTTTGTTGGCGGGGGTGCGCGGGGCTTTCTATTTGTGATCTCCTCCCCGTAGAGTAGAGTTATGTTCTGCTTTAGGTTTCCACGGGCATTATATGAATAGTTGCGTTTCCGGGATCTGCTCCGTGTTGTCACTGGTTGATTCTCAATAGAATCGTTCAACTGACGACGTTTCGGCACAATCTCATGTGCCATCTTCAGGTCTTTGCTTCTAGTTAAACTGACTTCTCTTAGCGTTGTCGAAGGTTTATGTACTCTCTTCGTTTTCCGGTCTACTGCACACAGGTCTGTTTGTTGGCGGGGGTGCGCGGGGCTTTCTATTTGTGATCTCCTCCCCGTAGAGTAGAGTTATGTTCTGCTTTAGGTTTCCACGGGCATTATATGAATAGTTGCGTTTCCGGAATCTGCTCCGTGTTGTCACTGGTTGATTCTCAATAGAATCGTTCAACTGACGACGTTTCGGCACAATCTCATGTGCCATCTTCAGGTCTTTGCTTCTAGTTAAACTGACTTCTCTTAGCGTTGTCGAAGGTTTATGTACTCTCTTCGTTTTCCGGTCTACTGCACACAGGTCTGTTTGTTGGCGGGGGTGCGCGGGGCTTTCTATTTGTGATCTCCTCCCCGTAGAGTAGAGTTATGTTCTGCTTTAGGTTTCCACGGGCATTATATGAATAGTTGCGTTTCCGGGATCTGCTCCGTGTTGTCACTGGTTGATTCTCAATAGAATCGTTCAACTGACGACGTTTCGGCACAATCTCATGTGCCATCTTCAGGTCTTTGCTTCTAGTTAAACTGATTTCTCTTAGCGTTGTCGAAGGTTTATGTACTCTCTTCGTTTTCCGGTCTACTGCACACAGGTCTGTTTGTTGGCGGGGGTGCGCTGGGCTTTCTATTTGTGATCTCCTCCCCGTAGAGTAGAGTTATGTTCTGCTTTAGGTTTCCACGGGCATTATATGAATAGCTGGGCTTCCGGGATCTGCTCCGTGTTGTCACTAGTTGATTCTCAATAGAATCGTTCAACTGACGACGTTTCGGCACAATCTCATGTGCCATCTTCAGGTCTTTGCTTCTAGTTAAACTGATTTCTCTTAGCGTTGTCGAAGGTTTATGTACTCTCTTCGTTTTCCGGTCTACTGCACACAGGTCTGTTTGTTGGCGGGGGTGCGCTGGGCTTTCTATTTGTGATCTCCTCCCCGTAGAGTAGAGTTATGTTCTGCTTTAGGTTTCCACGGGCATTATATGAATAGCTGGGCTTCCGGGATCTGCTCCGTGTTGTCACTAGTTGATTCTCAATAGAATCGTTCAACTGACGACGTTTCGGCACAATCTCATGTGCCATCTTCAGGTCTTTGCTTCTAGTTAAACTGATTTCTCTTAGCGTTGTCGAAGGTTTATGTACTCTCTTCGTTTTCCGGTCTACTGCACACAGGTCTGTTTGTTGGCGGGGGTGCGCTGGGCTTTCTATTTGTGATCTCCTCCCCGTAGAGTAGAGTTATGTTCTGCTTTAGGTTTCCACGGGCATTATATGAATAGCTGGGCTTCCGGGATCTGCTCCGTGTTGTCACTAGTTGATTGAAACGTCGGCAGTTGAACGATTCTATTGAGAATCAACTAGTGACAACACGGAGCAGATCCCGGAAGCCCAGCTATTCATATATATATATATATATATATATATATATATATATATATATATATATATAACATCATAAATCAGTGGCGGATAATTTCTAAAATAAAATGTTTAGCATTATTTGTTCCAAAATGAAATCTTGAGTTTTTGTTCCTAGAATTTTTAAAAATGCCGATTTCAATTCTTGGTAAGTATATAATCTCTAGAGGTAGAAAATATTTACAATTCAAGATCAATTTAAGTAGCCCTCAACCTTCTTAGAAAGGATTAAAATTTCTAATCGGCAGAAAGTGTTGTGCAGATTGTAAATTATTTTAGTTAAAATTTACATTTCTGTTTGTGTAGTCCTGTGATTGTAACACGCAGAATTGTTAGTTCTGTAATAATAGACGATAAAAAGCAATATTGATCAAGTGAACGTCTAATTATACTCCTGTGAGATAAAGGATTTGTTGATAGAGGCTTGTTAGAATTTGTTTCAAATTCTACGAAAGACTACCATGAAGAAATGACTACTGATGTTTTTGAGGAATATTTCAGTCAAATGATTTATTACCGACCAATTCTGTAATAGTTATAGACAATGCCAGTTACCATTCAAGATTAAAGGAACCGTTACCTAACACTAAATGGAAAAAGCAAGAACTTTCCGATTCCAAAGAAATAATGGCAGAAGAGGGATTACTCAAAAAAGAGCTATTGCAATTATGTAAACAACATTCACCAACATTTAAGAAGTATAGTGTAGATGAAATAGCAAAAGAACATAGAGTTAAACTTAACCCCATTGAATTAATCTGGGCTCAAATGAAGGGATACGTCATGAGAAACAATACAACATTAAAACTTCAAGATGTTCGTCAACTATTATGTGACTCCATATCAAAAATTTCAACGGACAATTGGCAAAACGCTATAAGACATGTCATAGCAGAGGAAGAGAAATTCTGGAAACTTGATATGTTAATAGAGGAAACAATAGGACCAATTATTATTTCTGTGGGAAGTGAGGAAACTGATGATGATGACTCCTTATCGGGAGAATGGAATCACCCCGTATTTCTAAAAAACGAAATATGAGTGTTTTATGAGAAAATATTTTTTTTTCTGTATTGAACAATCCGGTATAAAAACCTTTGCCATAATACTATCATGCATTTTCAAACGGAGTATAGGTGACTAGGATTTTTTTTGAGGATATCTAAATTAAAATGTTTACTTTTCCAAAATTTAGATCAAATGCTACATTTTTGAGAAAATAGAGCAAAATTAAAAAGTGAAGGCTTTTAAACTACCCTGGTTTTATTCTAAATGAAATTCTACATTTAATGAAGCGATGTTATTTTTACTGTATCAAATATGAACTTGATTTTGAATTATTTATGAAGTGCAAAAGGCCTTAATTGACACAGCTCTCCCATCATAATATTTAAAAAAAATTATGTTCATGCTCGAGGGGGAGGGGGGAGTCATGCTTAAAAATGCAACGTATATAAAAATTAATTAAGAAATAAAGAGGAGTATTTAAAATGATGGTAAATTATTTAAATGATTGTGTCGTTAAAACAAATATAAATTCTCGTATACGAAATCCTATTTGGGGGGCGGGGAGTCTATTTGACAGTGGACTTCTGTATTTTTCGCATTCCTATGCAATTTCATCCGAGAAGAACACTTTTTGCATGGATTTTAGGATACTTCTTAATTTTTCGGACTTTTTCTACATTTTATCACTCATTTTCTCACATTTAATAAAAATTAGTTCACATACTTAAAAACACGCTTTTATTAAATATTTAAATTATAAAAATATCGTATTTAACGCTTTTTGGAAATTAAATAAACGCTAAGCAGTCCAAAAAAAATGGTCCAGACCATCCCTATCAAAAATCCATCGAGTACTTGAATGCTCCTCAAGTCCCATCCTTTTTTGAAAATATTCCTGAACGATTCTATGGCCACTGTTAATGGTAGGCATCGAGCCACCACTCTCAATCCATACACCATCCCTTCTACTGGCCACATCCAACCTGAAAATTAAAAATTCCATTTTAACAGAAATTAAAAAACTATTTTAGAAGGAATCGAATGATTAAGTTCTTAATAAAAGGTTCCTTTGTGTATTTTTAAATGTTCGGTATGCCTCTGTCTACAATCGCCAGACAAGATGTACATCATAACATTCATAACCAGAGGTGGTGACATTGTCTGATCTTCAAAAATTTAATTTTAGTAGAAAAGATCTATTTCCGTTCACCTAATCGCTCACATTCGATCCATGCTACTGTTTTTCCGGCTGTGAGAACGTAAGGGTAAAAACATAGTAAAGCATCGCATCAAGCATCGCATCAAGCCTCGCCTCAAGCCAGGCATCAGAGGGCACATAGTGGGGCATCTATAAAAGCAGTTTACCCCTTTTCACTTTGACAACTACGATAGTGACAAAATACGGCTAGTGGCTAGTGTTCACACGACCTTGAGCCCACCAATCATACATCACATTTCGGGCATCAGACCTTGTAACGTTTAAATTCGGCATTAAGACCTTACTACATTAATTAGTTTTTCGTACCTTGTAGATGTGAGCCACTGTAGGGATCGAATTGTATTATTTAGGAACCATATATCACATAAGATAGCCTCAATTTTTTTGACTCAATTTATATCCATTTGAACGAGCTAGTTAGTTTCAGATAAAGTATTTCGAACATTAAAATAGATCGTAAAATTGATTGTTTACTTTATTCTTATCGATGTCATGTTTCGAACTGTCGGTTCGTTCATTTCTTCTGTTGACTTTAAGGTGTTGTACGGCTGTGTTAGCCAGTCACCAGTTATTTCATTGGTCACATCACAAGTCGTATTCAGTGACCCGTGGCGATTATTAGGTGAATCTCTTTCTGGTCTTGCGTGGTGAGATTCGTTCGAGAAGGATTTCGAAGGAAATTTTGGGACGGGCCTTGTTCTCTTTTCTTGTGGGTGATAAGTATAACGTGGTTTAGACAAAATTTTGAGGAGTCGCCCGGTGCTTATGAAGATTATTTCGTACCATTGATTGGGATAGACGAGCGATTCCCGTATTTGTTGGACGTACAGGGTGCCTATTTGATTTGGTGTGTTTACCTTGGTCCGAATCTCGTGAAGAGGAATTGATATTTTGTGCCGAACCACGCCACGATAGTAACGTCGCCATCTTGTCAGGGGTAGTATCATCCACGTTAGACGATCCGAGGATTCACCTTATACGGAAGCATCTGTCAGGGAAGTTTGCCGAGAATTCCCCTTCACTGTAAAAAGGGGTTCTCGTGTTGGGCTGATTTTCACCAGATTTCTCGTGTTGGGCTATCATCCAGATTTCTCGTGTTGGGCTATCATCCAGATTTCTCGTGTTGGGCTGACCACCAGATTTCCGGGTTGAGCTGACCTGACCGGACGGATTAGTGGCCGCAAGTTGCCGCCATTTAACTTTGGACAACCGCAAGTTTTTCTTTTTCCTTTTTTTTTGTTTTATATCGGTACATAGACATTATTCGTCAATTTGTAATTTTTTTCTTATAGGCCTTTAAATTAGCCCAATACCAACGACCTTGAGAGCTCTCGCGGACGGTGTAACACCCCTATTATTCGTGATTTAATCAATTATTTGAATAATTTTTTTTCAATTAGCGAAACTTTAGTGGGATCGTTTGGATCCCCTTGTCTTTTTTTTTATTCTTTTTATGTGACCTTGACAGTTTGTATAAGTAACGTTATTAAACCGATATTGAGAAATTAATTACTTTTCTTTCTATCACTAATAATCACAAATAGTCTTGACCCGAACGAAGGTAAGCAAATTTTTGGTTGCGACGTAGTTTATTTTTTTTTATTAGTGGGCTCAATTTAGATCCATTCTGGAGGTTGAGTGACTAAATTGACTGAATTTGGATGAGGGTAAAACAATCTCCTGGCGCCCATTTTCTTTTTAGTTAACACCCTATATCAATCCACACCCCACTTCACTGTGGTTAGCCGGCATCCAAAGCGGATTACATAATCCCACGGAGGAAAATCGTTAAACGAGATTAACTCGTGGCAACCTGAGAAGAGTCTTGAAAATCAAATTGATTTACTATGAATGTTTAACGATTAGTACATGTATTTGTTTTTTATGCTTGAGGCGAGGCTTGATGCGATGCTTTACTATGTTTGTACCCTAAAATTCCATAAAACGATTCAATTTCATTTGGAATCTAGAGTGTAACATAGACGCTCCCTAAGAAAAGTTTGCTCTTAGCTCGTACAATTTTACCGACAAACTGTTCTTGGGTATAAAATAATGTTAAAATTAAAAGTTAAATATTAAATTTTACCTTTAAAAGGCAAAAGACGGTTACTTACCGCTCAAAAGATTGACTGGAAGATACAATCCTGTCAGTACTACATTTGCCATCGTATGATCAGTACTGATAACTGAAACGAAGAATCCTGAAAAAAAGTAACAATTTAAAAGTATATGACTAAGAAACTAAGGAAGAATTCCGTGAAAGAAACGTTTCTCAGTTATTTCAATTTTTATATCGACTAACTTCACTACAAAAAAAAGGTCCCAGAGTGCCTACCCCACTTTTCCAATATATTTTGACTTACTGAAAACAAATTTGACAAGGAAAAGGTTTTTTTTCGTCTCAATTTTTCTCTACCGCCTCCTTTAACCCTCACAGGGCTGCATTTTTAAAAATAAAAGTTATAATAACTTTATATATAGGGTTAAGGTCTAGTGCGGAGTCCCGAAGCCCAGAAAAGTTAGGTTAGGTTTCTACAAAGCACTACTAGGGGTCCTGTTTTGATGCAGATGGGTTGGCAACCCTGTTGACAGATGACAGACGATAGGTGACTGTTGACAGACGATAAGTGACGGATGACAGGCGATAGGTGACTTATGACAGACGACAGATGTCAAAAAAGTGGAGGAGCGGGGGTGGTCTATCTCGACCGTATACCTATACTTATATATAGTAGTTTTTTGGGGCGTTTCGAGGTAGGAATTTTTTTTATTGAACTGTCTACCTACCATAAGCCATACCGCAAACTCCTTGCGAATATACTAACAAAAACATCAAAAATAAACTTCCAATATATTCCTGCTGATACAAAACGAAAGTACAAAACATCAGCTCGATGGTTTGTATCGCACTAACGGCCAATTGTAGAACGAAATGGCTGAGCGTTATTTCCATAGAAGTGACACCCGCCACTACGGATCTGTCCCATACACCGTCGTGTCGGTCCGTTATTATTATTTGGGAGGTCATTACGGCGCCTAAGAAAAATTGTATCCTGAAAAAAATTACGGAAATTAGTTCATAGTCCAGTAAATGAAGGGAGGACCATTTTTGTAGAAAATTAACTGATCTTCAATTTTTATCTGAACTGAAAATCTCTAACTGCCATATTTTGGGAGATATTCGCGGAAAACCGATTTTCCTGGTCTTTTGGGGCCATTTTCTCGGCCGTCGCACGAGCCTTTCACGCAAACTTTGTCTCATCTTTAATGAGGCACCAAAAGCCACTTTCAACCAGAAAATGAAAATGGAAACTAATAATCTAAAGGTTGGCCTTTTTTTCCTCCTTCATTTACTGGATTATCCATTTTTTTTCATAACTTACGTGATAAGGATCCCTGGTAGCATGAAAATTATAAAAGGTTCATGCTTATTCGAGCCTACATAAAAATTTTCGATCCTCAGTGGTTCATGGAAAACTTTCAGATCAAAACCGCATTCTGTCAAAACGGCGTCCTGGAACTCTTGGTACTTTTGAACGAGTTTGTATTTTAGTGAACTTCCGATTTGGTAATCTGAAAAAAAATTAGGAATATTAGCTTAAAATGACGCGCCATTATGTACACCTTGATTGTTTTACGGAGAATACGTTACGTCACAATGTGCAGAAACCAAACTGAGTTTGTAGGCGTGGTCACGCAACTTCGAAAGCACTAACGCGAAATGATTTGCATATGCGACACCGTCAAACAAGCCACGCCCGGTTGTGACGTGTTGCGCGAAGAGTGACGTCAGATATGACGAAATGTATCTTCCGTAAAATAATTAAGCTATACCGTTGACATTCGAACTTTGTCCGTATATTATAAATGTTTAAATTGTAATTTCTAATGTTTCGTTTTGTATTTTATCCTCAATACTACAGTGAACCTCAATCGATTTGCATGAACATTTGGGATTGAGTATATTTTACCCTCAACTTCAAAAATGACATATGCTCGACTTGCGCTTTTTGCATTTTAGGGGTGAAATCCACCGCTTTTGTTAAAAATGGTAAAAAATGTAGATTTACGCCTTCTGGCGTAAGTAATCTCGTTTAATTAAATAAAATAAATATTTTTCAACATTTATATGCATGTTTTATGATTTTAATTAATTTTCAACCCTTTTAGCAACCACCCCTTAAATCGAAAATCATGAAAAAATCATTTTTTATATTTCTGAAATATGAAATCGCATATTAACATTACACAAACAGTTTGTTTAATGTTTATGATATAATTTTTGGTTGACTGTGAAATTTCAACCCTTTAAAAACCACCCCCTTAAAGCAGAATCATTGAAAAAATTGGTTTCAAGAAACTTTAATCATTTGAATAATACATTATTGAATTGAAATCTCATTTACTGAGTATTAAAATTTTTATTTATTTATTGCGAAATTTTCGACCCTTAAAAACTACCACTTGTCAGGAAAATAATGGAAAATTTGTTGTGTTCAGAATTCCTTTCACTTTTTCTATCTTCAAAATATACATACACACACCCACACATGTATATTTTGTGAGCATGTACCTATCGACACGTCTACTTCTTACTATCTATCTTTTTTCCTATACAGGGTGTCTCATTTATCAAAGGATAACATTGCTATATCAGAAACGGTAAGAGATAAAAAGTTGCCTATTTTAGAGCCCATTAGAGTTCTACAAAAACATTCACTGTATCTCTTGCCGTTACCAAGTTATACAGGGTAAACCGAAAATGTCACTTTTCGTTTTGTGCGTCTACCAGGCTTATTTCAAAAAATATTAAAAAATGGAAAAGGAAAAATTTTTTTGATTACAAATTTTAAATAAAATGCCATCATCAAATCTTATCGGCGACGTTTCGTTTCTTTAGGGCTACCCTCTACTTCATTTTTTTAAATACGGACCTGTATTTTTTTATTAAAATTTCGATAAAGCATTACAAGACCAATTCACTGATATACCATACAGTACGATGTATACAACGTATCGTGACAATAATAATCATCAATTTTAAAAATCCTTCAATACGGTCCTGCTTCTATTTGGGGTAGTGCGTTACTTGTGTTGGGTTAAAGTCAGTTACAAATAAAGAGATCAAAAATAAAAAATAATAATCAACACTGTATTTTTACAACCAACACTAAAATTAAAAATATTAGGATTTTCCTACTTAACACATGTTGGCTTTTTTCACGAAAAATCAAAATCCTTGATCTTTAATAACTTAAAAAGTATTGATTTATTTTAATAACTTTAAATAACAAATTTTGTTTAGAATTGGTACCTCTATCGATTCCTGGGGTTAGTTTTAATAAAATAATTTCCACCCCCGAGAAGGGGTGGCATCCACCCCCAGGGTAAAAGCGCAAGTTGGCACCATATCACTTTTGTTTCTTGAGGTATCCTCTAACTACTCACCAATTTTCATGAAAATCGACGGAGGTTCAACGATATCGGAGGTGAAAACCTTCAGTGACTGTACTACAAGATTGTTCTATTTATATGTCTATAAGCACGAATTTTTGTAAAAAAAAGTCCTTAAGCTTAAAATTTCGAGTGTCAATCAAATCGCCTCTGTTCAAGGCCTTCTTCGCTCTACCAAACATTCCCTTATCGTTGTTCCGCCATCTTGTAATAACCTTTCATTATCAACTTTCTTTAAAAAACGGCCTCAGTATCCCAGTAATGATCTAATTGATTTTTGTTTTAAGAATTAAATCGCGTTAATTCAAGGCATACTTGTCGTCCAAAATTTATGAACTCGGCACCTAATTTAAGAAAAAAAAATGGAGTAAAACTGATATATAACGAGAGGTCAATTGCCATCAATGTCAAAATAATCATTAAATTGGACAGATCATAAAATAATGGCAATAATTGGTAGTTTCAGGTTTCAGTGAAATACTTTAGTACTTCATTATGAAATTCTTGAAAAGTAATTGCAAGTTAATAACGCCAATTATTTCAAAAACAGGTTTCTGTACGTCTTGATGTTTATAAATAATTATAGAAGTGAATTTATTGGAGTTGTCGGAAATTCTTCGTGTTTTGGATGCTTCGAAAGTGACGTTATTGGTACAATAATTAAATCTGAATGTATTTGTTTATAATTTGCTATTTTTTCTCTCAAAATAGATCAAAAATTTGATAATTTTTCAAAAACTTCTCTATTTAAATACTTAAAAACATTATTTTTGGAACAATCTGTTAAACTTACTTGACATATCGAGCCAAATTTTAATTTGACTCAAATCAATCACTTCATTGCTTTCATTTCTCATGTTCTCAAATCTTTGTTCAAAAAATTGTGTGAAATTTTGAGATAGATAAACTATTCCTGCTATTTCTCCATTTTTAACTCCTATCATTGCATCCTCTATGGTTGGATAATACATCTGAAATAAAGAAAAAAAAAATTTTTTTTCAAGCGTGTAAAATATGAATATTATATATCATGTAGGTATATTTATTGAGAAGGAATCTATTACATCACTCGTATACATTTCTGAACACGATGAAAATATCACACAGCGTCATAAGCCCAGGTTCACCTGTTCCTAGCAAGTGGAGTGAAATAACAATAGGAGTTCCCCAGGGCTCTGTTTTGGGGCATATACTTTTTTAATTTGCATTAATGGTTTACCATTAATCTCTTGAGAAGTTCAGGAATGGTTTAACATGAATCGATTGCATCTTAATATAGACGAGACAAATAAAGTAATTTTTCACAATAAGACCATGTGACAGGTCAATGACATGCACACATTGATATTTTTGCTGGAAAGTTAAGAAGCTTCGATGCCTTGCTGGTTGTTCCTCTGACAGTGCTTTGAGAACAGCCTATTTTGGCATTTTTCATCCTGTTCTCACTTATGCTATTTTAGCCTGTTAGCAATTGTTGCTTTATTATGTAAACAACCTTGTGCCTCACGATATTTCACCTGGAAACACTTGTGTGCAGTAGACTTTTCTTCATTTTATTGAGTAATTGATCGTACAGCACATTGTCAAATGCCCGGGTGAGCTCTATAAAGACTGCTGAGCAGTATGTTTTATGTCTTATTTTTTCTGACAATTCTTTGATTTTTTCCAAATTAAAATTAACAAAGAAAAATCAAAAATACTACTGGGTAAGGAATTTTATTTTTTTGACAGTTCAAGTTAACCTAAAATGCTCCTTTTAATGAAAGCCACTATACTGCTTACCTTTTCTATCATAGGATCTTCTACGTAGGAAAGAAATCTACAACTCATATTGTTAAAGTGACAATAAAAGTAATCATATGGTATGGTTGTACCATTACTTGTGAAATTTGAACAATCCATAATTTCGTCATTGATAATTCCTAGTGGGATATTTTTAACGTCACCCCCGACAGACGATAAAAACGCTCCGATTTCCATAACAGGGAAAGACAGTAGGAAGAATATTCCCCTACAAAGAAGAATAAATTTGGAGAACAATTACATCATGCTATACATTGCTAATTTATGAATTATATTTTAGGGTGACAATTGCGTATTTTTTTGCTAATAAAAGTTGTTACATTCAATCGTAGGTACATAGAAAAATTATTCAGGGTGATTCACAAAAGCATGACAGTTTAAATTTAAATAATTATACTGTATACGAAAAAATGTTTTAAATAAAAGTGATAGAATTTCAATAGTGGCATATCGGAAAATTATTACAAATAATACTTAAATAATTAAAAAATATATAGAGAGATCCAAATCCCAGCCGGCCCCATATTCTTAACGTTTACCCAGAGATGTGCATGTCAGTAGTTGTCAAAATTTGTAAGTTATTATGGAATCTTCTATTGCATTGTAAAAAGCGGCAAATTTAAAATGGAATTCTTTCAGATTGAAACGCCAGAAATTAAATAAAGTCAAACCTTGGCGTTGATATTTACAAAAATAGGTTATTTTATTATGACGATTTTCCATCATCACTCCACCAACGTTCTCGCCGGCCACTGTTAGACCATCATTATATGTATCGCCACTACGTTACTGAACGTTGCCACGCACAATAATATATGATTTCCATCGATGCTCGATGATTGACAATTCACTACTTTTGACAAGGCCAAAAACTGACAAATTAAATTAATATTTATCAGTTTCTCTTCTAATGGAAATAAAACCACTTATTTTAAAGAAAAAGGGGGCTTTAATTGAAGTTTCGACTTTCTTGAATGAAAGTCGCTTTCAAAATGACAACAAAATATCTATAATAAAAACATTACTAAAGAAACAGGTTATATTATCTCTGTGTTGTCTGCCGTTGCTAGGAAATAAATTAAAAGCTTAACTTTTCTTGTAAATATCTCGGAAGCTCGAATTTTCACAGACATGAGACCTTCATTTTTTGCCGTTTTAGATAAGAATTAGTCTACCCTGAAAGTATCATTGAATTCTGACGAGTGGATTTTGAGATCCTCCGGACACACATACACACATACATACAAACCTTGTTCGTTTAATAGTATTTGATTTGAAATGATATCAATCAAGATGAAAAAAGCTAAAATATCTAATCGTTAGATAATTAAAACCGTCTTTTGTTTTACTCAAAACAAATATTGAAGTGCTGATAACAGTAAAATGGTGAGAAAAAATTAAATCTACTAACTAGACTTACTAATAATGTTCGATATTGAGGGTAAAGTGGCGTTAATTACGGGCGCTGCATCTGGCTTGGGTTTGAGTTTTGCCAAGGAACTTTTACGTAGTGGGGTAAAGGTAAGTAAAAATTATATAGTATATAGAACAGGGCCAATCATTTTTGAAACAAAAAAATTCTTAGCAATATGTGTTAGTTTCACGTAAAAAAAAGGTTTTTAGCGATTTTCTCAATAATTTTGAGGTTATGTTGAAAAATGATCAATATAGAAGTTTGAGATTTTTTAATTATCTACAACTTTTATATTAAACTTTTTTCGATAGGACGCATATTTCAGCCAGAAATCGTAAAAAACATTATCCAACCCTCAAAATGTATATTTATTTACCCCCACCCACTCTACCGGAACTTTTACTCAGCCGTCTTGATTTTTTTTAATTTACTTATAATTTACCCTAAATTTTTCGACATAGTGCTAAGAATTTTCCATGAATTTGAGTATTTAAAATCGCTTTGGCCCTGGACTATTCGCATTTTTGTAGGGCGTTAGTCTGGTCGATAACGTTGAAAATACTGGCAAAGCAGCTCTGTTAGGCATAGAAGAAGAATTCGGCAATAGTAGAGCTATTTTTGTTAAAACCAACATAACCTTAAAAGATGAATTTGAATGCAAGTATTCCAAATACCATTTTTCTTTTTGTTTCTATTTCTAATTTGTAGTGGCTTTCATTCGAACATTAGAACAGTTCCAAAATATCGATGTCTTAGTTAATAATGCTGGGGTTTACAATGATTTATATTGGGAAAAGGAAGTAGATATAAATATAGTAAGTACATTTATTTTAGTTCTTTCTTTTACTGTTAAAGTTTTGCACTTCACCAAATCTTCAACTTCAGGCCTCCCCTAGTCCCAACTCGAATTTATCTGCTAACAAACTCGACGGGTGACCTTGAAATCGCCAATTTTTACCAGAATAAACCTGACATTTTCTCATTAAGACAGTGTTGCCATTGGCACTGTTCTGTTGTAGCCCCTTTACTTAATTTGTACTTCTTGGATTAATAAAGGATTATTATTATTATTTACATGATATACAGGGTGAAATTTAAAAAAACCGTGAAAGGAGTATAACGAAATACGCATTTTTAGAAAGGAACCATCAACGGGATCATACTCGGTCTAGAAAAATATTTAAAAAATCACAAACAAGGAAAAGATGCAGTCATTTTAAACACTTCATCCATTGCTGCTATTCGACCTGGTCCTTGGATGCCGATTTACGGTTGTACAAAATCCGCCATAGTTGGAATGACCCAATCGTGGGGTCACAGTTTCCACTATGAAAGAACTAAAGTTAGAGTGGTCGCAGTGTGTCCTGGGGGAACACATACGGCACTTTTTCAAGATAAAAATTGTGCTCTCTCTTCCGAATATATGGTAGCTCATGGGCTAGCGATGGAAAAAAATGGGCCAGCCCACAGACAAAGGTGAGAAAAATAATAAAAATTTTTATACATAAATTGACGGTTCAATACTTCATTCGCAGTTAGAGTACTAAATTTCATCCTGTATATATACGGTTTTTCAATATTTTAGGTTATGTATTTAAAATATACTAAGTTACAGTTCCTCAAGTGGCGCTGGGAAACAGTAACAAAGCCTGCGCAGTATAGGTGGCAAATAAAAATTGTTTTCTTCTTTTCTCATACAAAGATTTAAAATAAAAAAATAGTACATTAAGCACCGCATTTCATATGGCATTCTGTTATGACACGAGTCCAAATTTAAAAAACGAATCGCGCAGCGATGAGTTTTTTAAAGGACGAGTGTCATAACAGCCATATGAAATAAGTTGCTTATAATACTTTTTATATTTTGCCATTTTATTAATTTTTTAATAAATTTATACTTTGCATATTATAGAGAAGTTTGCTTAAAAAAAATGAGTTGGTAGCACTGTTGTAGAATTTTTAACATTTGACAGAGTTATTAGATACAAATGACAAGACAAATGTCAATTCATGTCATTTGTTGATTCATATTACCAACCGTATAACACAAAAAGTTGCGTACTTTAATGAAATGCGTATCATAATGTAAAATATTATAGATGCAAAATATAAAAAATTGTTTTATTTTTAGTCCGGATTACGTTGCCAAAGAAGTTGTAAAAATTTTGAAGTATGCAGAAAACGGTTCTCTTTGGATTGCTGAAAATGGTAAACCCGCATATCAATATGAATTTCCTGAAAGAGAAACATTTAAAGACAAAGTGATAAATAAAAATTAAAATAAAAACTTTTGTTTGATTTTCATGAAAATTGAACCAAGTTTTCTCTATTTTTTTAGTCAATATTCAAAGGTTTTTTAATTATTTACAACTTTTAATCGCAAAAAACCAATAACTGTCTGAGGTGGTTTGGAAACTGTCCCACTTGCATCTTCAAATATTAGGAAAAGGTGGGACAGTTTTGTATCCACCTAGCCCCTAAGGGTTAATTATAGATGGTTAATATACGAACATTCTTGTTACCTACCCCTATAATATAATAATTTATTTACTTACGTAATATTTCTGTAAAACTGTTTCCAATTTTTATCTACTAAAGCTCTAAATCTTCTTTTGTCGACAGTAAATCTTCTTTTCCATGTACCGCATTTGGTCGTTTGTTCCTAAAACATATAAGACGGTAAACCTGCTGTTTTAAATAACTCCATAAAAAAGTCAATGGGGGTTAAGTCAGGAAATCTGGCAGGCCAACGCAAATGAAATTGCATATCTGAATGTAACTTTCAATTCTGATCAATTTTTCTTAAATACAAATCTCGATTTTTTCAAAAATAAAGGTACTTTACTCTTGAGAAAAATTTATATTTTTTGATGAACCTCGTATAAGACTGAAATTTTTTTATATCTGATGATTGTATTTTAGGTTTCAGATAATGCAGAATTTTTTATAAAGAATAACTTTTTTTATAAAATGAGTAATAAAAAAGTTTTCGACACATTAAAAATAAATACCTACATTTACTGTCCCTGGAACAATATTATCTAAAATGCGTACGCTTGATCTCCTATGTGCTACATCATTTTGTGCTAAAATTAAAAATACTTGTTCTAAAGTTTCGGCGTTGTATTTATCTAATAAAAGTTTCGGCGATTCTTCCGCTAGTAATCTACCTTTCCTCATAAATCCTACCTGAAAAAACAATAAAATTAGTAGCAAGTTTCAGAAAATTGTTATAGGTAGTATTTAAATTTAAAACTTGGGGTTATATTAATAAGATTTGAGTAAAAATTGCAATTGTCTGTGCATCCTCAACAAATTTTTCCTATATATATATATCAAATATATCGTGGGTTGACCTAAAACAACTACTCCTGGGTCTACTTGCCTCCACAGGCATTGAATTACCTCGGGCCCGATGTGTCTTGGAAACCCTACTAGTGAGAGTCCAACCCTTTGGTTTTGACCAAACTACTAAAACTCAAATGCCTTGATGAGAAATGTATCCTGACGAAAATGTTCTCAATAATTTAGCCGACCCAAGAAAATTATTCATTTTATAAAGTTTGGATATAAAACTCACCGTATCAACATTCCTGCACTCTTCGACATAGTGGGTGGTGATAATAACAGATGTTTTTTCGTTCCTTGTAATTTCGTATAAATGATTCCATATTCTGAAATTCCAAAGTACTTTACAATATCTTATTACAGAAAGTACCAATGAATTACGAGGCATTTATAAATGTTTACATGAAAGTGCTATAGTTTAACTATTTTCAATTGCGAATCAAAAATTTATCCCGATTTATATAAGAATCATTTAAAAAATTATGGGAAGTATGATCTCTACCGGTATACATTTATTCTATAGAATTATTCTATAGAATTAACTAACAAAGCTCGTCGCTTGGAGAGGCATTCAACTGGCTAAGAAATTTCGACATATTTTTTAATGTATTTTTAAAAATAATGTAGCACGCCAATGTGCCGATCAAAGCAACATGTCTGCAATTGAAAATTGACAAACTATATATATTTATTATTGGAAAACAATAAATAATTTACGTTTCTCTCATTACTGGATCTAGTCCCACTGTTGGCTCGTCCATTATAAGTAGCTCTGGTTCGTGAATTAACGTTGCTGCCAAAGAAACCCTTCTTTGTTCTCCACCACTGCAATTTCTTAAATACCTGTAAATATATTTTTTATGTATTTTACTAAACAATTTTAATGATAAATCCCTAACATGAGGAGGAAGATGGTTGAATAATCTCAATCCTGCAAAACTTATAGATTTAGTGCATATATTTAAACGGCACAATGGTACATGAAAATTATCATTCTTTCTTGTATTATGATTGTGAATTGAGTTATTTTTTATAAATTTTACTTTGTTTCTATAAACGTACATTAGTAATTCAAAAATGTACATTCCTGGAACTGTTAAAATATTATATTTTTTAAATAAGGGACGACAAGACTCAGTAGGCTTTGCCTTCCCAATGCACCGGATTATTCTTTTTTGGGAGAATAATAAATGTTTAATATGACAGTAACCACCCCACACGGTTATGCCATATCGGATCCTCGACTGTACTTGGGCGTGGAAGAATGTTATTAGACCAGATACATCCAAGACCTCTCTTAATGTCCTTATTTGAAAACATTTTGTGTTCAGTGTTACAATGTTCCCTGAATGTAAGGGTACTATCTATATGCATCCCCAAGAATTTAGTAGATTCAGTGCCTATAATATTAGAATTATTAATTTTAATGTCTTTAGAACTTATTTGTCTATTTTGATAACAGTGAAATTGAATATAAGTTGTTTTGTAATGAATTTTGAGCAAGCCATTCCGATATATTATTTAGACTAAGATTAATTTCATTTGTTTGAGTTTTATCAGGAAATAGAACTGTAGCATCATCTGCAAACATGGTAATAGATCCATTTTTTATTAAGAGTGGTAATTCGTTAATATAAATGATGAACATAAGTGGCCCCAGTACTGAGCCCTGAGGCACACCCATGTTCATTGACGTCAGATCTGACAATATTTTTTTTTGCCTTAATAAAATACTTGATATATATGTATATATATTGATGAAAAGGTCAGAATGTGACATTTATTTAGTACAATTCCTAACCCCAAAAAATTTTAGCACGAAAAGAAAATAATCCTAAAAAAAATGCCATCGACAAGGGGACACAAGCTAAACGTTCTAATGAAGTGCGTTGAAAACCAATATGGTCCTTGATTATCTATTAATTCCAGATTGTATATGTAAATACACAAAAATAATTTATTGAATCTTTCTGAATATATTTAACACCTTGCAAAGCCCCATTATCTAAAAGGATTCGGTGAAATTAGTCTTGATAAAAGAAAATATGAATAAATTTATAGGAGGGTCAAAATATCGAGCAAAAACAAACTTTGGCCGGGTTTTTCAATAATTCAGAGAAATAGATAAAAGGAAAAAGTAACATGATATTATAGCTACAGGTTCCTTCTTTCATCTGAACTATGAATCATGAAAAAATATTAATTTTTACGTGATTTATTGAAAAATTTGTAATACGCTTGGGAGTGTCATTCCTTTAGAGCGTGCTCTCTAAATGCAGGACAGGAGCTAAAAATGGGGGTTATGTCGAAAAGTATCATATTTTTCACAAAAATGCTGAGGATCATTTTTGTAGGTAATGAACTGATCTTCATTTTCGTCCAAAAACAAAAATTTTCTAAATGTCATATTTTCGGAAATATCGGCGAAAATAGGCGAAAAAAATACATTTTTGAGACCAATGGGCCATTTTCCCGCATTTCCCCAAATTTCAGACAGCTGAGATTTTCGGGGGTGAATGTACCCATGAAGACCTGCAAATTAAAAAAAAATGGTGCCGCACAGACCTTCGTTTATTGGACTTTTAGCTCTTACATCCATATAAAATTCTAATTTCACTCCACTAATGGTGGCATTTATCTATTAAAAATTACTGGTAAATTCAAGTCATTCCGCTGAATGAATGCTCTGCGGTTATATTTTTTACTTAGAATAATATAAATTAAAAAATGTTAAATGTAAAATTTTATTTCAATGAAAATCATTCTGTTGTTTTATCTTAATATTCCCAAACACATTTTAAATATGTTCCGATATAGTCGATCTCAATTTATCATAATTAGCTCCGCTAAACTGGGTAATAACGTTTTGTTTCTTGAAGAAAACAAACGTGGGCATCGAGGAAATATTATATTCCATAGCGATATCTTCGAATTCGTCCACATCGACCTTTAAGAAGATTATATTGGCAAATTCTTTGTTCAATTCGTCGATTTTCGGGCCTATTAGTTTGCAGGGTCCACACCACCCCGCCGAAAAATAGAGTACGACCAGTTTGTCACCAGCTTCTGATAGTTTTACCTGCATATCGGCTTTCTCTTGAATGGTGAACAACATTTTCTATTTTTGTAGTTTTTATTCGCTTTTTAAACAAGAATTATTGAAGTTTTTTTTGATGACTGACAATGACAGCGAGATTGAAATCTAAAACGTGAAGTTGGCTATCGCAGAGTACATCATCTATACTCTGAATAAAAGAGGAGTACAGTAAAAGTTGGGATATAACGTCACATTCCATAGGCGTACTTTGCAAAATAAAAATAAAAATCAACCAATAAATAACACGGAGGATTATATGTTGTTAATTTGCCCAGTTGTCAGAGAGTTTGACCTCGCACAAAATGTGATATCGATGAAACTTGGCATTTAAGTACTTGAAAGGTTGTAGAAAACGATAAAAAAATCTTTGGTGATCTAAAGTGTATGCTAACTTCACAATTTCGAAAGTAATTCTGCCTTCAAGGATTTAATATTTTTAGAATGAAGCCATTTTGAAATACATATTAATACAAAATTCCGAATCAATTAAAATACAAACGATACGGCTATGAATAAATAAAGTCTGACTTATCTGTCAAAAGAACAGGTTTATTATAGTAAAAACCATGGAAACATGATTAAATCAAACGAAATCTTTTATTAGGCCGATCAAATGTATTAACATTTTCATTTTAACTACAAATAAGCATTGAAGGATGAGGTAAAAATAAATTTTTTACCTATTAAACCTGTACTACTTCTACAAATTAAATTACTGCACTTCTTTCTTCTCTAAACTATACCAATTTCTACAAAATTATTTTTCTGCAGCCGTCTCGAAAACAAAATTTTCGGTATGATTTATTAAATCGAAAGTATCACTTTACACAGATCGTACCGAAAATGCTATTTTCGGGACGATTTTTTTCACTTTTGGAACGATTTCTTTACTTTCGGTATGATTCGTGTTACTTTCGGGACGATTTTGGATATCTAGTAGGCGGTTTTGACAATAACATGAACTTGTATTTTATTCTGACAGCGCCTGTCATGTAACATTGGTTAAGTTGTATGATATATGGAAATTTGTAACTACCAAGAAGAGTTCTGCTAATGTACGAGGAGGTTTAGATGAGAAGATTAGTTTGATTTTGGCTTAGAAGGACTTTCACATACAGGTCAAAGGTACTTGAAACTTTCAGTGTTTAATATTAGACTATTTTTTGTTATTTTTATTGTTCAATATTATATTATAGAGAGTGAGTGAGTGTGAATGTTTTGTTAATAATTATATTTGCAATTTTCGGCAATGTTCAATGTTATCATCTGAAATTGTTTAAATAAAATTTATAACTTTTGACATTTCGTATCAATATAAAGTTCATACGTTATTATCCATCGATATCCTTTTTAACATACAAACCAGCTGCAGAAAAATATTGTACGTAACACGATCCAAAAGTGATTTCACGGGACTCGCAGGATTCCAGGACTCGCCTACGGCTCGTCCTGGAAATTTCCTACTCTTACCGTAAAATATCACTTTCGGAACTTGTTACGTAAATTACTATAATAGAACTATGCCCATGAACATTAGATGAATTTTACCACTATGATTTCTTGTATCAAAGTCAATGTGAAAGTTTTAAATGTGTATAATTATGTCAAACTATTTTCCTTTTACATATTTTTTTTTATACTGTATTTTTATGCTACAAAATTTTAGATTTGCCTTAAGCAATTTGTGACGTGCCCTATAACATTGTAGGGTTCTTCAAATGACTAAATAAATTATTTATTTATTTAAGTGCACCAGAAAAAACTGCCTTCAATTTTTCTCAAATTGGATTTTTTTACAATAAATTTATTAATCAAGTGCCAAAAGTGAAAAAAAGTTGGTTATTATTGCCTTATCTTTTGTCTTCAGACAAAAACGGGAGGATATTCAAGTTTTGGGAGGATATTCAAATTTTCCGTTTTCGCCACAATAATTTTACGAATTATTAAAAAGAATATTTTTGAATTTTTGAAACGCCGTTTTTGCACAAAATATTAGTGTAGCGAAAAAAGTCATAGGGACAACTTTTGTAAGTAATGACCTGTTTTTCATTTTTTGTCTAAACAAAAATGCTCTAAGGGTAATATTTTGGCAGATTTCGTCGAAAAACTGATTTTCGGGAACTCTAGAGCCATTTTCCCACTCTTCCACAAATTTCAAGTAGCTGAGATTTTGAAAATTTGACGGACAGACTTGATGCCCAGGTTCGGGGTTTTTCTGGCGTTAATTTACTGGACTATAAGTCAAATTTTTTTAATTTTTTCGAATTTATGCATAAAGAGAAGCTTGTAAAAATTTTTTTTTAAAACCGGCCAGAAATTAGTACTTTCCGGTTTATTTTTAGGTCAGAAAATCTCATTTTGTCGGACCGAGCCAGAAAATTATTGTGATAGTCCGGTAAAAGCTTTTACCGGACTCATTTTAATTTACTTTTCGGCCTATCTTTAAAGGAAAAAAATAATAATTGGTTTCTATAGTAACCGAGTTTTGTATTATTTAAAACTATAAAATAACTTGACATATTTTGACGTTTAGTTGAAAACGTGACATTTATTATAAAATGGATATTCAAAATGATGCATTTGATTGTGAATTAATGGAAGACGAAATTATACCAGATGAAATTGTTAAGGCGGCCACCCAAGCAATTGTTAAAATTAGTTAATAAAGAGTTCTTGTTATAAAAATGTAAACTGAATAATATGATGTTTATAGTATAACACTGCACGTTTTAAAAAAAATATTGTACGTAATACGTCCCAAAAGTGCTTTTACTGGACTCGCAGGCTTGCAGGACTCGCCTGCGGCTCGCCCTGCAATTTGCCCACTCGTCCAGTAAAAGACCACTTTCGGGACTTGTTACGTAAACTACTATTTCAATAAATTTGGGCTGGAACTTCGCGAGATATGTGCCAAGAACGGCATTTTTGGCATTTTTCGAGCGGATTGCTTCACTATTTTTTAATTAAAAAAAATTAAAATGACCGTGATGAAGTAGAGTATCGATCCATATAGGTTTTAAAAATGAACCTCAAAAAACGAATTCGCGTACATTATTTTATTTTTTTACTGAATTGGCAATAAATAACCAAAGAATCCTCGTATTTTCTTAAAAATTGGAGAAAATATGTATTTTTATGTCGGGAAGACATGGTAAAAATTTTAAAAAAAAATGTATTTGTCCAGCCAAAATCGGCATTTTTCCAAAAAAATTAAATTGGCCGCCATTTTTGGAAAAACAATACTTGAGAAAAATTTTTTATCTCAAAAAGAAGGATTTTGCGTGTACTTTTGTGTAAGAAAATCCAACATTTTATTTCTTTATTTAAAGTGCCTAATTTAGGGAATAATAAAAAAATTTTTATTTTCCAATTTTACTTTCCCGGCCCCTCGCAAAGGGAAAGTATTGTATTGAGGTCCCCTAAGACGATTAAAACGATTTCCAGATGGAAGTCTGTCCGTCTGTCTGTCTGTGTGTCTGTATTCTTCCACGATAGCGTCCGCACGCTTAATCCGATTGAGCTGAAATTTGGTATGTGGATATCGGATCATCGCGGAATGAATCCGTTTGTTTTTGATTGAAATCGCCCCACCAGAGGGCGCAGGAACCCGATGTACATCGAAAAAAAATAAAAGACGTAAAGTTTTTATTTGGCATTTAGGTGCCTTATTGGCTTGTAAATACATCCTGAAATTTTCATTCCTTAATTTTAAAACTAAGCAATGGAAAAAAAATTTAAAATTTAAAATCCAAATGACATTTTACATGTCAAAGAAAAAGTAAACAAAATTGCGACCCTAAAAAATTGTTTTACTTTTTTTTGACATCTGAAATGTCTTTCCTTTTATAATATTTCAAATATCATTTTTACTTTAAAAAAATTCGAAACTTTTTTTTTGGGATACCAAATATTTGATTTGGACTTTTAATTTTTTTAACTTTTATTTTATAACTGCCGGGAAAGTCTTGTGGCGTCACAACAGATTTTTTTATGTTTATCGCGATATTTATGCTTGATTCTCTTAGAAAAACTATATTTCAGTCCAAAAAATGTTTAAAAAAAAATAAACAAGAACAAAGTATAGATAATAAAAATTGCCTATTGAATTTTTTTTTATTATTTCCTAAAAGTACACACAAAACCATTCTTTTCTCTACTATTGTTTTTCCAACAAGAGGATTTTTCGTTTTTTTTTTAATAATAAAATAAAAATTCCACAATAGAAATCGTAGGAAATTAAAAATTAACACAAAGGGATAATTATATTGATTCGCTTACCGATCATGAGGAGGAAGTTCCAGAAGTTGATGAAGTTTGTTATATCTCTCTAAAATTAAGTCATCGCTCATACCAAATATTCTACCGAAGTAAAAGACTGCATCCTGAACCGTGAACTCCCCACTTAAGGCTGTATCCTAAAATGTTTATATAGTACAGTAAAATTAGAATTGTAAATGGAAAAAATTTGGGGCAAGCTGAAATTTTTTGCAGGTAGTTTTTGGTCAAAGGGACGAACTCGAATCCAAGTTTTCGACCTTCAACCCCTTGCAGAAGGGTGGTTTTTGGGGGTGAGTTTGTTTTTTGCAAATAACTCCCTCATTTTCAATCTTACAAAAAAACTTTCAACAGCAATTTTGTAGAGAATTACATTTGCAACAACTTTCAATTCTTGACTTTTTTTCATAACTGCATTATTTTGTTTATAACAATTGTTTAAAAAATTGAAAAAGTGGTTTTTTCGTTTTTTTTTTCAGTTTTCCACTGATCAAGAATTAAAAGTTATTGCAAATGTAATTCTCTACAAAATTGCTCTTGAAAGTTTTTTGTAAGATTAGAAATGAGGGAGGTATTTGCAAAAAACAAACTCACTCCCAAAAACCACCCTTCTGCAAGGGGTTGAAGGTCGAAAACTTGGATTTGAGTTCGTCCCTTTGACCAAAAACTACCTGCAAAAAATTTCAGCTTGCACCTAATTTTTTCCATTTAGTCAATGGTAAATTGTCTCTATTTACTGTAGTAATATGCTTAAAATACAGTCTGGCTAATGTGGAACACACCGAAAGCCTTGCCAGACTCGTCTAATGATCGTCAGACGCGTGTTTTCTTAAATAAAACAAAATCTATTTTTTTGGTCGGTTTTTTTTCAAAAAATGTGTGCGTTAAGGTGTTAAGAATAGTTTTTAAAAGGATCAGAGTATAATTGGTATAAAAAATCTTACTTGTGGCATATAACCGACTTTTGGGCCAGGGAAAGCGCCTTTTCCATCTCCGGGTCTTCCACCAAGTACGCGAATATCACCTCCGTCAATTTTCGATGTACCGACTACAGATTTCAATAGCGTCGTTTTTCCACAACCACTAGCTCCAAGTAAGCCATATCTGAAAAAAAATTAGGACTAAATAAATATTAAATTTATTTTAAAAATTTATAACAGCCATCTTCCAAAAAACAAAGTTCTACGTGCCTTAAAAATCAAATAGCATCTGAAAATTATTTTTAAATGACACCTTATTTGAATGCTGCTTCTTTTCAATTGTATTTTAACTAATATAAAAACTAAGTGTCAGATTTTTGTGTTACAGAATCCATTCAGGAAGTTACTTTTTGGATTTTTATTTATAAATTTACTTTACTGAATGGCCAACACGGTCTCCAGATTTATCATCAATTGACTTTTTCTTGTGAGGCTATTTAAAGACCTGAGACGTTTAATGTCTCAGATTTTTGCCGAATTGTAGTGGTTAAAAAAATGTACTTACATTTTGCCTCGTTCTAACGCCATGCACATTTTTCTTAAAACAATTTGTTTACCAAAAACCTTGTCTACGTCTTTAATAAACACTGCATATTTTTCGTCCATTTTCTGCAAAAAAATAAATGTATTACGACATCTCTTTGATATATTTAATTTATTGGAGAAAAATAAAAAAATATGACACGACTAATTTATAATTTTCTTTTTACATTTGTCATTTTCATTTTAGACCTGATGATGGCTGAATAAGCCGAAACCGGTTCTCTACTTGTCATAATAATGCCATATTCAAACGACAATATCGTTCTTATTTTAAATAGGACACCCTGTATTTTATAATCCTATTATGTAGCAAATTCCATTACCTTTTAAAAATTATAAGTCTACTATGCTTAAATCTATTAATTTTGAAGTTATTTTTATTTTTGCTAAATTTTATATTTTTCCACCGTAATGCCTAAATATAACACCCTGTATTTGATCAGTTTAGACTATGATCCGAAAAAAATTATCTTTGAAACTATGTGTTTGGTTTTGACATTATTAAAAATGTTTTGAGATGCATCAAAATATGGTTAACCGTCATACTAATCCATTATTATAAAAAGTGGATTCATCTGTAAACGGCACATTATAAAAAAAGCATCTTCACTAACATTTTCATTGCATAAACAAAAATCTATCAGTCTTTGAAAATCTGTTCCATACAGATTTTGATGCACCTCGAAACATTTTTAATGTCAAAACCAAACACATATTTTCAAAGACAATTTTTTCGGATCACAGTCTAAGCTGATCAAATACAGGGTGTAACAAAAATAAAAATAACTCCAAAATTAATAGATTTAGGCATAGTAGACCTTTATAATTTTTAAAAGGTCATGGAATTTGCTACATAATACGATTATAAAATACAGGGTGTCCTATTTAAAATAAGAACGATATTGTCGTTTGAATATGTCATTAGAGAATCGCCCCAGTTTGGACGCCCTGTATAACTTTAAACAACTCTAAATACATTATTGCTTTCAATTATTACTCTAATTTTTTTCAGTTAAAATTGGATTTGGCTGATTCCATAGGTTTCCAAGTTATTGGGTTTCTTGTAAGTGCTTCCATTTTTAGAAATATCAAAATATCTCGAAAAGTAAAAAGCTTAGGTATAGGGAATACTTAAGAAAGTTTATCTTATTTTTAACGTATAATCTACAAATGCAATAAAATCTAGGGTATTCCATAAGAAATAATATAACTTTGATACGCCACACTTTTTTGGGACAACCTGTATAATTCAAAATAATTTTAAAATGTAGCCTTTATCAACCCACATATCCATGAATAATCAAAATTTTAACCACAATGCACCGTGACTCACCCTGTATATAAAAATTATTATTTTAAACACATTGGCCTATATCCTTCATTAAACACACGAATTTACTTCCCCTCTCACTTATCACTGAACCGCTGAACTGAAATCCATTTACTCTGAAAACGCATCGATAATGATGCTTATATATATATATATAGTTCAAAAAGTTTTTTTTTACATCAAGGATGCTAAAAGACTCGAGGAGTACTTTGATGTAGATATCAATTTTATTAAATTATAGGGTTTTACCCACTCTGGGTCGCAGGGATGGAATGTTTTAATTATGGGTGGGGAATTCCGAGCTTTTTCTTGTTCGTGACGCAGGTTTAACTTTTATGCTCTATTGAACTAGAGGTAGTATGACAAGAACTTGAATTGTAAAATGAATTTATTGGCACTTAAGTATTTGAAAGGGTATAGAAAACGATAAAAAAATCTTTGCTGCTCTAAAGTGTATGGTAACTTCACAATTTATTTATTCATTGAATACAAATATTCAGGCGAGGTGTTCGGAAAAACTAAAGTAGGTATCTTTGCCTAAAATGTACGCAAAGAAAAAAAAAGCGTTTTAAAGAGGAGACTCTAAGCTTTCTCAGGAAGCTATTAGTTTTTATATTTTTTTTTTGTTTTCTCATAGAAAATTTGACCGGAAGTTATAATTTCTAAAATTCTCACTGATTTTTATAAAACTGAAGATATCTATTAATAGAGGCATAACAAAAAAAATCCTTGTACATCTATCATCATTATACTTTTACTTTTGATTTAAATATAATTAAAATGATGACCATTATCTCTGTTTAATAAAACTTATATCATCAAAATTATCATTTTTTTACACCATTCATTCGTCGTAATTTTTATTTTCAAGCCTAAAAAATGCAAAACATGCAGATGAAAGTTTTTTACACAGTTTACCAATATGAAATTCCCAGCTTAAAGAGTTATTTATATGAACACCTAAGAATTTTGTGGACTGTACTTGATGAATAGATTTTCCATCTATTCTCAATAGATGACTCTAAAGTATATCATTCACCCTAGAAGTAAAATGAATAAATATAGTTTTTTCTTTATTAACAATAAGTTTATTTTCGTCAAACCATTGTACTAGCTTATTTATTCTAATTTGAAATGCAACAATTAATTGGGAGATATCATTATTACAAAATAGATAGGAAGTATCATCGGCAAATAGTACAATACTGCCATCAGTAACCGTCAGAGCTAAGTCATTGATAAATATTAAAAATAAAAGAGGCCCAAGGACAGAGCCCTGAGGTACGCCACAATTAACTAAACGTGTTTCTGATAGACAAGAATTAACGACTGTTAATTGATTTCTGTCAGATAGGTAGGAACTCAACCACAACAGTTTCAATCATTAACTGTAAAGATTTAAAGCTTATTGGAAACTCTAAAAGTTTTCGATCGCCATTGACGTTTCAAAAGCATAAATATGACCCCATATGCTATTACAGGGTGTTTCTAAATATTCACTATAATTGGACCTTTTCAGAAAAATAGTTATAATATATTTAAATTTGATAGAAAAAAAAGTATTTAACACCATAGAAAAAACTCGTTAAAATATTTCAATAACGCCGTTTTTTATATTAGTTTTTCTATAATAACACACTTAATAATGCTGGTAATTATTTAATAATAATTTGTATGCACTACGTATGAGCAAATAAATAATATTTGTTTTATGTTTAAATAGTAGGAGATATGCAAATATTGAAATTGGAATTTCATGCTTGTAATTGTTTACGAACAATTTTTATTATAAGAATTATAATTTTTTTTTGTAAAGTCAAAATTAGCAAAGAAGAAGAAGAGAGTTAAATACTGTAGTACCCCAAAATGAATGTCAAAATCGTAGTTCTACGAGTCAAATGACATATAAATACAATAATTTGGGCATGATAACATCAGTTAGAAATTTTGAAAATTCCAAAATTCTCACATTTCAATAAATTGGTTAAAAACCAAATCAAACATAGCCCAGTTGCCAGAGAAGGATATTGACCAAAAGCTCGCTTAAAATGTGATATCGATGAAAATTGGCACTTAAGTACTTTAAAGGGTGTGGAAAACGATAAAAAAATCTTTGCTGCTCTAAAGTATGCTAACTTCACAATTTCGAAAAAAAAAAATCGAAAATTTTATGTGAGCTAGTACAGTCACTGGGTGCACATTTTGAAAATAGTTTCGATTATACAGGGTGTTCCAAAAACTCGTGGCAACACAAAATTACATTTTTTTAAATGGAACATACTATATTTTATTCAAGAATCGAAAAGATCTCACCGAGAGCGTTAAAAAAATATAGCATGTTAATATATCATATGAGTGTTTCAAAAAGATATGGCCAATTATTAGCAAAAATGACCCCATCTTTAACACTCTGTAAAACAGAAAAATCAAATTAAATCAACAGGTCTTTGTATTCAAATGTCATTCTCATATCGTTGGCTTTGATCACTATTAATTACTTTCTTCATCTGTGGCTTCTTTAATACAGGGTGAAACAGAACTCAAATCAAGCAATGTCTCAAAATTTTCAAATGGATCACCCTATAAGTCTTTTTATAATTTGTTAGTACAATTAATAAGCTTTCAAAGAATATAGTATAGTTAAGGTATAAGTTAATGGAAATCTGTAAATATTTTATAATAACGGAAAAATCATGTATTTTACGTACACAAATTATATGCCTTATTATTATTATTATTATTATTATTATTATTAATTATTTTTGTTACGTCAAATAAATGAATAAACTATTACTTACAAATATGTTTTATAAAATGAATTTTCCTAACTGAAAAATTCTCAAACATCTACACTACTGTACACTTGAAAAGTAAATAAGAATTATAAGAAGTTTTTCAACAACTCAAGCTGCAAATAATAATAAAATATAATTAACATAAAATATTAAATAAAGAACGTATAATAGTTTTTTTATTAATATTTATAGAGTCATTATAAAACAATTGACCTTTCTATAATTTTTGTAAACCTTTTGTTTGGAATTTTCTAACGCTCACAAGAATTTTTTTTGGGTTAATACATTTACCTTACTAGACGTAGAATTTAATGAGAAATCTAATAAAAATTATACCATACTTGTAGTATTTTTTTGAAAAAAGTTATGAAAGATTTTCTGAAGAATTTTTCTCATGTCAAGTAGGTACAAACAAAAAAGTTCGTCTTCTCAAACCAAAAGCAACATTGTCTTTGAAATACGGCAACATTGTGTTACCATAAAAAAATGTCTGCGTTTGTTGCCGATTCACAGAATTTACTTGGGATAACAGGCCTCTTTAATGTCTTTTTCATTCTGAGCTATCTTGATTTTTTACTCGAATTATTTTGTAGAAAAGTCTCTCTTCAAACATGGTCTGATCTATGGGAAATTTGATTTGGGAGGGTAGGATGAATTTGGATACAATTTACGTTTTAAAATGGTGTATAATATCGCGGACAAGGTAACAAGATCTATATGTCGATAAATTAAATTAATTTAAAATTGTTCTTGTAGTGTCAACGTAAAAATCAATTTTAAATGTGAAAAAGTGAAATAAAAATAACAGGAAGAACAATAAAATTTATTTTTTATTTTGATTATCTTTATTTCACCGGAACATCGGGTAATTTAGTTTATGTTTCTTGAACCAATTGAATGTGTAATTAAGAGGAACGAGGACGAATTCAAGTCTAAATGGAAAGTCAAGGTGAAGTTCAGGAATAATAGATCAGGGCCAAACCGATTTTAAATACCCGTTATTCTGGAAAAATTCTTAGCAATATGTGGGTGATCGGAAAATTTTGGGGTAAATTATAGGTACATTAACAAAAAATCAAGACCACGGAGAAAAAATTCCCGAAGGGGGGTGGGGGTAGGTATATATACAGGGTGTTTGATTGCGAAGTGTCCGTACGTTAAACGAAGATATAACACAATTAGACAATTCCAAAAAAACTATATTTGTTGGATGGAAGCCCCTTCCTAACTAAGATATGTAATACTAAATTTTATTAATACATCCCTGGCTACTGGTGTATTTCCTGATAAACTTAAATTGAGTACTATCGTACCAATTCCTAGAATTAACAATAATAATGAAGCATTGAATTTTAGACCTATAAATACTTTACCCCCGTTGGAAAAGATACTTGAAATTGCATCCTACAATCAGATTTGAGAATATTTAGAAAATAATAAAATTTTGATGACAATAAACAGATACATAGTAGCAGTATTCCTAGACTTTAAAAGAGCCTTGGAACCATTGATATTGATTTACTATTACAAAAACTCAAATATGGTATATCGAAAATAACATACAGGGGGTTCCAAAGTTATGTTCTCAATAGACTTAAAGAACCAGAGTAAATGGTGTACTCTCAGATGAGCTTCCAGTTACCTCAGGAATCCCTCAGAGCAGCGTTCTTGGACCACTATTATTTATACTATATCTTAATGACATCAACTACATCCAAAATTGTGAATTTTTGAATGTGTTTGCAGATCACACACTGATTGCTGCAAGTGATTATAGTTTGGAAAATGCTGTCGTTAAAATCAATCGTTCACTTGAAAATATTTCACAATTCCTAAATACTAACAAACTTAAACTCAATATATCAAAAACAAAAGCCATGATAATCACAACTAAACATAAATATAATCAAATCGATAAAACAACACTTAATATTCAAATCAACAATGAAAGAATAATGATTTTCGACGACATTAAATATTTAGGCTTTATAGTAGATAATAACCTAAGCCTTTCTCCGATTTCGGTGAACCTCGACTTGCGCTTTTTGCATTTTAGGGGTGAAATCTACCCTTTTTTTTTGAAAAATGAAAAAATTCAGATTTAAGCATTCTGGCGTAAGTAATCTCGTTTAATTAAATAAAAAAATATTTTTCAACATTTATATGCACGATATATGATTTGAATTAATTTTTCAACCCTTTTAGCAACCACCCCTTAAATCGAAAATCATTTTTTATATTTCTGAAATATGAAATCGCATATTAACATTACACAAACAGTTTGTTTAATGTTTATGATATAATTTTTGGTTGACGGCGAAATTTCAACACTTAAAAACCACCCCCTTAAAGCAGAATCATTAAAAAAATTGGTTTCAAGAAACTTTAATCATTTGAATAATACATTACTGAATTTAAATCTTATTTACTGAGTATTAAAATCTTTAATTATTTATTGCGAAATTTTCCACCCTTAAAAACTACCCCTTGTCATAAAAATAATGGAAAATTTGTGATGTACAGAATTCCTTTCACTTTTTATACTTCAAAATATACATACACCCACACATGTATATTTTGTCAGCATGTACCTATCGACGCGTCTACTTCTTACTACCTATTTTTTTCCTATATACCGGGTGTATCAACGATGCGTGCGTGGAGGATAGCTGCTTCCCTTTTTAAGATAGGAAAAAATGTTTCAAATAAAAGTTGTAGATAGCAATGAAAGCTATGTCCCAAAAATAACTACCAACATACAGGGTGTCCCATAAATGCGTGACTTATCAAAGTTATGTTTTTTTAAATGAAACACCCTATATATTTTTACTCGATTGAATTCCTTCGGAAGAGTGCTTCTCAAAAATATAGGGTTGTATGGGTTTAATACCAGGTGGTTCTGAAGTTATGGTGACATTTATGTCCCAAAATGGGTTCATTCAACACCAAATATCTCAAAATCAATAACTAGGAATAACAAAAATTTTTCACCAAATATTCTCGAAAATGGTGTATTTTGATTTCATAATCATAAATTTACCGAATGGCACTTTTCCCATACAGGGACAACCAAAACTCTGGATCATTTTTTTCTCAGTTTTTTCAAATGGAACACCCTGTATATAATGCCATACCAGAATACAAAATCTATGCTCTAAAAAGTTTTCCAAAAAAATGTTATTGGTTTTTTTACAATAACTCCGTTAATTTTTATGATATCAGGTTCATCCAAAAACCATTTGAAAGGTAATTTCAAAGGCTATAACATTGTATTAAATTTAATCTTTTAAATCCCTTATTCTTTAAAAGATAAAAGGTTAAAGGGCCCCGGTTAAAATTTAAAACGTTTGTATCTCGGTTATTTTTTATCCTACAAAAAACTCAAATTTCGTTCTCTATTATTTTTTACGTATATCGAGTATTTTTGGAGTTATTGTCAAAAGAAAATGAAATTTACGAAAATTTGAAAAATTCTGATGTTTTTAAATCATATTTTTTTTCAAAAATATGCATTCTAAACCGGTCAAAATTTTTGGCGTCATTACTTAAGCTAAAATAAAGAAAGTTTTATAGGGATTACTATAAATTTTATTTTTTGTAGAAATGGCGTATGTTTTATTTTTCACTTTTTCCTAAAAAATTCGAAAGGGTTCTCTTATTTTCATCATAACTTGCTTAATTTTGATGCTATCAACTTCTTTGATTTGATAGGTATTTCTGAGTACTTTGAAAAGTGTTCATTAAGTATATTTTATAAAATGCATCGTTTTCCCGGTATTTAAGCTTGAATACTTAGATTTGAGTACTCTCCGAAAAAAAATATACATTCAATTACCTATGAATTAATATTAAAAGGTTTTTCAAGTAAGGAATTTATTCGATTTTTTATTAGCTTCAATTTTGGTAATGACAACTTTTTTGTAAAAACTTATAGTTTTTGAGTTACTTATGAAAAACCGCTTTAAAACATGCATTTTTTCACGAAAAATCAAAATCTTTGATCTTTAATAACTCAAAAAGTATTGATTTATTTTATTAACTTTATATAACAAATTTTGCTTAGAATTGGTACCTCTATCATTCCTGGGGTTATTTTTAATAAAATAATTTCCACCCCCGAGAAGGGGTGGCATCCACCCCCAGGGTAAAAGCGCAAGTTGGCACCATGTCACTTTTGTTTCTTGAGGTATCCTCTAACTACTCACCAATTTTCATGAAAATCGATGGAGGTTCAACGAAATCGGAGGTGAAAACCTTCAGTGACTGTACTATTTGTAGATATGGCGCTCAAAGGTAAGGTGAAATTCTGATATTCTGAACACTCATGACCTGGTCTATCACCAGTTGGAATATTGTACAAAGTTTACGGGTCACCCTGTATCTTCGTTTAATGTATGGACACTTCGCAATGAAACACTCTGTATTACCCATTAATAATAACAGAAACTTTTGGTCTTTCTAGATTTTACATCTCGAGATTCCTATAATAATAATAATAATTACTTACTTTGAATTCTGGATTTTTTCTCCCATATCGAATGCGACAATGATACTTGAACGTTAATTGTCCCTGACTACAACTTGAAAAAGAACTTTGAGATGATACCAGAGATGTCTCCATTATCTACCACACTAACACAAGAGACACTAATCGAATGTTTCGAAAGAAAATAACTTTTATATTGCGGTATATATTTATCAAATATCAGAGACGGTTTTACCCAACGGCTTTTAATTTGATTTTGAGATAAATTGATAAGAAGAAAACAAAACGGCCTTGTCGGTCCCTGTCGAAATTAATGACTCTTTCAAATTATAACATGCAGTTCTGGGCTTTTACAAAAACAAAAAAAAAATATTGAACTGGTTTAGAAGTGAAAAACGTAAAAAAAGATAATGAAGAATTTTAGGAAACCCCTTGAGTTATAAATAAACTTGATTCTTCCTTAATTAGATGCAGTGGTTATTTTTAAATATCGACGAAATGGTTGTTAGCTAAAAAAACATGATGCAAATATAAGTTTGTTTTTGTGTGAATTTTGAAGAAGGAATTGAGTTGGATAACCTGGTCGAAACATTTATAAGATTCTCGAAAATCGTCCACAACTTATAAAAAAATTAAATAATTTTAAATCGTTTTTCTACCAAATTCCACATCTAAAGTACAGGAAATACGGATAGAGAGGAACAGATTACGTCAGGCTTTTTTTTTATTCATATACATCGAAAAATAAATATTTTGCTTTCAAAAAATTGCAGCTTATTTAAAACACAACAAAGAACGTTTTCACCAAAGGACCCCGCACCATTCGTATGGAAACGGGAGCACCGTCAAATTGTCTGAATTTTGGATATGTGATAGTACTTGATGTCCTGATCAATAGTGTCCCTGGACCCAATCCTATCCTATGGCTAGATTTCGATATACAGGGCGTTAAAGTTCAAGATCCCGAAATTTTGAAAGGTGTACCAAAAAGTCCCTGTAAAATATTTTAAAAAGTTTCTGGCGGATATATATAGTCAAAATACATACGTAATAAATAAAATCAAAATATATTTCCTTACAGGGCGATTCATGTTTCCACAGGCCTTTTTGTTCACAGTATGTATTTTTAACATGCAGAAATAGCCTGAACTATCGATAAAAAAAAGTCACCGTCAAAGTGGCTTTTTTTCGAGAAATTAAACGATTAAACTGTAAAAATATCAATTTTTGCCAATAGCAACTTTTAGTAATAAAAAATAATCGAAATATTGCAAACTAAATATTTTTACACACTGTATTAGATTATATTGCACCGTTATATTAATTGGAGGCAGGCAGAAAATTACAGGGTGATCTCACTTGAGCTTGTAAAATGACAAAATCAACAAATCTAACACAGCTGCCAAACAATTAAAAGGTTAATAGGTAGGTATATTTGAGTTTTTTTTTTTTCGAACCCATAATTCATATTTTAAGCTCGTTTCTACAACACCAATGCGTTAGAGCCCTAGCGTTTGGGTTTACTTGTTATCCATTTTTAGGATTATTTCACTGATATTTTTGGAGAATCATATGCAATTGTGGAAAATCGACTATTTCATCGAGCTTTGAAATACCTCATCCTATGGCTTGTTTTCGAAAAATTAAACGATTAAACTGAATATCAATTTTTGCCAATAGCAACTTTTAGTATTAAAGATTAAACGAAATATTGTAAACTAAATATTTTTACACACTGTATTAGATTATATTGCACCGCTATATTAATTGGAAGCAGGCTAAAAATTCATACTTACAGGGTGATCTCACTTGAGCTTGTAAGATGACAAAATCAACAAATCTAAAACAGCTGCCAAACAATTAATAATTAATTGTTACCTTTTAGTTATTTTTTAATAAGTTAATCTTACAGCTACAGCAGCCACCAGAATTTACAAAAATATGATTTTTGAGTAGCTATAGATCCTTTACTATTTACCTTAGATAATAAGTGTGATATATCGTTGAAATCAGCTCATTGAGGAGATTTTAAAAATGTTAAAATATATAGGGCGTTCCATTAAAAAACTTTGATCTGGCAGGGCGTTATGAAACACCCTGTAACATTGTAACTAATTTTAAAATGTAAAGCTTAATAAAGCTGCCTACAATTTTTGTAAATAACATTTTTCCGTATCTTTTATTATAACAGATCTACTGAGCTTTGTCACAATAATCAATATACACAGGGTTGCTCAGTATATTTTTTTTGAGACTTTGATAATTAAAAAAAATGAAATAGTGGTTTTAGAAACAGCTTTAATATCAAAATAAAGCTTTAAACTACCTACCTTAATTAATTACACTGTATTTTTTTCAGATTATTCAATTATTTATTGGATTTAATAAACTACATAGGAAAAATATAATTTACATGTGAAGAATCTCTCGTAAAAATTAAGAAAAGCTATTAAATAAATGTATAGGGTGGTTTAATAGGAGGTATTTCAAAACTCGATGGAATAATCGATTTTCCACAATTGCATATGATTCTCCAAAAATATCAGTGAAATATTCCTAAAAAGGGATAACAAGTAAACCAAAACGCTAGGGCTCTAACGCATTGGTGTTGTAGAAACGAGCTTAAAATATGAATTATGGGTTCGATAAAAAAACCTCAAATATACCTACCTATTTTTTTATCTATTGGAACAATAAACCTTTTAATTGTTTGACAGCTGTTTTAGATTTGTTAATTTTGTCATCTTACAAGCTTAAATGAGATCACCCTGTAAGTATGAATTTTTAGCCTGCCTCCAATTAATATAACGGTGCAATATAATCTAATATAGTGTGTAAAAATATTTTTAGTTTACAATATTTCGTTTATTTTTTATTATTAAAAGTTGCTATTGGTAAAAATTGATATTTTTACAGTTTAATTTCTCGAAAAAAAGCCATAGGATCCAATTTAACCAATTACAATTTTGAACGAGGACGTCAAGATCTACTTTATATCCAATATTCAGATACTTTTTTTTATCGATATTTCAGGCTATTTCTGCATGGTAAAAATACATACTTTGAACAAAAAGGCCTGTGGAAACATGAATCGCCCTGTAAGGAAATATATTTTGATTTTATTTATTACGTATGTATTCTGACTACATATATATCCGCCAGAAACTTTTTAAAATATTTTACAGGGACTTATTGGTGCACATTTTAAAATTTCGGGATCCTGAACTTTAACGCCCTGTATATCGAAATCTTGCCATAGGATAGAATTGGGCCCATGGACACTATTGGTCAGGACATCAAGTACTATCACATATCAAAAATTCAGACAATTTGACGGTGCTCCCGTTTCCATAAGAATGGTGCGGGGTCCTTTCATAAAAAAATATTTTTACATGAGATAAAAATTAAAAACGAAAAAAAAAACTGTTTTTAGCGATTTTCTCTATAATTTTGAGGTTATGTTGAAAAATAACCAATACAAAAGTTTTAGATTTTTTAATTAAGTATCTACAACTTTTATATTAAACTTTTTTCGATAGGAGTCACATTTCATCCACAAATCGTAAAAAACCAATATCCAACCCCCAAAAAGTGTATTTAGCTACCCTAAATCAATTTTCACATTTTTCCATGAACCGGATCTGGAGATTATTTGGCATTATCTCTGATATGCAATTTTATGTATTGTTTTGATCAATTCCTGGAATATTCAATTTTCAAATAATTGGTGAGTAACAATTTTATCTTATTTTGTATACCTGCATAAATATTTAAAGCAGAAAAATTTTAGCCAAAAAATTCACTAATTATTCTACGGTGATCGGCTTGAATCAACCCCCCCTAGGGTCGAATACCAGCTAGTTTGATAGGTGGTTTTAGTTTTGGTTTAAATTAATTAATTTAAAAATGATAAATTTAAGGTAAATTATAAGTAAATTAAGAAAAATCAAGACGAGTGAGTGAAAGTTCCGGAAGAGGGGTGGGGGTAAGTAAATATTCGTTTACACTTTGACATTTGTCAGTTTTAAACGGATTTATGGAGATTTCTGTGTAATTTGAAATGATTAGGTATTCAAAAACTGATGTTGAGTGTTGAAGTGATTTAAAGCGATTTAAAATAAACGAATAAAAACAGTACCTTCAAATTTACTCGTGCACTACAAATACCATGACTGAAACTGTTCTTCCTTGACCAAGTTTTATTTTTGATAATTCCAAAAAACATCTTATTTTATTTAAATATTTTTACACACTATTAATTCAGATAAAAACTCTATAATATTTTTTTTAATTATACACAAAAATAATTAGTTTCCTAATCGAGTTATATAAAAAAAATTATGTCTATAAAAGTATCATAAAATTCTATTTGTTCTTGTTAAACGGTCTGGTAAATTTGAAATAACATATTGTTTAATAAAAACAAGTATAATTTTTACTACTGTTTGATTGGTTTACTATACTGGACTCGGAAATACTTAGTTTTTGAAGAGCTCTTGTTTGTTTTCAAGAGAGGAAGTAGTTATTTTTACCGCTAGATTTTGTATTTGATTGTTTAATTTTAAATGTTTATTTAACAGTAAGCAAATCGTATATTCTACAACCAGGTCCGTGCGCAAGATTTGAGGGGGTTTTCATTAAAAAAAACAAAGTTGATTAAATGGGGAAAAAGGTGTGTATTTTCAAGACGAATTTATTGGTTTTTTCAAAATTCAAAATATCTGGTGCGGTATCCGAGATATTTGGGAAAAACCGAAATTGAGGAGTTTCGTTTTATCTAATTAAAACCTTATTCTTTTAAGATAGAAAAAAGTTTATAAAACTTTTTTATTGAAGGCCAAATATCGCTTAACAATTTTATAAAACAACGTTTCGTCTTTGAAGGGTTACCCTCAACTATTTTTTTTAAATACCTGCACTTTTTTCCCCAAATATCTCTGAAACCGGACCTGTTATTTTAAATTTGAAAAACCAATCAATTTGTCTTGAAAATACGCATCTTTTTAAACTGTAAAAATAGTAAAAATATCCATTTTTACCAATAGCAACTTTTAATAATAAAAAATAAACGAAATATTGTAAACTAAACATTTTTACACACTGTATTAGATTATATTCCACCGTTGTATTAATTGGAGGCAGGCTAAAAATTCATACTTACAGGGTGATCTCACTTGAGCTTGTAAGATGACAAAATCAACAAATCTAAAACAGCTGCCAAACAATTAATAATTAATTGTTACCTTTTAGTTATTTTTTAATAAGTTAATCTTACAGCTACAGCAGCCACCAGAATTTACTAAAATGTGATTTTTGAGTAGCTGTAGATCCTTTACTATTTACCTTATATAGTAAGTATAATATATCGTTGAAATCAGCTCATTGGGAAGATTTTAAAAATGTTAAAATACATAGGGCGTTCCATTAAAAACTTTGGTCTGGCAAGGCGTTATGAAACACCCTGTAATATTGTAACTAATTTTAAAATGTAAAGCTTAAAGCTGCCTACAATTTTTGTAAATAACATTTTTCCGTATCTTTTATTATAACAGATCTACTGAGCTTTGTCAAAATAATCAATCACCCTGGATATATACAGGGTTGCTCAGTATATTTTTTTGATACTTTGATAATTAAAAAAAATAAAATAATGGTCTTAGAAACAGCTTTAATATCATAATAAAGCTTTAAACTCATGTCGCATACATAGTGGATTGTTTAATATTATTTACACTGTATTTTTTTCAGATTATTCAATTATTTATTGGATTTAATAAACTAGATAGGAAAAATATAATTTTCATGTGAAGAATCTCTCGTAAAAAATAAGAAACGCTATTAAATAAATGTGTAGGGTGGTGTAATATGAGGTATTTCAAAGCTCGATGAAATAGTCGATTTTCCACAATAGCATATGATTCTCCAAAAATATCAGTGAAATAATCCTAAAAATGGATAACAAGTAAACCCAAACGCTAGGGCTCTAACGCATTGGTGTTGTAGAAACGAGCTTAAAATATGAATTATGGGTTCGATAAAAAAAAACTCAAATATACCTACCTATTAACCTTTTAATTGTTTGGAAGCTGTGTTAGATTTGTTGATTTTGTCATTTTACAAGCTCAAGTGAGATCATCCTGTAATTTTCTGCCTGCCTCCAATTAATATAACGGTGCAATATAATCTAATACAGTGTGTAAAAATATTTAGTTTGCATTATTTCGATTATTTTTTATTACTAAAAGTTGCTATTGGCAAAAATTGATATTTTTACAGTTTAATCGTTTAATTTATCGAAAAAAAGCCACTTTGACGGTGACTTTTTTTTATCGATAGTTCAGGCTATTTCTGCATGTTAAAAATACATACTGTGAACAAAAAGGCCTGTGGAAACATGAATCGCCCTGTAAGGAAATATATTTTGATTTTATTTATTACGTATATATTTTGACTATATATATACGCCAGAAACTTTTAAAAATATTTTGCAGGGACTTTTTGGTACACATTTGAAAATTTCGGGATCTTGAACTTTAACGCACTGTATATCGAAATCTAGCCATAGGATAGGATTGGGCCCATGGACACTATTTATCAGGACATCAAGTACTACCACAATTCAGACAATTTGACGGTGCTCCTGTTTCCATAAGAATGGTGCGGGGTCCTTTATAGAATATCAGTTTTATACATTTCTGGAATAATTTTTTTTCTAATATTTCAAGTAAAGATACAGACGTTTTCCTCTTGAGGGGGGTTCCAACCCCAACCCCCCCCCCCCCCCCCCTGTTGCGCACGGGCCTGTTTACAACAAGCGCGAAATGATACGCGCGAGTTGTACACTATTCTTTTTCTACGACTGTGTACTTGTACTTTTTTTTACAATCGTAGAAAAATGTATATTTTCTACAAAAACACTATTTTTGGCCTGTGTTACAAATCTTTATATGAAGTAATATTATTTTGGCTCATACTATACGCTTCCCACTTCATTTAGTAACGAGACACCCTGTATATAGTAGAGAAAAAACTTAAAATAAAATAAAAAACTAGCATAGGATTTTATTTTATTTTTTTCTTCTTATTACCCCTAAATATTTGTTTCTTGGAAGTAAAATAAATGTTTTTTTATTAACATCCCACCCACTTTCAATGTTGGGCTGTTACGAATCCACTTTTACTCTCTAGGGAGCAAAAATGATTATTTTTAAAGCAAATAAAAATATTATCCTACCTCCTTTAAAAGCGAAAAATCCTTAAATCCTAATTCAAGTCACGATCAATTAAAACAACATAAACTAATTGTTTACTTTTTCGAACAATACCAAACTTTCTTTTGTTCACTTATTGCCACTTTAATTATTAAATTTGACATTCTTTCATTTCACCATTATATTAGACTTATCTAAAAAAAAGCACTGAAAAGTATCACCGGTATAGATTACTAAACTTTTGTCATAAATTTGTCTAAGTGCTCACATTCTAATGACTTACGCGCCAAGTTATAATATTACAGTGGCGTATCACCCCATTTTGCAAGGCATCCAATAAAATCTGTTAAAACCAGTGGAGTCACTCGAAGTAGGCGATTGTATTGTGGGAATAATTAGTGACCTGAGTAGGGCATTCGATCACAATATATTAGTAACGAATTGATCTGGTTACGACTCATTACAAATCGATCTCAATTTGTAAATATTTTTCATGAATATCATAATTAATTTTGAAATTCTTAACACTAAGCTTCGAATTATTCAGAGATGAATACTTATGCAAATGATACAACCATTGTACTGTCTGATAAAAGTTGTCAGCCGTTTCCAAGTAGCATTATAGTGACAGAAACTGATATCGCCACTTCGATTGAGTGGCTATTACGTAATAATCACTAAATCTACCCCTACACCACAGTAAGAATAACTTCATTTTATTTTTGCTTAGGAACCACTTAATAGTTTTATAATATTTTGGGGCCACTGAAGGTGTTTGAAACGTTATAACCACTAAGCGAGACTACCTCAACGTTGCACAAACATTAAAGTGGAAAATAATAGTTACTGCCACCAAACCATATCACTTAAATACCACTTAGAAGTGGTAGTGGTCTTAAAGTGGGCGTGATAGTTTTAGTGTCGTTTTGGGAACCGTTAATATACCTTTAAAATGGCGGCACTTGTTTTTATGATTGCAGTAATTGTCGCCACGTTTTTGCCACGCAAAAATCACTTTAAAGGTTTATTTTCTAAACGCAGGAGAAAATATTATGCATGCAACAAATGTGGGTCATATAATATTAAAATTAGTTAACGACTACTAGTTTCGGATGAAACAACCATCTTCAGGTCTTAACCGGAAATAATTGAAAAAATGTAGAAACATAAAAAGAAAAAAATATCAAATGATAAGCCACTGATTTTAAACTGCAATAAAATGTATAAGTGCACATTAATTTTCCAATTTGCTGTGCATTTTAGTGAACAATCGAAACTAATAAATTTTATTGAATAGTAAATATTATTATAGATAATGCGGAGTTACAAGAATTGGTAAAACCAAATTTTAAAAGAACTCAGAACCAGTAATTATGATGGATTCAAACGTTTATTTATTAAAAATATTATGGTAAAAATGAACCAATTTATGATGTCAAAGAACCCCGCACAATAGATAAAGAATTTACATATGTTATTGGTATTGAGTTTTTGATCAAATGTTATGGGCCCAATCCTCTAAGACCAATGCTTTAGCTCTCAAATTGATTTTTTTATAACTTTCTTATTTCTTCTCCTATTTCAGTGGTTCATAGCTCGTTTGATAGATGAATGTAGCTTTCTTTGTGTACATAACAAAAGTGGTCGCCATCTTAATATCCAAGATGGTCGGCCTAACCTATAAACTTTATGTAGGACTTATCTTGTAGCCTTTTAAGGAATATAGTAACAGGAAAAAATAATAACTGCAACGTTTTGGTTGTTGAAATCGGTCATTTACTTTTTGAATTATCTAACTCTATAATATAAATAAAACTCTACTATGTTATTTTTTTTTTCCAGATATTACAACAAACTGAACGTTTAAGTTTGGTAACATTCCTTATTTTGATTTTTAATAGATTTTAATTTTGTTTTTTCCTATGCTATTGTGTGGGGTTCTTTAAGGTTTTATAAATATGACACCCTTCGACAATACGTTCGTTCCGCCGCTGCCTAGAAACTCCTCAACTTACCTATACAAAGTAGGTTCAAGGCAAGGCCTTTATAATTTTTACACAACTTATGATGGAGTAACGACAAATGAATTTTGATTTAGTTTGGCTTAATGTGAGAAATATCGAATCCTGTTTGAATACGAAATTAGTTAAAATGGGGACAATGATAGAAAAAGCCTACTGCACTTCGTAATCATCTGATTCAAGGCGGTATACAGGGTATTCCAGGAGTAAGGAGAGGTGTTTCGGGAACTTACTTTTTTCTAACCCAGTATTGTCAAGGAGCTGGATAGCCTCCACATTGACATGATGATGAAAAGTTTTTCTTCATGACTCTTGGCTAATTTCTTGATGGTCTGGTCAACAGTGTCCATTCCCAGATCCCTTTGGACGTCTTATATTCTATTTCTTCATGATGTAAGATATTATCCTTAATTATTATGGCACTTGCACCTCTCGCTCCTTGTCAGGATGGATAGTAGGTATGATAAATTTTGTAATTTCTAAATTTAATATGTGATTGATTAGTAAAATCATCTAGGATTGTTTGCAATTCTTGTTGGTGTTGCAATTCACCATTAGCATTCCATTCCATTATTTTCAAATTAGCCATTCCTCTGCTTTGGATTAGCTCCTTTGGCACTATGTTCTAAACGAGTTAATCGTTCATCAAATTTTTGGAATAACTGCTCCTGTTTCTTAAGTTGTTCTAAGATCAATTGTAAAGTCGGGTCAGTAGTTGCTTTAATTTGTGTTCTAACAGTATTTTACTGGCATTTGATAGTCCTGCAACAGCTTGGTTGTAAGGAGCTGGCCTATTTTCACTTTTTTGAACTTGATTTCCGTTATTCCTTCTGTGTACTGAAGAGTCATTTCTTACATGTTGTACTTGTCGTACTGGCTGTCTATGTAAAGATGGTTTCTTCATAGTATCAGCTCTAATTTTTTGTATTTGTTTAGCAAGGCTATGCAGATGATATAGTCATAATCGCAAGAGGCAAATTCGAGAATACCCTCTGCGATATAGTTCAAAGAGGGCTGGACTATACTAAAGAATGGTGACAATCGATGGGACTTAGCGTCAACTCCACCAAGTCTACCTTAGTCGCCTTTACACGGAAAAGAAACATTAACTTCTAAATCATCTAATTGGACGGGAAAGTTATTGCGGGAAAAAACGTGAGATGTAACCCAAAGATCCTGCAGTGGATGTACACGTCAATAGTGAGACCGGCATCACTTATGAAGCAGTAGTCTGGGACAGCAGAACTAAGCTGGCCAGTACAAAGGCAAATCTAGCGAAAATCCAAAGACTAGCCTGCGTATGCATAACAGATGCAATGAGAACGTGCCCAACGGCCGCAATGGAGGTAATCCTAAGCCTTACTCCCCTCCATATAGTAGTGGAGAGTATAGCGATAAGGACAACCTACAGAATGACCAGAGAAGGATCAACCAAACGTAAGTTTCGACTCCTTCCTGGAAATCACCAAACCTGGGACATGCCCCAAGATGAGATGACAAAGAAGTTTAGCTTTGTGAAAGAATTCAACACAAATCTAAAGCGAATGAGACAAAGACACCATCCCAAAACTCAAGAGAAGTGCCATTAAATGGTACACAGATGGTTCTAGAACTACAGAATGAACAGGAATAGGAGTATATGGGCCTGGAACCAAATATTCCGAAAGTTTAGGCAAATCTCCGAGCATTTTTCAAGCTGAAATATACGCCATCGGAAAATGTGTCCAGTTCAACATAGAAAGAAATTTTCGCAGACAAGAGATCATCATCATGTCAGCCAGCCAAGCAGCCATTAATGCCTTGAACTCCCACGTAATCAACTCCAAGATAGTTTGGGAGTGCCTAGAGAATCTTAACGAACTAGGCAACAATAACACTGTTACCCTCCTATGGATTCAGGGACATACTGGAGTGGAGGGTAATGAAATAGCAGATGTACTCGCAAAAAAAGGGGCTGAAACACCATTTCTGGGACCTGAACCCTTCTGCACCAGTACAATACTTGATGAACTTGGAAAAGAAGTAAATAAGAAAAGATCCCAATACTGGATAGGACTACAAGGAATGAGGCAGGCCAAGACACTACTGAGGAACTATAACCAGAAGAGATCTGACGACTGTATCAGTAAAAGTAAAAATAAGCTCAGAATACTAACAGGGCACTGCCGTCTGAGAGGCCACCTAAAGAAACTCGGATTAGTAGACAAAGAAGAATGCAGATTCTGCGAGGAAGAGGAGGAAACCTCTATCCACATTCTCTCAGAATGCATTACCCTGCAAAATCCAAGAGTACGATACCTTGGATAATATCAAATAGAAGAGGAAGATCTACCTAACCTGAAGCCTACCGACATCCTCAACTTTTTGAAAGCAATAGGACTGGAGGAACTGCTCTAATCGTTGAGACATCCTTAACGACTGGGCAGCAGTAGGGGGCACAATAGATCTTATAGGTCGCAGTGTATCAACACCCCCATCACAGATAGATAATATCAGCTCTAATTTTTTGTATTTGTTTAGTAACAATACACACTCGATAATTAGCAGGATCTTTGGTATAATGTTTTCCTGTACATTTGACACATCTTGGTTCTTTATCACAGAAACCTTGTGTGTGCCCATAGCCCTGGCATCTCTTACATTGGGGAACTAATTTTGTTTTTTTAATTGGTTTAATTTAAACCCTGATTCCCAGTATATCCGTAATACTATAGATTTTATTTACATCTTGTTTAAATGACAACATACATATGTATAACGGTTGCTTAGTTTTAAACTTAAGTTTTTTAGTGGCTTCTAATTCCTTAAATCCCCTTCCTCGAAGGTCGTCTACAATTACCTTTGGGTCACATTCATTATGTAATTTATTAGCAATAACTCTGATTGGTCTCTTCTGTTTGTTCTCATAGGTACACCAAGAATACCCATTTTTGAGACTTCTGGCACATTAATTTTGATATCATTACTGATAATTTTGATTTGATTTAATTTAATTCCTCGTGAAGAGCTTTAAAGTTGTCAATGCCATCTACCACTATTGGTGGGGGCATAAGAGGTTTTTTGGCTATTATCTGTTGATTAATTGAGACAGTTTGTGGAGGTGAGAGTGAGGTATCGATTCTCCCTTTCTTGTTATTTCCCTGTTTCTTTCTTATCCACTCTGTCTCTCTAGCTAATTCTTCTTCATCAGTGTGATATTCTATTTTATCTTTTTCCTCTTCCTGTGGAGGATGAGATCATTTCTTTAGCAGATCTGCGTGATCTTTTTGCATTTGTTCTAATTGTTCATTTTGCGATCTTGCACTATTTTCCTGAAACAGTGCAATATTTTGTCGACCTACATCCACCATTGACACCCGAAATACAGGCGATTGTTGATGCATTGCAATACGATAATTTATGGGCGTGTCATTGACCGCCGGGTATCACTCGCGTAACATGATAGCCTTTTGTAAATAGGATTATCGGGTAAGGGTCTATAAAATACTCACAATTTGTGATTGTAAACAGAAAATAGTAGGCAGGTATATTTAGTTTTTATCTTCGATAAGAAAGTGAATCTGTTTATTAAACAACTAAACTACAGGGTGTCTCAGAGTAGATTTATTATTACTGATAGACGGTAGCACATTTGCTTAATCACTCTATTTGAGATTTAGAAAAAAACTAGGAAAATAAATAAAATTCAAAAGAACTTTCGTATCATTTATTAACAAAATATAATTATACATCATTCAACGTGCAAGAAAGTGCATACAACAAAATGGTGGACATTTTGAGCAATTTCGTTAAGTATTAATAAATTTTTCTTAGTTACTATGAGCGTTTATTGTCTCGCCTTTCTTTATACTGTGCGTTTGAAAAAATAAATACCTAATTTAATATTTTCCCCTAAGTACGGACCTGCAGGTACACCAGTACAGTGTAAAATTATTTTAAGCCGAACAAACAAGAAGTAGGCAAATGACGCGAAGTGAATTTTTGAAATTGTTAAAGAAAAAATGAGTTTAATAATGTTTTTTCTAAATTAAATGAAAATTTTAGGCAGGATAATAACAACTGGTTTCAATTCAGTTTCCCCTCTGTTCGAATCTAAAATGGAAATATTAAAATTGTGATATACAGGGTGTTGTTTTAATATTTTTAATGTTTCAATTTTTCCTAAAGCCGAACCTGGATTTTCATATCTCAATAATTTAGTACATCCTTTGTAAGAAATATAAGCAAAAGTTCTAGAACAATTGATAAAACACCCTGTAACTCGGTTATGCAAGCCAAGAGATCCTTATTAACGGGGGTCTTATATATTTTTTTTCTTGAAATTGCTGAAGAGTAGAAGAAATGGCGTTTTGTGGGCGTGTTCTACCAATAAAAAGGCAACCTATTAATATTTTTTTTATTTTTTTGTGATCTTTTAAAGGGCTGATACATGCAACCCCAATTCCATTTTTACCAGTACTTTTAAACGAAACAAAATTTCTCGATTTCAAAATATGCGTTGAAATGAACGATTCATTGCAAAACTTTTTTAACTCTTCTGTTTTGTCCGTAAAAGTAATAGTTTCCTATTAAAAAAATAAAATACAACATTGTGTATCAACGGATCTTCTATAAATGGAATCGAAAAAATCTAGTAGGTGAAAAAATGGCCCAAAAACTTTCGCACTTATTTTGTAACACCCTGTATATGGGTTATTTAGAATCCCTTATGTGACATCTACCTACCCTTCAAATATTTTCCTTTACCTATGAAATACCCTGAATAATAACGGATATATCAAACGTCAACACGCTAATGGGTCACCCTGTATATTGAAAAAAGCGAAACTGAAGTGCTAAAAAAATATTTTTATTCATTGTTATACGCTAGACATACAGGGTTTCAATTTTCTTTTCTAAAACTGCATACAAAATAACTTTATTTTAGGTAATACTAAATTTACTGCAGCAAGTTCAATATTTATTTTAGAGACGAGAAAAACATGTTTTTCGAATGTAAAATAAGTCGAAATTCAAAAAGAAAAGAAAAAACAAAATTCACCTTCGAGTAACTATTAAAAACTTTATCCAAAAATACATCCTACTTGCTATATAAATCCAAAAAATATTTATCAACGTTTCGTCTTAATCAAGTACACACTAAGAGTTCCGAAAAATACAGTCCACAACAAACCGACTCCAATTCCGTTAATCACTTGAAAATTGTCTAATGACCATCCCTTTTTCGATACATTTCTTAGTGATTCTATTGACATAGTGAATGGCAAACATTTCGCGAAGTATCTTAGCGCAGGAGGCATCCCTTCTGTCGGCCACATCAGACCTACAAAAATAAGGAATATATTTAAAAAAAATTATTTCATTAAGCGTTACCTAAAGGCAGAGAGGACTAGGTCTATGTAGGCTAATAGAACAGGGCCAATCATATTTGAATAAAAAAAATTCTTAGCAGTATATGGATGTGAATATTATACACGGTACGCTACTGTTCTGCATGTCATAAATAACTCCAGACGGTTCCATTCAATCTGGTCTACTGTTTACTTTATATAGAGAATAAAATCTTACCGCTTAACATCATCATTGGCAGAAATATCCCAGTAAGAACGGTATTTGCCATCGAATGGTCAGTACTTATAACAGAGACCCAAAACCCTACAAAAATAATATATTAAGTATCACTTTCAAGATTACTAAGCAGGAAGGGGGTCCACGCCCCTTTACAAGATGGCCGCGCGTCACACTGGCAACCATTTTTTATCGAAATTGCAGCTCCATCTGAGTGTCGGAACCTGTAATCTACGTATCGATGAGTGTCTGTAATTGCCAACAATACAGGTTTGCCCAACATGGGGATGGGGAAATGGGGGAATCAGCGCCACCTAGGTTGCCAACAATACAGGGTTGCCAACATGGGGATGGGGAAATGGAGGAATCAGCGCCACCTGGGTTGCCAACTGTGGAAAACGCTGCGTACGAGCCATACGGGGTGTTGTAAACAAAACGTTATCTTATCTCAGCTATTATCGAAATGGGGAACCCCCATACGTAAACAAAACGTTGCCGGATGGGCCGTAACGTCTAACTTCGTTGTTATTGGTTCGAGTTCAATGGGACAAACGGCATTGTAATATAGATGGTGTAAAGATTAGGTACGTAAAGAAAAATCATGCGCATAGACGTTGCCAGATGGGCCGTAACGTCTAACTTCGTTGTTATTGGTTCGATTTCAATGGGACAAACGGGATAAATGGAATTAGGTACGTAAAGAAAAATCATGCGCAGAGACTTTATCAAAAGAGGACGCGTGGTGAAACTGTCAAATGTGGGATTCGCTCACTCGCGGCCATCTTGAAAAGAGGCGTGGCCATCTGGAAAAGGGGCGTGGCCTACAATGCTATTGAGATAGAAAATTTTATTTGGGACAATACTCACCGTAAGCCATTCCGCATATTCCTTGCAGATACACCATGGCATACATGAGCCACAAACTTCCGAAATATTCCTGTTGATAAATGGCATACACCACCACCAACAATTCCAGAGTCTGGATGATACAAATCGAAGCTTGGAGAACCATATGCGTTATTGTTATTTCTAATGACGTCACTCCTGCTACTATTGATCTATCCCATACTCCGTCGTGTCGATCCGTGATTATTATCTGGGATGTCATCATGGCGCCCATGAAAAACATGATGCTGAAAAATAATTAACTTTTTACTATACTACAACTACATCCACGATAAAGAAATGTATTGTAAACAGACTTCACGCGCAGAGAACGTGACTGTTCTAGTACACAGGGTCGCATTAAGGTTATTAACTACTGTTGAGATTCGGTTTGAATCTTTTTGTGCAACCAACTTCTTTAAGCTTTGGTAAGAAAAATGTAACAAATAACGGTACAAAACAGGTTGTTTAATTTATATCAACTACAACCGCTCAGAACTTGAACTAGTTTTTGCCGCACTAAAAGGAGCGCTTGTATAATTTGTCAGATAGTCTGGGCATAAAATATCCCGAAAACAAGAGCCTTAGTTCAAAGGACAACTTGTACAAAAATATACGTATAGATATCTCAAATAAGGATCGTTTACAATCTTTTTGTGCAACAGCTTACAAAGATGACCTATGCAATTGTTTTTGGCATAACCAACTTCTTTAAGCTTTGTTCGGATTCGTAAGTGGACTGTGGACAGAATTGAAGCACGCATGTTATTTATATTAACACTTTATTAAAGAACTTTAAAAGAAAAATGTAACAAATAACGATACAAAACAGGTTGTTTAATTTACATCAACTACAACCGCTCAGAACTTGAACTAGTTTTTGCCGCACTAAAAGGAGCACTTGTAAATTTTGGCAGAGAGTCTGGGCATAAAATATCCCGAAAACAAGAGCCTTAGTTCAAAGGACAACTTGTTCAAAAAGTCGCTATTGATGATTGTACTAGGGAAATGAAGGGTGGGGGGAATCCCGGAGCTGTAAAGGCTTTTAATTGTTGGTTTTAGTTTGCGTGAAAAATCAAAGAGTATACTTAATGAATGTAAGAAGAAATAGAGGTAAAATATGAGAAAAGAACACACCCAATTTTTCTCACTTTGTTTCTTTACAATTACTTACGTTATCAAGCTACCAGGAATCATAAAAACAGTATAAGCTTCGTCCTTGTGGCCATAAAAGAAATTTATATCAACAGGCAATTCTCCAAGACCAGGAACGAAACCACAATCATTGAAAATTTCATTTTGATAGTGGGTGTACAAGTCTATTAATTTATATTTCAAAGTTGCTCCGATCTGCCTGTCTGCAAATAAAATCAAAAATCAAAATTTATTTCACATGCTGTAAGAATTATTACTTACTTGACATGTCCATCCAAACTTTAATTTCGCTCAAGTCTAGAACTTCAGTTGAGGCGTCTTTGCCTTGTTCGATTCGGAGTTCTGAGGTATCGGTAAAGTTTGATGACATGTACATTACACCTACAATTTTTCCGTGTGTTACATCGGCTTTAGCTTCATCTAAATTATCGTAACCGACCTTAAAAACAACAATAAAGTCATAATTTTATTTTTGGGCTCTATATTTAGATTTAATTGACGGTTGGGCTCCGATTAGGCCGCCCAATATTGAACAAACTAAAAAATATAAATCATTTTGTTAAATTATCATTTACCTTGTGTATCATAGGATGATTGAGATGCGTCAAAAAACGGCAACTTAAATTCTGGAAATGACAAACACCGTACTCTTCCGTTGATGGAATTGCAGTGCCATTTTTAGAAAAATTCGGACAGGTTACGCTCATAGCTTCGTCGTTTACTATTCCCAATGGGATATTTTTAATATCTCCACCGACAGCACTCATGAATATTCCTATTTGTATTATGGGGAAAGTCATGAGGAAGAATATACCCCTAAAAAAATTATTTACTATTTTATGTATTTCGTACAAGCACAAAAAATTCTCCAAAATAAAAATCCCAATATGTATGTTGACATAAATGATTCTGAGTACAACTCTGACACTTCTAAATGTATTTTAAGCATTCTATAAATAACTGTGACATCGGATTCTAGAAATAAGTATGACATCATCGTCAGATGTTTACTAATTCTCATAAATTCTATTAATAACTGTTACATATTCGCCAGATGTTCAATTCTAGAATTAAATATATCAACAAGCTTAGATTTGTGTAGACCGGAAGCAGGTGGCCGAAAGCAGATGTCCGGATGCAGGTGGCTGGAAGCAGTTGTCCGGATGCAGGTGGCCGGAAGCAGGTGACCGAAAGCAGATGTCCGGAAGCAGTTGTCCGGACGCAGGTGGCCGGAAGCAGGTGGCCTAAAGCAGTTGTCCGGATGCAGGTGGCCTAAAGCAGTTGTCCGGAAGTACTCCCACCCATATGCCCGACCTTGCTTAGCTCATTGACCTGGCTCCCAACGACTGTCCCCATATCTTAACTACTCATAAACTTCATAGAAATATACTTACGTAATATTCCTATAAAATTGCTTCCAATTCTTATCCAACAACGCTTTCATTCTACTTTTATTCAACGAATTGCTTGCTTTCGTTATTTTCTTTTTAGTTAAAATCTGTAGTGGACAAAAATATAAAAATAAATATACAAACTATTAATAAAACGAATAAATTAGAATGGGATTTTATACATAAAACACTTACGTCCGTAGATCCATGATCCATTTCAAATGTGGAAACTGTAGCAACACTAATTCTCGATCCTGTACGATCGTTTACTATTACAGAATTATTCTGATCGTCCACGACCGGTTGAGAATGTATAGCGGGAAGTTTGCCTTCTTCTTGCCTTTTACTAAGAGTTAAAAATACATCTTCTAGTGTTTCACTATTAAATAAAGTTAACAGACGACTCGGGGATTCCTCGGCCAGAAGTCTTCCTTCGCGCATGAGACCAATCTAAAAAAAATTAATAATGTTAAAATTGCTAACAAACAGAATGGTAAATCATTCAACAGCTAATAATAGTCCAGAAGGCAGCTTAAAATACAATCTGGCTAATGTGGAACACCCCGAAAGCCTTGCCAGACTCGTCTAATGATCGTCAGGCGCGCTAAACTCGGCTGTTCCTCTCCTCTTTTAACTACTTGGCTTGTGAGTCTGACAAGGCCTTCGTGATTTTTTAATGTCAGCCAGACGTGTAATTTCTATAACGCTATTAATTTCATACACATAATTCGTTGTCTATGAAATCCGTAGGTGTTTAATTTCCATTGAAATTAAACAAAATATTCATTTGCATTCAAAGAGATAATGGCAACGACGCCATTGAAAAGCGATATTGGCAACAGCGTGGATTAGAAAATTATTTTATTCAGTGTGTCGTCAGCTGCGAAACCAAGCGGATTGCTCCGTTGTTAAACTACAACGTAATATTTTTTAAATTCAAGTGTGGCTTCGATTGTTCAACTGACTACATCTCCGTTACTATAACGTAAAATTTTTTGCAATATAACGTGTGCGTTTTATTTGGAGTTTTTCTTGAAAAACGAAAGTTACTACAATCCACTTAATATCATCTTCAAACAATGTTTAAAAACAGTTGCAAAGGGTATCTGGCTGAAGATACGACAGTAGGAAATGTATTTTTATTATTTTACTGAAAAAAACTTTTAAATGATTAATTTAATAAAAAATATCTTTAAAACTTTCATTTTTAATTCACGAAGCGTTGATCAAGGTTATACGTTTAGTACATTCCTACGATTGAATTAATTTGATCACTGCATACAATTATAATTATTATATTGTTTTAATTCAATTAGATTACCTTATTCGCTTGCCTACATTCTTCTATGTAATGCGTTGTAATTATCACAGATATATTTTCTTTTCTTGTTATATCTACTAAATGATTCCATATCCTGAAAAGAAATTCAAAATCTATATCAATATTTTTTATTAATTTATGTTCGTATAAAATCGAAAAATAAATATTTTGCTTTAAAAAAATTACAGCTTATTTAAAACACAAAAAAGAACGTTTTCACTAAATTTCATATAAAAAAAATTATTTTTGCGGGAGATGAAAATTAAAAACGAAAAAACAGTTTTTAGCGATTTCCTCAATAATTTTGAGGTTATGTTAAAAAATGATTAATACAAAAGTTCTATATTTTTTAATCATCTACAACTTTTATAATAAACTTTTTTCGATAGGATGCATATTTTAGCCACAAATCGTAAAAAAAAACAAGTTCCAACGCCTGAAAATGAAATAACAGTAAATTTTTGTTTACCTGGCCCTTAATACTGGATCAAGCCCAACAGTTGGCTCGTCCATTATTAATAATTCCGGTTTATGAACCAAGGAAGCTGCGAACGAGACTCTTCTTTGTTGTCCACCACTACAATTTTTCAAATACCTATAAAAAAATTAATTTTTCAAGTGTGTATCCTACCTCTACAATTTTTTTATTACAATTTTGGGCACAGCCGTTTTAGAGGTCGATAAACAAATTGGCAAAGTCTAAATTTCCAAAAAAAAATTCTTTACCGAAAAAAACTGGAAAATTTTCGGAAAATTGGAATTTTCTGGCAAACGAAATCGTTGCATTTTTAGTTTTTTTTTAAGAAGAAAACCGAGGGATTTAATTTATTAATTTATTAAAAATTATTTATCGAAAAGTAATTTAAAAGACGTGAAAAGTCGTGACTTCCATACTTCTATTAATAAAAATGGGTATTTACCTCATAAATACAACTTATTATAGTTGCAATTATGCACTGTAAACATTTGTAATTATTCTCATTTTATTGTTTGTTTTTTTCAGTGATGAATCATTGTGTGTCATAAATGTTTTTTTTATTATAACAAAACTTACCGCTCATCTGGAGGCAGTTCTAGAAGAGTATGCAATTCATTATATCTCGCGTCAATGAGGCTTTCCTCCATAGCAAAAATTCTTCCAAAATAATAAATGGCATCTTTCACTGTAAATTCACCAACTAGCGCAATATCCTGTAGATAAAAAGTTAATAAATAACTATTAAAGCTATAAGAGAGCTATTAAAATCATTAAAAAAACTATAAGACATTAAAAATATATAAGAGCCATTAGAGGCATAAGAACATACAAAAACCATACAAAGTACGAACAAAAATCTATTAGAAAGCTATAAAAAAGCTAAGAAAAAAATAGAGAACTATAGAAACTTATAAAAAAAAATCGATGACAATTATAAAAGAGCAAAAAAAAAAGAATAAAAGATCTGTAACAAATTATACGAGAGCCACAAAAGCTATAAGAAAGCTATTAAAGTCATAAAAAGCTATAAAAAAAACTAGGAAAACAAAAAAAGAACTATAAAGATATAGGGGAGCCATCAAGGGCATAAAATCCTATAAAAGACACCAAATACACAAAAAAAATCTATAAAACAGCTATAAAAATGCTAAGAAAAAAGAGAACTATAAAACATATTCTAAAGCTATAAGAGTAATAAAAACCTATTAAAGAAATACAAAATCCCATAAGACAAAAAATCTGTAAGAGCTAAAAAAAGCAGAGAAAAATAGAGAGAAGAACTATAAAAACCTATAAGACATACAAAATAAGGCTTATAAAATATAGATCTATGAAAATTATAAAAGAACAAAGAAAAAAAGGACAAAAGAACTATAACAAATTATACGAGAGCCACAAAAGATATTAAAGTCATAAAAACCAATAAAAAAACTGTAAAAAATTACCAGAGGCACAAAAACCTATAAAAAACATGCCAAATACCCATAAAAAGTTATAAAACAGCTATAAAAAAGAAGAAAAAAGGAAGAACTATAAAAAAATATACGAGGGCAATAAGAGTCATAAAAACCTATTAAAGAAAAACAATATACCCATAAGACATAAAAAAAATCTATAAGAGCTAAAAAAAGAGAGAATAGAGAACTAAAAAAACCTATAAGACAAAAAATAAAAAATCTATGACAATTATAAAAAAGCAGAGAAAACAGAACAAAAAAACTATAACAAATTATAAGAGATAGTTTCGTGGCTATAAGAAAGCTATTAAAGTCATAAAACCCTATAAAAAACTAGCAAGAAAAGAAAAATAACTATAAAAAATATACAAGAGCCATTAGAGGCATAAAAGACATACCAAATACCCATAAAAAGCTATAAAAAACCTATTTAAGAAAGACAATGTACCCGTAAGACATAAAAAAATCTATAAGAGCTAAAAAGAAGCTAAGAGAGCCACAAAAGCTATAACAGAAGAGCTTGAAAGACTATAAAATAATTGTGACATAGCTATTTTCTTTTGGATGTATTCTTTTCATCTTCATATCCATTATATTTGTCCAGATATATAATTTAAGTCTTCTGTAGATACGTTGAATAAAATATAATTACCTGTGGCATATAACCCACCCTTGGTCCAGGAACACCGCTACCAACTTCTCCTGGTTTCCCACCCAGTACCCAAATTTCACCAGCATCGATATTTTTCCGTCCAACTATGCTACTCAATAACGTAGTTTTTCCACATCCACTAGCACCAAGCAAACCATATCTAGAAACAAAAGAAGCATTGCAGGTGACTTTATTCTTTCATAGCCCAACTTTTAGATAAATTCATATATAAATATCCAAAATTTTGTTAAAAAAATAATATATTTCAAATTAAACATCTGATTAGGATATTAAACTCTCTGTTATATAGGGAGATATTAATATTTTTATCTCCTGAACCTATAAAATATTTACCACTCCCCGTATAATATTATAAAAAACTAACTTACATAATCCCCCTTTCGACTTTCATGCATAACTGTTGTAAAACTTCCCTCTGGCCATACTTTTTCACAACTTTGTCGACATAGACGGCATACTCGTCGTGCATTTTCTGAAAAATAAAATTTTCAAAATAAACCGCGCTAATAATGTAATTTCTATTTAATGAGAGATCGCGCAATTTACGGCTTCTATACTCCAAATTATTAAAAAATAAAAAATTTATTTAAACGTTAAATAAACAAATTATTTAGTAAAATGATTAACACTAAAATGTGTTATGAACGTATCGCGAAACATTTTTATGTGTTTGGAAATCACAAAGGAAATTTGACACCGCCAGCTTTAATAAAATTCTCCAAAGGATTTTAAGCTGATAAGGATTATTATTCGGCCAAGGTGGTCGGGGAAAGCAGGAAATTAAAGGCGTGGCTTCCAATCATATAACAAAAGAATTGCTACACCCGCCAAGATCATTGGACTTAAAACCAAATTTAAAATTCCTGTAAATAACAAAAACACTCTTTAATTTAAAATAATAACCCACTTAACATGACATGTTTCAATAAAAAATAATAAGAGTGCTAGTCTTGTTCGTAATTTGTAATAACAAAAACAATTTTGACGTAACCTCAGAACATCTTTTATAACTTTCTCATTGTCAAGCAATTAGGAACTTAATTTATTTTATAATGTAATGTTTCCCATTATTTTCCCGATTTCTTCTACACTTTCCCCCCACTTTTATTACTATTTTCCATTTTTATTTCGTACGATTTTTATCATTTTTTAGATAGTAATCTTAAAATAATTGTTTTTATAATTCATCGCCTGGAATTCAAATCTTAAAAGTAATTATTCTAATACTAATTACCCTTTTAATAACCTCATCAATCTAAATTGCATTTACTGCATTTTTTATTTCAAGGTCTTTTTCTTTGTTACTCTTTCAATAGCATAATATCAATGTAACTTAGGTGTAATGATTATTATTAATATATGCACTTATAGTAGTCCCCGTAAATAAGTCAAAATAACTGGTTTGTCCATACTAAAGGAAAGTAGTGTAAACAGACTTGCACGTGGAGAAAACGTGACTGGTCTAGTACACAGGGTCGCATTAAGGGTTAACAGTGTCCATCTCAAAGTCCAGGTGGAGGTCACTATTTCTGCAGTATCAGGGAGCATTGACTATGCTCCTTAATGCTTTGTTCCGGAATCTCTGTATTATGAGTAAATTACTCTGACTGGCACAGACCCAAAGCTGGATACCATATGTCCATACCGGTTTCAGAATTTGTTTGTTTAACAATATTTTGTTATATAATGACAGGGTAGAATTTCTTCCAAGCAGCCAGTACATTTTCTGAATTTTATCTTAAGTTCTTCAAGTTTCTTTTTAACATGGACCTTCCAGCGTAGTCTAAAGTAATACCTAGATACTTTGCTGAATTAGCATAAGGGATCTGGGTATTATTTATTCTGACAGGTATATATTTTAGTATTATTAACATGTACCGATTTATTTGCATTTAATTTGATTCTCCAACGATTGGTCCAATTATTAATTCTAATCTAATGATGTTTGTAGTTTTCTTGCCTCTTCGTGGGTTTTTCCTACTGCCATGATAGCGGTGTCATCTGCAAAGGTGGCAATTGTATTTTGCTCTAATTCAGGAATATCACTAGTGTATAATAGGTATAGGACTGGCCCTAATACACTTCCTTGTGGTACTCCTGCCTTAATTTCTTTAATTTTGAATCTGAATACTGTTTTGGCCATAATCGATTCATTTTGTGTTGGAGTCCTTCATGTCAAACTCTATCGAAAGCTTGCGCTACATCAAGGAAGACAGTAGAGCTAACTTTTTTTTCTTCTAAGGTTTTTTCGATGATATTAGTTATTCTATAGTTTAATGGTTTTCTCTAAATCCAAACTGGTGTGATGGAATTAGTTTCTTTCTTCTATAATAGGTTTTAATAATTTTTTAATAATACTTTACTTTCAGTATTCAGGTACTTTGTCGTGCTGGTGTCGTCGCCGTCTGCCGTCCAGGAACAATCTATGCAACGGCTGGTAGTTACTTTGAGGTAAGTGTAAATAATAATAAATAATCAGACATCAACATTTATTAGTCATTGTCATTAGTCACTAATTTCTACAATTAGATGCTTTTTTTATCGCTAAGGGTAACTTCTTCAACAGATTCTGTCTCAGTCATTATTTTATTTTATTATAACTAAAAACTCAAAACGGCTTTAAATAATTTAAATTGTTTTTATATACAATTACAAAAAGGCTAATAGAGCATACATTTGGTATATTTTGTATTGAATAATCAACGCTTGAATAATCAATCCTTATAATTATATTTTTCAATAAAACTCCCTTAACATTTCTACCCGCTACATCTACAACTACTTAGTGACAAGTGACATGACATTCTGACATGACAGATAGTGGGTTTTTAGCGTTACACACAACAATAAAAGCATTCTATAAAATCACTCACCAACTGACCAGCGAGGTTTACTATATACATATTATTCGCTTGGTCATTATATTGATACAAATACATTGTTTTTTCAGATAACAAAGTATTTATAATTTTTTTAATATTATTGCAAATGTCAATCGTTATAACCTAATTGGGTGATTGCAATAATTATTATCGTAATCCTTTAGCAAAAAAAGATTGTTCTAGCGATTTCGTCATCCTAATAAGAAATCAAGACATTTTTAATTGTTTGTAATAATTTTTACGTTCCCAAATGTGCTATAGTTTGTCCATTTTCAATTGCAGAACAAGATTTGTCCCTATACAAAGATCATTTAAAAAATTATGGGACAAAATATAATGATCTTTACCCGTATAAATTTATTGTTTGCCACACCCTCGTTCGGTCCATGTGGACTAGATTGACGGGTGTCAATTATAACAAAGCTCGTCGCTTGGAGAGGCATTCGGCTGGCTAAGAAATTTTGACTCATAAATCAATTTTGAAATTCAAAAAGAAATGGAAACTGGGTCGTCATCAAATAAAATTTTGACCTTGAACATCACACGGGCGCTAATTCATCAAGCGTTTCAAATTCTTGATTTCAAACTGACTTAATTTGTTGTTTATTATATTTTTAAATTATTTTTATTCGTTGTTAGCCGTTCTATTATATAAGAATCATTAAAATTAATTCTACCAAATTTACGAAAATGATGAATACATTAAATGATCATCAAACTCGAACTTTATAGACATGACGAGGTCCTGTAATAATTTAATTTGCTTTAAATAAATGTTGTAGTTGCTTTTTTGTACATTTTAATTAACAATAAAATATTTTTCATGTCAACAATACATTGTAAAAAAAATCGTTTGTTTGACAAGATATTTTAATGTAATTTTTATGTATTTTTATTTAATTCAATTTATTTTTTCAAGGAATAAATTTACCAATTTAGTATGGTTGAACTTTAAACGGACATTTAGATTTAAACGTCGTTTTCCAATTAGTAACGATATTAAATAAAAAAAACTTTCACTTGTGCGCGTTCATTCACAAGATGTTTGTTTTGACTGAAATTTCAATACGGTTCAAAGATTCTTCTCATGATACAACAAAAATTGTTCTGGCAATAACCAAAAGGATTTTCCTTTTATAAAAAAAAGGAATTAAAAGTAAAACAAACTTTGTATATAAATTATAGAAACTGAAAGTGCATATATGTACAACATAACTTCTTGTTCTTTAGATAATCATAATTTCTCCGTGAGACCTGACCTTCTTTTGGTATATTCTTAAACGTATGACATAACAAGACATAACGAATATTAATTCCACTAGAATAGTCGAGATGGTATGCTCTAAAATTCTCAAAACCTGACAATCATTCCATTACATAGTAATTTCTACAACACAAAGTTTTTTTTGAGAAATAAAACACACAAGTCATGTATAGGTAGTCCGTTTCCATATATAGAGGCTGTGCAAAAATTAGTGAGGGCCTGGAACATGGTCATCGCGCATTTGTCACTTTATGTGATCTTACCAAGGCCTTCGACTGTGTTTCTCACGATATTTTGATAAAGAAACTCAACTATTATGGAGTCAGGGGGACACCTCTCTCTCATTAATAAAATCGTACCGGATCTGGATTTTAACTGTGGTTCTTGTATTGTACGTTTGGGCTATTTAAACAATCTACCTGTACCAAATATGAAAGAAATCTACAGGGTGTTTCCAAAGTTATGACTTATGAAAATGACAATAAGTATTGCATTACTTAATTGAATTGTAACTTTAAAAGTTTGGTACCTAATACGTAGAACGAGATGTGCATTTATAAAAATATGTCCGAATATCTCAGTTTTTTCCATTCTTTTCGAATGTCTGATCCAATTTAAAAAAATCTGATGTACAGCGTGTTGCATTGGGGATTTTCAAATTTTAGAAATTTTTCTTAATCCGTATCTGGATTTTAACTGTAATGTAGTCCTTACATTATACGATTGGGCTACTAAAAAAAGGTAACCTGTACCAAATATGAAAGAAATCTACCAGATATTTCGAAAGTTACTAATTTGACGTTACAACTCCAGTAGTAGAAGGGGATGTGCACTTAAAAAAATTTTCACTTTAACTCATTTTTTCCGTTCTTTTCAAATATCCATCTCAATTTTAAAAAATCTGATATACAGGGTGTTGTTTTGGGGATTTTCAAATTCTACAAATTTTTCTTAATCCGGATCTGGATTTTAATTGTAGTTCTTGCACTATGGGATTGGCCTATTAACACACTATACCTGTACCAAGTATGAGAGAAATCTACAGGGTGGTTCTAAAGTTACAGCTTATCAAAATATTGGCCGAAATGGATGAAACACCCCGTAACTCGGTTATTGAAGGCGTTAGGCCCAGTAATCAAGGTAATTTGGAATCACCTAAGTACCCTCTATTTACAGTTAACGTATGTCGGTTTAACTATCAAACACCCTGTATAAATCAATTTCTAAATTATTTTTAACTTTATTTAAAAAAAAATAATTTCCGATTTATATAAACACTTTCTCTAAAATGGTATAAAAATCATTTTTTAGAAAAAATAATTAAGAAATTGTGACTGGAAAATTAAAGATGTCAACCAATATAAACAACGTATTTTTAGAGGATTTTTTTTTACAAATACAATGAAAAGAAACAACACCTCCCACCAATAAAAAACATTTCTGATTCGAATATCGTTTCTGGAAATTTAATGAGCCAGAAAATATAAGTTTTCAAAAATAAATAACAGCTTTTCACCCCCCCCCCCCAGTTTCGTGCGACCCTCGAAAAAATAAGAAAGAATTCTCAATATCAATAAGTCCGATATTATTTTCGCCTACCGCTTAACCTACGAAAGTAAAAGTAAAATATAGCCTCACCAATTTTTAGAAGACGAAAGTTAAATCCTGTCACTAAGAACAATTGTCGTGAATTATTACTCGCTGAAGAACTGCTTCATATCACAAGCGCATACTTTGTAAAAAAATAATAAAGACTCTTCGGCTATCGCTTTCCCACCGCGAAGTCTCGAAACGTTAATTTCAAACCGCGGTTGTTCAAATGAAAAGTACCGCGAAGACTGACTTCTCGCGAGGAGATTGCTAATGTCCTTGATTCGACAGTTACCTAACGCAAGAAAAGGAGGGCGTAAGATGGTAGACGATAGGTGCAATAATACTTCCTTATTTTTCTTCGTATGGATTGATCTAGAAAACTCTAGAATTACTAGTAATTATAATATCGCGAAATGTACCTGTTAAACAACATTTTTATACGATTATAAAGAAAAGTACAAGTTTCATATCATCAATTAAGAAACATATACAGGGTGTTTCACGACGAGCTTATACTATCTGTATATTGGAAACTACCTACACGATGAAAATTGAGATATATGGGTTTCAAGTTATGGCGAATTCATTGAAAATATTTTGAAAGACATGACATTTCCGGTTATACCGGAAGTGAGCAGCAACTTTGTTATTTTAAATGGAACACCCTGTATATTATTAACTTTTCGAATTCTACATTAAATTTTAATGTTACTTTGTGTAGAATACCCTATACCTAAAATTTATACTTATCGAGATATTAATTTTTTTAATAAAAAATTGACAGGTGCAGACCTTCATATTCAAAAATTCTGTGTGAACATCCCCAATACCAAATAAAAAACATCTTGTCTGGTTGATTAGTAGGACGATCAAGTCGTTATTCCATATAATCAACGAAAGAAATTAACAGCGTCTAGTTGGCTTTGACAGTTTGATTAAACTTCACTGACGCTTTGACAGTTTGATAAAACTTCACTTACAGCTTTGACAGTTTGATAAAACTTCACTGACAGCTTTGACAGTTTGATAAAACTTCTCTGACAGCTTTGACAGTTTGATAAAGCTTCATTGACAGCAACTGACAGTTCTTAAACTCAATAGATTTAAGTTTCACGAATTAAAATGAAAATATGCTAAGAAAATAAGAAGTAATAAAACAAACTGTTGTCATTCTATCCTTGTTCGTGCTACATGTGACAAGACTTCAGATTTTTTAGGACTAAACTCATTTAATTTCTCATCGATATTACGTCTAGTGAGATATATGTATTGACCCAAAAAAAATATATTTGCACGTTGAATGCATAATGAGTAGACCGTGTGGATAATTGAGAAAATAATAGTAATTTTTATATAAACTTATTCAATAAAAGAGATATTTTTCTATTTCTATTAAATATTCTGTGTTTTATTTCCAAATGTACATAATTTACATATAATTCGTTCTGTTCTATATAGAACATTTTGTCCACATCCGTGCCCCCAAGAAATATAACCAACAATATGTAATTTTGTTATGCAAGCAAATGTTGAGTCACGTCACGATTAATGAAAGTTTTACATTCTCATATGAAATAAATAAATATTATTTAGGTGGCGACGTACCTACTTGGCGAAAAAAAATTTCACTCATAATAATAATAAAAGCGACGATAGTAACTGAATTTTTTTTTAGTTAACAACAAAACTATTTAATTAATCCATACGATCTAAGAATATGTATATTTTTTAATATTAAATAAAAATAAGAAGCCTGTATACGCATAAATTTTTAAATAATCTTAAAACCTGGCCTGTCAAAATAGTGCCTCGAACCCACGCAACCAACAATACACCCACTCTTCTTTCATTGACACTGACTGTCACTGACTGATATTATTGACATTTATTTTGTGTATGTCGTAGGATTGTGTTGTGCTGGAGACATTAGATTCTATATTTAAACAATGTTGTGAATAACTAAGAATGAATGTTAAGTAAATTCTGAATCATGGCCGGTGTTGTACCAAAAAAATCAACATCTGGTCGAAAACAGTGGACTTTACATGGTACAATTATTAATTTTTTCACAAAATAGTAGTTTAGATTTTTAGATAATCATTTAAAATCATTGATAGTCACTGTGTTGTAACTCAAAATTTGAGTTTTATTAAATTTTTCTTTAAATTGTGTATTTCTCAACTTTTCTATTATAAATTTTACATTACTATGAATTGCATGAATAATTACTGTGATGCCTGACAAATTAAGTAGGTTCGAACGAAGTTTTTCATTTATAGGGCCGTCTAAAAGTTCTTTAAAACGTTTAAGAAAACAATTAGCTTCTGATGGTTGTCCTGAATCTCAAGTTGTTCTCGCCAAGCAATTATTAGAAGAAGACTGCGGTAAGTTTATTATTATATCTACATAAATGATATTGCTAAATGTTTTATTTTTAATGAATGTTTAATGTACAGAGGATTTGATGTGATACTTATCCAAAAAAATCTTAATATTTTCTCTTATTGTAATGGTAACTGTCTGTACCTAACCCTAAAAAAAATCAATGACATCACGTCACAGACCCGAATATTTACCATATGTATTCAAATAGCTTAAAAAAATACCAAAAGTTTATTACAGATTTAAAACTATAAATTTTACCCTCCACTTACCAACTCCAGCATAATTTAGCCAGATTTAAGATTAATGATATGGAAGGAGAATATAAAACGAAAGAAATTTAACACCGCCATCTACACTCTAAAAACGGAATGACAGGGGAAAAATCAATTGCACCCATTAATTTAAAAGATTAAATAAAATTCAAAATCGGTACCACGCAACTTTTTTCTTTCACCTTTTAAAACAATCAAATTAAATACTTCTATCTATCAATAATAAATCCTTTTGCAGAATTTGAATCGGAGAAAAAAGAAAACGCCCGTTCAGGTGTATATTGGTTAATAAAAGCGTCAGAACAAGGTAACGTTGAGGCTACAAATCTTTTAAAAACATGTCTGCAAACAGGCAAAGGAATTACAGAGCACAACTACATGGACGTAAAGTCTTGTATCACTATGACCCAGGATGAAAAACTTGCCAGAAAAGCGGCTCGAGAAATGTTTGCAAGGTAACTAATTTCCTTTCGTTTATATACAGCGCCCGGCAGCAAAGTGGCGTTTTATTTTTGGGTTATCAATTTTTAATAATAAATAAATAAATTCATGACCAAAGAGTACACCATCTAACAAGAGGCGAAAGAAAGCTGTTCCCTGATAACAAATTTGTATGCACATGCTCGATTTAACTAGTTTAACCACAGTATACAGTATACAGTAGTGTCACTAAGCGTCGGTAGGTTTGATGTTGGTGTCCAGCAGTTTCATTTTTTATAACCGCCTGATATTGACAGTAATGACATTTCTCCCCGCCACGATCCCCACTTTTTAAATGCGACAACTATGGAAGGAGTGCATAAACTCATCGTTTGCGCAGAGCCAGGAGTCGCAACTGTATTGAAAATTACAACCAAAAATTGCCCAAAGTGAAACTACTGTATCTACTATACTGTGGTTTAACTGTCAATGTCAATAATCATTTCCATTATTCCGATTGTCGCGGTATTGCCGCTTTGCGGGTAATTACTGGCATTTGCCGAAAATGAGAAATGCTGCCAGGAAATATCTGAACTAAGATCCTTGAAAAAAAAGTGTATATTCAATAGGTATGGACCAAAATAATAAACTCTTCATTTTCTCAAAAATTGTAAGGAATACTATATTAAAATTATGTATGCCGTGAATGCAATCAAGTTCAAGTTTTCCAGTAATGTCATATTGTCAACACTGTCTTTTCATTTAAAAAAAAGGTATATTCATCAACACTATTATTTTTCTTAGTGTAGTTCGGTTTCTACGAATTTAAATAAATACATGTTACTTTTCTCAGTGTATCTCAAATAGTCTCAAATAATTTCGCCTCTTGTTAGATGGTGTACTCTTTGTTCATAACAGAAGGCAATGTCACATGTCAAAAATCGGCGGTGTTGCCAGGTAGAATTTTTTTTCGTTCACTTAAGGATAAAATTGTGCCATAAATCTTGACTATAAAGAATTTTCAATAGTAAGACAAGTGTTTTAAGATTCAAATAAAAATGAATAGTTATATAGTTTAGTAATTACTGTTTCTTGTAAATTTAAAAAAAATTGAATACACAAAAAATCAAACGAAACAATCTAACCTACAAACAAATGTAGATTGATGAATCAAGAATCTTCGCTATATCACATCGGCAACGTCGCGAAGTGTTGCCAACCTTTAACAGTTAATATCCCCTTTTTGGGGTTTCAAAAACGATAAAAGCACAAAATATTTAAATAAAATTTGATGTTTTAATTCCACACCGTTTTTTTTTTAGTTTATCGAATGGAGGCGAATACATAACGTCCGACCAACTAAAGAGAAAAATTTTAGCAATAGATCGTGGAGATTCTTGTTCGAAATCCACAGAAACCAGCGACATTGACAACTTGAGAGGTGGCGAATTAATCAACGAATACGATGATTATAGTGAGTCGGAAGAAGAAACCGATTGGTCTCAAAGATCAGACAGCAGTAACGAGAAATTAACAGAAGACCATCTTCTAGCCGCAGCAGTAGATTATTCGCACGGGCAGCTACCGGAAATTAATCAAATATTATGTCTTTCCGAACCGGATTTGAGAGCTTTGGATCACATACCGTTCGTACACAGATCGATATTACATCCTCTTTTAGCATTGAAAATATTGTATTTTAAATTAATCGTGTATTTAGGCCAAAAAACCTGGCCCTTAATAGGTCCTTTAATTAAGTCTGAATTTCACATTATTTTCTTATTATTTGCATACGTACTGTTCAGTTCTGAGAACGTTTTGAATATTATTCCCATGTTGCTTTATTACACTTCTTTCGTAGTGATGGTTTTTTCGTCGTTTCAAATGTTGCAGAATCAAAGAGAGTTCGTAAATTTTCGGCTATGGTCGGGTCTTTTTATTTGCTATTCGGGTGGTAGTTTGAATTCAAACGAAACCGAATACCAGTACATTAGGAATCACATGAAACCGTACGGTCACTTTTTCGTCAGTCTATTGATCAATCTATTTGTTTATTCTTTCATATCAGAACAATGGATACCCCAATCGGAATTGACGATTATTTCATTCCTGCTCACTTTCATGACGTTATTGGGATTCATGCCGAAGGAGAGATCGAAAACTCTTCTAGATATGACAGTATTATTCAGTTTCGCTATTAACGTATTAGCAAAATATCCATACGAAACTGATCCTGTAGTAACGCAGGGTTGGAGGTTCTTAGAACTAAACGTTCCCACATTCCCGAGTTACATCATAGGAAACGGAATCGAATTTTGTATTAGTTTTAGATTTATCTTATTCGCACTTATTCCAATAATTTTCCTAAAAATCGCGCACGCGCAAAATTGGAGGGGGACTTACAAAACTCTCATACCGCATTGCGTAACGTTAAGCTGGCTTCAAATATGCATAATTAGTTCTCAAGGAGCGACAATGTTCGGTTTTCTACGCGGTACGCTAGCTCTAGTAGGCGTGGTATTATTTCTACCTCTAGTAGGCATAACTAGCGTCATCTTACCGGTAGCGGCGCTTACTAAATGGATCATAACCTCGAATTTTATATTCACCATTTGTATCTTCGTAATCCTGAGTACTCTCGGGCTCGGTATTTGTTACGTATGCGCACAAACGAGGTATAAAAAATACACGGCGATAATTCAAATCGTACTGATGGTTTTCGCGTTTTTTATTCTTATAAATTCCTCTAAAGAGTATAACAGTTATTTCGATGAAGAGGACGTTAAAAGACCGCAACCGATGAGTTGGGAAGTGTACCAAAGATTTTGCCATCAACCGGTTTGGCAGGAGGAAAATATCGCCGTATCCCAAATGAAATGTATCGGTTTAGAAAGAATAACCGTACAATGGAACGGGTATATCAGCGAAATCAAACTCAAATCGGTTTCGAACGTTTACAAAACCGTTTTCGATCAACTACCTCGAGGCGTATCTCAGTATTTGTACTGTTTGTACGGGGAAGAAAACAAATCGGATTGCGACAATATACCGGATATAGTGAAAGAAAACTGTTTGATGTTTTACGATATTTTAAATTCGGTAAATCGTTGTTCGTTGCAAAAATACGACACGTACGCGTTCGAAATCGTTTTGAAAATGCATTCCGGGATATGGGGGAAAGCCACAGAAGTAACCGTAATCGCGGATGATTATTTTAAAGAATTTATTTTAAAATTAAAGCCCACTGATCATATTTGGTTTAAAGGAAAGTTATTTAACGATGAGAAAGCCGGATCGGACGGTATCTTGGGTGGTTTAAAGCCGCATATTAATTTGGAAGAATTGGGTTGTTCTTCTTGTCAAGATAATAATTTAGGTGAAATTAAATTTCAGTCTGATTCCGACATTAATTTTTATAACGTAATAAGCTCTATTTTTGTAGGCGTAAAATTCGTACTAAATGTTATTTTTAGACCGTTTTTAATATTTAAATAATTATAAATTATGTTTAATAAATGTTTATCGAACGTGAGTTTTATTTGATTTACCTCTCGTAGTAACTCGTCGCTGTTTGATAATGCAGTCTGCCTTGATTTCGTTACTATAGTAACAACGTTGTGATTTATTGACAAGTGACAGTTCGTTGATTTTTATATTAAAAGTAGCTACTTTCGACCCAAGAGAAGAAATTCATTCAAACAACAAAAAAAGGTCTACTTTCGAACCTCTAGTGTGCTATGAAAATGACATATTACTGACTTAAACTACTATTTCATACTAGAGATGGGCGATACTCTGTAAAGTATCGATATGTATTGTTTCAAACGCATCAATATTAAAAAATATCGTTATGATCAATATCGATACTAGAAACATCGATATTTTTTTGATGACATTTAAAAAATTCTGTCTTCTGGATTTTTTATTTTTAATCCAACTTGGGGATGGCGTCTTGCTAAATGTCTTTTCGAATTAGTGGTTGTACCGGCACTTTTCAAAGAATTGCAAATTTTACAAAACAAAAATGTATTGCAACACAAACTAAAAATAGAAATATTTATATTTTGATATATACACGACCTTTCATCGATATCTACAAAAAAGTATCGATATCAGGATATATCGTAGATGTAAATATCGATACTTTAAAATATCGTATCGCCCATCTCTATTTCATAGGAGAAACAAATAATTTAATTTATTATTGTTATGTATTTTTTGTTGTATAGGTCTTTCTTTCAAGTTTAATTAAAAATTATTGATTAAATTGTCAATTTTTATTTTCGCGCACTTGTTAGGTAAACAACTACATCACATATCAAACTATGCTGATACACTTATTAGTTTGAATTAACTTCTGTAGAATTAGTAGGGGATGAATAAAAAACAACCCTCCGACCACTTGGAAGAAGATACTCAAACCTTGTATTTTCTTGAACATTTTCATCAATAGTAGCAACGTCTTCACTTTTTCCTACCTGTGAAGTGAAATATTTAAAGTTAGAGTCAGGAACATGATTTCAACAAATTATAATAAGTCTTAAAATACCATTATGTATGGGATATAAATATATTCAATTCTAATTTTTGTATGTCGGTGGTCTATAAAATTAAAAACAAAGATCAAGCATTCATAGCATATTACAGTAAAGCAGAAAGGATTAGAACTGCTGTTTTACCTTTGAGGTTAAAAACTGACGAGGTGAAGCGAATTTCAAAAGCCTTGTCCGCAAATTACTCGTAAACTGATTTTCATCAAAATGGTCCTGACACACCATCAGTGCTTTGTTTGTTTTGTTTGAATATGGAATATTTAGTATTTCAAGCCATTTTTTTCTTTTATCAGTATCTGGAGGGACTTTAAAAAAAGCCTTATTACGATAGTCGGGTTGACGAATTGGCCAGTAATATTTGTTATTGCAATATGGTACAGCACATTTACCAGAAATTCGACCAGGTACTGGTGCTGGTGATTTTAACATATTTAAATAAAGGTTCTTTTTCTTTCAGTTGAAGATCTTTTTTTAAGTTGTTAACTTCGCAACGTTGGATTTTAATGCAAGCGTTCCGTTACCAGGCCTATGAAAACGACCTAGGATAGCATTTATTTGGAGAAGTTGTTTTCGATGGCCTGGCCAGGTTGCATTTATATTTCCGATACCTCGTCAAATGTCAACGAAGACATTTAACGTCAAATTTTGTATTATGGCCGACGTCTGGCCAAGTCACCGTTTTTGCGATCTCTAAAACTCAGAAAACTATATTAAATTTTTTCATATCTTACAGCATAAGTGTTTAAATTTATATTATACAAAATGGAAAACTTTTTGCCAAGTATGTGGAAAGTCCGCGAGTTGGCTGATAAAGTGTAAGTTTTAACATTTTATGCAGATGTTTATCTATGTTTTTCATAGAAACACTTTAAACATACATCTATTGTTGCATATTTTATAAGCATAAAGTATTTAATTGCGTTATTGTTACAGCACTAATGTGGTTATGAATTATACAGAAGTCGAAGCTAAAGTACGTGAAGCTACTAACGAAGAACCTTGGGGACCTACTGGTCAAATCATGCAAGAATTAGCTCATTCCACTTTTACTTACGAACATTTTCCTGAAGTTATGTCGATGCTTTGGAAGAGAATGCTTCAAGATAATAAACAACATTGGAGAAGAACTTACAAGGTTTGTCTAATAATTATTCAAATAAATAGGGTTTAAGCAATCTTAAACATTGTTTGTGCAGTACATCACACAAGTTTAATATGTTGGAGGGAGTATTATCTATAGTAAAAATAAAAAATTAGGGAAATCGCTCTTTTTGACAGTTTGGACATATGCAGGCTTATTATTATTATTCCTTCCCTTCTAATTGATTTAATATTTGTTGCAGTCTTTGCTGGTTTTGAATTATCTAATTAAAAATGGATCAGAGAGAGTAGTAACTTCAGCTAGAGAACATATCTATGATTTAAGATCTTTAGAAAATTATACTTACATAGATGACATAGGAAAAGATCAAGGTGTTAATATTAGGCATAAAGTGAAAGAACTTATTGAATTCGTTCAAGATGATGACCGTTTGAGAGAGGAACGAAAAAAGGCAAAGAAAAATAAGGATAAGTTTATTGGAATGAGTTCTGATACGTTTGGCACCAGATTTGGTAAGTTGGAATTTTTTTTTGAATAAAAATGGTAAAGTAAAAACAACAGTATATAAAAAAAATGTAATTATGAAGGTATTATATTAGGGCATTTTTAGCAAACAGTACAAATTCTGTATATAATGTTAAATAAGAGAATTATAATACTAATCCTGAATTTATTATTTAAAAATAAAGCAATGAAGTTTTGTACATCTATTATATATATACAAAATTATTTAATTTATCAGTAATAAGTTAAAATTAATGATAACAATTATCTTTGTTTTGTCAGTCAAAGCTGATAAAATGGGAATTCAATTAGTCATTAATTTGTTATTATATACTTCTCTATTTCAGTAAGAGATAAAAATTGTTTTAAATTCTTGGTACATCCTATTATTTAAAGGTAAATTAGTTTTACATTTTTTAAATGCTCATACTTGTTATTGTATTCACTGTGGAATGTGATGTACAAATATTTTATTACAATATAGATTCTAGAAGGAATATATTGAATAAAAAAATAAATAGCAACAATACATTTGATATTATTTCAACAACTAGAGGGCGTCAAGTAACATTATAATTATCTTGATTGATGAAAAACAAAATAATTAAAAAAAAACATAGTTTTATAATGAATATGCCTGCAAGAATGAGATCATTATTTATAGTATGTTTTGCAAAATCATATTTACACCTCACTGAACATAAAATATTATATTTCAGGCACAGGGCGCGATACCTGGGACGAACGACCATACACTAGAGAATCGAAAGAAGATGATTGGGATGATACCTCGAATTCCGCAAACCGCTACAGAGATAAATCTTTCGAAGAAGATTATGACGTAGACAAAGAAGATAGCGACACCGAAACTAAAAGCAACGGTCACAATAACAGTATTAAAAAATTTCAAGACGCCGATATACCGGCCAGTCCTAGGCACGTAGATAAACGTGTCAATATTAATATTAACACGTCATTAAGTAGTTCCCCGAAAAAGTTAAACAAACCTTTGAAAAAGGTAGATTTGGGTGCAGCCGCTAACTTCGGAAGGGATGCTAGTCAGAGTCCTCTACCGCCGACAGGTAAAAACAAAACTCCTTTCGTTTCATCCCTTGATTCTGTTTTACTGAATATGAAACTTTGTGGATACAGAATGTTTTCGGATATACTGTACACAGATTCACCTGATATTGGTGAGACTAAGGACGTTTTAAAAATACCAATATTATTATTATTATTACCAATAATTTTTTCTAATTTTTTTCATTTTCTTCACTTATTCAATTTTTTTCATTTTTTAAGTTATTTTTTTTACTTTTTCAATTTTTTTCATTTTCTTTAATTTTTTTTCATTTTTTAAGTTTTTTTTTCAATTTTTTTCTTTTCTTACTTTTTAATTTTCCTTTATTCTCTTCAATTTTTTCACTTTTTCAATTTTTTTCATTTTCTTCAATTTTTTTCATTTTTTAAAATCTTTTTTTTCAATTGTTTTTCTTTTTTTTACTTTTTCAATTTTTTTTTCATTTTCTTCAATTTTTTTCATTTCTTAAGTTTTTTTTCAATTGTTTTTCTTTTATTTTTACTTTTTCAATTTTTTTCACTTTTTTAAATTTTTTCAATTTTTTTCATTTTCGTCAATTTTTTGTTTTTGTTTTTTTTTTTTTACTTTTGAAATTTTTCAATTTTTTTCATTTCCTTCAATTTTTTTAATTTTTTAAAAGTTTATTTAATTGTTTTTTTTTTTAATTTTTTTGTATCCTTATTGTTGTCCTCAGGTAACGACCTACTAAACGACGACTTTGATCCAAGAGCGGCGGAACCGCAGATCGAGGCGAAAGCACCGACCGAGTTTGGAGATTTTGAGACAGCTTTTGGAAATTCCACAGATACAACTCAAGCAAAAGACGACAGTTTCGCCGACTTCAGCTCAGCTTTTTCCTCAAACTCAAATCAAAATGACGCATCACAATACTCCGCTATTCCCAATTTAATGGGTCCAACTCCCAACGCTAATCAAAACGTCGTTCCAACTCCAAACTTGCTCGGCAATAGTAACCCACCGGGAAATCTGTTATCGGCACCTCCTGGTGGTTTTGGTGCTTCGGAAATTAGTAGCAGCGTTTTCGCTACGGTTGCCAAAAGTAATAGCGACCTGTTGGGCGATTTAGATTTCGGATCTTTGGACATACAGCCCCAGGCGGCTGCGTCTCTTCCTCCTAACAACAATTTTGGATTGTTGGGCAATTCGAATGCCGACTTCATGAGTTCAGGTAAGAAAATTATTAAAATTCGAGGGGGTAATCTTTCTGTCCGCGGCTTTGAATCTCTCTTTAATAAAAATCCGGGAAACTCATAGAGCTTTCCCGTTGCAGATACCAAACTAGACGAAACTGCGGTCGGTGCAAATAAATTCAGTGAACAGTGGCGTACCATTTCACCACGAACGGGAGGAAGTCGAGGAAATCAAGAAAATGTAATCGAAAAGGAACTCATACAGATATTGTCAAGTTTTGTTAATAAACATAACGAAATAAAGAAAATCACGTCTCAGGATCAATTGGAAGATATTTTAATAGAAATCGAAAACATCGTGAATCTCCTTCCAGGTCCTTTGACAGTGCAAAAAGTGTTAGAAATAGATAGTGATCCTTTGAGTGAAAACATTGACGATCCTTATACTGCGTTTTTAGAAACTTTAATTTATTATTTCGATGATAATTTTCCGTTTAGAGGTGATAATCTCTACGAACCAGTGAAAAATTTATTAATCGTAGAGAATCATAGAATTTTTTATTTAACTCTAACATCGTTCGTTAAAAACTTATCTAAAACGTCAAAGTTGTTACAAATAAGCCTGGAAGAATCAGACGGAATATTTTCCTTCATCGTTTATCACGTATTAGAAAAAAATTCTACAATAAACAATGAAAATTTGAAAAACTTCGTCAACCTCTTAATCAGCGTTCCAAATAGAGTATCTAACGTTTTAGAAGGAAACGTTTCTAATTTCTTTTCGATTCACTACTATACGAATTTCTTGGTTTTGAATTTTTTAAAAATTTTAGAATTTTTATCGGAATTTTTATCCCGCGAACCCGATAGAGAAAAAATAATCGATTACGACAAACTCTCTCTATTTCTCAGTAAAATAATAACCGATTTCAACGAAAACACAAATTCCCAATCTATCAAAAATTTTATAGAAATATTGGCCATTTTGACGAATCTGAAATCTCCCAAAATTCATCTTTACCAGCAAATAATCAGAAAAATACTATCAAACTTAGACCGATCTGCTATCAACACTCTAGCAAAGATGATACTACTGAATATAGATCCCGAAAAATATTTGGTTAAGAATATTTTCGGAAAAGATTTAATTCGAAACGAAAATTGGAAATTTGTACTCTGTACTAAATTACCCCTATTAACTAACTTTGATAAAAATTATACGAATTTAATGCTTAATTTGACGCTTTACTTAAGTTCAAGCGATCATTTTCTCTTACTAAAGTTAATTTTTGAATTAATAACTGTATGGGCTGATAAATCCGCTGTAAATCATACCAGCGTCGAACAACAGTTATTTATAATGGAATTTATATTGTATATTTTCAATTCTATGCAAAATATACATCTAAACGATCACTACACCGAGAAAATAACAAAAAAAGTATTTTCAGGTATAACGATTCATTTAGAATCTAATGTGGAAATAATCAGATTCTCCGGTATGAAAATGGGTGAGATTATATTGAATTATCTCACAAAAAAAGATTTAGAAGAACCTGAACTTAAATTCGAATACGATACTATTAAGGAAGAAACCAAAATTATAGTTAAACGTTTACAAAGTATCTGGGAGACCGACATTCAAGTGTATTTCAAAGAAAAAACTGATTTAGAAGAAACGAAACTAGAAGCTGCCATTTTAAAACTGCAAGAAAGGTACGAGAAAAGTATCGAATATATTCCTCCGAAGCGAAAATTACGAATTAGATCCACAAAAGAAGAAGAACCGAAGAATGAAGTAACAATATCGAAATTAAAAACAAACGCTACGATTAAAATCATAGACAGCACTGATTTCCATTTGGATTCTGATGATGACGACTTGGAACCGTACGACGTTTCTAATGATGCTCCCGCACGGAATAAAAAAGCCCCCGCGTATCTGAGAGATTTGAGGGATGGTTTGTTGGAAACCGAAGACTACGAATTATTTAGTTTGAGTTTAAGTAATTGCGAGAATATCGTGGCGTCTCAATTACCCGACGACGATGCTAGTGTGGGTTTAGAAATTTTGGAAATTTTGATTTCTTTGGAGCCTAATTGTTACGTTAAAAATTTCGATGAGTTAGTGTTTAACAGTGCAGTTGAAATAATGAGAATCTACCCTGGTTATTATGCCGAATATTTGTGTAAAGAAATCCACGCCGATGTTGGTAGATATTCGGTGGCTAGAAGAGTTTTTATGTTGAATGTTTTGTGCGAGACCGCTAAAAATCTGTCGGTTATAAAAAAAGAGCCTAAGATGGTTAAAAAGAAAAGTAAAAAGCAAAAAGAAGTAGAATCGGCTGAGGAAGTAATAAGGAAGAGATTAGAAACGAAAACGAGATATTTCTCTAAACGCAAACACGTAGAGGGACAAACTAATAAATTTGTAGAATCTGCAGGTTATTTTTTCTTTCCTCTTCTCTATGGTTTCAATAAAAATAAAATGTTAAGTCAACAAACGAACGACGATTTTGTGTTTTTGATACATTTTATTCAAACTCTAGCCGTAGTTATGTGTGCTTCCCAAAACTGCCCTGTGGCTCCTAGAATGGCTAAAGAAATATTTCACTTTTCTTGTTTTTTAAGATTCCATAAAGAGGTTAAAGTAGCCATTGCCGTTCTGACCCTCATTAATTCGGCTATATTGAACGTTTCGAAAAGTATTTTAATCCGTGATTTTTTAAACGAGCTATTCGAAATACGACTCTGGTTGACGGATATGTTGAGCCCTAATGTGGCCAAAGGTGAACCGAATTTAGAGTTTAGGAATCTCGCTGCTTGTACAATTATTCTAATTGAAAGTATATTTAAGGATGAAACTGAGGTAGATGATGATGATTGTTAAAATTGTGCAAAATTTAAATTTTTGAATAAAATATTAAGGTAAATAATTGCATTTTCTTTAAAAAAAATCTTTTGACATTACTTTCTTCAAAAAAATCATAATACGACTTTTAAACCATTCTTACTTAATCTCTTATAAAATTTCAAATTTCACAGACCTGGAAATAAGGGAAAAGTCAGGGAATTCAAAAAGTGTTGACAAAGTCGGGGGAATTTTGCATTTTTCAGCAGAAGTCAGGGAATTCAACCATTGTATATGGAAAACCAAATGGCTGCACAGAATTCCACATCAGTTGATTTCAGATAAACAAATTAAGCCAGTTCCCCCAAAAATGGCCAAAATATTTTTTATTCGGTAATTTTGGCATTGCCAATCGTTTCTTAGACAAAATTCATTGTGTATAAAACAAATTTTAATTTTTTTGAATTTTTTTGTAGATTCTAGGTCCATTTATATCCTAAAAAACTCACTTTTTCCCTCAAAAATGGCCCAAACATTTTTTTCGGTAATTTTGACATTGCCAATCTTTTCTTATACAAAATTCATTCTGCTTACCAAATTTTAATTTTTTTTGTAGATTCTAGGTCCATTTATACCCTAAAAAATTCACTTTTTCTCTCAAAAATGGCCCAAGCATTTTTTTTCGGTAATTTTGACATTGCCAATCGTTTCTTATACTAAATTCATTCTGCGTAAACCAAATTTTAATTTTTTTTATTTTTTTTTGTAGATTTTAGGACCATTTATATCCCAAAAAACTCACTTTTTCCCTCAAAAATGGCCCAAACATTTTTTTTTCGGCAATTTTGACATTGCCAATCTTTTCTTATACAAAATTCATTCTGCTTGCCAAATTTTAATTTTTTTGAATTTTTTTTGTAGATTCTAGATCCATTTATATCATAAAAAACTCACTTTTTCCCTCAAAAATGGCCCGGTCATTTTGACATTGCCAATCGTTTCTTATACAAAATTCATGCTGCGTAAATCAAATTTTTATTTTTTTATTTTTTTTTTTTAGATTCTAGGACCCAAAATATTAAACTTTTATAATCCTAACAGACAAATCAGTTTTCTTTCAATTTGTGTTATTATATGTCATTATTTTCATTTATATAAACACAAGTTTTTCGTTTACTTATTTGTATTACTCTATAAAAGGTGGATTTTTGTTCTGAAAAAAGTTTGTGCATGGTCAGGGTAAATTTTCAGGCTTCCATTGTGGGAACCCTGTATTTTAAATTTAATTTAATAACTAATTTGATATCAAAATTTAGATCAAATCATATTTTCGAAACTAAATTTTAGAAGAGAAATTTTGACATGACTTCAGATAATCGCGCATAACTTTCTTTTAAAAAATCATAAGACTTTAAAACTATCCTTATTGGATCCATCATAAAATTTTACATCTGGTGAGGCAGATGTATTGACCCAAAAAAAAAATATTCTGGACGTATTTTGAAAACATTTTTTTTTTAATTTTCCAGGATCTGTTTTAACACCGACTTCTGTACAGCTACTCCAACCATTGTCTTCCACTTCAAATAACAATACAGAAAAATCTACATTGAACAAGAATGTACCGGTCGGCAGTACATGGAAAAATTCCGGCAACATCAATATCGACTTGGACAATTTGTTAACAAATAAACCTAAATCAGGTAATATACAAAAATACGTTCATTTTTGAAAGTGTAACTAGTATATTACGTAACAAGTGTGGAAAGTGACCAATTACGCACGAGTTTAACAACAATTCTAAGATATTTATTAACTTAATTTAAATAATATCTTCAGAAAAAGAAGCTTTAATGCCTTTTATATTTCTTCACTCCATGAATTAGTTGTATGAATAGGTGTACCTACATTTCTTTTGATTTTTGGGGCAGCAGCTTTAGCAGGTAATTTTAGCCGCCGCCGATATTTCAGGTGGATTAAATTCCATCAAAAATTCATCACTTTCCATTTTCACTACTAATTATTCATAACGGTTGACAGCACTTTGACAGACGCTGTGCGGGAAAGTAAAATATATCACACGACTGTGTGATATTGCTTCTTCTTTTTAACTTTAACGGGACTCGTATGATATTTGTCACTTTCGAAGTGTCAAAACCATTCGGAAATTGCCATTTTCGTAGGTGGTCGTAGGAAAAAGTGTTTTTTATGGGTTTTCCAAACAGTTTTCTTTTGATTACAGGTCCATCTCCTAGTATGAATCAGTTGGCTAGCAATCAAACCTCTCCGGTCAACCAGCCGAAACCAACGAATTCAGGAATGGTATCTCCGGGCTTCGGTACTCAATTAAACTTTAACAATACGCAGAATTTCGCTCCTACCCAACAGAATAATCAATTTTTTGCCGCGTTCAAATGATTAAACATTCGAAACTGAACGTTTCGAACCCCCTTGCGCAAACCCATACAATGATCTCAGGTGGCAATATAATAGATGAATTCTAATTCAGAAATATTTTTCTTAGATCCAAATAAGATGACTGTCGAAACTTATCTACCAGAATGATACATATTCTTCTTCTTAGGAGATGTTCTGAAAATATCAAAATTATTGAAGATCCTTTTAAATTCGATACTTAATATAAAGTTTTATTTGTATATTTTCAAAATATTCCGGAACGTTATAAAATTTAAACTTCCCAATTAATTCCTTATAATATTGAATTTAGAACTGAAGTTATCTTAATTTGAATATATTATTTAAAAATCCACTTAGGCAAATAATATTTACTTATGCATTTACAATATTTTTTATTAATGGTTGTTTATATGACATGTAAAAAAAATCACGTACAATTACAGTTATAGTGTTTAATTGTCTGTTCAAATGGGAGACATATTAGAGGCCTAGTGATTGCATTTTACACATTCTTCCTCTGAGTAGCTCATTTGATCCGCCAGCGCTAAATATTCAGCTTGTAAATATACTTTCAAGATTATAAGATAATTCGTCATTTTTTGGTTCATTTGAACTACCCTTATAAAATTCCTAACTTCAGTGTTGTTGTGCGGTGATATGTGGCAATTTTTAATTTCTTTGATTGTGGTCAACAATTTTAACCCACGTTAGGCTTTAAATATAATTTCAATATTGTAAGACTGTTTAACAAAATGTGGATTGGTCAATATTGTTTTTATACTTTTGATTTTTAATTCCCAAAATTGCTGCTCGTTCGTTCGCAATTTTTGGTTCATTTGACCTACCGTTATAAAATTCCTAACTTCACTGTTGTTGTACTGTGATGTGGCAATTTTTAATTTCTGTGATTGTGGTCAACAATTTTAACCCATGTTGGGCTTTAAATATAATTTCAAGATTGTAAGATTATTTAACAAAACGTGGATTGGTCAATATTGTTTTTATACTTTTGATTTTTAATTCACAAAACTGCTGCTCGTTCGTCGTCAATTTTTGGTTCATTTGGCCTACCGTTATAAAATTCATAAATTCACTGTTGTGCGGTGATATGTGACAATTTTTAATTTCTGCGATTGTGGTCAACAATTTTAACCCATGTCGGGCTTTAAATATACTTTCAAGATTGTAAGATTATTTAACAAAACGTGGAGTGGTCAATATTGTTTTTATACTTTTGATTTTTAATTCACAAAATTGCTGCTCGTTCGTCAATTTTTGGTTCATTTGATCTACCGTTATATAATTCCTAACTTCAGTGTTGTTGTGCGGTGATATGTGGCAATTTTTAATTTCTGTGATTCAAATAATGTAAAAAATGTACGGAATTGTATTTGCGTCTATTTTTCCATGGGTTTTTTTATGAAAAATCCGAGAAAATTATAGTTAATATCGTTTAGTAATTCATAATCTGAAAGTTTTGTTATTATCGACTGAAATATCATTCCACAATGTCATATAAACATTCTTGGGCAGCTAAACGTGCTGTTTAAATTAATTTTGTATGGGTTTAGCATTACAGTATGAAAATTTTAATTATTTTAAGATCCAAAGATTTATCCTTTCCAAATTGCACCGAGATTAGCCAATTCGTCTTGCTTTTATGTTTTCTTAAGTATTAACGATATTTTTCCTATATTCTAAACTTTAAAATAGCAACTAAAACTCCTACTTATTGTGGTATTTTTAACATTCGAATTTTGTTTACCATATGGGAAGAATGAGAGCTTGAAACGGTTTTCTGCACATATATTTTGTATTATTTTGTATAAAGTCTATAAACAATGCTCATTGCTGGGTGCTGGGATATTTTTTAATCCGTTAAAAATATTTTTAACACTGTTGATAATTTTTAGTGTTAATTATACAATATATTATTTATTTTCAGTCCATTTGTTTGTTTCAAAAGTTTTTAGTTTCCTTCCCAAAACAATCAAATTCGAGTTGAAACTTATTTGATTTAAATCAACTTTCAGGATAAAGGAATTATAAAACTTTTGAACTGAATGAAGACGAAACTCAAGTGTAAGTAGGAAATTAAAAAAAAATTCCGGATGCTTCCTTACTTAAGTTTTCACCTGAAAAATACAAGATAAGAGCAATATTTAATTGTTAATAATTTTTTCTTACAAAGAATAAAAAATTCTAAGCATGTTTTTTTTTTCATTGATTTGTTAATATGATTCCAAAGATGAAAAAAATATTTAAACCGTATTGTGCCTTATAGGTAAGAATTTAAGTGACATGTCTTGACTGTAGAAGTTATATTGTGAATGTACATTGATTTTTGATTCATTCCGCTCATTATTGTAGGTCTTTGGAAAATAAACTGTTGTAAAAACTAATATTTTTTATTACCGTAAAAATACACGAGAAATTATACTTCAGAAAAACATCCGTAATTTTTTTTGAAAAAAAAAATCATACGGCTTTGAAATATACAGGGTGTTTCTTAATTGTCATTGCTGAACGTTAGAATGTCCATATTTTTCCACTTACATCAGTAACGTTCAAGTGATGACAAATTTTGAAAAAAAAAAAAAAAAGTGGTACGCCACTGGTTTTTTTCGAAATAGAATACTAATTTTTGAATAACTAAACGAAAAAATTTCAATTTATTATTTAACAAAACGTGGATTGGTTAATATTGTTTTTATACTTTTGATTTTTATTTCACAAAATTGCTGCTCGTTCTTCAATTTTTGGTTCATTTGACCTACCGTTATATAATTCCTAACGTCACTGTTGTTGTGCGGTGATATGTGGCAATTGTTAATTTCTGTGATTGTGGTCAACAATTTTAACCAATGTTAGGTTTTAAATATAATTTCAAAATTGTAAGATTATTTAACAAAACGTGGAGTGGTCAATATTGTTTTTATACTTTTGATTTTTAATTCACAAAATTGCTGCTCGTTCTTCAATTTTTGGTTCATTTGACCTACCGTTATATAATTCCTAACGTCACTGTTGTGCGGTGATATGTGGCAATTGTTAATTTCTGTGATTGTGGTCAACAATTTTAACCCATGTTAGGTTTTAAATATAATTTCAAAATTGTAAGATTATTTAACAAAACGTGGAGTGGTCAATATTGTTTTTATACTTTTGATTTTTAATTCACAAAATTAATGCTCATTCGTCGTCAATTTTTGGTTCATTTGACCTACCGTTATATAATTCCTAATTTTACTCTTCTACAGTGATATTACAAGGCAAATTTTAATTTCTCTGACTCAAATAATGTAAAGAATAATAAAATAACCCAGAAACTCTGATCTGTTTAAAAATTCGAGTTGTATAAAATCGATTTCATCTGCAAATGTAAAAAAGGAAGAAGAGTTCTGTTCAGACGTTTTTAATTGAGAAAAACGTGCAATATTTTTATTCAAGTTTAATTTAATTACTAATTTTTGAATAACTAAACAATTTATTATCCTCCTTGTGCTCTTTTATAATAGAAGATATTTTTTTAGGTTATAGAAGAAAAAGGGAATCGCTTTGTATAAAACGTTTCAAAATATTTTTATTATGATCCAATTATTAAAACAATTTATATTGATTTTGATTATAATGTATAAAAACTGAAACACTAACAACACAAACATTGCATTATGTGTCAATAATTTTTAAAGTAAATTTAAAAAGACATTTCTGTCAATTTTAAACTGGATAAATTTACCCACTTACACCTAAACACCAAAAAGTTAAAAAATCCCGGGTTACTCAGCTTGTGCCTTCTTCTTTTTCTTCTTTTTGGGAGTTTCTTCCTGAGTTCCATTTAGCTCTGAAAGCTGACTATCGTCTAAAGATTCGGATTTCTTCTTTTTCTTCTTCTTAGGAGGTCCAGATTCATCCAAACCGTTTGCGTCATCTTCACCGTTTTCAGTTTCATTCAAAACTTCCGCTTTCCTCTTCTTCTTCTTCTTTTTCTTTTCAGATTTGGCTTCGGCCACTTGATGTTCGTATTCTTCTAAAGCTTCTTTCATAACTTCAATATTTTTTTTCGGGATATCGCCGGTTTCATAAAACTTAAGCCTATCTTCAACTTGCTGTCTTAATTTTTCTCCAAATATGTGAGAAGGTGTCTCCGAGAAGCAATCAATTCTGGAAGCTATTGAACATTTGTTGGCGAGGTATCTTGAAATACGACCTTTGTTTTTAGCTCCGGCACGTCCAATGAATGTAGAATGAAAGATTAAACCATACTTTGGGGTGTTTCCTAAAACAATGTGTTATTTTCAGAATAATTATCAATAAATTAGGATTGTATGAACACCAACCTTTAGTTTTTAAAGCTCTAAACAAAGCTTTCTCTGCTCCTAAAATTTGAATTGTAGATGCGGGATATTTTGCAAGATTCGTTAAGGAACCAGCATGTGCAATCAATCTAGCACCCACTTGATCACCTATCAATGAAGCAAGATTTGGTGCTACGTCCGTCATTTTTGATCTCAGATATTGAGCAAGTTGTTTTCTGTAGTCAGCTAGAGATATTACTCTGGTAGCAAACATTTCAATGTTCAGTAAATCTATTTCGCTAATATCCATTCCCATACTGGACTTAGAAGCATCCAAAATAGCTTGAGCTTTGCCAGAGTCCATGGTTATTTCTTCTAAACCTTCCAGAGACTTTTCTGATAATTCTTTTCTGTTTTTGATGAATTTAGCTACTCTTGCAAAAGTGTAGTTTTCTGGTACTATTTTTACCAATTCTGGGAAGTGATAGGAATACCATTCACTAAAGAAAATGAACTAATAATAAGAAAAAATTATACATGAATCAAAATTCTTACCGAATCCTCATAGAAAACGTATTGATATCCTTATCCAATTGATCTAATAATGCTATGGACTGAATGATCATATTATCGACTCTGTGTACATTGAACTTTATCTTGGCACGGGAATATGAATGTCCTAATCCCAACTGAGCAACTCCTGAACTCTTCAAAGTGAAACCCTTGACTAAATTATGAAAATGATGTCGAATGGCTAAAATTATTGGAAATAAAACACTTTTATTATACAAAAATTCCCATTTTAGTTATTTACCTCTAATAACTTCTGGAACAGCACCAACATGGCTGCAGGTAATGCCTAAACCTTCTGTGATAGCAGCTGAAAGTTTTGGATCACCTACTCCTAATGTGACCTTGTCTTTTTTTCCTCCTTTAGGAATTGTTATGTCCAAAAAATGTTGTAATTCTTCGGGAAGGAGACCTATAATATGCCATTATAAGTAAAAAAAAATTCTCTCCATTATGTTTCTTACCTTCTGAAATTGCGTTAACATTTTCTAAAGCAGTAAGAGCTGATTTGAATGGAGAAAAGCCAACAAGTTTTACAATGCTATTAAATCGGCTCAAATCATATACGGCAGCTTCCAGCTGTGGAAGCAGCATTCCGATTTCTTCAAACTCTTCAACTTTAAAGACGCCATATCCAGCTGCATGTTCAAATAGAACATATAACTTCGTCTAAAAGAAAATGGCAAAAGTAAAGTACTGTTCGTAGTCAATGTATAATTTGTAAAAAGTTTTTTCTTAATATTTTGGAAAGTTACCATTTTTTTAAATATCCATTAACGAATAATATTTTTAATTTTAACACGTGCACTTTTACACCTAACCCAACTTTCAGAACGCACTCACACTACACTCAGCGTTGCCAACATTTGAATTCTATAGTTGGTTAAATCCACAGTGTCACCAACGTTACGATTGATTTTCTGAATAGTCCCAAAACTCCCAAATCCAGTTGGATCCCTGAAACCTTCAATTGTCAAAATTAACTAACCTTAATTATCAATATTTTTACTGTAAATAAAATACATTTGTTGTGCCTTGATTAATATATTTTGTGCGATATACCATCCAAGTGTTTAATTTATCTTAAAGGTTTAAATAGTAGTTTTTATGAAATCTAAAATGGATGATGCACCAAAAAGGGGTCGTGGCAGAGGAAGAGGCGGTAGAGGCCGAGGCCGGGGCAGAGGTAGAGGACGGGGAAGAGGTAAAAAGGCAATTAAAGTAATTGAAAGTGATGAAGAAATAGAAGCACCTCCAGTTGAAGTTGCAGAGGATCCTGCTATTCATGAAGATGCCCCCGAAAATATTGTACCTCCTACAAGTATGTCAATTCTTTCTTTTGTAAATACTACTTTAAGTAAACGGTTCATTCAAAGAAACTAAAATTGTAATGGTGATAAATTTACCGGTATTATTTATTTTAGTTGATCTTGAAGCTGATATCTCACAATTGGAAGCTCCGACGTTTACAACTATTAATAGAGGTCCGCCCGAACCTATGTTGCGCCTCGATTGGTCACACAAGGTGAATTTGATTGGGGAAAAAGTGTTAAATCCTATGATTCATTGCTGTGATAAATGTTTGAAACCTATATTAATTTATGGGCGCATGGTAAGCAATACTTTAGACGTAAAGAAACATGTCGGGTAATTAAAATTTTATTTGGTTTTCAGATTCCTTGCAAACACGTATTTTGTTTAGCATGTGGTAAAAAAGAACAAAAACAATGTCCTCGTTGCTTGGAGAAAGTGACAAGGGTTGAACAAACCGGATTAGGAACTGTATTCATGTGTACTCATGGAGGAACAAGATATGGACAAAACGGTTGCCGTAGAACTTACCTTTCACAGCGTGATTTACAGGCGCACATCAACCATAGACACGTAGCAAATATGTCCATGAATCAACAACCCGTAGAAGTGATTGAACCGGAAAGAGCTCTACCTGTACGTACCAAGACTGCAAACGATCCCAGGTCAGGAGGTGGTGTACCCACTAACATAAGAGCAAGACCAATTCAGGTGCAAACCTCTGGTGTTAGGACTAATCTCATAACAGTGCCGATTCAAGAATCCGCTCCAAGTATTCACGAAACTGTACCCACAACCCAAAATTATTATAATCAATTTCCTCAAACTGCCACTTACACCCAATCTTTACCTCCCATGCATATACCCCCTCCTCAGCAACCCCAGTATTATACTGCTCCACCTTCTTATAGCCCAGCACAATCTTATCCCGCTTATACTGGAACCGCTCCCACTGTTGCCCAGTATGCTCCCCCAGTGCAGGCACAAACTAGGCAAACTACTCAGTATGATTATGGTGCTGCACCTCAGTGGACTAATAATCAGCAATATTATAGGTAGTTTTAATTTATTTCATTCTTATAATTTAATAGTAATATAAAAATTAATAAAAAGTTATTAAAAATGTAGTCGTTTATTTATTTTTCGGTCGACCGACCATTTATTATATGCAACCCAACGTACATTGCTCTTATTATGCATTTATATTGACAGTTACCTATGGTGTAGGCAACCAAACATACATATACATTTGAAATCAAGAATGTGTGTTAATACTATCTGTCATTGTATGTCATTATTTAATTTCTTAAAATTCAAAAACTCTATGGATAAAGTTTTTGAAAAGTACGGTCGACGGAAAAGTTCTGTAACGAACTCGTGAATTAAAATTGCGATTAATACACTTGTTCGTTAAATAACCATTATTTATCCCCCGCCAATTCTCGGAGCTTTCCCTATTTTTAGCAAATCGCGCAACAAGGCAGAACGAATGCCCTGTTTAGATGGTTAAAAATATATGACCATTTGGCAACATTGGAAAACGTGAATTATTTAGTCAACTTTAGGGATTTAAACTTTTTACATGTACGTGACGTTTATTTCACTGACGTACGAATTCGCGCAAAAATTCATATAAAAACGGTTGACTTGTTTTGAACTGGTGAGGTCGCAGGTTCTTCTAACGGCTAGTTCGGTTCGTTGAATAATTAAGGTTTATTATCAAACTTTCATTTATTTGTTGTTATATTAATATTGTGATAAAGTTATGTGTTATTAGAGTTAAAAAAATTCCATAAAATATAAAGGGCAGGTTCATCGTAAAAAAATACTCGTTTTTTTCTATACAGATATGGAATTTAGATATATAAACGATAAAAATAAAACTCCTCGATCAGAACCGCGTGTCTTTTCAAGTACTGCAAATTGTGAAAGGTTTTTTAATTTACCTAATAACATTTCGACCCCACCTTCACGTTTCTCAAAAATTGTTAACCCATTTGAAAGTCATTTAGTGGATAGACTTCATTTGCCCACTTTTAGGTAAGTAAGATCCACCTTATTTATTTTTAATATTATTCCTATACCTACCTTTTGAGTCAGTTAAAAAAGATGGTTAAAATTCTACTTGTGAATTGTAGCCCTTCAGTATTTGCAAAACAATCAACTCCTAAGTCTGATGAAAAGTTTAAATGGACCATAGATGAAATTTCAAGTTTAAGGCCTGCCGATATTGATGAAAACACAATTAGTCAACATGTTTTTGATGAAGACCCTCATTTAGAATCTTTAGTGCAGGAAAAAATTGACAAATTCTTCAGTGAGAAGGTGATAGTTCCTAGTCCCATGGTAGATATAATTAGGGTTCCTCTGATTACTGATAGTCCAGCACTTTTTATTCTTCCGAAGGAGTCCAAGGAATATTCTATTGGTTTGTATTTGTAGTTAATGAAATTTCACATAATCCTTTCATTGTCAACAAAATTAAGATCTAATTTATTAACTGCAGGTTCAACGCAAACCATATTATCCCTGCCTCCAGTATTGCCTGCCCATATTGAAGAAATTTTAAAGCCATACTTCTTAACTGAAAATTATCCGAAACAAGTGCCCGATTGTACTGTAGAAATGAAAAATTCTTCATTATTTCGGAACCTTTTCAAGAATGATGATAATCTGGAATCTCCTAAACATGATCGCGACATTGCACAATCTGCCTCATTGTTATCAAGAGAAGATTTTTCCCCAGTACACTCTCCTATTCAATTAACTGGCAGACATTCCCTACAATTCGAGCCCAATCTGCATGAATGTAGCCTTTCTCCAATAGGAGGAACTAGTGGAAATAGATCACCCAAGGAGTACAGATCAGCCGTTAGATTGGATTTTTCTTCTAAATCTAACATGGAAGTTAGTATGACTGTGCCTGATATTGGTAATGAAATTTCAAATAACAGTGAACTATTTGGTAAGTGATAAATGCTTGAAATATTTGTACCCATAGAAACTTCCAGTTTTTTGTAATTTCCTACAAAGGAGCCAATAAATTTATTTCTGAAGTCAAAATCAGTAGAATTTTTTTTAGTTTTTTCTTAGAAAAATGAAAGAAAATGTGTTTGGTGGTATTAGTATGAGATTTAAAATATTTTTAAGTCTAAAAACCGATAGTGGGTTCAAAAAATCGACCATAACGGAAAAACGGTGATAGATAAAAATTCGGGACTTGAAAAAATTAAGAAAACGAAAAATTTCCTACAATAATGAGATTTTTTCAGGTAAAACTTCATAAAATTATAAGCCAGAAAAAATTTCAAAATTACAGATAAAGAAAATCTATGAAAGTGTCGAAATAACTAAAAAAGATCTAGAAACTTGATATTCGACACCTTGAATAATCAGGGGTCAATAAATAAATAAATTTCTGATTACATTGATCACAAAACAAAATTGGAGGTTGGAGGAAAAATGATCCATATTTTAAAAACGATTGATTTAAAAATGATCTATCTTCAAAAAATGGTTCATTTTAAAAAATGATCCTTCTTTTAAAAATGATACATCTTTTAAAAATGATCCATCTTTTAAAAATGATGCATATTTAAAAAATGATCTATCTTTTAAAAATGACCCATCCTTTAAAAAATGATTCCACATTTAAAAATGATGCATATTTAAAAAATGATCCATCTTTAAAAAACGATCCATATTTTTAAAATGATCTATCTTCAAAAACTGGTTCATTCTTTAAAAAATGATGCATATTTAAAAAAATGATCCATCTTTAAAAAACGATCCATAACTAAATTCAAGACAACAATGGTAATCCAAAAATTTCACCAGTTTTTGTGAGAAGCTTTCCATATTCTGTATAAATTTTCATCAGGAATTTATAAATAGTTTGACTTTTAGAATGTTCCCAAAATTATCCGCCACCACTGGCCCAGATCAGTGACTCGTCCGTAAATTGGGATATGGAAAACAGCCTCGTAACTCTAGTATCGCCAACTAGCAGCCCCGATATAAACTATATGGATGTTTCTAAGACAAACACTCCTCACTCAAAAATATTTACTAGTCAGAGAAAAAGACTTAGCCACAGCTTTATTATCGAAGAGGATGAACTGAAAAAAGAATATGAAACTTCAAATGAAAATATCAAACAAGGTAGAAAATTGTTTCAGGATGATTTTACCGATGCTGGATATCATACTGAAAGCGCGACATTTTATGATGAATCTAAATATTGTGTCCATATGTTTGCGTCCACTCCTACGAAAAGAAAACATGAAAATGTACCGGAAAATGAATTCGACATTTAATTTTTTTGTTTTAATATTCAGATCTTTCAGTGAGAATTATCACAGAGCTTATTATAAAAGAAATTATGATTAATTTGTTATTTTTTTATATTATGGTATTGCTGTTTTCTCCAATCTTTCTTAATTTCATTCTTCCCAATACAAACAACTTTGTTAGATTATAAAACGAGAACTAAGACAAATTGATACACGAATTATTCCTAATTTGAAGGATACCTAAGAAGTCCTTAAATTTTTATTTTGAGAATTATCCTCATTTTTAATAATTAATATTGTTTAGTAATGTATTCACTGCCAAAAATGATAATATTTTATATGTATTGTTATAATAATAAATACAGTTTATGACATGAATTCTAGTGAATTGTAGTAGGTTAAGCATAATTTTTTTACTGCATTATGAACTGATTTTGTAGTTTTTATACTTTTAATTTATTTTTATGTTTATTAATGTGCAATTTATAATAAAATATATTTAGGAATATTTTTTATTTCTCCATCACAAAAAAATGATTCTGAATCTTAAAAAAATTATTCAAAATTTAATTTTATATGATATGATACAGTGTCTAATTAAGTCGGCACCATATGTTTGTTTTAGGAAAAAAAGTTATTCTTGATAAAAAGTCGTGCATGGTCTAAAACCTAAAATGCAATCAGATAAGATCTCAAATTTTTACAGTCGTATACGAGGTTTGTCAAAAAACATGAATTTTGCTCAAGAGTAAAGTACCTTTATTTTTGAAATATGAACAAAAAGTTATTAAAAACACTTGTTTCTAATGACATTTTACGTCAACATACCGATTTTAAAAAAGATATTCTAACTTTAAGAAAATTTTCATTTTTAACATTTTTTGATACACAAGATGGAATTCTTAAAATTTTGAGTTTTGGTAGTTTTTTTTTTTGAAAATTTTAAATGCGTATTTGCATAAACTTTAAAATGCAATATCTCAGCTTCCCGTTGACCGATTGTCAACTATGACATATGATTTTTTATCTACTCGTCGAGCACTATAAGATTGACTATACAAAAATGGCGAATTCTTAAGATTTTGCGTTCTCGGAGTGTTTTTTGAAAATTTTAAATGCGTTCCCCGTAACTGACAATTTTGAATCAAAAAATTTTAATCCTGGCTAACTTTTTACTTATAAACGGAAGTCTAGTATGGGTTTGTAAGGTCCCTGTGAACATTCTTAAATTTTTCAATGAATTCAAAATTGTCAGTTACGGGGGCGTATCAAAAAATATTTGCGCCGCTCATAATTTACATAATTCACCATTTTATTCTGAAAATAACCAATTTTTTGTTAAAATGAAGATCGGGTGAAACTTTTTGAAAAAGTACCGAATATTCTTTGGGGCTTTTTTCGATGTCTTCATGAAAGTGGTTTCCTCCATTATTCAGCTGGGCTTTGTAAGGCTTAAATTCAATTTCCAACACAAAAATAAAATTACAAACAATAAATATTTTATTTATTAATATGACTTCAAATATCTTACAAAATAATGTAACAATTTTATACATAAGTTATTTTTAGTTAACTTATTTCATTTTCACTCCTCAGATTTTTGGGTTATGTTAGAAGGAGGATTTATGTTAGATTGTGCTTGAGGTGGAACGTTTAAACTTTGCAGTTGCTTCGACGTCGAAGGTGCATGAAGGGGTAACAATGTTTTTGGACTCTGCTTCGGCGGGAGTAACGGCTGCTTGTCGCTGTGTGATTTCGACAATCTTTCACTCAAAGCCTTCAAGGCAATTTGCCTAGAAAGAAATGTGTTCAAAACAAAATTCCCCCAAGTTCAACAATAACAATTAGAATGTCCAACATTCGTTTGAAGAAAGACTTCAACTTTGCATTGATGTCAGAGAAGTGGTCAGTTTAAACTATTATAAAGTTTTTTGTTAATTAAAACTGTTTTTAATGTATTAACAATAACACAAAAATGAATCATTAAAGGACTCTCCAAATAAACTAATAAAAAAATTGTTCCCAAGTTTTGGATGACCCTGCACATAATTGACTACTTAGTGTAAAAATAGAGATAGAGATTTTTCCTATTATTTTAATAAAGTTATTGGGTGACAAATTAAAAAAGTAATCATACCTTCTTCTCTCCATGTCATGTTGATCTGCTATTGGAACAGTTACTGTAACACCCGTTGGGTTAGACATATCAAACTTTCTTATCACTTTTCTGCAAATCCCTATTTTAACTAATCCTGTATGAACCACATTACTTAAAACAGCAATTGGAGGCTGGATAACATTTGGAAAGAAACTAAAAAAACATATTTGGTAATATTTACTTACTTTACTTAAATATTTTGACCTCTTTTTACCTTGCAAACGTAAAATAATCTGCCATATCTCCTCTAGTACCATTAGAATGTTTCTGATAAAATCTTAAGTAAATCCAACTCACAATCAGTCCACTGAAAAACATTGTTGGGTAAGTACCATCGACGAGCCCCACAATTTTAAAAATGACGGAAAAGAAAAATACTGTTAGGGGTACATTTCTGTTGCTCAGTTTCCCCAAAGGTGTCTTAATGATAACTAAATCGGGCATTATTTGTTTTACAGCCACACATACTCCAGCTATGTATCCTGCTAAACCATGAATATGTACACTAAATAAATATTCAGTGTTGAAAGTACAACAATATAAAATGAAGTAAAAGGTTGTAGTGATTACAGCAACACCAAAATTTACAATTGCGAAAAAAGTCATCATTTCCATTTGCCCCCATAATGGTTCAATCAACTTTCCACACAATCCAACTGTTACAATGTCCACTAACACTTCCCAAAAATGTATTTCCATAAAACAAAACGTAAAAGCTGTCCATAGCCAAAAAGATGAAGGCATTAAATACCCAGGAGTAACGGATATTACTCGGACTGCCTCATCAGAAAACGACAACCCATAGCTGAAAAGTACTACTCCGCATATAAACTTTACGGACGTACTGGTGTTTCCTAAAAGGGCCCCGAATTGTTGTTTTAAATAAGGAATATTTCTGCCTAAAGCCCTACACATAGCCATCGTCAAATCATTTAGGTAGGTTATGTTTTATGTATTTACTTTTAAGAACAACTTGTCAAAAAATGTCTACCATTTTTTGTAAATACGTCAAAGGTCACAAAACGCTAGTTAGCATTACTGTTCCAATGTTGCCAGTTATATCCTGAGTGTCCTTATAAAAAAAAAGAGTTTTGACATCAGCCAAAGTAACTCCGTGAAGGTAGTGACATTCCAGCAGACAATTTAACGGAAGTGGCCGTGTATAGCTAAATTTAATTTTATAGAAATTGTACAGTCTAGTAATATTTAAGCGAGAAATTCGTGGGGTAAGAAAAAATCTCATTCAAACAACTGTAATATTTATTTGATAACCCCTTGAAATGAGCTGGCAAATGCTTTAGTTACGAAGTCATTTTAAAGAGAAGAAGTCGCCTAAAGCAAAAAGAAGAAGAAGCATGTGTGTTGAATTTTGGGAAATATCAAATAAAGTAGAAATTTAAATTTAATTTTCTAGAAATATGTGTAGTGTTGGAGACGACGATTATGACAATGAAGTTGAAAAAACTATGCAAAAAGTAAACATCAAATTGTATGTTAATAAAAATTGACTAAATAACTTTTAAACTAATTATAAAATTCTTTTTTACAGATCAGATACCTGTAACAAATGTAGAACTGAAAAGCCCTGCGTTGTTTTAAGAAGTAAAGATTCTTATTGTAAGAATTGTTTTCTTGTAGCCACAATTCATAAATTTAAAGCTTCGCTTGGAAAATCTAGACTTATCCAATTTAATGACCAGGTATTGGTATGGCACCAAATTGGTCATCCTAGCACGGCATTGCTACATTTTCTTAGGGCAGGGTTGGATCTAGCGGCTCCGAAAAGGCTTAGATTCCATCCATTAATCTTATTCATAGAAGGTGAGTGAAAAATAATATTTACATTTTAAAAATGCATTCTACTTTTTGATTTATCAGTGCCTATTGCATGTAAAAGAAAGAAATTTCTCAAAAAATGGGGATTAGTATAACACAAGAAATAAAAACACAGCAACCCATTAGCCACATTGCAATTAAACTTGATAATAAACTTTCAACAAATCTAAAATCGTTGCCAACTAAAAAAGGAAATAAAAATGTTATTAAATTCAGCCTACTACAGTGGAGATGAGTTCCTTTCCGAATGATGTTTATTATTACCTGTTTCCTTTACTTTTGTACTTTTATCTTGTACTTTATCTTTTAGGTTTTCACCTTGTAATTTTTGTAGTGTGATGTATAACTTTTTCAAAATTTTTATTGTTTGTTTTGTATTTTTAATTTCATGAATTTTGACAACCTCAAATGTATTGTACATAGTTTGGGCAATAAATTATCTTATCCGATTCTTAGATCAGTACCATCTCAGTCTTCAAGAAAGACAACAGCTTTTAGAAAAGGTGAAAATAGAAACCACATCTTTTGGATTTAAAACCAGTTTTATTTCATTTGCTGATTATATCACAAATCCTAAAAATATTCCAGAACTTGTTAGTACAGATGTTTTATCAATATCTGAACAAGATAACGAAAAATGTGATTTAGTAATAAATAAAAAGGCTTCGAAAACAAACAAAAATGATATAAGGAGATTATTAAGGTAAATTAAATAATCGTGAATAGTAGTTAATAATTAATTACCCTTTTATTGCAGGAGACAGCTGTTAGTAGATGTGGCAAAATACTGCAAATGCAAATTTGTATTTACACCAGATATATCAGTTGATGTAGCCTCTGATTTGTTATCAAACGTTTCACTAGGGCGTGGATCTCATATTTCCATAGATATTGTAATGAACAATCTTATTTTTTGTTTAAAATGTTCATTATTTCAGACTTACGTATTCCTGTGAAGTACCTAAGATTTTTCATATCATTTTAGGGATTCTGTGATGACAGAGACAAAGATGTTATGATTCTTAAACCATTAAGACTATTTGACATGAAAGAATTAGCATTTTATAACAATCTGAATAATCTTGAACCGCTCGCAGTGAGGCAAAATGAAGTTAATCCGTATTCATCTGTTCAAGACCTAATGATGAAATTTGTAACAGATTTGCAAGTTAATTATCCAGCTACGGTTACAACTATTTTAAAAACTGGAGATAAATTAAGTTTGAATAAAAATATCAAAGATCGTTGTATATTGTGCAAGGTGGGGCTATAATTAATTACTATATTCAATTAATCAACTGAAAACTTTATTTTAGGGACCCTTACCGATATCTGGTGATGATCGGCTTACATCACAACAGTCTACAAATTTTTCACACTTAGTTTCCAATGAATTGATTAATTACAGCATTTCAAGGCAGGAGCGTTTCCAAAACATGTCTGACAATTTTGATCAGAAGTCTGTTGAAAATGGTACAATTTGTTACTCATGTTCTAATATATCTCATGATTTAAATGTAAAATAATTTTATTGCATTATTGAATTTGTTATTGTTGTTAAAAAAGGCCAATAAATGCTTTATATTTAGAAAAAAACGTTTTTAATATATAAATTATTAAGTAAGCAAACACTATACCACAGAATCGATCAAAAAACTTTGCAACCCCCAGTACAAATTGGGAATTCGTTGCTGTAAAGTTGTCAAAACACTTCTAAGCTTCATTTTTCAGTTACACTAATAGATGGAAGCACATTTCTTTTTCTTGTTGTGGTGCCCTATCCGTTGCGGACGTTGGCGATTAACATGGCTATTTTAACTTTGTTCGCTGCACATTTGCGAACATAAATTATTGTCATTGAGCATACCAAATTTTTACTAGGACTCTTCCGGCTATATTATTTTTTATGTAAGGATAATTCACTTTTTATCATTTTCCGACAGCACGTTGGAACACCATAATAGTTACTTAGGAGTCCAAAGCAGAAGAGATGAAGAATGACAGTGACACTTATTTGACGTATTTAAGTTTGTTAACCTCATAACCTCAATTTTGCATTAATTTGAACTGTGTACAATACGATAATAAAATGTGATAGTCATTATCAATAGAAATTTAAACATATTTAAAAAATAGCTTTAATTTATTGCTGGGATTACTGTTAAATACATATAAGAATGCATATGTGTTCACTGATAGTAAACTCCCACAATTTGTCAAAGTCGTTCAAACATTTGAAATTTTTTAGTAGTAATTTTAGAAGAGTGTATAGCAATATGTCTCAAAAAATTAATCAAAGTAAAACTTACATTTCCGTGGAAATTCCGGAAAATCAAACAAAACCTTCAAAGGGTGTTTTTGGACGATTATTTCAGAGAAACAAAACAAAAACAAAGAGAGAACCAGGAATGAAAAAATCGGAATTAAAGAGATTATTTTCCTTGGCAAAACCCGAAAAATGGAAACTAATGGGTGCTATTGGATTCCTTATCGTTTCAAGTACAGTTACTATGGCTATTCCATTTAGTTTAGGAAAAATACTTGATATCATTTATGTAAATAAAACAGATACGGAGTCTACAAATGCTACAAATTTAAATAAAGACTTAGTAGATACAGATGCTGCCAGGACAAAATTAAATCAAGTTTGTGGTATTTTATTGGGCGTTTTTGTACTAGGAGCAGTATGTAATTTTTCAAGAGTGTACTTAATGTCAACTGCCGGTTACAGAATGACCAATGCTTTAAGAAGAAACGTATTTAATTCAATTTTAAAACAAGAACAAGGTTGGTTCGACACGAGACCTACTGGTGAATTAATCAACAGATTATCAGCTGATACTCAGGTAAACTAAAATATCTAAATAACCTTAGGTCCAAACTCTTTTTTACTTTTTATTAATAAGGTGGATAGTGAATGTAGTATTTTGGTTTGTTTCCTTTTTTTGTTGATTTTGTTGTTTTATTTAATCTTTGAGTGAAATGGATCTTTTCCCTTTTTGATATGCTCATTCATCCTGTGGAGTCTGAGTTCATCTTTTCAGAACAATCTAATACTTTGAAGCCACTCTTACATCTTTAGTTTGATTTATTGATATAAAACATACTGTCCATCTTGACAAGGCACAAATGTTTTATTTGGTTTTCCTTCTATTTAGATTGTAGGTACAGCTCTTTCTCAGAATATTTCCGACGGTTTACGGTCTTTAGTCATGGTATGTGCAGGCACAGGTATGATGTTTTATATGTCCCCCGAACTAGCATGTGTTGGCTTAGCGATAGTACCACCTGTTGCTGTAGTCGCAGTTGTTTATGGGAGATTTGTAAGAGGTATTTCACGACAACTTCAAGATTCTTTAGCCGATACAACCAAGGTATTTGTATAAATTAAAAAAATGATCCAAACGCCCAGTATATATATTATTTTAGGTGGCAGAAGAAAGAATATCTAATGTTAGAACTGTGAAATCCTTTGCACAAGAACCGAGAGAATTAGTAACTTATAATAAATCAATAGAGAATATTTTACAATTTTGTTATAAAGAAGCAAAAGCTCGAGCGTTTTTTTACGGAATGGTTGGTTTTAGTGGACATATAATTATAATATCAGTTTTATACTATGGAGGAGTAATGGTCACTTCTAATACTATAACAGTAGGAGGGTTATCTTCCTTCCTACTTTACGCCGCCTATATAGGAGTTTCTGTTGGTGGTTTATCGAGTTTTTATTCGGATTTGAATAAATCCTTAGGAGCCGCCACAAGAATATGGGAAATTATAGACAGGGTACCTTCTATTCCGATTGTAGGAGGTTCCATTCCTTTAACGATACCCGAGGGTCACATTCAATTTAAATCGGTTCAATTCTGCTATCCTTCCAGAAACGATATAGAAATTTTTAATAGTTTAAATTTGGATATTAAACCCGGCGAAACTGTAGCCGTGGTCGGTCCTAGTGGTTCCGGCAAAAGTACTTTGGGTGCTCTATTATTAAGACTGTACGATCCCGTATCTGGCGGCGTGTATTTAGACAATCACGATATTAAAGATTTAGATCCGGCGTGGCTTAAAAAATATATTGGAACCGTAAGTCAAGAACCGATTTTATTTTCGTGTTCGATCAAAGAAAATATTTTATACGGAGCTGAAAATCCGGATACAATCACGGATGAAGAGCTGGTGAAAGTTTGCAAGGAAGCAAACGTATACGAATTCGTTCAGCAATTACCCGAAGGATTCGATACGGTCGTGGGTGAGAGAGGGGTAATGTTGAGCGGGGGCCAAAAGCAGAGAGTAGCGATAGCGCGAGCTCTTATCAAAGATCCTAAAATTTTACTTCTGGACGAAGCCACAAGTGCTTTAGATTCCCAATCGGAACATTTCGTACAAGACGCTTTAGAAAGAGTTATGAGGGGAAGGACCGTTTTGACTATCGCCCACAGGCTTTCGACTATACAAAATGCCGACACTATTGCCGTCTTGAAAAATGGACAAATCGTTGAACAGGGCAAGTACGATGAATTAATTCATCGCGATGGTGCTTTTAAGGAATTGATACAACATCAAACGTTTTCGCAATTAACCGACTGAAGAGTAGTAGATGATACTATTTATGTATATTTTTCATCAATATAATTTGTTGAAATTTTTGTTTTCAAATATACACTCAAAAGTGATCTGTTTTAATTTAATCCCTTAAGAGCAAACCGAACCCCTTGAAAAAATTTAAAATCATCCTAAGCCTTTATAGGCTAGTCATATATCTGACAGATATTTTGGCCGCATCATTGTTTTTTTTTGCAAAAAAAGTGCAAATTGCCCTTGGAAAATCTGCACATTTTTCAACGCACTCTAGCAGCGTAACTATTGGTCGTAGAAAAATCGGTTGTTTTTGAAACTTGTGGCAAATTTTGTCACCTTCAATTTTGTATAGAATAGTCTTTTCGAAAAAATGGATACTTATTAAAAAACTAAAAAAATTACAAAATTTGCACTTTTTTCGCAAAAAAAACAATATTCAGACCAAAATGTCTGTCAGCAAACCTCAAATTCGTGTTCAGCGACCACGAAAACATAAAGAATAAAAAGAATTAGGACTGTACCTAAACTTTCCGCTAACTGCCCTTGGAAAATCTGCACATTTTTCATCGCACTCTAGCGGCGTAACTATTGGCCGTAGAAAAAACTGTTGTTTTTGAAACTTGTGGGAAATTTTGTCACCTTCAATTTTGTATAGAATAGTCTTTTCGAAAAAAAGGAGTTGATTAGCTTATTAGTTTTGGTCTGATTTTTGTGAAATTTTCAAGAAATACTAATAATTACAAAACTTATGGTGGAAACCCCTTAATTTTTTTTGTAAACCTTCGAAAAGTATTTATTTTGTTAATTTTGAATGGAAAATCACAAAAAGATGGGTCCACGCCATTCTGTAGTAAATCTATGTATATTTGCTCCCATTTGTTTTAATAAATATCAAGTAGTTTTTAAATAATATGCTTTCCCACCCTTTTCTTTAATATCTTTGCATAGTGCTGCCTCATCGTTTCAGAAATTTAAAGCTGTCGTGAAGCATTCCATCGCCAAGTGTTTCCCAGTGGCGCGCCTATAAATACAATTTTATATTCACAAGAGCTCCGGATTGCTGCAACGCAAACATTTTTTGAAAAGAAACCGGCAAAAAAATCAAAAAATCCCAATTTGTTTTGGCAAGTTTTTTTAAAAAAATATAAAATTATTATTTTAATTTTGATCCACATTGCAGAAAAGGACCTAATATTGCAACCTGCTCACGTACATCGACTTTTCTTACCTTTCTTTTCAAGAAAAAACGTTTTAAAAAACTTCAAATACTGGACGTTCGAAAAAGTACATTTTTTGACTTCCGCCATGTCGGTCAAGCGAGATGGTTGTGTTGTGTTTGAATCTGAAATCTTTAAACATCCAAGTCATCGTACTAAATTTTCAATAAATAAATTAGTGCAAGAGTGAGTTAACATCGAGCAATTAAATTATAAAGATCAATCACAATAAATTATTGACATTTAAGTGCATATTTAAAGTGAAATTGATAAAGGAAAAGAATATTGCCAAGAGCAAGATTATTTCCTCTCCCTGGGATAGTTCTGGGTAAATTGCCTAGCGGTATAGCCCACAAAAGAAAGAAAGAAGAAGAAAAAGTACATTTTCGGACGGTGTACTGTCCGGAAAAATTTACCTTTTTCGTTTAGCTTTAAATTAATAGTTTGGTTCGATAACATTTGATTTTCTTATTGGAATAACATATTGACTTGCTATGATTTTTGTTTTTGAACAAGTGACTTTTGTAGGTTAGTTATAAATTGACATTTCTTACACTTGTTTGTTTGTTCTGTTGGTTTTTAGTGTAGTATATATTGCACTGACAGAACCGATCAGCTATAGTAAAGGGTTTTTTTTGGAATAAGTATTTACGAGAAAAAAAATGCATTAAAATTTTCTAAAATTATTTTAATTGTACCTCTAAATTTCAGTATGGCACTTCTCATGCATCCTCATATTAAATACATTTGTTAGAAATTCGGGAATTCCAAACACAACATAAATAATTAAACTCTGACTCTGACAATACAACAATATAAAATTACAAATATTAACAAAGTATTTAATATAAGTCTATGATTTTTTTTTATCAAAAATATGTCGTTAAGAAAATTACAAATAATAGTAAAAAAGTTTTGTCACGATTGTTTACATCCTGGAAAATTTTTTACAGATATACAAGATACTGGTTTTTTATTTCTTCGTCTTCGATCGCGTCTACTTGAACTTTGGTTTGAATGAGCGTTTCCGTTTGAATATTCCGGATCGGTTTTTGAACTTTCCATTTCTGAAGCAGAAAAAACGTTACAATTTTAATTTTTATTGAATTTCTTTCGCAAGAAAAATTAAAATTCAATAAAAATCGTACAAATTTAATTTTTTTTAAGGATAAAATATCAATTGGTATTGTCGAAATTTACGAAAAAAATTGTTAAGCGGGAAAAATATTTGAAAAAATGCGTAAAATAGTGAACTTTTCAAAAAGGAGTAAAAATAAGGGGTAATCTTAGATGAAAAATCGATTGGCATTATCGAAATGTACGGAAAAAAATTGTCAGTGGAAAAATATGCAAAAGTGTGGAAAATGGTGGATTTTTCTAAGATTTCTTGAAAACATCCACAATACAAATCATACGAACATGAAAATCCACAGTAAGGGGTAATTTTGGATGAAAAATCGATTGGCATTATCGAAATGTACGGAAAAAATTGTTAGTGGAGAAATATGCGAAAAAGTGCGGAAAATGGTGGATTTTTCTAAGATTTCCTGAAAACATTCACAATACAAATCATACGAACATGAAAATTCACAGTAAGGGGTAATTTTGGGTGAAAAATCGATTGGCATTATCGAAATGCACGGAAAAAAATTGTTGGTGGAAAAATATGCGAAAAAGTGCGGAAAATAGTGGATTTTTCGAAGATTTCCTGAAAATTTTCACAATACAAATCATACGAACATGAAAATTCACAGTAAGGGGTAATTTTGGGTGAAAAATCGATTGGCATTATCGAAATGCACGGAAAAAAATTGTTGGTGGAAAAATATGCGAAAAAGTGCGGAAAATAGTGGATTTTTCGAAGTTTTCTTGAAAATGTTCACAATAAAAATCATACGAAGATAAAAATACACAATAAGGGGTAATTTTGGGTAAAAAATCGATTGGCATTATCGAAATTTACGAAAAAAAATTGTTAGTGGAAAATAGTACAGAAAATAGTGGTTTTTTGAAAACATTATTTTTTAAACAAAAATTCTTAGCAGTATCTGGATGGTCGGAAAATTTAGGGTACATTATAAGAAAAATCAAGACGACCGAGTAAAAGTTCCGGAAGGGGGTGGGGAGTAGGTAAATGTACGTTTTGAGGGTTGTATATTGGTTTTTTACGATTTATGCCTGAAATATGCATCCTGTCAAAAAAAGTGTAATATAAAAGTTGTAAATAATTAAAGAATCTAAAGCATTTGTATTGATCATTTGTCAACATAACCTCGAAATCATCGAGAAAAACGCGAAAAACAGGTTTTTTCGTTTTTAATTTCTATCTCCCGCAAAACTAATTTTTTTATTATGAAATTTGGTGAAAACGTTCTTTTTTGTGTTTTAAATATGCTGTAATTGTAATTTTTAAAGCAAAATATTCATTTTTCGCTTGTATACGAATTTAAATTTTAAAAAAAGCCTAATTTTTCCATTTTCACACCATCTTAAAGTTGAGGTTTCAACGAAGAAAATGAGCACTGTTAAAGTTAAAAAATTGAAAATTTGTAAACCAACTTTTTTGATTAAAAATTAGGCCGTTTTAAATTTAAATTCGTATAAAATCGACAAATATTTTGCTTTGAAAAAATTACAGCATATTTAAAACACGAAAAAGAACGTTTTCACCAAATTTCATAATAAAAAAATTATTTTTGTGGGAGATAAAAATTAAAATCGAAAAAAATCCGTTTTAGCGTTTTTTTCGATAATTTTGAGGGTTATGTTGATGATTAATACAAAAGTTTTAGATTTTTTAATTATCTACAACTTTTCTATTAAACTTTTTTCGATCGAATGTATATTTCAGCCACAAATCGTAAAAAACCCTCAACCCGTATATTTACGCCTACTATCACCCCCCCCCCACTTCCGGAAATTTTACTCAGTCATCTTACCCTAAATTTTCCGACCACCCACATACTGCTAAGAATTTTTCAAGAATTCGGGTATTTAAAATCGATTTGGCCCTGGTCCAATATGTTCATAAGCCAATATGTTTTTTATTTTCATAAATATAAAGCAAAAACTCAAAACCCACACTCTTTGTTAGTCCACTGTCAAAATGTTCAATCTACGCCATACACATCACTTACACGTATATTCTACAATATTTGTGATAAATCTGGAATGTACAATACATAAATATTATACAAACAATCGATTATTATTACCATTTAGCTCATGCTCTGTAAAATATTGTACATCACTGGCGTTCTCGTTTGGATCGTCATAATAGTGATCGATCAAATACGGCATTACCGACATTTTATGGATTCGATCTCCTCTAAGTGGCGGAATTAAAACTTGTGGACTAGAATTTGGTGGTCTTCTGATAAACCATCTGAAAAATAACACAACAAGCACTAAAGTACAGTACAGTCAGATTTTGACTTTTGGATGAGAATACGTTTGAATAACAGAATACTTTTGTATGAGAAAACACTTTTGGATGAGAATACGTTTGAATGACAGAATACTTTTGGATGAGAATACGTTTGAATGACAGAATACTTTTGAATGTGAGAATACGTTTGAGTAACAGAATACTTTAGAATGTGAGAATACTTTTGGATCAGAATACGTTTGAATATGAGAATACTTTTGGATAAGAATACGTTTGAATAACAGAATACTTTTAAATGTGAGAATACTTATGGATGAGAATACGTTTGAATAACAGAATACTTTTGAATGCGAGAATACTTTTGGATCAGAATACGTTTGAATAACAGAATACTTTTGAATGTGAATAAACTTTTGGATGAGAATACGTTTGAATAACAGAATACTTTTGGATGAGATTACGTTTGAATGACAGAATACTTTTGAATATGAGAATACTTTTGGATGAGGAACATAAAGAAACTCCAAATGAAGTAGATGTAGAGGAAGAAACTGAATGATTTAAAAACGATTTTTTCTTTTTGAATGTGACAATAGTTTTGGATGAGAATACGTTTGAATAACAATACTTTTGTATGAGAAAATACTTTTGGATGAGAATACGTTTGAATGACAGAATACTTTTGGATGAGAATACGTTTGAATGTGAGAATACTTTTGGATGAGAATACGTTTGAGTAACAGAATACTTTAGAATGTGAGAATACTTTTGGATGATAAAATACTTTTGGATGAGAATACGTTTGAATAACAGAATACTTTTGAATGTGAGAATACTTTTGGATCAGAATACGATTGAATAACAGAATATTTTTGAATGTGAGAATACTTTTGGATCAGAATACGTTTGAATAACAGAATACTTTTGGATGAGAATACGTTTGAATAACAGAATACTTTTGAATGCGAGAATACTTTTGGATCAGAATACGTTTGAATAACAGAATACGTTTGAATAACAGAATACTTTTGAATGTGAGAATACTTTTGGATGAGAATACGTTTGAATGACAGAATACTTTTGAATGTGAGAATACTTTTGGATGAGGAACATAAAGAAACTCCAAATGAAGTAGATGTAGAGGAAGAAACTGAAAGATTTAAAAACGATTTTTTCTTAGGATTAGGCTTGCTGGGGTAAAAAAGCGCCCAACATGGAGCAGCTTTTTTCTAGCATCTCTCTGGATCCGCACTTGATTTATTTATTTATTTACTTACGAATGCTGTCTTATTTGTCGAATACTAAATCTAATTTCGGGATCTTTTTGTAACATTTCAACGATCAAACTCCTTAACGGTTCATCAATCTCTTCGGGAATGGTGAATTCTCCTTTACCGATTGTTTCGAACAGCCTAAAAATCGTATCTCCTTCGAACGGATATATACCGGTAGTAATATTGTACCTGAAAAAAATATTTGGTTTGGTTTGAGTTAGAAAATCGTAATTATTAAAATAATGCCTTACAATGTGACACCGCTACTCCAAATGTCTACTTTAAAACCAGGAAAAGATTCCAGACCGTTCGCTATTTCGGGTGGTTGGAATGCCGGTGATCCTTGACCGATGTAGCAAGTATCGTCCTTAGCAAAAAGGTCTATTGTCTATAAATAAATGGTTATTTATAAAAATGGAGGATATTGAGGTCTGCAAACGAGTTAGGAATTTAATTTATTAGATTCGACGGTCATAAAACCGGTTTCTGCCTTTCGGCTTCATCAGTTGGGCTTTAGAATCCAATAAATCAAATTCTATATCTGCTATAACATAAAATTCGCAAATGTGCTACCATCTATCAGTAAAACTGATAAATTAAGCTTAAAAGAGAGTTTTTCGATACATCGAATCATTAAAAAATTCATAGTGAGTAAACGAGTAGACTTACGAATTTGAAACCATTTCCAATCGATAAAGGGGGGTTAATTTTATTAGGAAAAAAATATAAAGTAACTTGACATAAAAATTACAGAATGTTATTGGTGGTCAAAGTCTAAGTGAGGGAATTTGCGAGTGTATATCATACCAAAAAATTTCCCAACAGTTTTTCTATTTAACTGATATTTTGGATAAAGAGATTTTCGGAATTGACAAAGTCAAATGCCCAAATAAAAAATAATTTATTGAAAATCGACACAAAATTAGTCTAGTAAGGTAGAGAATTATTAAATCAAAAAATTTCTCGATAATAAAAAATCCAAAGTTTGTGACACCCTGTATACTATGCAGAACACCAATTTATAAAATGATTTATTAATGATCAGTAGTGTACGCGTGAAAATTAGATAATTATAGATCTAAAAATAAATAATTGATAATTTGAACTTAGTTTATATTGTAAATATTCTTATCAGAATTTAGGAGTCTTGATGCTGGATATCATAAATAACAGAACAACTGGTGAGATTCAATAATAACGAAAATAATAAATCCATCTCGTCGACATGCATACAACACGTTTTAAATGAATGAAGTTCGTTATAGGATTGATTCGTCATTTTAACCATTTTTTTTGTTGCATTACATAAATGAATAGTTTCACCATAATTCTAATTTTTTTACAAATCTGCAACCCCAATGCGTATTGGGCAACCCACAATGCATATTGGGAATTTTTTGTGTTGTCAAAATTACATAGTTTTTTATTGTCGAATTATGTTCAGACTTTTTTATTTTATTTTACCGAGATTTGTTTCTGAATAAATTATGGAATTACAGTTTGGGGAATCCCCTAAAAAAATAAAAGAGACATTCAATCATATTAACTTTGAAAAAAAAACTATTGAACTTCAATTTTCAAAGTGAAAATTATAGACCAAAAAATTCTTAGCAGTTGGGCTTTTTTTTTAAATATAAAATCTAAAAATAAATATTTTGTTTTGAAAAAATTACAGCTTATTTAGAACAGCAAAAATAACGTTTTCACCAAATTTTATAATAAATAAATGATTTTTGCGAGAGATAAAAATTAAAAACAAAATTTTTACCTATAATCAGCTGCAATAGGCTTTTTTTCGACTTAGGCTTAAAAAAACTTGTAATTAATTAAAAGTTAATCATAATTAGTAAATAAAAATTTGTTGTAAAATACACTTAAGTTTGCTGTAAGTTAGAATAATAATTAATCAATATAACGCTCGTATAATAATTAATCTCCGTTTAAGATACCCCAATCAATCTAATTCGTTCTATACTTAGCACACACTGTATTCTATCGAATTCACGATTATAAGCTGATAAAAGGTCAATTCATGTTTACGATATATTTTATCAAAAAACCGTCGAAGGTATATCGTGTGAGCTTCACTTTTAAAATGGTATCCGTAAAAGTAAATTCAGATTAAATTTTTTTATAGATATTTGCTTTTGATCTAGTAATTTCCTGAAAAGAGCGACCCGTGACATGAGTTCATAAAGTTCAAGAATGGCTAATGAGAACATCAGTGTCTTCAGTGGAACTATGATCAAGATAGTTGGTGGTGGTAGTGTGGTTTCTTTCGTAGTGATATTTTTGTGCGTAAGGTACTTATCTTGAATTTTATTACAAAGAGAAAATTATTTTTAGATTCTATTTCGTTTTACCTTCAATTCGTTGCTTATAATTTGGAAAAATTAATTCATTAATTACGTATAAATAAATTTGAGGCTTTTTTTTTAATTTAAATTCATATAAATATCTTTTTTGAAAAAATTACAGCTCGTTTAAAATACAAAAAAGAACGTTTTCACCAAATTTCATAAAAAAAATTATTTTTGCAGAAAATAAAAATCAAAAACGAAAAAAAAAAACGGCCTTTAGCATTTTTTCAATAATTTTGAGGTTATGTTGAAAACTGACCAATACAAAAGTTTTAGATCTTTTAACTATCTACAACTTACATTAAACTTTTTTCGAAAAGGTGCTTATTTCAGCCACAAATCGTAAAAAACCAATATCCAACCAATATTTACCTACCCCCCACTCCCCTTCCGGAACTTTTACTCAGGCCTCTTGATTTTTCTTACTTTACTTATAATTTACCCTAAATTTTCCGAATATCCATATAGTGTTAAGAATTTTCCATGAATTCGGATATTTAATTGACAGTTTGACAGAAGTGAAATAAAATATTGACAGTTTCATAAAACTGGAATAAAACTTTGACATATTTCGTGCTATAAATCCTTCCCCTCTAAATAGTTTAGTCTATTAATGAATTGCTGTTTAAATTTTTATAAATCTCCATATCTTCTAATACATGGACCTAGAGGACAAATACGTACTGCCCTAACAAGTTCAGAGCTTAATTTATTCAACTACAAAGACCAGCTAACGAAGCCAAACGACAGAAACCGGTTCTTACCTCAGCGACGCCCAAATCCGTTATCTTCAAATCCCCTTCGAGCGTAAGCAAAAGATTCCCTGGCTTAATATCTTTATGTACAACTCTCATGCTATGCAAATATTCAAGCCCATCGATAAGTTGAATGAAATAACCGTGCGCCTGGAGCTGTGGAAACTTTTTACTAGGAGTAGCTTCCAACATACCCTGAAGCGATCCAACACAAAATTCCATTATTAAATACAGTTTTTGTTTTTCGTGGTTGTATAATTCGTCTACGAGATTTATTAGATTTTTGTGTTTGAGCTTACGAAGCAATTTGATTTCTCTGAAAAAAAATAAAATAATGTGCATTTATTTTCTGTAATGCAGCAGAAGGATGTAAAGTTCATATGTTTTTTTTTTATCTTACACCATTCTATAGACGCGTGCTAGAATTAATATAAACAAAAACATGAGAATTCCAAAGTATAAATAGAATAACAGAAACTAATTTCTTGTTGTTGTGGAAATAGAAAAAAATATAACAACTATGATTCTGTTATCGAAGTAAATCAATTTTTGATCGGGTTCAAAGTTGTATTAAACAATTGTGAAAATATTTAGAAGAATAAACTACATGAAAAATAGGTCGAGGTCAAATTTATCTGCAGATGAATGTCAAAAAAATATTAAAATTGACAAGCATTCGCTCTTAAATCCATCCTTCAAAATTCAGCTAAAAAAATGTATGTGGCTTAAACTTGAGGATGACTGTAAGCCGAAACAAGTCCTACTTTAATATTTTATTATTATTATTATGTTCTTTATTGTAAGCTAACCACTTACAAAGGGCTATCAACCGAGGTCCTTCTGCCCAGCTACTTTAATAAATTTTGTAGAATTGTTTATTTTTATTAAATTTATTTATAGGCCAATATTTTAATTCCAAGGTTAGCTGGTTATTTTTATTTTTTTATCCCAGTACATCTTCATAAACATCTAATAATTTAATAACTTTTTTGTATGATTAATTATTCATTAAAAAATGCAACTAGAGCTAATTTTATGCTTATACATAAATTATTCCATTTGCAAGTTTGTGTAAGAAGTATCTTTATTAAAATAAGAAATAAATCATGTGAATTGTATTTTGTTGTTTGTCCTTCCACTCCAAATTTAGAATTATATTATAAAACGAGTTTCACTGTTTAAAATATAAAAACAATTATAATTATTGACTATAAAGCAAATATAAAATGAAAAAGTTGCAAATTAAAAATTATATTAAATTTTATCACTTTATAAACAATTTTACCTCTAGAAATAACTACAAGGTCTTTCTTAATGTAAAAAAACAACCTGGATATAACCATCAACAATTTTATTGTTAAATATATATTTGCATCCAGCTTTGTGTATATTTAAGTAAAAATAATTTTGAACACTTTTTTAGTTCCTTTTACTTATATATCAACTAGTTAAAGGGAATAAATCAAGTCTAAGTCTAGAAATTATTTTATATCAATAAAAGCCAAGAAAGATCCCATTTTTTTTTTTCATTATATAAATTAGGTATATATGAATCCATATTGTTCATACATTTTTATTTTCAGATACAGAGTTAAAATGGCAACAATTTTAAGTTGGCTAGTGGGGCCTTTTAAGAAACCAAAAGTAAGTAACCAGCAATGTGAAATACATTTTTTTTTAAATATGTAGGAAGCAAGTATTGGCTTACTAGCGCAAGGATTCCTAGTATGTATATCTATGCCACCATTATATTAAATGATTAACGCATTTCAACACAAAAATCTAAATAAAAGCTTGGCTGTAAAGATGACAGTAAACATTTACCTTTGTACATTTTGTTCACCATTTGGTATCCTCCTTAATTTTCTTTGTTTTAAAATTTTTACAGCCCTTCGACATAACGTCTCTGAATCTAACATGTCTTTTACCTTCCCATAGGACCCCTCCCCCAGCAAATCACCCATCACATACTTCCCTACGAGTTTTAATTTTCGTTTTTTCTTCTGATATATGATTTGATCACTATCAACTCTATGAAAAAAATTTGCTATGTTAAGGTTCTCAAGATCATCGTCAAAATCGGCATTATTTGGATCGTTCATCCAAACATTTTCTTCATCTTCAATTGGCTCTATTTCATCTTTACCACTAAATATCACATTTGTTACTTCTTTTTCAGGATCGGATATATCCACACTTTCACTGTCTAAACTTTTACTGGTATTACACATATCACTACTCATTATTTGTTTTATTTTAGTAACATTTTTTTAAATATCTTTTTGCAAGCCTTTTTAGACATTATTTATATTTGTTGCCATTCTATAAGTCAACAGCTGTTTCAAACGCTCATGTTGGCAGCATTGTTTATTATGTAATTTTTTTAATATTTTCGTTTATTTCTAAATTAATTCCATCTATATGTTATCAAATTTGATAAATAAATTTAATTATTAACTAAACCATTCTACTAAATCATAATAAAAACTTTGTAATCCAAATTAAATACGATTGTTTTAAAATTTTAGGCATTTATTAGCGATCGATTCATGGAATTAAAATAAAATATTACTAGCGTTTTTTTGTATATACCGGAGCTGTTCAATGTTGCCAAAATTATTTTAGTAACTTACTTAATTTACCAAACTTTAAACATAATCTATTTGTAGTGCAGATAAGATATTTTGTAATTTTAATCGGTTTTGTTTTTGTTTTTAATTAACTGATCTACCAAGTTCCAACGATTTTAATACAAGTCTGGAGTTGAGTATCAAGTTATTTTAAATAATGATCACCAATCCTAAACCAATAAATATAGATTATACATTCAATTAACTCCTTCGTTAACATTAAATTTTCTTTTCTGGAGATGTTCACTCACTCATTCACGCACAATTCAAACTAAACGCACGAACTTGGTTATATAATTTGGCAACGTAGCAAGGTGGTCTAGTTAGTCAATGACAATGTCACCTTGAATTAAGTAATTTTGAATTTTAGAAAGGTTTGTTTTTAAAATTTTCAATTAAATTATAGATCTTAGTTGAAAACGTTCCAATAAATTAATTTGTGATAGTCATAGCTTTGATTGTAAGTTGGGTGTAACTAGTATCAAACACTATTAGATGTTATCTGTGGTTTGACCTATGCCATCAAATTTAAAATCAAAAATAATAAACAGTATTCAGAAAATTGACAAACCCAATAACAATCGTTTTGCCCCGGCCAGTATGTTTGTTTTTAAGTTATTATTTCGTGGTGTTTTATTTTTTACATATTTATGTTATTTTACGATTGCTGAAGTGATTCGCTTGGTAGCTCTGTGGGGTATATTAAAATTATTAAGTGTATCAAAAACCATTGACCGTGTAAGCTATATTGTATTTCTTTTTGATGCCAGAATTCGTTTTCCAGTAAAAATAATAACCCGTTTTTAAAGCATGTTAATATCTCACTCCGTTACGGAGAGACGCACTTTACGAAGAAAAATAACTATAATACTATTGTTTATTGCAAAATTGATTATTATTATTGTATAACGTACGTAATATACGTTTATTTTCAGTTAACAAACAGCGAAACTAACGAAGACGTCACTAACGGCCCTGAAAATAAGGCACAATCGCAAACAAATAATTTAAATAAAAATAAGTTACAACAGAAAGGGGTCAAAGTTCGTCAAAGATTTAAAAAATCTAATGAAGACCCCACATTTAGTACTAGTTTAAAAACGCCTATAGAAGATATCATTGAGGAAACAATTAATGAAGGAAGCAGTATAAGTAGTGCCAAGGAAGAAGTTGCTAAGAAAAAGGGAAAGTACAACAAACATATTGCCAGAGGTAACACAAATAATATATTTATTTTTGTAGTTCATAGTGGTTCGTTATTTTTAATCTAAAAAAGTGGTGTCATTCAAAAAGAACAACATTTACAAATATATTTATAATTTCATATCATTTAATAACAAATAATTGCTAAAAATAATTTTCGATGCTAGAAATATGTTTATGTATCTTAATAATTTTTTTAAATTGATATTTTTTGTCACCATATTGGTATTTTCATTTTAATTCACATTTAGTTCAGATTATTCTCAAATATTCGAATTATGTCTTTAGTTTTTTGTTATAAGAACTCAGCCACCAACAACTGGTGTCTGTGGTGACAAAGCGCCTTGTATACTTTTACTATTTTTGAATACTTGTTCTAGCACTAAATTAAACAGTATTTTCGCTAATTCTCAATAGGTCTTATAGACCAAAATCTATAAGGTGTATTATGTAGAATTTAGGGAACTGGTGCTCATAGTAGTGATTTTTGCCGTACTCGTCGAGCTCTAAACGATTGTGTATAAAAAAATAGCAAAAGATAAAGATGGCCTTTAATTTACTTTGAATTAATTTTTTAGGTGACCAAACAACATCCCAGAACGCTAAATCTAAAGACCCTGTAGATAATATCGGTTATTCGTTTTTCAATCTGAAGAGTGTCGATAACAACACTGAAAACAAGGAGAGACGTCCATCGAAAGTTGATTTAAACGAACAACAGTCACCAGTAGATGACATAGGATTTTCGTTTCTACTGGTGAAAGAAAAAGGAAAAAAATACAAATCTAATAAAAAAAGTCTCGAAACTTCCGAAAAAAAATTAAGCTTGGAGCAAATAGAGCGTAAACAAAAAAACGATTTATCGAAACCGTCAATAATCGATCATTATCAGAATAGAAAACGAGGTCAAATTTTTCATAATCAAAAAACACCGACGGAATCAAAAGAAAATACAAACAAAACACACAAACCTCAGAATTATCTTTCAGGTAGTCTAGACAGTAAATTAATTTTTGATATCGAAAATAAAACCGAATATAAAAAGGTATCTGCAAGCTTATCATACGCTAGTGTGGTGGTAAACACTCTACAAGAAGAAGACACAAAGGAAATTAAATCAGATAAAACTGTAAAGCAAATATCCCAGTTCGAAGCACATTCAAATTCGAGTTCTATAGAAGTGCTCGACGAAGCATCAGCTTTTGAATTTGTTGAAAATAATCAGGGAGAGGAGGAAGAAGAAAAATCTGAGACGTTGCCTGAAGATACAACCTATCCTTTAATTGACGTAAAATTTGGTCAAGATACAGATATAAATGCTTCGACTGTTGAGAATATTATAGAAAAAAGTACAGATTCTATTCGTTTTGTCTCTTTTAAATCTTACGTACAAGAAAATTCTTTTAGTGAAGAAAATTCGACCAACGAGAATAACAAAACATTTGTGGATAATTATTTAAATGAAAATCGTCTCAATTCGTTGCGGCATATAGAAGAAAGTAGTACGTTTTCTTCAAACAACTTTGGGTCAAGTGAAAATTACATTGCTGAATCTGAATCGACGATTTTAGAAGATCGGTTAGAAGAAACGGTGGATGATTTAAAAATTCAAGCTCCTGGAAGTGAAGGTAATATTTAATTACTTGCTTATTTTAATCCAGTTTTAAAAATAATTGATTTCAGCTACAACAGAATTGCAGAAATTGCCCGAACAGTCTTCCCAAAACTCTCAAATTCTTCCAACAAACATCGAAATGGACGTCGATAAAATGCAACAAATCAGAGTTCTTACTCTAAACGATCACGAACACCAGGAATGTACTTTATATCGAATCGAAAAAAACTGGATTATACAGTTTAGAATAGGACCGTCCTTGTTTGGCAGAAAAGTATTTTTATACAGCAATTATCCCACGAAGACGAATAATAAATTAAACGAGTTCAAACGTAGCCAGTATCAACTGTTAGAGTGGGTAACCGAAGAGGGTTGTGAAAACGCCGACGATACGGCTGTTTATACTCAGATCAAGGCCGAGATTGCTGGGAGTTTCCATTATTATTTTACCTACGAGAAGGGGTAAGTTTTTTATACTTTAATACAAGACATTCGACATTCTGAGAATTGACATTCTGGCATTTGACATGTCCTTATAAAATTATTTAAAAACCGGAATATTTATTTTATTAACTATAAAATGTCTCTTATACTGAATTTTATATATTTATAAATGGCAGTGAAAATAGGCATCTTTCTGGATATTAATGAGCTATATGGTAGTCTCTTTCTTTATTATTAAAATGTTTATTTATTTATTTATTTACGGACTGACGCCCATTAAAATTACAATAAAATAAAATATAATGCAATTGAAAATAACGGTCATAAATAGTTAAAGGAAAAGTATTTCTGACAATTGACATATGCCATTCTGACAACTGGTATATGCAATTCTGACATTTGACGTGTCTTTATAAAAGTATTTAAAGACCGTAATACCGTAAATGACGGAAGTAATATTTATTTGGCAGTGAAAATAAGCATCTTTTTGGATATTAATGAGCTATATAGTCTCTTTGTTTATTATTAAAATGTTAAGAAAGTTTTTTTTTTGATTACAGAGAAAATTTCGAAAGACAAGGCTCAGGATATTTTCTAGTCGATCCTATTCTCAAATACGGTAATAACGAAGATTTACCCCTAGACTGTATTCAGTGTCAAACTGTTTTGGCAAAAAGTTTGGGCTCGTTTTCGACTTGGGAGGATAAATTGCAAGTTTCGAAACAATCCGGTTACAATGTTATTCATTTTACACCAATCCAGGTACAATTTGTTTTTAAAATTAAAGTTATTAATTTAAATTAATTTTAATTTTTATAGGAACTAGGTGATTCAAATTCCTGCTACAGCTTGAGCGAACAATTGAAATTGAATCCCGTTTTCAAAAAGAGTAACGGAGAGATGCCGACTTTCAAAGAAGTCGAACAATTTGTTGCTAAAATGAGAACAGAATGGAAGGTAAGTTGTTTTGAATATGTTTCACCGAAAGTTACGTAAACAGTTCATTATTTTTATTGCTATTCAGTCGTCTGGAATTATTTTCAGAACAGTGGCGTACCGTGTGTAATATTTAAACAAAAATACGAAAAGTTGATGTTTTTATTGGTTTTTTCAGCTCAGTTTGGGAGAAATATATCTGGAATTTTTTTTAATGAAAAATATTTAGCTAAAATTATTTTCGTGTCGTTTTAGGTCGGTTCAATTTGCGATATAGTTCTAAATCACACCGCAAACGAAAGTAAATGGATACAAGAACATCCCGAAGTTACATACAATTGTGTAAACTGTCCGTACATGCGTCCCGCTTATTTACTCGATGCTGCTTTCGATTTCTTCTCTGCCGAAGTGAAGAGAGGTGTTTATGAGGATAGAGGGATTCCCCCGGAAATAAATAGCGAAGATCATTTGAACGCTATCAGATATCATTTCCGGGCTAGCATATTAGATCCGCTGAAAATATTCGAGCTCTTTACGTGCGACGCTGCTAAATATGTAGCGGAGTTTCTCAGTTTGGTAAGTATTTCTTTAAAAATTATATTTTAATACAGTGTCATCCCCAATGGACACACCATATTGGCATTAAGGGTTTTTCGACAAAAAGTTATTCTTGATAAAAGTTTGTAAATCCCCTAAAACTAAACATGCACCAACAAAATATAGTAAAACACTCGTAATACACGAGGAGCCTTCAAAAATTTACTTCACTCTTGTCTCAAAATCACATTTTTGAAGGCTCTTCGTATATTACGAGTGGTTTACTTTATTTTGTTGGTGCATGTTTAGTTTTAGGGGATGCACAAACTTTTATCAAGAATAACTTTTTGTCGAAAAACCCTTAATAAAAAAGATTCGTACGAAATTAAAAATGTACAAAAAGGGGTAATTTTTAATAAAAAATGGATTGGCATTATCGAAATTGCCAAAAAAAATTATCTATATAATATAATCTAAATATCTGATTTTTTTATAATTAATTTAATAAATAACCCTTTTAGGCACGTACAGTAAGTCCGATCACTCCCAATTCGAGACCGGAAAGCAACGAATTGAAACTTGTAACAGATCCAGAATTTAGAAGATTGTCTGCAACCGTAGACATGAAATTAGCTCTAAAATTGTACAACGTTTACTGGAGTGACACGTTCGATGAAGATACCAGACTCAAACGATGCTCGGAACAATTTAAAAATAAACTAGATGCCCTCAATAACACTGTTGTGGACGAAATCAACGATCATTTAACTGCTGCCCTTGAAAATGTCATAGCTGGTATTAGATATTTCAGGTCAGTATTTTAATTTTAAGAAATGTGAAGTGTTTATAAAAAAATTATTTCGGTTTTCAGAGTACAGCAAGATGGTCCTAAATTTACAGATATAACCATAAAAACTCCACTTGTTTATCGTTATTTCACCGATTATGGTACTCCAAAAACTCTTAAAGAGTATGAAGATACATTGTATAGCGATAAGGGTAAATTTTTGATGGCGCATAACGGTTGGGTCATGAGTTCAGATCCGTTGAGAAATTTCGCTGCTGCGGATTCCAAGGTATGTTTAAAAAAACATTTTCTATTTTAAAATACTTATTTATCATTTAAAATACTTATTTACCGTTCAAAATACTTATAATTACCATTTAAAAGACTTATTTGCCGTTCAAAATACTTATACTTACCATTTAAAATACTTATTTATCGTTTAAAATACTTATTTACCGTTCAAAATACTTATACTTCTCATTTAAAATACTTATTTGCCGTTCAAAATACTTATACTTACCATTTATCATACTTATTTACCATTTAAAATACTTATACTTTCCATTTAAAATATTTATACTTACCATTCATTTCTGTAGTTCATAGTGGTTCTTCTACTCTTCTATTGGAAATAAAACCACTTATTCAAATAAAAAAAAGGCTTTAATTATTTACCGTTTTCAATACTTATTTGTAATTTAAAATACTTTTTACCATTTAAAATACTTATTTATTTACCATTTAAAATACTTATTACCATTTAATGTTTAAAATACTTATTTATTTACCATTTAAAATACTTATTTAACATACTCATTACCATTTAAGATACTTATACTTATTTTAAAGGTATATTTGAGAAGAGAATTGATCGCTTGGGGAGACAGCGTCAAATTGCGATTTGGCGATAAGCCCGAAGATTGTCCATACCTTTGGGAGCACATGAAGAAATATGTCGAACAAACTGCCAGAATCTTCGACGGCGTCAGATTGGACAATTGTCATTCGACGCCCATACCCGTCGCTGAATATTTATTGGACTGCGCACGAAGAGTTCGTCCGGATCTTTACGTCGTAGCAGAATTGTTCACCAACTCCGACATGACCGACAATATTTTCGTTAACAGGTAAGTCAATTTTACGTCTAAAAAAAAATTGTGGACACATTGATTATTTTTTCCAGGTTAGGAATCACGTCTCTGATACGCGAAGCGCTCAACGCTTGGGATTCCCACGAACAAGGACGTTTGGTTCATCGTTTCGGTGGTTCCCCGGTCGGGTCTTTCCACCAGCCCAACGTACGTCCACTGGTGCCATCTATCGCGCACGCTTTGTTCCTCGATCAAACCCACGACAATCCGAGTCCGATAGAAAAACGTTCGGTGTTCGATCTTTTACCTAGTACAGCATTAGTCAATATGGCGTACTGCGCGAGCGGTTCTAACAGAGGTTACGATGAATTGGTACCGCATCATATCCACGTCGTGGACGAAGACAGGGAATATTCCGAATGGACTGAGGATTTGAGTTTGGCGATGGGAAATTCCAGATACGTTACCAAGACATCTGGCATTATTAGCGCTAAAAAGGCTTTGAATGAATTACATTTTAAATTGGGAAAAGAAGGATTTAGTCAGGTATGTTTATTAGGTGTACAAATCTGCATTTTTTATGTGCTTACTGTTCCAGAATGAGTTTGTTTCTTATTTTAAATATTTCGCGCCTATTTTAGTCTCAATTTATGGATTATGCAATAACAGGTAAGCGCGTTTGAGACTCGGTGATGTCATTTTGGTAGTATAACATTCATTCTACTACACTTACTTTTTTGTTTTTTTAGGTATATGTAGATCAAATGGATCCCGATATAGTAGCTGTAACTAGACATTGTCCGGTAACTCACCAAAGTTATATTCTAATAGCGTTTACGGCTTTCGGTCATCCGACTGAAAATGCCGGCGATTCTCAACGAGGGATTAAACCTTTACGTTTCGAGGGAGTATTAGAAGAGATCGTACTGGAGGCTACGTTGAGTCATGTGAATCATAAGTGAGTGTTTTGACATCTATCTTAAGCTCGTTGAATCGAAAATTATATTTTTTCCAGAAATGGTGATTCCAAATTTATCAAATCTCACAAATTCATCAAAGATCCGAAATGGATCAACGGTCTTTCCGAATACCAAGTTGCTGTCAAACAACATATCCAAATATCAGAATCTGATGTTTTTGAAAAAGTCGATTCTGGAACACCGAACGTCACCCAACTTAATTTCAAAAATTTTAAACCCGGATCTGTGGTAGTGGTCAGGTAAGGCTGTATTTTCTAAAATATGAGATTTTTAACTCGTTCGCTGCCCCTGCCGCGTTTACGCGTTTGACTGGGCTTGTAGCCAATGTCCCCACCGCGTTCACGCCTTTTTGTGTTCATCACTATACACGTGAAAAATCCTGTGTTGGCTCTCAGCGAAGTTTTTAAATTTCAAGGGGGCAGCGAAGGTGTTAATAATATTTTTTATTTTTTTCCGGTCTAAATTACACTCAGAAAAATGTTAAAAAATAAAACAACCATTCTGGGAGTCCCTAAATTCCGGAAAATTCATATTTTTGAGTTTTTTTCGGATTAGAAAATTTTCTAAACATCTCAAATATTTTTTAGATCTTCCTTACCTGAAATTATGAGCACCGCCATTAAAACTGTAAGGAATCTTATCAACAGTACCTCGATAACCAAACCCAACGAATTATCTAAAATAATAAATAAAATGACGTTGCCGGACATGAATCGGGCTTTATACAGGTGCGATCAAGAAGAACGGGACGAAGGTTTCGGATTTGATACATACAACATCCCGAATTTCGCGTCAATGGTCTATGCCGGATTACAAGGTATTTAAATTTTACTAGAAGTTTTTGGGATTTTTCGTTGATAATTTTTTTTTTTAGGATTCATGTCTCTGTTAGCTAATATCAGACCGAATAATGATCTTGGACATCCCATGTGCGCGAATTTAAGAGATGGAAATTGGATGATTGGTAAGATTTTGTTAGTAATAAAAATAAATTAAATTTGTTTTTTTTGTTTAGAAATTTGCAAAAAAAGATTTTAGGGAGTGAAAAAGTATGGAGAAAGTTTTAGAACTAAATTAAGTAAAATTCTAGTCATTTTCTTCTGCGAAAATACTTAGGAAATTGTAAATTTGAAAAGTAAGGATGTCAAATATTCTAAATTGTTGCTTTTTCGAATTTTTTTACTATGATATTTAAGAAAATCCCACAAAACAAATGGTACAAAATTAAAAATTCACATAAATTGATGGACATTATCAAAATTTGCCAATAATTTTTTAATGGGAAAAAAGAGCGGAAAAAGTCCGAAAAAATGGTGAAAAGGTGTGAAAAATTAAGTTAAATCCTAAAATCGGTGTCAAGATGTTTTATTTTTTTCAGAAAAAATACACTCTAAATTGAAATTAAAAAAATTCACAGGAATTTTTTGAAAAATACATTTTTAAATGGATAAATAGTAAAAAAGCGCGAAAAAAAGTGTGGAAAAAGTCCGAAAAAATAGTGAAAAGGTGTGAAAAATTAAGGATAAATCCTAAAATCGGCGTCAAGATGTTTTTTTTTTTCAGAAAAAATACAGTCTAAATTGAAATTAAAAAAATTCACAAGAATTTTTTGAAAAATACATTTTTAAAGGGATAGATAGTAAAAAAGCGCGAAAAAAAGTGTGAAAAAAGTCCGAAAAAATAGTGAAAAGGTGTGAAAAATTAAGTTAAATCCTAAAATTGGTGTCAAGATGTTTTTTTTCAGAAAAAATACAGTCTAAATTGAAATTATAAAAATTCACAGGAATTTTTTGAAAAATACATTTTTAAAGGGATAAATAGTAAAAAGCGCGAAAAATTAAGTCAAAACCATTTTTTTCATCGAAAATACATAGGAAATTGTAAATTTGAAAAGTAAGGATGTCAAAAATTCTAAATTGTTGCTTTTTCGAATTTTTTTACTATGATATTTAAGAAAATCCGACAAAACAAATGGTACAAAATTAAAAATTCACAATCATTTTTTAAAGGGTGAAAAAGTCTGGAAAATAGTGAAAAGGTGTGAAAAATTAAGTTAAATCCTAAAATTGATGTCAAGATGTTTTTTTTGTTCAGAAAAAATGTACATTCTAAATTGAAATTAAAAAAATTTACAGGAATTTTTTGAAAAAGACATTTTTAAAGTCAAATTGATGTCAAGATGTTTTTTTTTCAGAAAAAATACAGTCTAAATTGAAATTTAAAAAAATTACAGGAATTTTTTGAAAAAGACATTTTTAAAGCAATAAATAGTAAAATAGAGCGCGAAACATTAAGTCAAAACCATATTCTTTGCTATGATATTTAAGAAAATCCCACAAAACAAATTGCAAAATTAAAAATTCACATAAACAAGTAATTTTTCATAAAAAATTGATGGGCATTATCAAAATTTGCCAATCATTTTTTAAATGGTGAAAAAGTGTGGAAAAAGTCCGGAAAATAGTGAAAAGGTGTCAAAAATTAAGTTAAATCCTAAAATTGATGTAAAGGTTTTTTTTTTCAGACAAAATACAGTCTAAATTGAAATTAAATAAATTCACAAGAATTTTTTGAAAAAGACATTTTTAAAGCAATAAATAGTAAAAAGAGGCGAAACATAAAGTCAAAACCATTTTTTTCGGTTTGAATACATAGGAAATTGAATGCCGATATTTCACAGAGAGATTCTTGGGGCATTTTTAAGATAAAATTGTCATATGAACGTACGTGGTACGCCACTGGTTTTGTTTTAAAAATATTTTTTTTTCTTTATAAGTTGTTAATTTTAAGTAAAAAAGGACCCTCGTCTTTTTTTCGTCTGGCGCCTTATTTTCGAGTAAAAAAATGAAATGATATTTTTGCTACTTTAATATCAGTATTATGGTAATAAGAAATTCATTTAACGTTGAATTTAAGTAAAATTTTACGTAGCTGGATAAGGTTTCTTTTTTAATGAAATGTAAACGTTTTTTCCAAAAAAAAATGCACAGTTATGCCATTCTAACGTCCAGCGTTTTTGAGCTAATTAAAAAAAAAATTATAAAAATCTTTTTTTCAACGTTCAACAATTTTATCTAAGAAAAACAAATTAATAATCGAATTGTTTCAATCTTGTTTTAATCGCCCAAAGTTAAAAAAATATTCTTCTAGATTATATTTGGAAAAGACTGAAACTAGACCCAGGCACCCAAGAACTTGGATTATGGATTGAAGAAAATACCAAAAGTTTCGTCAATATTCCCAGATATCTGGTACCTTGCTATTTCGACATGCTCGTTACAAGTATTTACATTGTCCTTATTGAAAGGAGCCATAATTTGATGTCCGAGTAAGTCAAATTATCTCATTTTAAAATTTTGTTATTTATACGAAAGAGCTGGAACGAATGAAAAATGATTAAGTCTTCTTGAGTGTGTAGGAGCGACTGCAATGGCCTCAAGAAATCCACGTTTGTTTTTACGTATTACTATCTTTGAAGATGACGGAAATCACGTGCTAAAAATTAAATTTTTATTTGTTCCGACTTTGCGCTCTATTCAAATTATCGCTTTTTATTGGTTTAGATCTCGCACTCCGTTAAAATAACCGGAATTTATCACTGTGAATTGATTTGCAAATGACCATGGGCGTGCGTAAAGTTTTTGTCTTTATTTGAAGTTTAATTATTATATTTAAAATATTTTTTTTATGTTTTAGTTTTGTCAAACATGGTTCTACTTTTGTGAGAGGTCTTGCTTTGGGTTCTGTACAATTCGCAGCTTACATTAAATCATCCGATCTACCGACATTGTCACCAAATTTGGCGCCTCCTAAACCACCGACAAGAAAGATTAATAACGAATCTGTTCAAGCTTGTGTAACTTTATCGGCAGGTGAGTTCGTTATTTGGTTAATTATGATGATTCTATAATATATTTAAATATTTTTTAGGTTTACCTCATTTCGCTGTGGGCTACATGAGAAACTGGGGAAGAGATACATTTATCGCACTAAGAGGTCTCTTCATTCTGACTGGTAGATACCAAGAAGCCCGAGAACACATTTTAGGTTATGCCGGATGCTTACGTCATGGTTTAATTCCTAATTTGTTAGATGGAGGTCGAAATTCGAGGTTGGTATTTCCCCCATATACTCCCTAACCTCAAAGTTTCAAAATATTAGACATCTGTCAACATGATTTGGTTGTAGACATGCGCAATGGACATCGTAAAGCACCGGTGTCCTCTTGGGGTTCCCCTACATGTACCAATACCTCGTTTATAATGATCGTTAACTTTTTAGGTTCAATTGCCGCGACGCCATCTGGTGGTGGTTATATTGCATCAAAGAGTACGTGACCGAAGCTCCGGAAGGTATTAAAATACTTTCCGACAAAGTTACGAGAATATTTCCAACGGATGATTCTGAAAACCAAGCGCCAGGGTCCGTAGATCAACCTCTACACGATGTCATCCAGGAAGCGTTGAAAGTTCATTTCCAAGGTTTGGCTTTTAGGGAGAGAAATGCCGGTCGACAAATCGATGAGCACATGACTGATCAAGGGTTTAATAACCAAATTGGGGTTCATCCAGAAACCGGTAAGAGTTGAGGTCCACAGTATTGTTTTCAACACGCATCTGGACCGATTAATTCAATACCTGTGGGGGCTAGTAGGCCCAGGAGTAGTTGTTTTATGTCCAAATGCGGTGCAACCCACGATATATTTGATGTATATCGGAGAAATTTGTTGAGTTTGCTGATTGTAATTGCAATTTTTACCTTCTGTTTACAGGTTTCGTGTTTGGCGGAAATAAATGGAATTGCGGAACATGGATGGATAAAATGGGATCTTCCGATAAAGCCGGAAATCGCGGGAAACCGGCCACGCCCCGAGATGGTTCGGCGATCGAATTAATAGGTCTTTCAAAATCCGTTATTTCCTGGCTAGCGAAACTCCACGACGAGAAAAAATATCCTTATAAAAGTAAGTACAGAAATAAAGGACAATTTTAAATTTTTGATTGTCGTTTTTTATTGTAGGCGTAGAAAGAGTACACAAAACTGGCACCATAACTTCTTGGACGTTCAAGGAATGGGCGAATAAAATACAAATCAATTTCGAAAAATACTTTTGGGTCAATTCCAAACCTACCGAGGGAGAAATCCGACCGGATTTGATAAACAAAAGAGGTATATACAAGGATTCGCATGGATCCAGTAACGAATACACCGATTTTCAACTTAGATGTAATTTCCCGATTGCCATGGTAGCGGTAAGTATACTTTTTCTAATCTCTGTTGAATATTAGGGTTAGTTCAAAACAGTACATCGTATAATAACGAATATAATATTTTTAATGCTATTCAGTCATCTGGAGTTATTTATGACAGCCAGAACAGTAGCGTACCGTGTATAATATTCAAACAAAAGTTATATTTCAAGAAAAAGAAAATATCTCCTCCTATGGTCGACGTTTTTATCGGTTTTTTCAGCTCATTCAATTGAATTTGGGAGAACTATAATTGTTCTTTTCAAATTATTCTTTTTTTTTGTAGACGCGTTTATGCACTAGTTAAATTATCATTTACTTTCAGGCACCCGAATTATTTTCCCCGAAACATGCTTGGGAAGCGTTAAATATGGCGGAAAATTATCTACTTGGACCTCTCGGGATGAAAACTTTAGATCCCGAAGATTGGGCGTATAGAGGAGACTACGATAATTCTAATCAATCGGATGATGCTTCAATATCTCACGGATTTAACTATCATCAAGGACCTGTAAGTATTTTTTTTTGTAAGTTCAAAATTAATGATAAAATTTGTTTACTCCTCCTGTCAAAACCAATACAGATTTTAACCAGCGGTCTTCAACAAATCATTTTTACATCTATTCTTAAGATTTCTTCTAAAGATGAAAGATCCAGAGTTGTTAGTTTTAGAGTAACGAAGTAAGAAAGACCTAAATGTAAAAACGACGAAAATCTAAACTTCGACTTTGCCACCTTCTCCCGCCAAAACTAATACAGATTTTAACTAGCGGTCTTCAATAAAACATTTCTCCATCTATTCTTAACATCTCTTCTAAAAACTAAAGATTCAGAGCTGTTAGTTTTAGAGAAATGAAGTAACATAGACCGGAATGTAAAAACGACGAAAATCTAAACTTCGACTTTGCCAACTCTTCCTGTCAAAACCAATACAGATTTTAACTAGAGGTCTTCAACAAAACATTTCTCCATCTATTCTTAACATCTCTTCTAAAAATTAAAGATTCAGAGCTGTTAGTTTTAGAGAAATGAAGTAACATAGACCGGAATGTAAAAACGACGAAAATCTAAACTTCGACTTTGCCAACTCTTCCTGTCAAAACCAATACAAATTTTAATCAGCGGTCTTCAACAAAACATTTATACATCTATTCTAAAAACGAAAGATTCAGAGCTGTTAGTTGTAGAGTAACGAAGTAAGCAAGACGAAAATGTAAAAACGACGAAAATCTAAACTTTGACTTTGCCACCTTCTCCCGCCAAAACTAATACATATTTTAACCAGCGGTCTTCAACAAAACATTTATAAATCTATTCTTAACATCTCTTCTAAAAATGAAAGATTCAGAGCTGTTAGTTTTAGAGTAATGAAGTAACATAGACCGGAATGTAAAAACGACGATAATCTAAACTTAGATTTTGCCTCCTTCTCCTGCCAAAACTAATACAGATTTTAACTAGCGGTCTTCAACAAAACATTTCTCCATCTATGCTTAACATCTCTTCTAAAAATGAAAGATTCAGAGCTGTTAGTTTTAGAGAAATGAAGTAACATAGACCGGAATGTAAAAATGACGAAAATCTAAAATTCGATTTTGTTACCTAATCTCGTCAAAACCAATATAGATTTTAACCAGCGGTCTTCAACAAACCATTTCTACATCTATTCTTAACACCTCTTCTAAAAATGAAAGATCCAGAGCTGTTAGTTTTAGAGTAATGAAGTAACATAGACCGGAATGTAAAAATGTCGAAAATCTAAAATTCGACTTTGTCACCTACCGCCAAAACTAATACAGATTTGAACCAGCGGTCTTCAACAAAACATTTGTACATCTATTGTTGACATCTCTTCTAAAAATGAAAGCTTCAGAGCTGTTAGTTTAAAAGTAATGAAGTAAAGTAGAACCAGAAATAAATTAAGATCATAACGAACCTCATTATTACCTATTGTTCGAGATGTAGATAAGCAATAAAATTGTGTGTCTCTTAAAAGATTAAAATATCTTATGAAATAATTATAACATTATACCTGGAGAACAGAATTTAATGGCTAGAGTGGTTGATAATTTATGAACTTACAATATTTCTGGTTCTACTTTACCAAATACCGGAATGTTAGATCCACGAAACTCCAAACTTTTTTCAATTTAAAATTTAATTTCTCATTTTTAGGAATGGGTTTGGCCTGTAGGATTCTTCCTAAGAGCAAAATTAATCTTTGCCGAACAAAACGGTGTTTTAAAAGAAACATTAGCGAGCACGAAATTAGTGCTTTCGAAACATTTCGTGGAATTACAAACTTCCGATTGGCGAGGTCTTCCAGAATTAACAAACAGCAACGGAGCATATTGTAGGGATAGTTCTAGAACGCAGGCATGGAGCATGTCGTGCGTTCTTGAAGTTCTTTACGATTTACAGAAGATCGAGTCCAGTCTGGAGATATCTGGTAAATATAAATACGTTTCTACTCTCAATTTTCCGGGAAAATATCAATTTAATCCTGTACAATTGCATTTTTTTTTGTAGATAACTGACTTACCAGTAATTTAGACATCAAGAAGCAAATCTATAAAACAGTTCGAAGTGAAACTCTAGAAAATAAAAAATTGTCCCCTCCATTCCATAGAATATTAAGAAGACAAAAGATTTATATGGAAATGGAGGAAATAAAAATAATGGATTATACCACAGATGAAAACGATGCTTCCATTCAAAATTTAACTTCCACTTTTAAAGACGTTAAAAAAGTTGCTATAAAAAATTCTCTTCTTAGAAAACTAAGTTCTTCCAATCGTTTTACAACTTTTAGTGATACGTATTTTAAGCATAATCAAACGCTACCGAGTGTTTTAGTCGATTTAAAAAATTTCGTACAAACCGAACGCAATTTATTATTAAGCGTTCATTGTTTTTATTCGTCCAATTTTGTACCTTTTTATCTGAAAGCACATCGAAGCTCGCACAAGAAATATTGTCGCTACGATCCTAGAAATTTTCATAACTACGTTCCTATATTTTCGTCTTTAATCAACAACTCTAGCGGAGAAGATAATCGTATATCGCGCATTTCGTTGGGATTAAAGAAAAGGCGATCACCTATTAGGAATCTGGATGAAATTCTGCGAATAGGAGACGAAATTCCAGACGCTATTTCAAACCACGAAGCCGATAATCTCATCGAGACAAACGAACTACTGTTAAATCCTCTATTGTTACATATAAACGAAAGACGGATACAACAACAAAAGATTAATCAATCGGAGCATAAGAAAATTGTACGAGTAACTATAGTGTATGTTTTGGCTTTCTTCGCTTTAGCATTGGTGACTTTTTTTAGTCTATACTTACTTTGAAGGATGTCAAAGAGCTAATTAAAGAAACTTGACGTGTTATTAAAGGAAGACTTCTTCGTTGCCATTTAGTCGTTTATATATATTTATTTTTATATAATTATTTTTTTTTCGAGGGCTGTTAAGTTTACATAAACCATTATATAAGATTTAATGCATGTTGTTATTTAATATATTTAACGAAAGTTCGTTTTGCATTTTTCTTTGAGAGGAAGTTGTACTATACTATAAAACAGTTCATTTTAGGTTCATTTTTTATTTTGAAAGAATGAAAAAATAAGTATGTATTGGTGTAGGCCTAATCTATGTTCCTATGTTCTCACTTTTTCAAAATTTGATTTAGTTTTTTCTAAAAAAAAATCGCAAAATTCCATGTTTTTTGATGTTTTTTTCCAAACTTTCCAAAGAATCGAAGCAAATTTCGAAAAAGTGAGAACATAGGAACATAGATTAGATCTTTACCAACAAGTACAAATTTTTTCATCCACTAATAATGAAAAACAAACCTTAAAAGATAGGGACTACGACACCCTTGCATGGCAACATTTTGCATTCCATGTTTTTTGATGGTTTTTTCCCATTTTTTTTTTATAAAAGAACCAAAGCAAATTTTGAAAAAATGAGAACATAGGAACATAGATTAGATCTTTACCAACAAGTACAAATTTTTTCATCCACTAATAATGAAAAACAAATCTTAAAAGATAGGGACTACGAAAACCTTGCATGGCAACATTTTGCATTCCATGTTTTTTGATGTTTTTTTCCTATTTTTTTTTTTTTTTAATAAAGAACCAAAGCAAATTTCGAAAAAATGAGAACATAGGAACATAGATTAGATCTTTACCAACAAGTACAAATTTTTTCATCCACTAATATTGAAAAATAAACCTTAAAAGTTAGGGACTACGAAACCCTTACATGGCAACATTTTGTATTCCATGTTTTTTTTTTTCCCATTTTTTTTTTTATAAAAGAACCAAAGCAAATTTTGAAAAAGTGAGAACATAGGAACATAGATTAGATCTTTACCAACAAGTATAAATTTTTTCATCCATTAATAATGAAAAATAAACCGTAAAATTTAGGGACTATGAAACCCTTGCATGGCAACATTTTGCATCCGGAAAGTGGCGCCGCTCTAAGAATTCAAAGAAAATAATCATTTATGAATAGAAATAAAATACATTCACTTTTTTAAAATGTTTACAAGGGATACACGGATGATTTGTTAAATTATAATTCGAGGTCTATGGGAAAACTAAAAAATTAAAAATATTTTCTTAAGTACCAATTTATTAAAAACAATTACGTTATTTTTACTTACAAATATAGTGATTTTACCACAATAAATTGCACGAAAATTAAGCTTTAATCAAAGAGACAGACTTAGTCACATCCATAACGATAAGTTTTTAATTTTAGAGTTTAAAATATACATTATCAAATGTCAAAAGTTTGACAACTCTTTTAGGGGGTTTACTAAAAAAAATTGTACATCCCAAGAATACGTAACTAACCGCAGATGTTGCCTGTCAATTAAAATAATTATGACTAGAAAATAGATGGCCTAATTTACCAACAGAAACTAGGAATCTTTAACCAAGTTCTTTAGTGTTAAGTAAAGTTTGACATTTGACGTATATGTACAATATTTATAACGAATTTGACATATGCATACAATATTTATAACGAATTTGACATTTGACGTATATACAATATTTATTTTCGAAATAGAAACAGTATAAGTAGAAATATTGTAAATATTTTTAAATGTGATAATAAACGAATATGAGAATAAGACACAAAAACACTTTGACAGTTGTTGAATTATATGTCAAACCTTGCAGACATCTAAAATACCAGGTTGCTTTGATTTTGGAATACTAGCAGATATATAGATATGTAACAATGTCTATCTAAATGGTGTCATTTAAAATGAAATTTTACAATGCTAGAATCCAGATTTCTTTAGTATTATTAGAGAAAACGGTAATTTGACCTGAAGATCTTCACTTTTTTAAATCGCGCTGGATTTTAGTTTTATTAACAAGAAACAAAATTTCCTAAATAAATTATATATATAAACAATATCACAAAATGAAAATGGTAAGTGTATACACAAATATTTAATTTTTTTATGTCACGTGAAACTGTTAAAAAAATATACATAGATTGAAAAACGAAAAAAAAAAAAATCGTTTTTCGTATTGTGACTTAACAAAAATTAATAATATTGTGAATTATTAAAATATTTAACAAGTTTAATTTAAATAAAAAAGTTTGGAATGCTTTGTGGACAGAACAACACTAAAATTGTTTTGCAAGTAACTGTAAATAGTACAGACTGTAGTGCTTCAATTTTTATTTATTATAATTATTTAATGCATATAATAAATATCGCTACCATTAAATGTATTTTATATTAGTGGAATGGCATTGTAAAAAAATAAGGACTCGATTACTTTCCTATTAGCAAATATGTTGTCAATTTTCGAAAATATTTCTATAGGTTGCAACATTTCCAAATCTCAGTCTATACATCTTAAAGCTGCTAATAACGTCAGAATTAGCAGAACGTTTCGGTACATTTGAACTACTTTTCAAAATAAAATTTCATTTCTATAACCATCGAACAGTTAAAAGGCTTTAAAATTATTTTATTATATAACAGTTTTTCTTGCAAAATATAAAGTTGACAAAACAAAAGTGCTTTTTTTAGTGAAATATTTTCTTTCTACAATTTTTAAATTATTTACTTTAATCTTTTTATTTTACGTTTTTCCTTACACATCATCGAAAAATCCTCTCGGTGAAGCGCCTACTCTATTCCTGTAAAAACCGTCTAATTGGTAGCTATCAGAAAACCTGGGATCCAATTCTGAGTTGATTCTAGTACTGTCACCGAAACGGGCATCAATGTCGTCTTCGTTAGGTGGAAATCTAGTGTCGACTTCCGAGGTGTATCTAGTACCGTTGTACGAATCTAGACCGTGGGAATCCCGTAACGACGAACGGCTGTTTTCTAGATTGTCCATTTGTCGATCTAAAAATATTTTTCAAGATTTGCTATTAATAGTTTTATTTTGCACAACAAAAATTGTACGATATTAAATATCCATAAAAAGGGGCAATTTTAAAATTTTGTAGAAAAAAATTGTTCAAAAAATGTGGGCCGTAACAAAATTTGGTCTGATTTTTCTTTCGTGACTGTAATTAACATCTTACACTAAGAAACGTACGTAATTAAAAATCTACACTTTGTGGCAAATGGTAATAAAAAAAAATGCATAAAAAATAGTGAAAAATTATTAAAAGGTAAGGAAAATTAAGTCCAATCTCAAAAATTGTTTTTAGGACATTTTAACATTTACTATTTTCTAATTTTATTAAAATTTTGCAAAAATGCCCACCTTCAACGCTGTTTCGTGGTTGTCTAAATCTACCTGTAGTGGGAAACCGTTCTTGGTAATCTCGCCTTCTTAAAGAAGATTCTTCCTGCCTTTGCTTCCTACGTTTCTCTAAAATTTATTATTTTTTTTAGTACACAACCGAAATCACTATTTTGATTTATTCGATTAGACATCCTAAGACCGGTTTCTGCCTTCCGGCTTCGTCAGTCGAGCTATCGAATCAAATAAATCGATTTCCAAATACGTGTAAGTCAATAGCTATACCCGCTATAAGATAAAATTCGCAAATGTGTCTGTAAAACTGACAAATCAAGCTTAGAATTGAGTTTTGACAAATTTACAAAGCAACAAATAATATACCTCTTTTTATTAACTCCCTTCCTTCTTCTACCAAATCGGTAGTCATTTCATCATCCCCTATAAATTGATGAAATCCCACCATAGAGAGAATCCTAGACCCCAAGCTAAAGTAGGTGGCTAGACAAAAAACTAGGATAGCCATCGGAAAATAAATGTTAAATCCATGAGATATAATGCCAATCACATCCATGTGGCCCATAATCTAAAATTCAAAACGTGGTACAGATGCAACAGTAACGATGAAAAAAGGGAAAAAAATAAGAGAAAAAAAAGCATTTAAATGCTAAATACAATAAAAAATGTAGGATATTGAATTTCGGCTGGCACAAAGATAATAAAGATAGAAAAATAATTGGAAAAACAAAAAATAACATTGTGACGAATTTTGGCGGTGGAAATAGAGGTTTTTGAGGAAGAGGAGGTAACAGAGATGGAAAAAACGTTTTTTGGACAGAAATTAAGTTAAATGAAAAATATAATAATTGGAAAAACATTGTAACGAATTTTAGCGGTGAAAATAGAGATTTTTGAGGAAAAGGAGGTAACAGAGATGGAAAAAACGATTGGAAAAATAAAAACTGACAAAAAATGATATTTTCACCAATTTTGGCAAGAAAAATCACGTTTTTTGTGAAGAAATGAAGTTGAATGCCGAAAAATATAATAAATTAAGAAATTAATTAACATTGAATACCTACCTGTGTATAAGATGTTTCCATAACCTGGCTCTGGATAACGTGACTATCCATATGAATTAACCCAAGGAAATTTAGACAAAGTGGAGGAGTTAGGCGACTTAACATCATACCAGAAAATATAAGACTGTATTCGTTTGTCTGATGATGAGGAGCGAGGTAATATAGGTTAAGGACTCTTATTTTAAGTACTGTAGAAAACGCACAGTAACAAAGGTACAATATGATTACACTTGACAGCACCTGAAAGAGTGATAAATAAATAAATAAAAATGGAATATTTAAATATTTAGATAATTACCTCTATTGTAAAATAATCGTAGTTATATCTAGCTACATTTACAATAACAGCAAATATTGACAGTGGTGGATGAACATTAAAAAATGTCACTTCGGACCAAACCACGCACACCGAAAATAGCGCGGCCATTATGGCTAATATTTTTTGGGTGTAGCAATAAAGGACGCATTTCCAATACCATTCTATTTTCGAAGTATAAATATATCTCTGAAACCAATTGTGACGTTTTTCGAACGTTCTTTTGTACACCCTGTCTCTGGAGATCTGGTTTTTTAAAGTATCTTCTAATTCGAAAACTTTTTCTACCATCAGGTTCCACTGTGTTTCGGTTCTTTGAAGAACTTGTAAAGACTTTATCGTCTGAAAAATGCAATTAAAATAGTTAACAGTAGAAAAATTCTTGGCAGTATGTGAATGGTCGTTTTGAGGGGTTGGGTATTGGATTTTTACGATTTGTGGCTAAAATATGCATCATATCGAAAAAAGTTGTAGATAATTAAAAAATATAAAACTCTTGTATTGATGACTTTTCAACATAACTTCAGAATTACCGAGAAAAACGCTAAGAACAGGTTTTTTCCTTTTTAATTTTTATTTCCCGCAAAAATCGATTTGGTCTAAGAGGAAATTATATATACCTACTTGTTTATGAAGCCTAATTAGCGCTTTTTCACTGGGTGCGTCAGTAGGTGTGTCGTCTGGCAATTGTCGTCTTTTCATTCTTTCTTGCAATTCGGTCGGAACTTTTTGCAATATAGTTTCTAAATGTTGGTGAAGTGGGTGACCCGGTCTTACTGCCAGAGACACCGCTTGCAAAGACTAAAAGTATATCAAATTGAAATTCAAGTTGTACTACATTATATAAAATGTACCTCTAACACATCATCAACCGTCTCCTCCGCTTCACATTTATCGCAACTTAATTTAGCTGCTTTAAAATAGGATTCTGTTAAAGTTAAGCTATGATTAGATTTATTCCAAAGTCTCCTCGGTACTTCTACTAAAGCGTAACCTAGTAGAAGAACTAGCAAGAATAAACCCCATGTGTTACTAGCTGATGACGCAATTGCTTTTAATTTAGACCTAAAATTATTTATTTATTGAAAATACAGTCCTCATTTTTATATTTTATTGTACACTTACCAGTCGAGCTCTATACCAGGTTTAAGTGCTAAATATACAAGTAAAACACCACATATTAGTAGATAAGAACCATAATATATTGCATTATCAATTAATGCCGATTTCAGCTTTCCTTTCACGGAAAAATCGCCAGATTTAATATAAGACTGCATCATGGGCATAACCAACCTAAAAAAATGAGTGAAATGGTTCACGTTTCACACAATAATTTAAATCATAGGGACATTTTACCATGTCAGAAATTGTGTGCTCCAGTAGACAGTTCTCCACAAATTTGTAAATACTCTTTCCGGTAAATTTGTCCATGGAGGTTCACAAGCAAGTGTACCATTACTGGTCACACTGGAAGAATTAAGACCTTCCTCTGTAATTGGGGTAGAAATGTATTCTATAATTTTCTTTTCTTTACATTGACGATATACAGTCTAAAAATTGATGTAATAAAACTTTTTTTATTAAGTTGAGGCTTGTGAATAAAATTACTTACAGATATTACATCCAAGGGAAGTGCGAATATTATTAGAAAACTGCAATACCAAGCCAATAATACAATTAACGTTACAAATATACGGTGTCTAAACCAATTTCCATAACGATACAGTACAGTAGCCGATAATACAAACGACAATAGTATTGTGGATACAAGTGATGTATAACTCATATTGAAACAATATTTTCAATAAACATCCAAATGTATTACTACTTTTTGACTTCCTCTTGTGCTTTTTGAGTTTCTTGTTGTATTTTTTCTAGTTTTTCTAAGGTATAACTCTTCAGCGGTATCAATCTTGGTTTGCAGAACGTGAGACCGTGAATATCTTCAATTATTATTTGTCCATGTTTTTTTAATACAGGTCTAAATTCACTTGCTTCAGAAGACATGCTGAATTATTTAAAAAATCATTATAATCATTATTTATATCACTACGTTAAAATCATTAAAGGAAAAACGTCACATACAAAACACACCATCTGACAGTTGCTGCCCACATTTGACAATGCCAACAAGAATGAAGTTAGCTCTAAACCATGTCACAACGTTGCCATATAATATGATCTCACTTTTGGATGTCCAATTTAAAATTTTTCTGTAAAGCAGGTTAAAAAACACAAAATGTATAATCTTCAGGATAGTCACAGTAATTATTTTTGAGCACTGTAAACTAAAAATCCTAAATGAATAATAAAAAGCGTGAGGTGAAAAGTTGGATTTGGTAACGTTGGATTTTCCAAATTTGACATTTTAGTGACGTGACATTGACAGTGACGGCTGGTAGGAGGCAAAAAAGTTATCAAATTTATTTATTTAATATGAATTTTTAAGGAAAAATGAGTGAACTATTTAAATCTGCTTTTGAATACTTTAGCGGTCCTACGAATGGACAAAATGAAAACAGTTTCGTAGGACAAATAATAGAGATTTCCAATGTAAAATTGAAGATAAAAAAAGTTATAGCAGAAGGTCCTATAATAAACTATTGATTTTTCAAACATTTTAAATAAATAAACTATATTTTAGGTGGTTTTGCAGTAGTTTTTGTAGCACAAGATGTAGCCACTGGGAAGGACTATGCATTAAAAGTAATTTTCTTTTATTTTTGTTTATATAACAATTTTATAAATCTTCTTTGTTACAGAGACTATTAGCTGCAGATGAAGAGTCAAAGAACAATATTATTCAAGAAATAAATGTACTAAAAAAAATATCTGGACATCCTAATATTATTCAATATTTATCAGCTTCATTTATTGATAAAACACAAACTCAACATGGGCAGTCAGAATTTTTGCTGGTCACAGAACTTTGTCCAGGTATTCAATATAAGTATTCTGAATCATGTTTGTTATTTTATGAGACTACTTATTATCAGTAATGAGAAAATATGTTTATTGTTTTCCATTTGATAAAGTTATTGAATTGGAATGTATTAAAAATTAAAGTAGATGTCTGTAATAATAATATAATTGTCTTAAACAGTTTTCTATAAGAAAATAAATTTTAGGAGGGTCTCTAGTAGAAATTTTGCAAGCACGTACTACAGCTTTCGATGTAGATATAATAACCAGAATATTTTATCAAACATGTAAAGCGGTAGCTCATATGCATTCTCAAAATCCACCTATAATCCATAGAGATTTAAAAATAGAAAATCTTCTAATCAGCGCTGAGAGTACTATAAAATTATGCGACTTCGGATCTTCGACTACTGACGTTTTTCGACCCGATAGTTTATGGTCTGCTAACCAACATGCAACACTTGAAGAAAATGTAAGTATTACAGTAATATTCTATTGTAAGGTTGGACATCTGTTAACAATATATCATCATCACTACCAATGCCACAAATAAATCCAGTGCTACTTGGAATGTCATAAAATCAACAATAAATATGAAGGATTTGAAATCTTCTTACACTATAACTACTAAAAACAATAAAACATTAAGTGACAATTTAGAAATTGCCACTGAGTTCAATAACTTTTTTATTAGTAGAGTTGAAGTTAATAATAGTTATGACTTGAAAATAAAAAATAACAATTTCAACTCCTTCTTTCTCACACCTGTCAACTGCCAAGAAATCTTCGATATAATTTCTACTGTATGTACCAAAAATTCTAGTGGCATAGACGAAGTGCCATGTCAAATAATAAAATACGTCTCCAATGAATTAGTAGAGGTGCTGACATCACTTGTCAACATTTCTTTCAAGCTAGGCATTTTTCCACACCAGCTCAAGTCTGCTTTAGTTATTCCAGTACATAAAAAAGGCAGTCAATCGGACATGGCTAATTACAGTCCAATTGCCTTATTATCAGTATTCTCCAAAATATTTGAAAAAACCTTCCAAGTGAGGTTGCTGAACTTTCTAAATAAATACCAGCTATTAACAAATAGACAATTTGGTTTTACAAAAAATCGCTCCAAACATTGGATCCACCAGGTTTTCTTCAGACACTGCTTAAAGATGCGGTGTCGAGGTTGTCTAGTTTCCACTGATGAGGCACAAAAATGCCGAAACCGGGAAATGACAAACTCCTCAAATAATAAAATCAAAGTGTTGGTTTGGATATCAGCCTTCCAACTCGCGTCTAAATTGTTTTAATTCAACGCCTGTGGGGGCTTTTATCCCATGAGTAGTTTTCAATTTGGACGCGATTGCATTTACAATATAATTTTATTATATTATTTGTTGGTACCGACTTTGAGATTTTTCGATATTTATTTTCTTCAAAAAAGGTATTTATTTATTTATCAGTATAATAAATTTTGTGTGTGAAAATATTGAGTTTTGAGCCTATGCGTTTTGTCTGCATGCGGATATTTGCTAGTTATAATATTTTATGATTTCCAGATGGCAAAATTCACAACTCCGATGTATAGGGCACCTGAAATGGTAGACACATGGAATAACTACTTTGTAGGCACTCCAGTTGATATTTGGGCACTAGGTTGCATTTTGTACACATTGTGTTTTATGAAACATCCATTTGAAGATAGTGCAAAATTAAGAATTATGAATGCAAATTATAATATTCCAGCAGATCCAAAATATTCATGTTTTCATGAAGTAATCAGTAAGTGTAAAGATTAATTTTTTTTATTTAAATTCGTATAAAATCGAAAAATAAATATTTTGCTTTGAAAAAATTGCAGCTTATTTAAAACACAAAAAAGAACATTTTCTTTTCACCGAATTTCATAAAAAAAAATTTATTTTTGCGGGAGGTAAAAATTAAAAACGAAAAAAAAAACTGTTTTTAGCGTTCTATCCATAATTTTCAGGTTATGTTGAAAAATGCCAATACAAATGTGTTAGATTTTTTATTTACCTACAACATTTACTTTAAACTTTTTTCGATAGGATGCATATTTCAGCCACAAATCGTAAGAAACCAATATCCAACCCTCAAAATGTATACCCCCCACCTCTCTTTCGGAACTTTTACTCATTCGTTTTGATTTTCCTTGATTTACTTATAATTTACCCTAAATTTTCCGACCATCCACATACTGCTAATTTTTTTGTTTAAAAAATGATTGTCCCTGGTCTAATATTTATTAGACCAATTTAGATTAGTCACCCCCTTAAAAAACTTCAATTTTTATGCAATAACTGCAGACAAACCACTTGATATCAGGGATATTTAAATTTTTTTAATATATTCTATTAAATAAAATACTATGATGTAAACAAAACCTTCTGGTTCAAAAGTCAATTCCATTTAAAATGTAATCAATGTTTATGACAAAAAGTAATTAATTTTTTAAAACAAAAACATATAGATACAGAATTTCGTTGTTTGTTGTGCAAATATTCCCATTGTGTGTGTATAAGTTGAAATTAAACCTTGTTCAAATAATCACATTCAATTTATATGAAATTAAACATTATAATTTGTAAGTAAATACCTTTTTATAAGTTTTAAAAATTGGTGGTAGTTTTCTATATTAGCCTTCTAATTACATATTGCAATCAAAATATTGATGTAGCGATGAAGTTGAATTAAAACAAAACCAATAAAAGTTTCGAATATAATACAATCTTTATCTAGATTTGCGTTATGTTTTATGGAGGTGGGGTGGATCGGATGTCTGCTATAATGATCGCATTAACAGACTTATTGTTTTCCAAAATATTTTGCTATCTTTAGAATTATAGTCCAACCCACTGCTTTATGAGAATGAAAAAAAGCTATAAAAACAGCAAAGGATACCGGCAATAGCAATAGAAGAAAAGCTGCTGCATCTGTACATTTTTGAGTACTTTAATATCGAAAACACCGTACACTGTCCGTATACATAAAAATAAAATAATATTTTGGCTATTAGGACCACTGTGCAAAGATTCAATAACAAATAGTATATTCTATAGAAATTAAAATGTAAATTCATATTAAAGAAAGTTAACCAATATAGAAATGTTACGCCATTTACTCCTATTAGGATCTCCAACTAAGTTGACTATTGAATCTTTGCACAGCGGTCCTAATAGCCAAAATATTTGGACATTAAAGTTCTCAAAAATGTCCAGATGCATCAGCTTTTCTTCTATTGGTATCTTTTGCTGTTTTTATAGCTTTTTCATTCTCATAAAGCAGTGGGTTCGACTGTACTAGAGATGGGAGGATATATTTATACGACATTGATGTAAACCCCATGACAAAACAAATATTTATTACATGGTCACCAAAAATGTTAAATATAATATATAACGGCGAATTTTTCACACTTTTAGGGGGTTGCCTACAAGCAGATCCACAGCAGAGAATAAGTATTGTCGGTATTCTAGAAAGACTTGCTGCAATTTCCGAATCGAACGGATATGATCTTAGAGCTCCACTTATTCTGTCTACTCCACAGCACAAAATAAACGAACCCCCATCTAACGTCTTCGATGAAGCTGGAAATAATTGTATGAAAGCCCCCCCGTCGAGACCCACCCCGCCAAATTTGGATGCAAATAAACCGACCCAAGTAAGATTTTCCAATAAACTTGACTTTTTTGAAAAATATCTGAAATTTGCACATTTTGCACATATTCACTACCAAAAAAGTCTGTAAAAACTGTGATAGTGGAAATTTAATCGATTATTTTTTACTTTACTACACATATTTTAATTTATAGGTTCCTCCTCGTCCCACTCCTCCATTACAACGACATGCACCGCCGCAACCTCCGCCCCAGCAAAGACCAGTCGAAAACAGACAAGCCGGGTTATTTTCTTCTCTCAAAGGAGGCGCAGGAAGCTTCCTAAAAAATCTTAAAGACACTAGTAGCAAAGTTATGGCGACCGTTCAGCAGTAAGTTAAAAAAAAACTTTATAGTTTGTCTATTTTCAATTGCAGACATATAAAAACAAAATGAGTCGAAATTTCTTAGCCAGTCGAATGCCTCTCCAAGCGACGAGCTTGCTTAAAGCAGGATAAATTTTGTTCTGCAATTGAAAATAGTTCAATTATACCTCAAATCTGAAAACTTACTTAAATATTATTTATAGGAGCATGGCCAGAACAGATTTAGACATTCACTACATAAGTTCAAGAATACTAGTAATGCCATATCCGTCGGAAGGCTTCGAATCTACATACAAAACTAATCACATAGAAGACGTTAGACTGTTTTTAGATTCTAGGCATCCGAATTTTAGATATTCTATATACAATTTATCACATAAACCGTATCATTCGAAATTCGGTCAAGCAAGAATCGTTGACTGTTCGTTCGCCTATCCCGAAACGTTCAAAGCGCCGTTATTAAACTCGATGTATCAGTTGTGCGAGGATATTTATCAGTATTTAGCAGGAGATAGCAGAAACGTTGTTGTAATTCACTGTACAGTAAGTAGTATTTTATGTAAATAAACATTTTACCTTTAACGTTGAGAATAATATAATAAAACCCCGAATAAATACAAAATAGTTGATCAATTTTGAAAAAAATACAAATAATAATTTAATAAAATTAATCCCGTAGACCGCCGGCACTTCACCATACATTCCCGAAATTATTGGGTAGGAAGACGGCCTGCGAGTAAACCAGATCTTACACCTTTAGCGTTTTTAGTGTAGTACCTAAGTTTCATTCTCGCCGGAGTTTAGAAACAAGTTTTCTTTCTGCTATCACTAATCTGTACTTTAAAGTACTTTTGACGCCCTAATTGATGAGAAAATTCAATATTTGGGAACTGAAAAGGTTCAAATTCCAAATTTTATTTATTTTCAGGACGGCAAAGCCACATCAGCTACACTAGTTTGTGCGCTAATGATTTACGCGGGACTGTTCGAGGTACCAGAAGATGCTCTGCAAATGTTCGCCGTAAAACGATGTCCTCCGAATATGAGGCCATCTGAACTTCGTTATCTATATCATTTGGTAGATATTGTCCGAAATCCTCCTATTTATCCGCATTATAATCCAGTTACTTTGGTTTCTTTGCAAATGCAACCAGTTCCGTTGTTTACTAAAATTAGGTAAGTAATTTAATTAAAAACAACTACTCGTTGGGCTACTTGCCCCGGCAGGTATTGAATTATGTCGGTGCAGAGGCGTGTTGGATCCCAAACTTTGTCGGGACAGTCCAACAACGCTTTGATGTTATTGTCATTTACCAAAGATAATTTTTGAAACCAACAAAAATAATAGTAGGATGAAACCTATTGGAAAAGGAAGAGAATATAACGAAAATGAAAGGAAAAATAATTTAAGGGCGATCTGAGGTCGGGAAGTGGAAGCGGGTTTTTAAGGGTAGAAAACTGTTTATCTCGATTTCCGACAAAACTACAAGTCGTACGGAAAAAAGTTAAATGGAAAAGTTGTAGGTAATAAAAAGATCTACAATTTTTGTATTTGCACTTTTTTCACATAACCTCAAAATTTATGTGAAAAATTCAAATAACCAAGTTGTTGGTTTTTTATTTTTATCTTTTACAAAATAAATTTTTTTTCATGTAATTTTGTGAAAACTTACCTTTTTATGTCTCAAATACACTATAAGTTTTTTTTTTATTTAAAATATTTATTTTTTCACCTTATTTTGACTTAATATCGAAAAAGCACCCTAATTTTCAATCGAAAATTCTCGCGTCAAAGTATCTGATTTTTTAAAAAACTCGGTGGGCTTTTTGTTCGTTGAAATCTCTGCTTTTTGATGGTGTAAAAAAATATACATTACTTTGGTAAATGTTCTCAAAAAATGCAAAGAAACGAAAAAAAAACGAATTTTTTTTTTAATCATGTACAATTTTGAGCTATTTATTAAAATTTATGCTTTAATGACTCGAAAAACGTAAGATTTCGTGTTACATTGATAAACAAAAGAGTAATTAAAGTATACATTTTAATAAATAGCTCAAAGTTGTAGATGATGATTAAAAAAAAATTTTGGATTCGAGTTTTTTTCGTTTCTTTGCATTTTTTGAGAACATTTACCATGGTATATTTTTTTTACACAATCAAAAAGTAGAGATTTCAACGAACAAAAAGCCCACCGAGTTTTTTTAAAAAGCAGATATTTTGACGCGAGAATTTTTGATTGAAAATTATGGTGCTTTTTCGATATTAAGTCAAAATAAGGTGAAAAAATAAATATTTTAAATCAAAAAAATTACAGTGTGTTTGGGACATAAAAAGGTAAGTTTTCACCAAATTTCGTGAAAAAAATTTTGTTTTTGTAAAAGATAAAAATAAAAACCAAAAACTTGATTATTTGAATTTTTCACATAAATGTTGAGGTTATGTGAAAAAAGTGTAAATACAAAAGTTGTAGATCTTTTTATTACCTACAACTTTGCCATTTAACTTTTTTCCATAGGACTTTTAGTTTTGCCTGAAATCGACCTCAGATCGCCCTTAAATTATTTTTCCTTTCATTTTTGTTATATTCTCTTCATTTTCCAATGGGTTTCATCCTACTATTATTTTTTTTCACTTTTTACTTCAGCCCTGGTCTATTAATACAGCTTGGCAGTAACTAACATGGATTATAGATTCCATGTTGATTATACTGATGAGGTACAACGATGCCGAAACTGGTCTAGTAACGACAAGCTTCTTTGTAGTTTTAATGGTATAATATTTGTTTTAGAGATGGATGCAGACCTTATATAGAAGTTTTTAGTGAAAATAGATGTATTTTATCTACTTTGCAAGACTATGAAAGAATGCGGGTATTTAATATAGCAGAAGGAAAGGTAATTACTACAAAAAACAAATTCTATTAAAAATTCTGACTAGAAACGTTTTATAAATGGATCATTTCAAATCATCCAACCGAACGCAGAAATTGTTATAGATATCAATGATTTTTTTAAATGTAGTTTTCACCTTTTTCCATATTAACCATGGAAAATTTCATTTCCATATATCCAATAGTTTCTCAAAAAAAATGAACAAATTAAAAAATTTGCATAAATAATGGACATTTTAGTACAAATTTCACCTCACTATGTTGAAAATGAACAAAGTTATGATTTATTTTCGAAAACAATGCCGAGTAAATGTCATTTATGATTATTTTCTCATTATTTCAACATTTATTGTCTAAAAAAGTATTAGATTGATAGAATTTATTGGTCTTTAGTTACAATATTACGTACACTGAAAAAACACATTTGTTTAGACACGTCGTTTTGTCTTCATTAAGAAGATTACTTTTGCAGATGTTTACGAGGTCGGCCAATGCAGGTTTTGCGTTAAAATCCCGCCATTTAAACACTGTTTGAACTGATGATATTTAGTGGACGGTATAAATTTAGTTTTTTCCAAAGAACTCCAAATGAGTAACGTGTGTGTTTAACACATTTATTTAAACTTTTAACTAAGTAACTAAGATAACACTAAAACAACTGTGACATGGTTTGTGTTAGCCACCCAGAAATCACTTGTAATTTTATAACATTTTATGCAAAGAAAATAAATTTACGTTAAATGGTTTTAACGAAGCGGTCAGCCTAGTACGAAGCTGAAAAACACTGAATAGAATATGTTCTAATTTTTACTTCTAAGCGTCTCGCCGTAATCCCTAACCAAATTGGCTACGTTCAAGAATGCGGCGCAGGTGAGCCGAGCCGGAAGTCCGCTATGTTTAAAAAAGTTCTTCCGTCTCACGATTGACGATCTCGTCTCACTCTCACTCGTATTGAGTGAAAGAATTTCAATTTTATTTGTTCGTATAATTCAGATATATTTAGCGAGTTACTAGTACGCTGTTGCCAGTGAAACACACGTCGAAAATAGATAAAGTTTACAATTGACATTATAAATAACCATTACAAGTAACCTTAAAATATTCAGCACATATTCTTAACAATCGTATTTAAAAATTGAACAATTACATTTGAGCATTTCACCTTTAGTCAAATTGCATCAAAAACCTCATTTATTGAGTAAAATGCTTGGCTTCACAAATTTTAAGTCATTGGTCTTTATGTTACAATATTTATTATTCATAATCTTTCAGTGAAATCTTAGTTTATGGGTTTCGTTGTCTGGGATGATTTGACGTGGGAATCCCAAAATTCGAATTTTTATTTCATATATTGTACTTTGTTAGTAACTTTGCTTAAATTATTTTAACCTTTTCAACAACTTTCAGTGCCTCCTTCCTATTAACGCCACCGTTTGTGGGGATGTTTGCGTGATAGTTTATCACGCGAGAAACATATTAGGCGGTGTCATGACACAGGGTAAAGCTACTGGTATCAAAATCTTCCAAATTCAACTTCACACAGGGTATATTCCCGAAGAAGAGACTACTATGAGATTTACAAAGTAAGAAACGTTTGTTTTTACAGTTCTTGTGATATGCATATGAAAAGAAAGAGAAATTTTGTATAAAGTGTAAATTTTTAATTAATTTCTTATAGCAAGGAAAAAAAATGACCAAAAACATTTTACATAAGATCTTCTGTGAGCATATTTACATCTTTGGACAAAATTACTTGATGTATACTTTGTCGTTCATTGTCCTTCAACGATATTACGTTTTATGTCAAAAATATTTAGGCATTTGACACTGGCATTTGACCTTGACATTGACGTTTGAAATTGACAATTGACATTGGCAGCTTGCAAAGACTAAACATCCACACCAAAAAGAAATGCGAATGCAATTAAATTGACGTAAATTGACCTGCTTGGAAATGGATTAATTGTTTTTTATATTTTTTTGTAGTATTTCAGTAAAAATAGTAAATCTGAAACACTTACTACTATTTCTTACTGGTTTCTTTTATTTGTAAAAGCATAATGTTTTCAGATCGGATTTGGATGACGTATCTGAGAATCAAGATCATTTTCAAGATAGATTTTCAGTCGCTCTTAACGTATTCGTAACAGATATGGAGCGAAAACCTTCTCAGCCAGCGCCTTGGCAAACTGATCAAACTAAACGCGTACTTGATACGATGTTTACATCGCAAATAGAAAAGGACGAAACTGTAGATAATTTTGGTAAGAATTCCTAGTAGTTTATTTTTTTTCTATCTCTAGATTATTCATTTTTGTTTGCAGTTAGCTTACCCGCAAAAAAACCCGAAGAACAACAAAGAAAACCTCCTGAAAAACCCGAAAGACCACCGGACAGACCTAGCAGACCTCCTCCTCCATCTGCTACTATTTTAACAGATAATGAAGATTCTTCTTCTGATGCAGAGCAAGCTGTAAGTCGATTTTACACTTTTCAATTTTTTCGATACATCCACAAATATTTTTTTTTATTTGATCGATTCTGGTCAAGATGTCACTCTCTTCTTCGTATCTTTTTAAATACAAAGTTTGATTATTTGCAGATGCCTCCACCTGTAGCCACGGAAACGCTAATAGAGTCTGTTGACTTTTTGAATCTCAACTCTATGCCGCCAGCGGACAACGCGGCAACTAAGAAGTCGCCAGGATCAAATTTCGATTTGTTAACTCAGCTGGGCGGAAACGGAGAAAGCGATAATTTTACGGAGTTCAATAGCGCTCCTGGTTCGAAGCCCGATGATATATTCGATCCGTTCGCATCGTTCGGCGGTGGAGATGGAAACAATTTAATAGGAGGTTGGGGTAATTTTTCTTCACCGGCAGCCCAAAATTCGATGCCACAGAACTTGTCTTTCCCACCGACCGCAGCCAAAGAACAGAAGCCTAGCGATCCGTTTGCAGATTTCGGTAAGAGAATTAAAAACTTTTAAAAAAGTTGGGATTTGTACCCTTTTGTTGGGATACAACTCTTAACCAGCCAATTATGAGCTAGTAAACTTAGTGGACTGTATATTGGGGTGGACAAAACAGGAAAATGTATAATAATCTATTCAAAAATGTCTCCTATAAGGTTTTTGAGGTCACTGATTACGAATTTGATGTCAAAAGTTCAAAATTCAAAATGGCTGATCCAATATGGCGGATCAAATTTTCAAAAACCTGTACATAAATAGTAAATGTCGCTAATAAGCTTACAAAACGTGTGCATTAAGTTTTTGAGGTCACTGATTACGAATTTGATGTCTAAAGTTCAAAATTCAAAATGGCTGATCCAATATGGCGGATTAAATTTTCAAAAACCTGTACATAAATAGTAAATGTCGATAATAAGCTTCCAAAACGTGTGCATTAAGGTTTTTGAGGTCACTGATTACGAATTTGATGTCAAAAGTTCAAAATTCAAAATGGCTGATCCAATATGGCGGATCAAATTTTCAAAAACCTGTACATAAATGTCGCTAATAAGCTTACAAAACGTGTGCATTAAGTTTTTGAGGTCACTGATTACGAATTGGATGTTAAAAGTGCAAAATTCAAAATGGCTGATCCAATATGGCGGATCAAATTTTCAAAAATCTGTACATAAATAGTAAATGTCGATAATAAGCTTCCAAAACGTGTGCATTAAGGTTTTTGATGTCACTGATTACGAATTTGATGTCAAAAGTTCAAAATTCAAAATGGCTGATCCAATATGGCGGATCAAATTTTCAAAAACCTGTACATAAATAGTAAATGTCGCTAATAAGCTTACAAAACGTGTGCATTAAGTTTTTGAGGTCACGGATTACGAATTGGATGTTAAAAGTGCAAAATTCAAAATGGCTGATCCAATATGGCGGATAAAATTTTCAAAAACCTGTAAATAAATAGTAAATGTCGGTAATAAGCTTCCAAAACGTGTGCATTAAGGTTTTTGAGGTGACTGATTACGAATTGGATGTTAAAAGTTCAAAATTCAAAATGGCTGATCCAATATGGCGGATCAAATTTTCAAAAATGACGGAAATTTTGTACAACATAAACGTTTTCAGGAGTTACCTCATTTTAAATTTCCCTTTAAATAAAAATATATATATTCGAACAGGAAACCTCGGAGGCGGCCTAAACTTCGCGCCAACCAACCCACCCTCGACCACCCCTACCAGCGGTACCCAATCACCGAATACGGCCGCTCCGACGACTCCCCAGCACGTAGGGATGAAAATCCCGAATTCGAACTCGGCGACGGCGACTCCCAAACACCAGGCGAAATCCCCGGTCGGCGGTTCCGATTACAACCGATCGCACTTCGATTCGCTAAACAAGAACCAACCGAACGAACCACCGCAGAAGAAAGTGCAAAGCGACGACGTTTTCGGCGATTTGTTAGGTTCGCAGGGATACAGTTTCACCGGCAAGAAAGATTTTACGCCTAGGACGATGAACGCGATGAGAAAGGAGGAGATGGCGACTTATATGGATCCGGAGAAAATGAAGGTTATGGAATGGGTGAGTACATTATTTTTACTATTGCTATTCGGTCGTCTGGAGTTATGTATGACGTGCAGAAGAGTAGCGTACCGTGTATAATATTCGTATAAAAATATAAATAAAATTTATCCCAATACAGGTGCCAAAAAAGTTTTTTTGGAGTAAAATATATATCTACGTCTTCTTCTGTTTCATTCTACGTCTTCTTCTGTTTCATTCTAGGTTTTCTTCTGTTTCGTTCTACGTCTTCTTCTGTTTCATTCTATCTACGTCTTCTTCTGTTTCATTCTATCTACATCTTCTTCTGTTTCATTCTATCTACGTCTTCTTCTGTTTCATTCTACGTCTTCTGTTTCATTCTACGTCTTCTTCTGTTTCATTCTATCTACGTCTTCTTCTGTTTCATTCTACGTCTCCTTCTGTTTTATTCTACGTCTTCTTCTGTTTCATTCTATCTACGTCTTCTTCTGTTTCATTCTATCTACGTCTTCATCTGTTTCATTATACGTCTTCTTCTATTTCATTCTACGTTTTCTTGTGTTTCATTCTACGTCTTCTTCTGTTTCATTCTATCTACGTCTTCTTCTGTTTCATTCTACGTCTTCGTCTGTTTCATTCTACGTCTTCTTCTGTTTCATTCTCATTTCCCTAATTGATTTATAATATTTTTTTATAGCAAGAGGGGAAGAAAAACAATATCCGCGCTCTTCTATGTTCAATGCACACGATTTTGTGGGATGGCGCCAAATGGAATAAATGTGAAATGCACCAACTCGTCTCACCTGCGGACGTCAAAAAAGCGTACCGAAAAGCTTGTCTAGCTGTTCATCCAGACAAAGTAAGTCAGAATTTAACTGTTTTTTTTTTAATTATGACGGATTTTTAAATTTAGACGAATTTAGATCGGGTATCACATTGTTCAAAAAATTCGGACAAAAAAAATGTGAAAAAAAAAATAATTGACAAAAACAAATTTGGTAAAAAGAATAAAATTTGGTCAAAAAAGAAAGTAGTAATACAAAGACTAGGGCGGCTCTGTTGACGGTTGGCAACCCTGTTGACAGATGACAGAGTTGGCTACGAGTTGACTGTCGGCAAACCTGTTGACAGATGACAGAAAAAAAATTGTCAAATTAATTCCTAACTGGTGTTTATGTAATTTTTAGAATAAACGAATTTTTTTATAGCAAACCGGCACGGACAACGAGAATATGGCGAAGCTCATTTTTATGGAACTGAACAATGCCTGGAGTGATTTCGAAAACGACGCTGCCCAACAAAACATGTTCTCTTAACCGTTTTGTTATTTTATAGTTGGATTACTATGTTACAATTTCAGATCATTCCAGTACTAATACTTTTAAAATATATACGAAGTTATTTATTTTAGATGTAGATTGCCGCATATTTTCCTAATTACTCATAAATGAATATTTTTAACTTGGCTCTAAAGTTTGCTGATAGAAATCTGCATTTTTTTCTTAAATGGAAAAGTCTTTTTTCTTTTTATAATTACCTACTTCCAGGTATATGTCAATGAAGCAAGTGACACTTCATTTGAAAGAGTTTATCGTTTCCTGGGATAATTAAATGGTTCGTATTATCGGCAACCCCCCATGCCTCGGAGAGCATGTAAAACCGTCGGTCCCGTGGTCATTAAGTTACCCAGTGATTATATTTTTTTTATTTACGGGAGATAAAGCCTCCTATTTTATGTTTTAACTGTTATTGAGCAAACAAAAATTCTTTCATAAAAAAAATGCAGGTTTCTTTCTTTGTTGATAAGCAATTCAGTTTTTTTTTCTTCTTTTTTATAAAATATTTTGCCTAGACAATATTGTTTTGCTAAAATATACTTTAGAGGTTGAGATTGTTAAAAATACAGAATATTTATGATATTAATCCTGCGTTAAATAGAGACATTTTATGTTTTGATATATTCTATTTTTATATTGTGACTGTGTTTTTTAGGTAAGAATTTTAAAAATATTTATTTTTTTGTTGACACATTATCAAAAATTCCAGTTTTCATTGGATGTTGCAATATTTAAAATAAACTTGTTTGTCTCATAAGTTTGTATTTTTTAAATTAACCCTAAAAATTTTAAATCCCCTTCAAAAACGATTGTTCCAAAACATAATCGTCAACAACGCGATTATTCAAACAAATACAGTCCTTGTAGTTCAAACGTCACAATTAAACAAAATAAAAGAGTTTGAGGATTGTTTCATTATGAAAATTAGTTCTTCGTGAATTTCAATAGGGTTTTTATAAATTAAAATTTCAAGGTAACCCCATAAAAAAATCCAACCGATTCAGATCAGGGGAACGAGGAGGTCAAGAAATTGGTTATCCTCTACCTATACACAGATTTGGAGGATTTTAGAGGATTCATTTCTGTCATAACTTTCTCATTAGACATTCTATAATATCAGAATCATTAAAATGGGTGCTAGTAAATAATAATAAAAACCCAATGCTACGCCAATGGAAAATTGATCTTATTTGCTGTAAAGGTAGTTTAGTAAAAGACCACAAAACAAAAAAAATAGAAGATTGTTTTCATACTATAAAATCGGTTTGACGTTTATAGGATATTTGATATTTCTGACAAACCCTAACCTTCTGATAATTTTAAATAAGCGTAAACTGTTTATTAATCTATAATTATTAATAAGATGGCAAGTAGTACTTCAGCTGTTTTAGATGTAGTAGTAGAAAATAAAGAAATTCCATCGATTTTAAAAGAGAAAGAAGCCGATCCACCTAGTGTTTGTAGTGATTCAACTTATGATAATTCATTGGTAAGTCACTATTAAATACCACAAAATTTATTACATTGCTAAAAACCTAATTTTTCTTAATCTTTTATAAATAAAAAAATATGTGATGTATGATTAAATTCTGCTCAAAAAAAATTCATATTTCATATTACTAATTCCCAAGTAAATACCGCAAAATGCTTAAAATCTTTTGTAAATTTATAAGAAATAGAAAGTTATCTAAATTCTGTTGTCAACAATACTAAAAACCTTTCTGAAATTAAAAAAATAAGTCCAACTTTTATCTGCTTATATTCTTTCTAGAAATTTAAAAAGATAATATACTCAAAACTGTATCCCTTTGGCTTAGTTGACCTTTTTCACTATTAAAGTTTTTTACTTAAGGTGCAATCTCCAAGCATAGAAAGCTTCTCTACTATACACGACATAGAGAATCTTGCCGAATTAAACATGGATGAAAACTCAGATTTATGTGTAAAGATTGACAATCCTCAGAAGCATTTAGAAACATTAGAAACCTATATAACATTTAGAATTACAACGAAGGTAGCTAGAATAGAATTTTCAGATAATGAATATATTGTACATAGAAGATATAACGATTTTCTTTGGTTAAGGCAGAAGTTAGTCGAATGCCATCCATTTTGTATTGTACCTGTAAGTATTGCTTATTAAAATAATTAGAATTAGAAATAAAAAATCGTACTGTTTCAGCCATTACCTGGAAAACATTCATTAATAGGTCAGTTAGATAGATATTCCAAAGACTTTATACTATTAAGAATGAAGGCATTAAATATTTTCATTACAAGAGTCACTAGACACCCTATTTTAAGCTGTAATGAACATTTTCAAGTGTTTCTAACAGCTAAACCTGCAGTGAGTATTTTTTGACAAATTTTTAAACTTATTCATAAATGGAAATATTTTTTTTAGGATTTTATGTTGCACAGGAGACAAAGACATCCAGTCCAACAAAAAATTAGGACCTTCAATCATGGTACATCATCTCATAGTGTACTAAAAAATAAACACATTGAATTTGACAAGACCAAAGCATACTTAACAATATTATCTGAAAAACTATCATCAATAGAAAAAATATCTAGTCGTATTAATAAAGAAAGAAGTGAATATGTAACTGAGCTAAACAGTTATCATCCAATTTTCACTACATGGGCCACCTCAGAACCAGAATTATCAGAAATGCTACAAAATATTGGAAATGCAATGGAGAGAAGTTCTGCCGCCCAAAATGCGTTGGTACAAAGTTATAGTAACACTGTAGGGAATCCCGTAAAAGATTTTTTAACTTATATTGATGTAGCTCAAGAAACTCTCAGGAAACGGGAATCCTATCAGTATTCCTACGAAATTTCCATGGATGAATTGAATAAAAGACATACAGAAAAAGATAAGGTTAGTTGGAACAGTATTCATGGATGGGCTAGTTCTCAATTTTCTATTTTCAGTTGGTTGCTCTTCAACAAAATCCGTCCCAAGCAGCAACGGGCTTTTCGCTATGGAGGCAATCAAGTTGTGATGATAAACTAGAAAAATTAGGATCGTACATTCCTCAACTAATTAAAAAGGTAGAATCGAACCAAGATAACCTCGAATGCGCAAATGAATCTTTGAGAAGCGATCTACAACGTTGGCAGTCTGAGAAGCAGCAGTGTTTGAAAAAAATATTGTTAGACTTCGTTAATAAACAAATAAACTATTATCAAGCGACATGTAACGCTTGGGAGTACGTAACCAATGAAATAAATCAACAAAATGCAGCGTTGCGAAGTAATTCCAAGTAACAATAAAGATATTTATTATTAACGCCTTTTTTGGGTCGCTACAGCGTCATAGGGCGTGGTTTATGGGTGTAAATATGTCGAATCTAAGTGTTTTTACCTTAAAATATATTTATTTTACAGTTATCTTGAAAATTTAGGTGAAATAAGTAAAATATTAGAATTTCATAATATGCAGTTGTCCTCTACATTTTTTTTCACAGCTTGTTAATATAGAATAATACCTGCCTCTTTTTAACTACTCGGTACATATCTTCGTGAATTCCATTCCTTTTAAAGATCGACATCTTTATCTGACGTACTATCTGTCAAATGTCATAGTACCCATCATTAGTTTGAAAGACGCCATCCAGACGATCCAAAAATTACCATAAAAGCAATGTTGCAACCCTTATATTTAAATAATCTCAATTTGAGGTTATAAAAATTTTAGAAGTTGTTTAACCTGAGCAATAATAATTTAGTACTTAAAAATATGGATAGGTAAATGGTCCACCAATGTAAAAATTATACTAAAGACAATAATATTTTAGTCTGTAGGCTCTTTACACCCTTAAACTATGTCTGTATTCGAATACTATCTATATCTAAAAAGCTTTAAAAAGAGTTACCTGTTACTAGGTTAAATTGTCATATTTTATTTACTCTTTACTTAAAAAGTACCTCCACTTTTATACCAATATGCATCTACTAAACGCTTAATTTATTGATAAATCGTACAAATCAAACAAATTGTAAGAGAAATTGAGTGAACGTGTCAATTTTTACTTATAATGGCCGAAACGTCGCAATGTTTCGACATTTATTCAAGTCTCTTCTAGGTTACAATAATAACCATTTCATTGGCGCGTTCGCACAATTTTACTTACCTACTGTCAACGCGACGATATGCAGGTTATTGTCAAGAAAAATGAGACCAGTTGACTGACATCCACATCAGTGCTGCCAACACGACCATTCAATATCGCACTCGCACAACTTGATTGGTCCCCAATCTCACAACTGTCACTCTAGTAGGTAGAACGCCTTTAGACTTGAAGCGAGAAATAATAAATTGCCCCAACTGTTCGTACCAGTGTGGGATTTACTGTGTCTGATACAAAACATACAGGGAGATAAATGATAATCGACTTGGGTTGTAAGCCATATTTTTTTAACCTCGAAATTTTTCATATTTGTGTTGATAGATTAATAGCTCTTGCAGTGTTGGAAATAAAATTGTACTGAGGAAATAATGCTCTAAAGTGATGGACCAATTTTTGTATTCTTTACATAAAAAAACTAATCTGTGCATATGCATAATTAAGTTCATGTTTATTGTCTCAAATTTTGTTTAAAAAAAATTGATCAGGTTTAAAATGAAAATGGCGTTTATAAAAGTGGAGAAAAATAATTTTCAATTTTTACTTAATAATAAATTTGTTTTTGTGATATATAAATTACGATTCATGTAAAATATTCTCGCTTCATGTATATTTCTTATTTTTTCCACTGTGCAGCTTTTATCTTAAAAAATAGTGGAGAAAATTTAATTATCTGTTTTACTCAGGGCTGGGTGTACATTTTACGCCAAAAAAATCACGAAATGCTACAAACTACAAAATATCACATATAATGGAGTCGATCTGGCGGAAAAAAAAATACTGATTAATCTTTGACCCGCGGTAACTTTTTTCCGAACAATCCGGGTTAGCAAAATATCCTTGAGGACCCTGCTACAGGATGCATTAAGGAGGTGAAAGCGTTTTGTCCTGTAAAAGGGCAAGGGTTAGAATTAGTCACTTCGGACCAGTCTCATTTTTAAATTTGCAGGCCCTAACTGCATTAGGGCCTGCGTGATACATGCCGTGGGATGGGCACCCCTCTCATTCATCTCTCTTCTCTCTCACAAATACTACTCCAAAACCAGATCGACTCCACTAATATATTTATTAAATAATCAATTATGCTTTGAATTTTTTTGTTAAGCATATTGATGATGTTTGCATATGTGCTGCCATCTGTCATTAAAAGTGATACATGAAGCTTAGCAGCGAGTTTTGACAACTTTACAGAGCAACCAATTCCCAACTTGCATTGTAAATGTATCAAAACTCACTTCTAAGCTTCATTTATCAGTTTTACCGATAGATGCAAGCACATTTGCGCATTTTATCTTATAGCTTATTGACTTACGCTTGTTTGGAATTTGATTTATTGGATTCAAAAGCCCAACTGACGAAGCCGAAAGGTAGAAATCGGTTTTAGGACTGTCGAATCGAGTGAATTAAATTCGTAACTTTGATATGTACGTTTAGATTAAACATTCCATATGTAATTTTTTGTTTGAAACATCACATTTGTAATATATTGTTATTTGTTATATATTTTTAAAAAAACGTTTATCCACTGCCTTTTTCACAAAATAAAACTAAAAACGGTTAGATTTTAATGTGTGTATTAAGAGAAAAAAAAATTACAATTCAACTAATTAAAATTAGTTTCTAATTGTCACGTCTACAAATAAATTTTTATTCATTTTAAATAGATTAGTAAATAGCGAACATGTAAATATAAATATTTCACTACAATAAAAATTGTGCTAATATAATATTATTTTTCTTGTGGAAGATGGTAACCCTAGAAATCTGATCGTTTATCCCTGTTTCTGGCCCTCGATAAAGTTCTCGCTTTAAAGTTGGCTGCATTCACTAAGCGCTGAAACAACATTGTTTTATTAATACAAAAAATACTCTCTTATAAGGTACTTAATTATTTTTGTTATTTTGATTCTAAATATTGATTAAAAATTCATTAAAGTTATTTGTTTTTTATTTAAAATCGGCTACGTTTTGACATGTGTCACTTTTTGACAGCGGTCACATATTGACATGTGTCAGGTTAGGTTAGATATTGTTTGTTTTTCCAAAGTGCTACTGTTGACATTTTCAAGTTTCGTTTATATTCAAATTTGTCGGTTTTTCCTTATGTTCGACTTGTGCCGCGAAAAACATTTCACCAAAAGTCATTGACGACTTTTAGCCAACTTCAGCTTTGTCCGTATTCTACGGTTTTACCTTTAAATCCCGTATACTAAATAAAAATCAAATCGAATAAAGGTAAAAACATTACGCACGCCCATGGTCATTTGCAAATCAATCAAACAATTCACAGTGACCGTGATATCAAGATTTGTTCGACACAAAAAGTTTCCGGTAATCTGAACGCAACTTGGAACAATGTAAGAATTTTTACTTTGATCTTTTTTCTTTGTTTTTCTCATTCGAAGAATACTCAGCAAAACTAGTTTGACAGTTATTACGTTTTGACATGTGTCACTTTTGACAGTTGTTACATTTTGACAGGTATCACATATTGACATGTGTGAGGTTAGGTTAGATACTGTTTGTTTTTCCATAGATCAAGATTTGTTCGATACAAAAAGTTTCCGATAATCTGAAAGGAGCGCGAGATCTGAACCAATAAAAACCGATAATTTGAATAGAGCGCGAAGTCGTAACAAATAAAAATTAATTTTTAGCGCGTGAAATAAAAAAATGCAGGTCTTATTATTTTTTGTCGAATGACTTACTTTTCTATATCTTTCCATCTGATTCTGTGCATGCGCCGGCATCTGAGCGGTAGGTGGTGGTAGTAATATTTCGAATACGTCTCTGAGCAAATCGTTATCGGTAAGATGAATGTTAATGCTGGGTCCTAATATATTACAAAGCGTCTCGTATTGTTTCCTGCGAGTCCAAGAATCGAGAACTAGCGTTTCTTTTCCGAATTTAATCGATAGTTCTGGTACGATGTCGTTCTGTAAGAAATAAATTTGCTTATCATGGGAAAATTGCACAAACCATAAAAGAGTTAATTTTTGATGAAAAATCGATTAGCAATATGGAAAACGAAAAGGAGAATGTGAAAATGGTAAGGAAAATTGTAAAAAGCTGTGGGATAATTTTTAAAGAAAAATTGATTGACCATATCCAAAGTATATAAAAAAAATGTGGGGGGAAAAGGTGTAAACATTTAATTCAGATCCTAAAACTGACGCTAAAATTGTTAATTTGAAAAATAAAGGTTATCATATCATCCAAATAACAATTTTTCTATTTTTTTTTTGCAAAATTCCTGTTTAGTTCTAATAAATCTTACCTCCATGAACTGAAGAATATCTCTAAACGTAGCTCTCTGTTGCTTCCTATCTTTTTTGGCTCTGTATTTGTGTGAATCTGTCGCTAATTGTTTCAAAGTTTCCGTAACGTCAAGGGCAAAATCTTCTTCGAAATCTTCAGTTTCTTCCCTACCCAATTCGTAAATCAGCGCCAAAGCTTCACCAGCTGCCATTCTGACGTCTAAGTGCGGCGATTCTAGTAGTTCTGAAAATTTTTCTAATGGCCTGAAAGTGTAGAATTGTAAGAAAAGACATAAAAATAGAGATGGTAGAAGAAATTGTCGGTAAAGGTTTTGAAAATATGGTCAAAATGTGTGAAAAATTAAGTCGAACCATAAAACTGATTGTAAATAGTTTTTCTCACACACGAAAATATTTCTAAATAGGGGATTTTCCAGGGGTTATCAATAAAAAATTGTACAAACCATAAAAGAGGTAATTTTTGATGAAAAATCGATTAGCAATATGGAAAACGAAAAAGAGAATGTGAAAAAAGTAGGGAAAATTGTAAAAAGCTGTGGGAAATTAGAAATTACTGTCAAATCCACAGAGATAATTTTTAAAGACTAAAATAGAAAAAAAATTGCTAATTTGAAAAATAAAGGTTATCATATCATCCAAATAGTAATATTTCTATTTTTTTTTTGCAAAAAATAAGAAAAAAACAATACAAATCGTATATACTTAAAAAACCACATCATAGCCCAGGGAATAAATACATGGCACTTCGGAAAAATTAGGGGAAAGCTGAATTTTTGCATGAGGCTTCCTTTTGTGATCCTAAACAACATCTCAAAAGTCTCCGCCAATACACGTGCCGCTAAAAGTTATACGGGGTCAAAGGTCAAGAAAAATTCAAATACTATTTTGTAGCTTAGGCAATTTCTAACAAAAAACATGTATAACTTTTTTTTGTAAGACTAACGGTTTTTGAGAAAATTCGATTCAAGTACAAGATGGTTTTTTTTCAGTGGTGTCCCCAACAGACATAATCTAGGTTCATTTGTGATTAAAAAATATTTATTAAAGAAAATAAACAAATTATAAATTATTTTTTATTAGCAGAATCATTATTTATAAAAAAATTATAATAAATTATTTTATTATGAGAAAAATAAAAGTTACAACTTTTTGAATCGAATTTTCTCAAAAACCGTTAGTCTTATGAAAAAAGTTATACATGTTTTTTGTAGGAAATTTTCTAAGCTATAAAATTTGTAATTTGAATTTTTTCGATAAAACTTACCATTAGCGAGATATTTGAAAAAAACCGTTTTTCTTGACATTTGACCTCGCATAACTTTTTTAGCGGCAAGTGTATAGTCGGGGACTTTTGAGATGTTTAGGATCACAAAAGGAAGCCTCATGCAAAAATTCAGCTGGCCCCTAATTTTTTCGAAGTTGGACCTAATTTTTGTCTTTATTCCCTGGATCATTACAAGCCATTTTCAAAAATACGGAATTTACATCTTTTCAGCCATATTTTGGTCAAATTTTAGAAAGAATACCCAATTTATATTTCTAAACCTTTTAAAAATACCTAAAATGAATGTACTCGGTACCAAATGCATAAAATAAATAAAAAATTATGTAAAACCGTGATTAGTTTAGATAAGAAATGTATGACGCCCGTAAAAAACCACGACCTCACTAAACCTTTCATAACAATAACAATTTCAACGAACTACAATAAAAGGTATAAGGTATAGTATAACCAGAAATATAGAAGGTCATAACATACTTTCCTTTAAGCCAAAATATTAGTTAAATACAAAATGGTACATTTGAACTACTACTTACTATAATTCAAAAATATAGAATAATTTATACCCAATCATTGGGTATTAATATAAATGAAATTTGAAGTGATACATTTGAACTACTATACATACATTTGTCAAAATGTTTGCATTTTGTTTAATGGTAGGTAATCAAATTACCAATTCGTAATTTTTCAACCCTCAATATCTACATTTATACTCGAATTTATCTTAAAAGTTCTGATGGTTATGCTAAATCTGAGAGTGTATGATGTACCTAATAAAATTTTGTAGCTAGAACATTTTTTCTTAATGTTCGACGCTTTAGGGCAATAGCCATAAGAAAATTTTTATCGCCCAGCTTGTCTAAGTATCTACTTTTTAAATACTTTTAATCTACCTAATTAAAATCAAATTATATATTAATATTTTTGTACATAATTATATTTTGTTGATCATTGTTCGAGATGTAGTAAAGCAATAAATTGCATGTCGCTTGAAAGATCATTATACCTATAGAACAGACCTTAACGGCTAGAGTAGGTACGTCAGACCATAGTACTTACGGTAGAGCTTTTGAATTATTCATCATAGTTCCAATGTTTCCAGGCGAAAGCAAAGTAAAAAGTAAATTCCAAGCTTGAATTGCGGCCGCATGCAAAACGGCAGTTTCAGCTGACACGTTCGAAACGCTTCCGTCTCCTTTCAAATAACTTCCAGCGTAAATTGATTCGAACTGCTGCATGTTGATAACAACATCACCTATTTCACCTCCCGATAAAAACGTTATATTCCCCAGGGCGGTGGAACACTAAAAAAAATGTCTACTTAACGATCTGGTTCTAGAGTTGCCCTCTAGGGGGCGCCATTTTTTTTATGTAGTAAAATATTCTTACCTTTGCCCTGACCGGGGCAGAGACAGTATTGTCACATACTATCGTGACTAACAGAGGTTTGAGGTGTCTACAGATTTGTTCGGAAGCGTCTTCGCCTCCCAACTGAACACAAATAATCGTGGCCAATTCCGCAGCGGCTATTTTTTCTGGTCCCCCACCCTTCTTTAAACTTCTTTCAATACTGTCGCAGATTGTGAAATACCTTAAAAGAAGTTATTTATAAATTGGCTGTTTATTTAAAATGTAATTCATATAGAAATGTGTATTAACATTATTTTTATTGCTATTCAGTCGTCTGGAGTTATTTATGACATGCAGAACAAAGTTATATTTCATTTATTGTGGAGATTTTAGGAAAAGTGCAATTAAAAAATTGTTTTTTCTCTTCGGAAGCTAAATATTCATTTATTATTGCCATAGACATACCTCTCTCTAATGAAACTAGGCATGTATTTCTTGATAAACGATTTTGTTAACGATTCAAAACAATTGGTTCTGCCTTGAGAGGATTTTTGTGTAAGACCATCGAGAATTTCACATAGTTTCTCCTCTAGCTGTTCTTGTGCTACTAAATCCGCATCTTCAGCGTCCTCGACGGCGTCCTTGTTTTCTGAAAAATTACTGACAACGCTCGCATTGTCAAACGACTCATCGTCTGAGGAATTAAGGGAGCCGTCATTTCGCCCGCGATCTGAAAATAAAAATAACATTTATAAACATTAAAAACTACATTTTCTTAAATGTATATGTACAAAGTCCAATCTAAAAATGTTTCGAGTCAGATCAATATTGTCTGAATATTTTTAAAATTGCATTTAGATACAGATTAAATAGTACTATATTGGCATAGTACTAGTTTTTTAATTGATTAAAATTTAAAATCTATAAATATTCTACATATTTACAATGTTTTAATCTACAAACGATTAACCATATTTTCATGCTTTCCAAGTGAAATTCCCAGTCATTTTTTCAAAGCAATTTAAATTAAAATAAGCTTAATTTTTCCATACGAACAATATATTTTTTTCATACCATCTTAAAGTCGAGGTTTCTTGATAATTTTGAGGACATTGATTAAATATTTGGAAAATTGGTAAAGTAAAAAAATTATATAACTCAATTAATTATAAAAATTAACAAAAACATCAACCAAACTAAGATAAAGCTGGCTTAAAAAATAGAAAGCAAATACCTTTTCTATTTATATAGTATCCTATTTTTAGAAAAATACCGAGAAGTTATATTGTTATTGCAGTTTTGATAGATGATGTGCATTTATGTAAATATTTTTTCCAGGTGAAATTCCCTTTTAGTCAAAATAGATAGTTTCATCAACATTTATCAGAAACTATTTTAAACTATGAAAATTTTATACATTTTCAAACATATGTTTCATATTAAAAATAGTTATCCACCCATAAAAATAATATATTTTCATTTGTAATTCCATACATTTACAAAGAATTTTAATTTTTATAATTGTTTTCCTTCTTTTCTCGCCATAATTTATTTTTTAAATTATTAAAAAAATATGTAATGAAGAAGCTTGATTTATGATTTAATTGTGTTCTCTGTATCAACAATAATTATTAATAATTAAATAATAATGACTATTAAATATTTATTATTAGTTTAAAATCATATGTTTTTATTGTATATGTCTTGGAACACGTTTTAGCATGTATAATACTAACAAGAATGATGGTAAAACACAATTTTTAAACTAGTACCAAGAAGAATTTTGCACAAATATGTGAAATCATGAGTCACTCAGGTCACTGTTGTATAGCATGAAATTTCAATTATAACCCCTTTAATCTAATCTTTAGCACTTTAATAACATATCTTTTAGGTGATTAATATTGGTGTATCCTCCAGACAACTAATAAAGTTGCACAATAATCCTCAATTCACAAATAATCACAAAAATAGTGATTTAGAAATATTTATTTTGAAAGACATATGTTATAAAAATTTGAACTTCCATCTTTATTGAATTATCTTATGCAATGGAGTCTAAATATTTAAAAGTAGGATGTGTTATGATTAACTATAAAACCTGTATAATTATGTTGGTTGGTACATTATGGTAATGACTTGTTTTAGTCAGGAATTTCCAATTACAGAAATCCATTTTAACTTATCTTATACATGTTTAAAGATATATGGATTCTTACTGGGACATCTATAAATATCAAAATTCTAAGCTTGCCAACCTTGCTCTGTATAAATAATGATTCATGCATCAATACTTCTTAAATATATACGAGCTATAAAATATTAATTATTCAAATAATACTCATATCCTAAAATATTAGTTAACCTTGACGATTTTTCATTAGAGTTATATCATTACAAAGCAATGTTATTAACAATGTCAAAACACAAAAGCACGTGAGAACGCAATTAATAAGATAGTCAGTGATCAAAAATGTATTGATTTTAAAAATCAATGAATAAAGATTGAGGTTGCAGCAAATTTGTTCATATTGCACAACACAAATTTAAAGAAAAAAAAAATGGTTTTTTTAGATTGAAATTATAATTCTAAATTACATATTATGTTTTTCATTCTACAAGAATTTATCATTTATTGAGAGAAAAGAATGGGATCCATATGCCACTAAATTTGTGAAAATCTAATAGATAAGCAAATTTGACGTAAATCATTTAAATTGCAAAAGTCTTATCACAAATGTACATAAAGACGACTATCGAATACACTTACCAGACCTTCCCCTTCGTTTTCCTTTCGGCATGGTCACAAAAATTAAATTATTCTATTCTTAAATTTACTAAATAAAACAACTAATTTAACACTTGATCAAGACGGTTGACTGTTTTTTAAAGTGTTTTGACCACTTATACTCGGCACTTGACATTTAACTTTGAATAAAATTGTTGTGAAACCAAATAACATGTTTTCAGTTGAACAGAATGTGATCAACTTGCTTTCCTTTTAGCCGCGAAGTGTTTTATAGTGGCTCGTTAACGTCCGGACTTCTTCGAGTTTCGCAAAGTTGCGCAGTAAAGTGTATGATGGATTCTGAGAAATATATAATCAATATGCTTGACAAAAAATTCAATTTTGTAATTTGCACTGAAATAATTTTGAATAAGGTTTCTTGGTATTTTATAAAATCTATTTTCTGAATTGATATTTAATTTTGATTATTTCATGTTGGCGAAACTGTAAATGATGCCAACCTATCAGTACGACTTTTGAATATAAATTTGTATTGCTCATTAATATACCTGTTAGTTTCTCCATAGGTTTTGAATTTTTTCAATGATGGTTTTCTAATTACTTTTTTTACAGATTAAATATGTCAAACATGAGTAAGTTTTTTTGCCAGTTGCCATGACCTCACAAGGCCTATTCTGTCTCGTAGAAGAGGCCTTTTACATTTCTTAAAAATAGATATTTTGATGATATCGGTGAAAATAGAAGAAAATGCTAGGTTAATGAAAAAGTCAGTTTTGTACTTTTTTCAAATAATAAAATGAAATTACAAATAGAAATACGAAAAAATGTTGCGATAGAAATTTAACATGAAGGAAACTATTGCAACAATTCATAAATAAAATGCCAATTTCTCGAGTTAAAACTTTACGTCTTTCATATCCATATTATTTGACTATTTTTCTATGTGTAATGTTTATTATTTCAGCAATTTTAAGCTACTATGTTTTAACGAATGGTAAATTCCTTATAGCTTTGTAATAACTCATAAATTTTAGTCTAATTTTTAGATGAATGCAACTGTTCCATGAATAAAATAAAGTATGTTACTTCTAATTCAAAGAAATTAATAAGCACCAAACATAAACTAGCAGTATTAGTACCATATCGAGAACGCTTTGAAGAATTATTGGAGTTTGTGCCATATCTACATCACTTTTTAAACAATCAGAGGATTAATTTCGACATTATAATTTTAAACCAAGTAGACCAATTCAGGTTTAATAGAGCATCTCTTTTAAATTCTGGCTTCTTAGAAACCAGGAATAGTTATGATTATATTGCCATGCACGATGTCGACTTATTGCCTTTAAATCCTAGTTTGTTGTACAAATATCCAGAGCAGCCTACTCATATAGCAGCACCCACTCTTCATCCTCGATATCACTATGAAAAATTCATAGGAGGAATTTTATTAATTAATAGGTATGTCCCTATCATTAAATTTTGGAAAATAGTGAAAAAGTATCAAAAATTAATGTCAAAAGTTTTTTTTTCATAAAAAATACAGAAAATTACAACATGTATTAGTAAGAATTTTTTTAGCAAACAATTTGAACTAGTAAATGGCCTTTCAAATCGATATTGGGGATGGGGTCTTGAAGACGATGAATTTTATGTTCGTTTAAAAGATGCTCATCTAAATGTTACCAGACCAGTGAATATTACTACAGGAACAAATGATACATTTAAGTAAGTCATTTTTATTTCATTAAAATATTGTTTATTTACCATAAATAATAAAATTATACAAGATTGTGAAATATAATAATATTGCACAATATTAGAGCCTTTGAAAATAGTAAAAAGTAAAAAAATATAATAGTAGAATGAAACCCGTTGGAAAAGGAAGAGAATATAACAAAAATGAAGGGGAAATAATTTAAGGGCGATCTGTGGTCGGGAAGTGGTTGAGTTTTTAAGGGTAGAAAACTGTTTATCTCGATTTCTGGCAAAATTACAAGTCTTATGGAAAAAAGTTAAATGGCAAAGTTGTAGGTAATAAAAAGATCTACAACTTTTGTATTTACACTTTTTTCACATAACCTCAAAATTTATGTGAAAAATTCAAATAACCAAGTTTATGGTTTTTTATTTTTATCTTTTACAAAAAAATTTATTTTTTCACGAAATTTGGTGAAAACTTACCCAAATATGTCCCAAATACACTGTAATTTTTTTGATTTAAAATATTTATTTTTTCACCTTATTTTGACTTAATATCGAAAAAGCATCCTAATTTTCAATCGAAAATTGTCGCGTCAAAATATCTGCTTTTTTAAAAAACTCGGTGGGCTTTTTGTTCGTTGAAATCTACTTTTTTATGGTGTAAAAAAAATATACATTACTATGGTAAACGAAATTTTTTTTTCCTTTTCCATCCTACTATTTTTTTTTTGACTCAAAAATTATCGACCCTGGTCTATGTGTAATAAATATTAATATTTAGTTCTTTTTATATAATTTACAGACATATACATGGTAAAGACAGAAAACGAGACACAGTAAAATGTTTCAACCAACGCGAAATAACAAGACGTAGAGATAGACGAACCGGACTTCACGATGTCAAATATGAAGTTGTTGATCGTAAAAATATGGAAATCGAAGGAGCCCCTTGTATTGTGATTAATATAAAATTGCATTGCAATCACACTGCCACGCCTTGGTGTAATTGTGCCAAAAATAGTGAAACTAATAAGAATAAAACGTGACCAAAGTATATTAATATTTAGTTGAAGATTGATTTTTGGAATTGCTTTACGAATGTGCTTCTTTTCTAAATGTATACGTTACATTGAAAAATTTCTGAAAAGGGTTTTAAGGAAAAATTTGCGCTCCATTTTTAGTGTCACTTTAAAAATAATCATTTTTCGTGACTATCATTTTTAAAATTTTCAATGGACCGTGATAGTGTGTCGTCACTGGTTCTACACATAACAGAGTAACCATAGTAACGCTGTCATAGTTGTCAGTTTAAATGTGTAGTAACCATAGCTACAGTGTCATAGTTGTCAATCATGACAGATAAGTGACATCGTTACCATGGTAACATTGTTTTGTGTAGAACCATTTACATGTTTCCAACTTCGTTGTGACGTCACGACTATCACGGTCCATATTGATACTAGTTTTTCACAGTATCTAAACTAAATATGGTGAGTTCTGAAAATTGCAATTCTATATTTTTTCTTGTAATGCAACCTTTCTGCTGTTTTTATGCTTTCTTCCCTTTTTAAATTACTTGGACGCGCTGGTTAATGGATCCCATTTGGTTTGTTCGTATAGCACTTGATTTAGTTAGCTAATGTGCTGCCATCTCTCAGCAGTCAGAGAAGTGAAGCGGTGAGGAAAAATAATGGACAGCAAATCATAGTTTATACTAGTTATTGAGCCTCTTGTGTTTACGAAGTCTTACATTGGAGCAGGGTCGATAATTTTTGAAACAAAAAAAAAATAATAGGATGAAACCCATGGGAAAAGGAAGAGAATATAACAAAAATGAAAGGAAAAATAATTTACGGGCGATCTGAGGTCCAGAAGTGGAAGGGGGTGAGTTTTTAAGGGTAGAAAATTGTTTATCTCGATTTCCGGCAAAACTACAAGTCCTATGGAAAAAAGTTGTAGGTAATAAAAAGATCTACAATTTTTGTATTTACACTTTTTTCAAATAACCTCAAAATTTATGTGAAAAATTCAAATAACCAAGTTTTTGGCTTTTTATTTTTATCTTTTACAAAAAAAAATTTTTTTTCACGAAATTTGGTGAAAAATTACCTTTTTATGTCCCAAATACACTGTAATTTTTTTGATTTAAAATATTTATTTTTTCACCTTATTTTGACTTAATATCGAAAAAGCATCCTAATTTCCAATCGAAAATTCTCGCGTCAAAATATCTGATTTTTTAAAAACCTCGGTGGGCTTTTTGTTCATTGAAAAATCTACTTTTTGATGGTGTTAAAAAAATATACATTACTATGGTAAATGTTCTCAAAAAATGCAACGAAAAAAACTCGAATCAGAATTTTTTTTAAAATCATCAAGTACAATTTTGAGCTATTTATTAAAATTTATACTTTAATTACTCGAAAAACGTAATATTCTGTGTTACATTGATAAACAAAAGAGTAATTAAAGTATAAATTTTAATAAATAGCTCAAAATTGTACATGATTTAAAAAAAAAATCTGATTCGAGTTTTTTTCGTTTCTTTGCATTTTTTGAGGACATTGACCATAGTAATGTATATTTTTTTTACACCATCAAAAAGTAGAGATTTCAACGAACGAAGAGTTTTTTTAAAAAAAGCAGATATTTTGACGCGAGAATTTTCGATTGAAAATTAGGGTGCTTTTTCGATATTAAGTCAAAATAAGGTGAAAAAATAAATATTTTAAATCAAAAAAATTATAGTGTATTTGGGACATGAAAAGGTAAGTTTTCACCAAATTTTGTGAAAAAAATAATTTTTTGTAAAAGATAAAAATAAAAAACCAAAAACTTGGTTATTTGAATTTTTCACATAATTTTTAGGTTATGTGAAAAAAGTGCAAATACAAAAGTTGTAGATCTTTTTACTACCTACAACTTTGCCGGAAATCGAGATAAACAGTTTTTTACCCATAAAAACTCACCCCCTTCCACTTCCCGACCTCAGATCGCCCTTAAATTATTTTTCCTTTCATTTTTGTTATATTCTCTCCAATGGGTTTCATCCTACTATTATTTTTTTTCACTTTTTACCATTTTCAAAGGCTTCAGCCCGGGTCTATACCACCATTTTTAGTTTTATGTTACATTTTAAATGGGATGTTCCTTATATTATCTTAAATAAGCGAGATATTATCAAAAACTGTTTTAATATTAATTTCGAACAAATTATTATTAGGCAGCTATAGATTTAGTAAATATAGAGTACTTACTTTTCGATATTCTCTTCCTTAAGGCGGCCATACACGTTACGGTAGACCCGACAGGTTTACCGCAACGTGTATGGCCGCCTTTAGAATCTAGTCACTGTTTAGAATCGTCGCTATTTTTTTTGTAAAATTTTTAAATAAAACTACTTCAAACCAACATACATGGATTTATTATAAAAACAAAATTTAACATTTGTATAAAAATTTAAGTACACTACTTAATAAAATATAATAAAAACAAAAAAAATTCAATCTTAAATCTGTCACTCGTGATAAATCTCTGTTCTAACGCTTACACACTCGATTAGGAACTATTTTTATATGATTTATATATTTTCTAACGTTTGATTTTGATACTACATTTAACGAGGGAATAGGTACTAAATATATAAAGGAAACAACTGGAGATTTATCACTACGATGATAACAAGCATAGCCACAGAAATGGAGGTCTACTACAGACATGCGGGTCGTTTTAAAGATGCCTGAAACAGAAAACAAACATGCTACACCATCAACACCCTCTATTTTCTAGTTTTAGAAGAAAAAATATCGCAACCAGAGATTTTTAGTAAAAAAAGCGGTTTATCTATGCCAAAAACACTCTATACAGCGGTTCTCAAACTTTTCAAATTCAGTACCACATAAATATGAAACAAAAATATATTATAATGATATAAAAATTGTAATTTTTTGTCAGAATATTTTTGAAAATAAATAAAACTAAAATTAAACTTTTACATTTATTAAATCATTATAAATGGCGCCCAACGTGGGGCTCTCCTCTAGAATAAGGAGCTTTTATAAAGTTAAAATTGAACAGAGGTTTAAAATTTAAAAGAAATAACATGGATTTGAGAGATGGTAAAAGAATAGGATTAACAAGACAGCAAGAAGTACAAATTGGACAAGGAGATGAAGAAACAAGTGACAAGGAACAAGATATAGACAATACTATAATAGAAAAACCTGAAAAAGAACGAGAACAAGAAAAATTAAATCACGACCAAATGGATGTTTTAATAAAGATGATAACTGACATGGGAAAGCAAATGAATAAAAATACGGAAGATTTTGGAAGAAAGATGGAAAGACAAATTGGTAAATATGATGAAAGAAGAAATGAAAGGTATAGAAAATAGAATAGAAGAAATAACACAAGACTTAAAAATGTATACAGATAAAAAAATAGAAGAAACAAGGAACTATATTAGAAGAGAAATGATTGAAAGAATAACAGAGGTAGAATAAGAGTTACAGGAGCAGAAAATTAAAAAAATAATAGAAACGGAGTGTGTTGAAGAAATATGTCAAATAAAAGAGGACGAAATGAAGAATAAGGAAAATGTTAAAAGGTTAAACGAATTTTTAAAAGAAGAAATGTTAAAGAATAAAAACAAGCAAGCCGTTAAAGTCAAAAACTTGAAAAATATGTTTCTAAATAATAAAAATTAAAACAAAATATAAAAAGGGGCGCAATTTTACATTCATTTAATTTTTTTCTGTAAAAATTGTACCACTAAAAATATTGCACCACAGTTTGATAACCGCTGTTCTATGATATGTAATGAGTGAAAATAAATAAATTGTATAATAGACAATGACAAAAATCTCCTTTTTTTAACAATAAAATATTTTTTGGGTCACATATCAAAATTTCATAAAAAAATCAAATATAAATGGTCCCAAAAGATTATTTTAAAGTTATATATTTTCTAAGTAGAAATTCAGTTTTTCTCGATTTTACGGGAGAATGTGACCCCTAATCCAATATATAGTCGCGAACAAAAAAGTTTCGTTTTCTTTTTTGTAGGCTCAAAAATAAAAAATATTAAATGGAATATTCAATTTGTAAAATTTTATATCTGGTATAAATAGTTAATGTGCGTATTAGAATTTATATTTCTACTTGTCACATGCAGAATAATATATCTAAATCAAATTTCAATACACAGCCATTTTTTAAAACTACAATATTATAATCATGCAAAAGGTCAAGAGCTAAGTCAATTTTTTTTAATTTTTTCGATTCTATACATAAAGAGAAGCTTGTAAACAAAATTTTCAATAAATTTGGGCTGGAGCTTCGCGAGATATGTGCCAAAACGGCATTTTTGGTATTTTTCGAGTGGATTGCTTCACTATTTTTTAAATATCTCCGGCTCGAAGAGTCGTGGAAAAATAAAAAAAATAAAAATGACCGTGATGAAGTAGAGTATCGATCCGTATACGTTTTTTTTTAAAATGCATCCTAACCTCAAAAAACGAATTCGCGCTCTTTATTTTTTTTTACTGAATTGGCAATAAATAACCAAAGAATCCTCTAATCTTCTTAAAAATTTGAGAAAATAAGTATTTTTATGTGGGGAAGACGTGGTAAAAATTAAAAAAAAAAAATGTATTTGTCTAGCCAAAATCGGCATTTTTCGAAAAAAATTGAATTGGCCGCCATTTTTGGAAAAACAATAGTAGAGAAATTTTTTTTATCTTAAAAAGAAGAATTTTGTGTGTACTTTTGTCTAAGAAAATCCAAGATTTTATTTCTTCATTTAAAGTGCCCAATTTAGGGAATAATAAAAAATTCGATTTTCATTTTTTCCAATTTTTAAAAAAATAAAAAAAAATATTTCAGGTTCTAAAGTAAATTTTTGTGAGGGAACGAATCAATATAAAAAATGAAAATCGAATATTTTTTATTATTCCCTAAATTAGGCACTTTAAATAAAGAAATAAAATGTTGGGATTTTCTTAGACAAAACTACACACAAAATCCTTCTTTTTAAGATAAAATTTTTTTCTCTACTATTGTTTTTCCAAAAATAGCGGCCAATTCAATTTTTTTTCGAAAAATGCCGATTTAGGCTGGACAAAAACATTCTTTTTTTTTTAATTTTTACCATATCTTCCCGACATAAAAATACATATTTTCTCAAATTTTTAAGAAAATCCGAGGATTCTTTGGTTATTTATTGCCAATTCAGTAAAAAAAATGTGCGGGAATTCGTTTTTTAAGGTTAGGATGCATTTTTAAAAAACCCTACTATACGTATCGATACTCTACTTCATCACGGTCATTTTAATTTTTTTCTTATTTTTCCACGACTCTTAGAGCCGGAGATATTTAAAAAATAGTGAAGCAATCCACTCGAAAAATACCAAAAATGCCGTTTTTGGCACATATCTCGCGAAGCTCCAGCCCAAATTTATTGAAAATTTTGTTTACAAGCTTCTCTTTATGTATAGAATCGAAAAAATTAAAAAAATTTGACTGAGCTGTTACATCCATATAAAATTCTAATTTCACTCCACTAAAAGCAAAGTGAAGTTAAGAAAAAGCATTGAATTAGGAAACACCCTGTATATATATAAGATTTAGTGCATTTATTAAAGAATCAACAAATATGAAAATTAAAATACAACATTACATTGTTTGGAAGATTAATTTGTAAAGTTATGATAAAAAAACAGTTTCATTTTTAATAAGCTAATTGCCACTAAACTATTAGTTCAAATGTATCTATTTGTAAAAAATAAATATTCCTAAAATCTAATTATTATCAAAGATTTACAGCTTTTTGCCCACAAGATTAAGAAGATTACGTTTTTTTACAATCACAAAATGTACAGGGTAATTTTATCAGTTTATCGGTCCCCACCAATTATGGACCACTTAATTTAAAACTTCCCCAATATTAAATAATTTAAAAATTTGGTACAAAAACCGACTTTTTACAAACTTCCTCTTTAAGGGAAACTTTTTAACCCTACAAAACCGAATACTGACCTTACAGTCTTATATAATAAACAAAAATTCATTTTTTTGAGCAACGGAATGATGATAATATGCACTGTGTCGCCATCTATCAATTAACAGTTAAATCATTTGGCGAGAAAAATATCGAACAACTAACAAGTGTTTTTATACTTTTCTTTTGTGTTTATGCTATTAAAAAATTCTGTAACAAGTCTTATATAATTAACAAGAGCAAAGGAATGATAATAATTTGTATAGTGTCGCCACCTATCAACGAACTGTTAAATCAAGCGGCGAGAAAAAGAACGGACAACTAACAAATGTTTTTACAGGTTTTTTTGTATTTAAGATTCAAGATATATTACTGTCGGGGCTTAAGGGGGTTCTATACCATCCGCCATATTGGAAATGCTAATGTTAAAATTGAGGGCTTAATACTCAACAAAAAAAATATTTTTTTGTATCGGAGCTTATTATTCATCATAGAATAGCGGATGATCACTTTTTTTTATATACATCAAAGAAATAACATGAAAAAAATATAAAAAAAGTCATATACGATATAAGTTATCATCCGCCTTTATTCATTTGCCACCGAACAACTTTTGTATTTACCATTTTTGAAAAAAGTAAGTAGTTTTTTCTAAAATTGAACATTGCTTCAAAATCAAATGCTCAAATGTCAAACTGCAGATAAACAAACAAACATTACGCGTTTCGGGCAGTTCAAATTAATACCGCTAGATCGCATAACGTTGTGTTCATGTCAATAGAAATCTAATTTCCATTCACGACTGAAAATGCTAAGTCTAAATGTCGCCCTTATCCGAGAATTAGTAACTATGCAACCGCAAATACACAGATGTATTTCATGCTGCCTAACAATTTCTTTAGAGGGGGGTTCAGCAAAGACGTACGGGGCGAGGATTTCGAGGTTATGTACGAAATTGACACAGAGTTGATGGGTATAGAACACTCTTAAGCTATTAAAAAAAATTCTGTAATTCATTATCTTAAACTATAGTCTCAACATCGCTTATAACCTGTATACCGTGTTTAGTAAAAATGAACTTGATAAGATTTTCATCACAACTTTTACATTCTTTCAAGCTTGAATTGCTATCGCTGCGTTGCATGCTACCGTTTTGGATTTGATTAAAATGTGAAAAACTCTTAGATGCTGTCAAAGCTTTATCCTCTTTACGTACCTCCTTAGCGATAATTTTAGTTTCGTTGGTGCTTTCCGTTATTATTTTGACAGCTTGGCCGGGGTGTTTTAGACCGGGTTTGGCGAAACTGTCGACCGTGTCTATCGATAAGCGTTTGTCGTAGGGTTGTTTCATGAACAGATTGTTGTTACAAATGTACATGCAATTTATCGGACTCGGGGAATCCATGGTTATGTCCGAAGGTGAGGGGGTCAGGAAAGCGTTGTTGTTGGGAACGTGCAAATACTTACTGGTTTCCAAGGCGAGCGGGTAAAAAGAAATGTAATTTAGAATAAAGTTATCATAATAATCGTAAGAAAGATCCAATAATATTAAGACCAAAAAATAGTACCCAGAAAACACATCTAATCAGTTGGATTTTTGTGTATTGCTTTGTGACAGACCAGGCCCAATAATTAAGAATTTGTCAAGAATTTTATGGTTTGGCCCTGGTCTAAAGGCGGCCATACACCTTACGCTAGACCTGACAAGTTTACCTGTACAGGAGAACTGCGCAAGTAGACTGGAACGTGTGTGAGAAACCGGAGCATCTGTGGTGTTGTTGTCATCAGTCTACCTGCGCAATTCTGTCTGTACAAGTAAAACTGTCAGGTCTACCATAACGTGTATGGCCGTCTTAACGAATCAAACATGATAAAATGATTTAAAAATAAAAATTAAACTCACTACGTTGTCCTTTGTGATTCGTACAGACAATTTTTATAAATATACTCCAAAACGTTATCTGGAATTAGATATCTGACAGATTCGTTTCTTCTTAACGCCCTTCTAATTTTCGTGGAACTTATTTCGTTTGTTATCCATTCTGTTATAACGCAAATATTGGCCTAAAGAATACAAAAGTGAAAAGTATTATTATCGTTTAAATAATTTTTATATCTTACTTACCATATATTTCGTAAGCAAATCTGAATTGTAGATAAATTCAGACGGATTTGAATTCATTCTAGTAATAACTATGAGACCATGTCGGCCAACGATTTCTTCTATCTGGAAAATTAATTAAATTTGTCAAAACTCATCTCTATAGCTTCGTTTATCAGTTTTACTGGTAGATGGTAGCACATTTGTTAAATTAAGTAGTTTTACTTACATCTTCGTCTGCCCACAAACCAGGAGTTCCAAACGATTCTAAAAGATCAGCTCCGCAGAGAAGTTTTATTTTAACAGAGCATCTTCTATCCAATTTAATATTGTCCGGTATCCAATTTAACTCATTTTCATTTACATCAAATTGTTCGTTGGCAGGACACTGATTAACTATTGCATTCAAATGATTCTGAAAAACATGTTAACTGATATGAGGGGTAACGCAGAAAAGGTCTGCAAATAAACGTTAAATTTTAATACAATGATTTTAAATTAAGCGATACTTTGATTTATACTGTTGTGGTCTAAATTTTTTTACTTACTTGATGGTACTGTATAACTTGTTTGGTTTTGGACCAGGTCTCTTGTCTGCATTCCCAATCAGATAACCTAACCCAATCATGATTTTGTAATGCCAATTTTGCAATCTCTAATCGATGAGTAGATGATATTAACTCATTTTTACCATAGCCGTCATGTACTGGCGATATTACACCACCGATAACAATGTAATTTCCCATTCTATGAAGATAGTCCCTTGCAACTTCTATAAAATGAAATAATTTAAAATGTTTAAGCCCAATTAATACCCCAATAAGTATTTCACAAGATTACAAACTTTTAATCATTTTATAGAAAGAAATTGTCGTCTGTTATCTAATGAATAATTTTAAAAATAGTTTACAATTATGAAATGCACTTTTTAAATATTTATTATAAAAAAAATATTACCAAACATTCGCAAATGCATATGCGTTATAGGATTGAAAGACCCACATGACAACAATAATACTTTTGTTGGAGACTGAGGTGACATGTTTGCTCTTAGAAGTAGTTCAGCACTAATTTTCATTTATAAAATTAATTCATTCTAATTCAACTTATCGTTAAAAATCGGGTTTTCAAGATAAAAATAACCAATGATCTGCGCTACTTCACCATTTTATCGAATAACTGACATTGACAATTTTGACATATTGACAAATAAGTGACATAACCTATAAAACTATTCTTTATATTTGAGCCCTTCCAATTTGGCACTAAGCAACTTTTGACATTTTATTTCATTTTTCCTATAAAAAATAATGGAGTAAGAGAAATTCATTGTAATCTATTTAATTTTTTAAGCAAATCTCTTTGTTAACGTACAACTGAATGGAATATCTTGAAGAAAGATTGACAGCTGTCAAATTTTGACGTTTATTTTTATAGGTTATTTTAAAAAACCTAAACATTTACCGATTCACTAGTAAATTAATTTTTATCAAAGTAGCTATATTTTATACTAAAAATGGAACGAAATAAAAGTGGACCTGGTACCAGGGGCCCCAAATCAAAAATTACTCAACAGCTACCAGATTCATTTATAGCTCTCGGAGCTAAGCAATCATCTCCAAGAGATGATCCTAAGAGAACCGTTCCATTACCGAAATCTTCCGTTAGCTCTCACATAGCAGGAAGTTCTGGAAAAGGTATGTCTATTATTAAATATATTCGTTTCCTAGTAGGCCAACACACCACAAATTATCGTTTACGATTTCAGCTCCCGTAGATAAACTAAAAAGGGAGTCGAGTAGTTCAAGTCTTACAACTGGAAATCCCGCAAAAAAAATTAAAGTTAACATTCCAGGATCTCGACCAGGGATTTCTGTTGCCAGTAGTTCTGGTTTGTTACCTATAGACAGAATGGCTGGTGGCGGTACAGAGCCTTGGGAATCACTTGTAATCGAATGTGAAACTGGAGAGATTTTTGAAAATATTCTCACCCAGATTAATAATGATAATATAGACAAAGCTGTAAGTCCTATATTTTTTATTTATTTACTTTAGTTTTTATGTAATGTATACTATTTTTAGGTTGGATATGTTTTGGGTCTAATAAAAAATTTGAAAACTCAAAGATCCAAACCGTGTAAAGTGGCATATACAGTTTTTTTCTTAGTTGCCGCATGTAAACCTTCAATTTATACTAATGATTTTGTTGTAAATGCAATGTTAAGCGTACTTAGAAGAGATATTAATTCTGGTTTAAAAGCTGTTAGCAAAAGTAATCCACAAATCCACCAGATATTTTTGAATTTGCTGGCACATGCGTATTCTGATGTTGCCAATTGGCCTGAAATATTTGTTAAGGTAACATATATTTTTTTCAAACAATTTGTGTGTTATTTACATTTATTGGATTTTTAGTTATACGTAGAAGATGCAGTTGGTGATAGGGTGTTTGTCGATGCACCATTTTGCAAACCTTTTGTAGATAATATAGTAACGGCTTTTAATACAAAAATGCCTCCATCTTCCTTACTAAAATCAGAAACGTGGTCATCGGCAACGAGGGAGACTTCAAGTCCATTGACAATTAACAGCATCGATGAAGATGAAGGTATTTATTTTTTATTTAATCTTAACTTCGTTTTTTCTTATTTTAAGTAAACGTACCATTTAGGCCAAACCGATTTTAAATAAAACACATTTTAAATGATTATATTATTGATTCTGATAAATTATAATTTACCGTATAAAATCTTTTTAATTTAATTTGGAAACGGTTTAATGTTGGAGTCTGGACATTCTGCATCAGGTTGGTCTACAATGACAGTTTGATCCACAAGGGCAATTGGGTCCACAAGAACAGCTGGCTCTATAAATATTTTCATCACTTAAACAGAATAAAAAATATTTAAGTTGTTTTAATTATTAGACCAGTGCTGAAGCCTTTGAAAATGGTAAAAACCCATGGGAAAAGGAAGAGAATATAACATGAAAAGGAAAAATAATTTACGGGAAGTGAGACTTCAAGGGTAGAAAACTGTTTATCTAGATTTCCGGCAAAATTACAAGTCTTATGGAAAAAAGTTAAATGGCAAAGTTGTAGGTAATAAAAAGATCTACAACTTTTGTATTTACACTTTTTTCAAATAACCAAGTTTTTGGTTTTTTATTTTTATCTTTTACAAAAAAAAATTTTTTTTCACGAAATTTGGTGAAAACTTGCATTTTTATGTCCCAAACACACTGTAATTTTTTTGATTTAAAATATTTATTTTTTCCCCTTATTTTGACTTAATATCGAAAAAGCACCCTAATTTTCAATCGAAAATTCTCACGTCAAAATATCTGCTTTTTTTAAAAAACTCGGTGGGCTTTTTGTTCGTTGAAATCTCTACTTTTTGATGGAGTAAAAAATATACATTACTATGGTAAATATTCTCAAAAAATGCAAAGAATCGAAAAAAACTCTAATCCGAAATTTTTTTTAAATCATGTACAATTTTGAGCTATTTATTAAAATTTATACTTTAATCATTTTTGTTATATTCTCTTCCTTTTCCTACTATTATTTTTTTTGGTTTCAAAATATATCGACCCTGGTGCCTATATAGAAATTTCATTATAGAAATATACAGTATGTCTGAAAAAGTTGGCAACATATGGGAAACTTTTACGAAAAAAAGTTATTCTTTATGAAAATCTCTGCTTTTGAAACTAATAATATTCAGGTATTTACATTTGACATTAGATGTACCGGGTGTCCACAAATTGCAAAAGATTAATAGGAATATTTTGACCACTTCAATCTCAATGTTCTATATTATTAATTTAAGTGAAATACATACTCAGACCTTGTTATTTCCAATGCAGGATACTGTATTTTGGGAAATGGACACGTACAAGTGCCGCCAGGACATTGACAAGTATATCTTTCAGAAATTTCTCTTGTCGCACAAAATGATACAAGAAAAATTGTAAGAAAACTTATAGATTTAAGTAATTCACTCATTTTGAAGATTGTAGAATAATAATAGAAAAATGTGGGTCTTTTATACTATTTTTTTTATTTCTATTTTCTTAACTAACTAAAAAAAATTTACTTGGTTTTCGTGACTTTTTTATTTATAAGTTATTCGTGAAATAAAGGCAATAAAAAGTATGCAAATATTATTTTTACCAGCAATTTTAAAAGTCGTGAAAAACATAAAATATTTGTTATACACGTTCAGGTATTAAATAAGTGTTTTTGGACGCAATATGTGTTTTTTTATTTAGCATTGCTACCTTGAAAATTAACTATAAAGCGATGGTTAAATGGTAAAAAAAATTGCGCAATTGCCCCTACTGCCCACCCTTGAATCCGCCATTGGTTAAAATGAAATTGTTTTCACTAAAAATGATCCTAACATCATTTAATTTTTATGAAGAAAATTATCGGCATCCTTAACTCAACTTTTTTTAAAATAAATTTATCAAGAAATACCAAATATAAAACATTAAAAAGTTATGCATTCAGTTTTCAGTGAACAACGCGCAATGGTAGAATCCTGGACACCTAAAGTGTACCCAAGATTTACCCAATCGCAAGAAAAAGTGGAGCAAATAGTCCTCGAAGCTATCAAAGAACAATTAGCTAGACGGCAACAACCCGAAACGATAACAAAAAATTTTGTCAGATTTCTCAGCACAGCTTGTGGACTCGTTGAAATACGTATCATAGCCGTATCTCGAATAGAAACCTGGTTACATAATCACAAACTCATGAAACCCGCTCAAGAACTCCTCGCTTACTTATGTTACAATTGCTCGGCGAATTCCCAAAGAGATCTGGAAGTTATAGCTCAGCTGAGCAAGTTGAGATTGAAGAATAAACCGATCGTGAATTATTTTAATAATTGTTTGAGAGAGATGGTGTTTTCATTTCCGGAAAATTTGTATCCTTTGCTGAAGTACACGATTTATAATGAATTGAGTAATGCGAGGAATACTAATAATTTGATTGTGGTTGGAGCTCTTTTTCAAGTTGCACCAGATCCAAGTGCTGATGCCTTTGCTGACATTTGTTTGGTAAGAATGTTTATTTTAAATTGTGGGGTGGAGGGAGGTAATTTTATAAAATATTTGGGAACATTTTTTGAAGGTAAAATATCATGAGAAGTTGAATGAAATTGTCCCAAACTCATATGAATTTTTTTAAGAAAGTTATTAACTATTTTCTGAAATCATGTCACAATTTTGCAAACTTTGTTTTTGGAATTTTTTAGTGCTCACTAGAATTTTTTTGGAACAATACAAATACATTTCTAGAAGTAAAATATCATGAGAAATCGAATGAAAATGGTCCCAAACTCATATGATTTTTTTTAAGAAAGTTATTAACTATTTTCTGAAATCATGTCACAATTTTGCAAACTTTGTTATTGGAATTTTTTTATGCTCAATTAGAATTTTTTTGGAATAATACAAATACATTTCTAGAAGTAAAATATCATGAGAAATGGAATGAAAATGGTCCCTAACTCATATGAATTTTTTTAAGAAAGTTATTAACTATTTTCTGAAATCATGTTACAATTTTGCAAACTTTGTTTTTGGAATTTTTTAATGCTTAACTAGAATTTTTTTGGAACAATACAAATACATCTCTAGAAGTAAAATATCATGAGAAATCGAATGAAAATGGTCCCAAACTCATATTAATTTTTTTAATAAAGTTATTAACTATTTTTTGATATCATGTCAATTTTGCAAACTTTGTTTTTGGAATTTTTTAATGCTTAACTAGAATTTTTTTGGAACAATACAAATACATCTCTAGAAGTAAAATATCATGAGAAATCGAATGAAAATGGTCCCAAACTCATATTAATTTTTTTAATAAAGGTATTAACTATTTTCTGAAATCATGTCACAATTTTACAAACTTTAATTTTGGAATTTTTTAATACTCACTAGAATTTTTTTGGAACAATACAAATACATCTCTAGAAGTAAAATATCATGAGAAATCGAATGAAAATGGTCCCAAACTCATATGAATTTTTTAAAGAAAGTTATTAACTATTTTCTGAAATCATGTCACATTTTATCAAACTTTAATTTTGGAATTGTTTAATGCTCACAAGAATTTTTTTTGGGACAATACAAATACATTTCTAGATGTAAAATATCATGAGAAATCGAATGAAAATGGTCCCAAACTCATATGAATTTTTTTAAGAAAGCTATTAATTATTTTCTGAAATCATGTCAATTTTGCAAACTTTGTTTTTGGAATTTTTTAATGCTCAACTAGAATTTTTTTGGAACAATACAAATACATTTCTAGAAGTAAAATATCATGAGAAATCGAATGAAAATGGTCCCAAACTCATGCGAATTTTTTTAAGAAGTTATTAATTATTTTCTGAAATCATGTCACAATTTTGCAAACTTTGTTCTTGGAATTTTCTAATACTCGCAAGAATTTTTTTGGAACAATACAAATACATCTCTAGATGTAAAATATCATGAGAAATCGAATGAAAATGGTCCCAAACTCATATGAATTTTTTTAAGAAAGTTATTAACTATTTTCTGAAATCATGTCAAAATTTTGCAAACTTTGTTTTGGAATTTTTTAATGGTCACAAGAATTTTTTTTGGAGCAATACAAATACATCTCTAGAAGTAAAATATAATGAGAAATCGAATAAAAATGGTCCCAGAGTCGTAACATTTTTTGAAAGAAAGTTATAGGCTAGTTTCTGTAGTCACGTCATAAAAATGTTTGTGACCCCCGTACAAAATTTATTATTTTATCTGTTGCCATTTCAGTTTTGATGATAAATTATACTGATCCCAAAGTATTATTTTCTCCACTAACATTAATCTCGTTCATACTTTTTCCAGGAACTTCTATTAAACAAAGACGACTACTTAAGATCCCTCAGAGCCCTACTAAAAGAAATCAACAGAGTATTAAGACAAGAATTAAATCTTCTCAGCATCGTTCACGCCCTTCTACGCGAACGTAAAGAATTCGCCAATAACGTACGCGACCACGAATTCAGAGAACGAATTTTTTTATCCATGGCCGATCTCTGCAGCATGGCCATGTTGCTGTACGTCAGTCCTCCAGTTAGAGATGCGGCCACTCAAAGTAAGCGCGACGTTACCGTATTGAAAACGTTCCAAATGCAAGTCAGCAACATACAGAGGGAATGCGTCACGTGGTTGCACGATTCCGCCTTAAGGATATACAGACCCAACATCACCGATTTCAATCACGTCTTGCATAAGATTTTGTTCTTGGAGCAGGCCGAGCACTACTACAAGGTCGATAATTGGCCGGGCGAGAACGAGCGCAATTTGTTTTTAAGGTGAGCATATGGTTAAATTCTTCTTGTTCTTTTTTTCTTCTTCTTTTCTGTTTCTTCTTCTTTTCTGTTTCTTCTTCTTATTCTTCTTCTTTTTCTTCACAGTATATCCTTATGTCTGTTAAGGCGTCAGATACAGTTAAATTCAAATGATTATAATTGTTTATTGCAGTTTGGTTGCATTTTATGAATATTTTCAGACTCACAAGTGAAGTTCCTCTACTACAAGCCACTTTACTAAGAATATTATTACTGGGGATATCGAAGGAACACCCGATAAGTGCTCAAGAAGTCATAGATATTACGGATCAATTGATAAAGCGAGCCGCCAATTTACCACAAGACTGCGCTCCTCCGTTAGTCGTGGATAAAATAGAAATAATTGATTTTTTCTTTAATTTATGCAGTTACAATTATCCGGAAAATTTTACTTTGCCTGTGGGTTACGTACCACCCAAATTGGCCATTACGAATCTATACTGGAGAGTTTGGTTGATGCTGCTGATTTTAGCCGCTCATAATCCGCTTACGTTCGGAAGTCTCGCTTGGAGCAAGTATCCGACGTTGAAGATGTTCATGGAAATGTGTATCACGAAGTAAGTATAATTATTTTTTTTATTATCGAATTATGTTATATACATACGCCGCCGCTGGCAAAAATTGATAAAACACATGTGCGCAATTTTTAATTAAAAAGATTACAAAGAAAAGAAAAAGGAACAAAAATGGGCGCCACGTGGTTAGTAAGTAAGGAATAAAATTGTATTCAACATAGAATGAAAATACTATTTAATGAAATTAAATTAAAATAAAAGATTAGATGAATATTACGGATGAATGAAACGTGAAAAAGAAACTTGAAGAATGTAGTAAAATAGTTACTTGATACAAAAAACTGAAAATAGAGACAATCTCACATTGGGCAATTAACTGACACTGTAAGTTACAACTTTATTTTCTGTTATGGCAAAAAGTGTCAGCGGTGTAGTAGTCACTAGTAGGATAACAATATCACTATGGGACCCGAGCTCATGGACCTAAACTGCCTTCCTATACTCCAGAACATCTAACCTAACATCCCAAAATTTAAAAAAGATCTAGAAGATGCCTCTAACCGGAGAATTTTTACTCCTATCCTTTACCTTGGGTCTCTAAGACCACCAAGAAGCACTACAACCCCCAAAAAATGATCCATCCCAAAAAAAGGACCATGGATCATTTTTTGGGCGTTGTAGCTTCTTCTTGGTGGTCCTAGAGACCCAAGGTAAAGGATAGGAGTCAAAATTCTCCGGTTAGAAGCTTCTTCTAGGTCTTTTTTAAATTTTGGGATGTCAGGTTAGACGTTCTGGAGTATGGGAAGGCAGTTTAGGTCCATGAGCTCGGGTCCCATAGTGACATTGTTGTCCTAATCACACTTAGCTGTTTCCTGAGATAGACTCTTGAAGCTGGTGGAATAAAGAAAGACGTGGTAACTCCTAGGTCTTCTTGATAATCTCTCAATAACCTCCTTGGTCGGCTACTACTTAATGTCTGCTTTATTAGGCCTCCTTTTATCATTCCGGGACTCCTTTTATAATTCCCGTACCTCCTTTTATAATTCCCGTGCCTCCTTTTATAATTCAAGTGCCTCCTTGTATAATTCCCGCGCCTCCTTTTACAATTCCCGCGTCTCCTTTTACAATTCCCGTGCCTCCTTTTATAACTCCCGTGCCTTCTTTTATAATTCCCGTGCCTCCTTTTACAATTCCCGTGCCTCCTTTTATAATTCCAGTGCCTACAAATATATTAATTTTTAAATATTTATTCTAGTCATTTTTCATTTCCCCCGCCTACAATGACTTCGCTAGAAGAAGATTACCAGTCGAAAGAACAGCAAATTCTCGTATTGGAAAAACAAACGATACTAGAATTCGAATCACATTTAGCAGCGGCCAGTACGAAAATGGAGATTAACGAACAAACCAGTTTGTTGCTACCTCAATGCATGGAACTGAGACCGCAAGGTGACGCCAGACGACCGCCGCAGAACGTCTTAGACCAGTTGCAAGCTTTGAATAATTCTCATAGACTGGGCCATTTGTTGTGCAGGTACTTTCTATTGAGTTATTTTAATATTTTTCCATCCCTTAGATATAATGATAAAGCCCCATACAAATAAGTAGAAAGCAGAAAAAGTTGTGTCAAATTGAAATTGACAATTATGACAGTTCGACATATGCAGTAGAACTTGTTTTGTCAATTGGTCTGACATCTGTCAATGCGCCGCCTATTTTTCCATAGTGGATTTTTCTATTTTTTTTAAATCCATAGTGGATTTTTCTATTTTTTCCAAATCCATAGTGGATTTTTCTATTTTTTTCAAATCCATAGTGGATTTTTCTATTTTTTCCAAATACATAGTGGATTTTCTATTTTTTTCAAATCCATAGTGGATTTTTCTATTTTTTCCATATCCACAGTGGATTTTTCTATTTTTTCAAATCCATAGTGGTTTTTTCTATTATTTCCAAATGCATAGTGGATTTTTCTATTTTTTTCAAATCCATAGTGGATTATTCTATTTTTTTCAAATCCATAGTGGATTTTTCTATTTTTTTCAAATCCATAGTAGTTTTTTCTATTATTTCCAAATGCATAGTTATAGATAGATAGATAGATTTTATTGATCTCATAAAAATTTAACAATAAATTAGGAGACAAGTCATTTTTAAAAAGTAATGCACTAATAAATATAACACAAATATTTCAAATACATTCATAAAATAAAAATTCAGTATTAAAATACACTTACAGTATTAAAATCAGATTAATTAAAAAAATATTTTTTTTTTGTCGGTTATGATGCAATTTGGCACCTGATGGTTAGGAATTTAAGTACTCCTGTGTGTTGTATGGACATATGTCTATTAAAAAGTTCTTAACTTTGACTCTGAATTTTGAAAATGTTTTAATGTCTTTAAAATGAGTCGGCAGTTTGTTGTATAACTGAATTCCAAGCACAGTTGGAGATTTTGATGTACTATCAAGACGTCTAAAGGGTACCTACAAATTGTCTTTTTGACGTGTATTATAAATAAATAAATAAATAAATAAATATTTTATTAATCCTTATTGACATAGAAAATGTATAGGACAGGCCAGTTACACTTAAAGTTAATATAGTATAATAAATAACGCATAACAGATACAATTGAAAAGATATAAAATGGAGGTATATATTACCTAGGTCCTAGATTTATTTATGTAAAAGCAACAAAAACATTGTTAAAAGAAATAAATAAAAACGAATATATTAAGTACAAAAATTTAACAATTCAGTGAGTTGTCAGTCAAAAACTCAGTTACGCTATAATAACCTTTACTTCCTAATAGACTCCTAATACGCTTTTTGAATATATTAAAAATTAGTGTTTTGTAACTCTCTGGCAAGTTATTAAATAGCTTAATTCCCTGATACGTAGGGCTCACTTCAAATTTGGTAGTTTTGTGTGATGGTACATATAAATTTTTGCCATGCCTGGTAAGATGATTGTGGTAATCAGAGTTAGTTTTTAGTGTCCCAATGTTTTCTTTAGTAAATATCAAGCATTTGTACATATAAATACATGGAAATGTCAATATATCATTTTGTACAAAATGATTTTTGCAGGAGTCGCGAGGAGACAGGTTAAAAATAGCACATAAGATTCTTTTTTCTGTTATAAAAATTCTATCACTACTATATATATACGTTGCTATCGCAGACATAATTAGTTTTATTCTTATGTATTGACGTAAGCAACTCCAATATAAAAAGGCCAGCCATAGTCAAAATTCTTAAATTTTTAAATAAATGTCTTGCAGGACGGACAATTATAGGGTACCTTGGAGATGCACCTAATAATTCTTTTCTGGCAAAGAAAAACGTCATTAGCATGAGACGAAGCGCCCCAGACGCTGATTCCATAATTAATTCTGGATTGAATTTGACCAAAATAAAACATTTTTATATGTTGTAAATTTAAAGTTTGTGTTAGATTTCTAAGCTGGAAACATTTGGAATTTAAAGTATTACCTACAAAGATTTAGGTAGTGTGTTTTAAAAGATAAATCTGCATCAAAAGTCACTCTATTTCTATTTTTTTCAAATCCATAGTGGATTTTTATTTTTTCCAAATGCACAGTGGATTTTTCTATTTTTTTCAAATCCATAGTGGTGGATTTTACGATTTGTGGCTGAAATATGCATCCTATCGAAAAAAGTTTAATGTAAAAGTTGTAGATAATTACCAAATCTAAAACTTTTGTTTTGGCCATTTTTTAACGTAACCTTAAAATTATCGAGAAAAACGCTAAGAACAGTTTTTTTTTTCGTTTTTAATTTGTCTTCCGCAAAAATAATTTTTGTTTTATGAAAAAAAGTTTATCCGTGCTCATTTTTAACGTTGAAACCTCGACTTTAAGATGGCAGGAAAAAATATATTGTTCGTACGAAAAGTTAGGCTGTTTTTTAATTTAAATTCGTATAAAATCGAAAAATAGATATTTTGCTATTACAGCTTATTTAAAACATAAAAAAGAACGTTTTCACCAAATTTCATAATAAAAAAATTATTTTTGCGGGAGATAAAAATTAAAAACGAAAAAAAAACTATTTTTAGCGGTTTGTTCGATAATTTTGAGGTTATGTTGAAAAATAATCAATACAAAATTTTAGATTTTTTAATTATTTACAACTTTTACATAAAACTTTTTTCGATGGGATGCATATTTCAGCCACAAATCCTACAAAAACAATATCCAACACTCAAATCGATGCCATATTGGATTTGACGGAACTAAGCTCCGCCCCCATGTCAGATGTCAAATGTAGTAGCAACATGGCGCCCTTTATAGACATAACAAATATGTTTTAGGTCCCGACACCCGGATTTTCTCTTAGACATCATGTCAAGACAGGGAGGTACAGCTCACATGCCATGGCTGGCTGAATTAGTGCATAGCTCGGAAGGAGTTTTAGCCCATTTACCGGTACAGTGTTTGTGCGAATATCTTCTTTCTACGGCCCCCGCCGAAAAACTGACGAAACACGGTCAATTATTGGCCCATCTGAGAACGGTAGTCAATGGTAACGATCCACAAACGGCGTGCGAAGTTTTGGAATACTTGTTTAGAAGGTTGAACATTTTTTTTTATTAGCCCGCAACTTATAAAATATCGATTTGTTTTTAGGTTAACTTCAGACCACGGAGCGAGCCGTACTCAAGCTACGAAGGGACTAGATTTAATCCTGGCGCCTACAGATGATATTGAAGTAACGAACGAAAATCACACTCTGTGGTTAACCCAGTACATCGCCCAATTCACTCATTTCACTTTAATCAAACCCGTACTTATTCAATTTTTGAGACAGGCGCTTCAAATCGAGACAAATCCTTCTAGAGTATCGAGTTATATCAACTTTTTATCGTTGCAAGACTGCAGCGATTCGTTTGCGGAAATGAACGAACTCGTCACCGATCTGTCGTCTGTCATAATCGAACGTCACAGCGTCGCTTCGTACGTGCTTCCGGGTGACAACAATACGACGCTAAAAAACTTGCTACAAATATTCTATTTGTATACTCAGAAAGCGAAAGAGAACGCCGAAGAATCGTATACGATCCACCAAAGCTACGGTAACGAATACGTAATAGTTTCGTGGGCTACGGGCGACCAATGTCCTTTGCAACCGTTGATTATACATGCGACTATTGTTTTGTTGACTTACGGTCCTTTGGATTCTTACGAGCCGTTTAAAATGCTCTTAAACAGTTGGTTTCCTGATAACATGGAGCATCCGAGAGCTTATTCACCGGATACTTCGGAAACCACATCGTATTTACCCGACTGGATGAAGCTGAGGATGATAAGGTAAAGTTTAAGTACAATTTAATTGATTATTTCCCTTGATTTATATAAACCAATGAAATGTCACATTTTTTAAAATTCAGACCAATCGGGATCAATTATCAGAGACTATTTCTCTAGACCAAATATCAGCAACTAGGGAAATAGTCACTTTGATACGTCACATAAAAATGTCAAATACTTCTGTCAGTTTTTGCTAAAGCAGTTCTGTCACAATTTTATAAATTATTGTTAAATGGAAAGATTCGGTGTTTTAGGTAACAAATCTATAGAAAAAGCAGTCAAATCTTTGATACCTACGAATACGGTACGAAGTAAGAGTAGTAATTTAATTTTCGCGGGAAATAATCTTCCTAAATATAACTCAACCTTAATAAATTAGCGTCTATTTTTATTGTTGCTAAATTTTTCGTGTTTTTTGCAATTTGTTTCGGCATAATTTTGTCATTAATAATCAAAGATTAATGACATAATTATGTCTCAACAAATTGATATCAAAAACACTCAAGATTTAGATCCAATAAAAATAGTCGACTATTTATCAAGGTCTCGTTATGTTACCCTTGAATATTTTTTTGTTTGGTTACCATGGAAACCCAATTTTTTTTATCCTCCTGTGTACCCTGGGCGAAATTAAGTTGTCAAAAGGGGGTGTGCTTTATAATGCTACCAAGAAAGGAAATTTTCCCAGGCCACAATTCACAATTCCTACTTACTTGTTTAATATAACAACAACTATACCATCATCGGGTCTTTTAATTTTGAAAAATGTCCCAATATATAAAACATCAGTTGCTTGTACAATTCTTTTCCGTTGTGATATACCACATGTTATTGTTATCAAGACACCGACTTGTAACGACAAGGTCGGACGCCTCGATCTTACGTGGGTGAACTCCAGTTCACTCTCGGATAAACGTCAATGCATGTATATATTGTAAAGGTTAAATAATGTGAAAAGCCAAATAAAGAGAATACAAAACTTTTATTCGATAATCGAGAAATTATCAAACAAAATAAATTAATTAAAACCATTAAGTAACTATTTATTTTAATTTGAATAATCACTAGGCAGAACGTAATTAACCAAATAAAGTAATTTTAGAGCAGTAATCATATGACAAAATATTAAATTTCTGATAACAAATTTTAACATGGTAATTCCATAAGGAATTTTCATCGACGATTTTAGAATAGTTACAAACAATTTAACAAATAACTAAATAGTAGAAATTAAGACAAAATATCGATAATGACGAAAGTTAAAAAGTCTTCATGTACATTTAATATAAATTAGAATAGGAAATAAAATATACCAAAATCATTCTTTTTATCTCGGGAATGATTTGGTAATAGTCAAGAAGCATATAAAATTAAAATTTTTTGAATTTTATAATAATTTAATTGAAAATTATGTCAATTCCCGATCTAGACGGCTTTGACATGATGGTTTATAAAAACCAAATCTTGCTGTCAAGCGAGGCTATTGCTTTCGAAGAGTACACATCAAATCTTATCGTGAAAACAAAAGAAAACCAAAATCAAAGCCACTCTGATCGAAGAAAGAAATTGTAAGGAAATTTTAAGTGAGGTTAGAATCGATGTTTACAAGAAAATCTTGGAATTAAATCAATAAAATAATTCCAATTAACATTTCATCGTTTGTTCCTGAATGAAAATCCAGCTCCTATTGTTTCTTCATCTATTATCCAGATCCAACCACATCCCGTAGCATTTTTATCCCGTGTTCCTGATTAGAATCCTAGAAGATTTATTTTCGTCACGTCGTTAATTTGGAAAGAAAGTAACCAGAGATAACTAAAATATTTAAATTGTAGGTCAAATGTGGCGCATTTAGTGGACGCTGCTATAGAAAAATTAGAGCCACCGAAACTGGTACTTTTTATACAATCTTTCGGCATTCCTACTAATTCTATTAGCAAACTTTTGCATACTTTGGATAAAGCGACCATTTTGGATCCTAAATTAGTTGTGGATTCTGTGTTGGATAAGGCCTACATGATACAATTGGTTGAAGTGCAAAATAAGCGAGGCGCTACAGGTAAGCGCTTACATTGTTGTAATAAAATTTTAAAATACTGTTCTCAGATAATTTTTTTTTTTGTACGAAATGTCCTAAATTTCAAATACTAGTCAGTAGTGCAAAAAACACTTGATTGTGATTTTTAATAATTTTCAAAATCGTTTTGTAAGAACTAGTGGATTTTAGTTTTCGAAAAATTGGGGACAGATCTATAAAAAAAATTGAGAAAATGAATTTTTTTTTAAAAGAGGAACAATAGTGAGTGTTCCAGAATGAATGAATTTAAATTTTTTAATTTAAAATATTTCGCACCTATTTGTCTCGCGACTTTTAAAGTCCCGATCGTAACTGTGTATTTTGTATATACCGCTGCTACTAGAATCAATATCGTTCCAGTGAACGGATTTATGTAATAACAGGTAAGCGTGTTTAAGACTCGTTTACTTGGATTTTTTTTCTGATTGTTTAAAACCTCGGCGTCTCCTTCAAAACTGCCAAAAACCACCCCCTGGATGGGTTAAACGCGCTTTACAAGGTTTCCTTGTAGGAAAAGACACTTTCCCCCCATTTTAGAGGATTTCTGAACACGGAGGTGGTGTTGGATATCGCTTCCGACCTCCACCAACCCTTCCACCGGCCAATACTCTCTCCCGAAAGGGGTCATTTTTTATAAGTGACACCCTTTTTTCCGGACAGGGCCAATTTAGTCTCTCCCCCCCCATTTTCAAGGTCGCACAAACCGAATTTGAGGTTAAAAAAGTTTTTACCCTCGGCGTCCCCTTCAAAACGGCCAAAAACCACACCCTGGAAGGGTTAAATGCGCTTTACAAGGTTTCCCTGTAGGAAAACACAATTTCCACCCATTTTCGATTCCATTCCATTCATTCTACTACACCGAGAAATCTCGTATTATTAAGCAATTAATATGATTTCTCGGCCGTGTTGTATATACTTTTTTTTAAACCTAAACGATTTCATTAGAAAGCATTTTAGGTTAACTTGAGCTGTCAAAAAAATAAAACAATTTTCATGTTATTTTCTTTATTAATTATTCTTCTGGTTGCGACATTTTTCAATCAGGACTTCTTTAATAAGCGACCTTTTTCAATTCAATTGACCATATTTTCACCTGAAAAAGATGAGGCATTTGTCGTTATGCCGTTGGCACCACTTGCTGTCAATTTAATGTCGCCTATCAATTGTTAATGTCAATTTAACAAACTTGCTACTAAGGTTAAGTTGATGGGTATAAGTCAATGTGTTTACACCGGAATGCGATGACAATGTAAATCAAATGGACTTTCATTATTGTACACGGAGTATAAAATTAAGAAATTTTTACGCGTGACATAATTTTTTTACATTTGTTACATTTTTTATCGATTCTATATTTTTCAGGAGGAGAAACTTTTGTAAAAGCAATAGAAATGCAGATGCCTATTATACAAGATGTCGAAATCAAAGTAGACGTCGAAAATAAAAAAGAATTGCCAGTCTTGTTAAAAACTCAAAAAGTTGTGTCAAACGACGCGGATATCGTTCAAAGTTTAAACAATTTGTTTAATCCACATTATCAATTCGATAAAAATCGACTCATATTGTCCTTAATCAAGGTAAGACTTACATTAGGCCAGTAAATAGGGATTTTCAAAGTTCATAAATTCAAAATATTTATTTTTTCACTTAAGACAATTATTATGGACCATAAAATTTTGTACGAAATACTGCAACAATCCTTTTTTACGTTGCTCGATGTTTTTCTTTTAATTAAACGTGAAATTTGAATCCACATTTATTTTAAAAGTCGATAATCTCTTACAACATGACAATTGACAAGTCGCCGTCATATTACAATCTATCGATAACACCATTGACATTATTGACAATGACAACTCACTAGTGTTGCCAACCTATAATTAATAAACTAAACATAGAGTCACAAGTAGTTAGGCAATACAATATACATTTAAGTACAAAAATCTCTCGATATTTAGTAGTATGAAATACCAATTGTAAAACTGTTTTTATTTTAATGTTTAACTACGAGTTTTTGCTTTTATTTTCAGAACATAACCTTCAAGAAAAGCACCGCTGATTTAATCTTCAATTTTATAAAATCTATACCGATAAACTATACATTGCCGGTGATACTAAAATATAATTCACTTTCCACATTAATCCGTTTAATTTTTACCACAGGGGAGAACGATCCCGAAAAATTGACTTTCGCCAGACAATTTGCGAATCTGATACCGAATAAAAAATCTTGCATTTCTGTCGTACTTCAACATTACATTAAAATCACCGGAGAAAGTAACGAAATAAAAATGGAGGTCGATTGCGAAGCGGCGGCTTGCGTAAGCGACGTAACTCCCAATTGTCCCGACGAAATCGGAGAAAAGTTGGGAAAAATGTTGCTCGAAGGCGGAAGCAAAGCTGAAAAAACCGGGTTGATCGTCGATTGGTTATCGGCGATCGAATTGGAAATTGCGAATTCTGATAAACACAAATTGCAGGTAAGTTGATTGCGTTTAAATTTAAGTTACAAAAAGAAACCTTAATGCAGAACCACGTGACACATTCCTTCTGTATGTTACTGACTTGCATTTGGAACGTTTTCAATACAGTAACGTCACACTTACTTTGACCGGCTGCATCTCTAACCGGAGGACTGACGTAAAGCAACATGGCCTTGCTGCAGAGATCTACAAAGATTCGTCTTAGCTTTTAATTATTACAATCCGACCCATCTCGCTTAATGACAAAACAAAGGATATATTGTGAAGAAAAAGAAGTAGAAGAAGAAGAAAGTGAAGAAGAAAAAGAAGAAGAGGACAGTGAAGAAGAAGAATTTAACCTTAAAAACAAATTGCTGAGAAGATTTAATTCTTGTCTTATTACCCCGTTGATTTCTTTTAGTCGTGCTCCGAGGGATCTTAAGTAGTCGTCTTTGTTTAAAAGAAGTTCCTGGAAAAATATGAACGAGATTAATGTTAGTTGAGAAAATAATACTTTAGGATCAGTTTAATTTGTCATCAAAACTGAAATGGCAACAGCTAAAATAATCAATTTTGTACAGGGTTCACATAAATCTTTATGACGTGACTACAGAAAATAGCCCATAACTTTCTTCAAAAAAATCTTGCGACCCTGGGACTATTTTCATTCAATTTCTCATGATATTTTACTTCCAGAGATGTATTTGTATTGTTCCAAAAAAAATTCTTGTGAGCATTAGAAAATTCCAAAAACAAAGTTTGCAAAATTGTGACATGATTTCAGAAAATAGTTAATAACTTTCTTAACCAAAATTCATATGAGTTTGGGACCATTTTCATTCGATTTCTCATGATATTTTACTTCTAGAGATGTATTTGTATTGTTCCAAAAAAATTCTAGTGAGCATTAAAAAATTCCAAAATGAAAGGTTGCAAAATTTTGACATGATTTCAGAAAATAGTTAATAACTTTCTTAAAAAAAATCATATAAGTTTGGGACAATTTTCATTCGATTTCTCATGATATTTTATTTCTAGAGATGTATTTGTATTGATCCAAAAAAAAATTCTTGTGAGCATTAAAAAATTCCAAAATTAAAGTTTGCAAAATCTTGACATGATTTCAGAAAATACTTAATAACTTCCTTAAAAAAATGAATATGAGTTTGGGACCATTTTCAGTCGATTTCTCATGATATTTTACTTCTAGAAATGTATTTGTATTGTTCCAAAAAAATTCTTCTGAGCACTAGGAAATTCCAAAAACAAAGTTTGCAAAATTTTAACATGATTTCAGAAAATAGTTAATAACTTTCTTAAAAAAATTCACATGAGTTTGGGACCATTTGAATTCGATTTCTCATGATATTTTTCTTCTAGAGATGTATTTGTATTGATCCAAAAAAATTCTTGCGAGCATTAAAAAATTCTAAAATGAAAGGTTGCAAAATTTTAACATGATTTCAGAAAATAATTAATAACTTTCTTAACAAAATTCATATGAGTTTAGGACCATTTTCATTCGATTTCTCATGATATTTTACCTTCAAATTGTATATTTACCACGCACATACTGCCAAGAATTTTTCAAGAATTCGGATATTTAATCCAAATAAAAACGATTATTTTTAGATGGAATTATTATTCTCCCAACAAAAGCTCCAGTTTCGACCTCTGTTGATGTCTCTCGTGTTGCAAAGAGCCAGTTGGAGAATATTACACAATATTATGATATACCTTTTGAGAGAAGATCTCGTTACCAAAGTTTGTCCAACATCAGCTTTGGACTTTTTGACAGCTTTAACGAAAAGCCCGAAACTATGGCAAGGTCGAGATAAAGCCATACCGAAACACCATCATTTCGAAGATGTGCTACAACTCAACAGCACTCAAGTACGTTTAATTATAAATTTAATGCGATTAATATAGAATCGTGTGATTTATAATTTTTTTTTCAGGCGTTAATAATGATAAAATACATAATCGAAGAATCGAAAACAAGCCAGGAGAATTGGAAGCGCAAAATGGAAACCCGTTTACAGATCGTACTAAGAAGTATTGGAAATAACGCTGGACATATAATGAAAACATTATTACAAGAATCTGATGATAAATGTACGCGAGAATTAATACTGATGATTTATATGTCGGTGCCTTATAGTGGACAGGATGGTATTGAAGTCAAACCGGAAACTTGTAAGTATTTATTTGGATTTTATTTGATTTTTTTCGCAGAAGTGGGACCAGTTGCAATGCGGAGTAGTAAAGTTACGCGCGAAAGATGACGCAATAAATAGTTTTGAATATTACATTCAGTGTTCCTTGAAATACGGCAGGGCGCACAAGTGCATGAAGTACTTATACCGTGGTTAAAACCAAGCAAAAAAGAATTTAAATTAGTCCAGTAACTGAATACCTGAAAATATGCAAAGCTGTAGATAAGTCGGTCCAGATTTCCTTTGTGGCTTAATTCTTAGGTCTTGACGGTTGCTTCAAAGGGCGAAAAATTTCACCACGATTCCGACTTGGGAGAGAGCTGAAAATGGCCCTAAAGTCTGAAAAAAAGGTTTCCCGCTAATATCTGCTAAAATATACAAATTAGACAATTTTTGTTTAGATAAAAAATGAAGATCATATCGTTTTCTACAAAAATGGTCCCTATCATTTTTTTCGCAACACGAATATTTTTTGCAAAAACGGCTTTCGAACAATCCCAAATTTTTGGACTGAATAGATATGCTACTTTCTCACTGAATTTCCGCTTGAGGGAGTTGGGAATACATTGATTTTCATTTTATGGACTTTGGAGACCAATTGTAGATGGCGCCAGCGGCATACATCTGCTCGCTAAATTATGGGCCCTATGAATGAAAATCGGGGCACCAATCGATTTTTCGACAATTATTGGCGGATTTCAATTGTATTAGCGAATGTTCTGTGTAATTTGAGTTGCAAATTTATCAGAAAATTGCAAAAATTTATTTTTGCATGTGGGTTACTAGTTTTAGAGTGTGATGAATATTGACCCGAGAGGGTCCTTTATATTTTCTGCGCTTTTTGCAAAATTTTTGCCAACTTCTATCTGAACAATATAGGTACAGGATTTCAGAAAAAATAAGAAAGTTTTTAAAAAATTCCTTTTATTATGAAAAATATGTTGAAAATAAAAAATGCATAGCAATGATTTTATTACATTTATTTTTTTTTGTTGTTAGTGTATTACGATTAATTAATTGTCATATTATTTAGATTGACTCTATTTGAGGTATATTATAATTTTATTTCAAACTATGTACTAAAAGTGGGCAAGGTCCGTAAATAAATAAATAAATAAAATGAATCAAAAAACATCCTTCCAAATACCACACGTCCTCTCAAATTTTATAGATTAAATTTTTGGTCTCCATACTCAAACGGCTTTATTTCAGGCAAAACCAAATAAAACCGTTTTCGTGAAAACCAAAAATTTTATCGATAAAATTTGGAGGACTCGTGGTATTACCTTTGATAAAATACTATCAATATTTCAATAATACGGGCAAGCCAACGACTCCAAAAACAACAGAGATTGTATGCCAACAAAAGCAGACGACTAATGTGGGCGCGTGGGTACACGTGGTTAGGTTATGTGGAATATCATGGATCTCAGGCGGAGAGCGTAAAAATGGGGGACATAATTCTAACGAACATTTAATAACCGCGCTCGGGTATGGGGATCAATTGATATAAACCGAAAGGTCAGAAAATAAGCTTCACTTCGGTCGGGGTATTAATCCTCAAAAAATGAACAGCGGGGAACAAGAAGTATTTAAAAAAAAAGTCCGGTTTTCACCGGTGTGATCAATTTTCCCGATTTCTGGAAAATGGAGGAACTTTATTCGAAATAAAAAAATACATTCGAAAAGTAGACACTGTAAGCTTTAAAATGGTGTGCATTGAATAACAATATAATGGAATATGAGTTATTAATTCGTGCTTGTGTCGAAGATTTCTAGAACTCCGAAAACGTCTGAAAAGTGCAAATAAACAAATCAATTTTTTATTAAAACGCCAGAAAGATACTGAAAAAAAAAATCATTCGAGACATCTCAAGATCCCATTTAAAAAAATATGAATGAATTACTAAAACCAAAATACTACCAAAATATTGGGAAAACATAAACTTTGATCACTTTTTTCAATGTTCTCGACAGGAAAGAACGGGCTTCAAGGCACATGGATCGATACCTATGGGTTTTCCCATTGCAAGGCACTTTGAATCATCGAAAAATATCAATTTTGAAACAATTCGTCCGCCTGTTTACAAGTTAATGCATAGACAGCAGCATTTCTATAGAGGTAGAGCAGCCGCTGAAATGAGGGGACTTTTGGGTCCGGTTATCTCGAAAACTAGCGAATTCCTGAAAAAAATGATAGAGATCATTTTTGTAGATAATGATACGATCTTCATTTTTTACTTAAACAAAAATTGTATAATTTGTATATTTTGTCAGATATTAGCGGGAAACCATTTTTTCAGACTTTAGAAATTAAGCCACAAAGGAAATCTGGACAGACTTATCTACAGCTTCAGTTACTGGACTACATTCTGTACTTTTTTTCACAGGTACTGATATTTACACGAAAAATTGTCCGAGTACTATAGACGAAATATCGCACTGTCTTCTAAGTGCCCTAGCGGCGACTCCTCGAAACAAAGATTGGGCGAAAAAGAGCCAGGATTTAGAATTATGCGCCAGGAAATTAGCCGCCACCCATCCGATACTTGTATTAAGACAATTACCGATGTTGGCCGGTTGTTTAAAAGGAAGAGCCCAATACGATTGGGGCGTATTGAAAAGCAGAGGACATTTTATGCTGTTCGGACAAATTCTCGGTTTAATGGAACTACTACAACCTTACGTTTTTAGTCAGACGTCTACTTTATGCGTCTTGTTAGATTCCTATTTTTTGCTGCTTCAATATCACGGCCACGCGAAAGATTTGAACGTATTGGTGACGAGGATTGTTAATTTTATACAAAATTGGATGATGACCGATGTTAAAGGAGCTTCGAAATACCTTCAGGAGCACGGATCGTTATTGCAGTAAGTGTATTATTTAAATTTTCTTTTGTGTGATATATTTCGAAGCAAAGTGCAGCACATAGCCCAACATTGCAAGTATCAGATGATAATACAATCTGGCTAATGTGGAACACCCCGAAAGCCTTTCCAGACTCGTCTAATGATCGTCAGGCGAGCTAAATTAGGCTATTCCTCTCCTCGTTTAACCACCTGGCTTGTGAGTCTGGCAAGGCCTTCGTGATCGAAAATGTCAGTCAAGCGGATCGCAGTCAGTCTTTACGAGTGCAGACGGCGCGCTGTCGGTAATGGTCCCTTATAACTTCTGTCATTGAGTAAATTCCTTCGTTCATTTTCAAAATGTTATACCTTATTTTAATTTTTTTCTATCAATTTCTGCTTCTATTCCATCCATTCTAATGATTGTCTGCCACAATATTTTTTTCTCCTAGAGTGAATTTTATTTCAAATATGTACGCCCATCTGTGAATTCTTGAATTTTTATATTTGTTGTTAAGAATAGAAGTAAGAGCTTGATTATCCGTATTATGCTTGCCAGTTCTAATTCGCTGACTCCATAATTTTTCTCTGCTTTCTTCGTCAGGTGGTATACAAAAGAAATGGTTACCTCTTTTTCATTTTTAATTAAATATCTTAGTTTTTGATTTTCTACTTTTCCTATGCCTTAGGTTTCGCATGACTTCTTCTCTTAGATCTTTTTCCAATAATTGTATTTCCTTACTGTTTTTATTTTCCTTTCTAACTCTTCCTTTTCTATTACGTTTATGCTTCTCCTTTTCAATTCGTTTTTTATCTGTCCTTGTTTTTCTTAATACTTTCACTATTGTTTATTTCTTCGGTGTTCTGGTTCACCTCTCTAGTTATTGCTCTTTTAATTTCAACACTCTAGCTCTAGCTTCTTTTCCGCCTTTTCTTGTCTTCTTTCAGATCTTCTTATCCTCTCTTCATATGCTTCAGAAAACATCTGCATGATTGTGTCTTCTTCTTGATCTTTTGTTATTATCTCGTCTATACTTTCTATTACTTCCTGTGCTTCTATTGGTTTCTCTTCAATGATATTCGTTTCTATTTCCTTGTCTCCTTGTCCTTCTCTTCTGACCATGTTTTAACGTTTCCACTTTGGTTTAATTTTCAAAAAATTATTTTATTCTTTTATTTTAATTGCCTCTTTATTTTCGAGCCCCACGTTGGGCGCCAAATCGAGATGAATTCAGTAAATTAAGTACATATTTATTTGCAATTTTTTGCAGCGACATTCAATTTAGCCAACCAGGAGTTCGACCGTTACTCTCGAGCGTATCGCTTCCGACTACGGATCAATTGGGTTCGAGCGAGGTGCTAGTAGGTACGGTAACGCCACCAGTGCCCGAATCGTATCCTCAACATTGGTCGCAGCTTAAAACGGCATTGCAGCAGCCGGACAATCTCTCGGCGTTACAAGAACTCGACCACATAACCAGCAAACGACCACAGTGGTTGGAAGAGGTGTCGCAGCATTTGTGTAACTCCATTAGTTCGCCGAACAGTTCCGTGAGGTCGTTGGCGGTGCTATTGATCATCAGATGGTTAAAATATAATCCGAAAGCCGCTAACGAAGCTCTACCGGCTATTTTGGCTTGTTTGGATAGTAAAAATGGCGACGTAGTGGAGAGCGTACTGGATAGATTGTCGGATTTAGTGGCTGTGATGCAGGAGTACGCTAAAATTATTCTGACGAGGGTTTTTCAATTGGGAATGAAATCTACAATTAATTCTACTAACAGTATCACGAAGAGTGTCGGACTGCTAAGTTTACAGTATGGATGTTAAGTTTTATTCTTGTAAATATATACATTAAGTGTAAACGGTTAGAAGTAATTTTTTTTGTAAACGTTAAGAATATGGGGCCGGCTGCCCACTAAACAAAATACACTTACTGCAAATTGTCTGCAAGCTTACCAATATAAATGCAAGTTCGTAGAATACTTATTGATAGCTTTCAGCAAGTTTGAATTTGCCTCACTCACAACTTAAAAACGCTTAACTTCATGGCAACTTGAAAAATAAACTTACTATTACTGTTAAGTAACTTTCGATTACAAGTTAACTCTAAACTTTCGAAATTGTACTTGATTGACAATGTTATATTTAAACCTCCGCTAAACTTACCATTACAAATACACTTTCAACTCTTATGATTTCATTGTTTTTATACTAGGACGCCTGGACCTATTCATATTAGTATGAACTACAGTTGAATACTCGTCCGCGGACTGGATCCGGGCCTGCTATAAGGGCTATCAGGTTAGATTAGTTTTAGGTTAGGTTAGATCTTTGTAATAAATAAATACGTGTCACATTTTGACAGTTGTTACATTCTGACGGGTGTCACGTTTTGACAGGTATCAAGTTTTGACAAGTGTCACGTTTTATCAGGTTATTTATTTATTTAGCGTATGGATTTTTTACAAAACGATAAAAGGAAACTTTAAGTAAAAAATGAAAAAGCTGCATGTGTTTCTTGAATGGCTATGACGTCTATCTTATTTTCGGTCATTAATTTTGAGAGGGTTCCCGATTTTGACCTGTTAATTCCCTCTATATTTGATGGGCATATGCAAAGGATCGGTCCAATATGCCTCGTCAATTGGTGCTGAGAAGCACCGTTGTAATTCTCCATATTATCTGTATTTTCCGTGTCCTAATCCTATATCGTATTGCTGGCCAAGAGAGCGTGACAGCTAGTTTGGCATCCAGTAGTTATAGATCTTTAGCGTTACCCAGGTATCAAGGTTTAAGTGTCCATTCTGACAGGTGTCATATTTTGACATTTGCCCGTTTTGACAGTTGTTACATTCTGACATGTCACATTTTAACAGTTGTCAACTTTTTGACAAGTGTCCATTTTGACAGTTGTTACATTCTGATAGGTAAGCAAACGAGTAAGGAATTTAATTTATCAGATTCGACATCCTTAGACCGGCTTCGTCAGTTAGGCTTTTCGAATCGAATAAATAAAATGCTAAACTCGTACAAGTCAATAGCTATATCCGCTATAAGATAAAATTTTTAGATGTGCTACCATCTATGGTTAGAAGAGAGTATTGACTTTACAAAGCAAAAATTCCCAATGTATTGGGGTTGCATACATAATTTGCATTTTGCATTGCAAAGCTGTTATTTTACTGATTCTAGTCAAAATGTCACTCTCTTCTTTGTATCCCTTTAAGAGATTAATACAAAGTTAGCAAACGAAATAAAAATACATTCTGATAGGTGTCACGTTTTGACAGGTGTCCATTTCGACAGTTGTTACATTCTGACAGGTGTCACGTTTTCACGAGTGTCAATTTTGACAGTTGTTGCATTCTGATAGGTGTCACATTTTAACAGTTGTTACTCAGCGTTCCATTAAATAATTACCTAAATCCATAATTTCTGAAATTGAATTAGCAACGTTGTATTTCCAACTTTGAATTTATGATATGGCTGTCATTTTTTTCCTTTTTTTAAACTTTTTAGGTTTATTCTGGTTATAAATTGCTACTTGTGCATTTGTAGAAAAGTTATGTATGCGTTTGAATTGAAAAAATATGTTAAATAATCGTTTCAACGCACTGAATTTGTTTGTCTTGGAAGTGAGTATCCCAACATATATTTTTTCAAAAAAGAATTGTGAAAAATGGATTTTTGCGGAGAATTTTTTATTAATATGTTTTGTGAGAATTTCATGAAAATCCCAGCTGGCCCCATATTCTTAACTTTTTCCTTTTTTTTAGAATTAGAAATTACATAAATATAAGTTTCTTACAAATTTATTTTTATTAAATATTCCATACGTAGTAACTGTTAACATATTCTTCGAAAATATATATTTTTTAAACAACAGATTTAGTATAAAGATAAAAGATCAGTTTTTACAAAAATATTTTACTTTCTGTTTTTCTTTTTGGAAAATTTTTTAGCCTCTTTTACTAGCCTTCTTATTTCTTGACTTTCTACATCGTCTTCTTGAGAATCTTCCCCGTCACTATCGGCGCTCTCTTCTCCATCTGATACTTCAAAATCATCACTGCTTCCATCATTAATAAACGGATCGTCTACATCATAATCATCTTCTGGAGTTTCTGCGTACTTTTTGGGTTTAGCAGCTGCTTTTCTTTTTCCCTTTCCCGCATTATTATCATCGTCATCACTTTCATCACTTTGATTTGTTGCATTATTATGAGAATTATCAGGTTTGGGAGCAGGCGGTTTGGAATGTTTGAACTGTTTCCTATGGATGAGATTTGTTCTGTAGCAGGAGTTACCAAAGGGACAAATGGGACGATTATCCTCAGAGTCCGTATCATAATCACTATCTCCGGGATGACTGTGATTAGTTCTGTGATTAGGATTTTTTCTGTAACATTTTTCGCCATACCAACAACGGTCTCTCTTTTCTTTAGACTTGCTGGTACTGGGGTTATTTTGGGTTGTATCACCTTTGTTATTAGTATCATCACTGTTTGTTTTATCTACTAATGGATCTCCTTCATTCCGTGTTGAATCAGAAACGGATACAATTTCTTTATGGTTAGTTTTAGAATCTTCAGTTTGTTCTATTCCATTTGTACTGCTCGTTTCTTTTTTAGATTCATTTGGTACTTCATTTGAATTGGTTTTATCTTCGGATAAATCATTAGGAGCTGAATTGTGATGTACAGTTGCTTCTGCAAAATCAAAACTTTCTTCTGAATCAGATCTTTGTGATGTGTCTGCTATTTCATTAAATTTTATTTTTTTAATGTCCTCTGTACTTTCTTCTTCGTGTGCCCTTTTAAAACACCTATAAGAATGTTAAATTACATAGACTATTTAGGAAGAATACCTGACAAATGATCAAAATTTCATTATGTTCACATTTGTTAGGCGTACTTCCTAGAACTTTAAATTTTGCTTACTGATTAGATCCTGGAAGCTCATTTTCAGTTACTCTTATTCTAAACCAAAATTCATGAGGTAATAAAGCAAACTGATCCCCATCGTTTAGTGTAACATATCTATCTTTTTGAACGAGTTGAATACTATTCCCACCATTGGGTTTATAAAACGATGGGTTAATATGTGTAGCTTTTAATGTTACCAAATTTGTATTAATTGTTATTAATGCGTGATTTCTAGAAATTCTTTTATCCTTACAATTTAACTTTTCCCGTCCAATTATATGTTCGCCATCAGATAGTTCGGAAACTGGTAAAGATTCTTCTTGGTCATCTAAATTGTATATCTTTAATGTTGGCATTATCTTAACACTATTTTTATAATCGAAATACTTTATTATTAATTTTGAATTGTGACAAAATTTATAACCTCAACATGTCTTCTTCTTTTAACAATCTTCTTTCTTCGTTGTTGGTGTCCTACTCCTACATGCCATGTCAGTTCAAGGTTAGGAGTTGAAGAGTGAGACCTGTTATGCTGTGTTGGACGATAAGAAGAATGTGAATTTTTTTTATATATTTTATTTATTATTCCTTTTTTTAATTAATTGGCAAATATTTAGAAACTTTAATTTAATAACAAATAAGATACAATGGAAATCAAGCAGGTAGCTATAAAACCCATTGGCGAAGAACCGATAGATTAAATAAAGTTTTCGAAAATTATTCATTCTCAACTTTAATACCACCACCCATAATAAAAATTAAGGTTGAAGGAGAATGCAAAGTTCTAAATTCAATTACAAGTTACAAGTAATGTTGAAGTCATGGAAATCAAAGAAGACTTTCTTTCTGAGGAGTGTGAGCAAGTATTCCAAGGAGTAGTTGTTGTAGGTCCAGATGCGATATATTTCAAAATTGAGAGAAAGCAAAAAGTTTTCTTTATCTAAATATAGCGAATTTGATTCCAATATTTAGAATACATTTAAGGAAAATCTTTTCAAGGGAGAAAACTTGATATGGCTTCAAAAAATCGTCCATAACTTTGTTCAAAAAAAGCAGACGACTTCGGGACTTTTCTCAACGGATTTTACGTATATTAAAGTAGTGGCCTTTTTAATGTTAGAAAATGAAAGTTTTTAAGAATAGTGTATAAACTATTTTACAAAACATGGGTTTACCATATTATAATTTACATTTTCAATGATTTATGTATTTTAAAATTTTTGCTGTTGAGCTTATTGCATTAAAGGTCATTTATTTTAGCACGGCAGTGACGTCACACGTCAAAAATCTGCGGCGTTGCCAGGTATAATTTTTTTGTCGTTCACTTAAAGATAAAATTGTGCCAGTTACTTTTTTCCTAGCTTGAATATAAGTATTATAAGTGTACCTAATGTGCTATTAACTTGATTGAAGATTGAAATGGATGTAAAAAAGAACTGCTAGTCTATGGAACAATGAAATCTTGACTATAAAAAATTTTCAATAGTAAGAAGTGTTTTAAGATTCAAATAAAAATTAATGGTTATGTAGTTTTGGAATTTGTAATTACTGTAAGTGACTAGTCACATTCATTGAATAAATCAAGAATTTTCGCTATATCAGAGCGGCAACGTCGCGAAGTGTTGCCAACCTTTAACAGTTCATTTCCCCTGCACGTTAAGTTTAAATCGTATTTGTTCTTAGTGCTTTAGTGTTTATTCTGTTGACAACAGAAATAACTAGACATTGCGTCACTGCCTCGCTAAAATAAATGAATTCAATAAACGCATGAGTTTATTTTTATTAGCATAACTTTACTGAGATGTAAGAAGTTTAAGAATGCTTATTTATATATTTTATTGATTAATTTTTAGTTAGATTTTTTAATTGCGAACTGATAAACAATTACAATGCACCCTGTACACAAATTTATATTTTTTAATGTAGTTTTATTTCATTTATTATGTTGTTGTTTGTTAATTTTAACGTCTCTTTTTTGACCTAATGGCCTAAACTGGGCGGCATTTCATTTATTATAATATTTGAAAATATTCTTTGTATATACAAAAGTTTGATGTTTATAATAAATTAAAAAAATACCTTGTTTTTTTGCAAACAACTCAAAATTTTTTGATCTTTAAACTTTTAAATTTTTATTTTTCCTTAAATAGATATATTCCGATCTCAAAATACCAAATTTAAATTCAAAATATAAAGATCGCTTGACGCGACTCTAGAAAGTCTTAATTATTATTATAAATACTTAGGTATGAAAAAAAAATTACCTTTGTTGTAATAAGCCACTGGGATGTTCTCGTAAATATTTTGGTATTTAGCGCCCTCTTGCGTAGGAAATTTACAATATATTCTGAGTGTGAGTGGGGGAGAGAGAAAATAATTAGTTTTAAAAAAGTTCTAAGATTTATTAATTTTACGAGAAAAATCGTTCGTTTAGAAAATTGGCACGTTTTGGATACATTTTTAAACAATCTTGCATCATTTTTAGCAAGTTATTTTAGGTATTGTCGAAACTAAGATCAATTTAAGGTTGACATTTTTTATTCTGTCAGGCCCTGAATGAAGACAACCAACATTTCACGTTACCGTTCTTTGTGTTGAATCCAATGATCGGACTTTCGCGCAGCTCAAGTTGTCAGATACAGCAGGCCGATTCGTCGGTCTACAGTACCGTAACACAGTATTGTTTTTTTTTATAGTTTTATGCGTTTAGCAATGGTGCATATATTAAACCTATCGATAAAGGTACTCGGTCCAGTGTTATAGTGCTTTAAATAAAGTGTAGTGCCTCAAAAAAGACTTTAGGAATATGGAAAATACCTCACAATCATCTACTAACCCCATTTCTCAGGGGTGTGGCACAAATACACAAATAAATGTTCATGTGAGCCCCACGACGGGGGGCGACTTTTACCTCAATGTAGATTCGGACATTTCTATCGAAAATCTAAAAAAACTCATATCCAAAAGACTTAAAGTGCCCAGAGATAGAATATGTTTACTCTTTAGAGATAAGTGGGTCTCAGATGCAAAGTACAGTTACTTTTATTTTTTTCATTTGATTAATCTTTTTTAGGCAATTACAAGATGGAAATTTGCTTCAACATGGCATTTCTGATGGATCTAGGATAACATTATTACCAAATGTTGAAACAGGACTCATTGTAAGTACAATTAATTTTATTTTTTTTAAGCAAGTACATTTCATTTTATTACTCAATCACACTTTGGTCTCCCTACCTATTTGCATTTCAAAATCCAGTCCATTGTTATGGCACATTAATTTTAGCTCGAATAATAGTTTGTAGGTATGTAAATAAAAAAATAGGAAGATACTTTTCATAAACTTTACATTATTCAATTGGTGTTTTGTCTATTTTATCTAACAAATTTATTTGTATTTAGATTAAACTTTCAAAATTGATTTAAAATCAATAAACTACCTAATGTAGATAAGAAAAACAAGCATAATAGAAAATTAATATAGTCGACCTTTTGTTTTGCAAAAATGTTGATATTTCTAGAGAAAGTTAATATGGGTATAAAATTGAAACTACTTTATATCAGTTTCCATTGACATTGAAATTTACTGGAAAGGAAATCAATATTATATTGACCAAATTGCTACTTTTTAATTTTTATAAACTATTTAATGCTTAATGAGATTTGATTTATTTGTGAAAACACCATTTATGAGTCATTAAGGTATTTTCTATTTCTAAATGTAGTTAATCATTGGCTAGCAAATGTAATAAAAGAACTGGAAGCTGAGTGGATTGTAAGTGATATTATTATTGAATTTTTAATTAGATTTAAAAAAAAATTTAGGTTTTTTGATGTGATGGTGTCCCAAATTTAAAGTCTTGTTTATTTACTGTAGTTTTAAACAGATAACTTGTCTACATGTTTAAAAATCAAATCCAGTTTATAAAAGAGACATAATTAAATAAAAATAACATTTACACAAAGAAATAATGCACTTTTGCATGCTTTACTAAGCGAACATTAATTCTATATACTTTTTGTGACAAGTTTTTGAGTATTTGATATTTTTTTATAAGCTCTCAGAGGTAGGTTATCAAAATTATAAAAATTAAACTCTTAGGTTTATATTTTTCATAATTCTGGAAATAAATGATTATCTCTTGGGGTTAAATCTGGCGAATCGAGAGGCTGTTTAATTATTTTAAAGCCTACTTCATTACATATTTGTAGCACAATCAGAGACTCATCGAGAGATGCATTCTCTTGCAAAAAAAATGAAGGAAATTCTATCTACATACTTTTTGTTAATTTTATAAAATATTTTATATTTCATGAGATTCAATTCATTTGTGAAAACACCATTTATGAGTCATTAAGGTATTTTCTATTTCTAAATGTAGTTAATCATTTGCTAGCAAATGTAATAAAAGAACTGGAAGCTGAGTGGATTGTAAGTGATATTATTATTGAATTTTTATCTAGATTTAAAGAAAATTGAGGTTTTTTTGATGTGATGGTGTCCCAAATTTAAAGTTTTTTATTTTACTGTTTATTTACTGTAGTTTTAAACAGATAACTTGTCTACATTTTTAAAAATCAAATCCAGTTTATAAAAGAGACATAATTAAAATAAAAACATTTACACAAAGAAATAAAGCACTTTTGCATGCTTTACTAATTGAACATTAATTCTTTATACTTTTTGTGACAAGTTTTTGAGTAGTTGATATTTTTTTATAATCATTTATTATATTTAATTATAAATTTAATTTTTATATTTTTCATAATTCTGGAAATAAACGATTATCTCTTGGGGCTAAATCCGGCGAATAAGGAGGCTGTTTAATTAAGAAAATTCTATCTACATACTTTTTGTTAATATTTTTGGTACAATTAATTTTTTGTTTGTTTTTTGGTTTTTTTGAATATTTTGACAACATTCATATACTGCATTATTAAAACAAAAATGGTGCTAACAAAACTGCCCATTTACACTTCTTGTAGGATGTGCTGGATGATGTTTCTTCTTTGCTTAATATGGGAACTAATTTCCTACTCGTTTACTTCGTCCCTTTTAAGAAGGTCCATACACTTATCTTTCAAAAATTAAGTAAAGAATCGTCCAAAAACTATAGTTCACTTTATAGTGGAGTGAAATTAGAATTTTATATGGATGTAAGAGCTAAGTCAATTTTTTTTTCGATTTTATACATAAAGAGAAGCTTGTAAAAAAATTTTCAATAAATTTGGGCTGGAACTTCGCGAGATATGTGCCAAAAACGGCATTTTTGGTATTTTTCGAGTGGATTGCTTCACTATTTTTTAAATATCTCCGGCTCTAAGAGTCGTGGAAAAATAAAAAAAAATTTAAAATGGCCGTGATGAAGTAGAGTAACGAGTAGGGTTTTTTAAAAAATGTATCCTAACCTCAAAAAACGAATTCGCGTACATTATTTTTTTTTTACTGAATAAATAACCAAAGAATTCTCGAATTTTCTTAAAAATTCGAGAAAATATGTATTTTTATGTCGGGAAGACAGTAAAAATTAAAAAAATAAAATGTATTTGTCCAGCCAAAATCGGCATTTTTCGAAAAAAAATTGAATTGGCCGCCATTTTTGGAAAAACAATGATAGAGAAAAAAATTTTATCTTAAAAAGAAGGATTTTGTGTGTACTTTTGTCTAAGAAAATCCAACATTTTATTTCTTTACTTAAAGTGCCCAATTTAGCAAAATAATTATATTGATTTATATTGATTCGTTGTCTCACAAAAATCTTAATTTAGAACCTGAAAAATTTTTTTTTATTTTTTTATCCTTTTTTGGAGTGAAATACAGTTTTTCTAAGAGAATCAAGCATAAAACTCGCGATAAAAAAATGGAAAAAAATGAAAATCGAATTTTTATTTTTTATTATTCCCTAAATTGTGCACTTTAAATAAAGAAATAAAATGTTGGATTTTCTTAGACAAAAGTACACACAAAATCCTTCTTTTTAAGATAAAATTTTTTCTCTACTATTGTTTTTACAAAAATGGCGGCCAATTCAATTTTTTTCGAAAAATGCCGATTTTGGCTGGACAAATAAATTTTTTTTAATTTTTTTATGTCTTCCCGACATAAAACTACCTATTTTCTCCAAATTTATTGAATTTTTTTTACAAGCTTCTCTTTGTGTTTAAAATCGAAAAAATTAAAAAAATTTGACTTAGCTCTTACATCCATTTTCAGAATATTTTCGTCAAATTTCGCTCCAAATATTTTTCTGCCATTTAAAAGTTAAATTCTTACCATTAAACAATAAATTTTTTTTCCAGACACAGCGTCCCGAAATCGGAATAATGCAAGCATTGGAATCTCTCAATGATACCCAAGTGAATGAATTTCTTTGTGGCAAAGCCCCGCTCAATCTCAGCATGCGTTTAGGTGAATAATTTTCTACAAACAAACGCCCCAAAAAAATATGTTTCTGTTTCGTAATCGTTATAAAAACACTCTTTTTAGGTGATCACATGATGCTTATCCAACTACAACTCAGTACCGTTTCCGGGGTAAAACCCCCCAATTCACCCGCGCCCCCTCCTCCAACAGCTGGGCCTTGTACCACCTCACAACCGCAATCCTCCTCTAGCCCTCCTAGTCTGCTGCAGGCTTCCAGAAATTTGCAGCACACTCTTAGAAGACTGTCTGCTGATGTATTCTCCGGAAAAGATAGAGGTAAGTTGTTTAACACAGTTTTTAATTGTTCTAATAATTAAAAAACGCATTAGTGGTGGTAGATTTGTAGTGAAAATACATTTACAAGCATAGATGTAACTTTAAAAGTTTAATAACGGATGTGAGTCAAGTAAGTAGGTAAAACTTCATTTTACTTCGTCATTTTGTGATCAAAGTAAAATGCCGAAATTAAAAAAAGTTAATCCTTGTCCTTGGGAGCTTGTGTGATTTTATTTCACATCCTTTGTGCAGTTTTGTCACTCCCATGGTCCTTTTTTGGAATTTTTATGGTTCAACAAATTCCACCTTCATGTAGTTTTCTACAGTTTTGCAAACTTTGATTTTGTTATGAAAGTGAAGATGGCGTTGGGCTCTCCTCGTTCGTGATACACTTGCTCTAACGCAACCACTTTTATCAAGAACGAGGCGAGTCGAATTTCAGACATCCTTTAGTGATAGGATGTCGAGATAGCCTACTTCTTACTGATGAGGAACAATAATTCCGAAACCGACTTGGTCGGGCACCAAATTTCGTAATTCAATACCTGATGGGGCATATAGCCTAAGGAGTAGTTGTTGAAGTCCAGACGTTGGTGCAGTGTAGGACATTTTTAATGTCCTTGTTCTTGGGAGCTTATGTGATTTTATTTCACATCCTTTGTGCAACTTCTAATATTGGTAGGAAGCCGATTTTGGACAAGCTGATCTTTAAAGTCCGTTTTATAGGTTCGAGTTTTTAAGGTTCTACTTATTTTTTTAAGGACAATATCGAATGCACTATTGGTCACAAAAAAATCGTAGTACGATGTTCAAATGAATGATTTTTCTGCAAAAAAAAAAATAGCTTGGAAATATTTAAACACAATGGTTTTCTCTAGAAACTATTTGGTTTATAACTTGTTTTCTGATGTTTTCGAATATTTGTGTTTTCATATATACAGGGTGGTCCTTAAGTAATTGTACATAGAAGTATGGTAGATTCCTCGCTTTAAAATATTACGATTTGCTCTAATAAAATGTTGCTAATAAGGAATATACAGTGTGTTAAAGATTAAGTTTTAAGATTTATTTTTTGCAATAACTTTAGCGTTTTTGGATATGTATTGTAACGGTTAAATAATGTGAAAAGCCAAATAAAGAGAATACAAAACTTTTATTCGATAATAGAGAAATTATCAAACAAAATAAATTAATTAAAACCATTAAATAACTATTTGTTTTAATTTAAATAATCACTAGGCAGAACGTAATTAACAAAATAAAGTTTGAAACTAATTTTAGGGCAGTAATCATATGACAAAATATTAAATTTCTGATAACAAATATTAACATGGTAATTTTCATCGACGATTTTAAAATAGTTACAAACAATTTAGCAAATAACTAAATAGTAGAAGTTAAGACAAAATAGTCTTAGATAAGTCTGCAATCATTACAACAATGAAAACATTGTTATTTTAAATATTAGAAGAGAAATAAATTTTAATCTTAACCTCAAAGTGCACTATCTTAATTTAACAATATGAACAATATAAATTCAGGGGAAATATAATAAATCAAGAAAATAAAGTGTGTGGATTTCCAAAATTAAAGTATTATTGTAAAAAAGGCAGTAATAATGAAGTTTAATACAATTTATAAAATCGATAATGACGAAAGTAAAAAAGTCTTCATGTACATTTAATATAAGTTAGAATAAGAAATAAATTATACCAAAATCATTCTTTTTATCTCAGGAATAATTTAGTTATAGTCAAAAAGCATATACAAATTAATTTTTTTTTGAATTTTATAATAATTTAATTGAAAATTATATCAAATCCCGATCTAGACGGCTTTGACGTGATGGTTTATAAAAACCAAAACTTGCTGTCAAGCGAGGCTTTTGCTAAAAAACTTTCGTGAAAACAAAAGAAAACCAAAATCAAAGCCACTCTGACCGAAGAAAGAAATTGTAAGGAAATTTTACCTGTCAAATTTTAAGTGAGGTTAGAATCGATGTTTACAAGAAAATCTTGGACTTAAATCAATAAAAGAATTCCAATTAACATTTCATCGTTTGTTCCTGATAGAAAATCCAGCTCCTGTTGTTTCTTCATCTATTATCCAGATCCAACCAGATCTCGTAGCATTTTTATCCCGTATTCCTGATTAGAATCCGAGAAGATTTATTTTCGTCACATCGTTAATTTGGAAAGAAAGTAACCAGAGATAACTAAAAGATAGTATTAAAGGTACCTATGCATTTTTGAATATCGATATTTCAAACTTTTACAAACAAAACAAGGCCAAAGTACTTAATTAATTAGGTTAGCTTACATTTTAGTAGATAATCAAATTAGAATAAGGTAACAGGGTAATTTGTTAAATCAGCGTTAATTGTTAAATTCACAAATAAATAAGAACATTACGCTTACCTTCTTCTGCTCAATAATCATCTCACTACAACTACAAGTTCAACCCTTATTTTTGTTGTTAATAAATACTTCCATATTTTATTGAGTCGTTATTATCGATTTTTATAATTTTGCGGCCAATTTTAGAAGCACGACTGAGATTTAAGAGACTCTCATTTCTCTACCGACCGAGTAGGTGGCGCCCAACAGAAGTTAATTACGTTCTGACTAAGATTACGTCGGAAGGTAACAAACAAAAAATTAACTTAATTAAATTTTGAAAAAAATTAACAAATTAGAGTCTAGAATTTATTTATTAAATCCAATAATAAAATTAATAATTTTTAATAAGTTACTTACAAGGATAAAATTAAAATTGCAGATAAATTAAAGTTAAATTAATATACTGAATAAAAGTTAAGTATTTCACATTTTGCTTCACACGAGAACGATTTGAGAAATAGACGGTAAGTAACAGTATACGAGAAATCATAAGCTGGTACCTACTTCGATGTAATTTGTAGAGGGCGCTAGTTAGGCCATATTTGTGGCATAAATATGCGATAAACTTTTTTGCTCTTTTTTTTTGCGCTATTCTTGTAGAAGAATATTAAAGCCAAGTTATTTTAATAGAAAAAAAAAAAGAAAAAAGTCATACTTGGTATTAACTTTAAAACTTTAACGAGACAATCGCATTTTAGGGATCAGCTGCATGATTAAACCGGTCGACAAAAAAATTTTTTTTTTAGCCCTGACACTATTCCTGCTGATTCTTATGTAAAATGACCTCCTGAATCCGAATATGACCTCAGTTTTTTGTCATCACCCACTGTTTTTTTATCTCTGCAAATTACGTGATAAAAATAGGTTATTAGGTTATTGCAAAAAATAAATCTTAAAATTTAACCTTTATCACCCTGTAGATTCCTTATTAGCAACATTTTATTAGAGCAAGTTGGTTCAAATCGTAATATTTTAAAGTGAGGAATCTACCATACTTATATGTACAATCACTTAAGGACCACCCTGTATATATATTGAGATGATTATGTAATTACAAGATTTTTTACTTTTTAATTATCCTTTATTTTAAATTTGTCACATCTGACATTTTTTTCCATCCCAAAAACAAAACATCTCATAAACAAACATGTCACCTTTTCTTTAAGACCTTTTTACATATTTTTTTTATTCTTCCCATTTTTTAAACCATAACAATATATACTATATTGAGTAATAAAAAAGTTGGTTGAAATAAATGTGGGAAGTCCATAAAAAAATTCATAAGTTACAATTGTAATATTTTTTTGAAGTGGCCAATTTATAATTATTTTTATCATTTGTTATATACTGTGTTCCAATGATTATTGCTGAATACTCATCCAGACATGAACAAGTAAGATGTAAAGATTTTTATTAAATAAAAATTGTGAAAAAACAATTATAAAATTAAATTGCTTTCTACGTTTCAATATTTATTTTATAACAATTTCTAATGAAATTAAAAATTTATTAGTTTAAAAATTATTTTTAACCTTGCATTCTATTTTTAAGCGAGAAATGAGGTTCGAATTGTTTTTTTTAATTTGTTTTATTTGGACTTATAAATAATTTCCATTTGTTATTATAATAATCATTCTTTGTTGATGCCTCAGAAAATTTATATAAACAAATAACTTTGTTGTTATTTTATAGAAAGTTTCATATGTTGTTAATTTTTGTACATTTTAGCAATATTATTTCAGATATGTTGAATTGTTGTGATATCTTCGACGATTTTGAATTAACTTGCTTTTTTTCCATATTATCGGAACTTCTATTATGCCTTCAATACGATTTGTTCTCTGAATAAATCGCCCAGTTGTCAGAACCACAGTAAAATAATGATTTTGTCAAATCCTCTGATATTTCAAATATTTTAAATATGGGTTTGGACAGACACTCTGTACATTGGCAACCCAGACTTTGAAGAAGACACTCTATATATGCCTCTGATCCCGTTTAATTGTACTTAAACGAGCAATTTGTTCAGTGGAATGTATTTCTCTTTGCAGAAGACACCCTGTAGATGTCCCTGTTATTGACGAAGGTGGTTTAAAAAACACTCAACACTTTCTTGAAATGTGTATTAAATTTTAACAATTAATTATAACAATTTAAACTTTTAAACATTTATGATAAATGGTTCAAATTATTCTTATGAACCCAATCAAAAACTACTTTTGCATTGCTTTACAAAACACGAAAAGTGTTCAAGAAATTATTTACTGTAATGGTATTGAATATAAAGCCTTTTTTAAACGTATAACTAATAACTTAGACAGGAAGAAAATATTACTTATAAAAGTTAATATTGTAATCACATAAGAAATTTAGATTAACAGATTTAAAGTATTTACTGGCATTTTAACGTAGAACTGAATATAAAAATCCATAATAGAATGATCACAGATAAATCTGCTGATATAATAACACTAAGAACTTATATCAAATCCTAGCAGAGAAAGAAAATCAAAAGTTAACCTTAAAATTCAATCTAATAATAATTCAACATAATTAGTTTAAGTTAAACGAAACGATGGTAAATTAAATGAAAAAGAGTTTAGGATTTTTAAAATTAAAGAAATATAGTAAAAAAGTACAATAATAATAAAGTTTAATGATATTTAGAAAATCAATGATGGCGAACAAAAAGTGTCTTTGTACAAAGTTAATGTAATTCGAAATTATATAAAAAGTATATCAAAAATTTTCTTTTAATCTCTAAAATAAGATGTTATTAGTCAAAATTTGCAATAAAATCGATAATTTTTTTAATTTCGTAAAAATTTAGGTTAAGAAATGTCAAATTTTCATCTAGCAGGCGAGGCTTTTTACCAAAATCTTTTCAAGAGTTCACGTCGCTCCGTATCATAAAAACAAAAGAAAAACTCAAAGCAACACGATTTAAAAGAATAAATTGTTACCTGTCAGAAAAAGTGAGGTTAATGAAAAATACATCAAGAAAAACAACAATCTTAAAAGGTGGCTTTTTCCAAAATTATCCATCCTATCCTGTGTTCCTGTTTGGACATCTCCAGTCCCAGCTGTTTTCCTGTATAAAAATATCCAGATCCAACTATATTCGGTGTAAAAATATCCATCCTGTTTCCTGATTTTGGTGTTATATGGAAAAATGATTTTATAGAATCCCATTTATTTGAACAACTAAAATGAGAACGAAAAGCTTAAATTAAAAAAAAGGTACCATTTTAATTACTAAATATCGATATTTAAAAAGTTTAAATTATAAAAGGCCACAATAATAAAGTTAGATTGAAAACAATCTAACCCTATAAAAGTTTAATTATGTTAGGCTAGAAAGTAATTCTGTGAATAAGGTAAGAAGTTTAAGAGAATTTCGTATCACACTTGCAAATATTATTTTAATAAAAACTACACTTACCGTATTCCACCAAACAATTGTTCCTGTATAGATAAAGTTTATCGTTAATTTTTCTTTAATAAATGTTTATAATTTTTCACTGCGTTCGTTGTCATTGACTTTTATAAAAATCTAACCTCTTAGAGAACCGTACTACCTGAAATTGAGATTGTCTATACCTTCCTACGTAATAAAGACAGATGGCGCCCAACAACAACAACAATATTTATAAAACACATTCTGTCTAAATTTACGAAAGAAGGTAAAATAAAAATTAATAATAAATAAAAATAAAAATCACATACCATTATATTACATCGGCCTGTGCATGTGTCTACTTCCGTATGTAGTGCGGATGAACCTTATTGTCTAACCGTATAGAGGCTAAATCTTTTTTATGCAAGCGAAATTATGTTTTATGTTTATGATATAATAACGAAGTTTCTAGAGTTTGGCTGGTTGACAGCGCTTTGATACAAGTCCAACAACACATGGGCGTGCTATATTTATTTTATTTGAACATTTTTATTCCCCTTTTTATCAGGGGCGTAGATGTTCGATTTCGAACAATCTCTGTCATTACTTTCGAACCTTCGATTATATTTGGTTGGTTTATTTTTTAGGTCGTAGAGAAAGCGTCTACTCCGGAACGTTCAGCGGAGCCCTGAATCCAGCTTTACAAGATCCGAAGGGTCGACCACGTCGCGATGTCGCCACCATCGTGCACATCCTCAATGATCTCTTATGTTCGGTGCCGGAGCTCAGAAGGGTCACCCGTAAGGGTTCCGAAGAACCCGCCAACCACGTCCCGGAGCAACAAGACGAACCCATGATGACGACGTCGTGTAACGAAGATCAAAACCTTAGAACTCGCGGTAAGCTCGAGCACTTGAGGCTCGTGATGGGGGAGAGACGGGAACGTAGGAGACAACGTAAACAGAAACCTTATTCGCTACCTCAAAGTGACTCTGATACTGTCACGGCATGAAATACGGCTTCCCTGTACATAGGTTATTAATTTTTTTTTTTGACGAAGCTGTTGAGCAGTCTGACTATCGTTTTCTGTTTGATGGACTTTCATTTATTTGACTGAATTTATAACCTTAAATTTAGAGTTGAGCTGTGGGTGTTTCAGACCGGGGCCAAACCGATTTTAAATGCCCAAATTCAAAAAAATTCTTAGTAAATTATAAGTAAATTAAAAAAAAATCAATTGGACAAATTAAGAGTTCGGGAAGGGCGATGGGGGTACGGATATTGGTTTTTACGAATTTTGGCTGAAATATGCATTCTATCGAAAAAAGTTTAATATAAAAGTTGTAGAGAATTAAAAAATCTAAAACTTTTGTATTAATCATTTTTTAACATAACCTCAAATTTATTGAGAAAATCGTTAAACACCGTATTTTTCTATTTTAATTTTTATCTCCCGCAAAAATAATTTTATTTTTATGAAACTTGGTGAAAACGTTCTTCTTTGTGTTTTAAATAAGATGTAATTTTTTTAAAGCAAAATATTTATTTTTCGATTTTATACGAATTTAAATTAAAAAAAAAAAAGCCTAATTTTCAATCGAAAAAGTTCCCGTACAAATTTTCAATTTTTTAAATTTATCAGTTCTCATTTCCTTCGTTGGAACCTCGACTTTAAGTTGGTATAAAAAAATATATTGTTTATATTGAAAAATATCGTTAAAAATGCAGAAAACCAAAAAACGACTTTTTCATAAGCGATTTTTCAGTTAATCGAGACAATTTTTTATTTCTAATTGCAAATAAGCATTGAAATTAATGAAAAAGATTAATTTTCGTGTAATGTAATGTCATTTTCATCCAATTAACCGTTAATGGTTTTGAAATTACCGAAAACATTGTTTAAACAATAATCGAATTCCAGGATAATTCGCAATTCTTAAGTTTGCTTTTAAAATTAGTAGAATGAAATATGCAGTATCAAAAAATTTGTATTCCCATTAAACTTTTTCCTTCCTTTTCGAATATTTAACCCAATTTTTAAAATTTGATATACAGGGTGTTATTTAAGAGCAAAATCATTTCAATATTTTTTTTGAAGCGGGTTTCAATATTGGTCTCTATGTCTCTTGATTGTTCTAATGGAGTAGAACAAGCTCGCCAAATATCATTTAAATATACAGGGGGGTTCAAAAAATACGGGGAAAGCAAGTATTGCGCCAAATTGATAAAACACCCTGCAACTCAGTAATGAAGCGAGTTAGATATATCAAATATGGATTTTTCTTACTCCTCTAAGTGTCCTTTATCCCTACCTATGAAACACCCTGTATAAACTTAATAAAATTTCGCTTTAATTATACAGGGTGTTTCAAAGATAAATGAACATACGCTAACTGTGGATAAAGGACACTTAGACCTATAAGAAAAACCCATATTTGATATATCTAACTCGCTCCATTACTGAGTTACAGGCTGTTTTATCAATTTTGCTCATTTCTTGTATCCCCCGTAATTTTGGAACCACCCTGTATATTTATTTGATATTTAGCGAGCTTGTTCTACTCCATTAGAACAATCAAGAGACATAGTGACCAAAATTGAAATCCAGGTCCGGCTTCAAAAAAAATTATCGAAATGATTTTGCTCTTAAACAACACCCTGTATATCAAAATTGTTGTGTTTTCGAAACGAATGGAAAAGTTTTAATGGGAATACAAAGTTTTTGAAACTTCATTTTATTCTACCAGTAAAATTTTAAAAGCAAACTTAAGAATTGGGAATTTTTGTGGAATTTGATTATTGTTTAAACAATGTTTTCGATAATTTCAAAACCATTACAGTTAATTGGATATAAATGACATTATATTACATGAAAATTAATCTTTTTCATTAATTTTATTTGCAATAAAAAATTGTCTAGATTAACTCAAAAATCGATTAAGAAAAAGTCGTTTTTTGATTTTCTGGATTTTTATCGATATTTTTCAATTCGAACAATATATTTTTTTAATACCATCTTAAAGTCGAGGTTTCAACGAAGAAAATGATCACTGATAAAGTTAAAAAATTGAAAATTTGTATGGGAACTTTTTCGATTGAAAATTAGGCTTTTTTTTTAATTTAAATCCGTATAAATTCTAAAAATAAATATTTTGCTTTGAAAAAATTACAGCTTATTTAGAACACAAAGAAGAACGTTTTCACCAAGTTTCATAAAAATAAAATTAGTTTTGCAGGAGATAAAAATTAAAATCGAAAAATACGGTTTTTAACGATTATCTCAATAATTTTGGGGTTATGTTGAAAAATGATTAATACAAAAGTTTTACATTTTTTAATTATCTACAACTTTTACATTAAACTTTTTTCAATAAAGATCCACCCCAACCCTCAAGTTGTATATTTAGCTATCCCCACCCCCTTTCCGGAACTTCTAATTTGTCCAATTGACTTTTTTTTAATTTACTTACTGCTAAGAATTTTTGTTTGTTTAAAAAATGCTTGGCCCCGGTCTATAATATTATCTAAAGCTTCGAGGATAATAACAGTAGGCAGCAGGTTTCTATATCTGTTAAAACAATCCCGGCAATAAACTATAATTGTTATCATTTGATTTTCGAATTTTATGGCTAACTTTAATTATTACGATACTGTGGGAGTATTCGATTTTATTTTAGACTTCTATTTATTTAAAATTTAATGAAAATACACTCTATTCACGGACGATTCAGCTCGTAATAGTTCTCAGCCCAAAAAAAAAAGTTTCTGGACATAACGCGCACTATTCTTGTCAAAAAACTACATTCTAAAAACGATTTTAACCATTCGCTGATTGAATTCGAAATCTTGTGCGTTTAAGTTTAAAAAAATATTGAAAAAAAAAATTATGCTGCATTAAAGTTACAATTTAAAAGTAATTTTCATAATAATTATGCCTAATAATAATTTAAATGAGCAAAGGATTTTTTTTTTCGAAAATTTCGATGATGCCAATTAATTTTTATTCCTTTGTATATGGATTTTTGATTTCGCTTCATTTTTTAGCCCATTGGAAATCTGTATTTTTCAAATTAACAACTTCCTATGCATTTTTGAGGTCAAAAACTATTTTGGTATTTTTGGATTTTGACGTAATTTTACAGATATTTCTACAATTATTTCCCTTTTTCCCACTGTATAACTTTTTCTAGCAAATTTCGTTTTCCCATAAAAAAATTTATCCCCTTGGAAGAATCCACTATTGAGAATATTGATATTTTTGCAAAGAAATCACATTTTCTTGAGAACAAATTAAGACTTTCGAAAACGGTTATTTTTCTTCTGCCTCACAGATTGGTACATGAGCTATACGCGCTTTACCGCATTCTTCTCAAACTAATGTTAGCATTCTTCTTGCCCGGTGTATTTCACTTCGATCATGTATCTATTTAATAGCTTCTCGCTGGTCGTAACGTATGAAAATTAGTATAAAAAAGGTACGTCAACTGTCAAAGACACGCATAAACTGTCAAAACGTTCCTTAAACGTCACTAACGTGCGTCAACTGTCAAATACACGTGCACCGATTGTCAAAACGTTCGTCAAACATTAGTAACTTGCGTCAACTGTCAAAAAACGTGAACCAATTGTCAAAACGTTCGTCAAACATCAGTAACGTGCGTCAACTGTCAAAAATGTGCACCAATTGTCAAAACGTTCGTTAAACATCAGTAACATGCGACAACTCTCAAAAAACGTGCACAAATTTTCAAAAAACGTGTACCAATTGTCAAAACGTTAGTCAAACATCAGTAACGTGCGTCAACTGTCAAAAAACGTGCACCAATTGTCAAAAAACGTGTATTAATTGTCAAAACGTTCGTTAAAGATCACTAACGTCCGTCAACTGTCAAAAAACGTGCACCGATTGTCAAAACGTTAGTCAAACATCAGTAACTTGCGTCAACTGTCAAAAAACGTGCACCAATTGTCAAAAAACGTATTATTGTCAAAACGTTCGTTAAAGATCACTAACGTCCGTCAACTGTCAAAAAACGTGCACCGATTGTCAAAACGTTCGTCAAACATCAGTAACGTGCGTCAACTGTCATAAAAACGTGCACCGATTGTCAAAACGTTTGTCAAACATCAGTAACATGCGTCAACTGTCAAAAAACATGCACAAATTGTCAATACGTTCGTTAAACATCACTAACGTCCGTTAACTGTCAAAAAACATACACCAATTGGCAAATCGTTCGTTAAACATCAGTAACGTGCGTCAACTGTCAAAAACGTGCACTAATTTTCAAAAAACGTGTACCAATTGTCAAAACGTTCGTCAAACATCAGTAACGTCCGTCAACTGTCAAAAAAACGTGCACCAATGTCAAAACGTTCGTCAAACATAAGTAACGTGCATCAACTGTCAAAAAACGTGCACCAATTGTCAAAACGTTCGTCAAACATCAGTAACGTGCGTCAACTGTCAAAAATGTGCACCAATTGTCAAAACGTTCGTTAAAGATCACTAACGTCAGTCAACTGTCAAAAAACATGCACCAATTGGCAAAACGTTCGTTAAACATCAGTAACGTGCGTCAACTGTCAAAAAACGTGCACGAATTTTCAAAAAAAGTGTACCAATTGTCAAAACGTTCGTCAAACATCAGTAACGTCCGTAAACTGTCATAAAAACGTGCACCGATTATCAGAACGTTCGTCAAACATCAGTAACGTGCGTCAACTGTCAAAAAACGTGCACCAATTGTCAAAAAACGTGTATCAATTGTCAAAACGTTTGTCAACTATCAGTAACGTCAACTGTCAAAAATGTGCTCCAGTTGTCAAAACGTTCGTTAAAGATCACTATCGTCCGTTAACTGTCAAAAACATGCACCAATTAGCAAAACGTTCGTTAAACATCAGTAACTTGCGCCAACTGTCAAAAAACGTGCACAAATTTTCAAAAAACGTGCACCGTTTGTCAAAACGTTCGTCAAACATCAGTAACGTGCGTCAACTGTCAAAAAACGTGCACCAATTGTCAAAACGTTCGTTAAAGATCAGTAACGTCCGTTAACTGTCAAAAAACATGCACCAATTGTCAAAACGTGCACCAATTGTCAAAACGTTCGTCAGACGTCAGTAAACGTGCGTCAACTGTCAAAAAACGTGCACGTATCATGAAAAAGTCGTTTTTTGGTTTTCTGCTTTAACGATAATTTTCAATACGAACAATATATTTTATACCAACTTTAAAAACGTGCACTAATTGTCAAAACGTTCGTTAAACATCAGTAACGTGCGTCAACTGTCAAAAAACGAGCACCAATTGTCAAAACGCTCGTCAAACATCAGCAACGTGTGTCAACTGTCAAAAAACCGGCGTTAAACGTCAAAAAAGTGTGACCGTTATCGCTCAGCGTGAGTATGCGTTCCGAGATACAAACTACAAAGCCTGGTTACAGATTTTAACGTGTATTTTTACCATAAATTTGCAGTAGAGTGCTAATAGCTCAAGAAGTAATATAATCTTAAAATTTCTCATGAAATGAATTGTTCTCCTTGCAACTTAAGAAATATCTTTTTCCGGTATATCTTATGGTATAAAAAAGCTTGATAGAGACTCAGAATGTGTATTTTTGTAAAGAATACTTTAATTCCGAATACCTGCTGTAAATTGTGCAATTAATTCCGTGTCGGTAGATTGGGTGGGTCGCGAGAAATTGCTTACAATTTTGAGGTTACGTTAAACGAATATCCTACTTGTTTTTGAGGTTATAATTGTTGTAGTATTTTGAGAATTAACAACTTGAATTGATCGTAAGCAGCTGTACGTGCATTTGTAATTATTGATTTTTTTTTGTATAATTAGAATATACCAATATGTAAAATCAAATTAGTTATCAATTTTTAAGTTCTTCCTTTTTAACTTTTAGGTATGTCTGATTGCAATTAAACCTAGATATTAAGAGTTTTCTTTTATTATATTGATGTGATCATTTGTTGTGATCTAATTTTGAAATATTGTTTTTGTTCCCTTATTTAGTATATTAAAAATTAATCAATTATGTTAATAAAGTATTTTTAAAAGTGATATAACAAGTTTTTTTTTGTATTTGATCCCTTAACGCGCAAACTAAAAAAATTGGTTTTGTTGTATTTAAAAAAACACAATTTGGAACCTTGTTTTAGCAAAAATTGAGAAAGAAAATCAAAATGAATCCAAAATTTTACTTTAATTTTGGATTTTGATTTGCACGTTCATCGCCTTTTTTTATCTTCGAATTGCTGCTTCGAAAAAAATATATTTTTATCATTAAAAATATTTATTTATACTTTTTCAACGGAAATATTTTTAAAAAAATTATTCAAAATTTTCTTTTGTTTGATATATTTCGAAGCAAGTAAACAAGTAAATCGTAAAATAAAAGAAACAATTACATTTATACAAATTCACGAAAATATGACGCGTTCTTTTCTCTGGTAAAAGGCTATATTTTATTGTTCATCTGTCAAAGTTGTCAGATTTTGTGGTTTCAGCCAATAAGAGCCCACAATCCTAACCAATCATTGTGTTTTATACTGATTATTTTTTTCATCTGTCAAAAAGTCAGGTTCTGTGGTTTCAGCCAATAACAGCCCAGGATCCTAACCAATCATTGTGTTTTATACTGATTATTTTTTTCATCTGTCAATACAGTCAAATTTTGTGGTTTCAGCCAATAACAGCTCAGGATCCTAACCAATCATTGTGTTTTATACTGATAAAACCGCTTCTTCGTATTTGTTTCTTGATTAAACTGTGTTTACCTTTTTGAAATGTCAAATGTAAACATTTAACAATTTTTATTATACTAAAATGTATTGCAAATCTATGTTAATAACCAAATTTCAAAATGTATTTGTAAACTAACCTGTTTTTATTAACGCCAAAACGCCTTTAACATTTTTACATACCTCACTTCAACACTAAACTTAAAATTAATTAAATTAAGAAAGACTTCATTTCATTCTTCTTCTTCGCTTTTATTTACGGCGTTTCGCGGGGTAGCCAGTAAAAAAATCGCCTTGGTGGCCCTGTATGTAAAACTATAACAGCATAACAGCTCAGGTTTCAATTTAAATTGGTAAAGAAAATTTTCAATATTGGCGTGTAAAGTGTCTTTTGCATAAATGACTATGTTCTCTGTTTTTAATACAAAATGATTCAAAAAATAATCCTTTCAAATACGACTCGTCCTCTGAAATTTTATAGATTAAATTTGGAGGACTGTGGTATTACCTTTGATAAAACCGCTTCTTCGTATTTGTTTCTTGATTAAACTATGTTTACCTTTTTTGAAATGTCAAATATAAACATTTAACAACTTTTATTTAGCATTATCAATTATTATTATACTAAAATGTATTGCAAATCTATGTTAATACACAAATTTCAAAATTTATTTGTAAACTAACCTGTTTATTAATTTATTCACACACACATCAGTTTTTGAATACCCAAATACTTAAAAATCCATAAATCTCTTTAAAACTGACAAATGTCAAACTCTATATCCGAATTAAGCCAAACGCAATCCCGTATGCCTTGGTGGCCATGTATTTAAAACTATAACAGCTCATCATGATGTTTCAATTTAAATTGTTAAAGAAAATAATAAACGTTTGTGTGTAAAGTGTCTTACATAAATGACTATATTCTCTGTTTTTAATACAGAACGATTGAAGAAATAAGCCTTCCAAATACCACACGTCCTCTCAAATTTTATAGATTAAATTTTTGGTCTCCATACTCAAACGCCTTTATTTTAGGCAAAACCAATAAGTTTTCGTGGTTTTTCCAAATAAAGCCGTTTTCATGAAAATCAAAAATTTAATCGATAAAATTTGGATTACTCGTATTACTTTTATTTCATTCACACATGGCAAGATAAGATATCTTTATCAAATCAAATTTGTTGAGGTTGCATATACAATTGCAATTTTTACTCTAGTAAAAACGACGCATTTGAGTTTTGATATAGTTTTCTACAACTAACCCTGTACGGCAGATAACTGATCTGCAACTTTAATTTTGTTGTTTAAGTGAAGATGGCGCTGGTATTTCAGCGCTCGGAACACTTGTCTCTACGAAAATAGTTCCACTATGAGTTTTCTATTATTTTATAACTTGTAAATTGCAATTTTTACTCTTCTTACCCCCATTTAAAATATTTAACTGGGATCACACAAAAAAACTAGAAACATTAAAAATTTTTAATAAAATAACTTATAAAAGAAGTAAAAGGTTATAAAAAATAAATAAACTTACAAATTAATAACAAAAAGTTTAAAGGACTGATAATAATCGTTATAAAAAAATCAGCATCTCTTAATATTTTTATTTAGAAAATTTGGAAGTTTCACTAGCAATTAAACCTTCTGCTCGCAACCTTTGCAACATTGGTCTGTAAATTTCTTGAGCAAATGGAAGTAGGCAACCACGTTCTTGAATTTCTCCTAAAAAAGAAAATGCGCGTTAAAATGTTTTAAATATGGTAAACCTGTCAGATACGCTAATAACTTTAAGAAACTGTCAGCGTTGACGCTCTGTCAGATGTCATTCATTTTGTTGCTAAGAGAAAACGTTTATTCGTTTGTCTTTTTGTGCGATTCTGATCAAGATGTCACTCTCTTACTTACCATCTAGAACCATCTTTGTAGCTATAGCTGTAGGATACCCGACAGTTTTAGCCATGGCAGAATGCCCATTGACGTCTCCATACACAACTAAATTAATTCCACGATTTTCAATTCTGCTATCGGGCCAAACAATTCCAATATCATGCCTTAAAATAACTAGATCTCGTTCGTGTTTTTCTGCAACACAAAATTTATTTAAAATGTTATATTACCAAACTTACAATAATTTAAAGAAATTAATGCCTGACAATACTTTTTTGCAATCATATGCAAACTTCCTCGAGTAGCCGATTTATTATTGAGATCCGGCAACGGTGTAAAACTCTCGTGCTAGCGCGTGGACACTGTTTCTGTTTTGTGAGGTTAGATCGCTGTTTCACGTTTCATAAGTAACTGTCGAAATGGAAAATCAAACAGAACCAGAGCGAATTCATTTTGAGATACAAAGGCAAAATATATTTTCCCAATTATTCGTTCAGTAAACTTACCAACAGCCAATTTGGTCGATAGATAATGAGTGAGTGTATCTAACGGAGTACCACATTTCACAACTTTTTTCTCATCTAAAAGCCCCAATTCTTCTAAAACATCTACAGCAGAATCTGTTCCGGTCCTCTCATTAATTGTATTTTTCAGATTATCGTAGAATATATTTGAATCCTCGAGACCTAATAAATCGCATATTAGTTTCCTCCATGTTATATCTGGACCCTGAAAAATGCGTATCAATATTTAATGGAATTTAAATTTCCCGCTTCCCGGCATGATAATTGGATAGTCTCTATGCAGATGGTGCCACCATACAAATCGTCCGTTAACAGTTGGCTACCCTGAAACTTTCTCACAGAATTTGTGAGTAATTACTCACATTTGTGAGTATTTTACTAGCCTGTGAGTAAAGGGTAATTGTGAGTAATCAAGAGGTCAGTAGTACACTATCGGTAAAGTTAATTATGAAAAATTCTAATCTGATAATTTAATAAACCCGTTGAAATTTTAAAACATCTTTCAAGTTCACGCGCTCTAGTTGTCATCAAATTTTTAAGCTTTTTAGTTTTACAACGTACTGTATTGGTTTTCCCACATAACAGTAGAGTTGGTAAATAAGATATCTACTGATTTGTTTGTCTATTTGACACAACTTACAACTTAAGACACTAGATGTCGCAGCATGTTATGGAATCCTTTGTTCTTTGTTGTATTTTGTCTTACCTGTAGGTGCAAAGAAGGATGACTTTCAGTATCTAAGAGTCCCAAAAATTGCAATTGTCTGGCAGCATCGGCAAAACCGCTGTACCTTATCGTACCTCGAAGAACTGTAGTTGCCTCTTCTATACCGTATACCTTGGAATACTTGATGCTGTCTCTATTAGGGAATCCCTCAAGGTTGAAACCGGGTAGAAAGTCTAGAGGTTTGACTGCCCGCATTAGTTCGCCACCTTCGCTTATTTCGACGATTTGGCCTTTACGTAAGTACCTAAGATAAAGAAATCGATGCATTTCTATGTGATGTTATTGACACTAATCAAACTAACCTGGCAGAACCAACAGTATTTAAAAGCGCCCCGCGCGGCGACCAAGAGAATTTATATCTTAAAGGATTATCGCTATATTCTGGAGCGGGTAAACCACCGCAAAATGATTCGAACGAAGTTATTCTTCCTCCGTTACTTTTAACGTCTTGAATGCATTCGAGAGCTAGAAGATGGTCAATACCTAAAAGAAAAATTACTTTTTATATACACGTTGATCCTGCTGTGTAAAACAAAGTTGGGCTTTCGATTGTGCTACAGTATGTTTACGATAGCAAGGCAATGACGTCACAAGTCAAAAATCAGCGGCGTTGCCAGGTTGAATTTTTTTTCGTTCACTTAAAGATAAAATTGTGACTGTTGGGATTGAATTTACCTGGATCTAATCCAACTTCATTAAGGATGGTGATTCCGGCGTTTTGGGCAGCTTCATGCATATCTTTGATTTGATTTGACATGTAGCTAGCTGTAACCATATGTACTCCTTCGCTGACGCACGCTTTGGCTACAATCGAGTGAAGTCCGGCAGGAAGAATCGACACTACAACGTCAGCTTTCTTCACCAATTCCTGCGATAAATGTGTTTGCATTTAAAATTTTCTAAAACAGTCGCGAATAAAAATTTTTACCTGTAAGGAAGAAGGACTGTCTACCGCATTCAAATATGTACTCTCAACTCCAGGATATTGATTAGAAAGTGCGTCTCCGAGTTCTCTTTGCTCGCACGCCACCGTTAAGCCGATGGATTTGTCTCTGTATAAATATTCGACCAACGGAGAAGCTACTCGACCTGCTCCAAGGATGAGAACGTTTTTTTCAGCTGATCCGTTCATCTCGACTTTTCTACTTTTCCTGTACAAGAAGGAAAACATAATTAAAAACGCGGAAATTCAAGATTTATTCATCCACACACTTCCAATGATTGATCTTGTGATTATTTGCATACCCTTTGCCTCCAACCGCAGTAAAGGGACAGTACGCATCATTTTTAAGGTCCAATCTGTCAAAAATTGGCGATATCAAGGTCACGCGTCATTGCTCAGATATAACGTCTGGTCGCCATTTTATATCCACTTTTTGACAGGTGACAGGTGTCAACAGGGTTGCCAACGTATCATGAGCCCGGATTTCGGAACTCTAACCTAACATTTTACAATCTGTCGCCGTATGGTGGTATGTGTGACACGAGGGCCATATTTTCAAAATCACTCGAAAAATTAAGTATACGAATAGTTGTGTACGAAATATTTTCGAGTGGAACAGAAAGTCTTTATTTTGAAATCACACTCGAATCGGCTCGAATAAGTTCCGTAGAAGTAAATAAATGTAAATATCCCTAGATATCCTAGCGATATTTGAGTTTTGAGGGTGGTAGTAGTTTGTTTATGTTGACTAATTTGTTGTGTTGTTATATGGGAGATAAATATTTAGTTTATTGGAAATATGAATAATTTAAACATCATTATAAAAAAAAGGGGATCCAACATGACTCCGGAACAGAAAAAGGGGCTAATGGAGTTCATGAAGTTGAATCCCCAGCTTGATAAGGGTGTTTTTTTCAAATAATTTTACTTTTAAAAATGCACAGGGTTTATGGATGCAAATAAGCAATCAGTTAAATGCTTCAACCAGGACCTCTTTGAACATTAACACGCCTTTTTCCTCTTTCCGTCAATATTTCTGCTTCTTCTAAAGCATTTATTGCCACCAAATTTATGATTTCGTTTAAAACTGCCATATTCAAACAAAATATTTAAATAATTGACAGTTATTCCGTCAAAAACCCGTTTCGAGTGTGACTACGAGTGGTTAATACCCAATAGTTGTAACGTACTCGAATATATTCGTATACGTTATATGATCGTTTGTTTGAAAATATAGACGATTACATTTCATTCGTAAAATCAAATATTCGTGTACGTAATGAATTTGAAAATATGGCCCCAGGATTTAATCGGCGAAAGTAAACATATCTAGATTGTGGGTCCAAATTGCAGCGCCACCTGTCAATGAGTGTTGGAACCTCTACTGTAACGAGTGTCTACGCTCTTCTCCAGTTTTAAAGGTCTTCTGTCTCACTCACATTTTTATATGGAGATTTTTCACTTTTCGAACAATTTTTTAAACATTTTCTTTCATACAAACCTTGTACTGACGTTTACAAATACAACAAAAAAAGAATTAGCCAAATAGTTGCAGTTGTTCGTTCGGCAATTGAGTTTTATTTATATAGATTGAACATACTTACCCTGCAGATTTTCTTAATTCTTGAATATATTCGTAGTTTGGCGTCAATTTTCCGTTACTGGCTATAATTGCCTAAAATAGAAAAAAATAGTACTTGTGAGGTATCATATATTTAATAGTACAAAATATTTGAATAAGTTTGGCTATCAGTGGTTTTGATAAGATTAGATAATTAAAATTATTTAATTAAGAATGTGATCATTAAATGCAAGAAATATTTAAATGTATGTAGTATTTGAATTTAGAAATTTCTAAGGTTAGAAGTTTCTAAGATTTATTTTAGCCCAGGGGAGGAGTCATAAGACATGTGATAGGTCTTTATTTTACCAGTCACTTGTCACCTGTCGTATGTCACTTGAGTACTGTCATTTGTCAATAAGCATACCCATAATAAATAAAAGAATACGTACCCCGTCTATAACAGGCGAGAAACTGTGATTTTCCAAAGGATCTCGCGCGTTGCTCTGCAAAATATCGAATGTAAAAGGATATAAAAGATCGCCGAAGAAATCGGTACTCTCTCTAGGTATTTGGGTAGGCATATTATCGATGCTGCATACTAAAACTCCTGGTCCGTTAAAACTGTTTGTGTCTTTGTTGCTATCGGCGTCGTACAGACAAAATGGCGTGTCGATCGTCGTGCATTCGTTCATGAATTCGATGGAACCACCTAATTGTGTAAAATTGTATAAAATTGTGTAAAATTGTGTAAAATTATATAAAATTGTATAAAATTGTATAAAATTGTATAAAATTGTATAAAATTGTATAAAATTGTATAAAATTGTATAAAATTGTATAAAATTGTATAAAATTGTATAAAATTGTATAAAATTGTATAAAATTGTATAAAATTGTATAAAATTGTATAAAATTGTATAAAATTGTATAAAATTGTATAAAATTGTATAAAATTGTATAAAATTGTATAAAATTGTATAAAATTGTATAAAATTGTATAAAATTGTATAAAATTGTATAAAATTGTATAAAATTGTATAAAATTGTATAAAATTGTATAAAATTGTATAAAATTGTATAAAATTGTATAAAATTGTATAAAATTGTATAAAATTGTATAAAATTGTATAAAATTGTATAAAATTGTATAAAATTGTATAAAATTGTATAAAATTGTATAAAATTGTATAAAATTGTATAAAATTGTATAAAATTGTATAAAATTGTATAAAATTGTATAAAATTGTATAAAATTGTATAAAATTGTATAAAATTGTATAAAATTATAAAATTGTATAAAATTGTATAAAATTGTATAAAATCGTATAAAATTTAATAAAATTATATAAAATTGTATACAATTGTTTAAAAATGTATATAATTCTATAAAATTGTATATAATTGTATATGATTGTATAAAATTGTATATACTTGTATAAAATTGTATAAAGTTGTATAAAATGTACCTGGATCAGCAGAAATATCGCAAATTCCCAACATCCTGTGCGGCAACGCAGGCGCACCAAACGAAGTAGGCAACCATGGAGTATGTGCAGGTTTCAAAAGATGCTTCGCGTCAGGAATGGTTAAAACTTTTGGACTATTAACCGCCCAGTATATTCCATTTATTATCACTGACGCGTATGGGGCAATTTTCTTGCTGAAGGTAGATATGTACCTTTCGGGATGTTCTTCATATTCGACTGGATCGAAACCACCTCCGTCCGCTCTCTCTAAGTAATGCTTTCTTCTGACCTTAAAATTTGATATATAATTGGTGAAATTTCAATAATATAAATAATTTTACCTCGCATCCATAAACTTTATTTAAACTTCCGTGTTCAGCGGCTTTCTTTAAAAATTCTGGCGTCACGTATTCGTGCGGGAGTTCTTGAAATACCTCTTGAGATCCTTGGGAAACGTTTCCAGATCCGGTAAAGACGAATGTTAAAGGACCTATCGATTTGGGCATTAAACCTAAAGCGATTTCATAACCGGCGTCTCTAACTGCTTGTCTAGCCATGCTTGAATTCCTACAAAAATTACTATTATTAAATCTCTTTACTAGCCCAGCTGATGACGCCCGATAGGCGGAAACAGCGCCATCTTGGGATGTGAGTTGAATCAACGAGTCTTTAATTAACACTTTTCTATATAGGTACCTGTAATTATGCGCGGGTCCAATATGCATAAACGGAGTATGATGACCAAGAGCCAACAATCTCAATCCCAATCCGTGTAAAATATTGACGGATCCCGCGATACCCGCCATTTTTCCAAAAGCCACTACTCGATTTCCTTTTTCGTCCATGAGTTTTTCGTAATCGATGAGACGAATTCCTTTTTCCAAAATGGCGTCTAACAGAGGCAAATTTGATTCTTGAGCTTTTATGGTGTGAGAAAACATACAGTAGGTTTTTTCCGGGATTAATTGGTTCACTGGTACCTACAGGAGAATGTGAGTAGAAAGTCTGGGCAGATTGAAAATTATTACTTCTAAAAGTCACCGCTAGATGGCGCCACTTAGCACCTTCACCGTCTTTAACGAGCTGTTTTTTCCATACAAATCGAATTAACGTAGTTTGCAATAACGTAGCTGCGCATGATTTTTGTTTACGTCCCTGTATAGTACTATGCCTTTTTCCCCATTCAAATCGAATCAAACGAAACTGGACGCTAAGGCTTTTTTATAGTAACATTAATAATAATAATAATAATAATAATAATAATAATAATAATGTCTTTATTAAATAAATTAATGTATTACACATTTGTACCAAGAAGGCGAAGATTAGCTGAAGCTACTCTTTAACTCTTAACCTTCTTGGTTTACAGAGAGAGAAAAAGAAAAAACATTACATCACAAACATAGATGTCAGGCAATAGAATTTAAATCAAGAATATAAATTACATGAAGAGTTCAAAAATTATTTATTGTCTACAAAGGAGAATGTTTTTAACAGTATGACGAAAATTGTTTACCGAAGAAAGAGCCATAATATGTTGATACGAATTATAAAATTTAACTAAATTATAGGTGAAAGATCTTTCAAACAGAGCAGTAGAATTGTGTGGCATAGTAAGAGTATTAAATCGAATATTAAAACTGTGAACAGAATTTCTAAAAATGATTTTTTCAAACAGATATGCAGGAATTTTTTAAATTTTTAAATAAACGGTACAAAAAAATTAGAAAATGTAGCTGAAATAAATTATTAACTACTAACCACTTAAAAATAAACCTACAAGTGTTGTTTTTTTTTGTTTGCATATATTAGACCTTGTACACTACTATGCCGTTTTCCCATTCAAATCGGTCCAATAATAAAGAAGTTAGACACTAAGGCCCTTCTGACAACGTTACCGCGCATGATTTTTGTTTACGTAATTAATCTACACACCCCCTATACTACAATGACGTTTTTCCCATTCAAATAGGACCAATAATAGCAGAGATATTGGACTAAGGCCCTTTTGAGAATGGTACTTTTTGGGATTCCCCTGTATATACAGTGGTGCCAAGTTCCGAACCACTTAGTGACGCCATCTAGCGGGGATTTTTTTGAAGTAATGATTTTCAATCTGCCTAAACTGCTTACTAATTTTTTTTTTTAGTTTAACTGCAAATTTACAATCTACTCAATTAATCAGAGTAATAAGTAAATAGTTTGGCTGTGTTTTGTTAAAATAACATGGAGATGGGCACTTACTAATGTGTTACTTTTTATTTATATAGATTATTTCAACGTTTTTGATAAATGGGTGAAATAAAATTAACGAGAAATCTAATAACAATGGTTCAAATAGTGTATTGTGTCACAAGGGCAGAAAATGAGCTTTAGCAGCCCGAGGCTATTAGCTGCATGAGCGAGCGAAGCGAAGCGAGGGCAGCTAATAGCTAAGGGCTGCTAAAGCGTTTTCTGCATGTGTGACACACAACTGTTTTTCGCCTACCAAAAAAAAACAAAAAATAGGAAAATATAACAAAAATCTTTAATTTTATAAATACAGACAGAATTTAATGAGCAACTTAAGTAATAAAAATGTACCAATTTATTTATTATATATTATTTCCAGTTGTTAAACAATTCATAGGACTTTTCGTACCATTGCGCGTTGTCTTGTTAAGCAACAAATTTAGAGAAACATTACTACCTACCTTCTTCTTGCAAGTCTGGTGGAGTATTCGTAAATTCTTCATCACTGCTTGAATTAGGTACTATTCATTTTCACTAATTCACATAATCACAATTATTCAGAATCAGAACGTATTTTTATTTTAAAGTTTAATTCTCTTGATTCTACACTGACGTTTAATGAAAATGTACGTGAAATGTCAAAGTCAAAGGTGCGTTGATAGTGAAAATCGTGTTCTTTTTGATTTTTGCGGCCCAAGGGCCGGAAATATTACTTTCGGTCTGATTTTTAGGGTTGATATGATTCATTTTCAGACATGGTAGGCGAAAAAATATTTTTTTAGGCCAAATAAACCTTAAATAGATTGTAGACAAAAATTTTTAACTACTCAAAACGGAATATCAGGTGGTGCCATTGGGAATATATCGCTCCCTGACGTTTATTAATATTATCGTTTAATTAATCGCGTACCTGCTTGACACCAAATATCACAGAAGCTTCTGAAATATCCTCTTGTACAGTAGCACCGGCATTGATGTAGGCTGGCATTGGATATGCTCTTCTATTACTGGGTTGAACGATAACTTTGACACCCTTTTTGACTAGTTTTCTAACATGATTCGGAGAAAACGGTGCTCTTCTCTCCCAAATACTTTGGTCTTCTCTTCTGATTGCGATGACTTTGTTTCTTGAGCTAGCCTAAAAAATTAACATTGGAAATACATCGAAAATTAAAATAAAAAAAAACTGTATAAAATTCTTTATTTTGAGTGCTAAATACAGGGTGTTTCACGACGAGCTTACAATATCTGTATATTGGAAACTACCTACACGATTTTTATGAAAATTGGGATATATGGGTCTCAAGTTATGGCGAATTCATTGAAAATATTTTGAAAGACATGACATTTCCGGTTATACCGGAAGTGAGCAGCAACTTTGTTATTTTAAATGGAACACCCTGTATATTATTAACTTTTCGAATTCTACATTAAATTGTAATGTCACTTTGTGTAGAATACCCAATACCTAAAATTTATACTTATTGAGATATTAATTTTTTTAATAAAACATTGACATATTGAAAATTCTGTGTGAACATCCCCAATACCAAATAAAAAACATCTTGTCTGGTTGATTAGTAGGACGATTAAGGTAATTGGTGACATGTCGAAAACTTCTTTTTTGTATACAGGGTTGTTAAAAAAATGATGAAAAGTTCAAGTTCAAAAATGTCAAATATCTTCATTTTTTTAAATGAAACAATCATATTTTTTTTCTTTTACTTAATTCTAATCGTGTAGGTAGTTTCCAATATACAGATAGTGTAAGCTCGTCGTGAAACACCCTGTATAGTGAGAGAATCTGATTTGGTTTAAAAACCCGAATTCTTGACAAATTCTTAGCAGCAGCAAACAGTTTTTTCTTTTCGTTTTTAAATTTTCATTTAAGTAAACATAAATTCAAAGCTGCCAAAACTCACTGAATGAAGTTTGGGTCACCCTGTATTACTATTTTGTAACTGATTAATCCGTCAAATCTAAATAAAGTAATAAGAAAACCAAAAATCATTTTTGCTGTCAATTGCTTTTTAAAAACTTGCATAATTTATTGAAATACACGATAAAAATTAATTGTTTGATAATTATAATTTGAATATTCCTAATAGTAACAATAACGTTATCAAATGAGAATAAATATTTGCTTAAAATCGCTTATACTACAAGTTAGTTTCGAAATTTTCAATATTACACAAGCCATAATACTATTTCGAATGACGTCTATATGAATGTGTTTCTATTTCTTTCTAATATTTTGACTTAGCTGTTGAAGCATTGCCAGGTCAGGTCCCTATGATTTATTCCTTTTTGGATTATCATAGTAGATCCATTTTTTTTTCACCAGTGACTATACTGTACAGAAATTCCTTTCGTTTATGCCTGGAAAGCAGCATTTAATATATTATACTGAGAAAAAAAGAGGTTATGTTGTTGATTGATGTCCAATCTTACGATAATGACGTTTTACATCTGACAGTTTTAACCATAATTTGTATTCCTTTTGGCCGCATTGGAAGATGCAGTTTTTATTGATTAATTATTTAATGCAGTTACAATAAATTTGGGGTTTTCTAAGTCGCAAAAAGTAGCCGAAAAACGAGTAGGTAGCGCTGCATTATGATTTGCCACGTTTTTTTTTTGAAAGTAATTTAAAAATTAGCTCTTAAATGCGCTTTCTGTTGTAATTTCACACCCTGTATATAATTACTGCAATTTTTTGTAATATTTATAGTCTCCGAAGTTTTATTTTTAGAAAAATATACTTACATATCTTCTAGAAGTAATACTAGGTAGCGCTGTAGCGAAATTTTTCATTTTCCACATTTTAAAATTTTTTAAATAACAATTAATATCGTATTTGAATAAAAAAATCCTAAACTACAATTATCTAAACACTAAAAGAATAAATAATACCAGCAAATAGTAAGTACGAAGATATTTGATAAACTGGGCACATATTGTTATTTGTTATTGCTTTAAAATTAAACGTTATCGTCATTATTGAGTTGCTTAACAATTAACTGAATAAAAATATATTTTAAAATTATTTAATAACCTCTAACCCACAGACGCACTGATTAAAGTTAATTGGGTAGGTTTTTGAAGGTAATGAGGAGTACAAACTGGTCATATTTAAAAGTCAGGCTTTTCTATACACGTCAGATCATTTTTTCCCCCAAAAATTTTTTTTTGATTAAATTTTTTTACTGTCGGAAAATGGCTTTAGAATTATAATCATAATATATTCAAAATTACTAAGTCCTTTTTACATAGTTTTTTAATAATTTTTTTTTAAATATACTTCCAATAATTTTGCCCCATTTTTTCATTCCCTCAAAATTTGTTTTCCTAATTTATTTTTATCATAAAAAAAATTAATAAAATCAAATTTTAATTTCTACTTTTCCCACTAAAATCTTGTATTTTCTTTGATTTCTTTTCGTATACTTAAATTCTCTTCCTCTGCTATTCCCAAATTCATTTTTATTTCTTCTTTTAAATTTTCTTCCAATATCCAAAATTATTTTTTTAAATTTCGTCTTCCATCTATGATAATTTCTTTTCAAATTGTCTATTTCCTTCTGTATTTCCTTAATTCTCTCTCCTGCTTTATTCTCATCTTGTTTTTGTTCTTCTCTTAATTTTGTTCCTGTCTCCTTCACACTTTCTTCTACTTGTTGATGAAATTCTGTTAAAGTTTCATACCATTTCTTTTTAGATTTTCCATCCTTTCTTGGGTGTCTTGTACCCCCAATTTAATTGCCTTCATTTCTCCTTTAATGTCTTGCTTGACTTCTTTTACTTCTTGTTCAATTTTTTCTTTGAAAATCTCTTCTTTTTCTTGTATTTCTTTTATTTCCTTTCTTGTTTTTAAATTTTCTTCCTCTGCAATAGAAATATTTGTTATATTGATATTTTCTTCTAATTTCAGTACTTCATTGTTCATCAAATTATATTTTGTGCTCGTTTTTATTATCTCCTTTTCCATTTGTCCCATTTTCTTATCCTGTTCCATTATTTTCTGTTCTGTCAATTTCTTTTTGCTTTCAAATTCTTCAAATTTCCTCTCCATCTTCTCTATACCCTCCTTTAACATATTAGTATTTTCTTTCATCTCTTGCTTTAATTTTTTTTGATTTAGTTTTAACTCTTGTTGATTTTGGTCCATCTTATTTACTAATAATTCAAACATTTTAATTTTACAACCTTTAAATCATATAATATCTTCCCTGTTTCTTCTCCCATTTTTCTTACTGTTAGTTTTCACTTTAAACAATGTAATTTGTGTGGTTTCTACTATTGAAGCCCCACGTTGGGCGCCATTTGAGATGGTTTTAAATAATTCTCAAGTTTTTTTCTTAGTTTTTATTTTCAAAATTAACACGTTGACATTTATCAAATCAAAATTTCTATCATCAAAACAAACATGTCATCACCATCAAAACATTTTTTTTAAGTCCTTCGTACATAGTTTTTTAATATATTTTTTTTAAATATACTTCCAATTTTTACAACATTACAATATATTCTTTATTTATTGGTATGATGCATTATCCAACGTTTTGAAACATTGTCTTAATAAGAAAATGATAACTTTTATAAAAGGTCAAGAAGCGGGCGTAAGTTGGAGATATACTCTAAAAAGAAAGAGGTATTTTTAATTTCTAACAGATATATCATATTCAAGGTTACGATAATAATTTTTCACCGATAAAATATCTTGAGCAATTGAATAAAAAAGCTCTCAAAGTAATATAATTCTTTTGAAGAAAGTTATGAAGTGTTTTCTGAAGTCGTGTCAAAATATCTATTTGATTTTATTGAAAATATTCGCAAACAGAAAATTAGGCTTCGTTGGTGAATAATTTATACGCTTTCTTATGCTTAGATAAAACTGATAAGACTCATTCTAAATGCATAATGTTTATTATTCCTATTTTTAGAAAAGACTCTCTATCTTTTAGGTTATAATTATCTTATCTATGAACTATTAATGATTGGTTTATATGCTTTGACCCATCAGGAATTTCCACAGATAATATAACTAGGTTTGGAATGTCTTCATAATTTATTAAATAATTACAAATACAAAGTGATTACTGTTTAAAATATTAATATCTGGACCTACAAATTTTTTTGTTTCTACCATGCATTTTGTATAACGTTAAGAAACATTTACATTTTTCATTTAAAAAAAAAGTCACGATGTTCTTCGCCAAATCGATATTTGCCCGAAAATTTATTAAATTTAACAAACCGAGTTTCAATATTCAAGTCTAGCATAGACATACGAATATTTATCTCGGAAAAAGATGATTAAAACCAAAACTATTACACATGTTTTTAGCACATTTTGACAAGTGTCCATTTTAACAGTCAAATCTACTAAGAAAAACTATTATAAAAATCGCATCTCAAGAGCTAAAAACTCTTTCAAAGAAACCTGGTCTATTATAAATGACTTAAGAAATAAAACCCGTTCTTCAAACACTGTTAATCCTAGTCCTGATGAACTAAACAATTATTTTGTTAATATAAGTAAGAATATCAGCTCTAACATAGTTCCGGGCCAGGATGCTCTCTCCTTCCTCCTACCTACTAAAAGGGTCACTAATAGTTTCTTCCTAGGGCCAGTAGATAAGCACGAACTAGTGCAAACCATAAACAACATTCAAAATAAATCTTCCTGTGGAAATGATGGCTTGTCCACTAAAATATTTTCAAATATACCTGATGTAGTAATTAACATGTTAACTTCGCTGATTAATGAATCTTTCGAATCTGGTATCTTTCCGAGCTGTCTAAAAACAGCTATAATAATCCCACTTCATAAGGGTGGCGACAAAACGGAAACCTGTAACTATAGACCTATTGCTTTATTACCTACCTTATCGAAGATAATAGAAAGGCTAATGAAAAATCGCCTACTGCCCTTTCTTTCCAAACAAAACATCATAACACCTCATCAATATGGTTTCTTTCCTAAAAAATGCACTAGTGACGCAATGTTTTCTGTTCTTAATGAAATATATACATCACTTAATGATAAACTTTTCACAGCTTCAGTATTTTGTGACTGTGCAAAGGCCTTTGATTGTGTTAATCATGAAATCTGTTGAGGGTTCTGGAATAAACCCTATGTTGTGCCAGTTTCCCAGGACGGCCGACAATGTGTTACCGCCTTTTTAAACCGCATCGTTGTATTCGTAAAATGGACTGTATTTTTTAGATTGAAGATATGTGTACTGTAGTAGGTTTGTCTTCTCAACTTCATCCAACAAAAACAATGAACACTTTTATTTAACCATTTATTAAACTTGTTAAATAAATAAATGAATAAAACAACAACGTAACAAAAGATTACATTAAACTAGTAATCATGAACAAAGTATTATAATTAATTAAAAGAAATGATCACATCATTCAGAAAATATTATTTTGCGTGTGTTCTGCGTGAGTGATAATTAGACACTGGAGGGTCCTAGCCTGATTCGCAGCTAGCTACACACTGAGTTTAAATTTGAATATAAAATTAACAATAAAATGTACCGCCTGATTGCAGCTAAGTACCACTGTGAAGATGAAATATTTTTACGTTGAGCTGGTGTCAACGGAGGGTCTAACCTGATTCGCAGTTAAAGACGCACTGAGTTTAAATTTGAATATAAAATGAACAATAAAGTGGACCGCCTGATACGCAGCAAAGTACCACTGTGAAGATGAAATATTTTTACGTTGAGCTGGTGTCAACGGAGGGTCTAACCTGATTCGCAGTTAAAGACGCACTGACTTGCCGTACTAAGAGGCATTATGAAAAATGAATTTATTTACGAGGTGTTCTGTAACCCCGGAGTATGCGCTCATGATGAGGGCTCGATGTAAACTGAGTTTAAAATCGGCGAAGTTTATCGGTTTCAAAGGTATCCCTTCCCGATTGCGCAACACCTTCTCGAAAGATTCTTTAGCGTGAACCGCGTAAACAAGCATGTAAAATTTTTTCTATTGTCTAGACGAGACGGTTAGAATTATGGCGTGATATTATTGTGAAATAGAGTAAAAAAATTATCTTTTGATGAAACCGCTTCCTGGTTTGAACGCCGTTCGCAAATGTATTTTGGTGCGGCGTTGCCGGTTGAACGAATATGAGTTTACATGTTTAATTATCTGAAAATTAAACAAAATCTTAATTAAGAAACTACAAATTTATGGCGTACGGAGTTCTCCTTTGCAATGGTTTGAAACTTACTTAGAAAATAGAAACCAGCAGGTACGTGCTAATGGTGCTGATTCTTCAAATGTGCCAATTAGCAGTGGCGTACCTCAAGGTTCAGTGCAAGAATTACTTTATTTGCCGATGACGAGAGTGTAACCTGGAGTAGTTCTGATATACAGACTGTGACATCTGGTGACATGTGCCATGTACTGATGTCGTAGGGAAGTAAAACCCTTTGTAAAAACAACAATTATAATTTGGGGATTAACCCCTAATACTGGATACAAGACTTATAGGTATATCTAGTTATATCTCTATATCTATCTGATATCTAATCTATATCTAATATATATCTAATCTAACACCTACAATAATTTGGTATATATATATACATGTATTGACCTCTATCAAGAACATCTACCTGGTTGCTCACGTACAGTCAAGGATCGACCTTGTCGCACAAGTCGATGTCTTGATAACAAATACAATAGCAATAACCTAACATTAACATAACAATAATAATTATACACTATACGGGGTGCTCGATATACCTGTGGTATATCACACCTTCCCCCCAGGAGAAAAAATTTTTAAATTTATTAGAATTTACAAAAATTTTTTTATTCTAATGGTTGAATGGTTTTACCCTATTTTTGTGTATTTCTACCTTTTTATTGTCAATATCTAGGACTACATTTACGCCTTTATCTTCAACTACTCTATACGGACCCTTAAAAACAGGTTCCAACTTGTGACTTGCTTCGTCATATACTAAAAGTTCGTCGCCTACTTCGTAATCTTTCCCGACTGCCGTCTTGTCATACCTAATTTTTCTTTTTATTTTTGATTCAATCAGATTTTTCCTTGCGTCCTCTAATGCTACCTGTAATCGGTACTTTAATTCTGACGGATAGTTGTCAAAGTTATATAACGGTTCTACTTTCTGTTTTAGATTCGAAGGTAAATTGCATGTTTTCCCGAAAACTAGTTCATAAGGTGTATAGCCTGTTGCTGTATGCCCGGACGTGTTATACGAAAAACACCAATATGGTATCCAAGAACTCCAAGAATCTTTATATTTCGAGGTTTGGATTCTCAGATACGCATTTAAATGTTTATGCGTATTTTCCAATGCTCCGATTGTTTCATGGTGATAAGCTGTCGAGTTTAGTCGATCGATTTTTAACAATTTACATGTTTCGCTAAATATGCTCGCCATGAATTCAGTACCCTTATCTGTAATAACTCTTTTCGGTATCCCATATCTCAAAATGAAATTTTCCACGAACGCCTTAGCTACCGTACTAGCTTCTTTGTTCCGAATAAGATATCCTTTCACGTATTTACTTAACTCGCATTGCAACGTCAATACGTACTTATTATCATCGTCATCTGCCTCTAACCCAGTCCGCAGTATCTCGTCACAATGACGTCATTATCCAGTGACTACTGGTCAATAGACGTCAGTCGACCAAATTTCGACAACATTTTGACGTGACCTAATCGACGACTTTTTGTCGGCATTTATTCACGTCATACTGTCGACTTTATTTGGTGATGTCGGTTTATCATATATATGTATATTTCAATTAATTTATTTTTGACAGAAAAATGTGAAAAACACACCTTGTTAACGATATTTCAATACCAAATTAAATACTATAGTAAGTATACTGGTACATTATATTTAGCTCGATTTATTTTCATTTTTTACAATAAACATCTAACAGCACACCAGAAACTAATAAAACCGTTAACCTTCATCCCTAAAAAATAAATACAAATAAAACCAATAAATAGCTAGGTCCTTTTGAAAACTGCGCTCTTTTCTACCAAACAATAAGCCTACATTCAAGAGAATCACAAAGTTGCCAGATGATTACAAATTCCTTTCATTATGAGGAGCGATCTTTTTTTTATTTATTTTACATCGTGTTTATTGGCACTATAAAAAGAATTTGATGTGTTTTCTATCAGGTTAATTTTCACCATTTAAAGAAAAATAAGTTATTGCATGTCAACCATCTTATAATTTCCATATTTCTAATGTAATAAATTTTGCTGGTAATTTTGTGATAATTATCGGCAACATTGCAAATCAGTCAGTTGACTGAAAGTAAACCGCCGCCATCCCGCCATTTTATAGGTTATGTTAGTAGATGAGTAAGGAGTAAGAGTGATCGGCGTGGCAGAGATAATAAATATTCTTGCATATAGGTGAGTTATTTTATATAAAAATTACAGCATTCTTTAGTTATGGGTTAGGTACCTATACACACATGTACTAAAAATATTTAGGTACTTATCACTATAAGATGTGAAGAAATGGATCATGTGGGTATTCGGTATTCCAATAACAGTGGTGTCAGGTCAGTTAATACCAAAAGTAACTGTTAATACGGTATTCATTGGAATTCATGAGATCGCTGAAAAAATCGTGAGATTCAAGCTAACTGAGCGCACGAAATAGATCTAATTATTATTAGGTCATTGGGGTATCTATACTTGACTATATTGTTTTGATTATCTTTATTTGTAGTTTTTGCATGCATCATTGCATCAAGTTAATAATGGCATATGTAGGAGTGGAGTTCTCCGAAAACCGAAACCACTGAAAAGTGAGGTCTTTTGGCCACCTTACAAAACTTCATATAGCTTTAATAAAGCTTTAACATCAGCTGAAGAACCTGATCAGAGCACTTGGAAGCTGGCCTGTATCAAGAGAAAATTTTTCGAGTGCGGTGGGTAAAATTTTAATTCAAAAGCCTCTTTTTATCAATTTTTGTCCACATCTAATTTAAATATCCATTTTTCATATTCAATAGGTCTGCATTTTGCTTGTGTAGTAATAAAGTTGTATATTATTTTATTATAGATGACATTCTCAAGGCACAGAACAAGTTGAAAAAATGTGAGGTGTCTTCTGATATCTAGTCATCTGATGTAGAGAATGTTAAAAATAAGCGTAAACGATTCAGCACAAAAAGATGGTCATCTTCCTCCTCGGGTGATGAATTACAAACTAACGAAAAAACAAAAATCAGACTTCCAAGACCATCATCAGGTTTACCTGAAATAAGAACTGTACCAACGGCTTCACCTGGAAACTCATCGGCTTATCTTGGTAAGAATATAATACTATTACAATAATTTATGAGCTGAGAACTGAAGTTCTATGAAGCTCATATAATAAACAATATTGCTGTAGGTAGCACATTCTATAAATTTCTAAAATGCAAAAAAATAAACAATTAAGAAAAGTTAATACATTTATTATATTTCAGCCACAGCACAGATTGGACCAGCTAAAATTGCAGAACCTCAATCTACTAAAAATTCCCATGTACATATTGGTAAGTTTATAGGATGAAATTGGGATAATTAGCTATTTTATATATTTTTCTCGTAGTCCCAAATTTTAAAGAGTCCTATATAGATATTCTCTCATACAATTATCATTCAGATGTAAATGTAAATATATGCTGCTACACTGTGTACATTTCCATGATAGAACATCTGCTGTTTGCTCATTTTAATTCCATTTGCATATTTTTAGGTTTGGAAGATATTTTTAGAGAAGTTAGAAAATTGAGGGAAGAGTTGAAAGAAATAAGAGCTATTTTAAAAACTTCAAGAAATTTAGTCGCTGCTTCTTTGCCAAATGATCTACCTGTGGTTTTGCCTTTGAAAGATATTGAGAGCTTTCAAGTTTTAGAGCAATATTTAAGTAATCAAGAAAAACTGAATGATTTGGTAAAAGTTGTAATTCATGAAATGAAAAAGCTTATATAGATAGTTTTGTAGCAATTCCTGTTCTGCATAGAATAATTTGGATTTAGATTTAATTTTTTTGTTTTGTATATCCGTCTGAAATATATATGCTTACCTTCCATATTAATTGGTTTTATTTAGGTGAATAATTGGTTAAAACAAAATTATTAAAAACGTGAAATTAACGTCATTTTATGCCGTGAAATTAACGTCATATTACGCCGTGAAACTCACGTCACTTTATGTCGTGAAAATGTCGTCCCAAATATGACGTCATCGGTATGTGACATTAGGAAGTCATTTTCACGTTATATTGTCGTCATATACTGACGTCATGTCTAGTTAAAAATGACCAGTTTATAACGTCGTTTTGACGTGGTTCTGCGTACTGGGAATGGCCCTACTAGATCTAGAAAAACCGTTTCGAATGCCGCGTGTGCCGTTGTCGTAAGGACTAATGGTTGTTTCGGTCGTGCCACATGCTTATATTTCTGACATTCGCTACATTTGTTCACCCCTAATACTGGATACAAGACTTATAGGTATATCTAGTTATATCTCTATATCTATCTGATATCTAATCTATATCTAATCTAACGCCTACAATAATTTGGTATATATATACATGTATTGACCTCTATCAAGAACATCTACCTGGTTGCTCACATACAGTCAAGGATCGACCTTGTCGCACAAGTCGATGTCTTGATAACAAATACAATAGCAATAACCTAACATTAACATAACAATAATAATTATACACTATACGGGGTGCTCGATATACCTGTGGTATATCACAAGACATTACAATCTAGTATAAACAAAGATCTAGTAACTATCAAGTCTTGGTCTGACTCGAATGGGCTTTGTTTCAACACCAGTAAAACCGTAGCAATGTCTTACAGCCTATAACTCTAAGCAATAATCCGATTCTAACGGTGAACTCAATTAAGTTTTTAGGTCTTTATATAGACAAATTCCTGAAATGATCCACTCATATTGATACCTTGGCAAAAAAATTATCTTCTGCATGTTTTGCCATTAAAACTGACCCCTACTACTGCATTAATGACCTACTTTTCCTTATTCGAATCTCACCTTCGCTATGGTTTACCGTTCTGGGGTTCTTGTAGCTTATACCACTTCGAATCTATTTTCAAATTACAAAAAAGAGCAATTCGTTATGTAGTTGGTTTAAGTAGTAGGACACACTGTGAAAATTACTTTAAAAATTTCAAAATTCTAACCCTTCCTGCTCTATTTATCTTTGAATCCGTCTGCTTAGTTCGCAAGCACATTCAAAAGTTATCGGAACTCGTAGATATCATACAAGAAATTTAGATACTGATATTTACTTAACTATTCCCACCTCTAACCTAATAAAAAATTATATTACCTACAATGCAAGAAAATTGTATAATAACCTCCCGATACAGCTAAAATCTATAAATTCATATGATAAGTTCAGAAGATCGACTAGGGCTTTTCTTCAAGAAAGACCATTTTAAACAGTGGCAGAATTTTATAACGTGCCTTGGACTTTGGGGTTGCAGCATATAGGAGCAATAATTAAATTAAGTTAATTTGAAAATTTTAATTTGAACAATAATTTATAGTGACGGATATTGCATATCCAATGCAATTGTTATTGATATTTTGTTTGTGTTTCGTTTTGTCTAGTAATTTATTTTTATTTTTATTATAATTAGTTTCGCTTTGTCTATAAAATTTTTATAATTTTTCTATGACTATATTCTCTCTCTGTTACTCAACGTTCCATTAAATATTTACCTAAATCCATGATATCTGAAATTGAATTGGCAACGTTGTATTTTCAACTTTGAATTTATGAGATGGCTGTTGTTTGACAAGCAAATTATTTATGTCCGTCAAATGAACATTTTTTCCTTTTTTAATACTTTTCAGGCTTATTCTGGTTATAAATTGCTACTTTTGTAGAAAAGTTATGTACCTATGAAAAATATGTTAAATAATCGTTTCAACGCACTGAATTTGTTTGTCTTGGGAGTGAGTATCCCAATATATCTTTCTTTTAAAAAAAATGTGAAAAATATTTTTCCACGCAAAAATTTCTATCGCTATATTGAATTTATCATGTTTTATAACATCTGTGAAAATCCCAGCCGGCCCCATATTCTTAACGTTTACCCAGAGATGTGCGTGTCAGTAGTTGTCAAAATTTGTAGGTTATTATGGCGAAATTAAATAAAGTCAAACCTTGACGTTGATATTTACAAGAATAGGTTATTTTCTTATGACGATTTTCCACCAACGTTTTCGCCGACCACTACTAGACCAACATTATGTATCGGGACAACGTCACTGAACTAATATTTATCAGTTTCTCTTCTAATGGAAATAAAACCACTTATTTTAAAGAAAAAGGCGGCTTTAATCGACGTTTTGACTTTCTTGAATGAAAGTCGTTTTCAAAATGACGTAACAAAATATATAATAAAAAAATTACTATATAAACAGGTTATATTATCTCTGTGTTGTCTGCCGTTGCTATAGGAAATAAACTAAAAGCTTAACTTTTCTTGTAAATATCTCGGAAGAGCGAATTTTCACAGATATGAGACCTGCATTTTTTGCCGATTTAGATAGGAATTAGTACCCTGAAAGTTTCATTGAACTCTGACGAGTGGATTTTGAGATCCTCCGCACACACATACATACAAACCTTGAGAACCAGAAGAGAAAAAAGCTTTGAATTTTCAGTTAATGAAAACTCTTTCGCGCTGTATCCTTTATCTGAAAATGTTGTATTTATTATTCAATCCAAGGCGTGTATATTCTTAATTTCTGGATGGTTTTAAATTTCAAACATATGCGCCTATCTGGATGCCTTTAATGTATTATTGTTTATTCATGTGTTACTTATGCAGTATCAAATATTAAACATTTTTGTATTTTGATCCACACAACAAGGTTTTGATATTATTTAAGTGTTAAATTTGGGACACAGTTCATCTTTTCGAGAAAATTTAGTATACTTCATATTAAAAAAAAATCGATTCACATTTATTTTATTAGATACTAATAGCTTGCTGCCTTGGCACGACATATTAATAATAAACAATAAACTAATTTTAGCGGATGAGATAGTTGAGTAAAAAAAAAGTGAAACATTCGGCAATAATTTTCTACCATTAAAAATAACTTGCTAGATTGACTGCCAGTTTACTTATAGACGTTCCGATTCGAATGAAATTGTCTTGTTTACATTTCGAAGAGTTTGTATGCTTTGTAACACTAATTGACTGTATAACCCATCACAAACAAATCAGTCTAATTTCAGAAAACAAAATATGTGACTTGTTACATTTGGTGTGTTAGTGAAGTTAACTACTCATAATTTAGAGGTTGTTTGTCACTTTTGGGTCACTATGAAAAATTATACAAATTAACTTTTATTTTTGATGTCTATTTTTTCTTAAATTCATTACGTATACCATTTGAAATTTCCCGCAAATAAATCCGTATAGACCAGGGTCAAATCCATTTTAAATACCCGAATTCTTGAAAAATTTTTAGCAGTAAGTGGGCGTTCGGAAAATTTAGGGTAAATTATAATATAGTGAAATGAAGGTAAGGGCATTTTCGAAAATATATCGCGCTGAATCACGCGAGGTAATCCCCGGTCATTTAACGGCATTCCAGTAAGAATAGTGAGTGTTTGCTGTGTAAGTAAAGAAAAAAGTATATATTTCGCCCGATCCTGGTCTGTGTTATTAATTTAAAATAAAATTACACACAAATATATTCATTATTTATTATATATTCTTCAGTATTTAATTTTTAATTACATTTTCCATTATTTAAGACTTTTTATCAAAGTTTTTAATGAACCAAAATAGCCTTAAAGTAAAGAAATACGCAATTTCAATGAAGCTGAGAACACTGCACCCTAAAAACAATCCTGCCATGCCTCCAATATACACTGAAACAAAAAAATATAATCATAATACAGAAAGTCCTCAAATTCAATAAACAAACATCCATAGTCCTACGGATTTCATAGACAACTACACTAGCATCCAATCGTTATTCCATATAATCAATGTGTATGACAGCTTTGACAGTTTGATAAAACTTCACTGACAGCAACTGATATCTTTGACAGTATGATAAAACTTCACTGAAAGCTTTGTCAGTTTGATAAAACTTCACTGACAGCCTTGACAGTTTGATAAGACTTCACTGACAGCAACTGACGGCTTTGACAGTTTGATAAAACTTCACTGTCAGCAACTGACAACTTTGACAGTTCGATAAAACTTCACTGACAGCTTTGACAGTTTGATAAGACTTCACTGACAGCAACTGACGGCTTTGACAGTTTGATAAAACTTCACTGAGAGCTTTGACAGTTCGATAAAACTTCACTGACAGCAAGTGACAGCTTTGGCGGTTCGATAAAACTTCACTGAGAGCTTTGACAGTTCGATAAAACTTCACTGACAGCTTTGATAGTTTGATAAAACTTCATTGACAGGTCTCAAACGCAATAAATTCAATAAGTTTGCACGAATTAAATTGAAAGTATTTACCTAAAAGGTCGGAAAAACCAAAAATTACATCTCTTTTCAATCGCATCTTTGGATATTCCGTCATGCCCCATTGCAAAGTAGATCCTAGGAACCATTCTCGTTCGTCACTGTAAGTAATGACATAAACTGTTTCATCGCAGTTGGCAATGCAGGGGCATTGATTCTTTAAAAATATGAGGTTTTCTGAAAGGGAAGTTGTCAATTTGGTGAATATCCACGCGTTACAAACATAGGCTAAAAATTCACTATTTGTATATAAAAAAACCACAATATTAATGATTATTTCCCTTGCCTGTCAAATATCAATTTTTAACCAATCACGTGCTTGGAAACTGATTTGACGTCCATTTTACGACAAACATAGTAGGCGCGCGTCATCTGAATTTTGACAGTTTGCCATTAAAGTTTATTACAGAATTAAACTTGACACATTTTGTTAAAAAGTATTAACAATGAGTAGATTCGGGAGTAAAAATCTTCAAGAAATTGATAATATAATTAAATTAAACGTACCTGCCAAGACAGTAAAGCGCAAAAGTAGTATAATTTATACGTACGTACAGAATTTTTTTGACTCGGGAAATAATCTTATTAAATATAACGCGACCTTGACAAATTAGCTACTATTTTTATTGCTACTAAATTTCTCGTATATTTTACAATTTGACTCGGCAATTTTGGCATTAATAATCAAAGAATAACTCCCTCGAGCTAATGCTCTCGGGAGTTATTCAGATTATTAATGCCAAAATTAAGTCTCGACGAATTGATCCTAAAATAAACTCGAAATTTAGATACAATAAAAATAGTCGGCTATTTGTCAAGGTCTTGGGATATTACTGTCGAAAGTATGTATTTAAACAAAATATTTTGACAGACATGTCACTTCCGGTTACATTTGTTGTTTTATACACGGTATTCAATTTGAAATAATAATAGTTTAAGCTCGTCGTGATACACCCTGTATATTAAACTTTTAATTTGTAAATTTAATAATGGGTAAATGTTGAATGAAATTTACCATATTTTTTTTTATAATTTATACCTAGTTTTAAATAGTCGATTAGGTAATCTTCAAAATTGTATCATACTTATTTTTATTTCTTTAAATATTAACAATAGAAACATAAAATATCCCTTAATTTTTTTAACTAAGTTAATGGCACTGGCAATAAGCCAACAGGCCAGAATATCCCTTAATTGATATGCGCATTGTCCTTATTAATATATAATTTATATGTTATTGTTTAGAAAAATAAAACTAAATTGAAAATTGCCATATTTATTCGAATACTTACCTCTATATTTCGAAAGGCAATGCAGCCCTTTAACGTCGCATATTTTTTCTCCTTCTGGAAATTACAATAAAAAATATAATGTGTGTGTGGAAAGAGGGTTGTCATTTGATGAAATGGGTTTACTACAGATTTTTGTTTAAGTATAAAATTAAATTATTTCAATGTTCAATTTGATATTATTTATGAATTCAACCAAAGCATCAAAAATGTTCTGGTTTTGAGTGAAATACAGTGACCACAACGTTTGAAGGAAAAAAGTTATTTTTGAAACTTAAATTGGGAATTTACCATTGGAAAATATAATTAGACCAGGGCCAATCACTTTTGAAACGGAAAAAAATTCTTTGCGGGTTGGATATTGGATTTTTACGATTTGTGGCTGAAATATGCATCCTATCGAAAAAAGTTTTAATATAAAAGTTGTAGATAATTAAAAAATCTAAAACTTTTTTATTAATCATTTTTCAATATAACCTCAAATTTTTCAAGAATTCGGGAATTTAAAATCGGTCTGGCCCTGCTCTAAATGTAATTCGTTTTGATAGACAGTTTGTAATTTAAGATAAAGAAAAATGACAGTAAACGACGCAAATGAAAGATCCATACCCAATTGTCTATAGAAATGTGGGAGACATCCACATAGTTGTTTGGCCAACTTGATTCTGCACTCCATCCTGCATGCAGCATACGAATATATTGGAAAATGAGGTAAATTGCTCTCGTGGTAAAAACGACAATTTCTTTGCTTCACTCGAAGCCCTCGTGTTCTGTCACTGGAGAATATCGTAAGAGCAGAAAGATAAAATTGCAAGAAATAACCGTGAGCTACGTCGAGGTTCTTACTGGCCATGTCGATAACTTCGTAAGGACCATGATAATATAGCTATAAATAAAAAAAATGTGTATAGACGCTGACTTCGGTTAGAAAATATACTTCAAAACATTCGGGCTACCTAGAAATTCATGACTCACTCAGTTTACGCATTCTGACCGATGTCTGTGCCGATTATAATAATAACAATTTACTAGAGAAACATATCGCTGGGCAATTTCACAAGATACGATGAATGAAGTTTGATTGGTGTTCATTAAGTCTTATACGAACAGTTCTACATGTTTCTCCTATATAAAATTCGCATGGAACACAATTTTTTATATTATTGAATTCATTAAAAGGTTTTGTATTTGCTATTAAAGATTTTAATGTATCATTTGTTTAAAAAACTGTTCTTAAATTAAATTTATTGCCAGTCCTAATTTGTTCTGATAATTTTGGAATATAAGGGAAGCAGAGGAGCTTTTGGAACAGCTGAATGTCGATTTGATTGCGTTTCTTTCACTGTTATCATAAATTTTAGGAACAAAATTTCATTGACCCATAATAAATAAAGTTACCTTATAACCACTGGTTAAATCATTCATGTTTACAAACACTTCTCCATCCAGAGGATTTATGTTGAATGATTCTGTCTCTGGTAATATTTTCCATGTTCCGTTTTTCCAATATCTGAAAAAAGAAATGTGTAAAAAATTCTTTTTTTGGAATAAATGAACAAATTTGTAAAGTCGGGCAAATAAAGAGCGGGTAAAACAGTATTCAACAATAACTACGCTGACGTGATCAATTGTAAAAATCTTTCTACCTCCGCTACTGAGTAATTAGCTCCGCCTTTGCGCATTGGCAGCCACATTAGCGGTCTATTCTTAAGTTTGTCCAACTTTACTATCTATAATTTTTAAATAACAAATTCTCAGTAAATGAACTCGTCGTTGACACTATGGATGTATGTCTTCATTGTAGAAGCATATGTTGAACTGGGAATTTGACATCGAAAACAAAAAATGCAGCGGAAGGCCGGAAGTTTACGACGAGTGAAGCATTATCGAATCAAGATTCGTACCAAACGCAAGAAGAACTTGCATTTACATTAGGAGTGATTCAAAAAGCAATTTCACATCGCTTGAAATCGTTGGGAAGAAAGAAATCCTGGAAACCACCTGGCCACGCTTCAACATCTACAGCTAAGCCAAATATTCGTAAGTAATATCATAAGGGCATCTAATTTTTCCGAAAAAAATCGAAAAAACTCGTTGCTAAGTAATATTTTAACAAGAAGCATGAGTGCTGGTGGTAACAAAAACCCGAGTCGAAGACGAGGCTTTTTGCACCTGCACATTGGGCTATTTAAACAATCTATCTGTACTATCTACCGGGTGTTTCCAAAGTTATGGCTTATGAAAATGACAATAATTGACATTAATTGAATTTACTTTAAAAGTTTAGTAATATGTAGAACGAGATGTGCATTTATAAAAATATGTCAGAATATCTCAGTTTTTTCCATTCGTTTCGAATGTCTGATCCAATTTAAAAAATATCTGATGTACAGCGTGTTGCGTTGGAGATTTTCAAATTTTACAAATTTTTCCTAATCCGGATTCTTAATTTTAACTTTAGTTCTTGTATTGTACAATTGGGCTATTAAACAATCTACCTGTACCAAATATGAAAGAAATCTACAGGGTGTTTTCAAAGTTATGGCTTATGAAAATGACAAATGGGGATTTTCAACTTCTACAAATTTTTCTTAACCGTATCTGGATTTTAACTGTAGTATAGTCCTTACATCATACGATTGGGCTACTAAAAAATTATACCTGTACCAAATATGAAAGAAATTTACCTGCTTGTGAAAATGAAAAAAATGTATTTGATGTAATTTGACGTTAAAACTCCAGTAGTAAAATGGGATGTGCACTTAAAAAATTTTTTCACTTTAACTCATTTTTTTCCGTTCGCTTCAAATATCCATCCCAATTTGAAAAAATCTGATATACAGGGTGTTGTTTTGGGGATTTTCAAATTTTGCAAATTCTTCTTAATCCGGATCTGGTTTTTAATTGTAATTCTTACGCTATTAACACACTATACTTGTACCAAGTATGAGAGAAATCCACAGGGTGGTTATAAAGTTTTTTTACAGTTAACGTATGTCGCTTTAACTATGAAACACCCTGTATAATTGAAATATAGAAATATGTATAAATTAAATATAAGTAACATTGAGTATGACAAGTAAATAAACAATGAAAACCCTCAAAGGCAAAGCCTGTACGTGGGTGTTGGCTATTAATTAGTATACCTTAAATACCAATAAAAATAATAAATAAAAAAATAAAATAATTTTGTACTAAATATAATAATATAATAAAACAATGCTAAATGAGACAAACATATAAATATTGAAACATAAATAATACGCATAGATACATAAATAATATGCATAGGTACATAATAAATATGTAGGTATTAATTTGAAAACTGAAAAACAGGTAATTTATTTAATCACGAAATACTACAAACTTAATTATTTATGGTACAATTAAATAGGCCAGTAGAGATAGACATGATTTTTACAAAATTTAACAATAATTACAAAAGTTTTAAAACTTCAGTTGAATGAAGTTCAAATGATATTGTGTCTGATTTTGCAACCTTTTTTTCTAAAAATCACGATTTAATGGATTTTCGCATTAATAGCGCGAAAAAAATTCCAAAAGTTCTGCAAACTTTCGAAGTTCTGTAAAATAGCATTTTACATCCTCTGTTAAATTTGCAACCATTCAAACAATACGGAAAGATTTCTTTTATCGAAATTAAATTGTTTTTCATCCCAATTTTTCGAAAAAAAAACCAAAAGTTCTGCAAATTTGAAAAAATAACTAAAATAATGTTATTAAGAAGTGCTGTAATTTGCAACCTCTTGCGACAAACGGAAAACATATTTTTTCATGAAATTGTTTTTTTCTATTAAAATAAACATCGAAGTTTTTACAAAAGTTTTGAATAATGGTTGCAAATGAAGATGTCCTAACGTACAATGTTTTCATTAATTTGCAACCTCGTCCGTAATACGGAAATTGAGGTAAAACTAAAAAAAAAAAACATATCTTCGTATTTGTACTCTACTAAAAAAGCAACTTGGCAACACGGCAGCGACTAAGCAGGCGTGTGTGAAAATACAATCAACCAGTACAGCGTATAAGAAATGTACACTATGGATAATCAAGTACTTAACTGGACCACTGTCGCTTTTTTTTGTGTTGCACTAATTTATTCAGCTAAATTCCCAAATAAATGAGTAATCTTAAAACTATTTGCAAATAGTTTCCAATTTATGGTCATATGGCGAACAAAAAACAAAACAATTGAATAAAAAAATGTTCCGTTGAAAAAAGACGGTTTCAAATCTCTCTCAAAATATTAGTTGTTGTTATAATAGTCCAGTCAATGAACGATTAAAAGGGGGGTGTAGAGTACATGAGCGAACGTGCAAAAACGGACTTGAGGGATGTATTTGGAGTAGTTAGGAAATAAATATACTAAAGGTCCCGGAGCGTAGGAGGTGCGAGGGCTGCAGGGGGGCTCGGAGAACTTTTCGCTTATCTCGAAAAATATGCACCATAGCAAAAAAGTCACCCAATATCATAAAATTTACTACAAGTTTGTTTAAATTCATTTTTCCTATCTTTGGTTCTAAAGATATTTGCTAGCAAAAAATGCAAAGTTTGGAAAAAAGTTTTTTTACCTCTCGCCCCAAGAGACTCAAGACAACTCAACATTAATTTCCTAAGTAATATTCTTTTAGGTATAGAAGGTTATAGCTCTTAAATAAATAACAAAAATTAGAATGTACAGTTTTTTTTGCGAATGTAGAAATTTGCTGTAGCTTTTGATTAGTTTAGGTTAAAATAATAAATAAATATTCAAATTCAAATTCAAATTGAAATAATTTATTTTGCCTTAGTCATACATACTACAATACATAATTACAGTAGTTTAACAAAATGCAAAAAAGGACCTTTTCACGATTATTAAACCGATAACATGAGCCCATCATAAGAAGGACTCATGCGAATAGACCCTGCTAATTTATAAAAACAAATAAACAATTTTACCTATACTAATATTAAACAAAAAATGAGTGAGAGAAAAATAAAATAAAAATGAACAGAAACGGATTGCGCATGTATGGAAGAGGATACATAAATATATATGAAATTTAAATTATAAGGGGCTGTTACTACAGGAGCCATACGGAGAGCCCAAAGTGACGCCGACGGACCGACAAAACCTCGCGACCTGGATAAAAAACTCAGACATCAAGAAACGATTTTTTGAAAAGCAATAAGTTGCTTTTGTGGATGCATGATTTTAGTATTTTCCGAAAGAGTCTACGAAATTAAATGATATTTTTGATAGTTTATAATCGAAGTTGTTCTTGTAGAAGCATGCTATATCAATTAAAAGATCGTTAAATCCTCTACAACTTCTTTTAGAAAAAGTTTGCTGTAAAACTAAAAGTTTAGCAGCTAACTAATTTAAAAAAACATAATTTAAAAAAACTTTTATCAAAAATATGCATTTTTTTCTAGCAAATATCTCTAGAAGCAGAAGAGATAGGAAAAAATGAATATAAAACAATCTTGTAGTAAATTTTATGATATTTAATTTTGTATTGGATAACTTTTTTGCTACGAGGCATATTTTTCGAGATATAAGCGAAAAGCTAAAAAAAGTGACCTTCTCCGCGCACCTCCCACGCTCGGTGACTTTTAGTATATTTATGGTTTCCTTCAAAATAAGTTGGACAAATTGTTTTGATCGTTTTAACTTACTGGCCTATTCCTTGAAAAAGAAAGTGTTTTTATAAATCGTTATCTTATCTGTAGAAAAGTAATGTATAAAAAATGAATGAATAACATTTCTTTAGAAATAAAAATCATAAGTTAAGACGATCAAAACAATTTGTTCAACTTATTTTGAAGGCAACTATACCTCCTAACTACTCCAAATACAGCCCTGAAGTCCGTTTTTGCATGTTCGCTCACGCACTCTACAACCCATTCATTGACTGGACTATAACTGCAATTGGCAGAACTAATTAAGGTTCCGTTTTTCGTATGGGGTTGCAAAGTTACATATTCACTGATACCGATATTCTCTTTATTTGCAACCATGATAAAAAACTTTTGTAATTAGTTCGAGGCTTGTGTGTATTGAAAATGGCCGCGTCGAGAAAAAAGGTTTGATAAATAAATGATCCGTTTTTCAGAAATGGTTGCAAATGTACCAGTATATGTTACAGTTTTTTTCCGTTTACTTACCCAATTTGCATAACTTTTGTAATTTTTTTAAACAAATTACAATAAAAAACTCATACAAAGGAGAAAAAAACAAGGTTACGTTGCATGTTGTAAAACATTATTACTAGCGATATTCCTAGTTTGCAGAACTTTTGAAATTTTCAGTGTAAAAATAAAAAAATAAAGCATTTTTTGTAATTTAAACAATGTTCCGTTCATCGCGGACTTCTGCAAAATTTTATAGTTTGTTTTCATTAATGCACTAATACACTGAAAAAATATTTGTACGTAAAATCAATGATGTATCGTCGTCAATTTTTTGGACATTAATTCTATGATTCGGTGATTGGGACAATGATTTCACGTCATAAAACAATGAACTAGTGCATTAAAACAATAACCGAAAAATTGTTAAATCAATAAACGCAAAACATCAAAAACTAATTAACTGTATCTGTTTAATTTTCAGATAATTAAACATCTAAACTCATATTCGTTATTCGTAAAACCGTAAAACCGACAACGCTGCACCAAATATGTTGACGAAGCGGTGTCACAAAGGCGGGGCCGGCAAAAACAATTTTTTTCTCCATTTCATAATTGCGGCATCGGACGACCCGGAAGCGCGGCTCATCAAAGTTATTTTTTGCTCGATGTTAATTAATGGGTCGTAAATTTAACCGTCGAATCTAGACTTGTTTACGCGGTATAAGTTAAAAAGAATCTTTCGAATCTTTCTAGAACAAATTGCCGGCCAAAGGAAGGGATATATCTGAAACCGGTAAACGTCGTAAAATCCAAACGGAGGGGTTTTAGCTGCTATCAGGCTAGGACCTCTCAGTGTCTATCTATCACTCATACAGTACACACGCAAACTAATATTTTCTGAATGATGTGGTCATTTCGTTAAATCAACTTTAATACTTTGTTCTTGTTCACAATTACTAATTTAATGTAATTTTTGTTACGTTGTTGTTTTTTTGTTGTTCATTTATTTATTTGACGAGCTTTAATAAATGGTTAAATAAAAGTGTCCATTGGTTTTATTGGATGGAGTTGAGGAAGTAAACCTACAAAATACAGTCCACGAAATTCGAACACAGGGCTTAATCCAGAGCCCTCAACAGTATCCTTAATATAATGTAAATATTAATCAAATCAATGTTTTGCGATTATAAACCTATGTACCTACAAACTTTAAAAATTAATTAACGATTTTCATTGTTTTGATGAACACTAAACGTTAAATCTATGAACGCCACCATTGACTCCTTAAAAACGCTCCAAATTAATGCTACGTAATCATAAATCAATGTCTGCGAACATTAATATTATGAATAGCTAACGTAAATCTTTAACTATTCGCGCCGGTCCCATCCCAAAGCAACCACTTGCACAGATTAGGTGTTTGGATATCGATATAGTATATAGTTTATGTTTTGTGGATAAACTAATAATTGTGCCAAATTAGTGAACTGGACATCGACAAAGGAAGGAAGGTACATTCTGAACTTAAATATTGTTAGTTAATAAAATCTGTAAAAGTGCTGTTTATTTTAGACGTCACCATTTCAATGCGTTTTGTTTTTTTCTGGTGCTTACAAAATTTTGAAAGATGTTTTCCACAAATGATGTCATTTTTGCAGAAAGAGGGGCATATTAAAGATAAAGTTGCTAGAGCACTGTTAGATGACGCCTCTAATGAAACGTGCGATGAAAGTATGTTCAAATTATAATATGCCAAAAAGTAGCATAATAATTTTGTATTTTCTTAGATCGGCCAAATTTTGTTCAAAAAATGCTGTTGGAAAGACGTCACACATAAAATGTACTATAAAGGATTCCCAGGAATTATTTTTATTTTATGGAAAAACGCAACAAGAGTTAGAAGAGCACATTGTGCATAGAAAATCACAAAGATCTGCAATTCAACCATTTATTTTATGTTTGGGAGACGACATCATTAAACTTTCCAATATATGTGTGTATTTCGACGAAATTCGTTTCAAATTTTTCCATCTACTTATATAAAGCAGTCGATATTTGTTTTAAAATTATTTATTTATTTAATTTAGACTTTCCTCAACAGAGTAAAATGTTTTGGAACTTTTTGGAAAAGTGTTTTTTTAAACACGATGTGCCAATTGAAAGCCCTAGGGTGCAAATGCTTTATGATACAATAACAGACCAATAAAATATAACTACCTAATACTTTTTTTATTATCCTCTTCCTGTTGGTTGAATCTTGATTGTTCATATGAGAAATTCGAAAATGTAGGTTTTGGGAACATGCGGCACTTCAAATCAGTGGACATAGACCATAATTTTGAGCCAATGATTGGTAGGTAGGTGTTTAGATTTTTTTTAGAAATAAGTATCGTGTTGTTTTAATATTTTTGATAAAGAAATTACCAGTATACCTAATTTAGTCTGATAAATAAAACTTCGTCGTTAATAATATTAATAACTGGTGGTTATGAATCTATGTTCACTATTTATTGTTTTAATGTACTGGTGTTATACAGGGTGTTTCCAAATGACACTTACAACGTCTGGCTGTAGGTACCTCTCGTAAAATTGGACAAAATGATATAAGGAATGAGGGGTCCAACTCGATTACTTTTCTAAATACATGGCGTTAAAGTTAAAAAAAAATGTTTTTATTTAAAAACTTTAAATCGGATTACTATATTAATTTGAAATTTAGCAGGTGGTTTTTAAATGTAAAAAGACATATTTTAGTAAAAAATCATGTTTCATATCTAGATCCAGTGGTGTGCAGTTAGAAGAGTATGTCCCCTTTTCCCATCCATTTTCTACGCCCATGGTATTTGAAGCTATTTTTATTTTTTTTTGTATTGCTTAACAGTTTTCACGTAAAAAACGGATAACCTTTACATACCGAAAATCTTGTGGTTTTTAAGATATTTAATGTTTTTATGAAGTCTGTTTTTATTAATGAAATAACCAACAATATTTTTCTTGAATTTCCTTAATAATTTTTTCTTATTTTTTATAAACACTAGACACTAGAAACAAGTCTAGTGGTTATAAAAAATTAAGAAATCCAAGAAAAATATTGTTGGTTATTTCGTTAATAAAAGATCTTACAGACTTCATAAAAATATTAAATATCTTAAAAACCACAAGATTTTCAATATGTAAAGATTATTCGTTTTTTACGCGAAAACTGTTCAGCAATACAAAAAAAAATAAAAGTATACATACTCTTCTAACTCCATACCACTGGATCTAGATATAAAACATGATTTTTTACTAAAATATGTCTTTTTACATTTAAAAACGACCTGCTAAATTTCAAATTAATATATTAATGCGATTTAAAGTTTTTAAATAAAAACATTTTTTTTACCTTTAACGCCATGTATTTAGAAAAGTAATCGAGTTGGACCCCTCATTCCTTATATCATTTTGTCCAATTTTACGAGAGGTATCTACAGCCAAACGTTGTGTGTCATTTGGAAACACCCTGTAGATTAATTAATAACCGATGATCGTAGACCCATGCTTTTCATTTATTGTTTTAATGTACAGAGATCATAAATATTAATGTCCATCGTTCGTAACATTTATAACCGGCCATCATTGATTTTACGTACAAAAATCGTAATTTAAGGATTAAGAAAATTTACGTACGAACGGTTATTGTATTAATGATTGCTGTCATCGGCTGAAAATTAATGTTTACGAACATTGATTTGATGTACTTTTTTATAAATTACACGTACTTTTTTCGTTCAGTGTATACTATCGAAGTTTCAAAACTTTTGGAATTAATGTTAATTGATTGTCTATATCTACTGGCCTAGGTGTCTTCCTACTTGCGGTGGTTCCACGATAATTGTTCTGACTGCAAATGGCACGTCCGCAAGTGGCACTTTTCGATCAGCTTGACCTGATATTACTAAAAGGTTGTAAAAATTTAAGGACTTACTCTTCAGAATTATAAATAGCCAATTGCGAATTATAGCTGTAACATATCCCCATTTCAGTTAAACTTTCTTGGACGCTAACGAATTTATTATTACCAGCGGAATTTGTAATACCCATCGTAAAAGGAAATCTAAATTTATAAATTAGTTTTCTATAATCCTCACTTGCAACTCCATCGTATTCAACGACTGAATCCAAATTCAAATAACTCGCTTCCAGTAGGGATTTAACGAAATCTTTATAAAGAGTTTTATTTTTAATATCTTCATTATCATCGACATACTTATCTAAAGTTTTAGAATCATATTTTGTAGTGGGACAAAGTGTACCAGGCGGAAAAGACGTGTTCCAAGAAAATCGGTCTCTTTCCATAGATATAACTGTAGGATTTTCTCTGTATCTTGTTAAAGTTAGACTGCTCAAAATTCCAGCACCGTACACTGCTGCTCCTACTAGTACTATCCATAGTATTCTTTCGATGGGATGGCGGCCGTTTTGTGAGATATGCGGGAAACCGTGGATTGTGCTCATATCGAAAAACATTTTCGTGAATTCGAACATCATTTTTAAATAGAGCGATATTTTTTGTTTTATACCCACTGGTTTCTTGGAGTGTTTTTTTGTTGGTTTGTGTTTTTTTGTTGCCATCACTACTTGGTATCTAATTTAGAAAGTTTTCTATATTTTTCTTATATATCTCAGGGGGTAAAGACGTAATTTTGAAACCTTTCAAACAGTTCTAGTGTGTATATTGAAGTAAATTGGAACAGTAACTTCGTTGTTTAGTGAAATCTATTATATCTGAAGCCGTTTTTTTGAAGAATATAAAGGGAAAATGATTTTCTGATGTGCCGATAAGAACTAATGCTTTATCACGTAATAATAGTCGTATAAAGAGTTGATTTCAATTTTTATGTTGAAATGTCCGAACAAAAGGATAGTAAATCGTTGTTTACGAGGGGTAGAGAATATGCTTTATTGTCATAGAAAAATTACAAAAATTTTATAGACAAAGCGAAATTAATCATAATAAAAATAAAAATAAATTACTAGATAAAACAAAACACAAACAAAATAACAATAACAATTGCATTGGATATGCAATATCCGTCACTATAAATTATTGTTCAAATTAAAATTTTCAAATTAACTTAATTTAATTATTGCTCCTATATGCTGCAACCCAAGAGTCTAAGGCACGTTATAAAATTCTGCCACTGTGTAAAATGGTCTTTCTTGAAGAAAAGCCCTAGTGGATCTTCTGAACTTATCATAAGAATTTATAGATTTTAGCTGTATCAGGAGATTATTATACAATTTTTTTGCGGTAATAGAATTTTTTATTAGGTCAGAGGTGGGAATAGGTAAGTAAACATCAGTATCTAAATTTCTTGTAGGATATCTACGAGTTGGTCTTTCCGATAACTTTTGAATGTGCTTGCGAACTAAGCAGACGGATTCAAAGATAAATAGAGCAGGAAGGGTTAGAATTTTGAAATTTTTAAAGTAATTTTCATAGTGTGTCCTACTACTTAAACCAAATACATAACGAATTGCTCTTTTTTGTAATTTGAAAATAGATTCGAAGTGGTATAAGCTACAAGAACCCCAGAACGCTAAACCATAGCGAAGGTGAGATTCGAATAAGGAAAAGTAGGTCATTAATGCAGTAGTAGGGGTCAGCTCTTTAGTTTTAATGGCAAAACATGCAGAAGATAATTTTTTTGCCAAGGTATCAATATGAGTGGACCATTTCAGGAATTTGTCTATATAAAGACCTAAAAACTTAATTGAGTTCACCGTTAGAATCGGATTGTAGGCTGTAAAGTACCTCTGTAAGACATTGGTACGGTTTTACTGGTGTTGAAACAAAGCCCATTCGAGTCAGACCAAGACTTGATAGTAACTAGATCTTTGTTTATGCTAGATTGTAATGTCTGTATATCAGAACTACTCCAGGTTACACTCGTGTCATCGGCAAATAAAGTAATTCTTCCACTTATTTTTAAGTCTGTGATATCGTTGATGAATAATAAAAATAAAATTGGACCTAACACTGAACCTTGAGGTACGCCACTGCTAATTGGCAGATTTGAAGAATCAGCACCATTAGCAAGTTATGGAATGTTGACCTCCTTAATCAGCACGGTCAACGTACATACACCGGGACAACGACATGCAGAGTCAGCGAATAAAATAATATAAAAGAACTGTTACTAATTAATAATTTTTAGTCTGATATAAATATAATTTTTAAAATATTAACTTTGTAAAATTTATAATCGAAGTAAATAAAAGTATAGTTTTAAAAAAAGTGATCTTTAACTGAGATTACGTAATTGGCGCAGTCAGTAGGATAGTGGAAGAGTCTTTGAAGATCCTCGTCGCTTTCAAGCGTTTATCCACTATCTCCCAGGAACCAGCCCAGAGGGAAAACCATCTGAGAGTTCACCCCAGGAAGCCGGACCAAGGAATTCAAAAGAAGAAAGCAAGACATCAGGAATGCACTTTTGCATCATCTGCATCTTGTAAGCAATCTACGAATTTATGTCAGATTCCTCTTTGTTAGAATCTTCTGACACGGAGCTAGATATAGATTCCATACCAAGTTTAACCGACTTCAACCTTAGCTCTGAAGAGATAGATTTAACGAATCAATTTACTAGATTAAATATATCCATAGACGACTTAGACAACATACCTACAAACATGACTACACCACTTTTCGATGTCAAGAACCTGTGCATCATCCCAGAATACGACGGAAATCCAAATGGATTATATGAATTTATCAAAGTATCTACACTGATCCTCAACCACTACTACGATCGTATCAATCCAACCAACATTCAGAATAAATTCCTACTTCATGGCATTACCAGTAAGTTAACAGGAAGAGCGAAAGAAGTCATCTCCATTTACGGCTGTGAATCATGGGACGAAATAAAAAACACACTAATACAAAATTTTGGCGATCAACGCAACGAAAATTCGCTCACCAGAGACCTCGTCAACATGCGACAAGCCCCAAATGAATCTCCAACCCAATTCTACGAGAAAATAATGGGACTCCTAAATTGTATTTCTAACTATATTGAAGTACACGAGGGAAACATCGAAATAAAAAGAAGCAAACAAGAATTCTTCCGTCAACAAGCACTAACCACGTTCCTAGCAGGACTTCGAGAACCTATGGGCTCTACAATAAGAGCCATGAGGCCCAACAATTTAGCCAATGCCATACAATACATCCAAGAAGAAAACAACATAAGGTACCTCCAGAAGGGACACAGTCAACTTACAACACCAATGAATAATAGACCAGTAAATACCCAACCAACTCGAACCCAGCAGAAGTTTTACCCACAGCCGACGTTTCAACAGCCCACGTTTCAACAACCACCCATATTCAAGGCTGCATCTTTTAACAACCAATGGCAACCAACTGTAAACCAAGCAAATCCACAACCCTTCCTCAGACCATCTTTTCAAAACTACCAGAAACCTGTTTTCAACCAACAAAGAACAGAGAGACCTTCCATATTTCGACCACCCAACCATCAGAATGTTTGGTCACCCAGAGCAGGCCCATCGCAACAACCCATGCCAACGCCAATGAGTACATCTACCGCCGCTACTACCAGAAACAAGCCATTTGCACAAACTAACTCAAAACCGCAGCAAAACCAACCGAGATTTACTGTAGAAGAGCTATACAACATAGATCAATATAATGAGACTAACTACGAGGACAACGCTAGCTGCAACCCCGAATTCTATCCAGAAGAAACTCCCGCATTCGAAACACAAGATTTTCTATTCGAAGAAGAAAATTTTCAAGAGGACCCAAGGGAAAACCCAGAAACATAATTGAACTCCACACATTTCCAGATAAAAGGGAACTTCCTTTTATTGAAATCTCCAACCCCCCTCTTAAACTCCTAATAGACACTGGATCCACCAAATCCTTCCTAAATCCTTCAATAGCTCACGAATACTACCAAAACCATATCAAATATGAACCTTTTATCGTGTCTTCTATTTTTCAAAACTATTCGCAAAATTATTGCGCTAAAATTCCATCTTTCCTCGAGTTTAACTCACAAAAAAACCTAACATTTTACCTATTCAAATTCCATAAGACATTTGACGGCCTTATAGGCCTCGACAACTTAAAACTTCTCCAAGCCCACTTAAACTTCCCCGATTCAAAATTAGTTACAGAACACTCGATCCTACCAATCAAATACTACGAAACTAACAAAACCCAATTCTACTCAATCCAGCTAGAACCTAACTCAATTACTCGAATCAGAATACCCGTCAAAGAAAATCAAGGAACAATCCTAATACCCAAACAGGAAATTGATGGTGCAGAAATACGAGAAACACTTACCAATGCTCACAACCAATTGGCCTGGACAGAAGCAACAAATAAAACATCAGAGCCAATCCAAATAGCTGTAACAGAACCCATCAACAGTAAAACTATTAACATGGACGAATATCACATCTATTCCATGGTTACATTCCCGCAACAAGACCCAAAGCAAGACATCGATCACTTAATTAAAACAGATCATCTAAATCTTGAGGAAGAAGAACACATTCGACGACTGTGCAAGAAATATTCGGATATCTTCCACCATCCAGATGCTACACTTACATTTGCAAATGAAGTTAAACACCACATAAGAACAAAAGACGAAATACCAGTTTATACCAAATCCTATCGTTACCCACATATCCACAAAGAAGAAGTTAGAAAACAAATATCCTCGATGTTAGAACAAAATATTATAAGACCGAGTCAATCACCATGGTCTTCACCAATATGGGTCGTAGCCAAGAAACCCGATGCTTCAGGAAAGATCAAATGGAGAATCGTAGTTGACTACAGAAAGGTTAACGATAAAACCATTGACGACCGCTACCCCATTCCCAATATCACCGATATTTTGGATAAACTTGGACGCTGCCAGTACTTCACGACGCTAGACCTAGCCAGTGGCTTTCATCAAATTGAAATGGCAGAAGAAGATATTGCCAAAACCGCCTTCAACGTAGAAAACGGACACTTTGAATACGTCCGGATGCCTTTTGGACTCAAGAACGCACCCGCTACTTTCCAACGAGTGATGGACAACGTGTTAAAAGGACTCCAAAATGAAATATGTCTTGTCTACATGGATGACATCATCGTATACTCCACTTCACTTCAAGAACATATGGTAAACCTGGCAAAAATATTCCAACGCCTACGGGAAACCAGGCTGAAAATACAGATAGAGAAATGTGAATTCTTGAAAAAAGAAGTTAACTTCCTAGGCCACTTAATTACACCCGAAGGAATTAAACCCAACGCAGAAAAAATCAGAGCCATAGTCAACTACCCTATACCTAAAACAACCAAAGAAATCCGAGGATTCCTAGGTCTCCTAGGATATTACCGCAAGTTTATCAAAGACTTCGCTAAACTCACAAAACCCTTAACAGTATGCCTGAAGAAAAATTCGAAGATCGAACACACTCCAGAATTTCTCAAATGTGTCAACACCTGTAAGAACTTACTAACCAATGAACCACTGCTCCAATATCCAGACTTCACAAAGACCTTTAATCTTACGACGGATGCCAGCAACTATGCAATTGGAGCCATACTCTCACAAGGTCCCATAGGTAGCGATAAACCGATAGCCTACGCTTCTAGGACCCTAAACGAAACCGAAATAAGATATTCCACAATCGAAAAAGAAATGCTTGCTATAGTGTGGGCCACCAAATATTTTAGGCCATATTTATTCGGAAGAAAGTTCCAGATTCTATCAGATCACAGGCCCTTACAATACCTCTTTTCTCTAAAAGACCCTAACTCTAAATTACTACGATGGAGACTAAAATTGGAAGAATTTGACTACGAAGTAATTTACAAAAAAGGAAAGGCCAACACAAACGCAGACGCTCTCTCCAGGATAGAAGTACACACTAAAGAACTCCAAGACCTAGATACACAACTCAATGAAATTTTCAAAGACCTTGAAACCATCGATGACGATACCTGGTCAATGTACAACAACCCAGACGAAAACCGGATAATAGATGAAATTGTCCAAGAAGAAACTGGAATGATTACCACAGATGATAACCAAAACAGTAACATTGAAGATGATAAGGATGAAACGAGACACACCGCAGTTGAAAATCCCATCCTAGGCATTCCAATCTCAGAAAAACCACTAAACTGCTATAGTAACCAAATTATCTTTAAAACAGTCAATTACAACCCACGCTCTCCTATTACATCAGAAACATTTCCAAACAAAAAACGAATCCATGTCCAACTTGGAAACAACGATTTGCAAACTGATGTCATAAAGATTTTTAAAGAATATCTCCACCCGAAAAAGAAATATGGTTGTTTATTCGAAAGTGACGAACTCTATATTTTTATAAGCAACGTTATCCGGAAAAACTTCAAGAATAACGCATACGATTTAATCAAATGTAATCAACTACTAGAAGATATAAACAATCCAGAAAGGCAAAAAGAAATCATAAGGACCTACCATCAAGGAGAAACAAATCACCGAGGCATAATCGAAACAGAGCGCCAAATCAAGACGAAATACTTTTGGCCCAGCTTACGAAAAGATATAGAGGATATCATTAATTTCTGCGATATATGCCAGGAAAACAAGTACGATAGAATTCCACCCAAGCCGAAATTTATGTTAACACCTACACCAACAAAACCCCTAGAAATAGTCCACATCGACACATTTCAAGCAAATGGTCAAAAATTCCTAACCGTAGTCGATGCATTTTCAAAATACGGTCAAGCTTACCCCATAGAAGGAGCAAACGCCGTCAACGTTTTAAATGCCCTTTTGATTTTTTGCACCCACCACGGACTACCATCAATGATCGTCTCAGACAGTGGAACCGAATTCAAAAATGGCGTCATGCAAGATTTCATAAATACCCATAAGATTTCAATCCACTATACTACACCCGATAGCCCACAATCCAACGGGATCATCGAAAGGTTCCACTCCACACTGGTAGAACATCTAAGAATTCTTCGAAACACCAAGAAGTCCCTATCCGTAAAAGAACGAATACCCTACGCAATCCTTGGGTATAATAACTCCATCCACTCAACAACCAAATTAAAACCTATCGAGGTATTAAATGGACATCTAAATTCAAGAGACCCCTTTGATATAGACATCAACAGAACTTTGTTGAATAATTATGTCGAACAACATAGGGACAAAACAAAGGAAATCTATAAAGAAATCAACGAACACATATACAACAATAAAAAGACTACAATTGAAAAGAGGAAAGCCTCTTAAATTATCCCGAATCCCACTAGACGAACTTCAAAAGGTAGTAAAAGAAGAAAATCACCTACAACCCATAGAGACAGAGCCACAATGGAACCCTAGCCACAACCACTACTGGATGACCCCAGTATACATAGGCGTTACAATCCTACTTATATACATCTGTTACAGAACCAAAAAGAGATGGAACAAAAAACTAAATCAACGAAGAACCTCAAGCGACAAGGACAATAGCAAAGTTTTGTTCGTCCCTTACAAAACTTCCCCAGGGGATGAAGAAGTTATGGAATGTTGACCTCCTTAATCAGCACGGTCAACGTACATACACCGGGACAACGACATGCAGAGTCAGCGAATAAAATAATATAAAAGAACTGTTACTAATTAATAATTTTTAGTCTGATATAAATATAATTTTTAAAATATTAACTTTGTAAAATTTATAATCGAAGTAAATAAAAGTATAGTTTTAAAAAAAGTGATCTTTAACTGAGATTACGTAATTAGCACGTACCTGCTGATTTCTATTTTCTAAGTAAGTTTTAAACCATTGCAAAGGAGAACCCCGTACGCCATAAATTTGTAGTTTCTTAATTAAGATTTCATGATTAACACAATCAAAGGCCTTTGCAAAGTCACAAAATACTGAAGTTGTGAAAAGTTTATCATTAAGTGATGTATATATTTCATTAAGAACGGAAAACATTGCGTCACTAGTGCATGTTTTAGGAAGGAAACCATATTGATGAGGTGTTATGATGTTTTGTTTGGAAAGAAAGGGCAGTAGGCGAATTTTCATTAGCCTTTCTATTATCTTCGATAAGGTAGGTAATAGAGCACTAGGTCTATAGTTACAATTTTCGGTTTTGTCGCCGCCCTTATGAAGTGGGATTATTATAGCTGTTTTTAGACAGCTCGGAAAGGTACCAGATTCGAAGGATTCATTAATCAGCGAAGTTAAAATGTTAATTACTACATCAGGTATATTTGAAAATATTTTAGTGGACAAGCCATCATTTCCACAGGAAGATTTATTTTGAATGTTGTTTATGGTTTGCACTAGTTCGTGCTTATCTACTGGCCCTAGGAAGAAACTATTAGTGACCCTTTTAGTAGGTAGGAGGAAGGAGAGAGCATTCTGGCCCGGAGCTATGTTAGACCTGATATTCTTACTTACATTAACAAAATAATTGTTTAGTTCATCAGGACTAGGATTAACAGTGTTTGAAGAACGGGTTTTATTTCTTAAGTCATTTATAATAGACCAGGTTTCTTTGGAAGAGTTTTTAGCTCTTGAGATGCGATTTTTATAATAGTTTTTCTTAGTAGATTTGATAATTTTCCGATACAGTATTCTATAGTTGTTGATATAATTTAATATTAGGGGGTTATCCGAGAATTTTTTAATATACATAAGTGACCTCATATTTTTTGAAGAAATTCTTATTCCTTTAGTTGTCCAAGGTTTATGACGTTTAGTTTTAATGGGGCGAAGGGGAAATGCTGTATTGAAACACTTAATTATTTTATTTAGGAAGTCCAAGAATTTAGAGTTAATATCTTCAGAAAGACCATTCCAATTGGTAGCTAGACACAAGTTATAAAATTTTTCAAAATTACGCTGAGAGAAAATTCTACCCAACTGAGAAAATTCTACCCAACTACCCAGTCACAATGTTAGAAATCGAACACAATTAGAATATCACATCGCGTCATAAATCGAGATTACAGAATAGAATTAATTACCTTTATGATTAAGATTTATAATTTAAGGTTGATTAAATAATTCAATCAGATTTAAACTTTGTAGGCTTTGATTGAAGTTATTTTCTAATAATCTATGATGAGCTCAAGTTACTGTTAATCCTGAAGTTAAAAGAATTAAAATGTTTAGAAGGGGGATAAAGGGGATAATTCCGATTGTGGGTCGTTGTATACCAATTTCAATAGAAGGGGATAATGAGTTGTGAAAAAATATCACCTTCTCTTGGCAACGGCCTAGCTTCCTTACCAATCGCTTAATGTAATTGTTTCAGAGCAAAATATTTATTTTTCGATTTTATCCGAATTTAAATTTAAAAAAAAAACAGGCTAATTTTCAATAGAAAAAGTAGTTTTCAATTTTTTAACTTTATCAGTGCTTATCTTCTTCGTTGGATCCTCGACTTTAAGATGGTATGAAAAAAATATATTGTTCGTATTGAAAAATAAAATTTTTCAGTTAATCTAGACAATTTTGTATTTCTTATTGCAAATAAGCATTGAAATTGAAATTGATATATTCAATTAACTTTTAATGGTTTTGAAATTAGCGAAAACATTGTTTAAACAATAATCGAATTCCATGAAAATTCGCAATTCTAAAGTTTGCTTTTAAAATTTTACTTGTAGAATAAAATGTGCAGTATCAAAAACTTTGTATTCCCATTAAACTTTTTCCGATCTTTTCGAATATGCAACCGAATTTTTAAAATTTTGATATACAGGGTGTTGTTTAAGAGCAAAATCATTTCGATAATTTTTCTTGAAGCCGGACCTGGATTTTAACTTTGGTCCCTATGTCTCTTGATTGTTCTAATGGAGTAGAACAAGCTTGCCAAATATCAAATAAATATACAGGGTAGTTCCAAAAATATGTGGGATAAAAGAAATGAGCAAAATCGATAAAACATCCTGTAACTCAGTAATAAAGCTAGTTAGATATATCAAATATAGGTTTTTCTTATCCGTCTAAGTGCCCTTTATCCACAGTTAGCGTATGTTCATTTACCTATGAGACACCCTGTATAATTAGGGTGAAGTTTTATGAAGTTTTTAAGCATTAGATTATTGTTTAAACAATGTTTTCGGTAATTTCAAAATCATTAACAGTTAATTGAATGTAAATGACATTATATTACATGAAAATTATTCTTTTTCATCAATTTCAATGCTTATTTGCAATAAAAAATAAAAAAATTTCTAGATTAATTAAAAAATCGATTATGAAAAAGATTTTTTTGGTTTTTTTTTTTGCATTTTTAACGATATTTTTCTATACGAACAATATATTTCTTTCATACCATCTTAAAGTCAAGGTTTCAACGAAGAAAATGAGCACTGATAAAGTTAAAAAATTGAAAATTTGTATGGGAACTGTTTAATTTTCAAACAAATTAAACATATAAACCCATTCAACCGGCAACATCGCACCAAACATTTATATTTGGAAACAGCGCTCAGACCAAATAGTTTTTTTCCACCGACATAACCTTAAACTAGACGGCTAATATCCATATTCCCACCACACAAGAAACTCATCCAATTGAACATTCCGAAAACGTCTCTGCGCAATGCGCAATGGACACCAGTACGTCTAACATCTGGGTTTCGGTTCTCGAGCTTTGCCGATTCGAGGAGACGAGACATATTGTTTTCTGTTCATAGGCGTCCACTGTTCTGTTTGGTGTTTAACCGATATTCGATAGAAAAATAGTGAATTTATTGTAAAAATGAACTGTTTTGTACTTTGGTGTAAAAACCGTTCAACAAACCATCCCAAAGGTGTTATGTTTCATAGGTAAGTCAATATAAGAAACACAATAAAATTGTTATATACCATGCATCTATCCAACAACTTTGATTCACACACATTTATTATACCAAAAAGTAATTATTTTACGCGAACGAATGTATATTTGCTTCACAATGATATTTTAGAATACCTGAGGACCAACGTAATGAATGGTTGAAAGCAATCGGAAGACATTTAGAACCGCTTCCGTACTCGTCAACAAGAATATGTTCAGAGCATTTTGCTTCAGAAAGTTATTTCAATGATATAAATTGAGGATACTATATGTCTTACTCGAACAATACAGCTATTTATACCTATACTATACTATTTTATAAAAAACATCCTGTTCTCACAAATAATAATATTTCCAATCAGTAAATGAAAACTCCAACCTAAATCCTAAATTGTTTTCATCATTCCACTTATTTTCGTTCTAGACCCAATCATTTTACCTAAGGTACGCCAATGTCGGAACGTAGACTTTAAGGTTATGTCGGTGAATATGACAAACACAATGCGCATGCATTATGGACACCAGTCATCCTCGTAATTGATCAATTTTTATCATATGGCATCAGCCGTCTAGTTTAAGGTTATGTCGGTGTTTTTTTCCCATTACGCTACGGCTGACACGTAGGCCAATATTTACCGCGCAGAATCTATAACGAACTTTCTAGGCTTATGCTACTAGTGTCGCGTCCGCCCTGAAATTCATAATGACGTAATTTGAGTTAATCCTTATCTTCTCAAGCGGGAGAGAGAGACAGACATAAAAAACTTACATATCTAACAAACCGATTCGTCCATCAGATAACGAATATTTCTTTCTAGAAACAATCGCGAGCCGGAGGGGGTAAACTTGAAGCGACAAAATTTCGCAAATTTTAAATCAGTGCGTCTCTAACTGCAAACCAGCTTAGAACCCTCCGTTGACACCAGCGCAACGTAAAATTATTTCGTTTTCACTGTGGTACTTAGCTGCGAATCAGGCGGTCCACTTTATTGTTTATTATTTTAAATCTAAACTCAGTGCTTCTTAGTACAGCAAAAATCAGTGTCCATCTATCACTCACTCATATCACACCCAAATATTTTCTGAATGATGTGATCATTTTTTATTCTTTTACTAATATGTGTTAGTGTTTGTTAAGCACATATGGTACCTATACTAATTTGTTCATTGATTACTTATTAAAGTAATCCATTGTTAAGCTGTTATGATGTTTATATTTATTTAACATTTTAATAAATCGTTAAATAAAAGTGTTCGTTGTTTTTGTCCATGGAGTTGGGAAGATGAAGATACTACAGCAGATATACAGTCCATTAGAAATACGACATAGTTTAAAAAGGCGATAATATCACATTGGTCATCCTGGTAAACTGATGCAACATGGTTCCAGAACCCTCAACAGGAACTTTTCGATTGAAAATTAGGCTTTTTTTTTAAATTTAAATTCATATTCAATCGAAAAATAAATATTTTGCTTCGAAAAAATTACACCTTAATAAAAGCACAAAGAAGAACATTTTCAACAAGTTTTATAAAAAAAAATATTTTTGCGGGAGATAAAAATTAAAAACGAAAAATACGGTTTGTGACGATTTTCTCAATCATTTTGAGGTTATGTTGAAAAATGATTAACATAAAAGTTTTAGATTTTTTAATTATCTACAACTTTTACATTAAACTTTTTTCAATAGTATGCATATTTCAACCACAAATCGTAAAAACCTATATCCAACCCTCAAATTGTATATTTAGCTACCCCCACCCCCCTACCGGAACTTTTAATTTGTCCAATTGATTTTTTTTAATTTACTTATAATTTACCCTAAATTTTCCGTCCATCCACAAACTGTTAAGAATTGAATGAAATATATGTATTGTTATGCTATTGTAATTCTTCTCAATACTTTTAATAGCCTTTATTTTAATCAATTCACATTTTACATCTTATAAAATTCCAATTAACATAAACTTAAACTTCAAATCTGTCAACACTACTATCCATTAAGTCTTTTTCACATAATTTATTTTAAAATACACTTACAAATTTTGCCCCATTTTAACATCATAACAACATTCCCTAAAATTTCGTTGAACTTTTCTTGCAAAGTAATGAATAAGAAAAGTTCATCGAATTTTACAAATTTTGCCCCATTTTTTTTTTAAATTTTCTTCCAAAATCCAAAAATTTTTTTTTGAATTTAATTTTCCATCTATGATAATTTTTTTTAATTTTATTTCTATTTAAATTCCCATTCATTTCAATATCTTGTCTCATTATTTTCAAATTCTGTTCTGTATGTTTTCTTGTTTTTAAATTCTCTTCTTCTGCAATTTTCCAATTGTCTTGTATTATTTCTTCCTCTAAACTTGTAATTTCTCTACCTTTTATAATTAAATTTCTTTTAATATTTTCTATTTCTTCTTTCGTCTCTTTTTCAATTTCGTCCTTGGTTCTACTTATGTTTATTTCAGTGTTTCTTTGCACTTCCTTTTGTATATTTGTTTGCAAATTTATAATTTTCTCTTCTTGCGTGATTAAAGAAATTTCTATTTCTTCTTGTTTATTTCTAATTTCTTGTAAATTGGTAATTTTCTCGCTCTGTATCATCATTTCATATTTTCTAGTCGATTCTTTTTCATGTTCTTTTAACTTCTTCTCCATTGATTTCTTTAAATCACTAATTTTTTTTTCCATTAGATTTTTAATTTCTTCTTTCATTTGTTTCTGTTCTTCTCCCATTTTCTTCTGTACTTCCCCCATTTTCTTCTGTTCTTCTCCCATTTTCTTCTGTTCTTCCCCCATTTTCTTCTGTTCTTCAGATATTTTTGAAAAATTTTCACTCAAAAATCGCATTAACATCTGTTCTTTGTCTTCCACATTTACCTCTTGTATTTGACTATCTCCTCCTTCCGAAGTGTCTGGATTTTCCATGTTATCCAGATTTTCTTCTGATATTTCTCCCATAGTTCTTTCTTCTAATATATTTCTTACTACTACTTCTTCCCCTGGCTTAATCGTTTCTTCTTCTAACTCGAAACCATATGTTTCTGTATCTCTTCCTTCATTAATTAATGCTTCCCTTAATTTCGCCATTTTAGTTAATTTTGTTCCTGTTTTATCCATACCTCTTTTTTCAAGAAACTCACTGATTTCCTAGGATTTCAACTCATTTAAAACTTTAATTTTACCCATTTTAATTTTAATGTTTTAGGCCCTGTTTTCAAAGAGCCCCACGTTGGGATGCAAATTGTTATGAAAATTGTAATTCTTCTCAATACTTTTAATAGCCTTTATTTTAATCAATTCACATTTTACATCTTATAAAATTCCAATTAACATAAACTTAAACTTCAAATCTGTCACCTACTTTTGATTGATTTATGGTAAAATCAAATACTATTAAACGAGCAAGGTTTGTATGTGTGTATGTGTGTCCAGAGGATCTCGAAATCCACTCGTCAGAATTCAATGAAACTTTCAGGGTAGACTAATTCCTATCTAAATCGGCGAAAAATGTAGGTCTCATGTCTGTGAAAATTCGATCTTCCGAGATATTTACAAGAAAAGTTAAGCTTTTAGTTTTATTTCCTAGCAACGGCACATAATAATAACTTGTTTCTATAGTAATATATACTCTAAAGGATAGATGAGTACAGTCAAAGTGGGGATATAACGTCACATTCCATAGGCGTACTTTGCAAAATAAGTTTCTATAATATAAATAAGGTCACAGCATATAAAATATATATACGCACTTCGTAGATTAAATTTTGAAGTTATATTATTTACAAAAAATAAAAATAAACTTTATGCATCCGACACTTTAACATTGAACGAATTAAATTTAACCAATAAATAACAAAGAGGATTATATGTTGGGATTAAATTAAATCTCTTGGCATTAAAAGTAACGCTTCAGTACTTACCTAAACTCAAAGATTAAAAAAAAAGTTGGTTCAAGAACTATCTTTAAAAGTCACTGTCTTCACTAAAACTACTGGCATCACTATAATTGTCTTTTCTGATGTTTATTATTATCGGTTCTATTAAATTATCCATTGATATATCCACTTTCCTAAATGAATTTTCCTCATTTTTAAACATGATCAATGTATTTTCCCCAATGTTCTCTATTTACATCTGAAACTGCCTTCAAAAACAAATTTCGCACATCAGGAAATTTAAATGTTTTATTGTTTTGAGAAACATAACCTTTTAATAATTGAGACCAGATCAGTTCAATGGAATTTAACTCTGCGTGGTTCGGAGGAAATCTGAGAATTTTAATTCCTTTTTCTCTGGCCATCTCATCCATAATATATTTTTTGAATTTGTTTTTATGTTGCCTTGCTATTACTAATAATTCTGCCTTCAAGGATTTAGGAGGACTGATAATATTTTTAGAATGAAGCCATTTTGAAATATATATTAATACAAAATTCTGAATCAATTAAAATACATACGATACGGCTATGAATAAATAAAGTCTGACTTATCTGTCAAAAAAACAAATTTATTACAGTAAAAACCATGGAAACAAGAATCTAGACAAAAACTGTATTAGGCCGATCAGATGTATTAAAATTTAAATTTTAACTACAAATAAGCATTGAAGGATGAGGTAAAGATAAAATTTCTACCTCTTGAACCTGTACTACGTTCTGCAAATTAAATACTGCACTCCTTTCTTCTGTATAGTATAGTAGTAAAAAGGTTTGACTTTATTTAATTTCTGGCGTTTTAATCAGAAAGAATTCAATTTTAAATTTGTCGCTTTATATAAAAAAGGAAAGGTTCATTTGACGGACATAAATAATTTGCTTGTCAAATGACAGCCATCTTATTAATTCAAAGTTGAAAATACAACGTTGCCAATTCAATTTCAGAAATCATCGGTTTAGGTAAATATTTATAGGAACGTTGAGTAACACTGTTAAAATGGACACCTGTCTTCCCTTCCCCGATAGTGTGAGACTACCCCTTACGGCTACTATTTTATTATGCGGACAGTTTTAATATTTAAGTTTTCATGATCAGAGAGAGAGAGAGAGAAAGAATTTTTGAAAAAATATGATATCAATATCTGCCACACCTCGAGAGTCTGGTCACAGGTTTTTGTGGAGGTTTTTACCCAAGTATGAATATCAGACCTATAATTTTCCTTCACTGCAGATCAAAAAATAATAAAATCAATTGAACATAGAGTTTTTCTTATATAGTGATAAATAGAGTGAGCTGAGCGATCTTCTGTTGACGGGACGTGTGCCCTACACGCTGCTGTTGCACGTCCCGGAAACGGGGCCTGTCCACCGTGACAATTCGCGAAGATCAAGCGTCAGTAGAAGTTGCCCTAAAAGGGTGAAATCCCCAGAAACTAGGCAACTTTAATGCATTTAACTAACCTCTGTGACAAGCAGTTGATAAACGTCAACAACAGCTGCAGCCAATTGAAAATTAACACTGACAGCTTTTTTAATTTTCCCGCCTACTTTCAAGCCAATCGCCAATCAACTTTTTATTTATCTCCCTATCAGTAGTTCAAGTAGATGTCGCCCACTCCGTGATTTTCGCGAATTAATTAATAATTTGTCATGTTATAAATATACTTACATTATATACTCATTGGGCTGCTTAAAAATGTAGATTTGAATATTAAGAGCGAAGCTCGGTGACCAGATATTATATCCTATTCGTTGTTTCAAATTTATTTTTTTAAATCAATATCAAATTAAAATATAAAAAATTAAGAAAATTTTTTCTTGGCTTAAAACACTTCATAGGCCATCAAATGTATCTGTTGCAAAACTTTTTGTTTTGTTTATCTACTTTGTTTTTTTCAAAATAAACACAAAATGTATATTTTTTAATCCTTTATTTTAACATAAGTTCAAAGCTAACTTTGAATTATTCAGTTTTAGTAGTATTTAACATTTTATTATAATAATTCATTACTAATTGTAACTGTATAATTATTGAAAACAGGTGTTGTACAAGAGGGGAACGTAATAATGGTATTTTTAAAATTATGATGTGACAAAGGATTTATTTTACTGAATATTACCTTTAGAAAAATGATAAGTTGAAATATCAGCAATGATGTGCACACCTAATTAGATTTTAAGTTTACATATATAAAAGTACAACTGTACACAGTTTGTAAGGACAAGTTTACTTAGTTTATAGGCAACACTTTGCTGTCTTCTAACTAACCATCATTCCTTGCACATTTAATGGTTTTAACATCAAGTGGCTTACTGGGCAAATGATGTGATGGCACACACTTTTTGCACTACTTGGGTGCTATTTTGTTTGAAATAATTCCTAAAAACATTTCAGTAGTAATCAAGAAATACTCTCAGAAATGCTGATCTTTATCTTACCTGATTTTGTAATATAATTTTCAGATTTAAAATTGATTACACTTTTCCCGGAATTTACGACGATCAACTTCCTCGATGACACATTTTTTGTTGCTTCTTGGGTGGATCATAATGGAAGTATAATTCCGGATTTTTAGATTTCCTAGAGGTATACCCATAAACGCAATAGTTTGTATTATTTTTATTGGACATTTTTAACGTTTAACTAACAAATAACAGCCAAATACACGAAGCACAAAATCAAAACACACGTTCGATTTACAGGTAAACAAACACAATTATGCTTTTCGCGAAGGTTCAAATTATTACCGGTGGTGTCGCTTCAAAGTTGTGCTCGTTTCAATAGAAAAACGTCATATTTCTGTTTGTGACTTTGTGTTTATAAAGGTAAGCTTATTTCGATCATCTGTTTTTAGGGAATAACGTAACTTTTAGTTAAAATAAGTTTATTTTTATTAGTTATAATTTGTAATGAGTCATTTTTCTGTAAATTCATCTGTATGAAGTATGACTATTTTCCGTTCATATTTTCAAAAGTGACACTTTTCCATAAACATTTGTATAATATTTGTTAAATATGACGTTAGTGTTTAAGAATATATCGGTTTTCTATATTTGTTTTCAAACTTTATATTAGTAAATTGTCTGTTTTCTCTGAATTTTAGTTTCGATTTGTATTAATTCTGACTAGTTTATAGAATTTATTCTTGAAATGTGACACTTCCTAGTACATTTTCATACCGAATATTTGAATTACCGCGTATTTCAATTTACAGATCCAGCTAGTGACAATGTCGAAACGGTCAGCATTGATATTGGAACTAGCTAAAAATGAGTATGAACCTGATTGGAACATTCTCGAAAATCAAAATGATCTTCCCAATAATAGAAACACTGAATCATCTGGTAACAGTGACCTTGTCTTAAGAAAAGGTAAATTTTAGTTAATATTGTGGTTTTACAATTTTTCAACACTTTTCTCTGCTTGCAGCTGATGCGAATCCTATAAACGTAAGAACACAAGCTATGCTAAGTAGTGAGAACAATAATTCTACAGATACAGTTACAATACCTTCTACCATTTTACAAAAGAATGATGATTCTGACAGCGAGAGGGAAAATATTAATCCATTTGCCAATTCGGATGATAGTGACATAGATCAAACCTACATTGCCCCTTCAGATAGTGAAAGTTCTGTGGAATTAGAAAAACAAAATCTGTCATCAGATGACCAAAGTAAATTATAAATTGTAGGACACACGCAGAATGAGGGCGATAATGCCCATTCGGTAATTGAACGTCAAATCAAACGATGTTTAAAATCGGGGCCCATTTTTTTACCCACAGAATACGTTGCAATTATCAACTGCCAAGAAGAGTGGAAACCCATATTCGGTTAGAGAAATGAGTTTTTCAGACTTTGTGGATACAAAAACATTGCATAAGGCAATAGGAAATATGGATAATAAAAAGAAAGATGATGATAAACTAAGTAATATGCAAATAATTAAAATAGAGAAAAATGATCCTTTCACAATTTTCTATAAAACCTACTATAGTGATACAGAGTTCAGTCAGTATCCTATAAAAAAACCACGAAGGTCAGAAAAGCGAGACCTTCTGAAATTGGAGCCATTGTATAAGCAAAAAATAAACATAAGCGAAACAAAGAAAAAAGGACTTCTTGAATTATTGGCAAAAAAACATATTCCCAGTCGGTATTTGGAGTTCTATAAAAATCTTTGAAAATAAATAAATTTTTCACCATTAGTTTAATCTTAGACAAATAGAAATTTAAGTTTGTTGTCTATTTTTAAGTTGTATTTTTTCAAATAAAAAGTTTGAATAAAAATGATGTGTATAATTTACAGATGACAGAAATGATCAATAAGCTTGTTCATTATGTAGAAAAGTGACATAACTCTAAAAAAGGGGGAATTCACCCCCAATTTAAAGGTCTATAAATGAGATTGAAATTAGTTCAGGTAGAGTATATACCTGTGTATTACTTCATCATAAAAAAAATTACATATACTGAAAGGTTATGTGCTAATAATTGAGAGTTCAAAATCACAAAATTTAAAATTGCTCTCCTGGAAATTTTAATATTTTGTTTTGTGTCACTTTTCTATCAACGGAGCGATATGTATGTGTAATCAGGGAATTTTTCAAGGATTGACCCCGAGGGCTAATTTTTAATTACTTTAATAAATTTTTAACGATATTACCGAAAAAAAAATGCCTGGAAAACCAGACGAACTCTTAAAAAAAATTCGGGATTCAAACTAGTAGACTGGATAAAAAAAATCCCTGGTCTATTAACCCGATGATATAAATTAGGTAGTAGAATTGTTTGTAGCATTAAAAATCGGTTCTCAGTGTTGATGCACGATATGTGACGTATTACTGTCAGTTTGTTAAATAAACACAAGTCCATTAGATTTGTTGCATCACATATGTCACTCTCGCGCTACCGCTACGCCGCTCCGACCACCCAGGATCAGCTAAAAACCTCCTTACAAAACACCTTCTGCCCCTGCTAGCGCCCGGCGCATATCTGAATCTGCTAAAATAAACATCCGACGGATCTTCGAGATCATACCGTGGGCGTTTTTATTAATTACAGTAATTTATTAGTAAGTTTCGTTCCGATGAGTAGGTCTGGTACCATTTTTTGATACATTTTTATACTAAAGGGTTAATATTTACAGTTTAAAGAGTGCCCTGTATCTGTAGTTTGTCAATTTTCAATAGGCAAGATCACAAACGAGTAAATCCAGTTTAAATTTGCAAATAATTAAAATATAACCACTAAATGACATGTTTGCATAATTTTTATTACAAATTTTTCTGTAATATTTTGAAAAACACCATTTGAAATGCATAAAATTACAGGGAACCACTTGGAGGCTCGATGCTGACGTCACAAGTGCTATTATCATAAATATGACTTCGAATTTCCGAAAACAAAACTTAAAAATCGACATACATTTCGGAATTGCGAGTCCATATTGTAAGTTTCATACGTACAGGGTGGCCAAATAAGAATGCGAGGCACTGTATCTTGGAAACCATCCATCGTAGAGGCTTGCGGAAAAAAAAGTCATTACTAAAACGACCAAGAGGAAAACCTGGAAAATATTTTCAAGTTTCTGAAATGACCGCTAGGGGGCGTAACTGCGATCTTGAAGCTAAGAAAGTGATGTTTCTGCGAATTCCGCTATATTAACCTAACAAAAAAATACCTAATCTTTAAAGTAGAGGATAATCTGAGCCTTTTTTGTTTAACAATTTTTGCTATATCTCTAAAAATAAAGTGGTGGGGGGTATTCAAAGGTTTCAGTAAAAAATACCCTGTATATTCGAAACGGCTGAACCGATTTTAACAAACTTGGGCTAGTTGAAAAGAGCTATTCTCGGGCTACAAATGCTATAACATTTGAAGTTTTGTTAGTTTCAGGTGTCGCCGCTAGAGGGCTTTTTTCGACATCTCGTCAGAAATGGTTAATTTTCTCAAAAAAATTAAACGCATTGGTATGATTTCTTTTTCACGAAAAAGTAGCTAAATGATGCCTAAACAAGCTCCCGAAAACCGCATCTCGATATCTTGTTCCTAACCTAAAATGTATATACGGAAATCCCTTAAATTTTTATTTTTTAAACTAATTAATTCCTTTTATTATGTAAGTTGTGGCCCTAAAAAGGACCGACTTAAAAAAGAAAAGTTTTTAGTGTAAATGCTCTAAATGCTGATCATCACGCTCTATGCATTGCTGAAGCCTCTCATGGGTAGACAAACCTGCACCTTCAATTTCGGCTCTCGGTATGTTACGTAATGCATTAACGAATCCGGTTTTTTATATGTATCTGGTCGTAGGTTGAGTCTGAAAATCAAAACAAGTCTGGTGATCGCGCAGGCCATGGAAACAGACTTCCTCTTCCAATCTACCACTGTTGGAATACTGCATTAATATGCTCTCGCATAATAATAGCATAATGTGCAAGTTTTGACGTGTTTCCAGTGAAACATCTTCCAACAACAACGGTAATTTATTGGGCAAAAAGTCAAGAAAGATATTGCCACTTAGGGATTGCTAAAAAAAAATAATTCTGCCTCCCAGTATGCCGCACCACACATTTAAACTCCAAAAAACTTTCCTTTTTAATTCGGTCCTTTTTAGGGCCACAACTTACATAATAAAAGGAATTAATTAGTTTAAAAAATAAAAATTTAAGATATTTCCGTATAAAATTTTCTTTGGCCTAAATTTTAGGTTAGGAACAAGATACCGAGATGCGGTTTTCGCGAGCTTGTTTAGGCATCATTTAGCTACTTTTTCATGAAAAAAAAATCATACAAAAGCATTTAATTTTTTTGAGAAAATTAACCATTTCTGTCGAAACGTCGAAAAACGCCCTCTAGCGGCGACATCTGAACCTAACAAAACTTCAAATATTATAGCATTTTTAGCCCAAGAATAGCTCTTTTCAACCAGCCCAAGTTTATTAAAATCGGCTCAGCCGTTACGAATATACAGGGTGTTTTTAACTGAAACCTTTGAATACCCCCCACCACTTTATTTTTAGAGATGCAGCAGAAATTGTCAAACAAAAAAGATTCAGATTATCCTCTACTTTAAAGATCATGTATTTTTTTGTTAGGTTAATATAGCGGAATTCACAGAAACATCACTTTCTTAGATTCAAGATTGCAGTTACGCCCCCTAGCTGCCATTTTAGAAACTTGAAAATATTTTCCAGGTTTTTCTCTTGGCCCGTTTAGTAATAACTTTTTTTTCCGCAAGCCTCTACGATGGATAGTTTCCCAGATACAGTACCTCGCATTCTTATTTGGCCACCCTGTATATAAAAAGTCTGGAGAAGGCTCAAGATAGACTAACAAATAAAATAAGATGTAATGAATTTATAGAAAATGTTGATTTACTATTTAGAAAAGATATAGAATAATAGAAAAAGGATATGGAAAATTAAATTAAATCTTAAAATATATCTCAAATTCCTGTCCTTAAAGGCTTTAATTACCCTCGAATGTTCACTAAACATCACAATTTTTCAATTTCAGTAAAAATAGAATGAAACGAATCAGACACTTGAGTTTTACAATTGAAAAATTAAATTACCATTCAAAATGAATAAAATTCCCAAATTTAAACACCGAATAGGTACTGAATTTCCTGAAAGAAGGCGTGTTTTCAGCACTTCAAGCTACTCGATTGGTCCAGGGGGCGGCCTATGCAGAGAGTTACGATCCTTCCTGAAATCTTACTGGCTGAAATATGGAAGCAGTGCTGTATCATCCATGAAAATCTGGACAACTTTATTCGTATCATTCTATTCTTGTATTCGAAAATCTTTATACATGATTTGTTATATTCTCGTGGTGATACAGTGTACATGTTTTGAAGTGTTCTGAGTTTGTTTATTTTATATCGGATCTGCACCAATACCGGAAGAGTTTCTACAAAGTTAAGGTGACTTTTTTTTATTATTTACCAATAAATTTGTACAATACAGGATGTTTCCTAATTGTATGACGATATTTTATGGGGAGATTTTTGGGGAAAATTTAGGGAATTATAAGTAAATTAAAAAAAATCAATTGGACAAATTTAAAGTTCCGGTATGTGGGTGGGGGTAGGTAAATATACAATTTGAGGGTTGGATATTGGTTTTTGACGATTTGTGGCTGAAATATACATCCTATCGAAAAAAGTTTAATGTAAAAGTTGTAGATAATTAAAAAATATAAAACTTTTGTATTAATCATTTTTCAACATAACCTCAAAATGATTGAGGAAAAAAAAAGCCTAATTTTCAATCGAAAAAGTTCCCATGCAAATTTTCAATTTTTTAACTTTATCAATGCTCATTTTCTTCGTTGAAACCTCGACTTTAAGATGGTATGAAAAAAAATATATTGTTCGTATAGAAAAATATCGTTAAAAAATGCAGAAAACCAAAAAACGACTTTTTCATAATCAATTTTTCAGTTAATCTAGACAATTTTTTATTTCTTATTGCAAATAAGCATTGAATTCTATGAAAAAGATTAATTTTCATCTAATATAATGTCATTTACATTCAACTAACTGTTAATGGTTTTGAAATTACCGAAAATAATAAATAATAATCGAATACTTAAAAACTTCATAAAACTTCACCCTAATTATACAGGGTGTTTCATAGGTAAATGAACATACGCTAACTGTGGATAAAGGACTATTTACTGAGCTACTGGGTGTTTTATCAATTTTGCTCATTTCTTTTATCCCCCGTATTTTTGGAACCACCCTGTATATTTATTTGATATTTGGCAAGCTTATTCTACTCCATTAAAACAATGAAGAGACATAGTGACCAAAGTTAAAATCCAGGTCCGGCTTCAAAAAAAATTATCGAAATGATTTTGATCTTAAACAACTCCCTGTATATCAAAATTTTAAAAATTGGGTTGCATATTCGAAAATAACGGAAAAAGTTTAATGGGAATACAAAGTTTTTGAGATTGCTAATTTCATTCTACTAGTAAAAGCAAACTTAAGAATTGCGAATTTTCTTGGAATTCGATTATTGTTTAAACAATCTCACAAAATATGATAACAACATAGAACAGAGAAATAGATTCTGAAATTTAAGATGTCAAAATCTGTAGTCAACATATTTTTTTGTGGTGTTTCTGAGAACGATTGTAAAATATAGCGCATTTGCATATTATAAGAGAATTTATACTTGTCATAAATGAAGTTTACATAATATTATCATAAAAAAAAAACCTAGAGAAAACAAACTTATGATACTATCCCGATATAGATGGTAGATGGTATCGTATTTGCAATTAACTCTTTTTGTAAGATGGGCATTCAAATTTTTGAAATATCGACCGAACAATTAGAAACACATTCATTCATCAGTGCTGCTTCTTTAACTTTGAGGTTATAATTATTATTTTCTTTTAATAATCTAATTGAAGAATTCCATTGTATTTTATGGCCAAAATCCCAAGCATGTTCACATATTTTTAATTTTTCGAATTGTTCATTTTTAATGTATGATTCGTGTTCATTAAGTCTTATATGAAAGGGCTTAGATGTTTCTCCTATATAAAATTTATTGCACTCGCAGGGAATTTTGTAAATACAATTTTTTATATTCTGGATATCTTTGAAAGTAAAATTTATAAGGAAAGCAAGAAGGATCTTCTTCTTTATACAATTAAAAAAAGGATACTACACAAGACATATTTTAACTCTAAAATTAACTAATTAAAATTTTGTAGTTAAAATGACTGTACAATTTTGAATGATTCATATTTTAGGAATTTTTTTGATTCCTAGGACGACGTAGGTACTTTCTGAACTTTTAACCTTTTTGCTTGGTTTTTATATAAATCTGGAATATTTCCTGACTAAAATTTAGGGATTATGGATTATATTCTCCCTTGGTTTTAGATATGTTCTTTTAAATCCTATTTTTTCGTTTTTATTTGATGACACAATGTTGATTTTATCGAAAAATTTTAATTTTTTTGACACATTGGCGTTTTTTTAGACATATTGGCATTTTTTAGACACTGTTTCTGGGATTCACTCGTAAATTCAGTGCCGGATTGAGGGGGGGGGGGCAAATCCTCTTTTTGGTTTTTTTTATGACACAATGTTAATTTTATCGAAAAATTTTAATTTTTTTAACACATTGGCGTTTTTTAGACACACTGCCATTTTTTAAACACTGTTTCTGGGGTTCACTCGTGAATTCAGCGCCGGAGTGAGGGGGGCAGGGCATGCTCCTGACTTGTTAATCGTAAAAACATTAGGAATGTAAATCTTCGAGACCCCAACAGTCTCACTATGCCAATCCATAGTTCAGTAATGTTTAATCGCAGTTTTATATATAACGCAGTGTCATTATACATATAACGCGATACCAAATGAATTTAAAATTTTTAAACGCTCTACATTTAAGTCTAGAGCAAAAATATTCTTTTTAGATGGGCAAAACAATGATTAATATGGCATATGACACTTTTGCAATTCGGAGCTCGGTTCAATGTTCCCTTCCTTAGAAAAAATATTGGTAAAATAAATTTTTTTGAATTTTTTTAAATTTTTTTTATATTGTATTATTACTTTTATATATATTTTTTGTTTGTTAATGGGGTTAACTATGAGTAGCCCTAGGCTAAACTTTGCCACTCCCAATTTTGTTCTATTTTCGTTTAAATTATATTTTGTATTCTTTAAATTGGGAAATTTATCATTTTTTTAGATGGCGTCGCATGCCTCCAAACCAGGCAGAATTCCAAAGTGTGCGCGATGTAGGAACCATGGAATGATTTCTACGTTAAGGGGACACAAGAAACAGTGCATCTACAAAAATTGTTCTTGTCAAAAATGCGGTCTAATCAAAGAACGACAGAGAATTATGGCGGCACAGGTAAGACGAAAATAGCAAACAATTTTTTTAATAAGTCAACAGGAAAAATTAAAATCGATTTTTCTCTAAAACGGTGCATCTTGTAGCCTGTAAACAAGAGTACCTTTATTTTAGCAAAAACTCTAAAGTTTTTTAATTCATTACCAAAAATGTAAAAAAGTGGCATTAAAAAAATTTGACGGAAAATATCCGTTGGCCCCTCCCAAATGAGACGCTTATGATCGTGTTGGGAAAATCTAATTAACACCAGGAAAATCGTCATGTAAACTTTACTAACCCTGCCAAGTTTCATATTTATTAAATGCAGCTTTCTGAAGATATTTGAAAAGATCTCTATCTTCGAAACCAAAGCTCCAAAAGCACATGTTTATAGGAACTTTTCCCTCTATTTTCGCATGTTCTACATGTCCTAAAAATCTGCAACACATATTCATTAACACCCTGTAGATGATATTAAAGCATCAGCCTATGATTAAAGATTATTGGAGGCTGGACCCTGTTGTTTGTAGATATAAGTTACATGATACCAGTTTAATGGAATATCGATCGATGCTTCACAATGTCACAATATCCCGTTACTAAAATTTTTCTGATTGATTAGCATAATATTGCAGAGAAACAATAATTTCGATTGATGCGGAAGGTTTGGTATATCAAAATTTAGTATAACGCACAGCTACTACCTTTTTAAGAGTTATGTCTCAGGATTATTCAAAATCTTTAAAATACTACCACCAATAGTAACCAGGTGTACTTGTCATAATTAATAAATGTGTCTGCTAAAATTAACGAAGTACTTCCTCCAAAATTAACAAAATGCTCACGCCAAAATTTAAAAAGTTCTTTCGCCAAAAATTCAAATGTTCTTCCGCCAAAAATTAAAATGTTCTTCCGCCAAAATGTAATACGTTCTTTGCCCAAAATTTAAAAAGCTCTTCCGCCAAAATTTAAGAAGATCTGCCATAATTTAAAAAGTTCTTCACCCAAAATTTAAAAAGTTCTTCTGCCAAAATTTAAAAAGTTCTTCCGCCAAAATTTAAAAAGTTTTTAAGCCAAAATTTGAAAAGTGCTTCCGCCAAAATTTAAAAAATGTCCACCTAAATTTCAAAACATGTTTTGCCACAACTTAAAAAGTTCTTCCGCCAAAATTTAAAAAACTACCGCCAAAATTTAAAAAACTTCCACCAAAATCTCAAAAGATCTTTTGCCACAACTTAAAAAGTTATACCGTCGAAATTTAAAAAGTTCTTCACCCAAAATTTAAAAAGATCTTCCGCCAAAATTTAAGAAGCTGTTCCGTCAAATTTGAAAAAATTTGCTATAATTTAAAAAGTTCTTCCGTCAAAATTTAAAAATTTCTTCCGCCAAAATTTAAATAGTTCTTCTGCCAAAATTTAAAAAGTGCTTCCGCCAAAATTTAAAAAAATCCACCAAAATTTCAAATGTTCTTCGCCCAAAATTCAGCCAGAATTTAAGAAGCTGTTCCGCCAAAATTTAAAAAGTTCTTCCGTCAAAATTTAAGAAGTTCTTCCGCCAAAATTTAAAAAACTTCCACCAAAATTTCAAAAGATCTTTTGCCACAACTTAAAAAGTCCTTTCGCGAAAATTTAAAAAGTTCTTCGCCCAAAATTTAAAAAGCTCTTCCGCCAAAATTTAAGAAGCTGTTCCGTCAAAATTTAAAAAGATCTGCCATAATTTAAAAGGCTTTTCCGCCAAAATTTAAAAAGCTGTTCCGCCAAAATTTAAAAAGCTGCTTCGCCAAAATTTAAAAAGATAAGGAGGTACACATTGAGAGATGGATAATCTTTTGTTGTTTAAATAGCTATTCGAGCATTCTATCCCAGCCTGCACGACGGGTTGCCTACAGTGCAACTTTGATTTTGTTATTTAAGTGGAGATGACGTTTCAAAATCAAAGGGTTGGTTTGTCTATAGTATAGTTTCTTATGTGGTACTGACTTTGAGAAATTTGATTTTTCTTCAAAATATAATTTTTCAGGTCGCTCTAAAACGTCAGCAAGCAGCAGAAGACGCGATAGCCTTACATTTGGCTGCGAAAGAAAGCGGAACGACCTATGAATATTTGCCGCCAGGTCGCATATTCGGGATGCAGGTAACATCTCCGGAATCAGAATCGCCTATTCAGAAAAGCGATTGTAGCCTCAGCTCTGATCAAAATCAGCAAGAAGAGATTGAAGTCAGTCCTGCTTCGATAGATATGTTGGCGCAGTTGTTCCCGAATAAAAAAAGGACCGTTTTGGAATTGGTATTGAAAAGGTAATTGTTTGGACCAAATTCTTTTCTTTGATCATACATCAATTCGTTTTATAACTTCTGTACGGCAGTTCTGGGAACAACGAATGATAATTCTAAAGTTATTCGCGTTGGCAGCACTGATAGTAAGGCTAAAGCCTGTCCCAGATGATCCCAGGCTGGTCTTCTTTCTCGTAAAACTAAACTGCCTTTGTTGACTCCAGGTTGGACTCTACTGCATTTTCTTTCACCTAGCTGAGCTTGGAGATCAAGCCTTAATTGCACTATTAATTTGCAGATGTAACCACGACCTCAGAAAAGCGATAGAACACGTCAACATCAACAACAGCCAAGAAACTTCCGAATCCCAGTCCACATCAGAAGAATCGTCGTCGGCTTTTCGCCCCGTCAAAAACACCAACAAATCATCGAAACCGTACATGGTTCCACATTCTAGCAGCTTCTCCTTCATTCCCACCAACAAAACTTTCAGTTTGTACCCGTTTTGGCCGTTGTTCAACTATCAATTGCCCCAACCTATTTTGCCAAGTCCCGTATTGGTACAAGGAATTTGTGAATGTGAACAATGTAGAGTGGCTAACAGGCTCAACGTTGGCGCTGGATAAATAATTTGTGATAGAATTTTATTGTATTTGTTTATGGCTTTGTTGGTTTAAGTTTGTCTGTAAGTTGTTGCGAAATATTATTATTTGATAGTCGACTGATATCTCAGGCACATGGGTATGTATTAATTTTTATTCATAAAATCAAACATGGTTTACTTCCGATTTACCTACAGGAGAAGCTCAACACAAAATTTGTTCTGTATTCTTCGATATACGTCTATTTTTCAACCGCAAAATTCTAAACGTGGCAACGTTGCTTTTTCCTTATAGTAACACTTTAGTACTTTAGACCAGTGCAGATAATTTTTGAAACCAAATAAAATAATAGTAGGATGAAACTCGTTGGAAAAGGAAGAGAATATGACAAAAATGATAGGAAAAATAATTTACAGGCGCTCTGGGGTCGGGAAGAGGAAGAGGGGGAGTTTTTAAGGGGAGAAAACTGTTTATCTCGATTTCCGAAAAAACTACAAGTCCTATGGAAAAAAGTTAAATAGCAAAGTTGTAGGTAATAAAAAGATCTACATTTTTTGTATTTACACTTTTTTCACATAACCTCAAAATTTATGTGAAAAATTCAAATAACCAAGTTTTTGGTTTTTTATTTTTATCTTTTACAAAAAAAAATTTTTTTTCACGAAATTTGGTGGAAACTTACCTTTTTATGTCCCAAACACTCTGTAATTTTTGTGTTTTAAAATATTTATTTTTTTAACCTTATTTTGACTTAATATCGAAAAAGCAGTCTAATTTTCAATCGAAAATTCTCACGTCAAAATATCTGCTTTTTTAAAAAACTCGGTGAACTTTTTGTTCGTTGAAATCTCTACTTTTTGATGGTGTAAAAAAATATACATTACTATGGTAAATGTTCTCAAAAAATGCAAATAAGAAACGAAGAAAACTCCAAATTTCTTTTTTTTTAAATCATCATGTACAATTTTGAGCTATTTATTTAAATTTATATTTTAATTACTCTTTTGTTTATCAATGTAATACGGAATCTTACGTTTTTCGAGTAATTAAAGTATACATTTAAATAAATAGCTCAAAATTGTACATGATGATTTAAAAAAAAAAGAAAATCGGAGTTTTCTTCGTTTCTTATTTGCATTTTTTGAGAACATTTACCACAGTAATGTATACTTTTCTTACACCATCAAAAAGTACAGATTTCAACGAATAAAAAGCCCACCGAGTTTTTTAAAAAAGCAGATATTTTGACGTGAGAATTTTCGATTGAAAATTAGACTGCTTTTTCGATATTAAGTCAAAATAAGGTTAAAAAAATAAATATTTTAGAACAAAAAAATTACAGAGTGTTTGGGATATAAAAAAGTAAGTTTACACCACATTTCGTGAAAAAAATTTTTTTTTGTAAAAGATAAAAATAAAAAACCAAAAATTTGGATATTTCAATTTTTTACATAAATTTTGAGGTTATGTGAAAAAAGTGTAAATATAAAAGTTGTAGATCTGTTTATTACCTACAACTTTGCTATTTAACTTTTTTCCATAGGACTTGTAGTTTTGCCGGAAATCGAGATAAACACCCTTAAAAACTCCCCCTCTTCCACTTCCCGACCCCAGAGGGCCTGTAAATTATTTTTCCTTTCATGTTTGTTATATTCTCTTCCTTTTTCAATGGGTTTCATCTTACTATTATTTTATTTCACTTTTTACCATTTTCAAAGCTATCTGCACTGGTCTACTTGTACATTGAACAGAACAAAATTTAATTTAAATACATTAAAAAACCAAGTGTTAAAACTTCGGATCGTGCTAGTTTTTGTTTTAAGGCATTGGTTTTAAGAAAGGCATTTTTCCTTATCCCCCTTCATCCTCTCCTAGTCAGCCTAGCCAGCAAATTACATCAGCGATACATTGGGTAAGTTGAGAATTCTTTAACCTTTTTGGGTAATATTTTCAACAGAACAACAGAACAATAATCTGTAGAATTAGTTTTAAGTGTATGCTTTATTGTTTTAACTCGTATTTCTTTTTTTAAATTGTATATTTGTTGTAATATTATTAGCAAAAGAGCTAATAAAGGAATTAATATGTCTCCATGTGAAATATCGGCATTCAATTAGGAAACACCCTGTATATGTGAGTAGAGCATTATAGCGAGGTGGTTCAAATCGATTTTTGTTTGCCAAAAATGTAAGAAAAATTGTAAATTTAAAAATACAGATGTTCAATAATCTAAAGAGCGAGTTTTTCCTTTTTTTTTGCAAGAAAAAAATAATATCCCACAGTAAAAATGATACGAACATAAAAATACACAAAAAGGAGGATTTTTTTTACTGAAAAATCAGTTGGGCTTATGGAAATTTACGAAAATACTGTCAAAAAGGGGGAAAATTGTAGAAAATGTCGGGAAAATAATAAATATTTGGAGGAAATTAAGTCAAAATCTCAGATCGATATCAATATTTTTTTTTCCTGAAGAATATACATGGGAAATTGTAAATTTAACAAATACAGATATTAAATAAGCCAAATGAAGGATTGTACGACGTTTTTACAATTTTTTTACAAGAAAAATGTGAATCCTATAATAAAAATCATACGAAATTAAAAATACACACAATTTTTGATTAAAAACCGAAATTTACTGTGAAAAGCGAGTGGAAAAGCGAGTAGAAAATATTAAAATTTCTATCAACATTATCATCTAATTTCTAAACGTGTTGACGCATTTTTTATAAATCGACCTGGTAATGATAAACATTTATGATTTTTAAAGGTAAGTTCAAAATCTATCCAGTACAAATTATTGTGTTTGTTCAAATCTGCCAATTAGCAGTGGAGTACCTCAAGGTTCAGTATTAGGTCCAATTTTATTTTTATTATTCATCAACGATATCACAGACTTAAAAATAAGTGGAAGAATTACTTTATTTGTCGTTGACACGAGTATAACCTGGAGTAGTTCTGATATGCAGACATTAAAATCTAGCATAAACAAAGATCGAGCAACTATCAAGTCCTGGTCTGACTTGAATGGGCTTTGTTTCAACACCAGTAAAACCGTATAAATGTCTTACAGAGGTACTTTACAGCCTGTAACCACAGTATAGAAGATACAGTAGTCTCACTTAGCGTCGGAACCTTTGATGTTGGTGTCCAGCAGTTTCATTTTTTATAAACGCCTGATATTGACAGTAATGACATTTCTCCCCGCCACGATCCCCACTTTTTAAATGCGACAACTATGGAAGGAGTGCCTGCCGTTCTTAAACTCGTCGTTTGCGCAGATCCAAGACTCGCAACATATGGAAGGGGTGCCTGTCGTTCTTAAACTCGTCGTTTGCGCAGAGCTAGGAGTCGCAACTCCTGGCTATGCGTATTGAAAATTACAACCAAAAATTGCCCGAAGTGAAACTACTGTATCTACTATAGTTGTGCTATAACTCTAAGCAATAATCCGATTCTAACGGTGAACTCAATTAAGTTTTTAGGTCTTTATATAGATAAATTCCTAAAATGGTCCACTCATATTGATACCTTGGCAAGAAAATTATCTTCTGCATGTTTTGCCATTAAAACTGTTTCTAAAGAGCTAACCCCTACTACTGCATTAATGACCTACTTTGCCTTATTCGAATCTCACCTTTGCCCTTCTGGGGTTCTTGTAGCTTATACCAATACAAAAAAGAGCAATTCGTTATGTATTTGGTTCAAGTAGTAGGACACACTGTGAAAATTAGTTTAGAAATGTCAAAATTCTAACCCTTCCTGCTCTATTTATCTTTGAATCCGTCTAGTTAGTTCGCAAGCACATTCAAAAGTTATCGGAAAGACCAACTCGTAGATAACCTACAAGAAACTTAGATACTGATGTTTACTTAACTATTCCTAATTCCCACCTCTGACCTAATAAAAAATTCTATTACCTACAATGCCAAAAAATTGTATAATAACCTCCCTGCCTGAGGTTGTGAAATAAATCACACTTGTTCCCAAGAACACAGACATTAAAAATGTCCTACACTGCACCAGCGTCTGGACTTCAACAACTACTCCTTGGGCTATATGCCCCCAGTTATTGAATTACGAAAGTCCAGACGTGGTTTGGCGCCCGACCAAGTCGGGGCTTTAAACCAAAAACTTCGATTTTATTATTAAAGGAGCATATAGCCCAAGCAGTAGTTGTTGAAGTCCATATGCTGGTGCAGTGTAGGACATTTTTAATGTCTTTGTTCTTGGGAACAAGTGTGATTTATTTCACAACCTTAGGTAGTTTTGTTACGCCCATGGTCCTTTTTTGGTATTTTTATGGTTCAAAAAATTCCACCATCGTTATAATAACCTCCCGATACAGTTAAAATCTATAAATTCATATGATAAGTTCAGAAGATCGACTAGGGCTTTTCTTCAAGAAAGACAGTGGCAGAATTCTATAACGTGCCTTAGACTTTTGGGTTGCAGCATACAGAAGCAATAATTAAATAAAGTTAAAGTGAACATTTTAATTTAATTAGCTACCCCCTCCATAGAGAGTTTCGTAGCTGTATGTTTATTAAGCGTTTTCTGAGCAAAATACGACGATTTTAATTAGTTTTAAAATAACACGGTGTATACGGCGATAATTTAAATTCGAAAATTACGGAAAATTAATGTTAGGAATTTTGTACCAATGTTGTCGTTTGACACGGAATCAAAAACGGCTAATTAATTTGTATTCGACTGTTTTCTTTTGATCGCAGTAAAAGATAGACCAGTGCAGATAGCTTTGAAAATGGTAAAAAGTGAAATAAAATAATAGTAGGATGAAACCCATTGGAAAAGGAATAGAATATAACAAACATGAAAGGAAAAATAATTTACTGGCGCTCTGGGGTCGGGAAGTGGAAGAGGGGGAGTATTTAAGGGTAGATAACTGTTGATCTCGATTTCCGGCAAAACTACAAGTCCTATGGAAAAAAGTTAAATGGCAAAGTTGTAGGTAATAAAAAGAGCTACAACTTATTTTTTCACGAAATTTGGTGTAAACTTACCTTTTTATGTCCCAAACACTCTGTAATTTTTTTGTTTTAAAATATTTATTTTTTAACCTTATTTTGACTTAATATCGAAAAAGCAGTCTAATTTTCAATCGAAAATTCTCACGTCAAAATATCTGCTTTTTTAAAAAACTCGGTGGGCTTTTTGTTCGTTGAAATCTCTGCTTTTTGATGGTGTAAAAAAAATATACATTACTGTGCAAATAAGAAACGAAGAAAACTCAGAATTTCTTTTTTTTAAATCATCATGTACAATTTTGAGCTATTTATTTAAATTTATACTTTAATTAGTCTTTTGTTTATCAATGTAACACGGAATCTTATACGTTTTTCGAGTAATTAAAGTATAAATTTAAATAAATAGCTCAAAATTGTACATGATGATTTAAAAAAAAGAAATTCTGAGTTTTCTTCGTTTCTTATTTGCATTTTTTGAGAACATTTACCATAGCAATGTATATTTTTTTTACACCATCAAAAAGTAGAGATTTGAACAAACAAAAAGCCCACCGAGTTTTTGAAAAAAGCAGATATTTTGACGTGAGAATTTTCGATTGAAAATTAGACTGCTTTTTCGATATTAAGTCAAAATAAGGTTAAAAAATAAATATTTAAAAACAAAAAAATTACAGAGTGTTTGGGACATAAAAAGGTAAGTTTACACCAAATTTCGTGAAAAAAATTTGTTTTTTGTAAAAGAAAAATAAAAAACCAAAAACTTGGTTATTTGAATTTTTCACATAAATTTTAAGGTTATGTGAAAAAAGTGTAGATACAAAAGTTGTAGATCTTTTTATTACCTACAACTTTGCTATTTAACTTTTTTCCATAGGACTTGTAGTTTTGCCGGAAATCGAGATAAACAGTTTTCTACCATTAAAAACTCCCCCCTTCCACTTTCCGACCCCAGAGCGCCAGTAAATTATTTTTTCCACAACTGCTATGAATAGTAACGAATTTCTCATAGCTTACTTAATTTCAAAACCATGTATTGCCCACACCGTGAGGGAATACTTTTCCTCACGGCACTTTGCCTCACATCACATACATTTATATGGAGAATCAACAAAAATCGACAAAAACTTAGTAGGCTGCTGTTCAGCTTTAAATAGTTGTCACAACTGTCAGATTGTAGAAGTTTTTTAAATTCTTAAGGTAGTTTTCATTCGTGCTTTGATAAAAATCGCAATTTCCATATTTATAATAAATAATATGGGCAATGAATGACAGTAGTGACGATTTTGATAATACTAGGTCAGAGATATTGGAAACGTTAGATTTGTTGCCGATAATTTCAAGAAAAAAGTTTGAATTGGCATACGAAAAATTTATGAAATGGAGAAGAAATACAAAAATAAAATTAAAAAAATTATTCAACTGTTAAGAGGTAGGTTACTTTCATGTTATTTTAGTTTTGCTAACCATAAAAATAAATATTAAGTTACAAGTTACATTACTTGTATTCTTTAAATTTGTGCAGTTGTAGAAAAAGTATAGTGTGCAACACGTGGGGAAAGTACTTTTCCCACTTGTTGCACAATATACTATTTCCTATCATTTTTGTCATATTCTCTTCCTTTTCCAATGAGTTTCATCCTACTATTATTTTATTTGGTTTCAAAAATTATCTGCAGTGGTCTAAAGAACGAAATTTTTCATTTTAAAATGTTAAAATCTCACCTTCGTGAGCGGCCCCTACCACGCAAGTCCCCTTCCCAAACGACTTAATTCACGGCGCGCGCAATCCCAGCTTTGAACGGCGTTTAGACCGTGGAAGCCAAATAAAAATCGAACGTTTTATTTAATTTTTAAATAAATTTTCATTTAGTCCCGAAATTATTCAAATTATTTAAGCTGTGAAAAATAGATTCATTACATAGTTCGTGGCGTGTTCGCGGCGAATCAGTGGTTTGTTCGGTGCGACAAAAGTGTTGCTGCGGCCTTACCAAGGGAGATACAAGGGTTTTCAACCCTCCATCTCGTAGCACTGTGGAATAGCCGATAAGGGAGTAAGATTTTTAATTTTGTTATTTGCTAACCATTTTTTGCGTGTGGTCTCGATTTATAGACTAAAGATTCTGTATTCACAATTTTTAATTTCTGCTTGTTAGATGGCCTGAGTATTTTTTTGACGGCTAGAGTATTTTTTTAGCTTATTATTTTATTCAGAATTTGAATAGTCTCAGAAAGAGCGCTTTGTTTTACGGACAGAAAAATTAATCTGTCTTTTGACGGTTAGACTAATTTTTAGTCACGGTGCTTAAAGTTAACCAGTTTGTGTTGTTTAAGTTTAATTGGGGTAATTAAGTTTTTATTTTTTATCTTGACAGTCATTGTAGTTATTAGAATTTTTGCCTCAACTACTAAATCTTGTTACATAATGTCAATATATAATTTTGTTTTGAGAAATAATTTAATTTTCTTTCTTTGTAATTTTGTAATTTTTTTGTTAGCCATTTTTTATTAGTTTTTTTAATAGACTTGCTTAACTTTATATTACTGCATTTTATTTGCATAAACACCAGCCCCACTTAACAAGTTAATTACTAAGATCAAACTATCCCCGAGAATTTTGACACATCCTTTTTGGTGCTATCATTGTATAAAGATTATATAGTAGCATCGCCTTACGGACTTTTATCAGTAGGATTATGTGAACGCAATAGAGATGGCAGCACTCCAAGTGGACACAAGTCATGTCGTTGCTTGAGTGAAATTATAATTTGAAATCTTCTTTTTCACTTCTGCTTGTCTTTTGTTAATGTGTTATTTAGTTACAAAGAAAGGGAATTGGAAGACGTATGAAATTGAAGGCCCAAAATATTTAGTAATCTCAAGAGAAACCAGGGTTGCCAATTTGTGAGTATTTTACTAGTCTCTAAGTAATTTTGTGAGTAAAGGGCAATTGTGAATTATAATCAAAAGGTCAGTAGTATACTATCGATAATGGTAACTATGAAAAATTCTAATCTGATAATTTATTAAACCTGTTTAACTTTCAAAATTAAAATTTGGAATAAAAAGCACTAAGACTAGAGAGTCAATGTTAAATCGAAATATTTTTTTCTTAAAGTATATTTTTTGCAATAGTTTGGTTTCTTGTTTATAATATGAATATTATATGATTGTTTTAGTTAATTTTAAAAGTCTAAAATAATTTATTTTTTATTTATTAGTATTTTATTTTCTGGTAGAATTAATAAATTATTATATGTTGTTGTTTGATACTAAACAACTTCAATCAAGATTAAAGTAATTCGCGCTAGATGCAGCCGCGAGGACAACGCCCTCTAGGACATAGATCTTTGGTAAAAAGCCTAAATACCGCTTCGCTCAAAATTTTGGCAGACACGCAGCTAAAAGTAACCTATAATTCTAACGGTTATTACAAGTAATTGAGACAGCAAATATTGCTATACTCCGTTTGAAAATGCATGATAGCACAGTTTTTATGGCAAAGGTTTTTATGGCAAAGGTTTTTATACCGGATTGTTCAATGCAGAAAAAAGTATAAATGTTGATACACCTTCTTATCTGAATTTTCACTAGATTTTAGTATGACCACCCCGAAAAATCTAGAATACAATACATCATAAAAGGCAAATAAGCAAACCCTAAGGGATTAACCAATAATTCTATACCTCAGTGACGGGGAACACGAAATTACTTTAATATAAAAAATAGTAAACTGTCAATATTAAGTACCCACATTTATTTTTATAAAAATAGTATACCTACTATGTATTAGGTTAGGAGATTTCCTTAAAATTTAATAATAAATATACAAACAACCAAATTTAGATGATTTAGATACTAAAAAAAATCTTAGCAAAAAAATATTTTCTCATAAAACAGTCATATTTCGTTTTTAGAAATACGGGGTGATTCCATATAAATTTGTTTGTTTGTATTTCGGGTACTAGCGTCATATAAACTTATTATAGTTAATATAAATATAGAGTTACATACCTCCAGATAAGGAGCCATCTTCATCAGTTTCCTCACTTCCCACAGAAATAATAATTGGTTCTATTGTTTCCTCTATTAACATATCAAGTTTCCAGAATTTCTCTTCCTCTGCTATGACATGTCTTATAGCGTTTTCCCAATTGTCCGGTGAAATTTTTGATATGGAGCCACATAATAGTTGACGAACATCTTGAAGTTTAAATGTTTCTAGCGATATATCCCTTCATTTGAGCCCATATTAGTTCAATGTGGTTAAGTTCACAGTGATAAGGTGGTAACCTGAACACTTTAACTCCATGTTATTTTGCTTATTTTATCTAAACTATACTTCTTAAATTTTGGTGAATGTTGTTTACATAACTGCAATAGCTCTTTTTTGAGTAATCCCTCTTCTGCCACTATTTCTTTGGTTATTGTAAATATTTTCTACCTGTAGAGATTACATACTTACCCATATTCTTGTTTTTACCAACAAAATAACAAAAAACGCTGCTAAACATTTCAAGCTTTAATTCACAAATCCCACTTTCACGGATGAATATAAATACGTAAGACCCAAAATCAAATCTACTCTTTTTTTTTCTGTATTTACTTAGGCCAGCTCGATTTACCCCAGAGTGTTTTAAATCTCGTGTAATAAATACCCTGAAATTTTTCCTCGTCGAAACTACCCCTCTAACTCGATTACTTTTCATCGACCCACCGCATGTATAACTTGATCTCTTTGTTTGGACAGTAAGTTAAGAAGAATCTCCTCTGTTTATTTGCCATTTGCCGAAGGTCTATATGGAATAGCGCATCTAACACGCGTTGGGAATTAATAAAAATGTAGTCTGACAATTATTACATGGCTTATTTGCACTTGAAAGAAAAATGTACTTTCTAAATGATATATGATGATTTTGAGTAACATCTTGACCACAATCGGTCAAAAAATAGCGCTCTTACCGATTAGATTTATTCTAATTTTACAGAAAATAAGACAGTAGGTACGCGTAACATGTGTCTGATCATCAGTCCATCCTTTTTGATTTTAATATTATTAATAAACCTGTGGTAGAACGAAAACTGAAATTTTATATTTATCCATTTGACATTGTCAACTATTTATCTGACATCTGTCAACGTCGTATGTCATACTCGTATCTGTCATCTGTCAACAGCGGTTTTAACTGTCATAGATATGCGCAGTATTGTTTTTTTTGATGACAGGAGCATTCTTCGAAGTCCTACGCTGTTGATATTAATATCGGGCTAGCTCATATTATACTGTCAATAAAAATACCACTGTTTTTCGTTGTCCATTTTTGATCTTGAAAGTTGTAATTGTTTAAAGAACACACTCAATTTGCTATTTTTTTAAATATTTTAATTTATTTGAATACACATTAATTAATATTATATATAACATTATTTAGATTCTATCTCCGTTGTTGAATAGCCTGACACTGTATTACTCATCAAAGGAATCGTTTCCTGAAACATATTTGTATATTTTAATTCGTTTAATTAAAGCGTCAATCCTAATTTTATAATCAAAATAATGTAAATAAAGCTTTTAATTAAAAAAGTATAAACCATACCTTCCTTTCTTCCAACTCTAACAGCAATGGACATATCAACAAATTTAAGAACCCAACTATTCTAATTAACCAAGGAAATCCCAATATATGTATTGCCTGTCCACCAAGCAGAGGTCCAAATGAATAGGATATTGATACCGCAGCTTGCTGAAGAGCATATATCGGTCCATATTGATTTGTTCCTTTATTATCAACGAAAGATGCTAGAAAAAGATTAAATAAACTTTAAAAAGTTGCTAAATTTAGATTTTGATAGTTGGAATCTAGAAATTTATTTTATTCGATTGGATATATCCTATGACCGGTTTCTGCCTTTGGGCATCGTCAACTGGGCTTCCGAATCCAATAAATCAATTTCCAAACACGCGTAAGTCAATTTGCTAAAACATAAAATTCGTAAATGTGCTATCATCTATGAGTAACACTGATAAATAAAATTTAGGAGTGAAGAGAGTGACATCTTGATCAGAATCGGTCAAAAAACTTTGCAACCCTCAATACAAATTGGATTTGCAACCCCCAATGCAAGTTGGGATTTTGTAAAGTTGTCAAAACTCAGTTTCATTTATCAGGTTCCATTTTAACTCGCTTTATTGCCAACCTTCCAAATCCCAAAGCACAATTCTATGCAACACGCAATACCAAGTGTATTGTGGGTTGCTACCCTTACAAGTTTTACTCATAGATGGTAGCACATTTGGGAAGAAAAAGATTATTTGACTTGAAGATTTAGGAAGGTATCAAACCTAAAAGTGGTACTAGAGCAGCATCTACTGCTCCCACCCCTAATCCGATACCAAAATGGGGTAGCGACAGTTGCGACATAGTGTTTGCCAAAGGAAGAGCGTAACAACTGAGTCCAGTGATTACCATTGCTATAATAGACGTTCTCCAAGATACAATAGGTAATAAACCTGAAAAACAAATATCAATAATGCAGCAAAACAAAACTCACTTTAAAATGGTTACAAATGAAAATTTCGAATATATATAAAAGCTGTATACCTGCAAAATGGGATCCGATAAAGTATCCAACGCTATCCGGTATAAAAACGGCTCCGAGTTGCCATTTTGAAGGGGGAGGGTCGAAACGTGCCAACAGCCACAATGGAACGCACGGTTCTAATATCGCCATCGTTGAAGTAGATATACAAATTGTAAATGCAGCTATAATCGTCTGTTTGTCTTTGAGTAGGTCGAAATATTCTTTGTAGTCCTTTCTTGTAGTCAGTGGATCTGAACTGAAGTCTTCATCTTTAAAGTAAACAATCTGCAATACTGAATAAATAATTGCATTAAATTCCTCATCATCTTCTCCAAGTCAAGTAAATAGATGCTTACCCATAGTAAAAGCTATTAGAATTGAAATAAGAATAAAAGGTGCCGATTTTCCTATCATTTGGTAAGCAGCGCCACCTAGTGGATATCCGATAAGAACTCCTAAAGCGATACCTCCAAAAGCTATGGGCATCAATTTGACTCGTAGGTGCGAAGGCAATTTTTTAGCCAACAAACACATTCCACTGACCGCTATAGCTGCTGAAGTGCTGCCATGGAGAGCCCTTGCTAGTACTAGTACTCCATAAGAGCTTCCACAAGCAAAGACTAAAAACAAATAAAACATAAAAGTAGTCAAATCTGGGAATATTTCCTTCATTTCTATCAATTCTATCTATTAGAAACAAGTCAATATGTCACATGGTCATTAATTTCCCCAGATCTAAGGATTTTTCATTTCTTATAATATTTAATAACATTTGAGGTATGTAAAACATCAAAATTAGAAAATATATATTTAGGTAATAAAGGCCAAGATAAATAAATATTTATAGACCAAGGCCAAGTCGATTTTATATTCCCGAATTCAAAAATGATTGCCCCTGGTATATTAATGATATTTACGTAATTTCTTCCGGGTTTAATAAACAAAAATGCCAAGATCTGGGAAATTTTTGCTTCAATTTTAACAATTCAAACACTCACAGCTATTAAAACTTGTTTGAAGCAAAAAGTATTCAGATCTGGGGAATTTTTGCTTCATATCCGATTACTAAACGAATCACGTAGTAGTAAGTCGGTCACGTGATTCCAAATTTCCCCAGATCTGCGATTTTTATTTACACACTAGTTTTTTTAAGTTTAAAGTGGTGAAACAATCTTTAAGAGTAATTAAGAAAGAAATAAACCTACGAATGGACGCTAGCAGCATATTACAGGACCCAATTAAAAGTGGTATGTAGCATCCTAATATCCCCACTAGATATCCCACTAAGGGTGTAAATGCAAGTTGAACGAAAGCTTTGGAAGCGAGTAGAGCTCCAAGTGGACCGTTTTCATTTTCCAATTCTTCGAATTTTCTTTGAAGTGGACTTAAAGATGCTGGACCAAGATGGTTATTATTTGTAGTTATGTTTATATCATTAGAGAATAGGTAGTCGGGTATTATCGGAACTGAAACAAAATGACTTTAATTTTCATCAAAAAGTTGGTTTTTTTTTCCTATTAATTTTTATTAAACAGATTAATTATTATTACAAACAAACCCACATTCGTTTTGTCACAGTTATTATCCACAATTTTTTTACCCCTGTCAATATTTTGATTATACAGCCTGACCAGGTTGTCCAGCGCTACCCCCAGCTCCTCCACTAGCACCTCCACCCGCTCCACCTTGTCCACTTTCTCCAGGTTGTCCTGGTTGTCCATCAATTCCTCCACCACCACCACCACCTCCACCACTTCTTCCTCCTTGACCACCTGCTTTAATTTGCCCTGGTTGTTCGTGAATTGTTCCCCCTCCGCCACCACCTCTTCCTCCTCCTTGTCCCCCTGTTCCACCTTGTCCACTTTCTCCAGGTTGTCCTGGTTGTCCGTCAATTCCTCCACCACCACCACCTCCACCGCTTCTTCCTCCTTGACCTCCTGCTCTAGGTTGCCCTGGTTGTTGTTGAATTGTTCCCCCACCGCCACCACCTCTTCCTCCTCCTTGTCCCCCTGTTCCACCTTGTCCACTTTCTCCAGGTTGTCCTGGTTGTCCGTCAATTCCTCCACCACCTCCACCTCCACCACTTCTTCCTCCTAGACCTCCTGCTCTAGGTTGCCCTGGTTGTTTGTCAGTTGTTCCGCCACCAGCACCACCTCTTCCTCCTCCTTGTCCCCCTGCTCCACCTTGTCCACTTTCTCCAGGTTGTCCTGGTTGTCCGTCAATTCCTCCACCACCACCACCACCACTTCTTCCTCCTCGACCTCCTCCTTTAGGTTGCCTGGGTTGTCCTACAATTGTTCCACCGCCGCCACCGCCTGTTCCTCCTCCTTGTCCCCCTGTTCCACCTTGTGTACCACCACTTTTTCCTCCTACTTTACTTCGTCCGCTTTGTCCGGGTTGGCCACTTGCTCCACCGCTACCACCAGTTCCTCCTCCTTGACCTCCTTGTCCACCTTGTCCACTTGTTTGTCCAGGCAATCCTCCACTTTCTTTTTCATTTTTATCCACTGTGCCACCCCTTAATCTCCGGGATTCTTTAGGTACATTTTGAATTTCATTTGCCATTTCTAAAGTAAAAATAAAATTGGAAATATATAATCTAAATAGATATTCTGAACTTTTGTATCTGTCATAACCCAGTAAACCCAGGATATCCGATCAAAAGTCCATAATAGGTCCATATGGACAAGGACCAGAAAATGACGTCCAAGGGAGTGGACGTCGTTCGTGGACATACAATGGATAACCATTAATGGACATCCTTTTCCTGTCCATGTTCTTATGGATCAATTATGGATCTCTGATGGACCAATTAACTTCGAAATAATCGGAATAACATCCATTGGATATCCTTGTGTTTACTGGGAAATAGAAAAACGATAGAACAAATTTTTTTAATTGAAGTACCACTTGTCCCCAAAATAATTGATAAATTTAAACTTTGAAGAGCAATCAATAACAGACTAATTGATAAATTGCTAAGAAACATAAAAGTTTAAAATTGTCAATTTGAATTTTGCTGCCATCTACGCGCAACCTAGCAAATTATCGTTTGGTTCTTATTCAAAATTTAAACGTACCTACTTATCATTTATTTTGAGCCTATTATTTAATATTCCTAAAAACTTACCCCAAAAATTGATTTTTCTTTAACTGTACTGTAAAAAATTTAAATTGTGACATTTTTGTGACAAGAGCCCAAGCTGCTGGATTTCCACTGAACTATCATTACTGGGGGAATAATATTTTGGAAGAGAAATGAATTTTTTGGACTTCAAAAATTCAAAAAACGAAGAGAAATTTAAAGTTTGATGCTGGGTTACAATAACCTCAATGCTTTCATCAGAAGTAGTGGAAGATGTAGCAGAAGATGAAGAATACATAAAAGATCCAGTGGATAATAATTCAAAAGAAAAAGGAGGACAACTGCAACAAATTGGTGACCAAGGTGGAGGAGGACGTAAAGTAGGTAGAGTAGAGAGATTAAGAGGTGGAAAAGACGATGTCGCTGAAGGACAAGGAGGTGGTGGTGCAGGTAGAACTAATGGACAGACAGACCAACCTGAAGAAAGGCGAACATGTAGAGTTGGTGGACAAAAACTTCAAGGAGGTTGCGTAAAAAAAGAACAAGATAAATCTCCAAGCAAAAATATTAGTGACAGGGGAGGATGTGGTGGTGGGGGAGGTGCAGGACAACCAGTAGGTCAAAAAGATCAAAGTGTTAGTGCGGGAGCCGGGGGCAAAACAGGACGACCTGCTCAATCAAAAAAACAAAGTAAATAAAGTTGATATGAGTTGCAGAACTTTATAGCTTTTTTAGTTATTAGTTATCTTTTTGGAATTAAAAGCATTATCTATCTGCTGATTGTTGTGGTCTTTTGTATACTATGTACAGGGTGGCCAAATAAGAATGCGAGGTACTGTATCTTGGAAACCATCCGTCGTAGAGGCTTGCGGAAAAAAAAGTCATTACTAAAACGACCAAGAGGAAAACCTGGAAAATATTTTCAAGTTTCTGAAATGGTCGCTAGGGGGCGTAACTGCGATCTTGAAGCTAAGAAAGTGATGTTTCTGCGAATTCCGCTATATTAACCTACCAAAAAAATACCTGATCTTTAAAGTAGAGGATAATCTTAACCTTTTTTGTTTAACAATTTTTGCTATATCTCTAAAAATAAAGTGGTGGGGGTATTCAAAGGTTTCAGTAAAAAACACCCTGTATATTTGAAACGGCTGAGCCGATTTTAACAAATGTGGGCTAGTTCAAAAGAGCTATTCTTGGGCTACAAATGCTATAATATTTGAAGTTTTGTTAGTTTCAGATGTCGCCGCTAGAGGGCTTTTTTTTTCGACATCTCGTCAGAAATGGTTAATTTTCTCAAAAAAATTAAACGCATTGGTATGATTTCTTTTTCATGAAAAAGTAGCTAAATGATGCCTAAACAAGCTCCCGAAAACCGCATCTCGATATCTTGTTCCTAACCTAAAATTTAGCCCAAAGAAAATTTTATACGGAAATCCCTTAAATTTTTATTTTTTAAACTAATTAATTCCTTTTATTATGTAAGTTGTGGCCCTAAAAAGGACCGATTTAAAAAAGAAAAGTTTTTAGTGCCCCCGTAAATGCTCTAAATGCTGATCATCACGCTCTATGCATTGCTGAAGCCTCTGATGGGTAGACAAACCTGCACCTTCAATTTAGGCTCTCGGTATGTTACGTAATGCATTAACGAATCCAGTTTTTCATATGTATCTGGTCGTAGGTTGTGTCTGAAAATCAAAACAAGTTAAGTCTGGTGATCGCGCAAGCCATGGAAACAGACTTCCTCTTCCAATCTACCACTGTTGGAATACTGCATTAATATGCTCTCGCACAGTAATAGCATAATGTGCTGGGCAACCATTCAACTGCAAAAACAATTTTTGACGTGTTTCCAGTGAAACATCTTCCAACAACAACGGTAATTTATTGGCCAAAAAGTCAAGAAAGATATTGCCACTTAGGGATTGCTAAAAAAAAATAATTCTGCCTCCCAGTATGCCACACTACACATTTAAACTCCAACGTCCTTGGTGCTGAACTTCACGCAACCAATGCAGACCAATAATGCATATTGTGCAGATTTTAAAGGTGGCCTCATCGGTCCAAAGAATTAGAAATAAAAATTCTCCATTATTGTGTGAGAGCATATTAATGCAGTATTACAACAGCGTTGGATTTGAAGAGGAAGTCTGTTTCCATGGCCTGCGCGATCACCAGACTTAACTTGTCTTGAATTTTCAGACTCAACCTACGACCAGAAAGATACGAAAAATCGGATTCGTAATGCATTACGTAACATACTGTTGAGGGCTCTGGAATAAGCCCTATGTTGTGCCAGTTTCCCAGGACGGCCAACAATGTGTTACCGCCTTTTTAAACTGCATCGTATTTCGAATTTCGTGGACTGTATTTTTAGATTGAAGAAATGTGCTGTAGTAGGGTTTCCTTCTCAACTTCATCCAATAAAAACAATGGACACTTTTATTTAACCATTTATTAGACTTGTTAAATAAATAAATGAACAAAAACAACAACGTAACAAAGATTACATTAAACTAGTAATCGTGAACAAAGTATTATAGTTAATTTAAAGAAATGACCACATCATTCAGAAAATATTAATTTTGCTGTACTACGAAGCATTATGAAAAATGAATTTATTGACGAGGTTTTCTGTAACCCCGGAGTATGCGTTCATAATGAAGGCTCGATGCAAACTGAGTTTAAATTGAATTGGACTGCTTGATACGCAGCTAAGTCCCACTAACTTGCCGTACTAAGAGGCATTATGAAAAATGAATTTATTGACGAGGTTTTCTGTAACCCCGGAGTATGCGTTCATAATGAAGGCTCAATGCAAACTGAGTTTAAATTGAATTGGACTGCTTGATACGCAGCTAAGTCCCACTAACTTGCCGTACTAAGAGGCATTATGAAAAATGAATTTATTGACGAGGTTTTCTGTAACCCCGGAGTATGCGTTCATAATGAAGGCTCGATGCAAACTGATTTTAAAATCGGCGAAGTTCATCGGTTTCAGATATATCCTTTCTCCGGATGGCAACCGTTCTCGAAAGATTCTTTATCGTGAGCCGCGTAAACAAGTGTAAGATTTTTTCTATTGTCTAGACGCGACGGTTAAATTGACGGCTTAATCCCATCCTTAAAATAGAGCAAAAAATTATCTTTGATGAACCCGCTTCCTGGTTTGATGCCGCTCGCCAACGTATTTTGATGCGGCGTTGCCGGTTGTACGAATAAACGAATATGAGTTTACATGTTTAATTATCTGAAAATTAAACACATACCGAGAGCCTAAATTGAAGCTGCAGTTTTGTCTACCCATGAAGGCTTCAGAATTTCGAGCATTTACGGGGACATTAAAAACCTTTCTTTTATAATTCGGTCCTTTTTAGGGCCACAACTTACATAATAAAAGGAATTAATTAGTTTAAAAAATAAAAATTTAAGAGATTTCCGTATAAAATTTTCTTTGGCCTAAATTTTAAGTTAGGAACAAGATACCGAGATGCGGTTTTCGCGAGCTTGTTTAGGCATCATTTAGCTACTTTTTCATGAAAAAGAAATCATACCAATGCATTTAATTTTTTTGAGAAAATTAACCATTTCTGTCGAAATGTCGAAAAAAGCCCTCTAGCGGCGACATCTGAAACTAACAAAACTTCAAATATTATAGCATTTTTAGCCCAAGAATAGCTCTTTTCAACTAGCCCAAGTTTGTTAAAATCGGCTCAGCCGTTTCGAATATACAGGGTGTTTTTTACTGAAACCTTTGAATACCCCCCACCACTTTATTTTTAGATATGCAAGAAAAATTGTCAAACAAAAAAGATTCAGATTATCCTCTACTTTAAAGATCATGTATTTTTTTGTTAGGTTAATATAGCGGAATTCACAAAAACATCACTTTCTTAGATTCAAGATTGCAGTTACGCCCCCTAGCGGCCATTTTAGAAACTTGAAAATATTTTCCAGGTTTTTCTCTTGGCCGTTTTAACTTTTTGTCCCGCAAGCCTCTACGATGGATAGTTTCCCAGATACAGTACCTCGCATTCTTATTTGGCCACCCTGTACACAGTAGATAATATAATAATGAAACTCGTGTCAGTCCGTTTATTTGTCTTAGTGTAGTTCGGTTTGTAAGAATTTGAATCAATACTTTTCCCAATATATCTCAAATAGTATATGTGTCAATTTACTCTCAATATTGGTCTATCCAACATCAAAGGAACCGATCAAGCTTTCGCCTCTTGTTAGATGGTGTTCTCTTTGGTTAGAACGTCATCTTTTGATATAATTTCCGGTTATATTTTTGGGTAAAACGATCTAAAAACCAATAAAAAAACATCGCAACAAAAACCATAATGTACAGCCAATCTTTAATGAAAGTTTTACAACTAGTGGTAATCAACTTTGACATCTCTTGACGTTTGTCAAAAACATTTAGTATGTGTAAATTTTTGTAACATAATAACATATCATCATAGAAATGTAAACTTCTGTTTGCGTGTAAAAGATTCACCACCTTTTCAACACATTGATTTATTTAAAGGTAAATTTTTAATTTGAAAATGTATTTTTAGCGTAGTTTTAGAAAAAGCCTAATCAATGAGCGACAAAACGATCGCTCCCGGTCTTTTATTATTTATTAACTGCGTACATGATCATTACATTTTAAAATTGTTTTTAATATTTTCGTAACAGTCATACGACAATTATCACAAATCCAAATAATCCATATATCTATTACCGCTACAATAAGCATTGAATGTTTTTAGTTGCTCGCAAAAACATTTTTACTTAATGTTATCTAAGAACCAAATAAACCAAACAGACAATGAAGAAAACTCCAACTGTTCAATATTACTTAATTCATTTGAAAACAAATTGGAAGACGAAGAGGAAAAATTTTCTAATAATTTAAAGAAAAGTAAACGCAGCTCACATATTTCGATGGTATCGCTATCATCGAAAACCCAAATTGAAAGACTATTTCCCCATATATGCGAAAGTGACACAAACATATTGAATTTACTAAGACTAAAAGGAGGATGGGGTTCTAGAAGAGGTAAATCAAATCAAAATTCAAGTTTAGCTTTGAGCATGGGCGGAGTTAGAGGGGGAGTGGGGCAACTTTTTTGTGAATATTTAGTTTTATTTAGAAGTTATTAAATGTAACGATGAGTTTTCAACGTACCTATTCTAATAATAATAAATTAGAAGTCAGAATTGCATGAATGCAAAATGCAATTTCGGTAGTAAAATGATGTTATCACTTAATTACTGATACCAGCTGGAGCTAGGCTAGGCTGCAAATAGATGATTTCCAAGAAAAGAATCAGAAGCGGGATGAGTCAGCTGAAAAACAGTATAACAGTTCAACTGGTGAAAATTGCGTTTTGAAGTTTCAAATTTCCTGCTTCCCTGGTACGTATGTCCCCCCAACATACAAGCCCTAACTTCGCCTATGGCTCTGAGATCCATTCTCAGTAAAAAACTTATAATGGAGTCGATCTGGCTTTCGAAAACAGACAGATGAAATCGAGTAACTTTTTTTCCCAATCGATGTAATCAGCCCCCCCCCCCCCCCCCCGCATCATTCCTGCATGAAACGTTCGACTTAGGCGGCGGTGGAGAAGGGGGACAAATCTCAGCCGGGTTTGATCCCACAAAAAAAATACTTACCAAAATTAAAGAGCTTGACAAAACACGTAATCACGTCCCAACCAGAATCCGATAACTCAATTAGTTCGCGAGTTATCGCGATTTGAAATTGTAAAAATGAAAAAAATTAATTATTTCTGGGTCGAACATTTCATGCAAGTAGAGGGTGGGCCTTGAGCGTGGGAAAATCTCAATAGCATTGCAAGCCACGCCCCTTTTTCAAGATGGCCACATCCCCATCCACTTTTTAAGTCACGCCTCCTTTTCAAGATGGCCGCTTCCCACTTCACTTTTTTAAGTAACGGCCCTTTTCAAGATGGCCGCCATGTAGGCCACGCCCCCTTTTCAAGATTGCCATGTCCCCTTTTCAAGATGGCCGAGTCACACCTGGCCGCCATTTTTATCCTAATTACAGCGCCACCTGTCAATGGGTGTCGGAATCTGTAATCTGCTCGGGACTCTACGTAGGAATCTGTAATTGGGATGATGAGGATATCGATTGGGAAAAAAAAATTTCTTGATTTCATCAGTCTGTTTTCGAGCCGGTTTTTTCGCCAGATCTACTCCATTATTAAATAATATTTTGGATAAATTATATTTGATTTTAATTATATGACAATAAAATTGGAAAAATGAAACCCTTGGTTTATCAACTAAGTTGAAACACCATCTTCGACCACTAAACCAAAACACAAATTTTAACACACTCTACGCGCGTTTCGCCAACTATGTTGGCATCATCAGGAGTTGATGATAGACTTTGAATCATGAAAAAATATTAATTTTTACGTGGTTTATTGAAAAATTTGTAATCCGCTTGGGAGTGTCATTCCTTTAGAACGTGCTCTCTAAATGTAGGGTAGGAGCTAAAAATGGGGGTGCGTTTTGGAGCAGGTTATGTCGAAAAGTATCATATTTTTGACAAAAATGATGAGGTTCATTTTTGTAGGTAATTAACTGATCTTCATTTTCGTCCAAACAAAAAATCTCTAAGTGTCATATTTTCGGAAATATCGGCGAAAATAGGCGAAAAAAAAACACATTTTTGAAACCAATGGGCCATTTTCTGGTCCTTCCACAAGTTTCAGCCAGCTGAGATTTTCGGGGGTGAATGTACCCATGAATAACTGCAAATTAAAAAAAAATAGTGCTGGACAGACCTGATGGTGATCTTCTCTCCTATTCGACTCCACCCCCAAACGGCCAAAAACCACCCCCGTTAGTTTTGCCGGTGAAAGACGCGATACACCTTTTTGCAGGTGGTTTTTGGCCATTTGGGGGGGTGGGGCCAACTCGAAAAGAATTTTAACCCACGCCATCGTGTTCAGCATCCTCGAAAACGTACTTTTTGGGGGCATCAAAAATTATTTGTATTAATTTCGTGTAGCTGCGGGCGGTAGAAAATGTCAGTTCGATATTTTTAATTAATATTTATATTCTTGATTTGAATTATGTGGCTGTACCTTAATGTGTCGACCAATCAGAAGAGAGTTGTGGACATGTATTCAGGCACTTTTCAAATTTAGTGTAAAAGTGTAAAAAGGTTAAGGGGTTAAAGTATAGACACATGACACCTAAGCTTTTTTTTTATACAATTATTATATTATAGATTTATGTATATATGTATGTATATAAATTTTTAGGTTCAAAGAACGGATCACAAGTATTTCTAGAACAAAAAGAAATGATAAGTCCACAGAACAACAGCGATAATTTAGATGCTGGAACATCAGAAGAAGGAAAAGAAAAAATTAAAAATAAAATGAATCGTGAAGAATCGAAAGAAATAGTGGAAATAAAAAAAGGGGGATCGGGAAAAGAAATAAGTGTAAGAAAAGAAAGTATGACAAGACCAAAAAGTGCAGCATATACCGGAAGAAAAAGCAGCGGAGAAAGAAAAGAAAGTGAAGAAGGAAATGAAATTGTAGAAGAAAGGATGCAAGGGGAAAATAGACCTTCTACATCTCGTATCAATAAAAGAGAAGTCGCAACATCAACAACAACAATATCGAGATTAAAAAGTGCTCTAAGATTTATGGAAACACAGACGACTGAGAGTATTGTGAGGTTTTGGGATCAACCTGGACCTTCGAAATCAAAGAATCTTCGTAAAGTAGAAGCTTTTTTTAGGCGTTTTGGAATGGACAAGTCCGATCTTTATAAACTTACTATGTTCATAATATTTGTAAACATCTTCACTTCCTTAAGTTGAAAAACCTATGTTGAAAAATATCACAAATCCTTTTATTCTTCAAGTACATATTCGATAATAATTCAATATAAACATAACCGAATCATTTTATACTTTAAATAAACGATATGCAATATAAATAATTATTTTAATGCTTCGAAAATATAGTCTAACTCAACACTTAGGGTTATATAGATGAAAAACTTATTAAAATAAAACATCACAACTACTTACTTAAAATAACAAAAAATGTTAATTTAAAAATGTTTTTCTTTTCCATATATAAAAGTAGTTTAAAATTAAAGTTAAAACATACAAAGGTAACAATCACAAGTACAGTTGAAAATATTTCAGAATGAATCCAAAAGGTACTCTTCGAGTGCATAATAAGCCCTTTCAAGTAAAATATGCTTGACTTTTCGTTTAAATAGACTTGCACTAGATATATTTTTAATTTCCGAATCATGGAATTTTTTACTAGATTTGATTTTGGGGATGGTTGCCCATCCCCAAAAGGCAACCTTATATATGTCATTTCTAGTGAAATGGTTGTGAATAATATTAATTTCAGTGTAGTTATTTTTATGCTTGTGTATTAGCGATGTCGTTTCCAAAATATAGATTGAGGGCAGTGTTAAGATTTTGAATTGAACATATAATGGTTTGCAGTGTTCTCTTGTATCTTTTTTACATAGATATCTTATTATTCTATAGAAATGAAGTAAAATCATTGAGCAGAAACAGATCGACTTGAAATTTTTTGCAAATGGTTAGGAAAGATGTTTAGTTCAGAAGTAGAAAACTTTCGATAGGTGGCGTTTTTTTTATCAAAAAGTGAGGGAAAAAAAGAAAATAAACTTGCATAATCGATAAATTATCCTTTGTTAATGAATTAATGTTAAATACAATTTTTCATGAAAATAAACCCCTCCCGAGTTATAGGGCGTAGAAAATTACGATTTTCACCATAAAAATCGTACATTTCTAGTTTTTTAAATATAACCGAAAATCTGATATTATTACGTAAAAATTTATATGAACTAATTTTATGGCCTTGAGCTAACAATTAAAATAATTTTTTTATTTTTCTACGATTAATACGAAGGAAGATCTGGCAATTGAAAAATGGGTGTTTAAAGAAACTGGATCGTTCTAGCGCAGGGGTTCTCAAACTGTGGTACATGGTGGTACATTACAATGTTTTAGTGGTACAATTTGACATTTAACATTTGGTTTTCAGAAACACATATATTTTTCTTCAAGTTTTTGACTTTAACGGCTCTAGCTTTAGATAATATTGAAATGACGACTTTTCCAAAAACCTCGAACAATTTAGCTACACATTGATTTTTAACGGCGAAATGCTTTTATGGTGGTACATATATTTTTGTTTCATATTTATGTGGTACAAAATTTGAAATATGACTTCCACAGAAAAATGTATACAGGGTGACCCAGGGGTACGTGCATGCTCCATAACTTTTTTTCTATTCAAGCTATCGGTTTGATTTTTTTTTAAACAATAAGACCGACAATGGGGCACATTCTAAAAATATTTCTATTTATATACAGGATGACCCAAATAAGATACACAACTAAGTTCTGATTTTTTAAATGGCAACCCCCCATTTTTGTTACATTTTTAGATTCGCCATTAAATTGTCGATATAACGCACCCGGATCCACAAAAAAGTTCAGAACTTCAGAACTGTTCAAGATAACTTTTTTCCAGTCGATTCCTTAAGCTTCAGCGCATCTTCTGAGTTGTAGGCGAATTCGGAGTCGATGTTCTACCACCTACTACGATTTTTTGAAAATTACAAATTACAAATAGCAATAACTCGACTTTTTCAAATGCATCACCCTATATTTTATTATATCATTACATGGCATTTTTTAAGAGCTTTTTGCTGATATAGGGTTTGTTGGGTTTATTTTGTAAAATTTGCGAGATTTATTGCAAAATAAGAAATGTTGACGGTTTATTCGAGAAAAAAAAGGAATCGAGTAGGCCGCTGTCTTAAAATTTGACACATCCATATACTTTCAATAATTGTACGCATCTAATTTTATTAATCATGAGTTTTACTCGCGAGGAATTAGTGAATATGGTCTACTGTATTGGCGAAGCTGACAGAAATCCTTTATTAGATTATAGATTTTTTTCTTTGGGGGTACGTGAAGGAAAATGTTTTCAGAGATCGTCCAACAACTGCAGATGATATGAAAAACAGGATTACGGAAGACTTCCGTTCAGTTGATGGAGCAATGCTTGCTAGAGTTCGGGACTCATTTACTAGAAGACTAGCAGTTTGCGTGGAACATGATGGTGACCTATTCGAGCATTTGTTATAAATCAAAAATATTTATATTGTATCCTATTAATCATTCTTTCATGTTCTTGTAAATATTATAAAAATTGTTTACTTTGTAATGTATTTCTGTTTCTATTACAATTTCCTTTTGTTGAAACATATTCTTTTCAAAATTATATGAATGTGTCAAACAGTGGCCTACTCGATTCTTTTTTTCTTTTAATTAGACGTGTACAATTATTGAAAGTATATGGACGTTTCAAATTTTAAGACAGCGGCCTACACGATTCCTTTTTTTTTCTTTAATTAGACGCGTACAATTATTGAAAGTATATGGATGTGTCAAATTTTAAGACAGCGGCCTACTCGATTCCTTTTTTTTTTCTCGAATAAACCGTCAACATTTCTTATTTTGCAATAAATCTCGCAAATTTTACAAAATAGACCCAACAAACCCTACATCAGCAACAAGCTCTTAAAAAATTCCATGCACTGATGTAATAAAATATAGGGTGATGCATTTGAAAAAGTCGAGTTATTGCTATTTGTAATTTGTAATTTTCAAAAAATCGTAGTAGGCGGTAGAACGTCGACTCCGAATTCGCCTACAACTCAGAAGATGCGCTGAAGCATAAGGAATCGACTAGAAAAAAGTTGATTAAGTTATATTGAACAGTTCCGAAGTTCTGAATTTTTTTGTGGATCTCTGCACGACGCTATTTTGACACATAAATTGACATAAGTCAAAAACTATTGCAGGTAAGTCTAAGAAACCCGGGTGCGTTATATCGACAATTTAATGGCGAATCTAAAAATGTAACAAAAATGCGGGGTTGCCATTTAAAAACCAGAACTTAGTTGTGTATCTTATTTGGGACATCCTGTATATAAATAGAAATATTTTTAGAATGTGCCCCATTGTCGGTCTTATCATTTAAAAAAAATCAAATCTATAGCTTCGATAGAAAAAAAGTTATGGAGCATGCACGTACCCCTGGGTCACCCTGTATAACATCCTAATGAGAGAACAACATTGGGAACATTTTAAGACCATCCAGAACCGTTTAACGTAAGCAGAAAAAAGTTATGGACAAAATAAATTTTTTTCAATTTTTTTACGCCATTTTTTTAACGCCATCTAGACTGTGGTATTTGACAAAAAAACCTTTTGCAGAAAGTCGTAACATATGTTTTTACAATTGTCTAGTAATTTTTAACCCTATGGATAATTATTTTTTAAGTTTTGGTCTGTTAAAGTTGAGCTAAATTTTTGTTTTTTATGACATTTTCAATTTTTGGTCAATACCGTGAAAAGTATTTGCAAAAAAATTTAAGTCGATCTGATCAGTTACTAGTTTCTGCTCGATATTACAAAAAATTTACTAGCTTTCTTGGACTACTTGGTAAGCTTTACCCCTCCCATAAAAAAAAGTAAATCCGCCCTTGACTAAACATTTCGTAGCTTCTCCTCCCCTCCAAGCTAGTTCATACGATGCAACGTGAAAAAACTTTCTTTGCTATCCATAAGGTGTACCTTCGTCCCAATAGTTAAAAATGTTTAACAGTTCTGTATTAGAAAGTGCCACAGAACTTTGTTTGTGCTTTTCAGGATGTTTTTATAAAATTTTTCTTTTTGCATCTCTTGCATTTCGAGCATTTTTGAATTCTATATCATGGAAAAGATCAAAGGACCCGTTATACTTAAAGTTCTTGAACTAGTTTTGCAGTTTTATTCCACATTGTCTTTATTACTCCTTCGTTATAATCATTTCCGTTCTTTCTTTTCATGTTATAAGCCCAATCTTTTAAAATCAATGCCAGAGTAGCTGTTGTAGTTGATTGATTCAGAATATAATTTCTTTCTACGGTGAAGGTCTTAAATTGTCTCCATATCGACTGATTACTTATTAGAGCGTTTTTCGAAGTAGTTTCTAAAATATTTTTTGTTATTTCTGCATCAGAAAAGGTACTAATCCGATGATTTTCACTCATTTTGATAATTATTTCGACAACTATTTGACACTTGCTAAGCAAACAAAAGCTACAGTGATTATTCGCGAGAATAATCGACAGTAATATCCCAAGACCTTGACAAAAAGCCGACTATTTTTATTGTGTCTAAATTTCGAGTTTATTTTAGGATCAATTCGTCGATACTTAATTTTGGCATTAATAATCTGAATAACTCCCGAGAGCTTTAGCTCGAGGGAGTTATTCTTTGATTATTAATGCCAAAATTGTCGAGACAAATTGTAAAATATACGAGAAATTTGTTAGCAATAAAAATAGTAGCTAATTTGTCAAGGTCGCGTTATATTTAATAAGATTATTTCCCGAGTCACAAAAAATTCTGTACGTATGTATAAATTATACTAGTTTTGCTCTTTACTGTCTTGGCAGGTACGTTTAATTTAATTATATTATCAATTTCTTGAAGATTTTTACTCCCGAATCTACTCATTGTTAATACTTTTTAACAAAATGTGTCAAATTTAATTCTGTAATAAACTTTAATGGCAAACTGTCAAAATTCAGATGACGCGCGCCTACTATGTTTGTCGTAAAATGGACGGTATTACATAGAAAGGAATGAATGAATATATTTATAGTTTCAAAAAAAGTGCGAAATCAGTTGGATTTGTGTATTTGCTACTAAAGATCGATAATTTATTAACTATAAGCAATTTTATAATACCATTAGTATAGGTTTTATTTGAAAAATTTGAAATTTACGGGCGGCTTAGTTATTGTTGGATACCGTCCTTCAGGTGAATATTGAGGACGATGATCAAATAGCCGAATATTTACCACCAAGGTGAATAGTCGCTTTATTTTGTTTTGATTGGCTGCGTCAAATCAGTTTCCAAGCACGTGATTGGTTAAAAATTGATATTTGACAGGCAAGGGAAATAATCAGTAGTAATATCACTTCCGAGTCACGAGACGTATTTTGCGAAACACCACGAGAGCGGAGAAAAAATTGCTATCAGCTTTTTATAGGATCAAAGTACAAGTCTTTCATTGTGAAAATTGAAAAATAAAATTTACAATATCCGAAATTCGGTCGCCATTTGTCCGTTTTCGCGAAAATCATCATCTCCTTAATACATCCTGTAGCAGTGTCCTCAAGAAAGAGTTTGCCAAAAATTAAAAAAGTTACCTCGAAAGATTAATCAGTGTTCTCTTTGCTACATACCTATTGATTGGTTGTCACCTAAGTGTTATCCCACCTTTTTGTCTTACCCCCACTATTTTATGTCGTTCAAAAGTCATTAAAAAAATTTAAATTTATCGTAACTGAATAAAATACAATTAAAGGAAACCAAAATCAGTAAAAACATGAATAACACATTTTTGATACACGTAAAACCTATTTCGTATTTTTAGTTTATAGAGATGTCATCAAAAAAATCTTTCGATAACCTTGTAGACGTAGCTGGAAAAATTCAAACAGCGACTGCATCCCACATTAAATCAGAAGATTCAATTGGATCTGAAACTACCTCAGAAGCTTCAAAGAAATCAAAGTTTGTATTTGACGTTAAAAATGAAGAAAGAAATGATGAAAAACTAGTCCAAATAGATGATTGTTATAACTGGGAAAAGAATGAAGCTCTAGGAATTGAAGTTAAAAAAGAAAATAAGGAATCTGAAGGACTTATCGAAAACCCTTATTGCCAAAGTATACAAATACGAGAAAAATGGTTAGAAGAACACATGGAAAAAGAAAAAGAACATAAAACTTATAACAGAAAGAAAGGGAAAGGAGGAAAAGAAGAAACTGACTTATCAAATGAAGTAATGGATTGTGTCACGCCAGAAGATGAAAATTTTGAGAATTTGATAAATAAAAGGATTACTTATGAAGCCAGTAATACAGAACTAGATGAATTTATTTATTCTGAACCACTAAGACTTAGAGGTGGCTAAAAAGCTGAAATATAGAGGAACTACAAAATATACCTACGATTCATTATAAACTAAGGAATACAAATTATTTAAAATCTTTTAATAAATACTATCAAATAAACAGTGTTTACCATCACCAAACTTTCCAATTACACTACTCCATTTGTCAAGTTAGATGTTTTTACACACAATGCGATGAGATTACACGAATTTCATTTAATTACACGCACATTGGCAAATAAGGGAACAACAAAAACATCTATGAATGATGAACTAATAAAGATAGAAACGTCAATAACATTTTATTATAAATTCTTTCGTTTAATTTTGTGTTGATGTAAGAAATTAACGACTATTAATTCATCTCCAAGGTACAAATTATTAATATTTAAAAAAATGGTGAATTCACCTCCATAGTCACCGATATAAAATTATAGAAGATTCACATCAGCTGCTGGGTGATGTTTTGTCTAAAACATTTGTTATTACTACATTACTACTACAATTACTAACTAAAAATCCATTTATATAAGTCCTGTGCCAATCGTTTTTTATACAAAATTCATTCTGCGTACCAAATTTTAATTTTTTTGATTTTTTTGTAGGTTCTAGGTCCATTTATACCCTAAAAACTCAATTTTGGCCTCAAAAATGGCCCAAACATTTATTTCGGTAATTTTGACATTGCCAATCGTTTCTTATACAAAATTTATTCTGCGTAAACCAAATTTTAAATTTTTGGAATTTTTTTTGTAAATTCTAGGTCCATTTATTCCCTAGAAAACTCAATTTTGGCCTCAAAAATGGCCCAAACATTTTGTTTCGGTAATTTTGACGTTACCAATCGTTTTTTAAACAAAATTCATTCTGCGTAAACCAAATTTTAAATTTTTGGAATTTTTTTTGTAAATTCTAGGTCCATTTATACCCTAAAAAACTCAATTTTGGCCTCAAAAATGGCCCAAACATTTTTTTCGGTAATTTTGATATTGCCAATCGTTTCTTAAACAAAATTCATTCTGCGTAAACCAAATTTTAAATTTTTGGAATTTTTTTTGTAAATTCTAGGTCCATTTATTCCCTAAAAAACTCAATTTTGGCCTCAAAAATGGCCCAAACATTTTGTTTCGGTAATTTTGACATTACCAATCGTTTCTTGTACAATATTCATTCTGGGTAAACCAAATTTTAATTTTTTTGAATTTTTTTTGTATATTCTAGGTCCATTTAAACCCTAAAAAACTCACTTTTTCCTTCAAAAATGGCCCAAACATTTTTGTCGGTAATTTTGACATTGCCAATCGTTTCTTAAACAAAATTCATTCTGCGTAAACCAAATTTTAATTTTTTTGATTTTTTTTGTAGATTCTAGGTCCATCTGTACTCTAAAAAACTCAATTTTTGCCTCAAAAATGGCCCAAACATTTTTTTTTCGGTAATTTTGACATTGCCAATCGTTTCTTATACAAAATTTATTCTGCGTAAACCAAATTTTAAATTTTTGGAATTTTTTTTGTAAATTCTAGGTCCATTTATTCCCCAGAAAACTCAAGTTTGGCCTCAAAAATGGCCCAAACATTTTGTTTCGGTAATTTTGACATTGCCAATCGTTTCTTATACAATATTCATTCTGTGTAAACCAAATTTTAATTTTTTTGAATTTTTTTTGTAGATTCTAGGTCCATTTAAACCCTAAAAAACTCAATTTTTCCCTCAAAAATGGCCCAAACATTTTTTTTTTTCGGTAATTTTGACATTTATAATTGTTTCTTATACAAAATTCATTCTGCGTAAACCAAATTTTAATTTTTTTTTGAATTTTTTTGTAGATTCTAGGTCCATTTATACCCTAAAAAACTCACTTTTTCCCTGAAAAATGGCCCAAAATTTTTTTTTCAGTAATTTTGACATTGCCAGTCGCAGGTACGGTGGGTCATGACCTCCCCCCCCCAGCAGCCTTTTTACTTAGAGTTTGAAACTTTTTTTATCATTAAATTTTTGCAGGAAAAGTTAAATTTTTTGAAATCTATGTTTCATTTTGCTAAACTTTTAATTTTGTTGTCTATTTGTGTCCTTTGTAAAATCCTTATTATTATAAAACCATATACAGGGTGAAATTTTTTATATGAACCAAACGAACTAATTTTTTTAAGCCCGGGCCTGATTTTTTTGGGATTGAGTTTACCATCTGAATCAAAAAAGTATTTTTCGATGTTCAGTTATACCCATTATGCATCCCTTCACCATAAAAATAACTTTGGATACGCACCTGGTCCTGTCATAGTCAAGAAAGATTGTAGCCTATAATCATTTAAAAAAATGGTGAATTCACAGGAAATTTTAAAATTTTCAATTCATCGTAAGTCCGGATTGTGAAATAGTAGTGAATTTTTCTGTTACAAATTTGACTAAGTTAAGATACTATAAAACATTTAAATTGACCTAAAGTTTACAAAAGATGTTTTTCAAAGTATATAAATAATATTTTTAAAAAATGGTGAATTCACTTTTAAACCAATATTGAAAATAGGGAGCGTTCACCAAAAATTCGAGTGAGCGAAAGTTTTTAATTTTTTTGTAAATAAATAGAAAAATTTTCAAAAAAAAATATTATTTAGATTACTAAACATTTGTATTATATTATTCTAACTTACATCTTTTAATTAGCGTTGAGAAAATTTTATTGGCATCCATTTTAAGATTTGATATAATTTTTCTTTTTCACTATTTTTTCGCACTCTTTCCCCCTCTATTTACGCATCACCTTTTTCTTTTTCACTATTTTTTCGCACTATTTCCCCCTCTATTTACGCATCACCTTTAGGATTTGGCTTAATTTTGTACATTTACACATTTTTCTTTCCTACTATCGGTAATTTTTTTTAATAAATTTCAATAAAGCCAATCGATTATTCACTCAAAATTGTGGAAGCTTTTGTTGAATTATTAGTTTTTTTTATACTATTCAAAACACAGTTTCCAATGAATTGTCGTCCAATGAGAAAACGATTTTAGGAATTGAGTTAATTTTCCAAAACTTTTTAGTATTTTCTCAACTTTTTCAATTAAAACTAAATAAAAACATTGTGTCGGAGTGACACCCGAATTTTCCGGACAGGGGCTCCCCCCTCCTCGTTTTCGAGGTCCTTGAAACCGAATTTTGAGAGTAAAAAACTTTTTACCCTCGGAAATCCCTTCAAAACGACCAAAAACTACCCCCTAGAGGGGTTAAACGCGCTTTACAAGGTTTCGCTGTAGAAAAACATATTTTCCCCACCGTTTTCGAGGATGCTGAGCATGGTGGTGGTGTTGGTTATCGCTTCCCACCTCCACCAACCCTTCCACCTTCCAATACTCTCCCCCGCGATACCCAACCGTGTGTTTTTCTACAGGGAAACATTGTAAAGCGCGTTTAACCCCTCTAGGGTGTGGTTTTGGCTGTTTTGAACCAAATAACTCACTTATTTTTCATCCAAACTTCAACAAATTATACATTTTCGGAAAGGGAAAGAGTTCATCTTTCGAGTAGAATAAAAATATATAGGGTATATCGTTAAAAAATCCACGATATTTGCATTTGAAAAAGACCGTTTCTTAAACACCATTTACAGGGTGTTTCGTAGTTAAACCGACATACGTTAACTGCAAATAGAGGGCACTTAGGTGATTCCATATAACCTTGGTTAATGGGTCTAACGCCTTTGATAATCGAGATACGGGGTGTTTCATCCATTTCGGCCAATATTTTGATAAGCCGTCACTTTAGAACCACCCTGTAGATTTCTCTCATACTTGGTACAGGTATAGTGTGTTAATAGCCCAATCGTATAGTGTAAGAACTACAATTGATACCCAGATCCGGATTAAGAAGAATTTGCAAAATTTGAAAATCCCCAAATTGAAAAACCCTGTATATCAGATTTTTTAAAATTGGGATGGATATTTGAAAAGAAGGGAAACAAATGAGTTAAAGTGAAATTTTTTTTTTAAGATTTTCACAAGCAGTAACTTTCGAAATACCTGGTAGATTTCTTTCATATTTGGTACAGGTATTAATAAGTCACCCTGTATGTCACTAGATGTAAAATTTTATAATACTTACCTACGACAGTTAATAACATATTATCCAATAAAAACAACAAATAAACAGTAACAAAAATAATTAAATCACTTTCGACAAGTTGCAACATGAAGTTTTGCATGTTGTGCTTTTTGTTATGCGACAAATACTGAAAGTTCTTCGCGGAGTTCGTTTGGAAGTAGCATCTGGACGAACATGATCCTATTATCCTCGGAAAGGATAGTAAATTATCGTATAGGGTTTGGTTTTCAATGAGAAATTTGTCGCTTCGGTGAAAATTCATTACTTATTTCGTTATCTGCAAGACACAGGGGAATTGGTTAACACTGTAGAGTATTTCTAGTGGATATTTCGAACATAAAAAATAAAAATATTTCGTCGACTTCCCTTTCGAAAACCCACTTTACCAGAAAATAGACTGAGTGATTCAATATTTCTGGCGAAATGAATAATTAGGCGTAATTGATAAAACACTCTGTAACTCTGTTATGCAAGCCAAGATACCCTTTATATATCGGTTATTTAAAACCCCATAAGTGACCTCTAACTACCTTTAAAATATTTTCCTTTACCTACGAAACACCCTGTATACAGTATGTCTGAAGAAGTTGGCAACAAATGGGAATTTTTTTTAATTTTACGACAAAATTATTTCTTGTAAAAAGTTCTGCATCACACATAAATCAATAAACAAGAATAAAATTTGTAAAATATTTTGTGGTATACAGGAAAAAAATATTGATTTAAATTTATACAGAACAAAATGTCATTTAAAAATGTTGATAGATTAAAAATTATTTCCAATTCAGAACCATGGCCTTCCAATAATTAATTAATAAATTTAAAGTAAAAAAATTACTAAATAATTTAGCATTTGTTGGATTCTTTATTGCGTAAGATAAATCAAAAATTAAATTAAAAATAATTGCACTTACTGATTTCATCACTCATGGCAAATTTGAAAAACTTTTACTCTATTTTGCAAGAATTTTCAATAATAAATACCTACTTAGAATCCTTTATTTTGAAAAAAATAGAAAAATCCACTATGGATTTGAAAAAAATAGAAAAATCCACTATGGATTTGAAAAAAATAGAAAAATCCACTATGGATTTGAAAAAAATAGAAAAATCCACTATGGATTTGAAAAAAATAGAAAAATCCACTATGAATTTGGAAAAAATAGAAAAATCCACTATGGATTTGAAAAAAATAGAAAAATTCACTATGGATTTGAAAAAAATAGAAAAATCCACTACGCATTTGGAAAAAATAGAAAAATCCATTATGGATTTGAAAAAAATAGAAAAATCCACTATGCATTTGGAAAAAATAGAAAAATCCTCTATGGATTTGAAAAAAATAGAAAAATCCACTATGCATTTGGAAAAAATAGAAAAATCCTCTATGGATTTGAAAAAAATAGAAAAATCCACTATGCATTTGGAAAAAATAGAAAAATCCTCTATGGATTTGAAAAAAATAGAAAAATCCACTATGCATTTGGAAAAAATAGAAAAATCCACTATGGATTTGAAAAAATAAAAAATCCACTATACATTTGGAAAAAATAGAAAAATCCACTATGGATTTCTATTTATTTATTATTTATAAGCATGTAACATAGCTGCCTAAGTATGTGAAATAAAATCACACTTCCCCCGTATACCGGGGGTTTCTAGGTCGCTGATTACAAATCTGATGTCAGAATATCAAAATTCAAAATGGCGGCTTCAATATAGCGGACGAAGATTCGAAAAAAGGTGCAAATTATTCTAAATTCCATATATCGGGGTTTTCTAGGTCGCTGATTACAAATCTGATGTCAGAATTTCAAAATTGAAAATGGCGGACGAAGATTCGAAAAAAGGTGAAAATTATTCTAAATTCCGTATACCGGGGTTTTCTAGGTCGCTGATTACAAATCTGATGTCAGAATATCAAAATTCAAAATGGCGGCTTCAATATAGCGGACGAAGATTCGAAAAAAGGTGCAAATTATTCTAAATTCCATATATCGGGGTTTTCTAGGTCGCTGATTACAAATCTGATGTCAGAATTTCAAAATTCAAAATGGCGGCTTCAATATGGCGGACGAGGGGTCGAAAAAAGGTGCAAATTGTTCTAAATTCCGTATACCGGGGTTTTCTAGGTCGCTGATTACAAATCTGATGTCAGAATTTCAAAATTCAAAATGGCGGCTTCAATATGGCGGACGAAGATTCGAAAAAACTTGCAAATTATTCTAAATTCCGTATACCGGGGTTTTCTAGGTCGCTGATTACAAATCTGATGTCAGAATATCAAAATTCAAAATGGCGGCTTCAATATAGCGGACGAAGATTCGAAAAAAGGTGCAAATTATTCTAAATTCCATATATCGGGGTTTTCTAGGTCGCTGATTACAAATCTGATGTCAGAATTTCAAAATTCAAAATGGCGGCTTCAATATGGCGGACGAAGATTCGAAAAAAAGTGCAAATTATTCTAAATTCCGTATACCGGGGTTTTCTAGGTCGCTGATTACAAATCTGATGTCAGAATATCAAAATTCAAAATGGCGGCTTCAATATAGCGGACGAAGATTCGAAAAAACGTGCAAATTATTCTAAATTCCATATATCGGGGTTTTCTAGGTCGCTGATTACAAATCTGATGTCAGAATTTCAAAATTCAAAATGGCGGCTTCAATATGGCGGTCGAAGGGTCGAAAAAAGGTGCAAATTGTTCTAAATTCCGTATACCGGGGTTTTCTAGGTCGCTGATTACAAATCTGATGTCAGAATATCAAAATTCAAAATGGCGGCTTCAATATAGCGGACGAAGATTCGAAAAAAGGTGCAAATTATTCTAAATTCCATATATCGGGGTTTTCTAGGTCGCTGATTACAAATCTGATGTCAGAATTTCAAAATTCAAAATGGCGGCTTCAATATGGCGGACGAAGATTCGAAAAAAGGTGCAAATTATTCTAAATTCCGTATACCGGGGTTTTCTAGGTCGCTGATTACAAATCTGATGTCAGAATTTCAAAATTGAAAATGGCGGACGAAGATTCGAAAAAAGGTGAAAATTATTCTAAATTCCGTATACCGGGGTTTTCTAGGTCGCTGATTACAAATCTGATGTCAGAATATCAAAATTCAAAATGGCGGCTTCAATATAGCGGACGAAGATTCGAAAAAAGGTGCAAATTATTCTAAATTCCATATATCGGGGTTTTCTAGGTCGCTGATTACAAATCTGATGTCAGAATTTCAAAATTCAAAATGGCGGCTTCAATATGGCGGACGAGGGGTCGAAAAAAGGTGCAAATTGTTCTAAATTCCGTATACCGGGGTTTTCTAGGTCGCTGATTACAAATCTGATGTCAGAATTTCAAAATTCAAAATGGCGGCTTCAATATGGCGGACGAAGATTCGAAAAAACTTGCAAATTATTCTAAATTCCGTATACCGGGGTTTTCTAGGTCGCTGATTACAAATCTGATGTCAGAATATCAAAATTCAAAATGGCGGCTTCAATATAGCGGACGAAGATTCGAAAAAAGGTGCAAATTATTCTAAATTCCATATATCGGGGTTTTCTAGGTCGCTGATTACAAATCTGATGTCAGAATTTCAAAATTCAAAATGGCGGACGAAGATTCGAAAAAAGGTGCAAATTATTCTAAATTCCATATATCGGGGTTTTCTAGGTCGCTGATTACAAATCTGATGTCAGAATTTTGAAATTCAAAATGGCGGCTTTAATATGGCGGACGAAGGGTCGAAAAAAGGTGCAAATTGTTCTAAATTCCGTATACCGGGGTTTTCTAGGTCGCTGATTACAAATCTGATGTCAGAATTTCAAAATTCAAAATGGCGGCTTCAATATGGCGGACGAAGATTCGAAAAAACGTGCAAATTATTCTAAATTCCGTATACCGGGGTTTTCTAGGTCGCTGATTACAAATCTGATGTCAGAATATCAAAATTCAAAATGGCGGCTTCAATATAGCGGACGAAGATTCGAAAAAAGGTGCAAATTATTCTAAATTCCATATATCGGGGTTTTCTAGGTCGCTGATTACAAATCTGATGTCAGAATTTCAAAATTCAAAATGGCGGACGAAGATTCGAAAAAAGGTGCAAATTATTCTAAATTCCATATATCGGGGTTTTCTAGGTCGCTGATTACAAATCTGATGTCAGAATTTTGAAATTCAAAATGGCGGCTTTAATATGGCGGACGAAGGGTCGAAAAAAGGTGCAAATTGTTCTAAATTCCGTATACCGGGGTTTTCTAGGTCGCTGATTACAAATCTGATGTCAGAATTTCAAAATTCAAAATGGCGGCTTCAATATGGCGGACGAAGATTCGAAAAAACGTGCAAATTATTCTAAATTCCGTATACCGGGGTTTTCTAGGTCGCTGATTACAAATCTGATGTCAGAATATCAAAATTCAAAATGGCGGCTTCAATATAGCGGACGAAGATTCGAAAAAAGGTGCAAATTATTCTAAATTCCATATATCGGGGTTTTCTAGGTCGCTGATTACAAATCCGATGTCAGAATTTCAAAATTCAAAATGGCGGACGAAGATTCGAAAAAAGGTGAAAATTATTCTAAATTCCGTATACCGGGGTTTTCTAGGTCGCTGATTACAAATGTGATGTCAGAATATCAAAATTCAAAATGGCGGCTTCAATATAGCGGACGAAGATTCGAAAAAAGGTGCAAATTATTCTAAATTCCATATATCGGGGTTTTCTAGGTCGCTGATTACAAATCTGATGTCAGAATTTTGAAATTCAGAATGGCGGCTTTAATATGGCGGACGAAGGGTCGAAAAAAGGTGCAAATTGTTCTAAATTCCGTATACCGGGGTTTTCTAGGTCGCTGATTACAAATCTGATGTCAGAATTTCAAAATTCAAAATGGCGGCTTCAATATGGCGGACGAAGATTCGAAAAAACGTGCAAATTATTCTAAATTCCGTATACCGGGGTTTTCTAGGTCGCTGATTACAAATCTGATGTCAGAATATCAAAATTCAAAATGGCGGCTTCAATATAGCGGACGAAGATTCGAAACAAGGTGCAAATTATTCTAAATTCCATATATCGGGGTTTTCTAGGTCGCTGATTACAAATCTGATGTCAGAATTTCAAAATTCAAAATGGCGGACGAAGATTCGAAAAAATGTGAAAATTATTCTAAATTCCGTATGCCGTGGTTTTCTAGGTCGCTGATTACAAATGTGATGTCAGAATATCAAAATTCAAAATGGCGGCTTCAATATAGCGGACGAAGATTCGAAAAAAGGTGCAAATTATTCTAAATTCCATATATCGGGGTTTTCTAGGTCGCTGATTACAAATCTGATGTCAGAATTTCAAAATTCAAAATGGCGGACGAAGATTCGAAAAAAGGTGAAAATTATTCTAAATTCCGTATACCGGGGTCTCTAGGTCGCTGATTACAAATCTGATGTCAGAATATCAAAATTCAAAATGGCGGCTTCAATATAGCGGACGAAGATTCGAAAAAAGGTGCAAATTATTCTAAATTCCATATATCGGGGTTTTCTAGGTCGCTGATTACAAATCTGATGTCAGAATTTCAAAATTCAAAATGGCGGACGAAGATTCGAAAAAAGGTGCAAATTATTCTAAATTCCATATATCGGGGTTTTCTAGGTCGCTGATTACAAATCTGATGTCAGAATTTCAAAATTCAAAATGGCGGCTTCAATATGGCGGACGAAGATTCGAAAAAAAGTGCAAATTATTCTAAATTCCGTATACCGGGGTTTTCTAGGTCGCTGATTACAAATCTGATGTCAGAATATCAAAATTCAAAATGGCGGCTTCAATATAGCGGACGAAGATTCGAAAAAACGTGCAAATTATTCTAAATTCCATATATCGGGGTTTTCTAGGTCGCTGATTACAAATCTGATGTCAGAATTTCAAAATTCAAAATGGCGGCTTCAATATGGCGGTCGAAGGGTCGAAAAAAGGTGCAAATTGTTCTAAATTCCGTATACCGGGGTTTTCTAGGTCGCTGATTACAAATCTGATGTCAGAATATCAAAATTCAAAATGGCGGCTTCAATATAGCGGACGAAGATTCGAAAAAAGGTGCAAATTATTCTAAATTCCATATATCGGGGTTTTCTAGGTCGCTGATTACAAATCTGATGTCAGAATTTCAAAATTCAAAATGGCGGCTTCAATATGGCGGACGAAGATTCGAAAAAAGGTGCAAATTATTCTAAATTCCGTATACCGGGGTTTTCTAGGTCGCTGATTACAAATCTGATGTCAGAATTTCAAAATTCAAAATGGCGGCTTCAATATGGCGGACGAAGATTCGAAAAAAGGTGGAAATTATTCTAAATTCCGTATACCGGGGTTTTCTAGGTCGCTGATTACAAATCTGATGTCAGAATATCAAAATTCAAAATGGCGGCTTCAATATAGCGGACGAAGATTCGAAAAAAGGTGCAAATTATTCTAAATTCCATATATCGGGGTTTTCTAGGTCGCTGATTACAAATCTGATGTCAGAGTTTCAAAATTCAAAATGGCGGACGATGATTCGAAAAAAGGTGAAAATTATTCTAAATTCCGTATACCGGGGTTTTCTAGGTCGCTGATTACAAATCTGATGTCAGAATATCAAAATTCAAAATGGCGGCTTCAATATAGCGGACGAAGATTCGAAAAAATGTGCAAATTATTCTAAATTCCATATATCGGGGTTTTCTAGGTCGCTGATTACAAATCTGATGTCAGAATTTCAAAATTCAAAATGGTGGCTTCAATATGGCGGATGAAGATTCGAAAAAAGGTGCAAATTATTCTAAATTCCGTATACCGGGGTTTTCTAGGTCGCTGATTACAAATCTGATGTCAGAATATCAAAATTCAAAATGGCGGCTTCAATATAGCGGACGAAGATTCGAAAAAAGGTGCAAATTATTCTAAATTCCATATATCGGGGTTTTCTAGGTCGCTGATTACAAATCTGATGTCAGAATTTCAAAATTCAAAATGGCGGCTTCAATATGGCGGACGAAGTGTCGAAAAAAGGTGCAAATTGTTCTAAATTCCGTATACCGGGGTTTTCTAGGTCGCTGATTACAAATCTGATGTCAGAATTTCAAAATTCAAAATGGCGGCTTCAATATGGCGGACGAAGATTCGAAAAAAGGTGCACATTATTCTAAATTCCGTATACCGGGGTTTTCTAGGTCGCTGATTATAAGTCTGATGTCAGAATTTCAAAATTCAAAATGGCGGCTTCAATATGGCGGACGAAGGGTCGAAAAAAGGTGCAAATTGTTCTAAATTCCGTATACCGGGGTTTTCTAGGTCGCTGATTACAAGACTGTTGTCAGAAACATTATTTTTGACTGTTTTTGCCAGGAATTTGCGATTTGGCCACACTGTGCTTCGTGATGTAACATAGACCAGTTTAGTTTCATACGAAAATATGTTTTTTTAGATTTACCTCCATTTCCGTTTTGCAGGCGAGATTGCAAATTAATGAAAGCATTGTACGTTAGATATTTATTTAAATAGAAAAAAACAATTTCATTAAAAAAATATATTTTTGGTTTGTCGCAAGAGGTTGCAAATTACAGCACTTCTCAAGAACATTATTTTAGTTATTTTTTCAAATATGCAGAACTTTTGAAATTTTCTTCGTGCCTTATACATAAACACAAAAAAGCTACACACATACACACACGCACATGCACACCCAGCCCCCAACCGCACTTACACTAACTATAACTCAGACACACTCCCGCTCCCACATTCTCACACACTAACTTGCGTTCCCACACACTCCTACTCCCACACTGCTCCCCCTTTCCCACACTCACTCACATTCCGCAGCCATACTCCCACACACTCACAATTCCTCACACTTTCATTCACGCTCGCGCACACACACACTCCCACTCACTCACAGTCGTATGATTTTTTTTATAGAAAAAAAATTTCGTTCACGGTCACTTTATCTATAAATAAAATACAAGCGATTTTGTGAAAATATTTATTAATTCAAAATTTTATGAGAGTATAAAACAATATAATTACAAATAAACGTTCTTAAGTCTATTTTAATAGAAAAAGTTTATTCAAATGTTACATATTTTTTTTTACAGTAATAAATCTAAAAATCATTTTAAAATCTTGCACGATTTCTTAAAATAAATAATAATAATAAAAAAAACTTTCAAACGTGGAAAATAATTTAAAAAATTATGTGCCATGAGGATCAAAAGGACTAGAAAAGTAGTTTTAGTAACTAAAAAAAATTGAGAGATGTTCTCAATTCCACAAAAAATTATAAGGCACCTTCTTTTATTTACAATGTGGGGTATATTACAACAAAAAATACATACATTAGCCTAATCACAGGTATATGTTAAGATATATTAAAAATTTATAGAGAAATTATAGGCATTTTACACACCAACCTTTGTAGTAAGAAGACTCAAACTCATTATTAACACTCTCCTGCCAGTCGACGTGTTAAAGAGTATGGACGTATAAACATATGCAATTTACTCCCGGTAGAATGCAGTTTTAATTCCCGTTTGAGTACAACAAAAGGTCAACCGTATACATGGCGATTCACCTAAAACTATAAATATACAGGGTGAGTCACGGTGAACGCGACGGTCCATTGTGGCTAAACGGTTAAAATTTTGAAAATTTTGTTTATTCATGGATATGTGGGTTGATAAAGGCTACATTTTAAAATTATTTTGAATTATACAGGTTGTCCCAAAAAAGTGTGGCGTTTTAAAGTTATATTATTTCTTATGGAAGACCCTATATTTTATTGCATTTATAGATTATACTTTAAAAATAAGATAAACTTTCTTAAGTATTCCCTATACCTAAGCTTTTTAGTTTTCGAGTTATTTTGATATTTATAAAAATGGAAGCACTTACAAGATAACCAATAACTTCGAAACCTATGGAATCAGCCAAATCCAATTTTAACTGAAAAAAATTAGACTAATAATTGAAAGCAATAACGTATTTAGCGTTGTTTAAAATTATACAGGGCGTCCAAAATTGGGCGATTCTCTAATGACATATTCAAACGACAATATCGTTCTTATTTTAAATAGGACACCCTGTATTTTATAATCCTATTGTGTAGCAAATTTCATTACCTTTTAAAAATTATAAAGGTCTATTATGCCTAAATCTATTAATTTTGGATTTATTTTTGATTTTGTTAAATATTACATTATTTTACCACCGTTAAGCCTAAATATAACACCCTGTATTTGATCAGCTTACCAAACTATGTGTTTGGTTTGATATTTTTAATAATGTCAAAACCAAGCACAATATTTTTTTGGGATGATAGTCTAAGCTTATCAAATACAGGGTGTTATATTTAGGCATTACGGTGGTAAAATAATGTAAAATTTAACAAAAATAAAAGTAACTCAAAAATTAATAAATTTAGGCATAGTAGACCTTTATAATTTTTATTAGGTAATGGAATTTGCTACGTAATAGGATTATAAAATACAGGGTGTCCTATTTAAAATAAGAACGATATTGTCGTTTGAATATCTCATTAGAGAATCGCCCCATTTTGGACGCCTTGTATAATTTTAAACAACTCTGAATACGTTATTGCTTTCAATTATTCGTCTAATTTTTTTCAGTTAAAATTGAATTTGGCTGATTCCATAGGTTTCGAAGTTATTGGTTTTCTTGTAAGTGCTTCCATTTTTAGAAATATCAAAATATCTCGAAAAGTAAAAAGCTTAGGTATAGGGAATTCTTAAGAAAGTTTATCTTATTTTTAAAGTATAATCTATAAATGCAATAAAATATGGGGTCTTCCATAAGAAATAATATAACTTTGATACGCCACACTTTTTTGGGACAACCTGTATATTTCAAAATAATTTTAAAATGTAGCCTTTATCAACCCACATATCTATGAATAAACAAAATTTTCAAAATATTAACCGTTTAGCCACAATGGACCGTCGCGTTTCGTTCACCGTGATTCACCCTGTATAAAAAGGGCAAAGGGCCCAGGAATTTTTCGGAGTCTCACCCATGTACATAACAAATGAAGCAGAATCTAAGACAACTCTCATTTTGAAACTGCTCCACGTACACTCCATCTTTTTATTTTAAATAGTTTTCAAAAAAGCTATTTTTGAAAAGTGGTTCATTAAGGTTTTTTTTTTAATGACGACAGTTTTTTAAACGATTTTTTTTTCTACAGGGAGCAGATCTACTATGTTTATACAGCTACAAGCTTTTTCCGAAACTTGAAATATGCTTCATGAGGTCAAAAACCTTTAATTTGTTGAAAATTCTCATGCGGTCGTTTATTTTGCTGATTCACCCTATTCTCGCATTATTCTGTGCCTTGCGGCTGGACATTAAACTCGGATTTATCGAGCGAGAGACCCAAATATGTCTACCAAAATGACGAAAAGCTTAAAAAGTAGAAAACAAATGTCAAGATTACGAAGACCAAAAGTGAAATTACAGCTGAAATTCATGAAAACCACTAGAACTTAATTTCTCGGGAGTAAAAGTGCCACTTTACTCCCTTTCAGATGATAAAAGTGGAAGTTTATGCTTGTTTAGTCGAAGACCTATAGAATAGTTCCATGTTTTAAATAGAGGAGAGCAATAGCTCAGCATTTTAGACTCAGACGATGACGAAATTAATTTCTCGGGAGTAACAGTGCCACTTTACTCCCCTTTCGCGGATAAAAGTGGGAGTTTATGCTTGTTTAGTCGAAGATGTATAGAATAGTTCCAAGTTCAGATAAATGAGAGCAATAGTTCAGCATTTTAGACCCAGACTATGACGAATTTAATTTCTAGGGAGTAAAAGTGGCACTTTACTCCCTTTAAGATGATAAAAGTGGGAGTTTATGCTTGTGTAGTCGAAGATGTATAGAATACTTCCAAGTTTCAGATAAATGAGAGCAATAGTTCAGCATTTTAGACCCAGACTATGACGAATTTAATTTCTCGGGAGTAAAAGTGTCCCTTTACTCCCTTTTCGCGGATAAAAGTGGGAGTTTATGCTTGTTTACTCAAAGACCTATAGAATAGTTCCAAGTTTCAGATAAAGGAGAGCAATTTAGACTCAGACGATGACGAATTTAATTACTCGGGAGTAAAAGTGCCACTTTACTCCCTTTTAGCGGATAAAAGTGGGAGTTTATGCTTGTTTGGTCAAAGACCTACAGAATAATTCCAAGTTTCAGATAAAGAAGAGCAATAGTTCAGCATTTTAGACCCAGACGATGACGAATTTAATTACTCGGGAGTAAAAGTGCCACTGTTATCCCTTTAAGAGGATAAAAGTGGGAGTTTAATGCTTGTTTAGTCGAAGATGTATAGAATAGTTCCAAGTTTCAGATAAATGAGAGCAATAGTTCAGCATTTTAGACCCAGACGATGACGAATTTAATTTCTCGGGAGCAAAAGTGCCTCTTTACTCCCTTTTAGCAGATAAAAGTGCCACTTTACTCCTTTTTCGAGGATAAAAGTGGGAGTTTATGCTTGTTTGGTCAAAGACCTATAGAATAATTCCAAGTTTCAGATAAAGGAGAGCAATAGTTCAGAATTTTAGATCCAGATGATGACGAATTTAATTTCTCGGGAGTAAAAGTGCCACTTTACTCCCTTTTCGCGGATAAAAGTGCCACTTTACTCCTTTTTCGTGGATAAAAGAGGGAGTTTGTGCTTGTTTGGTCAAAGACATAGAATAATTCCAAGTTTCGGAAAAGGCAGTCATTTTACTCTGTGTAGAGCAATAGCGTCGACGAATTTAATATCTTTCGGGTAAAAAAAGTGCGACTCTGTTCGGAGATTAAAGTAGGAGGTTTCGTGTTTAACATTAAAGAATAATTAATTACAAATTCCAGGACAATGGAAAGCCATTTCTTATTTATATAAGTTAGTAAAACAAAACTTCAACGTCCTCCTTTTTACAAGAGATTAAAAATACATTTAAAAAAAACATCACCCTGTATAATATCGCAAACTACTTAATTTTTGTATAAACACTAGTCACATTTAATAAAAATATTTTAGTCAATTAGATTTAAACAAAAAAAGGCAAAAATTCCAAAAAGTTCGAAGGAATATAGTAGAAGTAGACGATCTGTCAGTATAGTTTGAACTATTTTCAATTGCAGGACAAAATTTATCGCGCTTTGAACGCCATCTGTTGCTTTGTTTTCGAACACAAAGTAGGGTGAAGATTTTATAAGAAATACATAACGTCAAGCAGGAAAATCGATTTTTGAGAAAAATAATGACCGAAATTGTAGTAAAACACCGTGAAAATCGAAAAATAAAGTGTACTGCGCTGTACCAGGGTGTAATAATAACTCTAATAAAAGTCTGGACGTCATTATTGATCAACACGAAGAGCAAGAAGAGAAGAACGAAATCAGAATATTGAAACAAAGAAAATCAAACTTGACGAGATCGAGATGATGAGCAAAGCAAGGAAAAAGCACTTGCAGAATCAGCAGAATTTAAAGACGATCAGCCCACTATTAACATAGAAGCCTTGCAGGAACAAACAACTTTCATCACTTGTCCATCTCCTGCAATTTTCTCATTAATTCGATAGGAATGACCTCGCAAATGATAAACAGAAAGCCACTATATCCACACAGCCTCTATCACTTTCATTAATTTCTTTCCCGAATTTTAACCAAGTGTTCAGCGTATGAAGTGCGTTCAGCTTGTTTAAAATCTAGTTTGCTAGAGTAGTTCGCAAATTTGGTCAATCGTGAGAGCGATTTTTTATATTTAATACGAGACCAACCAGCACTCATAGTCTGGCTAATTGGTTCTGCCAAAGCCGTGAAACTAGGAACATAAAAAAAACAAAAAATCTTCACCCTAATCGACGCCATCTTGGATAGGCCACGCCCCCACGCCAGATCCCAATATGACATGTGTTCTTTACAACTCGTCGACTGGGAATTTTGTTTTTATATGTCTGCAATTGAAAATGGACAAACTATACCGAACAGGATTTTAAGATTAGTTTTACAGCGTGAAACTACACGAAAAAAAAGCATAAAACCGATATTTTTAGTTTATTACACTTTTTGTATAATAAAATTCGTAATAAACTGATTGTTGTGTTGCAAAATTACAACTTTTACGCTTCGCCCTGTAAAACTATTCGCTCTACTCAAAATTTCAAAAATAGGCTCAAATTGGTTTTAGCGGACCATCGATAAAGTGCAAAATTATATATCAGTCTCAATTTTTGATTTTTAGTCGATCCGTATGATTTTCAGCGTCCGCAAAGGTCAAATAAGCTCAATTTTCAATAAGAAAATCTAACCTAATCTGACATCTGTCAGAATGTGATACCTTTCAATATATGACGACAAGTGGTACATTTGGACAGGTGTCACGTTTTGACAAGTTTCACATTTTAACAGGTGTTACATTTTGACAGTTGTTATATATTGGCAGGCGTCACATTTCGACAAATGCTACGCTTTGACAGGTGTCACGTTTTGACAAGTTCCACATTTTAACAGGCGTTACATTTTGACAGTTGTCATATATAGACAAGTGTTACATTTTGACAGGTGTCACGTTTTGACTATTTTATATTTTAACAGGTGTTACATTTTGACAGTTGTCATATATCGACAGGCCTCAAATTTCGACAAATGCCACGTTTTGACAGTTGTCATATATTGAAGTCACATTTCGACAGGTGTCACTTTTGCCAAGTGTTAAATTTTAACAGTTGTCACATTCTGACAGGTGTCAGATTAGGTTAGAAAACTGAGCTTTTTTGAGCTTATTTGACCTTTGCGGACGCTGAAAATCGTGCGGATCTACTCAAAATCAAAAATTGAGTCGAATTTTGCACTCTAGCGATGGACCGCTAAAACCAATTTGTACTAAAAATGTATATTATTATTTATCAATTATTCCAAATTAGCCCTTTTCGATATGCCATCGACCGTTTAAATTTATCATTCAAATTAAATCAAAACTCGACTAAAATAAGAAAGAAGTATTAAATAATATATTTTTTTTTACTTAGGTCCCATTATAAACATTAACGATAAGGATTTTGTCCTGTAAAATTTTGTATCTTTAAAATAATATGACTTACAAAAACGATTAAGTAGTTCGAACGTACGAAACAAACAAAAAAAAGCACAACGTTAAATTAATTACTAGTTATTTTATTTTCAATCAAAAAAGTCCCTTTTCCTTTTTAAGAACGGTTTTCTTCCACGGCGGTAATTTTTCGAATTCTTCTTTACTCATCGACAGAAGCTCTTGGAAATCGTCCGCAGAAAGATATTTTTCTATGTTGGTTGGATCGACGCCTTCCGGTAAGGGTCTTTGAATCAGGTCTAACAAAGGGTAAGTTGTTCTCGATAAAAGCGCTAGTTCTTTCTCCAGCGGTAGCATTTCACCTTCTTTTTTCCCTATCTGCAAAAATACAATTAACATAGTTAGAATGGGCCTATTCTAACCCGTTTACAGGCCCAACTGTACACACTCGAGATTGTAGGGTGTGTCCCTTAATCTATTTAATAATACAGTATATATAGTAAGCATCGACTTTATACTCGAGTGAACTTAGACAGTTCACTCGCCGTATATGGACGCCCGACCTTGCCGTACAACAACCTTATCTAAACAATAACATTAATACTGGGTGATGGGTTATACCTGGTATATGACAAGATGATTCGAGCTGCGTCGTATTCTTTTGTCAATTTATATGAAGATATTTAGTGAAAAATGCCAGCAATGGAGTTCTGACTAAAAAAGATCTTTGAGAAAAACATAACCTAAAACAATTTTTTTTCAACTCCATTTTTAGGTACGTTACAAATTTTTTATAGCATGAAAGTACAGCTCTTTACGAACAAAATGCGTTCCTGAACGTTTCTCTAAGTCCACTTCACGAGCAAGAGTGAACGATTTTCGAAAACGTCTTTTTTTTCGAAAAATCGACATAACTCAAAAAACAGAAAATATTTTGCAATTTTTAAAAAATGAGTGTTTTTGGGTTGCCGAGAGCTATATTTACTGCAAATGTCACAACATTATATGAAAAATTGAAAAAGTTATAGCAAAATAAAAAAATGGCGATTTTTGGCGGTTTTTTCGATATATCTCGAAAAGTAATTGGACAATCGATACTTTCAAGACGGTCAATCGAAAGATCCCTTTATTATCTACAACTTCCTCATTTACTATTTTTCGATTCAAGGAGAAGTTTCTTTTTCATTTACAAAAAACCGTTTTTTTCAACTTTACGAATTTCTTAGGTTGGGTTGGCCATGTGGCACGTAAAGGCACATCGCCCAGTAGATTTATTAGTAATAGTTTAAGATCATGTTATTGTATATATTTTTATTACGTGTAAATAGGAAGATTGATGTCTCATCACGTACATTATTTGTTTAATTAATTATTGTATATAAAACCGGTTAAGGTCAATCTTCCTATTATTACATTTTTTGTTTTCGGGTAACAATTTTTGTAAATTAAAATACCAATTAATTGGTCTATAATAGTAAGAAACAAAAGGTGCAATTTTCTAAGATATATTAAATTGATAATTTACCTTCTTATTCAACTCCGCAATATCCAAATCGTCCACCCAAGAGGGAAACAAGTTTTTGAAAGCCACGGGTTCCAGACCAGCTGAAACTAAGTAAGCCACTAATGGTTTGGTATCGTGTTTCTTTCTCCAAAAGTGAACGGCCGTCTGCATGGCAGCTTTTCGTTCGGCTTGCCACCGAACCGCACCGGGTCCAGTTTGGTCGACAGACAGATCATCCTCCACGGTTTTTTCGGGCGAAAAGCCTTGCCACAGCCACAGTTCGAAATTATTATCGATCAAGAATAATGCTGGAACAACAGTAAATGCGCCTACAATTATTTGTATATTTGTAAAGAACATGAGAGCAAATCTTCCCTTTATAGTACGACCAAGTAATGAAATAAAATGACAATTAAAAATTAAAAAATCGTAGTTTGCTATCGGATATTTAGCCTATGAGGAAGGAAGAGAAAATACAACCGGATAAAAAATCGATAATACCACGTTGAACTTTGCATGAAATTTCGAATTGGCGTTAGCGCCCTCTTTCCTGTACAGATTTTGAACTAATCTTTAGACACATCAGTCTTAGTGTGATTTTCAACAGGGTAAGTGTGTTTATAATTTTGAAAACGTTTTAAAAGTCTCATGCTTCCTTATAATTAATCTTAAACAATATTTATATCGTCGAGATATTTTCTGGAATATAACTCGTCTAAAATTTTCGATTTTAAGGTTAAGGCCATAGGTACAGAGTTTCTTGACGTACATTCAATTAGTTTCAATTACATTACTGATATTGTAACATGTTTACATGTTATTTGCCTATTTTTACAATAAATTATAATATTAATTATATGTAAATTATTAACTACGTTAACGCCCTCTGTGTCCAAAGGGATGAACTTCAGATTATCATTTATCTCTAGCGATATTTTGATGATTCGTGACGTTAAACAAAGGCGTCTAGATGCTTCTCTCTCTAGCGTTCGAAATCGAAATGGAGCTTTTTTAATGAATTTGTGTCGATAATAACATGTGCGTATAAATTGTCCACTTGAATTATCTAAATAAAATCTGTGTTATACACTAAAGTGGAATAATCCACAGTTTGTTTGTCAGTTTCTTTCTTTCTTCCCTTGTTGGATTATTTATTCGAGAGTTTATCGAGATTATCTAATTTCTCGAATTTCTCCAAGATCTCGAATTTCTAGACTGTTCATATAAATGGGTACTGTAACAAGTTTATTATAACTAGTACAACAACAACTACTTACTACGTAGGCGGTCAAAAACGAACTTTTTACCTGATAAGTGAAATACATCGCGGATGGAGATTCACCGAAATCCCAGATAAGTGTAGATAGTAAAATAATAACAAGGTTATAATTTGAATGCGCACCATTTGTGTATATACCAGCGCTATTGATTAATTTAATTTGTTAATAAACTGTTTTTGATTGTGACCTTCCAATTTGTGACATTTAAATTTAAATAATATGCTCTAGTTTTTTAACTAAAGATTTTTATTTTTACTAACTACAACTGTTTAAAATAAATTCTCTTTGGTTATGTCATTTCCTACAGTCAATTTCTGTAAATTCTCCAGACTGTAAATTTATTTTTCAAGTTTAACATTCAATTTACTCAAAGAGAATTTACTGGCTTCCATATCCACTAATATAACCTAAAAATGTTTGATTCTTGAAAAACTGACCCGCGATCCTGAAAAGTAAATCCCATGCTCAGTTATCTAAAACTTTTAAAATAATTGTGAGTAATTACGTCACAATATAAATTATATTCATAAATATCCAAATTTTTGCCTAATTATATTTTGTTTTTAGTAATTTAGTTTTAAATCTATTTACAACTATTAATATTATCGTTTGTCCAGCTGACCCCAGTCTCCGTGGAGCCAAAGTAGTTGTGGCTCGTGGTCACAGACAAAGTTTTGAACCGGAAGTGCTACAAACTCGTCACACCATCTGAAAATCTAACCTCCATCAGGATAAACGGTGAGATCCATCCAACTCACAGAAAACAAGCTCAGTTATTCTTGTCATAAATTTTGTAAAGGTACTCTTAAAACATATTTATTCATCTTATTTTATTTTTTTTAATATAGTAATAATAGCCATTACCTTCTCGTATTATCTGCGCGACTTGGGCGATAGAAGTTATGCAAAAAAAAAATGTATTTACCTGGTTGACTGGCAGAATAAAGATCGGATTGCACGAACGGAAATGGACTACAAAAGTGACTTCTATGAAGACACAGCATTTCGGTAGCCAGAAATTCTCCGGTGAGACTGCACATCCTGTACATTCTCATGGTGTGATCGAAAGGATGTTTTGAATCCAATAACGAATAATAACTTTCCCTGTCGTTGCCGAGAATGTTTAAAAAATCTTCAGTTTCAGATCCTTCGATTATTTCCACGATATTCAAATCTACTGAACAGTCCAAATCGAATTCGGGAGGTTTATTTTTTATGAAATTATCGACAGCCGTTTTTACGCCTTTTCGTATTGTAGCGGTGGATTTGCAACCATGCCAGATGATTACCTAAAAAAAAATAATAATAAGTTAGAAACTTATAACGAATTTGTGACATCGTAACTGTTAGGGTGTTTTAGTTTGTTAGTAGGAAATAAAACTCAACCTTCTCGAGTAGGATAATAGTTTTTTCTATTCTACTTTTTTTTGTTTTTGACGAGAGCTCATGTAGAAGTCGTCCAGCACAAAATATAAGAAATCTGCTCGACGGCGTGTCTACTATTCATTTGAACCACTCTACATTGTTGCATCTCTACTCTCAGCTATTTTAACCCGTCTAAATCGGTCTAGCGGTTCTCGAGATATTGCGATTTGAAAGTATAAGGATTTTCGCCGCGGTGAGAACACACCAAGAGCCGTTTTCGCATTTTTCGCAGGGAAAAAAGTGACTTCGAGACTTGATTTTTTTTCCTTCAACAAAACGTTTCTACATCATTTCTTAACACATCTTCCAAAAATTGAAGATCTACAGCTGTCAGTTTGAGAGAAATGAAGTCACAAAGACGGGAATGTTAGAATGTCAAACATCTTTATTGTTGAAACTTCAACATAAACGTCGTCACAGGCAATATAAATAAATAAAAAATACCAATAGATATTAACACATTTTCAAATAACTGAAGATCCTGAAGATCTACAGCTGTCAGTTTGAGAGAAATGAAGTCACAAAGACGGGAATGATAAAATGACGAAAAAGTAAATTTCGACTTCGTCGCCTCTTCCTATCAAAACCAATACAGATATTAAAAAGCGGTCTTCAGCAAAACGTTTCTACATCATTTCTTAACATATCTTCAAAAATCTGAAGATCTACAGCTGTCAGTTTGAGAGAAACGAAGTCACAAAGACGAGAATGATAGAACGACGAAAAAGTAAATTTCGACTTTGTCGCCTCCTCCTATCAAAACCAATACAGATATTAAAAAGCGGTCTTCAACAAAACGTTTCTACATCATTTCTTAACTTTCATCAAAAATCTAAAGATCTACAGCTGTCAGTTTGAGAGAAATGAAGTCACAAAGACGGGAATGATAGAATGACGAAAAAGTAAATTTCGACTTTGTCGCCTCTTCCTATCAAAACCAATACAGATATTAAAAAGCGGTCTTCAACAAAACGTTTCTACATCATTTCTTAACATATCTTCAAAAATCTGAAGATCTACAGCTGTCAGTTTGAGAGAAACGAAGTCACAAAGACGAGAATGATAGAATGACGAAAAAGTAAATTTCGACTTTGTCGCCTCCTCCTATCAAAACCAATACAGATATTAAAAAGCGGTCTTCAACAAAACGTTTCTACATCATTTCTTAACATATCTTCAAAAATCTGAAGATCTACAGCTGTCAGTTTGAGAGAAACGAAGTCACAAAGACGAGAATGATAGAATGACGAAAAAGTAAATTTCGACTTTGTCGCCTTCTCCTATCAAAACCAATACAGATATTAAAAAGCAGTCTTCAACAAAACGTTTCTACATCATTTCTTAACATTTCATCAAAAATCTGAAGATCTACAGCTGTCAGTTTGAGAGAAGTGAAGTCACAAAGACGGGAATGATAGAATGACGAAAAAGTAAATTTCGACTTTGTCGCCTCCTCCTATCAAAACCAATACAGATATTAAAAAACGGTCTTCAACAAATCGTTTCTACATCATTTCTTAACATATCTTCAAAAATCTGAAGATCTACAACTGTCAGTTTGAGAGAAATGAAGTCACAAAGACCGGAATGTTAGAATGTCGAAAATCTTTATTGTTGAAAATTCAATATAAACGCCGTCACAGGCAAAATAAATAAATCTTATTTCACGGCGGCTGAGCGAGCGCACCCGCTTTTACTAACCCTGTCCCTTGCCCTTCTACAGTGCAAAACGCCATTATATTTGGCGAGAGCTAAAATTAGGGTGGGTTATTAAAGTTCTGAACACATCCACATTTCTCGAACTTTCGAACTTTTTAATAATTCGACAAATGGTGGACTGTATCGGAATTGGCCTATTTTCAAATACAACAATACATAAATTTGTTGTATTTGTATCTTTTCTTCCTTTGTGAACATGAACATTTTATTTTCAATCGTTCAATCGGCTTACTACTATTGCGATAGAGGTTCAGTAGACTGAGTGGCACGTATCACGTGTCAGTTGCTCGAGGCAGGAAGGGGAACAGTGGTTAAATTGGATAGTTGATACGCCGTCGCGCAATTTCTTATATTTTGTGCTGATCGACTTCTACATATCTGCATACCACAAATTAAATTAAATTACCTGTTTATCGGCGGCGTCAAATAACACAAAAGACGATCTACTCCTCAAAGAACTAAAATCTAAACGTACTTCCATCAAATAAATTTCATTTTGTTTTTCTCCTCTTAATATGAACAATCTCGTTTTGTTTTTATTCGTATTCCTTTTGCCTTTGTTAACGACCATTTGGCCGTTGAAAAGTTGCAAAAACGCGGCCGGTTCGGATCCTTGAACGATTCGGATTTGTGGAGCGTTTTCCTTATCTAGTTCGACGGTTAACAAAGCCGCCACGCCTTTTTCCTTTACCGAAGAATTGTTACCTAAAAGTAAAAAAATATCTTTGTAAAATGGCAACATCGTAAAATTGCTTCGGTACATTTATTCGGACTACCTGGAAATTCATGGCTCACTTAGTTTACGCATTCTGACGGATTTCCGTGCCGACTATACCTCTTCATTTATGCTTAATTTGTATAGCATCTTTTTACGCTTATACTTACAAAAATTAACCATTTGAAGGGTATTTGTAATTAAAAGTGAAAAGCTAACGGAAATTCTTCCTAGAATGGTATTAAATTCCAAGAGAGCATACAGAAATAAATCCTGTACACCAGGGGTGAAAACTACTGAAGAAAGAAACCGAAAAATTTCTGCTTCAGGCGGGAATCGAACCCGCGTCTTCAGTATTCCGTACTGATGCCCGCCTGAGGCAGAAATTTTTCGGTTTCTTTCTTCAGGCGGGAATCGAACCCGCGTCTCCAATATTCCGTACTGATGCCCGCCTGAGGCAGACATTTTTCGGTTTTTTTCTTCAGTAGTTTTCACGAGTAATAGAGTAATAAAAATAGATGTACGCACCTTGCCAATAAAAGAAAATACATCGATCTCTTCCCACTCCGGCATGTTTCGATGGATTTCCGGTTAGTTCCCTTCCTTTTACGGTTTGTCTGACGTCCCACCTGAATATGTAGCTGTCGCCATCGTAAAATTGCCCTAACGATTTTTCCGGAAGTTTTTCGTAACTGTGTTCGAAAATTTTCCAACCTATAAATACCATGAGATTTGTTAGTGCTAGGAATAAAAAAAATGGATACTTTTCTTCATCCGGTAGGGTGTAGGTGGCGACACCTTTATCTAATCTCAAAATTGATAACACGCTTATAATTTACTGACTTAAAAATATAACCATACTAAATTTGAAGTCAATATATTAAATAATAAAGAAATTATTGCAAAAAAAAACGAAAAATAAATTTTATCTTCAACACCCTGTATCTTAGTAGTAAATAACACTTGACCCAGAGTTATTTAGTAAAATATTAGTATTTGGAGGGCCTGAACCTATGATTAAAATATTGACCATTCCTTATGGAACATCATGTATAAGGCGCTAATTCAACAAGCGTTTCAAATTCTTGATTTAAAAGTGGAATTTTCAAGTGATAAAAAGAAAAATAAAAAAGGAAGAAAAATGAAAATGAAGAAAATGGAAAATGAAGAAATATAAAAAATGAAGAACAATAAAAAAATGAAAAAGGGAAATGAAGAAAAATAAAAAATGAAGAAAATGGAAGATGAAGAAATATAAAAAATGAAGAACAATAAAAAAATGAAAAAGGGAAATGAAGAACAATAAAAGAATAAAAAAGGGAAATGGAAAATAAAAAATGAAGAAAAATGAAAATGAAGAACAATAAAAAAATGAAAAAGAGAAATGAAGAACAATAAAAAAATGAAAAAGGGAAATGAAGAAAAATGAAAATAAAGAAAATGGAAAATGAAGAAATATAAAAAATGAAGAACAATAAAAAAATGAAAAAGGGAAATGAAGAAAAATAAAAAATGAAGAAAATGGAAGATGAAGAAATATAAAAAATGAAGAACAATAAAAAAATGAAAAAGGGAAATGAAGAACAATAAAAAAATGAAAAAGAGAAATGAAGAACAATAAAAAAATGAAAAAGGGAAATGAAGAAAAATGAAAATAAAGAAAATGGAAATGAAGAAAAATAAAAAATGAAGAAAAATGAAAATGAATGAAAAAATGAAGAACAATAAAAAAATGAAAAAGGGAAATGAAGAAAAATAAAAAATGAACAATAAAAAAAAGAAAAAGAGAAAGAAGAAAAATAAAAAGTGAAATCAAGAAAAATGAAGAAAAATAAAAAAGGAAGAAAAATGAAAATGAAGAAAAAGGAAAAATGAAGAAATATAAAAAATGAAGAACAATACAAAAATGAAAAAGGGAAATGAAGAAAAATAAAAAATGAAGAAAATGGAAGATGAAGAAATATAAAAAATGAAGAACAATAAAAAAATGAAAAAGGGAAATGAAGAACAATAAACGAATAAAAAAGGGAAATGGAAAATAAAAAATGAAGAAAAATGAAAATGAAGAAAAAATGTAGAACAATAAAAAAATGAAAAAGAGAAATGAAGAACAATAAAAAAATGAAAAAGGGAAATGAAGAAAAATAAGAAATGAAGAAAAATGAAAATAAAGAAAATGGAAATGAAGAAAAATAAAAAATGAAGAAAAATGAAAATGAATGAAAAAATGAAGAACAATAAAAAAATGAAAAAGGGAAATGAAGAAAAATAAAAAATGAACAATAAAAAAATGAAAAAGAGAAATGAAGAAAAATAAAAAGTGAAATCAAGAAAAATGAAGAAAAATAAAAAATTAAGAAAAATGAAGAATCAAGAAAAAAGTGGAAAGAAAAATGAAAATGAAGAAAAATGAAAAATAAAGAAAAATAAAGATGAAAATGAAGAACAATAAAAAAATTAAAAAGGGAAATGAAGAAAAATAAAAGTGAAATTAAGTGTTTCAAATTCTTAATTTAAAAGTAGAATTTTCAACTGATAAAATGAAAAATAAAAAAAGAAGAACAATAAAAAATGAAAAAGAGAAATGAAGAAAAATAAAAAAATGAAAAGGGGAAATGAAGAAAAATTAAAAGGAAGAAAAAGGAAAACGGAGAAAAATAAAAAATGAAAATGAAGAAAAATGAAAATAAAGAAAAATGAGAAATGAAGAAAAATGAAGAATCAAGAAAAAAGTTGAATTTTCAACTTTGTTATTTGTTATATTTTTGATATGAAAATGGAAAATGAAGAAAATAAAAAATGAAAAATAAAGAAAAATAAAAAAATGAAAAAGGGAAATAAAGAAAAATAAAAAGTGAAATCAAGAAAAATGAAAAAATGAAGAATCAAGAAAAAAGTGGAATTTTCAACTTTGTTATTTGTTATATTTTTGATATGAAAATGGAAAATGAAGAACAATAAAAAAATGAAAAAGAGAAATGAAGAAAATAAAAAATGAAGAAAAATAAAAAAATGAAAAAGGGAAATGAAGAAAAATAAAAAGTGAAATCAAGAAAAATGAAAAATCAAGAAAAAAGTGGAATTTTCAACTTTATTTATTATATTTTTGATATACCCGAAATTTTTTTTTTGTTATTACACTTTTGTAATATTTACAAACCGAATTCAAATGTATTTAGAATATTTTCGCTCACCTGTAACGTTCAACGTCTCATAAACGAAAAGTCTTTTGGTCTCTTCATGAAAATATTGATCTCCTCGCCCCATATGAATATTTTCCACGACCAAATCAGGTTCTTGGTCTTTTTCTTTCAACATTTCATCAACATTACACGGTCTAATTTCGAACGAGGTATTTCTACTCAAACTTTCGCTACTCCTAACTCTAATGAGCCTAGAAAAATCCGGCCAATCCAAAAACTTTTCTTTGAACAGAATAGTTTCGCGATGTTGAGTCAATTTGGCGAATAACGCCCACTTTGGTCTAGCGTTGGCTTGTAGGGGTAATTTTTCTTGCGTTCGACCGCCACCCAATTTGGAAGCCACGTTCAATGGGCAAATATTACAATCGGAATAGTTGTAACCGTCCTCCCACATTTCTTTGGCTATATTCAACGCTATTTTCTTTTTGATCGACGACGCGTTTTTCCCACTCCACACGTACATCTCCGAACCGAAATCGAATACGAAAATGTTGGTGTCTTTCAACATTTCAACTTTAGGAATGAAACCCCAATATTTATCACATGGTACGAGCTCGTCTTTATCTAAAGTGTATATCATGTTGGTGAGGAGGATATTAGATTCGTAAGTTTCGTCTTCGTCGGGATGTCCCGCTTCAATAGTCTCTGGTATTTCTTCTGCTCCTGGAATATCGAAACAATATTTTATGATAAATAATTTATTATTATTAAAATCATGAAGAACTAGAAGACAAAAGAACAATTTAAACAGTGGACTAGTGATCGATATGTCACATTTTTACTAATAGAACAGTGATCGCTAAAAACCCACTATCTGTCATGTCAGAATTATCATGTCACTTGTCATTTGTCATTTGTAGTAGTAGTAGTAGCAGGGAAAGAGATTAGGTTAGTTTTATATGTGTGCTCTAAAATTAATAAAAAGAAAGACATTAAGGTTGTTTACTGAAAATATACTTATAAAGAGGAACGTTAATTATTAAATACAAAAAAAAATTCACATACTCCTAAGAATTTTACAAAATATGTCACATTTTTACCAATAGATCAGTGTTGTGTGAATCGCTAAAAACCCACTATCTGTCATGTCAGAATTATCATGTCACTTGTCATTTGTAGTAGTGGTAGAAGTAGCGGGGAAAGAAATTAGGTTGGTTTTATATGTGTTCTCTAAAATTAATAAAAAGGAAGAAATTAAGGGAGTTTTATTGAAAATATAGTTATAAAGAAGAACGTTAATTATTAAATACAAAAAAAATTCACATACTCCTAAGAATTTTACAAAATATGTCACATTTTTACCAATAGATCAGTGTTGTGTGAATCGCTAAAAACCCACTATCTGTCATGTCAGAATTATCAAGTCACTTGTCATTTGTAGTAGTAGTAGAAGTAGCGCGTAAAGAGGTTAGGTTGGTTTTATATGTGTTCTCTAAAATTAATAAAAAGGAAGAAATTAAGGGTGTTTTATTGAAAATATGGTTATAAAGATATACTTTAATTATTAAATACAAAAAAAAATCACATACTCCTAAGAATTTTACAAGATATGTCACATTTTTACTAATAGATTAGTCTTGTGCGAATCGCTAAAAACCCACTATCTGTCATGTCAGAATTATCATGTCACTTGTCATTTGTAGTAGTAGTAGAAGTAGCGCGTAAAGAGGTTAGGTTGGTTTTATATGTGTTCTCTAAAATTAATAAAAAGGAAGAAATTAAGGGTGTTTTATTGAAAATATAGTTATAAAGATGTACGTTAATTATTAAATACAAAAAAAAATCACATACTCCTAAGAATTTTACAAGATATGTCACATTTTTACTAATAGATTAGTGTTGTGTGAATCGCTAAAAACCCACTATCTGTCATGTCAGAATTATCATGTCACTTGTCATTTGTAGTAGTAGTAGAAGTAGCGCGTAAAGAGGTTAGGTTGGTTTTATATGTGTTCTCTAAAATTAATAAAAAGGAAGAAAATAAGGGTGTTTTATCGAACATATAGTTTCAAAGAAGAATGTTAATTATTATATACAAAAAAAATCACATACTCCTAAGAATTTTACAAAATATCTCACATTTTTACTAATAGATCAGTGTTGTGTGAATCGCTAAAAACCGACTATCTGTCATGTCAGAATTATCATGTCACTTGTCACTTATCATTTGTCATTTGTAGTAATAGTAGAGAGTAAAGAGGTTAGGTTGGTTTTATGTTAATAAAAACGAAAAAATTAAGGGGGTTTTATTGAAAATATAGTTATAAAGAATAACGTTAATTATTAAATACAAAAATAAACAAAAATCAGGGCCAATTGAAAAAAAATTCACATACTCCTAAGAATTTCGAGGATTTTTAGCTCAAACTTAAAAAAAATGGTAGGAATATAAAAACTCACCTAAAATTTTCCAAAACTCCACCGCATCCTTCGAAAATGTATCCTTTGCGGTAACGGCAACAACGCTGCTTCCCTTGCAACCCAAATCGCCGCTTTTTTTAATGTGATTCACAATGTCGGACGTCCTGGACTGTTCAATCACATTGGAAAAAGCGCCGCTGTATACGTAAAGAGCCTTAGGCGTAATAAGAATATAATTATCTCCCTCGTTAATACTATTGGCGGTGGGTTCCACGAGTCTCGTTTGGACGTGACGCCGTCCTTTGATTTGTAAAAGCATAACGTCTTTCCAAGGTACTTGGCCTATGGGACCGGCCGATTTTTTTAAAACTACAGCTTTGAAGTCCTCGTTGCTCGTTAAGCCCGCTAAAGCTTCTAGAGCTTTGTCCGAATTTTTCGCCACTAAAAACGTTCATCAAACAATCAAAAAATGAAAAATCAAGAAAATAAAAATTAAGAAAAATAAAAAATTAAGAAAATGAAAAATCTAGTATTTTTATATAAAAAACGCCCCAAACAATTTAATTCAAAATAAAAAATTAAGAAAATAAAAAATTAAGAAAAATGAAAAATGAAGAAAAATAATAAAATAAAAAATCTAGAATTTTTATATAAAAAACGCCCCAAACGAATTAGGATTTTAATTTAAAATAAAAACTGAAGAAAAATGAAGAAAAATAAAAAATTAAGAAAAACGAAGAAAAATAAAAAATTAAGAATCAAGAAAAAGAAGGAAAAAAAAAACAAAAAGGAAGGAAAATTAATAAAATAAAAAATCTAGTATTTTTATATAAAAAACGCCCCAAACGAATTAGGAATTTAATTTAAAATAAAAAATGAAAAAAATAAAAAATTATAAAAATAAAAAGAAGAAAAATGAAAAAACAAGAAAAACGAAGAAAAATAAAAAATTAAGAAAAATGAAAAACAAAAAGGAAGAAAAATTAATAAAATAAAAAATCTAGTATTTTTATATAAAAAATGCCCCCCCCCAAACGCGTTAGGAATTTAATTTAAAATAAAAAATGAAGAAAAATAAAGAACCAAGAAAAATTAAGAAAAATAAAAATTTAAGAAAAAATGATAACAAAAAAAATGAAGAAAAATAAAAAAACAAAAAGGACAAAAAATTAATAAAATAAAAGATCTAGTATTTTTATACAAAAACGCCCCCCCCCCCCAAACGAGTTAGGAATTTAATTTAAAATAAAAAATTAAGAAAAATGAAAAATTAAGAAAAATTAAAAAACGAAGAATCAAGAAAAATGAAAAATAAAAAATTAAGAAAATAAAAAAAATAAAAAATGAAGATTAAAAATTAAGAAAATTAAAAAAAATAAAAAATTAAGATAAAGAATCAAGAAAAATAAAAAAACAAAAAGGACAAAAATTAATAAAATAAAATATCTAGTATTTTTATATAAAAAAACGCCCCCCCCCCCCAACGAGTTAGGAATTTAATTTAAAATAAAAAATGAAGAAAAATAAAAATTTAAGAAAAAATGAAGAACAAAAAAAATGAAGAAAAATAAAAAAACAAAAAGGATAAAAAATTAATAAAATAAAAGATCTAGTATTTTTATATAAAAAACGCCCCTTTGCCTCATCGTATATGTGAAACAAAAAGAATCGAATTAATTTACTAATTAATTAATAATCTCTACTTACGTTTTTCAATATTAAGTCTTTTTTTCTCTCTCTCCGCCACGCCAGTCAAAATCTCCGTATACTCATTGGAAATATCAGTTCTGGAAGCGAGCGCTTTGATAGGATTATTGGAAGCCTGTCTTCTCTTTTGAACCTTCACGTTTTTTTTAATTACCAACAAAGATTGTCTTTCTACCGCATCGAAATCGTCCAACGAGAAATTCGTTTGATCCTTATTGTCGATGTATTCGTAATTTTTGAAAAATTTCTTTAACGTGATGTCGTCCGGATTTAGAACGGAAACTGTTTTTTTCGTGATTTTTGTTGTACCATCCGATACTGAAAGTGAAAATAAATTTTTTATTCCAGTGAAAACGAGAAATTAGTAATTTACGTTAAAAGACCGGAAAGTAGTGTTTTGCAACCCTTGTTGACAAGTGACAGATTGTTGGCAACCCTGTTGACAGGTGTCAAAATAGGAAATGTTGGCAATCCTGTTGACAGATGTCAAAAAGGAAATGTTGGCAATCCCGTTGACAGGTGTCAACAAACGAAATGTTGGCAATCCTGTTGACAGATGGCAGAAGAGGGCGTGACGAGACTATCTTGAAAATGGGGCGTGACTTACAATGCTATAGGGATATGAAAGTTTCACAGGCCAGAGTAAAGCCCGAGGCAGCAAACTCCAGTGTAAAACATGATAATATCTCATTTATCAATTTTACTGATAGATGGCAGGACATTTGTTAATTATGGTTACTTTTAATTATTTATTATATTATCGATACTTACATGCTGAACTAAATTTAAATCTTGTGGAGAACGATAAAGAATTGCTTCTGATGAGATCACAACTGTTCTTTTCTGGAGAAGTTGACGCCGAACCAGAACCTGAAAACAATTATTCTGTAACAGTAATTAGATTTTATTTATTGATTAAAATATTATTCGTTATTCTTGGGAATTACCCTGTATAATTGGGGTATTATTTATCCAACCAATACTAAGGGTTGGCATAAAAGTGGACTGTATGAATGTTGGTGCTGAGTTGGAATAAAATTTTGACTTTATATTAACAGTAACAAAAACCAGTTGACAATGAAGAACGGGAACATTTCACTTGTAACTTAACTAAAGATGAATTTAAATGAATAACATGAATAAATATTAGGCACTTATAGCCCTTTGAATGCCCTAAATAAACTACAGCACGCTTAATAAATCATGCTGATTTTTGATTAAATTGAAAATATTAAAATAACGAAGAAACAACGCACAAATTAACAATAAAAGTACATGTTTAATTTACTAAACCATATTAGTAAATAACTAAAAACAACGCACAAAGTAGCAATAAAAGTACATGTTTAATTTACTAAACCATATTAGTAAATAACGAAAATGAATCACATCATTCAGAAAATATAGGTGCAATTGTAAAGAATGAACCGAACAAAATTTAATGTTGCGCGTAAGGCAATGATTGATAAGAATTTACGAGATGCTTCGTCTCGGAGTGATGATGGTGCACTGATTAAAAATTTGATGAAGTCTAGTCTCTTCGCCCGCGTCCGAATGTTCTAGAAGGAGTTGTTAACGTGTGGACGAGTCTATTTTTTGAATAGGCGGGGTAATTTTGATATGTCCGTCTTCGTCTCTCGCGTTGGAGAAACAAAATTGTATTTTATTTTAAGTTTTTAAATCGTGGCCTACGTGACTTATATCATATCGCATGTTGGATATGTTTTTAAATTGTAACGTCTGGACAGCTACGTATCTTACGATGTTGCCAGTTTGTTGTCGGTTTGAGTAATATGTTTAATTTTGTCGTTGAAAATTAAACACGAACTTTGTTTTGAATTTAAAGTGGCACTGTAAGGCCGATGTATTTGTTCTGAGTCTACGATCTACATCACGACTGTATTATGGGAGTGCAAACTTTTGAACTTTGATACGGAGATGAATTACTTGCTTCAGTAATACGTCTTTTATGCGATTTAACGATTTCAGCCACAACAATTGAACCATTATCAATAAAAGTCATGTAGTCACAACAATTGAACCATTATCAAAAAAAGTCATGTAGTCACAACAATTGAACCATTATCAATAAAAATCATATAGCCACAACAATTGAACCATTACCAATAAAAATCATGTAGTCACAACAATTGAACCCTTATCAATAAAAATCGTGTAGTCACAACAATTGAACCATTATCAATAAAAGTCATATATCCACAATAATTGAACCCTTATCAATAAAAGTAATGTAGCCATAACAATTGAACCATTATCAATAAAAATCGTGTAGTCACAATAATTGAACCATTATCAATAAAAATCTTGTAGTCACAACAATTGAACCATTATCAGTAAAAATCGTGTAGTCACAATAATTGAACCATTATCAATAAAAATCTTGTAGTCACAACAATTGAACCATTATCAGTAAAAATCTTGTAGTCACAACAATTGAACCATTATCAGTAAAAATCGTGTAGTCACAACAATTGAACCATTATCAATAAAAGTCATGTAGCTACAACAATTGAACAATTATCAATAAAAGTCATATATCCACAACAATTGACGCATTATCAATAAAAGTCATGTAGTCTCAACAATTGAACAATTATCAATAAAAGTCATGTAGCCTCAACAATTGAAACATTATCACTAAAAATCATGTAGTCACAACAATTGAACCATTATTAAAAAAAGTCATGTAGTCACAACAATTGAACCATTATCAATAAAAATCATATAGCCACAACAATTGAACTATTACCAATAAAAATCATGTAGTCACAACAATTGAACCCTTATCAATAAAAATCGTGTAGTCACAACAATTGAACCATTATCAATAAAAGTCATATATCCACAACAATTGAACCCTTATCAATAAAAGTAATGTAGCCATAACAATTGAACCATTATCAATAAAAATCGTGTAGTCACAATAATTGAACCATTATCAATAAAAATCTTGTAGTCACAACAATTGAACCATTATCAGTAAAAATCGTGTAGTCACAATAATTGAACCATTATCAATAAAAATCTTGTAGTCACAACAATTGAACCATTATCAGTAAAAGTCATGTAGTCTCAACAATTGAACAATTATCAATAAAAGTCATATATCCACAACAATTGACCCATTATCAATAAAAGTCATGTAGCCTCAACAATTGAAACATTATCAATAAAAATCATGTAGTCACAACAATTGAACCATTATCAATAAAAGTCATGTAGCCACAACAATTGAACCATTATCAATAAAAGTCATGTAGTCACAACAATTGAACCATTATCAATAAAAGTAATGTAACCACAACAATCGAACCATTATCAATAAGTCATGTAGCCACAACAATTGAACCCTTATCAATAAACTGCATCCTGATGAAATGGGTCAACACCCGAAAAACCGAAGATATAAAAGAAAAGTCGCTTAGATCAGTTCTACAATCGTTCAAACAGTTTAGATTGTCAACATTAGATTATTTGGTAAGTTGTAATTAGATAAATCATAATTATTAGTAAACATAGTTTTTAAAAACAAAGTTTGAGTGATCAACAATTTAATTTATTGTGTGAAAAGAATTCAATGGTTGCAATATCGCTTATCGACCGTTTTCTAAGTTCCCTTGCTGGGATTTGTATATTTTTCTAAGCCAATATGAATTATTAGTCTGATTTATGGTTATTACATGTTTGTTTCGATATTTTTATCTGGTATTTTAAAGTCAGTGGCGACGAAACAATTATGAAAAAATATTTGATCCATAAGCAGCAAAAAATAACAAATTTTACTCACCCTCCTTTAGTTTGAATTTTTTCGGTTGTGGAATCTTTTTTTCGGCGTTAATAGCAGGTAAATTTATAGAAGGAACCGCTTGTTTGGTTTTATTGTTCATTTTTCCGGCGACCGAGAATTTTTCTGCATCAGATTTTTCAACTCTAGATTTCCAATGCTTCGACGCCGCATCCAGTTCAACCTTTTTCGCTGACAACAGTGATTTTTCCGAAATTTCATCCTGAAAGAGTATTAATATAAAAAAAAACTCTAGATAATATAATTTCCAAGTCCATTTTTGTCACTTAAGTCTATAACTTAAATATTTATAGGATTAGGGGTATTCCCGCAACTTAAATACAATGTCAATGTTTGTTGATACTGTCATGTCTTAAGGGGAATTCCCGCAACTTAAATACAATGTCAATGTTTGTTGATACTGTCATGTCTTAGGGGAATTCCCGCAACTATATACAATGTCAATGTTTTTTGATACTGTCATGTCTTAGGGGAATTCCTGCAACTATGGATAATGTCAATGTTTGTTGATACTGTCATGTCTTAGGGGAATTCCCGCAACTATATACAATGTCAATGTTTTTTGATACTGTCATGTCTTAGGGGAATTCCCGCAACTATATACAATGTCAATGTTTGTTGATACTGTCATGTCTTAGGGGAATTCCCGCAACTATATACAGTGTCAATGTTTGTTGATACTGTCATGTCTTAGGGGAATTCTCGCAACTATATACAATGTCAATGTTTTTTGATACTGTCATGTCTTAGGGGAATTCCCGCAACTATATACAATGTCAATGTTTGTTGATACTGTCATGTCTTAGGGGAATTCCCGCAACTATATACAATGTCAATGTTTTTTGATACTGTCATGTCTTAGGGGAATTCCCGCAACTATATACAATGTCAATGTTTGTTGATACTGTCATGTCTTAGGGGAATTCCCGCAACTATATACAATGTCAATGTTTTTTGATACTGTCATGTCTTAGGGGAATTCCTGCAACTATGGATAATGTCAATGTTTGTTGATACTGTCATGTCTTAGGGGAATTCCCGCAACTATATACAATGTCAATGTTTTTTGATACTGTCATGTCTTAGGGGAATTCCCGCAACTATATACAATGTCAATGTTTGTTGATACTGTCATGTCTTAGGGGAATTCCCGCAACTATATACAGTGTCAATGTTTGTTGATACTGTCATGTCTTAGGGGAATTCTCGCAACTATATACAATGTCAATGTTTTTTGATACTGTCATGTCTTAGGGGAATTCCCGCAACTTATATACAATGTCAATGTTTTTTGATACTGTCATGTCTTAGGGGAATTCCCGCAACTATACAAAATGTCAATGTTTGTTGATACTGTCATGTCTTAGGGGAATTCCCACAACTATACAAAATGTCAATGTTTGTTGATACTGTCATGTCTTAGGGGAATTTCCGCAACTATATACAATGTCAATGTTTGTTGATACTGTCATGCCTTAGGGGAATTCCCACAACTATATACAATGTCAATGTTTTTTGATACTGTCACGTCTTAGGGGAACTCCCGCAACTTATATACAATGTCAATGTTTCTTAATACTGTCATGTCTTAGGGGAATTCCCGCAACTATATACAATATCAATGTTTGTTGATCATGTCATGTCTTAGGGGAATTCCCGCAACTATATACAATGTCAATGTTTGTTGATACTGTCATGTCTTAGGGGAATTCCCGCAACTATATACAATGTCAATGTTTTTTGATACTGTCATGTCTTAGGGGAATTCCCACAACTATATACAATGTCAATGTTTTTTGATACTGTCATGTCTTAGGGGAATTCCCGCAACTTATATACAATGTCAATGTTTCTTAATACTGTCATGTCTTAGGGGAATTCCCGCAACTATATACAATGTCAATGTTTGTTGATACTGTCATGTCTTAGGGGAATTCCCGCAACTATATACAATGTCAATGTTTGTTGATACTGTCATGTCTTAGGGGAATTCTCGCAACTATATACAATGTCAATGTTTTTTGATACTGTCATGTCTTAGGGGAATTCCCGCAACTTATATACAATGTCAATGTTTGTTGATACTGTCATGTCTTAGGGGAATTCCCGCAACTATACAAAATGTCAATGTTTGTTGATACTGTCATGTCTTAGGGGAATTCCCGCAACTATATACAATGTCAATGTTTGTTGATACTGTTGTGCCACATTATTCTGAAAATAATTTTTTACTTTATCAATAATTCTTACGTTATTTTTATTTTTCTCTTTCAACAATTTCAGTTCATCGCTGGAATAGTTATGGAGAGAGATTCTTTTTTTCCATTCGGATTCTCCGCGTTCCTGAAGTTTGGCTCTAAGATCTGCAATGGCTTGAGGCATGTTTGGAGTTTGTGGTCGAACGGTTTTAGATGAAAATTCACAAACATTACCTAACGATTCTTGGCTTTTGCTTTTTACTAAAACGCCTTCTATTGTTTGTCTGAAAACAAGAAAATACTATTTTTTTTGCAAGCGTATTAAAATACATTTATTGAGAAGGAATCTAATCTGAAAATTTTATACTCCAAGTACAATAATGAAAGTCGCGCCATCTATCGCATTCCAGTGTAAACATATTGCCTTACCCATCGAGTCCACCGACATAACCTTAAACTAGACGGCTAATATCTATATGCCTACCACACAAGAAACTCATGCCCATTGAACATTCCGAAAACGTCTCTGCGCAATGCGCAATAGGCGCCAGTATGTTTGAAATTTGGATGTCGATTCTCGAACTTTGTCGATTCGAGGAGACATTGTTTTTTATTCATAGGCGTCAATTTTTCCGCTTGACCGATAGTGAATTTATTGAAAAAATTAAGTGTTTTGTACTTCTAGATGCTGTCACCTTTTCGCAAAGCCACACATCTATTCTCATAAAGCATAAAGTTTAAGGTTATGTCGATGATCGAGTCGCGTTATACCTTCATTGTTTGACAGTTTAACCTCACTTAACCTTATTTGCAAGTTTGTTGAATTGAAGTGAAAAAGTTCGCTTAATAAAGAAATCCCGATTGAAAAATGTCTCAACTAGAAGAAGATTAACAAATTGTACATTTAATTTCATTAATTCTGCTAATAAACAAAATTAAGAAAATAACCTAAAAATTGTTTTATTTTTTGACAGTTCAAGTTAACCTAAAACGCTCTTTTAGGATTTCTGCTCGGCTATAATAAGATCCAGTTAGATAATATAAATTTACTTTATTTTCTCTCTCTATTGGTGGATAAAGTAGAAAAAAAAACTGGTAAAATAATATTAAACCGCCCCGCTGCAAGTAATATAACAGCAGTGAAAAACGACGGCTCCAGGGGGGGGGGGCACTAGGGGCAATTGCCCACCCCAAAAAAAGTCCGGCAATGAGAGGATATTTCTCATATCTGCGTAAACCAAATTTTAATTTTTTTAATTCTTTTTGTAGGTTCTAGGTCCATTTATATCCTAAACAACTCACTTTTCCCCCCAAAAATGACCCAAACATTTTTTTTCGGTAATTTTGACATTGCCAATCGTTTCTTATACAAAATTCATTCTGGGTAAACCAAATTTCAATTTTTTAAAATTTCTTTGAATTTTTTTGTAGATTCTAGGTCCATTTATATCCTAAAAACTCACTTTTTTCCTCAAAAATGGCCCAAATATTTTTATTTCGATAATTTTGATATTGCTAGTCGGTTCTTATACAAAATTCATTCTACAGAAACCAAATTTTAATTTTTTTGAATTCTAGGTTGCCCGTTGTCCCCCCCCCCCAATCTCTGGGCTGGAGCCGCCCTTTTGGCAGTAAAATGTTTATTATTCATATTGCAATAAAAATTGAATGTTTTTTTTTATTAAATTTATTACCAAGATTTATGTAGATTTAATGATATATATTTTTTATTATTACCAATTCTAATTGAATAAGCAGACAAACATTTTAAAAATGATGCTCATTAAATAAATAAATAGATCAAAATAAATAAAAAGAAAACAATCTTAAAACGATCAAATAAATCTATCCCATCCCAGAAAGAATATTTTTATTTTTCCTGAATATGATGAAAAAAAAAATAATTTAAAATAAAATAGTTAATCGTTATAATAATTAATAAAACATTTTTAAACGATTACACTTCTCATAAAATATAATTAAAATGAACTTTCAGAAATAAAGTGACATTTAGTAAATTATTTATCGGAAAGATTTGTCCTCCAAAATTAAAAAAATATGACTGCGGTGTTGTTTTTGGGATTTAGCTCTTAAATTAAAGAAAACAATATTTCTTGAACGCCAACGTTTCGTCTATTTATTTTGACATCTTCAGGGCACTGTAAGAAGAAAGGGATGTTAAAAAGAAGGAAAAATACATACATAAAACAATTTCATTTCTTTATTTCTTTTTGGATCTTATTATTACTTTTTCTCAGAAACATGGTTGAGGTATTTGTTTCTGAAAAAAAAATAATAAGACAAAAAAAGAATAAAGGGATGAAATTGTTTTATATATACACTTTTCCATCTTTTTATTTATAAATTGTAACACTCTTTTCATCTTACAGTGACCTGAAGATGTCAAAATAAATTGACGAAACGTTTTTACAATTAATTTGCGGCGCGCTCGAGTAACAATTCTAAAAAACGATATTAAAATAAATTGTAGGAATGCATACCATCTTTCAACTTGATACTTCACGACAATTTCTAAGAATTAATCTAATCGAAAAACAATACTGTGTTTGAGTTAACAATAAATATCGAGATACGAGGTCGAACGTACAACATTCTTTTTAATTTAAAGGTCGTAACATTCGACAATTCACCAAATACACACGTTTTTAAAGCGTAAGCGTACGCGCGCAACTGAGATGCCGACAAAAATAGAAAAGGTGAACTTATGCATTTAATCGACTACTAGGATTGAAGAGGGAAAGGCGACGACGTCACAGCGTGCGCCGATAATTGTCTGGATGCAGTGCAACGCCAGTGCCGGCTTTCAAATCGACGCCTCCCCATATTTACTACGAAAATTCAGTCGCTATGATTTTATTTCAAAAACTTTTTCATTTGTAGATATCGAAAGATTTGTACTTCCCATTAGCGACAATGAAACTTGGAACTCGGTCGCCTTGTCATTTCATTAGATTAACTAAGTATTTACACGGAGGTGCAAGGTATAGTCATTGGCGTTCCAAGATTTTCTTTTTTTTATTAAATTTACAATCGTTTTTAAAATCACTGCTCAGAATTTAATGAAACTTGTCATATTGGTATATTATAATAAGATAATGAACCAGTAAATTTTTAAAAAGCTGCAGAGAACCAGAAAAAATATATTAATATAATAAAAAACCAGATCTAAATCGTACGGAGTTAAAAATCGAAGGGCAATGAGGAAATTAGAAGAAGAAAAAAAGAGTGGGAAAAGACAAGTGAGAAAGAAGAAAAAATAGTGGGATGAGAAAAAGTGACAAAAGACGAAAAAATAGTGGGAAAAAAGAAAAGTGAGAAAAGGAGAAAAATAGTGAGAAAGGAGAAAAAATAGTGGGAAGCGAGAAAAGTGAGAAAATAGGAAGCAATAGTGAGAAAAGGAGAAAAAATAGTGACAAAGGAGAAAAATAGTGCGAAGAGAGAATAGTGAGAAAAGACGAAAAAATAGTGGAAAAAGAGAAAAGTGAGAAAAAGAGAAAAAATAGTGACAAGAGAGAAAAGTAAGAAAAGAAAAGAAATAGTGGAAAAAGAAAAGGAGAAAAAATAGTGAGAAAGGAGAAAAAATGGTGAGAAAGGAGAAAAAATAGTAAAAGGAGAAAAAATAGTGGGAAGAGAGAAAAGTGAAAAAAGACAAAAAAATAGTGGGAAAAGAAAAAAATTGAGAAAATAAGAAAAAATAGTGAGAAAGGAGAAAAATAGTGGGAAGGGAGAAAAGTGAGAAAATACGAAAAAATAGTGAAAAAAGAGAAAAGTGAGAAAAGGAGAAAAAATAGTGAGAACGGAGAAAAAATAGTGAGAAAGGAAAAAAAATAGTGCCAAGAGAGAAAAGTGAGAAAAGACGAAAAAAAATAGTGGAAAAGAGAAAAATGAAAAAGGAGAAAAAATAGTGAGAAGAGAGAAAAGTGAGAAGACGAAAAAATAGTGGAAAAAGAGAAAAGTGCGAAAAAACGAAAAAATAGTGGGAAAACACAAAAATGAGAAAAATAAAAAGAAAGGAGAAACAATGGTGAGAAAGGAGAAAAGTGAGAAAAGATGAAAAAATAGTGGAAAAAGGGAAAAGTGCGAAAAAACGAAAAAATAGTGGGAAAACACAAAAATGAGAAAAATAGAAAGAAAGGAGAAAAAATGGTGAGAAAGGAGAAAAAATAGTGCGAAGAGAGAAAAGTGAGAAAAGATGAAAAAATAGTGGAAAAGGGGAAAATGCGAAAAAACGAAAAAATAGTGGGAAAACACAAAAATGAGAAAAATAGAAAGAAAGGAGAAAAAATGGTGAGAAAGGAGAAAAAATAGTGCGAAGAGAGAAAAGTGAGAAAAGATGAAAAAATAGTGGAAAAGGGGAAAATGCGAAAAAACGAAAAAATAGTGGGAAAACACAAAAATGAGAAAAATAGAAAGAAAGGAGAAAAAATGGTGAGAATAGAGAAAAAAGAGTGCAAGAAAAGTGAGAAAAGATGAAAAAATAGTGGAAAAAGAGAAAAAATAGAAGGAAAAAGAAAAGCGAGAAAAGGAGAAAAAATAGAAAGAAAGTAGAAAAAATAGAAAGAAAGTAGAAAAAATAGTGAGAAAGGAGGAAAAATACTGGAAAAAGAGAAAAGTGAGAAAAGGAGAAAAAATAGTGAGAGGAGAGAAAATTGAGAAAAGACGAAAAAGTAGTGGAAAAAGAGAAAAGTGAGAAAAAACGAAAAAATAGTGGGAAAAGGAGAAAAAATAGAAAGAAAGGAGAAAAAATAGTGCGAAGAGAGAAAAGTGAGAAAAGACCATAAAATAGTGGAAAAAGAGAAAAGTGAGATAAGGAAAAAAAATAGTGCGAAGAGAGAAAAAATAGTGAGAAGAGAGAAAAGTGAGAAAAGACGAAAGAATAGTGGAAAAAGAGAAAAGTGAGAAAAAAACGAAAAAATAGGAAAAGAGTAAAGTGAGAAAATGAGAAAAAATAGTGAGAAAGGAGAAAGGAAAAAAGTGAAAAAGGCGAAAAAATTGTGTAAATACCTGGAAAATTACAATAAATTCTAAAATTACATTATAAAAAAGTGATAATAAAAAAGAAGAAAAGAAATATTTATAAAAAATGGTGTCTTTACCATTGATTCTTAAGAGAAATCACAGATTTTATTATTAAAGATATTTCCGCATTTTATCATTAATGCTGTTCGAAATCGAACATTTTTAACTACGCCCATGCCAACAAGAGAAATAAAATAACCGAACCTCGCGCATAGCAACAGTGTAAGCACACATCGTAAATCAAGGCCAGAGCGCAAATAACGAACCCGGAAGTAATTCACAGTCCATATAAACATCAATAGTTAAAAGCCGCTTTGGCGGCGACCGCTTTTACATATACCGCGACGCCAGGGGCGAGACTGGAAGTTGCATAAAAAAAGACAACAATAACGCCGAAAATACGTACCCGTGATTGGCCCAGGAAGAATATCGGCAGACCACACGCGACTAGAATAAATTAAATCAAATCAGTAGCACATCCGACTCCGTAAGGAACAGGTCGCATCACTTAGACTGTTTCTTACGTAATAACTTCATCAATTTTAACTTATACAAATTCGTATTCACAGTATTTTTTGAGCAATTGCAAACACAGTTTTAAATTTGTTATAAAGTGTTTTGTTTTACGTTATCGTTAATATATAAAATCCAAGTACTCAGAGTATAATTTCGCTATAACCTATATATACAGCCCACATCAATCTCTCTCTGCCAACTTAAATCTACAATAAGTTGGGATAGGCACATCTAAAGGGTGTGGCCTAATAAGTTTGGGTCTCCAAATTTGACATTATTTGGAACTTCCCAAAACAAATGCCTTGTAATCTGAATACTTATTTTAAATGTGATGTAACCCCAATTTCTAATTTCTGGACAGCTTGAGTTGTTTATAACCTAATGTCAAACCCATACCCACACTAGTGCATTTGACAGCACATTTATTTGTGACGAGCGCGATATCTTTTTACATGAAACAGAGTTACTGAAATCATACTTCTGTCTCTTTTGGTTTTACGCGGCGTTGCCAAATATAAATAAAATAAAAATTATAAATATTTAAACTACATCCCATAAATTAGCGACAGTATTGAACAGATAATTCGAACGTACTTTGTAATGATACGGCACTGTACCCGATCAATAACTGCAAGGTGCCGTTCTCGTTGCCTGTAAAATGGTTTATACTTTAACGCCCCCTTTTATAGCGAAGTAGCGCAATGTTTTTAAATGGGATTTGCTTGTTTTAACCTTAATGACTAAATTGGCGATGGCAAAAAAGGAGACAAGTGAAGAAGGAAATCAATATCACGATTATTTAAATGGTTTCGATCTGTAATTAAAACATTTTAGTGACACTTCCGCTAAACATAACCCGCAACATTTTTTTAAAGGCTTTTCCGTTAGAAAATCAAACTGAAAACAAATTGTCAAAGTGGATGCATTATCGAGCCATATCATTTTTGAAACTGCGCTCCAAAATGTATAACACGGCTTGAAAACAGAAAAAATGTTACTTATTGTATATACCAAATCACAATAACTATCATTTCCGTCTCTCGCTTGCTATTCAGTCGTCTGGAGTTGAGTATGACATGCAGAACAGTAGCGTAACGTGTATAATATTTAAAAACTTAAAATATAAAAGTATTACTTACATTTTTTGTACGTTATCGCTTTTGAAAATGCTCTTGATCTCTCTCCCTCCCGATGATTCTCCTTCTGACGTGCTATCCCCGCCAAATTTCAAACGAACTTTATTTTTTATTCTTCCTTTAATATTCGGCGGGGAAATATCGGAATCCGAACTGGAACCGGAGTCGTTACATGAGATTCCTTCGTCGTCCTTATCCAGTGAAATTCCAGCTGCAGTAGCGGGTTTTTTGTTGATCGTATTGGATTTTTTTAATACAGACTTCGATGACACATTTGTAGATGCGTCAATCCTGATTTTGTCGCCGTCTAAGAGAAACGGGTTTCGTGAAGATTCAAACAATACTTTCAGGCTTCGAAAATAAATCTCAAAAAGCCCCCCAAAAATTTAAAAAATATAAGCAATTTTTTAATTAAAAATGTCGACTCCTCTCCCGAAATTTAATCTTTTAACGGACGCACAATTTTATTGCTTTACTACATCTCGAATAACGAGATTTAAAAGATGTCAGATGTGACAAAAATAAAGAATATTTAAAAAGTAAAAAATCATTGAATTTTCATTACCATTTCAATTGGCACCCAACGTGGGGCTATTAAATTGATTAATTCATTACTTGCCTAAATTTTAATTCATAATTTTTAAAAAAACCATGGATCTAAGAGAAGATAGAAGATCAGAAGAACGAGTCATGCAAATGTTGATTGCAATAAATCAAAATATACAAGTAATAAACAGAAATCAAGAAAAGATGGAAAAGAATATGGAAAGAAATAAGGAAGAGATAAAGACAAGTATTCGGATGGATATGATAGAATAAAATAAAAGAAACCAGACAAGATTTAAGAAAAGATACAGATAAAAAAATAGAAGAAACAAGAAAAGATAGCAAAAAAGAAATGATTGCAAGAATAATAGAGGTAAAAGAATTACAGGAGCAGAAAAATGATAAAGTAATACTGTCTCTATTACTTTATTATTTTATTGAAGAAATATATCAAATAAAAGAGGATAGAATAAAGAATAATCCTTAAAAGAAAAAATTTTTAAGAATAAAATCAGGAGGGAAGAAATTAATGAAATTTCACAAATAAAATTAGCACAAATGGAAAATAAAAATGAAGAAATAAAACAAATAATATTAAAGAAGATTTGGGGAATATATTAAAGAAGAAAAGAAAGTAAAAGAAACTGAGAACAAATTAAATAAAAAAGAGATAAAGAAAATAGAAAGAGACAACGACCAAAAAATAGTTGGAAAAGAGAAAAGAGAGAAAAGAAGAAAAAATAGTGAGAAAGGAGAAAAATAGTGGGAAGGGATAAAAGTGATAAAATACGAAAAAAATAGTGGAAAAAGAGAAAAGTGAGAAAAGGAGAAAAAATAGTGAGAAAGGAGAAAAAATAGTGGGAAGAGAGAATAGTGAGAAAGGAAAAAAAATAGTGAGAAAAGAGAAAAGTGAGAAAAGAGAAAAGTGAGAAAAGGATAAAAAATAGTGAGAAGGGAGAAAAGTGAGAAAATACGAAAAAATAGTGAGAAAGGACAAAAAATAAAGGGAAGGTAGAAAAGTGAGAAAAGACGAAAAAATAGTGGAAAAAGAGAAAAGTGAGAAAAGTCGAAAGAATAGTGGAAAAAGAGAAAAGTGAGAAAAGGAGAAAAAATAGTGAGAAAAGGAGAAAAAATAGTGAGAAAGGAGAAAAATAGTGGGAAGGGAGAAAAGTGAGAAAATAGGAAAAAATAGAGAAAAAGCAGAAAAAATAGGGAGAAAGGAGAAAAAATAGTGGGAAGAGAGAAAAGTGAGAAAAGACGAAAAAATAGTGGAAAACGAGAAAAGTGAGAAAAGACGAAAAAATAGTGGAAAAATAGGAACGTGAGAAAGGAAGAAGAAATAGTGAGAAGAGGAGAAAAAATAGTGAGAAAGGAAAAAAAATAGTGAGAAAGGAGAAAAAATAGTGGGAAGGGAGAAAAGTGAGAAATTACGAAAAAATAGTGAAAAAGGGGAAAAAATAGTGCGAAAGGAGAAAAAATAGTGGGAAGAGAGAAAAGTGAGAAAAGACGAAAAAATAGTGGAAAATGAGAAGTGAGAAAAGGAGAAAAAATAGTGAGAAAGGAGAAAAAATAGTGGGAAGAGAGAATAGTGAGAAAGGAAAAAAAATAGTGAGAAAAGAGAAAAGTGAGAAAAGGATAATAAATAGTGAGAAAGGAGAAAAATAGTGGGAAGGGATAAAAGTGATAAAATACGAAAAAAATAGTGGAAAAAGAGAAAAGTGAGAAAAGGAGAAAAAATAGTGAGAAAGGAGAAAAAAAGTGGGAAGAGAGAATAGTGAGAAAGGAAAAAAAATAGTGAGAAAAGAGAAAAGTGAGAAAAGAGAAAAGTGAGAAAAGGATAAAAAATAGTGAGAAGGGAGAAAAGTGAGAAAATACGAAAAAATAGTGAGAAAGGACAAAAAATAAAGGGAAGGTAGAAAAGTGAGAAAAGACGAAAAAATAGTGGAAAAAGAGAAAAGTGAGAAAAGTCGAAAGAATAGTGGAAAAAGAGAAAAGTGAGAAAAGGAGAAAAAATAGTGAGAAAAGGAGAAAAAATAGTGAGAAAGGAGAAAAATAGTGGGAAGGGAGAAAAGTGAGAAAATAGGAAAAAATAGAGAAAAAGCAGAAAAAATAGGGAGAAAGGAGAAAAAATAGTGGGAAGAGAGAAAAGTGAGAAAAGACGAAAAAATAGTGGAAAACGAGAAACGTGAGAAAAGACGAAAAAATAGTGGAAAAATAGGAACGTGAGAAAGGAAGAAGAAATAGTGAGAAGAGGAGAAAAAATAGTGAGAAAGGAAAAAAAAATAGTGAGAAAGGAAAAAAAATAGTGGGAAGGGAGAAAAGTGAGAAATTACGAAAAAATAGTGAAAAAGGAGAAAAAATAGTGCGAAAGGAGAAAAAATAGTGGGAAGAGAGAAAAGTGAGAAAAGACGAAAAAATAGTGGAAAATGAGAAGTGAGAAAAGACGAAAAAATAGTGGAAAAAGAGAAAAGTGAGAAAAAATAGTGAGAAAAGGAGAAAAAACGAAAAAATAGTATGAAAAGAGAAAAGCAGAAAAAATAGTGAGAAAGGAGAAAAAAAAAGTGAAAAAGGCGAAAAAATTGTGTAAATACCTGGAAAATTACAATAAATTCTAAAATTACATAATAAAAAACAAAGTGATAATAAAAAAATATATAATAGATATATAAAAAATGGTGCCTTAAGCTTGTTTTAAGGGAATTAAAGTGAAAATTATGTAAAGGGGTCTTAAAAAAAAGAGAAGTGAGTGTTTTGACATTAAAAAGATGTCAGATGTGACAAAAATAAAGAATATTTAAAAAGTCAAAAATCTTAGAATTTTCATTTATTCATTCCTTTCTGGTTATACTTTACCTTTAGATAATTTCATTTTCTTCGCACTTTCCGTAATTTCCCTCAATAGTATCTGATCTTCGGAAAATCCTTCTCCCGGTTCTGAGCTAATTTGTTCTTGTTCTGACGCCTGCGCGGGTTCATCAACCTACAATAGTATATCGTACAACAAACGCTCGTGCTGCAAACTCTTCGATACTTTATTCGTTGGAAAATATTTATTTCGCGCGAGTTGTACACTATACTTTTTCTACGACCATGTATTTCTTATTGGCAAAATGGAAGCATACACAGTTTATATTTTTATTTGATGACTATTATTGTTGAAAATAAACGTTACAAATAGTCTCGGAAAAGAAACTGACGTGTTGGTCTTTACGCCAATGCATTTTTGTACCACTTAAATAACAAAATCAAAGTTGTAAAATGTAGGCAGCCCGTCGTGCAGGCTGGGATAAAATAGCCGTGCCAGTGGCGGCGTTTATGTTGATTTTTCAACATTTTTATGTATAAACGTAGAAAAAAAATTGTCGTGATTACAAAAATATATATACACGGTGTGAAAAACAAATAATCTCACCTGTTCGAGTTCAAGTCCGTCTCCTAGAGATTGGAAAGCGGAATCGGAGGACATTTTTTCACAAGCGATACTCTCCGGGCTATCCTGGTTGTGCATTGACGATGAAAAAAACCCTTTTATATTACTGTCGTCTTTTTCTAAAGACGAGGTAAAATCCAAGAGCGAATGGGAATCATAATTTCGGGAGAAATTACCTTGACTGGTCGAATGGTCTTCGTTGAAGTGTTGTGGGCTTTTTACCAAGTTGCGGCTAAAAACCGATGACAATAATAGACCAGGGCTGAAGCCTTTGAAAATGGTAAAAAGTGAAAATTGGAAAAGGGAGAGAATATAACAAAAATGAAAGGAAAAATAATTTACGGGTGATCTGAGGTCGGGAAGTGGAAGGGAATGGGTTTTTAAGGGTAGAAAACTGTTTATCTCGATTTCCGGCAAAACTAAAAGTCCTATGGAAAAAAGTTAAATGGCAAAGTTGTAGGTAATAAAAATATCTACAACTTTTGCATTTACACTTTTTTCACATACCCTTAAAATGTATGTGAAAAAATCAAATAACCAAGTTTTTGGTTTTTTATTTTTATCTTTTACAAAAAAAATTTTTTTTTCACGAAATTTGGTGAAAACTTACCTTTTTATGTCCCAAATACATTGTAATTTTTTTTATTTAAAATATTTATTTCTTCACCTTATTTTGACTTAATATCGAAAAAGCTCCCTAATTTTCAATCGAAAATTCTCACGTCAAAATATCTGCTTTTTTAAAAAAACTCGGTGGGTATTTTGTTCGTTGAAATCTCTACTTTTTGATGGTGTAAAAAAAAGTATACATTACTATGGTAAATGTTCTCAAAAAATGCAAAGAAACGAAAAAATTCTAATCCGATTTCTTTTTTAAATCATCGTGTGCAATTTTGAGCTATTTATTAAAATTTATACTTTAATTACCCGAAAAACCTAAGATTCCATGTTTTTCGAGTAATTAAATCACTAAAAATATTTATCTAACGGGTGCGAATGAGACGGCATTATACAAGAGTGAGATGCAAAACGAATGGCTCAACTTAAAATAGACTCGTCCGCATTCCACATATAAACTTCCTTTTTTTGCAGACTACATGGAAAACATCACGTGCCCCTGTTTGGAGTAGGGAAAGCTAAAGACACGCAAATTAGATCACATTTTAATCAGTACGATTTTCGCTGCGCATCAATCTAGTCTACTTCATTGTCTCAGCACAAAGTATTTCCTAAATTAATTAGTAATACTTTGGCCGCGAATCAAGCCAGTTTACTCAAATTATTTTTCATCTCCACTGTCCAAGTACAGTACACAATTGATCGTTCAAATCATAATGTCGTTTTTATAAAATATAAAATTATATGTGGTTTCTGGGTGACTGATGCACAAATCATGTAAGAGTTATTTGTGTAACTAATTTTGTTTAACCAATTTTGTGTAACCAATTAGCGTAACCAATGTAATGTTTTCTATTTGTTACATTTGTTTATTTCCTGTTTTAAATAAACGGTGTTAAAACGTAACGTGTGAGTTTTACTTGGAGTTTTTACAACAAACTAAATCTATACAGTAGACAGTCCACAAATTCTACATCGAAATCAAGCCAGTATTTAACAACCTCCACCGGCCGACCTTGCAAGTGGCTGCATTATCGTAATATTCACTGATTTACGACAGTAATGTATATTTTTTTACACCATCAAAAAGTAGAGATGTCAACGAACAAAAATCCCACCGAGTTTTTTTAAAAAAGCAGATATTTTGACGCGAGAATTTTCGATTGAAAATTAGGGTGCTTTTTCGATAGTAAGTCAAAATAAGGTGAAAAAATAAATATTTTAAATCAAAAAAATTACAGTGTGTTTGGGACATAAAAAGGTAAGTTTTCACCAAATTTCGTGAAAAAAAATATTGTTTTTGTAAAAGATAAAAATACAAAACCAAAAACTTGGTTATTTGAATTTTTCACATAAATTTTGAGGTTATGTGAAAAAAGTGCAAATACAAAACTTGTAGATCTTTTTATTACCTACAACTTTGCCATTTAACTTTTTTCCATAGGACTTGTAGTTTTGCCGGAAATCGAGATAAACAGTTTTTTACCCTTAAAAACTCACCCCCTTCCACTTCCCGACCTCAGATCACCCGTAAATTATTTTTCCTTTCATTTTTGTTATATTCTCTTCCTTTTCCAATGGGTTTCATCCTACTATATTTTTTTTTTGTTTCAAAAATTATCAACCCTGGTCTATAAAAGATTTGCTTGAAACGGTTAAAAGATATTTCATAAAAATGGTAAAATAAAAAATATACCTTCAAAAAAAGTTCTTAGCATAAAGTGGGTGGTAATAATCGGGAGATAAAAATTAAAAAACAAAAAAATGGTTTTTAGCAGTTTTCTAGATAATTTTGAGGTTATGTTGAAAAATGATTAATACAAAAGTTTTAGATTTTTTAATTATCTACAACTTTTACCTTACACTTTTTTCGATAGGATGCATAATTCAACCACGAATCGTATATTTAACTACCCCCACCCTTCTTCCGGAACTTTTGCTCAGCCGTCTTGATTTTTCTCAATCTCCTTATATTTTCCACTAAATTTTCCGACCACCCACATTATGCTAATAATTTTTCTGCTATACCTGTCCTATTTAAAATGCAATGTACAGCTCAATTTAGGAGAAATACTGAAATATCTTGTCGAAAAGTCTACAAAATTATTACATATCAATCTATAACGCTTCTTTAACGCTTAAGGTTAATCACATTTCATTCTTACCAAAATAAACCGCGGAAATAACTAAAATTAGAGCAGATACTAGTAAGTGTATAGCACCCAGAGTAACTGTTCATAAAATTAATTCGAGTCTATTTTGATACAAATGTAAACATAGGATATAAGCAATAAATATTATCTGGGTTAATATTATCTGTTTATCTATTGATACATCTCATATTTTTAATGACGATAACAATATTAATCTTTTACAAGAGATGTACCTACATGAAATTACTTTCAGATTTAAAGAGACTTCATTTTTTTTATTAATCTTAGATAATACTATTATGAATATATGCTAATAAATATAAAAAAGTAGAATAATTTAGTTGAGCGCCAATTTTTCTTTATCAGGGTTCAAATTAGTTATCTGTATTTTGTTGAGATGAGAATAGAAAAAATTAAAAGAATTGTAAAATAACTATATTTTTACAAATGGCGCCCAACGTGGGGCTAGTCAAATCGGTCAATGAAATTTAAATAATCAAAATTATAGGAGGGAATTTTGTTTAAGGTCAGTACTAATTTTTTTAAATTAAATAAACAAGTTACAACATTTTTTTATATTTTTAAATAAATCTGTACTTTGGAAGAACTCAACAAAGTACAGATAAATAATTTGAACCCTGAGAATGATATTTTTTAACGTATTTTTGTTGTACCACGTATACCCTTTTTAGACCATCTAGATAGATTATTAATAATAGGTCAGGTTAGGTTTTTTTTTTTAGTTTATTATTCATTATCTTTGGTATATAATACATTTTTCTAGGACATTTCATTTTCCCAATTCCCTGCTATAGGAGTTTTCCTCCTTTTCAGGGTACAGGTTAGGTTTTAAGGGGAATAGAAGAATGGGAAGCCATACATACATAAAAGGAGACTCTAGAAAAAGTCAAATAGGCCGCTTTAGAAGACTAGACTCCGGGTGCCGATGTATGTTTTAACGAACGATCCCAGCACCCCGGAGAGACGCAGTGGAGTTTTAGTGAGTAGCCCGAAAGGGAGTCTCCTCACACTACCTGAGCTAGTCATAGTCCGGGTGTCCATAAAGGATTTCTCCACAAAAAAAGGATAGGTTAGTGTTCGAAATAGAACATACGCCCATGATAAAAAGAGGAATAAAAATAATATTCAAATAAAATAAAAATAAAAGAAACAACAAGCACGCTTAGGTGTTTGGTAGCCTCGAAACAAACTCAATAGATATCCATATCTCAATAGAAACAGTATGACGTAATAAAACCGTTACAACACGTGTTAATTAGGAACGCGGCTAACCCTTTGAGCGGCAACTACAAGCCCACTGGCTTTGTCGAAAGCAACCACAAAAAACGCCCACAGATAGAACGTCGGGATACGAGCTGGCCAAGCCGGTAAAAAACACATCAATAAGACCGCGAGCGACGCGCTACGATTGGCTAGAAAACCCGTTAGAAGTTAAATAAAAAAGATAGAACCACATAAACAGAGATCGACTGATCCAAGGCTTGATATCGGAAGCTACCAGTTCAAAACTTCAGTACAATCTTTTCTTTCCGAGTGAATAGGTCGGTGGACCTTTTGCTCGTAATTAAATTCAGTAGATGCCTAAAAAGTTTAGGTCTCCAAATATACAGGGGATTTGGAATCGCCCAAAACAGTTAGGTTAGGTTACTTACAATAATAAATGAAAATAGTAGAATTGGAAGATGGAGCAATAGAAACATTTGAATTTGTACAATCGTTAAGCAACCGATTCTTAGCGCACATTATTTTTAAGCGTAAATATTTTTTATTTATACATATATTTTTTTGCTCTCTTGGAAGTATTCATCATTAATTCTTCTGTTTGAATAGGAAAATAGTAATAATTACAGTCGTCTTACAGGAAACAAAGTAACTGAGATCGCTGGCAGACCGTAATCACGTCAAACTGATATGGGTGCCGGGACATCAGGGAATTGCAGGTAACAAGAAAGCAGACGAACTAGCAAGAAGAGGCTTGGAAACCCCCCAAACCAAAGGCAGACACTAGAAGTGCCAAAGCGTACAGCGAGAGTGTCTGTAATACATTGGATTTGGGACAAACACAAAGATTAATGGGAAAATGTCCCAGGAAAGAGTACATCAAAGGACCGTGCCACAAAAGAGCGGCAGACCTGTTAAAGATGAACAGGAGCCAGCTGAAAATCGTTACAGGAGTCCTTACTGGCCATGCGCCAGTAAAGGGGCACCTCAACAAGATGGGACTGTACAATGGTGACCTTACTAGCAGACTATGCGGTATAAGGAAACAGAAGCAGTGACACATATACTGTGTAGATGCTAGACACTGGACCACAAAAGACAGCAAATTTTTGGGCAGCCAGTAAGTGAACCAGAACTATACAACTCCCACCCTTTACAGGACCTGTACAAGGCACTAAAGTACTGGATTGGGTATTGTAAACAGATAAAGATAGGGATGATACAACGGGCCGACAGGCCTAAGTGTCACCGGAGATTTCGGTCAGACGGGCTCAACCAGCGGGTGAAGTTTCCAGTGAGTATACCGATACGGCCGGCCTCCTTGGCGCTTTATGTGGCCGGCTCGTTTCCAACTCCTAAGGAAAAAAATATGTCTCTCGCACTCTGAATGGCTCAAACACCCACGCCTAAAACACCCTCCTCACCCCCTAGCGACCTCGTCGCCTCCCCCTCTTCAGGAAACCCAAAGCCAAACTCTCACAACCCAACCTCAGACTTCTGGCAAACGCCCAAGACCTCCCCTCTCCCCCCGAAAACCAAGATCTATTGGAGTCCACCCCCTCTTACCATTGATACCATTAGGAATTAGCTAGCTAGGTTACTTATTGTAATCACGACACTATACCCTGAAAAGGAGGAAAACTCCTATAGTAGGGAATTAGGAAAACTAAATGTCCTAGAAAAATGTACCACACTAATAATATAGTTACAATCCGGTAATCCGCTCCAGAATATTTTTGGTAAAACTAAAAAAATATTGTTTAAGCACTAATTAACGAAAAATAAACATTTACCTTGCTTCTAACTCATTAATCGTAACCGGTTGAGTCTTGTATCTATAACTGTTCCGTTTATTATGACTTCTCTTCGGAACTGCTCCGGTAGAAGTATTTTGTTCGAACGACATCACTAGTTCGTAAACGGAAAAAGGCCTCGGTTTGTTCATGGCGTTGTCTTCATCGATATTTTTCATTTTAAACGAATCTATATCGAAATCGCTGCAAATCGTGTGAGACCGCCTGGTGGTTCTTTGTCTGGATTCTTCTCGTACGCTTTGACTCTCGCTGAAGCTGTAAAAAAAAGGTAAAAGATAGAATTCCGAACACGATGAAAATATCACACCGCGTCATAGACCCAATTGCACCTCCTCTTTCTCACGACTTTCGGTAAACTCGATTACAGAAAATTCGGACATCAACTGACCAAAAATCGCCCTGTTTCGACTCAACTAATTTTTTCCGCGAAATTGTCCTTACATATCCTAATGAAGCCTGTTTTTACTCACGTCCAGGAAACCTCTAAAACCTGAGTGAGCTTCATTAGATACGAACGTACGCATGCACAAACGAACGCACGCTGCGACTCCCACAGTTGGCAACCCTGCCGAGTTAACAATTACAGATTCCGACACTCATTGATAGGTGACACCGATGAATGACAGATGACCGTTGCTTACAGATTCCGACACCCATTGACAGGTGGCGCTGATTCCCGATGTTGAGATGGCAAACCTGTACTGTTGGCAATCCTGTTGAGTTGGCAATTACAGATTCCGACATTCATTGACAGTATAGATTCCTACGTAGATTACAGGTTCCGACACTCAGGTGGCGCTGATTCCCCAATTGTTGAGTTGGCAAACCTGTATCATTGTATAAGGATAATAATATCCTTATACAATGCCTCTATTGTTGGCAACCAGGTTTGGCAATGTTGTTGAGTTGGCAATTACAAATTCCGACTCTCATTGACAGGTCGCGCTACGAAGATTACAGATTCCGACACTCAGGTAGCGTTGATTTCCCCCATCCCCATGTTGAGTTGACAATTACAGATTCCGACACTCATTGACAGTATAGATTCCTATGTAGATTACAGGTTCCGGTACTCATTGGCAGATGGCGCTTCAATTTGTACGCGTGACGCGCGGCCATCTTGAAAAAGGGGCGTGGCCAGCAATATTCTTGAGATAGGAAATTTTCCCACGCCCGAGCGGCGGAGTTCGTACTAACGGTCCCACGCCAATTTATTAATTTAATATTAAAATATACATGTTTACGAGAGTTCTTCTTGGGCGATCAATCTGTTTCGAGGTACCTACCCTATTATTTCGTTTCCAAGTTATTGGATTTTAAGTTAAAGGAATATCAATTTTTAAATGATTCGTTCCTTGAAGAGACAATCTAAATAATTTAAATGGCTTGTTTTTCAAACATAAAGTGACGAAGGTTTTTACTCTATTTTTTATTTTTTATTAATCTGTAACCTACTTATTATTTTCCGATTTATTTACATCTGATTCCCAAACGCATGTCACATTTAACATCTAAAATACCATCATTCATAGTTCCTCGAGACAGATGCGCGAACTCCAATCGCAAACTCGTCTGTAACGCGCATAAAGACTGGGATCTCGACTCAAAGAATTAGAAGTGGGAGAATAGGTAATTTGTTGGGTCTTTTGAACAGTTAGGATTTTTAGTTGAATGCGAGCCGTTTGAAGATCAACCACGTCCGTTCCGAGATCCGTCTACATAAATCGGTAAGAAATTATTATTGTGTTAATTTTATTTGGGATTCCGAAAATACGTTAAGTCCGAATTTGTAGTACCGCACAAGACTTAGATTGGGAGAGGGAAATAGATAGTTAGATGGGTTATTAGAATGGATGGGAATTTTAGTTGCGATCCAGAGACCAGCGAGACCGTCACGAACGAATAGTGCTCCGATATTGAGTGTTAACATTTCAGCAGCGATCCTCCAGGTACTCGACCCAGCCGGGTAATTAAAGCCTACTCTGCTGGCCGCCTTATAAGTTGGTCAATACCATAAAGACCCCTGGAGTATTTATTCCTCCAGTGAAGCTGCACGAGTACAGTGTCCTTCGGCAATTAAATCCGAGGGTGGAGCCCGAGGCAACCCGAAGGTGCCAAAAATGAATCACGAGACTAAAGTACGTCGCGCTATAATGAATCAGGACTCAAAACAACTTTCCCTCACATTTGTTTCCGAAATGGTTTTAACTATTTATATAATTTTTATGAATTTATACATACAGGGTATCCCATGTCCTTGTTACAATGTAATTCAGTATTTGTTTTGCCTGTACCTCCTTTATACTTCTCGAGCTTCAGTAAATTATTTTGTAAGAATAATCTCCAAATTTGTAGTACCGCGCAAGACTTAGATTGGGAGAGGGAAATAGGTAGTTAGATGGGGTATTAGAATAGATGGGAATTTTAGTTTTGTTTTGTAAGAATAATCTCGGAAACGTTAGAAAAAAATTAATAACCATTAGCTTACCTCGCTTTAAAAGACAGTCTCCTCGATGGCTCTTCCCTAGAACCGCTTTGCTTCAAAATCGGTTTAAACTCGCACTCGGTTTCACTGGAATTTTTCGATTCGGCATTAGACTCGAGCGTCTCAAGCTCGAGAGACGTTCTCGGCAATTTTAAAATCGGTTTAGGTTTATCTTCGGATTCATCGGTATCGGTGCTGGATTTCTTCTTTAAAATCGGTTTAGGTACATCATTAGAAGCGTCGTTGTGATGCGTGTGTTCTTCGGAAAAGCTTTTCTTCTTTAGTATGGGTCGTACTGATTCTTCATCGGAGTCTAACACCATTTCCGCCCCACCGGCGGCGGCTAGAATCACGGCAGTGGTGATAGAAACGTGCGGAGAGCTACCGGTGGAACTGGCGCTACTAGCGCCCGATTTCCGTTTAAGGATACTCTGAGGGGAGTTCAACGAATGATCGTCGTCGTCGTATTTGGAAGAGCGTCGTTTCAGGATACCGTGCAGATGAGTTTCCGGCGATTGAGTTCGTCTTAGTTCTTCCAAAGAAGATCTACGTTGATTTTTTAGAATAGAACGAGAGTCTATTTTATTTGCTACGTCGGGGCTACAACTACGGTGTCTCATTACGGTGGATTCATCCAAACTTCTTCGTTTCTTTAAAATCCCTTGTTTCCTTCTGGTGGTCGTAGGTTCTAGTACGCTAGGCGAGAAAGTTACAGGGGGAGTATTGTTGGAAGAATGTTCCAATTTACTACTGTCTTGAGAGACTTTCCGCTTTAAAATTGAGACGGGTCCTACTGTGGTGCTAGCGCATGGAAAACTAGGGTTATCTACGACTATGGATGGGATTTCGTCGACGGAATTCTTTTTTAAAATCGAGAATAACAACGATTTCTCAGTATCCGGCCTTTTAGGATTCTTAACGGTTTTGGTTGGGGGTTCGCAGTCTTTTTTCGGGGATTCCCTAGTTTTAGTAGTCAATCTTTCGACTCTCGCTAAAGTTTGTTTAGTTAAAGCGGACAGTCCTTCCATTCTACCGGCTATAGCTTTGGTTTTCTCGTCATCGGAAGCTACCATTCGCTGGTTACTGGATACCCTATGCAACGAATCATTAGAACTAACTTTGTCTAAGTTTAATTTCGTCGTGGACGATTTGGGGCTTGAGGTGACAGCACGTTTGGCGTAAGGCTTGTATTTTCCCATTTCGGAGAACGGCGACGTGACTTTTCTACGGGCGTTTTCCATGTGTTCGCTCAATTCGGATTTCTTATGTGTTAGTTTTGAAGGAGTAACGGCAGTGTTCGATGTTACTGTTGGACTAGTTAAAGAGGCAGTTGAGTGTGTATCGCTTCGTTCTTTCTCGTGTCCGGAATTCGGTACCGATTCGAATATTTCCGCGGGAAAAAAGCGTCTCCGACGTCGACGGTCTTTTACGTCACCATTACCTGAAACAGAACATTTTTTTCTCTATCAAACATATTTAGTTAAAATTCTGATTTAGTTCAATAAACTACTCGGTCAGTGTGGGAAATATACTTGTACAACTAGCTGCATCTGTTATATGGTATTCCTATACAAAACGAAATCGCTCTAATTACAAGAAGCGCCCTCACTTATTATACTGATGGGTCAAAATCAAACGAAGGAGTGGGAATAGGGGTTACAGATACTAATACTAGGATATCAACAGCTCTGGGAAACACTCTGTATATATTTCTGTTACAATCTGAAGAAACACCCTGTTCTAGCTTGAATAATTCGCACTTTACTAAACTGTATTTTTTTTTTATTTACACCACCCAACAGAAATCCATTTACAGGATGGGAACTCATAGATACAAATGAAATTTATAAATCAGCAAATAAAATACAAAAAATATTAAAATCTTGAACATTCATTGGTGACTTTATTTATGTGAGTTGAGAAAGATAATTTATGATCGAAGGTTATACCAAGATTCCCAAAACCAGGTTCGCAGCTTTGCGCAGGAACTGTTTATTGATTTTAAATCTTAATAACATTTGTAACACTCTACACTGTACAAAATTCTGAGATCTCTATTTTCATACTTTATTTTAGGTTAAGACATTCACAGGCGTCTTTGAAATTTACACACTCAACACTCTTCTAAACATCGTTTATCGTACATTATCGGCAGTGTGGAACATACAATTTATCACTTGACGCGAGTGGAATATTTTGGAGCACGAAATCACTTCGAACCTTCCTTAAGAAAGGTTAGGTTCAGTCTGTCGTCAGCTGAATACCTGAAGGCTACAAACCGGTTTTAGTGTGGCATGGGGTGCAGGAACATGAAAGTGTTCATTTTTTGTTGTTTTTTTGGCATCCAGCCCACAGGGCGACATCCTGAACTTTTTGAAAGCAATAGGACTGGAGGAACTGCTCTAATCGTTGAGACATCCTTAACGAATGGGCAGCAGAAAGGGGCACAATAGATCTTATAGGTCGCAGTGCATCCACACCCCCATCAACAGATCTATCTATCTATCTGTGATGGGGGTGTCGATACACTGCGATCTATAATATCTATTGTGCCCCCTACTGCTGCCCAATCGTTGAGGATGTCTCAACGATTAGAGCAGTTCCTCCAGTCCTATTGCTTTAAAAAATTTCAGGATGTTGGTAGGCTTCAGGTTAGGTAGATCTTCCTCTTCTATTTGATATTCTCCGAGGTATCGTACCCTTGGATTTTGCAGGGTAATGCATTCTGAGAGAATGTGGATAGATGTTTCCTCCTCTTCCTCGCAGAATCTGCATTCTTCTTTGTCTACTAATCCGAGTTTCTTTAGGTGGCCTCTCAGCCGGCAGTGCCCTGTTAGGATACCCTTTAGTATCCTGAGCTTATTTTTTCTTTTACTGACGCAGTCGTCAGATCTCTTCTGGTTATAGTTTTCCAGTAGTGTCTTGGCATGCCTCATTCCTTGTAGTCCTATCCAGTATTAGGATCTTTTGTTATTTACTTCTATTCCAAGTTCATCAAGTATTGTACTGGTGCTTATTCCGCAGAAGGGTTCAGGTCCCAGAAATGGTGTTTCAGCCCCTTATTTTGCGAGTACGTCTGCTATTTCATTACCATCCACTCCAGTGTGTCCCGGAACACATAGGAGGGTAACAGTGTTATTCTTGCCTAGTTCGTTTAGATTCTCTAGGCACTCCCAAACCATCTGGGAGTTGATTACGTGGGAGTTCAAGGCATTTATGGGCTTGGCTGTCTGACATGATGATGATCTCTTGTCTGCGAAAATTTCTATGTTGAACTGGACACATTTTACGATGGCGTATGTTTCAGCTTGGAAAATGCTCGGAGATTTGCCTAAACTTTCAGAATATTTGGTTCCAGGTCCATATACTCCTATTCTTGTTCCTTCTGTTGTTCTAGAACCATTTGTGTACCATTTAATGGAACTTCTCTTGAGTTTTGGGATGGTATCTTTGTCCCATTCGCTTTTGTTACTTAGCTTTGTGTTGAATTCTTTCACAAAGCTAAACTTCTTTGTCATCTCATCTTGACACCATTCTTTGGTATAGTCCAGCCCTCTTTGAACTATATCGCAGAGGGTATTCTCGAATTTTCCTCTTGCGATTAAGACTATGTCATCTGCATAGCCTTGACACGATATACCAATCTCGGTCAAATCGCAGAGGAGTCGATCCACTGTTAGGCTCCACATAAGAGGTGGACATCCTCTGGTTGTGCAGATGGAAACAGTGGCTTGTCCGATTTTAGTCTCTGCTATTCTTGTAGACAATAGTCGCGACATCCATCTGGTTGTCGTGTTGTCTACCCCTTTTTCTTCTAGTGCTCTTTTGACGGCTTCGTGTGGTGTGTTGTCAAAAGCCCCTTCTATGTCTAGAAAGGCACATACTACAGATTCTTTGTTCTCTAGTGCATCCTGGATTTCATCTGTCAATTGCACCAATGCGGTCTCCGTGGATTTGCCCGTTTGGTACGCATGCTGATGTGGGTGCAGAGGCACCCGTTCCAGGATTTCTTTTCTGATATAAGTTATCAGTTGCTTTCTCCACCGTTTTCAGAACGAACGATGTGAGACTAATTGGTCGAAGGGATTTAGGATAGATAGATATTGAAATACGTGCATACAAAAAATTTAGGTAAAAAAAAGCGAGCCCCTGATTCAGTTCAATAAACTACTCGAAGTGATACTAGGTCAGTGATTAAAAAGGATGAAAGGTGGCGCACGTTACAGAAATGGCAGGCAAGGTGGGTAGAATCAAGGAAAGGCGAATGGACAAAGACACTCATCTCTAATGTAATAACGTGGCTAGAGAGAAAACACGGAGAAGTAAGGTATTACACCATACAGGCAATTAGTGGCCATGGTAACTTTAATAGCCATAGGACGAGCACCGACAAAGGGTCGTAGAATGTGTGAATACGAGATCGAAGATGCAGAGCACGTTATCTTCAGATGTATAAGATGGGCGCAAGAAAGAAATAGTCTGAACAATATATTAGGAGCAGAACTAATGGTGGAAAATACCTGGACCCTAGTAATGCAATACATAGAAAGAGTAATGAGGGCCAGAGATCAAAGGGCTGAAAACAGATAAAACGCCGTTAACCCACCGCCCCGAAGTAATACTGTTCCAGGGCGGACCGGGAGGAGCAGAGGGGGGGTTTTTTAGTGGGTGAAAATCGCCACACTGTTGCACGTAGGGGCGTGCTTCGCCTTTGAAAGAATTTCCCCTCCTACGTAAAAAAAACTAGGTCAGTGAGACAATATACTTTTACAACTAACTGCACCTGTTTAATGATATTCTTGGAATTGCTATAGGTTCTTTTTTGTTCTAGAAGTGTTTTGGGCGATTCCAATTGTTACCAATTATTTGGAGACCCAAACTTTTTAGACTGCGGGTTGTTAGTTAGTTGTAGACTATACTATGAGTTGTAATGAAAGTATACACTGGTTACTTGATATTTTTGTATTAACAATAACATTTGTAATAACACTTTTAACAAAGGTATATGGTTAACAATAATTTAAAACTGTAGTGCAATTGCTCAAGAAAATGTTTAGGTTAAAGAAAAGTATGCATTTTGGTATCATGCAAGTTTATATGATTTAAAGTACGAGTGAACGTTTATAGATCTTTTTACTCGGAGTGAAAAGTTTCTACTGATTTTATTACGCGTGAACGGTCCATAGTTAACGACCTAATTCACGCAGTTAGAAGTTCTATAAGTTGGATAAGTCCCCCAATCTTTTGGCCAATCACTGTAGCCTATTCGCGGTTCCATAGATGTGTGTTTTTTATCTCTGCCTGGCGACCCATTGTCGCGTCGACGGGGCGAGGTGCTAAAAGAGCGGTTCCGCTGTAAAATTCGATATCCTTGTTTGTCGGTGACTTGTTTACGCGTTAATTCGTACCTGCGCGATGGCGTTGATTTCACGACACGTGTTATAAGGGTTCTTTGCTTTCTTTGACTTGTTGCTATGCTAAACTTTGAATGCTTGTTGATTTTGTTACCACGCAGGCACATAAGCGTGCTTTTGGTTATTTTTATTTCCTTTTATTGCCATGGGCGTAGATTAAATGTTCGATTTCGAACAAGAAGTATTTCCCGATGTTTATGGGACACCATGTATATAAAAACGCGTATGTGTAAGTTTTAATTTTTAAAATAACTTAAAGTTAAATCATTTAAAGTCTGTTACGATATTGTTTGTTGAATAGATACGAAAAATGTTTTCATAAAGTTAGTACTTACTGGTGAATTCGGTCGATGGAACTTCCTCTGAGTTTAGCGAACGATTAAGATTCGATTTCCGTTTGTTGCTCTTATCTCGTTCTATCCGTTTGCTTCCTACAGTTTTAGACTCGCTTTCGTTTGTATCAAATGTAGAAAATTTCTGAAAATAAAGAGATATTTAGTACAGACTGCAATTTAGGATAAGTTTTACTTAATAAGGAATGATTTATTTGATCAATTGCAAACGTTTTGATCGGAGATATCGAGTAGGGTCCCAAACTTCTTCATCCTCTGAAAAGATGTTTGAATAGCGCCCGAGAGATATGCCAGTAGCGCCCGAGAGATAGGCTAGTTGCTCGCGAGAGATAGGCGAGTAGCGCCCGAGAGATAGGCGAGTAGCGCCCTAGAGATAGGTGAGTAGCGCTCGAGAGATAGGCGAGTAGCGCCCGAGAGACAGGCGAATATGACGCGTTAATGAAACCACTTTGTTGAGGGCTCAGGTGTAGAGACCTTCCTGTGCCAAGTCGGCCGATGTGTTAAACAACGCCGCTTTTTTAAACTATGTCGTAGCTTCGAAATGGACTGTATAGTTGGGATTTTTTTGTGTCTTTCCAACTCCAAGAACAAAAACAAACACCTTGTATTTAACGGTTTATTAAAATAACGAAGAAACAACGCACAAATTAACAGTAAAAGTACTTGTTTAATTTACTAAACCATATTAGTAAATAACGAAAATAAATCACATCATTCAGAAAATATGTAATTGTAAAGAATGAACCGTTGTTAACTTAATTCATAATGCGCGTATGATTTATGAGATGTTTCATCTCTGAGTGGTGATAGAGCACTGATTTTTGCTGCACTAAGGAGCACTGATTTTACGTTGACAATAAAGTGGACCGCCTGATTCGCAGCTAAGTACCCCTGTGAAAACGAAATATTTTTAAGTTGTGCTGGGCAACGGAGGCTTCTAAGCTGGTTTGCAGTTAGAAGCACACTGATTAAAAATTCGCGTTCCGCTTGTGTATATCCCTGCGGACGTGATAAGCTGTTTAACGGTAATGGCCGTCATATTAGTTTTGTTGTGTCCGTCTTCGTCTCTCGCGTTGGAGACCCGAAATTGAAAATTTTAACGTCTGGACGGCTACGTGTCGTACGATGTTGTCAGTTTGTTGTCGAAGTGGGCTACGTGACCTATATCATGTCGCATGTTGGATATGTTTTCAAATATTTGGTACGATGTTGTCGATTTGATATATTGAGGTTCGAATATATTTAATTTTGTCGTTGAAAAATTAAACACCCTTAATGCTCCCAAGAAACGTTTAGTTGGTAATTTTTTTAACGTTACCTGAGCTAAAGCTGCCGCTCGCAATTTGGATGCTATTGTAGGTCGAGGACCCTCGGAATTGGTAGAGGAATTTCCATCTTTGATTATACTATTTGCAGTCGTTTGAATTCTTGTTGTTTTGGTCGGAGACTTGTAGGAAGAGAATTGCTCGTTGAGCTGTCGTCGTCTTTCTTCTTTATAACGGGCAATACGGTCAGATCTGTAAAGGCAGAAATTAAGTATGCAGTCGCAAATATACTACCATCTATAAATGAAGCTTAGCAGTGAGTTTTGACAACTTTACATAGCATTGGGAGGTTGTATTTTTCTATAAATCCGGCAACGCTGTGTTACCATAATCAGGTGTCTGTATTTGTTGCCAGTTAAAGAAATCCGAGTAGATTTCAATTAGAAGTTAGAAAGAGACTGAATACTTACTATTACTATTGGAAAAAGAAAGAAATCTGGTCCATAAACAAATAGAAATGATGTAGTAATATAAATTAAAAATTACAGACAAATAAACTTACCTCGATTCTTGATTTTCAGACATATTTATGTGATGATCTTGTAAGTTTCCATGTAAACTAAATCGAGGCCAACTAGATAGTCGAGGACGCCTTATTGGATAATCTGAAATCAAAAGAAAAATCTGAAATGTCATAATAAAAATAAAACACTGTAGATTGCAGAATTCTTAACCCACAATCGGGACGCTGGTGCTGAAAGCAGACGATTCAAAACTCATTCGATGTGAAATAAGTTAAAATCACAGCTCCCAAGAATTACGACATTACAAAATGTCACACACTGCACCAACGTCTGGACTTCAAACAACTACTCCTTGGGCTATATGTCCCAACAGGCACGTTGATGCAGTGTTTGACATTTTATAACGTCGTCATTCTTGTGAGCTGTGATTTTAACTTATTTCACATCATTTGTGCAGTTTGATTACTCCCAGGAAAATTTTCCACGTTTGTTTTCAATATAAAAATAATAAAATATTGATTATTTTCAACATATATATTCTAGAAGCATATCTGTATATCTAGTCCATAAAAACTTACAGTAACTTTGAATGTTGGGAAGATATAAACAAGTATATTAGAATATCGAGTGTATGTATCATTACCTTCATTGATTTATCAGAAAATGACTAAGCGAACATTCATATTGTCTCTAGAACTTTAAATTCCTAATAATATTTTTTTATAATAATATTTATGTACGATTGAACAATAAAACGCTCTATATAGAACAGTTTTGCGTCAATAAAGTCATTGTCATCGTCATTGACAAATTGCAAGACAATTCGTCATTTTATAGCTACTCTCGCAAGCTCGCTCGGTCATAAAACGATTCGTTAAAGCCCTTGTTTATGTACTTGTAATATAAAAAGCTATTATAGTGGAGTGAAATTAATTTTTTTAAATTTTTTATACATAAAGAGAAGCTTGTAAAAAAAATTTCAATAAATTTGGGCTGGAGCTTGGCGAGATATGTGCCAAAATAGGCATTTTTGGTATTTTCGAGTGAATTGCTTCACTTTTTTTTAAATATCTCCGGATCTAAGAGTCGTGGAAAAATAAAAAAAAAATTAAAATGACCGTGATGAAGTAGAGTATCGATCCGTATAGTAGGGTTTTTCTAAAAATGTATCCTAACCTCAACAAACCAATTCTCTTTATGTATAAAATCAAAAAAATTAAAAAAAAAATTGACTTAGCTCTTACATCCATATAAAATTCTAATTTCACTCCACTATTATTATTTTCGCAAGCTCGCTCGGCCATAAAACAATTCGTTCAATAAAGCCCTTGTTTATGTTTACAAATAGCTATTATGTTTATTTTTCTTGTAAAACAGATCAACGAACAATCCGATATTTACACTTAACGTGTGTGCTCGAGTTAATTCGAGCGCGCTAAGGGCACGCCATCTGCACTCGTATTATTGTTTCTTATATTTTACGATTTAGTCGTGAAATATCACATACTTGCGATGTTGGGCTATGTGCTGCACCTTGCTTCGAAATATATCACACAAAAGAAAATTTTGAATAATTTTTTTTAAACAAATATTTTACTGATAATGTGGATCAAAATTCAAAATTAAAATAAAAATTTTGTTTTAAGGTTCTAAAATGTTGTTAAGTCCCGCCCACCTGCTTACGTTCAAGAATGCGTGTACGTGCTGGAATTCGGTGCAGGTGTTCAAGGAAACGGAAGTTTGAGTCGTAAAGCTGAAATTCGTTTATCTCAGTAACGCTGTTGCCAATATCGGTTTTTCAATGGCGTTGTTGCCATTTATTTTTTATGAATGCGAATGAATATTTGTTTAATTTCAATCGTTGTTTTGATAAAGATCATGCAACAAAATTGGCCGGGTTTTTTCTAAAAATGTGTGCGTTAGGGGGTAATTATTTTTATATGTATAATCTTTCCCCATATTGCTACTTTTTTGAAAAATTCGCTAATTGATTAGAAAATTGTATTTTTTTAAAAAATAATTAATATTCTAACGTTCAATCTCTAAATCGCACTATAGCTGCATTTATAATATTTAGATTACCCACAAAGGAAATAAAAATCTACTTGTGGTGGACCAAGGAATTACCAAATCTAAATGCGGCCCCAGAAACCACTGCGAAAGCGTCTAGAAATTGATAGTATGTATATGAATCAACTATGAAAGTAATTCTTAGTGGAAGCTCAAACCTTCCATTATTTTTAGGCATATACTTGCACTAGTTTTGGTTTTTTTCCATTTTCAAAATTGTTTAGTGGAAAAAAATAAATAAATAGAAAGTTTCTTTTTATTTTTTTTAATATTTTTTTCAGGCAAAATGTGTTTAAACCGAAATATTTTTTTGCGACAATAATTATTTGTTTTTCCCCAAAATTCTTCATAATTTATTTTAAAATTTTTCTGGACAAACTTTTTTGCAGAAAATCTTTGTCAAAAAATGTTTTTTTCTTCATTTTTGGACTCTTCGGACAAAAAATTTAATTCTTGATAATTTTTTTCAAAACAGTACAGGCATATACAGGGTGTTTCATTGGGAGAGGGCAATATTTTAACAGTGGATAGGAGTCACTGAGGTGATTCCAAATAACCCATATTTTATGGGCCTACAGTCCCTTATAGCTGAGATACAGAGTGTTTTGTACATTTTAGACATTTCTTCATTGTCTCCTGTGCTTTTAACCACTTTGTATAATTTTATATTTGGTACACGTACTCTCTGCATCATAAAAAATGAATTGAGATATTATTAATATTGAAAATCCAGGCCCGGCTTCGCTGAAAGTTGACAAATTCGTTCCGCTCATAAACAACACCCTGTATGTTAAATTTTCAAAAATATTTTACCACATCTAAAAAGAGGATTTTACTGCTCATAAATACAGGGTGTGTCACGTTTAATGAATTAATGTTAAATATAATTTTTCATAAAAATAAACCACTCCCGAGTTATAGGGCGTAGAAAATTACGATTTTCACCACAAAAATCGTACATTTCTAAAAGTTTTTTTAGATATAACCGAAAATCTGTTAGTATTATCTAAAAATTGATATAAGCTAATTTTATGGCCTTGAGCTAACAATTAAAATGACTCTTTTTTTATTTTTCTACGATTAATACGAAGGAAGATATGGCAATTCAAAAATGGGTGTTTAAAGAAACTGGATTGTTCTAGCGTAAATATCTGGAAAAATATAACTTCCACAAAAAAAATGTATATAACATCCTAATGACAACAACATTAGGAACATTTTAAGATCATCCAGAACCGTTTAACATAAGCAGAAAAAATGTTATGGCCAAAATAATTTTTTTTTAAATTTCTGTTACGCCATTTTTTTAGCGCCATCTGGAATGTGGTATTTGAAAAAAATCCTTTTACAGAAAGACGTAACATATGTTTCTACAATTGTCCAATAATTTTTAGTCCTATGGGATAATTATTTTTTAAGTTTTAGTCTGTTAAAGTTGGGCAAAATTTTTGTTTTTTATAATATTTGGTCAATAGCGTGAAAAGTATTGATTTTTGAAAAAAAAAAATTAAAGAGCAAATGTTCTTTCGAATAATTTCCATTTTTTTTGTTTTTTATCTTTTGTCTGTAACGAGATATGGCCGTTTGAAAATTGCATACAATTGCATTTATAACAGCAAAGTCACTTTTTCGGGTCAGATATTGAAAAAACGGTAATTCCAATGAAAAAGTTTGTCATAACATGACATTTCGGCGATATCCTAAGCTTTAAAATGGTTTATTGTACATCTCGATATTATCAGCCAAAAAAAAGTTACGGGCAAAAATCATTTTTTTTAATGAAATTGAAAAATCGTAATTTTTTACGCCCTATAACTCGGGAGGGGTTTGTTTTCATGAAAAATTAATTTTTTTTCTTCTTTTTTCCCCTCACTTTTTGATGACACCCTTCCTACCCCTCCGCAAACAAAGATCGACAAATTCTAATATATAGTCTTTTTAGTATTAGATTTTAGAAATACAATGCAAAAACCCCATAAAAATCGACTCACTGTCACTCTCTTCCGAGGTTCTTCACTTTTTACTACTAACGGCACTCCAGTAATACCTAAAGTTATGTATTTCTGAGTTATTGCTAGATTTATTAGCATTTGGAGATATTTTTTTGCGGACCTACTTCCATATTACAAATTTATCTTAAAAATGTCCTAAGAATCTCACAGTGAAATATCGGCATTCAATTAGGAAACATCCTGTATATCATCAAAATACAAGAAATTTTTTTCGTCTGTGACTTTTCCAAGAGAATGAAAAAAAAACGTGAAAAATTAAAAAATCTAAAAATTGTAAAAAATTTGAACATAGAAAATAGAATTCTAAATATTTTTTTTTAATATAATCTTTTTCGGAAATGCTTCCTTTTCGTGTTTTTTCGGTTTTTCTTGAAGAGAATTTTTTCATAATATTAAGTACAGGGTGTCCCAAATTGGTGTGTTTTGCAGGGTATCTCATAAAGTAGAAGAGATAGAAGAAAAGCAGTTAAGATCTTATGACTTCTTTTTTTGTTAAAGTAACGATATTCTAATTAAACCTTTAGTAACTCCCTGCAGTTGGAAGATACAGGGCGATTATTGAAAACTGTCGAAAACTACAAGGTACTATAACTTCTTAATTAAGAAAACTATAAAAAAACGTTATAAAAACTTTTGATAGATATAATATTAAAGAGTTCAGTGGCACACAGATTATTTTTTTTAGGGGGCTCACTAAGGAAATATAATGCAAACTTATGTTTTTTTAAATGGGACACCCTGTATATTTTGGCGTTTTTCGTTTCCTTTTTGAATTCTCATTCACCTGATATGACATGTTATATATCTATTTTCAATGGTTGGAGCTACAGTGCAAATAAACCATTTATGGATGTTATCAGGTGAAACACCCTTAAAAAATTGAACACTCAGTAACGAAATTTAACATTTTATTATAAGGATACTGATGTGTGACAATTTTATTTATCAAAATTATAATTAATAAAAAATAAAACCAGATTAAAAAAATAAAAACAATAAACTTATGAAACAACAAGAAACATTGTAAGAACTAATCTTATTAGAATGTGAAAATTACATTAAATGTTCAAAATGTCCTCCATTTTGTTGTAGTAATAATTGACACCTTTTTCTTACTGATCTTACACAATTCAGTATGTGCACTGGCTTTATTTTTCTAAATATTTTGTAATAAATCTTCCCTACTCTCGAAGTTAGTCTTGTAAATATTATTTTATGATTTTATTTTTGGTAATGCTGAATTGGTTGGAGATTATTTAAACGAAAAACTTTTTAATCGATGAAAACGGAGAGCATTTTGAACATTTAATGTAATTTTTACATTCTAATAAAATTAGTTATAGGTAGATTAGTTGTTACAATGTTTCTTGTTGTTTCATAAGTTTATTGTTTTTATTTTTTTAATCTGGTAATAATTTTGATAAATAAAATTGTCACACATCAGTATCCTTATAATAAAATGTTAAATTTCATTACTGAGTGTTCAATTTTTTAAGGGTGTTTCACCTGATAACATCCATAAATGGTTTATTTGCACTGTAGCTCCAACCATTGAAAATAGATATATAATATGTCATATCAGGTGAATGAGAATTAAAAAAGGAAACGAAAAACGTCAAAATATACAGGGTGTCCCATTTAAAAAAACATAAGTTTGCATTATATTTCCTTAGTGAGTCCCCTAAAAAAAATAATCTGTGCGCCACTGAACTCTTTAATATTATATCTATCAAAAGTTTTTATAACGTTTTTTTATATTTTTCTTAATTAAGAAGTTATAGTACCTTGTAGTTTTCGACAGTTTTCAATAATCGCCCTGTATCTTCCAACTGCAGGGAGTTACTAAAGATTTAATTAGGCTATCGTTACTTTAACAAAAAAAGAAGTCATAACATCTTAACTGCTTTTCTTCTATCTCTTCTAGTTTACGAGATACCCTGCAAAGCACACCACTTTGGGACACCCTGTACTTTTCAAAATAGTGTAAAACCTTTTTTATTGGTAGGCACATTGACAAATATTTTTCAATTTATATGTTTCCTGACTATTTGAAAAAAATTATAAATTTTCGTTACAACCACCATATTTTTTATTTTACAAAAAGTAATTGGTTTAAAAGTCCCAAATCTACGCCTATGAATCTTTATCTACACTTCCTTCAATGGTTTATCTATTGTATTTTTATATGCAAAGACGAAATCCTTCATTTTTCAGGTAGTGTTGTAAAACTAATTCTATATTGGAATTATTGTAGAAATTCCGAACAAAGAATACAAGGTATCTTCCTAAATCCGGCTCCTAATCAGTTTTGCTTGAAATACCGACTTTAAAATAAAATAAACAATAATTATATTTGTTTTTTTTATTTACCACGCATCCTAAATATATTTAAATAACTATGATTACATTTTAATAACATATAAATACACTTACGCGACTTTGAACAAAGTCAACTTTAATAACAAAAAAAACACCTGTCACGATTATTACAAAGAGCACACTGCGATAGATATTTTTTATACTTACAGTTAAATCTCCAATAAATATTTACGCGGTGTATGCCCCATATTCATTATCGCTTTAAAACGGTTCGCGATGTACACCAATTATTCGATAGACGACACGTCCAGCAAACGAATTAACAGTTTATCTGGCCAACTGAGTTTCACCGATTCCACTGTTAGTCCGTACAGGAACCAAAACAAGGCTATTATAAATGGTAAATGATTCACGCTTTGAAATTAGTAGTGAGAGTGGTGGCCTGTTGGAGGACGAAACTCGTACGAATGTTGACTGAATACCACAAACGATAACCGTGAACTAAACACTAAACTGACGAAACGCAATGTGCGCTTGATGTTAAATGAATCGAAAAATCCGTGTCTTCAAATCTCTTCCAACGATACGTCGAAAAAATCCGTTGTGGTTCTCGCATTTTGAGTACCAACCGCTCTAGGAATTATTTAAAAAAAAATTCATTACATATACAGATCTGGCAAAATTTTAACGGAACATAGGATTTTCAAAATCTAAGAAATGTGCGCGAAGGCGTAAGTAGATAGATAATGAGCACCCCTTTATGGTTTAGGCCCATGGGCACCCCTAGATGGTTTACCCCCATGAGCAAGGTTTTTTTTTTCTTCTAAATCCAACATCCGAGGATCCATATGGGACTGGATCAAACGAAAACAAAGAGAAATGTGGAAGGAAGCCCCTCTCATGCACCACGGGAAAACATTTATTAAAGAACCGTCCAAACACAAAGCTGAAATCAGCAAAGGACAATAACGGGCTTTATCACTGGACACAGTCCAATGAGAGGACACCTGTACAAGATGGTGCTGTACAACGGAGACCTTTCCTGCAGACAATGTGGTAAAGGGACACAAACAGCCAAACACATACTGTCAGAATGCGAGGCATTGGATCGCAAAAGACAGGCAATTTACGGACAGTCCAGGCTAACTCCCGAAGAATACAGCGCCCAACCGGTGAAGAACCTGTACAAAATGGTACAGGGGTCAAGAGTTACGGAGTGGGCGTTGTGAAACTAATCCGGAAGGCACAAAAAGCCCAAGAGGCTGAGGTGCGATGGGACAGCATCCTAGTATAAAAAAAAAATGAGCAAGGTACACACATACACACCTCCTTTCCTAACATTTTCATACTGCTGCCGGTCAGTGCTAGTAAGCTAACGCAGACACGCGCTCTGCTAGCTGAGAGTAGGGATACAACAATGTAGAGTGGTTCAATTTCAATTTCTTATATATTGTGCTGGTCGACTTCTACGTGAGCTCTTGTCCAAAATACATTGAAAATCCTATGTTCCGTTAAAATTTTGCCACATCTGTATACAGTGAGGATCATAAGTGTTACCCCCTATCTAGCTCTTTACTGGACTCTTGTTAGGAAAAGCGCCGAGACACGTCGACTTTTGATTTCTACAATGTACATTTTTGTATGAATAGTTTACCCCTAATTTCATCCCTTACTGGAGGGGAGCAACCCTTTCGAAAAATTTAAATAGCAAGGGGTAGTGAGTGATAGCTTATTTGAAAGGGGGTTTTATTCTCCATTCAACCGTGCAAAAAATTTGAAATTTGCTTCATTACGTGTTGAGGTATTAATGTTTAAAAATAATAAAACACCACAAACTACAATTACAATTATAATAAATGTTCCCCGTTGACCTCCTGGCAAAAATAAAGTCTATTTTTAGCTTCAGCTCTGACGCTTTGCAAAAAAAAATAAAAAAAATAAAAATAAAAAAAAGACATGGTTGAGTAGAGAATAAAACCCCCTTTCAAATGAGATATCACTCACCACCCCATGCTATTTAAATTTTTCGTAAGGTTTGACATTAGGGGTAAACTATTCATACAAAAATGTACATTGTAGAAATCAAAAGTCGATGTGTCTCGGCGATTTTCCTAACAAGAGTCCAGTAACGAGTTAGATAGAAAAATCCAGTGTTTCTTAGGACCTTTGCTATCTCTCAATTTCGCCTTTGAATATAAAACAAGTACTCTTTGGAGTACTTGCCCCTACAGGTATTGAATTACATCGGTCCAGGCGCGTGTTGGAAGTCAAACACCGGTTTCGGCATCGTTGTGTCTCATGAGTAGAAAATTCAACGTGGAATCTCTAATCCATGTTAGAAAATGACACCTTGCCCAGCTGTATTAAACTGTTTACAATGGAGTACGTATTCAGCGCCATCTTCACTTCAATAACAGAATTGAAATTGCAGAATGCTCACATTTTAAATAAACCATGCATTCTATTAACGATTTTGGGTGAATTTAGTTTGATTTTATTACGTTATATAACGTCAGTGCAGCGAATCTTTCCAAAATGGTGATCAAACTTGCCGCCATATTAGAATCCGAACACGATGAAAATATTACACCACGTCATAGGCCCTTAGCAACGGCTTAGCTTCCTTAGCAACGGCGTAGCTTCCTTAGCAACGGCATAGCTTCCTTAGCAACCGCACGTTTTTCGACATGCATAGGCGGGCGCGTATGTCTGTTTTGTATTGTTGAATTCCCTTGTCTATGTATTAGTAAATATAATTATTATTTTATACTGTCATTAAAAGTAAAAATGTACAAGAAGCAAAAAACAGGGTTTTTAACAAGGTAAGTCAATTTTGATATATGATTTTCTAGAATTTTTAGTAGAAAGTACAATGGTAATATAATTGTTCATATAAACACAACGCGCCCCGAGCTTGAGTAGGTGGATCTATGACGCGGTGTGATATTCTCATCGTGTTTTGTCTCAACCAAATAAAAATAAAAAAAATATCGAAACAGGTATTATATTAAAATAAATTATAATTCAACAGTTTATTTTATTATACATCCATCAATAAATTACTACAACATATAAATAAACAATTTATATTATTAATAATAGAATATGTACAACAAATAATAATAATATAGATGCTTTGTGTAAGCGCAAGTTTTCTGTGTATATAGTAAAAATTGTAATTTACATTTCAATCTGGTGATAATAAAATTTTTGGCACAATTGCTTTATATTTTTTAGTTCTTTGAGTATGGTGAAAATTAATTGTCTCAAGCATGACACATACTTTATTCACCTAAACTTGATACAATAAAATAATTAATATTCAAAAATAATCCCAAACATTTTGACCTTAATATATATTTGATAACTGACTCAGTCTAAAAACCGAATTAAATAACTTCCAATCGTTCCTTTATTAATTTTATATTTTGAAACAAGATGTTTTAAAATATTGTATTGTTGGATAATCTCTGATAAAAAACAAAGAACAACATGTTAACTTTTTATAAAATTTTAAATTATCCTATTGTAGCAGAATTAGAAAATGGATATCCTCATTTATCTACTGTTCTACGTTTATGTGCCATTGCGTGAACAGACCTGCTCAAATTCTATCATAGTAGTTTAAAAAAATGAACTGTGGGGGAGTGATATACAGGATGAAATTTAGTATCCAAAACAACCGCCTGAGGAATCAAGTTTAAGTGAATGAACTATGGATTTATTTTTTTGTAGTGTATTAAAATGCTTGTCCACTCTTTAAACGTATTAAACGAATCTGATTAAAGTGTAAGTGAAAATTGTTTCTTATTTATTGTTGGTATGGTCACCTGCAATGACTGGAAGTTACCTGAAGTTCAGAGTGGACACAAAGGAGGGTGGTTCGTGGTATGATGTCGGCTACTACAGATTACCTATAATAAAAGGTTAAATGTCACTAAAAAATGTTTCGTTATAATGGAGAAGGGAGCAAAATTCAACAAAATACTGCATTCGAGAAAAGAATGATAGCTTTTTCATGCATTTTCCCAATGAGCTGTCGTTTAGTTGCAGATTGAGGTTAGGTTTTAGTGCAATTTATAGGTACCCCATAATCTTTACTCAAAATTATTGACAGCTAACTTATTTATGTTAAATAATTGGTGTCATAACTCAGAGCATACTCGGGTTCGATCCCCATAATATCGGCAACCCGCCATGATTCGGAGAGCATGTATAAACGTCGGTCCTGAAAATTTCTACACCAGAAGGACCGAATCACCCGTTACATGACCTATACTTTTTTTTATTTTGTAGAACATTTTGAAACTAATATTAAAAAGCTTTTCTTACAATTCCCTTGGTCTACTTTGCGTGTTATTTTAATATATCTTATTTATTTTAGCAAGACCATTTCTAGTTATTTATATTGTCAACGGAATAAACGCGAAAACAATAAGAGCAAATCCGATTTGAACTTAACGTGCAGGGGAAAATAACTGTTAAAGGTTGGCAACACATCGCGACGTTGCCGCTGTGACAGCGAAAATTCTTGATTTATTTAGAGTCTACAAAAAAAATTAAAAGTTTGTTTACGCAGAATGAATTTTGTATATGAAACCATTGGCAATATCAAAATCACCGAATAAAATGTATGGGCCATTTTTGAGGGAAAAAGTGAGTTTTTTAGGATATAAATGGACCTAGAATCTACAAAAAAAATTAAAATTTGATGTACGGAGAATGAATTTTGTCTAAAAAACGATTTGGCAATGCCAAAATTACCGAATAAGAATGTTTGGGTCATTTTTGAGGGAAAAAGTGAGTTTTTCAGGATATAAATGGGCCTAGAATCTACAAAAAAAATTAAAATTTGGTTTACACAGAATGAATTTTGTATAAGAAACGATTGGCAATGCCAAAATTACCGAATAGAAATGTTTGGGCCATTTATGCGGGAAAAAGTGAGTTTTTCAGGATATAATCTACAAAAAAAATTAAAATTTGGTTTATGCAGAATGAATTTTGTCCAAGAAACAATTGTCAATGTCAAAATTACCGAAAAAAAAATATTTGGGCCATTTTTGAGGCAAAAAGTGAGTTTTTCAGGATATAAATGGGCCTAGAATATACAAAAAAAAATTTAAAAAATTAAAATTTGGTTTACACAGAATGAATTTTGTATAAGAAACGATTGGCAATGCCAAAATTACCGAATAGAAATGTTTGGGCCATTTATGCGGGAAAAAGTGAGTTTTTCAGGATATAATCTACAAAAAAAATTAAAATTTGGTTTATGCAGAATGAATTTTGTCCAAGAAACAATTGTCAATGTCAAAATTACCGAAAAAAAAATATTTGGGCCATTTTTGAGGCAAAAAGTGAGTTTTTAGGATATAAATAGACCTAGAATCTACAAAAAAAAATTCAAAAATATTAAAATTTGGTTTACGCAAAATGAATTTTGTATATGAAACCATTGGAAATGTCAAAATTACCGAAAAAAAAGGTTTGGGCCATTTTTTAGGGAAAAAGTGAGTTTTTCAGGATATAAATGGGCCTAGAATCTACAAAAAAAATTAAAAAAATCAAAATTTGGTTTATACAGAATGAATTTTGTATAAGAAACGATTGGCAATGCCAAAATTACCGAAAAAAAAAATTTTGAGCCATTTTTGAGGCAAAAAGTAAGTTTTTCAGGATATAATCTACAAAAAAATTAAAATTTGGTTTATGCAGAATGAAATTCATGTCCAAGAAACAATTGTCAATGTCAAAATTACCGAAAAAAAAAATATTTGGGCCATTTTTGAGGCAAAAAGTGAGTTTTTAGGATATAAATAGACCTAGAATCTACAAAAAAAATTCAAAAATATTAAAATTTGGTTTACGCAAAATGAATTTTATATATGAAACCATTGGCAATGTCAAAATTACCGAAAAAAAAGGTTTGGGCCATTTTTTAGGGGAAAAGTGAGTTTTTCAGGATATAAATGGGCCTAGAATCTACAAAAAAAAGTTAAAAAAATTAAAATTTGGTTTACCCAGAATGAATTTTGTCTAAAAAACGATTTGGCAATGCCAAAATTACCGAATAAAAATGTTTGGGCCATTTATGAGGGAAAATTGCCCCTACTGCCCCCCCTTGGAGCCGCCGTTGGTTGATAGCACATTAGATGTATACAATTTTATCTGTAAGTGAACGAAAAAAAAACCAACCTGGCAACGCCGCAGATTTTTGACGTGTGACGTCATGGTCTTGCTAAAATAAATATCCTATAAGAGCTACCATTCTGATCATCAAATGAAGTATTATTGTTTTTTTTTCTGCATTAATTATGTTTATTTTTAATAAGTAATGTGTGAAACAGTAGCTGCTTGTGTAAAAAGAAAATAATATATAGCCTAGCGTGCATGTAACAAAAAGCAAAATAATAATATAATACGTACTTGCATTAGTTTACGATAAGTAAATGGTAGATGGATTTGAATGCATACACATGTGCACATATTCAAAAAATTCAAGCACAACAACGTTTGCTAAAGTTTTATTATTTATGCACTACACATCAGCAGTACAATAGTGGTTTAGGGGGGGGGGGGGACTATAAGGAAATGGATAAGGCAGGAATCTTATATCAATTCAGTTTACGCAAATCTCGAAGTAATTTTAAACAATTATTTTGTATTTTGTACAATAAAAAATTACTCTGACCATTATTAAAAACCCTATGGGTACGCCTATGTCTTAACCATTTTTTTCCGATCTCTATAGATTATTAAAACTCTAGGCGGAGAAAGAATGTTATTATTTATTACTTTATATCTTTCTATCTACTTCTAAGAAGTGTTATAGTTTAGGCAACCAACATTACACATTCCTGCATGTTGTGTTATATACCTTAACTAAACGTGCTTAATAAAGGACAACCAATTATTGAAAATAACGTAAAAATTAAAAATTTTATTGTAATAATAAATATAATTTTACAATTTTTAAAATTAATTTTAACTTAGATCTATTTTTTGGCATTAAAATGTATTAAACGTATATAAGTAGTAAATATTCTTTTAATATACACAATATTTACAATTACAATTGGTAACCATGTATTTTTCTCTCTATAGAATTTTTTATCTGTGAAACAAAATGTTCGAGTTTATTTTTTCTAAAATACATTAAGTATACACTCTGATTTTTTCGCAAGCAAATAACTTTATAAATATAATATTTAGCTGTGGATTAATTTAAAAATCAATATATCTTAGTACGTTTGATGAAAGATCCATAGCTTAAATAATTGAAAAGACCCCACAAAATAAGATGTCAAATCGACGATATTGACAGTTGACACCTGTCAAATGCTTTTTAGTAATGAGAAATCTTATATTAAAAAATAATATAATCATATGTTTTTGAGGAGGCTGAATTCAAATGTAATGTCAAATCAATAATATTGACAATTGACAGCAGTCAAATAGTTGTCAAATGCACTTAAAATAAAGAAATCTTACATTAAGGAAAAGAAACTTATGATTTTGAGGACGCTTAATTCGAATCTGTTGTCAACTCGATACAATTAACAGTAGATACAGCGGTTTTGTAAAGAGTATTTAAAAACTAGTTTACGGCTGTATCTACTGTTAATTGTATCGATTTGACAACAGATTCGAATTAAGCGTCCTCAAAATCATAAGTTTCTTTTCCTTAATGTAAGATTTCTTATTTTAAGAGCATTTGACAACTACTTGACAGCTGTCAATTGTCAATATTATCGATGTGACATCTTATTTGAATTCAGCGTCCTCAAAAACATATAACATTCTTTAATATAAGATTTCCTTTTTCTTTAAAGCATTTGACAGCTGTCAACTGTCAATATTATGACAATTTGACCGAGCGGCCATTTCCTATCTTTTTGTGCGGGGTCTTTTGGATTTAAAGGTGGTATGATACGAAAGGTATTTTCAGAAATGTAATAGACTGAGTCACTAAAGCGATTCCCGTCATTTAAAAGTATTTGCTTATTAAGGTGTACTTAATAAATTTTAGCTAAAAGTAAAGTTAACACGATAAAAGAGTTAAATACTATAAACAATTGTCACATTTTTTAAAAATTACAGTACTAGATACAAATATATATTCGTAAATAATCGAATAACCCATACAGTTTCGTAAATATTAAACATAACCAATTTTTAAATTCTATTTAAAATTAATCAATCTTCAGACTAACAAAATATTATAGAAGTAATGACACTGTTTTTTTATCTTGTTTATTATAATTTATTTTTAAATAAATGTAATTTTAGTGCGGAAATTTTTAATTTGAGAACATTCAACTTTGGATAGTCAGTATAGCGATACGGTTTGAAATGTTTAAATGTCTGACAAGTACCTACAATGCCTAGATGATAAATAAGCTTCTGTTGAGCGAATCTACCTAGCGTGTAATCATATAGAAGGTGCAGTGGTTACCTATTTAAAAATAGGCGGCTGGCAGAACGACATAAATCCTTTTCGGAAAAAAAACTATCAAGAGAGTAAATTCAACTTTGAAAAACAATAACTATTGCAAATTCACATTTTGTGTTAAAATTTCAATAATAAAATAAGATTGGAACGACAGACTGCTGCGATAAATGATGGGATGACGAAAACTCAAAATCACCTGGACTTTTTCAGACTATTTTTCCACTCTGCATACACCAAATATAGCAGGTGTTTCCACTGTTCGACAAAAGTTGGCGTCCAGTATATTACGGTTAAAATCGTAACCCCAGATGTAACCACTCATTATTTAAACAATTTTCTATCTTCGAATAGAGTTCCTGATATAGAATTAAAAAAACACTGAAGCAAGAACGCAAGAACACAATTCAACAACAACAACAGACGCAAGACCGGCTGTGAACAAAAATGTCGTCAGACTAAGTCACAGAAGTTGATGTTAAACAACAGTGTTGCCAAATAATTTATTCCTTCAATTTGAGGAAATCTGCATCTGAGGCGTATTGATTGCTTGTAGAAGCATATGGTGAGGCCCCACCTTAAGTAAGAGGTTTTAAAAGAAGCATTATCGAATCAAGATTCGTGCCAAACGCAACAAGAACTTGCACTCACATTAGGAGTGACTCAACAAGCAATTTCAAATCATTGGGAATGTTTCAAAAAGCAGGAAATTGGATTCCATATGAGTACCGTTGAACGCCGATCTTTCACATGTCAAATGCTGCATGCCACAAAAAGGAAGGAATCGTGGGAACGACTTGGCCACGCTTCAACATCTTCAGCTAAGCCAAATTTTCAAGGAAATAAACTCTTGTTGTTTATTTGGTGGAATCAGCTTAGTGTCGTGTATTATGAGTTGCTCAAACCGAACAAAAGCGCTACTAGGGCTGTCTACCGAGTACAATTGATGAAGTTATTCTCCTGCATGATAATGCTCATCCAGATGTTGCGACACCTGTCAAAAAACTCGAGTGGGATGGTTTATCCCACCTGCCATATTCATCGCATGCTCAAGATTCATTTTATGGTTGTAATATTCATCTGGCAACAATAACAAAGTGTGAAGGCACACAGTAGACAGTCAGTATTGCGTCCTCCTCCTCTTTCCATTATCCTCCAAAGGATGTAGTGACACCATTTATTCAGCAGTTGATTACATGCTTGCCTATCTTGTGCAATCCCTTCAGCATCGTGCAGTCTCATATTTATTGAGGGTTTTGTTTGGTCTACCCATCTAGTTGGAGATCTGCCTCTTGGGCGTTTGCCTTCTACTTTCCCTTCTATGATTAGTCTTTCCACTGTTCCTGATCTTCTAGCTATATGCCCAAGGTACTGGAGATACATGCGGTTTAATCTAGTTAGCAGCCTTGTACGTGGACCAATTTCTTGTAATACGGATACTCGTAAGAGTCGTCTATAAACCCACATTTCGAAAGCCTCTATTCGGTTTTTATCTGCTTTGTTTAAAGTCCATGTTTCCTCTGCGTACGTCGCATCAAGTAGACGTAGTTTCGTTGCTCTGGTGATAGATTTGTCTTTCCATATTTTATGTAGCTTGGCAGCAATCAGTATTGTGTGCCTTCACACAAACAGTCTGTGTTATTGTTGCCAAATGAATATTACAACCATAAAATGAATCATGCACAGCAAGAGCGGCGTTGCTGGCACTTGGGGATCGTCTAATATTTTAGGTGGCAGTCAAAGGGCCAAGCATCACTTTACATCAGATAAAGATACCAAAAATTGGGTCAATAGATAGCATTCTTCCGACTCGGTATCCGTATGCTGCCAGAAAGATGGGAACAAGTAGTGGCAAACGATGGATAATGCCTAATTTTTTATAAAAAACGGGGGGTAACTTCTGTATCTCTGTAATTCATTTCGGAAGCTCATAGTGGTTTGTATCTCTGCTTCTGTAGAGTAGGGAGGGTGAGTTAGTCCCACAGCACTTAGGCCACATTTGACCCATTGTACATCCTCCCGAGGAGTTGTCCTCCTAGGTAATCGTCCAGAAAAGTCGACAAGTCACTAGGAGACATCTCCTTTATATCGGCAGGTGTAGGCCAAGACTCACCGAACACGCACTCTCCGGGCAATCCCATAGGACATGATTGCCCGTTTCGTCTTCCTGTTCACACATCCTGCATAGAGGTGTGTCAACTAGTCCCATTGCATGGAAGTGTTTCCTTAGTTGACAATGGCCAGTCAGAAATCCTACTGCTTGACGTAGGTTTTTCCTAGCCATCGCCAAGTATTTCAGCTAAGCCAAATATTCATGGAAATAAACTCTTGTTGTTTATTTGGTGGAATCAGCTTAGTGTCGTGTATTATGAGTTGCTCAAACCGAACAAAAGCGCTACTAGGGCTGTCTACCGAGTACAATTGATGAAGTTATTCTCCTGCATGATAATGCTCATCCAGATGTTGCGACACCTGTCAAAAAACTCGAGTGGGATGGTTTATCCCACCTGCCATATTCATCGCATGCTCAAGATTCATTTTATGGTTGTAATATTCATCTGGCAACAATAACAAAGTGTGAAGGCACACAGTAGACAGTCAGTATTGCGTCCTCCTCCTCTTTCCATTATCCTCCAAAGGATGTAGTGACACCATTTATTCAGCAGTTGATTACATGCTTGCCTATCTTGTGCAATCCCTTCAGCATCATGCAGTCTCATATTTATTGAGGGTTTTGTTTGGTCTACCCATCTAGTTGGAGATCTGCCTCTTGGGCGTTTGCCTTCTACTTTCCCTTCTATGATTAGTCTTTCCACTGTTCCTGATCTTCTAGCTATATGCCCAAGGTACTGGAGATACATGCGGTTTAATCTAGTTAGCAGCCTTGTACGTGGACCAATTTCTTGTAATACGGATACTCGTAAGAGTTGTCTATAAACCCACATTTCGAAAGCCTCTATTCGGTTTTTATCTGCTTTGTTTAAAGTCCATGTTTCCTCTGCGTACGTCGCATCAAGTAGACGTAGTTTCGTTGCTCTGGTGATAGATTTGTCTTTCCATATTTTATGTAGCTTGGCAGCAATCAGTATTGTGTGCCTTCACACAAACAGTCTGTGTTATTGTTGCCAAATGAATATTACAACCATAAAATGAATCATGCACAGCAAGAGCGGCGTTGCTGGCACTTGGGGATCGTCTAATATTTTAGGTGGCAGTCAAAGGGCCAAGCATCACTTTACATCAGATAAAGATACCAAAAATTGGGTCAATAGATAGCATTCTTCCGACTCGGTATCCGTATGCTGCCAGAAAGATGGGAACAAGTAGTGGCAAACGATGGATAATGCCTAATTTTTTATAAAAAACGGGGGGTAACTTCTGTATCTCTGTAATTCATTTCGGAAGCTCATAGTGGTTTGTATCTCTGCTTCTGTAGAGTAGGGAGGGTGAGTTAGTCCCACAGCACTTAGGCCACATTTGACCCATTGTACATCCTCCCGAGGAGTTGTCCTCCTAGGTAATCGTCCAGAAAAGTCGACAAGTCACTAGGAGACATCTCCTTTATATCGGCAGGTGTAGGCCAAGACTCACCGAACACGCACTCTCCGGGCAATCCCATAGGACATGATTGCCCGTTTCGTCTTCCTGTTCACACATCCTGCATAGAGGTGTGTCAACTAGTCCCATTGCATGGAAGTGTTTCCTTAGTTGACAATGGCCAGTCAGAAATCCTACTGCTTGACGTAGGTTTTTCCTAGCCATCGCCAAGTATTTCTTCGACGCCAGCTTCCCAGGGTCTTATTTGTACAACAGATATAAATCAAAATTCCCAGTCTGTTGGATTTCCATTTAATTTATTTTTATTTACTTCCCTACGAGGATGACAACCTGTTACAGACGTTAGTATTCGCGTGGTTCATAGAGGACTACTTTTGGACTTATTTCTGCGCGATCATGCGCATACACAGAACGATTTAACATGTATTAAGAGAACAAGTGCGTGTCGAGAAGGCTGCTTGTAAAGGCCCACGTTTTTTCATGTTTTTTTCCAATTTTCTTATGTTACATAATTAGTTATATATGAAGTGGATACAGCTGAGGGCCCTCCTGGAAAGTGTGTGTCGACTGGACAATACCGATGTTGGTAAGTAGTCCTCTATTTCGTTTAATCATCATTTTTTATTGTCATACAGTTGAATTCTTAACTTTACCCGAAATCAAATATTGTTTTGGAGCAATTTCGAACAGTCCGAAAGCTTAACTCTCCACATAGGAGCTATCGAAGAAGGTTCCCAAGATCTGGAACGCACACCGTCTATGATACTTTTTTTTATTAAAATCGCGAAAAATAGATCTGCATTTATCATTAAATACTTTCTATTGGAACAATTTATCTTATAAAGAACAAAAAAAAATATTATAGCAATCTGTTATAACTGATTAAAGAAACAATGCAGCGATGAATGAAAGAACAGCAAACAAAATACTCAAAACAGCAAATAAATCAACACTAGCTAATTGGTGAGCGCATGCTATACCATAAGAACATGCAAATGCCACGTTGGCTGGGTCACGGTACCATGAAGCGGAAGGCTTCTTATCGTCGTTAAGAAAACGTCTCTCGGAATTATTATCGATTCTTCTATTCAGAAAAAAATTACGATCCTCATCTTCCGATTTAAGGCATTGCATAACAAGTCTCGAACTTTTCGGTAAATCGTTTTCGCTTTCATCGCTAATATCCTGTGAAACCGTATTGGACGTTTCTAAAACTAATTTTGGAGATTTCAAACTTTCCAACGAATCGAGATTGTTTATTGCATCGTTCTCAAATCCGCTATCGGATTTAAGATAATGCGAACCTTCCCCGCACGAGTGGAACCCTGAACTAACTTCAGAGTCGTCGAGTACATTAAACTTTTTTAATACAATATCACAGTTAGAGGTAAACATCTGATCTACGGAGTTAGTATTTAGAGAAAAAGCGCATTGTTCATTCGGCAAAGCTACAATGTCTAAAACACTGTCACACTCTTCCTCACCTGTAACAGCGCTTCTTCCATCTTTCACTGGTTCAAGATTATCATATACTGAAAGTATTTTTTCAGAGGAATCTACTTGAGTACCACTTTCTTTCAACTCCTGAAAACTAGCTATCAGTTCCGCTTTGTGTTCTTCAAACGGCGACAGGCATCTTACTTCCCTTTGCTCAGCGTCAGATATTTCTAAAACAACTTCTACATCGGAAGTTAAATTCTCGTAATCGTGCTCTGATTCGTTGCTTTTGCTAGTATCATAATCTTTCGTTTCAAATCTTGACATAACGATAGAAGCAGATTCTGCAGGAGTGGGAGCTTCGTGTATACTTCTAACTTCTTCTTCAACTTCTTCGGCGTTCTTGAGTATAGTGATGAAATCTTTGCTATCAACAACGTTCTGCAATAATTTGTCGCATAGTTTTGCTTTTTGAGAAACCTCATCTATCTCAGACAGCCTTTTAGTTACAGTATCTTCTTTACTTATTTTTTTATCTTTATCTTCACTAAGTTGCTTTAACTCCTTCGTAATTCTCTCTGTAGTTTCTTTAGCTTCTTCTGCTAGCGCGTTCAAGAGATCATCCAAAGATGACGGCGTAGATTCACTATTAACAGATCTTTTGTCTTCCAACGGTGATATTGGTATAGGAGTTGATTCCTTTGGTGATCTTCTTCGTTCGGGCGTCAAACCTCTAGGTGGTTTAGACAACAAACTATCTGTAAACTTTGAGGAAGTATTTAAATGGTCACTAATTCTTGGAGAAGGAATATTTCTATTCTGTACTGAGCCCCTAAGTTCATTCAAGAAGTTCAATCGATTCTCCTTTATGTTATCCGCAGAGTGTAGGTACGTGGCATCTGTATCGCTCATGAATGCTTTCTTGGTGGCTGAAATTTTGTTTTCCTTTTCTCTTAAGACTTTCCTAGCGATTTCCATGGCATCTGCTATATCTGTTAAAGTCTTAAAATGATTTTCAACGTCTTCGTTGTCTCGTAAAGAGTCCGTGCTACCTAAAATGTTGCTTATGTTTGCAGACATCGATCTTTGTGCTCTCTTTTTCTTAAGGTACCTTAAATTAGCATCTGAATTATTGTTACCGAAATCATCGCTGGACAAAGGCGGTAGTAACGCAGGTCCTTTATTCGAGTCTTTACGTAAATTGCGGAAAGCTAGATCGTCCTTTACGATATCTGGTATTTTTTTATGCTTAAACGAAGGTTTGTAGATATTTTCAGGCATGGCGTGAAGATAATCACTATTAGCACCAGGCGTGATCGGTCCCAATGGTATACCAAACGGTGGTTGAGGCTCTAAGACCTTCAGTAAACTATTAGAATGTTTGACATTTCTGTAAACGACATCGTCTAGCGTTACATCAGGCTCATTATCCTCTTTATCCTTTTCATACTGAGTCGGATGATTTCTAGAAAACACCGGCGATCTCATTAGATAACTAACCTGCGATACCACCGATTGCGGATCGCCGATTGTATTAGCTCTATCTTTATTAATTTTTCTAAACGCCATGTCGTCCAATTTGAGGTTGTGAGTTTTTTTCGATAAGCGTTTACGTCTGGGCGAATCGACGGTATCGAATGGTTCATAACTGAAGCTAGAGTCACTTAAAGCTCCTTTGCATGTATTACTGGGATAATTCTTCGACGATTCAAACTTTTTAGCGAGCATTTCCTTTTCCTTCTGCTCTGCTCTTTCAAGAAGATCTTCGTCACCTAATTTTAAACTGTTATAAATGGCTTCTAACTCATTCAACGCCTCTTCGAGGTTGGACGATTTGCGTTTTATGTCTTCTTTAGTGACTGCGCTTAAAGAAGGAGTAGGAGTAGGAGTTGTGATATCATTAGATTCTATTTGTATGACACTTGGAAGAAATATTTTGGTTTGAACCTCGGTATGACTAGAAAACATTTGAGGACTCGGGGAACGATTTTTCTTTGGGATTGGTTGATTGTTCAAATTCGTTTGGCGTTCTATTTGCTTCCAGAAGTGTAAAGCCTTATTTGTACCTTCGGTTTCTTTGTTGGCTTTATTCCCAGGTTGGATGAAAATCGGTTTTCTACTTCTAGGTTTTTTATCAGTAAGATAATTATACTCTTCTTTAATAGGTTTGGATTCCTCTTTTTTAGTAAGGAATCTTTGAGATTTGTTCGACGATTCGGGTGTTGTGGACGAAGGTCTAATTTCGAGTGGTAAGTTTACGTTATTTCGAGCTAAATGATCTTCAGAAGTTGATCTATAATTAGGATGGATACTAAATGCGGATTTTTTGGTTTGCTGTTCTTGATAGGGCGTGGAATAACTGAAAGTTTTCGCTTTTGTTAATCCAGTATTATCGAAATAAAAGGTGTTGGGTCTGCTTTCAAAATAACTGGGAGCGACGGTTCTATTTGGATCTCTAGGAGGCGGAGGAGGCGGTGGATGCCTCATACTGGGGAGTTGCGAAGTATCTATAAGACTCAAATTTCTATATCCTCGCTTTGGCCTCATAATCGGAAATTGAACGTGGAGGATATCAGGAGAAAATTCAGTTTTATGAATATTATCATCACAGGAAATACTTCTTTGATCGGTAGTAAAATTATTGGCGTGTTTCTTTATGCTATTATTATAATCGTTCATCGATTGCGGTGGTTTGTAATTAGGGTTACTGGTACTGTTGCTGACTCTATATCGATTAGCACCATGATTAGGAGGTATAGTAGACAAGCCGGATAAATTGCTACTTTGTGAATTTAAACTGGAATACGATAACTTAGGTTTAGTCTCGATCGGTGTAGCAGTTCTGGGAATCAACGGGCTTCTACTGGGCGATCTGTTACTATCGTCAGAATATTTCCAATTTTCCGCATCGGATTTATAGACTCTTAAATAATTATGAGGATTTTCACCGTCTCTAGAATGCCGTTTTAAATATCGTTCCGTCCTAGCCGCTCGAGTTTTCTTGCTGAATTGTTTTTCTAGCATTTTTAAATTTTCCTCGCTATGAATTACTATAGACGAGGTAGATACGTGAAATTCTTCTTCGGAGCTTGAACCGTTTTTCGATGAGTTTATTCGCGCTTCAGCTCGCGCCTTCGCTTTTTCTCGCCTACTTTTTCTGACGCTGTCTACTGATCCCGAAAAAGATTCGCTCAAAGAATTTTTATTCTGTAAGGGTAATTGTGGTAACGCTCTATCGATGTAACTAGAAATTCCGGCTGTTGGATCAGACATTATAGCAGAATCTTCGTGGTAATTATTACCGCTGTAACTGAGGGAATTTCGAGAACCAGGAGGCATAACGACGTGATCGAAAGGTGCGGGTTTCGTCGCCTTTTTCCGTTTGCTTTCCGATTTTTTCTTTCTTCTACCTAAAAAACTTTTTTTCTGCGTATCTTCTTCGCTGCTACTGTCGCTTTCTTCTTTCTTTTTTCGTCGGAAGATGTTCGTGAGCGACCATTTTTTATCTTTTTTGTATGATTTTTCGGGAAAGTCATAACTACAGCCTAAAGTACGTCTTTGGAAATTTGGCGAGTGGAAAGGTGGATCGTTGTATACGGCAATGTCCTCGGCGCTGTTCATGTTGTAAAACTTGTAAACATCTTTGGATGGGATATTTAAGGCCGACCAGGTTCTTTTTGGTCGATTGCTGACAACCTGAAAAATAAAAAATAACGATTTTAACCTTATTCACAACTGATATATTTCTTCAAACTATAAATAATTGAAAAGCAGATTATCCATATCACAAATGAGGCCCATTTTTTTAAAATAAAAATCGAAAAACTCAAAGTCGAGTACCACAACTAATATAAAATATCTGGTCACCGAGCTTCGCTCTCAATATTCAAATATACATTTTTAAGCAACCCAATGAGTATATAATTTAAGTATATTTATAACATGACAAATTATTAATTAATTCGCGAAAATCACGGAGTGGGCGACATCTACTTGAACTACTGATAGGGAGATAAATAAAAAGTTGATTGAAAGTAGGCGGGAAAATTAAAAAAGCTGTCAGTGTTAATTTTCAATTGGCTGCAGCTGTTGTTGACGTTTATCAACTGCTTGTCACAGAGGTTAGTTAAATGCATTAAAGTTGCCTAGTTTCTGGGGATTTCACCCTTTTAGGGCAACTTCTACTGACGCTTGATCTTCGCGAATTGTCACGGTGGACAGGCCCCGTTTCCGGGACGTGCAACAGCAGCGTGTAGGGCACACGTCCCGTCAACAGAAGATCGCTCAGCTCATTCTATTTATCACTATATAAGAAAAACTCTATGTTCAATTAATTTTATTATTTTTTGATCTGCAGTGAAGGAAAATTATAGGTCTGATATTCATACTTGGGTAAAAACCTCCACAAAAACCTGTGACCAGACTCTCGAGGTGTGGCAGATATTGATATCATATTTTTTCAAAAATTCTTTCTCTCTCTCTCTCTCTCTCTCTCTCTCTGATCATGAAAACTTAAATATTAAAACTGTCCGCATAATAAAATAGTAGCCGTAAGGGGTAGTCTCACACTATCGGGGAAGGGAAGACAGGGGTCCATTTTAACAGTGTTACTCAACGTTCCTATAAATATTTACCTAAACCCATGATTTCTGAAATTGAATTGGCAACGTTGTATTTTCAACTTTGAATTAATAAGATGGCTGTCATTTGACAAGCAAATTATTTATGTCCGTCAAATGAACCTTTCCTTTTTTATATAAAGCGACAAATTTAAAATTGAATTCTTTCTGATTAAAACGCCAGAAATTAAATAAAGTCAAACCTTTTTACTACTATACTATACAGAAGAAAGGAGTGCAGTATTTAATTTGCAGAACGTAGTACAGGTTCAAGAGGTAGAAATTTTATTTTTACCTCATCCTTCAATGCTTATTTGTAGTTAAAATTTAAATTTTAATACATCTGATCGGCCTAATATAGTTTTTGTCTAGATTCTTGTTTCCATGGTTTTTACTGTAATAAATTTGTTCTTTTGACAGATAAGTCAGACTTTATTTATTCATAGCCGTATCGTATGTATTTTAATTGATTCAGAATTTTGTATTAATATATATTTCAAAATGGCTTCATTCTAAAAATATTATCAGTCCTCCTAAATCCTTGAAGGCAGAATTATTAGTAATAGCAAGGCAACATAAAAAGAAATTCAAAAAATATATTATGGATGAGATGGCCAGAGAAAAAGGAATTAAAATTCTCAGATTTCCTCCGAACCACGCAGAGTTAAATTCCATTGAACTGATCTGGTCTCAATTATTAAAAGGTTATGTTTCTCAAAACAATAAAACATTTAAATTTCCTGATGTGCGAAATTTGTTTTTGAAGGCAGTTTCAGATGTAAATAGAGAACATTGGGGAAAATGCATTGATCATGTTTAAAAATGTGGAAAATTCATTTAGGAAAGTGGATATATCAATGGATAATTTAATAGAACCGATAATAATAAACATCAGAAAAGACAATTATAGTGATGCCAGTAGTTTTAGTGAAGACAGTGACTTGTTATTTATTGGTTAAATTTAATTCGTTCAATGTTAAAGTGTCGGATGCATAAAGTTTATTTTTATTTTTTGTAAATAATATAACTTCAAAATTTAATCTACGAAGTGCGTATATATATTTTATATGCTGTGACCTTATTTATATTATAGAAACTTATTTTGCAAAGTACGCCTATGGAATGTGACGTTATATCCCCACTTTGACTGTACTCATCTATCCTTTATAGTATATATTACTATAGAAACAAGTTATTATTATGTGCCGTTGCTAGGAAATAAAACTAAAAGCTTAACTTTTCTTGTAAATATCTCGGAAGATCGAATTTTCACAGACATAAGACCTACATTTTTCGCCGATTTAGATAGGAATTAGTCTACCTTGAAAGTTTCATTGAATTCTGACGAGTGGATTTCGAGATCCTCTGGACACACACACACACACACACACACACACACACACATACACACATACAAACCTTGCTCGTTTAATAGTATTTGATTATATTGTAATTGCAACACGTATAAATCTCAAACAACTACTCCTGGGACAATCCAACCCTTTGATTTTGTTATTCAAGGAGCCTGTCATTCCCAGAACGGTTTCGGCATTTTTGTGCCTCGTCAGTAAGAAGTAGACAAGCTCGACATCGCATCTCTAAGCAATGTCTGAAGACTATATTGGATCTAACGGGTACTTATAGCTATCGATTGTGAAGAAGGACGTCAACGCCCCTCTCGCTCAAATCGTTATAATTCAAATAATTTATTTTTATATTACTCGTTTCGAACTTTTGTGACCGACCGAAGCGTGCGGCCGTAAAATGCAAGATAAAAATATTTTTTTTACTGTGAAAGGGTAGGTTTCGCGTGAGTCACACAAATAAATTATTTTCCACGCTAATTGGATAAAAGAAAATTACTTACTTAGGGAGAATCAGCGTGATGATAGTGATAGAGTTTCAAACAGAACTAACTTTTATTTCTAGAGGGTGTTTTTTAATATTATTCTTTTTCAATTTTTTGTTTTTCCGCATATAATTTTACTACTAACATTTAAAGTTCAAAGTTTCAGTTTATCAAAATTATGGTGGCTCAAAATATTAAACAGAATATTAAAGATTTTGTAGTCGAGAAAGATATGACCAAAATTAATGAAACACTCTGTATATCAGTTAGGAATGCGGTTACACCCAACAAATATAGGTTTTTTGGAATTGTCTATAGTAAAATCGCAATCGAGCCAGAGTAATATATCTGTCAGAACAGGAAAGTTCAGATGTAGGTGCCTATATATTACACAGGTCTACAAAAAAAACAAAGGTCGGGACTATTTGACCGCGTTATTCCTAGGGAGAGATTTCAAGGTCATTTAAGGATACTACATTCTGTGAGTCGGAAAAGTATACAAATATTTTAATCAGCAACCAAACCAACTCTCCCCCCGTTTTAAAGGATGCTGAACACGATGGCGGTGGTTAAAATTCTTTTGGAGGTGACCCAACACCCCAAACGGCACCCCCCCCCCCCCCCCCAAATGTGGGAATCGCGGATTCCACCACCGGCAAAATATATCTTCCCCCTCCTTTTCGAAGATGCTAAACACGATTGCGATATTCAAATTTTTTTCGACTTAGTACCACCTCCCAAACAGCCAAAAATCACCCTTTACGGGGTGGAATTTTTTTTTGAGCAAACATAAAAACCCGCGAAAATTTTTCACCCTGTAGAGGGTGATTTTTGGCCGTTTGGGGGGTGGGACTAAGTCGAAAATAATTTTGAATATTGACATCGTATTCAGCATCCTCGAAAACGGGGAGGGGGAAGATATATTTTGCCGGTGGAAGATGCGGAATCAACGATTCCCCCATTTTGGGGGTGGTATTTGGGCGTTTGAGGGGTGGGGTCCAGTCGAAAATAATTTTGAATACCGCCATCGTATTCAGCATCCTCCAAAATGAGGGCGAAGTCGCGGAATCCACGATTCCCCCATTTTGGGGGAGGTTTTTGGCCGTTTGGAGGGTTGGGTCAACTCCAAAAGAAATTTCACCACCGCTATCGTGTTCAGCATCCTCTAAAACGGGGGGAGAGTTGGTTTGGTTGCTGCTTAAAACATTTGTATATTTTTCCGACTCACAGAATGTAGTATCTATAAATGACCTTGAAATCTCGTTTCCGTGACGTGCTGGGAAAAAACTGAGCCCGGATTCGGATTCAGGGCGCCAAAATACCTAGGAACAACGAGGTTTGATCAAATGTGTTATTTACGGGGTACATAAAATCATTATTTAAAAATATATATTTTTTGAATATGTATTATTGAGTATTATTTCGGTATGTATGTACTTTACAAAATGTTTTTTGAGTTATTTGCAATTGTTATGTAAATGGTAGAGACCTGACCTGTTTGAGTATAACAAATATTTTTCAAGACATATAAATTTGATTATTAGGTATACCTACATTAAATTGTTTAAATCGTTATTCATAATTGACTTCTTGGAAATCTTAGCTTAGCTTAGATTACAGAAAGTAATCTGAGGGTTCAAAATCTATTAAAAATGTAAATGGGATAAATCCTTAGATTATAGAAATCTATAATCTAAGAGTAAATCGTTATTTTATCATCTTCTTGGAGATTACTAATGCCATGGAAAAACCAAAATGATAACAAGGAGGTGGGATTATAAGATGGTTGCCTACCTAGGATTTGGTATGAAGATAAGATAAGCAGTTGCAGTTAGTATCTTGATCAGTTCCTTTGTTTTCTGTTGACGATACTGTAGAAAAGACAAGTAATATGATGGTTGTAAGCAAATCAACGATATATAAAGTTATAAGTAAATTAAACAGTGGAGTTGTTAAACCCCCAAAGAAAAATGCAGGAGGTAAGAAAAAAGTGGAATTTACTGAACAAATTAAAAGCGAAATAAGAAGAAAACTTCACGAATTTTATTTTAAAAAAGAAATACCAACACTTGCCAAGGTTTTGGACGTAATCAATAGTGATCCGTATTTTCCTAAAATGGGAAAAACAAAACTACGGGAAACTCTAATAGATTTGAAGTTCAAGTAGGATAATCAGGACAGGAAATCAGCACTTATTGATTCTGAGGAACCATTTTTAAATTAGGACACAGACATTCAATCTTCACGACAGGCTTTTTTGGAAGGATTATCAGTAGTAATACCCCTAGGGCCTTGATAATACCGAGACAATTTTATCATAGAGAATGCTGTAAGCGTGTTGCTTGATAATAGCCCGAGGCCGAAGGCCGAGGGCTATTATCCTTAAGCAACACCCTTGAAGGATTCTCTATGACAAAATTTTGAGGATTTATCAAGGCCCGAGGGGTATTCGATAAGATAATCTTTTACTTTGTAGATTTCAAAAAATTGGTTGTCAATCTGACGTTTAATATTTACTCATTTTTATTTAACAAAACTAAAAACTACAGGTATTAAAAGTATCCTGCTGTAATCTTTTACGTTTTGCATTTCTTGCATCTCGCGCATTTTTTAATATCACACTGGTAAACGGGTCGAATACAATTTTGAAGTCATTGAAGTATTTTTCCTGGAGTAGCTTACTCGTAGGATTCCAAATTGTTTTTACAATTAGGCAAACTCGTTTCAGCATTCAGTTCGTATTCTCTGGTCGCACAAAATTCGAGAAATATTTTCCATATATATTTTTTTGATTTGGTTGTATTTTTTGATATATTACTTGATATAAAATCATTAATTGCATAGTCAGATGCATTACCAAATCTTAGCGGCATTTTTAAACTAGTTGTCAGTTTGACGTTTAATTAATTATTAATCAAAAACTTGACTTGTTGAAAACACCACATGTAGGGTGTTATCGCTGTAATCCATAGCTGATTGGATGAAATTTGACACATGACTCTAAATTAAGTAATTTGATTGGTTACTATAGTTAGTAAAAAATTATCTACAGGATCGAAGGTTCCTTCCGGTAAAGGACGACGTCTAAATATAACTCATGTTGAAAGTGATGACGGGTTTTGTGTTACGTCTGCGTTTAATGTATGAAACACCCTGTATGAAGTGTTCAGCATAATCGAATAAGGAAAATGTTAATAAATGATTCATCTGTCTGGTTTTAAAACCTTATTATTTTATCCATGCGGAGGGATATTAGAATATTTCGTAATGAAAGACACGCAATGATAGTTTAAGAGGTCGACACCAAAATGATTTCAGGGTCAACTAGATTTTGAATAATAATTCAAGATCATTTTTTTTTTCGATATTGTATTGTTTTTTAAAGTACGGATACAAGGTAATTCTAGATGAAGTTAATTAAATAACTTTTAAATTTATTAATTCTACTAAAATTATAATTTTGAATAATTGTCATTCGAAAACCAGGCAAAATAATAAAATTTTGTCCTCAAAAGACCATTTATACATCTTTTATAAATATATTTTATACTTTTATTAAGTAATATTCCTACAAAAATCTACTGAATTTGAAATATACTCATTAAACTACAAAACATCTGGCAACACTGTGTATTACCTCCCAAAATATATTTCAATTAAAAATAGATGGACATGATTAGCCAACAGCTAAATTGAGAATCGAGTAATATTCATTTATGAATGAAAATATATTAATCAGATATTCCAATTATTATTTTTGTATTAATTTTCATTTAAAAATAATTTTTGACAGAAAATTTTGCTTTGCGTTTGAATGTTGTGTAATCCACAACAAAAATTCCTAAAATATTTGCAATGGTTATTTAATATTTTCGAAAACGTTTATGTTTATTGAATTGCCAGCATACATTTTTTTATATCTATTTAGGTACATAAAAATAATTTGATTTATCCTAACCGGGGTGCCAATGCATTTGATGATTAATTTACTTCATTCTTAATTCAAAAGCGAAAGACAATGGATAATTATGTTTTTAAGTGCAGAAAGAAAAAACATATTTTCAGTTATTGAAATAGCGATTATAATACAATGTATTGTGATTGTTGAGAACTATTTAACCAACCACTTTTTTTATATTTTACTTTCTTTTAAATTGTTATTAATATTGATATAATATAATTAAGAAAATATCACGCTTCTTTGAAAATTACATGCACCGATGTTCTTGCACGAAGAAAGCTCATTTTATTTATTTATTTCGAAAGAAAAAAAAATACATACATAAATAGAAAATAGGAACTTAGTACATAGTTATGGGGCTTAAAGCATATGCTATATAAACCCTCTAGGAATACTTAATATTATAATATGTAAAGAAGAATACCAATAAAATATTACACAACAATATTTTAATTTTATTAAAAATAACAAGAGGGTGAAAATACAATTATACAGAGTGCGCCAATTATTTCCACTCGATCTCTAGCACCGAAACTAAAAGAGATATCAACAAGATTTTTTGTAGGGGTAGACAGTGTCACTCGGACTACAATTTTAAAATATTTTGATGTATACAGGGTGGCTAATTTTTGTGGAATGAAAATTAATTTGGTTTTTTTAAATTGAACGATTATGTTTTCTGATTCTACTTAATATTAGATTTACGATAGTTTTTGTATTTGTAAATCCGACGCGGCGTTGACAAGTTATTCCTATTTTAAGCAGATTTAATGAAAAAACAGCACTTCAGAAATATTAGCACAAAAACCACATTTTTTAAAAAATTCCTCAAAAAAGCTACTATGATGTAAATGAAACATGCACCTATCACAATAATCACACAACATCTTCACCTGTTGCACAGGGTGTTTGCCGATGGCGTGCCAATAGTCTAGTTTTCAAATGGCAATAACTTAATTTTTTCAAATGGGACACCCTGTATATTTTTCTTCAGTTAGAAGCTCTCCCTAATACGCATTAAAAAAATATAGGGTTTTGCACATCTAACTTTACTATTTACTTTAATAATTGACGTTAAGTGACAAACAACATATTTTATACAATTTTTAATAAGAAATCAAGTTACCTATGAAAATAACAGTAGGTATATTTTGTTACTGGGTGAATGTCAAAAAAATGCGGTTCCTGTTCTATCAAATCTATTCTTTAAATTCTCAAAAGTATCCTTTTGTGGATGACGTCTTTCTGGGTATCTTTGACGATAGACCCCCCTACTAGCAAGAAACGCATTTTTTTGACATTCACCCAGTAACAAAATATACCTACTGTCATTTTCATAGGTAACTTGATTTCTTATTAAAAATTGTATAAAATATGTTGTTTGTCACTTAACGTCAATTATTAAAGTAAATAGTAAAGTTAGATGTGCAAAACCCTATATTTTTTTAATGCGTATTAGGGAGAGCTTCTAACTGAAGAAAAATATACAGGGTGTCCCATTTGAAAAAATTAAGTTATTGCCATTTGAAAACTAGACTATTGGCACGCCATCGGCAAACACCCTGTGCAACAGGTGAAGATGTTGTGTGATTATTGTGATAGGTGCATGTTTCATTTACATCATAGTAGCTTTTTTGAGGAATTTTTTAAAAAATGTGGTTTTTGTGCTAATATTTCTGAAGTGCTGTTTTTTCATTAAATCTGCTTAAAATAGGAATAACTTGTCAACGCCGCGTCGGATTTACAAATACAAAAAACTACCTTAAATCTAATATTAAGTAGAATCAGAAGACATAATCGTATACAGGTTGTTCAATTTAAAAAAACCAAATTAATTTTCATTCCACAAAAATTAGCCACCCTGTATACATCAAAATATTTTAAAATTGTAGTCCGAGTGACACTGTCTACCCCTACAAAAAATCTTGTTGATATCTCTTTTAGTTTCGGTGCTAGAGATCGAGTGGAAATAATTGGCGCACCCTGTATGACAAACTCACGTCAGATTTTGTCAATTCAATTTTGGTTTTCCTCGAAAATAAATTTTCCTTTGGCTTTTTCAAAAAATAAATACAGTGAGACCCAACGATACCTTGGAGAATATCAAATAGAAGAGGGAGATCTACCTAACTTGAAGCCTACCGACATCCTGAACTTTTTGAAAGCAATAGGACTGAATCGGCTAATAATATTTTTTGAAGGTCTAGACCAGACAGATGTGTGGTAGAAGAATGGCAATAAGGCAATCTATATTGTTACGTACTATCTTTTGTGTAAAAGAGAAAAATTACTTTTGTTCAATATTTAATTTAGTTATTTTATTTATTTGAATTTTAGTTTTAGTACATAACCTATTAAATTAAATTAAATTATTGCCTTCTGTCGTAATCTCAGACAGAATGTAATTATTTGTTGTTGATAATTTTGGGCGCCATCTACTTTCCAGTAGAAAAATTGAGTCTTAATCCCAGCTAGTGCTTCAGCTATTGGCCGCGTGATTGTAAAAATCGATAATAACGACTCAGTGAATATGAAAACATTTATTAATAACCATAAAAATAACGGTTAACCTTTTAGTTTATGTGAGAATAAGAGTTGTTTGCCAGAATAAGGTAAACGTAATAAATTTCTTATTTATAAAATCAACAATGAATACAAATCTTACAATTACTCTCTTACCTTATTCTAATCTAAATTATTTAGTTGTTAATTAAAATATAATCTAACCTAATTAAATAAAATAGTTGTGGCCTTTTTTTATTTTGAAACATTTTTAAATATCGATTAGATTTTATTTCTAATTCTGGTTACTTTCCTAATCAATTCAAAATGGGATGGATGCAAAATTTTTCAGGAATCAAAATCAGGAACAGGATAAATCAACACAGGATATAATTGGATCTGGATCGAACAGGAACAAAGATGAAACATATATCGGGCTTCTTCTCTTGATTTAACTTTAAGTTTCTTGATTTGCAAAAATATAACCTCACTTAATTTGACAGGTAAATTTCTTTTAATTTTTATCTTCAATCAGTATTGCTTTGATTTTAAATTTCTTTTGTTTTTATTACGAGCACCGATGTGAACAGTTCAAGAGGTTTTGATCGAAAGCCTCGCTTGACAGCGAAAAGTAGTTTTTATAAACAATCATATCATGGCTCTCTAGATTAAAATTTGACAGTTTTTACTTAAATTTAAATTCTCGAGACAAAAAGAATGATTTTGATATAATTTATTTACAATTCCTACTTATATTAAATTTACACACAGACTTTTTAAGTTCGTCCTTATCGATTTCTAAAATTCTATACAACTTTATTATTACAGCCATTTTTACAGTAATTCTTTGATTTTAGAAGTCCCAACACTTTATTTTCCCGATTTATTGTATTTCCCCTGAATTTAAATTAATGATATTGAAATTTGAGGTTAAGTTTAAAATTTCTTTTTATTCAAACATCTAAAATAACAATGTTCTCATTGTTATTGTGATCGCAGACTTATCTGAGATTATATTACTTTAAATTTTGCTATTGAAATCTTTGTTAAATTGTTTGTAAATATCCTAAAATTGTTGGTGAAAATCTCTTATGGGATTAACGTGTTAAAATCTGCCTTCTGGAATTTTATATTTTCTTTTGCAATTACTACGTTTAAATTAGTTTCAAACATTATTTTCGAAATTACATTCTGTCCTGTGATTTATTGAAGTAAAATAAATAATGGTATTAATAAAATTATTTGTTTAATTTTTTCTCTGCGTATTGAACATAAGTTTTGTATTCTCTTTAATTAGCTAGTCAACTTAGTCAACCGTTACAATATATAGATTTGAGAAGTGTTTTAAATCCCTGACCACAACTCACTTCTAAATGACACATTGACGACCAACACCAGAGTACAATACCTAGCCGCCATTTTTTATCCAGCATGAAGGAAACGCCGTAAAATATAAGTTTTAGCCATTTTTATTCTATTTTAACCTCAAATAAAAAAACAGAGAGTATTTAAACCAAATTCAACAATATTAACTTAGTAAATGAACATAATTTACTAATAAGGTCGATTGTAATTGGTCTATTGAAACACAGAGGGCGAATTATCGATATGTTCTTGTAATTATACATTAAGGTAAATATGTACCCCTAATTTACCTTACCTTACCTTACCGGGTACGTAAAATTTCATAACGAATCAAATATAAATTAACCCCAAAGAGAATATATATATTTTTTTAAGTATACTTATGGTTGACACACAAAAAATGCTTCGATTTTCTAAGACAACTTTCTATTTCATATCGCTGAATTAATTTCAATTTAAGGTGTTAAGGAGCACCGTCAAAAATATACACACAGATGTCTGAGTAAACAGCCAATACCACAAATTCTTCTCCAAGATATTCCCTCGAGGCGGAGAAATTACATCCGAACGGCAATTCGCAGCCACACCTAAACCAATTAAAGTTGACATAATATCGCTTTATTTTCGTCGGTATATGGACTGATAATTTACTGTTTAGGGTAGTTTGAAATTATACCTCGCAAAAATTATCTTGGGATAGAACAAATTTAATCTCAAAAGACTGTAACCGGACAAAATAAAATGAGTATCTTTTTAGAAGATAATAATAATAAGCAATTGTAAAAACAATACTTATATTTTTCACTCTAAATTTTTATTCAGAATTTTGGAACATTTTTGTACTCTCTATAATTTTTAGAAAGCGTTATTAAGGGACCTGAGAAAATAAAACGACTTTTTTTTTAATTACTTATCATATTTTTTTAAACCAAAATGTTTCAGGAATTTTTAAGAATATTAATTTGACTATTTCCCTCGTCTTAATTTACACCAATCACAAACGCGCAAAAACTGTGTCACCAAAAATTACAATACCTTTGATAACAAGTAATTATGGTCTCCTAGGTCCTAGGATTACCGGACACGGTGGCCTAGTTGGTAAGTAAGGCGTCTGCCAATTCAGCTTGGTCAGTGTTCGAGGAGTAGGTTCGAATCCTGCCGTATTCAAGTGGAATTAAAGTCAGATAAGACTTTGGGCCAGTGCAAAAAGGTATTTGTGTCATACGCAGTTTCATTCACGCCGGTAAACAGGCCGGATGAGATCGAATATCTCGTGGAACTGATAGGGGTTGGTGACTCAATTACACACTTGTTAGTCGGTAGATCACCTGTATGACAAAGGCATTGTCCTGGGTTTAAGGTGATTGAGGACCAGTCTATCATCAACTCCTGATGATGCCAACATAGTTGGCGAAACGCGCGTAGAGTGTGTTAAAATTGTGTTTTGGTTGAGTGGTCGACGATTGTTTTCAACTTAGCTCTAATAAAGTTAAATAAATATCACTAGTTTGAGATATATAAAAACCATATACTGATTATGACGAATATTTGAACAACTATGGAGTCGTGGTTCATTATTAATAAGTATAAATTCGTGTGTTAGTAAAAAGGAAACATTCTTATTAAATCTTACAATTTCTATGCGTATCTGCACTTAATTGAAACAACAAAGGAAATGGGTGTTGTCCTCGTGGGTCAACAACTATGCACGTTGAATTGGAAATTACATTTTGTTTCATAACACATTTTAATGAAATGTCTTTAACTATACAACAGTGGCCTAAATTCCTTATAGAATTCGTGTTTTTTAATTGATCTAATTATTTACCCTAAATCAAAATTTATTACATTATAAATAAATAAAAGCAATTTTAATAAATTTCCGTGTTATTATCTGTAAATAATATTTAGGAGTTTTAAAACTTAAAGGTTTGAAATTTTTTCATATTTTTCCGGCCAGCCTAAGAAATTTTATTTAAAAATTGAATTCAGTACAGTACAGAAAATACATGAAAAAACATCTTTCGCATGTCCAGAACAATTTTTGTGTGTGTGTGCAGGTGCTAGCAAAGAATTTCTTCAACTGGTAAATTGTTAAATTAGTGTCGAATGCCTTTGAAAGATCAAGCACACATATTTTTAGCGATACACTTTTTTCCTGGCCCAATTTTTAACTATTCCATTTAGAAATAATGGTTAACAGACCATATTATTATACAATTTAATTCTGAATGAAATTATGAGAAAAACTATTCTATTTTTTTTTTTAATTTAACTTTCACTCTACTTGTCTATTACCGATGTTCCTATAATGATCTTTTAATTGTGTATCTAATACATAATTTGATAAATATCTATTTTCATCTAACATCACCGTAGACAACAGTGATTATATCTTGTGAGAACGGCACCGTGTCTTAATTTTGTTTCAACATATAAGTATTTTCCTATCTAGCCAGGAAACAATACCCATCATAAGAACATATATCACACTTGTGTTTGTTAATTAGATATTTCGTCATCAATGCTTATTTAGCAGAAGATAAGTGGTAGATTTTTATTTTACCGAATGGTAACAGAATCAAAACATAGACAAGCAAAAAACAAGATTCAAATAAGTAAATTTCAATAAATATTTATGAAACAAATACATATTTTTTAAATCACGCGTTTTTTTCAAAACATAACCACTTCAATAGCAATGATATCATTCGTTCCATTTCAGAGCCAAATTAATTTTTGTAATTTTTTATAAGTTAAACTTAACTTTGGATTCTTTAAGTTTTAAAATATTTTGTGAGTTAAATTTAATTTTGAAAGATTTCATAAATTTTATAAGTTAAAATAAATTTTTATGAGTTAATATAAATGTTTATAAGTTATTTTTTATGTTACAATGAATTTTTGTCAGTTTAAATAAATTTTGGTAAGTTAGAATCAACTTTGTATTCGTTAATTTAATAATTTTCATTTAATTTTGAAATATTTGATAAATTTTATAATTTAAATATATTATTGTAAGTTTAAATGCATTTTTGTAAGTTAAAATAAATTTTTATGAGTTAAAATAAATATTTATAAGTTATTTTTATGTTACAATGAATTTTTGTAAGTTAGAATCAGCTTTGTATTCGTTAAATTTTAATATATTTTGTGAGATAAAATTAATTTTGAAATATTTGATAAATTTTATAAGTTAAATATATCATTGTAAGTTTAAATGCATTTTTGTAAGTTAAAATAAATTTTTTGTAAGTCAAATTTCATTTTGGATGATTTAATAATTTTATAAGTTAAATATATTTTTGTAAGTCGAAATAATTTTTTGTAAGTTAAATTTCATTTTGGATGATTTAATAAATTTTATAAGTTAAATATATTTTTGTAAGTCAAAATAATTTCTTGTATTTTAAATTACATTTTGGATGATTTAATAAATTTTATAAGTTAAATATATTATTGTAACTTTAAATGCATTTTTGTAAGACGTTAAGTTTTAAAGAACTTTGTGAGTTACATTTAATTTTTGATGTTTTTCTAAGTTAAATATTAAATTGTAAGTTAAAATCCCTTTTTTAGTGAAAATTAATTTTGGACCAGTTAATTTTTAAAGAAATTTGTAAGTTAAATTTAATTTCGTAAGTTTTCATGAATTTTATTAAGATAAAAATAAGATAAATCGAAGTAATGTAAGTAAAAATTAACTACTTAAAACAGACAGTGTAAAAATATTAAAGAAAAACATCTACAATGTTTTGGAATGCGGCTGTCCATTATACGAACACTAATAAAGCTTACGTAAAGAAAAAACAACCAATTGGGTACTTTAATCAGATTAATTGTTTCAATTACAACATAAGGAAGATTTGAATTCAACGAACTGAATCAGTACATAACGTTTATGTACCAAACAAATAACAAATTCGTTAATTAATTAAATTTTACCGCCATTTTAAATCATCCATGCGTGTTCACACGATCAATCACGTTTAGTGGAGTGCCATATATTCTTGTAGGTCCTTAAATCGATCCATACATCCCCTTAGTACAGGTTATGTAATAAATAAGTGGTTTATAAACTAGAACCTGTTTACTGTATTATACAAAATTTGAGACCTTTGAGAAAAGATACAATATGTACCAGGGCAAGAGTGCTATTGTTGTGAAAGTGATATATATTCGAAATATTAGTGGGGTAGTAAATTATATAACGTCGGGAATAATTACGTGCATTGTTTAAAAACCCAAAATAACGTCTTGAAAATTTAAATGTTTCAGTGTATTTCTAATGGATATTTTGCTTTAATAAGTTCACAAAAATCAATAACTGTTGTAGTAGTTTTTTGTGACCGATTGCCTCAATTATTACAACAGAAGACTAGAATCTCTCCTAAATAGAAATCATGATTCAGTTGGGCAAAAATACCTGCTATAATCCGTTACTCAAAAAGGGTCAACATAATCCTGTAGGTCAGTTGGTTAAATATCGAAACAGGTAAAAAAAATAATACAAAGCTACCAAATAATAATTATATTTATTCCAATGAAGTAAATATTTATTTGACAAACATTAAAACGAAATAAACAGTTAGTCTTAAATTTTATAATTATATCATCAATAAAATCTTGCCTTTTTTTTCGTATACCTTTCGAGTTTGTTAATTTTGGATGTACTGACTGTCTCAATTAATATAATAGTATAATAAAGTTAAAAATATCGGATGTGCCGAATAAAAATTTGAGTTAAATTGGGAGTGGAATAACTCGCATGCATTCAATCACGAGTGGAATTTTATTAGACTATTTCACAAACAAAGTAAAAGGCCTCATTTTGACGTCTGTAGCTGTAATTATACAAAGTAAAAGGTCTCATTTTGACGCCTGTAGCTGTATTTATTTTTTTTCAAAATGTCAAATTTTGTTTTGCAATTCGTATCCATGGTTACGCCGTGAAAATACCACGGTGATAGACCAATCAGGATTGAAAGACAGTATTATCGCGATAATACCAGCTGTCTTTGGTTTGTGATTGGTCAGATTTTGTGAAAATTCGAAGATGAGTGAAATAGTCCACAATATACTCGCAAAACGAAATCACGCGTTCATCATTTTGAATTAATAATAAATAATGAATACTGATGTCTAAACTAGAAATAAATATTCTCAATTCATTAAAACAGGTACCTACAAGTATATTAAAAGTTGGGGGTACTTAATCTATTGATTTCATATTTTTTGCCTAACTGAATGGTAGCATTAGGAACTACCCGATCTTTTTGCCTAACTGACATGTTACGATGATTCCTACTTTCACTTTTGAAAGCTTAACAATACCAGAAATAAAATAATTTGAGTATAAACTTCAATAAAGACAGAAATATGTTTGAAATCCTTTGTTTACTTCATTTTAGCTAGTTTGGATATGTAGAAATAATGGGGCCAAGGTCGAGCGTATGATACGACGATTTTAATGATATTGTTCGAAACAGAAAAACGTAAATATTGATTTGTTCTTAATCTTTACAAGACTGACCACCCAGCTTGACATTATTTGTCAATTTTAAAAGGATTTATGAAGACTGAAATGGAAAAAGTCTTTCTTAATTTAGCTAATATGAAGGTATTCAAACACTGATGTTTAATGAACAAAAGTTAAGTGTAGAAGTGAGTTATGTTAAATATCAATAAAACGATTTTTTTTTCTTAGCTTTCACATTGTTATTTTCAATTCTCGATTATATTAGAGCGTGAAAATTACAGCAGCATAAGACGCCGCTCGAATTATCTCGGGTATGCAGAGTTTGTTATATTTAGAGCGCTCGAATTAACTCGAGCGCAAGTAAGAGGTTAAAGCAGAGGTTCCCAATATTTTTCGGTTTGTGTCTCCTTAAATAATCGGATTTTTTCCGCGGCTCCCTTAATACATCAGATTTTTTTTAGCGGCTAGCTCCCCACCCTTTGCTTTAGTGACTAAAGCATGGGTGAGGAAGCAGTGTTTGAGTAACAACCGTTTCAGAAGATGAGGATGGGAAAGAAGACAATGAAAGGCTCGAAAGTAGCTAAATTCTTGGAATTTTGTCAGCATACACGATTGAAATTTCAAGAAAATTACCGAATTTTTTAATTGAATATATCGCGGCTCCCTTATGCACTTTGGGAATCACTGGGTTAAAGTAAAGATAAAGCCTTCCTTAAAACTAAATTGGTTACTGTTAATAATACCGGGTGTTCCAGAAGTTTTTGATCAATTTTAACTGCAAATATTGTAAGACAAGTTGGGCACAATATTTAGTTTCTAAATTATACCCAACTTATCTACAAATATTTTCAGGGAGGGGTTCTTAAACAAAAATTCCACCTAGTTAGGATTGTTACGAAATACGTTTATTTGTAAATTATTTATATTCTAAATTATAATTGGGTCGCTACCCCGCTTGGTTTATAACCCTTTGTGTCAATCGTCAAGGTTATAGGTTATGTTTAACACGTGAAAAATGAATTTATGGTTATGGTTATGCATACCTCCGATGTACAGTATGAATATTTCAGAGAATAAAAATTATCAAAATTATATGGTATTACAATAAACTGACCACAGAAGTTGCTAATATTATAAGACTAAAGGTTTATACTATCAAATTAGTCTCGTACCTCTTCAGGAGGGCCACTAGGAGTTTTATATAATTAATTTACCTGGATATTGGAGGTTATTGTTACCGCTTATGTAGAGGTTTCCGATGGTATAGAGCGTCCAAATGGGTAGGTGATATGTGATGTTTCCCAAATCAACTAGGGATATAAAACCTTCCAAAGTTTCCAAGAAGAATAGAATGATACTCGAAAGAATTGAAGAAAGTTAAAATGAAGTAGAAGTTAAAGTAGAAGGCCTAAAATACAAGTAAGTCTTCATTTATATGCACTTTTACAAAATATTATTTATTACAACTGTAAAAAAAATCTTACCAAAGGTGTAATGGGGCCTTCGTGTGAAAATGTCTGTCTCCTAAGACAGGGATACCAGAATAAGGTTTGTAAACTATGTATTAAGAATCCCTTAATCCAATAATTAAATGTAAGAGTGTCTATCCAGAACAACTCCAAATCTGGGATTATTAATTAAGCTTACGAATATAAATCTTGCAAAAATTGCAAACCTGCTGGCACGTGCTAGTTGCTTATCCAGAAGATAAAAAAAAGTGATCGGTTCTACCTTATTCGAATATTTCCTGTTCCAAGGATTTGTTCAATTATTCAGTCCTTGAATTAATTACTTATCCATGACTCAGCCAGATAAGAAGAGAGATGGATATTTCTTTGTTTTACAGAAAAGAAAAGGATAGAAGGTTCCCTTACAACCTTTTGTCCTTAATGATAATTCCATAAAACCTTTGATGAACAAGGATAGTTGTTACCTTTCATTTGTCATATTCGTAATCTGACAAAGTAAACAAATATTTTTGAAATAAGAAATGTAAGTTTATTTTATATTTTGGTGGTAAAAATACCTATTATATGAAGGCTTACGTCATACTTCTGTATTTTCATTTTTATTTTTAGGGTCTCAGAAATATACAGGGTGCGCCAATTATTTCCACTCGATCTCTAGCACCGAAACTAAAAGAGATATCAACAAGATTTTTTGTAGGAGTAGACAGTGTCACTCGGACTACAATTTTAAAATATTTTGATGTATACAGGGTGGCTAATTTTTGTGGAATGAAAATTAATTTGGTTTTTTTAAATTGAACGATTATGTCTTCTGATTCTACTTAATATTAGATTTACGGTAGTTTTTTGTATTTGTAAATCCGACGCGGCGTTGACAAGTTATTCCTATTTTAAGCAGATTTAATGAAAAAACAGCACTTCAGAAATATTAGCACAAAAACCACATTTTTTAAAAAATTCCTCAAAAAAGCTACTATGATGTAAATGAAACATGCACCTATCACAATAATCACACAACATCTTCACCTGTTGCACAGGGTGTTTGCCGATGACGTGCCAATAGTCTAGTTTTCAAATGGCAATAACTTAATTTTTTCAAATGGGACAGCCTGAATATTTTTCTTCAGTTAGAAGCTCTCCCTAATACGCATTAAAAAAATATAGGGTTTTGCACATCTAACTTTACTACTTACTTTAATAATTGACGTTAAGTGACAAACAACATATTTTACACAATTTTTAATAAGTACAAAATTTTACAAAGTTTAATCGTAAGAAAACTACAATAGTGAAAGTTAAAATTTATAGTAGGTGTTCAAAATGTCTTCCATTTTCATTTATACATTTTCTTGCCATTTTTTTCATTGATTTACGCACATCTCTTAGCATTGCAGGGGTCACCTGTCTAAATGCTGCAGTAATTCTTTCTTTCATATTTTCTTTTGTGGTAACCTCTTCTTTGTAAACAATATTTTTAATAAAACCCCACAAGAAAAAATCGCAAGGTGTAAGGCAAGGCGATCTAGTAGGCCAATTTATAGGTCCTCCCCTTCCTATCCAACGATCCTGAAATTCCCTATTTAACCAATTGCGAACATCTAATAGGTAATGTGGTGTGGCACCATCTAATTGAAACCACATTCCGTTGCGATAATTTTGAGGCATATTTTGCAATAAGTTGCGAAAATCATGTTCTAAAAAATCTAAAAATATAGCTTCATTTACAGTCCCATCAAAGAAATAGGGACCAATTACATATTCACCTATTATTCCCGCCTACACATTCAAAGACCATCGATACTGTGCTGCGGTTCTAAATAAATGTTCATTGTGGTCCGAATAATAATGGAAGTTGTGTCTATTTACACAACCGTTCTTATGAAACGTGGCTTCGTCGAAGAATAAAACTTTGTTTAAAAAGTTACGCTCTGTATTTATCTTGTTTATTAACCATCTACAGTATTCCACTCTACGCGCGAAATCACGGGGTAACAATTCTTGGTGAAGCTGGATGTGATAGGGGTGATATTTATTCTTTTTTATTATGCGTCTAATTGTGGTATTGGAAATATCTAACTGATTGCTTAATTGCCTTGTGCTTATATTGGGATCTTCAACTATACTGATCATTACCTTATATTCGTTGTCAATAGTAACAGCTGTAGTTTCACGTGAATGTTTTTTATACTTGACGGTTCCTGTTCTATTAAATCTATTCTTTAAATTCTCAAAAGTATCCTTTTGTGGATGACGTCTTTCGGGATATCTTTGACGATAGACCCTACTAGCAAGAAACGCATTTTTTTGACATTCACCCAGTATCCATATCATATCAATATTTTCTTGAACACTATAATTCTTATTAAAATCCATTTTTTATACACAATACCGATTAAATATAGTAGACAATACAAAATTTTATGTTGAAAATTAATGCCATAACAATATATACCTACTGTCATTTTCATAGGTAACTTGATTTCTTATTAAAAATTGTGTAAAATATGTTGTTTGTCACTTAACGTCAATTATTAAAGTAAATAGTAAAGTTAGATGTGCAAAACCCTATATTTTTTTAATGCGTGTTAGGGAGAGCTTCTAAATGAAGAAAAATATACAGGGTGTCCCATTTGAAAAAATTAAGTTATTGCCATTTGAAAACTAGACTATTGGCACGCCATCGGCAAACACCCTGTGCAACAGGTGAAGATGTTGTGTGATTATTGTGATAGGTGCATGTTTCATTTACATCATAGTAGCTTTTTTGAGGAATTTTTTAAAAAATGTGGTTTTTGTGCTAATATTTCTGAAGTGCTGTTTTTTCATTAAATCTGCTTAAAATAGGAATAACTTGTCACCGCCGCGTTGGATTTACAAATACAAAAAACTAACGTAAATCTAATATTAAGTAGAATCAGAAGACATAATCGTATACGGGGTGTTTAATTTAAAAAAACCAAATTAATTTTCATTCCACAAAAATTAGCCACCCTGTATACATCAAAATATTTTAAAATTGTAGTCCGAGTGACACTGTCTACCCCTACAAAAAATCTTGTTGATATCTCTTTTAGTTTCGGTGCTAGAGATCGAGTGGAAATAATTGGCGCACCCTGTATAAAGAAAGAAGATTCAACATCAAGTCATCCTAACAAAAAGAACGAAGAAAAGTGGATATTAAAAGGTCATATTATTAATTAATATCAATCATAAACTCTGAGACTTCAAGTAAGATACCTTTATCTAAATGTAAATTCTCCTTTTTTTTTCAACCTCGAGTAAATATGTTTAAATCCTGTAACAATATCTCGGAACTCAGAAAGGATAGGGAGGTGCGATCTTCACTAAACAATTTCTTTTTATATAAAGTTTTTTTTTTTAGTATAAGAATTTAGTTTTTAAAAGTTGTAAGAAACTGCAACTATTACTCAATTTATACTTACACTAACACAAACAGTGCTCAGCGACATTATCCGTAATAGAAGCACATCCAGATAATCATTCGAATTCCCGCGAAACAAAAACACTGTAATCTTATCGCCGACCAATGATATTCCGCGAATATTACTTTTGTTTATGTAAGAAATAAATCACTCGTGTTTACATAATTACCGTCTCGGTGAAATAGAAAAAGAACGGAATTTTCGCGTTGGCATCGTTAACAAAAACAAAAACTAGGACGTTTCACACTTCTCAATGGCACGGAACTATCCAAGTTTCAAGGGTACATAATTAACGATCACTATTATAGGTTAGGTATTAAAAACTAAACCATATTTCTTTTGTCAGTGTATATACACATTGACGATTCACTTGTTGCTTTGGATTCGACTTTTCACACGAATATTCTCATGTTCTTTTAATACTGATAATAATAGAACAGTAGAACCACCACATCTGTTTTTGTTGAGTAGTTTGAACTGTCTGCAGTCTCTACTACAACTTTTGTTCGTTCTGAGAATTGTGTGGATCGAAAACCAGCGGTCGGTGCGACGATACACGCGACTCCATGCGGTGTCCCTTCTCTTTTAGTGGATGTGGTAGGCACGATAGGAGGGTTGTTTTCGAGGTGGTTTTCGCTGAGGAGCTACCCCACTAAAATTTGATCGTGTCGAGAAATTCCGTTCGTATTAAAAATGTAAGATTTTCATTATATGTTTCTTGCTCGAAAGTGGTTCTAAAACAAAATGTAGAATTTAATAAGCTCCTCGTAAAAACCCAAGAGTTAGATGCGAACGTAGAAAAAAATCGGATGTGGCCATGCACATGACTTTACCATTACCATACTTTAACGGCCCTACGAGCTCATAATCCATTTACTCGTACATATTTAAGGCACGCCATGCCTGGCAAGAGCGTACAATTGTCTCCATGAAACAAAACACTTCTACTGCGCTTGTGCTATTATGCAACTATGTTATTCCATATTTTATTTTTAACTCGCTTATAATACAAAATTTGAAAAAAGTTTTTAAACAAAATTTATAGTAAATTGAATTTAAAATAAATTTTTTCTCTTAATATTTTTACATAAACTTAATAGAAACGATAATAATTGCGAAAATCTGAAAATGCTCAAGAGTAAACCCCCACTTCCGGTTGTCCGATTTTACCCAAAATCTAATCAGCTCATTAGCACGTTGTAAAAATGCTAAATATAAAATTTGGTTAGGAAATTCCGATCGCAGTTGGAGTTAGAGCGCACACAAATTTTTCCGGATTACATACTACATGCTCCATACATACATTTTCTGGAAATGGTCTTAAATGACTTAGGGGGTCTCAAAACATGTAAAGCCACTGAAAGCTGAACTTTTTTTTTGCGATTACAATACTTTACCACCACTTGGTATGGTAAAGTAAAATTAGGATTGAAAAATCGGACCCCATAAAACTAGAAAAAGACGTTCTCACAATCTTTAGAGCAAAGTGGACAGAAAATAACTCCGATAATTGGAATTGTGTGTGAATAATTTTATACTTACATTTCCCACCATCACCCCTGAGATCTTTGTTTTAAAAATGTAAGGAATTTTAAGTTAGATAATATCGTATACTTCACTGTAAAGAATGTTGCGCAATCTAAATTTTTCACTTTCAATTTTTAATTTTCAATGTTTAACTTTTAATCTATAATTTTTAATTTTTAATTTTCAAATTTTAACTTTCCATATTTTTCAATTTTCAATTTACAATGATTAATTTTTAATTTTTGAATGTTTAATATTTGTTGCCTAATCTAAATTATTAATTTTTCATTTTTAACTTTTAATTTTTCACTTTTAATTTTCAGTGTTTAAATTTCACTTCTCACTTTTAATTATTCAATTTTCATTTTTCACGTTTAATTTTTAATTTCAAATTTTCAAATTTCAATTTTTAATTTTCAATATTTAACTTTCACTTTTAATTTTTCACTTTTAATTTTTAAACTTTAATTTTTAATTTTCAAATTCAATTTTTAATTTTCCATATTTTTCAATTTTCAATGTATAATGTTTAATTTTTAATTTTTGAATGTTTAATATTTGTTGCCTCATCTAAATTATTAATTTTTCACTTTTAATTTTCAAATTTAACTTCTCATTTTTAATTATTCACTTTTTATTTTTCACGTTTAATTTTTAATCTTTAATTTTAAATTTTCAAATTTCAAATTTCAAATTTCAATTTTTAATTTTTAATTTTTAATTTTTAATTTTTAATTTTTAATTAATTTTTAATTTTTAATTTTTAATTTTTAATTTTTAATTTTTAATTTTTAATTTTTAATTTTTAATTTTTAATTTTTAATTTTTAATTTTTAATTTTTAATTTTTAATTTTTAATTTTTAATTTTTAATTTTTAATTTTTAATTTTTAATTTTTAATTTTTAATTTTTAATTTTTAATTTTTAATTTTTAATTTTTAATTTTTCACTTTTAATTTTCAGTGTTTAAATTTCACTTCTCACTTTTAATTATTCAATTTTCATTTTTCACGTTTAATTTTTAATTTCAAATTTTCAAATTTCAATTTTTAATTTTCAATATTTAACTTTCACTTTTAATTTTTCACTTTTAATTTTTAAACTTTAATTTTTAATTTTCAAATTCAATTTTTAATTTTCCATATTTTTCAATTTTCAATGTATAATGTTTAATTTTTAATTTTTGAATGTTTAATATTTGTTGCCTCATCTAAATTATTAATTTTTCACTTTTAATTTTCAAATTTAACTTCTCATTTTTAATTATTCACTTTTTATTTTTCAATCTTTAATTTTAAATTTTCAAATTTCAAATTTTAACTTTTAACTTTTAACTTTTAACTTTTAACTTTTAACTTTTAACTTTTAACTTTTAACTTTTAACTTTTAACTTTTAACTTTTAACTTTTAACTTAACTTTTAACTTTTAACTTTTAACTTTTAACTTTTAATTTTTAATTTTTAATTTTTAATTTTTAATTTTTAATTTTTAATTTTTAATTTTTAATTTTTAATTTTTAATTTTTAATTTTTAATTTTTAATTTTTAATTTTTAATTTTTAATTTTTAATTTTTAATTTTTAATTTTTAATTTTTAATTTTTAATTTTTAATTTTTAATTTTTAATTTTTAATTTTTAATTTTTAATTTTTAATTTTTAATTTTTAATTTTTAATTTTTAATTTTTAATTTTTAATTTTTAATTTTTAATTTTTAATTTTTAATTTTTAATTTTTAATTTTTAATTTTTAATTTTTAATTTTTAATTTTCAATGTTTAATTTTTAATTTCATTTTTAAATTTTAATTTTTGAATTTTAATTTTCAATTTTCAATGTTCAATGTTCAATTTTCAAATTTTAATTTTCAATTTTCAAATGTTAATTTTTAATTGTTAATGTTTAATTTTCACAAATTGAATTTTTAATTTTAAAATTACAATGTTTAATTTTTAAATTTCAATGCTTAATTATCACTTTTAATTTTTAATTTTTCACTTTTGATTTTTAATTTTCAAATTTAAATTTTCAATGTTTTTCAATTTACAATGTTTAATTTTCACTTTTAATTTTTAATTTTTCACTTTTAATTTTAAGTTTGAATTTTTAATTTTAAAATTCGAATTTTCAATTTTTTTCAATTTTCAAATTACAATGTTTAATTTTTAATTTTCACTTTTAATTTTTAATTTTTCACTTTTGATTTTTAATTTTCAAATTTGAATTTTCAATGTTTTTGAATTTACAATGTTTAATTTTTAAATCTCAATGTTTAATTTTCACTTTTAATTTTTAATTTTCACTTTTAATTTTTAATTTTCAATGTTTTTCAATTTACAATATTTAATTTTTAAATTTCAATTTACGTTTAATTTTTGTTGCCTAATCTAAATTATTAATTTTTCACTTTTAAAGTTTAATTTTTTACTTTTAATTTTTAATATGTAATTTTTAATTTTCAAATTTCAATTTTCAAGGCTTTTTAATTTTTAATTTTGATTTTTCATTGTTCACGTGAAAGTCATTCAAACAACGACATAATAATATTCCAAGATTTTTCTCCTATATTTTAATTTTTTTTCAACTTCGAGTCTGACTGATGATTTTGGAATTTCTTAAATTTCTACCTGATGTTACGGAGTTGCTAAATTTATGTCAACTTATAGACCAGGGCCAATAATTTTTTAACCAAAAAAAATTCTTAGCAGTATGTAAATGGTTGAAAAATTTAGGGTAAATTATAAGTAAATTATTTGTGGTTGAAATATGCATCCTAACGAAAAAAAGTTTAATATAAATGTTGTAGATAATTAAAAACTCTAAAACTTTCGTATTAATCATCTTTCAACATAACCTCAAAATTATCGAGAAAAACGCTAAAACTCACTTTTTCCCTAAAAAAAAAGTTTTTAGTCTATTTTCACAAATATTGAATGAGTAACCGATGAACCAACGCTTTCTAATTATACAAAAGACATAGAAAAGTACAATACTAGCATTATAATTGCCATGTTAAGGTTACTTGTATATACTCGTAGATATGAGTGAATAAATGAATTGTTATCAGTTTAAAAAGCACTTCGAGAACTGAAGTAGTGTAATGTTGTTCATTTTTTTATACAGACTAGACTGTACCACAATTAACAATTATCATTACGTCATCGGTAACTTAATTTTTCACTCAAATAAAACTTAAAATATATTTTTTTGCTTATTTTTAAAATATCGATAAAATCTCATTTTTGTGTTTATTTCATTTTTTATAAACAAAGAAAATCTAGCGCTTAGACTGTACAGAAATTTCTTCCAACGTTGCCAAAATTATGTTTCCTCAATTTTGGCGACTTTTCTTTATAACCTTAAAACGGAAGACGAATTGAAGATTGCTGACTGGACTATAGTTAAAAACCCCTTTGAACAAAGCAATCAATCCTTTATGACTTTTAAAATCCATTCTAGACGGCGCCGAACCAATTGTTGTAATCAGATCTAAAATTATCTAACGGAAGTGTACCATTGTCAATACTTAAAATGTTTGGTAACTTGGTTTCAACCATTTAACCCCTTAACGTACACATTATTTAAGAAAACACATTTTAGAACCTTGTTTTGGCCAAAACCAGCGGCGTACCAAGTTTTATTTTCAAAATTTGTCATCACTTGGTCACACGAACGTCACTGGTGTATGGAAAAATTTGGCTTAGCCCAAAAAATGCACAGTTATGCCATTCTAACGTTCAGCAAAATTCGGTCAAATATTTGAACACGTTTTTGAGATAATTAAAAAAAAATCTCCCCGTGAAATATCGGCATTCAATAAGGAAACACCCTGTGTAGATACCGTCGTCGCAAAAATGCGGATTGTGAGCCAGAAAAACTCGAAATTCTTAATCCCTGTTGTAGAGTGATGAACGATAATTTTAAAAACATAAGAAAAAAACCTATTTTTTAAATAAAAAAATGACATTGAGTCATGCGGCTATATAATATTTTATACAAATACTATTCTAAACTATTTTTAGATTTTCTATTTATAAATTATTTAAATCTAAGCCGTTTATTTTTACGTGACAGTGAGCTAGAAATATCCGATTATTTTTCATAATTTTGAATTATATAAACATAGTGGTTTTTAAAAGCAAACACATGATTTATGACTATTAATTCTATATTAATATTATATCACGAAGGTATATTCGCCATATCTGCATACTCTTCGAATCCGAAAAACTTATATGACATGGTAATTATACATATATATATATATATATATAAACGCTTAATGTTTAAAGCAAAGTAAAATAGTATAGTATATAGTATAGTAAAGTCATAAATCAATAGCAGTCGACGACCCTCATTATTACCTATTGTTCGAGATGTAGTAAAGCAATAAAATTTTGTATTCGTTAAAACATTCCCAGGTCCGGATTAAAATATCTTATGAAATAGTTACATCATTATATCGGTTCCTAAATTTTCATTCAAACCATCAAATGAGAATCAAAATAAATTTAATTAATAACCTCAAAAACGGAGTGGTTAAAGTCACTTATCCATCTTTGAGAGATGAGTGTCTGAAAGAACTTCAAAACATTCTTTTAGAAAACTCATATCCCAAATCTTTAGTGAATAAAATTATATTTAGTACCTCTATTTCTATTTCAAATTCAAACCATCCAACAACAACTGGGCAAATTTCAATGTTTACATCAAAACTCATACATTTGTCCAAAAATGAAGACAATATTAAAATAGCTAAAACCAATTTGAAAACTATTTCACAAATAAATTTTATTTTATTTATTTTTATGTATTTTTATCTATTCCATGACAAATTCTATACATGTTTCTGCATGTCACAAAGAAAGTAAAGTATTATTATTATTATTATTATTATTAATATACTTATTATTATTATTATTATTATTTTTTTTTTTTTTTTTTTAAATGTATGATCCCGAATGCTGAATGAATTTCATTAATTTTATTTATTTATTATTAGTATCTATTTCCCATGTGGGGTTTAAATTTGTATTATTTTGTAATTATTTCAATAAATAATATGACAAAAATTTATTGGTATCCTGACATACCTTTGTTTCTTAAGAAGGAAATAAATTATACCCAAATTACCTGTTGTTTCAATTTCCTTGTTTATACAATTTTGCAATAGTTAATAACAATAGCTATATAGTAAAAAAGGAAATATTATTTCATAAGCTTATATATTTTTATTATTTCGGCGTCTATGAAATTTCAAGTAGAATAATTTTCAACAGTAAATATTACACGCGTTGTTTCACATATCGACATTTTCCAATCAATAGCTCGTCTAACTTCGACATTTTGTAGAATTGAGCGGGATGTAATAAGGTCAACGGCTCGAATAAAAAAAATGTTAAATTGTAATGAAATGAAGGAAAACAGTCTTCATGATTTTTACAAAATTTAACAATAATTACAAAAGTTTTAAAACTTCAGTTGAATGAAGAGTAAGTTCAAATGATATTGTGTCTGATTTTGCAACCTTTTTTTCTGAACGGAAGATATTGATAAGCACGATTTAATGCATTTTCGCATTAATAGCGCGAAAAAAATTATTGTTGAGCAATACCAAAAGACTGAAACGAAAATTCAAGTAGGTGTATATGCGGAAACGACTTGCCTGAATGGATATTTTTGGAAAATCAAAGGTAAAGAAAAAACCTACTTAATTAACACATGGCGACCCTTTTGAGTCCTCGAAATTTTGAAGCAAATGCTCTGAAAAAAAAGGAATACTTAATTGGAAAGAAGATCGGTCAAGGTTCATACAGATATCTAGTCTTTGGGTATAATTTTATTTTGTTTTTGTTTGGTTAATTTTAACGTCTCCTTTCTGCAACTAAGGCTAATCTGGACGGGACCACGGTCCTCAATCACCTTAAACCTAGGACTATGCCTTTGTCATGCAGGTGATCTACCGACTAACAAGTGTGTAAATGTGCCACCAACCCCTATCAGTTCCACGAGATATCCGATCTCATCCGACCTGTATACCGGCGTGAATGAAACTGCTTATGACACAAATACCTTTTTGCATTTGCCCAAAGTCTTATCCACTTGAATGCGGCAGGATTCGAACCTACTCGTCGAACAGTAACCCAGAGATTAAGGCTGGTGCCCTAACCAACTGAGCCACGGTTGATGTTGATGATGATGTTTTATGATGCCTTTTTGTAATATATTTTAGAATTAATAGTTCATATCACCTGGCTATATCACGTACAAGCGATACATGTTATTGGTTCTGTGATGCCCTTTTTTATTTATATCTATGTAAATTCTATAAATAAACTTTATTATTATTATTATTTTTTTTTTTTACTTCTGTGTCAACGGCATCGACTACTATGGCCATTAGCCTCGTGTTCTGTGTAGGCTTTGTTACTGTTTCCCAGCGCCACTTTAGGAACAGCACTGTTAATTGGAACCCAACAGTGAATGGTCGAGTGAGGAATCACACCTGGTATTATTATTATTAATAATAGCGCGAAAAAAATTCCAAAAGTTCTGCAAACTTTCGAAGTTTTGTAAAATAGCATTTTACATCCTCTGTTAAGTTTGCAATCATTCAAACAATACGGAAAGATTTCTTTTATCGAAATCAAATTATTGTTCATCCCAATTTTTCGAAGAAAATTCCAAAAGTTCTGCAAATTTGAAAAAATAACTAAAATAATGTTCTTGAGAAGTGCTGTAATTTGCAACCACTTGCGACAAACGGAAAACATATTTTTTCATGAAATTGTTTTTTTCTATTAAAATAAACATCGAAGTTTTTACAAAAGTTTTGAATAATGGTTGCAAATGAAGATGTCCTAACGTACAATATTTTCATTAATTTGCAACCTCGCCCCTAATACGAAAATGGAGGTAAAACTAAAAAAAAACATATTTTCGTATTGGTACTCTACTAAAAAAGCAACTTGGCAACATGGCAGCGGCTAAGGCAGACGTGTGTGGAAATACAATCAACCAGTACAGCGTATAAGAAATGTACTCTATGGATAATCAAGTATTTAACTGGACCACTGTCGCCTTTTTTTGTGTTGCACTAATTTATTAGGCTGTATTCCCAAATCAATGAGTAATCTTAAAACTATTTGCAAATAGTTTCCAATTTATGGTCATATGGCGAACAAAACAATTGAATAAAAAAATGTTCCATTGAAAAAAGACGGTTTTAAATCTCTCTCAAAATATTAGTCGTTGTTATAATAGTCCAGTCAATGAACAATTAAAAGGGGGGTTTAGAGTACGTGAGCGAACGTGCAAAAACGGACTTGAGGGATGTATTTGGAGTAGTTAGGAAATAAATATACTAAATAAAGGTCCCGGAGCGTAGGGGGTGCGAGGGCTGCAGGGAGGCACGGAGAAGGTCACTTTTTTTCGGTTTTTCGCTTATATCTCGCAGCATAGCAAAAAAGTCACCCAATATCATAAAATTTACTACAAGATTGTTTAAATTCATTTTTCCTATCTCTTTTGGTTCTAAAGATATTTGCTAGCAAAAAAAGCAAAGTTTTGAAAAAAGTTTTTTTACCTCTCGCCCCAAGAGACCCAAGACAACTCAACATTAATTTCTTAAGTAATATTTTTTTAGGTATAGAAAGTTATAGCTCTTAAATAAATAACAAAAATTAGAATGTATAGGTTTTTTTGCGAATGTAGAAATTTGCTATAGCTTTTGATTAGTTTAGGTTAAAATAATAAATAAATATATCAATTAAAAGATCGTTAAATCCTCTACAACTTCTTTTAGAAAAAGTTTTCTGTAAAACTAATACTAAAAATTAAGGTTCCGTTTTTCGTATAGGGTTGCAAAGTTACATATCCTCTTTGTTTGCAACCATGATAAAAAACTTTTGTAATTAGTTCGAGGCTTGTGTGTATTGAAAATGGCCGCGCCGATAAAAAAAGTTTGATAAATAAATGATCCGTTTTTCAGAAATGGTTGCAAATGTACCAGTATATGTTACAGTTTTTTTTCCGTTTACTTACCCAATTTCCATAACTTTTGTAATTTTTTTAAACAAATTACAATAAAAAACTTATAGAAATGAGAAAAAAACAAGGTTCCGTAGCTGTTAAAAGGTTGCAAACTTAATGCATGTTGTAAAACATTATTACTAGCGATATTCCTAGTTTGCAGAACTTTTGCAATTTTGAGTGTAAAAATAAAGCGTTTTTTGTAATTTAAACAATGTTCCGTTCATCGCAGACTTCTTCAAAATTTTATAGTTTGTTTTCATTAATGCACTAATATACCATCGAAGTTTCAAAACTTTTGGAATGAATGTTAATTGATTGTCTATATCTACTGGCCTAGTTGTTTGTTCTGTACGTATCATAACAACACGATTTTGTAGTTTTTCACTATCTAGACACCTTTGACTGTCACTTGCGGACTTTGACGTTTCACATAAATCAAACTGTAAAACAATTGGTTTGCTTATATTAATAGTTAATTACTGTGAAAAAAAAATAATTCTAAATGTTAATTAGTATATATGATTTAAGATGGCTACGAGAGTGAATGTCGTTTTCCTTCTGCTATTTTTCTACCTTTCATTAGCCGTTATGTTGAATTTATTTAAATAAATGGAGATACTTTTCACACTTGGCGTCTATAGATACATTATTTTTTTTGTCGTTTACTGTAATTCAGTTTGCTACGTAGATTTATGAGTTATGAAAAAAAAAAGTAACTCACTATTACAAAACTCAATACTGCTCGGATTAGATCAGGTTAATAATTATAAAGATGAAAAATGCAAATAGAAGTGGGTGGTATAGTATATACAAACATGTAGGTATTTATAGATAAATTTCTTAGAATTATCTTGATTTTGTTCCAAAAATTTGGACATTAAACAAAAATATGCAAGAATGAAAGAAAGAACAACAATTTTTGTTAATCATTAGACGACCGATTTAGGATTAAATTTTACGATTTGATCGTTAATGTACCCCACAGTTTTTGATACGGAAACGGCTTTCAGTCGATTTCTCCCAAACTTATTCGTCATCCCATCCCGATCAAAAGTGTCCACGGGCCCAAGTCCATCCTATGTACAGATTTCGAGCTAGCGTGAATTTAAGCTGATTAGAGCGAACTCGATATATGCACATTTATCGGCAAGTTAGGTGTTCACCGCTTTAAGTTTATAAATAATAAATAAATAAATAAAAACGTTTATTAACCTGTTGACATGTACATTACATATATAGGAATCGTCGAGTTTACAAAGAAATCTAAGTAACAAAAAAAAATAGATGAAGATACAAATAAATAAAATATTTATCTAAAAGAACAAAGTTAGGTACTTGAATTAAAAAGAGATAATGAGAAACAAAGGGTATTACACTACATACAATTATAATATATAAATAAGACGTCTCTTTAGTTACCAAAAAATTCATCTAAACTATATATAGATTGTCTTAGCAGAAAACGTTTTAATTTAGATTTGAAATTTACTAAATTTGGACAATGAATCACATCTTGAGGTAAGTGATTATAAATTTTAAGTGCTAAACAATTTGGTGCTTTTAGCGAGATATTATATTTGTAAAAATGTACGTGGTATTTGTTACATTGCCTTGTGTTATATTGATGTAGTTCTGAATTTAGGTGAAATTTATTTTTATTTAAATACATATAAACACCCAGTTCAAATATATATAATGAAATTAAGGTTAGAATGTTAGTTTTTATAAAAACATTTCTGCACGAATTTCTTTTGGAAATATTTTCTATTATTCTTAATATTCTTTTTTGTACGATAAAAACATCAGGTGATAGAGTAGACAAACCCCAGAACGCAATGCCATACCTAAGCCTCGACTCAACCTGAGCATAATATAAGCTAACTAACTGACTCTTTGTTAATATTTGGTTTAGATTTCTAAATAAATAACAGAGAGAATTTAATTTTGAAATTAATGAGTAGCAGTGCTCTTTCCAGTTTAAATTTCTGTCAATAGTTATGCCTAAGAATTTAACACTATCTTCATCTGAGGATATTAATGACTCTTTTACAGTTATGTCAATATTGTTGCACTTATTTTTCCAGTTATGGAATCTAATCATTTTTGTTTTGTCACTATTAAAATAAAGAGAGTGTAATTCGAACCAGTTAACCAGCTCATTCATGGACACTTGACATCTATCCTTTAATTCGGAATCATTTGGGGATGAAAACAATACAGTAGAATCATCAGCGAAACGAACTTTTAATACTTTAGGTATTACTTCATCTAGATCATTTGTATATAGTATAAATAGAACTGGTCCCAGGACTGAGCCTTGAGGGACGCCCATGTTACATATTCTTGTATCTGAGGTTACTGAAGTTAAATTGTCTTTGTTATTATGGTTTATGTTAACATACTGGGACCTATCTGTTAGAAAGGATTTCACCCAATCCAAGGCAACTCCGCGAATGCCGTACGATAATAATTTCTGTAATAAGATGTCGTGCTGAACGCAGTCGAAAGCCCTGCTGAGATCACAGAATATCCCAACAGGGCACTCACCTGCTTCCATAAAGTTTACAATATTTGGTTTATATGATGGATATATGTCATACACACCCACATACACACACACGCACACATAGAGCGTCTTTTAGAAGATTTTATTTTGATTTCTAAACTTTTTTAAGAATCGAAATCTGTACATAGGCTGTGTTTAACCCTGTTAATGAAACGCCCATGTCGGACATAGTCTAGCTAACATAACATAAAACCTTCTAAAAGACGCTGTATGTTTGTATGTGTGTGTGTATGACATATATCTATCATATAAACTACAAATGTAAAGCGGTGAACACCTAACTTGCCGATAAATGCGCGTATATCGAGTTCGCTCTAATCAGCTTACATTCGCGCTAGCTCGAAATCTGTACATAGGATGGACTTGGGCCCGTGGACACTTTTGATCGGGATGGGATGACGAATAAATTTCCGAAGTTTGGAAGAAATCGACCGTTTCCGTATCAAAAACTGCGGGTCACTCTTCCTGATGTTAAAAGGGAACGGACGGATTGGAAATAAGAGAGCGGGTTTAAAAACACTCAATTATATTATAAAATCCAATCACTTCAGATTAATTATTGTTAAAAATCCTTGGTTGAGTAATTTATTATTTAGAAAGTGTATAAATAACCGTGGATTGATCATAAAATTGATAAATCTTCGAGTCTGGTTGTTTAGCGGACATGTGTTTTAACTAAAATAAATTTCGTATATATGAATGATGTATAATATGTTTGCTCAATCCGTTCCGTTTTCTAAATATAAAATGACTCCGTACAAAAAAAAATCTTGAGATGACTTGCTTAATGAATAATGTATTTTCGATAATTTTGATATATTTTGTAAATTTATTCTGATTTAATAACAACAGTTATTATTTTGTATTGATTTAAAATTCACTGGATCATTTCTTGTTTTGTAAATATCTCAATGTTTTTTAGAAAACATCTTAAATTTTCCACACATTATTTTCATATTTTCCATATTTTTTCACTCCGAAATTTTAATAATATCAATCAATTTTTCATTAAAAAATATTCTTTTGTGTGAAATTGATAAAGAAAATATTGAACATTTATGTGTAAACTGTCTTTTGCATAAATGACTATATTCTCTTTTGTAGAAAGTACAACATGGATTAAGAACCAACCAGACAGTGACATGAATCTGAATCAGCTGACGGCCGTGACATATGGATATAAATATAACCTCATTTATTTCTGTTCCGAAATACTGTGAGTTAATTGTTTTTCGGAAAATGGGAAGCGGTTTCGTAAAAGGTAAAATTACACTCGACAATAACAAATAAGTAATCAACACGGCCTACGACAGACTTACGTCGAACTGGTGACTGGTTTCAGCAAGTGCTAAGAGAATTTAACCCAGAAATGACAAAATCGACGAAATTCTGCATAAATTCATTTAGAATTTTCGACCTAGTGGTAAGCATCATTAAAAAAAATCAAGACAACTGAGTAACAGTTCCGGAAGAGGGGTGGGGGTAGCTAAATATACAAAACTCACTTCTAGACTTCGTTGATCAACATCAAATATTTTTTTTAAATTTGAGATATGTTAAAAAAACTTCAAATAAGAAAAGAAAACACCTTTATAAAATATTTAACAGCTGTCTAATTTCATATAAGAAAAAACTACAATATATCCGCGATCTAATTATATAGTGATAGTTGTTCTGGAATCTATAATTATTTATAGAAAAAAAATGGGTTGAGGCCAGCGCATCACTTAGAGTTATGTTTTAAAAAATATTTAAGAATTAAAAAAATTAATTAAAAAATAAATTCAAAGTGAATTAACCAAAAAATTAGCGATTTTGATTCTTTTTATGACATATTTGGAAATTTTGTCGATTATTTTTATCAATTTACAAATTCGAAAGTTATAAGAATCAAGATCTTCTCTGTGTGGTCGACTTGTACTTCAAATGTAATTCATATACAAACACGGTTATTACGAACGTACTGATGGACAGACATACTGTAATGGAAATTAAATAGCTCAGATTTAAAAGTTTTATGATTAATAAACGAGGTCCGAGGTCAAACAGACGATAAACTTTTAACACTCACATTCAATAAAATACCAAAGTTGGCATTAACCTTATTTACGATCTTCCATTAACCCCTTAACGCACACACGGAAATTAAAAAAAAATAGAAAATTAATCGCAGTCAGTCGTCACGAGTGCAGACGGCTGTCGCTCTGTCTGTGCGTTCTTTTGTTATCTATTCAAAGGGTATATTTTATTGTTGAATAAACAAATATTATAGCTTACAATTCTCTGTAATGATTTTTTCTTAGCTTTCATATTGTTATTTTCAATTCTCGATTATATTCGAGCGTGAAAATTACAGCAGCCGCTCGAATTATCTCGGGTGTACACAAATATATTGAAATGATAATGAGAATTCTAAAAATTTTTACTTTTTAATATTTAATAATCTTTATTTAATTTCACATCTGACATTTTTCATAATAATCTCTAAAACAAACATACATAATTTTTTTTTAAATTAAAACAATATTTATAGCTACCTAACTAGAAAATATACTATAACAAGTAGAAATTTATATGACGTAAGTTAAATGAAGGTCCAAGGGCAAACGAATTATACATGTCTGTTTATAGGAATTTTTTTCAGCATATATATTTTGTTAGATAATTTTAAAAGTAAAAAAAAACTCGTGGCGACTGACTGCAATCCGCCGTAGTATTTTCGTGAATTTATATAAAGGCCAATGTTTGTATCAAATACTTGCAATGTTGGGCTATGTGCTGCACCTTGCTTCGAAATATATCACACAAAAGAAAATTTTTGCCAAAACGAGGTTCCAGAATGTGTTTTCTTAAATAAAAAAACTTGATTTTTTTGTCGGTTTTTTTTTCAAACATTGTGTGCGTTAAGGGGTTAAATCGGAAAACACAAAACGGATCAAATAAAAGATTGCGAAGCTACCTATACAGGACAACCAAATTAATATCTCAAAAAAAGAACAAGTCAGCATGAAAGCGGCGATTCCCAACTCGTGCTCGTCTTTACCTGCTCCTAAAAATTACTGACCAACTCGTGCTCGACCGAATACCAGGTAGAAAACCAACTGACCAACTCGTGCCCAAGTGTGTTAATTCTTAATAATTAAAATATTGGAAAGTTTTCTGTTATCTTCATCCAAAAAAGTTATTACGTAGACATACTGAAGGTATATTCATATATATTCAAAATAAATTCTACTAAAATATATATATATATATATATATATATATATATATATATATATATATATATATATATATATATATATATACATTTATTACTTATACGAATATAAAAATTTCAAACTTAATATTATTGAGTAGGTACCATGATATTATTTTAATAAAACTAACCGTTGTTATTTTTTTATATTTAACAGTCTAATTTATTAGTTCCTAGATTTAAATTAGACAGGTATATTTTTCAAACGGGTACGAGTTGGGCATATGGATTATAGAGACCTTTACACTTTTACCTTTTAAAGGATTAGTGGGCACGAGTTGGGATGTGCCCCATGAAAATACCACAAAATAAAAAAAAAACTGGCACTATTTAAACATGCTACTGAAACTAAGTGTCTTCCCACTTGCGGTCAAAACAATTTTCGTCCATTTGTGGTCAATCAATATGATAAAATGCAAATAATCTCAGGGGTGATCTTCTTTATTAATTAATTATAATAGCGATTGACCGCAAGTGGGACAATAATTGTTCTGACCGCAAGTGGCACTATTTCTTGAAACTAACCATAATTTTAATATTAATTAAATTAAGCATTGTTTTAATCATGTGCGTACTTAAAATGTTATCCTTTTGTGTATAGGCTAAAGAAGTTTTTATACTTGTTGAAAAAAAACCAGAAACTTTAAAACTGCTACTGAAACTAAGTGTCTTCCCACTTGCGGTCAAAACAATTTTCGTCCATTTGCGGTCAATCAATATGATAAAATGCAAATAATCTCAGGGGTGATCTTCTTTATTAATTAATTATAATAGCGATTGACCGCAAGTGGGACAATAATTGTTCTGACCGCAAATGACACGACTGCAAGTGGCACTATTTCTTGAAACTAACCATAATTTTAATATTAATTAAATTAAGCATTGTTTTAATCATGTCCGTACTTACAATGTTATCCTTTTGTGTATTGCCTAAAGAAGAAAAAAAGACCCGAAACTTTAAACACAAAGTATTTTTGGCAGGGTACCGTGATGGGGCCACCCAAAAAAGTGTTTCACTAAAGATCAAAAATAGGATACGTACTGGTATCTGACGTAAATTGAGTTCGCTAAACTTTATATTAATTACTTTTTGTTCAGAAACAAAGACTTACCTTTTCTTAAGTAAGCAAAATCTAATCCAAATACTGGGCGTTATAATAATCCAAATCCACAAAAGGTTAATACGAAAAAATCACTTTTTTTAACTTGACACTACCACATCCGAAAATAACATTAATGGAGGCATTGGTGGGTAATCAAGAAAAATGTCAAAACTGAGAATACTTGAGATACTAACAGAACATTCAGAACAAGATCTATTTTTGGGTATCCTTTCCGAGACGCGCGGTGTTGCTCTGCTAAATGCACATTTATTAAACTTGAATGTTATGTGTGTACTGAGTGCGCGAGACCGACTTGCTCCCGATTAAATGTTTAAAATTCGATAATAGTGAATGCGGTGTACAACAAAAATAACACTAAATAGTCCAGTAAATTAACGCCAGAAAAACCCCAAACCTGGGCATCAAGTCCGGCAAATTTTGTAGGTATTCATAGGTACATTTACCTAAGAAAATCTGTTACGTGGAATTTGTGGAAGGGTGGGAAAAAGGCTCTAGAGTTCCCGAAAATCCGTTTTTAGACGATATCTGCCGAAATGTGACCCTTAGAGCATTTTTGTTTAGACAATGAAGAGCGGTTCATTACCTACAAAAGTTGTCCCTATGATTTTTTTCGCTACACTAATATTTTTTGCAAAAACGGCGTTTCAAAAAATTCAAAAATCGATTATTGATTTCTGATTTACTTTCTCTAAATTAATCGACATTTTATTCATAATATTAATTCAATCATCAGTTATAATTAAAAAACGAGCGGCATTAAACTCGCCAGGAAGCAGGTAGGAGATCTTAATGACACCGTTAAACTCGCCTCGAGGCAAATTGCTGACCTATAATCCGACCCATAAACTCGCCTCGGAGAGCCAGGTATATTTTCTTCAATATCTTTATCTAAATCTATAATCTTTTACATAAATTGCAATGATTAAGTTTTAGTAATACTCCCCATCCAAACTCAGAATGAAAAAGTAACAAAATTTTTAGACTACCTAGTGGGCACTTATATTTCAAACGAATATAAATTTCCTCCAGAATTGTGGTCTGAATTATCTGATAGCATTAACAGAAATTTTTATTTTTCTCGATATTCTTCTAACTTTGCAGATTGATATATATATATATATATATATATATATATATATATATATATATATATATATATATAAAAATTCAAAGCCTTAAGAACCTGCTAGAAACAAAAATTTGTCAATGCGTAAAAGACAAGAACTACAAAAAAGTAGAAGAATATAAAAATGGTGAAATTTCCAGGTTCGCATTTGTAAAATGTTTGGGTTATTTATGTACTTTTAATAATGTATAATTGTATTGAAATATGTGTTTGAATATCATGTTTGTCCAATTATATTAGTGTTAATTATGTAATGATTAAGATGTTCTAAAATAAATTAATTTTTTTAGATTGCATTTGATCATTATTTTGCTTCAATCCCGGCGAGTTTAATACTTCTCTTATACGACCCTAGTTTGTCTGCTGGTGAGTTTAATGGTGGGATTAAAGTAAGGCAATTTAGTTCGTAAATACCTTTCTTATCTCCTGGCGAGTTTATGTGCACCCTAAAAAACTTAAGAGTGTATTCTGTCAAAGAGTAAGTTTGAATAAGATTTTTTCCCACAACTGTAAAGCAAATGCGCCATCAAGCATCAGTAAGTCGCCCCAGAGCGCCACGGCAAATAATAATAATAGCCGTCCCTCCCCCGCACAAGCTGCAGAGCTTCTGTGGTTCACTCGTAAGGGAGTGAATTGCAGGGCGTATATTATTATTATTATTAAAACAAATGTTGAAAAACTTTTTTGGCATGCAGGAATATATCGAAAAACTACTACTTACCTAGAAGAAACAAAAGAAAAAAAAGATAAACAACCTATATCTTTTTAGTTGTATTTACCATGTTATTTACTTATATTACTATTACTTACATCTCACCACGCACAAGGGATATTTTTGTTAATATACCTTCTAACGACGGTGAAATTTTTTGAACCATAAAAATACCAAAAAAGGACCATGGGCGTACGAAAACTACCTACTAACCGTTTGTACTAAGAGTTGGTGGGTTCAAAGCGATCTTCATAATTTCTTTAGAGATAGAAATTCGAGCTAGTCTACTTCTTACTGACGAAGCACAATAATGCCGAAACCGGTATAAGAATGGCAAGCTCCTTTAATAATAAAATTAAAGTTTTTAGTTTAAAGTCCCGACTTGGTCGGGCGCCAAACCACGTCTGGACTTTCGTAATTCAATACCTGGGGGGGCATATAGCCCAAGGAGTAGTTGTTGAAGTCCAGACGCTGATGCAGTGTAGGACATTTAATGTCTTTGTTCTTGGGAACAAGTGTGATTTATTTCACAACCTTAGGTAGTAATATACCTTCTGTGGTATTTCTTCCGGTTAATTAGCTTCCTTAAATGTTTGTATACATATTTTGTATTTATTTATTATTCTAATAAACGTTTTTATTATATTATATTATAATATTGCAACCTTGATAGGTATAACGAAAACAAATGGTAATTGAAATAATCGAACATTTTTTTTTTATTTCTTCTAGCAAATCAGGCATTTTCATCAACTTATTTAATCAACCAGCAATACTCAAATCAAAATTAAGATATTCGAATGTCTCTTTTATCTTTTTTGACGTAGTTATTAAAATAATTATTTTTTTCCTTAAATTTTCATTCTTTTTTGAAGAGAGAGGTGTATACTGAAATGAAAATCTCAGCTATGTGAAATTTGTAGGTGGGAAAATGGCTCTAGAGTTCCCGAAAATCAATAGATTTTCAGGGGGGGGGGTCTTTCACCCATCAGGTGGAGTTGATGGTCGGGAGGCTATGAAATATATTAAAAACGTGACATAAAGGGGGTCCTGCAGCCACTACACCCCCCCCCCCCTGGATGCGCCCACGGGTGTAGCTGACGATAGGACGGCATCCGAGAAAAAAGAAAACCCAAAAAAATTCTTGTGAACGTTACAAAATTTCAAAAACAAAATTTGTAACCCCCTCGACGTTATGTCCAAATGGTTTTTACTTCTAATTATTATTATTATTTGGGTGTGAAAAAAAAAACTTTTTCGAATAGTAGATAACTAGTTTCGGCTAAGAAGCCATCATCAGTTCGCTAGAAAAATTATAATACAAAAATTTTGAAATTAAAATAAATCGGCATGGCCAAATTTTTTGAGTTACTACAATTCTCTTTGTCTATCACTTCGACTAGAAGATGACAATACATCGAGAGTATGGAACGCGGTAACGCGTCTCGTCTATTTCAGACATCTTTTGTCAGCAAAAGCGTGGTCGGTGAAAATTTGAATTTTGTTTAGGAAGAAAACCTTGGATGATTCATCGCTTATTTGTTTCGAAAAAAATCAAAATTACTATTCATCTTAAGAAAAAATGAGGACAATACATTTTCCATTTTCGTCTTAACATTAAATATTTAGTAAAACTTCAAAATCAATGTCGGTACCACATTTAATCAGGTTAACAAAAATGGGAAATTATAAACAAAGGCGACTAGTTTCGGCTATTAGCCATCATCAGGCCTACAAATAATTACAAGAAAATAGTAACATGATTACAATGACAATATTTAACTACTTACCCTGTGGTAATAAAATTGAAAAATGATGATTTTTAAACGATTTAAATAAAAGACAACATTAAAACATTATTTTAAAAAATTTTTTTAAAGGTGACCAACAAGTTAAAAACCTTGAGGGGGAGGAAATGCCCTAATACGTAAACACTTAAAAGGCTGGAGCTAACGGAAATGGGCGCTAGTCCAGAGTCATTACGCATTCTAACAACCCTCCACCCCAATGATTTCAACCATGTGGGGATCAACTTGAATTTATAATTACAATCAAAACGAAAACCTCCACGTTCTAAACGCAATGTAGAACGTGCAGGTGAACTCTCCATATAAACCGGAGGGTTCATCAAAATCAAAAAATAGCAAAAAGCACCAAAGGTAAAATACATCAAAAAGAGTGGCTTACAAAATGGCGAATGAATCAGCTTGACATTAGTAACACATTGAATGAAATTAAGAAATTTTTAAAAAAGAAGAAACTAATTTAACAAAGTTCTAAAGTTAAGTGATTAAAAGAATATATAAGAGATTGGGTACAGGACCATTCAACAACAACAACATTAGAACGTGGAGGTTTTCGTTTTGATTGTAATTATAAATTTCCCAAATTTTTATCTTAAAAAGAAGGATTTTGTGTGTACTTTTGTCTAAGAAAATCCAACATTTTATTTCTTTATTTAAAGTGGCCAATTTAGGGAATAATAAAAAAAAATCGATTTTTATTTTTATATTGATTTATATTGATTCGTTCCCTCACAAAAATCTTACTTTAGAACCTGAAATATTTTTTTTATTTTTTTAAACATTTTTTGGACTGAAATACAGTTTTTCTAAGAGAATGAAGCATAAAAAAATTGGAAAAAATGAATATCCAATTTTTATTATTTCCTAAATTGGGCACTTTTCTTAGATAAAAGTTCTCAAAATCCTTCTTTTTAAGATAAAAAATTTTTCTCTACTATTGTTTTTCCCGGCCAATTCAATTTTTTTTTTCGAAAAATGCTGATTTTGGCTGGACAAATCCATTTTTTGTTAACTTTTTCAATATCTTCCCAACATAAAAATACATATTTTCTCCAATTTTTAAGAAAATTCGAGGATTCTTTGGTTATTTATTGCCAATTCAGTAAACAAAAAAATAATGTGTTCTTAGAGCCGGAGATATTTAAAAAATAGTGAAGCAATTCACTCGAAAAATTTTCAGAATATTTTCGTCTAATTTCACTCCGCTATTATTAGTGGCTACTGATGTACAATATTTCCAGTGAAGTTTTTTACTAATTTTTTTTAAACAAAGCATTAATTTTCACGAAAAAACAGCGGCACTAAAAATAAATTTTCCATTTCGCCATCGAAAAGGATAAAAAATGGCGTCCGGTTTTTACTTAAATAAATTGGCTATCTCGAAGATAGGCAATTCACATTACAAAAAAAAAAAAAAAAATCAAAGTACATAAAACCGATCAGCATGGTAAAAATTAATTTTTGGTGAAAAAAATTTAGCATTTTAGGAAAAAGAGGGTATAATCGATGACAAAATTAAATAAATTATTTTTTGTCAAATTACATTGTCATATGGGGTCGTCACTATTCCTCTAAAACTAATTAGAAATTTGGAAAGTTTAAAAATTTTCGAAAATAAAAATGTTGAGTTTTTAATAATAGAAAAGTTTACTGAAACCAACTAATTTCAAAAATTAGTTATCTAAATTTGATTTAAAGGTTCAAAAATGGTTTGAAATAGCACCTCGCAAGTTTTTAGTGAACAGGAAGGAACCTTCAGATGTATTTTAAAACATATGGATTTATTTCACTCATAAACTATTCTTAGTGCTGTCCATTGGGCTTTTATCTACAAATTTTGTATACCAAATGAACAATTAAAAACACGTACACTTCGTCATTAACAATTAATCATTAGTTATCGAAGAATTGTTAATAAATCTATGAATAAAAAAGAATAAAAGATGAACTCACCTTGAAATCTTTTCCTCCTTTTTGGTCCTCAACTCTTGAATATCCATTTAAGTATTGTCAACATATTGACCATAATCTGCTCTGTTTTACCAATCACTAATACTAAATAAGCACTATCACTTTACGAAATACCGATGAAGTTGTTTATTAAGGCCAAACAAAAGTAACGATTCTAATATTAACAAAATAAGAGTTTGTTTTTTTTTTGTACGTAAACCTAACCTCCAAAAAAACAACAGGTTGGAGAATACTCTTTTATTATTATTTTTAAGGATTGAAGACCCAACAATCTTACCTTAAATTGTAAATCATAGTCCACGTTTCACTACACGCACACGAAAATCACTAGTATTTATAAAAAACGCTTTAAAATTCACGAAAAAAACAGACAAAACTACTCTAATTTGACAATCAGTCCAATGCGACGACCATTTTGATTTTAGTACCAAGAGTGAACGAAGAAGAAATGTCAACAGCGCACGTATCGATGTGTCTAAGGATCCTCTATCAAATAATTAGTGTTTTGGAAGGTTGTACATTCACTGATATTTCTCATTTGGATAAATACGATAAAATATACAAATTCTGTTATTTAGGTGTAAGCTACTTTATTTAACGCAAATATTTATATATTCCATTGAATATTCAAATATTAAACGTCTGAATTGAATAACGCAACAACGAGTCTTCTTTGACGTAACCACGTCGGAACGCATGCTTTGATCGGGGATCCCTAAAACATAAAACCAGTGGCAGCGCGCGAACGTCTTTGAGAGAATATAATTTTTTGTGACTTCGAAAATGTCATACTTATTGGACAATAAAGCAGATAGTTATGGTTAAATTTAATTGGGACGGATCAATAAATGTTAGTTTCTTTAATAAATGTTGCATATGGATATTTGTTTATTGTATTATTTCCAAATTTTTGGTTTCTTTTTTCATTGCCGAGTAGATTATTTACAGTTAAAGTTTTTAATATGTTATTTATTATTATTAATTATCTACGTTGATTCACTTAATAATAGAAAAAAATTCAATGTTACACTTCCAATATTTAAAAACAATTAATAAGGATATAAAGTGATTCAGTCTTCAACCTTCACAGTGATGGAAGAAATTAACGGGTTGGGAGTTTCCGGTTAAAATTAAAATTGGTCTATTTCATATCGTTTGTTGCAGACACGCACTTTCTCTTTTTTTAACCCGCGACGAAAAAAGGAGGGGTGTTATAAGTTTGACGTCGATTTGTTTGTTCTTCTGTAACTCACTAATCCAAAGAACATTTGATATTAAAAAAAATCCGTGATTCCTGCCACACTGGCAACTTTGGTGCCCAACAGTGCCATTTCCTGAGCTTCCAATAGCCAACAATATCCCCATTCCAGTAGAAACAGAAAACTATAAGCATCTGTCTCCCAACAACGAATGTACAGGGTGTCAATTCATTTTAACAACTAGAACAATCCAGGGGACTTACAGAAAGCGGCCAAACAGTTGTTTGAAACGATAGTCAAAGCCACCTCCCAAACTAATAGCCATGTCAAACCGAGCTAAAGGAAACATAACCGCGGAAGCTACAGATGGAATACCTACCCAACTCCGAACTTACCTTTTAAAAATCATAGATGAGAAGAGCGCGAGCTGTCACATCCGCGGACAGGTTCTGGAATTAATTGCACGACCCAAAGGGTCAAGACACCTAAACCTGGATCCAACGGGTCATGAAACCAACCCCTTGCGGCTTAGGGAAGATAAAAGACCTTGACAAGATCATGGCTGGCAGCGGTATTAACCCTACTTCCCCCTTAGATGCTCACGTTCACCATATTATCAGTAGTACCAACAAAAAAAACAAAAAATTACTAGGCTTTTTGGATAGACTATAATTAAACTAAACTTCCTATTTTATATTTTATTTATTTAGACAAATTTTGTATTATTCTGTACAAATATGAGTAACAATAACACTTATTAATCACCTAGATAAAAAAATGTCAATGCTACAGTTTTACTTCCTTCTCCACACTATGGAAACGCCACTGAAGAGACGGCAAAACAGAAATCGAATTTGTAGGTTAAGGAATAAATTCGGTGGGCCTTATCTGCCTACTCTCTAACCGTTAAGTAGTTATTATATAAGGTTCAAATTAACGAGCACAACACCGTCGAAGAGTATTCTTACAGGCCGAAATGTCACCACGTGTTAAACAAGGACATTCAGCCATATGATTTGAGTATATTGGAAGGATATATCCGAAATTGTCAGCTTTTGCTCGTAACTTGCCGTGCGACTTGCATGTGCCTTTCGAACCAACTCTCTTGATAGTTAGTAAAAATTTTTGAATAAGATTTAATCATAATGTTTATAAAATTAAGTGCACTTTTCGTTCTGGTTTCAATATATCGTGTCCAAGGAGAAAAACTCGATTGGGGTAAGTGATAGTTATAGTTTTTAGCGATTTCGAAATTTTGCTTCATTTTCGCGCGCCATGGAGAAGGTTGGATTAGTCACGTAGACCCCGGCGTGCCGTATTTAATTATTTCTTACATGACTATCGACCTTTTGACGAAAATCTGTTCGGAAAATTTTGTTTGTACCTTTTACATAATAAAGGAGACGACAATGTTAAGCGCTAGTGTGGTTACCTAATAAAAATATAGTACCTTTTACCTGTTAATTTCTGATACATATCTGCTTAATTGTTGCAATATTTAATAGCGTAGAAATTTTTGGATGCTTTTTATTTCCGAATCTGTTATTTTAAAAATGTTAAATTTCCTTGTAATCTTTTTTTGAACAATCGAATTTATTTTAACCCTTAAGCACCGTAATGTGATATTTGATTTCTTACTATGACCGCGAATTTTTTTGATTCATACCTAAATAAAAATCAATATTTTCTAACGACGAATTGTGTTTTCTGAAGTACTAGTATGTTGAAAATAAAGAAAAATAGATTCTAGAATCTACAAACATCGTATTGTAGCTCGGAAGAAAGAGTGCAGAGTATAAATTAAAAATTCGAATAATGGGTTAGCTACGCGACCAAATGCATTTCACGGTGCGGTAAACTTATCTTTGCGATCCTATTATCGATTAGCCACTGACTGCGCTACATTGTTTCAGTGAAGTTGCTTTAGAATTATACAAACGTATTTTTTTCCGACGATTATTTTTTGACGTTTCTTAAAACCAATAAAATGCTTCTTTATTTGTCACAAGGGTAAGTTTCAACCAATTATGTCATTATTATAGTGGGAATAAATCTCTTGTTATTCTAACTTGACATGTATCAATAAGAATTTTGTTGCCTGGCAATTTAACGAAAAAAACTGCCTTTGAAAAAATTACGAGCCCGTAGGCCGAGTAATTTTTTCTGGCAGTTTTTTGAGTCTCCATCTCTCCAAGCCAATTCATACGCAGCAATGTGATAAAATTTTCTTTAGAGGCCTACAGGTTCTTCTTCACTCCAGGACAGTGCCATTTCAAAAATTTCTCGTTTTGTGAGAGCATTAGAACTCACCTTCCTTTTTTCTGGGATTGCTTGTAAAATTTTGCGTTTTGTGTCGCGTGCATTTCTCGCTTTCTTAAACTGTATGTCCGTGAACGGATTAAAAATTCTTTTATAATCTTTAAAGTACTTCTCTTGTAACGTTTTTGCTGAAGTGTTCCAAATCGTCTTGACGGCATTCTCTTTATAATCTTCTCCATTGTTCTTCTTCATGTTGAATGCCCAGTCACATAAAATAGAAGCTAACTCTTCAGTGGAAGTTTCTGCAATGAGTTCATATTTTTTTTCCAAACAAAACATCGCAAATTGTCGCCAAATTGATGTAGTTGAATTCACAGTATTGCGAGGCACATTATCATTGATGGCTTTTTCAATTTCTCCACTCGAAGACTCTCCAAATCGCGACATTTCCATAAATGAAAACTTTTCTGACAACGCAAGTTTGAGAAAAATTGACATAACGTCATCAAAAATTTGTTTACAATATACAAATATAATAAATAATTTTAGAGAAAATACACAGGAGGAAACAGTTAATATAACAAGCAATTCCAAATCCTCAATAAATAGCGAGTCTCGAAATATTTTTAATAATTGCGTTTTTCATTGTACTAATTTAAATTGTTAAGTCTTTTAATGTACTCACAATGTTCCAACGATATTTTCGTAATTAAATTAAATTTTTTAATTGTACAATTAACGAATTTTTCGAGTATTTTTTTCAAGAAAAGTGAATCAAAAAAATAAACAGGTGATTTCGCCCCACTTCAAAATGTATATTATAAATTCTCGCTAGCACTTCATGTGGAACATCAATCTAGACACGGCGGTGAACGTGTTAATAGATTCTGAGCACGTTCGCAATAATTTCACCGTAAGAGAAATATTTAGTATGAATATTATGAACACAAATTACAAAAAAATGTTTTTTAGTGATTTTCAGCTTATAACTTGCAAATTTTAGCACGAAAAGAAAATAATCCTCAAAAAAAATGTCGATTTTTCCTAGGGGTGAGAACTTCAGATTCGTGTTCAGCAACTCAAAAATAATAAAATAAAACACTAACAACAATTACACCAGAATTTTCCACTTCTAACCCTCCTTGTGTACCATTTTACTGAGCTACAATTATTTTTATACAACGAACACAATTTTGTTTTATTAGTGGAAAATGATGATATACTAACTTGCCTATTCAAAAAGAAAAAATATATATCTTTTTGAAATTACCATACAGGACAGAGAATCCAAGGGCGGATTTAGCTTTTTTTTATGGTAGGGGTAAAACTTACCAAGAAGTCCAAGAAAGTTAGTAAATTTTTTTGTAATATCGAGCAGAAACTAGTGACTGATCAGATCGCCGAAATATCATGTTATGACAAACATTTTCATTGGAATGACCGTTTTTTCAATATTTGACCCGAAAAAATGACATTAATAATAATAATATACGCCCTGCATTTCACTCCCTTACGAGTGAACCCCAGAAACTCTGCAGCTTGTGCGGGGGAGCGACGGCTATTATTATTATTTGCCGTGGCGCTCTGGGTTATAAATGCAAAGATAAAAAAAATGGTAATTATTCGGAAGAACATTTGCTCAAAGTCTTCTCTTTAATTTTTTTTTCAAAAATCAATACTTTTCACAGTATTGACCAAAAATTGAATAAAAAACAAAAATTTAGCTCAACTTTAACAGACCAAAATTTAAAAAATAATTATCTAAAGGGCTAAAAATTACTAGACAATTGTAAAAACATATGTTACGACTTTTTGCAAATGGATTTTTTTGTCAAATACCACATTCTAGATGGCGCTAAAAAAATGGCGAAAAATTGAAAAAAAATTATTTTGTCCATCACTTTTTTCTGCTTATGTTAAACGGATCTGGATGGTCAGGAATAACTCGGTTTGACTACGCAATTTCCTGAGCCAGGTCAAATCAAAGGGGAACAAATGGAAATTATTCAGAAGAACATTTGCTCAAAGTCTTGTCTGTTTAAATTTTTTTCAAAAAACAATACTTTTCACGCTAGTGACCAAAAATTGAAAATGTCTTATAAAAAACAAAAATTTTGCTCAATTTTAACAGACCAAAACTTAAAAAATAATTATCCCACAGGACTAAAAATTACTGGACAATTGTAGATAAACATACGTTACGTTTTTCTGCAAAAGGATTTTTTTCAAATACCACAGTCGAGATGGTGCTAAAAAAATGGCGTAAAAAAAAATTTAAAAAACTTATTTTGTCCATAACTTTTTTTCTGCTTAAGTTAAATGATTCTGGATGCTCTTAAAATGTTCCCAATGCTGTTCCCTCATTAAGATGTTATATACATTTTTTTGTGGAAATTATATTTTTCAGATATTTACGCTAGAACAGCGGTTCTCAAACTTTTCAAATTTTGTACCACATAAATATAAAACAAAAATATATGTACCACCATAAAAGCATTTCGCCGTTAAAAATCAATGTGTCGCGAAATTGTTCGAAGTTTTTGGAAATATTAAAGCTAGAGCCGTTAAAGTCAAAAACTTATATAATTATAAAAAATATATTTGTTTCTGAAAATAAAATGTTAAATATTAAATTGTACCACAGTTTGAGAACCCCTGCGCTAGAACGATACAGTTTCTTTAAACACCCATTTTTCAATTGCCATTTCTTCCTTCGTATTAATCGTAGAAAAATAAAAAAAATAATTTTAATTGTTAGCTGAAGGCCATAAAATTAGTTCATATCAATTTTTACGTAATAATATCAGATTTTCGGTTATATTTAAAAAACTTTTAGAAATGTACGATTTTTATGGTAAAAATCGTAATTTTCTACGCCCTATACCTCGGGAGGGGTTTATTTTCATGAAAAATTGTATTTAACATTAATTCATTAACAAAGGATAATTTATCGATTGCGCAAGTTTATTTTCTTTTTTACCTCACTTTTTGATGAAAAAAACGCCACTATCGAAAGTTTTCTACTTCTGAACTAAACACCTAAATGGTTAAAATAAAAAAAAACACTTTTAGACTGCTACTATTAAAAGTCTAGTAAAATAAGGAAACTGCATACATTTTTTTTATCGCGTTATAAGAAGCACCACTTTCTTTAATATGTAAAACACTTTTGTGTGTATTATGTTTTATAAATTTTTTTTATAAATCATAATCATGGGGGGGGGGGGGTAATTACCCCCAGTACCCCCCGTAAATCCGCCCTTCAGAGAATCACACAGCAATTTTTAGCACTGAAATTCTAAATGTTTATATAGCAACTGAAATTTCGATTTTACATGACTTCGAACATATGTCAACTGATCAGAGAACAAAGAGAATAGATGGATAACAATTGATTGCATTTCGGGGAAATACAATGCGCAATGCAGTGATTAAGTATATATTGCGCGATTTTGTTTTCCACAAATGAACAATTTATCATTAGTCATAAATATTGCTTACTTAATAATTTCAAAATATAACCAAATTCGTTACGATAAATCTCCCTAATTACTATCTTATAAGATAAATTATCTTAAAAAATATCCCTATAATTTACCAGCAATGTTGTCAAATTTAAAAGAATTCTCAACCTTACAAAACTCACTTTGGATGGTATAGTTCCTCCACTTTCAATTGCAGACATATCAAAAAAAAATCGCGAGCGCTAAACCGCAGAAATAAAAAAATGATTTTTGACGACTCGAAATTTCTTAGCCAGTCGAATGCCACTCCAAGCGATGCGCTTTGTTCTGATTGATTATTTCTGCATACTGACATGCGTTAATCAAGTACGCGTGTGATAAAGAATAAATTTATACAGGTAGAGATCATTATATTTTGTCCCATCATTTGAATTTTTCAGTAAGACTTATTTCTTTATAGTTTCGTTGCTTCAAAGGGTTAAAATAAGGTTTAGAATAGAAATGAAAAATTTATAATAATTGTCAAATCTATCTTTAAACTTTCTACCTATATCTATACGTCATTACATTAATTAATGTCCAATTACCGCTAATGAGGATTTTGCAACAATATCCAAGGCGTCAAACTTTTATCTTTAAATAAAAGGACTGTGGAAGTAATTTTTGTTATATTTCTGTTACTTTAACCTTGTCTAGTCATTAAAAGGAAACTCCGAATAAAAATAAATATGTTTTTATTATAAAATTATGATGTAAATAGACTTTATCTAATACGCTACAAGTTGAAAAAAAAACTTAATGATATCAAATAGTTGTTCAATAGTGCATTATTTATTTTTTATACCAATGGGATAAGAATTTTCGAATAAAATTAAAACTAAGCAAAATTATTTACAAATATCTTCATCGATTCGGTATTATACTTTTTCCAATCTCAGTTACCTTCAGCTGAATACATAGGGTTAGTTAAATATTCATTATACAGGGTATACATTAATTATTTGACAGCTATACATTTTCATTTTAGTTTTAAAGCCTACTATGTTGAAATATGTTAAAGTAAATTAAATAGATACTGTGGCTAGAATATTTTAAATGAGCTGAAATTATGCCATTAAATCAAGTATACCTTTTTTGTTCAAATTTACAGGGTGTTTCATAAAGACTTGAAAAAAAATCAAAAAAGACCAGGAATAAAAAAAAATTGATACTTTTCTTCATCCAGTAGAGTGTAGTGATTTACTAACTTAAAAATATAACCAGACTAAATTTCAAGTCAATATATTAAATAATAAAGAAATTATTGCAAAAAACGAAAAATAAATTTTATCTTCAACACCCTGTATCTTAGTAGTAGTTAACATTTGACTCAAAGTTATTTAGTAAAATATTAATATTTCGAGGTCCTGAACCTATGATTAAAATATTGACTATTCCTTATGATACAACCTGTATAAACTAAACAGTAGACCAGATTGAGTCGAACATTCGCTCGAGTGGATACCAATTAGTAATTGTTTCCCTAAATCACCGTACATTATTTTTGTGGCTAATTAGTCGTCTGGAGTTATTTATGACATGCAGAACAGAAGCGTATCGTGTATAATATTTGTTACACTACGCAAAGTTATATTTCAAGTAAAAGAAAATATCTCCTAAGGGACAAATCCATTTAAGTTTTTATCGGTCTTTTTAGCTTTTATTAAACTATTTAGATTTAAATTAAATTAAATGAAATTTATTACTGATTTAAGTTCATTGCTAAAATATTTCAAATCAACAAATGAACATTTGAGGTGTGTTGACTTGTTAAATAAGATAAAAGTTGACGTGTTTCACAACTAAAATTTGCAAAGTTGAAATTGAAGTGGTCAAAATATTCCTATTTTGTATCTAATGTCAAATGTAAATACCTGAATATTATTATTTTCGAAAGCAGAGATTTTCATAAAGAATAACTTTTTTTCGTAAAACCAATAAAAATGTTTCCCATATGTTGCCAACTTTTTCAGACATACTGTATATATCAACGTCACAACTCGTTTCAGGGCGATTTTATGGACGCGCTGTATATTTACTGTGAAATTACATAAATGGATGCAGATAATATCGGATATTAGTAAATAATTTTGCTTAGTTTTGATTTTGTTATCGCATCAGTATTAGAAAAATGATAATGCGCACTTAAATTTACAATTATTTAATGTGATAACGTTAAAGTATTTTTTTCAACGTGGAGGGTATTAGATAAACTCTATTTACATCATAATTTTATATTAAAAACAAATTTATTCCTATTTAGAGATTCATTTTATGGGCTATATTTATTTAACTTTATTAGTGCCACTCTGTATACTAAGTATATAACAATAGGCGACCCTTTTATAATCCCAGAATATCTGGTCACCGAGCTTCGCTCTTAATATTCAAATCTACATTTTAAGCAGCCCAATGAGTATATAATTTAAGTATATATATAACATGACAAAATTATTAATTAATTCGCGAAAATCACGGAGTGGGCGACATCTACTTGAACTACTGATAGGGAGATAAATAAAAAGTTGATTGGCGATTGGCTTGAAAGTAGGCGGGAAAATTAAAAAAGCTGTCAGTGTTAATTTTCAATTGGCTGCAGCTGTTGTTGACGTTTATCAACTGCTGTCACAGAGGTTAGTTAAATGCATTTCACCCTTTTAGGGCAACATCTACTGACGCTTGATCTTGGCGAATTGTTACGGTGGACAGGCCCCGTTTCCGGGACGGGCAACAGCAGCGTGTAGGGCACACGTCCCGTCAACAGAAGATCGCTCAGCTCACTCTATTTATCACTATATAAGAAAAACTCTATCTTCAATTGATTTTATTATTTATTGATCTGCAGTGAAGGAAAATTATAGGTCTGATATTCATACTTGGGTAAAAACCTCCACAAAAACCTGTGACCAGACTCTCGACGTGTGGCAGATATTGATATCATATTTTTTCAAAAATTTTCAGTTACAAAAATAGTTCATTCGTACATTACATTACAATTTGCTCTTGGAAAATACAAAGTCACAATCAACCTTAAAATGTACTATGAAAATAGAGAATTTTAAATGTCTCTTTAAAGTTTCTTGTAAAATAAAAAATTGAAATCTATGTTAATAGTACACGTGTACAAGCATTCATTCTTTTTCTCTCTCTCTCTCTCTCTCTATGATAATGAAAACTTAAATATTAAAACTGTTCGCATAATAAAATAGTAGCCGTAAGGGGTAGTCTCACACTAGCGGGGAAGGGAAGAACATTTACCCTGTGCATAAAGCATTTCCACCCGCCAAAAAAAAAAAGATTAGCTTAGGTTAGGTTAGATCTTTGTAATAAATAAAGAAAAGTACGATACGTGTGACATTTGTTACATTCTGACAGGTGTCATATTTTGACATTTGTTCATTTTGAGATTTGTTCATTTTGACAGTTGTTACATTCTGACACGTACTACATTTTAACAGTTGTCACGTTTTTACAGGTGTCACATTTTGACAAGTGTCCATTTTAACAGTGTTACTCAACGTTCCTATAAATATTTACCTAAACCCATGATTTCTGAAATTGAATTGGCAACGTTGTATTTTCAACTTTGAATTTATGAGATGGCTGTCATTTGACAAGCAAATTATTTATGTCCGTCAAATGAACCTTTCCTTTTTTATATAAAGCGGCAAATTTAAAATTGAATTCTTTCAGATTAAAACGCCAGAAATTAAATAAAGTCAAAAAATTGTATTTTTACCTCATCCTTCAATGCTTATTTGTAGTTAAAATTTAAATTTTAATACATCTGATCGGCCTAATATAGTTTTTGTCTAGATAAACCTGTTCTTTTGACAGATAAGTCAGACTTTATTTATTCATAGCCGTATCGTATGTATTTTAATGATTCAGAATTTTGTATTAATATATATTTCAAAATGGCTTCATTCTAAAAACATGTTAAAAATGTGGAAAATTCATTTAGGAAAGTGGATATATCAATGGATAATTTAATAGAACCTATAATAATAAACCTCAGAAAAGACAATTATAGTGATACCAGTAGTTTTAGTGAAGACAGTGACTTTTAAAGATAGTTCTTGAACTAACTTTTTTTTTAATCTTTGAGTTTAGGTAAGTACTGAAGCGTTCCTTTTAATGCCAAGAGATTAAAAAAAGTTTAATCCCAACATATAATCCTCCTTGTTATTTATTGGTTAAATTTAATTCGTTCAATGTTAAAGTGTCAGATGCATAAAGTTTATTTTTATTTTTTGTAAATAATATAACTTCTAAATTTAATCTACGAAGTGCGTATATATATATATATATATATATATATATATATATATATATATATATATATAGTTTAAGTAGAAAAATTCGTGGGAATCAGTCAATATAAAATAAATTAGTTTGATTTCTTCGTTTTGGTCAAGCTTTCGAAAACGTTTATTTTCTTTTTCAAGACTAATAACATGAAATACGGAAAAAATTAAATACAAAAAGAAACATATTGACTGATTCCCACGAATTTTTCTACTTAAACTATATATATATATATATATATATATATATATATATATATATATATGCTGTGACCTTATTTATATTATAGAAACTTATTTTGCAAAGTACGCCTATGGAATGTGACGTTATATCCCCTCTTTTACAGTACTCATCTATTCTTTATAGTATATATTACTATAGAAACAAGTTATTATATCTGCCGTTGCTAGGAAATAAAACTAAAAGCTTAACTTTTCTTGTAAATATCTCGGAAGATCGAATTTTCACAGACATGAGACCTACATTTTTTTCCGATTTAGATAGGAATTAGTCTACCCTGAAAGTTTCATTGAATTCTGACGAGTGGATTTCGAGATCCTCTGGACACACACACACACACACATACAAACCTTGCTCGTTTAATAGTATTTGATTTGATTGATAAAATGACTTTAATACAGTGCGTAGTCGAGATATTAAATAAATACTAAAAGGATATAATAAAATTAAAAAAATTATTTAAAAGAATTTATGTTCATAAAAGTTTAACTCCAAAATTAAAATTTAAATATGTAATTATAATGGAAGCAAACGTATACATACAATATAATGTTGAATCATTTATTTAAATATTTATTAATAATAGCCGGAACAGGAAATAAAAATCAAGTCCTTTCCTTACTCGTAAAAGTATATTAATATGTAGGTTACTCTCATTTTGTGAGAAAATATTTTATTTTTCGTATCTGTAGCCTTGGAATCCATTTGTATTCGAATACATTTTGTTTTCATCCGTATCAGAGACCAAATTTTAAAAGTATCCGGTATTCGAATACTTTTTTCGACTTTTAAATACTTTCGAGCTTTTTTCCCTACCCCCACTCTAATATTTGCAGTTCGGAGACTAGAAAAAGTCCTATTTTTCTATGCATTTAATATCCCTTTCCAAAACATATCAAAGAAAATATGCACCCAAATCAACCAAAAATGTATTGCCGAATTAATCCAGACCCCCCACGTAGGTCATTATGAGTGTATTTATAGCAACCGTATCCAAGGTAAAATAAACAAATAATATGCAAGTGAAAAATAAAAAAAAAAATAATTTACTATAGCCCTCCATTTTTTCTTGAGAAATGAATTTAAATACTCTCTCACACAAAATATATTCTCATGTAATTCTTATCCTGATAAAGTAAGATTAAACTGTAAACCTAGATTTACTAATCTTTAATATACAAAATACTAAACTATCTGAATAAAACATGTATTTCGTCACGTAGCCATAGTGAGTTAGTGAAGTGAAATTTTAGCTGTAAGCAAAAAGTGAAAAGTAAGACAAATTCTAACCCATAAAATTATTATTAATGTCTTTATTGTTTTTAGCTTCATTATAGTAAACAAACAAACGGTTCATTCATTACAATCCGTTTGAACGTTTATTTCATTCAATAAATTTTATTTACTGATAGAAATTAGGTATTAAAAAACATACCACATTAAGGCTCTGCTTCGCGGGTACGCGAAAATGGCATTGTAAGGGTTTAGAAATACAGTGTTTATATATTATAAAAAATTCTCGGGCAAGATTTTTTCGGCGCCAAGAAGCAAGCAGGTGTCAAAAGGTATAAATATAATTTGTTTATTTAAAGACTTGTACTTTGAATTTATTTGGCTATTGTTTAACCCCTTAACCTATGGGCTCGAGTTAATTCGAGCGCGCTTAACGAGCCAAAATGTATATACTCGAGATAATTCGAGAGGCGTCGTATTTAATGTAGCTGTAATTTATTTTCACACGAGAATTGAAAATAACAACATGAAAGCTAAGAAAAAAAATACATGGTACTCTAATAAGTCATTTTTAATCATTCTTTTTGCATTTGATTACGTAGGTACTAAAATTTATTTTGGCTTTTGACCTCAACTTATATTTAGAATAAATTAACATTACTTGCAGTATGAAAAATAAAAAATAAATGTGACCATGACCGTAACCTTTGGGGCTATCAATAGGATTTTAATTAATAGTGGAAAAAACGGAACAAACGTGTGGAAATAAAAAAAATCAATACAAATTTAAATAAAGTGGACCTTTTATTGGACTTTGTCGAAATATTGGAACATTTTATAAAAAAAATAAATGCTTAATAAAAGGTAGTTTTGGATGAAAAATTATTTGTGAAAATATGGGTTGAAAAAGCGTAGAAAAATAGTGAAAAAATAAAAAAAATATTTTTTTTGCCAACGACCAAAATATAATCCAATTTAATAGTCAAGTGTGGCATTTTTTTAAATATAAAATAATCAACTAATCGGGTGTGATATTTAGAAATAAATTTTAACCTTTTAATAAAATTAAAATAAAGACCAAAATTCTTGGATCCCGATAAATAAAAGTCAGATTGTGCCGAATTGTCCTTGATTGATAAGCGTATTTAATCACTTTTCTGTACCTAAGCAGTTTGTGGGTCAAGTTCAAGAGTTAAACATAATTTTCATTCATTCCTTGGTACAATAGTTTTACTGAATGAATTATCGATGCAATTGTCATGTATTCACTCTACTCTATTCGCTCTCAAAGTTCAAAGAAAAAAAAATTGTATAGAGTATAGAGTAACAGGTATACTGGGTGGCCCACGACGAACTGTACATAGTCCAACCATAAGCTCTAGAGTTCCCGAAATGTTTTTCGACGATATCTGCCGAAATATTACCCTTGGAGCATTTTTGTTTAGGCAAAAAATGAAGAGCAGTTCATTACCTACAAAAGTTGTCCCTATGATTTTTTTCGCTACACTAAAAGTTTTTGCAAAAACGGCGTTTCAAAAATTCGCAATTTTGAGAATCTAAAAATTCGCAAAATTATTCTGGTGAAAACGGAAAATTTGAATACATTTGAAGACAAAAGATAAGGCAATAATAACCAACTTTTTTTCACTTTATGCACTTGATTAATAAATTTATTGTAAAAAATTCAATTTGAGAAAGATTGAAGGCAGAATTTTTTCTCTTGCACTTAATAAAATATTGTAACGGTTAAATAATGTGAAAAGCCAAATAAAGAGAATACAAAACTTTTATTCGATAATAGAGAAATTATCAAACAAAATATAAATAACTATTTATTTTAATTTAAATAATCACTAGGCAGAACGTAATTAACAAAATAAAGTTTGAAACTAATTTTAGAGCAGTAATCATATGACAAAATATTAAATTTCTGATAACAAATTTTAACATGGTAATTCCATAAGGAATTTTCATCGACGATTTTAGAATAGTTACAAACAATTTAGCAAATAACTAAATAGTAGAAATTAAGACAAAATAGTCTTAGATAAGTCTGCAATCGTTACAACAATGAAAACATTGTTATTTTAAATATTAGAAGAGAAATAAATTTTAAACTTAACCTCTTAATTCAACAATATGATCAATGTAAATTCAGGGGAAATATAATAAATCAAGAAAATAAAGTGTGGGGATTTCCAAAATTAAAGTATTATTGTAAAAAAGGCAGTAATAATAATGTTTAATACAATTTATAAAATCGATAATGACAAAAGTAAAAAAGTCTTCATGTACATTTAATATAACTTATAGAATAGGAAATAAATTATACCAAAATCATTCTTTTTATCTCAGGATTGATTTGGTAATAGTCAAAAAGCGCATAAAAATTAAAAAAAAATTGAATTTTATAATAATTTAATTGAAAATTATGTCAAATCCCGATCTAGACGGCTTTGACATGATGGTATATAAAAACCAAAACTTGCTGTCAAGCGAGGCTTTTGCTAAAAAACTTTCGAACAGTACACATCAATTCTTATCGTGAAAACAAAAGTAAAAACCCAAAATCAAAGCCACTCTGATCGACGAAAGAAATTGTAAGGAAATTTTACCTGTCAAATTTTAAGTGAGGTTAGAATCGATGTTTACAAGAAAATCTTGGAATTAAATCAATAAAAGAATTCCAATTAACATTCCATCGTTTGTTGCTGAAAGAAAATCCAGCTCCTGTTGTTTCTTCATCTATTATCCACATCCAACCACATCCCGTAGCATAATTAATCCCGTATTCCTGATTAGAATCCTAGAAGATTTATTTTCGTCACATCGTTAATTTGGAAAGAAAGTAACCAGGGATAACCAAAAGATTTAAAGTACTTAATTAATTAGGTTAGCTTACATTTTAGTAGATAATCAAATTAGAATAAGGTAAGAGGGTGATTTGTTAAATCAGTGGTAATTGTTAAATTCACAAATAAATAAGAACATTACGCTTACCTTCTTCTGCTCAATAATCATCTCACTACAACTGCAAGTTCAACCCTTATTTTTGTTGTTAATAAATACTTCCATATTTTATTGAGTCGTTATTATCGATTTTTATAATTTTGCGGCCAATTTCAGAAGCACGACTAAGATTTAAGAGACTCTCATTTCTCTACTGACCGAGTAGGTGGCGCCCACAAGAAGTTAATTACGTTCTGACTAAGATTACGTCGGAAGGTAACAAAGAAAAAATTTGAAAAAAATTAACAAATTAGAGTTTAGAATTTATTTATTAAATCCAATAATAAAATTAATAATTTTTAATAAGTTACTTACAAGGATAAAATTAAAATTTCAGATAAATTAAAGTTAAATTAATATACTGAATAAAAGTTAAGTATTTCACATTTTGCTTCACACGAGAACGATTTGAGAAATAGACGGTAAGTAACAATATTGATGAAAAGGTCAGAATGTGATGTACAATTCCTAACCCCAAAAAATTTTAGCACGAAAAGAAAATAATCCTCAAAAAAATGTCGATTTTTCATAGAGGTGAGAATTTTCTCAATTTTCCGGAAAAACAAAAAATATGAAAAAAAAAAGAAAAATATCATCGACAAGAGGACAAGCTAAGCTTTCTAATGATGTGCGTTGAAAACCGATATGGTCCTTGATTATCTATTAATTCCCGATAGACCCGAGAATTTTCGAAAACTACGGAAATTCAAAAAAAAAACGCCCTAAAAAAACATGTTGTTTATGAAAATACACAAAAATAATTTATTGCAACACCTTGCAAAGCCCCATTATCCAAAAGGATTCAGTGAAATTAGTCTTGATAAAAAAAATGTTAATAAATTTACAGGACGATCAAAATATCGAACAAAAACAAACTTTGGCCGGGCTTTTCAATGATTCAGAGAAATAGATAAATGGAAAAAGTAACATGATATTATAGCTACAGGTTCCTTCTTTCATCTGAACTTTGAATCATGAAAAAATATTAATTTTTACGTGATTTATTGAAAAATCTGTAATCCGCTTGGGAGTGTCATTCCTTTAGAGCGTGCTCTCTAAATGCAGGGCAGGAGCTAAAAATGGGGGTTAGTTTTGGAGCCGGTTATGTCGAAAAGTATCATATTTTTGACAAAAATGATGAAGATCATTTTTGTATGTAATGAACTGATCTTCATTTTCGTCCAAACAAGAATTCTCTAAGTGTCAAAAAAAACGCAATTTTGAGATCAATAGGTCATTTTCCCGCCCTTCCACAAATTTCAGACAGCTGATATTTTCGGGGGTGAATGTTCATAAACCGTTGAAATTCCAGGGCCGTATTTTTTAAAAGTATTTATTGATCCTGTAAAAACAACCCTGTAAAGCGAGTTGAACAAATTTTCTTTCTCTCACGACAAAATAAGAATTTATATTCATAAAACATAACGAAATCATTTAAGTTTTATAATTTGTTTAGCTTTATTAAACATTTATTACAAGGCCAATTTTGCAGCATATCTAATATTTCGTTTAATTTATACTTTATATAAAAAATTTGAAATATAATAAATGAATCGAAGCATTAATTGCAAAAAATAAAAAAATTTGCACGAAAGACTAAACATCAAACCTTGAAATATTTTGCTAACAATAATTAACAATTTTTTAAATTCTCTCTTCTACTTTGTCGCTGAATGTCAGATCCCAATATTCGATACCATATTTCATATTTTCTTGTAGAAACTCTCTAGCCCTGAAGAAGATGAAATATACCAACGAAACGTCGGGAATTAGAAAATACTAGTTTTCTTTAAAAAAAAACCTTCACGCTAATAAAATAACGTTTGAACTTCTAAACGAGGTCAAAAATTAGCATACAATCAATAGATTTTATTGTTAAAAAACTAAGATCTAAAACCAAACAACGAAAAACATCGAATACGTTTTATATATTTGCCTTGTAGGCATATCGAGTTACTCTATCTGTTACTCTACTCATGGTTCTTAAATCTCGTGGCCTACGTGACGAAAGGCATGCAGTCCGTTCTGCGGCCACGTGGTATCGATCGCTTAGCGCCAAAGCATGCGCCAATAGGGCTTTATCTAATTACCCACTTAAAATTTGACTACTACAGCTTTAAATGTTTATGATTTTTGGCTGTTCAATTAATGTCCAATTATTGTCTGGATAAGTGGTAATGACCCTGCTAGACAATAATACGTGTACAGGGTTTATAGAAAGTTATGAAATTGCAAAACCTTTCAAAATTGACATCTGCATACGAGGTGTTCTTGAATTAAGGAGGAAAAAAATTTGAAAGTTGGTAGAACGGGTCGAAATAATGTTAGTAGTTCATATAAACCATTAAAGGCTTTTTTTTATTTAGATTCGTAGAAAATAGAAAAATAAATATTTTGCTTTGAAAAAATTACAGGTTATTTAAAAAAGTCTCAAAAAAAAAATATTTTTGCGGGAGATAATAATTAAAAAGGAAAAAAACGCTTTTTAGTGGACCTAGAATCTACCAAAAAAAATTCAAAAAAATTAAAATTTCGTTTACGTAGAATGAATTTTGTATTGGCAATGTCAAAATTACCGAAAAAAAATGTTTGGGCCGTTTTTGAGGGAAAAGTGAGTTTTTTGGGATATAAATGGACCTAGAATCTATAAAAAATTCAAAATAATTAAAATTTGGTTTACGCAGAATGAATTTTGAATAAGAAATGATTGGCAATGTCAAAATTACCGAAAAAAAATGTTTGTGCTATTTTTGAGGAAAAAAGTGAGGTTTTAGGATATAAATGGATCTAGAATCTACAAAAAAATTCAAAAAAATTAAAATTTGGTTTACGCAGATATGAGAAATTTCCTCTCATTACCGGACTTTGGGGGCGGGGGGCAATTGCCCCTAGTGCCCCCGTGGAGCTGCCCATTCGAATTTTTGGTGAACGCTCCCTATTTTTAATGTTGGTTTAAAAGTGAATTCACCATTTTTTAAAAATATTATTTATATACTTTGAAAAACATCTTTTGTAAACTTTAGGTCAATTTAAATGTTTTATAGTATCTTAACGTAGTCAAATTTGTAACACTACTATGTCACAATCCGAACTTACGATGAATTGAAAATTTTAAAATTTCTTATGAATTCACCATTTTTTTAAATGATTATAGGCTACAATCTTTCTTGACTATGACAGGACCAGGGGCGAATCCAGACTTCCTTTGGGGGGGATAACTGAACATCAAAAAACACTTTTTTGCTTCAGAAAAAAATCAGGCCCGGGCTTAAAAAAAATTAGTTCGTTTGGTTCATATAAAAAATTTCACCCTGTATATGGTTTTTGAAAACTCTAATAAGGATTTTACAAAGGACACAAATAGACAACAAAATTGGCGTATTTATTTTTTTCCCCACACGATTACTCAATTACTAATAAAAAAATCAAATTTAACAATAAATTAAAAGTTTAGCAAAATGAACCATAGATTTCAAAAAATATAACTTGTCCTACAAAAAAAAGACCCTCCCGTGCCTTCGATTGGCAATGTCAAAATTACCGAAAAAAATGTTTGGGCCATTTTTGAGGGAAAAAGTGAGTTTTTTAATATATATATGGACCTAGAATATACAAAAAAAATTCAAAAAAATTAAAATATGGTTTACGTAGATATGAGAAATATCCTCTCATTGCCGGAGGCAATTGCCCCTACTGTCCCCTCCTGGGGCCGCCGTTGCCCCCCCACCCCCCTCTTTCGGAACTTTTACTCTGTCGTAATTTGCAGACAAAAAACACACGATTTTAATTTACTTATAATTTACCCTAAATTTTCCGACGAAAAATGATTGGTCCTTAGAATTGTGCCCCAAAACTGTTAAAAAATTTCACGAAATTTTTTTATTTCAGACTTAGCAGTGGTTGTTGAAAATGAAATAAAACTGCTCTCATCCAACGGTTCAGAAATAGACTCAAGATCTCAGCCGTTCTCCTCATTGAAAGCCTTAGTTTACGACGGTGTCAGAGACCAATTCATCGTCAGCGATACTGACATGGAGATGAAAAATGACACGATTTACACTGTCCGCTTTAATAAAGAGACTGAAATTACCGTACCAATCATCCAAGATCTTCCCGGAGATGTACAGGTAAGATTTACATTCGATTCGACGTCCTAAGACCGGTTTCTGCCTTTCGGCTTCGTCAGTTGTGCTTTAGAATCCGATAAATCAAATTCCGAACACCGCGAGTCAACAGCTATATCCGCTATAGGATAAAATTCGCGAATGTGCTGCCATCTATTAGTAAAACTGATAAATCTCCGGAAAAATGTTGTAGCCATGATTTAGAAACATCCTGTATGATAGAAAATTTTCTTAGCGATGACAGTTTACAATATCCGTCTCAATCAAATAATAGTTTAGGGTAATTCAACTTAATGAATAAAAATAAATTAAAAAAATCTAAATCTTTAAGTGTTTCTATTTTTTTTTCATTTTTGTTTACAATTTTTTTTGTTAGCATTGTTATCTTTGTTGTTTGCCTTAAACTGAAATGAATTTTTATAAATTAACATTGAAAAACCAACTATTTACTTAAATCTATTGTCTAGAAAACAATGTAACATATTTAAAAATTAACTAATCAACAATAACAGATAATGAAGGACACTACATAGAAATTCGTTGAATAAACAGTTTTCCTAAAACTTTCTCGAAAATATGCCATCTAATCTAAATCATTCCAGAAAATACTAAACCAGAAACATTTTTGGTAATTTTTTGGATTCAAATTTACTCATCCATCATCAAATTTAGACTCCTCCTCGTAAGTGTTTGCGTACGTAGTATTTAGGCTCCACCCACCAGTTACGACCATCTCTTTTTTGGTAATTTATTTTATCGTTTTTACGTTTAACTTCGATGTAAAATTTCTCGTAGAATCTGAAATTTTTCTTTAGATTTCTTAAGAAATAAATGCGAGGTGTGGAGGTCTGAAAATTTTTCTATTGAAGGGTCTCCAATACATTTGGCTTCATGAATTTTTTCAGAATTTTTCGTCGGCCGGGTGCCGAAAAAAAAATTAATTAACCGGATGGATAATGTATCTGCTTCGTAATCTCAAGACAGAATATAATAAACAATGCGGAACTTCAATTTCCAATGCGCCATAATTTAGTTTTTTGTCTTGATTTAATCGTGGATATCTCACTGAACCAAAGCGGATTCTGCTCCTATGAATAGGATGTCAATTTACGCAGCATTACCAACTTACTTATGCGTATAACGGGTGGATTATATGATTGATAGCGTTTATAGTTGAATAATTAATTAAACGATAATTGTTTTAATTACACATTAATTTAATATAACGACCAGTATAGGCGTAGCTGGTAATTTAATCGAGTTTAAGCAATTTATATTTTATTATATATACAATAAGGTTATAAAAATTTAAATAAAGGATATTGTCATTAAAATGTAAATCACTGGGTATTATAATTAAACGAGTTAGGAATTTATTTTATTAGATTCGACATCCTAAGACCGGTTTCTGCCTTTCGGCTTCGTTACTTACACCGATATTTTCTGAATGATTTGATTCGTTTTCGTTATTTGCTAATATGGTTTAGTAAATTAAACATGTACTTTTATGTTAATTTGTGCGTTGTTGCGCCAATAGATGTGTCATCTATCAGGATCATAGACGAGTAAATACCCGCTACAATAATTCCCAGATAGATGATCGAACTGGGTATTACACTATTTTTATTTTATTTTCAGGGGTTAGCTGTTGATCCCCTTGAAGATGTTTTATATTGGACAGACGCGATCAACCACACAATAAATAATGTTCATTTGGATGGAACGGCGTTCGATTCCAAAGAATTTATGGTCTTTGATGGTAAAGTTCCTCACGCCATCGCCATTGATGTCTGCAATCGGTAAGAGAAACTCAATATCCCATGACTCATCTCAGAATCTAAAATAATCTTCTCTTTTAGCTACATTTATTATACAAATCCATCAGGAGACAAACCCACTATCGAAAGAATGAGACTAGATAAAACGGGACACGAAATTCTGGTATCCAATACCATCATGTCGCCCGTAGGACTCGCCATTGACTACAAGGATCAACGGCTTTATTGGGCCGATAGTCGTATAGGAACAGCAGCTGGTAAGTCAATCACCCGACGAAAAATTACACTCAATTCGAATATTTTGAATTGAAAAAAGTTGAAAAAAGTTAAAAAAAGTCAAAAAAAGCGAAAAAAAGTCAAAAAAAGCGAAAAAAAGTCAAAAAAAGCGAAAAAAAGTCAAAAAGAGCGAAAAAAGTCAAAGGAAGTAAAAAAAAGTCAAAAAGAGTCGAAAAAAAGTAAAGAAAAGTCAAAAAAAGACAAAAAAAATCGAAAAAAAAAGTCGAAATAAGTCGAAAAGTCAAAAAACGTCAAAAAAAGTCGAAAAAAAGTCAAAAAGACACGAAAAAAAGTCAATAAAAGTAAAGTAAGTCAAAAAAAGTAAAAAAAAAAAAAGTCAAAAAAAGTCGAAAAACGTCGAAACAAGGTCAAAAAAAGTTGAAAAAAGTCAAAGAGTCGAAAAAAAGTCAAAAAAAGACAAAAAAAATCGAAAAAAAAGTCAAAAAAAACTCAAAAAACGTCAAAAAACGTCGAAAAAAGTCGAAGAAAAGTCGAAAAAATGTCGAAAAAAGTCAATAAAAGTAAAAAAAGTCAAAAAAAGTAAAAAAAGTAAAAAAAAAAAAAGTAAAAAAAGTAAAAAAAAAAAAAAGTCAAAAAAAACAAAAGAAAGTCGAAAAAAGTCAAAAAAACGTCGAAACAAGGTCAAAAAAAGTCAAAGAGTCGAAAAAAAGTCAAAAAAAGACAAAAAAATTCGAAAAAAAACTCAAAAAAAAGTCGAAAAAAAGTCGAAAAAAGTCAATAAAAGTAAAGAAAGTCAAAAAAGATCAAAAAAGTAAAAAAAAAAGTGAAAAAAGTAAAAAAAAAAAGTCAAAAAAACAAAAGAAAGTCGAAAAAAGTCAAAAAAAACGTCGAAACAAGGTCAAAAAAAGTTGAAAAAAGTCAGAGTCGAAAAAAAGTCAAAAAAATTCGAAAAAAAACTCAAAAAAGTCAAAGAAAAGTCGAAAAAAAGTCAATAAAAGTAAAGAAAGTCAAAAAAGATCAAAAAAGTAAAAAAAAAGTCAAAAAAAAAGAAAGTCGAAAAAAAGTCAAAAAAAGTCGAAAAACGTCGAAACAAGGTCAAAAAAAGTCAAAATGAGTCGAAAAAAAGTCAAAAAAGTAAAGAAAAGTCAAAAAAAGACAAAAAAATTCGAAAAAAAAGTCGAAATAAGTCGAAAAAAAGTCAAAAAATAAAGTAAAAAAAGTCGAAATAAGTCGAAAAATGTCAAAAAAAAGTCGAAAAATGTCGAAAAAGTAAAAAAAAAAATCCAAAAAAGCTGAAAAAAGTCAAAAAGTCGAAAAAAAGTCAAAAAAATTCGAAAAAAAAAAGTCGAAAAATGTCAAAGAAAAAAAGTCGAAGAAAAAAGTTAAAAAAAAGTCGAAAAAAAGTCAAAAAAAAGTCGAAAAACGTCGAAACAAAGTCAAAAAGAGCCGAAAAAAGTCAAAAAAAAGTCGTTACCTTGAACTATTTTTAACCTTAGAATTTTTAAATAATAATTTACACTTCAACTCGCAGCTTAACCATATATAATACCGATGTATCTTTATCTTCACAGGTAGGATAGAAAGCACGACTTTGGACGGAAAAGACCGAAAATTGGTAATAGAACGAAACACCATGGAACCCTACGGTTTAGCCATAGGCGAAGACGCCATCTATTGGACAGACACTAACAACAACGTTCTATATAAATTTTTAAAAAACATAGATGACCCTTACGCGGATCCCGAGAAGCTCGTAAAATTTTCGGGAATACCTATGGGACTGGTTACCAAAAATTATTTGCTAGAAAACGATTGCAGAAATTTATCAGCAGCTATAAAAGAGTATCAAGAGCGTAAAAATGATTTAGAAGACGCTAAAGTTACTCGAATCGAAGAAAAAGAATTTTCTAAATGTTTAAACGGAGAGATAATTAATAAAACGTACTGTCAGTGTAAAAGAGGATTTAGAGGAAGATATTGTGAGATTTCACTTTGTAACGACGATTATTGTATGAACGGGAGCTGTTTCTTTAGCAGTTCGGGTAAGTTATATATATTTTTTTTCATCCTGCTATTAATATTGTTCGCTAGTTTTAAGTGGAAGTGATACTTTACAAATTGAAACACCAGCGGGGCAACGGGTGAGGGTGAGCCTAAATACTACGCAAACATTATTTCTCTTTTGTAAATTCGAGGGGGAGTCTAAATTTTGTAAGAGGCGGTACCTTCTTCGCATTGCGAAAAATGCTTCTAACCGTTAGATTGTCGACTACCCGTTAGAAGCTTGAAGGTGATGGATGAGTGCATTTGAATCCAGCAAGGCGCGATTGCAAATAGCAAGAAAACATATTCCGATTTTTGAAATTGATGGTTTTCAGTATTTTTCAATGATTTTTACACCCTTTTCTTTTTGTATTTTGGTAAATAAAGTTCAAATAAATGGTTTTAGCCTAAAACGAACTTTTCCGCTCAAAAAAAGTAATACTAATACAACATTTTTTTATTTTACATCATGTTTTCCAATTTTTTTGTGTTTTCTGCGCGAATCGCGTCTTTTTATGGGGTTTGGAGCAAAAAAAGATTTTTTTTTCCAATTTTTTGGTTAGGGCGGAGTACATACATTAAAATTTTTTGTTGGTTTTTTTTTGTGTTTTCTGCACGAATCACGTCTTTTTATGGCTTTTGGAGCAACAAAATTTTTTTTTGTTTTTTTTTTGTGTTTTCTTCACGAATCACGTCTTTTTATGGGATTTGGAGCAAAAAATTTTTTTCCAATTTTTAGGTTAGGGCGGGGTACATACATTAAATTTTTTTTTGTTTTTTTCTGCACGAATCACGTCTTTTTATGGGTTTTGGTGCAAAAAATTTTTTTTCCAATTTTTAGGTTAGGGTACATACATTAAAAAAAAATTTTTGTTTTTTTTTTTGTGTTTTCTGCATGAATCATGTCTTTTTATGGCTTTTGGAGCAACAAAAATTTTTGTTTGTTTTTTTGTGTTTTCTGCACGAATCGCGTCTTTTAATGGGGTTTGGAGCAAACAAAATTTTTTCCAATTTTTAGGTTAGGGCGGGGTACATGCATTAAAATTTTTTTTTGTTTTTTTTTCTGCACGAATCACGTCTTTTTATGGGTTTTGGAGCAAAAAAAGATTTTTCAATTTTTTTTTGTTTTCTGCACGAATCACGTCTTTTTATAGGTTTTGGAGCAAAAAAAAATTTTTTTTGTTTTCTGTACCACGTCTTTTTATGGGTTTTGGTGCAAAAAAATTTTTTTTCCAATTTTTAGGTTAGGGCAGGGTACATACATTAAAAAATTTTTTTTGTTTTTTGTGTTTTCTGCATGAATCTTGTCTTTTTAAGGCTTTTGGAGCAACAAAAATTTTTGTTTGTTTTTTTTGTGTTTTCTGCGCGAATCACGTCTTTTTATGGGGTTTGGAGCAAAAAAATTTTTTTCCAATTTTTAGGTTAGGGCGGGGTACATACATTAAATTTTTTTTTTGTTTTCTGCTTGAATCATGTCTTTGCATGGGTTTTGGAGCAAAAAAAATTTCAAATTTTTTCCAATTTTTAGGTTAGGGCGGGGTACATGCATTAAAATTTTTTTTTGTTTTTTTCTTCACGAATCACGTCTTTTTATGGGTTTTGGAGCAAAAAAAGATTTTTTTTTGTTTTCTGTACCACGTCTTTTTATGGGTTTTGGTGCAAAAAAATTTTTTTTTCCAATTTTTAGGTTAGGGCAGGGTACATACATTAAAAAAAATTTTTTGTTTTTCGTGTTTTCTGCATGAATCTTGTCTTTTTAAGGCTTTTGGAGCAACAAAAATTTTTTTTTCCAATTTTTAGGTTAGGGCAGGGTACATACATTAAAAAAAATTTTTTGTTTTTTTTGTTTTCTGCACGAATCACGTCTTTTTATAGGTGTTGGAGCAAAAAAAAAATTTTTTTTTGTTTTCTGTACTACGTCTTTTTAAGGGTTTTGGTGCAAAAAAAATTTTTTTTCCAATTTTTAGGTTAGGGCAGGGTACATACATTAAAAAAAATTTTTTGTTTTTTGTGTTTTCTGCATGAATCTTGTCTTTTTAAGGCTTTTGGAGCAACAAAAATTTTTGTTTGTTTTTTTTGTGTTTTCTGCGCGAATCACGTCTTTTTATGGGGTTTGGAGCAAAAAAATTTTTTTCCAATTTTTAGGTTAGGGCGGGGTACATACATTAAATTTTTTTTTTGTTTTCTGCTTGAATCATGTCTTTGCATGGGTTTTGGAGCAAAAAAAATTTCAAATTTTTTCCAATTTTTAGGTTAGGGCGGGGTACATGCATTAAAATTTTTTTTTGTTTTTTTCTTCACGAATCACGTCTTTTTATGGGTTTTGGAGCAAAAAAAGATTTTTTTTTTGTTTTCTGTACCACGTCTTTTTATGGGTTTTGGTGCAAAAAAATTTTTTTTTCCAATTTTTAGGTTAGGGCAGGGTACATACATTAAAAAAAATTTTTTGTTTTTCGTGTTTTCTGCATGAATCTTGTCTTTTTAAGGCTTTTGGAGCAACAAAAATTTTTTTTTCCAATTTTTAGGTTAGGGCAGGGTACATACATTAAAAAAAATTTTTTGTTTTTTTTGTTTTCTGCACGAATCACGTCTTTTTATAGGTGTTGGAGCAAAAAAAAAATTTTTTTTTGTTTTCTGTACTACGTCTTTTTAAGGGTTTTGGTGCAAAAAAATTTTTTTTTCCAATTTTTAGGTTAGGGCAGGGTACATACATTAAAAAAAATTTTTTGTTTTTTGTGTTTTCTGCATGAATCTTGTCTTTTTAAGGCTTTTGGAGCAACAAAAATTTTTGTTTGTTTTTTTTGTGTTTTCTGCGCGAATCACGTCTTTTTATGGGGTTTGGAGCAAAAAAATTTTTTTCCAATTTTTAGGTTAGGGCGGGGTACATACATTAAATTTTTTTTTGTGTTTTCTGCTTGAATCATGTCTTTGCATGGGTTTTGGAGCAAAAAAAATTTCAAATTTTTTCCAATTTTTAGGTTAGGGCGGGGTACATGCATTAAAATTTTTTTTTGTTTTTTTCTTCACGAATCACGTCTTTTTATGGGTTTTGGAGCAAAAAAAGATTTTTCAAATTTTTTTTTGTTTTCTGCACGAATCACGTCTTTTTATAGGTTTTGGAGCAAAAAAAAAATTTTTTTTTTGTTTTCTGTACCACGTCTTTTTATGGGTTTTGGTGCAAAAAAAATTCAAAATGTTTTCCAATTTTTAGGTTAGGGGGTGTAGATTAGTAATGCGACGGAAATTTCAAATAGTTGACTCACTCTGTAGTATTACGCACACATTGTATATGCTGTATTCTTAATAGTCGTTCTTGCTCAATAACGATTTTCCTTAATTCAGTTAATTCATAGTTTGAATACGTTTGGTTAATTGTCGGAATGTCAACTGTCATCGCGCTGTTCTTCTTTTCTCGTTCGGTCTCGTTTAGCCACCACTAATTCTGGCTAGTTTCACCCCGAAAGGAGGAAATACTTTAACCTACGACCACGACCTTCTTCACTGTAATTAGCCGGCATCCCAAAAGAGGATTACATAATCCCACGACAAGTCATCTTTAAGTGGAATATTTCGTGGCACTTTTAAGGTTTATTTTTCATTATTAGTGGATGAAAAAATTTGTACTTCTTGGTAAAGATCTAATCTATGTTCTTATGTTCGCACTTTTTCGAAATTTGCTTTGATTTTATTCTAAAAAAAATGCGAAAAATCATCGAAAAACATGGAAGTTTGCGATTTTTTTTAGAAAAAACTAAATCAAATTTTGAAAAAGTGAGAACACAGGAACATAGATTATATCTTTACCAATATGTACCTATTTCTTCATTCTCTCAAAATGAAAAATGAACCTCAAAAATTAGGGACTACGAAACCCTTGCATACACTCTTAAAAATGACTGTGAAAAAACTTGATAAGTGTGGTAATTTTCACGATGTGACCTACATTTTACATTATATATGCCTTAAGAGTACATTGTAAAATTATTCACAGAATAACGTATGTGAAAAATATCGCCAATGTGAAAATAGGTACGTTGTGAAAATTACTGGCTTACAGAATTCATTCTGTGAATGAAATTACACAGGTTTAATTATGTGAATACTCCTCGACCTTTTAGAACTCGGTGTCTCAGAGTTAGGCAAATTAGTTGGGTTTTATAGTATAGTACAACTTCCTCTTAACGTAGCTACAAAAGAACAACGGTTTAAGTCTTCAAGTGATATATTTTTTTAGGAAAACCTTTATGCAGTTGCGATAAAGGATACGTTGGACATCGATGTCAGAAAAATCTTTGCGATGGCTATTGTTTGAACGAAGGAGATTGTATAATGGGTTCATCCAGAAGTTCACCAAAATGCAAATGTATTGGTGGATTTATAGGAGAAAGATGCGAATACAACGAACAAATTTGCGATTTATACTGCAACGATAGACCAAACAATAGATATTCTGAGGAATTTGAACTAATGTGCAGGTAAGGTTTTTTTGGAACGCCGGTTTTTGTTATATCAACAGTAAATTCTTGATTGTTTTGGCCTTTACTTGATGAAAGAAAGAGAAAGACAAAGAGGAGCTCCATAAGAAAGAGGAAGAGAAGCTTAAAAAGAAAGAGGAACTAATAAAGAAGGAACAAGAAGAATTTAAAAAGAAAGAACAAGAGAAAAAGACAATTCGTAAAAAGGAAGAACTAAAAAAGAAGAAAGAGGACGAACTGAACAAGAAAAACAAAAGGAACTCCTTAAGAAAGAAGAAGATGGGAAAAAGAAAGAAAAAGACAAAGAGGAACTCCGTAAGAAAGAGGAAGAGGAAATTAAAAAGAAAGAGGAACTAATAAATAAGGAAGAGGAAGAATTTAAAAAGAAAGAACTAAAAAAGAAGAAAGAGGACGAACTGAACAAGAAAAAGCGAGGGGAACTAATTAAGAAAGAAAAAGACAAAGAAGAACTCCACATAAAAGAAGAACTTCGTAAAAAAGAAAAAGAGGAAAGAAAAAAGAAGGAAGAGGATGAACTGAAAAAGAAAGAAAAAGACAAAGAGGAACTCCGTAAGAAAGAGGAAGAGGAAATTAAAAAGAAAGAGGAACTAATAAAGAAGGAAGAGGAAGAATCTAAAAAGAAAGAACAAGAGAAAGAGGAAATACGTAAAAAGGAAGAACTAAAAAAGAAGAAAAGCAAAAGTGGAAGAAGAAAAAAGAGGAGGAGCTTCGTAGGAAAGAAGGGGCAGAAATAGAAAAAAAAGAAAAAGTTAAAAAGGAACTACGTAAGAAAATGAGAAAGAGGAACTCCGTAAAGAAGAAGACGGGCTTAAAAAGGAGGAAGAAGCGAAACTGAAAAAGAAGAAAAAAGAGGAGGAGGTACTCCTTCAGTAGCCTGGCTTGATTCGCGGCCAAAGCCTTACTCTTTTGTCAGAGAAATTGTTACATTACGTCGTGTTTGTGACGACGGAGAAGTCTTGCTTGATTCGCAGCTAAGATCTTATTGATTAAAAAATTATTAAAAACTGTTCAGGAACCTTCTTGTTTAAGCCACGCCTCCCGAGTGGTGTACGTGACAATATTTGCGTACGTTATACGAACCGGAAATTTGCGTACGTTATACGAACCGGAAGTTTGCGTACGTGTGAATATGTGATGGTACTATGGCGGCGAGTCGGAAATCCGTTTTGATTCTCCCGCCTCACGATGCGAATTTGTCTCATTCACAAATATTTTTTAACGTTATTGTAAATGATTCGCAAAAGCGCAGTTGCCAATGTTGCTGATTTGTTTAAAATGAATGGATTGAATTTTATGTTTAATTTTGTAATTAGAAAATTTTTGAAATGGTTTTTTTTACAGGTGTAAATACTTGTATCCAGAAAAAAACTCAAGCGCAGCTCTCCAGTCGGTCTTGCAAGAAACAGGAGACGTTCTCTCTAAGCTAGAAGATCCAGTGGTATATTTATCAGGATTATTATTATGTTCGTTATTAGTTATCGTCGCTTTGTCCGTTTACGTTCGTCATATTAAGAAAAGGCGACCAAGGATCAAAAAACGCATCATAGTTAACAAAAACGTTACTCCACTTACATATCGACCACAGCCGAGTACAGAACACTGTGAAATTACCATCGAAAATTGTTGCAACATGAATATTTGTGAAACGGTGAGTAGTTTTAATTTTTATTTATTCCGGGATTTTACATTAGATCCCTATTGTTGGGGATTAGATGGGAATTGTGCTGTTCCAACCCTAATCCCCTTAATAGTTGGGCAATGATAAAAGTGGACTGTATAATTAGGTTAAGTTTAAGTATATGCCCACCAATTTTAAATTACTCGATCTAGAAGTTTCAAATTTGGAACAGAGATGTGAAAAGGATGTAGAAATGTTTTCTTGAAGACATAATTTTAATATCTTTATTGATTTTCAAGTGGCAAGTGTCATATCGAACCTTGATTTTTTGCGGAATTTACATGGTTGTCTGTATATGCCCACCAATTTTAAACTACTCGATCCAGAAGTTTCAAATTTGGAACAGATGTGTGAAAAGGATGTAGAAATGTTTTCTTGAAGACATAATTTTAATATCTTTATTGATTTTCAAGTGGAAAGTGTCAAATCGAACCTTGATTTTTTGCGGAATTTACATGGTTGTCTGTATATGCCCACCAATTTTAAACTACTCGATCCAGAAGTTTCAAATTTGGAACAGATGTGTGAAAAGGATGTAGAAATGTTTTCTTGAAGGCATAATTTTAATATCTTTATTGATTTTCAAGTGGCAAAGTTTCAAATCGAAACTTGATTTTTTGCGGAATTTACATGGTTGTCTGTATATGCCCACCAATTTTAAACTACTCGATCCAGAAGTTTCATATTTGGAACAGATGTGTGAAAAGGATGTAGAAATGTTTTCTTGAAGACATAATTTTAATATCTTTATTGATTTTCAAGTGGCAAAGTGTCAAATCGAAACTTGATTTTTTGCGGAATTTACATGGTTGTCTGTATATGCCCACCAATTTTAAACTACTCGATCCAGACGTTTCAAATTTGGAACAGATGTGTAAAAAGGATGTAGAAATGTTTTCTTGAAGACATAATTTTAATATCTTTATTGATTTTCAAGTGGAAAGTGTCAAATCGAACCTTGATTTTTTGCGGAATTTACATGGTTGTCTGTATATGCCCACCAATTTTAAACTACTCGATCCAGAAGTTTCAAATTTGGAACAGAGATGTGAAAAGGATGTAGAAATGTTTTCTTGAAGACATAATTTTAATATCTTTATTGATTTTCAAGTGGAAAGTGTCAAATCGAACCTTGATTTTTTGCGGAATTTACATGGTTGTCTGTATATGCCCACCAATTTTAAACTACTCGATCCAGAAGTTTCAAATTTGGAACAGATGTGTGAAAAGGATGTAGAAATGTTTTCTTGAATACATCATTTTAATATCTTTATTGATTTTTAAGTGGAAAGTGTCAAATCGAACCTTGATTTTTTGCGGAATTTACATGGTTGTCTGTATATGCCCACCAATTTTAAACTACTCGATCCAGAAGTTTCAAATTTGGAACAGATGTGTGAAAAGGATGTAGAAATGTTTTCTTGAAGGCATAATTTTAATATCTTTATTGATTTTCAAGTGGAAAGTGTCAAATCGAACCTTGATTTTTTGCGGAATTTACATGGTTGTCTGTATATGCCCACCAATTTTAAACTACTCGATCCAGAAGTTTCAAATTTGGAACAGATGTGTGAAAAGGATGTAGAAATGTTTTCTTGAATACATAATTTTAATATCTTTATTGATTTTCAAGTGGAAAGTGTCAAATCGAACCTTGATTTTTTGCGGAATTTACATGGTTGTCTGTATATGCCCACCACTTTTAAACTACTCGATCCAGAAGTTTCAAATTTGGAACAGATGTGTGAAAAGGATGTAGAAATGTTTTCTTGAAGACATAATTTTAATATCTTTATTGATTTTCAAGTGGAAAGTGTCAAATCGAACCTTGATTTTTTGCGGAATTTACATGGTTGTCTGTATATGCCCACCAATTTTAAACTACTCGATCCAGAAGTTTCAAATTTGGAACAGATGTGTGAAAAGGATGTAGAAATGTTTTCTTGAATACATAATCTTAATATCTTTATTGATTTTCAAGTGGAAAGTGTCAAATCGAACCTTGATTTTTTGCGGAATTTACATGGTTGTCTGTATATGCCCACCAATTTTAAACTACTCGATCCAGAAGTTTCAAATTTGGAACAGATGTGTGAAAAGGATGTAGAAATGTTTTCTTGAAGGCATAATTCTAACATCTTTATTGATTTTCAAGTGGCAAAGTTTCAAATCGAAACTTGATTTTTTGCGGAATTTACATGGTTGTCTGTATATGCCCACCAATTTTAAACTACTCGATCCAGAAGTTTCAAATTTGGAACAGAGATGTGAAAAGGATGTAGAAACGTTTTCTTGAAGACATAATTTTAATATCTTTATTGATTTTCAAGTGGAAAGTGTCAAATCGAACCTTGATTTTTTGCGGAATTTACATGGTTGTCTGTATATGCCCACCAATTTTAAACTACTCGATCCAGAAGTTTCAAATTTGGAACAGATGTGTGAAAAGGATGTAGAAATGTTTTCTTGAATACATAATCTTAATATCTTTATTGATTTTCAAGTGGAAAGTGTCAAATCGAACCTTGATTTTTTGCGGAATTTACATGGTTGTCTGTATATGCCCACCAATTTTAAACTACTCGATCCAGAAGTTTCAAATTTGGAACAGATGTGTGAAAAGGATGTAGAAATGTTTTCTTGAAGGCATAATTCTAACATCTTTATTGATTTTCAAGTGGCAAAGTTTCAAATCGAAACTTGATTTTTTGCGGAATTTACATGGTTGTCTGTATATGCCCACCAATTTTAAACTACTCGATCCAGAAGTTTCAAATTTGGAACAGATGTGTAAAAAGGATGTAGAAATGTTTTCTTGAAGACATAATTTTAATATCTTTATTGATTTTCAAGTGGAAAGTGTCAAATCGAACCTTGATTTTTTGCGGAATTTACATGGTTGTCTGTATATGCCCACCAATTTTAAACTACTCGATCCAGAAGTTTCAAATTTGGAACAGAGATGTGAAAAGGATGTAGAAATGTTTTCTTGAAGACATAATTTTAATATCTTTATTGATTTTCAAGTGGAAAGTGTCAAATCGAACCTTGATTTTTTGCGGAATTTACATGGTTGTCTGTATATGCCCACCAATTTTAAACTACTCGATCCAGAAGTTTCAAATTTGGAACAGATGTGTGAAAAGGATGTAGAAATGTTTTCTTGAATACATAATCTTAATATCTTTATTGATTTTCAAGTGGAAAGTGTCAAATCGAACCTTGATTTTTTGCGGAATTTACATGGTTGTCTGTATATGCCCACCAATTTTAAACTACTCGATCCAGAAGTTTCAAATTTGGAACAGATGTGTGAAAAGGATGTAGAAATGTTTTCTTGAAGGCATAATTCTAACATCTTTATTGATTTTCAAGTGGCAAAGTTTCAAATCGAAACTTGATTTTTTGCGGAATTTACATGGTTGTCTGTATATGCCCACCAATTTTAAACTGCTCGATCCAGAAGTTTCAAATTTGGAACAGATGTGTGAAAAGGATGTAGAAATGTTTTCTTGAAGACATAATTTTAATATCTTTATTGATTTTCAAGTGGAAAGTGTCAAATCGAACCTTGATTTTTTGCGGAATTTACATGGTTGTCTGTATATGCCCACCAATTTTAAACTACTCGATCCAGAAGTTTCAAATTTGGAACAGAGATGTGAAAAGGATGTAGAAATGTTTTCTTTAAGCCATAATTTTAATATCTTTATTGATTTTCAAGTGGCAAAGTTTCAAATCGAAACTTGATTTTTTGCGGAATTTACATGGTTGTCTGTATATGCTCACCAATTTTAAACTACTCGATCCAGAAGTTTCAAATTTGGAACAGATGTGTGAAAAGGATGTAGAAATGTTTTCTTGAAGACATAATTTTAATATCTTTATTGATTTTCAAGTGGAAAGTGTCAAATCGAACTTTGATTTTTTGCGGAATTTACATGGTTGTCTGTATATGCCCACCAATTTTAAACTACTCGATCCAGAAGTTTCAAATTTGGAACAGATGTGTGAAAAGGATGTAGAAATGTTTTCTTGAATACATAATTTTAATATCTTTACTGATTTTCAAGTGGAAAGTGTCAAATCGAACTTTGATTTTTTGCGGAATTTACATGGTTGTCTGTATATGCCCACCAATTTTAAACTACTCGATCCAGAAGTTTCAAATTTGGAACAGATGTGTGAAAAGGATGTAGAAATGTTTTCTTGAAGGCATAATTTTAATATCTTTATTGATTTTCAAGTGGCAAAGTTTCAAATCGAAACTTGATTTTTTGCGGAATTTACATGGTTGTCTGTATATGCCCACCAATTTTAAACTACTCGATCCAGAAGTTTCAAATTTGGAACAGATGTGTGAAAAGGATGTAGAAATGTTTTCTTGAAGACATAATTTTAATATCTTTATTGATTTTAAAGTGGAAAGTGTCAAATCGAACCTTGATTTTTTGCGGAATTTACATGGTTGTCTGTATATGCCCACCAATTTTAAACTACTCGATCCAGAAGTTTCAAATTTGGAACAAAGATGTGAAAAGGATGTAGAAATGTTTTCTTGAAGACATAATTTTAATATCTTTATTGATTTTCAAGTGGCAAAGTGTCAAATCGAAACTTGATTTTTAGCGGAATTTACATGGTTGTCTGTATATGCCCACCAGTTTTAAATTACTCGATCTAGAAGTTTCAAATTTGGAACAGAGATGTGAAAAAGATGTAGAAATGTTTTCTTGAAGACAAAATTTTAATATCTTTACTAATTTTCAAATGGCAAGGTGTCAAATCGAAATGATTTGATATGGACATCTTTATATCCCCACCAATATAAAACTGTGGGACTTAAAAGTGTAAAATTTGGAAAAAATGCAAAGAGAAGACGTGGAAACGTTTTTCTTCCAAACCCAATTTTAATATTGACTCATCTTCAATTAGAAAGTTGTCTAAAGCCCAAATTCGCGTTTTTTATATACTTTATTACACCCTGTATAGTTCTAAATAAAATTTACTAATTAAGAGAGAAAATCTTGTTTAGTTTCCATATTAAATAAGATTTTTTTTTTATTTCAGCCGTGTTTCGAACCAACAGGAGAAGACAAAAAGAAACTCCTCACAAATATGGAAGGAGACGACATCTACTAGAAAACACCATCGATTCTAAATCGGCTGTGACTGTACAGAGTATTAACAAACGTTGTTAAGTTTGAATATTTATATTTATACAAGGACTATCATTGTTGTCGTTCGAAAGAGGCTTAATTAGACTGACTGGGTAAAAACATTTATATATATCTTTCCCGAATATTTATAATGGCCATGACTTAAGTTGGGACATCTTTTATAGAATGTATAATAGCCATGACATGTCGACTTAAGTTGGGACATCTTTTATACATTGGGCTGTTGCATTTATTATGTGAGATCGCAGCAGATTCTCGCAATAGTAATTGTTCAATAGCCTTGTCGAAGCGGATGCTTGATCGAGCCTTAGACTTACGAGTAATAAATGCCACATTACTGTTTGGTATTTAGAGCTAGTAAGTTATTCTTGTTTCAGATCAGGTCTAAAATGAAATCAATGTTTTTCCATGACATGTCGCGAAGCTTTGAAACGGCTATAGCATTTTTTTTCTTATCGAATACCAATTTTTATATCGTGCTGCTTTTACAAACGATTTCTGTCATTTTATGACAATACTTTTTGATTAATAAATAATTCAGAATACTTAAATGAAAATAAAAAGCCGGAAATATAAATTTTTCGGTTATTTTGTTTTCCTATACACGAAATTTGAGGTTATGCTGTAGCCTTTTCCAAAGCTTCGTATCGGTAACTTCTATTTAAAAACAAAATACTGAATACCAACAATGGAAACTTCTTAATTTATTTTATAGACGCATTTTATTTTTTTAAATGTGTAAGATGCCAAAGTTGTACATACCAAGTACAGTTTTTTTTAAAGGATTTACTTAAGATTTACGATCAAATTAAGAGTGAAAATGTAGATGTTAATTTTAAAGGGCTCAAGAGATTTTTTGGTTTTTTTTACGCTTGAATGTGAAACACAAAAGGAATGTTTCATAAAAAAATATAAAAATGAAAAATGAAAAAAACTATTTTTATCGTTTTTCTCGGTAATTTTGAGGTTATGTTGATAAATGATCAATACAAAAATTTTTAATTTTTTAATTATCTACAACTTTTACATTAAACTTTTTTCGATAGGATGCATGTTTCAACCACAAATCATAAAAAAACCAATATCCAACCTTCAAAACGTATATTCAGCAAACCCCATCCCCCCCTTCCGGAACTTTTATTCACTCATAATTTGCAGACAAAAAACACACGAAATTTGTCCAGCATAAACAATGCGCTCGCCTTCAACAAAATTTCTTTGGGCTGAAATCGCAAATTTTCTCCATTTTCGCGAATTAAACTTGTTGCTCGCGATCCCCCCACTTTCAAATATGTATGATGACGCCACATTGGATTTGACGGAACTAAGCTCCGCCCCCCCTTGTCAGATCCCAATAGTTGTCAACCGATAATGACGTTTGACTTATTATTAGATTTCAGAAATTCGTTGTTTTTAAGATAATAAGCTTTCCCTTAAATTTATTGTATACGTAGATTACATATTCCTACTTACCGACATTCAACAGGTTTCGGCACTGGTCACCTGTCAGTTGACATCTGTCACTTGTCACCTGTCAGTTAACGTATGTCACTTGCCACTTGTCATTTAACATCTGTCACTTGTCACCTATCAGTTAACATCTGTCACCTGTCAAACAAATCCGCACGCCCGTGCCGGAACTCCTGCTTTATCCAGAAATAATCATATTTGTAAAAAAAATTAGTATAGATAGCGCATCTGTACACTCAAGTTTTTGCTTCTCGGCAATGACGTATGAAGTATCTTCCAGTAAGAAATTCTTTCTGCTCTTTAATTCTTCACTGTCTTCAAAGAGCAAACAACGAAATTAACATCTGTTTTTTCACCTTAGAAGCCACTGCCGTTTTTAAAATAAACACAAAATGCCCATTATGGAATTTTAATATTGACTGTTGCTTTATGATTATGTTGTAATGTAAGTCTTACTTCTCAAATACTCAAAAACTCACGATTCATTTCTACGTGTAAGGGGTATTTTGGTTCGATTTTTCTTTTACTCTCGCATTTTTTATATTATTTCTGTAAATTGGGTATCTAAAGAAAAATATTAACGTAACATAACCTTAATTTTTTGGTCATCGGTTGCCATGGCACTCACATCTTGCCACTTGATTTATGTGGCAAAGAAATTATCTACTGTGACATGTAAATGTCGTAGTTTAGTAAAGGGAGAAGAATCAAATTCTACCTTAATAATAACTATATTCGGGATTAACCCGTAACAATAATACAATTAATGGATATAACATTTAGTCTTACATCTAGGATGTTAGAGATATGTCTACTTATACTTGAGTGAACTTAAACAGTTCACTCGCCGTTCATGGACGCCCGACCTTGCCGTACATGTCGGTTTGTTATACAATAACAATATCTAAACAATAACATTAATACGGCATACTTGGTGATGGGTTATACCCGGTATATCACACTACAACAACAATTTTAATTGAAAAGAAAAATTATTGCCAAAAATATCTAAGCAAGTTTTTTTTAACAGTGAAGATGTTTCTTAGAATGGCCTTTCCAATTTTGAAAAAACTTTTCGTCATGCTAGTAATGTAAATTTTGTGTGAATAACCAGCTTACTGCTTCTGGCATTATCTGTTCGTCGCGTTTGTTCTCCGCATGTCCGGCAAGGTCGGGCGGCCATGAACGCGAATGAACTCTCTTAAGTTCACGTGTTTTTAAGACCAACGCCTACTATATATATGGTATTATTAGATAGATTAGATTAGATTAAATTACACATTATGTATGTTATATTCAGTAATTGTAGTATTTATTGTTACGGGTTAATCCCGAATATAGTTATTGTTGAGGTAGCATTTGTTTCTCCCCTCACTACAACCTACCCTACGATATTTACATGTCACATCAATGATTAAACTAATTTTTTGGGGGATAAACATCAAATTAGATACAAAAATTTTCAAAAAAGTAGAATTACAATGCAAACCAAAATACCCTTTAAGTTTTTTTTCTATAAATAATTTAGCAGCAAAAAACTACAACGAAATAAAAGTTGCGTGATGCTAAAATTATATTTATTATCATTCTAACGCCGGTTTCTGCCTTTCGGCTTCATCAGTTAGGCTTTCAACTGAATTTGAGAAGTGACTTTTACCTTAGTATGTTAAAACTGTTTTTAAATCATGCGTCTTATCTCGCAGACTATATTACCTTGGAAATAACGTAATTATACTTTTTCGCGGTTTATTATTTAGTATTTGTATGCGTGAAAAATTGGCCTTTGTTCTGAAAATTCGAGGACTTTATTTAACTTATAGGGGGTTGTGATCAATACTTAGAACTTTTTACTTAAATTAAATCTGTCTGGAGATCGAACTCATGCCTTTTTTGGCGTTTTTTTTTTGGATTCTCTTGCGCAGTTTAGGTGGTAATTTAAATTTTAAAAACTTGCTCGTTTTTGAAGTGAGTTTGTGGTTTATAATATCCACATCAGAAATGTGATATTATAATCTTAAGCGGGTGCGAAATGAATAATTTTGTATCAAGTTAGAAAAAATAAAATTATTTATTGATTAACAGGATTTTTTATTTAGTTATTAAAATAATTCAAATAGAGTGTCGGGGACTCATATGTAGAGATCTTCCTGTGTATCCGTTTGCCAAGTCGGATGTGTTGAACAACGCCGCTTTTTTAAACGATGTCTAAGCTTCTCAGTATTTTTAGGATTTTTTTGTGTCTTTACAACTTCAAGAACAAAAACGAACCTTGTAGTTAACGGTTTATTAAAATAACGAAAAAACAACGCACAAATTGACAATAAAAGTACATGTTTATTCATTCAGAAAATATCGGTGTAATTGTAAAAAATGAACTGTCGTTAACTTAATTCATGATGCGCGTATGAATTATGAGATGTTTCATCTCTGAGTGTTGATAGAGCACTGATTAAAAATTTGACCAAGTCTAGTCGTTTAAACTTAGCCCCGCCCCCGTCCGAATGTTCTAGAAAAAGTTGTTAACGTGTGGACGAGTCGATTTTTGGATAGGCGGGGTAATTTTGATATGTCCGTCTTCGTCTCTCGCGTTGGAGAAACAAAATTGAATTTCATTTTAAAGTTTTTAAATTGTGGCCTACGTGACAAAATATTCGTAGGCGCAAGATTCGTTAAGATCTCTACGTGTCTTACGATGTTGCCAGTTTGTGTGGCCTACGTGACAAAATAAATGTATGATATGTTTTAGAATATTTGGTACAATGTTGTCGGTTTGAGTAATATGTTTAATTTTGTCGTTGAAGTATTTGTTTTGAAGACGAACTTTTTATGGTAAGAAAAAAAATTGTGGAAAAATGGTTAAAAAGTGCAGTCAAGAAAATAGTGAAATGGTGCGGAAAATGAAGTCAATTCATAGAAAATTGTGAATTTCAAAAAACCGACCATCAGTGACTACAATGGTGGTTTTTTTTTTGATTTTTTTTTTTAATGAAACATCCCTTGGCAATATCTAAATTTTCAAAAACAAAAATTGCGAGAAAATGGATGAAGAAAATAATGAAAATGTGTCGAAAATGAAATCAAGACACTCCTTAAGGGGGTTCTATACTCTCCGCCATATTGGAAACGCTAATAAAATTGCGGGCTTAATACTCAACAAAAAAAAATATCTTTTGTATACGAGCTTATTATTTATTACATAAAAGAAATAACATGAAAAAAATATAAAAAATGTCATATACGTATATAAGTTATCATCCGCCGTTCTTCATTTGTCACTGAACACCTTTTGTATTTACCATTTTTTAAAATTGAACATTGCTCCAAAATCTCAGAGGGTACCGGGAGGTGCTGCCCCCCACGGTCCTCTTTTAAAGCAATTAAATAAAATTTTACCAGAAGATTTATATTTCGAAAGGTTTGTCTCGTGTTTAGCGGCTCCCGGGACCTCTCGAATTGCGCTCGTGTTCTGTCGGATTTTTACAGTATCCTGGCCAATCAGAAAAGGTCATTGTACGGCGAAACCCGAATTCGGGTTTCGTTAACGCAAACGAGGAAGTTAATTGAAGAAGACAGTTATTCTGATTGCATTTATTTACATTGGATTGGATTTACAGGATGACGTAGGTGACAGGTCGGCCATATTTGTTGGGAGGCACACAATTTTATGACACAACGTTAGTTTCATATGTAATCAGAAAGATTTTTTTAAAGTTCTTTATTCAGAAGAAATAAATAAAAAATGCCACATTTTTGTAGAGTTATTAAATGCTCAATGCGTTCTGAAAGAGATAATGTATCATTTTTCCGGTTTCCTGCTGTTTTGACAAACGGAGGGGATCATTTAAATGCGTTGTCTAGTATATTGGGTTAAAGCTTTGAAACGAGGTTCTAGGCATTTTATAACAGGTATTTTTGGCGATCTTTTATACGTATTTTTTTATTACTACTTGTGTAAATTTTCGGTAAATCTGCTCTGTTAAAGAACTAGTGACAAATTTTGGACAAAAAACTGTGGTTTTTTTAAATTTAATTTTACTAGGTGATATTGTTTTAGCCGACAGAGCTTTTTTAATACAAGATTCTCTATAAATATTAGGTGCGAATTTAAATATACCAGCCCTTACAAAGGGAAAAAATCAACTACATCCCACTGATTTGGAAAATACACATAATATTGTCACTATACGAATTCATGTAGAACGAATTATTGGTCTTTTAAAAAAAATAAGATTTTTCATGAAACAATACCAATGAGAATGTTGTCTAAAAGATGGTTATATTTTGCATTGGACAAAATTGTAGTAGTGTGTAGTGCATTTATAAATATGTGTACCATTGAATTAATTTTATAATTTTTATTTTTTATAATTTTATAGAAAAGAGGTTTCTATACAAGTTACTCATATTAGTTTCGTTCGCGCTCAAATTCAAATGCGCAAATGTCAAACTGCAGATAAACATTACGCGTTTCGGGCAGTTCAAATTAATACCGCTAGATCGTATAAAGTTGTGTTCATGTCAATAGAAATCAAGCGGTAGAATTTCGAATAAACATTTTTAGCTTTGAATTGCCACCGAAAGATGGCAGGCACTGCGCTCAAGTAATTCTAATATAAGAAACCTGTACACGTAGTTAATATTACTACTAATAGAGGACACCACATTTACGAAAAAGAACAGAAGATATTCTAAGTGAAATTTTAGAAAAAGAAGGAACTACATATTCCGAAATCTGGTTTAAAAACGGGGGAAAGAGTACTCGACAATAAAAATATCAATAGTACAAAATTGATTCAATATTGTATTAAATTAGGAAAGATTATTATTCGACGATGTGAGCGCCATCTATGAGCAAGTGGTAGAATTTCGAATACATATTTTTAGTTTTGAATTACTACCGACAGATGGCAGGCGCTGCGCGTCTGTAATTCAAATATAAGGAATCTGTGGACGTAGTTAAAATTACTATTAATAGATGACGCCACATGTACGAAAACAAAACTGGATATAGTAGGTGAAATTTATATGTTTAATATTCAGGAATCTACATTTAGGAAACGGGAGTACAATAAAAATGTCAATAGTACAAACATGATTCAACGTAGCTCTTTACACTGCGAACATCAGATTTGCCATTTTGTCTTTAATTGAAAAATAAAAAGAACCAAAAAATGTCTTATATGGATTTTAGTTTTTTTATTTGGATCTAATAATTTTGGAATTTTCTAAATTTCTACCTGATATTACGACGTTAGTAAATGTGTAGTTTGAGCCAAACAATGTTGTCACTTCTTTCCGTTTTTTCTCAAAGGACCAAACCGATTTTAAATACCCGAATTCTCGAAAAATTCTTAGTTAAAGTGAGTTATAAAAAATTGTCATCCTAAAAAAAGTTTATTTTATTAGTGGGTAGAAAAGCAAGAATTTATCTTGGCATCTCAATAGCCAGACCTTACTTAGAAAACGGCAAAGTGAACCGAGACTGATTTACAAGAAGTAGTTGTTATTCTAAGTACGCGACAGTCAAGTAATCGTGGTGCCTGGAAGTCGCCAAGAAACAATACCAGTCAAGACGTGATATATAGTATACCTTACCTTTACGACAATAATTGCATTTATGGTATACCTATAGGTATTTACTAGAAATATTCTGATAGTTAACAATTATTTTCGTGGGTAATTTCAGGTACATACATTTACTGACGCCCTAAAATTAAATAAAAATTTAGAAAGTATAAAAAAAAAAATTATATTTATGAGGGCCAATCATTTCAAAATTAATAAAAATCAAGACTATTGAGTAAAAGTTCCGGAAGAGGGGTGGGGGTTTTGAGGGTTGGATATTTATTTTTTACGATTTGTGGCTGAAATATGCATCCTATCGAGAAAAGTTGTAGATAATTAAAAAATCTAAAACTTTTCTATTAATCATTTTTCAACATAACCTCAAAATTATTGAGAAAATCGTTAAAAACCGTTTTTTTTTTAGTTTTTAATTTTTTTCTCCCGCAAAAATATTTTTTTTTCTATAAAACTTGGTGAAAACGTTCTTCTTTGTGTTTTAAACAAGCTGTATTTTTTTCAAAGCAAAATATTTATTTTTCGATTTTATACGAATTTAAATTAAAAAAAAAACCTAATTTTCAATCGAAAAAGTTCTCATACAAATTTTCAATTTTTTTAATTCATCAGCGCTCAATTTCTTCGTTGAAACCTCGACTTTAAGATAGTATGAAAAAAATATATTGTTCGTATGAAAACATATCGTTAAAAATGCAGAATTCCAAAAAACGACTTCATAATCGATTTTTCAGTTAATCTAGACAATTTTTTATTTCTTATTTCAAATAAGCATTGAAATTGATGAAAAAGATTAATTTTCATTTAATATAATGTCATTTATATTCATTTAAGTATTAATGGTTTTGAAATTAGCGAAACATTGTTTAAACAATAATCGAATTCAATAAAAATTCGCAATTCTTAAATTTGCTTTTAAAATTTTACTAGTAATCTCAAAAACTATGTATTCCCAATAAACTTTTTGCGTTCTTTTCGAATGCACAATCCAATTTTTAAAATTTTGATAGGTATACAGGGTGTTTGAGAGCAAAATCATTTCGACAATTTTTTTTGAAGCCGCACCTCTATTTTAACTTTGGTCACTATGTATGTCTCTTGATTGTTCTAATGGAGTATAAGCTTGCCAAATATCAAATAACAAGGTGGTTCCAAAAATACGGGGGATAAAAGAAATGAGCAAAATTGGCAAAACACCCTGTAACTCCGTAACGAAGCGAGCTAGATATATCAAATATAGGTTTTTCTTATTCATCTAAGTGTCATTTATCCACAGTTAGCGTATATTCATTTACCTATTGTTAAAGTTAATTATTTTTATAGTTGGTATTAATGTTTTTAGGTAGATTTATTTTCCTTTTTTTATAGTTGGTATGAATCGGTAGTTTCTATGACTTTGTATTTATAGAAACAAGTGATTTCTTGTTTTATATAGTTGATAGCATTTTTCATTTAAAAAAAAAGTATTTGGCAAGTTATAAATAAAGAATATATTAATGAAAACATTTATGGTTTTTATTGAGTGAGCAAATATCAAGAGGTAATATAGAAAACAATACCTATACCTATGAAACACCCTGTATAATTAGAGCAAAGTTTTATGAAGTTTTGAAGTATTCGATTATTGTTTAAACAATGTTTTCGGTAATTTCAAAACCATTAACAGTTAATTGAATGTAAATGACATTATATTACGTGAACATTAATCTTTTTCAACAATTTCAATGCTTATTTGCAATAAAAAAAATCGGTTTCCCGGCAATTATAAAATAAAAATTAAAAAAATTCGTTTGGTGTTAAAATTTTTTAAAGTCCAAATCAAATATTCGGTATCCCAAAAAAAATTTGTTTCGAATTTTTTTAAAGTAAAAATTACATTCGAAATATTTCACATGTCAAAAAAAAGTAAAACAATTTTTTAGGGTCGAATTTTGTTTACTTATTGTTTGACATGTCAAATGTCATTTGGATTTTAAATTTTAGGATGTATTTACAAGCCAATAAGGCACCTAAATAGCAAATAAAAACTTTACTTCTTTTATTTTTTGAAATGTACATAGGGCTACTGCGCCCCCTGGCGGGGCGATTTCAACCAAAAACAAACGGATTCATTCCGCGATGGGACGATACCCACATACCAAATTTCAGCTCAATCGGATGAAGCGTTTGGACGCTACGGGCGATTTTTTAGTTTAAAAAAATTTTTTTAGGTTAGGTTCAAAATTAAGGAATGAAAATTTCAGGATGTATTGACAAGCCAGTGAGGCACCTAAATATCAAATAAAAACTTTAAGACTTATATTTTTTTGCGATGTACATAGGGCCCCTGCGCCCCCTGGTGGGGAGATTTCAACCAAAAACTAATGGGTTCAATCCCGAAACCCATATACCAAATTTCAGCTCAATCGGATTAAGCGTGCGGACGCTATCGTGGAAGAAGACATACACACAGACAAACAGACAGACAGACAGACGGAGAGACCATCTGGAAATTATTTTAATCGTCTTAGGGGACCTCAAAATGGATATATCCGTCGTTATCTCAATTTTTTTTATCGCGTTCACAATTCTTTCCCTTTGCGAGGGACCGGGAAAGTAATAACAAATTGCCTAGATTAACTGAAAAATCGATTAAGAAAAAGTCGTTTTTTGCATTTTTAACGATATTTTCCATACGAACAATATATTTTTTCATACCACCTTAAAGTCGAGGTTTCAACGAAGAAAATGAGCACTGATAAAGTTAAAAAATTGAAAATTTGTATGGGAACTTTTTCGATTGAAAATTAGGTTTTTTTTTAATTTAAATTCGTATAAAATCGAAAAATAAATATTTTATTTTATTTAAAACACAAAGAAGAACCTTTACACCAAGTTTCATAAAAAAAATTATTTTTGCGGGAAATAATAAAAATTAAAAACGAAAAAACTGGTTTTTAATAATTTTCTCAATAATTTTGAAGTAATGTTGAAAAATGATTAATACAAAAGTTTTAGATTTTTTAATTATCTACAACTTTTATATTAAACTTTTTTCGATAGAATGCATATTTCAGCCACAAATCGTAAAAAACCAACATCCAACCCTCAAATTGTATACAGGGTGTATCATAAGGAATGGTCAATATTTTAATCATATGTTCAGGACCTCCAAATATTAATATTTTACTAAATACCTCTGGGTCAAATGTTATCTACTACTAAGATACAGGGTGTTGAAGATAAAATTTATTTTTCGTTTTATTGCATTACTTTTTTTAAAATTTCTTTAATAAAATTCAAAAAAAGGCCAGGAATAAAAAAATTGATACTTTTCTTCATCCAGTAGAGTGTCTAATAATTTACTAACTTAAAAATATAACCATACCAAATTTGAAGTCAATATATTAAATAATAAAGAAATTATTGCAAAAAAACTAAAAATAAATTGAATCTTCAACACCCTGTATCTTAGTAGAAGATAACATTTGACCCAGAGTTATTTAGTAAAATATTAATAAATATTCACCCAATTGATTTTTTTTTAATTTACTTATAATTTACCCTAAATTTTCCGACCATCCACATACTGGCAAGATTTTTTTTTTGTTTCAAAAATAATTGACCATGGTCTAAACGTTTCTTCCCCGATATATCGCGTTCTGAATCCGCGCCATCATATTTGCCAGTATTAAGTATCGTACATTTGCGTCTCCCCACAAAAAAAAACTAATTGTCCCGTCGGGTACATAAACTCGCGTTGCCATCGCGGTAAGAATCTCAATCTGACATCATAGACCTGTGGTAAAAAAAAATGACTCTGAGTAATAAATAATATTTCCGTCTGACCACCTACCAAGGTTTACTTATTTATCCTTTTACCGATACCGCTTGTACATGATGATAGTTTACAAGATAACATTATAAAGGCAATTAAGAAATAAGCTATTTTATACTGTTGTTTATTTAATCCAACACTTGCTATGAGCTAGTAAATTTTTAATAATTTACGCTACACGATCAGATAGCGCGACCATCTTATATTTATCTTGATAATGCTTCTTTAACCCGAAGGTATTTAACAGCAGTTTTATTCATTTCTCTCTTTTTCATTTTAGAGTTTTTAACAACTAATTTTGTCCTTTGGATATTTTTAAAGTTCATTTTCATTAACCCCTTTGTTTCCAATTTTTACTGACACACTGTATACGTTCGTTATTGGATCATCTCCTCCTTTTTCAACAATTGAATTTTTTAGACCTCAATTATCTCATTTTCTGACAACATTTAGGTTTACGTAACCAATGTTGCGTCCAATAATAATTGTGAGTAAATATCAAACAGTCCCATCACCCATTGACGTTAGACTGTGATCGATTGTAGTCGGAATTGTAGGTGGCCATATTTAGTCTAAGCCTCTTTACAGGTAAAATAGGATTTGCCGCATTCTCCGGCACTCTGTCGCCACATTTCCAGGGCTGTAATGAGCCAAATTGTATTTCCGAAGAAATAATCCTGGAGCCGGAGTTTTGGTCACAAAGTCGCATACTTTTATTATGCTGAGTTTCCTGGAAAATTCCTTTTTCTGATTTTTTTCGAAAATAAGTTATGGATCTAAATTTTTAAATCACTTTTGAAATTCGCGATCAAGCACCCCAATAGGTAAGTAAACAAGAAATTTCATCTCTGTGGTAGTTTCAATTCATATCATTAGATGTCAGAGACTTTACAGTCGCGAATTATAATTCAAAGCGTATATATTTAATTGTTAAAACAACATTGAACGCCTGCCTCTCCCAATCCTACTTTGCCCTTGCCTGGAAATCCGCCAACACTATCCTAATTCCCAAACCAGGCAAAGACCCCAAATCTGTACACTCCTACCGTCCCATCTCTCATATCAGTCCTCGGAAAACTCCTTGAACTTCTGCTCAAGGAGAGAATATGGACCTATTGTGAAGAGAGAAACATCATCCCTCAATCCCAACATGGATTCAGAAACCACCACTCCACTAAGGACGCAATCTCCTCACTCCATACAATTGCCGTCACGGCAGTTAACACAAATCAAATCTCCTCAGCCGTTCTTCTGGATGTTCAAAAAGCCTTTGACCAAGTCTGGCATGCCGGATTAATCAAAAAGCTTATGAACATAGGTCTCCCCCTTAACATCTCCAAACTCATTCACTCCTATCTCTCGGACCGAACCATCAAAGTCAAAGTAGGCAACGCCATGTCCGAACCTTTCACTCCCCTTGCTGGAGTGCCCCAGGGCTCCGTCCTGGCCCCCCTCCTCTATCTCATCTACCCCTGCAACCTCCCGCCCCCAATCCACCCATCGTCAACCCGACTTCTATACGCCTACGATGTCGATAGCCCAAAACTCTAACCAACTTAGCATCTGAACCCAAAACCTACTGAATCAGTTCACCAGCTGGAGCAATAGGTGGAGGGTCTCATTGAATCCTCAAAAAACACAATTTATCATCTTCAAACATCCGAATTCAAAAAGACGTCAATGTAAACCTCCGAAAGAATTATTTGCTTTAGAAATTGTCAATACTCTCTTCTAATCATAGATTGTAGCACATCTAAAAATTTTATCTTATAGCGGATATAGCTATTGACTTGTACGAGTTTGGAATTTTATTTATTGGATTCGAAAAGCCTCACTTGTACAGAAACGTGATTTAGGTTTTATAGCAGGGAATTAGGAAAATGATATGTCCTAGAAAAATGTAACACACTACCAAAAGATAATAAATAATAAACTAAAAAAACATTGAAGAAAACTGATCATAAGGGTAAACAGCTGTGAATATCCGCTTAACCTTACTTCTTCTTTTTCTGAAGATTAATACTAAATTGGCCTTAACACTAACATGGTATGAATGAAAAAAAGCTATAAAAACAGCATAGCAAGGATACCGCAAATAGAAGAAATGCTGACACTGTCCATATACATAAAAATAAAATAATATTTTGGCTAGTAAGACCACTGTGAAAAGATTCAATAAACAACTTAACTGGAGATCCTAATAGGGGTAAATGGCGTAAAACTTCTATATTGGTTAACTCTCTTTAATATGAATTTACATTTTAATTTAGTTATTCGACGAGTAGATAATAGCAAGTCCGGTCCTGTGTTGCCTCTTTTTCACTCTATTCAACTGCCATTCATGTGTTTCGGTCGGTCACACAGGTGTATCTGCTTTAGTTTTGCCTTCTTCGGCACACTAATAACATAGTACATAAAGCTATTCCTTTTTTACGCCTATACCATTTTAAACACCTGAGGATTTCATTTCGACTCGAAAATACAGCATGTTGTCGGTGGTTCTGATGGACTATGTAATACAGGCCGGAAAGTAGAACTTCTGATCAAATATAAATACGTGTTTTGCAGACAAATGTGATATGCAAGCGATGTTCGAACAAAAAAAAAGGGTCTTTTGGGATTTAATTTCATCCAAACATGTAATTGAGTATTTTCTGCCATAACATTCATTGTGTTGTATTTGAGATTTGAGTTTTGACTCGCGCTGTATAGGGTTTTGCAATATTGAAAGCATGGCACTCTTGATTATATCTAATTGATATAAGAAAACTTAACCTCAAAAATAATTTTATTGTGCATCAAGCACTAGATTTAATTTATGCAGAAAACTATTAACGAATTAATTTTCTTCCATCTTTAAATTCGCTTCATTAATTGAAAGGAAGCATTAAGGCTTTTTTGTGCAAATTCCAAATTCATTTGCTTTTTATCAGAACAATATTTGCACCTCGTAAAATAAAAAAATATCTGCGAAAATTGAATATCCAAACAGAAACTTGAAGAAACAAGGTTACACATCACTTATATTTAAAATTAAATCTAATAGGTTTTAATATAATAAAACTTACCGATCTCAAAAGTTTTCCCTCTTACCTAACCTCAAAAATACATTTACTTTGCACTCTGCAACGAAGAGCTGGAGTTGATTGATAAAGAAATTCTTTTAACAAATTCATCTTTTTCTATGTTAAAATTCACCAATTCACTAATTGAAAGGGAGCATTAAATAACCACTAAATAACTATAATCAGCTTAATCTGAGAGAAGGAACTTCTTCGCGCGAATTCTTAGTTCCTTTGTTTTTTACAGAAGCAATGTTTACACAAGGGTTTTGTTTCTTAGACAAGTATATTTTACACAGGGAAATTTTAATTATTAGTCGATTTTTAACGGTTTTTTCTTGATTAGGTTAAGTTTAAAATGGATTTTGGTTAAAAATACCTATATTTAATGAAACACTTCCTTTATATCTCACAGGATAAAATATATATTGGACTGTATCGCACTTATGGACCACCAGGTATGTATTTTAGTTTTTAAATAAAAAAAAAATAAAAATGTTATTTGCTGGTGCATTTAAAATAAATAAGTTAACATTTAAATAAGAGTCTTATCAAAATGAGTTGCAAACAAATCATCGCAGATAAAAAAAGACATATTTTAAAACTGCGCTATCTACGGCTTATAGTATTTATGAATCGGATATGATTTAGAGGGTTGGGTTAATGGATGTGGGGCGACAACATGGGTAGGTCGAGTGTGCCGTAATCATCTGTAAATAAGCTGGTAAAGTCTACTAAAAGCCTATGGTATTGGGTTTGGAAAATTCTTAGGGGTGGCATTAAGTTTTTTACGGTTATTTTATAGTGTTATAATAGAAAAACTTGCGGTTAGATATGAAATTGGCCTTTATTTTAAAATGTAGGGGTTTCTGTGGCTCTTTTTGAGTATATATAATTTTTTTAATTATATTTTACTACCTTTTAAGTAACATAAAAGCTGTGACGCAAACGCTTTTCTCCGAACGTTATTTTTGAATATTTTAAATAAACAACAATGATATGAAACTGCGTACAAACTAACGAGATTATTGTTCTGTAGCAAAAGAACCATTATCTCAATCACCATCGCTATCGAAGACGAAAAATAAAAAGAAAAGAAAAATTGAAAAGTCCTCCAAGTAACAATCCTCGATCTGCGCTCCGCGATTATAATTAGCAAAGGTCGCGGCGGGCTGAGAACGCCGCGAGGTGTGCAGGTGTTCCACAGACGCAGAGGCGCCCACCTCTGTACCGCTCTCCTCTTTCACCCGCTATTATTAGTCCGGAGCAAAACGATACAACTATTTATAAAAAAAAACTTTTCTTTTTGTAGTCTTTACGGGCTTACCATCCCTGCTATCGGTAGTATAATTTACCATAGGGGAATAAACGACTGCCTTTCTGTTTTCAGTTACTATAATCTATTTAAAAAATCATATAACACGATACATCTTCTCATACAGTATACAGGGATTTTTCTTTTTATAATTTTCATGGAGTGGTATATATGAATTAACTATGACAAAACGAATTTTTTAGGGTGGTACCACTGATGTTGCCAAATTAGAAATAAAGTGACACTTGCGCCAAAGTTGTAAGAAGGCTATGGACAAGTACACCATCTAACAAGAGGCGAAATGCCAGTAATTACCCGCAAAACGGCAATACCGCGACAATCGGAATAACGGAAATGATGATTAACATTGACAGTTAAACTAGTTAAATAGCGCATGCGCATACAAATTTGTTATCAAGAAAACAGCTTTCTTTCCCCTCTTGTTAGATGGTGTACTCTTTGGTTGTAAGAAGGCTATGGACGATTCCCATCTTGTTTTATTCAAAAGTTATGTCAATTTCTCACCGTATTATTCTTTGAAAAAGTAGTTTGAAACATGAAAGTAAAATACCAATAAAGTAAATCCCGATAACTGCTAATAGAGATTTTCAGTCACGCTAAGTAAGTACAGCATCACGTCAAAATGCTTGATCCTAAACCTTATTTACGATTTTTCGAGATCTGAGGGAACGATGCGATGTTTGAAGTCACGTTCTTTAAGAAATATTCGAGAAATTATCCTAAATGATAGCCGAAGTTGATCTCAGGTGGATGAGAATGAGACACCTGTGTGCACAGGTGCGGGCAGGCCATAGGTCAAACGAGAGGCATCTCAAATCACAGGAAAGGAAACTTTAAACTTTAAAAACAGTGGCGTCGGAAACAATATCAACCACGTATATTATTTGTGGTATCGAAGAAGAGTTATAAAATTTACTATTTAATTTAATAGTAAAACACCGCGTGCGAGAAGGAAGTTTAGCTGATTTTTGACATGACAGTGTCAATGTCATGTCGTCTTCCTGTTTTTTTGGTCGTGTTTATCGTGGTGTGCAAACAGATTTTTGAAATTTTAAAATAAAAGTTTTTTTTTATATTGGAGAAAATCCTTAAAAATCCACTAGGTATATTTTAAATTCAACAATTTTTTATACTAAAAATGTCTCGAACGCTCAATCATGTTTACGCAGTACCCGAATTGACATTCACATCAGGAAGAAGTTGCATGCAAATAAAGCCGCATTGGTAATGGCAAAAAATGCAACACACCTTTTTCCATCAAAAACTTGAAGACACCTGGCAAGCAACAACACCTGCATAACAATTTCTAATTTATTTTTATTAGGTCAAATAGACTAATTATTAAAAGCTGTCGTGTAGGAGAAGTCGTTGTTTTTGTTACGAATCAGTGACGGGTTATTTTGAGGTTATGTTGTTTTAATTAACGATAACTAGATCAGGGCTAATAATTTTTTTTTCGCTAATTTTGAGGGTATGTTGAAAAATGAATAATATAAAAGTTTTAGATTTTTAATTATCTACAACTCTTATAATAAACTTTTTTTGATAGGATGCATATTTCAGCTACAAATCGTAAAAAACCGTCATAACCTCATTTTTAGGGCATATGCAATACACCCCTGGATTACAAGATTCAGTTAAAGATAAAGGTATAAAAAATAAACCAGGCGCCGTTAAAAAACCGTAAGAATGACCTTTAGTATTATCTTAAAAAATAAGTTGTCATTGAAATAAATAAATACATAATTATTACGATAAAAAAAAATATGCAGATATTTGTAACTAATTAACAATAATTTTTTGTTATACAATCGTGTTTACGATTTAGCTTGAAGGTGTACAAGTTTCGTTGGGAACAAAATTCATTATATGATACCGCTTGGAATGAATTGTGAGAGCTAATAACTAACGAGATTCCCATAATTTTCGATTTTTCCACAACCATAGTTTCCATTAATAATTGAAAGATAAAACACAAAAAGGATGGGAGCGAAATCTGGTTTGAATACTGGTTTATACGGAAAATAATCTTTATAAACAATTCGCGAGTTGTAAATGAGATGTATTCATTTGAATTGGTAATAAGTAACTGTAAAGCTTGATTAGATATCCGCTAATAATCCTCTATTAAGTCACAGAAATGACGGTTTTTATTAACGATGTTTAAATGCTTCCGAATTTATTTTACGTTTTATTTGTTCCCTTTTAAATGAAGCACGGCGTTATTAAGCAATCATAAAATAATGTTTCAAAGATCATTCGCTGAAAATTGTATTTGTTAAGGCCAATTTAGTATTAGTCTTAAAAAAAAAGAAGAAGTAAGGTTAAGTGTGCGACAGTAGCGCGCCGTTTTTATTGTTATTAAGGGGGTTCTATACCCTCCGCCATATTGGAAATGCTAATGTTAAAATTGCGGGTTTAATACTCAAAAATATTTTTTTTGTATCCGAGCTTATTATTCATCGTAGAATGGCGGATGATCACTTTTTTTTATATACATAAAAGAAATAACATGAAAAAAATATGAAAAAAGTCGTATACGTATATAAGTTATCGTTAGCCGTTCTTCATTTGCCACTGAATAACTTTTGTATTTACCATTTTTGAAAAAAGTAAGTAATTTTTTCTAAAATTGAACATTGCTTCAAAATCTCAGAGGCTACCGGGAGGTGCTGCCCCCCGACGGTCCTTTTTTAAAGCAATTAAAAATTAAAATTTTTACCAGAAGATTTGTATTTCGAAAGGTTTGTCTTGTGTGTAGCGGCTCCCGGGACCTCTCGCATTGCTCTCGTGCTCTGTCGGAGTTTTACAGAATCCTGGCCAATCAGAAAAGGTTATTGTATGGCGAAACCCGAATTCGGGTTTCGTTAACGCAAACGAGTTAGTTAATTAAAGACAACAGTTATTCTGATTGCATTTATTTACGTTGGATTATTGTGTTGACTTGAATATAGACCATTCCAGGATGACGTAGGTGACAGGTCGGCCATATTTGCTGGGAGGCACACAATTTTATGACACAACGTTAGTTTCATATGTAAACAGAAAGATTTTTTTAAAAGTTCTTTATTCAGAAGAAATAAATAGAAAATGCCACATTTTTGTAGTGTTATTAAATGCTCATTGCGTTCTGAAAGAGAATGTATTTTTCCGGTTTCCTGCTGTTTTGACAAACGGAGGGGGTCATTTAAATGCGTTAAAGTTACTCATATTAGTTTCGTTCGCGGTCAAATTCAAATGCTCAAATGTCAAACTGCAGATAAACAAACAAACATTACGCGTTTCAGGCAGTTCAAATTAATACCGCTAGATCGCATAAAGTTGTGTTCATGTCAATAGAAATCTAATTTCCATCCACGACTGAAAATGCTACGTCTAGATGTCGTCCTTATCCGAAAATTGGTAACTATGCAACCGCAAATACACAGATGTATTTCATGCCGCCTAACAATTTCTTTAGAGGGGGATTCAGCGAAGACGTAAGGGGCGAGGATTTCGAGGTTATGTATGAAATTGACAGAGTTAATGGGTATAGAACACTCTTAATAAGAAAGTAAAGTCAATTCCAAAGCAAGAGTTGATGTACTCATTGTGTCAAATTATAAAGGTTTTCTCAAGACATTCAACCACAAACAATCACACAAATCAACAGTATTTATTAAAATTTAAAAGTATCTGCCGATGATTTACGTAAATAAGCAGTAGCAGTAAGGGCATCACTATTTTTTTTTAAATACTGGTCATCGAAATTCATTCTGGTAAATTTTAAATATTGTCTCATAAATTCCTAAGTTCCTCAACGGAATTTAAGTGTTTTTATAAAAATTACAAATTACAGACCCTTGTTTTCGTTCCGTTTGCCATCATGGCTTTCCTCTTATTAATGTAATAATAGTTCAATGATAATCTTTTGTACAAAAATTTAATTCGATCTAGTTAATGGTGATCCCAAAAAAAAATCTAGTTCAAAGCATCTCAATTACAGTCTTTCGATAGCAATTTCAGTTGAAGTCAGCGATGCGGCAAAATTCCGCTTCGTTGTAAATCTTTATTATTACTAAAGTATAAACGTCGAATAACAAAAGCTTGTTGAAATTGCTCTCTAGTATTTAAAAAAAATTACAATTACCAAAAACAATAATAAAAATCACGTAATTTTTCCGATCCCAACTAGGTATAACTTCTTGTCAGCTAAAGTCATATAAAAATAAAAAATATACTGGGTGGGGGATAGTGGGGAATAGTTTTTGAGGGTTGGATATTGTTTTTTTTACGATTTATGGCTGAAATATGCATCCCTTCGAAAAAAGTTTAATATAAAAGTTGTAGATAACTAAAAAATCTAAAACTTTTGTATCGATCATTTTTCAACATAACCTCAAAATTATTTTGAAATGGGATATTTAAAATCGGTTTGGCCCTGCTCCTAAACTTCATGTCAGTGACTCTTAAAGTGTCGTTTACTTATTTATGGTTTTACGTGGGCGTATACAAACGGACCAGTTTTTTTTTCAATAGTCGAACAATTATACTCTTAAGTAATTGTTCCGATCGCATATTTATTTAAGGTAGCGACACTCCTACGGATATCAGACTCTGCTCCATTAAAATCATTAGGAAGGTGTTTACTCTCAGCGGTAGACATGTCCACGTAGGTTGTTACTCTAAACAATCGATACGGCGACTTCTTAATCTTAAATTTATGTCCGACCACTTATGTCTTTGTTTCTAGACCAGTCCCGAAATATTGGATATTGGTTTTTTACGATGTGTGGCTGAAATATGCATCCTGTCGAAAAAACTTTAATATAAAAGTTGTAGATAATTAAAAAATGCAAAACTTTTGTATTGATCATTTTTCCACATAACCTCAAATTTATCGAGGAAATCGCTAAAAACTGTTTCTTAGTTTTTAATTTTTATCTCCTACAAGAATAATTTTTTTTTATGAAATTTGGTGAAAACGTCCTTTCTTGTATTTCAAATAAGCTGTAATTTTTTCAAAGCAAAATATATGGAAAAAAATGCGGAAAGGGGGATGCTGCCGGCAGATGGCACATACATTATCAATACAATCTCTCATTGACATCCCTAGTAATTAACTTTGTAGTGATTTGATTTTTTGTTAAACCATAAACTTTTTTTATATTGGAAATAACAGTAAATCGAGCCACAATTCTTTGTTACGGAGAAATCTATAAAAATTTAAATAATTTTGTGTTAAAATTACACAACGAGAAATTTCGCAAGTTTCGTGCAACCGTCATATTTCTTCGCGGCTTAGGCCTTACCAATGAGTCAAACCTTCACCAACCCAGAATGATCTCAGCTGCTACATATTCACAACTACCAGGAACCGTTCTCAAAGAACAACAAAGCGTCTATAAGATATCCTTACAGTATATGAAAGAGTGCAAAGATAAAGTATGTGTCGGTATGGGTGTCAGAGAAATTAAACCAAAAATTTTACATTGTTTTAGCGACGACTTAATTAATTGATGTAATTTTCTACATATTTTCACTATTTTCCCTATCTTTTGAACAAATTTTCACATTTTGGTATTATAAAAAAATCAAGAAAATGTCAAATAAATTTTTTTTAATAACTGAAAGATATTAAAAACTGCCAAAAAATTTTTGTTGATATGTTAAATGTTAAAGAAAAATTGAAAATTTGATGTAAAAATTTTTGTAGTTCTACTTTCGTAAGTAATATCATAAGGGCATCTAATTTTTCCGAAAAAAATCGAAAAAACAACGAATGCATTTTGTTAAAAATATATTACATTGCATTGTGTTTTTTCGATTTTATTCACTTATAATTGCACGAGAGCTTTTTTTTTGTCGAAGTAAACTGACATGTATCAATAAGAATTTTGTTGCCTGGCAATTTAACAAAAAAAACTGCCAAATAAATATAGAAAAAAAAGTCAAACAAAAAATTTTGTCGTTACAGGTCCGTCCTTTTACTTGTGAAAGGATATAAATAAATTTTTGATCTAGTGGTAGTTGAATTGCTTTGAAGTATATCCGATCGGTCTGATTTTCAATTGGTTGGACATTGTAATTAGAGTTTATGACGACATACCGGCACATAAGCACGTATGAAACATGCAACATGTGTCACATACTACGCCAGAGCACACCGGATAGGTCAATGGCGGTGGTCACTAGTCGGAGCCATTCATCTTAGGCCGGATCTGTCCAGAGGAGAGGTTTGGTTTTGTTGAATGTTGAATACGTAGATGCACGTGTTCAAAGTGAGAGGAATGCGACTCGGCGCCAGCGAGTCTGGATGACACCTGCACAAACGACTGGGCTACTATAATGTTGATGCTGCGAAGGCGACGCAATGGACCAAGCCGCATTCTCTAAGCTTATTTTATCATGAGGAAGTCTGCAATATTTATTCGGAAAGTCGAATTTAGTCCTGACCCTTTTTACTACAACGCTATTTGGTACTTAAAATGTATTTAATAAGCATCTTGCTACAATTCTTGTTGATCAAAGGCAAGGATGATAAACTAGAGAGAAGGATGGGTCACTTAACTCAATCTGTCAGACTGTAAATGACGTCATGAAATACTGCACATAACCTCAAACAAAATAATTAAAACTACTACAAGAACTTGTAATGAAGCGATTAGCGATGTTTTGACAATTGATAGTGCCATAAGTATTTCGTGACGTCATAAAATACATTTACATTGCTTCTTATGGAAGTGGCCCATCCTTTTATCTAGTTTATCATCCTTGGATCAAAGGCGACCAATTCCGTTTTCATATGTGTTTAAAAGAAAATTCGATTAACGTGCCCCCAACTGGCATAGAAATATTATGCTTCACATGATCATTTGTGGAAAATGTCAGGAAAATTGTGAAAATCGACGAAAATATCATTTTTTCTCGAACAAAAATACATAGAAAATTGTGATTTTAAAAATAGATGTTCACTGTTAATTTTTTACAAAAAATATCCTGCGAAAAAAACACGAAATTTAAATTCCGAACAAAGAAAATCGATTTTTTTGGCAATTACATGTTCTTAGGCAAAATACTATTTTGAGATTTTTTTGTCATTTTTAATTTTTTTTGACAAGTACAATTTTTTTTAGGCGAAGTCCCATCTTGAAATTTTTTTGACATTTTACATTTTTTTTAAAGTACAATTTTTTAGGCAAAATACCATTTTGAGAGTTTTTTTGACTTTTTTGACACAAGTACAATTTTTAGGCAAAATATCATTCTGAGAATTTTTTTGACATTTTAAATTTTTGTGACAAGTACAATTTTTTAGGCAAAGTACAATTTTGTGAATTTTTTGACATTTTAAATTTTTTTGACAAGTACAATTTTTTAGGCAAAGTACAATTTTGAGAATTTTTTGACATTTTTAATTTTTTTGACAAGTACAATTTTTTAGGCAAAGTACAATTTTGAGAATTTTTTGACATTTTTAATTTTTTTGAAAAGTACAATTTTTAGGCAAAATACCATTTTGAGTTTATTTTTGACTTTTTTGACACAATTACAATTTTTAGGCAAAATACTACTTTGAGAATTTTTTAACAAAATTTATAATTTTTTTCAAAAGCACAATTTTTTAGGCAAAATACCATTCTGAGAATTTTTTGACATTTTTAATTTTTTTGAAAAGTACAATTTTTTAGGCAAAGTACAATTTTGTGAATTTTTTGACATTTTAAATTTTTTTGACAAGTACAATTTTTTAGGCAAAGTACAATTTTGAGAATTTTTTGACATTTTTAATTTTTTTGACAAGTACAATTTTTTAGGCAAAGTACAATTTTGAGAATTTTTTGACATTTTTAATTTTTTTGAAAAGTACAATTTTTTAGGCAAAATACCATTTTGAGTTTATTTTTGACTTTTTTGACACAATTACAATTTTTAGGCAAAATACTACTTTGAGAATTTTTTAACAAAATTTATAATTTTTTTCAAAAGCACAATTTTTTAGGCAAAATACCATTCTGAGAATTTTTTGACATTTTTAATTTTTTTGAAAAGTACAATTTTTTAGGCAAAGTACAATTTTGAGAATTTTTTGACATTTTTAATTTTTTTGAAAAGTACAATTTTTTAGGCAAAATACCATTCTGAGAATTTTTGACATTTTTAATTTTTTTGAAAAGTACAATTTTTTAGGCAAAATACCATTTTGAGGTTTTTTTGACTTTTTTGACACAAGTACAATTTTTAGGCAAAATACAATTTTGGGAATTTTTTGACATTTTTAATTTTTTTGAAAAGTACAATTTTTTAGGCAAAAGACTATTCTGAGAATTTTTTGACATTTTTAATTTTTTTGACAAGTACATTTTTTTAGGCAAAATACCATTTTGAGGTTTTTTTGACTTTTTTGACACAAATACAATTTTTAGGCAAAACACTATTTTGAGAATTTTTTGACAAAATTTATAATTATTTTGAAAAGCACAATTTTTTAGGCAAAATACCATTCTGAGAATTTTTTGACATTTTTAATTTTTTTGACAGGTACAATTTTTTAGGCAAAATACCATTTTAAGAGTTTTTTTTTACTTTTTTGACACAAGTACAATTTTTTAGGCAAAGTACAGGGTTATATATTATAAATTACCCACCCCTTATTATCGTTATTATTGCCTACAGAAAAAGTTTCAAATAAAAGTTGAGTGGTTATAAATGTTTTTTGTTAAAATGCTATCAAATGTACAGTAGATTTCAGTGGATACAAAAAAAAATAATATTTTTTTTAAATGGGATACCCTGTATATTTTTACCTTTATAATCCTATCGCCGAGCTGATTTCAGCGATGTATCATACTTGATGTCTAATCTGGATAATAAAGGATCTACAGCCACCTGAAAAATCACATTTTTGAAAATTGGAAATCTCCTCTGATTTTTGACTCAAAAAATGTGATTTTTTAGTTGGCTGTAGATTTTTATTATCCATATTATACAATATACAATAAGGATAAAAAGGGGTAGGTAATTTATAATGAATAACCCTGTACAATTTTGAGAATTTTTTGACATTTTTAATTTTTTTGACAAGTTCAATTTTTTAGGCAAAGTACAATTTTGAGAATTTTTTGACAGAATTTATAAATTTTTTGAAAAGTACAATTCTTTAGGCAAAATACCATTTTGAGAGTTTTTTTTTTACTTTTTTGACATTTTTAATTTTTTTTACAAGTACAATGTGGAGTTTTTTTTTACTTTTTTGACATTTTTAATTTTTTTGACAAGTATAAATTTTTAGGCAAAGTACAATTTTAAGAATTTTTTTACTTTTTTGACACAAATACAATTTTTAGGCTAATTACTATTTAGAGAATTTTTTGCCAAATTTTTTGATTTTTTGACTCAAGTTGGCACATTTACATATTTCTAAATTACAGTAACACATAAAAAATAATAATAAATTATTTTTTAAAAATTAACTTCTCTTAATTTTACAAAAACAAACTTTTTAATTTTACCATAAATAGATTTATGATATCGTCCAAAATGATTTATTTTTCTCAACGTTTCGCAAGCAAAACAAAAAACCCTCACCAGATGGACTAGTTAGATAGTTGTTTTATGGGAGATATTATAGAAATTGCAGTTCAACACGACAGTTAAATTGCCGCAACAGTTTACTACTAGCTACCAAATAATTGTACTTTGATTAGATTGAGGAAAAAAGTAAGCGGTTACTTCCCGAGAAAATTAAAAACTTTTTTATCGGGCCCCGTCGAGGTATCGTCAATTGCGGATGTGGTTGATTACTTCACATCGAATCTTAAGAAACGCATAGACGTGCGAGATGAAATTGTACCAGCAAAAAAAAAAATCAATTTTCTATTTCTATAAATCTCACACGGTCTAAACACGTATATTGTTAAAGGCCACTTGCGCGGGAAAAGGTAACCAATAGGATTTCAGCACAATACATTCCTCAGTCGTCCGATTCGTCAGAATTAATTTCTAGAACAATCCACCCCCTAACAGAGAGACAAAACGTTTTGTAACTGCATACTCAGGTAAAATATAATTTCTTTTTAGTCGTTATTCACACACTCCCGCAGGTTCATTTTCCAAGTTAAAAATCCGCTCGAGCTATCCCGAACACACGCGTTAAGGGGTTAAGTAGAAAATGTTCATAGATGAGGCAATCTCTTACCATAAATTTTTACTAACAGAAATTGATATTCAGCTGGACGGACGATGAGTACGTCACTGATTAGTTTATATAAAAAAATATATCGTCAAGCTCTTAAAACCCGCTACATTGACTACTAGGCAATTACGGTTTTATGCTAATAATGCTACACGATCAGATTGGATCGAGAACATTTTTTGTCTCGACTAATCAACATCGGATTGTGGATATTTTCGCTTTGGATCGGCTTTTTATTTTTGGGAAGTTGTTTAACCTCTGGCGATAATTAAAGATGGTCATAAAAAATCGATTGCTTCTGTATCGATATCAAAAACTATCTAGCGTACTTCTAGATGTGTTTTTATTTTCTCCTAGTAACGAGATTTTGAAAAAAAATAACAAGTTCAGTTAATTTCTCCGCATAAAAATGTTGGATACATGAAAAACCACCCAATTTTTTTTAGAAAAATCTTTTAACTGTATCATCCTGAGGGTCCAAAATGTGGACGAAAAAGGGTGGACTAGCTATTACTAGAAATGGTCCTATAATCTTAGGAAAACCCCCAAGCTCATATTTGGCAAATTTGTTATTTAACAAGTTTGTTTGTGTAAACTGTATCTATACCGTAATAAATCGCATTAATTAGTAATAGGAGTCCGCAATTTGCGGACCCCGAGACTCTTTCTTCCGAAAAACCCTTGAATTGTATATATTTTTTTAATAAATGAGTATATTTTTTCCATTCAAAATGCATCATCGTAAAGGTGCTTAAATTACATCTAGGATTATACGACCTTTTCCGGTGACAGGTAGTCCACACTTTTTGATTCGCATTTTTAAACACGCTGAGGCGTACTTTAAATAAGCAAAATGGGGTGCCGATAAAAAAAATAATTATTGAAACTCATTTTATAAACAAATAATCAATTAATAATCTGATACTTTGGAATATCATCTACTCTGAATTACTCTCAGCTGGCGAGGACCACTTTTAGATAATAATAACAGTAAATAAACAATTTACAGATTCGATTGATTTATTACTTAATGGAATTTGAAAAAAAAATATTTTCTTTATCGATATTGCGCGTTTAAAGTGTTATCACTGTGTCTTTTCAAGCTCATCGAAGTTTTGACAAGTGCCTATACTTATCTTGTGATGAGATAATGTATTTTTTATCAATTTACACACAGTTTTAGGAGTTTTAGGATGCGTCGGATCTGATTTTACTCAAATTTGTCTAAAAAGACAACAAGAGGCTTACAGCCCCTTACCAGGGCCAAAGTGGCAGCCATTTTTTATTGTTGTTTTGGCTCTCAAAATTCAAATTTGGTACCAGAAGTTTGAGAAGAAATATATCTTACTCAGTTGAATATTGATTACCTTCAGTTCATTTTGGAAAACTTGAAATTTGGGCAAAAATTTTTCCAAATTTGAGACAGTTGACAAATGATAGGTGACATATGACATGACAGTTGACAAATGATAGGTGGCATATGACATGACAGTGGACAAATGATAGGTGGCATATGATATGACAGTGGACAAATGATAGGTGGCATATGACATGACAGTTGACATCTGACATAAGGGGCGTGGCTTGAAAGAGGAGGGGAGGCGGCCTTCTAGAAAAGGGGCGTGACTTAAAGTGTAGGGGCTGACGCAGTTACTACTGGGACATTCTCACTCTCTTCTTTCTCAACGGCTAGACCCTTTGCGATAACGTGAACAAAACATTCGCAAATGTGCTGCCATCTGTCGGTAAAATTGAGAAATGAAGCTTTATTATCAAAGAATACAGTCGCGATTTAATTATCGATGAATTTTTCTAACGTCGAGCTTAGCTAACTTAAATTACGTAAGTTGGCGTTATTATTAAAGAACTGGCATATAAATAATAGCGAAGATATTTTACATTACATCATGGCCCGAGGAGATTTGTAAGTGCAATTAACCGCCGGTTGTACAAGGTCGAACGTTTCGCACTTTTCAAAAGCTAATTTGTTTTACACGTAAGTTTAATCACTGTTGTTTTTTACTCTGCCAAGTGTATGAAAGAAAACTGTTTTTTAATAATGATAATAGCGCAGTTGTCAGAGAGTTTTACCTCATATAAAATGTGATCTCGATGAAACTTAGCCCTTAAGTACTTGAAAGGGTGTAGAAAACGATAAAAAAATCTTCGCTGCTCTAAAGTGTATGCTAACTTCACAATTTCGAAAATAAAATCGAAAATTTGGGTTTTCCATTATATCTCGAAAAAAAAAATTTTTCGTAAAACTAATAGCACCACGTGAAAGAGCGGAAAATGTATTACTATAAAAAATTATTAAAAGTAAAAAAGCAAATTCAAAGACTCAAAAACTAAAGTATATTTGCCTAAAATGTACGCAAAGAAGAAAAAAGAAAGCATTTTAAAGAGGAGACTCTAAGCTTTCTCAGGAAGCAATTAGTTTTTAATTTTTTTTTGTTTTCTCATAGAAAATTTGACCGAAAGTTATAATTTCTAAAATTCTCACTAATTTTCTTAAAAATGGAGATATCTATTAATAGAGGCATAACAAAAATAAATCCTTGTACATTTATCATTTTCAAAAACCAAATTTTCGATTTTGTTTTCGAAATTGTGAAGTTAGTATACACTTTATAGCAGCAAAGATTTTTACTTAAGTGCCAAGTTTCATCGATATCACATTTTGTGCGAGCTTTTGGTCAATATTCTTCTCTGGCAACTGGGCTATAATACTTTATCAATAAATTAAAGACGATAAAAATAATTATTATAGAAAAAAAAACCAAATGCACCAATTAAACAGATTTTAAATATCCGAATTCGTGGAACATTCTTAGCCGTATGAAGGTGGACTTGATTGACAGGTGTCAATATGCAGAATTAACCAATTAGAACAAAGCTTGGAGAAGCATTCGACTGGCTAAGAAATTTGGATTCATAAATATTTTTCTACGGTTTAGAGCTAGATTTTCAATTTTGTTGTAAAAAAATTGAAAAAACTCTTGAAAAGATCGCTTGTTATTTTATTTTTCGAATTCACAAATTTTTTTTATGCATTTTCGTCGAAAAAATCGATTTTTAGTCCAAAATTAAGATTTTCAATTTCGTACAATTTTACTTTCCCGGCCCCTCGCAAAGGGAAAGTATTGTGAACGCGCTAAAAAAATTTTTTTAGATAACGGCGGATATATCCATTTTGAGGTCCCCTAAGACGATTAAAACGATTTCCAGATGGAAGTATGTCCGTCTGTCTGTGTGTGTGTATGTGTGTCTGTATTCTTCCACGATAGCGTCCGCACGCTTAATCCGATTGAGCTGAAATTTGGTATATGGGTTTCGGGTGATCGGGAATTGAACCCATTAGTTTTTGGTTGAAATCGCCCCACCAGAGGGCGCATTAGCCCCCATCTACACTGCGCGTCATATAAAACTGGTACATTTTTTTTCCCAATGTAAACCTAACTTAATTAATCAATCAAAATAACCGTCACATTTGTCAAATCCGAATAATTTCCAAAATAGCTTGGCAGAAGATGAAAATTTAATAGTCATGGTGCTATGACGACAAGTTATTAATTATTGAATTGAAATTTTTAATTTCTCCATCTCGTTTTATTGCTGTAAAAAATTTAATTTTATCGTTACATCTACTAAAATTTTTGTTGACCTGGCATCACTTCCCTAGAAATCATGACATAAAAACTAGTTTAGTATTGACACATTTTAAAAGATGCATTTACGCACCTAGAAAAACACTATTTTTGATTATAAGAGTTGTACCAGTTTTATATGACGCGCAGTGTACGTTACAAAAAATAACATACCTAAAGTTTTTATTTGGTATTTAGGTGCCTTATTGGCTTCTAAATACATCCTCAAATTTTCATTCCTTAATTTTAAAACTAAGCAATGGAAAAAAAAATTAAAATTTAAAATCCAAATGACATTTGACATGTCAAAGAAAGAGTAAGCAAAATTCCGACCATAAAAAATTGTTTTAATTTTTTTTTGATACGTGAAATGTTTTTCCTTTTATATTTCAAATTTCATTTTTACTTTAAAATAATTCGAAACGAATTTTTTTTTGGAACTTTTATCACCAAATTAATTATTTAATTTTGATTTTATAACTGCCGGGAAAGTCTTGTGGCGACACAACAGATTTTTTTATTTTTGTAAAAAATGGAAATTTCTCAAAAAAATCCGCCATTTGAAGTTTTAAATTGACAATTTCATATTTTTCTATAATCGAAATTCAGTTTTTGATGATTCCCCAACGACTACGTCCTCGGTTGTTATATAATTTGCAACACCTGTGTCTTTTTGTTATTACATTCGTATTAAGCGTGAAATGGCCGAACACATGTTACAATCGGTTTATTTGATCTATCTCCGAACTGACTCCATAACGAATATTTAAGATTCTAAGTAAACATTGCGTACGGCTTACAAAACCTTTTGACGATACCATACCCATATTATCGTTAAATCTGATATGTACAATCTGTCTGCATATTCTTCCAATTTTTACACTTCTTAAAATAGACTGGACGCGACAGCTGTGCAACATATAGACAATCACAATCACACATGTGGTCAGTTGGTGGACATCAACTTTTATACGATAGAAAAAGAATATAGCAAAGAAAATACAAAAAAAAATCTACATTCCACATATGCCAGCAAGCAAGAGTCTGTTTGTACTTTTCTTGCTATGACTCAAACGTTTCGAATTTACTATGCATTTTTAATTAATGTACAGGGGGATCACCAGTCTGTACGCACCTTTAAAATCGTAAATTAGACCAGGCAAATTAGATTTAGAGTCAACAATAATTTTCTGCCGCCACTTTAAAGGTACATTAATGGTTCCCAAAACGACACCAAAACTATCACGCCCACTTTAAGATCGCTGCCACTTCTAAGTGGTATTTAAGTGATATGGTTTGGTGGCCGTAACTATTATTTTCCACTTTAATGTTTCTGCAACTTTGAGATAGAGTCTCATAGTTGTTATAACGTTTCAAACACCTTCAGTGGCACCAAAATATTATAAAACTATTAATATACAGGGTGTCCCGTTGGTAAACGGAAATATTTTAAAGGTAGGTAGAGGTTATAAAGGCGATTCTAAATAACCCATATATAATGGGTCTCTTGGCTTTCATAACCGAGTTACAGGGTGTTTTATCAATTATGCATAATTATTCATTCGGCCAGAACTTTTGAATCACTTAGTATATTTTTTCCATTTTTGGCATACAGATTACACTTTTCACGAATAATGTACTGAAATATTGAGAGATATGAAAATCCAGGTTCGGCTTTAGGACAAATTGAAACATTAAAAATATCACAATTTTCATATTTCCATTTTAGATTTGAATAGAGGGAAAAATCTTAATTGAAACTGAAAGTAAAATTTTCAGTTAATTTAGAAAAACATATTATGAAACTCATTTTTTCTTTAACAATTTCAAAACTTCGCATCATTTACCTATTCCTTGTTTATTCGGCTTAAAATAATTTTATACTGTACTGGTGTACCTGCAGGCCTGTACTTAGGGGAAACAATTCAATTAGGTATTTATTTTTTAAACGCCCAGTATAAAGTAAAGCGGGACAATAAACGCTCATAGTAACTATATAACTAGCAAACATTTATTAATAATTAACGAAATTGCTCAAAATGTCCACTATTTTGTTTTATGCACTTTCTTGCGCGTCCCTTTTTTTTGAAAAAGTAAAATTTTAGAAAAAAAAAGAGAAATAATTTTTTTATCGTTTAATATTCAAAACGGATTTATTTTCGACATTTAGACAGTCCTATATTATTCATATCTTTATTATTTGTCCGTTTTAACACCATTTTCAGTAAGTAATATTGCAGATCCGTACTTTAAACAAAATATTAAATTGATTACTTTTCGATCGCCTCGTATAATTTTATTTTAGCACAGTGTAATTGCTGTATAGGGATACCTGAAATCCAAGGTGTAATCTAAAGAAATAAACAATAGAGAAGAACTGCTTCAAAGAATTGAGGAAGCCTGCGAGGAACTGAGAAACAATCCATTTATTATAAAAAAAAGTATGGGCCTGCAGGTACACCAAATTATTATTAATATTATTTTAAGCCAAATAAACAAGAAATCGGTAAATGACGCGAAGTGAATTTTTAAAATTGTTAAAGAAAAAATGAGTTTCATGTTTTTTCTAAATTAAATGAAAGTTATACTTTCACTTTCAAAATTTTCCAATTCAAATCGGTGGCGGGATAAAAACTAACTTGTTTCAATTCAGTTTTTTCCCCTCTATTCAAATCTAAGAAGGAAATATTAAAATTGTGATATACTGGGTGTTGTTTTGATATTTTTAATATGTTTCAATTTTTTCTAAAGCCGAACCTGGATTTTCATATCTCTCAATATTTCAGTACATTATTCGTGAGAAGTGTAAGCTGTATGCCAAAAATGGAAAAGATATACTAAGTGATTCAAAAGTTCTGGCCAAATGAATAATTATTCATAATTGATAAAACACCCTGTAACTCGGTTATGAAAGCCAAGAGACCCATTATGTATGGGTTATTTAGAATCGCCTTTGTGACCTCTACCTACCTTTAAAATATTTCCGTTTACCAACGGGACACCATGTATTATAGCTGTTTAATCTAGATATGCTTTTATAGTATATTATTCAATGAGTTTGGGTGTGTTATTTTATTATTTTATTACACGCGGATGAAGTTTGCAGCACAAGCGAGCTTGCGAGCGAGTGCTGTAATCATCCGAGTGTAATAAAATAACCACACAACGAGTTGAATATAATACTTTATCTACTAATGTCCAGAAATAATAGATAAGTTATACCTAAAAACATTTATTAAATCAAATTAAGAACAAAATATATTTAATTGCTAAAGGAACGAATATAAATACTTATTTATAATAAATTATTTGTTGGAGCAATTTGAGAAATTAATTGTTGCAGGTCCAGCTGCAACACCAAAATTCAAATTGCTAGAACTTGCATATGTTGTTGGATTATTTTTATCAATTTGTTGTAAAACTCTATTAGAATTTTTTGTCTTGTATGTAATCGAATTATCAATATAACCCTTAGCACAAGAACTGGACATCCAATCACCAAACCTCATTAGATCGTCCATATTTGTCCAATGTCCTGTATAGGTTTTCCAATTTGGAAGTCCTAAATATTTTGCGATATCCTTCCCGGTTTTGGCAATACTGTTAATGCCAACATTTTGAGAAGTACACTTCCCTTTCCTATACTGTAAAAAAAACATTTGTGAAGTTGCTTGTGCAGGTCGCAAATCCATGTATTTTTTACAAATATCGTAAAATTTTTCTCCCGTTATAATAAAATTTCGAGATCTATTAGTTTTTGTTGCTTTTTTGGAAACAGTCACCCTTAAGGAGTCATTTAAATCTTCGACGTTATTTTTTTGTAAAGGGAAAAATTTTACTATTGGGGCTCAGCCCCCATTTTGATGGGATATTTTTTTTTGACTAATTTTGGGTCGCTGATCACGAATCTGCAATCAGTTTCCTGCGGTCTCATCAAACAACAAAATTATGAATTTTTTTTAAGTAAAATGGTCACCTGAATAGCGGTCAGAACGTAAACTCTTGTCATATTTTTCGCTGTGGCTAGGGTCCCGTCCCTCGGAACTCCAATTTTTTCCCGTCTAATAAACGCATGCGCATTGCGTAACATAATAAATATATTTACTTGAAATATTACTTTGTACCTCATTATTATGAGCACACCTGAACTTATATTTTACCTGACCTCATTATTTTGCACATCATTAATCTGAGCACACCTGAACTTATCTTTTACCTGACCTCATATTATTTTGTACATCATTAATATGAGCACACCTGACCTCATTATTTTGTACCTCATTAATATGAGCACACCTGTACTTATCTCTTACCTGACCTCATATTATTTTGTACCTCATTAATATGAGCACACCTGAACTTATCTTTTACCTGACCTCATATTATTTTGTACATCATTAATATGAGCACACTTGAATTTATCTCTTACCTGACCTCATATTATTTTGTACCTCATTAATATGAGCACACCTGAACTTATCTTTTACCAGACCTCATATTATTTTGTACAACATTAATATGAGAACACTTAACACTTGACCTATCTTGTACCTTAAGTCTTTTGGTTTTAATATATATTTATATAAACCTACTTATATACATATTTTTCTGGTAAGTATTAAAGAAAAGTTGACAATTTATTTCACTTAAAAAATTCATAACTTTTTTGTTTAATGAGACCGCAAGCAACTGATTGCAGATTCGTGATCAGCGACCCCAAATTAGTCTAAAAAAAAATATCTCATCAAAATTGGGGCTGAGCCCCAATAGTAAAATTTTATGAATTCTTAACAAAAACGTTTCTTACTTTTGAGAGTAAATATTCCTTATTTGGTACTTCAGACATAAATTTATCAACTTGTTCTGGGGTAAATGTTGAAGCTTTTCTTGGTGTATAATCCTCGTTTTGCCGTTTTAAAAACATATGAAGTTTTGCATATTTATCTAAGTCGATGTTTTCTTTAAGCTTCAATGTTGATTTCAACATTGAATGGAAAGACCATAAAGACGATGCTTTATACTTTTGGAACAAGAATTTAAAATATGAAAGCAACACATTTTCAGAAAATGAACCAGCATGGTTCGTTCTTTTCCAGTTTAAAAAATTTAAATATGTTAATTCATATTTATCTTTAGATCTTCTTGGTAGAAGATCTTTTGTTGCTTGTTCTGCAATTTCCACTAATTCAGGTGGAGTACTTGAAATATCCATATTAACTTTGATAAAGTTTGTTTGACTTTTACTCGCATTAATTTAAAATCACATTTGACATTGACGTTAAAATTAAAGCTCGTGTCGCAGACTAAATTTAAACCTGTATTTAATCTTGATTGGTTAAATTTAGTTGCCTTATTGGTTATTAAAGAGTTGAATTTTCATTATTCAACGCTTTTTAACCAATCAAATCAATTTTACAAACACACTATTGAATAAACAAGATCAAATTTTGGTTTGTTTTTCTGTTTATTATTTGACATTAGTAGATAAAATATTTTATTGTTGTGACTTTCTACATTCTACATATCTGTAAAATTAATTAATTTTTGTTATTAATAATGTCAAATTGTTCTATTTTATTTGTACAAGAAAAACAATATTTGCGTCTTTCATATTGTTACATTCTATTCAATTTTAAAGACAACACATTTTTTGTAATTTTTTGCAGAAGCCCTGATGATGGCTTAATAAAAAGCCGAAACGTTGGCCTGATGAAAAGAAAGATTTTCTAATTTTTTTCTATTGACCTTAACCCATAAAACCAATATTTTTGGCCAGAAACCTTTTTCACAATAAATTAACTATCTAGCCTGCACTAAATATAATAAACTAAAGTTACATAACTTATATACCTTACGAGAGAGGAATGGTTTCAGCAAACACAAGTGCCACTATCATCTATGTTTTACCTACTTATCTTTATAGGTGTGTTTGTTTGCATTCACCTTAAAAAATGTTTAGTGTAAACTCTTAACCCGAGGAAAACAAAAAGATTATTTATTTAACGATAAGGGAATATACTAACACCTGCTTGGGAAGTCAAACGAAACATGTAAATAATGTGATATACAAAGTGATTCGAGATACTGGTATAGACAATTATCAGAAGGATGAAGATTATTCTGAAATTATCTTATTAAAAAAAAGTTGTATTGACAGAAAATACATGAAAATAAAGGTTTAATTCCATATTTTATTAAAATTTGGTACACTTGACTTTATTTTTGATTTAATTCCAAAATTACACTTGTATTTTCAATCCTATGAGTCTTAACATGCCATTATACCATCAAGTGTCACTTGTCAATTTTTTTGACATATCAGTCACTTTTCCAGAGCTGTCTATAATTAAATTAATAGGTTTAGCTTTAGCCGTTCTTCTGCATCTTGATTTTGAGATACCAAGCAGAATCAGATATGTTATAGTCGAACTCAATCCTTTATGAGAATGAAAAAACAGCAAAGGATTACCGCCAATAGAACAAATGCTCATGAATCTGGACATTTTTGAGCACTTTAAAGTCGAAAACACCGTACACTGTCCATATACATAAAAATAAAATAATATTTTGGCTATTAGGTCCACTGTGCAAAGATTCAATAACCAACTTAGCTGGATATCGTTATAGGGGAGAATGGCGTATAATTATTAATTATGAGTTTAATATGAATTTACATTTTAATTTCTATAACGCCTATTAGATTTGAATTACTAATTAAAATTTTGTCTTAAATTAATTTAAGTAAACTGTGGGGTGTGAGGTTACGCTCATAAGAGCCGACAATGGAAGTGTGGTTATAGTTTTTACATTTTCAATTGCAGAAACAAAATTCTCAGACATGTTACTTTGGCTGCTTGTAGATGTGCCGACAAGTGGCTTTGTCGGTATTAGCGGCATGTAGATGTGCCGACAAGTGTCTTTGTCGGTATTAGCGGCATGTAGATGTGCCGACAAGTGGCTTTGTCGGTATTAGCGGCATGTAGATGTGCCGACAAGTGGCTATGTCGGTATTAGCGACTTGTATAAAGCGGGATCATTTTGTTCTGCAATTAAAGTAGGAAGTAGGAAGTTAGACAAATATTGTCTTCAGTAGTGAGGGCTAGGAAAATATTCATACAGTGATACACTGTGCTTGTGTTCGCACTTGATTTATGATTAAGTGAATAGTAGGTGGTAGGTAATTCGTGGCGTTAGTTTATTTCAATTAATATTATTCTTGGCTTCCGTGCATATACATACTTTTTTTTATTTTGAAACATTGTTATTTATTTATTCGGTGTCAATTTCAATATGTTTCGTCCTTGGGAAAATACAGTTTCTTTAAGTGGATCTAAAGAATCGGAACAATCACTAAATGATATAGCAAAAAAGGATCAACGAATATTTCTGACAGAATGACGTACAATGGCCAAACACTTAATAGTCTCACAGATATGCTTAACGGCTTTTCCGACTATTTTGCAAAATCTTTCTCAGTTAGCACACCTCTTGTCTCCCATGATGACTCATTGACCTCACATGTTTTAAATATTGTGTCTTTTCTGGAAGATGAAGTCCTTATAGCCTTAAAACAATTTACAAATAAAATGACAACAGGACCTGATTTTATTCCGGCTTTTATTTTGAAAGATTGTGCGCCTGTACTTGCTCTGCCTTTAACAATATTGCTTAACACATGCCTTAAGACTTGCACTGTTCCTAACATCTGGAAGCTATCGAAAGTTATACCTATCTACAAGCATGGCGACAAATTTGATATTGGCAACTTTCGGCCTATCTCAATTATTTGTAACTTTTGTAAGGTATTTGAAATTCTGTTATACAATAGAATGTATGGTCACTTAAGTAACTGTATAACTATAAATCAACATGGGTTCGTAAAGGGTCGCTCTACTATCACCAATTTGGCAAATATAACTCATTTTATTGCTTGAAGCATTGATGGGCGGTCGCAAACTGACGTTGTGTACACCGACTTTTCCAAAGCGTTCGACAGACTAGACCACGGAATTCTTTTAAAGAAACTATCTCGGTATGGATTATCGGCACCTCTGATTAAATTATTTAGCTCCTATTTAAGTAGTAGACGGCAGTTTGTGGTCTTTAATGGTTACAAGTCCGTCGAACACTTAGTAACATCCGGAGTTCCTCAGGGAAGTAATCTGGGCCCTCTATTATTTAATGTTTTCATCAATGATATAGTTGATGACCTTGACGTTAACTATTTACTGTATGCTGATGACTTAAAATTATTCTGCCAAATCGATGATATAAGTGATTGTGTTTCACTTTCAGCTAACTTACGACGTGTTGAGGTGTGGTGTATAAGTAATAAATTGTCACTTAACGCTGATAAATGTAAGGTAATGACATTTTCTCTTAAAACTGACAAGATTTTACATCATTATGAAATTAAAAATTCTGTTCTTGAGCGCCCGACGACATTTGTTGATTTGGGTGTCACTTTTGACTCCAAACTTTCGTTCGTTCCTCATATTGAGGCTGCTTATTCGTCTGCTAACAAAATGTATGGTTTCTTAGCTCGAAACTCGCGTGACTTCACTGATCAGGATACTTTAAAGGTGCTGTACTATGCCTATGTTAGATCTAAAATTGAGTACGCGGATGTTATCTGGAGTCCATTTTATGACGTACACATTCAGAAACTTGAATCAGTTCAACGGAGATTTCTGAAGCTCCTTTCTTTCAAAATGGACGCTATTTATCCTCCTACTGGAGTTCTTAATAGTACGCTTCAAATGAGACATTGTGTGGATAGCTTAAGTTCTCGTCGTGACTGTCACCTATTGATATTCTTGTTTAAACTCGTAAATAATAAAATCAGCGACCCCAATTTTCTTCAAAAACTGAGGTTTAATATCCCGAGATTAGCTTCTAGAGTTGACAATACATTTTACCTTCCTACCCCTCGAACAAATATTTTAAAATTTTCGCCACTTTACAGGATGTGTTCAATTTGTAATACTGTAAATTACCAGCTTGATATTTTCCACTGTCGTATATCTGCGATTAATGCATTTTTCTTTGAAAAATGATATTCTTGTTAAATAATATACGTGTATTCCTGTTCTGTAGTTGGGTTTGTCCTGTTTGAACAGTGTAACAATAAATAAATAAATAAATAAATAAATAAATAAATAAATAAATAAATAAATAAATAAATAAATAAATAAATAAATAAATAAATAAATAAATAAATAAATAAATAAATAAATAAATAAATAAATAAATAAATAAATAAATAAATAAATAAATAAATAAATAAATAAATAAATAAATAAATAAATAAATAAATAAATAAATAAATATTTCAATGGATTATGTGGTATCAGGTTGTAGTCCCAAAGATTCCTGGCATCAAAAAGGGGCCTCGAGGTATTGCGCCTTCCGCCCTATTTTTGTGTATTTAACCCCATAGAATTAATTTGGGGACAACTTAAAAAAAGAATAAGGCGTTATAACGTGTTTCCCAAATTTGATGGGTTGATAGCAAATTTGGTAAAAGAAGAAATTAACAAAATTTCAGCTGATGATTGGCAGAAAAAAATCAAACACGTCATCAAAGAAGAAAATTCTTATATAACGAGTCCGACCAAATTTATTATCAATGTTGATGACAGTGAATCCGATGGTGAGGGTTGAGATAGGGTAGGTAAGCTTAATTAATTTATAATATTTATGACTTTATTCACCGTGTTTTTAATTTTAGAATTAAAATTTGAGACAAAATTTCAATTAGCAACGTTTCTGAATCTCACAAGAGATCAGAAAATGAAGCTATAGGCCAGGTGGAATGGTCAACCTCTATTCAAATCTAATATGCGTTATAGAAATTAAAATGTAAATTCATATTAACGAAAGTTAATCAATATAGAAATTTTACGCAAATTACCCCTAACGATCTCCAGTAAGTTGGTTATTGAATCTTTGCACAGTGGTCCTAATAGACAAAATATAATTTTATTTTTATGTATATGGACAGTGTACGGTGTTTTAGACAGTAAAATACTCAAAAATGTCCAGATCAATCAGTATTTCTTCTATTGGCGGTATCCTTTGCTGTTTTTATAGCGTTTTTTCTTTTTCATAAAGCGGTGGGTTCTACTATACATCCTTCTTCAATTTTTTAGTTTCTTTATTTACATCTAATTCTGTCAAAAGTTGTATTTGTATCACCCTAATTTAAAACTACTTTTCGTAGAAGTTTTAGAATCAAATACTATTAAACGAGCAAGGTTTGTATGTGTGTGTGTATGTGTGTCCAGAAGATCTCGAAATCCACTCGTCAGAATTCAATGAAACTTTCAGGGTAGACTAATTCCTATCTAAATCGACAGAAAATATAGGTCTCATGTCTGTGAAAATTCGATCTTCCGAGATATTTACAAGAAAAGTTAAGCTTTTAGTTTTATTTCCTAGCAACGGCAACTTGTTTCTATAGTAATATACTATAAAGGAGAGAGGATATAACGTCACATTCCATAGGCGTACTTTGCAAAATAAGTTTCTATAATATAAATAAGGTCACAGCATATAAAATATATATACCCACTTCGTAGATTAAATTTTGAAGTTATATTATTTACAAAAAATAAAAATAAACCTTATGCATCTGACACTTTAACATTGAACGAATTAAATTTAACCAATAAATAACAAGGAGGATTATATGTTGGGATTAAACTGTTTTTAATCTCTTGGCATTAAAAGTAACGCTTCAGTACTTACCTAAACTCAAAGATTAAAAAAAAAGTTAGTTCAAGAACTATCTATAAAAGTCACTGTCTTCACTAAAACTACTGGTATTACTATAATTGTCTTTTCTGAGGTTTATTATTATAGGTTCTATTAAATTATCCATTGATAGTGGATATACTTTCCTAAATGAATTTTCCACCTTTTTAACATGATCAATGCATTTTCCCCAATGTTCTCTATTTACATCTGAAAATGCTTTTAAAAACAAATTTCGCACATCAGGAAATTTAAATGTTTTATTGGTTTGAGAAACATAATCTTTTAACAATTGTGACCAGATCAGTTCAATGGGATTTAACTCTGCGTGGTACGGAGGCAATCTGAGAATTTTAATTAGTTTTTCTCTGGCCATCTCATCTATAATATATTTTTTGAATTTGAATTACTAATAATTCTGCCTTAAAGGATTTAGGAGGACTGATAATATTTTTAGAATGAAGCCATTTTGAAATATATATTTTATTACAAAATTCCGAATCAATTAAAATACATACGATACGGCTATGAATAAATAAAGTCTGACTTATCTGTCAAAATAACAGGTTTATTACAGTAAAAACCATGGAAACAAGATTAAATCTAGACAAAAACTATATTAGGCCGATCAGATGTATTAAAATTTAAATTTTAACTACAAATAAGCATTGAAGGATGAGGTAAAAATAAAATTTCTACCTGTTGAACCTGTACTACGTTCTGCAAATTAAATACTGCACTCCTTTCTTCTGTATAGTATAGTACTAAAAAGGTTTGACTTTATTTAATTTCTGGCGTTTAAATCTGAAAGAATTCAATTTTAAATTTGCCGCTTTTTATCCATAATGACCTACAAATTTTGACAACTACTGACACGCACATCTCTGGTTAAACGTTAAGAAAATGGGACCGGCTGGGATTTTCATGAAATTTTCGCAGATGCTATAAAACATGATAAAATCAATATACCTACTTAGCAATAGAAATTTTTGCGCGGAAAAATATTTTTCACATTTTTTTATTCTGCAAATGCCCAAGTAGCAATTTATAACCAGAATAAACCTGAAAAGTATAAAAAAGAAAAGGTTCATTTGACGGACATAAATAATTTGCTTGTCAAATGACAGCCATCTCATAAATTCTAAGTTGAAAATACAACGTTGCCAATTCAATTTCAGAAATCATGGGTTTAGGTAAATATTTATAGGAACGTTGAGTAACACTGTTAAAATGGACACTTATCAAAACGTGACAACTGTTAAAATGTGATACCTGTCAGAATGTTACAACTGTCAAAATATGACACCTGTCAGAATGTAACAAATGTTAAAATGTCACACGTATCGTACTTTTCTTTATTTATTACACAAATCTAACCTAACCTAAAGCTAATCTTTTTTTTTTGGCGGGTGGTAATGCTTTATGCACATCGGGTAAAGGTTCTTCCCTTCCCCGATAGTATGAGACTACCCCTTACGGTTACTCACTAAAACCACCCCACTGAAACCACTATACCCTACACGCTGCTGTTGCCCGTCCCGGAAACGGTGCCTGTCCGCCGTGACTATTCGCGAAGATCAAGCGTCAGTAGATGTTGCCCCAAAAGGGTGAAATCTCCAGAAACTAGGCAACTTTTAATGCATTTAACTAACCTCTGGGACAAGCAGTTGATAAACGTCAACAACACCTGCAGCAAATTGAAAATTAACACTGACAGCTTTTTTAATTTTCCCGCCTACTTTCTATTTATCTACCTTTCTGAAGTTCAAGTAGATGTCGCCCACTCCGTGATTTTCACGAATTAATTAATAATTTGTCAGGTTATAAATATACTTAAATTATATACTCATTGGACTGCTTAAAAATGTAGATTTGAATATTAAGAGCGAAGCTCGGTGACCAGATATTTACTTTTATGACTCGAGTTAATTTAATAAATAATTATAAAATATCTCCTCATATATAGAAGAAACCGCTGGACTCGGCTGCATTTAAAGCCGTTTCTGAAGCGTTCATTGGCGTGTTCCATACCAATTATTCACTTCACATATCAAGATGATTAAAGTATGACTGCGTACTTATAGCGGTGTTACCACGTGGCTAAACATAATAGAGCAAAAAACTCTATGAGATGCATTTAGCGGTCGGTTGAACGTAGTTATCTTAATAAGGTTATTGAAATATCAATTTGTTCAATGATTTACCCACATTCGGAAGTGAAGTCCGACAATTTAGACCAGGGCCAAACATTTTTGAAACTAAAAAATTCTTAGCAGTATGTATACGATTTGTGACTAAAATTGCGTCCTATCGAAAAAGTCTAATGTAAAAGTTGTAGCTAATTAAAAAATCTAAAACTTTTGTAATGATCATTTTTCAATATAACTTCAAAATTATCGAGAAAAGCCCTAAAAACAGTTTATTTTCGTAAGCAATATCATAAGGACATCTGAAAAACAGGTAATTTATTTAATCACAAAATATTACAAACTTAATTATTGCAATTTTGGTACATAGGAGTATTGTTTGAAATCTTTGATAACGTTGGGTGTAGGTAAATCGTTAATGTTGTTGATGGGTCCAGCTGTAGAGTGAGAAGCTCGATGAGTGGCTGCAGAATCTTCTGTTTTCTGTTTTTTAGCTGGAGGTTCTGAGGCGTCACTTCTAAGGGTGTTTATGATGTTGGAATAATGCTCGATTTCCTTTTATTGGCGCACATCTGCAAATTCCTTCGTTTCGCATTACGAGCTTCCCTACTAGACTTGAAGATAATGTCTTTAAATGGATCAAAAATTATATTCCACTTCATGAAATACATCTCTGGCATTTTTTTTGCAACGGTGTTCCACATTGTCTTCACAACTAGTTCCTTGTGATTTTCACCGTTTTCTTTCTTAATATTCCACGCCCAATCTTTCAAGATGAGGTTTAGTTGCTGAAGAAGGTATTTGTTGCTTTATTATTGTCACTTGTACACTTATTTTCTTAGTACAAATGATATGGTTGTTTGTTGCTTCCTTGATGAATTAATTGAAAAGGAAAGTCGTAAAAAATTCTGAACAAAACGTTTTCCGTAAGATCTGTTTAAAAGTCGAAGTCCGCGAAGTCGAAGTGAGAAAGCGTTGATGTCGGTACTCGCAATGCCCAAAATGCTGGTTGTCATGCTTTCAAAAGTGAGGTTCGGTTATTATTGTCGCTGTCATAATGACAAAATCACGCGGCTTATGGGATTTTTTATACATGAATTAAATTGTCAAAGGTAAACCACGAGTCCTCCAAATTTAATCTATAAAATTTCAGAGAACGAGTCGTATTTGAAAGGATTATTTTTTGAATCATTTTGTATTAAAAACCGAGAACATAGTCATTTATGCAAAAGACACTTTACACACAAATATTGAAAATTTTCTTTACCAATTTAAATTGAAACCTGAGCTGTTATAGTTTTACATACAGGGCCACCAAGGCGATTTTTTGACTGGCTACCCCGCGAAACGGCGCCGTAAATAAAAGCGAAGAAGAAGAATGAAATGAAGTCTTTCTTAATTTAATTAATTTTAAGTTTAGTGTTAAAGTGAGGTATCTAAAAATGTTAAAGGCGTTTTGAAATAAACTAATAAAAACAGGTTAGTTTACAAATACATTTTGAAATTTGGTTATTAACATAGATTTGCAATACATTTTAGTATAATAATAATTGATAAATGTTTACATTTGACATCTCAAATAGGTAAACACAGTTTAATCAAAAAACAAAAACGACGAAGCGGTTTTATCAAAGGTAATACCACGAGTCCTCCAAATTTTATCGATTAAATTTTTGGTTTTCACGAAAACGGCTTTATTTGGAAAAACCACGAAAACAAACTGATTGATAAAATCACGAGTCCGCAGGACGAGTGATTTTATCTTAAATCAGTTTGTTTGAGTGGTTTTGCCTAAAATAAAGGCGTTTGTGTATGAAGATCAAAAATTTAATCTATAAAATTTCAGAGGACGAGTCGTATTTGAAAGGATTATTTTTTGAATCATTTTGTATGAAAAACAGAGAACATAGTCATTTATGCAAAAGACACTTTACACACAAATATTGAAAATTTTCTTTACCAATTTAAATTGAAACCTGAGCTGTTATAGTTTTACATACAGGGCCACCAAGGCGATTTTTCGACTGGCTACCGAAACGGCGCCGTAAATAAAAGCGAAGAAGAAGAAGAATGAAATGAAGTCTTTCTTAATTTAATTAATTTTAAGTTTAGTGTTAAAGTGAGGTATCTAAAAATGTTAAAGGCGTTTTGAAATAAACTAATAAAAACAGGTTAGTTTACAAATACATTTTGAAATTTGGTTATTAACATAGTTTTGCAATACATTTTAGTATAATAATAATTGTTAAATGTTTACATTTGACATTTCAAAAAAGGTAAACACAGTTTAATCAAGAAACAAATACGAAGAAGCGGTTTTATCAGTATAAAACACAATGATTGGTTAGGATCCTGAGCTGTTATTGGCTGAAACCACAAAATCTGACTGTATTGACAGATGAAAAAAAATAATCATCCAGAAACCATTTGTAATTCAAATTTGCGCGTTTGTGATTGGTGTAAATTAAGACGAGGGAAATAGTTTTTAATTTTTAGTGAAATCGTTCTTTTTAGTATTTTTAGAGTTTTTCTCGCTAATTTTGAGGTTACGCTGAAAAATCAACAAATACAAACATTTTAGATTTTTTAATTATCTACAAGTTTTACCAAATTTTAATATCTTTATTGCTTTTTTTTATCATAAATCTCAAACCGATTTACCCCTAACTACAACTCTGAACCGGATGATTATCACGGTAAATAAATACAGTAAAATAATTTAATTAAAATGATGGCAAGAGTGGAGAAATGGGTGTGGTGTAAAATCTCTGAGACAAAACGGAACTCCGTCTCAGTAAGCCGTGTCCGCGACCCGCGTCCCGTCCATCCATTCATTCATTCCTAGCCAGACATTATTATAATACGCTCATTCACAACAAACTATTATCTAGAGTGGAATCTTGCAGAGCTTGGCCAGTCAATTGGAGCAACATGTTTAGAACTTGATATTATTTATTCCAAATAACATATATTTAACGCATGTGTCCTGTAGCATACTCCAGTGAAGGGAACTTTATATAAGAAGAACGTTAGCCTTTGTGACAGTTGACACGATTTCAGGAAACCATCCGTAACTTTTTCAGCTTTAGAAAAGTTTGGGATTAGATGAGAATTGTGCTGTTCCAGCCCTAATCACCTTAATAGTTAGCTAATGCCTAGCCACCACAAAAGACTGCGATCGGTTTCTTTTCAAAATAAGTATGCGTTAAGGGATTAAAGAAACCACCCTGTATAATGATTTGGTTATGTAAAACAATATTATTTTAGTTGAATGACCGAAATTTAACATGCGCCTGTTATAGAAAACATTACCGTAAAATAGGATTAAGCTAGAATAATTCATGGACAAATTAGCTTGTTTAACTTTGTTTCTGTTTTATGTGGCATGTAGAGAAAACGACGTCTGGTCTGGCAACCGAATATTTCGGTAATTTTCACCTGTGGGCCATCGATTTCCGCGGGTTTTGAGGCTTTAGAAACAGGTGTAGACCAGTTGGGAGAACATAAAGCGGCTAGTTGATGTCTTACTTATTTATAGATAATTTTTTTTCGAGTTTTTCTCATTTATTTGAGCGAACAAGTAAACTTGGTGCAAGTATAACTTTAATGAAAAATAATTAGTTGGGACATTTTTTTATTGTACCAGTGCCACGGATTAAGTAAGGGATTATTTATGGATGAATTCTGCCACAAATTGGAGGTAAGTAGAAAAGGATTATATCAAATACAGGTAACTAATAATTCCAGATATTTTTAATTTTATAAATATTTTATTAGATTTCCAAACTGAAATATATATGTAAAAATTAACACTGCAAATAAATTTATAAAAGTTTTTGGAAAAGATGTCCAAAGAAGAAAATAATATTAATATGTATCATAATAAAGTAGATTGACACTAGTTAAGAACTTAGCATTTAGGAATAATATGTAAATATAATTTGTATATAACCTAAGCTCAGGTCCTCTTCATTAAAGGGTTAGGGTTGATGTTTTTCTTTTAAACCTCAGTTTGAAGGACCAGCTCGTTGAGCAAAGTTGACTGTATTAATTGAGAGCGTTGATGTCTTCTTTAGTCGTAAAATAATTATGTTGACGAATTAGTTCATCCAATTTATTGTATAACAAAAACTTGTTAATTAATTAAGTTATCGGGATTTGGGGTTCTTTCTCAAGAGTTAGTGGGAAGTTCTCTGACACTTACTTTCATTTCTGTCACTCTCTTTTTTTTTCAACAAAAAAAACAAAAAACTATCTTTTAAGTCTATAGTCAATCGAGTAACCATTAGTAAGATTTGCTATTAATTTATTTATATTTACAACATTGTTGTGACTAGTTTTCACAACAGAATTTGTGGCAGAGATCGTACAAGCCCGTACTAATATTAAACCTTCATCAGAGAATATATTGAGACATTTTTTATTTTAGAAAATCTGTAAGTATTATAAAAACTTGTATTGTTAATAGTCCAGTAAATTAACGCCAGAAAAACCCCAAACCTGGGCATCAAGTCTGTCCGTCCGTATAATTTGCAGGTATTCATAGGTACATTTACATCCGAAAATCTCAGCTACGTGGAATTTGTGGAAGGGTGTGAAAATGGCTTTAGAGTTCCCGAAAATCCGTTTTTCGATGGTATCTGCCGAAATATGACCCTTAGAGCATTTTTGTTTAGACAAAAAATGAAGAGCAGTTCATTGCCTTCAAAAGTTATCCCTATGAGTTTTTTCGCTGCCCTAATATTTTTTGCAAAAATACGTTTCAAAAATTTTGAGAATCTTAAAACGGAAAATTTGAATATCCTCTCAAAACTTGAATATCCTCCCGTTTTTGTCTGAAGACAAAAGATAAGGCAATAATAACCAAATTTTTTTCACTTTTTGCACTTAATTAATAAATTTATTGTAAAAAAATCCAATTTGAGAAAGTTTGAAGGCAGAGTTTTTTCTCGTGCACTTAATAAAATACTTGATATATATATATTGATGAAAAGGTCAGAATGTGATCTTTTATTTAGTACAATGCCTAACCCCAAAAAATTTTAACACGAAAAGAAAATAATCCTCAAAAAAAAATGTCGATTTTTCATAGGGGTGAAAATTTTCTTAATTTTCTGGAAAACCCAAAAATATAAAAAAAAAAGAAAAATGCCATCGAAAAGGGGACAAGCTAAACTATCTAATGATGTGCGTTGAAAACCGATATGGTCCTTGATTATCTATTAATTCCCGATAGACCCGAGCATTTTCGAAATCCAAAAAAACGCCCTAAAAAAACGTGTTGTTTATGAAAATACACAAAAATAATTTATTGGATCTTTCTGAATATATTTAACACCTTGTAAGGCCCCATTATCCAAAAGGATTCGGTGAAATTAGTCTTGATTAAAAAAAATATGAATAAATTTATAGGAGGGTCAAAATATCGAGCAAAAACAAATTTTGGCACGGTTTTTCAATAATTCAGAGAAATAGATAAATGGAAAAAGTAACATGATATTATAACTACAGGCAAGGGCGCCGTTACATAAGGGCAAGGGGGGGTGGACGCCCCCCTATGGATTTTAGATTTATTAGTCGAGACGCGATAAAGTGGGGGAGTATCCAACATCACCACCGTGCTCAGCATCCTCTAAAATGTGGGAAAGTGTATTTTTCTGCAGGGAAACCTTGTAAAGCGCCAGGGGGTGGTTTTTGGCCGTTTTGAGAGGTTACGCAACCCCACAGAGAAATTATAACACCGCCATCTTGTTCAGCATTCCCGAAAACGGGGGGGGGGGGAGTAATCTTGTTCCGGCTGAAAATATTTACCACTTTAGGGTTTTTTTCCGACTCTCACACGGAAAAACTGATTTACTTAATTTGAATTGTCGCGCGAACAAAAGAAGATATTTATATGCGGTTAAGCGAAAAATGAAGCTATTTAGTAATGCTACTTATGCAATTTGGTCCCTTTTTGTAGGCGCACAAGAACCCTTTCAAAAAAAAATTTCATTCCTGAAAAAAATTTTTTTTTCACGTTTTTTGGTTGTTTGCACCAAGTTATAGGGGTCTCAGGGCCTGCAAAAAATCTGAAAAAAATCCTATGATCCAGTTTTGAGTGTAATAAAATTAAATCAATCGAATTCGATCGTACAACTGACCGGATAGAAACACACAAAATTATTTAGTGGAATAATTTCAGAAAAACGCATTTTTTAACACAGTTAATTTTTTTACATTTAAAAAAAACAAAGTTTTCACACTTGCAAGTCAATTCGAGCGGGGGCCGCCACACCCATCTTATCCCGCTACCCCCTTTAAATTTGCTGGAGTATAATAACAATAATAATAATAATGTTTATTTACTAAAATACAAAAATATACATAAATATTACACAATGTAAATAAACTAGGAATGCCACTGAATCTGTTCACTGTACTATGTACAATGACAGATTGTGCATGACATACATAAATATATATATAGAAAAAACATAATGTAAAAATATACTATATACATAAAACTAATAATATACATAATTTAATTTTTTTTTTTTTTTTTTTTAAATTTTTTTTTTTAAATTTTAGCGAAAGAAAGAGTGATCCATTTATTTTTAATTTTAAATAATTACCTTTACAACATGAATTTGATTAAACTTTATACTTTATTATTATTATTATAATTTTAGTATTTTTAAAGCTTACAGTTTAATTTTTTTTTTTAATACTTTATTTTATTATATTGTGGAAGAAGTGACGCGGCATTGTTTTTATAAATTCTTTTGTAGATTTTTTAAATTTTTTTATTGATTTTATTTCTCTAATCTCTGGTGGAATACTATTAAAGATTTTTGGTCCTAGATAGCTGTAACTGTTTTGTCCAACTGATTTATTCATACGTGGCGGCAAGAAATTTTCTCTATTCCTTGTGCCATATTGATGTAAAGCTGTGTGAAGTTCATTTTGATTTTGGAATTGATGGGTGAGTATTGCTTGATAGAATAATTGCCTTAAATCAAATATTTGAGTTTCATGATAAACATTTTCAGTAGGATATCTTCGGTTTTTGTTAAGCATTATTTTTAAAAAACTTTTTTGAATAATTTCTATTGGTTTTAATTGAGTTTTAGTGACTCCACCCCATCCGATTATTCCATAGCTGAGATGAGATTCAAACAGACTGTGATACAAAAGTTTTCTCTCTGGTAACTTTAGGATTGGTGATATTTGTATGAATTTAAATAATACACTACGCAATTTGTTTAGTAAGTATTGAATATGCTTATCCCAACGCAAGTGATTGTCTACTACTATACCTAAATATTTTATTTTGTTTTCAGATAATATACATGTACCGTCCCCGATAGCGATATTTTGAAATTGGGGAAGACCTGAAGCTAGACTGCAGAAGGGTAAGTATACTGTTTTCTTAAAATTAATAGATAGTAATTTGTAGTCAAACCATATTTTTATTTTGGGTAAATCTTCTTCAATCAACTGTTTCAAGTTATTCCAGTCAGAAGCTTCATAGTACATTACTGTGTCATCAGCAAAGCTAATAATATTTGCCTTACTTTCAACTAAAAAGAGATTGTTTAAGTATACAATAAATAGCAGGGGTCCCAAAACTGTTCCCTGTGGTACACCACATATAACTGTTTGATCTTTGCTGATGACATTTTGTATTTTAGTTTTCTGTGTTCTGTTACTTAAATACGATTTCATTAAATTATAGGCCCCCTTATACCCATATCTTCAAGAGCATTTAGTAAATGCCAGTGGTCCACAGTGTGGAAAGCTTTAGCCAGGTCTAAAAATATTCCTATTGATGGCTTTTTCTTGTCAATTGATTGGTAAATTTTATTAGTCAGTTCCCTAATCGCATCTTGAGTAGATATTCCCTCCCTGAAACCATATTGGGCTGTCGATAGCAATTTATTTTTGTCTAAAAAACCATTTAGTCGTTTTTTTATTACTTTTTCTAGAATCTTCCCTAGTGCAGATATCAGAGCTATCGGTCTATAGTTTGATATTTCGTTTTTTTCGCCATTTTTATATATGGGAATAATCAAAGACTGCTTAAAATGTTGAGGAAAGATACCCGTAGAGAGACTTGTATTAATAATATTAGTGAGTGGGGCAGCTATAAAGTCTGAAATGTGCTGCAGTGTTTCTGCAGTTACGTTGTCCAATCCTGGAGCTTTCTTCTTTTTTAAACTTTTTACTTCTGTAATAGTTGTGGGAGTTAAAAATATGGAATTATTACATAAATTCTTTCTTTCTTGATAATTTTTTGTTTTTTTAATTTTTTTTGCTAAGATTATTCCTATATTTGTAAAGAAGTTATTAAAATCATCTGCTATGAGATTTGGGTCACTAATTAAATTCCCCTTTTCAGATTTTATACGTGTTATACACTGTTTTTCTTTGTTTTTTGTTAATTCATTTATTACGGACCAAAGTTGTTTGGAGTCATTCTTCTTTTTATCAATAATGTTTCTATAATAGTTCATTTTTGCTTCTTTAATTTGGGTTTTTATATTTTTTTTATAATTATTGTATTCATTGCACAGAATTACATTTTGTGGATCATTTTTATATTTCTTGTAAATTTCATTTTTTTTGTTAATGAGTTTAATCAATGACCCCTTTCGTTTTCGTTCATTACTTTTTATTTTAATTTTAATTTCAGATTTTTCGACAGCATCTTGAATGCAGTCTACAAGTTTTCCAACTGCGAAATCTAGATTTTTTATTATTGTAAATTCATGCCAATTGGTATTTTGCATGTGTCGTAATAATTTTTTTTTATTAATTTGTTTGTAATAATTTTTATGTTCGTTCATAATAGGATTTACTTTGCAATTCTTAAGCATAATTTGTAATAATATTACAAAATGATCTGTAATGAATGTTTCTACAGTTGTTGATATTATATTATCCAAGTTGTTATTATCTGTTTTTATGAAAATGTGGTCTACGCAGGATCCAGAATCAGGTCTAGTAATAGTATTTATGGCCGATAGGTAACCATATTCAGTAAGCAAAGTTAAATAATTCTGAGTATCATCTGTATTTTTAGCTAAAGTTAATGTTAATATCACCAATAAGAATGCTGTAAGAGAACTGTTTAGGGTGACTTTCTAGTAAATCTCTTAAACCTTCTAGAAACATATTAACTTGTTTATCTGAAGGTGATCTGTAAAAAGAATTTATGTAGATAATTTTTTTGTCATATTCTAATTTTACTCGCAGTACAAAAGAATCGCCTAGCTTGACATTTGTATGATTTAAATATAGATTTGTCTTTATGAAAACCAATACACCATCGTTTTGATTTCGAGAGCCATGATTATAAAGTGTCTTATAACCCTCCATTGTATATATCTCAACATTTGGTATAATTCTATAGTGTATTTGAAAATCAAGAGAGAGTAAATTCCCAGAATAAAAAGTAATTCGGTATGCAAAACTATAGTACAGTACGTGCGGTAAAACTTCAATATTTGTAATGCATTCTAAATTGTTTTTGTTAATTTCAATACAAAATTTATTAAATTTCTTGGACTATCACATTATTTTATGATCTCTCATTGTTACTACAGTAGGCCTAAGAGGATTAACGTGCGTCATAGGCGTAACCAGAATGGAAAGGGATAATTGTTATTTAACGACCTCCGAATGGCAACAGCTTCTAATGACAGATATTTTGACTTAAATAGTTTCTAGAAATGCAGTTATTTGATTTTCGATAAACGTGACAAATAGTAGTGACTAAAAATGGAAGCAGTTTGTGAGTATACGCCAGTGAAAAAATTAAAACTAGACCATTTATCGCTCAATGAAAAGAGTGCTGTAGTGAATGTGTACCACTATTTTAAACATCAAAACAACATCTAAGGCAATGGGATATGGAAAATCTACAATATATAGAGTTCTAAAGGAGGAAAAATCAGGTGGAGTAACCTCACCAAAGCCGAAATCAGGTAGACCAAAACTATTAAAAGTCAACGTGGACGAGTTTTTTAAAAATGCTATTCGTAAGCTTGTTCACTCATTTTTTATAAACAAGCAAATACCAACTTTAGATAAAGTTTTGCAAGCCATTACGAATGATGTTGATTTACCCACAATAAGCCGGGATAAACTATGGAAAGTGTTACATGAGTTAAACTTTAAATTTGAAAAAATGGGCAGACACTCAATGCTAATTGATTCTGAAGAAATTGTATGTTGGAGAAGACAGTACCTCAGAAGAATACAACAAGTTAAAGCTCAAAATAAAAACATTTATTATTTAGATGAAACATGGGTTAATGAAGGACATTGTGTAGGAAGAGTTTGGAAAGACAAAAATATAAAATCATCCCATCAAGCTTTTCTAGAAGGATATACTACTGGTTTTAAGGAACCTATAGGAAAAGGTAAAAGATTAATTATTTGTCATATAGGCAGTACAAACGGTTTTTTTGAGAATGGTTTACTCTTATTTGAATCAAAAAAAACCGTTGATTATCACGAAGAAATGAATGGAGACGTGTTTGAGGAATATTTTGAACAGATGATTCAATTCATACCAAAAGGATCGGTTATTGTAATGGACAATGCAAGTTACCACTCCAGATTACTTGAACCTTTACCAACCACTAAATGGAAAAAGGGTGAAATTGCAAAATGGTTATCTTCTAAAAATTTAGCCTTTGACAATACAATGCTGAGGGCAGAATTGTTAACTATTGCTAAAAAACATAAGCAAAATTATAAAAAATATAATATTGAGGAGATAGCCAAAAAACGAGAAATTGAAATCCTTCGTTTACCACCCTACCATTGTGAGCTGAATCCGATAGAATTAATATGGGCTCAAGTTAAAGGTTATGTTGCCAGAAATAACACTACTTTTAAATTATCAGATGTTAAAAATCTCTTCAATAAGGCAATATCTGAAGTAACAAGTGAAAATTGGCAAAAATGTATTAGACACGTTACAGAAATAGAAAAAAAAATGTGGGAGCTAGATAACATAATTGATATTACTATAGAGCCCATTGTAATTTCTCTAGAATCAGATGGTGAATCTTCTGACACAGAGTGCGAGGAACCATAACTTTAAAATTATTAATTTATGTACTTTAATTTTATTTTTAGATTTTTATTTTTTGCATGTTGCTCGTCAAATTTTATCCTTGCGGTTGGTTTTTTTTTTCTCATATACCTACTTAATTGTTTTTTTACCTCCTCATATTAATTTATAAATAATTGTAATTATCTGTACATATTATATACATATTTTGTAAATAAACATATGCCTAAAACAAAATGCCTAAAATAATATTGACTTTTTCTTCATTTTACCCAAATTAAATTACTACTTACGAATTATGTTTATCTATCTAAAATTGGTAATCTAGGTATAAATAACTAAAACAAATTAAATATTTCTATTTCCATATTAATTTAATTTTGAAAACGCACGTCTATGGTTTACTGCCTTTAACACTGATAACTGCAAAACATTTCTGGGAATTTACTCTCTCTTGATTTTCAAATACACTATAGTCTCTGTAAATACAATACAATCAATAGATGTGTCTAGGCCTTCTAGAAATATTTGAAACTCATCTAGGTTTTTTGCTATACTTCGTATATTATTGTGAATAATTTTTATGTTTGGGTTATCTTTATTTATTGCTAAGACGTGTTTTGCCTCGCTGGAACTATTTAATTGAAAATTGTATATTTTTTGTACGTTAAAATCTTGAATATAGGGATCCATTGTATTTATTATTTAGTTTGTTTATATTAGAATATTAAAATGTCAAATTCAGAGAGTAGTATTTTACTGAAACAAGACAAAAGCTTTAAAGATTATAAATAGGAAATATGGAATGCCTTTTATGGGTTTTCTACCATTCTTTTAATCGCTAAAATTTTAAGCAAAATAATTTAATTTACAGCCTAAACAATTTAAAATAAACTACTTTTAATACCAATAGAATAATATTAGTACAGATCTTAAAATCGACAGTAAAATAGAAAATAAAATGAATAGATACGGAAATATGGAATTGCTTTTTATGGGTTTTCTACCATTCTTTTAATCCCTAGAATTTTAAGCAAAATAATTTAATTTACAGCCTAAACAATTTAAAATAAACTTCTTTTAATACCAAATAGAATAAATAATGTTAGTACAGATAATTATCTTAAAATCGACAGTAAAATAGAAAATAAAATGAATAGATACGTGTTTAAAGTTAGCCTTAACATCTACCTTGTAAGAAATAAATAAAATGAGAGTAATAAATAAAGTGAGTAAATTAATAAAGTAAATAATGCACGTTACTTGCTAAATTTGTTTCTTGTAACTCTATTAGATGTGCTAGAAGTAGAATTTGTTCTTAATTTTAATTTTTCTTCTTGTTTCGTCTCTCTCTTTTTTTCTTCCTTGTCTTCGTTTTCTGTGTTCTTGACTTCTTTTTCAGTATTCTTGACTTCTTTGTTTGCCTCTTTTTGTGTGTTTTCAGATTTATTTGAACAAATTTCAGATGGTTCGGCTTCTAGTATTTTAGTTGTCACTGAGTTCTTTCTCTGCTGGTTTAGCGTGTTTGTGTTAGGAATTTGTGGTGTATCTAAAGTGAATTGCATTAAACTATCTTCAAAAAAAGTTAAGTAGTTATTTGGAGATGGTGTTGGTGGGGCACTATTTGGCTTTATCTTTGTTTGTTCAACGGGACTATTTGGAGTTGTCACTATCAAATAACAGTTCGGTAGATTTCGCGGTCACTATTCGGCCGTCCTGACCACGTAACTCGCAACAAACAGGATCTGCATTTCAATTTAATGCAATACTTTGATTTGAAAAAATGTCCCCCCCCCTGACATTTTTTGTAACGGCGCCCATGGCTACAGGTTCCTTCTTTCATCTGAACTGTGAATCATGAAAAAATATTAATTTTTACGTGATTTATTGAAAAATTTGTAATCCGCTTGGGAGTGTCATTCCTTTAGAGCGTGCTAAAAATGAGGGGGCGTTTTGGAGCCGGTTATGTCGAAAAGTATAATATTTTTGACAAAAATGATAAGGATAATTTTTGTAGGTAATGAACTGATCTTCATTTTCGTCCAAACAAAAATTCTCTAAGTGTCATATTTAGCATTAGATTTTAGAAATACAATGCAAAAAAACCCATCAAAATCGATTGGCATTCCACTCTCTTTCGAGGTTTTTCACTTTTTACTACTAACGGCACTCCACTACTGATTCTATAGTAAATTATTATTATATTTTTTGTTATGTCAATTTTTGAAAACGATTTTCCAAAACAGAAAGTAGAAACGTTAAATTAAAAAACATTTTTAATAAAAAAAAGTGATTTTAATATCCAAAAAGAAGAATATTTAAACATTATAGTGTTCAAATCTTCTAAAATCGTTATTAATTGTACCAAATTGATACGTAACATAAATTATAGTTTGAAAATAATTGTCCCTTATCTGTTGTCCAGTCCAGATGTCGCGTTGTATTTAATAAATATCGAAAAAGAGAGATAAATACAAATGATCCAGGCATGCAATGTTTTCCATTAGTTTAATGAATAATATTAAATGAACAAACACGAAAAGTAACATTCGGGCACCATACGCGACAAATGGAGTATGAATATATATACGTATGTATAATATTATGTATACGCGGTGTTATCTCAATCGGTAGACAGTTGTGCCCCGGCTGGTAACCGATTGCAACCAATCTGGCCGAATATCATCCATATGGCACAACGATGGCTTGCAAATGGACCGACCTTCTGCTCCATACAAATACCGTTTACGTTTTGTAAATATTTTATTATGAGAAACTATCGAATCTGCTTAGCAGATTTTTTATTGCTACTTCCACGCCATCCTGTTTATCGCATGTTCGACCAAAATCGATAACTTCTTAACGAAGTAAGAATGATGATATGCGACGCCAAGCAGTGGCGTAAAAGGGGGGTGATCAGGTGATCAATCACCCCCCAAAGACTAGTAATATTTAGAAAAAAATACAACGTAAAACAAAAAAAGACAATAAAATCGCGCATTTAAGAGTATACATTTTCAAAATTCTCCGGGGTAAGACCCCCGGTCCCCTTGATTTGAGTTGGGGGATCCCTCGGTAGTGTCTCCTTCCAGATTAATCACCCCCCAAATTAAAATCTTATTTACGCCACTGACGCCGAGCGATTTTTACTAGAGCGTCCATTATGGTCTATTTTTATGTATGAGAGAGTAATAAAACAGCATTTCTAATGCAAAACTTAGTACGGTCATTTTAAATATTTTTACGGAATAATCTAAATATTTCCTAAAATTGTCATAAATGTACCTGAGCTAATACAAGTTTTGGGTCTTTTATAACCATAAGCTGTACAGAACAATAGAAAAAGGTTTGGACAGGCCAAAAGCCCTGTGTATTAAAGATAACATAGCCGTATCTTAAGATTATTTTCAATAAGTACCTATTTGCCAATTTTGTTTTATTTTAATTCCAAGAATTTCTTACAGTAATCGAATTATAAGTAGATAAATCCCTTACCAACAAATTTCACCGAAAGTAAGGAGGTCCAGTTGTGTATTCTTGACAGCTTACTAAATGTCGTTTAGTTGCAACATGCAAGGTGCAGTGTGCAGTCTACTGTAAATTCTAGTGTGATCATGGAAAATTTGGAAGTACCGCGTAAACGACAAAAAATCGGTCCTTTAACAGTTAATGAAAAAACATTAATAGTTAATTGTTTTAAATCATTTACAGACAAACATTTATGTAAAAGTGTTGATGACACAGTGGAATTAGTTAGTAGTACGCTTGGTGTTGGGAAATCTACGATTTACAGAGTTGTTAAAGAAGAGAAATGTGGCGAGTTTCAAACAGCACGTAAAGCTCCAGGAAAACCAAAATTTCAAATAGAAAATCATTTGAAAGAAAGACTTCGAAGGAAAGTGCATGCGTTCTTCTTTAGAAAAGAATTTCCGACAGTAGACAAAGTTCTTGCCACGGTTCGAGATGATAAGGATTACCCTGAAATGAGTCGAAGCACACTATGGAAACTTTTAAAAGAAATAGGTTTTCTATGGAAAAAGCATTCCAGAAAGTCTATTTTAATAGAAATAAGCCATATTGTAGTATGGAGAAGAAATTACCTAAGGACTATAAAAGAAATGAGAAACCAAAGAAGAAATATATTTTATTTAGATGAAACATGGATCAACGAGGGACATACACCAAATAAATTTTGGCAAGATGAAACTGTTACAAGTCGAAGACAGGCTTTTTTAAATAATTTATCTACTGGTTTAATTCCACCATCAGGAAAGGGGCGCAGACTGATAATAGTTCACATCGGTAGTTCAAACGGTTTTGTTAAAGGTGGTTTATTGACTTTTGAATCTACTCGTACCGGTGACTACCATGAGGACATGAATGCTGATGTCTTTAAAGAGTGGTTCGAACAAATGATAGATCTTCTTCCTCAGAACTGTATAATAGTAATGGATAATGCAAGTTATCACTCGAGACTTACAGAAAAAATGCCCACAACCAAGTGGTTAAAAAAAGATTTACAGAATTGGCTAAATTCAAAGAATATTAAGTTCCATCCCGGTTCTGTGAGAAGAGAACTGTATCATTTGTGTTCCCTTCATAAAGAGAAATTAAAAAAATATGAAATTGATGAAATTGCAAAAAATCGTGGGATGACGGTGGTTAGATCACCACCATATCATTGCGAAGTAAACCCGATTGAACTGATATGGGCACGGATAAAGGGAGAAGTTTCAAGAAAAAATAATTCTTTTAAAATGAGTGATGTTAAACAGTTGTTTTTGGAGGCTGTAAATAATGTGAAGCCTGAAAACTGGGAAAAGGCAGTAAATCATACGATTAAAGAAGAAGAGAAAATGTGGAAGTTGGACAATATTACTGATGAAATGATCGAGCCACTCATTGTAAATATTGGTTGCGACAGTTCATCTTCTGATTTCGATTCTGATTTGGATTTGTAGGTAAGAAGTAGTTTTTATATTAAAATTATTATTTATGAACGTAACGTTGTTTAAAAGTCAAAGTTTAAACCCTTATACCTACATAACCCGTTTGACACAATGTTCTTAACATACCTTGTGGAAAAATAAAATATCAGCTGCTTAGAAGTTATAAGCAGGTTAATTAGGTGAAAATATAAGTGTACACCCGATATATTTATTATATTTATACAAAGGTTATTTCATACGAAAATACTCGAGGTATAACTTCACAAAATATTTTAACTGTCTACTAAAAGAAGTGGTACGCCTATGGATTACGAACGCTTTATTATTTTAATACTCTCTCATACATAAAAATAGACTATAGGTGGTGAGACATGAGAAATTTTTAAAATAAAATAATATACGTATTGTGGAATTTACTAGAGGGATGAGAAATTTTTAAAATAAAATAATTAGTGGAGTGAAATTAGAATTTTATATGGATGTAAGAGCTAATTTTTTATACACAAAAAGAAGCTGGTAAAAAAATTTTCAATAAATTTGGGATGGAGCTTCGCGAGATATGTGCCAAAAACGGCATTTTTGGTATTTTTCGAGTGGATTGCTTCACTATTTTTTAAATATCTCCGGCACTAAGAGTCGTGGAAAAATAAAAAAAAAATTAAAATGACCGTGATGAAGTAGAGTATCGATCCATATAGTAGGATTTTTAAAAAAAAAAAAATGATTTCGCGCGCATTATTTTTTATACTGGATTGTCAATAAATAACCAAAAAATCCATGAATTTACTTAAAAATTGGAGAAAATATGTATTTTTATGTCGGGAAGACATGGTAAAAATTTAAAAATATATACAGGGTGATCAACTTATACTCCGGAGTTTGATATCTCTGTCGTTTTGAGGGATACGAAAAAAGTTTTAAATACAAATTATAGATAGAGTCCAGCTCCAAATTTTAAAAATATATTTTGAATTATACAGGTTGTCCCAAAAAAGTGTGGCGTATCAAAGTTATACCCTATATTTTGTTGCATTTATAGATTATACGTTAAAAATAAGATAAACTTTCATAAGTATTCCCTATACCTAACCTTTTTAGTTTTCGAGATATTTTGATATTTCTACAAATGGAAGCACTTACAAGAAAACCAATAACTTCGAAACCTATGGAATCAGCCAAATCCAATTTTAACTAAAAAAAGTTGTTTGAAATTATACAGGGTGTCCAAAATGGGGCGATTCTCTAATGACCCTGTATTTTATAATCCTCTTATATAGCAAATTCCATTACCGAGTTATTTTTAAATTTGTTAAATTTTACAATATTTTTCGACCGTAATGTCTAAATATAACATCCTGTATTTGAGCAGCTTCGACTATGATCCGAAAAAATTATCTTTGAATTCGTTTTTTGAGGTTAGGATGCATTTTTAAAAAAAACCCTACTATACGGATCGATACTTTACTTCATCACGGTCATTTCAATTTTTTTTTATTTTTCAACCACTTAGAGCCGGAGATATTTAAAAATAGTGAAGCAATCCTCTCGAAAAATACTAAAAATGCCGTTTTTGGCACATATCTCGCGAAGCTCCAGCCCAAATTTATTAAAAAAATTTGACTTACCTTACATCCATTTTTAGAATATTTTCGTCTAATTTCACTCCACTAAATATGCATAATTTGGGAACGCCGATTTATTTTTCTTCCAAAGTATTGGTGTTGGTTTTTTAAATTTGTACGATTTTAATGTGGGATTTTTTAGTAATAATTAATGTACTTTATTAGATCCCAATAGGCCATCAACTGAGGTCCTTCAGCCTAGAGATTTTTTATTTTATTATAAAAATATAAAAAAATATTGTTTGAATAGATTGTATCCCATTTCCACACTGATAAGTTTTTTAAATTTTGTTTGATTTTTCTCGTAAAAAAAATTGGAAAAATTGTTTAAAAATCCGCTGTCCATTTTTTTTTACCCAAAATTCAGTCGGTATATTTCAAATTTACAATTTTCTATGTTTCATACTGATTATTTTTTTCATCTGTCAAAACAGTCAGATTTTGTTGATTCAGCCAATAACAACTCAGGATCCTAACCAATCATTGTGTTTTATACTGATAAAACCGCTTCGTCGTTTTTGTTTTTTGATTAAACTGTGTTTACCTATTTGAGATGTCAAATGTAAACATTTATCAATTATTATTATACTAAAATGTATTGCAAATCTATGTTAATAACCAAATTTCAAAATGTATTTGTAAACTAACCTGTTTTTATTAGTTTATTTCAAAACGCCTTTAACATTTTTAGATACCTCACTTTAACACTAAACTTAAAATTAATTAAATTAAGAAAGACTTCATTTCATTCTTCTTCTTCGCTTTTATTTACGGCGCCGTTTCGCGGGGTAGCCAGTCAAAAAATCGCCTTGGTGGCCCTGTATGTAAAACTATAACAGCTCAGGTTTCAATTTAAATTGGTAAAGAAAATTTTCAATATTTGTGTGTAAAGTGTCTTTTGCATAAATGACTATGTTCTCTGTTTTTAATACAAAATGATTCAAAAAATAATCCTTTCAAATACGACTCGTCCTCTGAAATTTTATAGATTAAATTTTTGATCTTCATACTCAAACGCCTTTATTTTAGGCAAAACCACTCAAACAAACTGATTTAAGATAAAATCACTCGTCCTGCGGACTCGTGATTTTATCAATCAGTTTGTTTTCGTGGTTTTTCCAAATAAAGCCGTTTTCGTGAAAACCAAAAATTTAATCGATAAAATTTGGAGGACTCGTGGTATTACCTTTGATTAAACCCTCTCTTCGTTTTTGTTTTTTTGATAAAACTCTGTTTACCTTTTTTGAATTGTCAAATTTAAACATCTAACAACTTGTATTGCAAATCTATGTGAATATCCAAATTTCAAAATGTATCTGTAAACTACCTGTTTTTATGCGTTTATTTTAAATCGCTTTAACAACACACATAATTCACTTCAACTCTCAAATTTTCTTCATTAAACATCAGTTTTTGAATACCTAAACACTTCAAATCAGCTAAATTAAGAAAGACTTTTTCCATACAAACACGGAAATACTTCTAGATAGGCAACTTGTATTACGTTAGGATACAATCAATTAAATCAAGTGGGCGCTGTATTTAAATCTATAACACTTCAATATTTGACGTTTAAATTTAAAAAATGGAGGTGAATAGATTTAATGAATGTGATAAAGAAAGTATTGAACATTTATGTCTTTTGGATAAATGACTATATTCTCTGTTTTTAATACAAAATTATTCAAAAAATAACCTTTCCAAATACCACTCATCCTCTTAAATTATATAGATTAAATTTGGATGACTCGTTGTATTGATTACCTTTGATAAATCTTTTTTTCTATTAATTTTAGGCTTTAGGTAATGTTCAAGAGATTTCCACAATTTATTTTTCTACATTTTTTTTATTAAAACTTAGCCTGTTGTCTGCATTTTTAATTTCTTAGGTTATTTTTGTGCGATTTTCAATTTTCTTGAATAAAAAAACTGGAAAATATCTTAAAAAAATCCTCTCAAATTAATAATTTCGTATAAAAATGATTTTTCTGTATGTTTTACGATTCTTATTTAAAGATTTAACAAACAAACAAAGAGTGTAAAAAAATGTTATTTTGCCCATATCAAAGGTTTCGGCATCTTTGTACCTCATCAGCACATACACACATTTTAATGCTTTTAATTTTGCATCTATTTGAATGCAGCGGAACTACCACTGTTAAACATTTTCTTCATTTTTTCAACATTCGCTAACTGCTGAAAAAAAAAGGTGCAAAGAACAGTTGTGCCTTGTAAGAAATTCGTTAATAATCAACCCGAGCAGATGGATTGAGTATTTAGTCCCTTTCAAATTTCCCTTAGGGTCCACCCTTGGTATTGGTGAAAAACGTACATCTGACTTTGACTATTGCGTTACGTACGCGCACACATGTCATACCGACATATGTACCGATACACGACGTGGTTAAACAGGGTGTTTTAGACAGATGATCAAATCATCTGTATAACGAAATTGAGTCCCCAAAGTAGCAGAAGGGCTTTTCTTATTATTAGTGCGTATACGTTTAAATTTCATTTTTTTATGAATAAAAAGAATAAAAAATATGTTCGAATACTTTTTTCAAAAATAATAATTAAATTTATAGAAATATGGGCCATCAAATTGAGTGATAAAATAAAGTATATTACCAAACTATCGTTAAAAATATTCCCTACTCTGATATTCAAATCAGCACCCTGTATATTTCACCACGAAAAAAATTCTTACTTGTTACGAAATGTTCAGGGTATAAAAAAATATTTTTCATAAATTCGGTTGGTTTTCAAAAAGGACTAGAAAATATAACAATAAAAATCAAAAACGAATTTTATAGTGTGCCTCATAAATCATACCCAAATTTCTGAAGAAATCTAAACCATGTGTCATCATAGCACTAAAGATGAAGACGCTTTTGTTAATTTGCCAAAAAGGAAATGGTAGATCGTTCCATGGGAAATCCTCATCAGATGTGACATATGTTTACTAAAGAGTGCCTCCATCCAGTGTGGTCTTGCAATTTCAACACTTATAATCTGGTCACAGTAGGCCAAAAGAATTGTGTAACCGTGTAGAAAATCTTTTAATCGATATTTTTTATGTTATTTTCGCAAATTTAATTTTATATAGATTGTACTCATGTATTGATTTAAAAAATCTCCCCTCTTTTTAGAGTTCTTCTCCGGTTTTGTCTGATGATGGACGTGTATGGGTCCGAAACATGTACCAACCCTGTTTGAGAGAGTAATAAGAAAATATATTGTGGAGTATGAAATTACAGCTTATTTAAAATACAAAAAAGAATATTTTCATCAAATTTCATATAAAAAAATTATTTTTGCGTAAGATAAAAATTAAAAACGAAAAAAAAAAACGGTTTTTAGCGACTTTCACTTATAATACCACTAGAGCTTCAATTATTACTGGAAATTTTCTGTTTTTAATTGAAGCTAGAGTGATATTCGGTAAGAAAATTTCACACCGAAATATTATTCAAAAAATACTATGATAATGACGGTTTTTTGTTAGGTTAAATAAAAGACAATTAATCTACTTTAGTTACACAAAATAACAAAAAATAAGTCAATAGTAGCTCAATCTCTCAGTTTTTACAAAATCGTTTTACTAAAGTTGGTAGAAAATAATGAAATATGTGTTTAAAATAAATAATATAAATTGGTTAAGCAAATGTAAGCAACTTTTGACGTTACCTGAGTATAAATTATCTAAATAAATTCGTTGTGTTGTAGAGTTTACAACAATGGAGCGATTTGACGTAATCTGAAGTTAAATGGAAATTTGTTTAGTTGCTATGGTAACGATACAAAATAAGGCTTTTAATTGGTCGAAAATGTTAGGTGTGGAATTTTCTCAATAATTTTGAGGCTACGTTAAATTTACCCTAAATTTTTCGACCATCCACATACTGCTAAGAATTTTTTTTGTTTAAAATACTAAAAATTTAAACTTTCAACAATTTTTTTACATCTGGAACTATTCGAAATGACCGTACTATAATTTTATGAAGGCTGTTTTGGAAATTTTCTGGGTTATACACATGTTTAACATGTAAACTTACTTTGAAAGTATCGGCACATTAGTTCAAAATTTTATTGGACCTCGAATACACAAACAGATGTGCCAAACATGATTTTTATAACTGGGTTACCATTTCCCCAGAAATAGACGAAATATTTCATCAACATGCAGTTTTATGAACATTTTTACCGTATTTTGAAATTTTTTTAAGTATTTAAAAATTTTCTTCGATTGTGTTTGATACAAATAAATTGATTTTAGTGGAGTGAAATTAGACGAAAATATTCTGAAAGTGGATGTAAGAGCTAAGTCAATTTTTTTCGATTTTATACATAAAGAGAAGCTTGTAAAAAATCGATCCGTATAGTAGGGTTTTTTAACCCTCAAGTACTATCGTTGAATTTGGTCACACTTTTACTATCGTGGGGTATTTGGATAACCCAATAAAATTGATCTGAAATATGTCAATTCTGTCGTTTATTTTTTTTTATTCAAATTTAATAAGTAAGATCTATACTAAAACAATCGATCCTACTACATATTTCTTTTTTTCTCAAATAAAAGAAGTATATACAACAGTACTTTTTAATATACGAAAATCATAGGGTACAAAATATCAAAATTAAAAAAATTCAATCCTCAACTAAAAGAAACTTAAATGTTGGTTATGTTGTTAGAAATATTAATGTTCTTCATTCCTGAACCAAAAAATCACTAATTATCCCAAAGGTAAAAAAACTGACAGGAATCATTGGCACTTCGTATGCGAGATGGAGCAGGTAGTGATTTGGCCCACTTGAATCGATTTTTTCCATAATAGCATTTTGATACACCCTCCTAATTCTCATCCCCATCACTTTCATCTTCATCCTGTTCCAAATATTCCTCGGAGTCACTATCTACTTTGTCTTCTTCGGGATTACTTTCGGTACCGCTTTCTTCCAATTCTGATCCGGTATCGTATTCACTAGCGGCGTCACTTAAGTCACTGTCTTGTTCATTATAATTATATTCTTGATCACTGCCATCATCGAAAAAGTTTTCAGCAAGAGCCACTAATTGTTTTTGGATTAAAACTTTTTTATCTATTTTTTAACTACACTTAAGTCTGTAACACAAAGACTATCGTGGGGTATTTCAATACCCCAAATTTATACAGGGTGTTTCATAGTTAAACCGACATACGTTAACTGTAAATAGAGGGAACTTAGGTGATTCCAAATAACCTTGGTTAATGGGTATAACGCCTTTAATAACCGAGATACGGGGTGTTTCATCCATTTCGGCCAATATTTTGATAAGCCGTAACTTTAGAACCACCCTGTAGACTTCTCTCATACTTTGTACAGGTATAGTGTGTTAATAGCCCAATCCTATAGTGTAAGAACTACAATTAAAATCCAGATCCGGATTAAGAAGAATTTACAAAATTTGAAAAACCCCAAAACAACACCCTGTATATCAGATTTTTTAAAATTGGGATCGATATTTGAAAAAAACGGAAAAAAGTGAGTTAAAGTGAAAAAATTTTTTAAGTGCACATCCCAGTCTACTACTGGAGTTTTAACGTCAAATTACATCAAATGCATTTTTTTCATTTTCAGAAGCAGTAACTTTCGAAATACCCGGTAGATTTCTTTCATATTTGGTACAGGTATCATTTTTTAGTAGCCCAATCGTATAATTTAAGGACTATAGTACAGTTAAAATCCAGATATGGATTAAGAAAAATTTGTAAAATTTTGAAAATCCCCATCGCAACACGCTGTACATCAGATATTTTTTAAATTGGATAAGACATTCGAAAAGAATGGAAAAAATTGAGATATTCTCACATATTTTTATAAATGCACATCTTGTTCTACATATTACTAAACTTTTAAAGTAAATTCAATTAATACAATACATATTGTCATTTTCATAAGCCATAACTTTGAAAACACCCTGTAGATTTCTTTCATATTTGGTACAGGTAGATTGCTTAAATAGCCCAATCGTACAATATAAGAACTAAAGTTAAAAATCAGATCCGGATTAAGAAAAATTTGTAAAAGTTGATAATCTCTAAAATAGCACCCTGTATATCAGATTCTTTAAAATGTAATCGGATACCTATTTGAAAAAGAAAAGAAAAAAGATGTGTTATTGCCGAAGCTTACTTGATAGTTTAATGAGTTTTGTATCCAGAATTGGGATTCCGAAAAATTAAATCTGTATTTTTTGTTTGTAGAACGCTCTTGTACACCTATAAAAATATTTTAAATATATATAATAACACATCTTTTGTCTTTTTTTTTTCTTTTTTTAAATAGGTATCCGATTACATTTAAAAAAATCTGATATACAGGATGCTATTTTAGAGATTACCAACTTTTACAAATTTTATAAATTTTTCTTAGGTAATCCGTATCTGGATTTTAACTGTAGTATAGTCCTTACATTATACGATTGGGCTACTAAAAAATGATACCTGTACCAAATATGAAAGAAATCTACCAACTATTTCGAAAGTTACTGCTTGTGAAAATGAAGAAAATGCATTTGATGTAATTTAATGTTAAAACTCCAATAGTAGAATGGGATGTGCACTTAAAAAAAATTTTCACTTTAACTCATTTTTTTCCGTTCTTTTCAAATATCAATCCCAATTTTGAAAAATCTGATATACAGGGTGTTGTTTTGGGGATTTTAAAATTTTGCAAATTCTTCTTAATCCGGATCTGGATTTTAATTGTAGTTCTTACATTATAGGATTGGGCTATTAACACACTATACCTGTACAAAGTATGAGAGAAATCTACAGGGTGGTTCTAAAGTTACGGCTTATCAAAATATTGGCCGAAATGGATGAAACACCCCGTATCTCGGTTATTAAAGGCGTTAGACCCATTAACTAAGGTTATTTGGAATCACCTAAGTACCCTCTATTTACAGTTAACGTATGTCGGTTTAACTATGAAACACCCTGTATAACTTTGACAAAAAAAAATTAGCAAGTCTGTTTATACACCACAAAAAAAATGAAAAAAACAAGAGCTGGGGTAACGAAATACCCCCACGATAGTACTTAAGGGTTAAAATGCATCCTAACCTCAAAAAACGAATTTGCGCACATTTTTTTTACTGTATTGGCAATAAATAACCAAGGAATCCTCGACTTTTCTTAAAAATTGGAGAAAATATGTATTTTTATGTCGGGAAGACATAGTAAAAATTAAAAAAAAAATTATTTGTCCAGCGAAATTCGGCATTTTTCGAAAAAAAATTGAATTGGCCGCCATTTTTGGAAAAACAATAGCAGAGAAAAAATTTTTATCTTAAAAAGAAGGATTTTGTGTGTACTTTCGTCTAAGAAAATCCAATATTTTATTTCTTTATTTAAAGTGCCCAATTTAAGGAAATTCGGTTTTTATTTTCTCCAATGTTTATCGCGATATTTATGCTTGATTCTCTTAGAAAAACTATATTGCAGTCCCAAAAATGTTTAAAAAAAAATATTTCAGGTTCTGAAGTAAGATTTTTGTGATGGAACGAATCAATATAAATCAAGATAAAAAATGAAAATAGATTTTTTTTTATTATTATTTCCTAAATTGGGCACTTTAAATAAAGTCATAAAAAGTTGGATTTTCTTAGACAAAAATATACACAAAATCCTTCTTTTTAATTTCTTTCTCTCTTTCCACTGGATTAAAACCACTTAGTTGTTAAAAAAGTTTTTTTATTGACGTTTCGGCTTTCTATATCGAAAGCCGTTATCAAAATCACATAAAATAAATAAATTTACTAGAAACAGAACACTTGATAATCTTGCAAAAATATGACATCAACATAGTATACATAGAATAAGATTTAGAGATTGAAGATGTCAAAATCTATTTCAATCATATTTTTGTGACGTTTCTGGGAACGAATTTATAAAGGATAGCGCATTTGCATATTATAAGAGAATTTATACTTCGTCATAAATGAAGTTTTCTTATTAATATTATCATAAGAAAAAACCAGATAAAAACTTATGATACTATCCCGATATAGAGGGTATCCTTTGTGCAATTAACTCTTTTTGTAAAATAGGTATCCAAATTTTTGAAATATCAACCGAACAATTAGATAGATATATCGGGATAGTATCATAAGTTTTTATCTGGTTTTTTCTTATCAAATACTATTAAACGAGCAAGGTTTGTATATGTGTGTGTATGTGTGTCCAGAAGATCTCGAAATCCACTCGTCAAAATTCAATGAAACTTTCAGGGTAGACTAATTCCTATCTAAATCGACAGAAAATATAGGTCTCATGTCTGTGAAAATTCGATCTTCCGAGATATTTACAAGAAAAGTTAAGCTTTTAGTTTTATTTCCTAGCAACGGCAACTTGTTTCTATAGTAATATACTATAAAGGAGAGAGGATATAACGTCACATTCCATAGGCGTACTTTGCAAAATAAGTTTCTATAATATAAATAAGGTCACAGCATATAAAATATATATACCCACTTCGTAGATTAAATTTTGAAGTTATATTATTTACAAAAAATAAAAATAAACCTTATGCATCTGACACTTTAACATTGAACGAATTAATTTTAACCAATAAATAACAAGGAGGATTATATGTTGGGATTAAACTGTTTTTAATTTCTTGGCATTAAAAGTAACGCTTCAGTACTTACCTAAACTCAAAGATTAAAAAAAAAGTTAGTTCAAGAACTATCTATAAAAGTCACTGTCTTCACTAAAACTACTGGTATTACTATAATTGTCTTTTCTGAGGTTTATTATTATAGGTTCTATTAAATTATCCATTGATAGTGGATATACTTTCCTAAATGAATTTTCCACCTTTTTAACATGATCAATGCATTTTCCCCAATGTTCTCTATTTACATCTGAAAATGCCTTCAAAAACAAATTTCGCACATCAGGAAATTTAAATGTTTTATTGGTTTGAGAAACATAATCTTTTAATAATTGTGACCAGATCAGTTCAATGGGATTTAACTCTGCGTGGTACGGAGGCAATCTGAGAATTTTAATTAGTTTTTCTCTGGCCATCTCATCTATAATATATTTTTTGAATTTTGAATTTGAATTACTAATAATTCTGCCTTCAAGGATTTAGGAGGACTGATAATATTTTTAGAATGAAGCCATTTTGAAATATATATTTTATTACAAAATTCCGAATCAATTAAAATACATACGATACGGCTATGAATAAATAAAGTCTGACTTATCTGTCAAAATAACAGGTTTATTACAGTAAAAACCATGGAAACAAGATTAAATCTAGACAAAAACTATATTAGGCCGATCAGATGTATTAAAATTTAAATTTTAACTACAAATAAGCATTGAAGGATGAGGTAAAAATAAAATTTCTACCTCTTGAACCTGTACTACGTTCTGCAAATTAAATACTCCTTTCTTCTGTATAGTATAGTACTAAAAAGGTTTGACTTTATTTAATTTCTGGCGTTTAAATCTGAAAGAATTCAATTTTAAATTTGCCGCTTTTGATCCATAATGACCTACAAATTTTGACAACTACTGACACGCACATCTCTGGTTAAACGTTAAGAAAATGGGACCGGCTGGGATTTTCATGAAATTTTCGCAGATGCTATAAAACATGATAAAATCAATATACCTACTTAGCAATAGAAATTTTTGCGCGGAAAAATATTTTTCACATTTTTTTATTCTGCAAATGCCCAAGTAGCAATTTATAACCAGAATAAACCTGAAAAGTATAAAAAAGAAAAGGTTCATTTGACGGACATAAATAATTTGCTTGTCAAATGACAGCCATCTCATAAATTCTAAGTTGAAAATACAACGTTGCCAATTCAATTTCAGAAATCATGGGTTTAGGTAAATATTTATAGGAACGTTGAGTAACACTGTTAAAATGGACACTTATCAAAACGTGACAACTGTTAAAATGTGATACGTGTCAGAATGTTACAACTGTCAAAATATGACACCTGTCAGAATGTAACAAATGTCAAAATGGCACACGTATCGTACTTTTCTTTATTTATTACACAGATCTAACCTAACCTAAAGCTAATCTTTTTTTTTTTGGCGGGTGGAAATTCTTTATGCACATCGGGTAAAGGTTCTTCCCTTCCCCGATAGTGTGAGACTACCCCTTACGGTTACTCACTAAAACCACCCCACTGAAACCACTATGCCCTACACGCTGCTGTTGCCCGTCCCGGAAACGGGGCCTGTCCGCCGTGACTATTCGCGAAGATCAAGCGTCAGTAGATGTTGCCCCAAAAGGGTGAAATCTCCAGAAACTAGGCAACTTTTAATGCATTTAACTAACCTCTGGGACAAGCAGTTGATAAACGTCAACAACACCTGCAGCAAATTGAAAATTAACACTGACAGCTTTTTTAATTTTCCCGCCTACTTTCTATTTATCTACCTTTCTGAAGTTCAAGTAGATGTCGCCCACTCCGTGATTTTCACGAATTAATTAATAATTTGTCAGGTTATAAATATACTTAAATTATATACTCATTGGACTGCTTAAAAATGTAGATTTGAATATTTAGAGCGAAGCTCGGTGACCAGATATTGATAATATTAATAAGAAAACTTCATTTATGACCAAGTATAAATTCTCTTATATTATGCAAATGCGCTATCCTTTAAAAATTCGTTCCCAGAAACGTCACAAAAATATGATTGAAATAGATTTTGACATCTTCAATCTCAAAATCTTATTCTATGTATACTATGTTGATGCCATATTTTTGCAAGATTATCAAGTGTTCTGTTTCTAGTAAATTTATTTATTTTATGTCATTTTGATAACGGCTTTCGATATAGAAAGCCGAAACGTCAATAAAAAAACTTTTTTAACAACTAAGTGGTTTTAATCCAGTGGAAAGAGAGAGAGAAATTAAAATACAAACCATTATGAGCTTCCGAAATGAATTCCTTCTTTTTAAGATAAAAAATTTTTCTCTACTATTGTTTTTCCAAAAATGGCGGCCAATTCAATTTTTCTCGAAAAATGCCGATTTTGGCTGGACAAATAAATTTTTTTTTTTAATTTTTACCATATCTTCCCGACATCAAAATACATATTTTCTTCAATTTTTAAGAAAGACTCTTTGGTTATTTATTGCCAATTTAGTTCAGTTCAATTAGTTTTTTGAGGTTAGGATGCATTTTTTAAAAAACCATACTATATGGATCGATATTCTACTTCATCACGGTTATTTTAATTTTTTTTCCATTTTTCCACGACTCTTAGAGCCAATCCACTTTAAAATTACCAAAAATGCCGTTTTTGGCACATATCTCGCGAAGCTCCAGCCCAAATTTATTGAAACATTTTATACAAGCTTCTCTTTATGTATAAAATCGAAAAAATTAAAAAAAAATGACTTAGCTGTTACTTCCATATAAAATTCTAATTTCACTCCACTATTTTAGGATATAATTACACTTTTTAATGTCGATTAAATTTTGTTTTGATTCTTATCCCTCTCACTTACTTGAAAATTGGGCTTTTTCGGTGAAAGTTGTTTGTTGGGCCGTGCGAAAATCGATTCAAGGGCTCATTTTTCCAAAATAGCTACTGGGTAGTTTTTACCCCAAAAAAAGTAATTTTTGCTAAGAATTAGGATATTTAAAATCGGTTTGGCCCCTCGTAAAAATTGTGATATTGCTCATTTTCAAATATACTAACTATAACAGCTTTCCTTTCGCATTTCTGTCCGTTTGCCAGCGAAATACAAACATAATAAATGCAAGCTGCAAACAAAAATTCCTATCATAAATAAATTAGAGGAACAATTAAAAGGCACAATGCACAATGGCTTTGCCGTGCATATGTACTCGGGCATATGTGCAAACATGTGCGCAGTCTTATGGGAAATCACCTGGTAAGGGTGTCGCTGCACAGGGTCCGCATGGGAATACAGGGATGGATGGACCGATGCAAGCAAATCGACAAATCTCCATGCGTTAAAAGTTCTGGTTTATTGGGACTCGCGCGCCAATTAATCAGATAAAATGTAAAACATTTGGTGTTACTATGCTATAAAATAGCGTACACTGATAAAAAAGATTATGTAATAGTATATTACGTAATATGTGTTGTAAATAGCATTTTACGCACGAATGGAAAAATTGCTTTACAATACGCATTACGTACTATACTTTACCTACGGCCATATACAGTGTGCCAAAAGTCTGGACTTAGTTATTGCATCTTTAGATTTTTTTAACAATTTTATTTCGAACAATTTTACAAAATTATAGAGGATATATTATCATATAGGATAATTCGTTTTATTTATTAACATTGAAACTTTATTGAAACTTTGAAACTTTTTTAGATGTGCTACCATCTATGGTAAGAAGAGAGTATTGACATTAAATTTTGACTGAATCTAGTCAAGATGTCACTCTCTTCTTTTTTATCCCTTTCAGAGATTAATACAAAGTGAGTAAACCAGTAAGGAATTTTAATTTATTAGATTCAACATCCTAAGACCGGTTTCTGTCTTTCGACTTCATCAGTTAGGCTTTTCGAATCCAATAAATAAAATTCCAAACTCGTACAAGTCAAGAAGAGAGTGACATCTTGACTAGATTCAGTCAAAATTTAATGTCAATACTCTCTTCTTACCATAGATGGTAGCACATCTAAAAATGTTATCTTATAGCGGATATAGCTATTGACTTGTACGAGTTTGGAATTTTATTTATTGGATTCGAAAAGCCTAACTGATGAAGTCGAAAGACAGAAACCGGTCTTAGGATGTCGAATCTAATAAATTAAAATTCCTTACTGGTTTACTCACTTTGTATTAATCTCTGAAAGGGATAAAAAAGAAGAGAGTGACATCTTGACTAGATTCAGTCAAAATTTAATGTCAATACTCTCTTCTTACCATAGATAGTAGCACATCTAAAAATGTTATCTTATAGCGGATATAGCTATTGACTTGTACGAGTTTGGAATTTTATTTATTGGATTCGAAAAGCCTAACTGATGAAGTCGAAAGACAGAAACCGGTCTTAGGATGTCGAATCTAATCAATTAAAATTCCTTACTGGTTTACTCACTTTGTATTAATCTCTGAAAGGGATAAAAAAGAAGAGAGTGACATCTTGACTAGATTCAGTCAAAATTTAATGTCAATACTCTCTTCTTACCATAGATGGTAGCACATCTAAAAATGTTATCTTATAGCGGATATAGCTATTGACTTGTACGAGTTTGGAATTTTATTTATTGGATTCGAAAAGCCTAACTGATGAAGTCGAAAGACAGAAAGCGGTCTTAGGATGTCGAATCTAATAAATTAAAATTCCTTACTGGTTTACTCACTTTGTATTAATCTCTGAAAGGGATAAAAAAGAAGAGAGTGACATCTTGACTAGATTCAGTCAAAATTTAATGTCAATACTCTCTTCTTACCATAGATGGTAGCACATCTAAAAATGTTATCTTATAGCGGATATAGCTATTGACTTGTACGAGTTTGGAATTTTATTTATTGGATTCGAAAAGCCTAACTGATGAAGTCGAAAGACAGAAACCGGTCTTAGGATGTTGAATCTAATAAATTAAAATTCCTTACTGGTTTACTCACTTTGTATTAATCTCTGAAAGGGATAAAAAAGAAGAGAGTGACATCTTGACTAGATTCAGTCAAAATTTAATGTCAATACTCTCTTCTTACCATAGATGGTAGCACATCTAAAAATGTTATCTTATAGCGGATATAGCTATTGACTTGTACGAGTTTGGAATTTTATTTATTGGATTCGAAAAGCCTAACTGATGAAGTCGAAAGACAGAAACCGGTCTTAGGATGTTGAATCTAATAAATTAAAATTCCTTACTGGTTTACTCACTTTGTATTAATCTCTGAAAGGGATAAAAAAGAAGAGAGTGACATCTTGACTAGATTCAGTCAAAATTTAATGTCAATACTCTCTTCTTACCATAGATGGTAGCACATCTAAAAATGTTATCTTATAGCGGATATAGCTATTGACTTGTACGAGTTTGGAATTTTATTTATTGGATTCGAAAAGCCTAACTGATGAAGTCGAAAGACAGAAACCGGTCTTAGGATGTCGAATCTAATAAATTAAAATTCCTTACTGGTTTACTCACTTTGTATTAATCTCTGAAAGGGATAAAAAAGAAGAGAGTGACATCTTGACTAGATTCAGTCAAAATTTAATGTCAATACTCTCTTCTTACCATAGATGGTAGCACATCTAAAAATGTTATCTTATAGCGGATATAGCTATTGACTTGTACGAGTTTGGAATTTTATTTATTGGATTCGAAAAGCCTAACTGATGAAGTCGAAAGACAGAAACCGGTCTTAGGATGTTGAATCTAATAAATTAAAATTCCTTACTGGTTTACTCACTTTGTATTAATCTCTGAAAGGGATAAAAAAGAAGAGAGTGACATCTTGACTAGATTCAGTCAAAATTTAATGTCAATACTCTCTTCTTACCATAGATGGTAGCACATCTAAAATTGTTATCTTATAGCGGATATAGCTATTGACTTGTACGAGTTTGGAATTTTATTTATTGGATTCGAAAAGCCTAACTGATGAAGTCGAAAGACAGAAACCGGTCTTAGGATGTCGAATCTAATAAATTAAAATTCCTTACTGGTTTACTCACTTTGAAACTTTATTGAAACTTACCAAACAACTGTTTGGTACATTAACAAATTGTTACATACCTATTAAAAATTGTTACATATACTTAAGTACAGGTTGGTAATAGAAATTACAATTTAAAATTAAACAAAGATACTAGTAAAAAAAATAAATACTATATCCCAGCAATTTATACAACAAATACAATTTTATTAAAATTTTAAATACATTCAATAATTAAAAGTAAATTGATTGAAAATTTATTAAATATTTATAAATATTCCTCGATAATAGCAACCTGTAAGAATGTAAGAATTTTTATAAACAAACAATTTACACCATGTCTCTTTAAATCCAAGAGATCCCCGCCAGCGTCAACTAAAATAGTTGCTGAAGATCTTCGGAAACAGTGTCCTGTGTAGCGATTAGGATTTTCTAGTTTAAGAAATGTTGCAATATCTTTTGGTATACTGCCTAATTTGTTTATCCCAACGGGTTGTTTGGTGCATTTTCCATTTGTATATTTTATAAAAAATAGAGTGCTAATTAATTTTTTATATAAATAAAGCATGTCTTTATTGTTATTATTATTTCATAGTGAAATACCCTTACACAAGTCGTTCAAACTTCCGGTGGAACATCCTGTATATATCTACAACTCTATCCACTAGCCGTATCGTCCAAACAATTAGGTAGAAATCTTCACGTAAATAATCTAAGAAAATCTGAGGAAACATGCTTAGCGAACACTACATGTATAACTTGTAACAGTTACTGCCAACTGCTGAATGTAATATCTAAAACTGCCTACCAAAGTTCCGGATCCTGAGAAAGCACCTGTGGACTCTTTCCGGCGATTCTTCAGGTGCATTCTCCGGGTCTTGAGAAAAAGAAGAAGCACTGTACTGAAAATACAACAGCTGGCGAAACGGCGATTTTATTAATTGTTCGTTTCAGGGTAATAAAAAAACGGTTATATACTTAGTGACATTAAACGAAAGGAAAGATTAATTTTTATTATTCTTTTTCATAACTTTTCACTTAAGAAAATTATGCGGATTGCTATTAAACTAACAACTGTATATCTTTGATTTTTGGGAGAGATATTAAGAATCGCTTTTTAAAATGCTTATTTAAAATAAGAGCTTTCGATTGACATAGAAAAGCAAAAAATCACGAATCGCCAATCCTGAGAGAGAACCATAAACGGCTCCATTTTTAGTACCTGAGAGCCAAAAACGACATTCAATGCACTTGCGAAACAAGAACAGAGAATGGAACTGCAAATAGCCCAACGCAGGTGGTTTTTTTACTTGTTTTCGAGTTCCCACGAGATACTACCGACAAGTGAATATTCCTCAGCGTCTCTCACGGATTTCGTGTTGATTCTTATTCTTCTACATTGCCATTACGTCTTCCCAAATCGCCTTAGGCTGACCAAATATTCGATTCGCCAAATAAACGTATAAAAAACAACTTTAAAATGTTAGCATATTTTTGATTTTTCGAATTGTTTATTTTCAATGTATGATTGGTGTTCATTAAGCCTTATATGAAAAGGTCTACATGTTTCTCCAATATAAAATTTATTACTTTCGCATGGAATTTGGTAATAATAGTGGAGTGAAACTTTTTTTAAGTAATGAGCGATTTAAATGTTCTTTTTTATTTTTAATATCACGGTATCTGTCAGGTATATCTGTAAATTTATTATTATTATTATTATTATTATTATGATTATTATTATTATTATTATTATTATTTATTGTTTATTCTTCATCAGACATATTACTTTTCAAAAAAAAAATGTTTAAAGACACGTAAGAAATGGCTAATAATTTTTCCAACGAATTACCCACCTGTGATGTCGTAAATAACATATAAAACCGCGACAGGTTGCGATGCGCTGTCGCAACACTTGGCGGAACTCGGTAAAGATATCAGTTTTCTTGATCTCGCTTTTTGTGGGAACCTTTATCGTACCCAAGATGAAAAATTTTTTAATTCACGCCATATGAAATCCTTGGAAACTTGAAACTCAACGAAAGATATTTTATCCAGGTATGCGCATTGTTTTTTATTTGTATACGCCTCAATTCTAGTTAAATGCTGATGATTTTAGATATTTTTGGTTAATGGGCAAATGTGAGGAAATCGATGTAACGTCACCAGAGACTGCGCACAGAGGGGCCAAATGTTATAATTTCGGGCATAAACTCAATTGCTAAATAATAAAAAAATGTATCGGTATGTGAGAATAGTCCATAGTGACTCTTATGATTAGAAAACTCAGTGTATCAGGTATATAACAATAGGCGGCCCTTTTATAATCCCAGAGAAAATGACGCAAGTAGATTCCAAAATTGAAAGATAGTTTTCAGATCGACAAAACGTACAAGAAATAATCATGAAAGAAAAAGTTGAAGCCACAGTTAGTGCAGAAGCAGAATCAGAGGATGAACATGATAAAGAAGAAGAAAAAAATAAAGAGACACAAAAACAGGAAAAGAAGAAATGAAGGGCCGAAATCAAACAATGTATTGAACAAAATAGAAAACAAGCTAAAGAAGAGATCAAACAATGTACCTATAGAACAATTAGAAATTAAAATAGACATTATGACAAAACCACAAGAGATATTTAAACAAGAAGTCAATCAGAAAATAGAAATAGTAACAAAGGAGACAGAACAAATACAAATTAGAACGTATGACATAACAAATGAGATCAAGGAAGATAGAAAAGAAGTAAGACAGGAAGTAATCAGAATAAATGAAAAATTAAAGAATCAGAGTCATTACATAGAAAGAAACAGTGAAACAATCAAGAAAATAGAAGAAGAAATGGAACAAGGATTCAAAATAAGTGATGAAATCAAAGAAGAAAAATTATTAAGAAATTGGAAGAGCAAATGAAACAACTAAGACAAAAACAGGCTGAAGAAAGAATCAAACAGAATGTAAAAGAAAATACAAGTGGAGAAAGGATAATCATATATGGTAGCGAAGGAATTGAGGTAGAATTAACATATTAAGGAGATTTAAAAATACACCAAGTAACAATCATAAAAGACAGAAGAAAGATTAAATGAAAGTAGAAAGAGAAATTGGAAGAAATTAAGACGTACTTAAAACATAAAAGGGAACATCGTAGAATGTCGTTGAAGAAAATTATATGGAATTTGTAAATTTTAAAGGTGCATTTTTAGACTATTTTTGGGGGGAAATGACGCAGACAAAAGTAATGAGATTAGTAAAATTTTAGGGAATGTTGTTATGATATAAAAATTGTAATTTTAAATAGAGTAGGAATTTAGTTATTTTATACAAATTATGAAAAGGGGACTTAAAAAAAAGGTGAAATGTTTGTTTTGAGATGTGAAAGATGTCAGATGTGAAAATTGGAAATAAAAAACATTAAAAAAGTATAATCTTGATTTGTACTGTATATTTTTCTTGCTATTATAAAAATACATAGAAAACACTCTCACAAATAATTATTTTTTCCGTCATGTGGTCGTTTGCTTTAATTTTCCACAAACGCGAAGAAACTCTAATGAACTCACCCCCTATTGACATGAAGTGCACTCGATATTGCCTTATACATGAGTCCATAATCTGTTAATTCGCAAGAAAATGGGCACCCATAACCGGGTGTTTTGTCGTGCCCTATCTGAAAGAGATTTGGAAAATAGGGGTGGGACCGTGTGAACGGGATTCGCGTGTAGTTCACAACGCGGCCACGTGTGCCCACGTGCTGCAGATTCATACCCGAATTAAAGAATTTGTTGTATGTCCAGCTGTCAGTTTCTTCGACCAAAACAATCATTTAAATTACGCGAAGACTTAATGACTGTAGGTGTGTAATATTTTTTATAAACGTTTTAGAAGTGACTTAACTACACAACCCTGTAAATATTCCATTGTATATACTGAGATAATATAAATTAAAAACTTAAGAATTTTTTTTAGTTTTTATTTTCAAAATTCACACATTGACATCTATCAAATCAAAATTACTATCATCCAAAACAAACATGTCATCACCACCGCAACTATTTTTTTTAAGTCCTTTTTACATAGTTTTTTTAATAATTGTTTTTTTTAAATGTACTTCCAATAATTTTGCCCCATTTTTTACATCATTACAACATTCCCCCAAATTTTGTTTTCTTAATTTATTTTTATCATAAAAAAAAATTAATAAAATCAAATTTTAATTTCTAATTTTTCCACTAAAATCTTGTATTTATTTTATTTCTTAAATTCTCTTCCTCTGCTATTCCCAAATTCATTTTTATTTCTTCTTTTAAATTTTCTTCCAATATTCAAAATTATTTATTTTAATTTCATCTTCCATCTATGATAATTTCTTTTCAAATTGTCTATTTCCTTCTGTATTTCCTTAATTCTCTCGTCTGCTTTATTCTCATCTTGTTTTTGTTCTTCTCTTAATTCTCAAAATTTTTTAAGTCTTCCTTGACTTTTTTTACTTCTTTTTCAATTTTTTCTTTGAAAATCGCTTCTTTTTCTTGTATTTCTTTTATTTCGTTTCTTGTTTTTAAATTCTCTTCTTCAAATTTCATTGATGGTTCACTATTACATATACCTGCTCTTGGTTCTTGGCTCTTGCTAATTCTTGCCTGATGTCTTTTTCTACGTTATTTATTCTTAATCTTATTGAATTATTTTCTATATTGGTCACTTCTTCTTGTAGTCTAAATCCTTCCTTTAGTTGGTCTTCCATTTTTTCTACAGCATTTTGCAATTTCTGATTCACCTTTTCCAATTCCTTTCCTACATTTTGTTTTAAATTTTCCACTGTTTCCATACCCTTTTCATTTTGCATTTCACATTTTTCGACTTCTTTTATCAATTCCTGGCATTGTACCTTTACTTCTCTGTGTGCATTTCCATAAATATTGGCATCAATTTGATGTCCCAACTCCATAAATTTCTCTTTCACCTCTTTGTCCATTTCCTTTCGAATTTTTATTCCATTTTCTACAATCTCTCCTCTCAATTTCTCTTCTTGTTCTGTTAGATCTCTTCTAATTTGTGTTGTCTCCCTTCTGATATTTTCAATTTCTTTATCCTGCTCCCAAAATTTCTTGGCTATTTCTTGTTTCATTTCCCCTAATATTGCTTGATTTTCTTTTCGGTTTTCATCAAATTTCTTTGTCATATCTTTACTTTCTTGTTTCAATTCTTCAAATCTTATTTGATTTTTTTTATCCATTTCTACTAATATTTCTTCCGATGCCCTATTCATCTGAACCATCATCTCCATTATATTCTTAAACTGATCTCTACTTGTTTCTTCCTTTCTTCTATACTCTGGTTCTTCCTCCATGTTTTTGGGTTCACTCAATTTCGAGCCCCACGTTGGGCGCCAATTGAGATAATATAAATAAATTCTTAAGTTTTTAATTTTCTTTAGTTTTTATTTTCAAAATTCACACATTGACATCTAGCAAATCAAAATTACTAACTATCATCCAAAACAAACATGTCATCACCATCGCAACTATTTTTTTTTAAGTCCTTTTTACATAGTTTTTTTAGTAATTGTTTTTTTTTAAATGTACTTCCAATAATTTTGCCCCATTACAATACATTATGTTTAACAACGATACTTTCCCAAAGAATAGATTTAACACTTGCACTTTTATGTAGCTCACAGCTGTGCGTCTTCTTTATTTGAACCCTTGTTGGTGGCCCGATGTATATCCGTCTACCCCAATGACAACTGAACACCCGTTTATTGGGTATAAGATAGCCAGATAATGGGGTCATTAAAATTGCCTCTGATTTCGTTGATGACTGCATTATTAGACCAGAGCCAATCAATTTTCGACAGTGTTTGTTGTTGTCTCACCATTTGGATAACAGAAGATTTAAAAAAATTAGTGATTGACAGTAGTTTCAAATGTTGATACTTTTTTACTAACCTACTAATTATACAGGGTGTAATTGAAATGTGTCCCTGGATAACGCAAGGCTTAGTAAAATCAATACGAACAAAATACAACTTATTCAGAGCAATGAAAAAATATATACTGAGGAAAATATCAGCAATTATTGGAGCTACAGAAATCAACTTAATAACTCGATTAAACAGACCAAAATAGAATTCTATATGAAAAAAATCGAAGAAAATAAAAACAACAACAAAGCACTGTGGGAAAATCTGAATGAAATGATTGGCAAAAGGAACGCGAAAGAAATTATAAAGGAAATAAAACGGAAGCACCATAAACGATCCAAATCAGATTGTAGACATTTTTTGTGAAATATTATTATATTTGAACTGCGAGGTCTTGATTGCCCGTTAAACCAAAAATATAGGCGCATACTTTGTGTCTAGTATTTATGTGAAAAAACGACGTATACGACAGAATTACATTCAAAAGTACGCGGGCTATTTTTTCGGGTAAAAGATCAATCAACAATCGAGGAATCATCATCCGGTTTGTATTCAATGATTTATTATTCATTTTCTCTTATCGGGATTTTCTTATCCACTTCATAAGACAGGGTCTTACGGGGTAGTTTTTGTCCCGTTCAGGGGTTGGTTTGATTCGGGGAGAAGATTCAGAATCCCCATCCCCAGCATACTCGAAAACGGGAGGTGACGCAGTTTTTTTCGGTATAAGGCGGTGTGTTCGCGTTTCACCACTTTTGGGGGTTATTTTTGGCCGTTTGGGGGTGATGGTCAACTCAGAAAGAGTTTAAACCATCGCCTTCGTGTTCAGCATCCTCGAAAACGGGAAGTGGCGCAGTTTTTCTCGGTATAAGACGGTGTGTTCGCGTTTCTCCCATTTTGGGGGTTGTTTTTGGCCGTTTGGGGGTGATGGTCAACTCAGAAAGAGTTTAAACCATCGCCATCGTGTTCAGCATCCTCGAAAACGGGAAGTGGCGCAGTTTTTCTCGGTATAAGACGGTGTGTTCGCGTTTAACCCATTTTGGGGGTTGTTTTTGGCCGTTTGGGGGTGATGGTCAACTCAAAAAGAGTTTAAACCGCCGCCATCGTATTCAGCATCCTCGAAAACGGGGGTACCTAGTTTCGTTACGTTAGCAAATATTTTCATATTTTTCCGACTTACAGAAGCCACTATATAATTGGATATCTACTAAACCATATTAGTAAATAACGAAAATGAATCATATCATTCAGAAAATATCGGTGTAATTGTAAAAAATGAACTGTTGTTAACTTAATTCATGATGCGCGTATGATTTATGAGATGTTTCATCTCTGAGTGTTGATAGAGCACTGATTAAAAATTTGATTAAGTCTAGACGTTTAAACTTAGACCCGCCTCCGTCCGAATGTTCTAGAATAAGTTGTTACCGTGTGGGCGAGTCGATTTTGGTTAGACGGGGTAGTTTTGTTATGTCCACATCATTCAGAAAATATCGGTGTAATTGTAAAAAATGAACTGTTGTTAACTTAATTCATGATGCGCGTATGATTTATGAGATGTTTCATCTCTGAGTGTTGATAGAGCACTGATTAAAAATTTGATTAAGTCTAGTCGTTTAAACTTAGCCTCGCCTCCGTCCGAATGTTCTAGAATAAGTTGTTACCGTGTGGGCGAGTCGATTTTGGTTAGACGGGGTAGTTTTGTTATGTCCACATCATACAGAAAATATCGGTGTAATTGTAAAAAATGAACTGTTGTTAACTTAATTCATGATGCGCGTATGATTTATGAGATGTTTCATCTCTGAGTGTTGATAGAGCACTGATTAAAAATTTGATTAAGTCTAGTCGTTTAAACTTAGCCTCGCCTCCGTCCGAATGTTCTAGAATAAGTTGTTACCGTGTGGGCGAGTCGATTTTGGTTAGACGGGGTAGTTTTGTTATGTCCACATCATTCAGAAAATATCGGTGTAATTGTAAAAAATGAACTGTTGTTAACTTAATTCATGATGCGCGTATGATTTATGAGATGTTTCATCTCTGAGTGTTGATAGAGCACTGATTAAAAATTTGATTAAGTCTAGTCGTTTAAACTTAGACCCGCCTCCGTCCGAATGTTATAGAATAAGTTGTTACCGTGTGGGCGAGTCGATTTTGGTTAGACGGGGTAGTTTTGTTATGTCCACATCATTCAGAAAATATCGGTGTAATTGTAAAAAATGAACTGTTGTTAACTTAATTCATGATGCGCGTATGATTTATGAGATGTTTCATCTCTGAGTGTTGATAGAACACTGATTAAAAATTTGATTAAGTCTAGACGTTTAAACTTAGACCCGCCTCCGTTCGAATGTTCTAGAATAAGTTGTTACCGTGTGGGCGAGTCGATTTTGGTTAGACGGGGTAGTTTTGTTATGTCCACATCATTCAGAAAATATCGGTGTAATTGTAAAAAATGAACTGTTGTTAACTTAATTCATGATGCGCGTATGATTTATGAGATGTTTCATCTCTGAGTGTTGATAGAGCACTGATTAAAAATTTGATTAAGTCTAGTCGTTTAAACTTAGCCTCGCCTCCGTCCGAATGTTCTAGAATAAGTTGTTACCGTGTGGGCGAGTCGATTTTGGTTAGACGGGGTAGTTTTGTTATGTCCACATCATTCAGAAAATATCGGTGTAATTGTAAAAAATGAACTGTTGTTAACTTAATTCATGATGCGCGTATGATTTATGAGATGTTTCATCTCTGAGTGTTGATAGAGCACTGATTAAAAATTTGATTAAGTCTAGTCGTTTAAACTTAGCCTCGCCTCCGTCCGAATGTTCTAGAATAAGTTGTTACCGTGTGGGCGAGTCGATACGGGGTAGTTTTGATATGTCCGTCTTCGTCTCTCGCGTTGGAGAAACAAAATTGTATTTTATTTTAAAGTTTTTAAATTGTGGCCTACGTGTCAAAATGCCCGTAGGCGCAAGATTCGTTAAGATGCTCTACATGTCTTACGATGTTGCCAGTTTGAGTAATATGTTTCATTTTGTCGTTGAAAATTAAACATCTGTTATTTATTGTATTTGAGATATGGTATCCAAAAGATGGCTCTTAATGACATAAAAAAAGGAAAAGAAATGAATAATTAATTTAATGATCAAATTTTATCAACACTTATAACTGTAAACATAACAATAACTCTTATTTTAACGACTCTCGAAACGTGTAAGTTTCTTTAAACAACGACATTCTCCTGAATTTTTCTTGGCCTCTAATTTCTTTCAATCTTTTTTCTGCGTTTAAAATAATTATGCTCGCAATCTTTTTGTGTTTCATAAAAAATTTTTCAAAATCGGCTTTCTTCATTCGATAAGTTTGAGTTACTTCCACCGCTACCACGGTAGCAGGTCGCCTTTGTATATTTAACATTAAACATAATTCTCCAAAATACGCGCCATCTTGAAGATGGCAGATTTCCTGTCCGGAATGAGTGTAAACAGCCACCGTTCCGGTGGACAAAAAATACATACAATCCCCCGTCGTACCCGATTGAATGATAATATCACGAGGTAGAAAAATTTCGGGCGTTAGAATTTTGACGATATCGCGAATATCCTCGTTTGACAATTCCTTCAGAATAGACACACTGGTTATTAACGATCGACATAATTCGATATTTATATCTTTTTTCAAACCTCCTGCTAGGAAGAAACTCAAAACGTCCGTTTTAAAATAATTCCCTCGAAATTTAAACTCGTAATACTGAGTGATTCTTTCTCTTAATCGCAGTGGTAAATTTCTTTGAGTCATGTAATAATTTAGTTGATTTATTACTTTTTGGAATTTAATGCTCAGCGATCTAGATGCTAATATACTCGAAGCGATGATTAGCCAGATGGACATTAGCAAAATCTTACCAATTATGTAAGTGAATATCGCTGTTAGGTATTCCTCGATATACTTTAATTCTTTGAAGTATTGCAGTGGTAAGGATACTCCCAATAGGTAAAGGGAGCTTTTAAACAAATGTTCGATATATAATACATACAGCAGTTTTTCTTCTTTTTCTGCTTCGCCGCCGTAAAAATCTACTCTTACAATCTGCGTGATAGACATGAGTAAGCACGTGGTAAAATGCGAAATGAATACAAAAATGGTTAAGCAGCAAATGCTGAAGATGACAGTCTTAGATTTGTGTATGATACCTGAACACAACATTAATAACAGTTTGGTAACTGAGTATATCCTTATTACTCTCATGAGGCACAAAATCTTCTGAAATCCAAGAATGTAAACGGGCGATTTTTCGAAAAATAAATTTATAAAGTATATATTAATTGAATTTAAAACGTCAATGATGAAGAAAGGTCCAAGAATGTAGTTTATAGTTATTTTTCTGGGAGTTAATTCAACCGATTTGGTTTTCGAATTGTAATATCCAGTGAAAAAGTTCAGAATCACATCGATCCAGGTTAGCAAATCTACAGCAGTGATTATAATTATTAGAACGTCTAAATGTACGTGTATCGTTAAAGTACAGGCTTGCAGTGGTTTAATGATCAACACAGAAATGTAAAAAAATAAAAGCCACCATTCGTAACATCTCCGGAATTTGCTGAAAGGATGAATTACGTATGTATATCCTGATTCCAAGTGTCTCATTTTTTCTTTCTTTAATACTAACTGGCTTCTGAAATATCTAGTAGACATCGGATTTGATTCAGATATCAAAATATAGGTCAAAAGTCTTCTTTTCAGTAAGGGAAAAACTGAGTCTCTGTGAGCAAGTTCGCATACATGTGGCATTTTGTTGGACCGACTGGTTTTTTAAATGTTGCGTCAAATTATTGTGACAATACGTTGAAATTCGTTTCCTAACAACGGCATACATAAGTAGCTTAAGGTCTCTTTACTCTATATCGCCGTATTTTGACTCTTGACACCAACCAATCCGCGATGAGTCGCAGCCATTGTAATTGAATGGAACACCGCATACACAGAGAAAAATTAAAATCTATATTCAAGAAAAGCTTTGTACTCGGAAGATTATACTTCTTTAAAGTAAAGCACAGTTTGCGGCAAATAATATTTCTCGATACAATAAGAAAATAAATGTTGAATCAAATGTAGTTTTAATCTTGTATTTTAAGATTTAAAATAATTAATCTGAAACTAAATTATTTCATCCAATTGTAGAATTGTTAACAAATCCAAGAATGCTTTTCAGTTTGTTGTAAATATAATTTGCTCTTAAAACTGACCAATGCGTACTTGATCCAATGGTTTAGGGCTCAATTCAATTTTATCAAATACTATTAAACGAGCAAGGTTTGTATGTGTGTGTGTGTGTGTATGTGTGTCCAGAGGATCTCGAAATCCACTCGTCAGAATTCAATGAAACTTTCAGGGTAGACTAATTCCTATCTAAATCGACAGAAAATTTAGGTCTCATGTCTGTGAAAATTCGATCTTCCGAGATATTTACAAGAAAAGTTAAGCTTTTAGTTTTATTTCCTAGCAACGGCACATAATAATAACTTGTTTCTATAGTAATATATACTATAAAGGATAGATGAGTACAGTCAAAGTGGGGATATAACGTCACATTCCATAGGCGTACTTTGCAAAATAAGTTTCTATAATATAAATAAGGTCACAGCATATAAAATATATATACGCACTTCGTAGATTAAATTTTGAAGTTATATTATTTACAAAAAATAAAAATTTAACCAATAAATAACAAGGAGGATTATATGTTGGGATTAAATTAAATCTCTTGGCATTAAAAGTAACGCTTCAGTACTTACCTAAACTCAAAGATTAAAAAAAAAGTTAGTTCAAGAACTATCTTTAAAAGTCACTGTCTTCACTAAAACTACTGGCATCACTATAATTGTCTTTTCTGATGTTTATTATTATCGGTTCTATTAAATTATCCATTGATATATCCACTTTCCTAAATGAATTTTCCACATTTTTAAACATGATCAATGCATTTTCCCCAATGTTCTCTATTTACATCTGAAACTGCCTTCAAAAACAAATTTCGCACATCAGGAAATTTAAATGTTTTATTGTTTTGAGAAACATAACCTTTTAATAATTGAGACCAGATCAGTTCAATGGAATTTAACTCTGCGTGGTTCGGAGGAAATCTGAGAATTTTAATTCCTTTTTCTCTGGCCATCTCATCCATAATATATTTTTTGAATTTGTTTTTATGTTGCCTTGCTATTACTAATAATTCTGCCTTCAAGGATTTAGGAGGACTGATGAAGCCATTTTGAAATATATATTAATACAAAATTCTGAATCAATTAAAATACATACGATACGGCTATGAATAAATAAAGTCTGACTTATCTGTCAAAAGAACAAATTTATTACAGTAAAAACCATGGAAACAAGAATCTAGACAAAAACTATATTAGGCCGATCAGATGTATTAAAATTTAAATTTTAACTACAAATAAGCATTGAAGGATGAGGTAAAAATAAAATTTCTACCTCTTGAACCTGTACTACGTTCTGCAAATTAAATACTGCACTCCTTTCTTCTGTATAGTATAGTAGTAAAAAGGTTTGACTTTATTTAATTTCTGGCGTTTTAATCAGAAAGAATTCAATTTTAAATTTGTCGCTTTATATAAAAAAGGAAAGGTTCATTTGACGGACATAAATAATTTGCTTGTCAAATGACAGCCATCTTATTAATTCAAAGTTGAAAATACAACGTTGCCAATTCAATTTCAGAAATCATGGGTTTAGGTAAATATTTATAGGAACGTTGAGTAACACTGTTAAAATGGACACCTGTCTGCCCTTCCCCGATAGTGTGAGACTACCCCTTACGGCTACTATTTTATTATGCGGACAGTTTTAATATTTAAGTTTTCATGATCAGAGAGAGAGAGAGAGAGAGAGAGAGAGAAAGAATTTTTGAAAAAATGTGATATCAATACCTGCCACACCTCGAGAGTCTGGTCACAGGTTTTTGTGGAGGTTTTTACCCAAGTATGAATATCAGACCTATAATTTTCCTTCACTGCAGATCAAAAAATAATAAAATCAATTGAACATAGAGTTTTTCTTATATAGTCATAAATAGAGTGAGCTGCGCGATCTTCTGTTGACGGGACGTGTGCCCTACACGCTGCTGTTGCACGTCCCGGAAACGGGGCCTGTCCACCGTGACAATTCGCGAAGATCAAGCGTCAGTAGAAGTTGCCCTAAAAGGGTGAAATCCCCAGAAACTAGGCAACTTTAATGCATTTAACTAACCTCTGTGGCAAGCAGTTGATAAACGTCAACAACAGCTGCAGCCAATTGAAAATTAACACTGACAGCTTTTTTAATTTTCCCGCCTACTTTCAAGCCAATCGCCAATCAACTTTTTATTTATCTCCCTATCAGTAGTTCAAGTAGATGTCGCCCACTCCGTGATTTTCGCGAATTAATTAATAATTTGTCATGTTATAAATATACTGAAATTATATACTCATTGGGCTGCTTAAAAATGTAGATTTGAATATTAAGAGCGAAGCTCGGTGACCAGATATTAATGGTATTAAATTCAAATGGAACTAATATTATCTTAAGCATTAAAATTTCAGAGCAAGAATTAAAAATTCGAATCAAAAATCTATGTACTTCACATAAGACTAGTGAGAATAAACTCATCCGCATCACGCGTTCAATGTCCCAACAAGATCCAGTTCGAGACAGTTCTTTGTTCTTTCCTATTAGTGCAGATTGCATTGTATTTTTGAGAGAAATTAGTGAAATTGAAATAGAAGAATTATTAACTTCTTGGGACCTGGGTGCAAGGGCGGATTCACGGGGGGGGGGGGGTAATTACCCCCATGATTGTAATTTATAAAAAAAATTATAAAACATAATACACATAAAACTGTTTTACATCATAAAGAAAGTGGTGCTTCTTATAACGCGATAAAAAAAATGTATGCAGCTTCCTTATTTTACTAGACTTTTAATAGTAGCAGTTTAAAAGTGTTTTTTTTTTATTTTAACCATTTCTAAGTACTAAGTTTTTTTTAAACAGATCGACTTGAAATTTATTGCAAATTGTTAGGAAAGGTGTTTAGTTCAGAAGTAGAAAACTTTCGATAGTGGCGTTTTTTTCATCAAAAACTGAGGGAAAAAAAGAAAATAAACTTGCGCAATCGATAAATTCTCCTTTGTTAATGAATTAATGTTAAATACAATTTTTCATGAGAATAAACCCATCCCGAGTTATGGGGCGTAAAAATTACGATTTTCACCATAAAAATCGTACATTTCTAGTTTTTTAAATATAACCGAAAATCTGATATTATTACGTAAAAATTTATATGAACTAATTTTATGGCCTTGAGCTAACAATTAAAATAATTTTTTTTATTTTTCTACGATTAATACGAAGGAAGATCTGGCGATTGAAAAATGGGTGTTTTAAGAAACTGGATCGTTCTAGCGCAGGGGTTCTCAAACTGTGGTACATGTACCACTGGTGGTACATTACAATGTTTTAGTGGTACAATTTAACATTTAACATTTTGTTTTCAGAAACACATATATTTTTCTTCAAGTTTTTGACTTTAACGGCTCTAGCTTTAATATTGAAATGACGACTTTTCCAAAAACTTGGAACAATTTCGCGACACATTGATTTTTAACGGCGATATCCTAAGCTTTAAAATGGATTATTCTACATTATTTAATATTATCAGCCAAAAAAAGTTACGGGCAAAAAATACATTTTTTTTAGAAATGTACGAATATTGTGGTGAATATCGTATTTTTCTGCGCACTATAACTCGGGAGGGAACATTAATTCATTAAAAAAGGTAATTTATCAATTACGAATTTTTTTTTCTTTTTTTTCACACCCCCACCTGCCACCACCCAAAACGCAACTAACGAAAGTTTTCTACTTCTAGACACCTTTACTAGCAATTTGCAAAAAAATTTAAGTCGATCTGATCAGTTACTAGTTTCTGCTCGATATTACAAAAAAAATTACTAGCTTTCTTGGACTACTTGGTAAGTTTTATCTTGACTTGAATCACGCAGTTTCTAATTTTCATCTGTCAAGTGTGTCAAATATTATTTATTTTCTTTCAAAATATTTTTTTTCACAATGAATGATCAACTAATACATATAAAATTATTGGAAGAAGTTGAAAAATCTCCGTATTGTATAGTTTTAAACTACTAGGCTACTCCAAGAGAGATGAAACTGATCATGCTTGGTGTGAAATAGCAAAAGAATAATAATAAAAGAGTAATAAAGTCGAATCGGTATTCATTTTTAGTCAGATTGTGAATAATAGACGTTTTCAACCACATCTGTAATCAGAGATTATTGATTTCGATCACTATTGAGTAGACCGTGTGTGCGGATGTAGCATCACTAATCAGTTAGTAACCGGTTAGTAATTTCAGTTTCAGTTTCTTTTGAGTAGCTCCATGTGTACTCCGCCTTAGTCCCTGATAAAAATAATTAAATTTTGAATCCGCCAATTATTTGATGTCCAAATCCAATTTGAGAAAGTTTGAAGACAGAGTTTTTTCTCGTGCACTTAATAAAATACTTGATATATATATATATATTAATTTATAATTATATTATATTAATTAATCTGAAAATAATAGAAAAATCCACTATGGATTTGAAAAAAATAGAAAAATCCACTATGGATTTGAAAAAAATAGAAAAATCCACTATGGATTTGAAAAAAATAGAAAAATCCACTATGGATTTGAAAAAAATAGAAAAATCGACTATGCATTTGAAAAAAATAGAAGAATCCACTATGCATCTGAAAAAAATAGAAAAATCCACTATGGATTTTAAAAAAATAGAAAAATCCACTATGGATTTGAAAATAATAGAAAAATCCACTATGGATTTGAAAAAATAGAAACATCCACTATGGATTTGAAAAAAATAGAAATATCCACTATGGATTTGAAAAAAATAGAAAAATCCACTAAGGATTTGAAAAAAATAGAAAAATCCACTATGGATTTGAAAAAAATAGAAAAATCCACTATGGATTTGAAAAAAATAGAAAAATCCACTATGGATTTGAAAAAAATAGAAAAATCCACTATGGATTTGAAAAAAATAGAAAAATCTACTATGCATTTGGAAAAAATAGAAAAATCCACTATGGATTTGAAAAAAATAGAAAAATCCACTATGGATTTGGAAAAATAGAAAAATCCACTACGCATTTTAAAAACATAGAAAAATCCACTATGGACTTGAAAAAAAATAGAAAATCCACTATGCATTTGAAAAAAATAGAAAAATCCACTATGGACTTGAAAAAAAATGGAAAAATCCACTATGGATATGAAAAAAATAGAAAAATCCACTATGGATTTGAAAAAAATAGAAATATCCACTATGGATTTGGAAAAAATAGAAAAATCCACTATGGATTTGAAAAAAATAGAAAAATCTACTATGCATTTAGAAAAAATAGAAAAATCCACTATGGATTTGAAAAAAATAGAAAAATCCACTATGAATTTGAAAAAAATAGAAAAATCCACTAAGGATTTGAAAAAAATAGAACTATCCACTATGGATTTGGAAAAAATAGAAAAATCCACTATGGATTTGAAAAAAATAGAAAAATCTACTATGCATTTGGAAAAAATAGAAAAATCCACTATGGATTTGAAAAAAATAGAAAAATCCACTATGGATTTGGAAAAATAGAAAAATCCACTACGCATTTTAAAAACATAGAAAAATCCACTATGGACTTGAAAAAAAATAGAAAATCCACTATGCATTTGAAAAAAATAGAAAAATCCACTATGGACTTGAAAAAAAATGGAAAAATCCACTATGGATATGAAAAAAATAGAAAAATCCACTATGGATTTGAAAAAAATAGAAATATCCACTATGGATTTGGAAAAAATAGAAAAATCCACTATGGATTTGAAAAAAATAGAAAAATCTACTATGCATTTAGAAAAAATAGAAAAATCCACTATGGATTTGAAAAAAATAGAAAAATCCACTATGAATTTGAAAAAAATAGAAAAATCCACTAAGGATTTGAAAAAAATAGAACTATCCACTATGGATTTGGAAAAAATAGAAAAATCCACTATGGATTTGAAAAAAATAGAAAAATCTACTATGCATTTGGAAAAAATAGAAAAATCCACTATGGATTTGAAAAAAATAGAAAAATCCACTATGGATTTGGAAAAATAGAAAAATCCACTACGCATTTTAAAAACATAGAAAAATCCACTATGGACTTGAAAAAAAATAGAAAAATCCACTATGGATATGAAAAAAATAGAAAAATCCACTATGGATTTGAAAAAAATAGAAATATCCACTATGGATTTGGAAAAAATAGAAAAATCCACTATGGATTTGAAAAAAATAGAAAAATCTACTATGCATTTGGAAAAAATAGAAAAATCCACTATGGATTTGAAAAAAATAGAAAAATCCACTATGGATTTGAAAAAAATAGATAAATCCACTATGCATTTGAAAAAAATAGAAAAATCCACTATGGATTTGAAAAAAATAAAAAAATCCACTATGGATTTGAAAAAAGGAGATACGACATTACCCGAAAATCCATATAACTCACCCAAAATCGCCAGAATTTAAATGTCGAGATATATAACGAATTAGAAAAAATAGAAAAATCCACTATGGATTTGAAAAAAATAGAAAAGTCCACTATGGATTTGAAAAAAATAGAAAATCCACTATGGATTTGAAAAAAGGAGATACGACACATGGATTTTTTAGAAAATCACTCAAAAATTCATATAACTCACCCAAAATCGCCAGAATTTAAATTTCGAGATATATAATGAATTAGTACTTCTATTTACTACATTTTGGCCGAGGGAAATTTCGGTGAAATAATTATTAACGAAAAAGCTATTTTCAGTGTGTCACATTTTTGAGACCAATGGGCCATTTTCCCGCCTTTCTACAAATTTTTTACATTCCGCCTGATGTCTTTTAAAAAAATTGTTAATAAATGCTTCAATCAAGACCAATTATAAGAAATAGGGGCATTGTCGGCACAAGTACGGTCTCCTTAATGACTGTAATCCGAAATACTAGGGGTGGATAGACCATTCGAAACGTTGATAATCTCTCTTCTAAACTCGCGTTTAATGAACAGAGACACGTGACAGTTGCACGAGCTTCGCAGAGTCTGATTGCACATTTTGAATCATATCTGACAACGATATTCGATATTAAGTCTGACAATGTTACACTTGGCTCGTTAATTTTATATCATTGTAATAAATTAATGGGGAAGCCAAAAAAAATCGACACTTTCGTAAAGCGTGGCCAAGGGGGATCCACCGGGGTTTGATTTTGGTGTTCTCGCGACATTTTTTTTGTGATAAGCAAAAACGCGTAAGTGAAGTTTCAAATCGTCAATCGTCAACTAGGTCTTTGAATCGAATCCATTATATTCCTGTTTATTATCCTTTAAGTCCTGTTGATACTGGTACAAACAAAATTGCTGAGAAAAGTTTGTTTTTCTTAGGGTTCTCACAATGGAATGTAACAGGAAAAAAAACCATTGATGTATTTTTGTGCAGTAATTTGGTTTTCCATATACACTGATTGAATTCTCTGACTTCTGCAGAAAAATGCAAAATTCTCTGATTTTGTCAACACTTTTTGAATTCCCTGAATTTTCCAGGTCTGTATTATGAAAATTTAAATTTATTAACATCAAAATTATGCAAGTATGTATTTCGTTATTACATCTTTGGTGCACTGTTTGAAAATAAACAATTTCGTAACAATTATTTATTTAAAATTTGTTATCAAAATACTTGTTTTATTTATATCAATGTAAGTCTTGATTACATGGTGATTAAAACAGTTGAATAGGAACAAGATGAAACAAAATAATAATAATCTTTATTATGCAGAATTTAGTTCAATGATACATATATACACATATTATATAACACGCCAGAATAATACAAATTATTTAATAGACATAATAATAAAATAGAAAAAGAAGAAAAAGGGAATCATTTTCCAGCCGCAACGGCTGGGGATCTTACTGAGCAAAAAATAAATAAATTTCTGGCTGGGTCAGGATTTTGAAAAATGTGGAACTTCAAAGCAGATACAGATAGTTTAATATTTAAAAAAAAATTAATTTCTGATTTATATAATTACTATTTGTGCAATTCGAGGTTTTTGGTTGACAAAATTATGTGTTTCAAATGGTAAAAACCAAAATAAAAAATACAGATCCGTATTAATTAAATTGATAGTAACCTTGAAGAGATAAAATGTTGTATCGAAAATTTGAGAAATCCTAAAGCCTTTATTATTTCAATAAATAAGTTTCTCTAGCATTCTTTAATATTAAAAAAAAATGAAAGTCCTGGGCTCTGAAAACGAAAATCTACATTTTTCATTTTCCCTGTGTAAATATAGAAATACAGGGTGTCCCACGACGTACTGTACACAGTCCAACCATAAGTGCTATAGACCGAGGCCATTTCATATCTGGTATTAAAAAATGCCTTGTTGCGTTTTTGACGGATGTACAGGGTGATATTTGAAAATATGTGAATTCTTCTACGTTAAGTATATCTAAAAGTAAAAATCTCAGACCAATCAAATTAGGCACACTGAGTGTGCTCCCTGAGCTCAATAAAATAGGTTTTAAAAAAAAATTTAATTTCAGGTCCGGACTTTGTCTTTTTTAGATTTTTATTGGTTTTTTGAAAACAACACCCTGTAAGCCAGATGAGATAATTTTAATTTTTCTCACTTTAAAGCTTAAGGATGATACTAAGCAACAGTTAAAAAAAATTGGACGCGCAACTTTTTGTTTTCTGCAGAAAAAAATAAAACTTTGAAAAATAGTATAATTTTAATGGATTCACATTCTTCTTATGACTGATACGGCACTACTTTGATAGCACATCATCATTTTTCAACAAAAATCAGAAGTACAGTTCATTTTACTCGATATAAAGTATTATTCAATAAACCGTTGAAATTCCAGGGCCGTATTTATTTTTTTAAAGTTTTATTGATCCTGTAAAAACAACACCCTGTAAAGCGAGTTGTACAAATTTTCTTTCTGTAACGCCAAAGAAAAAACTATTACTTTTGATAATTGTGCAAATGCAAGTAGGCTTTGAATTCGCTTTGACGTCCATTTTGACAGTTTGTGACAGAACGTGGTGAGCGAATGACAGAAGACCAAAAAAGGGTATTTCGGAAATGGTAAATCAAAATGAAAAGCTAAGTACCCGGCGAATATCCAGTATTTTGAATATTTCTAACTCAACAGTTTTCAGAACGTTAAAGAAAGATCTCCTCCATCCATATCACCCCCAACTGGTACAGAGACTGCAAAAAATAAATACGGCCCTGGAATTTCAACGGTTTATTGAATAATACTTTATATCGAGTAAAATGAACTTTCCTTATGATTTTTGTTGAAAAATTACGATGTGCTATCAATGTAGTGCCGCATCAGTCATAAGAAGAATGTGAATCCATTAAAATTATACTATTTTTCAAAGTTTTATTTTTTTTCTGCAGAAAACAAAAAGTTGCGCGTTCAATTTTTTTAACTGTTGTTTAGTATCATCCTTAAGCTTTAAAGTGAGAAAAATAAAAATTGTCTGATCTGGCTTACAGGGTGTTGTTTTTAAAAAACCAATAAAAATCTAAAAAAAACTAAGTCCGGACCTGAAATTAAAATTTTTTTAAAACCTATTTTATTGAGCTCAGGGAGCACACTCAGTGTGCCAAATTTGATTGGTCTGAGATTTTTACTTTTAGATATACTTAACGTAGAAGAATTCACATATTTTCAAATATCACCCTGTATATCCGTCAAAAACGCAACAAGGCATTTTTTAATCTATAGCACTTATGGTTGGACTGTGTACAGTACGTCGTGGGACACCCTGTATAAGATGTTATTCCCAATTTTGATTGACCTTTTAAATAAGCATTTTTTTTTCTATTTAAACATATCATTCACGGTTTCCAAGAGGGCAACTTTAAATCACTATTAATAAAACACCATGTATATTGCAATGAAATAATCACCTTGTATAAAGAAGGTAACCAGGTAACGAGAAAAAGAGTGACAGGGATTTTGGGGAGATTGATTGACGAAAAGAAAGGGAATGTCAAAGGTTTTTTTTTAGAAAATTTGAGAAATATTAAAAAAGGAAAATATAAATCCACCAGGAGTTGCAGAAAGTTGCAATTGAGTAATAATTTATGTTAGTATTAATTTATATGGTATATGGAAGTTTGTAACTACATAAGAGTTTTGTCAATGTACGAGTTCTGAACGAGGAAGTTTAATTGAGAAGACTAATTTGATTTTGGAGGAGATGGAGTTAGATAGACCTTGACTACTTAATACAGGTCAAAGGTATTTCAAAACTTTCAGTGTCTAGTGTTAGAGTATTTTGTTGTTTTCTATTGTGTAATATTATTTAATTGTGAGAGAGTGAGTGTGAATGTTTTGTTAATAATTAGTTTTGTGATTTTCAGCAACGTTTAATTTTATATTTTTGTGTTATCATCTGAAATTGTTATAATAATTTATAACTTTGGACATTTCGTATCAATATATACAGTGCGTGCGTAAAGTATTGAAACATTAAGATATCTTTAACCGTAAGATACAATAACACAATATATGTTATGTATATTAGATGGACCAGCGATTTAAAACTATATATTTTCGATGTATTGTTCGATATACGAACAATATGTTTATTTTTAAATGGGACAACTGGTATATTTTACAATTTTCTGTTACTGTTTTTTATTGCCGATGCAGCATACAAACTGTTACTGGCCAATATTGACCGTTAATTTTAAGAAATTAGGAAAAACATTTTTAAAATTTAAAATCGCTGGTCCATCTAATATACATAGGTAACCAAAATTTTGTTATTTTGACATGTATCAATAAGAATTTTGTTGCCTGGCAATTTAACGAAAAAAACTGCCTCTGAAAAAATTACGAGTCCGTAGAACGGATTAAAAATTCTTTTATAATCTTTAAAGTACTTCTCTTGTAACATTTTTGCCAAATTAATGCAGTGGACCTTAATAAACATTTTCAATAAAATGCACTTGTAAACTTTACTGAATTAATAAAATACAACGTTTTTGATTGACTTAAATTTTCTCTATAGGCATGTACAAATAAATAGTTTGAAATCTGGAATAGTCTATGAGTTTTCTGAAATTTTTTGCCCATTGGCAACCCTGGTTTGGGGTTCTTTGACTTTTACTGACACAACATTGTGACATCTAAAAAGGTTATGTTGTGAATAAGTTTCTTTTGTCATTTGAAGTTGGAAAATACACATCTACATTATAAAGTATGTCTCATAATTTTAATTTTATAATAAGGATTATTAATTGAAATGGCAAATAGACAAATATTAAATCCACAAATGAAAACTTTTCTGACAACCCAAGTTTGAGAAAAATTGACATAACGTCATCAAAAATTTGTTTACAATGCTGGATGTCATGCTTTCCAAAGTTAGGTTCCGTTATTATTGTCGCTGTCATAATGACAAAATCACGCTGCTTATGGGATTTTTTATACATGAATTAAATTGTCAAATGTAATACCACGAGTCCTCCAAATTTTATCGATTAAATTTTTGGTTTTCACGAAAACGGCTTTATTTGGAAAAACCACGAAAACAAACTGATTGATAAAATCACGAGTCCGCAGGACGAGTGATTTTATCTTAAATCAGTTTGTTTGAGTGGTTTTGCCTAAAATAAAGGCGTTTGAGTATGAAGATCAAAAATTTAATCTATAAAATTTCAGAGGACGAGTCGTATTTGAAAGGATTATTTTTTGAATCATTTTGTATTAAAAACAGAGAACATAGTCATTTATGCAAAAGACACTTTACACACAAATATTGAAAATTTTCTTTACCAATTTAAATTGAAACCTGAGCTGTTATAGTTTTACATACATGGCCACCAAGGCGATTTTTTGACTGGCTACCCCGCGAAACGGCGCTGTAAATAAAAGCGAAGAAGAATGAAATGAAGTCTTTCTTAATTTAATTAATTTTAAGTTTAGTGTTAAAGTGAGGTATCTAAAAATGTTAAATGTTTTGAAATAAACTAATAAAAACAGGTTAGTTTACAAATACATTTTGAAATTTGGTTATTAACATAGATTTGCAATACATTTTAGTATAATAATAATTGATAAATGTTTACATTTGACATCTCAAATAGGTAAACACAGTTTAATCAAAAAACAAAAACGACGAAGCGGTTTTGTCAGTATAAAACACAATGATTGGTTAGGATCCTGAGTTGTTATTGGCTGAAACCACAAAATCTGACTGTTTTGACAGATGAAAAAAATAATCAGTATAAAACACAATGATTGGTTAGGATCCTGAGTTGTTATTGGCTGAAACCAGAAAATCTGACTGTTTTGACAGATGAAAAAAAATAATCACTGAAAAACAGTGAGGGATATTTTATTATAAGTAATTTTTCATAGGTTTTTATGACTTTAACACAGTAAACAATTATTTTTAAGAAATATAAGGATTGTAAACTTTAGCAATTGAATTAATTGAGTTTATGTATAAGAATGCATTGGCATTTGACAGGTGTCACATTTTGACATTTGTTACATTTTGACCGGTGTCACAGTTATCACGATTTAACAGGTGTCACGGTTGGCATGTGTCACATTTTGACAGTTGTTACATTTTCACAGGTGTCACTTTTGACCGTTGTTACATTTTGACAGGGGTCACATATTGTGTCAGGTTAGGTTAGGCTAGATATATTTTTTCTTTATTTATCAATCATTGCTATAGGTCCTATACTAAAGAATCTCACTTCATGTTTCCATACTTTAAGCGCGCACTGTATATACTTGCTTTAAAAGGTTCTAAAAGGAATGTTAAAAAGCGAAATATCGATATTATGATTTAGTTCAAGGAAAGGTCACCTCATTATTTAAAAATAAACTTTCCGAGATTCCCTGTATTAATGAATTAAAACAAAGAGCGCATTTTTGATCACTCACATTACACTGTACAATGCATTTCTACCTATTTCACTGATTTCTGCGTTATTATTTAACTTTGGTGTTAGAAAAATCCAACGTTTTGTCTAAAAATAGTGTAAAAAAACTTCTGTTCGTGCACTGTCTTTAAATTATCTCGAATTAAAATTAGACAGCGTGATAAATCCTTGATAACCTTATTCAAATATTTAGAAAGTAAATAAGTTTTCATTCAAAATGCAATTTTGAAACTAAAGAATCACATACAATAGTGCTCTAGTGTTACGAAATAGGTGAATCGAATGTTGTATGGCAAATACGCAAAAAACCTCCGAACTTTATTTACGTTTAGGTGCGAAAAATCGCAGTTTATATTATTAATACAAAATGTTGTTCGAATTCGGTGCTATCTGGTGACGTAAGACACAGATAAAGTTAAATGTTACAAGAAGACATTTTAGAATACATGCTTTTCTATGAGTTGTGGTTTACATACAGAAAACATGGAGTTTTGTGGAGTTTTTTTGATGATTTCGTTATGGTGAGTAACAATGTGAGTACACAATTCTACCGGTAACAATTTAAAATATCCAATTTTAGCGTTATGTGAATTCGTGCTGTCACAGAGGTTAAGTAAATAAGATATATATCTGCTAATTTATTACAGCTTCGAATGCCTCGTGGAATTTCTCGTTTATTTTTATATAATTCTAAGAATGTTTTAGTATTTTCTTCGAACAAGGCCTTAAAGAATCGTTCGCGTATCTGCCTCTCTTATTTTTTTTTAATATAATAAAAAATAAATAAATAACCCAACAACGTTTTGAGGTTATGTTATTATGGACGTTATTATAAGATACAAGCCACTATAAGCAAGGAATAATAGAATATGGACCAGAAATAGAGGATGACATAGAAAATATATACAAAAGCAGTGCCGGTTTTAGCACTACGAGCGCCATAGGCAAATGATATAATTCCCAACGGCGCCCTACCCTAACGCCGCTACTGTACAAAAGCGATGGCAATAAACGATTGGAAATCAAACTGTAAAGATAGGAGAAGGTGTAGTCTGTCCACCTAATAAGTTAGAAAGAAAGGAACACACCGTCAAAGGTACCGCTGAGACTGAAGCGCTCGGCTTTCCTTTGAAGAAAGGAGCCATGGGATTTGTGACTGTATTTCTCTTTAAGGTCGTCGGCGCTGCGGCGTCTCGCTCAAATAGGGCGACATAGGCGGTACCTTTGACGGTGTGTCACTTTCTCACTTATTACGTGGACAGACTATAGAGGAAAATGTCAAAAGCCACAGGCTTGTGCGAGTTAGAAATGACGGGGCCTTACCTTTTAACAAGACGACTCGCATATCAGGGGTCACCCATCCATAGTCTAACTGCGACAAGACGTGCTTAGCTATTAGACCGATACTCACAAACCTTACCAATTGAGTTGTCCTGACTTACTTGATGATAGAAAACGAGTAAGGAATTTAATTTATCAGATTCGACATCCTAAGACCGGTTTCTGCCTTTCGGCTTCGTCAGTTAGGCTTTTCGAATCCAATACGAGTTTGGAATTTTATTTATTGGATTCGAAAAGCCTAACTGACGAAGCCGAAAGGCAGAAACCGGTCTTAGGGTGTCGAATCTGATAAATTAAATTCCTTACTCGTTTTCTAACTTTGTATTAATCTCTGAAAGTGATACGAAAGAAGAGAGTGACATTTTGACTAGAATCAGTCAAATAAAAGCTTTGCAACACACAATGCAAATTGTGTATGCAACCCCAATACACCGGGAATTTTTTGCTTTTAATAATTGTCAATACACTCTTCTAATCATAGATGGCAGCACATCTAAAAATTACTTGATGATATCTCATCTAAATATAGAAGTGTTACTTTTTTGGACGACTATGGGGTTTGAGAACCATAAGTACTAAAATAAATAAAATATACACAATACTTTTCGAAGCAAAATAGCATGTAGAATTTTTAAACACAAAGTTTTGAGTTATGATAAAATAAACCAGTGTTATTAGGACTTTTTCATTTAATTTGAGGGTTCTGTCAGTGTAATATAGGCTACACTAAAAAGCATTGTAACATAACCTACAAATGTCACTTGGTTTTTTTTAAAACACGTATCACAGCATGTCAATATGTTATTCCGATAAGAAAATACACCAAATATTATTATTTAAACTATTAATTTAAAGCTAAAAGAAACAGGTAAGCCAAATACCTATGTTTTACTTTTTCGGACAGTTCACCGTCCGAAAAAACAAAAGTTCTTCTTCTTGTTATTGTTTACTGTATCGAATTTGGCGTTTTTTGACATATTCGAATCACAAATAAATTTTTACCGGCGTCGCCATATTTTTAAACGAATACAACTTGTGAAAATTTATTTTTTTTGGGTATGTACACAATTTGGAATCCTCTCAACGTTTTTAAAATTAAAATAAAAGTCTGATAGACAATGATACAATGATCGTGTATATCGATTTAACAGCATGTGGAATCGTCAAATGAGGAAAACAAAATTATGTTTATTATATTCCTTTTTTTTTTCTTCTTCATAAGTTGGTCAGTAACCTTGTTATTTACCCATTTAACCTCGTGTATATTACAATTGTTTACTATTTATTATTATATAATATTGTAATTAAGTAAATGTTATCTTATTTTTTACTTGTACTTTTATAAATGCATTTTTTAGTATTTTTATCTGAATTAAAACAGCAATTTAATCATTTTAAACAAAAAAATCAAATAATAATTTTTTTAGGGGAAATGGGGAAAAGGTGTGAAAAATTAAATCCCTAAAAAAATTGTGGAAATATCCCGAAAATAAGTTCTTTTCTAATAAAATGCATAGAAAATTATTAATTTAAAATAATAATAATGTCTAAATAAATAAATAGACGATTTTTCGAGAAAATTTTCCAATTTTTTTTAAGAGAAATTAAAAATTGCACGATAGAAAATTAAAAAAGTTTAGAGAAAATTTTTAAAATGGTTAAAAGGTGTGAAAACTTAAGTTAAATCCTCGGAAACTGTATATTTGTAAAAAAATAAAGATCATTTATTGCAGCAGCATTTTTTATATTTTTATTTATAAATTATAAAAAAAACTAAAAAAAATACACTCAAACAGGATTATTTTTGTATAAAATATTGACTGACATTATCAAAATTTACGAAAAAATTATGAAAAGACGTGGAAAATTATAGTTTGTCCATTTTCAGTTGCAGACATATAAAAACCAAATTCCCAGATGTGCCGACAAGTTGCTTTGATCGGCACATTGGCTATAATTGCACTACCAGATTGCTGGTTATTTTCCTTTCAAAAACAATCGAACATATTCACTCTCTCAATATTGGGAGGAGTTTGAATGGTTTTCCGTTGACCTGGATGTTTGATATTTGTAACAACTCCTTGTTCTCTAAATTTTTTTTACCCATGCCACAAAAACGCCGCTGAGCAACTGTGTTCGAATCGTTGGCTTTAAAATGGTTTTATTATGGGACGGAGACACTCCGGCGGGACTCCAACGCAAATTTTACCATATCGCTTCAGTAGAACTTGCCTGAAGAGTTACAGAGTTACAGAGTTCATTATTTTAAAGAGGAAGTTGATAATTGTGGGATTAAAACAGGCTGATAACATAGTTACATATTTTTTAAAATAACTGATTTTCAAAAATCCTACTTTTTTCAATAAAACGACCCAGGGTGGAGAAAAAAAAATGGCCGATAGTAAATGGCTGGTCCCCAATACGAAGAACCCTACCTTTTGTCCAGTACGTCTTTTTAAAATTCTAATGGTTAAACGTTCATCTAGAATAACAACTGATAGATTATTCTTAACAGGAAACCCATCATGGAACAAAGGCCAATCAAGTGGATGGTACAAAAACACTCCAGTTGGGAAAAAACGAACTTTCTAAATGGACTAAAGAAGGCAGGATTAAATACAAAAAAAATAAAAATAACAAACCACTCTATGCAGTCGACAGCAGTCAGTAACCTGGTCAAAGGAGGGGTGGGTGAACAACAATTAACTAAAATTACTGGCCACAGTTTAGTCAACTCAATTAAGCCTTATCTGCAAATGGATAATGAGCATTATTCCAACATCATGAACACCTTTAGAACATGGGCGCCGTTACAAAAAATATCAGGGAGGGGCACATTTTTTCAAATGAAAGTATTGCATTAAATTGAAATGAAGATCCTTTGGAACAATACTTACTACGAGTGTGGTTCAAAAAAACATTGCGAAAAGGAAATTTGATACTTCAGCAAAGGACCCCGCAATTTTTAAAGGGGAATTGGGTTTCACTCAATCTAGCTCAAACCTGTTGAAAAGTATCAGTCATATCGTTCTCATTAAATGTCTCCGTGGGCGCGATAAAAAATAATGTAAGGATTTTGAGATACCGGCCGCCGAAGGTGGAGATTTTTTAAACGTCGAAAATCTTAGTGATATATAAATATTTTAAGCACCATCTCCCCCCCCCCCGTTTTCCAGGATGTTGAACACGATGGAGGTGGTTAAAATTCTTTTGGAGGTAGTACCAACCCCCCAAATGGCCAAAAATCACCCCCAAAATGGGGGAATCGTATCCAAAACTATTTTCGACTTGACCCAACCCCTCAAACGGCCAAAAACCAACCCCAAACTTGGGGAATCTTAGGTTCCGCGATTTCCACCGGCAAAACATATCTTCCCCCTCGTTTTTGAGGATGCTGAACGCGATGGCGGTATGCAAAATTATTTTAGACTTCACCCCACTCCTCAAATGGCCAAAAACGACCCCCAAACTGGGGGAATCGCAGGTTCCGCGTCTTCCACTTGCAAAATATATATTTCCCCCCGTTTTCGTGGATGCTGAAGTCGACGGCGGTATTTAAAATTATTTTCGATTTAGTTCCACCCCTCTACAGGGTAAAAAATTTTCGCGGGTTTTCATGTTTGCTCAAAAAAAAAAATTTCACCATGTAGGGGGTTGTTGTTGGCCGTTTGGGGAATGTGGCCAAGTCTGTATATAGATGTAACATCACCATCCTCAAAAAAAGCAGATGATGCGGTTTTTCTTTTTTATATAAAAAAATCTCATCCTGTAGAGGGTGGTTTTTGGCCATTTGGGGGGGGGGGGGACTAAGTCCAAAATAATTTTAAATACCGCCGTCGCGTCCTGTTTAGCATCCTCGAAAATGGGGGGGGGGGGGAGATGGTTTGGTTGCTGCTTAAAAGATTTGTATTTTTTTCCGACTCACAGAATGCACTAATATAGGCCAAATAAGATTTTCGAGTTTAAAAAAATCTCCACCTATATCTCACAATCCTTACATTATTTTTTATCGCGCCCATGGACACATTTAATGAGAACGATATGACTGATACTTTTCAACAGGTTTGAGCGAGATTGAGTGAAACCCAATTCCCCTTTAAAAATTGCGAGGTCCTTTAAATTTATCGCGTATCACGCAATAAATCTAAAGTCCAGGTGGGAGCGTCCGCCCCCCTTGCCCTTATGTAACGGCGCCCTTGCCTTAGAAGTGACGCCTCAGAACCTCCAGCTAAAAAACAGAAAACAGAAGATCCTGCAGCCACTCCTCGAGCTTCTCACTCAACAACATTAATGATTTACCTACACCCAACGTTATCAATGAGTTAACAAAGATTTCAAACAATACTCCTACTGTGTACCAAAATTGCAATTTATATTTTAATTGTACCATGAATAATTAAGTTTGTAGTATTTTGTGATTAAATAAATTACCTGTTTTTCAGTTTTCAAATTAATACTAATAAACGAGCAAGGTTTGTATGTATATGTATGTATGTATGTCCGGAGGGTCTCAAAATCCATTCGTCAGAATTCAATGAAACTTTCAGGGTAGACTTATTCCTATCTAAATTGGCAAAAAATACAGGTTTCATGCCTGTGAAAATTCGATCTTCCGAGATATTTACAAGAAAAGTTAAGCTTTTAGTTTTATTTCCTAGCAATGGCAGACAACACAGAGATAATACCTAAAACCTGTTTCTATAGTAAATTTTATATATATTTTGTTATGTCATTTTGAAAACGACTTTTATTCAAGAAAGTCAAAACGTCATAAAGCCCCCTTTTTCTTTAAAATAAGTGGTTTTATTTCCATTAGAATAGAAACTGATAAATATTAGTTTAATTTGTCAGTTTTTGGTATTGTCACAAGTCGTTAATTGTTAATCATCGATCATCGATGGAAATTACATCATATTTTTGTGCGAGGGGTATTCCAAAGCAACGTTCAGTAACGTAGTCGCGATACATAATGTTGGTCTAACAGTGGCCTGCGAAAACGTTGGTGGAGTGATGATGGAAAATCGTCATAAGAAAATAACCTATTTTTGTAAATATCAACGTCAAGCTTTGACTTTATTTAATTTCGCCATAATAACCTACAAATTTTGACAACTACTGATACGCACATCTCTGGGTAAACGTTAAGAATATGGGGCCGGCTGGGATTTTCACAGATGTTATAAAACATGATAAATTCAATATAGCGATAGAAATTTTTGCGCGGAAAAATATTTTTCACATTTTTTTAAAAAGAAATATATAAAAGAAATAGTTATATGGGTGATTGTCATGAAATGGGGGTTTTTGAGATTTGCTGGTGAACAAACAAAAAAGTGCTGAAAAAAAATTTTCTCATGTGTTTTCAACATTATTTTGAAGTACTTTCTGTATATTTCCACATAAATACACACGAGGAATAGACAGTGAGAAGTTTATATAGAAAAGCCGAAATTATATGGCTTCGGAGGCGACACAATCAATGGAATTCTATTTCATAATGTAAGCGGAGTCCCGCGTTGTTTATTAATCCAATAACATTTATACTTGTTTTTTATGATGAACATAATATTCTAAATCTTAATAGGCGAGAATTTTTATATTTTGATGGAAGGAAAATAAAAAAAAAAGGTAATTATTTTAATCTACAAAATGAAGACCCTGGAGGTTTATCTGAGCCATTGGGGTGACGCAGGGTGGGTTATCATCTGATGATCAGTTTCGGAACACTGCTGCTATCGTTTGAGACCCTAGGCGCGCGGCTATAATGCACTGTTTTTCCGTAAACGTAGTGCCGTGACGTAAAAGCGGAAAATGGACAGGTTACGGAGGCGACAAAAACCCCCATTTCATGACAATCACCCATATATTGGGATACTCACTCCCAAGACAAACAAATTCAGTGCGTTGAAACGATTATTTAACATAGGTACATAGTTAATTTTTCTACAAATGCCCAAGTAGCGATTTATAACCAGAATAAGCCTGAAAAGTTTTAAAAAAATGAAAAAATGTTCATTTGACGGACATAAATAATTTGCTTGTCAAACAACAGCCATCTCATAAATTCAAAGTTGAAAATACAACGTTGCCAATTCAATTTCAGAAATCATGGATTTAGGTAAATATTTAATGGAAAAATATGTGTTTTGGTTTTCCGAGTTAAATATTCGTATGTCTATGTCTATGCTAGACTTTAATATTGAAACTTGGTTTGTTAAATTTAATAAATTTTCGGGCAAATATCGTTTTGGCGAAGAACATCGTGACTTTTTTTTTAAATGAAAAATGTAAATGTTTCTTGTCGTTATACAAAATGCATGGTAGAATCAAAAAATTTTGTAGGTCCAGATATTAATTATTATGTATGCATATATAATAGGTAGTATGTTTTGTAAGCTATGTGTATGCAGCGGCGGGCGTAATTTCGGCCGGTAATCCCTTGGCCTACCTGCATAAATCAAGGGGTACCATTTATGACAGAGGTAATTTCGGCCGAGGCGTCTACTGTATCAATTCCTTCGTCAATCATTGGGGAGTAACTAGGACTTGGGCCCTCAATGCCGTCAGCTTCAACGCCGGACTGCGTAGCCGGAGCAAAGGACTGCGTAGCCCGCTGAGGTATAATTTTTTTATCAATAGCCGCAGGCTGTTGTTGTTGTGATGTCTGAGGCGGAGCCTCCGTATTATCTTCGTTTTCACTTTCTACGTCACTTTGATACCTATGAGATAAGGAAGCAACTTAAAACCTCCGGCCGAATTTACCTACCGGCTTTTAGTACCTGCCCTTTTTCCGGCCGAAATTACATCCGCCTGTATGCAGAATAATCTGTTATTCATGAAATAGTCTTGTCAAATATCGAAAAAACACAATGCAAAGTAATATTTTTTTATTCAAAATTAAAATATTACTTAGCAACGTGTTTTTTCGGAAAAATTAGATGCCCTTATGACATTACTTACGAATATCTCCTTTTGCTATTGTCTCGAGACATTTTATTTTTTTTCTTATAATTTCAGGTCAGCAGCAACCAATCCACTTGGACACTCTGCGCCTCTAGAAACCTCGACAAACTTCCCAACGTACTTCGACCAAATGCAAAGAAGTCTAACAACCATACCCACAGGAGCCGCCAACGTCCGAATAATAAACCTCGGATTCAACAATATAACCAGCTTACCTCCATTCGTGTTCGCTTATAACGGTTACGTGGATATAGAGACAATACAACTTAGACAAAATCAAATAACCACAGTCAGTCATAAAGCTTTCAAGGAGCTGAGACAACTCAAAGAAGTGAATTTGTCAGAAAATAATATCACTTCATTAGAATTGAATACTTTCAGGATGAATTTCAGGCTTCGAAAACTCGATTTGAGCAGTAACAAAATCAGATTTCGCAATAAATCTTTCTTAAATTCCAATTCGTTGGAAACTTTAATTCTCAGTAGAAACAGAATAGATCAAATTTTCGAGTTTACTTTCAGCAAATTACCCAATTTGCGATACCTCGTAATGAATTCGAACGTTTTATTTGCTATAGCCGATCACAGTTTCGTCCCTATACGAAAACTGGAATATCTTTCGTTCGCTCACACTGGCTTGTATAAAGTTAGCGAGGAAATGTTCAAAAACGGCTCCTATCCAAGGATCATAGATCTCACGGATTCCCCTTTGGCCGATATGTTCGATCCACCTTTAACGAAAGTTAAAAACGAGGGAGTAACTGATCTAATCAATATCGATAAGTACTTTTGAAATCGGATATCAAACGTCTTCATATTGAAGATAATTTTATAAAAAAAATTAAAAGACAATGTTTCATTGTCACAGACTGAAATTATTATACTATATCTCCTTATTTGGGATCCTAAAAGTATTATTATTATCCTGTAATTTCATCTCGAGCCGATATTCGATTTCTGCGAAAGAAGTGAGCCGGTGGCCTGACAAATCGTGATGCAACCTCTAGAACAACAAGTAATGAGAAGGGGAAATGTCCGAAAATGTAAAACATCTTTTGGAACACTGGTTCGGCTTTGGTGTTGATGATTTAGTGGAGTATTTTTTCTTCTTGGAGAGTAGTTGGTTATTGGAATTGCCCCTACTGCCCCCCCCCCCCCCCCACACCCCCTCTGAAGCCGCGGTTGTCCACATCAAAGTAAGTAACCTCCAATCTAGTGAGTGAGCATTTCTTGAATTCATTGTTTGAAAAGAAATTTGCTCTCTCACTATACTCCGTTTGAAAATGCACGATAGCACAGTTTTTATACCGAATTGTTCAATGCTCTTATCTGAATTTTCACTAGATTTTAGTATGACCACCCCGAAAAATCTCGAATACAATACATCATAAAATGTACAGGATGGCCAAATAAGAATGCGAGGTACTGTATCTTGGAAACCATCCATCGTAGAGGCTTGCGGAAAAAAAGTCATTACTAAAATGACCAAGAGGAAAACCTGGAAAATATTTTCAAGTTTCTGAAATGGCCGCTAGGGGGCGTAACTGCGATCTTGAAGCTAAGAAAGCGAGGTTTCTGCGAATTCCGCTATATTAACCTACCAAAAAAATACATGAATTTTAGGTTAGGAACAAGATATCGAGATGCGGTTTTCGGGAGCTTGTTTAGGCATCATTTAGCCACTTTTTCTTGAAAAAGAAATCATACCAATGCGTAGAGATTACCTACTTATCATAGCTTCTTGTTGATTAAAATAACTAGAAAAGACAAGAATTGAAATAAATTGGTATTTTAAAAAATTTTAGATTTAATTTTGGAATAAATAATGCTGAACATTTTATTTTAGAAATTATCCGCCACTGATTTATGATGTTATATTGGGGTTTATCTTCTAGGTTTGCTATTAATCATTTTCAAACAGAGTATAGATTGGTGGTTACTTATTGTTCTCTTTGATGTGGAAGGGGTAATAACAAAGACACTGGATTGTCATAATTAGATTCATTATTCGGAGAACTGCGGATGTGTTAAATACTCACAGTGTCGCCCTGTACAATATTTGAATTGTTTTTTCGCGATATTATCATTGCGAGTTACAGGAACTGTAGAACTTTGATTGTTTCAATAAAATGTGGTGGAAAAAACTACAAAACAAAAATATTGTAAATAAAACATACAGGGTGCTTCAATGAAAACTTACCTAAAAAAAATAATTATAGAAATATATATTCCGACGAACCCTGTATGATTATAACGCAAACGATAATATTAAAAAAAAATGTGGATGTACCTATTTAACCGATTGAAATGTAACGAATGCACTGAATCAACTGCACTGGCGAAATATAATTTAGTTCTCTAGAAATTATTTTTATTTATTTATTTTCGAATATTTGTAAAAAATTTTTGCAGAAACTTTAGTTAAAATATTTTTGTGATGGTTTACTGACATTGGCGTATTATCTTGGTGTTTCGAATTTGTTTTTTCATTTTTTATTTAGTAAATGTTACATACAGGGTGCGGCGTTAGTGCGTGATATATTTCGAAGCAAAGTGCAGCACACAGCCCAACATTGCAAGTATTTGATACAAACAATGGCCTTTATACAGGGTGTTTCATAGTTAAACCGACATACGTTAACTGTAACTAGAGGGTACTTAGGTGATTCCAAATAACCTTGGTTACTGGGTGTAACGTCTTGAATAACCGAGATACGGGGTGTTTTAACCATTTCGACCAATATTTTGATAAGCCGTAACTTTAGAACCACCTTGGAGATTTCTCTCAGAAACTAAGGTTATTTGGAATCATCGAATATGACGACAGATCGAAGTCAGTCGTCATGAGTGCAGACGTCGCGCTGTGCGGTGGAAATATTTATACCGGGTGTATCAACGATGCGTGCGTGGAGGATAGCTGCTTCCCTTTTGAAGATAGGAAAAAATGTTTCAAATAAAAGTTGTAGACAGCAATGAAAGCTATGTTCCAAAAATAACTGCCAACATACAGGGTGTCCCATAAATGTGTGACTTATCAAAGTTATGTTTTTTTAAATGAAACACCCTATATATTTTTACTCGATTGAATTCCTTCGGAAGAGTGCTTCTCAAAAATATAGGGTTGTATGGGTTTATACCAGGTGGTTCTGAAGTTATGGTGACATTTATGTCCTAAAATGGGTTCATTCAACACCAAATATCTCAAAATCAATAACTAGGAATAACAAAAATTTTTCACCAAATATCCTCGAAAATGGTGTATTTTGATTTCACATTCAAAAATTTACCGAATGGCACTTTTCCCATACAGGGGCAACCAAAACTCGGGATCATTTTTTTCTCAGTTTTTTCAAATATAGTGCCATACCAGAATAGTCAACACTATGAGCTTCCAGAAAATGTAGGGTTTGCCTACTTGATTTTCACCGGAAATGCATCTAATTTTTAAGGAAAGTATGAAAAATGTCATAAAAGCAATAATGATATTTTTTTATTCAATGATGGACAAACATGGAACAAAATAATCTCAAAAAAATGTCATTTTACAGTAGATGTTCAGACAATCACCCATTTTGAGCTATGCAGAAATTAAGTCTATCTACGACTTCAGTTAAAGTTGATTTTGTAGTAGAGCGAAGAAATCCTCTAATTCTATTTTTCTTTCAGCGTCGTTGGTTTGCCGCTAATTTATTTTTATCGAACTGCATACATTCTACTGGCTAAAAGCAGTTTCTGTAACATCTATCCGGAATGTATATCACTTTATCAATTATATCAAATCACATTTGACATTCCGGATAGATGTTACAGAAACTGCTTTTAGCCAGTAGAATGTATGCGACTCGAGAGTTTTCGTTTGTGGAAACAGAAAATGTGAAACGCAAGAAGTGAGCACAAAAATAAATTAGCGGCAAACCAACGACGCTGAAGGAAAAATAGAATTAGAGGATTTCTTCGCTCTACTACAAGATCAGCTTTAACTGAAGTCGTAGATAGACTTAATTTATGCATAGCTTGTTTGTTTGTTTGTTAATTTTAACGTCTCTTTTCTGACCTAATGGCCTAAACTGGATGGGACCTACAGCTTATCGTGGGCTCCGAACCACGGTCCTTAATCACCTTAAACCCAGGACTATGACTTTGTCATGCAGGTGATCTACCGACTAACAGGTGTGTAATTGTGTCACCAACCCCTATCACTTCCACAAGATATCCGACATCATCTGGCCTGTTTACCGTCGTGAATGAAACTGCATATGACGCAAATATCTTTTTACACTTGCCCAAAGTCTTATCTGAATTTAAATCCACTTGAATACTGCAGGATTCGAACCTACTCCCCGAACACTGACCAAGCTGAATCGGCAGACGCCTTACCAACTAGGCCACCGTGTCCGGTTATGCATAGCTTAAAACGGGTGATTGTTTGAACATCTACTGTGAAATGACGGTTTTTTACATTTTTTTGAGTTTATTTTGTTCCATGTTTGTCCATCATTGAATAAAAAATATCATTATTGCTTTTATGACATTTTTCATACTTTCCTTAAGAATTAGATGCATTTCCGGTGAAAGCATTTTCTGGAAGCTCATAGTATTGACTATTCTGGTATGGCACTATATACAGGGTGTTCCATTTGAAAAAACTGAGAAAAAAATGATCCCGAGTTTTGGTTGTCCCTGTATGGGAAAAGTGCAATTCGGTAAATTTATGAATATAAAATCAAAATACACCATTTTCGAGGATATTTGGTGAGAAATATTTGTTATTCCTAGTTATTGATTTTGAGATATTTGGTGTTGAATGAACCCATTTTGGGACATAAATGTGACCATAACTTCAGAACCACCTGGTATAAACCCATACAACCCTATATTTTTGAGAAGCACTCTTCCGAAGGAATTCAATCGAGTAAAAATATATAGGGTGTTTCATTTAAAAAAACATAACTTTGATAAGTAACACATTTATGGGACACCCTGTATGTTGGTAGTTATTTTTGGAACATAGCTATCCTCCACGCTCGCATCGTTGATACACCCGGTATAGATGCCTCTATTATAGGAAGAAAAAAAATTCACTCCATGCATACGTTTTTCCTAGATGTTACGATATTATTACGAGAAAACTTTTTAATTTTAAATAATTCCCCTACTTTTATTATTTAAAAACAAAACGAGGTTAAAAATAAAAGTGGGCACGCTCGTTTTTTATTTGGAAATCGTTTAGAAAATCGTTTCTCTCTACTCAGCGATTTAAATTCTGTAATTAGAGTGGTTTATATAAGTAAAATTACAAGCAACGATCATTGACAGGAAATGCAAAGTTAATGACATGTAGGTCTTAGAAATTTTAATATTCGATTAAGAGCGACAAGCGGATGTAACCAGAGAACTCTATGCATGCAAAATGTTTGAAGAAAATCCGTAATTATCGAAGTCCTTAACCGGTTAGCTACATTAATGGCAGTTAAAGGATTTATATCTTTTTTATTTTTGACAGCGAGCCACTATAGCAGATCTAGTAACCTTCGATCTAACTATAATAGTCCAGTCATTATGTACATTTGGATCTGCAAATGAATTTAACCCAATTTCCTTAAAAGACATTGGAGCAGGGGCTTAACACCAGTCTCACCGGGAAACGCCGCCATCTTGAAAAAGGGGTACATTTTTTGTATTTTTTCGATAACTCTGCTCTGCGTCATATTACGTGAATGGGGCACATAGACGTTTATTGTCGCTTTTTTGAAGCCCTACAAAAAAGGTCCTATGAACTTTTCACCTATTGTCAACCGTTGTCGAGATTTTGGGAAAAATATTAAAAAAATATAGGCATTGATACGTATTTCCGCTTATAGCTCTTTTCCAATCATTCGTATCGAAAAATAATCTATTACGAAACTTGTAGAGTATATAAACACCTACAATTTGGTTTTTTTTTTTTTCGATCTGATAAAAATTGCGGCTTCTAGCGCCCCGCAAAGTTTGCAAGTACACGCAAAATGCATTTACACGGCCCGGTCGGACCGCTCGGTGCGTCACGGCATATGCGGCTGTGCGGCACCAAAATGTGCATTTTGCGTGTACTTACAAACTTTGCGAGGCGCTAGAAGCCGAAATTTTTATCAGATCGAAAAAAAAAAACCAAATTGTAGGTGTTTTCATACTCTACAAGTTTCTTAATAGATTATTTTTCGATACGAATGATCGGAAAAGAGCTATAAGCGGAAATACGTATCAATGCCTATATTTTTTTAATATTTTTCCCAAAATCTCGACAACGGTTGACAATAGGTGAAAAGTTCATAGGACCTTTTTTGTAGGGCTTTAAAAAAGCGACAACAAATGTCTATATACCATTCGCGTAAAATAACGCAGAGCAGAGTTATTGATAAAAAATACAAAAAATGTACCCCTTTTTCAAGATGGCGGCGTTTCCCGGTGAGACTGGTGCCCGACAATTTGGAGTTAAGCTTTGTTAAGCCCCTGCTCCAATGTCTTTTAAGGAAATCGGGTTAAATTCATTTGTAAATCTAGGGCTTATTTTTGGACATAATGACTGGACTATAAATACAGTGAATTGAATGCGTTAGATGATGTATTATTTAAAATGCGCGAGTGGGACGGAAATAGCATCGATAGATCCCTTAGAAAGATAAGCATTAAATTCGAAACACCTCTAATATTTATTATAGAATATAATTTTATTAATTTTTCATTTATCAGTATTGTTATTTCGTTTTTTTTTAAGTTGGATATTACCCATAAAAATATCATTTTTGTCAGTAAATCAAACAATAAGTTTCGTATTTTATAAGTTGATTTATCTCTAAGTTTAAGAGAACCTTTGGAAAGCTGCAGAGCTTCTCAAAAGTGTAAAATTCTAGATGGAATAATTTTTATTATTTATTTATTATGTTTTCTTTATGTACTTGGTAATGTATCTTCAAAATTTTTAATTTTTATTTCTTCCAAAGGGTCTAAATAAATCTAAATTTAATGAATTTGAGAGTACACACTTCATGTTTAATTTTTCTTATTGAAAGATTCAGTTTGGTGGTGAGGGGGGGGGGGGGGGGGGGGGTGGATTCTGCCATGCCTACCCACCCAAGCTACTTTGCTTTTTTAATGTCATAATTGTTTTGTAAATAATTGATTGATCACGTCACTGGAGAAAAGCTGGTACGCCGCGAAACGTCAAATAGTTCTCACTGTTTCACAGAATTCCGAGTTCTCACATGAGTACGTGGCAACGTCGCAAGCGCGATCAGTTCAAACATGCTGAAATGATTCGTTTAAATTGACATTAAAGTCACTAATATTGATATATTTAGTGAGATAATAAGTTTATAAATTAAAAATTAATTTCGCGCTCTTTTCCTGGCTTCCTTCGTTCCATGACACTTTTTTTTCACTATTATCTCAAAATAATTCGATTTTAATTTCCATTTCGGCGGTGAAACAGCGATCTAACCTCACAAAACAAAAACAGTGCCCACGCGCTAGTACGAGAGTTTTACACCGTTGCCGGATCTTGATGTCAATCGACGCCTCGGAGAAGATTGCACATGATTGTTTGACGCGACACGGATACGTAAAAAAGTTTGACTATTAGCGACGTACCAACTTAAGCGCTTTCTTTATGACTTATTTGCTGTTTTTTAATAAAAAATTAGTTATTCTATATTTTTATACGTACTATAGAATTATTAAAAAAAAAATGTCAGTGTAGTTGGATATTAGAGTGATCCTAAATGTTCGAATGTACCTGATTAAAGATTTTTAATAAATACTTTAGATAATTTATTTTTTTTTTATTTTTGGAATATGAACAAAATGGGTCTCAAATGGAACCTTGAGGTACACCCATATTTATTTCCAGAAGATTCGAAAAAAACTTTTTTTTGAAAGAAATGGAACTTTGTCACCGAAAAAGTGTCATGGCTTTAAAAAATTTGATTCAAAAAGTGAGTTTCTCGAAAAAATTAAATTTTGTCGAAAAACTGAACTTCTTTTTCAAAAAAATGGAGTTTTGTTATGGGAATAGTTTCGAGAATTATAACTGGTTCAAAAAATTTGGTCCAAAAATTGAATTTGTTTATAAAAAACTAAAATTTTATTAAAAATTGACACTGCTAAAAATTATTTATCATATCGAAATGATCACACACCTAATAGACCTAATAGGGCAAATTATAAATTAATTAACTTATAATTATAATTATAAATTATAAAATAATCAAGACGATTGAGTAAAAGTTCCGGAAGGAGGGTGGGGGTAGGTAAATATAGGTTTTGAGCGTTGGATATTAGTTTTTTACGATTTGTGGTTGAAATAAACATAATATCGAAAAAAGTTTAACGTAAAAGTTGTAGACAATTAAAAAATCTAAAACTTTCGTATTGAAAATTTTTCAACATAACCTCAAAATAATCGAGAAATACGCTAAAACCCGTTTCATTTCAGAAATGAATAATGTTCCGATTGACTGATCTATTTATCTTTATTACTAATTGCTTTTCTATGTCCTATAAAGGTTAAAACAACCTCAAATGCATATGTATCAGTATTTACCTCACGAGACTTTCCCATATTTGGTATACAATCATCAAATCTGTAAAAGGCCACAATTCTTCTTTATTAAAGGTATTTTTATTGACAGCAACCCTTATGTTTTAAAGATCGAAGATGGCGAGGTAAATTTTAGATACAAAAACACGAACGAGATGTTATGCTGTACTTTATTACAAGCAGAAATGTTTGAGTTAGACATATGCCACATATGTTGATCTGTTTGGATTCTTTTGGTATTTTAAGCCCCATCTGCACTATTATGTACGGCCTGCATAGTGTTAGATCTCCAAGAAGGCATCCTATAGCCTGTTCAATGAATTCTTTCATGGCCAGCTGGTGCGATAGTTTTTCTTAGGTCTGGAAGTCGTCTCTTCATTTCAACCGTGTTCTGCATTTTGTTGGGAGTAGCGGTTAAATAAGTGTAAATAATATTTTTAAAGTGTGGTAGAATTTGAATACTTTAAGAAGAATACGTTTCGTCATAGCTGACGTCACACTTCGCGCAACACGTCACAACCGGGCGATGGGTTGAATTATACAATTTTTTTTAATACTGAGTGATTCTAAGCGACACTACCAACGTAATACATTAGTTAGTAACTTTTAAAATAAAGAAACTAAATTCAACTTTAGTTAAAAAAAATTTAAATTAACTTTGGCCCTCTATTGTTTACGCCACTGGAGGATTTTTTTTTAAATCATTTTTCTATTTTCTTATAAATTAGAAATTTTTTTTTTTTTAAACTAAAATTAAAAATACACTTTGTAATGTGTAATAATTCAGAAATAAACACTATTTTGAAAACGAAAATGGCTGCCAATGAACGCTGTAAAAAATGATAATTTTTATTAAACAGAGACAATGTTCATCATTTTAATTATTTTTACATCAAAAGTAAAAGTATAATGATGATAAATGTACAATGATTTTTTTTGTTATGCCTCTATTAATATATATCTTCAGTTTTATAAAAATCAATGAGAATTTTAGAAATTATATAACTTCCAAATTTTCTATGAGAAAACAAAAAAAAGAAACGAACAAAATGTTTGGGCCATTTTTGAGCGAAAAAGTGAGTTTTTTAGGATATAAATGGACCTAGAATCTACAAAAAAAATAAAATTTGGTTTACGCAGAATGAATTTTGTCTAAGAAACGATTGGCAACGTCAAAATTACCGAAATAAATGTTTGAGCCATTTTTGAGGGAAAAAAAATCAAAAAAATAAACATTTGGTTTACGCAGATATGAGAAATATCATTGACGGACTTGGGGAGGGGGGAGGGATTGGCCCTACTGCCCCCTCGCCCCTTGGAGCCGCCATTGAAGTCTCTGACAACTGTGCTATTGGTCAAATGTCATTCCCAAAAATTGACAGTCATTTTCTTTTATTGTATGTTATCATTTTATCAACTATTTCTTATAAGATTAAGAGTTTTATAGACAGAAACATTTGGAAATTCATCGTACCGTTTTTTTGAAACGTAAAAAATCGTTAAATTCGTCTTATTTTGAAGTTTTTACTTTGCCATTTCAAAAATTAAATATTTAATTAAATACGTCCATAATGTATCGCACTGTATATAATCAAGACCACCTATAAACACTCCTGATGATTGCCTCTGGCTGACCACACACGTATGGAGGTGGATCATTTGCTTTATTATCAAAAAAGTAATGTGGAGATAATGAAGAAATTATAGTGTCTACATTGCACGATTGACGTAATAATAAATTGTTGCAAAATGCAGAAAACATTATAATAAATAGTGATTTTGCAAAGCATACCAAAGTTACTAATTATTTTTTATATAGGGTAACCCAAAATGTTTTCAATAACTTTGTTATTACTGCATGCACCTGCTATAATTGTAGTTGTATTATTTTCTTGGAATCACAAATATATATCAATACATACAGGATCTTTCATTTAATATTTGTTTAACAATGTGTTTCAAAAAAAAATTCGGTATTTGATTAATTAATTTTGACCTAAAAAACAAAAATGGAGGTATCGTAAATACAGTGACCACCTGATCTGATCTTTTGAATTAAAACAAAAGCCTGTGTAACCCCGAAGTCTAAAGGACCCAATCGAATTTCCTAACCCACATATTTAACTGAGATTTTCCCACAGTGGTGATGTTTGTGTGGCAAGATAAGGTAAAAAGCCGATTGAATCAACACCTGCGCCCATGAGAAAATGCCCCAAACACATGGTGAATTCCAGTACCGTATTTAGGCGAGTAGCGACTTAAATTTATTTGATAGTTCGAACCAATAAGTGATATTATTTTTTTAATAATTAACAATTTCGCTATTCACAAATTTCTGATTTGTGTTCAGATTCAAATTCAGATTTTCTCGATAAATAAAAATATACGTTAACATGGGCAATAACTCAAAGATTTTTGGAAACTTGGTGAATTTATTCTCCAAAAAAAATAGGACCGTATTAAATTTTTATTTAGACTATTTCCCTCGTTTTAATTTCCACCAATCACAAACGCGCAATTACAAATGGTTTCTAGATGAAAAAACTGTATGACAGCTCCTGTCAGCAGTTTTTTCGAGTTTACCCGCGGTAAAACTTGACAGCTATTGTCACCAAAAATTATCTTTGATAACAAGTAGTTATGGTCTCCTTGGACACCAGAAACAATAAATTTTGTAATATTGTTTTTAAACAGTGCTGATCTGCCGATTGAGAATATGGAAACAGTTTACGGAATTCTGCAAGGCAAAGAAACACGAGCTATTGGAAACTACAAGTTTATAGCAACTAAACCTAATCCTGAAAGATTGGGCGTGGAATATGAAGAAAGAAAAAGGTGAAAATTACAAAGAACTAGTTGTGAAGACAATGTGGAACACCGTTGCAAAAAAAAATGCAAGAGATGTATTTTATGAAGTTGAAAATAGTTATTAATCCATTTAAAGATTTTATCTTCAAGTCTAGTAGGGAAGCTCGTAATGCGAAACGAAGGAATTTGCAGATGTGCGCCAATAAAAGGAAATCGAGCTCTGCTTCATTAAAATTGGAAGAATACGCAATGGTTTTATTATGGGACGAAGACTCCAGCGAAAATTTTACCAGATCGCTTCAGTAGAACTTGCCTGGAGAGGTGGATAAGCAGTCAATTGCAGAGTTCATTATTTTAAAGAGAAAGTGGATAATTCTGGGATTAAAGCAGGTAGATAACATAGTTACATATTTTTTTAAATAACTGATTTTCAAAAATCATACTATTTAGGAAGAGTAGATAATCCTCAATAAAATGGTGGAAAAAAAATGGCCGCAAGTAAATGGCTGGTCCCCAACACGAAGAACCCTACCTTTTGTCCAATCCGTCTTTTCAAAATTCTAATGGTCAAACGTTCATCATGGAACAAAGAACAATCAAGTGGATGGTACAAAAACACTCCAGTGGGAAAAAACGAACTTTCGGAATGGACTAAAGAAGCAGCAGTGAAGGCAAAAGAAATAAAAATAACAAACCACTCGATGCGGTCGACAGCAGTCAGTAACCCGGCTAAAGGAGGGGTGGGTGAACAACAATTAATTAAAATTACTGGCCACAGTTCAACCAACTCAATTAAGCCTTATATCTGCAAATGGATAACATAATAATAATAATAGAGAGACTTTACAATACAATAATACTAACAATAACAAATATATAAGGGAGTGGGTGGCTCAGTGGTAGAGCACTGGACTCATAATCCAAGGGTTGTGGGTTCGAATCCCACCGTCGGCAGAAATCATTTTCTGATTTTTAATTAATTAAAAATTTAGAAATTGATTTTCATATACCAGGTGTGATTCCCCACTCGACCATTCACTGTTGGGTTCTAATTAACAGTGCTGTTCCTAAAGTGGCGCTGGGAAACAGTAACAAAGCCTACACAGAACACGAGGCTAATGACCAGAGTAGTCGATGCCGTTGACACTGAAGTAAAAAAAAAAAAAATAACAAATATATTATAATGGTATGTGATTTTTCTTTTTATTTATTATTAATTTTTATTTTACCTTGTTTCGTAAATTTAGACAGAATGTGTCTTATAAATATTGTTGTTGTTGTTGGGCGCCATCTGTTTTTATTACGTAGGAAAGTATAGACAATCTCAATCTCAGGTAGTACGGTTCTCTAAGAGGTTAGATTTTTATAAAATTCAATGACAACGAACGCAGTGAAAAATTATAAACATTTATTAAAGAAAAATTAACGATAAACTTTATCTATACAGGAACAATTGTTTGGTGGAATACGGTAAGTGTAGTTTTTATTAAAATAATATTTGCAAGTGTGATACGAAATTTTCTTAAACTTCTTACCTTATTCACAGAATTACTTTCTAACCTAACATAATTAAACTTTTATAGGGTTAGATTGTTTTCAATCTAACTTTATTATTGTGGCCTTTTATAGTTTAAGCTTTTTAAATATCGATATTTAGTAATTATAATGGTACCTTTTATTCAATTTAAGCTGGGACTGGAGATGTCCAAACAGGAACACAGGATGGGATGGATAATTTTGGAAAAAGCCACCTTTTAAGATTGTTGTTTTTCTTGATTTATTTTTATATTTAATTAACCTCACTTTTTCTGACAGGTACCAATTTATTCTTTTAAATCGCGTTGCTTTGAGTTTTTTTTTGTTTTTATGATACGGAGCGACGTGAACTCTTCAAAAGATTTTAGTAAAATGCCTCGCTTTGACACGCGAAATGGTTTTTATAAAGTACAAAGTCATAGCTTGCTAGATGAAAATTTGACATTTCTTAACCTAAATTTTTACAAAATTAAAAAATTATTGATTTTATTGCAAATTTTGACTAATAACATCTTATTCTAGAGATTAAAAGAAAATTTTTGATATACTTTTTATATAATTTCGAGTTATATTAACTTTGTACAAAGACACTTTTTGTTCGTCATCATTCATTTTCTAAATATCATTAAACTTTATTATTATTGTACTTTTTTACTATATTTCTTTAATTTTAGAAATCCTAAACTCTTTTTCATTTAATTTACCATCGTTTCGTTTAACTTAAACTAATTATGTTGAATTATTATTAGATTGAATTTTAAGGTTAACTTTTGATTTTCTTTCTCTGCTAGGATTTGATATAATAACGTTCTTAGTGTTATTATATCAGCAGATTTATTTGTGATCATTCTATTATGGATTTTTCTATTCAGTTCTACGATAAAATGCCAGTAAATACTTTAAATCTGTTAATCTAAATTTCTTATGTGATTACAATATTAACTGTCTAAGTTATTAGTTATACGTTTTAAAAAAGGCTTTATATTCAATACCATTACAATATATATGACGGTACATGAAGTTATGTGCATAAATAAAGTAAACATCGATAAGTGAGAACACTTGTTTCGAAGAGAAACAAATATATAAAATATAAAAGCATACAAATACTGTAATTAAATAAATACATCTAACTAAAACTAGAACTTTGAATCATTAGTGTTTTTTGGGATCATACTAGAGAAAAATCGTTTTTTTTTAGTGAAACTGGAGAGGTAAGTGAAATAATAATTAAATGTGTGAATAGATTAGATTATTACCGAGTTTCTATTAAATTTATAATCATGGTTCTATTACTATTTCTTAAAAATTCCTTTAAATTGATTTTAAAATTATATTTATTATTTATTAATTTTAATGTTCTAGGGAGTGAGTTATACAATTTGGTTCCAGTGTACGAAAATGCTTTTTGTGATAATGACCGTTTTACAAATTGATAAGTATGGAGTTATTTCTGTCTAGTATGGTACTGATTGTCAGGGTAAGGTCCCTTATTATTACTATAATGATATTTTAGACATATATTAAAAAAGAATAAGTCCATAATTTCTGATATCCTATACAGATCATCCGCAGGATACCTAAAAGGTTTCGACATGATTATTTTTAAGAACCTTTTTTGAATAATTTCCAAAGGATTTATGTGGATACGCGCAGCAGCTCCCCTCGAGCTTCTCACTCTACAGCTGGACCCATCAACAACATTAATGATTTACCTACACCCAACGTTATCAATGAGTTAACAAAGATTTCAAACCAAAACCAAAATTGCAATTTATATTTTAAAATTTCTAAATACAGCTCTGGAGTTCCCGAATGTTTGGCTACGCAACAGAAACTTGCGGTCCGCTGTATATACGAGTAAAAATCAAAAAGGGTCGGGAGCGCCCGCTGACTGGCCCATTGTACCGCCTTGAGGGCACTTTTCGGTGTCATTCGCCAACCCCTTGCAGCTGCGATCCACGACCGCGGCTAGTAGATCACTTATCTGAATTACAAGGAAGTTTATATCCCTGGAAGTTCCGGTAAGAAGACGCGCTTAGATTATGGCACACCTGATTTTTATAGGTAAAAATTATTTTTAGAAATAAATATTTCGTTACCTACTTGATTGATTCTGTGTACGCCTATGTACCGTCACTTTTTTCTTGTTGACTTCAACTAATTATATGTTTATGTTGAAATGTCTCGTTTAACCACCTGACTAAAACATCTGACGTAAAAACTACACTTTAAGAGGTATAAAAAGGTGTTAATTACATTGGGTTTTTTCAACCAATGTATCTCGTTGACCTTGAGAAATTACCCAAATTGGATACACAGTTAAATATTCCAAACATTATTGATGCTCAGTTATACAAAAAAAAAGATATAAGGTACACTTTCATTTTTGCTAAAATAATATCCCCTGTAATAATTTCCGCAAACATATAAAGTTACTCAAATTCCTACTAGAAGTCTTGTTAAATTTCTGAAAATACATTCCGTCTCAAACCTCGAGTGATAAAAGATGGAGAGAGAGAGAGAGAGAGAGAGAGTTTTATGACATTTGATTTTAAGAATTTTTTATTCTTCTTGCCTAATTCTGAAGTATCTTTCCGATATATATGAATGGAGGATATCTGTATATTGTTTTGGAAGGAAAAGCTTGTGTGTTAAGCCCTCATGCCAAACCTTATCAAACGCTTGTGCTACATCAAGAAAGTAACACAAATGTTTTTCTCTTCTAATGATTTCTCTATAATGTTGGTTATTCTAGGAACTTGGTCTATCGTCGAGTGCTTATTTCTAAATCCAAATTGGTGATCAGGGATAATTTCTCTTTCTTCGATAAGTAGTTTTAGTCTTTTGAGTAGGAGTTTCTGTTCCTACATAACAGGCAAGTCTGTATGAAGATCCCTCATGTGGTGGTTTCCCTGGCTTGAGTATCATAATGACTTCCGCAATTTTCCAAAGGTTGGGTACATACTTCAGTTTAAATGCAGCATTTATTAGGTTAGTTAGTTTAATTATTGCTTTTTTGAGTAATTGTTTTAAAATTTCTCCAGTAATTGATATTTTCCTTTATTTCAGTAATTACTTCGTTGGGAGAGGTAAATTCTATTTCTCGATCAATCTGTGGATGTTCTTCCAGAGTGCTTCATCTTGATCTTCGTAGCCCATTTACCATATTCCAATCTGACAGGTGGTATTCGCATTATGGGTCTTTTCAATCTCTTAGTAGCTTTCCAGAGTGAATAATCAGTACTACTGTCGTCTGTCAATTCTCTTAGGTAAATACTACTAAGATTTAAAATAAATTAATGTATTTGTGATATGTGAGATTTGTTTGAATGTATTTTTTTTTTTACATTTTAAATTATATCGCAATTAGTTGTTCTCGACAAACGTAATGAGTGGTTAACTAACTAACAACCGGTTGATGCTTGTTGCCTGGTTAGCAACTTTGTTATCTAATTATCCATTCATAAGCGTAGCGAAGGTTCGAAATTAATAGGCGTCATTTGCTAAACGCGGCCGTGAAAACCGATTTGGCATATATTGCATGAATATTAAAATGAAGCCTCAATTTGGCGCTAAAGATGTAAATTTTATATTCTTTAACACGTTTGCTGCTTAGAAAAATTAGATGCATTTCCAAACTGACCTTTCAATATTTATTTCACTTTTTTAGTGCCACTCTGTGTACCGGGTATAAATAAATCTGAGAATTTGAATTTTTTTTTGGCAACACTGTCGTATCTAATTTGAGCCATATAATCCAAAAAAATATCAAATATATAGGGTGTTCAATTTAAAACATCGAAATTGGTAACATTTCAGGCGAGACCGGAAGTCGGCCATTTTGTTTTTATACATCTGTCAATCCAAAATGGTGTCTTATATACAGTGTGTCCCAAAAAGTTTTATACAAATGGACAAAAAGTTTATCTTACATTTCACAAAAAAAATTATTCTTGATAAAAATCTCTGCATGACGTACAAAATTGTTAAAACATTGTATGGAATATAGGGAAAACAAAAAGTAATGATTTGGACGGAGAGAAAAATACGTACAAACTGTATTGGAGGGCAAAATGTTGATTGGAATTGTGAATATGTAGCAAAAAATTATGAACAATTGTAGATTACTGATATTTCCAGATAAAAAAAGACAATAAACACATCAGAAATTGTTAGATAACACAGCCGAATAAAAAATATTTTGTCGCGCCAAGAACTTCACTACTGTAACTAGGGGTTTTTGGGGTTTGGTCAAGGTCATTTGATGGTCAGATGCGGTCCAGGACATGACATGATGAGGTCAAGCGGACCTCGGATTCGGATTCAGCGACCCCAAAAACCCTTAGTTACAGTAGTGAATTTCTTGGCACAGACAATTTTTTTTTGTGGGCTGTGTTATCTAACAAGTGTTTATTGTCGTTTTTTTATATGGGAATATCAATAATCTAAAATTGTTCATAATTTTTTGCTACTTATTCACAAATCCAATGAACATTTTGCCCTCCACTACAGTTTGTACGTATTTTTCTCTCCGGTCAAATCAATACTTTTTGTTTTCCCTATATTCCATACAATGTTTTAAAAATTTTGTACCTAATTGTGGATCAACAAGTCATGCAGAGATTTTTATCAAGAATATTTTTTTTGTGAAATGTAAGATAAACTTTTTCTCCATTTGTATAAAACTTTTTGGGACACACTGTGTATGTATCAAATTTTATTAAAATATGTTGAAAAGTGAAGGAGATATAGGCATGGCCCTAGTCTCATTGTCACCCGGTATAACTGTAGGCGACCCTTTTATAATCCCAGATAAAATGATCTGAATACAGTGCATAGTCATATTTTTTTCGAGAATTCTGGTATTTAAAATCGGTTTGGCCTTGGTCTAAAGTGCCAAAGTACATCATTAAATCCAATATTGTAGAAAATTATTATATTAATCATGACGATTTTAAAATTGGAATAATACGCATCACAATGATTTTTTTTTACATTAATAAATATAAGAATTACAGGTGTTCCTTATCTCATCTTAAACATATATATTTATCAGTAAATTTTTTCACATAACCCACTCTAAGTACATTTGAACTTGAGCTGCTATGATAAATAAGGTATCTACAAGTGTACCAAAAAGTGGGATTTACATATTAAAAAGAAAAACTACCAAAAACCGTTGATAAATAATCCACTTTTTGGCTAGAGAGTATTTCAATATTAAAAAATATACTTTACAATATATTTTTTTCATTTTAAAAGTGAAGAAGTAACTACTTAATTTTGTCCTTTAGGATTTTAATTTATACTTAAATTGCATCTCTGTACTTATGCTTTTTAAAAAACTTTAGCGTTATTCACGGAAAGGTATAGAACTGCTTGAGCTTGAATCTGATTGGGAGAGCGACGTTATTATAAATTTAAAAAAACAATTCTTGAAAGGCTTTTCAGAAAAAAATTTTGTCGAAAAACAAATTTGTCAAAAAAAAATCTCGTATTAAAAATGTTTGCTAAGATTTAAAATTTTATTTAGTCAACAATATTTTTGTAATAACAATTTGTAAATGAAGAAAATATACCATATGCATATCATTGCAAATGGCAATTAGGAATTAACAAATCGATCCCTTAATTAGTTCATTTGCACCAATCTAAACAATAAACCACTTAAGTGTTCGGAGAATATTTTTTCACCTATAATATCCCACCTTGGTACATTCGTTCTTATATGAGTACAACTACTTAATGATTAAGTTTACCAAAGAATTCAATTTTTTATAGACAACAAGATGATAAAATTATAGCAGGTACAATGAAAGATAAAATTTATTTTTGTTATTCATCGGTGGCTAAAGTTCAAAATTCTATTATATAGAACTACCTCAAATTGGAGAAATATTTTATTTTGGAACTCTCGATCTTTTTGGCAAAAATTTGACCATATCGCTTCAATAGAACTTGCCTGGAGAGGTGGAGAAGCAGTCAATTGCAGAATTCATTATTTTAAAGAGGAAGTGGATAAGTCTGGGATTAAAACAGTTACATTTTTTTTAAATAACTGATTTTCAAAAATCCTACTTTTTAGGAAGAGTAGAATATAATCCTTTCTTCAATAAAACGACCCAGGGTGGAGAAAAAAAAAAGTCCGATCGTAAATGGCTGGTCCCCAATACGAAGAACCCTACCTTTTGTCCAGTACGTCTTTTTAAAATTCTAATGATTAAACGTTCATCTAGAAAAACAACTGATAGGTTATTCTTAACAGTAAACCCATCATGGAACGAAGAACAATCAACTGGATGGTTTTTTTTTAGTTTATTATTTATTTTCATTTGGTATATATTACATTTTCTAGGACATTTCATTTTCCTAATTCCCTGCTATAGGAGTTTTCCTCCTTTTCAGGGTGAGGCCCTGATTACAATATTAGAAACCTAGCTAGCTAATTTTTCCTAAGGTTTCTGTGCGCGCTGGTGTGTTATGTTCTGTGTGTGTTGGTTGGGGCCTGTGTGGGCAGGAGCTGTTTCCCAGTTTCTTTATCTAAGAATCGCCAATTTTGCTATTTCCACCCTTATGTTTGGGGAAAACGGTGCCCAATCTAAGGGGGGAAATATGATTTAGGAAAACCACGAAAACCTAAATCACGATTCTGTACAGGTGGTTCTTATGTTCTATTTATTATGTTATTATATTGTTATGGTATTGTATGTTGGGGGTTGGGGTTTGTGGGGGGTTTACCTTATGGTGAGGGGGGCGGAGTCGATCAGATCCTGGTGTTCGGGGGGGAGGGGGAGGTCTTGGGCGTCTGCCAGAAGTCAGGTTGGGCTGTGGGAGTTTTGCTTTGGGTTTCCTGAAGAGGGGGAGACGACAAGGTCGCCAAGGGGTGAGGAGGGTGTTTTGGGCGTGGGTGTTTGAGCCATTCAGGGTGCGAGAGACGTATTTTTTCCGTAGGAATAATCTACTTCCCTTTGTTGAGCGAGCCTGACTCCCTGGAGGTTTACAATGACGTCTTGGGGGAGCTGGGTGGGTCTTTTTGAATTCGGATGTTTAAAGATGATGAATTGTGTTTTTTGAGGATTCAATGAGACCCTCCACCTATTGCTCCAGCTGGTGAACTGATTCAGTAGGTTTTGGGTTCTGATGCTAAGTTGGTTAGAGTTTTGGGCTACCGAAATCAGAGCAGTGTCGTCGGCGTATAGAAGGCGGGTTGATGCTGGGTGGTTTGGGGGCGGGAGGTCGCAGGTGTAGATGAGATAGAGGAGGGGGGCCAGGACGGAGCCCTGGGGCACTCCAGCGAGGGGAGTGAAAGGTTCGGACTGGGCGTTGCCTACTTTGACTTTGATGGTACGGTCCGAGAGATAAGAGTGGATGAGTTTGGTGATGTTAAGTGGGAGACCTATGTTCATGAGCTTTTTGACTAATCCGGCATGCCAGACTTGGTCAAAGGCTTTTTGAACATCCAGAAGAACGGCTGAGGAGATTTGATTAGAGTTAACTGCCGTGACGGCAATTGTGTGGAGTGAAACTGGATGGTACAAAAACATAGATTTTATACGTTTCTCCTTGTCTAACAGGCACTGATGATCGAGGGCGCATGCGCGAAACTCAAATTTTGTTCATTACTTTTAATTTGGCGCACGCGCATAAATCATAAAAATAACAAACCACTCTATGCAGTTCGTAATTTCGATAGATTACCCTACATTTCCTTCTACTATAGTCTCTCAATTAGGCAATCTAACGTCGATTTTCGGGTTTCTGCACATCAGCGAAATTTTGCAACGACCTGGTTTAATTAAATGTTTATATTTTATATTATATTATATTTATATTTTAGTTAAACTTATTTACTCAATAAGTTTAATAGTAGGGGAGGCCGAGATGCTAAATTTGCAGTTACTAAAGCGTCATGGGGACCTATTGTGAAGATTAGGTTCTAAAACGAAAAAAATGTATGTTAATTTTTTCATTTTAGTGGGGCGAAGAGCGTGTAAAAATGTTCAAAAATGTAAAAAAAACAGTAATATGGTCCATTGTGGCTAAACGGTTAATATTTTGAAAATTTTATTTTTTCTATGGTTGATAAAGGCTACATTTTAAAATTATTTTGAAATATACAGGAACAGGCATCAACTCAGCACTTTATTACCCTCAGGTAAATTATTGCACCCCTCGTAGATGCATCAATTCAGCACTTAATGACTTAATACTTATCCCTTTAATTCTTGTTAATTTGAATCAGAGTTGTTGGAAAATGTTTGGCAATTTTGGGATTATGAATGAATAGTTGCATTTCCGAAAATATAATTAAATTTGTAACAGTTATCAGTTATAAGTCTTAGGTGTCAAAAGTAATATCTCAAACAAAGTTTAGACGTAATGGAATTAGTAACAAGTTTTGTTTTAAGTGAACGTGGTTATAAATGACTTTAAGTTTAGGAAAAGGAATCATTTGTTGCGACTGCATATTTAAATGTAGATTTTAATTCTAAACAATTTTTCTAAATAACAATTTTCGATATTGTCAAAAATAAAGGTACTTTACTCTTGAGGGAAAATCACATTTTTTGACAAACCTCGTATACCACTGAAAACATTTGATATTTGATGACTGTATTCTAGGTTTTAGATAATGCAGAACTTTTTATGAAGAATAACTTTTTTCCTAAAATTACTAATAAAAGTTTTCCATATGACTCCAACTTAGGGGGACATACATATAAGTTTAATATATGTTATGTAAATAAAAATTTTATTTTATTTAATTTCCTTCAAAATATTTATAAAAAAACATTAGTTGCAAATACACTCTTACGAATAAAATCAATTTTAACTAACGTATCATTATTAGGATTAAAGGATTAAGAAGATTTATTAAACCAGGTAAAAGTGCTCAGTTGAAGTATCTACTTTTATTGCCTTGAAGGGACGGTGCTCAGTTGAAGTCTACCCATATACAGGTTGTCCCAAATCTATTAATTTTGGATTTATTTTTATTTTTGTTATATTTTACATTATTTTTCTACCGTAACGCCTAAATATAACACCCTGTATTTGATCAGCTTAGACTATGATCCGAAAAAAGTATCTTTGAAACTATGTGTTTGGTTTTGACATTATTAAAAATGTTTCGAGATGCATCAAAATCTGAATGGAAAAGACGAATTGTGATTTTTCATTTAAAATTAACAAAATAAATACTTTTCGAAGGTTTACAAAAAAATCAAGATTTCTCCACCTTAAGTTTTGGAATTATTAGTATTTCCTGCAAATTTCACAAAAATCAGACGAAAACTAAAGGCTTAAAAGGTTATTAAAATTTTTCAAGGGGTTCGGTTTGCTCTTAAGAAAGTTTATCTTATTTTTAACGTATAATCTATAATTGCAATAAAATATAGGTATTCCATAAGAAATAATATATAAATCAAAATAATTTTAAAATGTAGCCTTTATCAACCCACATATTCATGAATAAATAAAATTTTCAAAATATTAACCGTTTAGCCACAATGTACCGTTTTTTTACAACTTTGTGACTCGCCCATTTCCTTATGCCACGCTCAAATTGACAGATTATTAAAATATACACTTTTCTGGACGTACTTAACTTACCTTTTCTTAATCTAACGCGCTCGAGTTTTTCTAAGGATCTATTTTTTTTACTAATCTGACGGGCTGTCCTCAACGGTATATCCTCCTCCGTATATGGTTAGGCTAATGGATTACAGAGTAATCCGCAGTCACTACTTTGAAATCCCCCCCCCCCCAACATGTTTTTTCGATTTTTTTCGGAAAAATTATGATATTACGTACGATAATTTTTTAACATAACCTCAAAATTATCGAAGAAAACGCTTCCGGAACTTTTACTTTGGCCCTGGTCTATTTGTTAAGTACATCTTTATAAGGACTATCAGGATTATCATAAACTGGTCTATATAGAAGAAGGTGCAAATCGTTTTTATATTTACGAATAAGCCATTATCAAAAAGTAATTAAACCAGTTATTCCATTCCAAGTAAGTACCATTTATAGCCACATGTTTTCCATGGGCTCCCGCTGAATTCTTTTCTAGGGACCAAATCGATTATTTACCTATTAAGTTGTTTATCTCAGAGTTAAACAAGAAGATGGTTTATTTAATTTTGTTTGATTCTTTAGCACTCTTCTGGTAGATAACACAATTTTATTTTAGCTTGATAAATCACCTCCAAAATAAAAATCTAAAACAATGAGATCTGGAGATCTATATCCAAATATCTGGTCACCGAGCTTCGCTCTTAATATTCAAATCTCTCAAACTCTATGTTCAATTGATTTTATTATTTTTTGATCTGCAGTGAAGGAAAATTATAGGTCTGATATTCATACTTGGGTAAAAACCTCCACAAAAACCTGTGACCAGACTCTCGACGTGTGGCAAATATTGATATCATATTTTTTCAAAAATTCTTTCTCTCTCTCTTTCTCTCTGATCATGAAAACTTAAATATTAAAACTGTCCGCATAATAAAATAGTAGCCGTAAGGGGTAGTCTCACACTATCGGGGAAGGGAAGACAAGTGTCCATTTTAACAGTGTTACTCAACGTTCCTATAAATATTTACCTAAACCCATGATTTCTGAAATTGAATTGGCAACGTTGTATTTTCAACTTTGAATTAATAAGATGGCTGTCATTTGACAAGCAAATTATTTATGTCCGTCAAATGAACCTTTCCTTTTTTATATAAAGCGACAAATTTAAAATTGAATTCTTTCAGATTAAAACGCCAGAAATTAAATAAAGTCAAACCTTTTTACTACTATACTATACAGAAGAAAGGAGTGCAGTATTTAATTTGCAGAACGTAGTACAGGTTCAAGAGGTAGAAATTTTATTTTTACCTCATCCTTCAATGCTTATTTGTAGTTAAAATTTAAATTTGAATACATCTGATCGGCCTAATATAGTTTTTGTCTAGATTCTTGTTTCCATGGTTTTTACTGTAATAAATTTGTTCTTTTGACAGATAAGTCAGACTTTATTTATTCATAGCCGTATCGTATGTATTTTAATTGATTCAGAATTTTGTATTAATATATATTTCAAAATGGCTTCATTATAAAAATATTATCAGTCCTCCTAAATCCTTGAAGGCAGAATTATTAGTAATAGCAAGGCAACATAAAAACAAATTCAAAAAGTATATTATGGATGAGATGGCCAGAGAAAAAGGAATTAAAATTCTCAGATTGCCTCCGAACCACGCAGAGTTAAATTCCATTGAACTGATCTGGTCTCAATTATTAAAAGGTTATGTTTCTTAAAACAATAAAACATTTAAATTTCCTGATCTGCGAAATTTGTTTTTGAAGGCAGTTTCAGATATAAATAGAGAACATTGGGGAAAATGCATTGGTCATGTTAAAAATGTGGAAAATTCATTTAGGAAAGTTGATATATCAATGGATAATTTAATAGAACCGATAATAATAAACCTCAGAAAAGACAATTATAGTGATACCAGTAGTTTTAGTGAAGACAGTGACTTTTAAAGATAGTTCTTAAACTAACTTTTTTTTTAATCTTTGAGTTTAGGTAAGTACAGAAGCGTTACTTTTAATGCCAAGAGATTAAAAAAAGTTTAATCCCAACATATAATCCTCCTTGTTATTTATTGGTTAAATTTAATTCGTTCAATGTTAAAGTGTCGGATGCATAAAGTTTATTTTTATTTTTTGTAAATAATATAACTTCAAAATTTAATCTACGAAGTGCGTATATATATTTTATATGCTGTGACCTTATTTATATTATAGAAACTTATTTTGCAAAGTACGCCTATGGAATGTGACGTTATATCCCCACTTTTACTGTACTCATCTATCCTTTATAGTATATATTACTATAGAAACAAGTAATTATTATGTGCCGTTGCTAGGAAATAAAACTAAAAGCTTAACTTTTCTTGTAAATATCTCGGAAGATCGAATTTTCACAGACATGAGACCTACATTTTCTGTCGATTTAGATAGGAATTAGTCTACCCTGAAAGTTTCATTGAATTCTGACGAGTGGATTTCGAGATCCTCTGGACACACATACACACACACATACAAACCTTGCTCGTTTAATAGTATTTGATAATTGTCTGTTTCCGTTTCCAGGCCATAAAAGGGATCTATCTATCTATCTATGTATTTTCTTTATCAAGACGAATAACACCTATACCATTCAAAAATAAATCAAATATAATCTATGAAATCCCATACAGCAGCTGTGATGAAGTATACATTGGTCAAACAAGTAGAATGCGTAAAGATAGAATATCATAAAAGTGACTGCAGAAGGAATGTGAGATCTTGTCCTGTTCCTTCTGTTGTTCTGGAACCATCTGTGTTTTGGGATGTCTCTTTGTCCCATTCGCTTTTGTTAATTAGCTTTGTGTTGAATTCTTTCACAAAGCTGAACTTCTTTGTCATCTCATCTTGGGGAATGTCCCAGGTTTGGTGATTTCCAGGAAGGAGCCGAAACTTGCGTTTGGTGGATCCTTCTCTGGTTATTCTGTAGGTTGGTAATGTTGTATGAGCGTGGAGACGGACATCAAGAAGCGAATAGACGAGAGGTAAGAGCGGAAATGGTTGCGAAGTGACAGAATGAATGGAGAGTGGTGACTGGAAAGGCCCAGTGGACCCGGCGGCTGATACCGGATGTGGTGCTTTGGCTTGACTGTAAATACATCATGACAAACTATCACTTCACACAGTTCTTGTCCGGACTCCTTCAAGTCGTACACGAACAGGATTGGGAAAAGCGATAACGACCGAGAGCTTCGAAAGGTATAGAAGTGAAATGGAGAGTTTGGGTATGGTCTTCACTCCAGATAACTTTCTGGAGGTGATAACAGGATGCGAGGGAAATTTTAAAGTAGTGTTTGGGACTGTAAGATGAGGAGGAAAGATTGGCTCAGGGACGAAATGCATGGAACATCTGAGGTGGCAGTGAATGATGATGTTCGTTGAAGTGAAAGAGTGAATAAGTCCCTCCCGTGGGTTTGATTCGACAAGGCATATCCGAGCTCTCGGGTGGCAGTGTGCGGGGTGGATATTTTAGTGAGTATGCCCTAGGGAGAGTCTTACAGTATCAATGACCCGACGTAGACTATGTGACTACGGAGGATTATTATTCCCTATAAAAGGTTTCGATCACTCAAAAAAAAAAGGTTGTCTATATTATTCAACGCTTTTTAACTAATCAAATCAATTTTACAAATAATGAAGGTCAAATTCCGGTTTGTTTTTTGGTTTATTATTTGACATTAGTAGATTAAACTGTTTTAGTAATAATTTGGGGCGCCCATGTCAACATTCCGGCGTATCATCCATTGATTTTAAAAAGGCATTTCTATATCGACAAGATGTTCTTTTAGGAAGTGACTAAGAAACAATATCGTTATATCGTAAAAGCGTAAAAGCTACCTTAATGTTAATGGTCTTGTAAATTGGAAACGAATTGCCGTTTTTCCATTTCGGAATCGTTTTGAATCATTTCCGAGAACAATTAAACACGTGTTTTATCTCTAAACTCTGCATTAATTTAGAGAAAGTTATTGACAGTCATCAGTCTCATCGTATTGACGAGAAAAATGCGATAATGTTATTGATATTGTCGATGCCGATTGATGGTTAACGTGCTTTGATGTCAGTCAGAGGTTAAGTAATATAGTAACCACCTGCAATCTGGCATTTATCACAATAATAACTTTAATCAACAGTAAATATTTTAAAATGTTCTAAAGCACATATTAATTTTAATGTAGAGAAGAGACTATGGTCACTTGGGGCTAAATCAGGAAGATATGGTGGATATATCTCAGGTAAATCGAGAAAAAACCGGTTCATAGATTTTATCAAGCACACCCCTGAATAAATTTCTTTCTTCAATTCTCTACCAAATTTTTAAAAATTATTTAAGGGGTTTCATTAACGCGTCATAACTTCATACCATAATCCTGGGTCCTAACTTGTTTTGATTTTAGAACAAAAAAGTTTTTTATGAATTGCTCAAAAAACAATTTGGTTGATTTTTAGATGTGCTACCATCTATGGTAAGAAGAGAGTATTGACATTAAATTTTGACTGAATCTAGTCAAGATGTCACTCTCTTCTTTTTTATCCCTTTCAGAGATTAATACAAAGTGAGTAAACCAGTAAGGAATTTTAATTTATTAGATTCGACATCCTAAGACCGGTTTCTGTCTTTCGACTTCATCAGTTAGGCTTTTCGAATCCAATAAATAAAATTCCAAACTCGTACAAGTCAATAGCTATATCCGCTATAAGATAACATTTTTAGATGTGCTACCATCTATGGTAAGAAGAGAGTATTGACATTAAATTTTGACTGAATCTAGTCAAGATGTCACTCTCTTCTTTTTTATCCCTTTCAGAGATTAATACAAAGTGACTAGATTCAGTCAAAATTTAATGTCAATACTCTCTTCTTACCATAGATGGTAGCACATCTAAAAATGTTATCTTATAGCGGATATAGCTATTGACTTGTACGAGTTTGGAATTTTATTTATTGGATTCGAAAAGCCTAACTGATGAAGTCGAAAGACAGAAACCGGTCTTAGGATGTCGAATCTAATAAATTAAAATTCCTTACTGGTTTACTCACTTTGTATTAATCTCTGAAAGGGATAAAAAAGAAGAGAGTGACATCTTGACTAGATTCAGTCAAAATTTAATGTCAATACTCTCTTCTTACCATAGATGGTAGCACATCTAAAAATGTTATCTTATAGCGGATATAGCTATTGACTTGTACGAGTTTGGAATTTTATTTATTGGATTCGAAAAGCCTAACTGATGAAGTCGAAAGACAGAAACCGGTCTTAGGATGTCGAATCTAATAAATTAAAATTCCTTACTGGTTTACTCACTTTGTATTAATCTCTGAAAGGGATAAAAAAGAAGAGAGTGACATCTTGACTAGATTCAGTCAAAATTTAATGTCAATACTCTCTTCTTACCATAGATGGTAGCACATCTAAAAATGTTATCTTATAGCGGATATAGCTATTGACTTGTACGAGTTTGGAATTTTATTTATTGGATTCGAAAAGCCTAACTGATGAAGTCGAAAGACAGAAACCGGTCTTAGGATGTCGAATCTAATAAATTAAAATTCCTTACTGGTTTACTCACTTTGTATTAATCTCTGAAAGGGATAAAAAAGAAGAGAGTGACATCTTGACTAGATTCAGTCAAAATTTAATGTCAATACTCTCTTCTTACCATAGATGGTAGCACATCTAAAAATGTTATCTTATAGCGGATATAGCTATTGACTTGTACGAGTTTGGAATTTTATTTATTGGATTCGAAAAGCCTAACTGATGAAGTCGAAAGACAGAAACCGGTCTTAGGATGTCGAATCTAATAAATTAAAATTCCTTACTGGTTTACTCACTTTGTATTAATCTCTGAAAGGGATAAAAAAGATGAGAGTGACATCTTGACTAGATTCAGTCAAAATTTAATGTCAATACTCTCTTCTTACCATAGATGGTAGCACATCTAAAAATGTTATCTTATAGCGGATATAGCTATTGACTTGTACGAGTTTGGAATTTTATTTATTGGATTCGAAAAGCCTAACTGATGAAGTCGAAAGACAGAAACCGGTCTTAGGATGTCGAATCTAATAAATTAAAATTCCTTACTGGTTTACTCACTTTGTATTAATCTCTGAAAGGGATAAAAAAGAAGAGAGTGACATCTTGACTAGTTCAGTCAAAATTTAATGTCAATACTCTCTTCTTACCATAGATGGTAGCACATCTAAAAATGTTATCTTATAGCGGATATAGCTATTGACTTGTACGAGTTTGGAATTTTATTTATTGGATTCGAAAAGCCTAACTGATGAAGTCGAAAGACAGAAACCGGTCTTAGGATGTCGAATCTAATAAATTAAAATTCCTTACTGGTTTACTCACTTTGTATTAATCTCTGAAAGGGATAAAAAAGAAGAGAGTGACATCTTGACTAGATTCAGTCAAAATTTAATGTCAATACTCTCTTCTTACCATAGATGGTAGCACATCTAAAAATGTTATCTTATAGCGGATATAGCTATTGACTTGTACGAGTTTGGAATTTTATTTATTGGATTCGAAAAGCCTAACTGATGAAGTCGAAAGACAGAAACCGGTCTTAGGATGTCGAATCTAATAAATTAAAATTCCTTACTGGTTTACTCACTTTGTATTAATCTCTGAAAGGGATAAAAAAGAAGAGAGTGACATCTTGACTAGATTCAGTCAAAATTTAATGTCAATACTCTCTTCTTACCATAGATGGTAGCACATCTAAAAATGTTATCTTATAGCGGATATAGCTATTGACTTGTACGAGTTTGGAATTTTATTTATTGGATTCGAAAAGCCTAACTGATGAAGTCGAAAGACAGAAACCGGTCTTAGGATGTCGAATCTAATAAATTAAAATTCCTTACTGGTTTACTCACTTTGTATTAATCTCTGAAAGGGATAAAAAAGATGAGAGTGACATCTTGACTAGATTCAGTCAAAATTTAATGTCAATACTCTCTTCTTACCATAGATGGTAGCACATCTAAAAATGTTATCTTATAGCGGATATAGCTATTAACTTGTACGAGATTGGAATTTTATTTATTGGATTCGAAAAGCCTAACTGATGAAGTCGAAAGACAGACACCGGTCTTAGGATGTCGAATCTAATAAATTAAAATTCCTTACTGGTTTACTCACTTTGTATTAATCTCTGAAAGGGATAAAAAAGAAGAGAGTGACATCTTGACTAGATTCAGTCAAAATTTAATGTCAATACTCTCTTCTTACCATAGATGGTAGCACATCTAAAAATGTTATCTTATAGCGGATATAGCTATTGACTTGTACGAGTTTGGAATTTTATTTATTGGATTCGAAAAGCCTAACTGATGAAGTCGAAAGACAGAAACCGGTCTTAGGATGTCGAATCTAATAAATTAAAATTCCTTACTGGTTTACTCAATTTGGTTGATTTTGATAAAACTTGACACGCTTATTTGCGGCACTAATTTAAATATTATTAGAATTAAATTATTAATTCCAGTGACGTTCCACAAGGTAATTTAATTGATATTGGGACAAATCATTGTTCGCCACTGTTTTTTTGTATGTTCGTTACTTTTCTTGGATTAAACAGTTGAACAAACAAATTTTTTGCTTCTTCAATTTTATTCGTATCTTGCTTAGTTTTTGAGAAAAAAATTAAAATCTTATTTTATTTAACAATTTGTTAATTATTAAGATAAGATTAAAAGACAACTAAATATTAATATAAGATTGAACTTTGAATGAGCATTATTCAAAGGCAATTCTGCGAGTTTGTCTGACATCAAAGCTAGGCCTGTTAATCAATTGGTAGATGTATTATTCCGAAAATATGATTTCAGTCTTCTCATCGTTGAGAAACTTCGTTCAGATTGTTCTACAGAGGCAGTGGTAACGGGTAAAACGGCTAAAATTTGGAATAGCGTAAAAAGGTTCGGAAACAAACAAGGATCTGCTACATTTAAAGTATCGACTGCACTTTGAGGAAGACATTTCACTGTTCAAATATCCCATTCACTGCGTAGAATCATCTGAATATAACTCAATCGCTGGCTCAAAAACGTAAAATAATTATGATTTATATAGTTACCACATTTTCTTATAAACTTATAGAAGTTTCGGGGGGGGGGGGGGTGCACTGCTTCATACGATATTTCCCCTTGACCAGCGCAGCAAAAGTAGACGTTTTCCAAACTTTGGCAACACAGCAAAATACATTTACCAAAAGATATTTCCATCGAATAAACAAATCATTTATGCATTCTTAGTAGCCAGTGGCCAGTTGCGTGCAGAACATAAAAATTAGGTGACCAAAACCGTCCAATGTTTTAAATAGGTAATGAATTGAGGTATGATTTCTTTGACTCAACATACAAAGATGTAAGATTTTGAATCTGTTACTCACAGAAAAACCTAGGTCTAACAATTAAAGAAATTATTTTTTCTTCAATGCATTTTATAAAATCTTGTTTTTGTCAAAATATTTACAATTTTTTAATTTTTTTAAGCAATTTTATTTATTGATTTAAAATAGTAATCAATAATTCATTTCGGAAGCTCATAGTAGTTTGTATTTTAATTTCTCTCTCTCTCTCTCTTCACTGGATTAAACACTTTTTTCAGCAACTAAGTGGTTTTAATCCAGTGAAGAGAGAGAGAGAAAGTAATCAATAAATTATAACCCAAAAATAATGGAATAGAAAATGGGAGATTAAAATAAACGTGGTAGAAAAATATGTAGATTTATCGGAATTTCACTCAATTTCCAACTCCTTGCTGTTCTTGGATCCACTAACTCCGGTAGAAAATAATTGAAGAAAAAATTTTCAACTTTATAAATCTAAAAGGTCTAATCTATGTTCCTATGCTCTCACTTTTTTAAATCGCAAAATTCCATGTTTTTCCCCATTTTTTTTTTTTAGAAAAGAACCAAAACAGTTTTTGATTCATTTTAAAGCCACAAATTTCATTTTATGTTTAGTATTACTATCGTTTTGGGATTCCCTAAACATATAACTTTTTCGTTATCAAAAAGAAAAGTTAAACATTTGATAAATTTTTGACATATTCCTCGCAAGATCACAAACACATCATCATCGTTCTGAAGCACGTATTTCTGGAAGTTACAGTTTACTCAATTTTAAGTTATTTATCTGACAGTGAAAGATAAAAGTTGTTTGCACACCTGCAAAGAGCGAAGAATACTTGGATGGGTTTCTTAAAATAAATACAAACATTTCAAAAAGATACTAATTGAAACGGCGAATAACTATATACCCTAATGAGCCATTAAAAGTTGTAGATAATTAAAAAATCTAAAACTTTTGTATTGATAATTTTTCAACATAACCTCAAAATTACCGAGAAAAACGCTATTTAAAATCTGTTTGTCCCTGATCTAAAATGGATAAATAAATTCTCGGTTAAAGATATTCCTTCGTGGGATTATGTAATCCGCTTTGGATGCCGGCTAACCACAGTGAAGTGGGGTGTGGATTGATAAATGTTGTTAATTAAAAAGAAAAATAGGCGCCAGGAGATTGTTTTACCCTCATCCAAAATATAGTCAATTCAGTCACTCAACCTCCAAAATGGATCTAAATTGAGCCCACTAAAAAAAAAATAAACTACGTCGCAACAAAAATTTGCTTACCTTAGTTCGGGTCAAGACTATTTGTGACTATTAGTAAATGAAAGAAAAGTAACTATGGTCTATTTTTATGTATGAGAGAGTAATAAAACAGTATTTCTAATGCAAAACTTAGTACGGTCATTTTAAATATTTTTACGGAATAATCTAAATATTTCCTAAAATTGTCATAAATGTACCTGAGCTAATACAAGTTTTGGGTCTTTTATTGGTCTTTTATAACCATAAGCTGTACAGAACAATAGAAAAAGGTTTGGACAGGCCAAAAGCCCTGTGTATTAAAGATAACATAGCCGTATCTTAAGATTATTTTCAATAAGTGCCTATTTGCCAATTTTGTTTTATTTTAATTCCAAGAATTTCTTACAGTAATCGAATTATAAGTAGATAAATCCCTTACCAACAAATTTCACCGAAAATGCGATTGTAGGTTTTCCATTTAGTAAGGAAGTCCAGTTGTGTATTCTTGACAGCTTACTAAATGTCGTTTAGTTGCAACATGCAAGGTGCAGTGTGCAGTCTATTGTGAATTCTAGTGTGATCATGAATTTGGAAGTACCGCGTAAAAGACAAAAAATCGGTCCTTTAACAGTTAATGAAAAAACATTAATATTTAATTGTTTTAAATCATTTACAGACAAACATTTATGTAAAAGTGTTGATGACACAGTGGAATTAGTTAGTAGTACGCTTGGTGTTGGGAAATCTACGATTTACAGAGTTGTTAAAGAAGAGAAATGTGGCGAGTTTCAAACAGCACGTAAAGCTCCAGCAAAACCAAAATTTCAAATAGAAAATCATTTGAAAGAAAGACTTCGAAGGAAAGTGCATGCGTTCTTCTTTAGAAAAGAATTTCCGACAGTAGACAAAGTTCTTGCCACGGTTCGAGATGATAAGGATTACCCTGAAATGAGTCGAAGCACACTATGGAAAAAGCATTCCAGAAAGTCTATTTTAATAGAAAGAAGCGATATTGTAGTATGGAGAAGAAATTACCTAAGGACTATAAAAGAAATGAGAAACCAAAGAAGAAATATATTTTATTTAGATGAAACATGGATCAACGAGGGACATACACCAAATAAATCTTGGCAAGATGAAACTGTTACAAGTCGAAGACAGGCTTTTTAAAATAATTTATCTACTGGTTTAAATCCACCATCAGGAAAGGGGCGCAGACTGATAATAGTACACATCGGCAGTTCAAACGGTTTTGTTAAAGGTGGTTTATTGACTTTTGAATCTACTCGTACGGGTGACTACCATGAGGACATGAATGCTGATGTCTTTAAAGAGTGGTTTGAACAAATGATAGATCTTCTTCCTCAGAACTGTATAATAGTAATGGATAATGCAAGTTATCACAACCAAGTGGTTAAAAAAAGATTTACAGAATTGGCTAAATTCAAAGAATATTAAGTTCCATCCCGGTTCTGTGAGAAGAGAACTGTATCATTTGTGTTCCCTTCATAAAGAGAAATTAAAAAAATATGAAATTGATGAAATTGCAAAAAATCGTGGGATGACGGTGGTTAGATCACCACCATATCATTGCGAAGTAAACCCGATTGAACTGATATAGGCACAGATAAAAGGAGAAGTTTCAAGAAAAAATAATTCTTTTAAAATGAGTGATGTTAAACAGTTGTTTTTGGAGGCTGTAAATAATGTGAATCCTGAAAACTGTGAAAAGGCAGTAAATCATACGATTAAAGAAGAAGAGAAAATGTGGAAGTTGGACAATATTACTGATGAAATGATCGAGCCACTCATTGTAAATATTGGTTGCGACAGTTCATCTTCTGATTTCGATTCTGATTTGGATTTGTAGGTAAGAAGTAGTTTTTATATTAAAATTATTATTTATGAACGTAACGTTGTTTAAAAGTCAAAGTTTAAATCCTTATACCTACATAACCCGTTTGACACAATGTTCTTAACATACCTTGTGGAAAAATAAAATATTTTAGAAAAAATTGCACTTTTTTACCTTCAGCTGCTTAGAAGTTATAAGCAGGTTAATTAGGTGAAAATATAAGTGTACACCCGATATATTTATTATATTTATACAAAGGTTATTTCATACGAAAATACTCGAGGTACAACTTCACAAAATATTTTAACTGTCTACTAAAAGAAGTGGTACCTATGGATTACGAACGCTTTATTATTTTAATACTCTCTCATACATAAAAATAGACTATAATTACTAAATAACTATTTAATGTTTCCACTAAAATTGCGAGAAAATTGCGCTAGTTAAAAAAAATGATTAAATTAATTAAATGATTACGAACAATAGGGGTGTTACACCGTCCGGGAGAGCTCTCAAGGTCGTTGGAATTGGGCGTAAATAAAAAAAATACCACTCGCCCCTATAAGTCGCTTACAAAATTCCAAAAAAAAATTAGAGAAAATATATGAAAATATTAATTTAGAGACCTTTAAAAATCACTAATTAACAAATAATGTACATGAACAAATATAAAAAAAAATATTGTATGGTTGTTCCTAAACTCCCTCGCCTTTAAAAAGTGGATTTTCTTCCACCAACTTAGAAATTAAATTGCGGCAACTTGATTATCATCCGCCCAGTACGAGAATGTGGTCAACAATCTGCCCAACACGAGAATGTGGTCAACACTCCGCCCAACACGAGAATCGGGTTAACATCCGCCCAATACGAGAATGTGGTCAACACTCCGCCCAACACGAGAACCCTAAAATAATATACATTAAACCCCTACTCGAATACCCCTCGGCCCAGAAAGAAATTTACAAACTCTAACAGTTTATACAATAAAAACATTTAAATATCTCAACATACCCTTTTATACAGTGAAGGGGAATTCTCGGCGAATCAGGAACTTTTCTGACAGATGCTTCCGTGGAAGGTGAATCCTCGGAGAATCAAATCGTCTCCCGGGGAAGGTACTATCCCTATAATATTAATAGGCCTTACACACTTGCCAAATAACATAATACTCGACTGTCATGAAAAACGCCTTACCTGACAAAAATGGCGTCGTTACGAACGTGGCTTGGTTTGGTACAAAATATCAATTCCTCTTCGAGAGAATCAGACCAGGGTAAACACACCAAATCAAATAGGCACCCTGCAAGTCTAACAATCGCTCGTCTATCCCAATCAATGGTACGAAATAATCTTCATAAAACACCGGGCGATTCCTCAAAATGTTGTCTAAACCACGTTATACTTATCACCCAACAAGAAAGAAAAACAACCCGGCCGAAATTTCCTTCTAAATCCTTCTAGAACGAATTCAACCACGCAAGTCCAGAAAGAGATTCACCTATTAACCGCCACGGGTCACTAAAAACGACTTGACCAATCATATAACATGACTGGTCAAATTCTGCGACTTGACCAATCATATAACAGGTGACTGGCTAACACAGCCGTACAGTACCTCAAATTTAACAGAAGAAATGACCGGAACGACAGATCGAAACTGAGTCAAAAATTTGAGGCTAAATGTAACATATCTTATCTGATATATGGTTCCTAAATAATATAATTCGGTCCCTACAGTGGCTCACATCTACCCAAGAAAAACAAGGTATGGAAACTAATTAATGTAATAAGGTCTTAATACCGAATTTAAACGTTACAACAGTAAATTTAAAAAAATAATATGGGGATTAATAAAAAAAACTTAAGTAAAGTTCACAATTTTTGTTAACAAATCTGTTTATGAAAGAAGAGGCCTCAGAATTTGTAGAGATTATTTTAAAATCGTTTATTTACTTCATTATGAAGTCATAAATCAATATTACCGATATGGACAACAATATTAAAGCGTTAAAATTATTCCACTGATGTTCGTTGACGTATACATTAACCCATTAACGTGGTGGTTATTTATCGCTCTTGTCAAATCGGTTTTTCCAAATTTCTTCGTCCGAAAGCCGACTCTGTCAAAAATTTGCAAACAATCGTTCCTCCGTCTCCATAGACGAATCATAGAATGGTAATTGTCTAATTATAAACACACAATCATGTTTATCACGTCCACGGTCCGTTTAAGAATCGGCGCCATGGCTATCTACGACAGAGACCTGCCCGACCTGACAGTTGACCTTTCCGACTACCAAACAGCTGCATTCGCTGTTTCTCAATACTTTTCATTCATCAACACTGGTATCTCATTATTCACGATAAACGAAAAATAACATAAAAATCTCTTATCTAACATTTTTTTTAGATACGTAGATAAAATAGTTCATTTATGGGCCTTAAGGGTGAGGATTAATTTGTTTTCTACTCCACACAGGGGCGGATTAAGAGAGGTCATGTTTTTTTAATTTAAAGACAGGGACAGGCATCAACTCTCCGCACTTTATTACCCTCAGGTAAACTATTGGACCCCTCGTAGATATATCTATTCAGCACTCAATGACTTAATACTTAATTCTTGTTAATTTGAATTTATAAGTAATGCTTGTAAAATTAAAGCAGTCAATATTTGCAAAAATTCTTCATACGGAAATTTCGACAGCACAATTTAAAAGAAAATTTAACAACGACAGATTTGAAGTATATTCGAACCTGTATGAGCCGCAACAGATTAAAGATGACAACTGCAATAGGTATAGTAGAACCCAGTTGTTTATGAGAATGAATAAACGTTATAAAAACACAAAGGATATCGCCAATAGAAGGAATGCTGATGAATCTGGACATTTTTGAGCAGTTTAATGTCGAAAACACCATACACTGTCCATATACATAAAAATAAAATAATATTTTGGCTATTAGGACCACTGTGTAAAGATTCAATAACCAACTTAGCTGGATATCGTTATAGAGGAGAATGGCGTATAATTATTTAATATGAATTTACATTTTAATTTCTATAACGCATATTAGATTTGAATAGAGGTTGATATCTTCATTTTTTGATCTCTTGTGAGATTAACAAACGTTACTAATTAAAATTTTGTCTCAAATTTTAATTCTAAAATTAAAAACACAGCGAATAAAGTCATAAATATTATAAATTAATTAAGCTAAAGAAAATGTAAAAACTATAACCACACTTCCATTGTCGCCTCTTATGAGTGTAACCTCACACCCCACAGTTTAATTAAATTAATTTAAGACAAAATTTTAATTAGTAACGTTTGTTAATCTCACAAGAGATCAAAAAATGAAGATATCAACCTCTATTCAAATCTAATATGCGTTATAGAACTTAAAATGTAAATTCATATTAAATAATTATACGCCATTCTCCCCTATAACGATATCCAGCTAAGTTGGTTGTTGAATCTTTGCACAGTGGTGCTAATAGCCAAAATATTATTTTATTTTTATGTATATGGACAGTGTACGGTGTTTTCGACATTAAACTGCTCAAAAATGTCCAGATTCATCAGCATTCCTTCTATTGGCGGTATCCTTTGTGTTTTTATAACGTTTTTTCATTCTCATAAACAAGTGGGTTCTACTATACCAAAAAGCTTGCAAGAAGTACATGAAGCTCTAAATAAAATGGATTTGGTTACAGACAGATTATTGAAACGTATGTTTCTCTTTTTAGACATTTATTGATATTGTCAAACAACTTAAATATTTATTTAAATCCACGAAAGGTTGTAATAGATTTTGTAAAAGCCATACACAACGCTTTTAACGTTGTTAGGCCGAATTTTTGGCTGTCAATTCCACTTGGAACAAAGCTGGTATAGAAAAATTCAAAATGTTGGCTTAGTAAACCAATATAAAACTAATTCGGAGGGAGAAAAGTGGCTTCAACATCTTTTTGGCTTACCACTTCGTAACCCCGAAAATATATCATTTTATGTCCGTAATTCCCAACTCTTCGGCATATTAATTTGTTGCCAGTAAATTAGGTTATGAAAATGTCTGATAAAGAAGAAAAAGTAACACAATTTACTTCAATAACTGGCGCTACAGAAGATAGAGCAAACTTTTACTTAGATTCAGCAGCTTGGCAGTTAGGTTGCCATTGCAAGATATTATGAAAATATTGCTACAATTAAAACAATAACAAGTTCTAGTGAAGAAGAGGAAGAGGGTCAAGCTTATTATGCCGGTGGTTCAGAGAACAGCGGCCAACAAGTTTTGGGACCACCAAAGAAGAGGGACTTTGTAGCAGACGTGTTTAAATCTGTTCAAGAACATGGGGTTGAAAGTCTCCAACCAAGTTCATGATCTTCAAATTGCAGAGCATTTAAGGGAACAGGATACAAGCTTGACCAGGATGATAATGATACAATAGTTGTTCCTGATACTTTAAGGTTGTGGCAAAATGGTTTCAGCCTTAATGATGGAGATTTAAGGCCTTATACAGATCCAGCTAATAGAGAATTCCTAGAATCCTCAAGAATTAAGACAGGGTGCTACATAGGTTCATTTAGCAATGGAAGATCATAGAATGGAAGCATATAGACCTCTGAAGAATAAAAAGAAAGCCTTTCAGGGACACGGGTATACATTTGGAAGCCCAGCACCTGCACTTGTAGTGAAGAACTATCAAGCTAAAGCTAAGGAGCAGTTAAAAGTAGACAGTTCTAAACCAGTGACAAGTTTGCAGATTGCTGATGGGTCTAGATTACAGGGACAATTCAATCACCAACATACCATTGCAGAAATTAGAAACTTTATTCAACATGCAAGGCCACAATGTCAAAACCAGGCATTCAATCTCTGATCGGCATACCCTGCAAAGGTCTTAGACGATGCACAAACCATTGAGGCAGCTGGATTGCTAAATGCCATTATCATGCAAAAATCTTACTTTTCTTATTAGGATTAAAGGATTAAAAAGATTTATTAAACCAGGAAAAAGTGCTCAGTTGATGTATCTACTTTTATTGCCTTCAAGGGACGGTGCTCAGTCTACCCAAAGAAATATTACAAGAAGCCGAGAGGTCCTTTTCAACCTTTCGAAGTTTGAAGGACTGAATGAGAACAACCATGAGAGAGAATAGACTTGCTTAGAGCTGCTAAACAATACGTAATATAGCCCGATATGATCATTTGTCCTCAACAGTTCAAGATTAATTTTGTAACATTAAAGTTAATTAGGTTTAAAATCATTTACATAACAATAACATGTTGTAAAACTGTACCAAGATGTTTATTAGTGAAAATAAAAATCCAAATGTATCGTATTTGAATAAAATGCCATGGTTTTCATGTTACATTGGGAGAGAATGTAAATTTCTTGGTTTAAAATAATATTTTAAGGTACTTTTGAGGGAGTTAAAATATCCTAAAAAGAAGTTTTCAAGTACTGTATATTTAAAAAAAAAATCTGGGGGAAGTCCCTCCGCTGATCAGGGGGTGTTCCATATCCTCCCGACCCTCACCCCCTCGGGTGGAAGGCTGCCCCCTTGAAAATCGGCTGGATCCGCCCATGTAATTATTACATTTAAAATTGATATAATTATTTTATTTATTAAATTATTAAAATATTTCATGAACGTATGATTCAGTTTTACTAATATTTTGAATCACTTTTTCGCATTTATCGTAGTCGATTAACGAAATAATTATGAAAAACTGTTTTTGAGTCTGCACATTTTCTGAAGTGTTGGGTGCATGATAACTCATTTTTTATCGCCGTTTTCGATAAAATTTATGTCAAAATATTTTACGCAATCCTTAATATTTTTTTAACACTTTGTGATTCACGTAAATGTCGTATCTTTTTTATAGATTTAAAAACTCATATATTTGAGGATAAAATTTATCTATAAAGGGACTAAAAATGACATTAATTATGTGAAATATGATGTAGGGTAGAGGCAGTGGCGGATCTAGGGAGTTTTTCAGGGATCAGAACGTTTACTTGCATATCCAGACTCTAGTTGTTGAACTAATATCAACTATTCAGAACTCTAGGGGAAAAAGGGTGGGGGGGTCGCCCCCCCCCCCTCAGATCCGCCAGTGGGTAGAGCACAACAATTTAGGAACTTAATTTATAAGTTAATGCATATTTGTCGCCCGAAAACTAAAATAAAACACGACAAATTTAATATCTGACAGGGTTTTCAAAAATTATTAAATTATCTGTACAGGGTTGCCACGTCGAGACGTTTTCCCACATTTACAAAATGATATTTATTACATTTACTTGGATAAAAACTAAGAAAAATTCCCCGAAAGTGAATATTTTTCAATAAAAATGAGCAAAACCACTACCAATAATTAAATAACAGAAACTACACATAACAATAGTTCAAGGAAATACATCACCGGCGCCTCATTGATTGGCAGGAAGAGTGCGCCGCGCTAAACTAGGCGCCTTCACATTACCTGCAAGGCAAAAGATCTACATTGGCTAGCCACTCCCTCTCACAACACTCCAGACATCCAATTGGCGCATCTCTCCCCTCCGCGACTATAAAACGCCAGAGTAAACGTCAAAATTCCTCAAACCAGTTTAGACAGCGAGTAGTGTCTGTAGAAGTTTGTTTGCGTGTCCATCTGTTCGAGTTCAGTTCAGTGAAATTTAAACAAAATGAAAGCTGTTGTTAGTGCAATGTGTACCGATAATGGAGTGTCCGTGTCGTCCAAAGTGGCGAAACGAAAGGATATAGAGAACGAGGAAATACAAATGTACCTTTCCAAACTAAAGGATTTGGTACCCTTCATGCCCAAAAACAAAAAACTTTCTAAACTAGAAGTTATACAGTACGTGATTGACTATATTTGTGATTTGCAAAATGCTTTGGAAACCCACCCAGCTGTCAATGCTTTTGACGCAGCGGCCGCATTGAGTCAGAAAAAATCACAAGGAGCTATCAGCCCCAGGCAACCTTTAGGAGTTAGGCCTAGCCCCAACACCATTCTGTCACCCTGTGAGGCATCAGTACTCCAAAATATTACGGTAAGCCAATGTTTTTAGTAAAGTAAACAGGAAATTATTCAACATTTATATGACATCTCTTTAAAATAATAATAAGATGACGTTTTTTATGCCACATGACGTCATATTAAATATGTTTACTGTCAGTAGTAAATTATGTATTTATCTTTATAAAAAAAATTAAATTAATTCAGATTTATGTCTTAATCCTGGACTGATGAGCTAAATTTTGAATATTATAACTTGTTTTTATAATTTGTTGAATGTTGGCCTTATATTTAGCATTGACATGACCTTAAATATAGTTAACGAGCTGTTTTGAACCGAGTAAACAAAATCACGACATAAGTTGTCTCGTTTTCATAAACAAGGTTGCAAAATAATAAAAAAAAATGGTCGGTTCGTTCGTATTTATTGAACACCTTGAATTTTGCCCTGACAAAACAGATTTTAGCGTTTTGTAACCAGGCCACGATAATGTAAATTGTTTTGAAACTCCACTGGCCCAATTGCATGTAACTGCTTCTCATATATACAAGAGCTGCTATTCACTATTGTTTCAACGCAAGTATAATTTTTTTTGGAAATAAAAGAAGTACCCTATTGTTCTAATGTACAATAACTCACAACTATGGCCTGATACATCCGGGATAACTAACCCATTTACCAGAGACACCTGGGTTAACTTTCAACACCTCATTTATTTCGTACAATATTAAACGAATGGCTAATATATTACTATTTTTAATATAGTGGTGTATTAATACATTTTTTCTCTACACGTAGTTGTACTTTCGCATTTAAAGTTGATAGTACACTAAAATTATGAAGCAACTTGTAAATAATCGTTCTGAGATACCCACTTTATCTTTAAAAAAATTAATTTGCTAAATTTCTTGCTGAAAATACTAGTGATATAATTCAAACATATTTCAACTTTGTAGTCCCTTTTTAACTAAAAAAAAACAACATAACTCTTATTTAACACTTTTTATAGTAAATTATGATATTTTTTGTTATGTCAATTTTGGAAAACGACTTTAGAATCAAAGTCTAAAGTAGTTTTAATATCCAAATAGAAGAACATTTAAAATAACTCTTATTCATTTGAATAAAAATCTATTGTTAAGATCAAATATGTGACAAAGCGTCTGGTAGAATCTACCTACCTACTATACTAAAAAGAACCCCTAATCCCCTCCGTTTGTTACGTCAATGCGATGAGGGAACAACCGTTTCATGCAGATGTAATGAACACGTGTGAATTTTTCTTCAAACACTCGGTCTCATTGATTTGAGAAATAATGGCAGTATTGATGTGAAATTCTCCCTAAAGAGAGAGAGACTTTCTTATCATTCGACGATGTATTTGTCGAGAGCAGACAAATGTCCCTGTTAAATTAAAAAGGTCAGCTGTCTCGCCGAATATCACACATGTTAGGGGTTACAATTAATTAACGATGTGTCCGGATACTGGGTGTTCTATTCTATTGTATTCCAAGTGCTTTTGTTATTCGAGAATTACGTTTTTGAATTAATTTGCTTTTTACGATCGTGCAAGCCAAATTTTAACATTAACTAGTTTTTTAAATACCACATTTAGGTGTATTTTTACTGCTAGGAAGTTATTGAAAAAAAAAGTATGAGGCACTAAAATATGTAGATAGAGAAAAACTTACATAGTGTAACGATCCATAACACTGTACAAACTCTTCAATTTACACCCACACATTTTTAAATGTACAAACTCTTCAATTTACACCCACCATCTTTTATTTTTTAACTGAAAGACATCGTAATGACAGTTGTACAATTAGGTTAGGTTGTGGCTAATGTTACGAAGTGCGTTGAAGGTTATAGCACACATGCAAGTTTAAAACAGACAAAAACGTTTAGCATCGAAATAATTTACAGAAAAACGAAATTTGGTAAAAAAACCTACAAATTGTAGTATATGTGCCTCTTAAATACGTTTCAAAACAATGTTTTATTTTTTAAGAAAGCATGACAAAATATACCTCTTAAGGAGGGACAGTTTTATTGTGACACTCTGTAGAATAACTGCCCCTATGCGACAGAGATCACGCAGCTGTGTATGTACCTCTATATTTTTAATCGCGTTACAGTAGGTTTAAATGTATATTTGAGAAAAGTGAAGACGTTTGTGAGGGGGCGACCGAACACGTGCAAGGCTTGCTATGATTTCCAATGAATACCGTTATTATAGCTCCGGCTATACGGCTGGCTTTTGCTGAAAGAAATATCTATTCAATTGAGGCCAACAGATGTTCATGTGCAGGATATTTTTTTACTCGGTACTTATTTACGTATAAGACAAGAGCGAGGCGAAGACAAGTTATTATCAGCTGCTTAAAGATTACTTTAAGGTCCTAAAAAAGATTAAAATTTGGTGTTGCCTTTTTAAAAAAACTGCTGTCACTCCTACGCGCGCTAAATAATCTATTCGAATATACAGGGTCGCCCATAATGTCTGTGTTATATCTTGCTTGTTCGAACACTTATTAATCGTTTATTTTATTACATATGAACATACAAAAGACACGCGCCAAAACTAGAGTCATAACATAAACAACTTAACCTCACTCTTTAGCAATGTTGCCAACGCTTAGGTGCGTTCGATTGTCAGGATGAATCAAAACATTGATACTTATGTTCGTTTTCTTTTTGTTACAGACCACAGAAGCCCTAACGCCATCAGATAGGCAGATATCCTGTTAATATCCTGAAGATCTTCATCATCGTGATCATGTCATCTCATTCCATTTTTCCCTAAAAGAAAATTAATCTTGATATTATTTGTAAAGTACACTTAGGGAACGACTGATATCATCTATTTATAATGAAAAGAATGAAGTGTATGTGGGACTTATTCTGAAAGGAAGAATGTTTAGCAGCACATAGTGATGTACCTGTTATGTTGCAATTTTGTTAATTAGATTTTATTTTATTGTTTATGTATATAAAACATGAATTAGGCGGGTTTACGACAATTTTAAACGATGTTCTCTAGACGTGTGACCAAAAAAATTTCTGCTTTGAATAATTTCATATGTTTAGAGAAAATTTCACTAGCGCAGCTTTTGTAATATGTGGAAAAACTCAACATACCCTGGCAAATCACCAAAACTGAATAATTTGGCTACAATATGAGTCATAAATCATAAATTTAAACGCACGCATTTGTTTCCTTATGTTTTTTGGTAAAATAAATCACAAGGGGTCAAATTCTGGGCTATATGGTGGATGCTCTTGTAATATCATTATCTAGTTTTGGTTTTTATTGTAAAAAAAAATTTATATCTGCTCCGATCACAGATTTATATTCTTTTGATTAATAATTTAATTATTCGTGAGTTTTCATTCTGTGATTTTTTTAGTATATAATTTTGTACAAAATAGTTCTCTTATGAGATTTTTTTATGTTGATATATACGGCAGTTTTTAAAAAGTCATTTGATGATTTTTTAACTATTGTAAATATATCGACTATCGATGTACATTTTTGTTCTAGAAAACTTTTGTAAATAGTTACCTATATAGCAACTTAATGTTGTTGAAAATTTTATTATTATATAAAAAATATTTGAATTAAATAAATAATTATGATTTTTCATGTATTTTGTGTTATTTATTTTCGACCGCTATTGAGATCTGGCAACGGCGCAAAACTCTTTCTCTGTTTTGTGAGATTGTGAGGTTAGATCGCCGCTTCACTGTCAAAATGGAAAATATTTTGAGATACAAAATTAAAATAGTGAAAAAAAAGTGTAACAGTTTGTCCAGCAAGCGATTTATCTTGAAAAATAGTGCGGGATTATTTTTTAATTATTAAACTTATTATTATATCATTAAAACTCTTGTGCTAGGTGTGAGGACACTGATGCGGTTTTGTGAGGTTAGAGATAGAAATAAAGTTAAGGTAAGTGGATTTACAATAATACAAATATAAAAAAAATAACGATTTTAAAACCGAGATATATGCAATAATAAAAAAAGCTGCTGCTGAGTTGTACAGTCTAGAAACGTCGATGTCTCACTTAAAATCCAGATTTTCCAAATTATTCAAAAGAGTATACAGGGTGTCCCACGACGTACTGTACACAGTCCAATCATAAGTACTATGGACCAAGGCCATTTCATATCTGGTATTAAAAAATGTCTTGTTTCGTTTTTGACGGATATACAGGGTGATATTTGAAAATATGTAAATTATTCTACGTTAAGTATATCTAAAAGTAAAAATCTCAGACCAATCAAATTTGGCACACTGAGTGTGCTCCCTGAGCTCAATAAAATAGGATTAAAAAAAATTTTAATTTCAGGTCCGGGCTTATTTTTTTTAGATTTTTATTGGTTTTTTGAAAACAACACCCTGTAAGCCAGATCAGACAATTTTTATTTTTCTCACTTTAAAGCTTAAGGATGATACTAAGCAGCAGTTAAAAAAAATTGAACGCGCAACTTTTTGTTTTCTGCAGAAAAAAATAAAACTTTGAAAAATAGTATAATTTTAATGGATTCACATTCTTCTTATGACTGATGCGGCACTACATTGATAGCACATCATCATTTTTCAACAAAAATCATAAATGCAGTTCATTTTACTCGATATAAAGTATTATTTAATCAACCGTTGAAATTCCAGGGCCGTATTTATTTTTTTAAGTTTTTATTGATCCTGTAAAAACAACACCCTGTAAAGCGAGCTGTACACATTTTCTTTCTGTAACGTCAAAGAAAAAACTTACTTTTGATAATTGTGCAAATGCAAGTAGGCTTTGAATTCGCTTTGACGTCAATTTTGACAGTTTGTGACAGAACGTGGTGAGCGACTGACAGAAGACCAAAAAGAGGGTATTTTGGAAATGGAAAATCAAAATGAAAAGATAAGTACCCGCGAATATCCAGTATTTTGAATATTTCTAAGTCCACGGTTTTCAGGACGTTAAAGAAAGATCTCCTCCATCCATATCACCCCCAACTGGTAGAGAGACGGCAAAAAATAAATACGGCCCTGGAATTTCAACGGTTGATTGAATAATACTTTATATCGAGTAAAATGAACTTTCCTTATGATTTTTGTTGAAAAATGATGATGTGCTATCAATGTAGTGCCGCATCAGTCATAAGAAGAATGTGAATCCATTAAAATTATACTATTTTTCAAAGTTTTATTTTTTTCTGCAGAAAACAAAAAGTTGCGCGTTAAATTTTTTTTAACTGCTGCTTAGTATCATCCTTAAGCTTTAAAGTGAGAAAAATAAAAATTGTCTGATCTGGCTTACAGGGTGTTGTTTTCAAAAAATAAAATAAAATTCTAAGAAAAAATAAGTCCGGGCCTGAAATTAAAATTTTTTTAAATCCTATTGTATTGAGCTCAGGGAGCACACTCAGTGTGCCAAATTTGATTGGTCTGAGATTTTTACTTTTAGATATACTTAACGTAGAATAATTCACATATTTTGAAATATCACCCTGTATATCCGTCAAAAACGCAACAAGGCATTTTTTAATACCAGATATAAAATGGCCTCGGTCCATAGTACTTATGGTTGGACTGTGTACAGTACGTCGTGGGACACCCTGTATATAGACCATTCCAGAGCACGTGACTTTGACAGGTCGGCCATACTTGCTGGGAGGCACACAAACAATTCTTATTGCATATGATTTACATTGGAATGTTGTGTTGACTTGTGTTTTTTAACGTTTTATTAATGTTTTTATTATTAAAATGTTGCGAAGCAGTTACTATTTAGGTCTTAGTGATGATATAAAGTGCCCCGGTATGATTTTAAAATTGGAATTATACTACTACAAAAATGTGACATTTTCCATTTATTTAATGACAACTGTGCATTTTTTTGGCTAAGCCAAATTTTTCCACTTACACCAGTGGCGTTTGTGATGATAAATTGTGAAAAGAAGCCGTGGTACGCCACTGGTTTTCTTCGAAATAGAATTTTTTTGTCGTTTTTTCGTCTGATGCCTTGTTTTCGAGTAAAAAAAATAATAAAAAAAGAAAAAGCTCTTTTACTGACAAATTCCTTGGCAAAGGAAATGTAAAAAACGTTCCGGTCAAATTGGCTGAAAATTTCGTGAACAATTCTTCAAACCTTTTTGATTAAAAAATAGGAAGTCCGAATAAATTGGGAAAACAACTTTTTTCCCAATGAGAAAACAACTTTTTTCCCAATGAGAAAAATTAAGCCATTTGCCTATTTTACTAGACCACCCTGTATACATGAAAATACCTTTCAAATAAATATGTAAGTTTTATACAGTAAGAGTTAATAGATATACGACAGAGGTTTACCGGACCCTGTATATTTGTGCAATTTTCAAAAACTGGTCAACCGTCCGATTTTGATTTCAGAATAGCCTTCTGAGTGCCCAATTTCATAGTTTTAGATGCCCAAAGTTGTTAAAGTTGAAAAATTAAAAATTAGGAATTTGTGTTTTTTATCCATTCTTGCAAGGTTCAGATGCTTATAACAAAAAATTGAGTCATAGGTTTGAAGAATTTTTCAAGAAATTTTCAGCCATTTGACCGGGACATTTTTTTACATTTAAATGGTGGGGGGGGGGGGGGTCCTTTAGCAAGCCACGAGTGTCTTCAATTACAAAATGAACAAGTCATAGGCATCAAACCGAACGCACTAATAAATAATCTCGTCCGATCATTATTAATATATCTACCTATTATTATAGTACAGTAAAATTAGAATTGTAAATGGAAAAAATTAGGGGCAAGCTGAAATTTTGCAGGTTGTTTTTGGTCAAAGGGACGAACTCAAATCCAAGTTTTCGACCTTCAACCACTTGCAGAAGGGGGTTTTTTAGGGGTGAGTTTGTTTTTACAAATAACTCCCTCATTTTTAATCTTACAAAAAAAACTTTCAAGAGCAATTTTGTAGAGAATTACATTTGCAACAACTTTCAATTCTTGACTTTTTTTCATAACTGCGTTATTTTGTTTATAACAATTGTTTAAAAAATTGAAAAAGTGGTTTTTTCGTTTTTTTTCAGTTTTCCACTGATTTTATTGAAAAAAACTATACAATATATGTGTATCTGTTTATATTCTCTACATTTTTTTGTCTGAACTATTTTTTCATAGTCAACGTACTTTTTGCCCCTCAGCGCGCTCAAGTTGCGCGCTCCGAAAAATTCACCCGCGACGACGCGAATGGTACCTATCAGCTTGTAGGTCACTTGTATCATATATATATATATATATATATATATATATATATATACATATATATATATATATATATATATATATATATATATATATATATATATATATATATCGAATGACATGAAATATACAGGGTGTCCCAAGATTTTTTTTACAGGCTATAACTCAGGAACTAACGAATAGATTTTTTTGAAAATTGGGTAATCTTTTTGGAACCTACAGTAATTTCATCTGAGGTATACAGAGTATCTGTGACGTCATCACAGAAGCAGGGACGTCATCGCAATGAAAAAAATTAAATGGAAAGGGCGAATCAAACTTAGCTCAAATGAAAGGGTTTTTTATTTCAAATTCAACGGTGTATCACAATGAGGGTACCAAAGTAATAATTTTACCAAATTTTCAATTTTTTTTTTTTCAATTTGTCAACTGTTTTCTTCAGCTTACAAAAAACTATTTAAAAGTAAAAATAGGCCAATCAGAAGTAAATTTGGACATGATAATTGCCTCATTTTAAATATCACTGGTTATTGTTGCAAATAAACATTAAATTGAAAATTTGGTAAAATTATTACTTTGGTACCCTCATTGTGAAACACCGTTGAATTTGAAATAAAAAACCCTTTCATTTGAGCTAAGTTTGATTCCCCTTAAATTTTTTTCATTGCGATGACGTCCTGCTTCTGTGATGACGTCACAGATACTCTGTATACCTCAGATGAAATTACTGTAGGTTCCAAAAAGATTACCCAATTTTCAAAAAAATCTATTCGTTAGTTCCTGAGTTATAGCCTGTAAAAAAAATCTATATTATTTATGAAATATTTAGTGATAATAATTAATGATTGTTTATTATATATTAGGTATATTTCAAATACCTGCATTTATTTAATTTGATACTTGATAGTCGATACACACTCTGCAATGGCAGAAGGCAGAAAGCTACTGAAAAGTTTTTCCGTTTTATCTCAATGACCAGATTGTTTTTTCAGGCGAATGCAGAATAATGCGGTCTCGTTCAGCCTGGAAGTTTTTTTTTATCAGATCGGTGGAAAACTGAAAAAAAAACGAAAAAACCACTTTTGCAATTTTTAAACAATTATTATAAACAAAATAATGCAGTTATGAAAAAAAGTCAAGAATTGAAAGTTATTGCAAATGTAATTCTCTACAAAATTGTTCTTGAAAGTTTTTTTGTAAGATTAAAAATGAGGGAGTTATTTGCAAAAAACAAACTCGCCCCCAAAAACCACCCTTCTGCAAGAGGTTGAAGGTCGAAAACTTGGATTTGAGTTCGTCCCTTTGACCAAAAACTACCTGCAAAATTTCAGCTCGCCCCTAATTTTTTCCATTTAGTCAATGGTAAATTATCTCTATTTACTGTAGTATTATGAATTTCATAAGAATAAAGTTATTGTTTAATTACAGTGCACGATGTTAATTTTGTATGCAATTAAAGGTGCACGCTAAAACACTACGTCATAGACAAGGATGACGTTTTAGCGTGTACCTAAGTTTTTTATTTTGTACTCGTTAGCGTGCACTTAGACACAGCATTAAAAAAAACGTTATAAATTTTTTTTGAACATCCTGTATCTTCAAAAGGAAACCTTTGCGGACCTACGTTCAATGACTACACCCACCATATAAATATATACGTAAATAATTAATTTTTTGTAACCATTTGATTTTTTTATTACCGTAAAACAGTTACATTTTTATTGTTTATAAAACACCATGTAAGATAAAGCGAAATACCGTAAAGTCTCGCTTATCACCTACACTAATATTTCCATAACTCGAAGAATCCGCTTACTTATAACAAATATGGGAATGGGTACCATTGGTACTAGATGGTTCTCACGATCGCGACAGGTACTAACCAACAATCGGACCGAATGAAGTACCATGGGAATTAGTGGAACATTGAACTAGAGCTTAAGGAAGTGGTGAGGATATACCGTGGAAATCTACGAGGCGTATCAATAATTCGGGCGGTAGGAGATATCTATTTTGCGGCTGCCTTTTCCGTATCTCATATCCGCGTGTGACGTCATTACCCGTATGTAACTGCGATATTTATAATGACTACAGATAACAGTTACATGCGTTTTAAATTCCGTATATAAGGAATGATACTAAATATATTTCTCGATTTCCCTTTACAGATTTTGGTAAAATTTTGTTTTTAAATATTGGTAACACTACAAATGTCAAAAGGTTTTATAACTAGTTTATAACCTTAAATTCATAATTTTATTTTGAGTAAACATTAAAAATAAATAAGTCAAATAGGTCAATTAAATTATATTAAGGTAAAAAATATCAAACTTAAACTTAAAAACTAATTAGTTGCATTTATTGCAAAGTTTTATTGTAAATTGTAAATTGTAAATTTTGCATACAATTTATTGTGTTAGTGTTTTCTTTGTTTTTTATTTTGCTTTCAGGATCTGCACAAGTTCTTACATCTTCATTATTAGCTAATAAATTAGCCACTTCTATTCGTTTCTTTTTAGAAGCTTCTACATAACCTTCTGCCATGGATGAACTTTTCCAGCCTCCGTGGCGTTTAAGCGTGATCAAATCACCACCACTATTCGCTAAGTGAGAAGCTGATGAGCGTCGAAAACAGTGTCCTGAATATTAAATTTTAAATTATTAGTCAACTGTCAATCTGTCAATATAGAAACTAAGTGTTACCAATTGTAATATTTCGCAACGAAAATTCCTAACTAACAATAATCACAAATAATTTTAAAAAAATTCCTAACTAACAATGATCACAAATAATTTTAAAAATATCTAAATAAAAACCAAAATCGAGAAAATAGTATAAAAGACGCGTTGCAGAAAGCTATTCTCGCACTTATTCGAATTCGTGTGAGAATATGTAGCCTTCTGCAACTTGTATTTTAATATACTATCATATGCATGCACTGTTATTTTTTTCACACAAAAATATTTGCTCCTGAGTTGTTTTTATTTTCGTTTCGGTACACTGTCACAATTTTATCTTTAAGTGAACGAAAAAAAATTCTACCTGGCAACGCCGCAGATTTTTGACATGTGACGTCATTTTCTATTTTTTGTTTGTAGTTTCAATCTTTAAATTCTCTTTAAATGTTTCATTTATCATATCACATCTTGTCTTTTCTTTTAACTTTCTCAGCATTGTAATTTTCTTCCATTTGGCTTAGCATTTTCTTCAATTTCCATAACTACGGTTATATTTTTTCAATTCCGCTGTGATTTTTTTTGAACAATTTTTCGTAAATAATATCATAAAGGCATCTTTTTCACAGGGAAAATTAGATGCTCGAATGGTATTTGACAAGACTATTTCATGAGTAACAGATTAGTCTGCATACACATAGCTTACAAAACATTATACTTATTATATATGCATACTTAAATAAATATGTAGGTATTAATTTGAAAACTGAAAAATTTATTTAATCACAAAATACTACAAACTTAATTATTTATGGTACAATTAAAATATTGTTTGAAATCTTTGTTAACTCATCGATAACGTTGGGTGTAGGTAAATCATTAATGTTGTTGATGTGTCCAGTTGTAGAGTGAGAAGCTCGAGGAGTGGCTGCAGGATCTTCTGTTTTTTAGCTGGAGGTTCTGAGGCGTCACTTCTAAGGGTGTCCAGGTTAGTGATTGCTGTCGACCGCATAGAGTGGTTTGTTATTTTTATTTCTTTTGTATTTAATCCTGCCTCGATTTCCTTTTATTGGCGCACAACTGCAAATTCCTTCGTTTCGCATTACGAGCTTCCCTACTAGACTTAAAGATAATATCTTTAAATGGATCAACAATTATTTTCCACCTCATAAAATACATCTCTTGCATTTTTTTGCAACGGTATTCCACATTGTCTTCACAACTAGTTCTTTGTAATTTTCACCGTTTTCTTTCTTCATATTCTACGCCCAATCTTTCAGGATTAGGTTTAGTTGCTATAAACTTGTAGTTTCCAAAAGCTCGTATTTCTTTGCCTTGCAGAATTCCGTAAACTGTTTCCATATTGACGTATGGGTTTTAACTGTATTGTACGGTACACTTTTCTCAATCGCCAGATCAATATTAGTCATAGAATCACTTCCATTTTCACTACATAAGCTGACTAGCACTGTTTAAAAACAATATTACAAAATTTATTGACAAATAATAAATTGAAATATCCGAAAACTGAATTTTAAAAGTTTTGAGAAGATTAAAAAGATAGGTTGCCATTTCGGAGTTAATTATCTGATGGTATACATACAGATCCAGAAATTGAGTGTAAGGATAAGTACTAAAAACGTTTTTAGTACAAGCTGTAATTATTTAAAGGCCATTGATATTCTTCCTTTTCGTTATGCATAGCAATATCTTCTGGTAGAAGTAAATTGTTATAGATCTTCGATTTCTCATACTTAATTATTTAAACGTCTTATACATGTACACCGATGTTGTATCCATTAGTAGAGTGTTTAATAGAAGATATTTTAAGCTACCTGACAGACAAGTGCCTTGTAAATCAGCAATTTTCAGCTGGGACAAAGGATTTTTTAGCAAAAATCAAAGATCATTCAGTAAAATCAAAACTTAAAACGTAGAAAAATGGCAAACCCTTATTACTCTAAATTATAATTTTTTTTTTTTCGTAGCAAAACACTCTGTGGGAATGTTTTCTATAATTACAATCTGATCATGAAGATCAATAAGCAATTTTGTTCCAACCTAACTTAACTAGAATTCTTAAGTACCTTAGGGTCTGATAATTTTAGTAACACAAATTCGCACAATACTCTGTTTGTAACTAGCACTGTCACTGAACTAGTTCAAAAGGTTTGGTCCTCTTGAGTCTTCTTACTAAATTGGTATTATCGAGGAGCTGGATGACCTCAACGTTCCCATGTTGGCGCAGCCGTTGTTCATGGCTGCTGGCAGATTTAAATATAGTCTTGTCAACAGTTTCTACATCCAGGTCCCTATGAAGATCACTGTTGCGACAGTACCAGGGTGACGATGTTCCTTAATACTTTATTTTGAAAACGTTGGATAACTTGAATGTTACTTTTATTGGCGCAGCCCCAAAGCTGACTACAATACGTCCAACCGGGTTTCAATATCTGCTTGTAGAGGAGCAGTTTGTTATGTGTGGACAACTTGAAGTTTCTTCCTAATAACCAATACATCTTTTTATATTTTATACCAAGCACTTCAGGTTTCTTTTTAATGTGGACTTTCCAGCGAAGTCTAGCGTCGAGTGTCATTCCAAGATATTTTGCTGTATTAGCATAGGGAATCTGAGCGTTATTTATTCTTATGGGAATGTGTTGGTTTCGTTTATTAGTAAAGTTAACATGAACAGATTTATTTTCATTTAACTTAATACGCCATTTTTTAGTCCAGGTGTTAATCTGGTCTACAGATGTTTGTAATTTTCGGTTGGCTTCTTCATGGTCTTTTCCAACAGCCAGAATGGCAGTATCACCAGCAAATGTTGCAATAGTATCGTGCTCAAGGTTAGGAATATCACTGGTATACAGTAAGTAGAGTACTGGACCTAGTACACTACCTTGGGGTACTCCTGCCTTAACTTCTCTTAGATCAGAATATACATCTTCCTGTTTTATTCTGAAATATCTGTTTGATAAATAGGATTTTAAGAGTTCTGAATACTGACGTGGTAGTAACAAATTTAACTTGTGGTTAAGGCCCTCATGCCAGACTTTATCAAAAGCATGGGCCACGTCTAGGAAGACGGTGGAGCAGACTTTCTTTTCCTCTAAAGACTTTTCAATTATGTCTGTGATTCTATGCACCTGGTCGATCGTTGAGTGTTTTTCGCTAAAACCAAATTGATGGGAGGGAATCAGGCCCTTTTCTTCTATTGTAGGTTTTAATCTCTTAAGAAGCAATTTTTCGTAGAGTTTCGAAATAACAGGCAACAAAGAGATTGGTCGGTATGACGTTACTTCTTGGGGAGGTTTACCTGGCTTAGGTATCATTATAACCTCTGCTACTTTCCATAGCTAAGGTACGTATCTCATCCTAAATGATGCATTGATAAGGTTGGTCAGTTTGACAACAGCTTTACGTGGGAGTTGTTTCAAGATTTCCCCGGTAATCAGATCAAATCCAGGGGCTTTTTTAGGATTTATATTTGTTTCGATTTCCTCATAAACTTCTTTTGGAGAAGTAGGTCTAATAACTGAATCTTCCTGTTCTGGTTCATTCCAGTCTTGGGTCTCTTCACCATCGTTGGTCTGGAAAGTCTTTTCTAAGTGTTCTGCGAATCTGGTTGCTAAAAAAATTATAATTGATGATCATTTTAATAGCGATATTTGGGGTAATACTGGTGTCGAAATCGGCTACTCCCTTATTTCTACAACATTAATTATTTTCTTTTGATTTTCTTTCATTTAGCTCAGCATTTTCTTCAATTTCCATAACTACGGTTATATTTTTTCAATTCATCTGTGATTTTTTTTTGAACAATTTTTCATCCATAAAATTTGTTAACGCTAATCCCCATTAAAATTCTCTTCAGGTGTTTATAGAACAATACATAGTTATATATAAAGATTGTTCCAACAAAAGGTGATTTTAATTTTTTTTCAAATAATGCGTAGTACGTGCTTCGACCAAAACATATAAAACTATTGTCTCGACAGCAGTTAATCCTTTATTTTACTACCCAAAACAATAAACGAAGAAGAATTTTCATATTGAGTAGTTTTTTTTTAAATTACAATTACGTTTATTTTTGTATTTGTTCCGAATACGTTTTAGCACGATAGTGTGAACTTATATCAGAGTACATCTTGATAAGGAATCTTGAATTTCCTAATAAATCATCCTATTTGTCATTATTTATTTAATATTGAAAGAAAGTATTTCACAACTAAATGACATACCTAGTTTAATAGGGGTCATATAACTATACGGGGGGATACAGGCAAAGGCGAAGAAGAAAAAGAAGAAAGAAGAAGAAGAAATTTTGACTAAAACAAAGAATACGACGAGAGATTTCCGCCACGTCGGAAGAAGAATATTGCCAAGATCACGACTATTTTCTCTCCCTGGGATAATTCTGGGTAAATTGCCTAACGGTATAGCCCACAAAAGGAAGAAAGAAGATAAAAATTATTTTCGCCTTCTCATAATCTCTAAGTAAAAGATTAAATCTTGATTCGATATAAATTCTAATAATATATTTATAGAATATAAACTTTATAACACATAATAAGTACATGCGAACTTATATTACGATCATTATCATTTGAGTCCTTGGCAAATTTATTTTTTATAATGCTCCAGTATAATCACCTGATGATATTGATATAGAAACACCTGTATGTACCCAAATACTGTAAATAATTTATTTTACAAGATTAAGACATAATTTTTTTTTAAATTTAATATCGATGATTGCTTATCACTTTGTACTTCATTGAGTACATGGATATATGTCTCAATTGATAAATGTTTAAAACAAATATAATAAATAAATAAATGTATTTGCACAATTATGGATTTATACATCTATATGAACTTTTTGTAAGGCACAGATGTAGAAATTTTGAGATGACTTCAGAAAATCGCCTGTAAAAAAATATTTTTACTGTGTTATCTGTGATCCTAATTTTTTAACAATTACCGGATTTGTTGTCCTTACTTAATGTAAAATCTAAAAAAAATTGTCCTAAACTCTTACGAGTTTTTTGAAGAAACTTATAGACGATTTTCTGAAGCCATGTCGTCAAAATCTCTAGATCTGCGATTCCAACATTTCCAACACACAAAACACGCTACTCTACTAATTCATTTTATCCGTAACAGTTAATGTTCAAGTGACAAGAACATGAATCCCACGAAGCTTGAGTAATAGTAACTTTTAAAACGTACAAGGAAATTAATACTTGCATAGCAAATTCCCGTAAAGGATATGACTCGGAGAGTGACATTATTAGAAATTGTAGGTTATATTGATTAATATTTTCTCATCACTTCTACAGCATTAATCAAGAAAATAGCTAAATATCTAGTTCATTATTTATCTAAAAAGTTCAACAAACTTCTATCTTAGGATTCGGAAGGTACTATCAAATTGTTTTTCTTCGAGCACATCAAAGTAGGCTGTTGCACATTTAAATATAACTAGAAAGTTGATGTTTTCCGCGATCTGTCATAATTTGACATTATTATTGAAGTTACTGTCACAATTTTACATTATTATTGAAGTTAATGTCATAATTTGACGTTATTATTGAAGTTACTATTATACTTTGTCGTTATTATCGAAGTTAATGTCATACTTTGACGTTATTATTGAAGTTATTGTCCTAATTTGACGTTATTATTGAGGTTAATGTCGTAATTTGACATTATCATTGAAGTTAATGTCATACTTTGACATCATAATTGAAGTTACTGTCATACTTTCACATTATAATTGATGTTACTGTCATAATTTGACGTTATTATTGAATTTACTGTCATAATTTGACATTACTATTGAAGTTACTGTCATTTTTTTTAATACTCGGATGCTGTCCCATCGCCATCTGCACTTCAGCCTCTTGGGCTTTTTGTGCCTAAGTTACTGTCATACTTTGACATTATTATTGAAGTTACTGTCCTAATTTGACTTTGTTATTGTAGTTACTGTCATAATTTGACATTATTATTGAAGTTATTGTTCTAATTTGACGTTATTATTGAAGTTAATGTCATACTTTGACATTATTATTGAAGTTACTGTCCTAATTTGACTGTGTTATTGTAGTTACTGTCATAATTTGACATTATTATTGAAGTTATTGTCCTAATTTTACGTTACTATTGAGGTTAATGTCATAATTTGACATTATTATTGAAGTTACTGCCATACTTTGACGTTATAATTGAAGTTACTGCCATAATTTAATGTTATTATTGAGGTTTATTTCATATTTTGACGTTATTATGGAAGTTACTGTCATACTTTGACGTTATTATTGAAGTTATTGTCCTAATTTGACGTTATTATTGAAGTTAATGTCATAATTTGACATTAATATTGAAGTTACTGTCGTAATTTGACGTTATTATTGAAGTTACTGTCATACTTTGACGTTATAATTGAAGTTACTGTCATAATTTCACGTTATTATTGAAGTTATTTTGCAGCTTGCCTATTTTATATTTTCACACATCATACACAGAACACAGGTTTCGCTGGTCAAGTTAGCCATGCCTGTCAAACATTGTAGTAAATTTTGAATTCGGTAAAATTATGGCGCAGCAGCTCTTTATCTCAAGCTGCCTGAATTTCACAACAACAGTTCAGGAAATTACCATTTGATTTCTGCCTAAGTTTATTTATTCACACTTTCGTAACCACGTGAAATCTACTTGCAATTATTCTCTTACACACCACTGACACGTGATGACGTCATATAGTGCAGGTGGTTTGGTTAATTGGGTCGTCCGAGATTCGCCAAGATAATTAACGTTACTTTCAACTTTAATTAACCACTTGGAATAAAAATGTTGAGATTTAAGTAATTTTTAATTACGTACTACTCTTCAAGGAGGAAGGATATGTTTGCCAATTAGTGTCGGAAGCATTACATCAATAATTGTGGGTTTAAAAATTACCACTTTATGTCTCGTTGGTTATGTACACGGTTATTCGCCCTTTGTCATCGTTATTATTGCATATTGTTACGTACTATCTTTTGTGTAAAAGGGAAAAAATACTTTTGTTCAATATTTAATTTCGTTATTTTATTTATTTGAATTTTCGTTTTAGTACATAACCTATTAAATTACTATTGATTTTTTATTGCCTTCTGTCGTAATCTCAGACAGAATGTAATTATTTGATGTTGATAATTTTGGGCGCCATCTACTTTCCAGTAGTCTAAATCCCAGGTAGTGCTTCAGCTATTGGCCGCGTGATTGTAAAAATCGATAATAACGACTCAGTAAATATGAAAACATTTATTAATAATCATAAAAATGACGGTTAACCTTATAGTTTATGTAAGAATAAGAGTTGTTTGCCAGAATAAGGTAAACGTAATGAATTTCTTATTTATAAAATCAACAATTAATACAAATCTTATAATTACTCTCTTACGTTATTCTAATCTAAATTATTTAGTTAATATTGTGAATTGGTACCTTTAATACGACTTAGATTTTATTTTTAATTCTGGTTACTTTCCTAGTCAATTCAAAATGGGATGGATGCAAAATCTTCCAGGAATGAAAATCAGGAACAGGATAAATCAACACAGGATACAATTGGATCTGGATAGTTTAACAGGAACATAGATAAAACAAATATCGTGCTTCTTCTCTTGATTTAACTTTAAGTTTCTTGATTTACAAAAATATAACCTCACTTAATTTGACAGGTAAATTTCTTTTAATTTTTATCTTCAATCAGTATTGCTTTGATTTTAAATTTCTTTTGTTTTTATTACGAGCACCGATGTGAACAGTTCAAGCGATTTTGATCAAAAGCCTCGCTTGAGAGCGAAAAGTAGTTTTTATCACGGCTCTCTAGATTAAAATTTGACAGTTTTTACTTAAATTTTTTTATAATATTCAAAAATTATCAATTTTTTATACAATTTCTTATTACCAAATCATTCTCGAGACAAAAAGAATGATTTTGATATAATTTATTTACAATTTTTACTTATATTAAATTTACACACAGACTTTTTAAGTTCGTCATTATCGATTTCTAAAATTCTATACAACTTTATTATAACTGCCTTTTTTACAGTAATTCTTTGATTTTAAAAGTCCCAACACTTTATTTTCCCGATTTATTGTATTTCCCCTGAATTTAAATTAATCATATTGATACATCATTATATTGAAATTTGAGGTTAAGTTTAAAATTTATTTTTATTCAAACATCTAAAATAACAAATGTTCTCGTTGTTATTTTGATCGCAGACTTATCTGAGATAATATTACTTTAAATTTTGATATTGAAATCTTTGCTAAATTGTTTGTAAATATCCTAAAATTGTTGGTGAAAATCTCTTATGGGATTAACGTGTTAAAATCTGCCTTCTGGAATTTTATATTTTCTTTTGCAATTACTACGTTAAAATTAGTTTCAAACATTATTTTCGAAATTACATTCTGTCCTGTGATTTATTGAAGTAAACTAAATAATGCTATTAATAAAATTATTTGTTTAATTTTTTCTCTGCGTATTGAACATAAGTTTTGTATTCTCTTTAATTAGTTAGCCAACTTAGTCAACCGTTACAATATATCTAAAAAATGTTTTAAATAAAAGTTTTGTGGCTAAATATTGTTAAAATGCCTTCAAAAACGCAGTGGCGTGCATCTTTCAGGGGGTACAATATTTTTTAAACGGTATATTCTGTATATTATTAAATTTGTGGATTTTCCTGGATTATTAGAGATATTTCTTCTAGTACCTTTTACAAGAAAACGATTTTAATTTTCATTCCACTAAACACTGTTCCTCCTGTAAAATCCATAAAAATAAAAAGATTAAATGTTAACGGCAATTATGAACGCTCGGTATGCAATTATTTACTGTCTTTTTTCTCGGATATAATAAACATGGGTTTATGATCATTCTTGTGGTGAATGTTAGAGCAATCAGGCGTTGCAGATCATTTAAAAGTGCAATAACGTGGTAAATTTGTCACTAGTTTAATAGATTTATTTCTCGAAAATTATCTACTTTGATTGGAATTGACTTTAATGATGACGTTATTGCTTTGTAAAAAGTCATTTAATATCTATTAATTTTAGGAAAATAATTTTGATATTATTTGTTGCTTACGTATGATTTTTCATAAAAGATAGTCATCAAAAATAAATTATAATTGTATATGGACCCAGCAAATATGACAAGGTAAAAGCAAATGAAAAAATCTAGTAAAAATGTTCTGTATCCCTTTCACTTACAAAAAGTGCATACTATATGGAAAAAATATCGAGATTCTATAAAAAATAATACAATTTTACATTGTTTTATGCAAAAAGTTAAAAATTGAAAAAATAGCATTAAAAAAATTAATTTGAAGCTAGAGTCTAGACAATGAGTGTAAAATTTTAGTTAAAATGTAAAAAACTGAGAACTATATTCTAAAGCAACAAACAAATTTGGAAAAACAAATAATTATAACATTTAATTCCATTTTTAAATAAAACCAAAGATCAGACATTAATACAACTTGCAGTGCTGCCAACCTTGTAAGGGCCACGTTACCAACATTTTTCTTCGCATGTGTATTACGTACTTCTAAAAAATATGAACTAATCTGAAGTTTACCGTCTCGGTAAAAACGCCGTTAATTTATAAATATTCAACTTTACCATATGCCAAAGACAAATTTCCACTTTTTAATTGCAGTACTTTAGTACCAAATAAAGCAATCTTAGTTTAATTGGCGATAGTAAGTAGTTCAACAAGTGCTCACGTAAAGTGAAGTATACCCGTTTTGGAAGCACGTCAATTGCACAAGTGAAGCATTCAGATATTTTTATACATACAGACCAATGGGCCAAACAGATTTTATATATAATTGGTTTATATTTTCGATTGAAAATTAGGCTTTTTTATTTAAATTCGTATAAAATCGCGGGAGATGAAAATTAAAAACAAAAGAAATGGTTTTTAGCGTTTTCTCGTTAATTTTGAGGTTATGTTGAAAAATGATCAATACGAAAGTTTAAGATTTTTTATTAATCTACAACTTTTATATTAAACTTTCTTCGATAGGATGCATGTTTCAGACAGAAATCGTAAAAAATCAATATCCAACCCTCAAAACGTATGTTTACCTACCCCCACCCCTCTTCCGGAACTTTTACTCAGTCCTCTTGATTTTTCTTAATTTACTTACAATTTACCCAAAAATTTTTCGACCATCCATATATTCGAAGAAGTTTTTTGTCTAAAAAATGATTGGCCCTCTACAAAACGCGATTTTGACCTCGCACAAAATGTGATATCGATGGAACTTGGCATTTAATTACTTGAATGGGTGTAGAAAACGCTGCTCTATAGTGTATGCTAACTTCACAATTTTGAAAATAAAATCGAAAATTTGGTATTTCCATTTTATCTCGAAAAAAAAATAAAAATTTCGAAAAACTAATAGCACCACGTTAAAGAACGGAAAATTTTACTAAAAATTATATTATAAGTTATTTAAAAAAAATTGTATTAGGTACTATAAAAAATTATTAAAAATAAGAAAGCAAATTCGAAAACTCTACGCGCGCCAAGCCGTTGAGTACAAATACTCAGACGAGGCGTTCGGAAAAACTGAAGTATCTTTCTCTAAAATATATGCAAAGAAAAAAAAGAAAGCTTTCGCAACCGGGCTAATAAGATTTGAAGATAAAAAATAAAATTGAACGTAAATTCATCTATATTGACATAAACCAAGCAGATCTTATCAGGTTTTACCAGATAAAACATAAAATACGGATCATCAAATCTCATCAGATAACTTTTTAAATAAAGTGCTCTTAAACTTAAATGAGTACTACTTCAAATTAACCAAATTTAAATATTTTCTAATTTTGGTCTAATTGTTTGATTGACCTTCTCGTAAAGGACTTTCATGAAGTCCTCGAAAACTGTAGAAAACATTTGGTAAATAAATAAGGTCCCTTTACAATTACAAAACCGTTTAGAACTACCTTATACAGGGTGGTCCTTAAGTAATTTTACATAGAAGAAGAATGGTAGATTCCTCACTATAAAATATTACGATTTGAATCAACTTGCTCTAATAAAATGTTGCTAATAAGGAATATACAGGGTGTTAAAGATTAAATTTTAAGATTTATTATTTGCAATAACTTCAGCGTTTTTGGATATATATACATAAACATTTGGAACTGGGAGTTTTTGGGCAGGAGAAATCAGAATCTGGTACCTACTTCGATGTAATTTGCAGAGGGTGCTAGTTAGGCCATATTTGTGGCATAAATGTGCGATAAACTTTTCTGTTCTTTAAGTTCTGTTTTCGATCCGGGAAAGTTCGTTGCTTAGCAACGGACTAGAATACTAGAATAGCGTATTTTGGGGTCTGAAATTGCTCCGAGAAAGTAGGCATTCTTGAGCCATTTCATTCCTGTCCTTAATCATATTTCATCATTTGTTTCTTCTTTTAATTCGTCAATTCACATGTATCATTCTCTTTTTTCATGCGATTTATTATATTTTCGTCTAAAGCGTCTCCTTTACTTGTATCCTAAAATTTGAGGTAGGTCAATACAACCATTTTTAGGCAAGAAAAGCTTTCTTCCTTCCAGAAAAATAGTATATTGTGCAACAAGTGGGGAAAGTTCAACTTTTCTCACGAGTGTGGAAGGTACTTTCCCCACGTGTTGCACACTATACTTTTTCTACAACTGCACAAATGTATTATTTTTTAGTTATGTTTTAAATTATTGCAAAAAATAAATCTTAAAATTTAACCTTTAACATCCTGTATATTCCTTATTAGCAACATTTTATAAGAGCAAGTGGGTTCAAATCGTAATATTTTAAAGTGAGCAATCTACAATTTGCAAAGTGAGAAAAATATAAACTTATTCTTAACAATGATAGAGATGGAAAACTGGCAAGAAGTCTACGCATCAAAATTAAATACTAGTATAAAATTTGACACATTTTTTAACATTATTAATCACTACTTTGAAATAGTTTTTCCATTTAAAACTTATATCTCCAGACCTAAATGTTACAAAAGAAAACCATGGTTGACAAAAGGCTTAATTATTTCAGGACAAAAATTAAAAGATATTTACAGATTAACTTTAACAGATAATGTTGAAATTAAAGCATACTATAAACAGTATAAAAAAATATACACGCAACTTTTAGATAAAGCAAAAAAATGCATAATAGTAGCAAGCTACTAAACGCCAATAATAAGACAAAAATGGCCTGGAATCTGATAAAGTCAACTAGTAATAATTGTTCAAAAACTCCGGTAATTACGTTAAAAAATCAGAACCAGTTAATTAAAGATCCTCAATTAGTGGCAAATCGGTTCTTAGAATATTTTAGCAACATTCCTTTGGAACTTAAAAACTCTGTAAGATGTCCTGAACTGTCAGATAGGCCTGAGAATCATGTAAGTCTACATAGTAATACTTTTTTCTGCGAACCAGCCACAGAATACGATGTGCTAAGTATTATATCCAGCTTGAAGAATTCAAATTCGCAAGGTGATGATGAACTAACTTCAAACTTAATTAAAAAAGCTGCTAGATTTTTAGCGAAACCATTAACTTTTCTGATAAATGACTCTATTAAAGAAGGCATTTTCCCACATGCACTAAAAGTTACCAAAATTCGGCCTATTCATAAATCCGGAGATGAATCTTTAGTAATTAATTTTAGACCAATTGCCTTACTCAGTCCATTCTCTAAAATATACGAAAAATTTGTTTCAAATCAAATAATGAAATTTATGGTTAAATATAATCTAATAAACCAAAAACAATATGGTTTTCAAAAAGGTAAATCAACTATTACGGCCATAACACACCTAATTAATACTCTATATGAAGAACTAGATAAAGGGAATAAGGTGGTAGGTACTTTTCTAGACTTGAGTAAGGCTTTCGACCTGGTAGACCACAAAATACTTTTAAACAAATTAGATAGGTATGGTTTCAGAGGTACGATTAATAATTGGCTCAAGAGCTATCTAGATAACAGATTTCAATACATTCAAATTAATGATAAAAAATCTAAAAACAATGTATGTTCCATAGGTGTCCCACAGGGATCTGTGCTAGGCCCACTTTTATATATAATATACGTGAATGACTTCAATACAAAAAAATCGTTTTTGTTTGTCGATGATACATCCTCTATTATAATTGAAAAGAGTTTAGGTCAGACAATCAATGCAGCTAATGCTGAAATTGAACAGTCTGCAAATTGGTTAGGAAGTAATAAACTTGTATTGAATGAAAAAAAAAACAGTAGTTATGCGCTTTAGCCATGTAAGATCTTCCTTAGATCATTGTATCCTTGTGAGAAATAGTAATTCTAAATCTCTTAAACAAGTTCCAACCACTAAATTTCTCGGAATTAATATATCGGAAAATTGTACATGGTCTAATCATATCGAATATCTTTCTAAAAGATTAGCTCCACAATGATATTTAATTTATCAACTAAGCAAAACAGTAGAAAAATCTGTACTGTTAACATTATATCATGCATATTTTCATTCAATACTGGGTTACGGTGTTGTAGCGTGGGGCACATCAGGAGAAACCCAAAGACTGTTTGTTTTACAAAAAAGGGCACTGCGAAATATTGTGAATGCTCCAAGAAAAACAAAATGTAGGGATATTTTTAAAAAATTGAATATATTAACTTTATATTCAACCTACATATTTCAAATATTGATATACGCAAGGAGTGAAATTAACACTTTTAAAGCACTCGGAAATAGTTGCTATACAACGAGAAATGGGCTAACTCTCGAAATTATGACTCATCGCCTGAGCAAAACAGAACAATGTCCGAAATATATGGCAATTAAATTGTTTAATAAACTGCCAGATGAATATAAGGAATTATCGATACGGCAATTTAAGATCAGAGTAAAAGTCTTGTTACTGAACAAAGCTTACTATTCTATTCAAGAGTATCTGAACAATAGCAACCTCTAAAATCTCCATAAGATCATAAATTAATAATAATAATTGTGTTCAATAATACCTTAGTAGATATTTATTTTATTTTGTTTGTAAATGTTTATTAATTATGTGGTGACAAAAGTGACGTTGTCAGACCGTGAAAATGGTCTGACAACGTTTCTCTCGTTATTCGTGCCCCTCTTGACCCCCCATACCCCTAGAACAAATCTGCGAATTTTTTTTTTGGTCTGAAAAGACTGTTACACTCGACGTTTTATACAAATTAGTTCTCCGGTTTGGTCTGTAGGGGGCATATCTATCAGCAGCTGTATATTGTGTATAATTTGGCATGTCCAACCGACCATCCTAGACCAAGAAATTGACAACATTGTAAACTGAAATTTTATTTTAGTTTCAACATATTTTAATTATTATTGAGTACTGTAGACATGTGTATATTAAGAAAAATATAATGAACCGACGTTATGATTCCCTAAAATAGTAGACATAAAAAGAATTATTGAAAGAACGTGACACCTTATTAGTAGCTTCAGGGCTATAAGGAATTAAAGACAATTATTTTGGAATATTTTATTATTAAAAAATAAAAAAGACAAAAGTCTGTCTAGAAACCATTGACGGTGTAAAATTAAAATACAAAAAGTAGAAAATAAAAATGAAACATATAATTTACTTTCTCCACGGCCACTACTGAATGTAGTTATTCTGAAACCACTTATAATAACAGAAAAGAAACATTCTCGCTCTTGAGATTGAAAGAAAATTCTGAAACATCTGAAACATGTATTTTATATGTATTACATTCTATCACTAGAGATAGAATCTGTATTCCGTGATTGTTTACAAAAATAAGGTTTGCCGTGAATGTCAAATTAACTGTCAGTATTAGTTGACGTGGTCTTAATATTGGTTTGTAAAAACTTTTAATTTATTAAAAAGGAGAAGAAAATCAAACGATTCAGATGTAGAATTTGAAAATACTCCTCCAGAAATAAAAAAATATGCCGATAATATAACTCAAAATTTGCTACCGCAAAAATCCAAGCTTGGATATAAAAACCTACACAATGTTGAGAGATTGAGGTTTCATTTTAATTTCTACTTTTTGTGGCCGTGGAGAAAGTACAGTCTGTTACTCTGTTGGAATGAAAATCCGACACTCGTGGTTCCTCACGCTCGCGTTCGGAATCATCCACTCGTGTCGAATTCTCATTCCAATCTTGTTACAGAATATACTATTAAACGATAGGTATTGTAAACTAGTGTTTTGATTCTGACCCAGTCTGATTCTATGAACAAATTCGAATTTTGTTTAATAAAATTAAAACATTCCTCTTTTTTTGGAGCAGTCTTACGTCTTATATTACTTTTGAAAAAATCTAAAACTATTTTTTTTTCATCTGGATGCCTAGTGGGCGCGAGGCCAACTGGGCGCCGCAGGTTGAACATTAAATAATATAGTATATAATTGTTTTTATATTTTGTTATGATATTCTAATTGGGGAAAATGTTATGATATAGAAATTTTTTTAAATTAAGTTAAAAATTATTTTGAAATTGATTTATACAGGGTATTTCATAGTTAAACCGACATACGTTAATATACACCACACTTGGTCGACTATCTGCCAATAAAAAGTTCTCCACAGTCTCAGGCCCCGAGGCAAAAGTTTTGTAGGAGTCAGGGATTTCCAATCAAAGTAATGATAGAGGATTTGGTGGCGCTTCACTCACCTCATTACGTTTTCTCCTGATTAATTTTTTTAGAGCATCTTGTTTAGGAAGAACTTCTTGACAAGCCTTGTAATATTTTGGGTACAATGGTTGATACCCTGGCATTTCGCTTCTTGCGTTTCTTCAGCCCTCTTCTTAATTTCTGTTACAACTTTATCCGCTGCTACATTTTAAAATTATTTTGAAATATACAGGTTGTTCCAAAAAAGTGTGGCGTATCAAAGTTATATTATTTCTTATGGAAGACCCTATATTTTATTGCATTTACAGATTATACGATAAACTTTTTTAAGTATTCCCTATACAAGCTTTTTAGTTTTCGAGATATTTTGATATTCCTAAAAATGTAAGCACTTACAAGAAAACCAATAACTTGGAAACCTAAGCAATCAGCCAAATTCAATTTTAACTAAAAAAATACACTAATAATTGAAAAAATAATGTATTGGTGGTATATAAATCAACTTAACTATGAAATACTTTGTATACATCAATTTCTAAATTATATTTTACTTTATTTAAAAAAATAATTTCTGATTTATATTAACGTATGTCGGTTTAACTATGCCTTGTATACATCAATTTCGAAATTATTTTTAAATTTATTTAAAAAAATAATTTGGTATTTTGAGATTCTATTTTATTAAAATAAATTTTAGTGAATTTTCCCCAATTAGATTATCATAACAAAATATAAAAACAATTATATACTATATTATTTAATGTTTAACCTGCGGCGCCCAGTTGGCCTCGCGCCCACTTGTCCCCGCGTCCAGTTGGCGGCGTCCACTTGTCCCAATCCGTAAATCATCTGCACAGAATTTCTAATTTGATTTGTTTTAATTTTTTGAAAACTTTTACGGGCTAGTCGATAAAATACTTTGACCGGTTAGACTGGCCATTGTTCATTTGGGGAGAACAGTGCTGATTCACTAATAACTTTCCACGAAACATATTTACAAATTCATACAAAATACTAATACTAATAAGTAGTCGTTTGTGAATCCCAAGTCGCACTAATGCTTCAAGGTTACAGTTATAAACATTAGGCAACGCTGCATGGTTTAATAACGTCGGTAATTTATATAAATTTCGTATATATTGGAGTCAAATGACAGTTAAATGTATCTGGCCTCGAAAGTATGGTTATACATAGTCATAATTTTTTTTTGAGATTTGTCTTCCCCTCTCTTGTTGCTCGTAAGTGTAAACTCATTATTATTGTATTTCAACTTTTAAAATTGCAAAAAAGCCATTATATAGAGGTGGTCTTAGGTTGTCTGTTCAATATCTATGGACTGATAACGTCGGTAAGATGAATATCACATTCCTTCTGCAGTCACTTTTGTGAGAAGTTATTCTATCTTTAAGCATCCTACTTGTTTGACCAATGTATACTTCATCACAGCTGCTGCATGGGATTTCATAAATTATATTTGATTTATTTTTGACTGGTATGGGTGTTTTCAATTTAGAATGTATTTGTGAAATAGTTTTCAAATTGGTTTTAGCTATTTTAATATTGTCTTCATTTTTAAACAAATGTATGAGTTTTGATGTCAAACCATCTATATGTGATAAAGATTTAAAAAGAGAAATTTGGTCAGTTGTTGTTGGATGGTTTGAATTTGAAACAGAAATAGAGGTACTAAATAGAATTTTATTCACTAAAGATTTAGGATATGAGTTTTCTAAAAGAATGTTCTGAAGCTCTTTTAGACACTCATCTCTCAAAGATGGATGAGTGACTTTAACCACTCTGTTTTTGAGGTTATTAATTAAATTTATTTTGATTTTCATAAAATGGTTTGAATGAAAATTTAGGAACCGATTACTATTAATTGGTTTTCTGTACCATCTAGTAATGATTTTATTGTCATTCGTTCTTATTAGTTTTAAATCCAGGAATGGAACTGAATTATCAGTTTCTTTTTCAACGGTAAACTGAATATTTGGATCGAAACTGTTAAAAATATTTAAAGTTTCATCGATACAGTTTCCTGGTACAGAGAGGATAAGATCATCAACATATCTCTTGAGGAAAGGAATTTCGAATGTGATTTTATTTGTACAATATTCTAGGAGTTCATCTAAAACGTAACTTGATATTATTGGAGAGATATTAGAACCCATGGGAGTACCGAAAATTTGTTTGTAGAATTTTTGATTGAAGACAAGGCATGTAGAGTCAAAAATGAAATCAATTATATTCATAAACATTTGTTTTTCAATATTGCAGAGGTTGTTAATTTTATTCCAATTTTTGTCGATACAGCGTTTAACTAACTCTAAAGGTAAGTTAGTGAATAGAGATACCACATCTAAACTTATAAGAATATAATTTGGTGCTAATTGAAAATCGTTAATGAATTCACTAAAGGAGAAAGAGTCACTAACATGATATATGTTATCGTTGTCATATGAGTTGGTCAATATTTCAGTAATAAATTTCGTTATTTTACTATTTGGGGAGTCTATAGAGGAACAATTGGTCTCATTGATAAAACGGGTTTGTGAAGTTTTGGTAAAGTATAAAAGCGTGGTGTAATTGAGTTATATATATAGTTAACTTTTTAGCAATTATTGCATCAATCATTGTTTTCTTCTTTAGTTCAGATACAATTTTATTAGCTTTCTGTTGTAGAGTGCAAGACGGATCTGCTCTAAGTGGTTTGTAATATTTTGTATCATTTAGAAGTAATTGGCTTTTATTAATGAATTCGTCTCTATACATTGCAACAGTTACATTACCTTTATCACTGTTGATAATGCAAACTTCAGGATGTTGTTTTAGATATATCTTGCACTTATTGAACATAATAGTAAATTGATCAATGTGATTATTATTTATATGAGAAAAGTTTGTGATGATATTGGTGAATTGTGCACGATATAGGTTTTTACTTGTCTCATTGAAATTTTCGATAATGTTTTCTAAATCTGCAAGAAGCGAATCTATTCTTAAATCTTTCATAGTTAGACACACACTAAACTTAGGACCAAGTGAGAGAAATTGTTGAATTTCGATAGGTATTACTAAATCTGTTAAATTTTTGAACCATTTATTTTGAAATTTTATTTTATTAAATGTTTCTGATTTTAAATTCTCAAGTTTACGTATATTAGTATTTTTTATTATATTAAATATTCTTTCATACTTGATTTTCATTCTACGTTTGAATTCAATGATGATATTTTGTGGAAGAGAAATATCTAGTATATTTTGCACGTTAATTATTTCTTTGGAAATTGTTCTTAGATCAGAATATGTAACACCAATTTCTAAATTCAACAATTTCATCTTTATTTTGATATTGAAATTTTGTAAGAGCTTCAGAACATTCTTTTAGAAAACTCATATCCTAAATCTTTAGTGAATAAAATTCTATTTAGTACCTCTATTTCTGTTTCAAATTCAAACCATCCAACAACAACTGACCAAATTTCTATTTTTAAATCTTTACCACATATAGATGGTTTGACATCAAAACTCATACATTTGTTTAAAAATGAAGACAATATTAAAATAGCTAAAACCAATTTGAAAACTATTTCACAAATACATTCTAAATTGAAAACACCCATACCAGTCAAAAATAAATCAAATATAATTTATGAAATCCCATGCAGCAGCTGTGATGAAGTATACATTGGTCAAACAAGTAGAATGCTTAAAGATAGAATAACTTCTCACAAAAGTGACTGCAGAAGGAATGTGAGATCTTGTCGCCTTGCTGAACATGTAATAGATAAAGATCATGTGATTGACTATAATAATGTCAAAATTCTCGATAATGAACGAAATCTTAATAAGCGTCTCTTTCTTGAAATGGTTCATATAAATAACAATCAAAATTCAATGAATAAAAGAACAGACATCAATGACCTGAGTACAATATACACATTTCTATTAAAAAAACATAAACAAAATTTCTCAACTCGTCCTCCTTGAATTGATATTTATTTTTTGTCATTTTAAAATATTTTAACACCGATGTTTCTTTTTGTATTTAATTTTTTCCGTATTTCATGTTATTAGTCTTGAAAAAGAGAATAAACGTTTTCGAAAGCTTGACCAAAACGAAGAAATCAAACTAATTTATTTTATATTGACTGATTCCCACGAATTTTTTCTACTTAAACTATTATTGAACAGTCACGAAAATATCCACTTATATATATATATATATATATATATATATATATATATATATATATATATATATATATATATATATATATATATATATATATATATATATTTATTGAACTGAATTGACGTGTTCTATATCATTTTGTATGATCTAAAGAACTAATAAAGATGATTATGATTATGATTACCATATTTCTATGTACAATTACGTAAGGACCACCCTGTAGAAGTAAAATAGCAATTTCACGAGTGCAATTGACACGTTCCCGCGTGCAAGGCGGATCGAGATGGACACCTGTGTACATTTGCACTGAGTATTAGCACGCAAACAAACTTTGTACCGTAGCAGTACGAGTTTTTAATGTCGTTATGTACCAAGATGACCTCAGTGCAGATAACTTTTGTCAGCTCATTTAATTATCTTCCCGATAAAAAAATTTCTGCTTTTAAAAATTAATCATATTTAGGTGAACCGCGCAACCGTACCACCATCTGTCAGCAAAAATTTGTTTGTTCATAGACAGACCACGTTTCGATAAATGCCTCCCCTTTTATTTCAAAATAAGACGTTTCGTCACCCCTTGGCAATTATATAAGTTGGTACAATGTAGTGTTACATCTGAACAGAGAACTGATATTATCGGTATAACATTTGAGTCACTGCTCTCTATGAATAAAACTGTTTAATATTTGATCAGGCCAAATAGATTTCACCCTCCCCCATTTAGCTCTTTTAAATCGTAGTCCGGTACACAAGAAAATCCTATCGAATACTGAAGTAAATATATAATGTTTTAATTTTATTTTGTATTTTTGTGTTATTTAACAAATTTTAATACTTCTCTTTTGTTTCGAATATACAGGGTGATTCATTAGTGCGATAAAGTCCAATATCTTCTAAATCATTAAAGGTCTAAAAACAAAATTTTGAAAGATTGTAGCCAGCCTTAAGGCTCATATTTTAAAATTAGTTGCAATTGTACAGGGTGTTCCAGAACACCGCGCCAGATCAAAGGTACATTTTTTTAAATGGGACACCCTGTATATTACTTTAAATTTGAATTCTGCTTGACTTGGCAATTGCAACAATATGAAGTTGTAATAAGTTATATAGGGTATTTAAAAAAAAGTTCTGACCACTTTTTCATGAGAATCGTAACGAGTTCAACGCTCTGTATCCTTTAAACAACACAAATGCAAATTAATCTTTTACATTCATACGACTGTGATGGTCGTCTAGTTTAATAATTCACTAGACCTCCTTCCATATTTTGAAAACCGTATACAGGGCGAGTCCAAACTCGAATACATCATTTTCACACCATTTTTAAATGGATCACCCTGTATTTTATGTCGGCAACCGAAAGCTATTTTGCTATACTTTAAGTTTTATTAAGTATTCCCTATACCCAGATGGAATAGTTTTTGAGATATTTCAAATTTATTATTAAAAATTGTACTTCCATTAAAAACGACTTTAAAAACCACCTAAGTATACATCAATTAACTTGTTAAAAAGTATGTTGCATAGAAAAAGGTTTTTCACCATGCCGATAAAAGTACCTGAAGTATAGGAGGGTAAGATTTCATATGTAGTTTTACTAAATAGTTAATTACAAAAAGAACCACATCGTCAGAAACGTTTTTAGCAATAATAACTAAGTAGGCTTTGAAATATCAAAAAACATTGCCAGGTTGCTGTTTTGTTTGTTAGTTTTATGACATGTGTATTCAGTATTATTTGAAATAAAATGAATTTCCCTCTTGAAATCTTGATAGATACGTTGTGGATTTTAGGGGACAGTAGTATCATGAACGTTATCGAGAACGCAGACAACCAAATAAAATTGCTTTCGAAAAGTGATTAGAAAGATTCAATCGTACTGGATCGGTGGACTATGAGAAGACAGAAAGAACAAACACTGTTATTACAGAAGAAGCTATAATGAATGTTTTACTAGCAGTTACTGAAAATTCTCTGGCCACCAAGATCCAGAGTTAAATAAAGGGGGTTATGTTATGTTAAAGACCAGGTGTACAAAGTACCTGTCACTACACGAGATGATATGAAAGAGATATAGATCGATGTAGAGGGTGGTCTCTTTGAGCATCTTTTATAATTTTAGATATGATTGTTTATTAATTTAAGGGTATTTATAATTTAATTGATGTAAATAAATTCTGTATACTTAGGTGGTTTTTAAAGTCGTTTTTAATGGAAGTACAATTTTTAATAATAAATTTGAAATATCTCAAAAACTATTATATTTGGGTATAGGGAATACTTAATAAAACTTAAAGTATAGTAAAATAGCGTTCAGTTGCCGACATAAAATACAGGGTGATCCATTTAAAAATGGTGTGAAAATGATGTATTCGAGTTTGGACTCGCCCTGTATACGGTTTTCAAAATATGGAAGGAGGTCTAGTGAATTATTAAACTAGACGACCATCACAGCCGTATGAATGTAAAAGATTAATTTGCATTTGTGTTGTTTAAAGGATACAGAGCGTTGAACTCGTTACGATTCTCATGAAAAAGTGGTCAGAACTTTTTTTTAAATACCCTATATAACTTATTACAACTTCATATTGTTGCAATTGCCAAGTCAAGCAGAATTCAAATTTAAAGTAATATACAGGGTGTCCCATTTAAAAAATGTACCTTTGATCTGGCGCGGTGTTCTGGAACACCCTGTACAATTGCAACTAATTTTAAAATATGAGCCTTAAGGCTGGCTACAATCTTTCAAAATTTTGTTTTTATACCTTTAATGATTTAGAAGATATTGGACTTTATCGCACTAATGAATCACCCTGTATATTGTTACTTACCGCTAGTTAGACAAATCGTTCCATGCGAAACGAAATATGAAACATCTATTTTTTTTATCTTTGTATAAGTTTTAATTTATTTTGTGAGTAAGTAACTTTCTTAAAAGATTAATTTTACCTTCTGACGTAATCTTAGCCAGAACGTGTTTATTTTTGTGGGGCGGCCTCTTTCAATTCAGCCGGAAGCATAAAAACCTTGAACCTTAGTCGTGCTTCTATAAATTGACTTTAAAGTTATAACATTCAATAATAACGACTCAGTTAGAAGAAAAATATGTGTGCATTTATTTACAATCAAAAACAGAAATCAAAATTTGCGGTTGCAGTGTGAAATATTTAAACAGAAGAAAGTAACGTTATTCTGCTTTTATTATTATAAATTAAAATATAGGTTAAATTAGTTGAGTACTCTGGCCTTATTGTTTATTTTAAAGTTTTAAATATCGATATTTAAGAAAATGAAAAGGTACCTTTAATACTTTCTGAATTCTTTTAGCAAACTTTAGTTGCTTGTTTGCAAATCGACGCTGTGGTCCAAATGATTCTACCAGGTTTCAATCAGGAATACCGGATTATGTTCTACAGGATACATTATCTGGATACAAATTCAGGAAAAAGTGCAGGAACTGGATTTACTTCAGGAAAGGATGATAAAATGTTGATTGGAAAGTCTATTTTATTTAAATTCCAAAATCTTCAGATGAAAAATTAATTCTAACCTCACTTTAGAAATTGACAGGTAAATATCTACAATTATTTCATCGATCTATAATGGCTTTGACATAGATTTTCATTTATTTACGTTACAAGCATTGATGTGGACACTTCGGAGGTTTTTAAGCAAAAGCACCGCTTGATTGCGGAATTTGGTTTTTATGAACTTATATCTCACAGCTTCCTAGATCGGAATTTGACATAAAATTCTTAAATAAATTATTATAATATAAAAAAAATTACTTTTATACATCTTTTAACCATTACCAAATCATTCCTTATATTAAAAGAATGATTTTGGTGTAAATTATTTGCTATTTTGACTAATATTAAAAATACATGAAGGTTTTTCTGTTTTCGTTATTATTGAAGTTATAATTCTGTTAAACTCTATTATTATTGTTTATTTTACAATAATATTATGATTTTAGCAATTCCCACGCTTTGTTTTCTAATTTTCATTGACTTTCCCCTAAATTTAGATTAATGATTTGTTTAAATTTGAATATTTCATTTTGAGGTTATGTGGAAAATTTCTTTTTCACATAGTGTTTAAAATAATAACTTTTACTTAGATGTAACGATTGCAGACTTGTCTCAGACTATTCAGTTTTGATTTTTACTATTGTATTATTTGCCAAAATATTTGTAATTGTCTTAAAATCGTCGATGAAAGCTGGGGGTTACTGCGTTAATATTAACCTTCAGAAATCTAACATTTTATGAATTAATTGCAACTTCAAGATTGATTTGAAATTGTATTTAATTAAACACGTTCTGTATAATGTTGGTTCAGATTAAAATAAATGATTATTTAATGTTATTTATTTGTAAGGGTGTCCCATTAAGAATGGGACATAGAACAACCGCAGATTCTCCAATTCAAAATAAAACGATTAAGCGTAATATGCTTAGATAAAATGTTACTCGTTTCCGAAATACGGGGTGTTGAAGTTGAAAACTGAAAAATTATTAATGGTCATAATTTTTTTAATACACCGTATAATTTTACTCAAATCGGCACACTTGTTAAATATCATAAAATGCACCTAACAGTAAAAAAAACAGTTCAGTACGCTCTACCAGTGGCGTACGGCAGGAGTAAGTAATGCTTGTACCCCTTCTAAATGTTACGCCGCTGTCTAAATTTTAATTTTGACTATAATTTTAATTTTTTTGATATTTTCTAAGTCAATAATGTACACTTGTTAGTTTGTTGTAAAGTCATTGTTTTTCCAGATATTCGCAGTTAAAGATAGATAGACATGTACTTTTTATTTGTATTATTATTAATAATATTCATTTTTACAATTTTGTCTTAAAACCAAACAAAGTAAAAACTAATGTAATGAAATTTTTACTTCAACAAATTTTCAATGTGTCCATCATTAACTTGTATACACTTCCTTAGACGTTTAACTAAAGACTGTCTCACTTTAAACAACTGATTTGCTTGATTTTGTCGAAATGTAGCAGCAGCATTCTGAATTTTCTTCCAAAGTTCCTGATGCTTCACCATAAACAAGACTTTTGATGTAGCCCCAATAATAAAAATCTAAAGGATTAAATTCAGGACTGCGTGGTGGCCAAGCAAATTCGCTTCCACGTCCAATCCAACGATGTGGAAAACGTAAATTTAGGTAATTCCGAACATCTAATATGTAATCATCCTGCAAAAACCAGAAGTTATGACGTAAATTTAAAGGAATATCATCTAACATGTCCTCCATATGGTTTTGAAGAAAATTGAGGTATTCTATCCCATTTAATCTGTGTGGAAGCTCGTACGGACCAATGATGTAATTTCCAATAATACCCACCCAAACATTTATAGAAAATGGTTCTCCCTTGGCAGGTGTGGATTTTCAGTATTCCAGAAATGACTGTTTCGCCAATTATAAACCTCTCTGCGATTGAAAGTTGCTTCGACAGTAAATAAAATTTTATTTAAAAACATGGGGTCATTAGTGTGTTTATTAAGCAAATCTCTACAGAACTGCAATCTCAACGGAGGATCACGTGCGAGTAAATGTTGTACTGGCGTAAAGTGATAAGGATATAAGTGTTCTCTTTTTAAAATCCTATAAACAGTAGAGCGGCTTATCCCAACGGCTGTAGATACTCTACGAGTACTTAACTGCAGATCGTTAGCCACTTGAGTCAAAATGTCATCCTCCTGATCTACTGTAATCAACCTAGGTCGTCCTGTCTCAAACCTGTCATACAGACATTTGAAAATTTTGTGTCCTGGTTGTTGTCTATTTGGATACAATTCTGAATATCGCCTAGTAGCAGCTCTACCATTAAAATTATTCTGGGCATAAATACAAACCATGTCCCTCATTTCTAAATTGGAAAATTCGTTATGACGTGGCATTTTACAATAATATTACAGTTATTAATAACAATAATCACTTATCGGCAACAGATAGTTACTACGAAAATGTTTAACTCATTAATTGTAAAAATGAATATTATTAATAATAATACAAATAAAAAGTACATGTCTATCTATCTTTAACTGCGAATATCTCGAAAAACAATGACTTTACAACAAACTAACAAGTGTACATTATTGACTTAGAAAATATCAAAAAAATTAAAATTATAGTCAAAATTAAAATTTAGACAGCGGCGTAACATTTAGAAGGGGTACAAGAATTACTTACTCCTGCCGTACGCCACTGGTAGAACGTACTGGTACGTAGTTTTTGGTTGAAATCTCACCACCAGGGGGCGCAGGAGCCCTATGTGCATCGCAAAAAAATATAAGACTTAAAGTTTTCATTTGATATTTAGGTGCCTCACCTAACCTAAAAAATTTTTTTTAACTAAAAAATCGTAGCATCCAAACGCTTGAGCTGAAATTTGGTATGTGTTTTTGGTTGAAATCGCCCCACCAGGGGGCGCAGTAGCCCTATGTACATTACAAAAAAATAAAAGACCTAAAGTTTTTATTTGGTATTTAGGTGCCTTATTGGCTTGTAAACACATCCTGAAATTTTCATTCCTTAATTATAAAACTAAGAAATGGAAAAAAAAATTAAAATTTAAAATCCAAATGACATTTGACATGTCAAAGAAAAAGTAAACAAAATTCCGACCCTAAAAAATTGTTTTACTTTTTTTTGACATGTGAAATATTTCAAATGTCATTGTTACTTTAAATTTGGACTTCAAAAATTTTTAACACCAAATGAATTTTTTTAATTTTTATTTTATAACTGCCGGAAAAGTCTTGTGGCGACACAACAGATTTTTTTTTTATTGATTATCTCAGGGTTTGCAATTTTTATAGTGAGTTCCGTAATTTTTGTTGTACCCCTCGTAAACAACACTTTAAAATGATTTTCAATTATCAAGATTATAGACCAGTGCAGATAATTTTTGAAACCAAATAAAATAATAGTAGGATGAAACTCATTGTAAAAGGAAGAGAATATGACAAAAATGATAGGAAAAATAATTTACTGGCGCTCTGGGGTCGGGAAGTGGAAGGGGGGGGGAGTTTTTAAGGGTAGAAAACTGTTTATCTCGAGTTCCGGCAAAGTTACAAGTCCTATGGAAAAAAGTTAAATGGTAAAGTTGTAAGTAATAAAAAGATCTACAACTTTTGTATTTACACTTTTTTCACATAACCTCAAAATTTATGTGAATTTTGAGCTATTTATTTAAATGTATACTTTAATTACTCGAAAATCGTAAGATTCCGTGTTACATTGATAAACAAAAGAGTAATTAAAGTATACATTTAAATAAATAGCTCAAAATTGTACATGATGATTTAATAAAAAAGAAATTCGGAGTTTTCTTCGTTTCTTATGTGCATTTTTTGAGAACTTTTACCATAGTAATGTATATTTTTTTACACCATCAAAAAATAGAGATTTCAACGAACAAAAAGCCCACCGAGTTTTTTAAAAAAGCAGATATTTTGACGTGAGAATTTTCGATTGAAAATTAGACTGCTTTTTCGATATTAAGTCAAAATAAGGTTAAAAAAATAAATATTTTGAAACAAAAAAATTTCAGAGTGTTTGGGACATAAAAAGGTAATACACCAAATTTCGTGAAAAAAAAATTTTTTTTGTAAAAGATAAAAATAAAAAACCAAAAACTTGGTTATTTGAATTTTTCACATAAATTTTGAGATTATGTGAAAAAAGTGTAAATACAAAAGTTGTAGATCTTTTTATTACCTACAACTTTGCCATTTAACTTTTTTCCATAGGAGATAAACAGTTTTCTACCCTTAAAAACTCCCCCCTTCCACTTTCCGACCCCAGAGCGCCTGTAAATTATTTTTCCTTTCATGTTTGTTATATTCTCTTCCTTTTCCAATGGTTTCATCCTACTATTATTTTATTTCACTTTTTACCATTTTCAAAGCTATCTGCACTGGTTTATTATTAGTATTCGACAATGAAATAAATACCTGTAAAAAATTTATTTAACTATGAATTCTATTGTTAAGATGATCATTCACACTGGTGAGAGAAATTAATCAAAATTGTTAAATTTAAAAAACTAATAAACTTTTAATAAATAAATAACTAGAAACTTTTTGTTTTAATATTGGTAACCTTTTAAATATTTCCAATCTGTCCTTTGTCATTTAATTAAGGTTATGGATTATTTTAATGATTTCAAAGGAAAAAAGGTAAGTCACGAATATATTATGTTCCTTTCCAGTTCATCAATATAATAATAATAATAATAATTTATTCATTAAAAAATACAATATATAAGTACAATTTGTTAATATTCTAAAATAGATGAAATGAATAAATTTGCTATCGATAAGTGAGTACTCACTTGTTTCGAGTTAGAAATTACAGCATTTAATTGATGAATTGCATTTAGTAATATATAAAAATAACAATAACAATAATAATAAAAATTATAATAATAATAATAATAAATTATTCTTAAAAAGTAAAAATACATATTGCATATCCAAAGACAAAATAAAATACAGAAAGGATAAAAGAATTAGTTACCCAAATAGTAACAAATGCTTGTTTCGGGAAATAAATTAAAACATTCTATTTTAAAATGACAAATAAAAAATATATAATTTGTTAATAATTTTAGTTTGAAATACTTATTCGTAACAAGAAACAAACAAAACAAGAAAAAAAACAGTTTAATCCGAAACGTGACACATCTAGGAGACTTTTTCATCAATATATTTGTGAACTATATGTCTGGGTCTTTGTGTAATAAATTGTTTTAACTTAATTTTAAATATATGTTGCTATAATTTCTTTCTTCTGTTGTAGTATGGAATTTCTGAATGTACCTTTTTTTCAAAAGGTACCTAATAGATGTTGCAGGATGAGATGTAGTCTTGTACTTCTTCTAAATACTGCTTTAACACAGTCAGCACACAATACTGGTGTATTTTGGAAGTTCGTATACACTTTTAAAATTAACTGGTAAGTTATATTATTTCACTACGTATAACTACCATACCATTCACTTGATATACTTAAATACTAATTACAATTCTTATTTGCTAATGTTCAGGTATTTAAATCAGCTAAATTTAACCAGAAGCATTTTTCATGTCATCATTTTTTTTACCACCAGTAGATCGCTTTTTGTTTTATCAACAACCCTCAAGTCAAATTTTTAATCTAGTCATCTCAAAATGAGTTTGACGAATCATTTTAAATGAAATTTGGTTACTTTCTATAATAATTTGCTGTTGTTACTTGGAAATAAGTTTATTTTAAATCTCTTGCTAGAATTATACTAAATCTTTTGTATGTCAATTTGAAGTTTGTTATTTTGTAGAAATACTTTTATCATTTAAATAATTTTTTCTTTCATTTATATTGGTACCATAAGTCACTATGATAATTCATTTTCTGATATTTTAAGTTCTTCTTTTTGCTGTACAGGATGTCTAAAACTTTTGAATATCCTGAACCATTAAATTTTTAAATTGTAACTTTAATTTATTATAGATTTATTTTAAATTATTTTCAAATATATTATTACGAGAGTTGCTAGAGAGTATAGCATGTTTTGATATTTTACATTGTGTATTCCTGATTTTGATACTTAATGAAATAAATTATTGATTCATTCTAAACAAAAGATTTTTATATCATGTCAATAGATTGATATACAAAACTATTTTGTGACTTTTTTGACTGGCCTACAGTTTAAATATGTCTCTTTAATATTTGATGAGACCAAATAGATTTCGCCCTCCCCTTATTTGTCTCATTGGCATTAAGCTTCAAAGTTGGTAAATGTTGGATTTGTAAAGCTAGATATTCGACGTTAATGAACTATGGAGATTACAATAATGCATGGTGTTTGTTCTCGAGGCGAAACTACTACAGGGTGTCACGAAGGTGGCTCATTAGCCATATATAGAGAACTACAGATATTTGAAATTTGAAAATTGGGTTACGGGGGTTTGTCAGTACGACCTATTCAATGAAAATATTTTCAACTTCCGGTTATACCGGAAGTAGACATCAACTTTGTTATTTCAAATGGCATGTACCATTTTTCTGTTTATTTTTGGATTCAGCATCAAATTTCGAACAAAAAATTATTAATATACCACAGGTCTAAGTTTAACAGTTTCCGAGATATTTGAGATTTTTGTAATTTTTTTTGAAAAACGCATTTACTTTAATTTCCGTATCTGGCTTAGTTGTTAAGCTATGAATTTCAAATTTTATACAGATATTGTGAGAATATCCTTCTAGCATACGGTGAAACATCAAATGCGATATTTTATACAGGGTGTCTAGAATGGAGCGTCCAATGTTCATATTTTCAATTCTCAATTAGTCGATAATTTCAAATGAAACACCCTGTATTTTATTATCATGCCTGAATCAGTTTTTTATTCTCTTTCGATCTGCATTAGCATTCCCTATACCTAAAGTTACATATTTCTGAGTTATTGCTAGATTTATTATAATTTGGAGATATCTTACATAAATTGGTGGGTAATATAATCTAGCATGCTAAATGTCGAAAACACCGTACACTGTCTATATACATAAACATAAAATTATATTTTGTCTATTAGGACCACTGTGCAAAGATTCAATAACCAACTTACTGGAGATCGTTAGGGGTAATTTGCGTAAAATTTCTAAATTGATTAACTTTCTTTAATATGAATTTACATTTTAATTTCTATAACGCATATTAGATTTGAATAGAGGTTGACCACTCCACCTCGCCCATCGGTTCATTTTCTGATCTCTTGTGAGGTTCACAAACGTTGCTAATTAAAATTTTTGTCTCAAATTTTAATTCTAAAATTAAAAATACGGTGAATAAAGTCATAAATGTTATAAATTAATTAAGATTACCTACCCTATCTCAACCCTCACCATTGGATTCACTGTCATCAACGTTGATAATCAATTTGGTCGGACTCGTTATATAAGAATTTTCTTCTTTGATAACAGGTTTGATGTTTGTCTGCCAATCATCAGCTGAACTTTTGTTATAGTCTATTTTTATGTATGAGAGAGTATTAAAATAATAAAGCGTTCGTAATCCATAGGCGTACCACTTCTTTTAGTAGACAGTTAAAATATTTTGTGAAGTTATACCTCGAGTATTTTCGTATGAAATAACCTTTGTATAAATATAATAAATATATCGGGTGTACACTTATATTTTCACCTAATTAACCTGCTTATAACTTCTAAGCAGCTGAAGGTAAAAAAGTGCAATTTTTTCTAAAATATTTTATTTTTCCACAAGGTATGTTAAGAACATTGTGTCAAACGGGTTATGTAGGTATAAGGGTTTAAACTTTGACTTTTAAACAACGTTACGTTCATAAATAATAATTTTAATATAAAAACTACTTTACAGCCTCCAAAAACAACTGTTTAACATCACTCATTTTAAAAGAATTATTTTTTCTTGAAACTTCTCCCTTTATCTGTGCCCATATCAGTTCAATCGGGTTTACTTCGCAATGATATGGTGGTGATCTAACCACCGTCATCCCACGATTTTTTGCAATTTCATCAATTTCATATTTTTAATTTCTCTTTATGAAGGGAACACAAATGATACAGTTCTCTTCTCACAGAACCGGGATGGAACCTAATATTCTTTGAATTTAGCCAATGTAAGTCTCGAGTGATAACTTGCATTATCCATTACTATTATACAGTTCTGAGGAAGAAGATCTATCATTTGTTCGAACCACTCTTTAAAGACATCAGCATTCATGTCCTCATGGTAGTAACCGGTACGAGTAGATTCAAAAGTCAATAAACCACCTTTAACAAAACCGTTTGAACTACCGATGTGTACTATTATCAGTCTACGCCCCTTTCCTGATGGTGGATTTAAACCAGTAGATAAATTATTTAAAAAAGCCTGTCTTCGACTTGTAACAGTTTCATCTTGCCAAAATTTATTTGGTGTATGTCCCTCGTTGATCCATGTTTCATCTAAATAAAATATATTTCTTCTTTGGTTTCTCATTTCTTTTATAGTCCTTAGGTAATTTCTTCTCCATATTACAATATCGCTTCTTTCTATTAAAATAGACTTTCTGGAATGCTTTTTCCATAGAAAACCTATTTCTTTTAAAAGTTTCCATAGTGTGCTTCGACTCATTTCAGGGTAATCCTTATCATCTCGAACCGTGGCAAGAACTTTGTCTACTGTCTGAAATTCTTTTCTAAAGAAGAACGCATGCACTTTCCTTCGAAGTCTTTCTTTCAAATGATTTTCTATTTGAAATTTTGGTTTTCCTGGAGCTTTACGTGCTGTTTGGAACTCGCCACATTTCTCTTCTTTAACAACTCTGTAAATCGTATATTTCCCAACACCAAGCGTACTACTAACTAATTCCACTGTGTCATCAACACTTTTACATAAATGTTTGTCTGTAAATGATTTAAAACAATTAAATATTAATGTTTTTTCATTAATTGTTAAAGGACCGATTTTTTGTCGTTTACGCGGTACTTCCAAATTTTCCATGATCACACTAGAATTCACAATAGACTGCACACTGCACCTTGCATGTTGCAACTAAACGACATTTAGTAAGCTGTCAAGAATACACAACTGGACCTCCTTACTAAATGGAAAACCTACAATCGCATTTTCGGTGAAATTTGTTGGTAAAGGATTTAACTACTTATAATTCGATTACTGTAAGAAATTCTTAGAATTAAAATAAAACAAAATTGGCAAATAGGTACTTATTGAAAATAATCTTAAGATACGGCTATGTTATCTTTAATACACAGGGCTTTTGGCCTGTCCAAACCTTTTTCTATTGTTCTGTACAGCTTATGGTTATAAAAGACCAATAAAAGACCCAAAACTTGTATTAGCTCAGGTACATTTATGACAATTTTAGGAAATATTTAGATTATTCCGTAAAAATATTTAAAATGACCGTACTAAGTTTTGCATTAGAAATGCTGTTTTATTACTCTCTCATACATAAAAACAGACCATAATTTCTTCTTTTACCAAATTTGCTATCAACCCGTCAAATTTGGGAAACAGGTTATAACGCCTTATTCTTTTTTAATTTGTCCCCAAATTAATTCTGTGGGGTTAAATACACAAAAATAGGGCGGAAGGAGCAATACCTCGTGGCCCCTTTTTGATGCCATTTCATTAATAAAAAGTTTTATAATATATATGTAAAGATGCCCAAACAATATGTATAAATGTTTAGAAGAGTCATTTCAAGTTGACATTTTTACTTGATTCCTTTTTCAAGTTAGAAAAATGGCGTCGAATGATGTAATTCCTGCTGGAATAAAAGTTGTAAATAACTTAATTGTGGATGGATTACTAAAAATCAGAGAAAAAATTTCAAGTTGAAATTTTTATACAAAATAACCTCACAATTAGAACCCTCCGTGGATGGTTCACACTAGCGTCAGCGTCTATTTGGTATTTGAGGTATTTTTTTGTAAAATAAAGTGTAGAATTTTTTCTCTGATTTTTAGGAATCCATCCACAATTAGCTGATTTACAACTTTTATTCCAGCAGGAATCACGTCATTTGACGCAATTTTTGTAACTTGAAACAGGAATCATTTAAATAAAAATGTCAACTTGAAATGACGAATCAAATATTGAAATAGTACGAACGTTCACTTGAATTCAGGTTACTCCTTTCAAGTTACTTGAATTTAAGTAACTTGTAAAGTCTGAACGCCGCTTTATAGAAATTAAAATGTAAATTCATATTAAAGAAAGTTAATCAATATAGAAATTTTACGCAAATTACCCCTAACGATCTCCAGCTAAGTTGGTTATTGAATCTTTGCACGGTGGTCCTAATAGACGAAATATCATTTTATTTTTATGTATATGGACACTGTACGGTGTTTTCGACCTTAAAATACTCAAAAATGTCCAGATCAATTAGCATTTCTTCTATTGGCGGTATCCTTTGCTGTTTTTTCTTTCTCATAAAGCGGTGGGTTCTACTATACCTACGACTAATTATGCATGCAGATTTAATAAATCTTTATTCAACTCAGAAAAGCCATTTTCACTTCAACAAATTGAACGAAGTTAGAAAATAAAATAATCTAATTGTCCAGTAGTTTGTTTATTACATCTGTCTTTTCAATTTTCATGGCACGCTAGATTATATTAGACACCAATTTATGTAAAAAATCTCCAAATTATAATAAATCTAGCAATAACTCAGAAATACATAACTTTAGGTATAGGGAATGCTAATGCAGATCGAAAGAGAATAAAAAACTGATTCAGGCATGATAATAAAATACAGGGTGTTTCATTTGAAATTATAGACTTTCTAGACACCCTGCATAAAATATCGCATTTGGTTGAAAATATTTTCATTGAATATATCGTAATGATAAAGCCCCGTAACCCAATTTTCAAATTTCAAATATCTATAGTTCTCTATATATGGCTAATGAGCCACCTTCGTGACACACCCTGTATAATAGTCCGGTAAAACTGTCATCGAAAAAAGCCCAAAATGGGATACAAAATGTTATGACTGATTACTATAGATTTCGGGACGTGGATTATGAAAAAAGATATACTCACTCCCAAAAAGTGGTGTATCACCCTTAAAAAATGGATTTAAGGGGGAAAACTGTGTTTTTTAAAAGTTTTTCTAAAATAGCTCAAAAACTGAATTGAAAATGGGGTAATAATACATTTGTTATTTATAGGGAACACAGTTTTATCTTATTTGACCCAATAGAACACTCGCTAGTTGCTTCGAAAGTCGTAATTTTGCGCATTTTCATTAAAATACACTTGCAATTCTTAGAGCTCTTTTCTTAACCTTTTAGTGGATGAAAAAATTTGTACTTGTTGGTAAAGGTATAATCTATGTTCCCACGTTTTCGAAATTTGCTTTGGCTCTTTTCCAAAAAAAAAATAGGAAAAATCATCAAAAAACATGGAATGTTGCGATTTTTTTTAAAAAAAACTAAACCAAATTTTGAAAAAGTGAGAATATAGGAACATAGATTAGACCAATACGTACTTATTGTTTCATTCTTTCAAACTAAAAAGTGAACCTAAAAATATAGGGACTACAAAACACTGTTTTATAGTATAGTACAACTTCCTCTTAATAAAATTTTGTACGAAACCATCCGAATGCTCTTAATTTAAGGACAATGTGTCTGAGAGAAAATACTTTAGTTAACAAACGAATCTGTTTTATGTACACTGATTCCACCATGTGCTATCATTGGCAAGCAACTGGGGAAATATGGTAAGCAGATTGTGGGAATTCAAAATAACTTCAGTAAAAATAAGCCAAAAGTGTGATCGGTAACACACTGCTTACAGATTTTCGAACGCTAGATACAGGAACGATCCTGTTTGCACTTTTCCGTTCAAATGCGAGGATTGATTTCGATGTTTCAATCCAAACAATTATTTTCCAGGCACTGATTCGCAATATTTTAAGATATTTGGCCTAAAGATCAACTTTTCTCAGTGTACCTTAAATATAAATCAATATTTCGAATTTTTTTTTAGTACCGATATATTTCTACCGAAATATTTTATGGAAGTAAACAAATTGCACAAATTTCATTTGTACAATTTAGAACTTTGTTGCGAATTTTTGAGAAACTAAGCCCCTAAAAGTTTTATGTTACTTTATCAAATTCTCTCTCTAAACTTTCAGGTGTAGAACTTTGCCTGTCGAATATTTCAACACCCTGTAGATGTAGATATATTACTTGAGTAACTTATAAACTGGCTATCAATTTTTTTAAATAAAAATTTAGTTTTTTTATTGTATAAAAACATCAATTTTAATTTATTTAAATATTAATTTTCACGAAAATTAACAAAGAAAAATAAAAATTTAGTCTCTTATATTTATTTAATCTTGCCAATAGGAGAAACCAAATCGGATAAGGCGTTTCCTGCTTTGAATTACGAAATGTCATCGGAAATGTAAAACTGTGTGATAAGTTCATTCTACTAAAAAGTTGATGACTACTTAATCGTATTTCCTGTTTTATTTTACAATAGAGCGGTATTTGAACTTTTAAATATTAAAATTTCTGACGGGGTTAAAGTTAAGCTAAAGTAGAATTATTTGTGTATTATTTTTAGTCTTTAAAAGTACAATAAATTGACAAATAGGTGCACACGCAATATTACCGAAATCAAAGTTTACTACAATGTTTGACAGGCATGGCTAACTTGACCAGCTAAACCTGTGTTGTGTGTATGATGTGTTGCCTATTTACGTGCAAATTGAAAGCTTATAATTTATGAATGGCGTGAAAATTAATTGTTGAAAACGGGGTAATTAGTCCAATAAACGTGCCAACCTGGGCATCAGGGCACCATTTTTTTTTAATTTGCAGGTATTCATGGGTACATTCATTCACCCCCGAAAATCTCAGCTGTCTGAAATTTGTGGAAGGGCGGGAAAATGGCCCACTGGTCTCAAAAATGTGTTTTTTTCGCCTACTTTCGGGAACTCTAGAGCCATGTTCCCACCCTTCCACAAATTCCACGTAGCTGAGATTTTCGGAGGTAAATATACTATGAATAACTGCAAATTATAAATTTTGACGGACAGACTTGATGCCCAGGTTTGGGGTTTATAGTTTAAATGTATTGAGGGAAATGGGTTTGAATTTCTTAAAATATTAGATGAAGAAACTTCAATAATAATGTCAAATTATGACAGCTCGTGCCAAAGCCTACTTTGGATAGTGATCATAGAAAAACAATGTTATATAATGATTTTTCACCCATTTTGTAGCCTTTGGCAATACCCGCCAATGCTTGATATAAACTGTTTGCCGTAGAGAACGCCACGTGGCACCTTATGGCATAAAATTTGATCCTTGATTTCTCAAAGGACACTTCTGAATATAATAAGGTTAAATAGGGGCACTGCTCATAAATCTATTCCATTATTCATAATGTTAGAAAATGAAATATACAACAGACTTGACGTTTGGACGTACACATTTGGTAAACAAATGAAGGAGTCGTAAATATTGAAAATGTAAAAAGGGTTCAATGAGAAACATACAAAATTTAAATTATATTATGCAGCATACGTTTAAGAAATTAAATTTATTCGTAAGTAATATCATAAGGGCATCTGATTTTTCCGAAAAAAATCGAAAAAACACGTTGCTGTCAAATTTTGCCGCGGGTAAACTCGAAAAAACTGCTGACAGGAGCTGTCATACAGTTTTTTCATCTAAAAACCATTTGTAATTCAAAATTGCGCGTTTGTGATTGGTGGAAATTAAGACGAGGGAAATAGTGAAACCAAAATATTCATTTTTCGATTTTATATGAATTTAAATTCAAAAAAAGCTTAATTAGGATTAGGCTTACCGTTTCTTTTAATATCACGTGAAGAAGAATTTCTCACGAGCAATCAAAGGTTAAAAATCATTTTTCAACCATTATTAACCACCTCTAACAGCGGTCGATGGCACACCTCACTTTGACACACCCATTAACACGAAACGCATCGCCCGTGAAGGGATGTTCTACAATTTTGTCCCGGAAAGAGCATTTAGAAAGAAATATTATACCCATGTCGAAACAGGTGTAATAGATGATAATTGCTGATTAACTTTTTTAAAGCTATTTAAATCCGACAATAATTTTTTTCACTAGCGTTTTGATATCCGCTCAGGTGCTAGAGTGGTGCTCAATTTCCTGTGATTATTTTATGACAAATAATTTTTCGCATCGTTAATAAAGAAAAATTCTACCGAATATAAATCTTGTCTGTTTTCCGGATTTGACATGGGTGCGTTTATTTTCTCCCCAATTTAAGACTGCTTGACGTAGAAGTTCAAAATTTATTTAAGATGCGTAGAAAAGGTGTAGAAATGTTTTATTGAAGACAAAATTTTTATATATTGATTATTTTTTTCATCTGTCAAAACAGTCAGATTTTTTCTCATAAAAAAATAGGAAAAATTGTTTAAAAAGTCGCTGTTCATTTTTTTTATCCAAAATTCAGTCAGTATTTTTCAAATTTATAATTTCCTATGTTTCATACTGATTATTTTTTTCATCTGTCAAAACAGTCAGATTTTGTGGTTTCAGCCAATAACAGCTCAGGATCCTAACCAATCATTGTTTCATACTGATTATTTTTTTCATCTGTCAAAACAGTCAGATTTTGGGGTTTCAGCCAATAAGAGCACAGGATCCTAACCAATCATTGTGTTTTATACTGATAAAACAGCTTCGTCGTTTTTGTTTTTTGATTAAACTATGTTTACCTTTTTTGAAATGTCAAATGAAAACATTTAACAATTTTTATTATACTAAAATGTATTGCAAACCCATGTTAATAACCAAATTTCAAAATGTATTTGTAAACTAACCTGTTTTTATTAGTTTATTTCAAATCGCCTTTAACATTTTTACATACCTCACTTCAACACTTTTTGTTCATTAAATATCAGTTAAAATTAATTAAATTAAGAAAGACTTCATTTCATTCTTCTTCTTCGCTTTTATTTACGGCGCCGTTCCGCGGGGTAGCCAATCAAAAAATCGCCTTGGTGGCCCTGTATGTAAAACTATAACAGCTCATCATGAGGTTTCAATTTAAATTTTCAATATTTGTCTGTAAAGTGTCTTTTGCATAAATGACTATGTTCTCTGTTTTTAATACAAAATGATTCAAAAAATAATCCTTTCAAATACGACTCGTCCTCTGAAATTTTATAGATTAAATTTTTGATCTTCATACTCAAACGCCTTTATTTTAGGCAAAACCAATCAGTTTGTTTGAGTGGTTTTTCCAAATAAAGCCGTTTTCGTGAAAACCAAAAATTTATTCGATAAAATTTGGAGGACTCGTGGTATTACCTTTGATAAAAGCGCTTCGTCGTTTTTGTTTTTTGATTAAACTGTGTTTACCTTTTTGTGAGATATCAAATGTAAACATTTATCAATTATTATCTATGTTAATACCCAAATTTCAAAATATATTTGTAAACTAACCTGTTTTTATTCGTTTATTGTAACACACAACACAGCTCCATCCATAAATTCGTTTAAAACTGACATAATGTCAAAACGTCTAAACGTTACACTTAATAAATAATCTTAAATGCCTACTACTAGATAGGCAACTTATATTACGTTTGTAATATTTGGCGTTTAAATGTAAAAGAAAATATCGAACTTCTGAGTGTAAAGTGTCTTTCTCTGTTTTTAACACAAAATGATTCAAAAAATAATCTTTCAATATACCACTCGTCCTGTCAAATTTTATAGATCAAATTTTCGGTTTCCATACTCAAACGCCTTTATTTCAGGCAAAACCACTCAAACAAACTGATTTGAGATAAAATCAGTTTGTTTTCGTGGTTTTTCCAAATAAAGCCGTAAAGGCAGTATTTTTGAGCCAATTTGTGAAATCGATGATATTTATGAGAGTGAAATTAGTGATGCAGGGAGTCTTAAAAAACGAAAAACATTCCATTGACTTTTTTATTTTTTAACTAAGAATAACTATTAGTAGATTTGTAGATTTTAATTTCATCATATCAATCTTGCATAATAATTATAACTAAACATAAATAATAAAAGAAAATATAAAATAATTAATGTTCATATTTATTATTATTAACATACAAAATTATTTGTCAGAATGCATAAAAAAATACGAAATTATAATTACTTTTTTAATAGTAAGAATTTTTTTGCTACCCCTAAAATGGACCAATTAAATAAAGAAACAAACTGGTTTCACTTCCTTAGATGAATGGACATAGAAAAGCCGAAAATTTAATACAAAACAATTAACTATGCTATGATTTAGCAGAAAATGGTGGCAAATGAAATTTTTTGTAAAGAATTTTTTCCCAATCCGGACCCGGATATTTTTCTTACAACTATTCTAATCTCTTGGATATCTTAAAGGAAGTTCCTATGTGAGATATAAAAAAAGATACCGCGTGGTTCGTAAATTACGAGTCCAGAAAGAAATGACCAAAATTTAAAAAAAAACTGTATTAAAGTTAGGAAGTGGGTTACACCCAACAAATATAGGTGTTTTTTTAGACACTTCGCAATGAAACACCCTGTATAAACTCAAATTGATATCTATTATAAAAATTTGGGCCACCCTGTAGACCCACAGGTGTGCTTTAGTGCTAACAAACAATAATTACACATAAGGAATTTCGTAATAGCATTGCGGTAATGGATATTTATTTTAGAATTGTTATTAATAGTTTTGAGGCTGAGTATCATTAATTTTTGTTTTTTAACCTTTTGTCCATTGAATGCGAGAATGTAATTTGATGGTAATTCAAAACGACAATAAAGTTATTTCCTCGTTTTCCATCATGTTATCCAAAATAATGTTAAATGCTAAACAAAATTATTATTTACATCATCCGAATGGAAAGAGAGCATACTAATACCAGTTTTCAAAAAAGGAGAGAAAGCGGACCCTAAAAACTATCGAGGTATTAGCTTATTGAGTGCTGTACTAAAATTGTTTACAAAAATTTTAGCAGAAGAAATATCTCTAACCGGAATATGTGAAGAACAGCAAGGGTTTAGACAGAACAGATCTACTATAGATGCTATATTTATAATACGTCCAAGCCATTGAGTTCAATAAAGTAGCCAGGCAAGGAGATAGCCTAAGCCCAATCCTATTTAATATCATCATGGATGAAATTATAAATGAAGTCAAAGAAACTGGAAGAGGGTATCGACTGGGAGATAAAGAAATAAAAATCATATGCTACGCCGATGATGCTGTAATCGTATCGGAAGACGAGGACAACCTACAGAGACTCCTACACAAGTTCCAAAAAACAGCTGAAGAATTCAATATGCAAATATCCGTCAAGAAAACCAAATCGCTAACAATATCCAAAGAACCGAGAAGATGTAAACTTGCAATCTATGAGCAGAGTGTAGAACAAGTGATGTCCTTTAAATATTTGGGGGCTAATATAACTAGCACTAGAAATATTAAGGAGGAAGTAAAAGCCCAAACAGCAAAGGCATCTCTAATCTCAGGATTCTTGAGAGACATAATCTGGAGAAATAAACACATGAGTACCAGAAGTAAGGTCAGAATATATAAGACATGCGTAAGACCGATTATGACATACGCGATAGAGACCAGAGCGGAGAACACGACCACAAAGCGACTTCTTAGATCAACGGAAATGCGAACTCTTAGATCGATAACTGGCTATACCCTATTTGACCATAAAAGAAGCGAAGAGATAAGAGAAATATGTGAAGTCCAAGACATAGTAAGATGGGCAAGAAACCGAAGAAGAGAATGGAGAGACCATGTCAGCAGAATGCCTAACGACCGGCTGGCAAAAATTGTGAGAGGGAAGCGGCCCAACACTCCACGCCCACCTGGACGCCCACCAAAAAGATGGTATGATAGTTGGTCCTCATCGTCCCAATTGCTTTTGGGCAACCTTTGAGGCAAACACAGGACGTAGTCCTAACGTAAGAAGAAGAAGAAGAAGACATAATCTTTAGTTGCCTGATTACGTCTACCAGCCGAGGAAACGCTCGTATATTCGACAGTAATATCCCAAGACCTTGACAAATAGCCGACTATTTTTATTGTATCTAAATTTCGAGTTTATTTTAGGATCAATTCGTCGAGACTTAATTTTGGCATTAATAATCTGAATAACTCCCGAGAGCTTTAGCTCGAGGGAGTTATTCTTTGATTATTAATGCCAAAATTGTCGAGACAAATTGTAAAATATACGAGAAATTTAGTAGCAATAAAAATAGTAGCTAATTTGTCAAGGTCGCGTTATATTTAATAAGATTATTTCCCGAGTCACAAAAAATTCTGTACGTACGTATAAATTATACTAGTTTTGCTCTTTACTGTCTTGGCAGGTACGTTTAATTTAATTATATTATCAATTTCTTGAAGATTTTTACTCCCGAATCTACTCATTGTTAATACTTTTTAACAAAATGTGTCAAATTTAATTCTGTAATAAACTTTAATGGCAAACTGTCAAAATTCAGATGACGCGCGCCTACTTTGTTTGTCGTAAAATGGACGGTATTACATAGAACGGAATGAATGGATATATTTATAGTTTCAGAAAAAGTGCGAAATCAGTTGGATTTGTGTATTTGCTACTAAAGATCGATAATTTATTAACTATAAGCAATTTTATAATACCATTAGTATAGGTTTTATTTGAAAAATTTGAAATTTACGGGCGGCTTTTTATTGTTGGATACCGTCCTTCAGGTGAATATTGAGGACGATGATCAAATGGCCGAATATTTACCACCAAGGTGAATAGTCGCTTTATTTTGTTTTGATTGGCTGCGTCAAATCAGTTTCCAAGCACGTGATTGGTTAAAAATTGATATTTGACAGACAAGGGAAATAATCCCAAGACTATGACAAATAGTCGACTATTATTTTCTGAATTCTATCGAGAGTATCTTGTATTTTGAGGCAATTTGATGAGACCATATGAACATTTAATAATCTGAATAACTCCCGAGAGCTTTAGCTCGAGGGAGTTATTCTTTGATTATTAAAGTTCATATGGTCGAATTGAATTGTCTCGAAATGCAAGTTGCTCGAGATGAATTAAAGAAAAATATCTGGTCACCGAGCTTCGCTCTTAATATTCAAATCTACATTTTTAAGCAGCCGAATGAGTATATAATTTAAGTATATTTATAACCTGACAAGTTATTAATTAATTCGTGAAAATCACGGAGTGGGCGACATCTACTTGAACTATAGAAAGGTAGATAAATAGAAAGTTGATTGGCGATTGGCTTGAAAGTAGGCGGGAAAATAAAAAAAGCTGTCAGTGTTAATTTTCAATTTGCTGCAGGTGTTGTTGACGTTTATCAACTGCTTGTCACAGAGGTTAGTTAAATGCATTAAAAGTTGCCTAGTTTCTGGAGATTTCACCCTTTTAGGGCAACATCTACTGACGATTGGTCTTCGCGAATAGTCACGACGGACAGGCCCCGTTTCCGGGACGGGCAACAGCAGCGTGTAGGGCATAGTGGTTTCAGTGGGGTGGTTTTAGTGAGTAACCGTAAGGGGTAGTCTCACACTATCGGGAAAGGGAAGAACCTTTACCCGATGTGCATAAAGCATTACCACCCGCCAAAAAAAAAAAAGATTAGCTTTAGGTTAGGTTAGATCTGTGTAATAAATAAAGAAAAGTACGATACGTGTGACATTTTGACATTTGTTACATTCTGACAGGTGTCATATTTTGACATTTGTTCATTTTGACAGTTGTAACATTCTGACACGTATCACATTTTAACAGTTGTCACGTTTTGACAGGTGTCACATTTTGACAAGTGTCCATTTTAACAGTGTTACTCAACGTTCCTATAAATATTTACCTAAACCCATGATTTCTGAAATTGAATTGGCAACGTTGTATTTTCAACTTAGAATTTATGAGATGGCTGTCATTTGACAAGCAAATTATTTATGTCCGTCAAATGAACCTTTTCTTTTTTATACTTTTCAGGTTTATTCTGGTTATAAATTGCTACTTGGGCATTTGTAGAATAAAAAAATGTGAAAAATATTTTTCCGCGCAAAAATTTCTATTGCTAAGTATATTGATTTTATCATGTTTTATAGCATCTGCGAAAATTTCATGAAAATCCCAGCCGGTCCCATTTTCTTAACAATTAACCAGAGATGTGCGTGTCAGTAGTTGTCAAAATTTGTAGGTCATTATGGATAAAAAGCGGCAAATTTAAAATTGAATTCTTTTAGATTTAAACGCCAGAAATTAAATAAAGTCGAACCTTTTTACTACTATACTATACAGAAGAAAGGAGTGCAGTATTTAATTTGCAGAACGTAGTACAGGTTCAAGAGGTAGAAATTTTATTTTCACCTCATCCTTCAATGCTTATTTTTAGTTAAAATTTAAATTTTAATACATCTGATAGGCCTAATATAGTTTTTGTCTAGATTTAATCTTGTTTCCATCGTTTTTACTATAATTAACCTGTTATTTTGACAGATAAGTCAGACTTTATTTATTCATAGCCGTATCGTATGTATTTTAATTGATTCGGAATTTTGTATAAATATATATTTCAAAATGGCTTCATTCTGAAAATATTATCAGTCCTCCTAAATCCTTGAAGGAAGAATTATTAGTAATTCAAATTCAAAATTCAAAAAATATATTATAGATGAGATGGCCAGAGAAAAACTAATTAAAATTCTCAGATTGCCTCCGTACCACGCAGAGTTAAATCCCATTGAACTGATCTGGTCACAATTATTAAAAGGTTATGTTTCTCAAACCAATAAAACATTTAAATTTCCTGATGTGCGAAATTTGTTTTTGAAGGCATTTTCAGATGTAAATAGAGAACATTGGGGAAAATGCATTGATCATGTTAAAAAGGTGGAAAATTCATTTAGGAAAGTATATCCACTATCAATGGATAATTTAATAGAACCTATAATAATAAACCTCAGAAAAGACAATTATAGTAACACCAGTAGTTTTAGTGAAGACAGTGACTTTTATAGATAGTTCTTGAACTAACTTTTTTTTTAATCTTTGAGTTTAGGTAAGTACTGAAGCGTTACTTTTAATGCCAAGAGATTTAATTTAATCCCAACATATAATCCTCCTTGTTATTTATTGGTTAAATTTAATTCGTTCAATGTTAAAGTGTCGGATGCATAAAGTTTATTTTTATTTTTTGTAAATAATATAACTTCAAAATTTAATCTACGAAGTGCGTATATATATTTTATATGCTGTGACCTTATTTATATTATAGAAACTTATTTTGCAAAGTACGCCTATGGAATGTGACGTTATATCCTCTCTCCTTTATAGTATATTACTATAGAAACAAGTTGCCGTTGCTAGGAAATAAAACTAAAAGCTTAACTTTTCTTGTAAATATCTCGGAAGATCGAATTTTCACAGACATGAGACCTACATTTTCTGTCGATTTAGATAGGAATTAGTCTACCCTGAAAGTTTCATTGAATTCTGACGAGTGGATTTCGAGATCCTCTGGACACACACACACATACAAACCTTGCTCGTTTAATAGTATTTGATAATAGTCTCTATTTGTCATAGTCGAGTGATATTCGGGATGATTATTTCATGAACCCCACAAAATCATTCGCTAAGATTGTCTCCAAACAGACTCCTTTCTCGTTTTGATATTTTCTGGGATGGATTTGCTTATATTTTCACACTGATTTCCGTAGTGGAACATGAACCAAAACGAGACATTTTCAATTTTAAGTGAATGTTACGTCAAATTTTGACACTTAATAGCAAACAATATACAATCGACTAAAATAGCCGCTGATATTTTTTATTTACCTAAATATCCGATCATATTGCATATCATGTGACTAAATTCATGACTTTTTATTGACGCAGCCATGTGTGAATGAAATAATCTCATCAATAACAATTTTGGATTCATGCGACTCGAAAAAAATCTCCTCAACATCTTGTATGAGTGAGTTACATCCTGTAAACTATTTCAGAAGCAGATATGTCGATGATATGCGGCGGGCCGACCAACGTCGGGACGCTCGAACACGTGCGTCGCCATGTGGTGTCGCAGTTGACAGACGATCGCACATGGCGCGCTGCTGCCGCCGTTGTATTTGTCACTGCAACCCCGAAATAACCGGCGCACTGGCAGCTGTTACACCTGGTCGGACATTTTTTGCTAAGAACAGACGACGCAATCATTTCTAACTCCTTTCCTCATTCGGTGAAATTCTAATTAATTATAAAGAAGATAAAAGGCTGATACAGAACAAGTTTATAAAAAAAAATGTTCGAATACGTATGTGACTAAAAATATTGCTTTTATAAATTGTATACTCATCTGGCACTTTACACGCAATCTGAATTTTCTACACGAATAATCCGCAAAAAATTGCGTTTATTTGGATTATAGTGAAATCGCAATCGAGGCGGAGTAACGTATCTGTCAAAACAGGAAAGTTCAGATGTGGGTGCCTATATATTATTTACAATCAAATACTATTAAACGAGCAAGGTTTGTATGTGTGCGTGTGTGTATGTGTGTGTGTGTGTCCAGAGGATCTCGAAATCCACTCGTCAGAATTCAATGAAACTTTCAGGGTAGACTAATTCCTATCTAAATCGACAGAAAATATAGGTCTCATGTCTGTGAAAATTCGATCTTCCGAGATATTTACAAGAAAAGTTAAGCTTTTAGTTTTATTTCCTAGCAACGGCACATAATAATAACTTGTTTCTATAGTAATATATACTATAAAATAAAGGATAGATGAGTACAGTCAAAGTGGGGATATAACGTCACATTCCATAGGCGTACTTTGCAAAATAAGTTTCTATAATATAAATAAGGTCACAGCATATAAAATATATATACGCACTTCGTAGATTAAATTTTGAAGTTATATTATTTACAAAAAATAAAAATAAACTTTATGCATCCGACACTTTAACATTGAACGAATTAAATTTAACCAATAAATAACAAGGAGGATTATATGTTGGGATTAAATTAAATCTCTTGGCATTAAAAGTAACGCTTCAGTACTTACCTAAACTCAAAGATTAAAAAAAAAGTTAGTTCAAGAACTATCTTTAAAAGTCACTGTCTTCACTTAAACTACTGGTATCACTATAATTGTCTTTTCTGAGGTTTATTATTATCGGTTCTATTAAATTATCCATTGATATATCCACTTTCCTAAATGAATTTTCCACATTTTTAAACATGATCAATGCATTTTCCCCAATGTTCTCTATTTACATCTGAAACTGCCTTCAAAAACAAATTTCGCACATCAGGAAATTTAAATGTTTTATTGTTTTGAGAAACATAACCTTTTAATAATTGAGACCAGATCAGTTCAATGGAATTTAACTCTGCGTGGTTCGGAGGAAATCTGAGAATTTAAATTCCTTTTTCTCTGGCCATCTCATCCATAATATATTTTTTGAATTTGTTTTTATGTTGCCTTGCTATTACTAATAATTCTGCCTTCAAGGATTTAGGAGGACTGATAATATTTTTAGAATGAAGCCATTTTGAAATATATATTAATACAAAATTCTGAATCAATTAAAATACATACGATACGGCTATGAATAAATAAAGTCTGACTTATCTGTCAAAAGAACAAATTTATTACAGTAAAAACCATGGAAACAAGAATCTAGACAAAAACTATATTAGGCCGATCAGATATATTAAAATTTAAATTTTAACTACAAATAAGCATTGAAGGATGAGGTAAAATAAAATTTCTACCTCTTGAACCTGTACTACGTTCTGCAAATTAAATACTGCACTCCTTTCTTCTGTATAGTATAGTATTAAAAAGGTTTGACTTTATTTAATTTCTGGCGTTTTAATCAGAAAGAATTCAATTTTAAATTTGTCGCTTTATATAAAAAAGGAAAGGTTCATTTGACTGACATAAATAATTTGCTTGTCAAATGACAGCCATCTTATTAATTCAAAGTTGAAAATACAACGTTGCCAATTCAATTTCAGAAATCATGGGTTTAGGTAAATATTTATAGGAACGTTGAGTAACACTGTTAAAATGGACACTTGTCTTCCCTTCCCCGATAGTGTGAGACTACCCCTTACGGCTACTATTTTATTATGCGGACAGTTTTAATATTTAAGTTTTCATGATCAGAGAGAGAGAGAGAGAGAGAGAGAAAGAATTTTTGAAAAAATATGATATCAATATTTGCCACACGTCGAGAGTCTGGTCACAGGTTTTTGTGGAGGTTTTTACCCAAGTATGAATATCAGACCTATAATTTTCCTTCACTGCAGATCAAAAAATAATAAAATCAATTGAACATAGAGTTTTTCTTATATAGTGATAAATAGAGTGAGCTGAGCGATCTTCTGTTGACGGGACGTGTGCCCTACACGCTGCTGGGGGCCTACACGGGGCCTGTCCACCGTGACAATTCGCGAAGATCAAGCGTCAGTAGAAGTTGCCCTAAAAGGGTGAAATCCCCAGAAACTAGGCAACTTTAATGCATTTAACTAACCTCTGTGACAAGCAGTTGATAAACGTCAACAACAGCTGCAGCCAATTGAAAATTAACACTGACAGCTTTTTTAATTTTCAACCCAATCGCCAATCAACTTTTTATTTATCTCCCTATCAGTAGTTCAAGTAGATGTCGCCCACTCCGTGATTTTCGCGAATTAATTAATAATTTGTCATGTTATAAATATACTTAAATTATATACTCATTGGGCTGCTTAAAAATGTAGATTTGAATATTAAGAGCGAAGCTCGGTGACCACATATTATGTATTATTTCGGTATGTTACACATTTAGCAAAATGTGGCAGAACTCAAACATTCAATCTTCACGACAGGCTTTTTTGGAAGTATTATCTACAGGATTGAAGGTTCCTTCCGGGAAAGGACGACGTCTAATCATATTGGAAGTGATGACGGGTTTTCAAAACGTGGTTCTTTAATATTTCAATCTAAAAAAACCGGAGACTACCATGAAGATATGAACGCTGATGTTTTTGAAGAATATTTTCAGCAGATGATAGAACATTTACCAAAGGGTTCAGTTATAGAAATGGATAACGCTAGTTACCATTCCCGTCTAATTGAACGTGTGCCAAATACTTCATGGAAGAAAGATGATATCAAGTGGCTAACAGACAGAAACATTAACTTTCCAGAAAAATCAATAAAAATTAAACTACTAGAAATTGTGAAATTAAATAAGCATCCAGTACGTTATGTATAGTGGATGAACTTGCAAAAACACATGGTATTGATGATGTGCGTCTTCCTCCCTATCACTGCAAACTAAATCCTATTGAACTGATATGGGAACAAGTTAAAGGATATGTAGGTCGACATAATACGATATTTAAGTTAAAAAATGTAGAAGCATTGTTAGAAACCTCCATATCACTTGTTACGAAGGAAAATTGGCAAAAGGCAATCGAGCATGTGTTAAAAGAAGAAGAAAACATGTGGAATCTGGGCAAAATCTTTGATGTCGATACTATACAGAGCCACCTTTAATAATATCTGTAAATAATGACTCATCAAATGAATATATAGTATTTGACAGTTGGCAAAATAACAAGCATTGTAGCATGTATAGACCAGTGCAGATAGCTTTGAAAATGGTAAAAAGTGAAATAAAATAATAGTAGGATGAAACCCATTGGAAAAGGAAGAGAATATAACAAACACTGGCGTGCGGAAATGTCCTCTTTCCGCACTCATTTTAGTGTTGAAAGAGTAACTTTTCCGCACTAGTGCGGAAAAAACTATTTTCCCCACTAGTAAATTTGTTAAGTTTTTGGGGAGTATACTGACATTTGAATATTTAAAATATATATTTGTATGGTTGTAGTTTACAAAATGACTGAAAAATTAATAAAAAGAAACGTACGTTTCAATAATTTTTTAATGGCCCTGGTATAAGCCTCATCAAATGAATGTCAAATAATAATAAACATCTGACATTTTTTATTTGTCACTTTGAAGCAACAAAAAAAAAGTAAACCTGTCAGTCAAAACACTACCTTGTCAAAACCAATTTTACCGTCGCGTCTTTTTCTAGAAGATTATTTTTTTCATCTGTCAAAACAGTCACATTTTGTGGTTTCAGCCAATAACAACTCAGGATCCTAACCAATCATTGTGTTTTATACTGATAAAATCGCTTCGTCGTTTTTGTTTTTTGATTAAACTGTGTTTACCTATTTGAGATGTCAAATGTAAACATTTATCAATTATTATTATACTAAAATGTATTGCAAATCTATGTTAATAACCAAATTTCAAAATGTATTTGTAAACTAACCTGTTTTTATTAGTTTATTTCAACATTCATTTAACATTTTTAGATACCTCACTTTAACACTAAACTTAAAATTAATTAAATTAAGAAAGACTTCATTTCATTCTTCTTCTTCGCTTTTATTTAAGGCGCCGTTTCGCGGGGTAGCCAGTCAAAAAATTGCCTTGGTGGCCCTGTATGTAAAACAGCTCAGGTTTCAATTTAAATTGGTAAAGAAAATTTTCAATATTTGTGTGTAAAGTGTCTTTTGCATAAATGACTATGTTCTCTGTTTTTAATACAAAATGATTCAAAAAATAATCCTTTCAAATACGACTCGTCCTCTGAAATTTTATAGATTAAATTTTTGACCTTCATACTCAAACGCCTTTATTTTAGGCAAAACCACTCAAACAAACTGATTTAAGATAAAATCACTCGTCCTGCGGACTCGTGATTTTATCAATCAGTTTGTTTTCGTGGTTTTTCCAAATAAAGCCATTTTCGTGAAAACCAAAAATTTTATCGATAAAATTTGGAGGACTCGTGGTATTACCTTTGATAATTTTTCATGGATTCTTCAGACGAAGATTTGCCAGAGTCAGTTTTGGAAGCGTCTAGAACTGCAAACTTGGGTCTACTACCATCAAAATCCCGTTATAGGTATGAAAAGGAATATATTTTGTTTGAAAACTGGTACCAGGATAAGGGAATTAAAACTTTTAAAGAAGACGTTTTTTTGGCTTATTTCGCTGAAATTTCCAAAACATGCAAGCCAAACACTCCTTGGTCCAGGTACTCAATGTTGAAAAGTGTAATTAAACTCAAAAAAGACGTCGATTTAAGCAAGTTTTTCAAGGTCACGGCATATATAAAAAAACAAAACATTGGATTTAGACCCAAAAAGGCAAAAATTTTCCCAAAAGAAGAAATTTTTAAGTTTATAAATGAAGCGCCTGACAAAATCTATCTTCATATAAAAGTCGCTACGATTTTTGGTTTGGCGGGCGCATGTAGGCGAGAAGAATTAACAAAGATGTCTTTAGATCATATTGATGACAAAGGAAATATTTTATTGATAATTTTTTACTAACTATTGTAACCAATCAAATTACTTAATTTAGAGTCATGTGTCAAATTTCATCCAATCAGCTATGGATTACAGCGATAACACCCTACATGTGGTGTTTTCAGTTTGGTGTTTTCAGCAAGTCAAGTTTTTGATTAAAAATTAATTAAACGTCAAACTGACAACTAGTTTAAAAATGTTTAAATCTACAAAGTAAAAAATTATCTTATCGAATACCCCTCGGGCCTTGATAAATCCTCAAAATTTTGTCATAGAGAATCCTTCAAGCGTGTTGCTTAAGGATAATAGCCCTCGGCCTTCGGCCTCGGGCCATTATCAAGCAACACGCTTTCAGCATTCTCTATGACAAAATTATCTCGGTATTATCAAGGCCCTAGGGGTATTACTACTGATAAATATCCCAGACACAAAAAACCACTGGAAAAATTTTACTATTGGGGCTCAGCCCCAATTTTGATGGGATATTTTTTTTTAGACTAATTTTGGGTCGCTGATCACGAATCTGCAATCAGTTTCCTGCGGTCTCATCAAACAACAAAGTTATGAATTTTTTTTAAGTAAAATGGTCACCTGAATAGCGGTCAGAACGTAAACTCTTGTCATATTTTTCGCTGTGGCTAGGGTCCCGTCCCTCGGAACTCCAATTTTTTCCCGTCTACCAAACGCATGCGCATTGCGTAACATAATAAATATATTTACTTGAAATATTACTTTGTACCTCATTAATATGAGCACACCTGAACTTATCTTTTACCTGACCTCATATTATTTTGTACATCATTAATATGAGAACACTTAAACTTATCTCTTACCTGACCTCATATTATTTTGTACCTCATTAATATGAGCACACCTGAACTTATCTTTTACCTGACCTTATATTATTTTGTACATCATTAATATGAGCACACCTGACCTTATCTCTTATCTGACCTTATTATTTTGTACATCGTTAATCTGATCACACCTTATCTTATCTGATCTCACCTGATCTGTTAAATTCTGGTTTATTCAGACGTCCATTGGATATTGGTTATTTTTCAATAACCAATAATCATGGCGGTTTCCTATTCAGGTGCACATTGAAAGTTGAAACACAACTGGCATTAGTTCTTCGGGCGGATGTAATTTCGGCCGGAAAAAGGGCAGGTACTAAAAGCCGGTAGGTAAATTCGGCCGGAGGTTTTAAGTTGCTTCCTTATCTCATAGGTATTTTCGGCCGCAAATCAAAATCAAGTGACGTAGAAAGTGAAAACGAAGATAATACGGAGGCTCCGCCTCAGACATCACAACAACAACAGCCTGCGGCTATTGATAAAAAAACTATACCTCAGCGGGCTACGCAGTCCTTTGCTCCGGCTACGCAGTCCGGCGTTGAAGCTGACGGCATTGAGGGCCCAAGTCCTAGTTACTCCCCAATGATTGACGAAGGAATTGATACAGTAGACGCCTCGGCCGAAATTACCCCTGTCATAAATGGTACCCCTTGATTTATGCAGGTAGGCCAAGGGATTACCGGCCGAAATTACGCCCGCCGTAGTTCTTCAATAGCCCTATTCAGAAGATTATTTTTAAGCAAGAACAGATAATTGAATATTGGATTTTAAAAATAGTGCTCAGGCTACTATTTTGAGTATTGGTTATTTGAATTTTGTCTGTTACACATTTGTTTTGTTGTGTCAGAAGAATAATAATTGATATTTGTGAGTAAAATTTTTACTTTTCCGCCCACCGCTATACCGTAGAGGAAAAGTAATGTAATCGTGCAAAAAAAATTTTTTTTTGCGTCCATTCATCGTTATTTGGCCTGAAAAACGCGAAAAAATACGTATGGAACCGATCGGGTTGAGACCACTGAAATGATACAAGGATGACGCCTATTGATTTTGGAACAGGTCGGATATCTCCATACAAAAAAATTCTTGGAAAAATTTAACGTTGAGGAATCCTGATAACCAATGTTGTTTATTGAGAAATAACTAATTGTCGTCTGAATAAGCCAGATTCTATTAATTTCAAGTAATACGCAATACAGATGCGATCATCAGACGAGAAAAAAATTGAGTCACGGTAGGACGGGACGCTAGCCACAGCGAGAGTTTACGCTAATCGCAACTCAAGTGACCCTAGTATTGCCAAATGTCAGTACGTCAAATTGCTGTATGAATTTTTAGGTTATCTTTTATAATTTAGTATATTTAGCTGAAATATTACTGTGTACATCATTAATCTAACCAGACTTGACCTATCTTGTACCTTAAGTCTTTTGGTTTTAATATATATTTATATAAACCTACTTATATACATATTTTTCTGGTAAGTATTAAAGAAAAGTTGACAATTTATTTCACTTAAAAAATTCATAACTTTTTTGTTTAATGAGACCGCAAGCAACTGATTGCAGATTCGTGATCAGCGACCCCAAATTAGTCTAAAAAAAAATATCTCATCAAAATTGGGGCTGAGCCCCAATAGTAAAATTTTACCAAACCACTCTTTCAGAAGCTTTGCGATTTCTGAGGAAACTGAAAATGGAAAATTGCTAAATTTGTTTAGAGAGTATGTGAGTTTAAGAAAGCCTGAAACCCCACATATGCGATTTTTCGTGAAATATAAGAAAGGAACTTGCACTATACAATGTATCGGAATAAACACCTTCGGAAAAATGCCATCAGAGATTGCAAGTTATCTGAAGCTTCCAAATTCTGAATTATATACGGGCTACAGTTTCCGACGTTCCGCCGCCACAATGCTTGCAAATTCCGGAGAACGAATAACAAATATTAAACGCCTCGGAGGTTGGAAATCTTCTAGCGCCGCAGAAGGTTATGTAGAAAGCTCACCAAGTTTCCAAAAGAGCCTATCGAATAAAATATTAAACTTCAGAGACGCTGTCGCTGGCCCTTCCACTAGTCAGCAGCTGTCGCCAATAAAGCTTTCCAAAATGACCTCTTTCAGCCAAGTTCCCATCGCCACGGTTACAACAATTAGTGCTGACAAAGCAGTGGAAAACCGAAATCTGACTTCATTGGAAAACATTTTAGCCTCTGCAATTAATTTGCAGAATGCTACAAATTGCACGTTCAATATTAATATTAAGAATAATTAATTTGTTGATATGTATTTATAGTCTATTTTTATGTATGAGAGAGTATTAAAATAATAAAGCGTTCGTAATCCATAGGCGTACCACTTCTTTTAGTAGACAGTTAAAATATTTTGTGAAGTTATACCTCGAGTATTTTCGTATGAAATAACCTTTGTATAAATATAATAAATATATCGGGTGTACACTTATATTTACACCTAATTAACCTGCTTATAACTTCTAAGCAGCTGAAGGTAAAAAAGTGCAATTTTTTCTAAAATATTTTATTTTTCCACAAGGTATGTTAAGAACATTGTGTCAGACGGGTTATGTAGGTATAAGGGTTTAAACTTTGACTTTTAAACAACGTTACGTTCATAAATAATAATTTTAATATAAAAACTACTTCTTACCTACAAATCCAAATCAGAATCGAAATCAGAAGATGAACAATCGCAACCAATATTTACAATGAGTGGCTCGATCATTTCATCAGTAATATTGTCCAACTTCCACATTTTCTCTTCTTCTTTAATCGTATGATTTACTGCCTTTTCCCAGTTTTCAGGCTTCACATTATTTACAGCCTCCAAAAACAACTGTTTAACATCACTCATTTTAAAAGAATTATTTTTTCCTGAAACTTCTCCCTTTATCTGTGCCCATATCAGTTCAATCGGGTTTACTTCGCAATGATATGGTGGTGATCTAACCACCGTCATCCCACGATTTTTTGCAATTTCATCAATTTCATATTTTTTTAATTTCTCTTTATGAAGGGAACACAAATGATACAGTTCTCTTCTCACAGAACCGGGATGGAACTTAATATTCTTTGAATTTAGCCAATTCTGTAAATCTTTTTTTAACCACTTGGTTGTGGGCATTTTTTCTGTAAGTCTCGAGTGATAACTTGCATTATCCATTACTATTATACAGTTCTGAGGAAGAAGATATATCATTTGTTCGAACCACTCTTTAAAGACATCAGCATTCATGTCCTCATGGTAGTCACTGGTACGAGTTGATTCAAAAGTCAATAAACCACCTTTAACAAAACCGTTTGAACTACCGATGTGTACTATTATCAGTCTGCGCCCCTTTCCTGATGGTGGATTTAAACCAGTAGATAAATTATTTAAAAAAGCCTGTCTTCGACTTGTAACAGTTTCATCTTGCCAAAATTTATTTGGTGTATGTCCCTCGTTGATCCATGTTTCATCTAAATAAAATATATTTCTTCTTTGGTTTCTCATTTCTTTTATAGTCCTTAGGTAATTTCTTCTCCATACTACAATATCGCTTCTTTCTATTAAAATAAACTTTCTGGAATGCTTTTTCCATAGAAAACCTATTTCTTTTAGAAGTTTCCATAGTGTGCTTCGACTCATTTCAGGGTAATAATCCTTATCATCTCGAACCGTGGCAAGAACTTTGTCTACTGTCGGAAATTCTTTTCTAAAGAAGAACGCATGCACTTTCCTTCGAAGTCTTTCTTTCAAATGATTTTCTATTTGAAATTTTGGTTTTCCTGGAGCTTTACGTGCTGTTTGAAACTCGCCACATTTCTCTTCTTTAACAACTCTGTAAATCGTAGATTTCCCAACACCAAGCGTACTACTAACTAATTCCACTGTGTCATCAACACTTTTACATAAATGTTTGTCTGTAAATGATTTAAAACAATTAAATATTAATGTTTTTTCATTAACTGTTAAAGGACCGATTTTTTGTCGTTTACGCGGTACTTCCAAATTTTCCATGATCACACTAGAATTCACAATAGACTGCACACTGCACCTTGCATGTTGCAACTAAACGACATTTAGTAAGCTGTCAAGAATACACAACTGGACCTCCTTACTAAATGGAAAACCTACAATCGCATTTTCGGTGAAATTTGTTGGTAAGGGATTTATCTACTTATAATTCGATTACTGTAAGAAATTCTTGGAATTAAAATAAAACAAAATTGGCAAATAGGTACTTATTGAAAATAATCTTAAGATACGGCTATGTTATCTTTAATACACAGAGCTTTTGGCCTGTCTAAACCTTTTTCTATTGTTCTGTACAGCTTATGGTTATAAAAGACCAATAAAAGACGCAAAACTTGTATTAGCTCAGGTACATTTATGACAATTTTAGGAAATATTTAGATTATTCCGTAAAAATATTTAAAATGACCGTACTAAGTTTTGCATTAGAAATGCTGTTTTATTACTCTCTCATGCATAAAAATAGACCATAATAATAAATGTTTCTTTATGTTAACTTTTGGGATTTTTCCGCACGCTAGTAGAAAAAATAGTGTACCTAACACGTGCGTAAAGTGACTTTTCCGCACTTGTTAGGTAAACTACTATTTCCTATCATTTTTGTCATATTCTCTTCCTTTTCCAATGAGTTTCATCCTACTATTATTTTATTTGGTTTCAAAAATTATCTGCACTGGTCTAATAATACGACAATATCTGGTCACCGAGCTTCGCTCTTAATATTCAAATCTACATTTTTAAGCAGCCCAATGAGTATATAATTTAAGTATATTTATAACATGACAAATTATTAATTAATTCGCGAAAATCACGGAGTGGGCGACATCTACTTGAACTACTGATAGGGAGATAAATAAAAAGTTGATTGGCGATTGGCTTGAAAGTAGGCGGGAAAATTAAAAAAGCTGTCAGTGTTAATATTCAATTGGCTGCAGCTGTTGTTGACGTTTATCAACTGATTGTCACAGAGGTTAGTTAAATGCATTAAAGTTGCCTAGTTTCTGGGGATTTCACCCTTTTAGGGCAACTTCTACTGACGCTTGATCTTCGCGAATTGTCACGGTGGACAGGCCCCGTTTCCGGGACGGGCAACAGCAGCGTGTAGGGCACACGTCCCGTCAACAGAAGATCGCTCAGCTCACTCTATTTATCACTATATAAGAAAAACTCTATGTTCAATTGATTTTATTATTTTTTGATCTGCAGTGAAGGAAAATTATAGGTCTGATATTCATACTTGGGTAAAAACCTCCACAAAACCTGTGACCAGACTCTCGACGTGTGGCAGATATTGATATCATATTTTTTCAAAAATTCTTTCTCTCTCTCTCTCTCTCTCTCTCTGATCATGAAAACTTAAATATTAAAACTGTCCGCATAATAAAATAGTAGCCATAAGGGGTAGTCTCACACTATCGGGGAAGGGAAGACAAGTGTCCATTTTAACAGGGTTACTCAACGTTCCTATAAATATTTACCTAAACCCATGATTTCTGAAATTGAATTGGCAACGTTGTATTTTCAACTTTGAATTAATAAGATGGCTGTCATTTGACAAGCAAATTATTTATGTCCGTCAAATGAACCTTTCCTTTTTTATATAAAGCGACAAATTTAAAATTGAATTCTTTCTGATTAAAACGCCAGAAATTAAATAAAGTCAAACCTTTTTACTACTATACTATACAGAAGAAAGGAGTGCAGTATTTAATTTGCAGAACGTAGTACAGGTTCAAGAGGTAGAAATTTTATTTTTACCTCATCCTTCAATGCTTATTTGTAGTTAAAATTTAAATTTTAATACATCTGATCGGCCTAATATAGTTTTTGTCTAGATTCTTGTTTCCATGGTTTTTACTGTAATAAATTTGTTCTTTTGACAGATAAGTCAGACTTTATTTATTCATAGCCGTATCGTATGTATTTTAAATGATTCAGAATTTTGTATTAATATATATTTCAAAATGGCTTCATTCTAAAAATATTATCAGTCCTCCTAAATCCTTGAAGGCAGAATTATTAGTAATAGCAAGGCAACATAAAAACAAATTCAAAAAATATATTATGGATGAGATGGCCAGAGAAAAAGGAATTAAAATTCTCAGATTTCCTCCGAACCACGCAGAGTTAAATTCCATTGAACTGATCTGGTCTCAATTATTAAAAGGTTATGTTTCTCAAAACAATAAAACATTTAAATTTCCTGATGTGCGAAATTTGTTTTTGAAGGCAGTTTCAGATGTAAATAGAGAACATTGGGGAAAATGCATTGATCATGTTTAAAAATGTGGAAAATTCATTTAGGAAAGTGGATATATCAATGGATAATTTAATAGAACCGATAATAATAAACCTCAGAAAAGACAATTATAGTGATACCAGTAGTTTTATTGAAGACAGTGACTTTTAAAGATAGTTCTTGAACTAACTTTTTTTTTAATCTTTGAGTTTAGGTAAGTACTGAAGCGTTACTTTTAATGCCAAGAGATTTAATTTAATCCCAACATATAATCCTCCTTGTTATTTATTGGTTAAATTTAATTCGTTCAATGTTAAAGTGTCGGATGCATAAAGTTTATTTTTATTTTTTGTAAATAATACAACTTCAAAATTTAATCTACGAAGTGCGTATATATATTTGATATGCTCTCACCTTATTTATATTATAGAAACTTATTTTGCAAAGTACGCCTATGGAATGTGACGTTATATCCCCACTTTGACTGTACTCATCTATCCTTTATAGTAGATATTACTATAGAAACAAGTTAGTATTATTATGTGCCGTTGCTAGGAAATAAAACTAAAAGCTTAACTTTTCTTGTAAATATCTCGGAAGATCGAATTTTCACAGACATGAGACCTACATTTTTCGCCGATTTAGATAGGAATTAGTCTACCCTGAAAGTTTCATTGAATTCTGACGAGTGGATTTCGAGATCCTCTGGACACACATACACACACACACACACACACACACACACACACACACACACACACACACACACACACACACACACACACACACACACACACACACACACACACACACACACACACACACACACACACACACACACACACACACACACACACACACACACACACACACACACACACACACACACACACACACACACACACACACACACACACACACACACACACACACACACACACACACACACACACACACACACACACACACACACACACACACACACACACACACACACACACACACACACACACACACACACACACACACACACACACACACACACACACACACACACACACACACACACACACACACACACACACACACACACACACACACACACACACACACACACACACACACACACACACACACACACACACACACACACACACACACACACACACACACACACACACACACACACACACACACACACACACACACACACACACACACACACACACACACACACACACACACACACACACACACACACACACACACACACACACATACAAACCTTGCTCGTTTAATAGTATTTGATTTAAGTTAAAAGCTGTAGAAGCATTGTTAGAAACCTCCATATCACTTGTTACGAACGAAAATTGGCAAAAGGCAATCGAGCATGTGTTAATTTTTTTTTTTTTTTTTAGTTTATTATTTATTTCATTTGGTATATATTACATTTTCGAGGACATTTTATTTTCCTAATTCCCTGCTATAGGAGTTTTCCTCCTTTTCAGGGTGAGGCCCTGATTACAATATTTGTAACCTAGCTAGCTAATTTTTCCTAAGGTTTCTGTGCGCGTTGGTGTGTTATGTTTTGTGTGTGTTGGTTGGGGCCTGTGTGGTCAGGAGCTGTTTCCCAGTTTTTTATCTAAGAATCGCCAATTTTGCTATTTCCACCCTTATGTTTGGGGAAAACGGTGCCCAATCTAAGGGGGGAAATATGATTTAGGAAAACCACAAAAACCTAAATCACGATTCTGTACAGGTGGTTCTTATGTTCTATTTATTATGTTCTATATTGTTATGGTGTTGTATGTTGGGGGTTGGGGTTTGTGGGGGGTTTACCTTATGGTGAGGGGGGCGGAGTCCATTAGATCCTGGTGTTCGGGGGGGAGGGGGAGGTCTTGAGCGTCAGCCAGAAGTCTGAGGTTGGGCTGTGGGAGTTTAGCTTTGGGTTTCCTGAAGAGGGGGAGACGACGCGGTCGCCAAGGGGTGAGGAGGGTGTTTTGGGCGTGGGTGTTTGAGCCATTCAGGGTGCGAGAGACGTATTTTTTCCGTAGGAGTTGGAAACGAGAGAGAATTGGGGCGCTGGAGACGTTGTTGTAGACTTCTCTAGAAGGAAACAGATAGGGGAGATATTGACATCGTCGTAGGATACGTCTCTCGAGTGAGGAAATTTTTCGGGCTAGATGGGGGGGTAGTACGCCATATGGGACTGCTCTGTATTCGGCAACGGGGCGGATGTAGGAGTTGTAGGTGTGTATGAGGGTTTTGGTGTTGCACCGTCCAAACCGGCCACACAAAGCGCCAAGGAGGCGGGCTCGTTTACGCATTCTGTTAAGCGTGTTGTCAGGAGACCATTTAAGTGTTTGAGAGAATCGAACACCTAAATAATCTACTTCCCTTTGTTGAGCGAGCCTGACTCCCTGGAGGTTTACAATGACGTCTTGGGGGAGCTGGGTGGGTCTTTTTGAATTCGGATGTTTAAAGATGATGAATTGTGTTTTTTGAGGATTCAATGAGACCCTCCACCTATTGCTCCAGCTGGTGAACTGATTCAGTAGGTTTTGGGTTCTGATGCTAAGTTGGTTAGAGTTTTGGGCTACCGAGATCAGAGCAGTGTCGTCGGCGTATAGAAGGCGGGTTGGTGATGGGTGGTTTGGGGGCGGGAGGTCGCAGGTGTAGATGAGATAGAGGAGGGGGGCCAGGACAGAGCCCTGGGGCACTCCAGCGAGGGGAGTGAAAGGTTCGGACTGGGTGTTGCCTACTTTGACTTTGATGGTACGGTCCGAGAGATAAGAGTGGATGAGTTTGGTGATGTTAAGTGGGAGACCTATGTTCATGAGCTTTTTGACTAATCCGGCATGCCAGACTTGGTCAAAGGCTTTTTGAACATCCAGAAGAACGGCTGAGGAGATTTGATTAGAGTTAACTGCCGGGACGGCAATTGTGTGGAGTGAGGAGATTGCGTCCTGAGTGGAGTGGTGGTTTCTGAATCCATGTTGGGATTGAGGGATGATGTTTCTCTCTTCACAATAGGTCCATATTCTCTCCTTGAGCAGAAGTTCAAGGAGTTTTCCAAGGACCGATATGAGAGAGATGGGACGGTAGGAGTGTACGGATTTGGGGTCTTTGCCTGGTTTTGGAATTAGGATGGTGTTGGCGGATTTCCAGGCAAGGGGAAAGTAGGATTGGGAGAAGCAGGCGTTAAGGAGAAGGGTTAAGATCGGAAACATGGATTCAGGTAGATGTTTTAGCGGCATGTGTTAAAAGAAGAAGAAAACATGTGGAATCTGTACAAAATCTTGGATGTGGATACGGTGCCACCTTTAATAATCTGTAAATAATGACTCATCAAATGAATACAGTGATATAGTATTTGACATTTGGCAAAATAACAAGCATTGTAGCATGTAGGATACCCGCTTACTTCGATAAATTAATATTTTTAGTACAAATTCTAATGGCTGAAAAATGTGTATCCTATGAAAATCTGTATCACAATGAAGCTCATTATGATACAAATTTTAATCTTTTAATTATCGTATTATTTTTATAAATTGTATACTTTTAAAAAAATGTCAAACCTATAGCAATTTAATTATATGGCTCTCGGTTTTTATGAGCATAATAAAATATTCAAAACGGTATGTCTTCTGACGCAGTACCCATCCACCAACAGGTAGAGGTAGTAAATTTTTCATTCATAAAACAGGTGCTCAATGAAATAAAGATATTTTTTGTCATATTCAGAGATTGGCTTGTTTTGTAGCGGATATTCAACGGTAACAACGGAAGGCATCCGGTGGAACGTCACCATGGATGTATATAATTTTAAAGGAGATAGATACTACGGATTTGCATAAATATAATGGTATCGCTTTGTAATGTCAGTAGGTATAAGCTCTGACAAGTTTAGATTCTCGTGAATCTAGCATTCTGGTCTTTGTGACGTCATTTCTGTCAAACTGACAGAGGGACATTTTTAATTTTTTGAGGAGATGTTAACAAGGGATGTAGAAATCTTCTGTTGAAAACCGATTTGTAATATTTGTATTAGTTTTTACAGGATGAGACAATAAAGTTGAAGTTTAGATTTTCATGAATTTAACATTCTAGTCTTTGTGACGTCATTTCTGTCAAACTGATAGAGGGACATCTTTAATTTTTTGAAGAGATGTTAACAATGGATGTAGAAATTTTCTGTTGAAAACCGATTTGTAATATTTGTACCAGTTTTTACAGGATGAGACAATAAAGTTGAAGTTTAGATTTTCGTGAATCTAACATTCTAGTCTTTGTGACGTCAGTTCTGTCAAACTGACAGAGGGGCATCTTTAATTTTTTGAAGAGATGTTAAGTTGATAAACCAAAGGTTCCAATTTCCCAATTTAATTAGTGAAGAGATGTTAACAAAGGATGTAGAAATTTTCCGTTGAAAACCGATTTTTAATATACAGGGTGCGCCAATTATTTCCACTCGATGTCTAGCACCGAAACTAAAAGAGATATCAACAAGATTTTTTGTAGGGGTAGACAGTGTCACTCGGACTACAATTTTAAAATATTTTGATGTATACAGGGTGGCTAATTTTTGTGGAATGAAAATTAATTTGGTTTTTTTAAATTGAACACCCTGTATACGATTATGTCTTCTGATTCTATTTAATATTAGATTTACGGTAGTTTTTTGTATTTGTAAATCTGACGCGGCGTTGACAAGTTATTCCTATTTTAAGCAGATTTAATGAAAAAACAGCACTTCAGAATTATTAGCACAAAAACCACATTTTTTAAAAAATTCCTCAAAAAAGCTACTATGATGTAAATGAAACATGCACCTATCACAATAATCACACAACATCTTCACCTGTTGCACAGGGTGTTTGCCGATGGCGTGCCAATAGTCTAGTTTTCAAATGGCAATAACTTAATTTTTTCAAATGGGACACCCTATATATTTTTCTTCAGTTAGAAGCTCTCCCTAATACGCATTAAAAAAATATAGGGTTTTGCATATCTAACTTTACTATTTACTTTAATAATTGACGTTAAGTGACAAACAACATATTTTACACAATTTTTAATAAGTACAAAATTTTACAAAGTTTAATCGTAAGAAAACTACAATAGTGAAAGTTAAAATTTATAGTAGGTGTTCAAATATCTTCCATTTTCATTTATACATTTTCTTGCCCTTTTTTTCATTGATTTACGCACATCTCTTAGCATTGCAGGGGTCACCTGTCTAAATGCTGCAGTAATTCTTTTTTTCATATTTTCTTTTGTGGTAACCTCTTCTGTGTAAACAATATTTTTAATAAAACTCCACAAGAAAAAATCGCAAGGTGTAAGGCAAGGCGATCTAGTAGGCCAATTTATAGGTCATCCCCTTCCTATCCAACGATCCTGAAATTCCCTATTTAACCAATTGCGAACATCTAATAGGTAATGTGGTGTGGCACCATCTAATTGAAACCACATTCCGTTGCGATAATTTTGAGGCACATTTTGCAATAAGTTGCGAAAATCATGTTCTAAAAAATCTAAAAATATAGCTCCATTTACAGTTCCATCAAAGAAATAGGGACCAATTACATAATCACCTATTATTCCCGCCCATACATTCAAAGACCATCGATACTGTGATGTGGTTCTAAATAAATGTTCATTGTGGTCCGAATAATAACGGAAGTTGTGTCTATTTACACAACCGTTCTTATGAAACGTGGCTTCGTCGGAGAATAAAACTTTGTTTAAAAAGTTACGCTCTGTATTTATCTTGTTTATTAACCATCTACAGTATTCCACTCTACGTACGAAATCACGTGGTAACAATTATTGGTGAAGCTGGATATGATAGGGATGATATTTATTCTTTTTTATTATGCGTCTAATTGTGGTATTGGAAATCTAACTGATTGCTTAATTGCCTTGTGCTTATATTGGGATCTTCAACTATACTGATCATTACCTTATATTCGTTGTCAATAGTAACAGCTGTAGTTTCACGTGAATGTTTTTCATACTTGACGGTTCCTGTTCTGTCAAATCTATTCTTTAAATTCTCAAAAGTATCCTTTTGTGGATGACGTCTTTCTGGGTATCTTTGACGATAGAGCCTACTAGCAAGAAACGCATTTTTTTGACATTCACCCAGTATCCATATCATATCAATATTTTCTCGAACACTATAATTCTTATTAAAATCCATTTTTTATACACAATACCGATTAAATATAGTAGATGTGATACAATACAAAATTTTATGTTGACAATTAATGCCATAACAAAATATACGTACTGTCATTTTCATAGGTAACTTGATTTCTTATTAAAAATTGTGTAAAATATGTTGTTTGTCACTTAACGTCAATTATTAAAGTAAATAGTAAAGTTAGATGTGCAAAACCCTATATTTTTTTAATGCGTATTGGGGAGAGCTTCTAACTGAAGAAAAATATACAGGGTATCCCATTTGAAAAAATTAAGTTATTGCCATTTGAAAACTAGACTATTGGCACGCCATCGGCAAACACCCTGTGCAACAGGTGAATATGTTGTGTGATTATTGTGATAGGTGCATGTTTCATTTACATCATAGTAGCTTTTTTGAGGAATTTTTTAAAAAATGTGGTTTTTGTGCTAATATTTCTGAAGTGCTGTTTTTTCATTAAATCTGCTTAAAATAGGAATAACTTGTCAACGCCGCGTCGGATTTACAAATACAAAAAACTACCGTAAATCTAATATTAAGTAGAATCAGAAGACATAATCGTATACAGGGTGTTCAATTTAAAAAAACCAAATTAATTTTCATTCCACAAAAATTAGCCACCCTGTATACATCAAAATATTTTAAAATTGTAGTCCGAGTGACACTGTCTACTCCTACAAAAAATCTTGTTGATATCTCTTTTAGTTTCGGTGCTAGAGATCGAGTGGAAATAATTGGCGCACCCTGTATATTTCTGAGACCCTAAAAATAAAAATGAAAATACAGAAGTATGACGTAAGCCTTCATATAATAGGTATTTTTACCACCAAAATATAAAATAAACTTATATTTCTTATTTCAAAAATATTTGTTTACTTTGTCAGATTACGAATATGACAAATGAAAGGTAACAACTATCCTTGTTCATCAAAGGTTTTATGGAATTATCATTAAGGACAAAAGGTTGTAAGGGAACCTTCTATCCTTTTCTTTTCTTTAAAACAAAGAAATATCCATCTCTCTTCTTATCTGGCTGAGTCATGGATAAGTAATTAATTCAAGGACTGAATAATTGAACAAATACTTGGAACAGGAAATATTCGAATAAGGTAGAACCGATCACTTTTTTTTATCTTCTGGATAAGCAACTAGCACGTGCCAGCAGGTTTGCACTTTTTGCAAGATTCAGAAGACATAATAGTATAGGGTGTTCAATTTAAAAAAACCAAATTAATTTTCATTCCACAAAAATTAGCCACCCTGTATACATCAAAATATTTTAAAATTGTAGTCCGAGTGACACTGTCTACTCCTACAAAAAATCTTGTTGATATCTCTTTTAGTTTCGGTGCTAGAGATCGAGTGGAAATAATTGGCGCACCCTGTATGTTCTGGTTCGGACATCACGAGGTAACAAAATGGAAGTTTAGATTTTCTATTTTCAATTTTTTGAAATTCTTCGTATGTTAAATATATATTAATACCCCCACTTAGTAGAGAAATTGCTTCATTATTGTCTTCGTGATTCAAATCTTCTTGTTGGACATCTATAGTTCATTCAAACATTTTTTTTTTCAGTGTAGAAAATTAAATTCGTCTAAACATACATTGCGTGTGTGGTAGATGTTACTGTTAAAATTCTCTAAAGGACGTATCACGTACATCGGTTTGACAAAACGCAGAATCCCAAATTGTTTCTTTAACTAGTTGACACCTGGTGTATTTTTTTTCTGTTGTCTACGCAAATTAAACACAAAGCAGGTTAGAAATCTGCGAAATCATAATAACCAGATGAACAGATGGACTTCACCTGTGTTTAAATAAATTATTACGCACACTTTTTGACCTCGCAGTACAGGACCGGGCTTTAAAAGTCAATTTTCTAATATACAAAAAATCGGTGGGGGAAATTTTCCAATTTTTATCTTCCTGATTTGTTTTTTTTTTCATATTTAAGTAACAATAAAAATAAACTTAAAGATTAATCAATATAAAAAGGGGTATGAAAGAAAAATCAGTTGAGGGGGAAAAAGGGGCGATAAATGAAAGAAAAAGTCGGGAAAATAGTGATAAAGTGTGGAAAATTAGGTGAGATCTAAAAATCATGGCAAAATAGTCTATTTCAGACGAAAATTCATAGGGAATTACGAATTTTTGGACGATTTTTTCCAATTTTTTTTTTTCAAGAAAAGTTAAAATCGTACGAAATGAAAGGTCCAGATAAAGTGGGTAAGTTTATATAAAATAACCATTGACGTTTTTAAAATTAACGAAAAAAAATATTTCAGTGGGATAATGAGTGAAAAATCATAGAAAAAGAATGAAAAATTAAGTAAAATCATAAAATCAATGCCAAAATCATTTTTTTTTCAAACAAACTCAACCTAAAGGGCCATATTTTCGTGGGGATTTTTTTATACCCAGGAAATAACATTAAACCAAATCGGTATTTAACTCACTTGGGTAAAATCCGTCTCTGGGAATAAACACGATTTATTAGCAACACGTTTTACATAAATAAAAACTATTTGGACCATTTTATCTGACAAAGAGAAACAGGGTTTACCAACACATGTGTTTCTAATCAGAAAAACTCTATTTCAAATGTCTCATAAACTTAAGAAAGCAAATAAAACGAAATTGTGGAAATAAAATGATACAGACTTTTTTTTTTAAATAAAACTACTTATTTAAAATCTTACTCAAGCAACTGATGAAGTATATCTGGTTAAAAAAATTGAGCCCTGAGGGACACCCTGTGACATAAGAACTGGCTTGGAATAATATTCTTTGTTCCTTGCTGTAATGCATACCATCTAGATAGGACCCCAACAAAGTTGCGCATAATCCCATTAAGCCATAATTTTAAAGTTTATGTATAACAATATTTTGTGATCTATGGTGTCAAGGGCCTTTGAGAGATCGAAAAAGAGCCCAGCCATCTTTTTGTAACTGTCAACATAATCTATGATGTATAATTGTTTTAAATATTCCTAGTTGAGTTGATCTGTTAAGAGCAAACCGAACCCCTTGAAAAATTTTAAAATCATTCTAAGCCCTTAGTTTTAGTCTGATTTTTGTGAAATTTTCAGGAAATACTAATAATTACAAAACTTAGGGTGGAGAGGAGACCCTTGATTTTTTTGTAAACCTTCGAAAAGTATTTATTTTGTTAATTTTAAATTAATTCTTTATTAAAGCTATGAAGATTTGCTCCCATTTGTTTTAATAAATATCAAGTAGTTTTTAAATAATATGCTTTTCCACCCTTTTCTTAAATATCTTTGCATTGAGCTGCCTCATCGTTTCAGAAATTTAAAGCTGTCGGACATTCCATCGCCAAGTGTTTTTCTTATATTAGAAAATCCTCATAAAATAGAAGTCAAATTTGCTTTTCACAAGAGCTCCGGATTGCTCTTAAGCGTGTTGTTGGTAGGCAAGTATATTATATCTATGTAAGAATGCCATAAATCGGCTATATATGACTCTCTCAAAGACTTTCGTGGAAAAATTTCAAAGTCTAAAATGGCCACGACAAAATATGGAAATTATTTAGAAAGTGACCGCTATAGATGGAACAAAATAATTCTTATTTATATACAAAATGTATCAAGTAATATTTTTGTTTCAGTTTGAAAATTAAAGGTCAGATCGGTCAGGGCCCCGATGTTTGAAATGTGTGAGTACAACTCGTCTGCGAGAATGTACCACGTGACCATCTCGAAATCGGTCAACGTTGCCAAATTTAAATTTAGACAGTTCAACAAAAAGTAGAGCAAAACATATATTTTAGTTCACTTGAAACCTTCGTAGAAGAAGAAATAGAAGAAGTGATTAGGACACACAGCCAAATTATTGGATTCAGACCAATTATAAGCTCTTTAGATCCGTTATGGAAATATTAATTCAAAATATAAAACATTTTTCAGAAAAATTATCAAAAATTAAAATGACAATTTTTCAAAGGAAAACATTTACTTTTCAGTTATACGAATTTAAATTAAGAAAAAGCTTAATTTTCAATCAAATCAAAATTAGTTTATACATTTTCAATTTATAATTTTATCCAGAGCTCATTTGTTAATTATCTAATGGTATATGTCTACGTAACTGCCTATCCTTAAAAATCAAATAACTCACTTATTTTTCATCTAAACTTCAACATTATACATTTTCGTAAAGGGAAAGAGTTCACCTTTCAGATAGAATAAAAATATATAGGGTGTGTCGTTAAAAAAATCGACGTTATTTGCATTTTAAAAAGACCGCTTTTTTAAAACACCCTATATAAGATTTTACTAAATAAACATTTATACTGAAAAAAACTTTATATAAAAAAAGAAACTGTTCAGTGAAAACCGCACCTTCCTATCGTTTCTGAGTTCCGAGATATTTGCAGTTAAAATGGGTCAGAAACTTCGGGACACCCGGTATTTCAAAAATAAAGGTACTTTATTCCTGAGTAAATTTCATATTTTTTGGCAAATCTCGTATACGACTGAAAAAATTTGATATGAGATAGTTGCATTTTAGGTTTTTAAATAAAAAACTGTTATAAAAATCTTTTTAATATAATAATAATATAAGAGTATTTTTTTGTATGAACTTTCGGTTACCTGTTTTGATATCTGAAATTTCATCAGAATTGATCATAAAAGTATATTACAGGAAATCTTTGAATATGTTGGCAATAAAGTACATTCAAATCTGTTTAGGATTATAATAAATAGGACCTTTTGAAATTTGTTTTAGGGTAAATCGGCATTATACTATATTTGAAAATCAAGAGAGAGTAAATTCCCAGAATAAAAAGTAATTCGGTATGCAAAACTATAGTACAGTACGTGCGGTAAAACTTCAATATTTGTAATGCATTCTAAATTGTTTTTGTTAATTTCAATACAAAATTTATTAAATTTCTTGGACTATCACATTATTTTATGATCTTTCATTGTTACTACAGTAGGCCTAAGAGGATTAACGTGCGTCATAGGCGTAACCAGAATAGAAAGGGATAATTGTTATTTAACGACCTCCGAATGGCAACAGCTTCTAATGACAGATATTTTGACTTAAATAGTTTCTAGAAATGCAGTTATTTGATTTTCGATAAACGTGACAAATAGTAGTGACTAAAAATGGAAGCAGTTTGTGAGTATACGCCAGTGAAAAAATTAAAACTAGACCATTTATCGCTCAATGAAAAGAGTGCTGTAGTGAATGTGTACCACTATTTTAAACATCAAAATCCCTCAAACACTATTGACAGTGTAGTTGAAACAACATCTAAGGCAATGGGATATGGAAAATCTACAATATATAGAGTTCTAAAGGAGGAAAAATCAGGTGGAGTAACCTCACCAAAGCCGAAACCAGGTAGACCAAAACTATTAAAAGTCAACGTGGACGAGTTTTTTAAAAATGCTATTCGTAAGCTTGTTCACTCATTTTTTATAAACAAGCAAATACCAAGCAAGCCATTACGAATGATGTTGATTTACCCACAATAAGCCGGGATAAACTATGGAAAGTGTTACATGAGTTAAACTTTAAATTTGAAAAAATGGGCAGACACTCAATGCTAATTGATTCTGAAGAAATTGTATGTTGGAGAAGACAGTACCTCAGAAGAATACAACAAGTTAAAGCTCAAAATAAAAACATTTATTATTTAGATGAAACATGGGTTAATGAAGGACATTGTGTAGGAAGAGTTTGGAAAGACAAAAATATAAAATCATCCCATCAAGCTTTTCTAGAAGGATATACTACTGGTTTTAAGGAACCTATAGGAAAAGGTAAAAGATTAATTATTTGTCATATAGGCAGTACAAACGGTTTTTTTGAGAATGGTTTACTCTTATTTGAATCAAAAAAAACCGTTGATTATCACGAAGAAATGAATGGAGACGTGTTTGAGGAATATTTTGAACAGATGATTCAATTCATACCAAAAGGATCGGTTATTGTAATGGACAATGCAAGTTACCACTCCAGATTACTTGAACCTTTACCAACCACTAAATGGAAAAAGGGTGAAATTGCAAAATGGTTATCTTCTAAAAATTTAGCCTTTGACAATACAATGCTGAGGGCAGAATTGTTAACTATTGCTAAAAAACATAAGCAAAATTATAAAAAATATAATATTTACCACCCTACCATTGTGAGCTGAATCCGATAGAATTAATATGGGCTCAAGTTAAAGGTTATGTTGCCAGAAATAACACTACTTTTAAATTATCAGATGTTAAAAATCTCTTCAATAAGGCAATATCTGAAGTAACAAGTGAAAATTGGCAAAAATGTATTAGACACGTTACAGAAATAGAAAAAAAAATGTGGGAGCTAGATAACATAATTGATATTACTATAGAGCCCATTGTAATTTCTCTAGAATCAGATGGTGAATCTTCTGACACAGAGTGCGAGGAACCATAACTTTAAAATTATTAATTTATGTACTTTAATTTTATTTTTAGATTTTTATTTTTTAAGATTTAATATTGTCGTATTTTTTGCATGTTGCTCGTCAAATTTTATCCTTGCGGTTGGTTTTTTTTTTCTCATATACCTACTTAATTGTTTTTTTAGCTCCTCATATTAATTTATAAATAATTGTAATTATCTGTACATATTATATACATATTTTGTAAATAAACATATGCCTAAAACAAAATGCCTAAAATAATATTGACTTTTTCTTCATTTTACCCAAATTAAATTACTACTTACGAATTATGTTTATCTATCTAAAATTGGTAATCTAGGTATAAATAACTAAAACAAATTAAATATTTCTATTTCCATATTAATTTAATTTTGAAAACGCACGTCTATGGTTTACTGCCTTTAACACTGATAACTGCAAAACATTTCTGGGAATTTACTCTCTCTTGATTTTCAAATACAGTATAGTCTAGGCTTAATATGGCTTATCTGTATACACGGAAATTAGTATAATAAAAATAGTCCTGGTTTCCCCTACTTTAAGGGAAATAAATCTGTAAATTCTCTTTTCCAATAAATATTTTATTTATTCCTAAAACAAATAGTGTTTAGTGAAGTTCGCAGCCAATATAAATATATTTTTTTGTGTTTACCAATATTTTTCCAGTTTTGTAGATTCAGTCTGGTAAGTTTTAATATATTTTTTATTTGGTGTTTGTTTTTCAAATAGAACTTTTTCATTTTATAGATTTTATTAATTTTAAATATTAATTAATATTTTCAAACAACAATAAGCAAATCAGCAAAATAAACAGCTAATGATTGAAACGAGTCCTAACGAAATATACACAAACACTCTAAACAGAAAACTATAAATCACATACCAAACTATTAATATCAAAGATATAGGTTATAATTAAATTAAATTTGACTTGACAGTCTCGACACTTAACCAGCGTTGCTAAACTGCGGGGAATCTCAAGATGCGGGGAAAATGCGGGGATTTTGAAATCTCATCGTTAAACAATATGATAAATAATCAGCAGGAATTAAAATAAAAAAACAGTTCAGATTGGGCATAGAACTCAAGACCATTTGCACAGCAGCAAATCATTTGTCCATTGTACCTACTTTTGTTATAATAAATCATACTATAATCGGGTAAGTTCGTTTATCTCCGCGCGGTGCGAACGCGAACACATAGAGAAAACCTTTCTGTGATTCCCTTAGTTTTAGACGCTTCTAATTTGCTAGCTTTGCTTTAGATAAGTTAATTTTGTATTCTGTCGCGAAATAACGATACGATTTTGTGCAAATATGGATAAATGGTTAATAAAAGGTCAAAACAAAGAAGATAATCCTAAGGTAAGGTACTTAACCTATTGAGGGGAATTTTTGGCGAATCAGCAGATTTTTGTCACCAAATTTTGGGAATTTGACTTGGGATATTGGGGAATATGATAAATTGGCATCGGCAACACTGCACTTAACGCCTTCACGGCACTGTTGCGCATGTTTCCTCTCTTACTAAACTCAACTCTACTGGTACAACCCAGTAGAGCACTTCTATGCGAACTTGTAGAGATTTCTCTTGGTTTCAAACATACCGATTTTGTGACGCTGAGAGAGTGAGGAGTGATCACGTGGTACATTCTCGCACACGAATTGAAAATTTATAAACTAACTTTTTCGATTGAAAATTAGGCTTGTTCTTAATTTAAATTCGTATAAATTTGAAAATTAAATATTTTACTTTGAAAAAATTACTACTTTAATACACAAAAAAGAACGTTTTCACCAGAGGTTTCTTAAAAAAATTATTTTTGCAAGAGATTATTAAAAACGAAAAACATGGTTTTATCGTATTTGTATTTTATCTTCTAAAGGCTGATGTTTTAAAACAAATTGTTATTGATGTTTATTAGTACATCAAGAAACGGTAATTTTTTTATATTTTCAATTTCAATTATTAAGAGAATTATTTATCGACTGCAACATTTGGAAATTTCTTTTTTGTGTTTTAAATAACCTGTAATTTTGCCAAGACAAAACATTGAATTTTCGATTTTATATTAAAAAAATATAATTATTATACTTTTTTTAAACAATATATATTGTTAATTATTAATTATTATTTAATTAAATTATTAATTATTATAAACTAACTTTTTTTTCGATTGAAAATTAGGCTTTTTCTTCGAATAACTGAAAAATAGATATTTTGCTTTGAAAAATTGTCATTTTAATTTTTGATAATTTTTCTAAAAAATGTTTTGTATTTTTAATAAAAGAATTAATATTTCCATAACGGATCTAAAGAGCTTATAATTGGTCTGAATCCAATAATTTAGCTGTCTGTCCCCTAATCACTTCTTCTATTTCTTCTTGTACGAAGGTTTCAAGTGAACTAAAATATATGTTTTGCTCTACTTTTTGTTGAACTGTCTAAATTTAAATTTGGCAACGTTGACCGATTTCGAGATGGTCACGTGGTACATTCTCGCAGACGAGTTGTACTCACATATTTCAAACATCGGGGCCCAGATCAGTTCTCCGTTCAGTCTCAGTTTCAGTCGACTTGTCAGTTATTTGTATGTGTAAATACCCAAAACTTTAAGTTACACATACAAATCACTGACAGTTCGACTGAAACTGAGACTGACCGTCTAATAGTATTTTTAGAATTTAAGATAAAATTTTAGATTTGGTGTCACATTTTCCAGAAAACCAAGGAGAAATTTCGACATTGCAAAAAAACGCCCGTTTCTCATTTAATTTCGCATAAAATTCTTCATCTAGTCAGTAAAAAAAATACTTGTGAGTCTAAGAAAATTCCTAAATCTGAATTATGTAAGAATGTTATACACGTAAGTTAAGGTATAAAATAGTCATTTACGTATCAATTGCATTATAAGGGTCTTAATTCCCAAAGGCAAAGTTTGCGTCCCGAGGGCCTCTGGCCCGTGGTACATAGATTATTTTATTTCTGATCGATTTTAATAAAATTTATAACACAAAGCAGCAATGATATTCACTAAATATAATGAAACACTGACAGCGATATTCAACAAACGTCAAAAATCGGGAATTAAGGAACCTCTAACATCCCAAGGGAGTTTTTTTGATAGCGTAACCACGATGATTTAAGCATATAATATCCCGGTCAGGAATAAAAGATAGATAGTTATACATGATGTTTCATTGGGAGAGGGTAATATTTTAACAGTGGATAGAAGTGACTGAGGTGATTCCAAATAACCCATATTTTATGGGTCTACGGTCCCTTATAGCTGAGATACAGAGTGTTTTGTTCATTTTGGTCATTTCTTCATTGCCTCCTGTGCTTTTAACCACTCTGTATAATTTTACAATAGTTGGTACACATACTCTATGTGCCTTAACAAATTAATTGAGATATTGGTTAATATTGGTTATTCGAGAATTTTAAGAACAGTTTGGCAACGTTGTACAATGTCGAGTTTACCCAATTCCTAACCATGATTGTAGTATGGCACTCGGTGGGAAATGTGGGGAAGGGTATTTTCGAAAATATAACATGTGCTGAGTCTCACGCGAAGGATACCTGATGATTTAAAGGCCTTCGAATACAGCTCAGAGTACAGAATACAAAAAATAAGTTAAGAGTATATTTTCTGAATATTTTTTTTGACTTACACCAACTTCATATTTTTTTTTTGATCTGGAAGCAGATTCAATGTAACATTTCTTGAAGACTTACCAATCCGAATTCAAATTTTACTACAATTTTGACAGGCATCGCTAACTTGCCCAGCGAAATATACAAAATTGATTCTGCGGAAACCAAATTTTAATTTTTTAGATTTTTTTTTGCAGATTCTAGGTCCATTTTTACCCTAAAAACTCATTTTTTCTCTCAAAAATGGCCCAAACATTATTTTTCGGTATTTTTGACATTGCCAATCGTTTCTTATACAAAATTAATTCTGCGTAAACCAAATTTTAATTTTTTGGATTTTTTTTTATAGATTCTAGGTCCATTTATACCATAAAAGACTCACTTTTTCTCTCAAAAATGGCTCAAACATTATTTTTCGGTATTTTTGACATTGCCAATCGTTTCTTATACAAAATTAATTCTGCGTAAACCAAATTTTAATTTTTTGGAATTTTTTTTTATAGATTCTAGGTCCATTTATACCATAAAAGACTCACTTTTTCTCTCAAAAATGGCTCAAACATTATTTTTCGGTAATTTTGACATTGCCAATCGTTTCTTATACAAAATTCATTCTGCGTAAACCAAATTTTAATTTTTTTGAATTTTTTTTATAGATTCTAGGTGCATTTATATCCCAAAAAACTCATTTTTTCTCTCAAAAATGGCCCAAACATTATTTTTCGGTATTTTTGACATTGCCAATCGTTTCTTATACAAAATTCATTCTGCGTAAACCAAATTTTAATTTTTTTGAATTTTTTTTATAGATTCTAGGTGCATTTATATCCCAAAAAACTCATTTTTTCTCTCAAAAATGGCCCAAACATTATTTTTCGGTATTTTTGACATTGCCAATCGTTTCTTATACAAAATTAATTCTGCGTAAACCAAATTTTAATTTTTTGGAATTTTTTTTTATAGATTCTAGGTCCATTTATACCATAAAAGACTCACTTTTTCTCTCAAAAATGGCTCAAACATTATTTTTCGGTAATTTTGACATTGCCAATCGTTTCTTATACAAAATTCATTCTGCGTAAACCAAATTTTAATTTTTTTGAATTTTTTTTATAGATTCTAGGTGCATTTATATCCCAAAAAACTCATTTTTTCTCTCAAAAATGGCCCAAACATTATTTTTCGGTATTTTTGACATTGCCAATCGTTTCTTATACAAAATTCATTCTGTGTAAACCAAATTTTAATTTTTTTGAATTTTTTTTATAGATTCTAGTTGCATTTATATCCCAAAAAACTCATTTTTTCCCTCGAAAAATGGCCCAAACATTATTTTTCGGTAATTTTGGCATTGCCAATCGTTTCTTATACAAAATTCATTCTGCGTAAACCAAATTTTAATTTTTTTGAATTGCCCCTACTGCCCCCCCCCCCCCCCCACTTGGAGCCGCTGTTGAGCGAAATCTGTATTCTGTGTATACTGAGTTGCCTATTTATGATAAATCGCGGAAAAAATCAACTTTTCCTACGACCACATAGGAAAGTAACAGATATCGCACTCTGTACACCGACGGAAAGTGGTACTTTCCACACGTGTGCGGAAAGTTACTTTCCGCACACGTGTAAATTACTTTCCTATCTGTTCTATAAGTTCAACAGTTATTGTTTTGTTTTCAAATAAATGTTAATTATCAATATTTGTATTTATTCTACTACAAAAGTGAATGTAAACAAAACAGCATTATTTATAATATAAACTAAATACAAACAGACATAGAACCTGTCACAAATAAAACGATCACATTTCACAATATTTGATAAAATTATAGCGTGGTCGTAGGAAAAATAGTGTACATAACTTGTGCGAAAGTGATTTTTCACACTCGTGGGATTGTCGCACTCGGCTTCCGCCTCGTGATGCAATATTTCCCACTCGTGTGAAAAGTGTCACTTTCCGCACTCGTTATGTAATATACTATTCCAGTTAGATTTGAATGTACAAAACCCTACTTAGGATAGTGATCGTAGAAAAAATAATTTTTTGGTGGTTTTAGTTAGAGAAAATTAAGCCTTTTAGGAAAAAGAAGGTGCAAATAGAACTAGGAAAGATGGAAATATAATTTAAGAATAAATACTACAAACAAAAACATCAAGGACCCAAATGAGGTGAAAAAGAGAATTAAAAAAAAGTTCCCAGCTTATTTATAACGGCAATTTAAATTCCTACAAAACACACTATATACCTAATATACAAAGAGAAACCTTTTCTTAACCAAATACTCTCTGTTTGTGTGCATGGCACACGTGTGGATGTTAAAAGAAGAACTTTACCTCTGGGGACTTATCTCGAAGAACGTACACCTGCGTTATCGCAGAATGAAGAAGAAAGATACGATTGCTGACTTGAATACTTAAATTCTTCATTCCGAGTTTACCTCAAAAATGGTAGAACTCATTGTTACCGGAAATTGTTATTTACTCTTCGATATTGTGGAAAAGTTTACAGAAATCGATACTTAATGTGACCTATTCCTCTATTAATTAAAAATTTGATTGCAATTTAATTCTTCCGGTATTTTATAGTCTATTTTTATGTATGAGATAGTATTAAAATAATAAAGCATTCGTAATCCATAGGCGTACCACTTCTTTTAGTAGACAGTTAAAATATTTTGTGAAGTTATACCTCGAGTATTTTCGTATGAAATAACCTTTGTATAAATATAATAAATATATCGGGTGTACACTTATATTTTCACCTAATTAACCTGCTTATAACTTCTAAGCAGCTGAAGGTAAAAAAGTGCAATTTTTTCTAAAATATTTTATTTTTCCACAAGGTATGTTAAGAACATTGTGTCAAACGGGTTATGTAGGTATAAGGATTTAAACTTTGACTTTTAAACAACGTTACGTTCATAAATAATAATTTTAATATAAAAACTACTTCTTACCTACAAATCCAAATCAAAATCGAAATCAGAAGATGAACTGTCGCAACCAATATTTACAATGAGTGGCTCGATCATTTCATCAGTAATATTGTCCAACTTCCACATTTTCTCTTCTTCTTTAATCGTATGATTTACTGCCTTTTCCCAGTTTTCAGGCTTCACATTATTTACAGCCTCCAAAAACAACTGTTTAACATCACTCGTTTTAAAAGAATTATTTTTTCTTGAAACTTCTCCCTTTATCTGTGCCCATATCAGTTCAATCGGGTTTTTTCTGTAAGTCTCGAGTGATAACTTGCATTATCCATTACTATTATACAGTTCTGAGGAAGAAGATCTATCATTTGTTCGAACCACTCTTTAAAGACATCAGCATTCATGTCCTCATAGTAGTCACCGGTACGAGTAGATTCAAAAGTCAATAAACCACCTTTAACAAAACCGTTTGAACTACCGATGTGTACTATTATCAGTCTGCGCCCCTTTCCTGATGGTGGATTTAAACCAGTAGATAAATTATTTAAAAAAGCCTGTCTTCGACTTGTAACAGTTTCATCTTGCCAAAATTTATTTGGTGTATGTCCCTCGTATGTCCCCCATGTTTCATCTAAATAAAATATATTTCTTCTTTGGTTTCTCATTTCTTTTATAGTCCTTAGGTAATTTCTTCTCCATACTACAATATCGCTTCTTTCTATTAAAATAGACTTTCTGGAATGCTTTTTCCATAGAAAACCTATTTCTTTTAAAAGTTTCCATAGTGTGCTTCGACTCATTTCAGGGTAATCCCTATCATCTCGAACCGTGGCAAGAACTTTGTCTACTGTCGGAAATTCTTTTCTAAAGAAGAACGCATGCACTTTCCTTCGAAGTCTTTCTTTCAAATGATTTTCTATTTGAAATTTTGGTTTTCCTGGAGCTTTACGTGCTGTTTGAAACTCGCCACATTTCTCTTCTTTAACAACTCTGTAAATCGTAGATTTCCCAACACCAAGCGTACTACTAACTAATTCCACTGTGTCATCAACACTTTTACATAAATGTTTGTCTGTAAATGATTTAAAACAATTAAATATTAATGTTTTTTCATTAACTGTTAAAGGACCGATTTTTTGTCGTTTACGCGGTACTTCCAAATTTTCCATGATCACACTAGAATTCACAATAGACTGCACACTGCACCTTGCATGTTGCAACTAAACGACATTTAGTAAGCTGTCAAGAATACACAACTGGACCTCCTTACTAAATGGAAAACCTACAATCGCATTTTCGGTGAAATTTGTTGGTAAGGGATTTATCTACTTATAATTCGATTACTGTAAGAAATTCTTGGAATTAAAATAAAACAAAATTGGCAAATAGGTACTTATTGAAAATAATCTTAAAATACGGCTATGTTATCTTTAATACACAGGGCTTTTGGCCTGTCCAAACCTTTTTCTATTGTTCTGTACAGCTTATGGTTATAAAAGACCAATAAAACACCCAAAACTTGTATTAGCTCAGGTACATTTATGACAATTTTAGGAAATATTTAGATTATTCCGTAAAAATATTTAAAATGACCGTACTAAGTTTTGCATTAGAAATGCTGTTTTATTACTCTCTCATACATAAAAATAGACCATAGACAATATTTAATCCAGGAGGGACAAAAAGTTGCACTTCAGTCCCTGTCATAATGGAGTAAAAATGTTTGATACTAAAACTTCGCATACGGATGCATAAAAATATTTAATTTTTCAAATAATTCTTCAACAAACATTCTAGACGCTACAGTATCAAAATACCAGAAACCGCTCAAGAAATCGACATCGATGGTACCCCACAAAGTCGATTAACTTTCGTACGACGTTCTTTAAATCACGGGTGTGAACCACAGAAACCGCAGATTTATCTCGAGAATCGAGTCGTTAGATGTTGAGAAATAAAGAAAAGAACAAGAGATGTATGTGGGTGAGGCCGTTGTTGCGCGGGCGCGGACGACCTCGGGCGATCGGTTCACACGGTGGCCGGTGTCCGAACGAGTTGGTGGTCGCGGTGGCCGACGGGTCCGGTCAAGTCGAGTCTTCGAGTGCAGGTGTGCGCCAGACTCAGCGGCGCCACACGGCTTAGGCTGCGGCTCCGATCTCTCGAAACCACTCTCTCAGCTCTCTGCCGCCACCGATGCCGCATTCCATGGTACCGCGCAGAGGCGAACTTACCATTTTTCTGTACGACAGTACCATACGCTTAGTGCAAGGCTTACTGTCCACGCTATTGTCATTTCATTTGACGATTGCTTGCATTTTAGGTATAAACAAGCGAAACTGTGTCCACGGTGCAGCAACGTCGCGTCTGCCTTTCGTCATGCGTTCGTCTTGGGTTGGGAAACGCGTGGATAGTAACATGCTACAGCACGAGTTGCATGACGAAAGGCAGACGCGACGTTGCTGCACCGTGGACACAGTTTCGCTTGTTGATACCTAAAATGCAAGCAATCGTCAAATGAAACGACAATAGCGTGCGTATGACGTGCTGTCTACGTGTACAGTCAGTAAGCCTTAGCTTTTACTAATAGAAAAAGCGTATGGAATCGTCGTTTGGTAGACCTACCCTCCCCTTCGTTTCCCTCTTAGAATTCAAGTTACTTTAAGTCAAGTTGATGTTCACATTTGGTAAAGTTTGCGCAAGTGAATTCACGGTCATTGAAAGCAAAAGTATTATTTAGAATGGTATCGAAAGAGGTGATTCGTGCCGGGGCCAATTCTAAAAGAATTTTAACCCCCACCTTCGTGTTTAGCATCCTCGAAATAGGGGGGGGGCGAGTGTGGACGAATACGGAGCAAAAGTGCCACTTTCAATCTTAAAAATAGGGAGGAAAAGTCAATTTTCCAAGGTGTTAGAAAAAAAAACGGTTTCTAGCGATTTTCCCGATAATTTTGAGGTTATGGTTCAATACAGAAGTTTTAGATTTTTTAATTGTTTGCAACTTTTATATTAAACTTTTTTTGATAGGACGCATATTTCAGCCACAAATCGAATTTTAACAGATTCAAAACTTTGCCATACCCATAATGCAGATTTCAAACAGCAGTAAAACCATAACAAAATCAATTATTTAAAAACCTAACGGTTTTGCTGTAAACCACGTACTGCGAAACATTTGGTCGAGTCTCTGTAACATAATAAAAACTTATTTGAATCCGGTCCTGTTCATTTCGACCTCTCCTTACTCTTCAGCACCACCTACCTGCCCTTGTCTGCAACCTCGTCCACGGCTTGAGTGGATTTGGATTTGTATGGAAGTTGGAATGAGTTAATTGTCCTGAAGACCATGAACAATCATTCATTGAAGTGACTGAACATTTTTTGGTTTTTTTTTTTTCAAATTATACTTTTTGTATACAACCTTCTTGTAAGTATTACTTCTCTGAAATAGGTATTAAAATGAGTTGTAACAACGGCAGTATTTCTGATAAAATTGAATTCATCTATTTGGAAACAACAAATTTAATCAAAACTACATCTACGGACAATTCAAAGTGAACTCACTAAACAAGTTTGACATAAACCAAAAATTAAAAATCAACGAACTGTCACAACAAATCGCTAAGTTGTTGCCATAGTAACGAAATCAAGGCAGACTGTATTATCGAACAGCGATTGGAAAAATGAAAAAACGGTCCATTAAGACGGAAAATTGACCAGACTACACTAGCATTCAGTCGTTATTGTTACGAAAACGATATACATTAAAAGAAAATAACATTTAAATAATTTAAAAATCATAAGAAAGATAAACTTGCTTTATATCAAAATTTTCTGTCAAAGTCAAAGACTTTCTTGAATTTTATTAGTTATCAATTTGGCAAAGGACCTGGGATTTAACTGAAAGAAAAAAGTTTGTTGATAGAAAAAGCAGATCGAGATTGGTTGAGAAAAAGATCAAAGAAGAAAATGCTTATTGTTGAACGAATTGAATTTTAAATTAAAACTTATTTAGTTAAATACCTGAAAAATAAAAAATAATAAAATATAACTTACCAGTATAGAACGCTGTTTTACTTTTTATTCATAAATGTTTTTGTTTTCCATTTTAAACATAAAACTATTTTATTCAACTCAGTTTTATGTTTATCCATTTATTTCAGCACTATTAAACTGTTTCTTCAAAAAACTTTGACTATTTAAAATGTTTGATGAATAAAATTGCATCTTAATAAAATTACGTAAGTCGAATATATTTTATAGCTTTTAATTTTTATGATGTAATTAAAATTATCAACAGTCATTTTAATTCATGTAACATTTTAATTCAATCAACAAAAAAATAACAAACATTTTAAATAAGTTCTAAATAATGTTTTAAATGATTTCCTACAATTTTAGTACCTACATTAAAATTATAGGTATTTATTTGTTTGTTGAATTAAAATGTTACATAAATTAAAATGATTGTTGAATAAAAATGTTTGTTGATAATTTTAATTGGGCGTTGTAGTCAGCGGATGCTACTAGAACTACCAAATGAATTTGGCAACGTAGGGGATGAACTCTGTTTAACGTCAAATGTTTGTGGAAAGTGTCAGGCGTCAGTCAAATTTGTTTTGGTTTTATTTTTATTACGTGTTTTACTACCATTATTTTTTAAGATTCTCGTAATCTCATATTTTGTGCCGTTCTTTGTCCTATTTACCTCAGAACAAGTACGACATCTACGGGTTATTTGTTTCAAATCCAACGTTGCCAAATTACTTATTTCGTAGTGCTCGATGGCTCCAGCAACCAACATTACAAACGAGTGTCATTTTTATTCAACAAACATTTTAATTCAAGGGACAAATAAATGAGAATATTTTTAATGTAGATATTAAAATTTTAAACAATCATCTAAATACCTTATTAAAAATGTTTGTTTTTCTTTTGTTGGTTGAATTAAAATGTTACATGAAATAAAATGACTGTTGATGTTCAGACCCTACTTTTAAATATTAAATGTTAAAGGTAACTAATGAAAATATTTAGTCAGATTAATTTTAGGAAGTTGCATTTTTATTCAGTAAACAATTTAAACATTCTAAATTATTTCAAGTTATATTTTAAATAGGTCAATAGGATAAATTCTAAAATTTTTAAAAATACAAATGTAAATAATGTAGTTTTAAAATATTTAGGTACTTTTTGAATTGTTTTCTTTATTTACTTTTTAAATAACTAGCAGTTGTATGTAACTAATTTACCTGTTTCTATAATATTTTAAGTACTATTAATCTGTTTCTTCAAAAAATTTTAACTACCTATTTAAAATGTTTGATGAATAAAATTGTATCTTGATAAAAATTGCGTAAGTCAAATATATTTGATAGATATATTTAAACCCTTTAATTTTTATGATGCAATTAAAATTATCAACAGTCATTTTAATTCATGTAACATTTTAAATAAAGAATTAAAACGATTGTTGGTCATTTTTATTCCTCAATGTTTTGGTTTATGTAACTATATCTTTTAAAAAAAATATCAACATACATTTAAATAACTTATTTAAAATGTTTGTTATTTTTATGTTGGTTGAATTAAAATGTTACATGAATTAAAATGACTGTTGATAATTTTAATTGCATCCTAAAAATTAAAGTGTTTAAATATATCTATCAAATATATTTGACTTACGCAATTTTATCAAGATACAATTTTATTCATCAAATATTTTAAATAGTCATAGTTTTTTGAAGAAACAGTTTAATAGTGCTGAAATAAATGGATAAACATAAAACTGAGTTGAATAAAATGGATTTATGTTTAAAATTGAAAAAAAACATTTATGAATAAAAAGTAAAACGGCGTTCCATATACCAGTTAATGTTAAAGAAAAAAAGTGTCCAAGAACACCACTAGAAAATCCCTGAAATAAATTAAATAAAAAATTATAAATAATAATCAAAAATAATATTACAATACATAATAAATATGTAGGTATTAATTTGAAAACTTAAAAATAGGTAATTTATTTAATCACAAAATATTACAAACTTAATTATGTATGCTACAATTAAAATATAAATTGCAATGTTGGTACACAGTAGGAGTATTGTTTAAAATCTTTGTTAACTCATTGATAACGTTGGGTGTATGTAAATCATTAATGTTGTTGATGGGTCCAGCTGTAGAGTGAGAAGCTCGAGGAGTGGCTGCATGATCTTCTGTTTTGTTTTTTAGCTGGAGGTTCTGAGGCGTCACTTCTAAGGGTGTTTATGATGTTGGAATAATGCTCATTATCCATTTGCAGATAAGGCTTAATTGAGTTGGCTGAACTGTGGCCAGTAATATTAATTGTTCACCCGCCCCTCCTTTAGCCAGGTTACTGACTGCTGTCGACCGCAAAGAGTGGTTTGTTATTTTTACTTCTTTTGTATTGAATCCTGCCTTCTCTAGATCTAGAAATAGCATTCAGTAACGATCCAGTGCCAATTTACTGAAATATTTTCTGGGTGTCAAACACCCAGGGTGCAGTTTAAGAGTTAAAAAATTTAGTAGCGCCTGAAAAATTTCTTATGAACTGGGAACAGGGTCCCCCGTACGGAAAACCACTATTGGCACTACGCTTCATCACTATTGCCGAAAAAACTACTGTGAAGCGTAGTGCGAACAGGGTTTTTTCGCGACGGGCCCGGGCCCCATCCAGAACTGCGGGCCAGAATCCCCTCGTTACCCCTCCCCTCTCGTCAGGCCTGCTGACAGGAGCTGTCATACAGCTGTCATACATCTAGAAACCATTTGTAATTCAAAATTGCGCGTTTGTGATTGGTGGAACTTAAGACGAGGAAAATAGTCAAAGCAAAATATTTATTATTTCATTTTATACGAATTTAAAGTAAAAAAAAGCCTAATTTTACAAATTTTTATTTTTTTAACTTTATCAGTGCTCATTTTCAAGAAAATATATTGTTCGAATGGAAAAATATGCAAAAATAAGGCTTTTTTTCAATTTAAATCCGTATAAAATCGAAAATTAAATATTTTGCTTTGAAAAAATTACAGCTTATTTAAAACACAAAGAAGAACGTTTTCACGAAGTTTCATAAAAAAAACTTATATTTACTTACTTTTATTCAGTCGTCTTGATTATTCTTCAGTTACTTATAATTTACCTTAAATTTTCCGACAATCCACATATTCTTAAGAATTTTTTTTGTTTCAAAAATGATTGTCCTTGGTCTATATTAAATATCCAAAGATACAGATGGCGGATTTATCGGCAATTTTTTCGCAAAATCTAGAAATATAAATGAGAGCAAAAAACCTGGTGGGTGTTATTTAAACGATCTGCGATCTAAGAAAGAATCCTCGAAACTCACGTTTTCTTTTCTCTCGCCACAAAACCTTCCATTCTAAAATCAACAGGCTCAGGTGTTCGAATTCATGGTTGTGTGTTGTGTTATCTTTGATAACCATCCAATAATCACGTCTTGACAATATAGTGGCCGACCATGGCTGGGAGGCAACCGGTATTTGGTTGTCGATGAAAAGCAGAATTTCTGAGGCGCATTCGCCAAATGTTTCGAATCTATTGAGGAGATTTAAACACCTGCGTACCATAAAATACCGTAAATTTTTTCTCTCTTGTATTCTTAAAACGACGGTTTGAGTTACGTGTTAAATTTTAAATAATCATTCGTTCATTGTTAACTCTCAATTCTGGATACAAACGCGAAATGCGTATTTGGGCATTTCTGGGATGTTTAGAGGAGTTGAAGTAAATGTTTCACTCGCATCTTCACTACTACCAAGGGCGGATTTACGGGGGGGTACAGAGGGTTTTTGTTTTAACCATTTCTATAGTCTATTTTTATGTATGAGAGAGTATTAAAATAATAAAGCGTTCGTATTCCATAGGCGTACCACTTCTTTTAGTAGAAAGTTAAAATATTTTGTGAAGTTATACCTCGAGTTTTTTCGTATGAAATAACCTTTGTATAAATATAATAAATATATCGGGTGTACACTTATATTTTCACCTAATTAACCTGCTTATAACTTCTAAACAGCTGAAGGTAAAAAAGTGCAATTTTTTCTAAAATATTTTATTTTTCCACAAGGTATGTTAAGAACATTGTGTCAAACGGGTTATGTAGGTATAAGGGTTTAAACTTTGACTTTTAAACAACGTTACGTTCATAAATAATAATTTTAATATAAAAACTACTTCTTACCTACAAATCCAAATCAGAATCGAAATCAGAAGATGAACTGTCGCAACCAATATTTACAATGAGTGGCTCGATCATTTCATCAGTAATATTGTCCAACTTCCACATTTTCTCTTCTTCTTTAATCGTATGATTTACTGCCTTTTCCCAGTTTTCAGGCTTCACATTATTTACAGCCTCCAAAAACAACTGTTTAACATCACTCATTTTAAAAGAATTATTTTTTCTTGAAACTTCTCCCTTTATCTGTGCCCATATCAGTTGAATCGGGTTTACTTCGCAATGATATGGGGGTGATCTAACCACCGTCATCCCACGATTTTTTGCAATTTCATCAATTTCATATTTTTTTAATTTCTCTTTATGAAGGGAACACAAATGATACAGTTCTCTTCTCACAGAACCGGGATGGAACTTAATATTCTTTGAATTTAGCCAATTCTGTAAATCTTTTTTTAACCACTTGGTTGTGGGCATTTTTTCTGTAAGTCTCGAGTGATAACTTGCACTATCCATTACTATTATACAGTTCTGAGGAAGAAGATCTATCATTTGTTCGAACCACTCTTTAAAGACATCAGCATTCATGTCCTCATGGTAGTCACCGGTACGAGTAGATTCAAAAGTCAATAAACCACCTTTAACAAAACCGTTTGAACTACCGATGTGTACTATTAGGTTTGTTCCAACATAACACAAAACCAGTTTTCGTACGGTCGGGATTCTGCGCAGTCTAGATTTGGTGACACCGATTCTAGTCTGCGCAGAATCCCGACCGTACGTAAACTGGTTTTGTGTTATGTTGGAACAAACCTATTATCAGTCTGCGCCCCTTTCCTGATGGTGGATTTAAACCAGTAGATAAATTATTTAAAAAAGCCTGTCTTCGACTTGTAACAGTTTCATCTTGCCAAAATTTATTTGGTGTATGTCCCTCGTTGATCCATGTTTCATCTAAATAAAATATATTTCTTCTTTGGTTTCTCATTTCTTTTATAGTCCTTAGGTAATTTCTTCTCCATACTACAATATCGCTTCTTTCTATTAAAATAGACTTTCTGGAATGCTTTTTCCATAGAAAACCTATTTCTTTTAAAAGTTTCCATAGTGTGCTTCGACTCATTTCAGGGTAATCCTTATCATCTCGAACCGTGACAAGAACTTTGTCTACTGTCGGAAATTCTTTTCTAAAGAAGAACGCATGCACTTTCCTTCGAAGTCTTTCTTTCAAATGATTTTCTATTTGAAATTTTGGTTTTCCTGGAGCTTTACGTGCTGTTTGAAACTCGCCACATTTCTCTTCTTTAACAACTCTGTAAATCGTAGATTTTCCAACACCAAGCGTACTACTAACTAATTCCACTGTGTCATCAACACTTTTACATAAATGTTTGTCTGTAAATGATTTAAAACAATTAAATATTAATGTTTTTTCATTAACTGTTAAAGGACTGATTTTTTGTCGTTTACGCGGTACTTCCAAATTTTCCATGATCACACTAGAATTCACAATAGACTGCACCTTGCATGTTGCAACTAAACGACATTTAGTAAGCTGTCAAGAATACACAACTGGACTTCCTTACTAAATGGAAAACCTACAATCGCATTTTCGGTGAAATTTGTTGGTAAGGGATTTATCTACTTATAATTCGATTACTGTAAGAAATTCTTGGAATTAAAATAAAACAAAATTGGCAAATAGGTACTTATTGAAAATAATCTTAAGATACGGCTATGTTATCTTTAATACACAGGGCTTTTGGCCTGTCCAAACCTTTTTCTATTGTTCTGTACAGCTTATGGTTTTAAAAGACCAATAAAAGACCCAAAACTTGTATTAGGTCAGGTACATTTATGACAATTTTAGGAAATATTTAGATTATTCCGTAAAAATATTTAAAATGACATTAGAAATGCTGTTTTATTACTCTCTCATACATAAAAATAGACCATAAGTACTTTCCTAGTCTCCTTGTGATTATAATTTAGTATTAATAAAGTTTTTTTTTAAACAGATCGACTTGAAATTTATTGCAAATTGTTAGGAAAGGTGTTTAGTTCAGAAGTAGAAAACTTTCAATAGTGGCGTTTTTTTCATCAAAAAGTGAGGGAAAAAAAGAAAATAAACTTGCGCAATCGATAAATTATGCTTTGTTAATGAATTATACTGTATTTGAAAATCAAGAGAGAGTAAATTCCCAGAATAAAAAGTAATTCGGTATGCAAAACTATAGTACAGTACGTGCGGTAAAACTTCAATATTTGTAATGCATTCTAAATTGTTTTTGTTAATTTCAATACAAAATTTATTAAATTTCTTGGACTATCACATTATTTTATGATCTTTCATTGTTACTACAGTAGGCCTAAGAGGATTAACGTGCGTCATAGGCGTAACCAGAATAGAAAGGGATAATTGTTATTTAACGACCTCCGAATGGCAACAGCTTCTAATGACAGATATTTTGACTTAAATAGTTTCTAGAAATGCAGTTATTTGATTTTCGATAAACGTGACAAATAGTAGTGACTAAAAATGGAAGCAGTTTGTGAGTATACGCCAGTGAAAAAATTAAAACTAGACCATTTATCGCTCAATGAAAAGAGTGCTGTAGTGAATGTGTACCACTATTTTAAACATCAAAATCCCTCAAACACTATTGACAGTGTAGTTGAAACAACATCTAAGGCAATGGGATATGGAAAATCTACAATATATAGAGTTCTAAAGGAGGAAAAATCAGGTGGAGTAACCTCACCAAAGCCGAAACCAGGTAGACCAAAACTATTAAAAGTCAACGTGGACGAGTTTTTTAAAAATGCTATTCGTAAGCTTGTTCACTCATTTTTTATAAACAAGCAAATACCAACTTTAGATAAAGTTTTGCAAGCCATTACGAATGATGTTGATTTACCCACAATAAGCCGGGATAAACTATGGAAAGTGTTACATGAGTTAAACTTTAAATTTGAAAAAATGGGCAGACACTCAATGCTAATTGATTCTGAAGAAATTGTATGTTGGAGAAGACAGTACCTCAGAAGAATAAAACAAGTTAAAGCTCAAAATAAAAACATTTATTATTTAGATGAAACATGGGTTAATGAAGGACATTGTGTAGGAAGAGTTTGGAAAGACAAAAATATAAAATCATCCCATCAAGCTTTTCTAGAAGGATATACTACTGGTTTTAAGGAACCTATAGGAAAAGGTAAAAGATTAATTATTTGTCATATAGGCAGTACAAACGGTTTTTTTGAGAATGGTTTACTCTTATTTGAATCAAAAAAAACCGTTGATTATCACGAAGAAATGAATGGAGACGTGTTTGAGGAATATTTTGAACAGATGATTCAATTCATACCAAAAGGATCGGTTATTGTAATGGACAATGCAAGTTACCACTCCAGATTACTTGAACCTTTACCAACCACTAAATGGAAAAAGGGTGAAATTGCAAAATGGTTATCTTCTAAAAATTTAGCCTTTGACAATACAATGCTGAGGGCAGAATTGTTAACTATTGCTAAAAAACATAAGCAAAATTATAAAAAATATAATATTGAGGAGATAGCCAAAAAACGAGAAATTGAAATCCTTCGTTTACCACCCTACCATTGTGAGCTGAATCCGATAGAATTAATATGGGCTCAAGTTAAAGGTTATGTTGCCAGAAATAACACTACTTTTAAATTATCAGATGTTAAAAATCTCTTCAATAAGGCAATATCTGAAGTAACAAGTGAAAATTGGCAAAAATGTATTAGACACGTTACAGAAATAGAAAAAAAAATGTGGGAGCTAGATAACATAATTGATATTACTATAGAGCCCATTGTAATTTCTCTAGAATCAGATGGTGAATCTTCTGACACAGAGTGCGAGGAACCATAACTTTAAAATTATTAATTTATGTACTTTAATTTTATTTTTAGATTTTTATTTTTTAAGATTTAATATTGTCGTATTTTTTGCATGTTGCTCGTCAAATTTTATCCTTGCGGTTGGTTTTTTTTTCTCATATACCTACTTAATTGTTTTTTTAGCTCCTCATATTAATTTATAAATAATTGTAATTATCTGTACATATTATATACATATTTTGTAAATAAACATATGCCTAAAACAAAATGCCTAAAATAATATTGACTTTTTCTTCATTTTACCCAAATTAAATTACTACTTACGAATTATGTTTATCTATCTAAAATTGGTAATCTAGGTATAAATAACTAAAACAAATTAAATATTTCTATTTCCATATTAATTTAATTTTGAAAACGCACGTCTATGGTTTACTGCCTTTAACACTGATAACTGCAAAACATTTCTGGGAATTTACTCTCTCTTGATTTTCAAATACAGTATAATGTTAAATACAATTTTTCATGAGAATAAACCCATCCCGAGTTATAGGGCGTAAAAATTACGATTTTCACCATAAAAATCGTACATTTCTAGTTTTTTAAATATAACCGAAAATCTGATATTATTACGTAAAAATTTATATGAACTAATTTTATGGCCTTGAGCTAACAATTAAAATAATTTTTTTTTATTTTTCTACGATTAATACGAAGGAAGATCTGGCAATTGAAAAATGGGTGTTTTAAGAAACTGGATCGTTCTAGCGCAGGGGTTCTCAAACTGTGGTACATGTACCACTGGTGGTACATTACAACGTTTTAGTGGTACAATTTAACATTTAACATTTTGTTTTCAGAAACACATATATTTTTCTTCAAGTTTTTGACTTTAACGGCTCGAGCTTTAATATTGAAATGACGACTTTTCCAAAAACTTCGAACAATTTCGCGAAACATTGATTTTTAACGGCGAAATGCTTTTATGGTGGTACATATATTTTTGTTTCATATTTATGTGGTACAAAATTTGAAAAGTTTGAGAACCGCTGTTCTAGCGTAAATATCTGAAAAAATATGACTTCCACAAAAAAATGTTTATAACATCTTAATGAGAGAACAACATTGGGAACATTTTAAGACCATCCAGAACCGTTTAACATAAGCAGAAAAAAAGTTATGGACAAAATAAATTTTTTTCAATTTTTTTACGCTATTTTTTTATCGCCATCTAGACTGTGGTATTTGACAAAAAAATCCTTTTGCAGAAAGTCGTAACATATGTTTTTACAATTTTTTTTAAGTTTTCGTCTGTTAAAGTTGAACAAAATTTTTGTTTTTTATGACATTTTCAATTTTTGGTCAATACCGTGAAAAGTATTGATTTTTGAAAAAAAAATTAAAGAGACAAGGCTTTGAGCAAAAGTTCTTCCGAATAATTACCATTTTTTTATCTTTGCGTTTATAACCGTTAATGTCATTTTTTCGGGTCAAATATTGAAAAAACGGTCATTCCAATGAAAAAGTTTGTCATAACATGATATTTCGGCGATATCCTAAGCTTTAAAAAAGTTACGGGCAAAAAATACATTTTTTTTAGAAATGTACGAATATTGTGGTGAATATCGTATTTTTCTGCGCACTATAACTCGGGAGGGAACTTTAATTCATTAAAAAAGGTAATTTATCAATTACGAATTTTTTTTTCACACCCCCACCTGCCACCACTCAAAACTCAACTAACGAAAGTTTTCTACTTCTAGACACCTTTACTAGCAATTTGCAAAAAAATTTAAGTCGATCTGATCAGTTACTAGTTTCTGTTCGATATTACAAAAAAAATTACTAGCTTTCTTGGACTACTTGGTAAGTTTTACCCCCCTCCCCCATAAAAAAAGCTAAATCCGCCCTTGACTACTACTATCCATATTTTTAATTTAATTCGTGCAAACTTATTGAATTTAGTTTAAGAACTGTCAGTGAAGTTTTGTCAAAATGTCAAAGCCATCTAGACGCTGTTAATTTCATACACATTATATGGAATAACGACTGAATGCTATAGTGTAGTGTGGACAATTTTTCGTTTTAATGGACGTTAGGGACCGACAAAAGCTTTTTATCCACGGCCACTACTGAATGTAGTTATTCTGAAACCACTTATAATAACAGAAAAGAAACATTCTCGCTTTTGATATTGAAAGAAAATTCTGAAACATTTGTCTCTTATGTATTTTATATGTATTACATTCTATCACTAGAGAATATAATCTGTATTCCGTGATTGTTTACAAAAATAAGGTTTGCCGTGAATGTCTAATTAACTGTCAGTATTAGTTGACGTGGTCTTAATATTGGTTTGTAAAAACTTTTAATTTATTAAAAAGGAGAAGAAAATCAAACGATTCAGATGTAGAATTTGTATTATTGTGTGATTGTTCACGATAAGTAAATGAAAACTCTATTGTTATTTTAGAACTTTTAATAACTACAATTAACAACTAGCAGCTCGACACTCAACATGACCAACTTGTTGCCTCCCCTGCTGTCCTTTTCCTTTATTGACTGTTGACAGTCCAAGATGACAACCTTGTTGTTACCAACTACGCTACATCTCCCTCCTTTTCAAAGAAGTTATCATTTATGTCAAGAATATAAGATTTTAGATAATCAGGTTGTCTTCTTGTACGTCCACTACGAACTAGCACATTTTCTGCTTTATTACTACATTCTACAATATTTTCAGTTTCCACTATCTCACTACGAACTAGTATATTTTCTGCTTCGTTACTACATTCTACAATATTTTCAGTTTCCACTATCTCATCTCTCTTCTCTTGTTCTACTGTAATATTAGTACTTGTTTTTACACTATTGTCTATTTCTGCCTCATCTTGAATAAAAACTTTTTGATTTGAAAAATACATAGACACGTTTTCTTTGTTTTGACATTGCTTATTATTTTTAGACAAAATACTAGTTTCTTTAATATCTATGCTATTTCTGCGTTTTACTTTATTATTGGTATCAAAGAATAAAACTGTTCTGGGTGTATCACCAAACTTAATGAATTTTCCTGGTAGCCACACCTTATCTTTCCGGTAATATAGTTTTTGACCTTCAATTAAGTTAAGTTTTCGATTTTTTGTGTTTGTATCATAGAACTGTTTGTTCCTTTCATTTTTTTCTTTTTGAATATCCGAAAAGTCTTCAACAATTTTCGGTTTCAACTGGTTTCTGTGAATTGGTAGGTTCGTTCGCGTTTTTCTACTAAAAAGAAGCTGCGATGGACTATATCTTGAACTCAAAACTGATGTGTTTCTGTGTTCTAATAGTGCTAGTTTTAGGTCTAGATTTTCTTCTTTACATCTTTTCAGTATGTTTTTTGCAATATTTACACCCTTTTCAGCCAATGCATTCCCTTTTGGGTAATATGGGCTTGACGTTATAATTTTGAAGTTCCATGCATTTGCAAATTCATTGAACTCAAATGATGCATAAGGCATATTATCGGCTCTTAATACTTCAGGTATACCATGAGTTGAAAATATTTGCTTTAAAATATTAATAAGTGTTTTCGAATCTTTATGTTTTATTTTAATTAATTCTAACCACTTTGAATAATAGTCAATTACGACTAAATATGATTCCCCTGCAAAGTGTAAAATGTCTGAAGCAACTTTTTGAAATGGGTATTCACATTGCTTCTCTGATATCATAGGCTCTCTAGGATTTTTATTGCTAAATTGTTTACACACTGAACAGTTTTGAACATAGTTTTCAATTTCAGTATCCATTTTTGGCCAGTAAAATAGTGATTTAATTCGATTTTTAGTTTTATTAATGCAATTTGAAAATACTCCTCCAGAAATAAAAAAATTGCCGATAATATAACTCAAAATTTGCTACCGCAAAAATCCAAACTTGAATATAAAAATACTACCCACACAATGTTGAGAGATTGAGGTTTCATTTTACTATATTTAATTTCTACTTTCTGTGTCCGTGGAGAAAGTACAGTCTGTTACTCTGTTGGAATGAAAATCCGACACTCCCTTCGTGTCGAATTCTCATTCCAACCTTGTTACAGAATATACTATTCTCATTGCAAATTGGCGAACTTTACCTTTGACCCGTTGAGATAAAAATAAGTCGATAGGTGCCAAGTCGGGACTTTTTGGTGTCTGTTCGTATAAAGCGAAGAAGATAATTAGAAAACGAAGAATTTCAAAACACATAAACATAAAATATTTATTTAAAAAAAAAATTAAATCGCTAAATAAATAACTATTAATATTAGTAATTTAAAAATTCTCTGTAACATTTAAAGTCAGATAGTAAATTAAAAATTAGTTAAAGAGTAACTTTGAAAAGCTGTTAAACAACCCTTCAGGTTGTTTAGGAGCCGCGACGTCATCCAGTTTTAAGTTCTGCAACTCTTCAAAGCGCTTTTTATTGTCGTATAACGTTTCCTTCCATGCCCCTAAAAATAAAAAATAATTAATGATACTAATAAACAAATCTGAAAATTATTTTATCGATAGATTAAAATTCAACTTACATTCCAGATCTTCTAGTGATTTTTCATTGCCTCCGTACTCCTTTGGTAGTACATCTAGAGGAATATCTTTTGCTAGACTTTCCACTGACTCATGCAAGCGAATCTAAAATAAACATAATAATAATAATAATAATCACCCTAGAATGGATTTAGCCTAGTCAAATGGTGTTCAAAAGTGCCTGTGTTGAAACATGAGAGCTGTAGAAAATTTTTCAACGGAATTATATGTTTTTCGGGGTGCTGAAACGAATCTGAAGTTTGCTGTCTCGTAGCAGGACCGGAACAGGCCCAAAAACGCAAAAAACCTCGAAATTTTCCGGTTTTCCGTCGCAAAGTTGAAGAGTACAAAATTCTGCGTCCCTAACATCCTAACCTCAAAATTTATAAGGTCGCCATCGTCAATCGAAAAAAGCCAATTTTTACCAACTTTTGTGAAAACTGCAATATACTCACAGTTAGACGACTGTGATTTAAAAACAGCTACTCTATATGAAAAACTGGTCAAATAAAAGTTGTAAAGCATCAAATTTTGAGTTCATTGAGCAGCGAAATTTTAAATTTTGATCAATATCCTAAGCATATACTGATCTTTTCTCCATTATCCCTATAAACGCTTATTTGACCAATATGAAGGGGTCCAATAATAACAAGTTTGCGCCTGTCAATATGAACCCCCTACCTCTCATACTCCTCTTCCCAACCCTTAATTGAAGTATCAACCACCTTCCCTCTCTCAAATCCCCTAAGTTACTTCCCCTTCTTTTTGTGTAAACCTGACTTGAGGACGTATTATGTAGATGTAATAAGAAGAGGCTTGGAAAACCCCCCAAACCAAAGGCGGACACTAGAGGTACCAAAGCGTACAGCAAGAGAGTCTGTAATAAACTGGATCTGGGACAAACACAAAAATTACTGGGAAAACGTCCCGGGAAACAAATACGGGAAAGAATACATCAAAGGACCGTGCCACAAAAGAACGGCAGACCTGTTAAAGATGAACAGGAGCCAGCTGAAAATAGTTACGGGACTCCTTACTGGCCATGCGCCAGTTAAGGGGCACCTCAACAAGATGGAACTGTACAATGGTGACCTTACCTGCAGACTGTGCGGTAAGGAAACAGTGACACATATACTGTGTAGATGCGAGGTACTGGACCGCAAAAGACAGCAAATTTTTGGGCAGCTAATAGGTGAACCATAACTATACAACTCCCACCCAGTACAGGACCTGTACAAGCTTGTACAGGGCACTAAGGTACTGGACTGGGTATTGTAAACAGAGAGGGAAGATACAATGGGCTGACAGGCCTAAGTGTCACCGGAGGCTTCGGTCAGACGGACCCAACCAGGGGGTGAAGTTTTTTAGTGAGTATGCTTTGAAAGGAGAGTCTCACAGTAGACCTTGAGATTTTAGGCTCATAACTTCCCCATAAAGGGTTTTCCTTCATCTCCGCAAAAAAAAAATAAGAAGTAATTAGTACCCATTTACAAAAAAAATATTATTTATTACATTTAGATTTACAAGATAAAAGAAGTAACTTTGAATATATATTGGAGGAAAAATCATGGAAAGCTGAAAAAAAAGAGCAAGTAAGTTGTAGTATAGTGTGAAGATGCGATGTATGGAAAATGCCTGATAGAAATATCCATTTTATTTTACTCTCCTACGTTTGGCAGGGACTATGGAACGTCCGAGCGTAGGGTTGAAAAATTACTTCTTTTATCTTATAAATTTAAATGTAATAAATGAGTAAATATTTTTTGTAAATGGGTACTAATTACATCTTATTACATCTACAATATCTGGTCACCGAGCTTCGCTCTTAATATTCAAATCTACATTTTTAAGCAGCCCAATGAGTATATAATTTAAGTATATTTATAACATGACAAATTATTAATTAATTCGCGAAAATCACGGAGTGGGCGACATCTACTTGAACTACTGATAGGGAGATAAATAAAAAATTGATTGGCGATTGGCTTGAAAGTAGGCGGGAAAATTAAAAAAGCTGTCAGTGTTAATTTTCAATTGGCTGCAGATGTTGTTGACGTTTATCAACTGCTTGTCACAGAGGTTAGTTAAATGCATTAAAGTTGCCTAGTTTCTGGGGATTTCACCCTTTTAGGGCAACTTCTACTGACGCTTGATCTTCGCGAATTGTCACGGTGGACAGGCCCCGTTTCCGGGACGTGCAACAGCAGCGTGTAGGGCACACGTCCCGTCAACAGAAGATCGCTCAGCTCACTCTATTTATCACTATATAAGAAAAACTCTATGTTCAATTGATTTTATTATTTTTTGATCTGCAGTGAAGGAAAATTATAGGTCTGATATTCGTACTTGGGTAAAAACCTCCACAAATACCTGTGACCAGACTCTCGAGGTGTGGCAGATATTGATATCATATTTTTTCAAAAATTCTTTCTCTCTCTCTCTCTCTCTCTGATCATGAAAACTTAAATATTAAAACTGTCCGCATAATAAAATAGTAGCCGTAAGGGGTAGTCTCACATTATCGGGGAAGGGAAGACAGGTGTCCATTTTAACAGTGTTACTCAATGTTCCTATAAATATTTACCTAAACCCATGATTTCTGAAATTGAATTGGCAACGTTGTATTTTCAACTTTGAATTAATAAGATGGCTGTCATTTGACAAGCAAATTATTTATGTCCGTCAAATGAACCTTTCCTTTTTTATATAAAGCGACAAATTTAAAATTGAATTCTTTCTGATTAAAACGCCAGAAATTAAATAAAGTCAAACCTTTTTACTACTATACTATACAGAAGAAAGGAGTGCAGTATTTAATTTGCAGAACGTAGTACAGGTTCAAGAGGTAGAAATTTTATTTTTACCTCATCCTTCAATAATACATAATACATCTGATCGGCCTAATATAGTTTTTGTCTAGATTCTTGTTTCCATGGTTTTTACTGTAATAAATTTGTTCTTTTGACAGATAAGTCAGACTTTATTTATTCATAGCCGTATCGTATGTATTTTAATTGATTCAGAATTTTGTATTAATATATATTTCAAAATTGCTTCATTCTAAAAATATTATCAGTCCTTCTAAATCCTTGAAGGCAGAATTATTAGTAATAGCAAGGCAACATAAAAACAAATTCAAAAAATATATTATGGATGAGATGGCCAGAGAAAAAGGAATTAAAATTCTCAGATTTCCTCCGAACCACGCAGAGTTAAATTCCATTGAACTGATCTGGTCTCAATTATTAAAAGGTTATGCTTCTCAAAACAATAAAACATTTAAATTTCCTGATGTGCGAAATTTGTTTTTGAAGGCAGTTTCAGATGTAAATAGAGAACATTGGGGAAAATGCATTGATCATGTTTAAAAATGTGGAAAATTCATTTAGGAAAGTGGATATATCAATGGATAATTTAATAGAACCGATAATAATAAACATCAGAAAAGACAATTATAGTGATGCCAGTAGTTTTAGTGAAGACAGTGACTTTTAAAGATAGTTCTTGAACTAACTTTTTTTTTAATCTTTGAGTTTAGGTAAGTACTGAAGCGTTACTTTTAATGCCAAGAGATTTAATTTAATCCCAACATATAATCCTCCTTGTTATTTATTGGTTAAATTTAATTCGTTCAATGTTAAAGTGTCGGATGCATAAAGTTTATTTTTATTTTTTGTAAATAATATAACTTCAAAATTTAATCTACGAAATGCGTATATATATTTGATATGCTGTCACCTTATTTATATTATAGAAACTTATTTTGCAAAGTACGCCTATGGAATGTGACGTTATATCCCCACTTTGACTGTACTCATCTATCCTTTATAGTATATATTACTATAGAAACAAATTATTATTATGTGCCGTTGCTAGGAAATAAAACTAAAAGCTTAACTTTTCTTGTAAATATCTCGGAAGATCGAATTTTCACAGACATGGGACCTACATTTTTCGCCGATTTAGATAGGAATTAGTCTACCCTGAAAGTTTCATTGAATTCTGACGAGTGGATTTCGAGATCCTCTGGACACACATACACACACACACATACAAACCTTGCTCGTTTAATAGTATTTGATACTTAATACTTATAAATCCTCAAGTCAGGCTTACAAAAAAAAAGAAGTGGGAAGTATATGCGTATATATTGATCCAAATTTAAAATTTTTGTACTCACTGAACTCAAAAGTTGATGCTTTGTAACTTTTATTCAACCACTTTTTCATGTAGAGTGGCTGTTTTTAAATTAAAGTTGTCTAACAGTGGGTATATTGCAGTTTTCAAAAAATTGGCGTTTTTCAAATGACGATGGCGAACTTATAAATTTGGAAGTTAGAAAGTTAGTGACATCATTCGCCGCAGAATTTTATACTCTTCAACTTTGAATACCGCGACATTTTCCGTACGATGCAAGAAATGGGCGGAAAACTGCGTTTTTCGACCTGAGCCGGTCCTGCTACGAGGCAGCAAACTTCAGATTCGTGTTCAGCACCCCAAAAAAAATATTGAAAAATTATCTACCGCTCTAATGTTTTCGAAAAAAATACCATTTAACTAGGCTATTGGTCAAATAAGCGTTTAGAAACAAAATGGAGAATTGATCAGTATATGCGTATATATTGATCCAAATTTAAAATTTTGGTGCTCACTTAATTCAAAATTTGATGCTTTAAAACTTTTATTTTACCAGTTTTTCACATAAACTGGCTGTTTTTAAATCACAGTCGTCTAGCTGTGATTATACAACTCATCATAAATTTAGCCAATAGCAGTTGCAATTTTTACTTAGTTACCATGTATTGATAAGCGAATATACCCTTGACGACGTTGTATAACCGTTTTTTATTTTCGCATCCTTCCATCTTGAAAAGTTTGTCATAGTAACAATACGTTTGACGTTTATAATGAGCAAACGTCACCAAAAAGAATTATATAATTCGTTATATAATCGTATCGAATATCACACGAGCATACGAAAATAATCGATTATACTTCCTCCTCGCTCGACGTATTTCTTTTAAAACACCACTCGAGCTCCGCTCTCGTGGTGTTTCGCCAAATACGTCTCGTGACTCGGAAGTATAATCGATTATTTTCGAAGCTCTTGTGGTATTACTACTGAGTATATTGCAGTTTTCACGAAAATGCCTTTTTTCGATTGACGATGGCGACCTTATAAATTTTGAGGTTAGGATGTCAGGGACGTCATTCGACGCAGAATTTTATACTCTTCAACTTTGAATACCGCGACATTTTCCACAAGATCCGTCGTTTGCAAGAAATGAGCGGAAAACCGGAAAAACTCAGAAAATTTCGAGGTTTTTGCGTTTTTGGGCCTGCTCCGGCTCTGCTACGAGGCAGCAAACTTCAGATACATTTCAGCACCCCGAAAAACATATAATTCCGTTGAAAAATTTTCTACCGATCTCATTTTTAACTTACCTTTTCGTATAATTCTGGCTTAATTATAGGTTTACATAAAGTGAGGACAATTTGAAATATCGAAGGATAATTAATTACGTGAATGATCTTCACCTTATCGCTGAAAACTTTCTGAAAATAAAAAATAATTTTTTAAAATTTCAAATAACCCTTTTTTACTTAAAAAAATCGGTACTGACCTCTAAAATGGTTGCGCAGTTCATTATGAATTTTGGCGTGATGTAGAAAATATGAGTCAAAGATAAATGTTTGTGATCGTAAATGACATTGTTGTTGAGTAGCACCGTTTGTTGCATAAGTACTTCGAATACGTTTACGGTCGCAGCAAGCCAGGAATTTGCGTCAAAACCTTCTGGTACCGTCGAATTTTTCAGCCTTATTAGTACACATCCTTCGGAGTTATTGACCAGTTTTGGTAAAGGATATATTTGTCTGAAATTATAAAAAAAATAAGAATAACTATCCGATAAACATAAGCGAGACTTCCAATATTCTATTGAGGTCAAGTGGGGGAAATTAAACAGCAACAAACACAATAAATTCTGTCTGTCAAAATCGGGATTTTTAATGTACAGGGTGGCCAAATAAGAATGCGAGGTATCTGGGAAACTATCCATCGTAGAAGCTTGCGGAAAAAAAATTATAACTAAAACGGCCAAGAGAAAAACCTGGAAAATATTTTCAAGTTTCTAAAATGGCCGCTAGGGGGGCGTAACTGCAATCTTGAATCTAAGAAAGTGATGTTTCTGTGAATTCCGCTATATTAACCTAACAAAAAAATACATGATCTTTAAAGTAGACGATAATCTGAATCTTTTTTGTTTGACAATTTTTTCTGCATCTCTAAAAATAAAATGGTGAGGGGTATTCAAAGGTTTCAGTAAAAAACACCCTGTATATTCCAAACGGCTGAGCCGATTTTAACAAACTTGGGCTAGTTAAAAACAGTTATTCTTGGGCTAAAAATGCTATAATATTTGAAGTTTTGTTAGTTTCAAATGTCGCCGCTAGAGGGCTTTTTTCGACATTTCGACAGAAATGGTTAATTTTCTCAAAAAAATTAAATGCACTGGTATGATTTTTTTTTCATGAAAAAGTAGCTAAATGATGCCTAAACAAGCTCGCGAAAACCGCATCTCGGTATCTTGTTCCTAACCTAAAATTTAGGCCAAAGAAAATTTTATACGGAAATCTCTTAAATTTTTATTTTTTAAACTAATTAATTCCTTTTATTATGTAAGTTGTGGCCCTAAAAAGGACCGAATTAAAAAAGAAAGGTTTTTAATGTCCCCGTAAATGCTCGAAATTCTGAAGCCTCTCATGGGTAGACAAAACTGCAGCTTCAATTTCGGCTCTCGGTATGTTACGTAATGCATTACGAATCCGATTTTTCGTATATCTCTGGTCGTAGGTTGAGTCTGAAAATTCAAGACATGTTAATTCTGGTGATCGCGCAGGCCATGGAAACAGACTTCCTCTTCCAATCCAACGCTGTTGTAATACTGCATTAATATGCTCTCACACAATAATGGAGAATTTTTATTTCTAATTCTTTGGACCGATGAAGCCACCTTTAAAATCTGCATAATATGCATTATTGGTCTTCAGAAAATCCGCATTGGTTGCGTGAAGTTCAGCACCAAGGACGTTGGAGTTTAAATGTGTGGTGTGGCATACTGGGAGGCAGAATTATTTTTTTTTAGCAATCCCTAAGTGGCAATATCTTTCTTGACTTTTTGGCCAATAAATTACCGTTGTTGTTGGAAGATGTTTCACTGGAAATACGTCAAAACTTGTTTTTGCAGTTGAATGGTTGCCCAGCACACTATGCCATTATTGTGCGAGAGCATATTAATGCAGTATTCCAACAGTGGTAGATTGGAAGAGGAAGTCTGTTTCCATGGCCTGCGCGATCACCAGACTTAACTTGTTTTGATTTTCAGACTCAACCTACGACCAGATACATATGAAAATCCGGATTCGTTAATGCATTACGTAACATACTGAGAGCCGAAATTGAAGGTGCAGGTTTGTCTACCCATGAGAGGCTTCAGCAATGCATAGAGCGTGATGATCAGCATTTAGAGCATTTACGGGGGCACTAAAAACTTTTCTTTTTTAAATTGGTCCTTTTTAGGGCCACAACTTACATAATAAAAGGAATTAATTAGTTTAAAAAATAAAAATGTAAGTGATTTCCGTATAAAATTTTCTTTGGGCTAAATTTTAGGTTAAGAACAAGATATCGAGATGCGGTTTTCGGGAGCTTGTTTGGGCATCATTTAGCTACTTTTTCATGAAAAAGAAATCATACCAATGCGTTTAATTTTTTTGAGAAAATTAACCATTTCTGACGAGATGTCGAAAAAAGCCCTCTAGCGGCGACATCTGAAACTAACAAAACTTCAAATATTATAGCATTTGTAGCCCAAGAATAGCTCTTTTCAACCAGCCCAAGTTTGTTAAAATCGGCTCAGCCGTTTCGAATATACAGGGTGTTTTTAACTGAAACATTTGAATACCGCCCATCACTTTATTTTTAGAGATATAGCAAAAATTGTTAAACAAAAAAGGTTCAGATTATCCTCTACTTTAAAGATCAGGTATTTTTTTGGTAGGTTAATATAGCAGAATTCGCAGAAACATCACTTTCTTAGCTTCAAGATCGCAGTTACGCTCCCTAGCGGCCATTTCAGAAACTTGAAAATATTTTCCAGGTTTTCCTCTTGGTCGTTTTAGTAATGACTTTTTTTTCCGCAAGCCTCTACGATGGATGGTTTCCATGATACAGTACCTCGCATTCTTATTTGGCCACACTGTACAATTCAAGTCAGTAACTTTGAAAAATCTAAATTAAAGCCATAAAAAAGTATTCTAGATAAATTTTCTAATACTTATACCAGTGGCGTAGCCTGGGGGCCCGGACCCCCCCCCCCGAAACTTCTATAAGTTTATAAGAAAATGTGGTAACTATATAAATCATAATTATTTTACGTTTTTGTGCCAGCGATTAAGTTATATTCAGATGATTTACAAACAATATACACGGTTATTCTACGCAGTGAATGGGATATTTGGACAGTGAAATAACAAAAAGTAGATTCCTTTAAATGTAGCAGATCCTTGTTTGTTTCCATTTTTACGCTATTCCAAATTTTAGCCGTTTTACCAGTTACCACTGCCTCTGTAGAAAGAACTGAACGAAGTTTCTCAACGATGAAAAGACTGAAATCATATTTTCGGAATAATACATCTACCAATTGATTAACAGGCCTAGCTTTGATGTCGGACAAACTCGCAGAATTGCCTTTGAATAATGCTCATTCAAAGTTCAATCTTATATTAATAACTAGCTATCTTTGTTGTTAAATAAAATAATGTATTTAAATAGCCTACATTGTATACAGGGTGACCCAGAGTTAAACGTTAAACGTTCAGGATCGGGTTTTCAGGAAAAAAATAAGATTTTAATTTTTTTCTCAAAAACTAAGCGAGATACGAATAAAATTGAAGAAGCAAAAAATTTGTGTGTTCAACTGTTTAATCCAAGAAAAGTAACGAACATACAAAAAAACAGTGGCGTACAATGATTTGTCCCAATATCAATTAAATTACCTTGTGGAACGTCACTGGAATTAATAATTTAATTCTAATAATATTTCAATTATTGTCGCAAATAAGCGTGCCAAGTTTTATCAAAATCAACGAAATTGTTTTTTGAGCAATTCATAAAAAACTCTTTTGTTCTAAAATCAATACAAGGACACAGGATTATGGGAATAAAAAATCTTATTTTTTCCTGAAAAACCGATCCTGAACGTTTGACGGTTTAACCCTGGGCCACCCTATATATTTACCCCATCCCTGCTGAAAAAAGTATTTATAGTAAGTATTATCTACGATAAATAGTGGGCCCCCTCCGAAAAAAATTCTTGGCTACGCCACTGACTTATACTTACGTGAAATCTAATGTATCTATCATACTAGGGGAGAGTGGATATGACAGTGCAAAGACTTCTGGAATTTCAGTTCTAATGGAATAGTAGCAATTCAGCTTTTCTTTTATAGTATCCAGATCAAAATCAGTTATTACAATGAAAAATTCTATCATGGAGTCAGCTGAAATGGAAAAAATTTTTATATAACTCCCTAGGGATTAAAACCAAGGATTCTATTCCAATGCAACTTCATATTTTTCTTTAATGTATGATTGGTGTTCGTTAAGTCTTATATGAAAAGGTCTAGATGTTTCTCCTATATAAAATTTATTATATTCGCTCAATTTTTTTTATTTTGAATTTCATTAAAAGGTTTTGTATTTACCATTAAAGGTTTTATAGACCAGTGCAGATAATTTTTGAAACCAAATAAAATAATAGTAGGATGAAACTCATTGGAAAAGGAAGAGAATATAACAAAAATGATAGGAAAAATAATTTACAGGCGCTCTGGGGTCGGGAAGTGGAAGGGGGGGGGAGTTTTAAAAATTGTTTATCTCGATTTCCGGCAAAACTACAAGTCCTACGGAAAAAAGTTAAATAGCAAAGTTGTAGGTAATAAAAAGATCTACAACTTTTGTTTTTACACTTTTTTCAAATAACCTCAAAATTTATGTGAAAAATCTAAATAACCAAGTATTTGGTTTTTTATTTTTATCTTTTACAAAAAAAATTTTTTTTTCACGAAATTTGGTGTAAACTTATTTTTTTATGTCCCAAACACTCTATAATTTTTTTGGTTGAAAATATTTATTTTTTTAACCTTATTTTGACTTAATATCGAAAAAGCAGTTCTAGTTTTCAATCGAAAATTCTCACGTAAAAATATCTCCTTTTTTAAAAAACTCGGTGGGCTTTTTGTTCGTTGAAATCTCTACTTTTTGATGGTGTAAAAAAAATATACATTACTATGGTAAATGTTCTCAAAAAATGCAAATAAGAAACGAAGAAAACTTTTTTTTTAAATCATCATGTACAATTTTGAGCTAGTTATGTAAATGTATACTTGAATTACTCGAAAAACTTAAGATTCCGTGTTACATTGATAAACAAAAGAGTAATTAAAGTATAAATTTAAATAAATAGCTCAAAATTGTACATGATGATTTAAAAAAAAAGAAATTCTGAGTTTTCTTCGTTTCTTATTTGCATTTTTTGAGAACATTTACTATAGTAATGTATATTTTTTTACACCATCAAAAAGTAGAGATTTCAACGAACAAAAAGCCCACCGAATTTTTTAAAAAAGCAGATATTTTGACGTGAGAATTTTCGATTGAAAATTAGACTGCTTTTTCAATATTAAGTCAAAATAAGGTTAAAAAAATAAATATTTTCAAACAAAAAAATTACAGAGTGTTTGGGACATAAAAAGGTAAGTTTACACTAAATTTCGTGGAAAAAAATTTTTTTTTTTTGTAAAAGATAATAAAAAACCAAAAACTTGGTTATTTGAATTTTTCACATAAATTTTGAGGTTATGTGAAAAAAGTGTAAATACAAAAGTTGTAGATCTTTTTATTACCTACAACTTTGCTATTTAACTTTTTTCCATAGGACTTGTAGTTTTGCCGGAAATCTAGATAAACAGTTTTCTACCCTTAAAAACTCCCCCCCTTCCACTTCCCGACCCCAGAGCGCCTGTAAATTATTTTTCCTTTCATGTTTGTTATATTCTCTTCCTTTTCCAATGGGTTTCATCCTACTATTATTTTATTTCACTTTTTACCATTTTCAAAGCTATCTGCACTGGTCTATTAAGGTATTATTTGTTTGAAAAACTGTTCTTAAAGTCAATCCTTCTAATTTTTTACTTACTTTCTAATTGATTTACTTACATGGTTTTTCTGGGAAACATTCCTGGGTTCCCAACCATTCTTTCACCACTTGAACTGCTGCTGCCAAATGTTCTATGGATTTGTCTATACTTTTCAAAATCAATTCCTTGGTTTTTACATCGATCGGGGCGTACGGTTTGGCCTCCATTTTTAACGTTAATACTAAGCTTGATCGATAAAAAAGAATTAATTTATAAAAGAATCATTTCTTAAATGTAAATTTCCCGGAAGAAATTTCGATAAAAAATAATTATAATCAATTAAATCTGTTTATCGGTTTGATAAATAGGAAACATGTATGGAGACGTATTTTTAGGAATATAAAGCATGACTACTACATACAGAAATAATGAATTTGATAAATTCTAGTTTGATTAGTTTATATCGAAAAAATAATCTTTCTTAAATTTGAAGTTGTTTCAAATACTAAAGTCGGGATTGACGTCCGATAAAGGTATTGAAAATTATCATTTATGTGGTGTTCCGGTAATGCAACAAAGTCATGTAACTTACGACAGTGCCGTAGTCAGGGGTTTCGCCTCCCATGCCCCTAAATTTGTTTTTTCATCTAGAAACCATTTGTAATTCAAAATTTCGCGTTTGTGATTGGTGGAAATTAAGACGAGGGAAATTAGTCAACAAAACCTCAAAATTATTGAGGAAAACTCTAAAAACCGCTTTTTTGGTTTTTAATTTTTATCTTCCGCAAAAATAATGGTTTTTTCTGAAACTTGGTGAAAACGTTCTTCTTCACATCAAGATTTTTTTAAGAATTCGGGTATTTAAAATCGTCACTGTTTTTCTTAAATGTATACTCCATGAATTATTACAATATTTGCGATATTTCAGTACTTCCAAGATTCAAATGAAACTATCCACAAACATTTCTTTTCTCATTAAAAGACAGAATAACTTTATATTGCATTGCCTAATAATAATCCCGTGAAATTACCACTCAATCTCAACACGAAAACGCAATCTGTCGTCAAAAGACCAAACTCAGCAGCTAAATAAAAGCACATGCAATAAAACCCCATAAGATAGATCGCCCCCAGATCCACCCCCAATCCCTAGTTATATAAGGGCTGTAAGGGTAGTTTACCCCAATGAATACATCCAAATCATTACGTGGTCGCAAAGTCACGGGTATTACGAATACAAAGACCAGGCTTGGATTTAGGGAAAATTGCTATGTTTAAAAAAATCATCTTAGGGGTCGATGATGATACTTCAAGTTTAAAACAAATTAAAAGCGTCGATTTTATTCGTAAATTTTTACTGCAAGGTAGTTGAACATTAGTGGCGTCATGAAAAATGGACCAAAATTTACTCGGATCGAGAGACGATGGCCATATCAGAATTACTGTTTTCGATTGCTGAACCCCCTAAAACGGCCAAAAAAAACGTCTTGTCCCCCGTTTTCGAGGGTGCTTAGCACGGTGGTGGTGTTGAAGATTATTTCCGAACCTCACCTACCCCTCCACAGGTCAAAACACACCCCTAAAGACGTTTTTTACATGGAAATGATGCGCTGCCCGTTTAGAGAAATTCTGATACCGCCACCTTGCTCAGCATCCTCGAAAACGGGGGGAAAGACGTTTTTTTTACAGGGAAATGATGCGATGCCCGTTTAACCCCTTTAGGGGGTAGTTTTTAGTCGTTTTAAGGTGTTCAGCAATCGAAAACAGTAATTCTGATACCGCCATCGTGTTCGGCATCCTCGAAAGCGGGGGGGGGGAGGTACTGTCAATCCGGGTAAATTTTGATCCATGTCCTTCTGACTCACAGACGCCACTACATGAGATTCTGGTAAACGACTATGTTTTTTTAAATTATAATTTGGATAAAAAAAGAACAAACGTAAAAATAACAAAAGGAGGCGGTAGATGACCCAGGAACAAAAAATTCCATTTCTTTTTTAACGTATACTCAGATAAGGAATGATTATCATGGTTATCCGAGGTGATGACTTATTGATCCAAAGTGTAGACCCCTTACTACTCTGAGAGACGGATAATGAAGGAATCCATATAAGCTAAGCATGATCCTCGTTACATATACTTGAACATCTGGACAATAATTTTGTGAGGGTGGATTCGGAATCTTACTGTCGTGGAATTACATCGGCATTTACATCCACTATTTTTTAAAACTCTTTAAGGGAAGAAAGATTACGTCAAATGATAAAATCGATGGAAAAGGAAGAGAATATAACAAAAGGAAAAATAATTTACGAGTTTTGAAGGGTAGAAAACTGTTTATCTCGATTTTCGGCAAAACTGCAAATTCTATGGAAAAAAGTTAAATGGCAAAGTTGTAGGTAATAAAAAGATCTACAACTTTTGTATTTACACTTTTTTCACATAACCTCAAAATTTATGTGAAAATTCAAATAACCAAGCTTTTGGTTTTTTTTTTCTTTCACAAAAAAATTTTTTTTTCACGAAATTTGGTGAAAACTTACCTTTTTATGTCCCAAACACACTCTAATTTTTTTGTTTTAAAATATTTATTTTTTTTAACCTTATTTTGACTTAATATCGAAAAAGCAGTCTAATTTTCAATCGAAAATTCTCACGTCAAAATATCTGCTTTTTTAAACAACTCGGTGGGCTTTTTGATCGTTGAAATCTCTACTTTTTGATGGTGTAAAAAAATACCATGTGTTCCATGACAGGAACTAGCGAATATTTTTTTTTGAAAATTGGGACATATCAATTGGACCTATATTACTATCATTTGAGGTACATTTCAGATCTGTGACGTCATCTGAGGTGCTGTGACGTCATCGATGTGAAAAAAATTAAATTGGTCGAGGGGGTAAAAATTAGCTCAAATGAAAGAGATTTTTATCCCAAATTCAATGGTGTAGGTGAATAGGTGAATAGGTGAAGGGGGTGAAGTTTTTTAGTGAGTATGCTTTGAAAGGAGAGTCTCACAGTAGACCTTGAAATTTTAGGCTCATAACTTCCCCATAAAGGGTTTTCCTTCACCTCCGCAAAAAAAAAACATCAATACCCACATTATGATACACCGTTGAATTTGGGATAAAAATCTTTTTCATTTGAGCTAATTTTTACCCCCTTGACCAATTTAATTTTTTTCATATCGATGACGTCACAGCGCCTCAGATGACGTCACAGATCTGAAATATACCTCAAATGATAGTAAATCAAAAAAAATATTCGCTAGTTCCTAAGTTACAGGCTGTTAAAAACGTCATGGAACACCCGGTATACATTACTACGTTAAATGTTCTCAAAAAATGCAAATAAGAAACGAAGAAAACTCCGAATATTATGAGTAATGCATATGTATAAAATTGACGATTAAAAAGTTATTGTGTGGTTGAAAATGCAAATGTCAGTTCAAGAGAAATTTCTAGACAAAGAATTAGTCGAACAAGTATTTGCAGAATTTTATCACATACAACTTCACCAGAATTTATTTGGACGAGACTTTCAACGTAGGTTAGACTTTTGTTTATGGAGTCCTGAAAAAGTTGGGGAAGATGATGAATTCTTTATAATATGTTTTATTTACCGACGAATCCATTTTCCACAACAACGGCTTGGTAAACCGACATAACTTTAATTACTATGATACGGAAAACCGTCACCTGTATCGCACTGTTGAACGCCAAAATCGGTGGAGCCTCAATGTATTTGGGGGAATTGTAGGAGACTATGGAAACTAAGAACGGCGTAAAATTTTTACGGTTTTTAAAGCAAGAAGGGCTGAGTTGGGAAGGTGAAGAAACAAACAACTTTCGGGAAGGAACATTGGATACTGATGGGTCAAAAACCGCAAGTGGAACTGGAGCTGGAATATATGGTGAAACACCCAGATGCAACCTAAACGCACCATTGGGGAATTACGCATCAGTATTTCAAGCAGAAGTACATGCCATAGAGCTTTGTTTGAGGGAGAATATTGACAGGGGGAATAGAGGGAAAAGAATCCTCATTTACTCTGACAGTCAAGCTGCCATACAGGCCTTATCATGTAACAAAATCAGATCAAAATTGGTCTAGAACTGCCTACAAACCCTGCTCGTTCTGGCCAACCAAAATAAGGTAACACTTAGGTGGGTCCCAGTGCATAAAGGGATAAAAGGCAACGAGGAAGCAGACGCCCTGGCAAGGAAAGCCTCAGCGACCGTCTTTACTGGTCCTGAACCGGCGTTTGGCATTCCTAAATCCTCAGTACGACTCTCGCTGACTAGGTGGATGTTAAAAGAACACCGGTCACGCTGGGATCTCGTGCCGGGCCAACAAAACAGTAAACGAATGGTTAAAGCGCCATCAAAAGTACTGACAGGTGATATTCTGAATCTAAGCAGAAATCAAATAAGGCATGTCACGGGAATAATAACCGGACATTGTCACCTTAGGGAACACCTACATAAAATGGGCATCTTTCAAGATGAACCCATATGTAGACTATGCAATGAGGAGGATAAAACAGCCTCTCATATCATACTAGAGTGCCAGGTACTCACGCAATGGAGGTATAACCTACTGGGGCCGGTAAACCCACAGGAGGACTTTCCAAAAGAAAATCTGGTGAAAAGGCTACTCAGTCTGATAAAGGTAACAAACCTCTTCACCTGAACATAACGATGTAACTGACAATACAATAAGTCTTAAGGCTGCAGTATTGAGGCATTTAAAAACCTCAGTCAGGCACATCGTCTTAATCAAATCAAATCAAAAGCAAGAAGGAATTATTTAAATAGAAAATTCCCAAATAAATGGATTTAAAGGGCAGGTCCACATGAATTTCCACCTAGACCTCCTGATTTAACCAGCATGGATTTCTTTCTTTGGGGTCACATTAAAAATTTAGTTTACAACTCTCCACCTAGCACTGCTGAAGATTAAAATAAAGGATGCGTTTGCTACTATAACACCAGATATCCTGAGAAACGTTTTGAGATCTTTTGAAAAACGAGTGCGGTTTGCATAGAGGAAAATGCTCATCATATTTAACATTTATTATAATTTTATGGAATAAAACAGCTCAGGCGTAACTTGTATTAAATTTAAATTCAAACCTGTGTTTTTTAATGTTTAAATTTCTTAATAATTTGATGTTTGTTCGATACCCATGGGCCTGATGATGGCTGTTTATAGCCGAAACTAGTAGCCTATTTTTCATTTCAATTCATCGTTAATAAATATATGTGGTACCGATTTCCATAAAACTTCTTGGCCACATTTGAGAAAATGGATAACTTATTCTACTTATTTATCATAGTATTTTTTTTTAATAAATGTTTAAGTCTTGATTTTAGTTTAATTTCTAATTAAGTTTTGATCCCATACCTATTTATCAACTACAATAAAAAATCATTGCCTACTAGAATGTAAACAAAAAAATAGAGATTTTAGAGAAAAGTTCTAATAACTTTGTAATCGTAAGTTTTCTAGATATGCATTACTCATAGTTTTTGATAGAAAATTAAAAGTTATTTCACATAGGATACAAAAATACACCGGGGGCCTGGGGGTATGGAATGAAAAATTTTGGAAATTTGTACTCGTAAAAACGTGATTTTAGCGCCTTTATTGCCTTAGTTTTTTTAGCGTTTATTTTGGAACAATTATTTTTTAGTAAGTATAAGTATTTTTTCGGATTATGATTAGGTTTTGGAGGGTGATTGATCACCATATCACCCCTCACTTATTTACGCCACTGACCCTGTATAATAATATAATAAAATATAATAAGTGGTTTTAATATCCATCGAGAAGAGTATTTAAAATGTGTTTTCTTAAATAAAAAAAAACGGATTTAGTCATAAAATATTCTGAATTTACCGACAGATGGAGGAGGGTTCGCTTGACGTGAGTTCTCCATTACCTAAATGAAATTTTCCTGGGGGTGAAACCCTTGGTACGTAATGAAATGGTTTTCTTCTACAACGAGGTTGTTCTGGCTTCCATTAGCAGTGATTTTTTTTAATTAAATTTTTCTCTAAAGAGGTGCCATGAATCACCGACCTATATAAGGTAAATTGTCTTTACCAAATTTCACGTATTAAGGAAGTATCTCAATTTTCGATTGAATAAAAATAATAAATATTTATTACGAATTGTGAGTATGAAATTGACAGCGACTAGGTGGCTTTGACAGTTTGATAAAACTTCATTGACAGCAACTGACAGCTTTGATAGTTTGATAAAACTTCTTTGACAGCAACTAACAGCTTTGACAGTTTGATAAAACTTCATTGACAGATCGATAAAACTCCACAACAGCGTCTGATTTGTGCGATTATTTGTCGGTGAATGTCTTGAAAAAAACCTTTATGTTTGACACAATAATGGGGGGTATGAATAAAAAATGAGTACATCAACTCTTGCTTTGGAATTGACTCTACTTTCTGACTGACTGTCACACTTAACCTTACTTCTTCTTTTTCTTAAGACTGATAATAAATTGGCCTTAACAACAATAGTACGGGAATGTCAAATTTCATGCATTTAATTATGATTAGTAAGACGGAAAGTATTAAAGAAAATGACACCTAACCGTGGATTACGTGAATCATTCGAAACATCTGTCCAATCAAAGACCGGATGACGTCCTATTTGAGCAGATTGGACTCTTCCTGCGATTCTTCCTGCGTTTTCGAATAGATCATGAAGTGCATTAGATTGTGAAGAATGGAGAATTTTTTAATAACGTTGTCGTATCCAATTGATCGTTCGGTGTGAATATGAGTTTAAAAAACAGGCAGTGACAGACGAGGATACGAAAAAGGGATCACAAGAAATATGTATGAATTTTATTTTCCACGTATAAAGTGACATATGATTAAATACAAACAAATTTTGAAAGGGGGCACGACTTAATTAAATGAAAACGTTCGTATCGAGAGTTTTGAGAAATTTCTAATTCGTAACATTTCCTGTTTATTCAACCTTAGAATCATCAATTCAAACAGACATTAACTAGATGTGCGTTCCGAAACAGGCGTGGGAGGAAATCGTGCAAAGTGAAAGTCTCTTTTTGTGTTTGTTGGGAACTGAAATTGTGACAATGGATGGTTAAAACGAAATAATGTTGTGTTTTGCATGTTGCTAATCTAGATGGATTTTTAATTGAATTCCTATATAACCTGCGGTTACTTAATGATTGCTCAATGCGGCTGTTAGACTGTCCCAAAATGAAATCTACAAGCAAATCAGGAAATTTTTTAGTTTCTTTTCTCATAAAAATCGTTTGTTTAAATATACAGGGTGTTTCTGTCGGAATATATTAAGTAGGTTAGAGACCATTTTTGTAGGTTAGGTTAGATAATAAGAAGAAAGTAAGGTTAAGTATGAATAAAGCTAAAAGCATGCTCAAGAAGTATTGAATAGAAATAAACAGATACCGTTAATATTGTAATGGTATTGAATATAAAGCCTTTTTTAAACGTATAACTAATAACTTGGACAGATTAACAGATTTAAAGTATTTACTGGCATTTTAACGTAGAACTGAATAGAAAAATCCATAATAGAATGATCACAGATAAATCTGCTGATATAATAACACTAAGAACGTTATTATATCAAATCCTAGCAGAGAAAGAAAATCAAAAGTTAACCTTAAAATTCAATCTAATAATAATTCAACGTAATTAGTTTAAGTTAAACGAAACGATGGTAAATTAAATGAAAAAGAGTTTAAGATTTCTAAAATTAAAGAAATATAGTAAAAAAAGTACAATAATAATAAAGTTTAATGATATTTAGAAAATCAATGATGACGAACAAAAAGTGTCTTTGTACAAAGTTAATATAATTCGAAATTATATAAAAAGTATATCAAAAATTTTCTTTTAATCTCTAGAATAAGATGTTATTAGTCAAAATTTGCAATAAAATCAATAATTTTTTTTAATTTTGTAGAAATTTAGGTTAAGAAATGTCAAATTTTCATCTAGCAAGCTGTGACTTTGTACTTTATAAAAACCATTTCGCGTGTCAAAGCGAGGCTTTTTACCAAAGTCTTTTGAAGAGTTCACGTCGCTCCGTATCATAAAAACAAAAGAAAAACTCAAAGCAACGCGATTTAAAAGAATAAATTGTTACCTGTCAGAAAAAGTGAGGTTAATGAAAAATAAAAATAAATCAAGAAAAACAACAATCTTAAAAGGTGGCTTTTTCCAAAATTATCCATCCTATCCTGTGTTACTGTTTGGACATCTCCAGTCCCAGCTGTATTCCTGTATAAAAATATCCAGATCCAACTATATTCGGCGTAAAAATATCCATCCTGTTTCCCGATTTTGGTGTTATATGGAAAAACGATTTTATAAAATCCCATTTATTTGAACAACTAAAATGAGAACGAAAAGCTTAAATTGAATAAAAGGTACCATTTTAATTACTAAATATCGATATTTAAAAAGTTTAAACTATAAAAGGCCACAATAATAAAGTTAGATTGAAAACAATCTAACCCTATAAAAGTTTAATTATGTTAGGTTAGAAAGTAATTCTGTGAATAAGGTAAGAAGTTTAAGAAAATTTCGTATCACACTTGCAAATATTATTTTAATAAAAACTACACTTACCGTATTCCACCAAACAATTGTTCCTGTATAGATAAAGTTTATCGTTAATTTTTATTTAATAAATGTTTATAATTTTTCACTGCGTTCGTTGTCATTGACTTTTATAAAAATCTAACCTCTTAGAGAACCGTACTACCTGAGATTGAGATTGTCTATACTTTCCTATGTAATAAAGACAGATGGCGCCCAACAACAATATTTATAAAACACATTCTGTCTAAATTTACGAAAGAAGGTAAAATAAAAATTAATAATAAATAAAAAGAAAAATCACATACCATTATAATATGTATGATTTTTTGACAGTTGGCACACATGATTTGCTTTCCAAATTACCGAGAAAACAAATACATGTCCTGTTTAATAAAAAATCAATACATTTTTGAGTCTTGGGTCCTCAAAAAGAGCACAAAAATCTGAATTGCTAAAACAGTATGCTTTTTGTTTTTACGCATACAACTTTAAATTCGTTCGAAAAAAAAACTTGGAAATTTCTGCTGTATCAAAAGCCTTGTATAAGCCAGTGTGTCTACCCATCCCAAGTAGCATTTTACATTAGAAACTTTCAAGTGTATTGCCAAAGTCGTTGCCACGTAATAGAAACGGTTCTATAACGTGGCAGTGGCTAAAATAGGGAAGACTTTCTTGGTGGCAGCAACGTGGTGGTGTGGTGGCTCTAAATCCTCACCCCTTACGTCTTTGCTGAAAACCCCTCTAAAGAAATTTTTAGGCAGCATGAAATACATCTGTGTATTTGCGGTTGCATAGTTACCAATTGTCGGATAAGGACGACATCTAGACGTGGATGGAAATTAGATTTCTATTGACAAGAACACAACTTTACGCAATCTAGCGGTATTAATTTGAACTGCCCGAAACGCGTAATGTTTGTTTGTTTATCTGCAGTTTGACATTTGAGCATTTGAATTTGAGCGCGAACGAAACTAATATGAGTAACTTGTATTTTTCTATAAATTTTGCATACTAACTCACAGCTTTTATACGGGACAACAGCTTAAGGCTTACAAAAGATTGCAAGCCTATAAGCAGTATGAGGCCAGGGCTGTTCATAGTGTTTTAGCCAAATTGTGAAAATTGTGTTTAATATACAAAAATAATACAAATAAAACAAATTGTAAATCTTAGATCTTTATATATTCACGTCTATTATTCACTTGGTTTTCAGAAAATGTACCTCGTTTCAAAGCTTTAATCCAAGCATTTCTTCATTCACTAGACAACGCATTTAAATGATCCCCTCCGTTTGTCAAAACAGCAGCCTCTCAGCAAATATGGCCGACCTGTCACCTACGTCAACACAACAATCCAATGTAAATAAATGCAATCAGAATAACAATAGTCTTCAATTAACTTCCTCGTTTGCGTTAACGAAACTCGAATTCGGGTTTCGCCGTACAATGACCTTGTCTGATTGGCGAGGATACTGTAAAAATCCGACAGAACACGAGCGCAATGCGAGAGGTCCCGGGAGCCGCTAAACACAAGACAAACCTTTCAAAATATAAATCTTCTGCTAAAATTTTCATTTTTAATTGCTTTAAAAAAGGACCGTCGGGGGCAGCACCTCCCGGTACCCTCTGAGATTTTGAAGCAATGTTCAATTTTTAGAAAAAACTACTTACTTTTTTCAAAAATGGTAAATACAAAAGTTGTTCAGTGGCAAATGAAGAACAGCGGATGATAACTTATATACGTATACGACTTTTTTTATATTTTTTTTATGTTATTTCTTTTATGTATATAAAGAAAAATGATCATCCGCCATTCTACGATGAATAATAAGCTCGGACACAAAAAAATATTTTTTTTTGTTGAGTATTAAGCCCGCAATTTTAACATTAGCATTTCCAATATGGCGGAGGGTATAGAACCCCCTTAATAAAAAAGTTTTCCATCTGATTCCAACTTACGTAGACACACTGTATAATACACCTCTTGTGATGGATAGCAGTATATTGCTATTACTATTTTGAGAACACAGAAGAATAGGAATAATCCAAATGAAACGAATATCGTCCAATATGTGCTACTATATGAGTTACTTATTCTGAAAGCGGAGAATTAGGTTTAGTTGGATGTGCACGTGCTGAGCTTTGTATCAAAGCACGTGTCTTCGTTAGTTTAATGAGACATTCTAGTTAGGACACGTGTACGTCTCCCCTAAATTATGCGCGATATTGGTCGAGAAAGCCGGAAAGTCTGACAACACAAAATAGTCGTGTGCACGAGATTTGAATGTTATGGAGAAAAAGTAGGAGCTGGAGGATATATGACAATTTTCCGGTTAGGATAGAGATGAGTTTCTGCCTTCTCGACAAAATTTAACGGTTTGTTCTGAGCAAAATGGTAGCCAAAGAGAACAATTTCAATTACTAGCATTTGAACAGAATTTAAAATAAAAAATTAAAAAAGGGAGTGAAAAAATGTGGGAAAAAATTTGTGAAAATATCTGGAAATTACACTAAATCTTAAAATTGATTGACATCTAATTTCTTTTTTAGACAGATAAACCTTCCAAATCAAAAAAAAATGTTAGTACAGATAAATGTGGGAAAACTCGAAAATATCTCTAAAAAAGCTAGTAATAGTCGGATTTTTGTATAAAATGATTGTCAGTGGCCACCTCTATTGTTGTAAACCGCTTTGGCTGAAATTGCGGGGCGGGGGCGAGCTGAAAACGCTGAAACGCTGAAACGGAATGCGTAATGAAATGGCTTGGGGCGGAAACGTTGCTAGGCAACCCGTAGTGCAAGATCCTGTTTCAAATATGGCGGCCGAGATCAATAAGTCAAGTCCTTGGAGACTAAAGAAAAACACAGATAGGTATTCGATGGCGTTATTTGTTTATCCTTTATTTGAAATGTAATTAAAAATGAATTACGTACCCTTTTTTTTTTATTTCGTGAAACCCCATTGGGAAAAGTAAGGTTATTTTTTAAGAAAGTTGAGGAAATATATTCGAAACTCTCTCAATTATCATCAAAATGATACGTATTTATACCGTATGTATTTAAAGTTGTGGCATGCTAGATTATATTACCCACCAATTTGTGTAAAATATGTAAAATAACGTAACTTTAGGTATAGGAAATACTAATACAGATCGAAAGAGAATAAAAAACTGGGGTGTTTCATTTGAAAGTATCGACTTATTGAAAATTGAAAATACGGACATTGGACGTTCCATTCTAGACACCCTGTATATAAAATATCACATTTGGGCATCTAATTTCTCCTGTGAAGAAAAATTAGATGCCCTTATGATATTACTTACGAATAGAGCGTACTGAGAAAGCCCCGTAACCCAATTTTCAAATTTCAAATATCTATACTTCTTTATACAGGGTGGCCCACCTACCCTCGCTCGAACCATAGCTGCTAGGCTGATAAAGATCGAGAAATAGCTATTTATATTACAAGTACATAAACAAGGTCTTTATTGAACGAATAATTTTATAGCCGAGCGAGCTTGCGAGAGAAGCTATAAAATGATGAGTCCATAAAGCCTGTTTATGTACGCGTTATATACATGATTTTATGTTCGATTGCAATTAAAAAATAATAATAAATTGAAAAAATTAAAATTTGATACGATTTTGGCTGACAGCAGTTGCGATGACAAGTAGATGTTTATTTTTTAAACATGTCAAATGAGTTGTCTTGCAACTTGTCACTGACGTTGGCAATTACTTTATTGACGCAAAACTGTTCTATAAACAGCGTTTTATTGGTCAATCGTACATAAAAATTTTTATTGTATTTTATTGGAGGCTCGATGTGCTACTTCTTAAAATTATTTTCGAGTATACAGGGTGAAACATGAATCCGGGGTCTTTTTTTTAACGGATCACCCTATATATTTTTTCATTTTTAGAACATCTGTCATGTGGACTTTACATACCCCTTTTGTTTTTGAGGGTCACATGCAAAGTTGTCAAGTTATTTACGTTTTAATAAAATTCTATGAAAAAACATGAACGAAGAAAAATCTTCATAAACACGATATTTTTAAAAATGGATGGAAGAAACTGCATATGCAAGTACCAAAAGTATGTGCAGAGACATACACATCATTTGGGTTCATTCAAAAAATACAGGGCGTTTCGAAACAAAGACCAAATTTCGCCATCTTAAAATTGCCGAAACTCATTTTTTTCAAATGGATCACCCTATATATATGATTTCATAATTTGAAGGTCCATTCAATGACCTTTCCAATGGTATCATATTAACCATATCCAATGATACTTTTCGAAAGGTAAATAATCCATTTGAAAAAATGAGTTACAGCAATTTGAAGTTGGCGAAACTTGGTCCTTGTTTCGAAACGCCCTGTATTTCTTGAATGAACCCAAATGATATGTATGTTTTGTGCACATACTTTTGGTACTTGCATACCCAGTTTTTTCCATAAATTTTTGAAAACATAGTTTTTATGAAGATTTTTCTTCGTTCATGTTCTAAAAATGAAAAAATATATAGGGTGATCCATTTAAAAAAAAGGGCGAATGCTTTGCCCCGTATTCATGTTTCACCCTGTATACTCGAAAATAATTTTAAGAAGTAGCACATCGAGCCTGCAAATTGACCCCTTTCGAGGAAAAGTATTGGTGGAGGGGTTGATGGTACTCGGAAGCGATATCCAACATCACCACCGTGCTCAGCATCCTCGAAAATGGGGGGAAAGTGTGTTTTTCTACCTTATAAAACGTTTTTAACCCCTCCGGGGGTGGTTTTTGGCCGTTTTGTAGGGGACGCTGGGAGTAAAAACTTTTTTAACCTTAGATTCGGTTTCAGCGACCTCAAAATGGGGGGGAGAGACTAATATGGCTAATGGGCCATCTACGTGACACACCCTGTAGACCAAAATCTTTGAATACGTTATTAGCAAAAAATTTAATTTTTTAGCAGCTCTTTCACTTTGTTTTGTTAGTCTATTAATGTAAAAACAATTCTTTTTGATTACTGATAATTTATTTATCATTTGCTAGTACCTCCTAAAGGTCCTAACCTGATATTATTTTTATTATTATAACGGACCCCATTTTACCAAACCATATTTACTATTATCGGTACAAATCTCAGAGTAAGAGGGTAATAAAGAATTCCAGGTTACCAACAGTCCGAATCTAAGTGACTTAATTGACTATTCATTTTCGATAATATAACATTTCGGTAGGTAGTCACTTGTTTTATTTCTTGCTAATGGCCGAACACCTGTACAGCCATATTTGGCAAGTTAACTCTTGTCCGCATAATTCCACCAAATAGAAACAGAGCCAAACTTGTTTTTAATATTTTTTTTTATTTACTAATATTTCGAAATCCGGATTGTTTCGATCTAAGTTTTCTTATTCATTTTGACTGAATAAAATGGCAGTAAATGGATATTAATCCGAAAATATGTATGGAATGTGAATTCTGCATTGATTTGTGCACTTTATGAATGTGATTTACAACCTTATGACATGATTTAGTGGAATTTATTATTCGCCCTCTATATGTTGCCAGAATTAATTTTTTGACCAAAAAATGAGAGGCGTACCTACTAAAAGATGTAAAAAAAAGTTAATATATGATTATAGGTGATCATATTAATATACAGGATGTTCCAAAAGTCACTTCGAGATGTAACTTATCGAGATATATATCGAAAAAACCGTCCAAAACAGCATTTTTTTGTTTTTGCTATAACTTTATCAAATTTAAATAAATTTATTTGATACTTGACAAAAATATAGCTTGTGGCATGTAAATAGGTACGTATTTCCAATTTTTAAAAATATTTATTAGTTTTCGAGATATTTCGATTTTTCGAAAAAAAAGGCGCTTGCGAAAATCGGGTACTCTTGCTCGAGGAGTGATAGTAAAATAACGATCTTGAGCTTATTTTCTTCGGAAAGACTTGTACTTTCATCCTATAAAAAGTTTATAGAAATTTTTTAAAGTTTAAGTACCAAAAAATGACTTGGAAAATTTGGTTTTTTTTTTCCAGATCCAAGTACTGAGCGGGGTTGTAAATATAGCTCGTGGCATGTAAATAGGCACGTATTTCCAATTTTTAAAAATATTTATTGGTTTTCGAGATATTTCGATTTTTCAAAAAAAAAAGGCGCTTGCGAAAATCGGCTACTCTTGTTCGAGGAGTGATAGTAAAATAACGATCTTGAGCTTATTTTCTTCGGAAAGACTTGCACTTTCATCCTATAAAAAGTTTATAGAAATTTTTTAAAGTTTAAGTACAAAAAAATGACTTGGAAAATTTGGTTTTTTTTCCAGATCCAAGTACTGAGCGGGGTTGTAAATATAGCTCGTGGCATGTAAATAGGTACGTATTTCCAATTTTTAAAAATATTTATTGGTTTTCGAGTTATTTCGATTTTTCAAAAAAAAAAAAAGGCGCTTGCGAATATCGGCTACTCTTGTTCGAGGAGTGATAGTAAAATAACGATCTTGAGCTTATTTTCTTCGGAAAGACTTGTACTTTCATCCTATAAAAAGTTTATAGAAATTTTTTAAAGTTTAAGTACAAAAAAATGACTTGGAAAATTTGTTTTTTTTTTCCAGATCCAAGTACTGAGCGGGGTTGTAAATATAGCTCGTGGCATGTAAATAGGTACGTATTTCCAATTTTTAAAAATATTTATTGGTTTTCGAGATATTTCGATTTTTCAAAAAAAAAAAAAGGCGCTTGCGAAAATCGGCTACTCTTGTTCGAGGAGTGATAGTAAAATAACGATCTTGAGCTTATTTTCTTCGGAAAGACTCGTACTTTCATCCTATAAAAAGTTTATAGAAATTTTTTAAAGTTTAAGTACCAAAAAATTACTTGGAAAATTTGGTTTTTTTTTCAGATCCAAGTACTGAGCGGGGTTGTAAATATAGCTCGTGGCATGTAAATAGGTACGTATTTCCAATTTTTAAAAATATTTATTGGTTTTCGAGTTATTTCGATTTTTCAAAAAAAAAAAAAGGCGCTTGCGAATATCGGCTACTCTTGTTCGAGGAGTGATAGTAAAATAACGATCTTGAGCTTATTTTCTTCGGAAAGACTTGTACTTTCATCCTATAAAAAGTTTATAGAAATTTTTTAAAGTTTAAGTACAAAAAAATGACTTGGAAAATTTGTTTTTTTTTTCCAGATCCAAGTACTGAGCGGGGTTGTAAATATAGCTCGTGGCATGTAAATAGGTACGTATTTCCAATTTTTAAAAATATTTATTGGTTTTCGAGATATTTCGATTTTTCAAAAAAAAAAAAAGGCGCTTGCGAAAATCGGCTACTCTTGTTCGAGGAGTGATAGTAAAATAACGATCTTGAGCTTATTTTCTTCGGAAAGACTCGTACTTTCATCCTATAAAAAGTTTATAGAAATTTTTTAAAGTTTAAGTACCAAAAAATTACTTGGAAAATTTGGTTTTTTTTTCAGATCCAAGTACTGAGCGGGGTTGTAAATATAGCTCGTGGCATGTAAATAGGTACGTATTTCCAATTTTTAAAAATATTTATTGGTTTTCGAGATATTTCGATTTTTCAAAAAAAAAAAAAGGCGCTTGCGAAAATCGGCTACTCTTGTTCGAGGAGTGATAGTAAAATAACGATCTTGAGCTTATTTTCTTCGGAAAGACTTGTACTTTCATCCTATAAAAAGTTTATAGAAATTTTTTAAAGTTTAAGTACAAAAAAATGACTTGGAAAATTTGTTTTTTTTTTCCAGATCCAAGTACTGAGCGGGGTTGTAAATATAGCTCGTGGCATGTAAATAGGTACGTATTTCCAATTTTTAAAAATATTTATTGGTTTTCGAGATATTTCGATTTTTCAAAAAAAAAAAAAGGCGCTTGCGAAAATCGGCTACTCTTGTTCGAGGAGTGATAGTAAAATAACGATCTTGAGCTTATTTTCTTCGGAAAGACTCGTACTTTCATCCTATAAAAAGTTTATAGAAATTTTTTAAAGTTTAAGTACCAAAAAATTACTTGGAAAATTTGGTTTTTTTTTCAGATCCAAGTACTGAGCGGGGTTGTAAATATAGCTCGTGGCATGTAAATAGGTACGTATTTCCAATTTTTAAAAATATTTATTGGTTTTCGAGTTATTTCGATTTTTCAAAAAAAAAAAAAGGCGCTTGCGAATATCGGCTACTCTTGTTCGAGGAGTGATAGTAAAATAACGATCTTGAGCTTATTTTCTTCGGAAAGACTTGTACTTTCATCCTATAAAAAGTTTATAGAAATTTTTTAAAGTTTAAGTACAAAAAAATGACTTGGAAAATTTGTTTTTTTTTTCCAGATCCAAGTACTGAGCGGGGTTGTAAATATAGCTCGTGGCATGTAAATAGGTACGTATTTCCAATTTTTAAAAATATTTATTGGTTTTCGAGATATTTCGATTTTTCAAAAAAAAAAAAAGGCGCTTGCGAAAATCGGCTACTCTTGTTCGAGGAGTGATAGTAAAATAACGATCTTGAGCTTATTTTCTTCGGAAAGACTCGTACTTTCATCCTATAAAAAGTTTATAGAAATTTTTTAAAGTTTAAGTACCAAAAAATTACTTGGAAAATTTGGTTTTTTTTTCAGATCCAAGTACTGAGCGGGGTTGTAAATATAGCTCGTGGCATGTAAATAGGTACGTATTTCCAATTTTTAAAAATATTTATTGGTTTTCGAGATATTTCGATTTTTCAAAAAAAAAAAAAGGCGCTTGCGAAAATCGGCTACTCTTGTTCGAGGAGTGATAGTAAAATAACGATCTTGAGCTTATTTTCTTCGGAAAGACTTGTACTTTCATTCTATAAAAAGTTTATAGAAATTTTTTAAAGTTTAAGTACAAAAAAATGACTTGGAAAATTTGGTTTTTTTTCCAGATCCAAGTACTGAGCGGGGTTGTAAATATAGCTCGTGGCATGTAAATAGGTACGTATTTCCAATTTTTAAAAATATTTATTGGTTTTCGAGTTATTTCGATTTTTCAAAAAAAAAAAAGGCGCTTGCGAATATCGGCTACTCTTGTTCGAGGAGTGATAGTAAAATAACGATCTTGAGCTTATTTTCTTCGGAAAGACTTGTACTTTCATCCTATAAAAAGTTTATAGAAATTTTTTAAAGTTTAAGTACAAAAAAATGACTTGGAAAATTTGTTTTTTTTTTCCAGATCCAAGTACTGAGCGGGGTTGTAAATATAGCTCGTGGCATGTAAATAGGTACGTATTTCCAATTTTTAAAAATATTTATTGGTTTTCGAGATATTTCGATTTTTCAAAAAAAAAAAAAGGCGCTTGCGAAAATCGGCTACTCTTGTTCGAGGAGTGATAGTAAAATAACGATCTTGAGCTTATTTTCTTCGGAAAGACTCGTACTTTCATCCTATAAAAAGTTTATAGAAATTTTTTAAAGTTTAAGTACCAAAAAATTACTTGGAAAATTTGGTTTTTTTTTCAGATCCAAGTACTGAGCGGGGTTGTAAATATAGCTCGTGGCATGTAAATAGGTACGTATTTCCAATTTTTAAAAATATTTATTGGTTTTCGAGATATTTCGATTTTTCAAAAAAAAAAAAAGGCGCTTGCGAAAATCGGCTACTCTTGTTCGAGGAGTGATAGTAAAATAACGATCTTGAGCTTATTTTCTTCGGAAAGACTTGTACTTTCATTCTATAAAAAGTTTATAGAAATTTTTTAAAGTTTAAGTACAAAAAAATGACTTGGAAAATTTGGTTTTTTTTCCAGATCCAAGTACTGAGCGGGGTTGTAAATATAGCTCGTGGCATGTAAATAGGTACGTATTTCCAATTTTTAAAAATATTTATTGGTTTTCGAGATATTTCGATTTTTCAAAAAAAAAAAGGCGCTTGCGAAAATCGGCTACTCTTGTTCGAGGAGTGATAGTAAAATAACGATCTTGAGCTTATTTTCTTCGGAAAGACTTGTACTTTCATCCTATAAAAAGTTTATAGAAATTTTTTAAAGTTTAAATACAAAAAAATGACTTGGAAAATTTGTTTTTTTTTTCCAGATCCAAGTACTGAGCGGGGTTGTAAATATAGCTCGTGGCATGTAAATAGGTACGTATTTCCAATTTTTAAAAATATTTATTGGTTTTCGAGATATTTCGATTTTTCAAAAAAAAAGGCGCTTGCGAAAATCGGCTACTCTTGTTCGAGGAGTGATAGTAAAATAACGATCTTGAGCTTATTTTCTTCGGAAAGACTTGTACTTTCATCCTATAAAAAGTTTATAGAAATTTTTTAAAGTTTAAGTACCAAAAAATGACTTGGAAAATTTGTTTTTTTTTTTTCCAGATCCAAGTACTGAGCGGGGTTGTAAATATTTGGTGGAATTGTTCAGCGAAAGGTGTCTATCATTGTTGAAAGAGTGATGCAGCGGCGCCACCCCCCATAGAGATGCACAAAGATGCACCGTAGTATCGCCAGACAGGGTCTTCTTCTAGCTCTTTGAGTTGCAGGTGCAAATGGACGGTCATTGAGGTAAAATTCGATGGCTCGTTTTCGAGAAGGTAACTTTTCTTCTTTGATAATCTCACGTGTATTCGTAAACACAAACAGGATGTTAGAGGTAAAGGGATTTTGTAACTTTTTATTGACTCGGGATTTATTGTCTCTTACGAGGTCCTTTTCGAACTTTAAAACTTCTAAATAGTTGTTCGTATATTCAATAAATAAATAAATTTATTTTGCACTATAAAATTTGTTTAATAGATAGATAGATCTTTATTAATTAGGAATCCTAATATACATATAAAACTAGACTAAAAATTACATATAAATCTAAAAGTAGCATAAATAAATAAAAACCCTTACAATACATATACACATTTCAAATATAAAATATAAGTTTAAAATAATATAGACAAAAATAATATACATTAAAAACATCAAGTAATGGAATTACTAAAATCTTAATTAAATTGAATTTTTAATAAAGTACGAGTTTGGAATTTTATTTATTGGATTCGAAAAGCCTAACTGACGAAGCCGAAAGGCAGAAACCGGTCTTAGGATGTCGAATCTGATAAATTAAAATTCCTTACTGGTTTGTAAATAATTTAGTTATAAAAGTTTTTTTTTGTAAATCCTGTCACAACCGGTCTGCCCAACATAAATAATATATATTACAATGTCCGAATCTAATATTTGCCTATAAGTTTTAATACAAATTAAGTCAAAAAATTAATGCATAATTTAACCCCGCTTTGACAACCACTCTGAATCTCAGCAGGCCTTCCATTTTTTACTTCTGTACCCGCTATTATGAAACAGAGTTGGCTTTAATAATTTTGATGTTTGCGGACGTGCGAATAACTCCAGATATGGGTTGGATGATTGGTTGAATGCAGAAAAGGTAAAACAACAATTAACATTTTCATTTTATTTATTGAATTTACGACCAAAGTTGTAAGCATATATTAAATAAAATATACTACTCAATATTGTAAATAAAAAAAATATAAAATACTGTTCACTTTTTCTAGGCAAAAACCAGTAAAAATACTTAAAAAAAATTGACAGTGCTATTGGTTTGCACAATTTAAAAAAAAAATCATTTTCACAGAATTGTTGTTAGATTCGTCCCTATGTTTTGTCAAAATAATTCACGTTTTCTTGCCAAAACCCAGTAAAATATTTCTTGAAAATTTTGTAATTGCTCAATCCATTTTTCTACTTATTTTACATCTTCTTAAGGACTTGACTGACCTAATTTTTCTGAAAATAATTCTCTTTATCTAGCCAAAACCCAATAAAAAATATTGTGTGATGGGGTCCTGACAATCATTTTTTCTACTTAGTTTGCTACTTTTTAGATAGATAGATCTTTATTAATTAGGAATCCTAATATACATATAAAACTAGACTAAAAATTACATATAAATCTGAAAGTAGCATAAATAAATAAAAACACTTACGATACATATACACATTTCAAATATAAAATATAAGTTTAAAATAATATAGACAAAAATAATATACATTAAAAACATCAAGTAATGGAATTAGTAAAATCTTAATTAAATTGAATTTTTAATAAAGTCCTTAAGTTTAATTTTAAAACAGTTTATTGTGGTTGATTCGCGTATAGATAAAGGGAGATCATTGAATTTTTTGAAACCTTTAAAGAATAAAGAATTCATAGTTTTTTGATACGTAGTTCTTGCAATGTAGATGCTATTTGTACATCTTGTATTATAATTATGGATATTATTGTTGAACGTAATATATTGTTGGAAGTATTCTGGTGCCATATGATTTACTATTTTAAATACTAAAATCATTGTAAAATAGTACATTCTTTTCTCTACCGGAAACTCATTCCTCGATTTTGAAGTTTTTGTAGCATGTTTAATTTATTTAAGTTGAATAAGTATAATATAGATGCGGAATAATCAAAATGAGGCTGAATTATGGTATTATATACAGTAATTTTGGTTTCAGTTGATAAGTTTTGCGAAATTCTACTGAAGAAATAAAGTTTTTTAGATATTTTTTTACAAATATAGTTAAAGTGGCTATCGAAATTTAAGTAATTGTCTAGTTGAAATCCCAAATATTTTATATTAGAAACAGCTTCAATGTGTTCATTATTAATGTTCAAATTTATGTTTTTAACGTCGATACTACTATATTTGAATTTCGTTGTGAAGACCATTGCTTTAGTTTTTCTTACATTTAATTTTAGCTTATTTATGTTCAAGTATTTATTTACCGATGATAATGAGGCATTCATTTTCTCTATGGCTTTATCCAAATTAGCATCACTACATGTTATTAAAATATCATCAGCAAAAAGATTAATGAATTCACAATCAACAAAGAGTTCAATATCATTAATATATAAAATAAAAAGAAGAGGACCCAATACACTCCCTTGAGGAATCCCCATATCATTATTTATGTCACAGGATGTTTGGTCAGCAAAACGGACTCTCTGCTTGCGATTATTTAAATAGTTACTAACCCACTGCAATACTTTACCCCAATACCATATTGTTTCAATTTTGATAACATAATTTGTCTGTCAATTGTCTCGAAAGCCCTTTTTAAGTCCAAAAATACTGCTACAACATATTTATTTTCGTCTAATTTAGTTTGAATGTTACAAAGTGTAAATTGTAGCGCTGATTCACATGAAAATTTTTTTCTAAAACCAGATTGGTTACATATTAGGATCGAATTTTCAGAAACATGATTCATTAATTGATCATAAACAGCAATTTCTATAATTTTTTCTAGTGGAGGCAAGGTATTAATTGGTCTAAATTCATCAGCATTATTGGTATTGTTTATTTTTGGGATAGATATAACTGTACTGATTTTTAATGAATTAGGAATTCTGCCAGTATCAAGTGACGTATTTACTAGATTTAATATGACATGACCAATAGTTTCGAAAACTACTTTTAGCATTCTACAGTTTAAAATTTCGTGTAACGAGAATTTATTATCCAAATTGTTAATTATTTTTCGCAAATCATTCATTTCAAAATTCTCAAATTGTATGTATAAGTTACTGTTTAAATTGCACCATGTTTCAGTACTATTGATACTATCAACAATATTTCCAATACTTTCAACAAAATATTTATTAAAACTTTGTACTATCTCTAAGCTATCATTTACTATTTTTCTCTCATCTCCTATTTCAAAAATTATACTGTTTGGAAAATCTTTATCTCTATTATTAATGAGTTGTTTTAAGGTTCTCCACATTTCTTTTGGATTATTTCTAAAGCGATCTACTTTGTCAAAATAATAATGCTCCTTTTTTATTTTTAAAAGATTAACTACCCCATTTCTATGTTGTTTAAAAATTTGCCAATTATTTTGTTTTTCATTCTCAGGACATGATTTAAATATCTTGTATGCTATATCTCTATTTTTAATTTTATTGTGTACCTCACAGTCAAACCAAGGCTTTTATATTATTTAAATTTGGAATATTTAATTTTCTAAAATGTTTTACTTTCGTATAAATTTCAGCACTATTGCAAACATTAACAGAAATTATAGAATGGTCCGTTATTTTTGGACAATCATAATATAGAAAATATTTGGATGAATTTTTTATTTTAGGATGGCAAAAAAAGTTGATTTAGAAAGACTGATAAAATTAGGTTTTTTTTAATTTAAATTCGTATAAAATCGAAAAATAAATTTACAGCTTATTTAAAATACAAAAAAGAAAGTTTTCACCAAGTTTCATAAAAAATAATTATTTTTACTGGAGATAAAAATTCAAAACAAAAAAAATGCTAAATAAAAAACTTTTAGATTTTTTAATTATCTACAACTTTTACATTAAACTTTTTTCGATAGAATTCATATTTCAGCCACAAATCGTAAAAACCTCAAAATTTGCATATATTTTCCTACTAGTTATACTTTCCTTGTATTTCCCTGTATACAAATTTTCTCTTATTTTCGTTTGTACTATATCACCCCAAAAATAATTTAAAAACTTTCACAAAAATCTTCAAAATTTTCACACATCTCCTCGCTAACACTCCACCATATTGCTGCCTGTCCTTTAATTGTCTTTTCTATGCATTTTCTCAATTTTTCTATCTCTCCTAGTTCCTTCATTTTTTCTTCTATTCCTTTTAAGTACTTCACTGGATGAATTCTGTTGTCCCCAAAGAATTGCAAATCATTTTCATTATCATTTCCCATTATTATAATTTTTTGACCACTTGAAACTTGATTTTTCTTTAGTGTTTCTTCTAATTCTTTGAACTATTCTGTGTATCTTCTTATTTTCCTGAATATCTCTTTTCTTGATTCTTGTCTACTTTTCTAGCTACTGCATTAACAGCAAATTCTACTTCTTCTCAAGTTTCTTCTATTTTTCTATCTGTTTCCTTTTCTTGCTTCTCTAATGTCACTTCTACTCTTTCAAATCTTCTTCTTATTACAATTATCATTTCCTCATTATTCTTCTTGAATTGATTTTCTATCTCCATTTTCATATCTCCAATTTGTTTTTTAATATTTTCTTCCATATTTATTTTTATATTTTCTTTATTCTTTTCTAGATTTTCCATTAATTTTTCTTGATCTTGTCTTCTCTCTTCGCTCATTTTCATTAAGATCTGCATTAATTCATTTGATTTCTATCTTCATTACTTGTCGTTTCTATAACAGCCTTTTCTATATTACTTCTCGTTTGTATTTCTTCTTCACTATTACTATTGTTGTCCTTGTAAACATGCTCCACAGTTTTTTCTAAAATTTCAACCATATCTCCTTGATCTGTTTGTATTGTTTTTTTTTCTAGTTTTCTCCATTATTTTATGTCCGCTTCTTAAATACACTATCTGTTTTATTTATATTGAGCACCAAATATTTATATCTCTTATTCTTGTTAAAAGTCTACCAATTTTCTTGAAATTAATTGACAACACTGCCAAAAAACTCTTTTTATATCCGCAGCATCACCTTCCCTAAAAATCTTGTACCTATTGGATATATGCCTTTAGATCACAGAATAACAAGTAATGTAATTCCCATTACGATTGTAATTTCAAATTGTTACATACTACATAATATCCTCCCGGAATTTTTACTCAGTCATTTTGAATTTTCGTATTTTTTTTTGTTTCAAAAGTGATTGACCCTGGTCTGGTACATAGTAAATTATTCCTTCCTATACATTCGACTTGAAATACATTTTTTAGATAACCCTTAATGTCAATCCACCCTATATACGATCGACTGATATAAACGAGATCCGGTCACGTGACTACGACATCTCTAGACGCGTGTCCAACCGGAACTGTAAGTCATATCTCGGTGCTCCCCCGCGACAATTCAACGCGATATGGCATATAAAGTGAGAGCTGACTCATGTTCTTCTCAATTGAGCGAAAAGACATTTGATAAAGTCGAATAATGAAATTACGTTTCAAGTTTGTGCAGCTGCAAGAGAGTTCCTTTGAGGGTGAAAAATGTTCATTTTAAGAGAAAGAAACGATAAAGTATTCGAAAAACACACAAAGTATTCGAAAAACACACAAAAACACCTTTCTAAAATTACACTTTTTTTTCAAAGAACTTCTATGGCAACATGGCAAACTCAAATAACAATTAATTTGACAACTATTTTTATCGTACAAAAAAGAATATTAAGAATAATAGAAAATATTCCCGAAAGAAATTCGTGCAGAAATGTTTTTATAAAAACTAACATTCTAACCTTAACTTCATTATATATACAGGGTGACCCAGGGGTACGTGCATGCTCCATAACTTTTTTTCTATTCAAGCTATCGGTTTGATTTTTTTTAAACGATAAGACCGACAATGGGGCACATTCTAAAAATATTTCTATTTATATACAGGATGTCCCAAATAAGATACACAACTAAGTTCTGATTTTTTAAATGGCAACCCCCCATTTTTGTTACATTTTTAGATTCGCCATTAAATTGTCAGTAGTAATACCCCTAGGGCCTTGATAATACCGAGATAATTTTGTCATAGAGAATGCTGAAAGCGTGTTGCTTGATAATGGCCCGTGGCCGAAGGCCGAGGGCTATTATCCTTAAGCAACACGCTTGAAGGATTCTCTATGACAAAATTTTGAGGATTTATCAAGGCCCGAGGGGTATTCGATAAGATAATTTTTTACTTTGTAGATTTAAACATTTTTAAACTAGTTGTCAGTTTGACGTTTAATTAATTTTTAATCAAAAACTTGACTTGCTGAAAACACCAAACTGAAAACACCACATGTAGGGTGTTATCGCTGTAATCCATAGCTGATTGGATGAAATTTGACACATGACTCTAAATTAAGTAATTTGATGGGTTACAATAGTTAGTAAAAAATTATCGATATAACGCACCCGGGTTTCTTAGACTTATCAGCAATAGTTTTTGACTTATGTCAATTTATGTGTCAAAATAGCGTCGTGCAGAGATCCACAAAAAAGTTCAGAACTTCAGAACTGTTCAAGATAACTTAATCAACTTTTTTCCAGTCGATTCCTTAAGCTTCAGCGCATCTTCTGAGTTGTAGGCGAATTCGGAGTCGACGTTCTACCGCCTACTAGGATTTTTTGAAAATTACAAATTACAAATAGCAATAACTCGACTTTTTCAAATGCATCACCCTATATTTTATTACATCATTGCATGGCATTTTTTAAGAGCTTTTTGCTGATATAGGGTTTGTTGGGTCTATTTTGTAAAATTTGCGAGATTTATAGCAAAATAAGAAATGTTGACGGTTTATTCGAGAAAAAAAAAGGAATCGAGTAGGCCGCTGTCTTAAAATTTGACACATCCATATACTTTCAATAATTGTACGCATCTAATTATTAATCATGAGTTTTACTCGCAAGGAATTAGTGAATATGGTCTACTGTATTGGCGAAGCTGACAGAAATCCTTTATTAGCAAGCAGAATATACCTGCAAAAATATCCAGAAGCAAGAACTCCACGAGTCTTCATTCCTAAAGTTGAGAGATCGGTTTGAACTCACTGGTATTGTATCTTATACCAAAAAGGAAATTGTTTTTTGACAATGTGCTGCATGGTGAAAGGTATTTACAGTTTCTTCGCGAACATCTTCCCAATATTTAAGAAGAAGTGGATTTGAATACCAGAGGGACAATGTGGTTTCAACACGATGGTGCTTCAGTGTATAACCATAGGATGGTGCGAGAATTTTAAGATAATTCCTACCCTAATCGTTGGATAGGGAGAGGTACTATTCCTTGGCCCGCGCGATCTCCAGATCTTACTCCTATAGATTTTTTTCTTTGGGGGTACGTGAAGGAAACTGCAGATGATATGAAAAACAGGATTACGGAAGCCTTCCGGTCAGTTGATGGAGCAATGCTTGCTAGAGTTCGGGACTCATTTACTAGAAGCAGTTTGCGTGGAACATGATGGTGACCTATTCGAGCATTTGTTATAAATCAAAAATATTTATATTGTATCCTATTAATCAATCTTTCATGTTCTTGTAAATATTATAAAAATTGTTTACTTTGTAATGTATTTCTGTTTCTATTACAATTTCCTTTTGTTGAAACATATTCTTTTCAAAATTATATGAATGTGTCAAACAGTGGCCTACTCGATTCTTTTTTTCCTTTAATTAGACGCGTACAATTTTTGAAAGTATATGGATGTGTCAAATATTAAGACAGCGGCCTACTCGATTCCTTTTTTTTTCTCGAATAAACCGTCAACATTTCTTATTTTGCAATAAATCTCGCAAATTTTACAAAATAGACCCAACAAACCCTATATCAGCAAAAAGCTCTTAAAAAATGCCATGCAATGATGTAATAAAATATAGGGTGATGCATTTGAAAAAGTCGAGTTATTGCTATTTGTAATTTGTAATTTTCAAAAAATCCTAGTAGGCGGTAGAACGTCGACTCCGAATTCGCCTACAACTCAGAAGATGCGCTGAAGCTTAAGGAATCGACTGGAAAAAAGTTGATTAAGTTATATTGAACAGTTCTGAAGTTCTGAACTTTTTTGTGGATCTCTGCACGACGCTATTTTGACACATAAATTGACATAAGTCAAAAACTATTGCAGATAAGTCTAAGAAACTCGGGTGCGTTATATCGACAATTTAATGGCGAATCTAAAAATGTAACAAAAAGGGGGGGTTGCCATTTAAAAAACCAGAACTTAGTTGTGTATCTTATTTGGGACATCCTGTATATAAATAGAAATATTTTTAGAATGTGCCCCATTGTCGGTCTTATCGTTTAAAAAAAAATCAAACCGATAGCTTGGATAGAAAAAAAGTTATGGAGCATGCACGTACCCCTGGGTCACCCTGTATTTGAACTGGGTGTTTATATGTATTTAAATAAAAATAAATTTCACCTAAATTCAGAACTACATCAATATAACACAAGGCAATGTAACAAATACCATGTACCTTTTTACAAATATCATATCTCGCTAAAAGCACCAAATTGTTTAGCACTTAAAATTTATAATCACTTACCTCAAGATGTGATTGATTGTCCAAATTTAGTAAATTTCAAATCTAAATTAAAACGTTTTCTGCTGAGACAATCTATACAGGGTGGTCCTTAAGTAATTATACATAGAACTATGGTAGATTCCTCTTTTTAAAATATTACGATTTGACCCAACTTGCTCTAATAAAATGTTGCTAATAAGGAATATACAGCGTGTTAAAGGTTAAATATTAAGATTTATTTTTTGTAATAACTTTAGCGTTTTTGGATATTTAGACATACAAATTTGGAACTGGGGGTTTTTGGGCACGAGAAATCAGAATATGGTACCTACTTCGACGTAATTTGTAGAGGGCACTAGTTATGCCACATTTGTGGTATAAATGTGCGATAAACTTTTTTGCTCTTTAAGTTAGCGCTATTTTTGTAAAAGAATATTAAATCCATGTTATTTTAGTAGAATAAAAGCATACTTGTTATTAAACTTAAAACTTAACGGTTTACGAGATAATCGCATTTTAGGGATCAGCTGCATGATCAGATAAACTGGTAGTCAAAAAAAAAATTTTCTGGTCCTGATGCCATTCTTGCTGATTCTTATGTAAATTGATCCCCTGGATCCGAATATGACCTCAGTTTTCCTCCATCACTCACTGTTTTTTTTCATCCCTCAGAATTATGGAAAAGCGATAAAAATAGGTGGGGGGCCACCCTCCGAAAACGGTGAGTGTTGGGGAAAAACTAAGGTCATATTCGGATTCAGGAGGTCATTTTACATAAGAATCCGCAAGAATGACGTCAGGGCCAGAAAAAAAAGTTTTTTGTCTACCAGTGTAATCATGCAGCTGATCGCTAAAATGCGATTATCTCGTAAACCGGTAAGTTTTAAGATTAATAACAAGTATGCTTTTTTTCTACTAAAATAACGTGGATTTAATATTCTTTTACAAAAATAGCACTAACTTAAAGAGCAAAAAAGTTTATCGCACATTTATGCCACAAATGTGCCATAACTAGCGCCCTCTACACATTACGTCGAAGTAGGTACCAGATTCTGATTTCCCATGCCCAAAAACCCCCAATTCCAAATTTGTATGTATAAATATCCAAAAACGCTAAAGTTATTACAAAAAATAAATCTTAATATTTAACCTTTAACACGCTGTATATTCCTTATTAGCAACATTTTATTAGAGCAAGTTGGGTCAAATCGTAATATTTTAAAAAGAGGAATCTACCATACTTCTATGTACAATTACTTAAGGACCACCCTGTATATAATTTAGATGAATTTTTTGGTAACTAAAGAGACGTCTTATTTATATATTATAATTGTATGTAGTGTAATACCCTTTGTTTCTCATTATCTCTTTTTAATTTAAGTACCTAACTTTTTAGATGTGCTACCATCTATGGTAAGAAGAGAGTATTGACAATAAATTTTGACTGAATCTAGTCAAGATGTCACTCTCTTCTTTTTTATCCCTTTCAGAGATTAATACAAAGTGAGTAAACCAGTAAGGAATTTTAATTTATTAGATTCGACATCCTAATACCGGTTTCTGTCTTTCGACTTCATCAGTTAGGCTTTTCGAATCCAATAAATAAAATTCCAAACTCGTACAAGTCAATAGCTATATCCGCTATAAGATAACATTTTTAGATGTGCTACCATCTATGGTAAGAAGAGAGTACTGACAATAAATTTTGACTGAATCTAGTCAAGATGTCACTCTCTTCTTTTTTATCCCTTACTGGTTTACTCACTTTGTATTAATCCCTGAAAGGGATAAAAAAGAAGAGAGTGACATCTTGACTAGATTCAGTCAAAATTTATTGTCAATACTCTCTTCTTACCATAGATGGTAGCACATCTAAAAATGTTATCTTATAGCGGATATAGCTATTGACTTGTACGAGTTTGGAATTTTATTTATTGGATTCGAAAAGCCTAACTGATGAAGTCGAAAGACAGAAACCGGTCTTAGGATGTCGAATCTAATAAATTAAAATTCCTTACTGGTTTACTCACTTTGTATTAATCTCTGAAAGGGATAAAAAAGAAGAGAGTGACATCTTGACTAGATTCAGTCAAAATTTAATGTCAATACTCTCTTCTTACCATAGATGGTAGCACATCTAAAAATGTTATCTTATAGCGGATATAGCTATTGACTTGTACGAGTTTGGAATTTTATTTATTGGATTCGAAAAGCCTAACTGATGAAGTCGAAAGACAGAAACCGGTCTTAGGATGTCGAATCTAATAAATTAAAATTCCTTACTGGTTTACTTACCTAACTTTGTTCTTTTAGATAAATATTTTATTTATTTGTATCTTCATCTATTTTTTTTTTTGTTACTTACTTGAAAAAATTAAAATTTGATACGATTTTGGCTGACAGCAGTTGCGATGACAAGTAGATGTTTATTCTTTAAACATGTCAAATGAGTTGTCTTGCAACTTGTTCTATAAACAGCGTTTTATTGGTCAATCGTACATAATAGTTATTTATGTATCAAGGGCGTAAAACAGGCGTTTATGGACCGCAACGTGTAAGTAAGAGCCCGAGCCGCTAGGCGAGGGCTATTAACACGTAAGGTCCATAAACGCTGTTTACGCCCGAAATACATACAATATTTTATGCACGACCGTTTTAATAGTCATTTATTAATAAATATACAAAATTTTATGCACGACCGTATTACTGATAGTTTATTAATAAATATGTTTTATTTCTATTTTTCACCTTTTGTGAGTAGGTTATTATAAATGTTTCAAGTTGGATAAATTTTATACCTCGATATTATTATAACTCACCCTGTATAACAAATCATTTGTATAGTTAAATAAAAATAAGTCTTATTGACACTAATAAGATGATAAAACAATAATCTATATACCTATACGCGTTACCATAGCAACCAAGTCAATAGGACAAGAATAGGTAGACGCCATTTTTATTTACAGTCGACTTCACGTATTGCAAGTTTCTTAGTATATTTTCGAAGAAGTTTTATATATTTTGTTTATGTAATGGACAGTAGTGACGATGAAATAGTTTCTGGAACACCACCGGAAATTTTTAAAGCAGCAGAAGATGCAAAATTAAGTTTACTACCCGCCAAATCTAAGAGAATATACGATAAGGTGAATTTGTTAGCTGGTGCAAATTGAAGAATGTTATAGACGGTAACTATACAGAAAATGTATTTCTTGCATTTTTTCTGGAAAAGTCCAAATGCCGTAAGCCGTCGTCTCTATGGTCATATTATTCGATGTTAAAAGCAACTGTAAATTTGCACAATAATATAAACATCGCTAGATATTCAAGATTGACAACATTCTTAAAACGGAAATCAGACGGTTATAAACCAAAAAAATCAAAAATTCTAACCAGGGAAGAAATAGAATTATTTTTAGTAGATGCTCCAGATAATTTATATCTTATGATAAAAGTAAGTTAATTGTTTTTTTTTATTTTAGACTATTATGTTAATATGATTATTTATTGTAGGTTGCACTAATTTTTGGTATTTGTGGAGCATGTCGTCGAGAGGAATTAGCTAATATTTCAATAGACGATATTCAAGATTTAGGAACAACCTTATTGGTAACCATACGAGCATCTAAAACTAAAATTGACCGCATTTTCAGTGTGATTGACAAAGAGCAGGAATCACCAAGTTATCTCGACTTATATCGAAAATATGCTTCACTACGTACGACAAATACCAACCACGGACGTTTTTTTGTGTATTATCGTAATGGAAAATGTTCCAGTCAGGTGGTTGGAAAGAATACATTTGGTCAAATTCCTTTTAAAATAGCAACTTATTTAAAATTGCCTACTCCAAAAGACTACACAGGCCATTGTTTTAGACGATCTTCAGCAACTTTGTTAGCTAATGCAGGTGAGGATATCCTTAACATAAAGCGACATGCTGGTTGGAAGTCTACAACGGTGGCAGAAGGTTATATTGAAGATTCTGTGGCAAATAAAATGAAAATCGCCAAAAAAATTGTCAATGCTGATATGCCTTCTACTAGTCGCACAGCTGAATTTTCAAATTTATATACCGATTCTTTTGAGCATACACCTTCCAGCAGTAACCCAAATCATACGGAGTTAGTAGAAGTTCGTAGCAACTTACAACAGAGCAAGGTAGCAAATCCTAACATTTCTATAAGTAATTGTTCAAATTGTGTTATTAGTATAAAATTATAAGTCTGAGGATCTTATGTTTGGGCTTTTAAAGTTATCATTTCTTTATTAAACTCATATTTTGTTAATTGTACCAAATATTTCCATGATAATAAATAATAATAATAAAGTTTGTTTTACTAACTACATATGAATTTTTAAAAGAAAAAAAAAGAAATTTACTTTACCGCCCGCCGGGCGGTAAAGTGACACTTTACGCCCGCTAAACGTATTTATAATCTGGACTTTATCGCCCGGTCGTGCATAAACGTTTTTATTTATTTATTTTATTTACTGAAGTTGTCATTCAATATTTTAGTGAGACACTTATTTCGTAGCCCACCTAGAGGATTAAAATTTAATTGAATTACCGTATAGTTCAACATTTTGGGTTCATGAGAAGTTCATCAATAATTGGTTTTCAATCAATCAACCCCTATTTCAGTTTCAGAGGGTTGCATGAAATGTGAAATGTGCGTAATGGTCGTTACCAATAATACTATAAAAAATGCATACAATTCCCCATTGAACATTCATGAATGTGCTTATATCGTTTTGGGTTTGGCTCTTGCAATTTTCGACTGTTTGGGGTAAACTTCATTTGAATTATTTATAAAGAATTTTTAATTTACTATATGTAAAAGTGATTTATATTGTGACCAGTGCCGGTCCTAGACATTTTTCTAGTGGATGCGAACAATTCACTGGCGCCTATCATAACAGTGGCGTAGCGTGGGGGCGTCAGGGAAAATTTTTAAAATTTGAGTAGCCTAAAACGCTGTTTTGGACTATACAGGGTGGTTCATAACTATTAGGACATAGGCTCAGGGCAAGTTATTGAGACCAAAATATTGCGATAGGACCAAATATACCTTAATAAAATAAAAGATACAAGGGTGTTAAAGTTGAATTTTTTTTTCGTTTTTTTCTGATAATGTCCTTGTATATTTATCAATTGTTATCAAAATCGGCACAGAGGCATAACTTTGGACAAGGAATATTATGTTATGTATTATTTCACATTTTGTTATAGGGGGCGCCACGTGAATGGTTCCTGATGATGAAATTAAGTGGTATCTTTTTTTGATGAAACTTTTTAGTGATTTTGATTAGAAAATATGACGTAAACATCATTTCTACGTAATATTAGTACTCTTGTTTATACACGATAATTTAACCCGTTTTCGAGAAAAACGCAAATGAGCAGGTAATTTTATAATGTTTTCTTTGATATCCTTTATTACAAGAATTAGAAAAGGCATAGAGGTCGGAGGAGGCCACATAGAACATTTAATTTAAGTTTGCTCTTTTTATGTAAAATTATTTTTAATTCTGCTTTACAAACCGTTCTAATAGAAGCCTTATGTCACAAGATTTTTATTGTCTGTTATTTGAAATCCCCTTCTCAGAACTGTTCAATCGCGTTTTTCTCGAAAACGGTTGAAATTATCGTGTTTAAACACGAGTATCATTATTACGTAGAAAAGATGTTTACGTCAGATTTTCTAATCAAAATCGCTAAAAAGTTCCGCCAAAAAAAGATACCACTTAATTTCATCATCGGGAATCACTCACGTGGCGCCCCCTATAACAAAATGTGAAATAATACATAAAATAATATTCCTTGTCCAAAGTTATGTCTCTGTGCCGATTTTGATAACAATTGATAAATATACAGGGACATCATCAGAAAAAAACGAAAAAAAAATTTCAACTTAACGCCCTTTATCTTATTCCACAGCAATATTTTATTAAGGTATATTTGGTCCTATCGCCCTATTTTGGTCCAAATAACCTGCCCTTAGCCTCTGTCCCAATAGTTATGAACCACCCTTTACATTACATTCAAAAAAATGTCAAGCTGTGGCGCCCCCTTGGCCGCGGCGCCCGCCTGCGGCCGCTTCCTTCGCGTATGCCTTAAACCGGCCCTGATTGTGACATATATTTTAGTACATTTTGTATAAATTAAAATTATTATTACTTTAGTGGTTACAAATAGGTATTTTTAATAGAAAATATTCTGAAGATGCGTCTATACAATCTTTTTTGTATACCCAAACCAGTGGCGGTTCTAGAAATTAAGGGCGGGGGGGGAGGGCATATGTATTTAAAGTAATACTGTATTTATCATAAAAAAAAATAGAATATATATTTAGAAAACGAGTAAGGAATTTAATTTATCAGATTCGACATCCTAAGACCGGTTTCTGCCTTTCGGCTTCGTCAGTTAGGCTTTTCGAATCCAATAAATAAAATTCCAAACTCGTACAAGTCAATAGCTATATCCGCTATAAGATAAAATTTTTAGATGTGCTGCCATCTATTATTAGAAGAGAGTATTGACAATTACTAAAAGCAAAAAATTCCCGGTGTATTGAATATATATGTTATTATTTTCAGTAGTAATATTTTTAAACTCGTCCGGAACGACAGAAAAATCTAAGCAATGAGAGGATATTTCTTATATCTGCGTGAACCAAATTTGAATTTTTTTTTCAAATTTGTTTAGATAATTTTTTTTGTAGATTCTAGGTCCATTTATATCCTAAAAAACGAACTTTTTCCTTTAAAAATGGCCCAAACATTTTTTTTTCGGTAATTTTGACATTGCCAATCGTGTCTTATACAAAATTCATACTGCGGAAACCAAATTTTCATTTTTTTGAATTTTTTTGTAGATTCTAAGTCCATTTATATCCTAAAAACGTCCTTTTCCTCCCAAAAATGGCCCAAACATTTTTTTTCGGTAATTTTGGCATTGTCAATCGTTTCTTATACAAAATTCATTCTGCGTAAACCAAATTTTAATTTTTTTTTTTTTTTTTGTAGATTCTAGGTCAATTTATATCCTAAAAATCTCACTTTTTTCTTCAAAAATGGCCCAAACATTTTTTTTTTTGGTAATTTTGACATTGCCAATCGTGTCTTATACAAAATATATTCTGCGTAAACCAAATTTTCTTACTGTATATATTCTATGACGGGGTTAAGTGGAGTAGCTAAGCTAGACTTAGCCTCTTTAAATTGTTTACTGTATTGTATATCACAATACTAAATAAAGGCATTTTATTATTATTATTATCTTTAAGTTCTCCAAATAATAAACTAAAAGACTAGTATTCAGCAATTACATCACCAGTTATAAAATCGAAGGGTGCGCTAAAAACGACATTTTGTAAAGGGCGGGGGGCATACTGCCCCCATTTGCCCCCTCGTGGCGCCGCCACTGACCCAAACCTTTTTCTATTGTTCTGGGTTATTAAGGGCGCCTATCAGTCGGGCTAGGAAAACTAATCCGACAGAGGAGCCACCACTTATTTTCATGAATATTTATTCGAGACACAAACCATGAATGCAACAAATTATTATCAAAATTAATTTCTACTATAAAACTTTACGTGTTCTTAGGAACATCTTACGATTTTATACATGCAATAGTAATAGATGTATACGGTATTGACATTACAGATACGATAAATAAGAAAATTAAATCAAGCTCGATATATTTAAGTACTTCAACCCTTTTTGAGTTTACCCATTAAATTTGAGAGCTCTTTAAGTCATACCTTGAATTACAAATACACGATACTGAACGGCGCCCTTAAAAGACCTCAAACTTTTATCAGCCCAGGTAAAATAATATTAATAATGTTACTATATAATGTTACATACATGGTGCATACGAATTTACTCTCTCGCGACAAACTTTGCATTTAAAAATCTACATACACACCGCCTACTTAATACATGATTATCAACAAAGTGACCCTCGATAAGATTCGACAGATTAAAAAAAATTTACCAACTTTGCTCGTGTTTCTTAGTCGTAATAAAGGAAACAAACTTATCAGTTTGGTCTACGAAATTTTAAAAAAAAATGGAAGTCAAGCCGTATGGACCTACAACCATAGAAAAAAAAAGATTAATTTTAGCAAATTTAGATAAAAAGTTAGAAGATTTAACAAGAGGTGTTCAAGAGGCTAGAGAATGGTTGAAGACGCAGGAACATTTTCCAGAAGTTCCAAGTAAGTGTTGAATTCTTGATCGTTATTATGTAGTTGTGGGTATTTGCGATGTTGTGCTGGGGTTTTAACAACGCGGGGGTAATTTTTATTTATTAAATTCATCAAAAATAAATTCGGTAATAGTATGGTGTACAACGAGCGCTAAATAATACGCATTTTCCACGAGGAGAATTGCGTATTACCTTGTTTATTCTTGTGAAGTAATTTTAGAGTTATATTTTTGAGAAAATTAAGAAAAATTGAATATTTAAGGGCGAATTTTAAAAAAAAATTCCAAAAATGGGTACCTATGTGTGTAAAATATCAAAAAAAATCCGATATCTCCAAAACAATTGATTAAACACCTTTATTTAAATTTTCATAATCAACGTCCTTGTTACTACAACTGATAATATTAAAAATTTTATTTTTAACCTCAATTTTTAACCATACCGTCTACAATTAAAACTTGCAACTGGGCTAAAGTTGGAATATACAAGATGGAAAATCACATCTAAATTTCTCCTACACATAACTCAGTTTTCCTTGAAAATATGCTCTAAATTTTAAAATCAAATTTATCTATCACATTTTAGGTGAAAGATTGCTTGAATTTTTTGTGATAATGACCAGATTTGACTTGGAAACTCTCAAAGAAAAACTCGATTATTACTACACTGTCAGATCTGAAATGCCTGAAGTCTTTGCAATTTCGAATCCAAGTTCACACAGTATGCAAGAAACGCTAAATTTTACGTAAGTTTATTAATAGAGGAGAAATGTTTCTATGATTCTCAAATCGTCCCAATAATAACGAACTTAGGCCCTTCTGGCAACGCTACTGTCCTTACGTATTTAATCTACAACCCGTTTCAGATACAATGCCGTTTGCCCCGTTCAAATCGGACCAATAATGACGTAGTCACGATGATTATACCAAATTTTAGTTACAGCATACCTGTAGTCATACAGGCGTTTCTCCTCTTTTTTATTTATCTATAATAACTTCAATAAAACTCGTTTTACGGGATAATTCGTGGGATACAAAATATTTTGACTGATTCCCATATAGAATCAGTTTTTAAACAAAAAAATTCTTAGCAATATGTGGATGGTCGGAAAATTTATAGTAAATTATAATTAAATAAGTAAAAGTTTCTGTAGGGGGTGGGTAAATATATGTTTTGAGGGAGGCATATTGGTTTTTTACGATTTGTGGCTGAAATATGCATCATATCGAAAAAAGTTTAATATAAAAGTTGTAGATAATTAAAAAATCTAAAACTTTTGTATCAATCATTTTTCAACATAACCTCAAAATTATCGAAAAAAATGCTAAAAACCATTTTTTTTTTTTTTTTTAGTTTTTAATTTTTATCTCCCGCAAAAATATTTTTTTATGAAACTTCGTGAAAACGTTCTTTTTTGTGTTTTAAATAAGCTGTATTTTTTCAAAGCGAAATATTTATGTTTCATTTTGGCTATTTTCGTTGCCATTTTTACTGGACTATTTTAAAAAGTACAGGATCGCACTAAGCACAATCGTTTTATTTCATACTAAAAATATTTTCAAGAAAACAAATTTTTTTAGGCAAATTGTACCTTTACCGAAACTTATCAATAACTCAGATGGAGTGCAAGTGGTCAAACTGAGAAATTCACTTACACCGATCGGATTTGACGCTCATTCTTGGCTTGCAGCAATAGTAAATATCCACGAAATTTTCATGCAACAGAATATAGCATTACACAGCGTCGTTATCTATGATCACGAACATCTATCGCTGGCTCACGTTTTAAAAATTACTCCTAAATTTATAATAAATAGCGCGAAAGTTTTGGAGGTTAGTAAGAAACGTTTATTCCTTATTTATTTCAGCAAGGTCATGACGTCACACGTCAAAAATCTGCGGCGTTGCCAAGTAGAATTATTTTTCGTTGTTATTTATTTCCTAGCTTGAATATAAGTGCATCTAATGTGCTATCAACTTGATTGACTATTGGAATGGATGTAAAAAAGAACTGCATACTATCGAACAATAACATCTTGACTATAAAGCATTTTCAATAGTAGGAAAAGTGTTTTAAGTTTCAAATAAATTTGTCAATTTGTAACTACTCGAAATAAATCAAGAATTATCACAGCGGTGACGTCGTAAAGTGTTGCCAACCTTTAACAGTTATTTTCTTGTACACGTTAAATTTAACTCTACATTAAGATAACACCAAATTATACCTTCAAGACTTTTTCAATTACTGTCATTCTTGTAGAAAGTATTCAGCGACAGAGTAAGAGCATTACATGTTATAAATTATCCTCCAATTTTCCATCTTGTACTTACGTTGAGTAAACCTTTAATGAAACCGGAATTATACGAAAAGGTGAGTATTTAAACGATTATTTAGATTTGACGAATAAGTCTAATTTTTGCTGTTTTTTTTTGGCAGTTTCGCTTACACAGTAGCAAGGAAAGTTTAGCCGAAGAGATTCCTTCGGATATTTTACCAAGAGATTACGGAGGTAACGAGAAATCTTTGGATGAACTTGAAGGTAATTTTATATTTATAGAATTTTTTAACAATATTTAGCTCGAAGATGCAGATCTATGACAACTGTCAAAATGTAACACCTGTTAAAATGTGAAACTTGTCAAAACGTGACACCTGTCAAAATGTTACAACCGTCAAGATGTAACACTTGTCAAAAGTGACACCTGTCAAAATGTTGCGCATGTCAATATATGACAAGGACGAAAATACCAGAAGAAATGGGATTTGATCAATTTGAGTACCTATATTTTTAATTCTAGTTCTTTGGAGAGCAAAGTTGACGGAATACAAAGATCGTTTTGATAAATTGGAGACCTTAAAAGTAAACGAATCACTCCGAAGGAGTCCACGAAAAAAAGAACCAGAAGGAATGTTTGAAGCTTTTTCTAAATTAATCAATCTATAAGTAAATAATATATTGTAAAAATTATTATATAAATGTATCATTAAAAATGTCAAAGTTTAATAGAGAAGCGTTTTTTTTTCAATTTATTTCATTTTTAATACTTACTCTAGAATGCTAAGTGTTGTAAAAAGTTCATAGTGGTCTTTAATGCGCACGCGCGCCATTACTTTATTTCTGAAAAGGGCCGGCTTCAATAAAATGTTATACTATTGTTGAAGTGGAATTAAATTAATATCTTATTCAAAATTTGTATTTGACACTAGTCGTTGTTTTGAGTTTATTGGTAATTTTCAACAGCTACCTGAATGGTAAATTTGGAATCATCAGCGACTGGAAGTTAAGTTAGCAATCTTCCTTTATTCCAAAAATTGCACAATACCATAAACCGTCTCTGGCAAGGCTTTCGATAATGTCATTTGTCATCAAGAAGAAAAAGCGCTGCTACATCATTGTACTCATTTTTTGACGAATTCCACATTTTATAATTTTGTGTCAACTTGATCTAGAATTTTTTTCCAATAAAATAAACTCTCCTCTACGGCTTGGATGTAGTTTCAGGTCCGTATTATCACTTTTTTGACCCATACGAATTTTGGAAAGGATCCTAAATAAACGAAATTCCTGGAGTGATTCACGAACTCAAAATGAAATTCTTAGCTTCTCCCATCCAATAAAAGCTGGCCACCCGTAAGGAATTCTGTCATTCCATGTTCTACAAATATTCATTAGATTCACCCTCGCATAGGGGAGAATCGCTGTAATCTACCCCTCAGAAAAGGCACTGATACTGAGGATGAGCCATGCCAAATTTGTCTCTATGGAAATGGGTTACAAATCTGAAATTTGCTTGTTGTTTGTTTCAATGACCGCGTTTCGGTCAACCGCCCCCTTTTAATAATACATGGTAATGAAAGTAAAGCACTTTGATAATTAGATTTTTGTGACATTCCGTTCATACAACATCGATTTTTATTAATTTGAAAGGGTACAGAGAGACAATTTGTGCAATTTTACCAATTTAATTCAATTAAGGACTTCACAAAAAGAACAACACTTCAAAGAAGCATAAAGACCAACTGAACCAGTACAAAACATTGACATCACTTCAGAAAATTGTTCATAACTTTCTCCAAAAAAATCGTACGATTTTGAAACCACTATGATTTGGTTTCTCTGGATATTTTAAGTCTAATGAGTCATTTATTTTGTTAAAAAAAGTTTAAATCTTATAAAATTACAAAAACAAAGTTGCTAAACTAAAGTCTGTTTTTACTAATGTCGATGTATTTCGATCTCATAAAGAAAATTATTTATTTATTAATAAATATAAAATAAATATTATGCAACCAAATAAATACCGTATGTGTATTATTGGTTGCCTTTATTTCTTACAAGTGGCGTCCTCTCGAAGGGAGACTTTCTAAACATTAATTATGAAATGCTGCTGCCATCTATTAAATACTTACCGAAGTACTGAGAACGATGATGATCTTTTTACAGATTACTATGCTATTTAAATCTTTATTTCTCTACTTTCAACTCTAGATGCCTATAACGTCAAAAATATTAAATATTTTCTCTCGGCTTTGGCTGCATCTAATGCATCTTGCATCATTTGCAAAACATAATCGTAAATAATATTAATTATTAAATTTGGTGGGTGTATAATGTTGCTGTTTAGTTAATTACCGTAATAAGGAAGTGAAACAATCGTCACAAAATGTTAGTAGGAAAGATAATTTAAATACTCATTAATCTGTCACTTTAATCAAGATTTGCAATCTATTTAAAACGGTAATATATACACAATGGATTTAGCCGAAACTATGAAAAATGTACTCGCTAAAGGAATGCAACAAACTTCGGTTAATGATTTACCTTCTGCAGCAAATATGGGATTTCCTGGTACAGGTTATGTTACAGAGAAGTTGTATATGCTACTGCAATTATATTTGCAAAATAAAGGGTGGAATCCTTCCGTTGAACTTCTGCAATGTTTCACAGAATTGAAAGAGACTTCGATGCTTCCCAGTGCAGCCTATTTACAGTAAGTACAACAATAATATATACTTTATCAAATGCTAACTATTAATGCAAAATATTGAGGTTAATCAATCTGGAAAAATAAAATAAACAACGCAAATTTTAAAGAACTCATACCAATAAACAGGGGTCTCAAATACAAAACAGTTATTGAAACCCTTGTTAATAAATCTAAATAATTATTAGTTTATAAGCAAAAAATCTGGTTACAAATTATATATGGATACTACGCCTTCTGTTTGAGGCTTAGTATTGAGGTAAAATAAAACAGGCGTCCCAGAATCTTTTAAAAACATTCTAAACTCAAAGTATATCATAATAATTCAATTTAAATATATATCAAATATTATAATTTATTAAGCCTGTAATTAAGGATGTTAAGATAGTTTGGGTAAGTAGAATGAGTCCACATCTTAGAGGTTGTTTAAATGTTATAAATAATAAAGAATTTATGATTATAAGAGGTAAAAATAATAAAATATCAGATATTAGTTTATAAAAATTTTAATTTTGGAGATTAATGATAGGAATAATTTCTTATATCTGAAGTTTTAGAAGTTGAAACTTATTGTTGATTTACAAGACCAATATTTTATTTAAATTACTAAAACTTTAATGTTAATATATGTATTGTTTTTTAAATTTGTTTCTGGGACTATTAGATTTATTTTTAATCGAAAACATTTATTGTTAATATTATTATCTTTAGAATTTATTGTAATTTCTTTTAATTTTAAACTTATTTTTATATTTGAGAAATACAAATTATGAATTTTTTTAACTATGAGAGTTTGTGAAGGGGCTTTAGGGTTGTCTCTTTTAATTTTAATAGTTCTTGTTTGTGGGAATGATTATATTATAACTTTTTCTTCTTTATGACAAAAATTTTATTTATACTTTTTATATTGATACCGTTAATTTTTAATAAATTTTGATTAGTTCAATGAATAATTTTTTTTATATCTTTTTTATTTTTATTTATGAGTTTTTTTATTTTTTTATTATCTTTTTCTTTAGTTTTATCGAGGTTTTGATTTAATTGACTGAGGTTAAATAACCTTTTTAGAATGATGGCATCCAGAGTAACTCTAGATTCCCAAGGGCGGTTAATATTGAGGGAAAACGGCAAAATTATTCTACCATTTGAACATTTCGCTAATGCAGTCATGCTTAAACATATGAATGGTCCGCACGGATTGCATTTGGGTGTTGAGGCCACAGTGAGAGCTGTAAGTAGTCCTGTTAGCCTTTCTGACAAAAAAAATTATAAAATATGTTTCTGTTAGGTTATGGATTCATATACAATAGGGAGGGAAAATTTCGGAATGGAGAAAGAATTTATAATCGAAGTAGTTCAGAATTGTCCAAATCCTGCGTGCAGATACTACAAAAGTCAAATGGAGCTCACTCAGAAAACTTTACAGCATCTGAACGCCAGTTATTTGGGAGAATCTCAACCTAGTACAAATGATATAAGAACTCGTAAGAATATTTAATTTAAATAGTTCCTAAATATTATACAATGTAAACATTTAATGGTAGGTTTGACTGCTGCAGATCTTGCAGGACAAAATAGCTTAGAGGTTAAGGCCAATCCACCTTTAATGGAAAGGCCAAAATCTGTGGCGCCGACTCAACAACAAATTACGGCAGCTTTGATCCAACAACAGAATCGTGTCATTGCACAACAAAATATTGAAAAACTTAATGCTAATTTGGAAAAACAGGTAAAATGTTTTAACAAAGTATGTATCTTCTTACATTTCAACCAATTTTAACTTAAGCGCCAACAAATACAACTCCAACAGCAGCTAGACATGGCAAAGGGACAACAACAACAACAACAGCAGCAGCAGCACCAACAACAACAACAACAGCAGCAGCAACAACAAAAGCAACACTTTGAATTACCATTAATGGAACACAAAATCACGGACTTTTTAAGAGCAAATTTGGAAAATTTAGAAGGTAACCTTCAGATAAACTTACTTAAAAAAAGATGTTACAACTTGTGGGAAACTTCTTACAGGATTATCATCGTCCAACAAGGATCTTTTAGCTCTTCACAACGGAGCATGGACGCCGAGCGCAAGCGCGTCATCGACACCGTCCGAAAAGAATTTAACTGAAGGTGGTCAGGAGAAAATTGTTCGAGCGTTTAGTGAAGTGATGAAGAACATGGCAAGGATGAAAACGTACGTCCGTCCGGCGATGTGTAAACCGTATGGCAAGCAGTCGGAGGCGTTACAAAAAAGTAAGAAAATTATTTAAATATTTATTGTAAATCTTCTTTGTCTTCTTGTCTTCCTTCCCCTAGTCTTCTTAATTCCATTAAGAGTAAGACCATCATAATTCCATCGTACTCTTCTTCTTTCTTTTGGATTAACTCAATTTTAGCCCCACGTTGGGCGCCATTTGTAATGATATTGAAAATATGAGAGTTTTTTTAAGTCCTTTTCACATAATTTTTTTTTAATTCACTTAACATACACTTTCCCTAATATTGTCTCTTTTTTTTAACCATAACATTACATTTAATCATGATGACAATCCGAGGTGAATTCTTGAGAGCCCTAATACCAGCGGCTTTCGAATAATGATTCGAGTAGCTTTGATCTTATCTGAAAAATTAAAATAAAACGACAACAAATTTTTTTATATTACAAATGAACTACTTGACGAACATTTTCATTACAGCACTCATGGATACTATTCAGCTTATTCAATCGTTGAGGAGTTTTTTACCTCCTCCTCATATACAAGTCAGTTCCTGGAAAAATGAAGACAAGCATCGTTATGAGGAAGCCTAACTCGCTCGTCTTTGTATCGACGACAGCAAATGACATTGTTTGATGGATATTTAACACTAGTAGCAAATGTGCAATCAGAAAAAATTGATAACTGATCCTGCCCTTTTGGGAGATTTAGAATTTATTTGTAGATTCAAACGCTTGTGCAAAGTGGCAAATAGAATCGAATAAATCAACCTCTAAACTCGTTTCTTAGATGTAAATTGGTGTCACGAAAAAGTTGAAAAATATCCATCATTTAATGGTTTCAAAAAAAATATATTATTTGACACGAATCTGAACAAGTTGGCGAAGCGGATATGACAATATTGACAAGTATTCTTTTGTTTTTGCACTTAACCGGTGACAATTGACAAGTATTATAATTATTGGCAGCTCGGTGTAAGTAATTGAAGCAGCGATCCTTTAAAAGGATGTAAAAAAAATAATTTTAAGTTCCTCTAGTTTTAATTTACACTTTTATTTTTGTTGTAACGGGGTTTCAAAATTGTGGTGCTGTGTTTGTGTACAAATCTCAAGAAATCTAAGAGTAAGGTTCATTCTGATCATTTTTACCCACTCCAAGGTGAACCAAATCAGTTTTATTGTTGGAAACATGACGTTTGACATTGATATTTGACACCCACGTTGACATTTGACATCCACATTGACATTTGACATCCACATTGTGATCGAGATATTGAAGTGGACGAAACATACCTTATGGATGTTTACTTGGGAAAATTCTATTTAGTTCCATGACTCTTTTACTAATGCTCGAGCAGAATTTTAGGCCTATTTTAGTCCATCAAGAGTAATGTGATAATTTTACTGCATAATATTTGCTTATGAAATTAAAATGTTTCTGTAACTATACCACATTTAAAGTAAAAGAAATTATTATCGAAAATAGCAGTATATTCTGTTTTTGTTCAAATTTCATTCCAAAAATCCTTATATTTCTCTTAATTTTTTTGTTATGGGAGAGTTAGTTTCCCAGGCTAAATTTCAGGCTTAGAAGCCTCGGAAAGTGGCTACCACATTTTGAAAACACCCTGTATAAAAAAAATTAACGAAAAAACGCAATTGATTACTGTAGTTTTACCACTTTTTTGTTATTTATATTTATTTCTAGGGGTGTGTGACGCTGTTTTAGTAGAATGCCAAAAGTGGAGAGGCATCAATTTTCGGGAATTATTTTTACACGGAAAATAAAGAATCTGTAAAATACGGTTTTGGCGATGTATTTGCCGTAGTTTCATTCTACCAAATCGATTTTAGTTTCGGAAAAATATTGAAAGAATAAAAAATTACACTCGTAAATACATAAAATGACCTAAAAAAAAAATATTAAACTGCACTCTTAAATGAATAAAATTAAACCCGTTAGTCATTACGTTTTACGTCAACATACCGATTTTGAAAAAGATCTTCCGACTTTAAGAAAATTTTTATTTTTAACATTTTTTGATTCACCCCCGTAACTGATAATTTTGAATTCATTGAAAAAGCTTAAAAAGTTCTGCATCACATTGTAATTATATATATAATATAATAAAAGGTCCTTGTGAACATTCTTAAATTTTTCAATGAATTCAAAATTGTCAGTTACGAGGGTGAATCAAAAAATGTTAAAAATGAAAACTTTCTTAAAGTTGGAATATTTTATTCAAAATCGGTATATTGACGTAAAATGTCATTATAAACAAGTTTTTTTAATAACTTTTTTTTCATACTTCAAAAATAAAGGTACTTTTCTCTTGAGCAGAATTAATATTTTTTGACAAACCTCGTATACGACAAAAAAAATTTCATTTTAGGTTTTAGACCATGCACGACTTTTTATCAAGAATTACTTTTTTTCCTAAAACAAATAATAAAAAAGTTTTCCATATGGTGCCGACTTAATTGGACGCACTGTATATTTCAAACAACCACGCGGGCCGTGTCAAAACGGAAGTTCAATTAAACTTTATTTTCCGTATGATTTTTTTTTTTTTTTGAAACAATTATACTGATTAAAAATTGCATTTTATCCAATATCTAAAGAACACTGTCATACACGCCCTATCACTTGTGATTTGATCTAGTTTTCTTACCTACTCCTTCAGTTAAAATTAAAATGGCGATAGTGTTCGCGCTATTATTACATTTTTAGTGCCCCTATATTCATTCTTATGTATGCTCTCTTATTAAGTATATATTTAATTGATTTTTGACCAACAACTTACACAAGTTTTACAATTAAAGTTTTTTTCTTTCCATACATTTATTTCTGTCCTAATTTCATGTAAACAATTTCAGCGGTTTGGGCTGGACTTTATAATGAGTCGGTCATAAGAAACCCGTAAAATATGATTTCATTCGTTGGTCAAAAGTAACTCAATGTATTCTTTGTGATATGTCGTACTTAATATTTTAAGATAGTTATTTGAGATTATTTCAGAAAGTTATTTTTTTTTGTTTAAACTATAAAAGCACAACTTGAAGTAACTTTTATAAACGCTTATTGGTAAATAGAACGGTTACCGTTTTATAATAATTTCTGAGTTAATTAAGTTTTACTTGGATATTTTCCTAATTAATAAATTTAAGGCTTCTCTTAGTAGGTATAAGGCCACTCTGGAGGACCCCCTCCACTTCACTTTTAAGACACGCCCCTTCTGTCACTTGTCAACAATCTGACATCACAGGCTTTTATCGTACCTGATAATAAATGTGCTTCTATCTGAAGTTATTTTTATTGAAATGAATTTTAAAATCGTAACCATTCTATTTACACAAAAAAAAATGGTGGCGTATTTCGAGGCGGGGTCAGTCTACATGGGCTTTTTTAAATTCTAGTCATTTTTAAGAAATATCCCAAAATTTTGAGCTGTGATTTTAAATCATCCGTTTCTTTTTTTTATTTTAATTGGATGAAATTTTATAAAATGTAGATCTGAGCCTAATTTTTAAAAATTGGTAAATCCTGAGTATCTAAAGAGTCTGAGACTACACAATTTGTCAATTTTTGGTATCAGTATTAATATGTTGGAAAAAATAGTTCAAATGTACAATTGTGTATTCTGAAATATACTCAGTTTTTTTATAGATCTAAAAACATGTCTTGCCATTACTTTAAGTATTATTTTGCTTCGAGCTTTATTTACTATGCTATAATTATTAGACGGTATTTTATCTATGTGATTTTGTTTTTTTTTTTTTTTTTTTATAGAATAGGATGGCTTTTGTGCAATTTTCTCAATAAACGAAAAATAATGTTCAAACAGCCAACTCTTATTTTAACCCTTTATTATAAGCCCCATTGTTCCACAATTTTAGGAGATATGGAGGACGAAACCGAAAGTACGTTGGAAAGCATAATTTTTAGCAGCGTAAAGAGAGTTAAAATAGGAATAACAAATCAATAAATATTTATTTACTTTGCTTAATTAATGGTATATATCAATTAATTACACCAAAATATACATTTATATACACTTTCATATTTATTTACTTAATAGCAAAGGTTCAATGGCTACTTCTTCATAGAATTCGGTAAGTGGCTGTTCCCACCTTTTTTCAAAATATATATTCAAAAGAAATTCCGCGTTCGTTCCCGTTCTGATGGCCCACGGCAAGTAATACTTTAAATAAAGTCGGCGATGTTTTGGCTTTAACCTCACTGGTCCAAAAATGGCACCGCCTAAAACAAATTTCCAATGCTTATGCAACCCACCAATGATCTTTTGCTTTGTGAAGTTCATAAATTTTGTCAAATTTACCTATACACATGGGCAATTTGGTTTGGATGGCTTCGACCCATTTCACAGTAACTTCTCCGAGCATGTTTGTTGGCATTTGTAAAATAGTATGCGTTAAATCGTGAACTTCTCTATATCTCTGAATCACGTAAGCAAGTTCTGGGTCGTCCATAAACTGAACGGGTAGTCTAGAATCGGGGGTGACACCGTTTACTTTCAAAAAATCGCTATAAGTCTTTCCGATAGTATTTTCAGGTAATTTCGATAAATAGTCCATGTCAATTGTTGTTGTGTTAATTCTAGGTCTGTCTGTAAGTATCTGGTTTCCTATAAAAAATTAGAATTAACGCAGGTTTTAAAAATATGATCATGTACCTTCATTTGACATTTCCATTTTGTCCAATATATATTTTGCGGCGTTTTCACCTGTTGTTTCACTTAAACATGCTATCATATCACCTCGATGTGGATCTAAAATTGATACCGTAGCGGCACCCACCGTCAGAAGAGTTTTTTGAAAAAAGTTTGTTTTGATATGATTTCTGTTATATTCATCTTCAAAGTTACTTTGTACTGTAGTACTAAGTTTTCCAATATTTATTTTAGAAAGTGGTTTTAAAACCCTATTAAAGGGTGTAATTTTATTCATGACAATGTAGGCAAATTGGAAATATTAATTTATTATTAACGTAGAAATTTGACTTGCAGGATTTTTTAGGTTACTTTAAAAACAAAATCCAACGATGCCACATTTTCCTTATTTTTAAAGTGTACGATTGACAACACTGCATTTATGTACTTGATGTAGATGTTTCGTCTTCAGTTTTTAAATTTGTTTAGACTAGAAAAATTACTAGCTCATTGAGGGGTTTGGAATTGATCGCACTCATGACAATTTTTAAATCATAGGAGGCTAGCTTCTAAATAAAAAAACCAATATCTCCATATTTTTTTATCTATTTACATTTTTTGTTTGATATTTGCCTCGGCGTAAGTTTAATTGCTGACTGAATAAATATTGAGTTGGAGCTTTTTAAAGTCCAAAAAAAGACGAAGTCAATAACAAAGTAACATAACCAAACTTTTAATTACAAGAAAATTAGATTAGAAAAACTTAATTTTGTAAATACTTATGTGCCTTTAATAATATATAATTTAAACTATGTGCTTAAAACTCCAAATGAAAACAGGTAACAACGGTAAAGTGTATTATCATTTGGAATAGCTTATCGTTCTTATTTATATAACTCTGACAATCCTTTTTCATTATTTTTCGATATTTTCTATTACACAATTTAGCTCTATTTTGAGGTAAATGTGTTACTTTTGCTTTTGTTTATAATTTTGTAAATCAAAATGAAGTGTATAATTTAAAATTAAAAGATAGAACAATAACACATTCATTTTAAATTGTTTCATTATGATAATGTTATTTAGAAACACTACATACCAATTACATGACTCATTTTTCAACAATGATTTATTAGAGAAGAGAATCATACATTTTCTATAATTTAGAATTAATTTTTCTATTTTAATAGTTGGTGTTCAGTTTTAGAAATGGATTATTATGATAGATTCTGACAACTTTCTGCAAAAGCTAAAGATTACTTGTAATGAATAGTTAAGTAATTATTGCAGTATTTTTAAAATGAATACCACCAGATGGAATTGGACTTTTTTCTGCAGAGAAGGTTTTATCATATGGTCTCAAAAACAACATGATTTTGGACTTTGTTTTCAATATCTTTGTCTCCACATTCCGATTTTATCTATTTTTGGAATTTCTTCAGCTTATTTTTTTGGGTTGCAAACAAATGTGATATCAAGAAATAAAGTTCAAACAATGGCTTTACTTACAAGAAGTATTATTAGTATGATTCTTACATTTACCCCAATAACAGAAATTTACAGTAATATTTATTTAAGTGATGAAACGATAGATAATTCCTTTCTGTTGTTAGGAGCTGTTCAAGGTAGGTTTTTTTATATTAAAATCATTACTAAAAAAGCATTTTCACAATTGCAAATGACAGCATCTAAGTTCCACCCAAGAACTTTGTGACATATTATATTTTCAATTTTAGGTATTTCTTGGTTCTCTCATTTTGTGTATACCTTACGACTGAAAAGAGGAGTGACTAAAAACCCTAGAGGTCCAATGTTAATGTCGATAATCTGGTCATTATTATTTTCTTTAACCATTCTTACTACCAGAAGTCAATATTTGCTCTACAGACAAAGTACTAAAAATTCAACAACTCAATCATTTGGGTTTAGCTGCTTCGCTCTGATATTGCAGATAGCATATGCTGTGACGCTGATACCAGGTGAAGATAATACAGATTTTAACTTTCCTAGAGATTCTAATGAGGTTTCAGAAAATCAACCGCTTTTGAGCAGCGGCACTTACACCTACATTCGGTTTACAGGCGTTGATGATCCTCAATATCTCGGAGTAGCAATGGAGCACATAAGTTATAGCTCTAGATTGTTTTTTTCATGGGTAAATACCCTAATTAGTAAGGGCGCTAAAGGGACTATTACAAACTCAGAAGACTTGTACGATCTCCCACCTTCCATAAGCAGTAATTATAATGCTAGTCAATTAGGAAAGACCTTAGATGAATTGCCGTCCTCGAGTTGGAGCTTTATTAAAGGACTTCATAAATGCTATGCCTGGGAATTCTATAGCATCGGTATATTGAAATTCATAGCAGATTGTTGTGGATTTGCGGGGCCGATATTATTAAACAGATTAGTGAGTTTTATTGAAAATAAATCTGAAGAAATGGTATGGGGATATGTATATGCTGTGTTACTTATAGCAGCTACTACTTTTGCTGCTCTATGCGATACTCATTTTAATTTTTTAATGTCTTTAATCGGATTAAAGATGAGAGGTGGTATAATAACGACAATTTACAAGAAGACGTTGTCGGTCAGTTCAACTGTACTGACTTCAAACTTATCTGTTGGTGAAATAATGAATTTTATGTCTACTGATACAGATCGTATTGTGAATTCCTGCCCCAGCTTCCATTCGCTATGGAGTATACCGTTTCAAATTAGCGTTGCTCTCTACCTGCTCTACAACCAAGTGGGAATAGCATTTTTAGCCGGACTCGTTTTCACTATCATACTAATCCCGATAAATAAATGCATAGCTAATAAAATAGGAGATTTGAGCACTAAGATGATGGAGCAGAAGGACGGAAGGGTTAAGCTGACGTCCGAAATTCTAAGAGGTTACAAACCAATCAAATTGTACGTTTGGGAACAGCATTTTGTTTCAGAGATTACGAAAAAGAGAGATGTAGAATTGAAATATCTAAAAGGACGGAAGTATTTGGACGCTATGTGTGTGTACTTTTGGGCTACTACTCCAGTCATTATCTCCATCTTAACAATCGGTACTTACATTCTGTTTGGGAATAAATTAACGGCCGCCGTTGTATTTACCACGATTGCTTTACTGAATATGCTTGTAAGTTTCGATATACATATTAAATAATTTAGTATTCATCTATTCTTCTCCCTTACAGGTAAGTCCGTTAAATGCATTTCCTTGGGTCCTAAACGGTTTAACAGAGGCGTGGGTATCTCTAAAGAGAATACAAAAATTACTAGATCTCCCTAACATGGACTACGACAAGATATACAATCAAACTCATCTATTCGAAAGCGAAAATAATGAAAGTATAGAAATATTAATTAAAAACGGTACTTTTTACTGGGAAACGAACAAAAGTTCAGCAAACAACGAAAATAGTGTTAATAATAGTGACGAAAATGTTACATTTAAATTAAGCGATATTAATATTAAAATTAATGAGGGAGAATTTATTGGAATTATTGGTCCCGTTGGTAGCGGGAAATCTTCGTTGTTGGCCACTATTTTAGGAGAATTATCCACGGAATCTGGGAGTATTGGAATTAGACATATTGATGCTGGTAAGTTATTTTTTAAAAGAAAACACTGAATTTTCAAATAAAAAATGGGACGTGATTTGTTTCTTCTTTTTCTTGGGCCGAAAATATCTACTTTCGGCCCAAGAGGAGAACGTCATTCAAACAACAAAATAAGATCTACTTTCGAACCTCTAGGCTATGAAAATAACATCTCTGTATCTGTAGAGTAGGGAGGGTGAGTTAGTCCCACAGCACTTAGGCCACATTTGACCCATTGTACATCTTCCCGAGAAGTTGTCCTCCCAGGTCATCGTCCATCCTGTCCTTTCCAGGACAAGTCACTAGGAGACATCTCCTTTATATCGGCAGATGTAGGCCAAGACTCACTGAACACACACTCTCTCATTGACTCTGGGCAATCGCATTGGACATGATTGCAGTGTAGAACCAGGTGACCACTCGGGGTGAAAGACCCCATGTACGTCCCACTATCCTCCGACCAAGGTATTTCACCTCTTAAGTGAAGTTTAATTTGCTTTTGAAGATTTCAGGGAGTTTTAAGTCCGATATTCTTCGTTTCCTGGTGAAAAGGACCATCTCAGTCTTGTTGGGATTGATAGACAGTGAGTGTTCCTTACACCATGTTTCTATTAATTTGAGTCCAACCTGCGCTCTATCGCATAGTATGTTCTCAAATTTGCCGGTCTGTAAAACAACTATGTCATCTGCGTGTGCAATTGTGTAGAATCCATTATTGTTAAGGTGATTAATCAGGGTATCTATGACTATGTTTCAAAGGAGGGGTGGGCATCCCCTCATGACCAGCCCTCTCACTATGATGTCTTCTACGTTGACACTTATTGCTCTACTAGAGAGCATCTTGAGTATCCATTCGCTCACTACCAGGGGTACATTCCTGGAGTTGAGTTGCTGGGTAATTGTTGGAAAGGTTGTTTTATCACTCCCTCAATATCTATGAATATATCCAGGGAGGATTCTTTATTGTCCACTAGGTGAAGGGCCGAATCTGTGGACCTTCCCGGAGTATATGCATGCTGGTTTGGATGAAGTAGGTTGTGAACTAGCACTTCATATCTTATATACCTCTCACATAGCCTCTCCATTGTTTTTAAAAAGAACGATGTGAGATTAATTAGTCGGAATGCTTTTGGTAAGGTATAATCTATCCTTCCTGGTTTGTGTATGAATACTTCTGTCCACTTTCTGGAAAAATAACATATTACTGATGAATAAATTCAATTCCTAACTTACTTTTCAATTGTAGGTTTTGCAATAGTCACCCAACAAAGCTGGCTCCAAAGGGGCACTATTAGAGACAACATACTATTCGGAAAGCCGTACGACGAAACCAAATACAAATCTATTATTTTCGCTTGTGGACTTACAGAGGATTTTCAAGAACTACAAGCTAGCGACAAAACAGAAGTCGGTGACAGCGGAGGCACCTTATCCGGTGGTCAGAAAACAAGAATAGCACTAGCTCGTGCTATTTATCAAGATAAATCCGTTTATCTCTTCGACGATATACTTTCAGCTGTGGACGTCAAAGTAGGCAAACATATTTTCCATCACTGCATTATGGGATTGTTGAAGGATAAAACCAGAATATTATGTACGCACCATTTAAAATTCTTGGTAAATGCGGATAAAATTTTACTATTAGACAATGGAGTATTCAAATTAACGGGTACACCGGGTGAGGTTTTAAAAAACGAAATTAAGACTGATTTAGAACTAGAAACGGACGTAGAATTAGTCACCGCGCCAGAAAATGAAGTACCAGATATAAATAACGAAGATACTCAAGAAGAAGAAGATAAACAATTATTTTTAGAAACTAGTAGAAAAGGAGGTTTAGAATTAAGTGTATGTACGTCTTATTGGAACGCTATGGGACACCTGATAAGTATTTCGATTCTTTTAACCATAATACTAATGCAGTTTTCTAGAAATATTACGGATTGGTGGTTAGCAAACGAAGTAACGATCCAAGGTGATGATAATACAACAAATACTACAGTTTTCTATTTCGATGAAATCCCATGGCCCTTATTCGAAAACAACGATACGAAAATGTTTTTATTAGTGTACGTAGGATTCGCATGTGCTAATACCCTTTTTACTTTACTAAGATCCTTTATATTCGCTTATGGCGGAATACTAGCAGCTAAAACGTTTCATAAGAAGCTCCTCAGAACAGCTTTACAAGGTACATGCACTTTCTTCGATGTCACCCCTTTAGGAAGAATTATAAATAGATTTTCGAGCGACACTTATACAATAGACGATTCTTTACCGTTTATACTAAACATTTTGCTCGCTCAACTATTCGGTTTACTGGGTTCTCTGATTATAACCGTCTACGGCATACCTTGGATTTGCATCATCCTCGTTCCACTCTTTCCTATTTATACGTGGTTGTTAAATCAATATCGAGTCACTTCCAGGGAACTGAAAAGAATTTCGAGCGTAACGCTTTCTCCAGTTTACAACCATTTTAGCGAAACGTTGCAGGGATTAATGCACATCAGAGCAATGAGAGCGGCGGTGAGATTCCGACGAGAAAACGAGGAGAACATCGAAGCTAATCTGAAGGCGCAATTCGCTAGCCAATCGGCAGCGCGCTGGTTGGGTCTGAGATTACAGTTCATCAGTGTAGCTATTATCACCGGAGTTAGTTTCATAGCTGTAATTCAGCATCAATACGACGTAGCGAATCCAGGTTTCATAGGTTTGGCTATATCATACGCTTTATCCATCACCAGCAGCCTGGCGGGAGTTATAAACGCTTTCACAGAAACCGAAAGGGAAATGATAGCCGTGGAAAGAGTTAAACAATATTTAGATACCATACCTTCTGAAAGTCTGCATTACGTGATGGATCCGCCGTTCGCTTGGCCAAGTCAAGGAGTTGTATCTTTTACGGACGTCGTTTTGCGGTACAGAAGAGATTTGTGTCCCTCACTTAGGAGTGTCTCTTTTGCAACTAGACCGTTTGAAAAAGTCGGAGTAGTCGGCCGTACGGGAGCTGGAAAATCTTCTCTAATCAGCGCTTTATTCAGATTGGTTGATATATCAGAAGGAACTATCCATATCGATTCCGTAGATATTAATAAAATATCACTAGGAAGTTTGAGATCCAGAATGTTTTGTATCCCACAAGATCCGTTTCTATTTAGCGGTAGTTTACGAGATAATCTAGACCCGTTGGGAGAATTTACGGACGATGAATTATGGACGTCTTTAAGAAAAACTAACTTGTTTGATACGTTCACTGCCCTAGGAGGACTAAAATATTACATTAACGGAAGTGGATGTAATTTTTCGCTCGGACAGAAACAATTGATTTGTCTTGCGAGAGCGGTACTTCGTAATCCGAAAATATTGTGCATTGACGAAGCTACGGCCAATGTAGACGAAGAAACCGATCAAATTATTCAAAATACCTTAAGAACTTCCTTTCGTAATAGTACAGTTGTGACGATAGCTCATAGAGTACAAACGATACTCGATTCCAACCGTGTTCTGGTCATGCATCAAGGTGAAGTCGTTGAATTCGATCGACCTGATGCTTTAATGGCAAATTCCGATTCTTATTTCTTTAAGTTGGTTAAAAATATTTAATATTTATTATTTTGTTATATAATCATTAAACGATTTAAAAAGGGAAGTTTTTGTTTATTGAAATTTTTTCCTCTGACAGTAAACCAGATTGTGCTGACCGCCTGTTGCATAAATTTTTGTCCCTGAGGGATTAAATATTGACGAAACTTCCTGAAGGATTAAATTACAAAAAACGGATTTAATGGGTATTTTGGGGCCATAGTTCAAAATTTTATTGTGAATGATCATACATATATTTAAATACGAATAAATTACATTAAATTTATCTTCTATTTGCTCATTTGCATCAGGTTTTTTCCTGTTTTACTAAATTTTCTCGGTATTTCAATCCGGAATCCAAGAAATATATTGAGGATGGTTTTATGCGACTTACTGCGAATAGTATACCATCGCCATATTTTTTTTGTAATTTTGATTGTAATGTTTTCATTGACATGGTACCATCGCCTGGTAAATTATGTTCTACCTTTTCTAGTAAGCTCTTTAATGTGAATTGTCTTTCTACTGAAGTATTAATATAGTCACATACCTTAAAAAAATTAATTTACTGTATGAATTACAGGCAACGTAAACTTACTTTCTCAAAAGCTTTATTAAGAGTTTGATCTACAGGTCTTCCTCTTTTGAATTTGGATATTGAATAGAAAAATTTTTTATTGCAATCTTTGTGATAATGTGCTCCAACTGAAAGTAAATTAACATCTGTAATTCTCTCTAATATTTGATGTCCCAACTCGTCGTTTCTTTTAAGAGCGCTTGCGATTAGTTTTTCTTTAATACCAGGGTGTGTACATTCATGAATCTGCCTTCGTTTATCTAAAGGTTTCTTATGCTCACGTTTGATATCTTTTCCACAAAAAAAGCAGTTATTTTTAAAATCAAAATGAGCTTTCTCAATTTTTAATATTTTCTTAGATTGTTGTAACATTTCTAAGGATTTTTTATTAGTGTAATCAGTTTTGCAGAGTTTGTGTATTTGAACTACTTCAACCTTTTCTAATTTTTTATATTTATCATCTTCCCTTGCTTTACTTGCCGATACCAATGCAGGAATTCCTTTTCCCACAAGTTCACTTTCTCCCTCTGTAACTCGTCTTTCACATATAAAGCATATAGTTGGGTCCATTTAAAAGACTATTAACTGCAGACCTATAATGTAACCTCTAAATCAGCGCCGCTTCTGACACATTATTTTATTTATTAAATATTCATATTTTTGGGTTGGTAGACGTATAAAAAGAGTCTAGCCGTCAGCTTTGGAGCAATTACGATAATTGCCGAAGTAATTATTTTCAGCATAAAAATTTAACGCAGATTAATTATCATTGATATTATTACTACGAATCTAGCCACGGTCGGCACGGAGAGACTTTTAAATAAAAATAGCTTTGAATAATTCAATTTCCCGCTAAATAAAAATTCATAAAAAATATGATCAATTTCGGCAATTGTCGTATGTGCTAACATGAGTGACGACTAGAATATTACATGTCATATGTCATTTTAGTACAAAAAAAAATACACTAGAAGCAGCGTTGTTGATCATACTGGAACTGTTAAAACTCGGCGAAGTTGTATTTTTAGCTATCTTCAATAAAATATTAATTAACAAAAAAATCATTGCAGTAAAATTATGAAACATGGATTTACCTCAACCTCCACAAGGTCAGTATGTTGACCATTATGCATTTTATACCCAGAACTAATTTGTGGTTATGTTTTTAGACACTGAACTTAGAAATATTATCGATAAGTTAGCCCAATTCGTGGCTCGCAATGGTCCAGAATTTGAGCAGATGACAAAAAATAAGCAGAAGGGTAATCCGAAATTTCAATTTCTGTATGGTGGCGAATATTTTAATTATTACCAATGCAAAGTTTCTACCGAACAAGCTAGTAAGTTAAATTTATTTTCACGTTTAATATCGGGCAAGTTTTATAAACCCAGAAAAGATCATTATACTAGAATGTCAGATGAGTAGTTATTTTGATACATTCTTATTATAGTATTTAAACAACAACAACAAGGTGGTATGGTGACTGATCAGGATAGTACCTGGCATACACCATCACCCACGCAGATGCAGCATTCAGCAGAAATCGAGCAGATTACTAAACAACAGGATGTTCTCAGAGAACAAATTAAGCAAAGTGAACAAAATTTGACGGCACAACATACAGTTCTTCTTCAACAGCAACAAACTCAAGTTGAACAGACAGTGGGTAAGTCTTCATCAACAAATTTGATAGGAAAATTGACCAAAAGTGTTCACAGTGTATTTTTTTAACATAGATTACAATTCTTTACGTATATTCCTACCCGTTATATTTCTTTCTCGGGCGTTTTATTTATAATAATAATAATAGGTGAGACAGTTTAAAAATTTAAATGATCTGAAAAGTATTTGCCTAGAATTTAAAGGAAAATTTACTAACATCTTAAATACTTAAAGAGTTCCGACTTAAAGTTATCCATAGTATTACAATCTTTCAGCTCCTTTGGAAGTTTGCTAAACTCAAGCAAACAATTGTGGAATAAAGAATTCTGCGTTCGTGAATAATTAGTTCGAGTATCGTAAAAATTTGTATTATTTCTAGTAGGGTATGTGTGAATTTCGCTGCTGTATTTAATAAATTGGTTAAGTACGTTGGGCTGTGTTTTCTACATTTTGTTTTGCTCCTGACATTAATTTTGTTGTTGTTGAAACAACTCACAATGGCTTTACCTTAAAGTAAATTAAAAAAAATGATACATTTCAGCCAAATGTGAGGCTGCAGATCTGCAGAAAGAGGCTGACAGGTGTGAAGTATCCCTAACAGATATTCATAGCATTCTACAACCTATAATAGATAGTTGTACTAAAGATAGCATAAGCAATGGAAAATCTTGGTTCCTTCAGCATGCTACGAACAAAGAAAAAGCACATTGCATTGTTGAAAGTTTGTTGTATAAGTGAGTAAATCATCCATATTTTGACAGATTTTAAATCATAATCATTAATATTGTTTCAGAGTTTTACAGTCTGCTGTTTTTTCTCAAAAATTACACATAATTTATTTAGTCAACGATTTATTACATCATAGGTAAGATGTATTTGATTATTTGTGAGTAGTCCCTGATAGAATTAATTTATTGTGTTTCTATTATTAATTATATGTTTGGTATATATTTATTTTAATTTTAACAGCGCCAGAAAAAATGCAAACGACTTAAAAGATGCTCTAGAAAGAGTTGTCGTTCCGATGTTTTGCAATGCCAGTATAGCCGCCACTGCCGATCAGAAATTAAAACTCGATAAACTTTTAAAATTGTGGGAATCGAAAACGAATTATTTAAAACCGGATACTTTAGAAAAAATGAGAAATCCCCTTCAAAGTTATCAGCAATATCAGGCCGATCAAGTAGCTAAATATACTACCGAAGTGGCTGTTCTAGCGCAGCAGACAAAAGTAACATTCGATGGGTATCAAGCTCAGCATCAAGCTTTCGTCTGTCATGCTATGCAACAAATCATGGATCTGCAACAACAGAAGCAAAATTTGGAACAACAAGTTGTTACTCAACCTCCGGTACAAACAGTTAGTTCTTCAGGTAAGTAATTGAATCGAAAAAGTTTTTTGTGTATAAAATTCATCGTCACATTCACTTTCTTGTCCTCCGAAGCTTCTAAATACTTGGAAAATGTGACTATTCCTAAGTGTGTGTATGTTTTCATTTTTTTGCCCCGCTTTCCACAAAAAAATATATTTTCTCTCTCAAAACACAGTTAAAAGTTATTTTTTGATCATTTTGACTATGCAACTATTTTTTTTACCCTGATTAGTTAGTTTTGTCGAATTTCAATATTCTCAGATTATTGTGGACTTTTTTCACCAAAAATTTCCCGCCCTTCTTATTTTCCAATTCCATTATTCTGTTTTCTAATTTAAAATCATTAATAACGTTTTTTTAAATACATAATCTGTCGGTGCAAATTTGATAGCAAACCAATGCAATATTTATTTAAATAGGTGGTTCGTCTGTAATTCCCCTGGAAACAATTCAAGCTAGCTTACAGCAAACCATACAAAACCTCACGCAGGGAGTTAGTACGAACGCCATGTCTACTTCTCCGGCATTCTCCATAGCTAGCATAAATTCTTCTAATCCGAATGACAGCTACGTTGAAATGAACACTTCAATACCACCTCCAATCATAGCTGCAGGAAACGTCGCTCAACCGCCGCTCGTGATAAACAACTTTAACCAAAGCAATTCGACAGTTCCAGTTTTTCCTGTAGCGCCCGATTTGAGTCAGCAACCGCCACCTCTAACGCCGGCGCCGAACGGATTAGAGGCACTCGCTTTTACCCAACCCCCTCCCGGTTATTTTCCTCCGCCGGGGTTGTTCCCGGATTTTTCCAAACCTCCACCGGGTTTTCCTGCAAAGCCGGAACCTTACTTGGAAGAATTGATGCCGTCGGCGCCTTACTATGATTTACCCGCCGGATTGATGGTTCCTTTAGTAAAGGTACGTTAACGTTGAAATATGTTTATTTTAAAATAGTTTGATGTTTATTATTTTTTTTTTAAATAGAATGGGATGTGCGTTTTTGTTTTAATAGACGGAATATTTACAACCTGTACGATTTTTTTTTGCGACTAATTCTAGCCCCCATTTTCTATTTTACCCCATCTTTTTCACATTTGCTGTCTCAAAATCCACCAAAATTTTCTGTTTCAACAATTTTGACTATATCACTTAAAGACCACGGCCAAACCGATTTTAAATGCCCGAATTGAAAAATTCTTAGCAGTAGGTGGGTAAATTATAAATAAATTATAAAAAATTAAAACAACTGAGTAAAAGTTTCGGGGGGGGGGGGTAAGTAAATATATGTTTTGAGGGTTGGATATTGGTTTTTTACGATTTGTGGCTGAAATATGCATCCTCTTGAAAAAAGTTCAATGTAAAAGTTGTATATAATTAAAAAATCTAGAAATTTTGTATTGATCGTTTTTCAACATAACCTCAAAATTATCGAGAAAAACGATAAAAACCATTTTTCTCCTGTTAAAAATTTATTGGCCTTGGTCTATTATTTTTTCCATCTTTCCGGCATTCCAATATATTCGAGTTATTGATTTTAATTTTCTTGTCAAAATTCAGCAAAAACTGTCATAAAATATCAATATATGACCATCATCAGGTTCTACAATGAAAGGAGCATATTTAATTCTTAAACTGATGTCACACCGTCCCTCAAAACCCCCATGATCTTAATAGAAGTTTTCAGTCATTTCCCAATATTAGGACAGTAAAAAAATCATGCAAGGTCTATCGAATATTCATTTAATTTTTTTACGGACAAATAAATACTGTTACAATTTTTTTGTGATATATTGTAATAATATAATGAAAATTCTATAATTTTTACTTTTAATATCCTTTATTTTATATCTCTGACATTTCAATCCTCAAAAAACTGTCTAATCAACATAAAAACAAAAACAAACATGCCATAAGAACCAACACATTTTTTTTTAAAGTTCATTTCATATAATTTTTTGTTCCAATTTTTACACCATAACAATTTCCCCCCAATTGTTTTCACGTTATAACTAATTAATTATACTAGTGACTATTTCACTCATCTTCGAATTTTCACAAAATCTGACCAATCACAAACCAAAGACAGCTGGTATTATCGCGATAATACCAGCTGTCTTTCAATCCTGATTGGTCTATCAGCGTGGTATTTTCACGGATACGAATTGCAAAACAAAATTTGACATTTTGAAAAAAAATAATTACAGCTACAGACGTCAAAATGAGACCTTTTACTTTGTTTGTGAAATAGTCTAATAAAATTCCACTCGTGATTGAATTCATCTTATAAGTCTGTCTCTTATAGTTTCGTTATAAAATGAATCGACAGACTTATCGCGAAAATTCAATCACTTGTGGTATTACTATTGAAAATTATTGAAAAAAAAAATTTATCCTAAGAATTATCTCTCAATCGGTTTTCCCCCGAAATATTTTAATTATTGTTATTTTATTTTCCATTTATGAAAGTTTATTTTAATTTTATTTGTATTTAAATTTCCATCAAATTTAATACCCATGTCCTGTAAATTATTTAACCCTGTGAAAATGGTTTGCCTATCCCCCTTAAATAAATTTTACTTTATTGTTTATTTCTGTAATTTCCTTGTTTACATATCTGTCCATAACCTCAACATTCCTCTTACTTATCCTATTTTTCTCATCCATAATTTCACATATCGTCTTAAGTTCTCCATCGACCTTTACCTTAAATCCTTCTAAACCTTCCTCATTATCTTTTGTTTGCAATTTTACTTCTTCTATTCGTTTTTGAAAATCTACCAATTTCTTCTCTACTTCTCCTTTTAAATTTTCATCTATTTTATCTCCTAATTGACATATCTTCTCTTCTAATTCATTCTCTATGTCCTGTCTGAACACCATTTCCTTGAATGTCTTCTCTTAAATTTTTCTCTTTTATGTTTTCTTGTATATTTTTGATTTGCTCAAGAAGAGCAGAATTCTTGTTCTTTTTTAAATTTTCTATTCAAATCTCCCCTCATATTGAATAGAAATTCCATTAATCGATCTTCTCTACTTGTTTCCTCCCTCTTTTATTAACTCAATTTTAGCCCCACGTTGGGCGCCATTTGTAAAGATAATGAACATTCTTAGTTTTTTCTTACTTTTTAATAATCTTTATTTTTTTAATTCATATCTGACATTTTTTAAAACAGAACAATCATCTCTCATCTCAAAACAATACAAAAACAAACATGCCATAACAAAAAACACATTTTGAAGTCCTTTTCACATAATTTTTTTTACTTCGTTTAAAATACACTTCCCGTAATTTTGTCCCAATTTTTACCCATAACAATATATACGGAATGTTATAATGGTATATTGCCGCACTTATTCTAGTTGGAAGAAACATCATATAAAGCGTTAGATCCTAAAGATATTAGGTTACCTCCTCCGGCTCCACCAAGCGATCGTCTTCTGGCCGCCGTCGAAGCCTTCTACTCTTTACCCAGCCACGAAAGGCCGAGAGACAGGTAAAAAATAGGTTGTTTTCAGTGCTCTCGTCTTTTTATAGCAGAAATGACAAAGGAGTTTCACTAAATATTTCCCCGATCTATTTTTTCTAGAATTTTGTACCCTACCAGCGATGAGTGCACCATTCATTATTTTCTTACATTCAAATTATTAATAATGGTACCTTTTCGATACAAATATTTTATATTAACAAATCAATAAGTCATTTTTCCTTGAATCAAATGCAGATAAACCAATTCAGTTGATGCTGATTAAAGCTTTATTTAATATTGTGTTGGGATTGTTATTATTACAGCCTGCCACACACCTTTTACTGTTTTGCAAGAATTATCAATAATAAATACCTAATTAGAATCCTTTATTTTCAAAATGCAACATCAACATCAAAATTAATAATAAAATAATGTCCCATTTGTTGCCAACTCTTTCAGACATACAGTATATATGAAAACGGTTTGAATCTTTTAAACGAATTAAAGATGGCTAGTATAGTATATATAAGTTTGGCTAGTGGTAAAATTTAAGAGCAGTAATAATGAAAATCCCATACACACATCTTCAAATCCCCTCTTTTTTTTTTAAATTTTAACGTTATTTCTCATAAATTCTCTCGTATGTATATAAACAGCGAAGGTTGGGAAAAACTAGGTTTGTATGAATACTACAAGGCAAAAAATATTGCTAAAAAAGAGAAAGAGGAACTTATACAGGCGGGATTAAGGCAGAAGTCCAAAAGTCCCAGTCCGATAACGTTACCCGTCGAAAAAGAACCTTCTCCTCCGAAAAGAAGATATCGCAGTAAATCCCCGACACCTCCGACACATTCGCAATCGTACCGGAACAACAAACGATCGAGAAGCAAATCAAGATCGAGGTCGAGAAGCAGATCTAGAAGTCCGAGGAGAAGGTATAGAGAATCCAGAAGCGATAGAGATTCCAGAAGTGATAGAGACTCTAGAAACGAAAGAGAATCGAGATCCGACAGAGACTCTAGAAGGGAAAGGAGACGAAGGAGTAGAACGAGATCTAGATCGAGGTCTAGGTCGCCGATTAGGAGGTCCATTTCCCCACCACCTGCCAGTTTTTCGTAAGTACAAATTGTTTACTAAAATATTTATTTTTGAATCTAGCAATGAATTCATGAAGGTTGACCTTAACCGCTTATATATACAAGTAGTGTATAAACAATAAGCATAAGAGGTAAGACGTCAACCCTCCTATGTACAGGTACATTTAATATGGACAATAACATAATCTTTACATACATGAAATTATTATACTGGGCACAATTTATAGCGACACTATCTAAGGGAATCATAAGTCGAAATCGTGCCGGCTGGAAGGACCACGCGCAAAATCCGTTTCTGTTTGTAGAATTTCTTACCGAGAGATTTATAATAATACTAAACTAAGAATTGAGGAGAAACAGATCAAAATGCATTAAAAATCCAGCTGAGCGAAGTATTGTATTTAATATTCTGTTGCTCCTCGATAGTTTTAAATGCGCGCGAATCTCATCACGCTTTTATCATTCCAGTCATCTAAACTTAATGCAAAACGCCATCCAAGAACTGGATTCATCTAATAAAGGCCACCAGATGCTCAAGAAGATGGGGTGGGGTGGTAGTGGTTTAGGTGCCAACGAACAGGGTATAGACACTCCGATATCAGGGGGTGACGTTCGTGACAGACAGGACCAATTTAAGGGGGTGGGGTGCAATCTGAACGACCCCTACGAAAACTTTAGGAAAAATAAAGGAGCCGCCTTTATTACTAGGATGAAGGCGAGGGCGGAAGAGAGGGCGGCAGAGAGTAAGTTTATTGATAGGTTCTAAATTTTTTTTTTTATTTATTTTTTAGTGAAATGTGATATTATCGTATAATTTATTAAACATTTATTTTTCTCAAAACTCGCAACATTGATAATAGTCGAAGCAATGAAGCAAAAAAGTTCGGATCGGAATGCGGTTTTTTGCATTCGCTTCCAAAAATGGCCTCCTCGTTTTTTCTGAACAAACCGGAAATTGCATTGCTTCAGCCAAAAATGCATTCAAAAAAAGCATTTTTTGAGACGCCTTTTGGAAGATTGCAAAACTTTGTAAATAAAAGTCTGAGCTAACACAAATCGGGTACTCGGGGGTTTTCTAGGTCCCTGGTCACGATTATGAAGTTCAAATTCACCCCCCTCCCCGAACACCTGGAGCTCAGGAACGCCGATGAACGTCATCTCCGTGGCACTCTCCAGAAAATCACGCGGGGAACGGTAGAAACTCGGCCTTCGGGGGTCTTTCGGGTCGCTGAATCCAAATATCGCATCTGCGAACACCCCCCGGACACCTGGTGCACCCGAACCTGGATGTGGACGTCATCCCCGAGAGTTTTCCTGACAATATCGACAAAAACAACGCAAAAATCATTGGAGAAGCGTTTTTTCGGCCGCTAAATCAGAATTTCACGTGGAAAACGACCCTCCCACCACCTGATACAACGGAATCTGGCTCTGAACGTCATCTCCGTGGCACTCGTCAGAGAATCACGCGAGGAAAGAGAGAAACTCGGCCCCCAGGGGGTTTTCGAGTCGCTGAATCCAAATATCGCATCTGCGAACACCCCCCGGACACCTGGACGTCATCCCCGAGAATTTTCCTGACAAGATCGACAAAAACAACGCGAAAATCCCTCCAATGATTTTTCGGGTCGCTGAATCAAAATATCGCATCTGCAAACACACCCCGGACACCTGGTGCACCCGAACCTGGACGTGGACGTCATCCTCGAGAATTTTCCTGACAAGATCGACAAAAACAACGCGAAAATCATTGGAGGGGCGTTTTTTGACCGCTAAATCAGAATTTCACGTCGAAAACGACCCTCTGACCACCTGGTGCATTGGAACCTTTATCTTGACATCGATGCCATTGCCATGAATGTCAACCAAACATGATGTTTTAGAGACTGTGGAATTGTTGATTCTATTTAAATTATGTGATGAGGAAAACCTTCGGAGACGACGTTCAGGGCCAGGTTCCGTTGAAGCAGGTGGTGGGAGGGTCGTTTTCGATGTGAAAATCTGATTTAGCGGTCAAAAAACGCCCCTCCAATGATTTTCGCGTTGTTTTTGTCGATCTTGTCAGGAAAATTCTCGAGGATGACGTCCACGTCCAGGTTCGGGTGCACCAGGTGTCCGGGGTGTGTTTGCAGATGCGATATTTTGATTCAGCGACCCGAAAAACCCCCGGGGGCCGAGTTTCTCCCGTTCCCCGCGTGATTTTTTTGGAGATGACGTTCATCGGCGTTCCTGAGCTCCAGGTGTTCGGGGGGTCAATTTGAACTTCATAATCGTGATCAGGGACCTAGAAAACCCCCGAGTACCCGATTTATGCTAGTTCTGACTTTTATTTACAAAGTTTTGCAATCTTCCAAAAGGCGTCTTAAAAAATGCATTTTTGGCTGCAGCAATGAAATTTCCGGTTTGTTCAGGCCATTTTTTACAACTAATTTTTGGAAGCGAATGCAAAAAACCGCATTGCGATCCGACCGTGCCCAACTAGTTCCGAACTTTTGCTCTTTTTAGTGCTCCGACTATAAAAAAAACTAAAAAAATGAATTCAGTTGATCTCAAAAATGATGAAGTTTATTATCATCAATAACTCGAATCAACCTTTTACAAAAAAGAATTATTAACTATTTTTCTGCACCCTATATACACCTTTCATTTTTTTTAACTCAAAAAATTATGTATTCTGAATGCTGTATCATTTTATACTCGTATACTGTAAGTATTTTAAAAAATTTATTCATTATTAGTTTATTAGAGTGACTGAAGAAGAAATAAATTAATTTTGAAAGCTTTCACCAAAGTAAAACAGATTTTTTTATACACAACTGCATTTCCAAATTTTTTTACATTTTATAATAGTATTCAGCTACAATCCAGTAATAATTTTAAAGTACCCCGCAGTTTTGATACGGAAATGGCTTTTGGTCGATTTCTCCCAAACTTCGGAAATTTATTCGTCATTCCATCCCGATCAAAAGTGTCCACGGGCTCAAGTCAATCCTATGTACAAATTTCGAGCGAATTCGATATATGGGCAAGTTAGGTGTTCACCGCTTTACGTTAATGGTTTATCTGATGGATATATGTCTTACACACGCACACATACAGCGTCTTTTAGATTTTATTTTGACTTCTAAACTTTTTTAAGAATCGAAATCTGTATATAGGATTGACTTGGGCCCGTGGACACTTTTGATCGGAATGGGATGACTAATAAATTTCCGAAGTTTGGGAGAAATCGACCGAAATCCATTTCTGTATCAAAAACTATCAAAATAGAGGGACCAAACCCCATATATTTTTTTTTAATTTATTCTTCATCATTAATTTACTATTTATTTTCATCTTATCTTTAACTACAATTAATCATTCTTTTTGTTTTTAGGAAGAGATATTGATTAACCCGACTACTTTTTATTCAGTTAAGTGTAAAAGTGCATTTCACTTTTGTTTCGCTCATTCATTTTATTATTTAGGGATCGTTTGGAGAATATTCTTTAAATTGATTTATTCAAAATTTTTTTTGTACATTTATCGTGTTAATGTAATGAGAAATTTGTCTGTAAATATAGCTCGACTGTAATGAGAAAATACAATAAAAATTGTAGATATAGTTTGTTTGTTTTTTAAATATTAAACAAAATAACTGGATTAGTAGGTAAGTATATCGGTAAAAACTATACAGGGTGTCATAAATATGCTGAATTATTTCAAGGGGGGATTCCCCGGACCCGTTTTAAACAGAAAAGTTCAAATATCGAGTTTTTTTTGCACATTATCCAATAATTAGTTTATGAAACAAAAAATCGTGGAAAAAGGAAAGAAAAAGCTGAATAAATAGGTCAAATCGATATTTTTGAAAGATTAATAGCCCGGAAGTCGGTTTTATGTCGATATTTTTCAAATATTAAATAGTTCAAATGTATCTCAAACAGAACGTCCTTTAAAACTAGTAAATACGATCAAGATATCAATGAAACGAATAAATAAAATCAAAATTGTAATAATTAAAACTACAGTCGTTCATAAAAATTAAAAAATATACAATATAACTTACGCAAATACGAAATTATCAAATATCAAAATTGCATGCCAACATTTAAAATACTTAACAAAGATTTCAGGGCATGTATAGAATTCGAAAAAACGTTCGGATTATTTTTGTAGTCCAATCCCCAATCGGGCACCAAAGAAGGCATCGGTAAGTTCTTGTAATCATCAAAAACGCTGGTGGTACCCTTAACGACCGACCGCTTCACCATACTCTCTTTCCTCGACACCAATCCTTTGATCTTCTCCAATTTCTGTTTTATATTCGGTAAATTCAAGATAAATCTCTTCCACTGAGGAGTGTGAGCGAATAACCAAAACAACGTACAAATTATGGGGAACAGATGAGCTTCTTTATCGCACCAATGCAACATGATGGTGACTAATTTATCGATGTATGTGGGAACGAAGCTGGATTTTTTCGTATCTTCCAGTTTGTTGAAATTTATCAAAATTTTGACGGCCAAACTGCAAACGTTCATTTCGGGTAACGATCTAGTCATACTGCTTACCATTATATAAAGTGGTTCTGCGAGATCACTACCATATATTATGCATTGATTTTTGCATCTTCTGGTTGCGTATTCTGCAATTTAGAGGAAAATTTCCGTTGATTAATCTTTTAATAAGCATTAAAATGCTGCAAAATTGCGTCAGCGAACATGGATAGAATTGTAGGGTTAGTAATTCTAAGTAAAATTCATATACCGCAATATCTCGCTTATTTGACAAGATAATAAAAAAATAAAAAAATTGCTTTGAATGGCATTAAAGTACCTTCCTACCTACTAAAATGTATTACTACCCCTCACTTTTTATTTTCAAATGACACCCTTTATTTTGTACCCCAAAATGTTTGGAAATTAGTTGAACGAACCCAGTGTGGATTTTCGTTCAATCAATTATAGTTTGTGTTCGTTTTTATAATCTCCTTCTCCATTTGTGCCATTTTCTTATCCTGTTCCATTATTTTCTGTTCTGTCAATTTCTGTTTGTTTTCGAATTCTTCAAATTTCTTCTCTATTTTATCTGTTCCTTTGATTTTGGTCCATTTTGTCTATCTTTTTGTTCAATTTTCCTTGGTTTTGGTCCATCTTCTTTACAAAAATTCAAACATTTTAACCATATCATTTCATTATTTTCTTTGTCCTTGCTCTCCTCCTGCAAATGTGTCAATCGATATTACCTCTTGTCTGTGTTCTTCCAGTATTTCCGAGATTTCTTCCTGTCTCAGATTTTCCTCATTTTCTTTTATAACAACAAAAGTTTCTGGATCTTCTCCTTCCGATGTTAGACTTGCTTATAATCTTTCTATTAGATCTTTTTTTAGTCCCTCTACATCTTGTCCTCTTCTTCTTAACTCTTCTTTCAATTCTACAACCTTTAAATCGTATAATCTCCTGTTTCTTCTTCCATTTTTCTTACTGTTAGTTTTCAATTGAAATAAGTAATTTGTGTGGTTTCTACTTTTGAAGCTCAATACCAAAATCAACAACTATTTATCTTTACATAATTTTTTTAAATAAGCAAATTCCCACTGTAAATGTCATTACACAAACTACAAATTTTTTTAATCACAACATTCCTAAAATTTCTTCACAATACATTTGAAAATAAAAAGTAGCTACCACAGGGCTGTTAAAGTCATTAGGAAGGTACTTAAATGTCATTCAAAGCAGTTTTTTTATTTTTCTTGTCAAATAAGCGAGATACTGCCTGTATACGATAACTTGGGACATCCGGTATATTTAAGGGGGGAGGGGATTCTGATGAGTTGAGGCGGGAAATGCGTCAAAACAAACGAAAACACGGCGCTTTTTTTGCAGTGCTAAAAATAGTTCTAGTAGTAAGAGATATACTGAAGTTAAGTAAAAAAATAGTATGGATAATATATCTGGCAGGTGAAAAACTGAAAAATTCTCATCAAAAAAATTTCCCTCATTCTCTCAGTCATGAAAATGTATCAAATAATGGCCTATATTATGATAACAGCTTAAAATACAATCTGGCTAATATGTATCACTCCGAAAGCCTTGTCAAGCGCGCTAAATTCGGCTGTTCCTCTCCTCCCGGAGCCAGACTGCTATTTTTATAAATTTTTTATCTATTAACATATGCATATAAACGAATTTCCGGTGAACTTCACAAAATTCCAAACAATAGAAAAAAAATGTAGTCTCAGTTTCGACTACTTAAAAAACTTACCCATATCTTCTAAAGCTTTTATAATGTGGCACATTGTAGTATAATTGACAAACGTTTCAAAAGCAACACGGCACTTATATGAAATTAATTTTTCTGGCACAACAGCAGCGTGAGCTTTGATATATCTCTGCCTTATTGACTTCAATTTTGGATTTTCAGTACATCTCGATTTGTATCCTCTCCAAAGGGACTAGAAAAAAAAAATTTTCATACTTGTGGGAATAAAGTGACAACTTCGCTCCATTATGACATGGAGTGAAATGTCACTTTTTGTCCCGGAACGGTTAAATTACAAACAAATGAAAATCATTCATTAGAATGATAATTGACATTAATGTTTAAATTAAGGGAGTTCTATACCCTCCGCCATATTGGAAATGCTAATGTTCAAATTGCGGGCTTAATACTCAACAAAAAAAAATTTTTTTATAAAAGAAATAACATGGAAAAAATATAAAAAATGTCATATTATATAAGTTATCATCCGCCGTTCTTCATTTGCCACTGAACAACTTTTGTATTGACCATTTTTGAAAAAAGTAAGTAGCTTTTTCTAAAATTGAACATTGCTTCAAAATCTCAGAGGGTACCGGGGGGCGCTGCCCCCCGACGGTTCTCTTTTAAAGCAATTACAAATTAAAATTTTACCAGGAGATTTATATTTCCAAAGGTTTGTCTTGTGTGTAGCGGCGTTTTACAGAATCCTGGCAAAAGGTCATTGTATGGCGAAACCCGAATTCGAGTTTCGTTAACGCAAACGAGGAAGTTAATTGAAGACACCAGTTATTCTGATTGCATTTATTTTAATATAGACCATTCCAGGATGAAAGGTGACAGGTCGGCCATATTTGCTGGGAGGCACACAACTTTATGACACAACGTTAGTTTCATATGTAAACATCAGAAAGATTTTTTTAAAGTTCTTTATTCAGAAGAAATAAATAGAAAATACCACATTTTTGTAGTGTTATTAAATGCTCAATGCGTTCTGAAAGAAATAATGTATCATTTTTCCGGTTTCCCGCTGTTTTGACAAACGGAGGGGATGATTTAAATGCGTTGTATAGTGAATGAACAAATGCTTGGATTAAAGCTTTCAAACGAGGTACATTTTCTGAAAGTTCTAGGCTTTTTATAACAGGTATTTTTAGCGATCTTTTATATGTATTTTTTTATTATTACTTGTGTAAATTTTCGGCAAATCTGCTCTGTTAAAACACTAGTGACAAATTTTTGACAGAAAACTGTGGTTTTTTAAATTTAATTTTACCAGGTGATATTGTTTTAGTCGACAGAGGTTTTTTAATTCAAGATTCTCTACAAATATTAGGTGCGAATTTAAATAAACCAGCCTTTAAAAAGTGAAAAAATCAACTACATCCCACTGATTTGGAAAATACACATAATATTGCCACTGTACGAATTCATGTAGAACGAATTATTGGTCTTAAAAAAAAAGATTTTTCATGAAACAATACCAATGAGTATGTTGGTCTAAAAAAAGAAATGGTTATATACCGCATTGGACAAAATTGTAGTGTGTAGTGCATTTATAAATATGTGCTATACAAGTTATTCATATTAGTTTCGTTGGCGCTTAAATTCAAATGCTCAAATGTCAAACTGCAGATAAACAAACATTACGCGTTTCGGGCAGTTCAAATTAATACCGCTAGATCGCACAAAGTTGTGTTCTTGTCAATAGAAATCTAATTTCCATCCACGACTGAAAATGCTACGTCTAGATGTCGTCCTTATCCGACAATTGGTAACTATGCAACCGCAAATACAGAGGTCTATTTCATGCTACCTAACAATTTCTTTAGAGGGGGGTTCAGCAAAGACGTAAGGGGCGAGGATTTCGAGGTTATGTATGAAATTGACAGAGTTGATGGGTATAGAATACTCTTTTCTGGGTAAATAAACTTTACCTTCGGGATTAAAAGTACTACTTCAGTCCCGCGGTATATAATATACAATTATTAGTGGTATAATAATAATTTATTAAAAATCTACTTACTTGAATTTTTATTGCAGAAGCATTCCTTAATCTGTCAATCTTCCTTTTCTCCCTAGCTTCATCAGTGAAATATTCGGCGTATTTTTTCCTTATCAAATATCCCCTGGCGATCGTCTGAAGTTCTCCAACAGTTTTCCTCTTAACCAAAAACTTCCTACGTTCTTCTCTAACTTTCAGGCATCCCCTATACCACCTCTGTATATTTAGCGTAGCAGTTCTAATCTTCAAATAATTAGTTTTTTGTATCTTCATTTCGTGTACGGCTGTATACCATCTTTGAAGAACTACCGTGGCTTTCTTCAGAGAGGTGTATCGTATTAGAGAAGTTTTCATTAATGTTTTAGCTCTATAGCGACGTTGAATAAATACAGCAGCTTCTTTTATTTTTTTATATTCTTGTAGAGCTTTTGTTCCCAATCGAAGAGCTCGCCATCTTCTCTGGATAAATATGGCATTCGATTTTAATGTAACAAACGTTTGTCTTTCTTTTCTTGCTAATGTTTTTAATTTCCAGGACTTCTGGACGAAAACAGCCGCTGCTTTTAATTTTTGATAATAATTACTAGCTTCTCTAGTTAGGATTTTAGCTCTCCATTTTTGTTGTACGAAAATCGTTGCTGTTCTCAAAGACAGATACTCTCGCCTCCTTTTTTTAAATTCAACAGTTGCTCGCCACTTTCTTTGTATAATTATAGTAAACATTTTAAGTTCCAAGTACTTGTTTCTCTGTACTCTCGAAGCTATTATGGCCTTCCAATAACTTTGTATCAGTAATGTGGATGTTCTAAGTTTTTGATAAATTCGTTGTTCCCTTTTTCTCGCCGTGTATGCTCTCCATCTAACCTGCAGAATTAAAGAAGCTTGTTTTATTCGTTTAAATCTGTCTCTTTCAATTCTCGATTGTAGAGTAGCTCTGAATTTCGTTTGAATTACTACAGCGGATTTTTTCATTAATACAAATCGTTTTCGCTCCACTTCCCCCAGTTTTTTAGCCCTCCAATGCGCTTGGAACACTAAAGTTGCTTCTCTTGTAGCTACGTAGTCTTTTCGAACAGTTTCACTTAATTTTTTAGCCCTCCATTGCTGTTGAACCACTATTATTGCTTTAAGTAATTTTTGATATTGAATTCGTTGTTTTTCGGCCATTTTATTCGCTCTCCATCTTCGTTGAACTATTACAGTAGATTTTTTTAATGTTAAGTAGGTTTGTTTTTGGATTTTTCCCGATCGTTTAGCTCTCCATCTCGCTTGAATATTTCTAACAGATTCTCTTAATTTAATATAATTATCTCGATCTTTAATCATCGACAGTTTAGCTCTGAATAGCCTTTGTATTGTCGTGGTACATCTTAAAAGATCACAATACTCTTCTCTGGTCTTTTTCATCAAACGATTTGCTCTGTACCTTCTCTGAACATTCAGTACAGCGTTTTTTACGGTTTCGAAACGTTTCTTACATTCCTGCATCTTCTTGTTCGCTCTAAAACGGATTTGAAGAACAGTAGCTGCTTTTTTAAGTCGTAAATAATTCGTCCTATGAATCTTCATAGCTCTATTCGCTCTAAATCTTCTCTGGGTTGAAACTACAGCTCTTTTTAATTGGCAGTATCTGTTTTTACACTGTCTCATAGCTAGCAAAGCCCTTAATTGCGTTTGAATGGTTATAGTGGCTTTTCTAATTCTTTGGTATTTCTCTAAATTATTTTTCATCAGTACCTGTGCTCTATATTTATTTTGTACTGTTATAACAGCTTGTCTAAGTGCTAGATATTCTTTGCAACATTTCTCCATTTCTATTCTTGCTCTAAACCAAATTTGAATTCTTACTGTAGCATTTTTTGTGGCTAAAAAGTTTTTTCTATCCACTCTCATTGCTAACTTAGCTTTGTACTGCCTTTGAATAGTGATGGCAGCTTGTTTTAGAGATTTATAGTATTCAATTTGGGTTTCCATTAATTTTTTAGCTCTGTATCTTTGTTGTAGTACTACAGAAGCGTTTTTAAGTTGCAAATATTGATATTTCGCCACTTTCATCATCACTTGAGCCCTGTAGCGTTGTTGGATGATAATGGAAGCTTTTTTCATGGTTAAATAGTTATTTCTATCCACTCTCATCGCTAACTTAGCTTTATACTGACTTTGAATGGTAATAACAGCTTGTTTTAGAGATTTGTAATATACCAATTGGCTTTCCATTAATTTTTTAGCTCTATATCTTTGTTGTAGTACTAAAGAAGCGTTTTTAAGTTGCGAATATTGATATTTTGCCCCTTTCATCATCACTTGAGCCCTGTATCGTTGTTGGATGATAATGGAAGCTTTTTTCATGGTTAAATAGTTATTTCTATCCACTCTCATCGCTAACTTAGCTTTATACTGACTTTGAATGGTAATAGCAGCTTGTTTTAGAGATTTGTAATATACCAATTGGCTTTCCATTGCCTTTTTAGCTCTGTATCTTTGTTGTAGTACTACAGAAGCGTTTTTAAGTTGCAAATATTGATATTTTGCCCCTTTCATCATCACTTGAGCCCTGTATCGTTGTTGGATGATAATTGAAGCTTTTTTCATGGTTAAATAGTTATTTCTATCCACTGCCATTGCTAACATAGCTTTATAACGTCTTTGAATGGTGATGGCAGATTCTTTTAGAGATTTGTAATATTCCATTTGGCTTTCCATTGCCTTTTTAGCTCTGTATCTTTGTTGTAATACTACAGAAGCGTTTTTAAGTTGTAAATATTGATATTTTGTCTCTTTCATCATTATTTGAGCTCTGTAGCGTTGCTGGATGATAATGGAAGCTTTCCTAATCGTTTGATAATTTTCTTTTTCTTTCATCATCATCTTTGAAGCGATATATCGCTGTTCTACAGTCAAAACTGTCTGCTTTAGTGTTAAATATTCTCGACGATGAATGTTCATGATTTTAATCGATCTGTACCACTTCTGAATTTTTATTGTAGTAGATTTGATTTGCTGGAATTTCTGGTGCTCAAATTTGCTCAATTTCGTAGCTCTGTACCACCTTTGTATGGTAAGTGTTGCAAATTTGAGTTTTTGATATTCGTCTCTTTGTTTTCTAGCTCTCCATTTTCTTTGAACTAAAATTGTTGTACATCTTAGTTTCTGATAGTTTTTCATGTCAATTTCTGTTTGTACTCTCGAACGATGCCATTGTTGTATAACTTGAGCTGCTTTTTTAAGTCTTAAGAACGTTTTTCTTGCTAAAAACATTCGTACGTAACTTTGAATTAATGTTGCACTCTTAACACGATTCAAGTAGGCATTTCTAACTAACCATCCCCGTCCGTATCTTTGAATTTCTCTTATAGTGACTATTTTCTTAATATAAACGCTTCTTTTTCTGTACATCCTGTAGAAACTTTGTATTTTAACAGCGGCTTTTTCGATTTTTACCAAGTGCAGATATTGTGCCAATTTTTCAGCGAATCTAAATATTTTTCTGGACAATACTTGGTTTTTATACCATTTTTGTATCTTACTAGCAGCATTCTCTTTTTCGAGACGTATCTTTTCGAGTTTCCTTCGTTTCAACATGACAGGCAAACTCCTAAACCATACTTGAATGGTAGTTGCATGTTTCACCATAAGAGGAGCTTCGAATTTGTATATGATCTGCCACAGAAAAGACATCGTTTTTTCGCGATGCCCATCTACTATATCTTTCGGTGAGATATCGTACAATATTTTAAAATCGGCTTTTTCCAACGCATCAAATACAAGTTTCATATTGTGCACTTTTTGTAACCGAGATATAGCAGGAACTCTTAAATTGCTGGTGAAATCTTCCTTCATTAAAATGATCTCCATAACTTTGGTTAAACGTACACCATCTCTCAAATCTACACCTAAATTTTTTACTGCGTAATCGAATTCATGGATGTAGGTTTGGACATGAGTGACTACGTACCCGGAAAACTTCAAAAATTTCGTTATATCTCCAACGGCGGACAGCAATTCTCTAGCTAGCATTAGAAGAAGTTCTCTGCTTTCTTTAATGGCAGCCGTTTTGCAGAAGAGGCAGGGATTGTGGGGTATTAATTTCCTGGTTTTAGCTTGATCGAGGAAATATACCAATATGAGGAACTTTTTTAAGAAAAATTTGTTGAAACCCTCAACGTATTTCGGAGTGTAAATAGATTTGTACTTTCTCAGTAAATAGGGATCTTTAAAAAGTCTGTTAACTATAAAAGTCCCCAATCCAACGATGTCAGAATTCGAATTGAGCGGAATGGTTTCGTTGTAAATAGTTTCCAGTCCGATTCTGAGCCAGAGGGTGTTGTAACTCAGGATAATTGTCATTATATCAGATTTTATTGAAAGATTTAAGTGGACGTCTTTATCTTGTCGGATACTGAGCTTTCCGTTATCAACGGCTAGCAAAACTTTAGATAAAACATCGTTCATTTCTTTTGATCTGTACAAATTTTGTGCAGATTTTCTCAAACTGTTCAATTTTGCATTAACGTGATATTTGTTTGAAATTTCTTCTTTAGTTGGCGCCGTTTCGACCTCCCTTTTCTTACATTCCTATAAAAAATGGAAAAATGGGAATATTATCATTTTTATTTAGATTAAAATGATGCAAAGACTTATTGATAAAATATTTCTAATTAAAAAATAAATAATTAAAAAAATATTTGCAAATGTGCTTAGAAGTGAGTTTTGACAACTTTGCTTTTGCTTTGAAAATGAATTTTGTATAAGAATGTTAAAATTACCGAAAAAAAATGTTTGGGCCATTTTTGAGAGAAAAAGTGAGTTTTTTAGGGTATACGGACCTAGAATCTAGAAAAAAAATTCAAAGAAATTAAAATTTGGTTTACGGAATGAATTTTGTATAAGAAACGATTAGCAATGTAAAAATTACCGAAAAAAAAATGTTTGGGCCATTTTTGAGAGAAAAAGTGAGTTTTTTAGGGTATAAATGGACCTAGACTACAAAAAAATTCAAAAAAATTAAAATTTGGTTTAGGCCGAATGAATTTTGTATAAGAAACGAATGGCAATGTCAAAATTACCGAAAAAAATTGTTTGGGCCATTTTTGAGAGAAAAAATGAGTTTTTTAAGGTATAAATGGACCTAGAATCTAGAAAAAAAATTCAAAAAAATTAAAATTTGGTTTACGGAATGAATTTTGTATAAGAAACGATTGGCAATGTAAAAACTATCGAAAAAAAATGTTTGGGCCATTTTTGAGAGAGAAAGTGAGTTTTTTAGGGTATAAATGGCCCTACTCTACAAAAAAATTCAAAAAAAATAAAAATTTGGTTTAGGCCGAATGAATTTTGAATAAGAAACGAATGGCAAGGTCAAAATTACCGAAAAAAAATGTTTGGGCCATTTTTGAAAGAAAAAGTGAGTTTTTTAGGGTATAAATGGACCTAGAATCTACAAAAAATCCAAAAAAATTAAAATTTGGTTTACGCAGAATAAGAATATAAGAAACGATTGCCAATCAAAATTTCCAAAAAAAATGTTCTTAAAATCGAAATATAAAATTATTCAGGATTTCCACCTACCTGCCAAACTCTAGCGACATCCACACCTTTATCTTCGGAAAGCAACTCTTGGGGTGGAGTCAGGAGAGAATTCAACCACTTCTTGAAATCCTTCTCTTGCTGATCGACCCATTGATCGCTAACATAAAGTTGTGGTGTTATAAACGGATCAACCGAATTAGTTGCGGCTAGTAGAAATGGATTTTGAATGATTATATTGTTGGAATCCCTCTTGGATATTTGCGATATTGTTGCTGTTTCTTTTAATTTTTCGGATGGAGAATCATTCGGTCTCTTAAGGTTTAACCCTGAGGTATTTTTAGAGATGCGATAGGCCGCTCCTCCTTTTTTGGACCAATTTTTCGGTCCTGATAATAATCCACCTCCAGCTTTGGCATGGTTCACTGTTAAATCTAAATCGCATTTTTTTCTTTTAACTGGCAGCTTGTTGTCATAGTAAGAAGATTCCTCTTCGATAGACCACAGCCTCTCACATCTCACAGAATTAATATAATTATTTGGATTATCGACTTCTTTTAAATGTGGTTTTTGAGGAAATTGTCTATGATTGGTTGGGGAGAATGTCACCGATAAAGGACTCAAGCTTTCTAATTGAGCCACTGAAGAATCTTTAATGTAAGTAGCTCCGCTTACATTTCCTTTAACGTACGTTTCAAAGCTGATGTTATCTTTAACGTAAGTTTCGGAGCTCAGATTTGACTTGACATAAGTTTCACTGCTTATATTCAGACCTGCTGGTAGTTCAAATGGTACATGTTTGTTTTTATTTTTTGGAGATACATTTTCTTTGTTTACCTTAACAGATTTTTCAGTAGGTGTAAAGCATATAGAATCTGAATGCATTAATTTATATTCGAATCCATAGTTTAATGATCTTTCTGGTGTGTAAGATTTTTGTTTAAAGTATGTTCCAAGGGATATATCTTGTGTTAATTCGTGTATATTGTGAGCTACTAATGGCGACCTTTTTTTAATAAACGGAGTCGACATTTGGGTTGACTTTGGTGATACAATTTCTAAACTATCCTCAAAATCTTGTGTTTCATCCCTTTTAAAAATGTATGTATGTCTTCTTTCCACCTTATCGAAATAGTTAGTATTGAAATTTATTTGTTCAGATACTCCAGATTGCTCAAACATTGATGTAAGATTTTCTGTTAAGTGATATGCATTAGTATTTCTATTTTGTGGGGATAACACAGTTACTTTTGGAGGCGTGATTTTTGTTATAGTTTTATTTCTCTTTGGAGATGGGGAAAATTTTTTGGAGGAAATATTTGATGGTCTTGTAGAATAATACTTTTTTGTTGGAGATTTTTGAGGAGACTTTCGTTTTATAGTTTTATTAGATTTTGCTTTCTAAAATTAACAAAAGGAGCAAAAATAATATTTTATTTATTTGTTTAATACAAAACTACTTACATTAGGTAGAATACTCTTGAAAGCTATTGGGACATCCCTATGAATTGTACTTCTGGTGCTGTCGAAACTTATTTTGTGGTATGAAGACTCTTCACATATTGGCCTCCAAGTTAATTCAAATAAAACATCGGACTCCTTTTCTATAGTTTTGCTGTCCCAGCTATAGCTAACGTTTAACTGTTCTGGCAACTTTTTCGTTAAAAAAATCTATAAAATTATTTCAATAAACAAATATGTTGTTGGTAAATAAGAATAACTAACCGTTATATTTTGTTTGGTAGGATTTCGCAGCAATAATTTGCATATAGCAGTTTCTCCAACTTTAATTCTATCAAAAAATAATTTTGGAGCTGGGGCAAATGGAGCCAAAGATAAAATTTCAATTTTTTCCGGTTTGGGTTCATCATTGACTGGTTTTGGTTTCTTTTCCCTTTTAACAGGTGAAATCTACAAATTATAATTTTGCTTATCTCTTAATTGTCACAGCTTGTAATGATGTCCTGTACTGGGCTTGTCCCGTAAATAAATAACTAAATAACGATACAATATGCATTAAAATAAAGGATTTGTTGATGAGTTTTTTTTCGAATTTAGTTTTGATACAAAAAAACACCTATATGTCCTAAATTAACACTTACTTGAAAGAACATTGTATTTATAACAGTAAAACAGCATTAATTACATAAAAAATTATAAAACGTTACAATTAAAAATAAGTTTAAGTAAGTAAGTAAAATTTAACACCAATTTGACAGTTTTTTAAATGTATTAAAGTAGTTTAAAAATAATGAGGTTTAACGGATTATATGTCAATAGTACACGTTCGCCAACTGTAACAAAAGATAATTCTAATCGTTCTATGATTCGGTTCCTTCTTTCTCATTTATGGCCTTTTAATTTATAGAAATACAGTTTCATTGTTGCCAATCAGAAGTGCACCTAGGACATGTTATTTCTAAATAAATTTAAATAAACTATCTTTGGGCAACTGATCATAAGACTTTTTTTTAACACAAGATATTTTAATTTCACTTACATAAGTACATACATGGATTTATATGGATATTTCGACTAGTTTTGACGCTATGATTTTTTTAGGGCCACTTGCACCGTCGTACAGTAGTTTAAACCCTAAACCGGGTTTAACGAATCAATGTCATTTTATCTCTATACATATTTAACTCTCTTCAGAAAATCTTTCATAACTTTCTTCAACACCTTGGTTAAATTTCTAATCAAATGTTACATGTAGTGATCTACCTATTTATGTATTGGCCAAAAAACTTTGTGTAAGTTTTAGAAAATTTCATAATTAAAAAAAGGTATTTTCTATTCATCTTAAATACCCTCTACGTATTTTATGGTGAAATCGAATAAAAAAAGCAATTTTAATAGTATTTACGCTGCCAGTTTGTTAATCATACAAACGGAATTTTTATACAACTGAAATACCCACCTACCTATATGTTTGATGTTTATATAACCGAATTCAATGCTACTTTCATATTTTGCAGCCAATACCACTTAAACTAATTCTAGCAAAAGTAAAAAATGGCAAGTCATAATAATCATTGATGGGTAATTTATAAAACAAGTAAACGACGGCAGGGCATATCACGTGGTTTAATGTTAAGTTCTCCACGTTACTACAAACGTGATCTTTCATTGGGATCATGTGCAATAAACTTTCAACAAGCTAAGAAATACGTTTCCATATTTTTCATTATTATTTACAATAATACGGGTAGTAATAACTTATATCCAGATTGTTGAGAGTTTATAATGTACTGCGTTTAAAAATTACAATACATTTATTTTTACGTAAAATCTTTTATCGCTTTCGATTTGAAGAAGTCACGTAGCACATTTATAGCCCAATACAATTAGGAAAAAAACGGATAAAACATTTTTATTACCCAAAATTTATCTTATCTAAATTACAGTTTTGTTTTACACGCTTTATTTATTTATACTAATACAAAGGACTAGTTTTTGCACGCAAAGGAACATCTTTAGTTCTACAATAAAAATATTAACAAACAAGGTAAATAAGTTACAATAAAATATCTCATGAATGAAATTAAAAATATATTGAAAGTATTTTATAGGTACCTATCTGTCTAATTACATTTTAAGAATTATAACAGCTAGAACATTATAAATAAAAATTGTTTAACATTTATTAACCGATTTATGAAAATCACAAAATTATCTTATTTTTGATATATTCCAAGATCTTCAAATTAAAACATTTATTAGGTTATGTTGTGCTGGGTTAAATACATGAAAAATATGTTTCTAGAGTGTTCATAGCAATTAATTGTTCGGCGACAATTTTTACATTAGATTTATTGTATTGTCCATCTAAACTTTTTTTAAATCTCTTTTTTTTGCAAATTGATTACAAATTTGACCAGCCTATAGACAGAAAGAAGACGGAAGGCAAGAAATACGTCTGAGATCGATTAACCGACTCACGTGTACAACAGCGCGTTTGTCGTTTGCTATCAGTTCCCAGTCAACTTGTTTGAGAAGCAGGAGATACGAACAAGTGTTTCTGCGACACCTGTCAAATTTTTCGTAAACATTTAAAGGATACTTCGATTTTATAGAATTGATTAATATTACATTCGTTGTTTTTAATCATTTTGTGAGTGTCTTTAATAGAAATAAAAAACAAAATCTCAAAATGGAAATAGCACCAACGTATTGGGAGGAAAATTCGAATATACAACGTGTTAAATATGAAAGGTAAGTATTAAACAAACGATTATACTTAACTTTTGGAAGTACCTAATTATTGTTTTACATTACTCTGATGCTGATTAATATGTGGACAACTAGATAAAATATATCGCGATGTGACGTAAATATTCCACTCATTTTTATATTTACCAATTCAGATCTCTCAAACGTGAGCTATTAATAACTTGATTCAAATTATTTACGAAATTGCAACATAAATACGTTTGTATGCCTATGATATGTGAACATGCGTAAAAAAATTAACGAATCATAATTTAAAAAAATTATTTCTTGTGGTTCTTTTACGTCAACAATTTTCATTCAGGACTGCTCTCTCACCCTCACTGATTTAATAAAAAAACGAACCACATTAAGAGGGGCCTTGCCACTGCCGACCTCGTTTTCAGTTGGCAATACTGAATATGCATAAAAATTTGACGATTTTTTGGAGAGTTAATCTCGAGAACGGAATTTTTGTTTGTGGAAATATTTATACCCGTTATAGCTTATACCTTGGAATAGGACATCTCCTTTTTTGAGTCAATTTTAAGGATTAATAAAAAAGATATCAGCCATTTAGTGGAGGTGTGTTTTTGACAGTTTTGACAATTTGTGATCACCAATTTTAACGTGAAAAGGAGATGTCCTAAATGAAGGATACAGAATTAATTTCCGAGAATACCAATTCGCAAAACTTTATAATTTTTGAGATTAACTCTCCAGAAAAATTTTTTTTATGTAAGTTGCCTATATCCCAGTAAGATTTTCTCTTTCCATAGTTCAGGCGTTTTCCGCCTGACACTTTGAGACAGTGGCCCTTTTTGGTTTTATTTTGAACGATGTATGCAACCAGTTTTACGAATACGAAGTTAGGAAGAAAGAAAGTTTAGATGTTTAGAACTGACATTTTAGGTTATGTTGGCTAATTTATTCGTGTTTTGCAATTTTTTTAATGAGTAAATTAGTATTACCTAAAACCAGTTCTTCAATTTAAAGTATTTCAATTAATGCCGTATACCTCATGTAGGACATGTTTCACTTTAAAATTGGTGATCACAAATTGTCAAAAGCACTTCCACTAAATGATTAATATGTTTATTATTCTTTAAAATTTGTTGAAAAATGGAGATGTCCTATTCCAAGGTGTAAGCTATAACGGGTAAAAATATTTCCACGAACAAAAATTCCATTCTCGAGAGGCTGTTCAAAAAATCTTCAATTTTTATGGATATTCGAAGGAAGTGTGAAAGTGTGCAAAATTAGTGATTAGTAATATGGAGAATGTGCAATTCAACTATAACAGTTTTTTGTGATTTTTATTCGTGCATTCAAAATAGTGTCTGCATAGTTGGGAATCACAGACATTTGCAGAAATTAATATTTACAGTATGTCTCACATATTAACCCGTCCATGGGACTCTTGATGTAGGTTTGTTACACATTTTATTTGCTATTATGTCTTTTGTCCATTGCTAAAAAGCAATGCAGTTTTTTCATAGTGTATTGTTTTGTTTTTGTTTTAGTGAATAACTGTAATTAGGTACTTTTAAATAAAGAAATAATTATTAATTGTTCAATTTATTTTCTTACAAAAATGATTTTATAATATTTAATGATTTACAATAAAGTTAACATTAAAGAAATGAGTTTACAATTAATACATGCAAGTATTAGAACTAAGAATCTGAAATAAATTTGTGATTAATAAATGCAAGTACTCGAACTGAAAATCTGAAATAAATTTATGATTAATAAATGCAAGTACTAGAAATAAGAATCTGAAATAAATATATGATTAATAAATGCAAGTACTCGGTACTAGAAATAAGATTCTGAAATAAATTTATGATTAATAAATACAAGTACTCAAACTGAAAATATGAAATAAATGCAAGTACTCGAACTGAAAATCTGAAATAAATTTATGATTAATAAATGCAAGTACTAGAACATGTCGATAGCTAGCTGGCCAAGAATTTTCATTATGGTTTATAAGTCTAAAGATAGATATAATGTACCCATGCATTAAAAATATTAATTCTCCTAATTAGAATGCTTTGGTCAATACTGTCAACAAAACGGACACAAGAATTTCCTTGTTGTTATCTAGTTAAATTCTTGGTATGTAAAAACTCTATTTATGCAAATATTCTAATATTTCTTATCTGTCATATTCATCTGAAGAAATTATTCCAGGTTTTGAATTATTATATGATTTTAAATTTATTTCTTCTTGGCTCAGGAAGTGCTCTTCTAAATTTTCTTGTGTGAAATCCTCTTCTGTATTTCCTTCTCGTGGAAAGTCATTGAGTTGGATGACCTCTTCTAAAATATCCTCTTGCAGAAAACTCTCATCTTGTCAGCTTCTTTCTTTCTTTCTGTAATTCTTTCTTGTGGGAATCCCTCTTTTTGGATGTTCTCTTCTGGGACGTTCGCATCTGGGACACTTTCTTCATTAAACCTAAGAAAATGTACATAATCAAAAAATTGAAATAAAAAGCTAGGTATATGAAAATTACTTTGACAGACTTTTTATTATGGGTACTTCATAGGAATAACTTATAAAAAATAAAACTTTATGAAAACTTACAATTCTTGTAATATTTCGCTGCAATCATTTGGGAATCCCTCTTCTTCGATGTTCTGTTCTGGGACACTTTCTTCATTAAATCTAGGAAAATGTACATATATCTAGGTAGGTATTTTCGACACTGTTCTGATGCTGTGGTAAATAAATAAAGTATAAAGTTTAGTATGGATACTAAATACGTGTCACTGGTTTTTTGGGTAAAATTTTAAAGTAGGTTTATATTTGTATATTATTCTTATAGGAAAAATCACACTGAATACAATGGTGACATTAAAAAATTTGTAAATAGCCGTCTTCATTGTTAAAAGCGATGGTTCAATTGTTATATACAAATTAATGTTCCAACATTAACAATTTTTTTTATAAAAGGACTTGCAGATAATTTATTGTGGTTACAATGTTGCATTTTGTTCATAGAACGCAGTTTTTTGTGTCGATAACTCATGTATTCTGCAATTGTTTAAACAAATAGATATTGATAAAAACATTTTGCGTTTGGGGCTGCCAATTATTTATTAATTCATTTTTTAAAAAAATTGTTGCTTCACCCTAAAGATTATACATTTATATAATTCTCAATTTTCGTATGAATCCATTCATGTTTAAATATTTTTTTTATGTTAGAAATATTATTTTCCGAGCTCCATTCCTATCTGATGTATTTAGTGAGATTAGTCGCGTGGCAGCGCTATTCATATTAAAATAAACGGATTTATACGAAAATAATTGAAAATTAATTAAATTAATAAAATATAAACTCTATTTTGATGCTAGAAAAAAAATAGTAAACAAAAAAAATGAAATTTCCTAAAAATAAAAAATAAAATTTCTGTCGTGGCAGAAGCCGGTATCGAACTCATGACAAACGGATTATTAGCGCTCTCTGCGACAAGACTAACCCTGAAAATAAAGAAAATTTATTCTCTCAGATTCCTTAGATATTCCAAATAATATATTATATTTTAATACTAGCAGCGCCACCTAGCATACAGGAGATTCACTGAAGTCTTAAGATATCTATCTCTCTTCATTATTGCAGAAAGACAGTGATAAAAGATAAAGATAAAGATGGGGATTTTTGGTGTTTGTACTTTGGCATACCTGTCGCGACGCCCCTCTTAAGCATAATTAAAACGTGCCAGTTTTTTTAATCAGTTTTAACCTGTGACTCAAAGGTTGATTTTCTAAGTACACTGATAGGATTGTATTATAAAAAAGCGTTGTTTTTTGTTGGAAATCATTAATAATATGTATATTGTGAATTGATTGCGTATTTCCCAAAATATTTGAAAAATGCGGTAATTCCCCACTCCCGCTAAAAAATTTGGTGCTCCATTCGTCTTTTTATAAATGTTTTAATTCTCAAATTTATAGACAGATATATTAGGTCGGGGTCTAAACAAATAACGCAATTTTATCATATATTTTCTTGTCCCATTTCATTTATCGCGAACTTTAACTGTCGCAATCCGCATCTCCCAAAATATTCGAAAAAATGCGGTCGATTCTCCTATTAATGAAATTAAAAATCTGTTTTTTTATCTTCTCAAGCAGGTTTTAAGAATTTATGAGAAATACTACATTGAAGTTATTCTAATGATTAAAAAGTTTGAAATTACTAAGTGATTTTTGAAAATTGTGTTATTATTTTTGATAGATTTAAAGATCTTCAAATTAAAACTTTTTTAGGTTATGTTGCACTGTGTTATATGCATAATGCATAAAAATGTCTTTTGGCGTAAAAAGTTAAAACTAAAACTGTGTTTTTAGTATTCATAGTGTCAAAATGTAGTGTTTTTTATAGCAATTAATTATGCGTCGACCTAGTGATGCTATTAATTTTTCTTTAGTTGTTTTCTATGACTACATTGACCACTGAGTTCAAGGTCTTTTTCCACAAGCATTGTTTTTGTTGTGATTGTGATTTAATGAAAGATGGAATCACAACTAGTAATTTTTATTTAAGGCAAATGAAATGTGCCAGTTTTTTTATCAGTTTTAACCTGTGACTTAACAATTAATTTCATAAATACACTGATTATACTAGCAAAAAGCATTGGAGAATAGTTAGATTAGTTTTCTGAATAAATTATTTGTCAAAATGTTTCACATATCGTTCATATTTCACTGACTTTTCAAATGATGTGTTACATGATCTACCTATGCGTCATATTTAATATTATTATTCAATTAAGACATTAAAAAGTAGTAAACAATGGTTCAAGAGTTCAGAAAGGTACTATTATTATTTATAGATGTTCAGTGAAAAGGAAAACTTTTCCACATCTGTTTACTACCTCTAATTACTATTATTTTTTTTACCGTTACATGTCAAGGTTGCCAGTAAATAAGACTTTAATCAAAGTTTTAATTTTTATGAGATAAGATTTGAATTGCTAAAATACTTTATCTGGTTTTAGAAAGAATACGGTTTCCATTAGTAAACTGTTAAATGTGATAATATAATTTTAAATAAACCAATTAAATGTTTTTCAATAAAATAGAAATTGGTTGTTTATCTAGCGTCCAAGGTTAGGACTAGAAAATAGAAATTTGGTAGTAATCCGAAAAAGGTTGTTTACTACTAATCATATTTTTTTAACTAATAATTTTAATTTACTCTCTCACAATTTTAATTGTCATTTAACTTTTGTTTTTTTTTAGTCATAGTTTTTAAATTATTTAACAGTCATACAAAAAAGAAACATAATAATTGACAGCAACAACAAAAATAAGTGAAATTGCTAAAATTATATTTGTTAATCGTCATTTTGAGAAACGTACACACGAATTTTTAGCATACTTTGTTTTTCGAATTTTCTAACGTTCACAAGAATTTTTTTTTATCAAAACAAATACCAGCCAAACTCAAAAAAATCCATGAGAAATCGATTAAGAATGATCTTAAAGTCAATGATTACTTTAAAAGAAAGGTACGGTCGATTTACCGATGACATGTCAGAATTTCTCAGAAATAAAATAACACTGACTGAATTGAATGGCCTGTATGGTCTCCCGATTTTGCGCCACTTGGCTTTTTTTATGAGATGTGAATTTAGAGGAATTACGTCAAATAATTATAAATGTCCAAATGCAGTCTCATTTTGGACCTAATCTTTATTATTTACAATCATTTGATAGTGTTCATTATTATCTTTTGTAAGGGTGATCTTTTTATTAATAACCGGGTAATGACAGCTGTTTCTTTGGACCATAATTCGTAATTTCGTAATCGGAAATAGAATGGCACGAAAAAAAGTTTATAGACCTTTTAATAATTGTAGTATGTTGCTGCCTCGACGCGTGTTTTAAAGAGTATTTACCTTATCGACGCGACATAACGTGAGGCACGTGTGGGAGTGACCTTGCAATAAACTCAAGAGTTTTTCCTGCTATACAAGATACAAGTGTGCAGGTAGCGCTAGAAATTTTTATTTTTTCAAAATTTTTATGAGATTATTAGTGCAAATCCAATACGATATCAAGTCTAAATTATTTATTATTTTTCTTTTAGAAATTGAACTCGAAATGTAGGTTAGGTGTCACATTTTCGAAAAAATTGAGGTTAACTGATTTTCCTATGTCAAACTTTGACATAACTTAAGAAAAATCGGACTTTGTGACATTTTTACATCCAGTGAGATTTGTTAAAGTTCCAAAAATAATTGACCACATTTCACCTGAAAAAGATGAGGCATTTGTCGTTATGCCGTTGGCACCACTTGCTGTCAATTTAATGTCACCTATCAATTGTTAATGTCAATTCTTTGATATATATTTAAATATTTGCAGTATTTCAAACTTTTCAAGTTATTCTTGTTAAGTTTGGCTGTTTGATAGTGTATGAGTATTGTATATTTACGGTTTTCGATTTTATTGATTCAGAAAAGTCGTGATGCCTCCCAAATGGTCCCTAAGACATTCAGGGGAAAATTCTATGCCCCATTTGCAGAAAATTTGAAATACTTCAAATATTTTTTTTCCTTCGGTATCAACGGCATCGACTACTCTGGTCATTAGCCTCGTGTTCTGTGTAGGCTTTGTTACTGTTTCCCAGCGCCACTTTAGGAATAGCACTGTTACTTAGAGTCCAACAGTGAATAGTCCAGGGGGAATCACACCTGATACTTCAAATATTTAAATATATAACAAAGAATTGATAGGTGACATTAAATTGACAGCAAGGGGTACCAACGGCATAACTACAAAACAAAACAAGGAAATAATTTTTTACATAAATATTTTCTTTCAGTTGCAACTCACATGATGAAGTTTCAAGAATGAAAGACGAAAGAGGAGTATATAATTGTTGTGATACGTAAGTATTTTTTTTGGCAATTCCTTCATATCCTCAATGTTCGCAAATGTGCTTCCATCTATCAGCAAAACTGATAAATGAAGCATATAGTTTTGAAAACTTTACAAAACGACGCATTTTAATTTTTAGAAATTTAAATTTTTCAACTGCAACCTGTAGTGAAGATGACTGTGAATATGGTTCTTACAAAAAAAATAAAGTAGCTAGGGTAAGTTTTTATTTTAAAAATTACTCAAAAATACAGGGTGGTTCGGAATTTATATGATAACGGTAAAATGGGAATTTGTAAACATGAAAAAAAAAATGTAGTCAAGAACTGTTTTTATATATACACGGACTTTTTTTAGTTACACTTAGAATATTGGAATATTTTTCATTTTGAAATGTATTTAAGGTCATTTAAGTAATTTTTTGATCATTATTTCATATGGAAACATTAAAAAATGTATATCTTAAGTAACAAACGAAGAAGAAGAAGAAAGTTGGTAATACCCAGTAATGTAAAAAAAAAGAAGAAGCAGGAAAGTTGGTAACGAAAATATTACTAAAGAAGTAACCAAAATTGCGTCAAACTTGCTGTAAAATAGAAATAGCGTTTTAATGGATTCTCTTTAGAAAAGAAACTAATTAGTGATCTTAAATCGATTTATTTATTAACAGAATTAATGAAATTAAATGTACAATTTGTTACTCTTCTTCTGGTTCTTTAATAAGCGAACTTTTTCAATTCAATTAACTTGCTAATAAGGTTAAACTGTCAGACAATTGAGGCATAAGGCGACTCAATGGGTAAGCCAATGTGTTTGCACTGGAATGCGATAGATGGCGACACTTTGACAATGTAAATTAAACGGACTTTCATTATTGTACATGGAGTATAAAATTCAGAAATTCTCAATAAATGTATACGATATATAATATTCTTAGATGTGGTTAGAAGAGAGTTTTGACATTTTACAAAGCAAAAATTCCCAATGTATTGGGTGTTGCATACCACTCAATTTGCATTGTGTGTTGCAAAGTTTTTATTTTACTGATTCTAGTCAAGATGTCACTCTCTTCTTCGTAATCCCTTTAAGAGATTAATACAAAGTTAGCATATTTTGATACGTTTGAAAAAAAATGTTTTTTTCGAAACAGCACTTCGAAAAGAAAGATAAGATTAATTTTTAATTTTTTTTTAAATTTTAATGTTTCCATACGATGCAATTTTAAAGTTTTAAATAAAAATAGCAAATATTCCAGTCAGAAATTAAATATTACTAACCTTTTAGTTTCCTCATGTCTAGTGGATGTCTAAAAATATGTTAGAAATCGTATATGGTCAGGTTACTTAGTAGCCGATGATTTTAGCTTAGCAATTTGTGGTGGAGATTAACATAAAGACTTTGAAGGTATATTTTGTTACTAGCAAGATCCGATGTCCCATCGAATTATAGAAAAAAGAAGGAGAGACAGAATGAACAATTGTCTTGCGGATTTGTCACGATTAATACCGACTGAATATTTGAAAAAAGGACGAGGAAGAATTGAAAAAACCGAAATTATCGAGATGGCTATTAAACACATGAAATATTTGCAACAAGAACACGGAAATCCAACTGAACATTATCGGTAAAGCATAAAAAAATTGTTTATGTTATATCTTACTATTTCAATGCTATTAAGGGGGAATGTCGCGAATAATCAACAAAAAAAGTTTTCATTAATCATATTTTTTATAAATGTTTCTTTGAACACAATTTGTGAGGTAATAACAAAATTAATTGACAAACAAATTACGCGTAAATATAATATCTATAAAATTAAAATATAGCGATGTTTTTGACAAACTTTTTTACATAACTGTATCGTGTCAAACAATCGTCTGCAAACTTCCCCGACTACTCGGCTGTTATTGAGATCCGGCAACGCTGTAAAACTCTCGTGCTAACGCGTGGACACTGTTTCTGTTTTGTGAGGTTAGATCGCTGTTTCACTGTCGAAATGGAAAATCAAACAGAACCAAAGCGAATTATTTTGAGATACAAAGGCAAAATAGTGAAAAAGGGTTCTTGGAAAAAAGGCAGTAAGCGATTTGTTTTGTAAAAGCCAAGAAATGAGCGCGAGATTAGTTTTTAATTATTAGTTATTATCTATGTAATGTCAAATGTCAATCTAAAAGAAGCATTTCGGCGTGCGACGTTGCCACAGACTCATGTAAATTCTGCGATACACCGAAAATGTACTTTCTAATTTCTCTAAAACCATGTAGTGAAGTCATTTTATCTTTTTCCCATTTCCATAAGAACTAATACGAATCATGTCAACTTTGACACTTAATATCTCGTCTTAGAGACAGTCAAAAATAGTTCATTGAAACATTTGTGCATTTATCCAAAAAAATGTGACGAATAAAAATTCTCGAAACTAAGATTTTGACGAAAAAAAAAAACATTCTATATACAAAAATTCTGGAAACAAAAATTTTTAAAGAAATATAACTAGCACTTAGCAATCATGTTTTTTATCCTCGTGATTTAACTGATTGAAATACGGTCTCGAAATTAAGAGGTATTATCAGAAATTTAACACACTAGGGGATTCCCTTGACCTACAGACCCTCTAGTAGTAAACATCAGAGGGTATACTCAATGAATTTTCTAAAAAATACGAAACTAATAGATCCACCGTGAAAAAAAAATTCTTGTAATTTTAATTTTTTTAGGTTAGGATACCAAGAATGCATGTCCGAAGCCATGCGATTCATGGTAGAAGTAGAAGGCCATTTTCCAAGAGAAGCAATATGCGTTAGATTACTCAATCATTTACAGAAACATTGCGAATCGATATCCCGTTCGTCGAGTTACAATCCCGGTCGTCATACATCGATAATGTCCGAACATATCGTGCCAGTACCGAGCATACCCGAACCGATCCAGAACGACGCCACTACCAACGGAGCTAATTATCCGGTGTCGAAAATAGAGCCAGAACCAAATAATAATAATGATACAGCTTCTTACATTGTTAATAACAGTCCTAATGGTCAAATTACAAATGATATAGAATACGACAAACATCCAGAAGCACACGGAGTATCTTATAAGTATAAAACGAATATTAAACTCAGATTTACACAGGACATCAACGGGAATAGTCAGGATCCTCAGAAAATACAAAAAATCGAAAATGGTAGAAGAAATTCCTTGACAAGCATAGAAAATCACAGGTATGTGCTTTTAAATTTTATTACATCTATAACTCAGGCTCTAGAAGTCCAATTGTCATAGCAAGAATGTCTAGAATTACACTATAACGATTGCTCGAGCGGACGAAGCTATCGGCTATTACATCATTATATCAATTATTTTCTAGTTAATAAATTTTTTTAAATTAACGTTTATTTTCAACAGCATATTTATATAGTGCAGGACATTCGATTTTTTACATGCTGACTTATTCTTTTTTTGAGGTATTGCCTCGTTTGTCCTATATAGGTATCCTCGAAATTTGCACAGTTAATTTTGTTTTAATAGACAAATCAACTGTTTGGTTATACTCCAATATTGTTTTAAACACAAAATAATTCAGGATTTCTATTAAAGTTCCAGTCACAGCTCGCCACCAAGCAGCGAACCGTGTACCAGAATCTCAGACAGCGATAACACCCATAGAAGATCTCCATCAGACAGCACGTCATCGGTTAACATCGGACCCAAATTGGAACCACCTAGAAACGATCTAATTCAGAGGTACTCGCCTAACGTCAAAATACCAGGACAAAACGATATTAAACAAAATTTTAACATCCCAATTTTCGTCCTGCATACTAAAGGATCGTACTACATCCCGATTACCATCGATTATAAAACTCTTCTTCCTTTTCTGCATAATTACGATTTACTGGAAATAACGCCGATGCACGTACTGCATCCGGTTACTATCAACGTCAATTTTTCGCCTAATTGTAGTAACGATATTTCTATTTCTAATAAATATAAAAGTGATTATAATAATTGGAATTAGTATGGTGAAGAAGTACTGAGAGGCTGTGATGATCAGGTGAACTTTTAAGACTGATGTAAAGATTAAATAGTCTGTAAATACCAGATAGTCTTTATTTTTAAAACATAAAAATTGTGTAATACTTTGGACAAGTGCAATTGTAGCCAATTTATACTGTTTATTAGCCAAGCGCTAACTCGAAAACAAAGTCAAATAGGAATCTTCGGATGACATATGTCAATTAGGAGTCCTCTGATGACAGATGTCAATTAGGGAGTCCTTGGATGACAGATGACATATGTCAATTAGGAGTGATCGGATGACAAACAACATATGTCGAATTAGTGACAGGTGACAGGGTTACTGTTAACTTTCTGACCGTAAAAAAATACTATTAGAAAGTTGAAAAAAGAAGAAATCGGTTGCATTTTGGGCGTCGCGAGTTGTGAAATTGAAAGTTGAATTTTTGGTGAGGTCTGAGAGAGAAAATAAAAGAGGAAAAGAGAGAGTAAATCATAATAAAATTGATATGATTATCGTGTTTTGTGGATCAAAATACGAATCGATTGAGGACATTTCCTAGCGATTATTAAAATATTTTGAAAACTGTGGATTCTATCACTCATTTACCGCGCCAGATTCTTCATTTACAATAAGCACATTTTCTGAAAGAATAAAGTGCGAGATAATTAATAAGAAAGTTTACATACGCGACGTTTCGACTACCGAAGTGATATCTGATGGCTGATGATGTATACATAAAATGTACAATTGAATATTATATTTTAAAAGCGTAAATTCGCAAACAAGAATAATTATAGCCATGAATGTTAACAAAAATTACTCCTTATATAACGAATCTGCCATATGTAACGGTTATTAAAATGAATTATTTTTAATATTTTCAGTAAAGTAGAACCAGAAATATAGTAAGGTCATAAATCGGTCCATTAAAAGATCTTACGAAATAGTTATATTACTATAGAACAGAACTTAATGGCTAGAGTAGGTACGCCTACTGATAACTCTAGGGTTTGATGAATTTTGACCTTACAATATCTCTGGTTGAACTTTATGTATGTTGATTGTTGAAAATATATTATATATATGAAAAATCCTGTGTTTCTTGGGAGCATTAAACTGATCAATTGTAGATTTTTGCTTTCTCCCAATTTCGAAACGGTTTACACTGCATCTGAACCTAAAACAACTACTTTCTACTGATGAAGCATAACCATGCCGAAATCGGTCTAGAAATAACAAGCTCCTTTAATAACATACTCAAAAGGACGAAGTTTGGGTTTCAACACGCGTCTGGACTTCTATAATTCAATACCTATGGGGGCCAGTAGCCCTGGGAGTAGTTGTTTTAGGTGTCGGATGCGATGCAAATCTTTTCGAAATTGGGAAAAAGGAAAATCTACAATTGATGATATATTATAGATGTTAATTAAAAACGTAAAGACAAGTAGGTGTCTCAAAAACTGTTGAGTTTGTGTATATCAGATTTTATGTAATAAAATAAAAGTTATACCATGATAAGTACCAGATTTAATGGTTTATGGAAAAGAAAAATAAAAAGACCCCTGTAAGGAAGAGTGACAAAAAATTAATTCCCCTGAACAGTTCATTTTCCAAAAGAACTAAATCCACCATTGGAATGTTCTGCTAAGCAGCGGCTCCAGGGGGGGGGGACAATCCTTTCTTAGACAAAATTCATTCTGTGTAAACCAAATTTTAATGTTTTTAAATTTTTTTGTAGATTCCAGGTCCATTTATATCCTAAAAAACTCACTGTTTCCCCCAAAAATGGCCCAATTTTTTTTTTCGGTAATTATGACATTGCCAATCGTTTCTTAGACAAAATTCATTCTGCGTAAACCAAATTTTAATTTTTTTTGTAGATTCTAGGTCCATTTAATATCCTAAAAAACACGTTTTTCCTCAAAAATGGCCTAATCATTTTTTTTCGGAAATTTTGATATTGCCAATCGTTTCTTATACAAAATTCATTCTGCATAAACTAAATTTTAATTTTTTTGTACCCGAAAATACTCACTTATTCGCTCAAAAATGACCCAATCATTTTTTTTTTCGGAAATTTTGATATTGCCAATCGTTTCTTATACAAAATTCATTCTGCGTAAACCAAATTTTAATTTTTTTGTAGATTCTAGGTCCATTTATATCAAAAAACCTAAAATAATAAACCTCCACGCATGCATGTCTCCATAATCGGTCACTGAACACGCTCTTTTTTGATAAAAATAACCCGACTCCTGAAAACCCAGGTGCCGACCTTGTATGCGCCGTAGCGCAAAATCCTGAAGGTAGATTTTTTGTGCCCATTATCTTTTTTGTTCAGGATGTTGAGAACTACCTTTTCCACCAAAAATTAGACCTCCTGAGTGAAACCACTTTTCCATATAAAAAGTGCGGGGTCCTTTAGCCAAAATAAAAGAATCCATCAGAATAAGCATTCGGAAATGCCCCTTTTGACTGTTAGTTTTTTATTAAATTCATTTAGTATGCCAGAAAGACCCGTTAATAAATCCCATTGCAGAGTTTGATTTTTTTTATTGAATAAAATATATATCCAAAACTTTCTTTAAAAATTAAGCAAACAATACATGATATCTCGTACCTGATTAAACCTTGTAATGTTATAAATGAGAAAATGTACTTTTTTAGGAGGATACTAAATTTTTTGTATTCTATATCCATTCAAATGTTAAATTTGGCTTATAATTATCCTAAAAAAATTCAATCATAAGAAAACTAAATGAATGTTTAGCATGTTACGTTTTTTTGACAAATATTTTTTAACAGCTGTAAAGTACTTCTCTTCACATTTTATAAATAATAAATTTTGTAAGTAACAGTTTGTTTTATTTCTTCAGACTTATTTTCAGTACCACCAAAACATTTTTCCTGGATACAAAACAATTTTTTTCGAAATGGTCATTTCAACCAATAGCAACGCGTAATTCTAACCAAACATTATTTTATACCGATAAGTGTATTATAGTAAACTTAATAATTGTTTCTCACCTGTCAAAATAGTCATTTCAACCAATAGCAACGCGTAATTCTAAGAAAACATTGTTTTATATCGATAAAATGATATAACTGTCAAAATACCAATTCTAACGATATATATGAATAAGTGTATTATAATAAACTTAATAATTATGTTTCTCACCTGTCAAAATGGCCATTTCAACCAATAGCAACGCGTAATTCTATCCAAACATTGTTTTATACCGATAAAATGATATAACTGTCAAAATACCAATTCTAACCTATTTTAAATATAAAAGATGTCAAACACGTCAATGACAACATAAATACATAGCCTACTAAACTCATCACGTGTGTTGCCTTGGTAATGTTTGGAAACGGTTCAGTTGGTGCCAACTGTTTCGGTTCCAAAAATAAGAGCACTAGGTCATAAAAATAATCAACACAAATGTTATGTTTTATTCGGAATACGAACAAATTAACATATAAAACTTTTTGCACTTACTTTGCTTACTAAAGTATTTGGTAAATCTAGCAGAGTCTCTATAAATAATATTTAAATTATTTTCTTCCGGTTCTAAAGTGATTAGAGCATTTTGAATTTCGTCTTCGATGGTGACGTATTGGGTTCTTGCTCCTATTACGTCCGAACTTTTAGAACATCCAAAGTACAAAATTAGATCTAACTCGTTTTTGTCGGTCCAATCGTAATCGGTGAGAAGCTAAAAATGGTTAAAACTGATTAAAAGTGAGGAATAACAAAATTTAATATTAACTAATGTCTAGAATCAGACAAACTTAAGAATATACCGCTAATGTGGCTGCCAATGCGCAAAGGCGGAGCTAATTATACTGTAGCGCAGGTAGAAAGATTTTTACAAGTGATGAATGCCAGCTTAGTTATTGTTGAACACTGTTTTATCCGCTCTTACGACGCTCCTGTCATCACTCGGTACTGTCTCGTTGCTAGTAACGTACACACGCGCCCAAGTTTTTCCGACTTTAGTATTTTTACTAGTTTATAGTATTTGTGAGGAAAAAGAGAGATGAGAGAGCATGCTAGGCTCCTCCCCGGCATCTAATGTATCACGCGCACCTGCAGGCCCTAATGCACTTAGAGCTTCGGAGTAAAAAAAATCTTGTAGGGCTCAAATCAAAGAGAAAAAACTTTCGCATCCGAGGCGAAAAAAAAATTTCCCCCGCTTTACTCTTTCGTCGCGAAAATCGAAAAATAGGATTTGCAAAATCCGAAATTCGGTCACCATTTGTCCGGTTTCGGCGAAAATCAAATACTCACCGAATAATTACCGCATGTCCATCTCTGCAGCTCAAATTTCATGGAAGCATTGGGTCCTGTTAATTCTAAGTCTGTATACTGTTGCAATAAGGAAAACATTCGTCTGGATTGAAAAAGGTCTAAGAACCTTTCGAGTATATGTGGTAAGTTTTCTTCGTCAATTGTTTCATAGGAATACCTGTTCGGTGGTCCGAAGGTTCTCCATTGTATATCTGAAAAGTAAAAATTCAAAATATCCACTGGAAAATTTCCTTTTTTTTTTAAATTTACCTTGATTTTCCAACGCACGTGATATCTCGTTGAAGCATTCAGCCCTAAGGAATTTCCTCAAAGAAATTTCAGAATTTTCTTCTATATGCCTCTGGATCATTTTAACTGCTCTTGCGTTAAGGTAATCTTCAGCTATCCAAGATTCTAAATCAATATCTACATCTTTGACTTTTACTGTATTTTTGCTATATATACCGTGAACTAAAGGTAGATGTACAGGCGGTTTGAAAACTGGTGGGATTTTTACATGGAACCACCCATTTATGCTAAGTCTGGTATCATCTAAGCTTGTAACTTCGGCTACCTTTAATTATTTTAAAAACTTTTAACGGGACACCTTGTATGATAATAATATCATGCTTTATTCATTCAAAATAAATTAGGAAGGGAAAAAATAAAACTCAAAAAATAGAGTGAAGATTTAAATTTGACATGAGTGTTGCTCTCTTATTAAATATAAAAAATGAGTCTTACGATTGACAAAATTTGCTAATTAGCTACAACAGACCCTAGAAAATTAAATTTCAAACAAGCTGAATGCATTTTATACACTGGACATTTGGTTAAATGCGGGAAAAAAATTAATGAAAGTGACAGTGGCTGTGTGGACTTATTGACTTTCCGTTTGTCAACGTCGAATTTACGAGACAATCTCATTAAATAATGGGAAAATTGCATAACAATAAATTTCATTAATTATTCTTGCTTACTTTATTTATTTAGTTATTTTTATTTAAGTAAAATCATTATTTTAATGTACTGAAAACTGTGAATAAAAAGTTCATTTTAAAAAGTTATTTTTAAATACATTTTCTTATTTTTTAGAACTGGATTAGAAAATTTGTAATATTTATCATGTACTGATAAAAAATGTGTTATATATCATAACTTTACAAGTTTGTGCACTTTTGTAATGGGAGTATGATAAAACTTGATTTTTTGGATTTTGTGTATAAATTTCAGTGCAATCGACCGCTACTCGTACATTTTGATATTTTGCAAAACATGATAGCATGTTTTTTAGAATTTCCTCTTTCGTTTGCCAAGCAATAAATTGTTTTAAATAGGTGCTCAGTAGATCAATAGAATATTGTCAAAGAATAGAAATATTCTTTGACAATGCCTATATAATGAAATATGAAATATAACGTCCAGACATTTATTAGGGTTATTATTACACCCTGGTACTGCGCAGTACACTTTATTTTTCGATTTTTCACGGTGTTTTACTACAATTTTGGTCATTATTTATCTCAAAACTGGATTTTCTTCACCCTACTTTGTGTTCGAAATCAAAGCTACAGATGGCGTATTGCTGGATGTCAGATCGCAATAAGAGATGTAAAAATCTAGTAAATACCTGATGGTAAGAATCACTAGTCACTGGGAACAGGATCAACTGATTATTGGCTGGAAATATATCTCTCACAAATTCCTTAGGTTGACCATTTTCATCTTTACTCAGTAGTTGTAAAGCGCCACCTTTACTTTCACACCACCCACTTTTTCCTGTTAAATATAAAACAAACGCTACCATTCTGTCTTCTCTTTGATCATCGTGTACTAAAAGATAATCCGTATTACTGTATAAACTACAAGTTGCGGATAGGTGGGTTAAATCATATCCGGTTAATTTTGATACCTACAATACAATATCGAATAAAAATTAAAACCAGATTTTCCTTGCTTTACTTATAGCTGATACTCACCCAATTCATGGCTTCCGTCTTTAGAAAATTAAACATTACGTTGAGGTACTCGGAATTTAAATATTTTAAATCTTTGGATTGGAAAAATTCATACAAATCCATGTTCCTCATATTCCAATCCAGATCGTTAAATTCTTGTCTAATATTATCCAACAGCGCTTCGTTATCGAGAAATTTATTCAGAACGCAGACTTTAAAAGGTTCCACAATTAATTCTACATCTTTGTTCTGTAATTTTTCATTTCTGTCCCAATGAAATTTTAGTTGATTTATAAAATTTTCTGACGTTAAACAATTCCTAATGCCTGCACAAATTTTTTGTTTCTTCTCTGGTGGACTGTCCGAATCTCTGCTGCATGTTGGCAATAAATGATCTAGGAAACAAGCTTTAAACTTAATCTATTTGATTTGACATTATTTGACACATACTTACAACCTGTGAGAGATGAAGCTGTAGTTGTTGCCACTTTACAATCATTATCCCAAAGATCACATTCAACTTCTGCTTCGCTTTCAGAAGATTCTTCTAAATATGTTATTTCTTCTTTTGATTCATTTTCTGAAGAATAGTCGTTGTCAGTGTCTGAAGCTGTAATAAATGAAAGATTAATTGAAAACATATTTTTTTTTGTTTTCAGTTCTTTTATTTAATAGGTGTATTAATTATTCAAGAGAGGGATTACAAATATACAGGGGATGGACGTTGACAAGTCACCAGAGGTATTTTTTCTAATAAATCAGTAATATTTACTTGATACTTTATTTTACGAATTTTAAATAAAAAAATAGGTAGCCTTTTACCATTATATGTTTTATCCTCTTTTGATGTCATTTATATTTCTAGAAAAATTATAAAAAACGTGTTTTGACTATTGTTTTTATTTTTCTAACCTTAGAAAATCTTCCTTTCCAACTATGTTCATTTTACCTAACCACCAGAGAGAGGCGTTGTTGTTAAACTAAAAAATACATTTTAAAATCGATTTTTTATTAATAATATAAGGACACTACCGTCGCAATCGTAAACAGCACCTAATATAATTAAATTATACCTATAAATCTTGCCAACATTTATTAACAAAGCATAAATGAAAATTGTAATCCATTTATTTTGTCCATTTTTGTTATGTGGCAACAATGTAATCTAATGTCAGATGTCAGTAAAAAAAGTAAAAGTGGTAAAGTTAAAACTTTATTTATATAAAAATGATCTTTAAAGTGTTTAAAATTATACAAATTAATATTTAACTTTTATTAAAAAAATAGAAATTTTTCAATATAAAAAATTATCTACACTAACATCTATCCATTAATTGTTAAATACAACCAGTAAAAATAGTTTTTAAATTATAAATAAATACAGGTTTTTGAATATATTAATTAAAGAATAATATAGAAACCGCCATGATAATACAAAATCCCCCAATCCAGGGTGATTTTCTTTCACCTACTCTAGCGCACTTCCATAATGTTTTCATAATTCTAAAAAAATAATTGTTCCTAAATATATATTTATAAATTTATTACTAACTACATACCCTGTCCTGCTTTTGTCAAGAATACTTGGAAAAAGTCCTCTCAGGTAAGTACAAGTACATATTATTAACAAAATCACAGTTAATAAACTTTGAAAATTGAATATTGCAGACTGAAAACAAAACAAAAATGTATTTTTAAAAATGTTATTTCTAGAAACTTACCATTGTCTCTATTAAATTTTTTTATTAAATATTTCTAAAAATTACCAACATAACCAAAAATTGTCAGTGTTGATGTCACCGATCAGTGTCATCTGTGAAACGCAGTGTTACCAACAATTTTCAGAACAACGGAATTGTTACTAAACTATTTTAACTACAGCGTCGTATCCAGGCGAAAATAAATGAAAATTAATTTGGTTCAAGAACTAAACTAGGCGTCATAAAAAAAATCTTGTGAAGGCGACTAAATGTTAGTTAAAATATAAATTTCATTTCCTTCAGTGTCTAAAAGAATGGCGGGTGGCTCTAAACATGAACCGCATGATGATCCTTCTTTAAAAGGACTTTCAAGATATTTTAATAATAAAACCATAAAAGGACGAGCTAATGTAAGTTTGCTTTTTTTAATATCAATTACCGGCGCTAACATACAAATTTTAGGTGTCTCTGGCCACGTTAGTTTCCCTTGTAGTCGGATATAATGTCTTTCGAAATTCTAAAAAGAATAAAACTGAGAATATGTCAAATGTCAAAACCTAAAGAAATTGGTAAAGATATCGAATAAAATACATGTCTTCTAAAAATCAATCAAAATTAGTAAAGTTTGTAAGTATCTAGAAATTTTCAAATGAAAATCAATTATAATTTGTGTTTTTAGCTTGTAACCGGAATTGGGACGATAGCTAGTTGTTATGTAATATATGAATATATTTTAAAAAAATATTATGTTTGTCCAAAAAAATAAAATTTATAAGCAGTAAGTATACAAATTGCATGATATTTATTTAGGTTTAAAAACATAATTTACCAAATATCGAGCTTGACGTAAAATATTAATAAACTTAAACTTTGTTACAACTTGTCAAATTCAGTTCCAGAAGTATTTTATAAAAAATTAATTCATCATCATTAATGAAAACTACTATTATTTAACATTACATTTCCTTCTGATCTTTAATAAAATTCATTTTTAGATATTGGGTTTAACTTTACCGTTTCCCCGTCTCAATATTTAAAGAGAAGATCCAGACAATGTTGAAATTTCTTCTCGGATTCTAAATTTACTAAATTTTCTTTCGTGATTGTAAACCCACAAATATTCTTATACAAAAAAACTACCATTCCCATCGTCTCCAAAAACGAAAAGTGACCAAAATCATAAAATACTGGAAAATATCATTTAAAGCATATAATTAGAAAATGTAAAATTGTAAAAATTAATAATTTAATAAACGTATCATTTTTAATGCAGTTTTCTTAAATTCTAACCTCCAAATTATTTTTTCGTTTTGTAATCCAGGACAATTTATCCAGCTATGTTTAGGTGATACACTAAAGTATTTCTCACGCAGCACCCACAACATGATATGTAGTTTATAGACGGATATGCATTAAAACGTAACACAAAAGTGTAAAAATTTCAACTATTTTAGCTATACTAGTTCTAAAAACTGCTGAAAATCTATTTAAACTAAAGTGCCCACGAGACCAAATATCATATATTTATCTTAGACTGGTTACCACAACTTATTTGGTGGTAATTGAAAAAACTCAATTACCTACGTAATTTTAAATGAAAAACTATAACCGTCATTAGATTAATAAGTCAAATGTCATTTTTTTTAAGTCACCGTCATTCCAAATCCATTGTGTCTGTCGTCATGCTCATAGGGCTTGTAAGTAAAGAAAAACATTTTAAAGAATATTTTATTATTTATTTATTTTTTTAGGTAAAAGTTGCTGTTGTTACAGTCATATTTTGCTATTTCTATGATCTTTGATAAAAATATCTTGTTGTTAAATGTAAAAAAATAAATGACATACTTCGACAAAAAATTAGTGTTTTCGCTCATTAGGATTTGGACTATTTGGTATCACTGGATTCAGTTTTTTGTTCGGCAGCTTTTTGTTTCCTAGGTTGGAAACACCGACTGGAATAGGTGTCGCTCCAATCTTGCAACTTAAAGAAATTTTTCATCAAAAGTCATGTTCGTTTGACAGTAAAAATTTGAATAAATAATATATATTATTATGCATAACAGTCTAAATTAGTAATGAAAAAAAATAATTGTGTGAGTACTCGTTGCATCGATAGTAACTGCGAGCCGTGCAACCCCAGCAAATACAAAAAGCGAAGCAAGTCATCCCCAGGTTTATTTAGATTTATAATAAAACAGATATCATTATCCGTAAGTACCACACGTTTAAAAAAAAGGCAGTCTTGAACATTTTCAAAATGACTACATTATAAAGGAATTTTGAAAGTGATTTTAGCAACTGATGGTTCAAAAAAACGATAAAATGTTGTTTTCAGAATTTAATTGGTTTGGGAACCATATACTGCTGTGTTCGCATGTACGATGCTAACAGACAGCAATTCCTTGGATACTTTGAATACTGTGACCGTTTGATACGATCAACAAAATGTAAAGATCTAGAGGATAAGCTTAAAGACTTAAAGAAAAGATTAAAATAGCAACTACTATTTCCTAAAATACTTAGTAACTGTATCAAAAATGCTCCTGGATATTTCTCTACTTCAAGTATGAACAAATAAGTAATATAACTTGATAAACAAATAAAAGTTTTTTATTTCATACGGTCATGACGTAATTTCTAGTTATTTCAATTGTCAACGGAATAAACACGAAAACACTAAGAGCAAATACGATTTAGACTTAACGTTTAACTGTTAAAGGTTGGCAACACTTCACGACGTTGCCGATGTGACAACGAAAATTCTTGATTACAGATTTCTACAGGTTTACCTGTAATTATTACAAAATATCTATCAGTTTTTGTCGTATCTATCTTAGTTTTCGCTGAAAAATAGTCAAAAATGCACGTGCAATTTATGCCCTCCACTACTCTGGCAAATACACGTAATAATGACGTATAATTTTTAATAAATTATGTACAACCTCTACTTGATCGACAATGCCTATCATGACATTTAGTGACGTTAGCTCTCCTTTTGTATTTTATCATGACTTAAAATCACCGCCAAAGTTTTACATTAATATTAAGTGAAAATGTATTAAATTTAAAAGTGAACAAAAAATGCAAAACGGTAAGCTGCTGCCATGTATTGGGCTCCTTGCAACAGTAAGTATAAAATAATTTTATTTATACATGTAAAATTTTATATATTGATTAGCTCTAAACTTGTATAAATTAATTACGAGAAACAGTACAACGTTAAACTGAATGACATTTCCATTGGAATTCAATTCAATTCTGTATTCAAATAAACCTTTTCGTTAAGTTCGAATGAATTCCGCCATTTTTTATGTTACTTTAGGTTTGTTCCAACAACAATTTTGTGACTGTACGTAAACTTGTCCACAACTTATTGTCGACGACATGTCAACGACTGTTAGTCGATGACCTGTCGAGGATCGGGCATTCAATTCGAAAGTGTTCCAACAAATTTTTTGTCAAATTTATACTGTCAATAACGTCACAACCAATGTCAAATTTTGAATTTGGGAAATAACAAAAACTAATGAAAATATTTATAAATTTGGATGTCTACAATCCTAAATAATAATTATGTATTTACACAAGTGTACCTATTAAATAATATGAATGTTTACATAATAAAAATACAATCATAAAATTTTCAGGTTAGGATGACGTTAACTGACGTTTTACAAACTCGTTTTGCGCAAGTCTTGACAATTTGTACCTACTCAAACCCAGGAACAGATTTGACAGTACATAAACTGGTTTGTGATTAGTTTTGGTTGTGTTGGAACACTACATTTTTGTACAGGTTTGAGTCCGAAGTTTGTTGGAACACCAAATCTAGACTGCGCAGAATCCCGACAGTACGCAAACTGGTTTTGTGTTATGTTGGAACAAACCTTTTAATTATCTTTATTTTAGGGCTTAACTTATGTGGGAACTATCTTTACTTCAATTTATACGTACGATGTTTACATACGAAATATCCTTCGTGATACTTTAGAACGGTTAAAACCAAAAATAAGAAACAGAAATGATTGTTGATTAATGTTCAAGTCCGTCCCTGCAATCTTGTCTATGCATGTCTAGCAATCTAGCAATAAGAAATTCCCTAAACGAACGTTTTTGACGAATAAGAGATGTGAGTTTTTGTTTCTTTCTACTTGGTATAAAGTAATGTTATAAAAAAGGATAACAACAGCGAAACGAATTGGATTTACCGAATTAACCTTTGCCTGTCATTTATTTGGATATCTTGATTTTTCCATTTACAAGAACGAAAAAGTAAGATATATATTTTCTTAATTATAATATTTTAAAAGAAAAAACTATTTCAGAAGATGGCTGGAGGTGACTCGGCAGAAGGTGCAAAATTATCAGGTTTGAGCAAAATTTTCAATGGACAAACTATGAGAGGAAGAGCCAATGTAAGTACAAGAAAACGTTATGTAATTTTTGAAAAATCTTTTTTACCATAAATCCATCGATAAAATCGCTATTCATGTAACTCTAAAAGTTCACGACGTTAATTTCGTCTATTTGAATTTAAATCTTTTACACAGGTATTGAAATGTGAGGTTAGAATTGTTAAATGGTTACACAATCAAAGGGTTATATTGATTTTTTATTGCTGTAGAGATGTTCACTTTTATTTTTTCATTTTTATTAAGGATACACTTTGATCTTCCAAACAAGCAAATTCTCTAATCTAAAAAGATATATGAGAAAATATATGCAAAATTCATGGATTGGAAAGTTCATAATCAAGTATATAAATTCATTTTCGGAAACTGTGCTGCTTGCGTATGTTGGATGAGGCCAGCAGCAAGATATATTTGTTTTAAAACTTTATTTTTTTGTTTAATAAAAATGAAAAAAATTCATTCCAGTTATTCACATTCACACATTCGTTAGCATATTATTATAATTTCTCTCTCTCTTTCTACTGGATTCCAGTGGAAAGAGAGAGAGAAATTAAAATACAAACCACTATGAGCTTCCGAAATGAATTGCATATTATTATGATATAAACGGGGTCGTAGAAAAAGTATAGTGTTTCGTCGAGAGCATTTTTTGAAGCTCGTGAACATTACCAGCCTCGGCTAGTAAACTGTTCACTCGTAAAAGAAAATACTTTTGAACAATAATAAAAATTTGTTTCATAATGCTTTAACTGATTTTTTTTTAAATTTCAGGTTGCATTGGCTACTTATATAAGTGTAGGTACCCTGATAGCATATTTTACCTTGAAACCAAAGAAAGCAAAGGCATAAGTAGTAAAACATGATAATTAGTAACTCTTTATATCCAATTATACTTTTAAAATTATACTTGTTCAAAATTATATCCTAATAAATTTGTTTTATTTTTCCTTTTAAAAAATTTTGACTGAGTATGAAAGAAAATGTTTGAAAAATTATACGGAAAAGTGAAAAATACTAACTCAAATCAAAATGTCCATAGCAGATGAATATGAAAAGAAGGAGAATCAAGTCGGAAGGAAAGCACAAAATATCCAGGAAACTGTATATTGTATTTCTTGGCTTTTACCACAGAACACGTAATTATAGTTAAGGCGTTCTGTGCTTTTGCTGACAGTTGACCGACATTTGACAGTTCTGACGTAGGTGAATGCTACGTTATGAATGATATATGAATATTGAAAAGTGGTACGCAAAGACAAAATTTAGTACATAGTCGATTTTGTGGTACTGGAAATTTTTCTTACCTGGCAACACTGGTCACGTGATAGTTTCTATTTTTGAGGAAATGAAAACGACATTAAATTATTCTATATCGATTTTATTAGATAACTGACTAGTACATTACATTTAGAAAATTATAGAACACTTAAGAAATGAATGCACAAATGTGTAGAGATCCACGTACAGGATCGTAGCAAAAGTGTGTATGTAGCAAAATATACATTAACTCCATCGATAATGCAGAGTAAAAAACGTCAATTGACCATATTAAATTCGAGGAATGTCAACAAAATTATAACAAATTTATAACAATAAAGGTATAAAAAACATTCATTAAGCTAAAAGCTAATTATAAAGTAGATATAATATGGGACCAATCGGTCAATTTGGATGAGAAATTAAATATCAAAACTTTGATAAATTCTAAAAAAATTTGCACCTATTCTGACAAATCATAACCTCAATATTTTACAGTTAAAAAATATTTGAATTCGCTGCATATATTAAACAAATTGATCCCAATAAAATAATACTCTGACTATAGAAAATTATACTTTATTTTAAAACAAATAAAGCCTTATTTCGCAAAAAACGCGCTTGCAACTTTCCGGTCGATGAATTCGACAAAAACAAATGACATGACATCTGACATCCAATCGCAATAAACAACTGACATTTGACATACCGAAATTCATTATCAGAAAGAAAAATAAATGTTTTTGCGAAACAAGGTCCATGCGAATGGTCCAAATACACAAGAACCCATTTTACTAGAAGGAAAAACAAAAAATAATGGACGGGAGGCAGAATTATATCTCAGTGGCTGCTGTCCAGCTCACTTTCTGCATCCGAACTAGAACTAACGGCTAAGTCACCTGTCATTGCGACGCGTGCGTATTCGTCTTTGTCGATCGATTTACAGAAATGGATAGCGTACTTCAGTTTTTGATGCAAAACGTGCTGAAAGTAAATAAAATGAACAATTCGGCAAAAATTTATAATAAAAAAACCCGCCTCCAAACGCCAAACATAAAAACGTGACGTTGACGTTTGTGAAATGTCAAACGTCAAAGAAACAACGTAACACATGAACCAAAAATGATTTTTCTTACCTTACATGAATATCTAGGCATTTTAAGCAAAAAGAAGCAAGTGTAGCTCTCGGGTAAGAAATTGTCTGGTGGCGTATATTTGTCCAGAATTTGTATGACAAAATCTCTGCCGCGAAAATCTGCTATGGTTCTTGGTAATCGAGTTCTACCCCAAACGAAACGCAAAAACAAGGAACGTTCTTGGTTAGTAAATTCTTCCATAACTTCCCAGAACCACTGGATGAGTGGAGCGCTGCCGTCGATACCTACAATTAAATTATGTCAACTTAAGAAATAATTAAAATTTTAGCGATAATATTAAACTATGAGAATTTTAAATACGTGACACCTGTCAAAATATATCAATTGTCAAAATGTGACACCTGTCAAAATGTATCAATTGTCAAAATGTAACACGTTTTAAATACCTTTATAAGTAGCAACAGATTTAAGCAGTGTCAAAGGTATATCCGGAGATCCGCAAACCATAGTTTCCAGTTCGTATCCACTGAAAAGCGATAACAACGGTACGGGTACCACCCTCGACATACCATCCCTAACAGCTTTCACTTGTTCGTCGAATTCGTGCAACCTAGAAAAACACAACCGTTTTGATTCATTCCGGACCAGCGTAACTAATTCCTTACCTAAAATTGAGGGCGAGCCTCACATACTCCAATCGATTTTCGTAAGTGATCCTCTTGTACCTGGTGCTCAAATGAACGTCAGTACCACACGAAGACGGTGTCGAAAACGGCATTTCCAGATTTTCGAATAAAGGTTCTTCGGGCGCCATATCCCTTATGCACAACAATCCCGGTACGTAGTCCCTATCTATTTCTGTCAGATCTGCTGGAGTTAGTTCGACTCCGGCCAATTCTTTCCACACCGGTTCTGCGAGGTTCAGACTCAACGGAGAGCCAGTACGGATCGCAATACCCATCAGAACACCTAGGAACCTGAAATGTGGTATTTTGGTAACTATTGGGGAGTATATCTAGTGCATTTAACTGGTTTTTGCAAATTTTACCTCGTTGTAGCCTAAATACAGATAGCGATGATATTCGAGCAACGTGGCAACGCCATAAAACTCTTGTTTCCTCCATCTTTTGGGTTAACACAATTTTAGCCCCACGTTGGGCGCCATTTGTAAAGATAATGAAAAATCTTAGTTTTTTTTTTTACTTTTTAATATTCTTTAGTGTTAAATTAATATGACATTTCAAAAATCATCTCCAAACCAAAACAAACTTGCCATAACAACCAACACATTTTTTTAAAGTCCTTTTCACATAATTTTTTTTACTGCGTATAAAATACACTTCCCATAATTTTGTCCCGATTTTTACACCATAACAATCTTTAGTACAAACCTGTTTCGACCCCAGCTGTGGCCATCATCAGTGTTAAACAAAAGTGCCTAAAAATAAGGAAAACTATAAAGTAACACATCCTTTGTGTCATTAAATCTCACCCCGACTTTGTGTCGTTTGGCATTGCATCTATCACAGTTATTATTCATGTTCACAACTGATTTGTTATTGACTATAATGTATTTTGTACCTTGGGGTTTCCCCTAAATTGAATTTTTTTTTCAAATCATAAATAAGACGATGCCGGAGTTTTTGATTTTGTTTTTCGTCATTTTTACTTCAATTTTTCATGTAAGTTATAACTTGCTTCTTTTTAACCAAATAATCTTTTTACTTTATAGTTTTCCTTATTTTTAGACACTGATGATGACCACAGCCGGGGTCGAAACATGTTTGTACTAAATATATAATTAAAAATAACTTTTTTGTGTGGAGAAAACTTTGAGTTAACTTTCTTCCTTTTTCTGATATTGTCACGAATCCCAAAATATATATAAAATAGTAATTTCCGAAAAAACAAAGTCAAAAACATTTAGAAGTTTTATTTATCAAAATTATTTTAGTTTAAATTTATTTACTCAATACAAAACAAAAAAATATAAACATTTAATTAAACCAGGTCGTTGCAAAATTTCGCTGATGTGCAGAAACCCGAAAATCGACGTTAGATTGCCTAATTGAGAGACTATAGTAGAAGTAAATGTAGGGCAATCTATCGAAATTACGAACTCTGCACTGTCAGCGATTTTTTCCTAAAAACTACCCGGGACGGGAAAAATTAAGCAGTCGGGAAAAACTGCGCTTGTACTCCATACAATAATATTTTGCGATAAAAAAGTAATTACCTGAACATATTCAAGTGTAAGCAAGTCTTCGCCTGTGGATTCAATATAAAACAATCCCTATTAGCTCCAGCTTCGTCCCTGCCGTTCGGTGTAGGTATAAGCAAAGGTAGGGAGCCGTTTTGAAGTTCATCGCACATTTCCGCTATGCTCTCGCTGTATCCACCTCCACAATCGTCTACGCTTTCACCTAAATTTTAAAATTGATCATTGTAAAGGGGATACGAAGAAGAGAGTGCCATCTGGACCAGAATCGGTTGCGAAGTTTCTCTACTTACCTACAAACTCAACCTTCCAAACTCTATGGGGCAAGGCGAGCGTTTCTGAGGTCAACAAAGGAAGTTTGGATACCATTTGACCAAAAACCGATTTCATTCCATCAACTCCTGCTAAACCGCCGCGCGATCTTGATCGTTTAACCTAAAATATTTCATAACCGTAATAGTTGTCATTTAAAAATAAAATTTTAATACCTGTATTCTGTTCAACTCGATGACAGGTCCGTGATGTTTATCCCTAACCATAGTAGCCTGTACGACTTTCCTGAAAGTCGCTTCTTTAATCGTATATATCAAAATATGTCTCAACTCGTGCAACGAATCGGGTCCCGTGATCGGAAACATCGTTATGCAGGGGCAAATAAGTTCTGCGAAATGATGCAACAGTACCAAACGACAATGTAATACTAAAGGAGGAATGTCTTGTAATAGATCGTATTCTAAGGGGGCGACGGACGGTAGTCGAGCGCATGCGCTACTCGCGTTGCTCGTCGACCACGCTAGAGTGTGAGCGGACCCACAAGCGACGTTGGTTATTTTCTTTACGTTCGACTAAAAACAAAATATTAGTAGTGAATCACGTTAGGTTAACGGCTGGAATTTTTCTATACGTTGCTGCAGTAAGTATAAGGCCACTCTGGAGGACCCTCTCCACTCCACTTTTAAGCCACGCCCCTGCTGTCACTTGCTGACAAGTGACAGATGACAGAATGGTCGTGACTTTTTATTTATTTCATCTTACACTGTCCTACAGGTTACACCCAACTACAGAACAGGAATATAAGTTTCAATTATAGTACAATAAAGTAAAGTACAATATAAAATAAAAACAAATTAACGAAATAACAATACATACAGAATTAACTAAAGAAGTAGGATTTAATCACAGAGATTGAGCAGTAAAAAATGTCAAGCTCGCAACTTTCAGAATTACATTTGACACACATGTTATGCAGTGGAGAGTATTTTCTGTCACTTGTCAACAGGGTTGCCCTGTGATGTCAGATTGTTGACAAGTGACAGATGGGTCGTGACATAAAAGTGGAGTTGAGGGGTCCTACAGATTGGCCCTATACCTACTTGCTGCACTGTCTCAATTTATTTTGTAAGGAATTATCAAAAAATCAATCTTAAAATAAATAAATAATGAACTAGTTACTATATTACCTGTAGGTGCGTTACGAGCCTCGGTCGATGTATGGCATTCGTAGTACCATCTCCCAATTGACCTTCATCGTTGTCTCCCCAAGTATACACTTCGCCTTCATCCGAACAAGCGACGCAATGTAGAGATCCAGTAGCTATACAAATTATTTTTTTGCCTTGCAAAGCTGCTACTTTTTTCGGTCTTCTTACGTGATCTCCAGAACCGTGGCCCAATCTGTGGTAATCACCCTTTCCCCTGTAATTACGGTTAGAGAACGTTCAAAATTGTTTGCAAAACTACTACACCGGAATGGATAGTTCAAACCCAAGCCCAAGCGCAAATTTGCTTCAGTTCACTGCCGGCGACGCGGCTAGCGCGTTGTGTTAGGTTTCACCCATGTGCCGGCAACGCGGTTCCCGCGTGCTCATGATTAATTTTATGGTTATAATATTCATCTGGCAACAAAAACTTTGTGTGAAGGCACACAGTAGACAGTCAGTATTGTGTGCCTTCACAAAACAATCTTAAAGTTAAAGGGTTAAAGCATTTTCGCCACTGTCAAATATGTATGGCGAACGACACCATATTGTCACGAATCCCAAATATATATAAAATAATAATTTCCGAAAGAACAAAGTCAAAAATCATTTAGTAGTTTTATTTATCAAAATTATTTTAGTTTAAATTTATTTACTCAATAGAAAACAAAAAATATAAACATTTAATTAAACCAGGTCGTTGCAAAATTTCGCTGATGTGCAGAAACCCGAAAATCGATGTTAGATTGCCTAATTGACAGACTATAGTAGAAGTAAATGTAAGACAATCTATCGAAATTACGAACTCTGCACTGTCAGCGATTTTTTCCTAAAAACTATTCGGGACGGAAAAAATTAGGCAGTCAGACGTCGACTGCAGAGTTGATTGTAGGCTTAAGAGTCAAGGGTTGGTTAAAAGTTAAGTTCCTCCGGGAGATTATTAGAGTCCGGCATCAGAGCCAAAGCCAAAGTTATTCCTTTAAAGAAGAAGAGCCAATAAAGGCATGCTTAGGTAAGCGTCTATTGATAATTTATATTTAATCTATGTATATTTGAAGGGATTTGACGGAACTAAGCTCCGCCCACTTGTCACATCCCAATAGTTACGATCGTTTTTCCCAAATCTGTGTAATTTTTTGTTTTCAATTGATTAACAATCGTTTTAACACGACTTACCAAGTGTATACGCTTCCGGATCTCGTCAGGGCTACAGAAAATTGCGAACCGCACTCGACTTTGATGACGCCCAATCCGGCTAAACTTTCAATTTTCATCGGCACCTTACAACCGTCGGATCCTCCTCTACCGAGTTTTCCATAATCACCGTCTCCCCAGGACCAAACGTTATCGTCGTCTGTTATACAGAGCGTTTGAGCGTCCCCGGATCCACAAGCCACATCGATTACTTTGTACCCCAGCAACGCTTCCACCTGAAATAAATATAATTTTTTATCGCAAATATAACATCAAACGATGAGAGATGACAGAAGGTTATTTGGGCCTCAAATTTTTTCTTGAAATTTCTAAGAGCAGACTTAATGAATTAAGTAAAGAAAATGGTTTTTTGGCATTTTGCAAATTTAATATCAAGTTATAAAAGTTGTTTCCTACCAATTTCGGTTTAAGTTGATCTTCGCTGTCTCCATGACCTAATCTACCATAACGTCCTTTCCCCCACGTGTATAAATGTCCGGAAGAAGTGATGGCAGCCGAATGGGCACCCCCACATGCGATATCTACAATTTCGTACCCCTGAAGGGCTTCTATTAATTTTGGTGTTTCACAGGACCTAGAAAAGAGAATTAATTAAATTATATATTTTAGAGCCCCACGTTGGGCGCCAATTGAAATGATTAATGAAATTATGTTTTTACTTTTTTAATATTCTTTATTTTCTCGTTTCTTATCTGACATTTCTAACATCTCATCTCTCCAAAACCAAACATGTCATAACAACCTTGTCACCTTTTTTTTTAATTCTTTTAACATAAAATTTTGTGTCCTTTTTTAAACCATAACAATAAAAAACAAGGATTTTGATAAGAATTTTAAATATCTCCCGTAATTTTTACCTCTGTTAAGCCTAATTTCAACCTTCTTAGATTTTTGTTACGGATTTAATTTTTTTATTTACCGAAAATTCACCCCCCTGTTCTCCAGAAATCGACACGTTTTGCCACTTTTCCCAACTTGTTTTGTTTTTTGACTAATTTTTTAAATGATAAATTATTGAATATATCGACTTACAATCTATTGCCATGTCCTAACTTTCCATCGTCGCCTTCGCCCCAAGAATAAACGTCATTATCGGCTGATAAGGCTAAACAATGTTTGCCTCCGGAATTCACTGCAATTTTCTTAAGATACACGTGTTGAATTGATTCTAATAGAGTTGGCACTAATACTGAATCGGTTCCTCCAATACCCAACCTTCCACCAGCTCCGTAACCTAAAAATCACAACGTTAGGGTGATTTTTACGAAATATATATTATTTTCTTACCGGTAGCATAAAGTTTTCCGTCTGCAGTAACTGCGAACAAAGTTTGTTCCCCTCCTACGAGTTGTATCGGTCTCAAAGTCGACAATGCTTCGCAAGCCGTTGGAGTTTTAACTTTACAACCTTCTACACCCCCCAACTGCCCTCGGTGGTTGTGACCCCATCCGTAAATCGTACCTGATCCTCCCCAACTCAACGTCCAATCTTCCGGACGCCTTCCAAAAAAACCGATGTTAAAAATATAACAATAATTATTACTTAATGTAAATACTTACCTATTGAGCCATATCAATAGTTGTTCGTCTTGTTCTTTTCTAAATTGAGGATGTTTCTCGTGCTCCCAATATTCTCCGGACGATTCCCCATTGGAATCTGACAATTTCTTCCTCACTTCTTGGCAGAAATTTAACGGTAACACTATTCTGTGGATCAAAGCTTTCGCTACTCTAGCAGCATGGCAATATCTCCTGAACCAAGACCACTTGTGATTGTCAATAATGTTCGCCATTTTGTCCATTTCTAAGTCGCACGCTAGCGATACCAACACCTGCAAAATATGATAGTGTAAACACCCTGTATATACTGCTGTTCCAATATCTGAAGAAATAGATGTTTCTGGTCCAACTTGAATATTTCAAGCTGGCTAATAGTTTTTTGTGGACTGTATATCTTATGACAAAGAATTACGTCGTAGTTAAATATTTTATCAAAAAAAAAAAAATTTTTTATCGATGAAATTTTTGGTTTTTACGAAAACGGCTTTATTTGGAAAAACCACGAAAACAAACTGATTTTATCTCAAGGCGTTTGAGTATGGAGACCGAAAATTTAATCTATAACATTTGAGATGACGAGTGGTATTTGTAAAGATTATTTTTTGAATCATTTTGTATTAAAAATAAAGAAAGACACTTTACACTTAAATGTTCAATATTTTCTTTTAAATTTAAACATCACAAATTGATGTAATTGATTGTACACCTTCCAACGTAGTATAAGTTGCCTATCTAGTAGTATTTAAGATTATTTATATAAAGGTAATGTTTAGATTTGGACATTATTTGTCAGTTTTAAACGGATTTATGGATGGAGCTGTGTTGTGTGCTAGAGCTATTTGAAATAAACTAATAAAAACGAATAGATTTGCAATACATTTTAGTATAACAATAATTGATAATACTAAATAAAAGTTGTTAGATGCTTATATTTGACAACTCAAAAAAGGTAAACAAAGTTTTATCAAAAAACGAAAACGAAGAGACGGTTTTATCAAAGGTAATACCACGAATCCTCCAAATTTTATCGATTAAATAAAGGCGTTTAAGTGTGGAAACCTAAAATTTGAAGGGACGAGTGGTATTTGGAAAGCTTATTTTTTGAATCATTTTGTATTAAAACCAGATAATATAGTCATTTATACAAAAAACACTTTACACACAAACGTTCAATATTTTCTTTATCAATTTAAATTAAAACATCAAGCAATATTGAGCTGTTATAGATTTAAATACAGGGCCACCAAGGCATGCGTGATGGCATTTAGTTTAATTCTGTTAGAGTTTGACATTTGTCAGTTTTAAAGGGATTTAATGGATTTCTGTGTAATTTGAAATGTTTAGGTATTCAAAAATTGATGTTGAGTGTTGAAGTGAGTTATGTGCGTGTTAAAGCGATTTGAAATAAACGAATAAAATACATTTTGAAATTTGGGTATTAACATAGATTTGCAATACATTTTAGTAGATAAACAAAGCGGACATGAGTACCAGCATAGGGAATTCAATGTGTTAGAGAGAGAACGCGATATTATGTGACGTATCTCGGTTGTTAGGGGTGTGATTTGAATGGGACAAACGGCATTGTAATATAGATGGGGTAAAGATTAGATAGGTAAAGAAAAATCATGCGCAGAGACGTAGCCAGATAATTTGATCTATTTTGATTGCCCTTTTTGAGCACCATGTTGATTTTTCAACAGATACTATTGACGATTGGCCGTATTTTGACGTTTTACGTCCACGATTTACCTTAAAGAAGTCAGAATGCATCAAATGAAGTCCAGCACGCACGGAACCGTCTTCATATTCGTATTGCCTCAACAACGCTTGCGGTAATTCTTCTAAAAGAGATCCTAGAGCGCTGTCCGGAGCTTTAAGTTCTTGCAACTGGAGAGGAACGATCTCGCCCCTTTCGTCTTCGCCAACGAGCAACCTATGGAGTCTTTGAAGCGACCACATTCTTTGACTAGCAGCTAAAAACCGTCGAATGTGTATCATAACCTTCGTGAAATATATTTTAAAATATAACTTACATAGAAAACTCAATTGAGAACAAGCCGCCAAGGCGGCGGCGAGTCGAGACATTAACGCCGTATCCGCCGACGGGTACAATTTGGGATCCAGCAAACTCATTACCATGTCCATCGATGGTTGGCTCAGAACGGCTCTATCCGATCCTAATTCGCTTAATCCGTGGCTGGACATTACCGGGTATACGGTGAATCTCCATCCCCAACCGTTCACGGAACTGTCAGTGGTAAAAGTCCATCGGAGCTCGTCACCTAAACAAAATTCTGTTTAAATACTTTTCTAATGTGTCTTTGGGTGTGTCGTTTTAAGCCCCTTTTGACATATGTCGTCTGTCACCTATCAACAAGGTTGCCAACCCACCTGTCACCTGTCGTCGGGATTTTAATTTCGTTTACCTGGAATTCTAAGCTCGGAAGACCAATCGCTCCATTCTCTTCCAGACATTGTAGCCACGACTCTCCCAGTTCCGTCCATGATTTGCAATGGATCGTGTCTTCTTTCCGTCGAACATCTCCTGTCAAACTCAACCCTCAACGCGTCCGCACCTGGAAGCCTGACGTGTCCTAAAATTATTTATTATTATTAAATAACAAAAGGCATAAAACAAATTCTACCTCTTAGCGTAACGTCATCTACATAAGGATGACTGGATTCTTGCACCACCGGATGAGGTGTGGTGGAAAGATTTTGGGTGCTATTAGTGGTATCTTCTAATTCTGTCACGCATAATTCTAGCAACATGGCTCCTATTGAACGATTCGCGCCACCCATTGCTTAAAAAAAAGCATAAATAATTTATTATTTATACTTATATAAAAATAAAAGTACTTACTTATTAACACCGACGATAAAATATCTTTAGCTTGATCATCCTCGATTCTGTCGGCTACGGCCAGTTTCAATAGATCCACTAGCAGTCTAGCGTCGTTTTCTGTCAATAATGATGTGAATTCATCTAAGCCGCTAAATCCGTTGTCTCCTAGAATAAAAATTTGACACTAAGGAATTAAAACTTTCACCTGTCAACTGTCACTTTCCCTTAATAACCTCAAAACAGAGAAGTTTACGCCAATTGTCAACTGTCACTTGTCAAATATAAAGAAAGAGCCTACCTATGACTTCTGCATGTGATGTTAGAGTGGCAGCAATGACTGACATGGCGCTTGTAGACATTCTAGAGTGTTTAGACGACATGCTGGCCGAACAGCTGCTCGCTGTCATCGATTGTAAAAGAGCAGCTGTTGGGTTTTCTTCCGTTTCAGGCGATGTAGGGTTGGGACTCTAAAAATTGAATTAAAAAATGTTATATTTTTGAAAACTAATGACTACAAAGCAAACTTACTGTTACCGCAGCAATTTCAGCTATAGAAACGGGAGCTTCTCCCCCACCAAAAGCAATTTCACCGTCTTTATTAAGCGAATTCGCATTGGCGAAGGATCTTTCTAAAGGTGTATCGGAGGAAGTGGTCTGCTGAAAAGGTAATTTATCAGAATGTGACATGTAAAGATGTCGTAGGGTAAGTGGTGAGGGAGAGAAAGTAAACTCTACCAATAATAACAACAACAACTGTAATCTGGATTAACCCATAACAATAATGGATACAATACTTGACGTATATATGAATGAATCTACCGAGAGTGAACTGGAGTTCACTCACGTAAGATCGAGGCCCGACCTTGCCGTTACAAGTCGGTGTCTTGATAACAATAACATGGCCTGACAGTAAACTTAAACAATAATAATTATACACTATACGGGGTGCTCGATATACATATGGTATATCACAAGAATACTTTAATTTTAAACCTGATATCTTACCTTAGCGTTGTTTTTAATGTTGGTGTGACTGCATAACGCTTTAACTATGGACTGTCTCAGCTGCTGTATATGCATAGCGTTCAAAATATGTTGCAAAGCTTGTTGCTTAGCGGTATTACTCTCCAACGACATCACTATACCGCTTAGAGTAGGCGCGTTTTTATCCTTTAACCTCAATTGCGGTTTTTCCCCGTCGTATAACCCCAAAATCGATGATCCTAAAGGATCTTTCGCAACGGGGAAGATCACCGGTTCCACTTTCGAGACGGTTTGAGAATCTTGTAAATTCCATGCGATAGAGTGCGAGCTACCGCAAGCTACTCTGTTAATATGAACATCTTCCAAACCGTGGACTAACGCGGGTTTTCTGTTGACCACCGTTGTTCCGTTGCCTTGCTGGCCGTGGTCATTGTCGCCCCAAGCGTATACTTGACCACTTTCCGTTACGGCTAAACAATGAAGGGCGCCGACTGCTACGTGGATGACCTTTTTATCTCTGAGAGTATCGATAACTGTGGGTTTTCGAACGTGTTGGTCTGTGCCGTGGCCTAAACGAAAGTAGTCGCCTTTGCCCCACGTCCAAATGTCACCTAGAAAAATATTAGTTAAAGTAATTTATAGATCAGGTCCAAAGTGGATTCATAAGAGGCAGATCAACAACAGATGCAATACACACTATTAAACAAATTATGGAAAAAGCATACGAACATCAAATTGAAATAGAATTATTATTTTTAGACTTTGAACAAGCCTAAAGAGGTATGAAATTATGAAAGCCTTAAAAGAACAATGACCAAGTAAAAAACAAAGAAACCTAATAGAGATGACAATGAGACAATCAAAGTTTAGTATTATTCTGAGACAAAAAGGAGAAATGGAAGAATTCGAAATAAAGGTGTAAGACAAGGAGACTCACTGTCAGCTACGTTGTTCAATCTGGCTCTAGAATTTATTTTAAGAAAGTTACAAAAAGGAACAACATGAAGTCAATTAATAGCCTATGCTGATGACATAGTAATAGTGACAGAAAAAAATGGCGCCCAACGTGGGGCAATAAACAGTTTTATTAGAAATAATCAATTTTTGAATTAAAACAGTGGCGTACTTCTGAAATAAAATGTGTAAAATAAATATATTTTTTTAAAGATTATAGTGAGTGGTATTATTATTACATATTAAAACAATTTATAGTCATTAAAGTAAAAAAATTGGAAAACATGGAAGGAGCTGGAGAAAAATTTCAAGAAAACAAAGGAAAGAAGTTGATGGAACTTAAAGCAATGGAATTGAAGGAAGAATTAGAGAAAAGAGCAGAAAACACAATAGGATTGAAATCAGAATTGGGAAGTAGACTTGAAAGAGTATTAGAAATCGAGGGAAAAGATCCAGAACAATTTGTATTTGAAATAAAACCAGGACAGGAAGATGAATGCATACCATTATCGGAAGAGATATGAAAAGAGGATGAACAAGAACATATGATAGAAGAAAATATACAGGAAAACGAGACTCTTGAAAAGAAAGGGGAAATGGATATGAGAGAAGAGAAAGAAGAGATTAAACAAAAACGACAACAAGGCAATAAGAATTTAAATAATAAACTGGATGAGGTGAAACAAGAAATGAAACAAAATAATGAAACAATGATGGAGAAAATGGAAGAAAAACTAGGAAATGTGGAAAAAAGATTGGAAGAATCAAAATTATACATGGAAAATAAAATAGAAGTCACTAAACAGGAGATGAGGGAAGAAGTGATTGGAAGAATTATGGAAATAGAAAATTTACAAATACGTAGAATAAAAGAAATACAAGAAAAAGAAGAGATTTTAAAAGAAAAAATTGAAAAAGAAGTAAAAGAAGTCAATCAAGACATTAAAGAAGAAATGAAGGCAATTAAATTATATGTCTCTTGATTATTCTAAATGAGAAAAATCGGATGTGGCCATGCACATGACTTTACCATACTTTAACGGCCCTACGGGCTCATAATCCAATAACTCGTACATATTTAAGGCAGGCCATGCCTGGCAAGAGCGTACAATTGTCTCCATGAAACAAAACACTTCTACTGCGCTTGCGCTATTATGCAACTATGTTATTCCATATTTTATTTTTAATTCGCTTATAATACAAAATTTGAAAAAAGTTTTTAAACAAAATTTATAGTAAATTTAATTTAAAATAAATTTTTTCTCTTAATATTTTTACATAAACTTAATAGAAACGATAATAATTGCGAAAATCTGAAAATTCTCAAGAGTAAACCCCCACTTCCGGTTGTCCGATTTTGCCCAAAATCTAATCAGCTCATTAGCATATTATAGAAATGCTAAATATAAAATTTGGCGAGGAAATTCCGATCGCAGTTGGAGTTAGAGCGCACACAAATTTTTCCGGACTACATACTCCATACATACATTTTCTGGAAATGGTCTTAAATGACTTAGGGGGTCTCAAAACCTGTAAATCCACCGAAAGCTAAACTTTTTTTTTGCGATTACAATACTTTACCTATGGTAAAGTAAAAATTGTTAAAACACCCTGTAACTCAGTAATGAAGCGAGAAGTGTCCTTTATACAGTTACCGTACATTCATTTACCTATGAAACACCCTGTGTAATTAGAGCGAAGTTTTATGAAGTTTCTAAATATTCGATTATTGTTTAAACAATGTTTTCTGTAATTTCAAGACCATTAACAGTTAATTGAATGTAAATAACATTATATTACAGAAAATTAATCTTTTTCATCAATTTCAGTGCTTATGTACTGGGTTTGGACAGACACTCTGTATATTGGCAACCCAGACTTTGAAGAAGAGACCCTATAGATGCCTCTGTTCCCGTTTAAGTAACATTGGACTTAAAACGAGCAATTTGTTCAGTGGACTGTGTATATCTCTTTAAACGAGCAATTTGAAGCTTAATTGAAGACTCGCTTAAGACTAACGTTAAAACTTTTAAGATGTGTTTCTGGTCATGCCACGGAGATCACGTAGGCGTGTTGCTATGCAGAAAAATGCATGTGTTTCGTTATGACGTAGTATCATTCGATTGTTTCCAGTCAATGATATTGTTTGTGGAGATTCTTGTGATGCTAACTGTATATTTATCTAACGTGTTTGTTTCCGCGTACGTGTAGATGAACCTTATTGTCTAACTGTATAGAGGCTAAATGTTTTTTATGCAAGCGAAATTATGTTTTCGTACGGGTTAGTATGATATAATAACGAAGTTTTTAGTGTGGCTGATTGACAGCGCTTTGATACAAGGCCAAGAACACATGGGCGTGCTATATTTATTTTATTTGAATATTTTCATTCCCTTTATTTATCAGGGGCGAAGATGTTCGATTTCGAACACACATACTACTAAGAATATTTTTTGTTTTAAAAACGATTGCCCCTTGTCTGACACTAATTTATAATAAAATAAAGAATAAAAATTATTTACCTGATTTGGTAAGCGCCAAAGAAAATTGAGCGCCACATTCGATCTGGACAACCCCGAGCGAATTTAACCTCTCTATATTATGAGGGATGTTGCATCCTTCGGATCCTCCTCGTCCTAACTTCCCGAAATCACCGTCTCCCCAAGAAAACACCAATCCTTCATCGGACAAAGCCAAAGTTTGAGCGTCTCTGCTACCGCAAGCAACCTGGACGATCCGGTGGCCTACCAAGGTCTTAATCATTTTCGGTTTAAGTTGAGTTACGTTATCGCCATGTCCCAAACGTCCGTATTCTCCCAAACCCCACGTGTACAACTCACCGCTGCTCGTTATAGCAGCCGAATGGGAACTACCGCAAGCTATATCTCTAACTTTTTTGCTTCTCAACGTTTCTATCAACCTCGGTTTGTCCAAATTCAAACGATTACCCTGTCCCAGTTTACCGTCTTCCCCCTCGCCCCAGGAGAAGACTTTACCGTCTAGAGTGAGAGCCATGGCGTGTTTGCCTCCCGAGTGTACGGCGACTTTCTTTATTACGTATTGGCTCAAGAACGGTATAGGTCTTGGAGTAGCGACGTTGTTGTTGTGGCCCAAACCCAATCTTCCGTTGGTTCCTTCACCGCAAGCGTACAATTTTCCTTCTTGAGATACAATGAACAGGGATTTCGATCCGCCGGCTATGTGAATCGGTTTTAACTGTCCCAGATAATCAGAAAAGATTGGTAATTTGACTTTGGAACCCTTCATTCCTCCTAATTGATCTTTGTCGTTTAATCCCCATACGTATACCTTCGAACCGTTCGTGTTTTGGGTTAATTCGCTGTTCGATTCTTGTGCTAAAACAATCTATTTGTTAGAATAGAGCATACAGAAATAAATTACTGTACACCAGGGGTGAAAACCGAAAAATTTCTGCGAACCCGCGTCTCCAGTATTACGTACTGATGCCCTAACCGCTACACCACCGAGGCATGTAATTCGGCAATGATCTAGCTGGTTAAGAGGAGATATATTAGGGATGTCCTTCCTAATTCAGATCTTTCTTTAGCCACTTTTCAGGATGTCAAGGTTTTCCCCAAACTTTGTTGAGATTAAAACCCCTGCACCCTAAATTCCAAGGGTTAGGGCATCAGTACGGAATACTGGAGACGCGGGTTTGACAGTAGTTTTCACCCCTGGTGTACAGGCATTTATTTCTGTATGCTCCCTTGGTATTTAATTCCATTCTAGAAAGATTTTCCGTTAGCTTTTCACTTGTAGATTCGTCTATCTAAACATGGAGAAAGTAAAATAATTAATCTCGACCGAAGGAGATCTGGAATAGTAAAGAACACGAAACGACCTGTTTACTGATGAACTAACCTGACAGAAAATTCAGTAAATAAATACTTACTAACAGTAACCATTGATGGTCCCGGTGTGGATTCTTGACTTAAATCCCAATCGTTGGCCAAAAACGAAACTGATGTTTTTAATTCACCGTAAGATTGTTTTTTAACACCCACCACGGTTATACCATGAATTTTGCAGTCAATTCCGTTATTTCTACATTTTATTACATTAATTTCAATCAAAGGATAATGCTAAAAAAATATTTTTGTTTTTATAACTTTTAGAACTATTAAAACAAAAAAAAACTCACTTTTTCCATATTTGACAGTAGCAAAACAGTCGTATCGAGATTTTTGACATTGACAACATTCAATTCTGTCATCGAATTAATGGCATAACCTCCATTGACAACAATGACAGATGGCATGTAGCTATTGTCGCTAGGATCTACTCCCACTTTTAAACTTTTTATGGTTATATCGGGATATACGTCCAATCTTATCCAGTGTTTCCCCTGAGATCCGCAACTTTGCCATACCGTTCCGGGTATTTCAAATCTGACAGCGTATTTCGAAGAAACTGTTACATTTTTAACAATCCGTCCCCAGTCTGTAATTAGTTCACCGTCTAATTCGACGGTATCGTGTCTGTAGTATCGACCCGCTCTGCCAGCGTAAACTTCAGGAGTTCCTACAACAATCTTTAATTTAGAAACTGACTGTACCATTTTTTTTCTAAGACATCCAGGGGCAGAAAAATATTAGAATTTTAATAATTTTAGATTTTCTTAATTGGCGCCCAACGTGGGGCAATTACGAGTTAACCCAAAATATGGAGGAAACAAGGGAAGAGAATGATGGAATAATGACGGTCTTAATGGAAATAAGAAGACTAGGGGAAGGAAGACAACAAGATAAATAAGAATTAAAAAAAAAATGATGAAAAGTAAAGAAAATATGGCTAAGAAAATGGAATATAAATTCGAAGAAGTAAATAGAAGACAGGAGATAATAGAACATAAGATCACAGTACAAGAAACAAAGACAGAACAAACAGAAAAAGAAATTAAAAGAATTGAAAGAAAGGTAATTAGTAATAGTAAAGATATTAATTTAATGTATGGAAGAAATAATACAAGACAATTGGAAAAGTGCAGAAGAAGAGAATTTAAAAACAAGAAAATATAAAGAACTAATAATGAGACAAGATATTGAAATGAATGGGAAAGAAATTAAAAATTTAGAAGATCATATTAAAGAAGGGTATGTAACAAAATGGAAAATACAAGAAATAGAAAAGAAAATGTACCAAGAAAAGGAAGAATACAGAAAACAAATAGAAAGCAATATTGAAAAAAATCCAATAATAATGACGACAAAAAAATTATCATAGATGGAAGGTTAAAATAGAAAAAATTTATTTTTTGGATATTGGAAGAAAATTTAAAAAAGGAAAATAAAATGAATTTGGAAATAGCAGAGGAAGAGAATTTAAGTATACGAAAAGAAAACAAAGAAAAATACAAGATTTTAGTGGGAAAAATAGAAATTAGAATTTTATTTTATTATTTCTTTTTAAGATAAAAATAAATTAAGAAAACAAATTTTGGGAATGTTGTTATGGTGTAAAAAAATGAGACAAAATTATGGGAAAGTGTATTTTAAACGAATTAAAATAAAAAATTATGTAAAAAAAAAATTGGTGATGGTTGTTAGGAGTTGTTTGTTTATGTAGATTATGAGATTGTAAAGTTTAAAAAAATATCAAAAATGAAATTTTAAAATAAAAAATGTAAAAGTAAGAAAAATCTTAGAATTTTAATAATTTTAGATTTTCTTAACCATATATAACAAAGAATTTCAATATTTTTGATTTTCCAAGTATACCACTAAATATTCAGCAAATTTTATTCTTGATTATTAACTTATAGGTTTCAGAACTGGTTATATACTGTTATGGTTTTAAAAAAATGAGACGAAATTATTAATCGAATTAAACAAAAATTATGTGAAAAAGACTAAAAAAAAAATGTGCTGGTTGTTATGGCATGATTGTTTTTGTTTATGTTTTGTTGAGAGATGAGATTTGAAATCTCAGATAGGAAATTTGAAAATAAAGATTATTAAAAAGTAAGAAACATCATAGAATTTTATTATCATAACAATTGGCGCCCAACGTGGGGCGTTAAAACTAAAACCGTGGGGCACGAGAAACTTGGGTGTCAAAAACGTTAGGTACATTAAAAAAGGTTCATCTTAAAAATAAAGGTTTAAAATACAATAGGATAAAATGGAGGGTAAAACGATTTTTGAATTAAAAACGGTAGAATTAAAAGCAGAATTAGAAAAGAGAAAATTACATAAGACAGGAGTAAAACAGGTATTGGTTCAAAGATTGGTTGAGGGAAAGGAAGTAGAAACATATACATTTGGGAGCGTAGAAGAGGAAGAACGAGAAGAAAGGAGATATAGAATGGGAGATTGTCCAGTGCAATACAGGGAACAGGGAAGACAACATTCAAAGGGAGATGTAACAGGAGACGAACAGGAACAGACGCTAATGGGTAATGAGAAGACGTAGCAAAAGAAGAACAGGAGGATAGGAGACAAGAAAGAACAAGTAGAGAAGATCGGTTAATGGAATTTTTGATCAGTATGAATCAGAAATTAGAAGAAAATATGAAAAATATGAGGGGAGATTTGGATAGAAAATTAGTTGAAAATCGGGAAGAAAGTCAAAGAATGAACAGGAAATTAGACAACAGTCTAGAACAAATAGAAAAAATTAAAAAAGATCAAGAAGAGCAGAAGGAGCAAATCAAAAATGTGCTGGAAAAGAGAAAAATTTAAGAGAAGAAATTCAAGAAAATGGTGTTAGAATCAGACAGGACATAGAGAATGAATTGGAAGAGAAGATATGTCAATTAGGGGATAAAATAGATGAAAATTTAAAAAGTCACATACAAGGAGAAGTAGAGGAGAAATTGGTAGATGCATTCAAAGCACTTTCATCCTACAAACCCAGCAATAGTTTGTACCCATGCAAGACTAAGTAGGCACTCGATAATCGTCAAATATTTTGAATACACACTACAAAATTTGGCGTAGTGGCGATCTTTGAGATCCGCCCACCACGCTACCCCTTCTCACTGCGACCCAGGAGAGATCCCTGAGCAGTGTGCAGGTGACGGACTCTTAAATGAGCGTTAAGTAAATCAATTATTATTACCACAAAAAGAGGTTAAAACTAAAATATTTTATTACTTTAGTAGGCTGGTAATTCAATGTTTTAGAGAGAGATGGGATGAACGATTAAACGTACTGCAAGAGAAACCGACAGATAAGCTGTTTAAAAGATTTATCGATGTCTCTCTCTCGAACACGTCGAATCATACATCCTCTCTTTCTGACACATTGAATTCCATATGAGTGTAGTTGATCTACTAAAGTGATTTTTTTGTCTATCGAAAGTTCTATTTTGTTTAGCATGACAGGCTCGTATCTTACCTGGTTCATCGATCCTAGAAAACGAATGCCGATGGTTTTTCTTGGTGTAAAAGCAATTATCGCACAAATCGAAGCTGTCGCAAGTCTTGCACTTGAATCTGGCTCCTCTGATCGGCATTATACAGCATCCGTTGCAACTAACGCCATCATGACACGACGGAACAATCTCCATTTCCGTTAAAAGTCCGGTCCAATTTTGCTGCTTGGGGAAATCAACTGTCAAATCGTGCCCGTTGGGAGAAATCGCCGTCACAATTCCCACGCTATCATGAGTAATATAACCCCACTTATATCTGGGCGTCGTAACGTTAGTTTTCACTCGAACTTTATCGCCTACTTTGATGGTGGAAGGGGCGGGTAAAGAAGGGGGGAAACCCAACAGTTCGATGTGAATGAATCGTACCCAGTAGGTGCTTTTATGCTGCCAGTTGACCTGTAAATTCAAATCGTGCAATCCTTCTCTGTCTATCTTTACGATTTTTCCGATATCTCCTAGTTGGACTTCTTCGTAACTTTTGCAACATCGCACCAACATACCCACTTCGGCGTTATCGCGTACGTACATCGCGTATTCGTCGTTCGATAAAAATTGCGAGCGTCTAGCGTAAGTTTGATGCTTTTCGTCCCCGTAAGGGTTCAACGCCGATTGAGCCCCTAAGGCGTTATCGTACGAGATAGATTCCGTTTCCGAGTCGTAGACCGAGCTCAAAGAGTCGCTGTCTTCGGCGGCGACTTCGGGATGCTCTAGCAACCAACTGACTATGGATTCTGGTGTCATGTAACTATCGGGCGCTATCGCTAGCGATTTTATAGCGGCTTCTACGGCTTTCTTGGTAAAACCCATTTCTACTATTTGAGAAACCATCGGATGAACCGGTGTTTCGTCCTCCAGTTCTCTTCTTTTGTTCGTTCGTTCGCTGACGACGCTGTTGACCGAGCATTCGCTGTTCGGCGTCGCTTGTTCGCTATTGCATCGAGTGCCGTTCCTGGGGGTGGTGGTTTTATCGTTATTTATGTTACTCGGCGTCTCGAAACAACCCTCGGCTGCGAGAAACTGGCTCAAATTCAGGGCCGCCAGTTGCATCTCTTGTATGGTGAAACCTGGTTTTAACGGACTCGGTTGTATAGATTTTGACAGTAATTTTTGTATTAAAAGAATCGGTTGTTGATTTAATTCCTCTTCTATTGATTGTTGTTCTTGAGATTGATCCATACCGTTCACGGGATATTTCAAGACTTTGCGAAGTTTGTATTGGCTGGAGTGTAGGATTCTGGTCGCGTTTAGTGCGCATAAGATGTTCTGTTGGGTTCTCAGGTAAGACAAATTGACTTGGCCTAAAAAATATATTAAAAAATTAAAGATTGCGGGGATTAAATTTTCCTCCCCCCTAAGTCAGTTATGCGAAAGAAATAATGTAGAAAAATAATCAACTTTTGTTTTTTAACATCTTCTGATACATAGACCAGGGCTGAAAAGGGAGAGAATATAACAAAAATGAAGAAAATAATTTACGGGCGATCTGAGGTCGGGAAGTGGAAGGGGGTGAGTTTTTAAGGGTAAAAAACTGTTTATCTCGATTTCCGGCAAAATTACAAGTCCTATGGAAAAAAGTTAAATAGCAAAGTTGTAGATAATAAAAAGATATACAACTTTTGTATTTACATTTTTTTCACATAACCTCAAAATTTATGTGAAAAATTCAAATAACCAAGTTTTTGGTTTTTTATTTTTATCTTTTACAAAAAAATGTTTTTTTTCACGAAATTTGGTGAAAACTTACCATTTTATGTCCCAAACACACTGTAATTTTTTTGATTTAAAATATTTATTTTTGCACCTTATTTTGACTTAATATCGAAAAAGCACCCTAATTTTCAATCGAAAATTCTCACGTCAAAAAATCTGCTTTTTTAAAAATCTCGGTGGGCTTTTTGTTCGTTGAAATCTGTACTTTTTGATAGTGTAAAAAAATATACATTACTATGGTAAATGTTCTCAAAAAATGCAAAGAAACGAAAAAAAACTCGAATCCGATTTTTTTCTTAAATCATCATGTACAATTTTGAACTATTTATTAAAATTTATACTTTAATTACTCGAAAAACGTAAGATTCTATATTACATTCCATGTTTTTCGAGTAATTAAAGTATAAATTTTAATAAATAGCTCAAAATTGTACATGATTTAAAAAAAAAATTTGGATTCGAGTTTTTTTCGTTTCTTTGCATTTTTTGAGAACATTTACCATAGTAATGTATATTTTTTTTACACCATCAAAAAATAGAGATTTCAACGAACAAAAAGCCCACCGAGTGTTTTAAAAGCAGATATTTTGACGTGAGAATTTTCGATTGAAAATTAGGGTATTAAGTCAAAATAAGGTGAAAAAATAAATATTTTAAATCAAAAAAATTACAGTGTATTTGGGACATAAAAAGGTAAGTTTTCACAAAATTTCGTGAAAAAAAAATTTTTTTTGTAAAAGATAAAAATAAAAAACCAAATACTTGTATATTTGAATTTTTCACATAAATTTTGAGGTTATGTGAAAAAAGTGTAAATACAAAAGTTGTAGATCTTTTTATTACCTACAACTTTGCCATTTAACTTTTTGCCGGAAATCGAGATAAACAGTTTTTTATCCTTAAAAACTCACCCTCTTCTCTCTCTCTATCGCTAACGCGTCACGTTCTAGCACATTGAAGGCAGACATATGTCACTCTCACTCTTTAATGTGTTAGAAAGAGACACGTTAAGAACTATTGCCGTTTTGTGCGTATTTTAACAATAGTTAGGTTAGCCCTATGTATCGCATGTTTTAGTCTGTACGTAATCAATGCTTAGGTTAGCTCTATATGCTAATGCTAGGTTAGCTACGTTGGCAACCCTGTGATGTCAAGTTAGTAACGTCAAAAAGGGAGCAGGTCTAAAAGTAGGCTACGTTGGCAACCATGGCGACACCTGTCATCGGTCAAAAAAAGCAGCAGTAGGATCACGATTTTCGACTTCGGTATGTCGAGTTTGGTAAATACTAGATAAATTTGTTTTACGAGATTCAATTAATCGAAACGACAAATGTTTCTCGACTGCGCTGGAGGAATCGAATTAATTATTTTTTAAGGTTCTGTTAATGTTTTTTGTTGATTGTCAAAAATTGAATTTTTTATATCAAAAATAAGAAAAGATTGATTGATCGCTTGATACTTCAAATACTCTTCTTAATGGATATTAAAACCACTTGACAATGTTGCTATTCGATCCGATTCGAAGTTAGTCACTATCGAGAAACTCGGATTCTCTAATCGATCGAGGTTCGTGAACAACTTTATCGAGACGATAACGAGTTTACTCGATTTAATCGAGTCGAGTCTCGTAATCCCAGTGCTGTTAACAAAGTAGGCTACGTTGGCAACCCTGGTGACACCTGTCATCTGTCAAAAAGTGGGCGGGGCTTGCCATAAGAGCTGTTAACAAAATTATCTCACGCTCAAGTGTCGCAACTGTTGCTGCCATCAAAAACTTTGTGGATTCAAAGCGGCAAACTTTGCCAACAGTCTGTTGACATTACTTTTCTTTAAGTTGGACGTAGTATAGCTATTCGATTTTTATAATCGTAAATGTGCGGTAAGTTATACTTCGCAAATGTACTACCATCTGTCGGTAAAACTGATAAACGAAGGTTAGAAGTGAGTTTTGACAACTTTACAAAGCAACGAATTACCAACTTAAAGGGATACGAACAAGAGAGTGACATTTGATGAGAATCGGTCACATTTGCGAATTTTATCTTTATCGAAAGCCCGACTGACGAAGCCGAAAGGCAGAAACCGGTCGAATCGAATAAATTAAATTCCTAACTCGTTTGCTTAAGTTATACTTCATTTTTAAGGCCCCAAAATTGTCTATTTGGTGTGCAAAGGAATTCAAATTTTAAATTTGACATGTTAACTCACGTTTTTGACGAGAAAAGAGATTTTGACTTTAATTTTACTATTTTTTTCGTAATTTTCCATACTTTTCTCCCCTTTTTGCATTAAAAATTACCGAATTTACAATTTCCCATATAGTTTTGTTGGAAAAAAAAATTGGCATCGAACTTAGGCATTTTTACAATCTTTTAGAATTTTTTTACACATATTTTTCCTCTTTTTTCGAAAATGTAAATAATAAAGTTCGAACAGAAATATAATAAGGTCATAAATCAGTATTAACCGAAGACCCTTATTATTATCTATTGTTCGAGATATAGATAAGCAATAAAATTGTGTCCGTTAAAAATATCTTATGAAATAATTATATTATACCTATAGAACAAAACTTAATGGCTAGAGTAGGTATGGTAGTGCTAGATGTGTTTCTGTAGTTCTGTCGATACCACAATAGTCCAATAGTGTGCTCTGTGTTATTTGACTACTGTAGTATTTATATTTGGCAACGCCGCGTAAAAGAAAAGAGACAGAAGTATGATTTTAGTAACTGTTTGTGCTGTCAAACGCATATGGGGTTGACATTAGTTTATAAATAACTTAAGCATGACATCGCGACTCTACTTGTTTCTTTCACATAACCGAGGGTAAGTTTGAACGCTATATAAGGCTGGACTTACCGTGATGTGACTTCCTATCGTAACTATTCAGCGTCTGTCTAAACATCAAAAGATTGGCCCAAGTCTTGACGAAATTCTCGCCAAGAATCATCCTTTGAAAATTAAATTCCGGATCTCCGACCAACTTTAAATTGTTTATGGGTACTTTTTTAACTTCTCCGTTTTCGTGGACCTGTACCCATAACTTTCCTTTAGGAGTTATCCTTACGACGGTACCTTGGAATCCTTCGACTTCGGCTAAAGCGCCGATTCTAGGTCGAACGTCCCAAGCACCGATGACGTTCAGACAAGCGACGACCATGTAATGTTGTTGATCGGAAGATGTCGCTTCGGACGACATCATGGCGGGAAAACAAGCGTCGCTCAGCAAGTAGGCGGCTAGATTGAGCTTTTGGATCAGCATGGCGTTAAGGATTTGGTTCCAACCCAACAATCCGTGTATCATTCTCAATAGGTTAATCATTTCTTGGGCCACGGTGCCGCTGTGCGATTGGGTTAAGAGAACCGAGGATTTCGTTATGGTTAGGGGTTTGTTGTATGTATCGTAAGAGCAGGTTAATATTATTTTTCCTAAGATGTTCAGCAATTTCTCTAAAAGTGGCGGTATCTCTGAGTTATCAAGATCCCAAGATTGCAATACGACGTGCAACAATCTAATCGTAAGTATTTGCTTCAAGAGAAACGATTCGTTCCCTCCGGAATTGCTAGGTGGCGATAAAAATCCTAAAAGCGTTCTTATCCAAGGTTTAGTACTGAAGGCTTTGCAGAGTTGCTGAGATTGGCAGATGCTTCGCACCAAAGTTAAATCGACCCATTCGGAGCTAGAAGAGTTCAAAGAGTTGCAAAATAGGCTGCTCAAACCGTGTAGAGTGGTGGGATGTAGGTTATCTCTAGTCAAACCGGTGCTTACGGATACATTTCTTAGAAAATTAATACTCGCGTCGCGTAGCAGCTTTATTAGTTGATTGTCTTTAACTAGTTGGGTTCCTGAAAATGAAATTTTACGAAACAATAAAGATTTTAATCATTAAGTGAATTTGGTTTACCGTGATCTGTAGATTCTTCCGTTTCGGACTCCGAAGTAACCGGTGAGGGCGGCGATGCTAGAGTTAAATCATATTTTCCTTCGATACCCATTCTGTAACTGTTTGTAGTACCGTTGCTCCATTCTACCCTGACCCAACCGTCGTCTCCCAGTTCTCCTATTACTCTGCCTTCTCCTGGGGGATTCCCATCCTAAATTACAGAATATCTACTTAATAATTATCCCAAATTTATTACAGAAATATTTACCTGATCTCCCCACTTCCAATCGGCTCCTCTAACAACTCTAGTGCTCAATTTCATTAAATTCGCCAGCTCCGGACCAGACAGACAACTGGTTTTCGGTTTATTGCTTTCGATCATATCAGCATAGAGGACATAGAACTCCGAAACTTTCCTTACGATCCCTTGATCGCATCCGCATTGCTTCAACAATCCCAAAACCGAACTTATAACGCCACTGTTAACGATAGGGCTAAGTTCTAGAGCGTTGTATCTATTCGAAGATAGTATTCCTAGTATAGCTAGTAACATTCTAGCTCTAGGAAGGTCTCTCAATAAAGTATAAGTCCCTAAATTGAGGTTAACTTTAGCGTTGGTGCCTTTAGATTTACAGCTTCGACCGGGGATGTCTCTCAAGATGTGAGCTCTTAGCGTTTCTATGCACCATTCGGTGACTGATAGTTGTGAGAGTAGGATTTCGGTTTTTAAAAACGGCGTAACGAGATCTATGTCGTCCAGACAGTGGCAAGTCGGTTCTTTTTTGTCTAAGCTTAAATATCCGTTTATTATCGAGTATTTGACTGAGTTTAGTAGGGATGTTTCGTTTAGAAGCTGGCTGATCATTTGGAGACCGTCTTTGCGCGTCTTGCAACGTTTTACCTAGAAAGAGGCTCGTTTTATTACCACATAGGGACAAGAAAACCATATATTACATATTTATAAGTTAGTAATAGGAATAAAATAAAAAAATTGCGTTGTTATTGCCGCATATTTGATGAGCTTAGTAGATGACAATTGACAAATGACAGAAGGGGCGCGGCTTAAAAGTGGGGGAGGATGCTATCTTGAAAAGGGGTATGACTTAAACGTGGAGGAGTGGAGGTGGTTTTTATTTTTTTATTTTTCAAATAAATTAATTTGAGTAAAAGAAAAGGACCAGTTGAACCTCGAAATTATTTACATATCTGAATTGAGGATTGCTAAACATATTAAGTCGAAGAGCCGAAACGTCCTATCGAAAATTGGATACCAGAAGATTAAAGTTTTTAAAAATAAACGTCCTCGGAGGCGGGAAAAAAACGGACATTTTTTATTTTCCCAGTATAATTTGAGAACTATAAAACAAATTGGGAATATTTTTCGCAATTTTTATTGACCCTTTACATACGCAACTTTTTCCCATTTGACGGCCCTTATATCAATTAGGGTTTTCAAAATAACAATATTTAAATAAAGAAAAAAACAACAACCTCGCGTGTACTTGACCCCTTAACGTGTGCGTTCGAGTTAATTCGACCTAACCTAACTTTTCTGGGGCCCTGTCATCTGTCAATCGGGCTTCCCACATAGAACTTCATAGCTAACTTCAGACCTGTTCCAGAACTCACTTTGTTATACTACTAAAATCCAAAATTGAAATAAAAATTTAGATTAATTTGTATTTTTTTCCGAAATACATTAATTTGAGTAAAAGAAAAGGTCCAGTTGAACGTGGAAATGATTTACATAACTGAATTGAGGATTGCAAACATATTAAGTCGAAGAGACGAAACGTCGTATCAAAAATTGGATACTAGAAGATTAAAGTTTTTAAAAATAAACGTCCACGGAGGCGGGAAAAAACAAAAACGGACAATTTTTATTTTCCCAGTATAATTTGAGAACTATAAAACATTGGGAATATTTTTCGCAATTTTTATTATCCCTTTACATACGCAACTTTTTCCCATTTGACGGCCCTTATATCAGAGTTTCCAAAAATTACGATATTTAAATAAAGAGAAAAAACAACCTCGCGAATCCTTGACCCCTTAACATGTACGCTCGAGTTAATTCGACCTAACCTAACTTTTCTGGGGCCCTGTCATCTGTCAATCGGGCTTCCCACATAGAACTTCATAGCCAACTTCAGACCTGTTCCAGAACTCACTTTGTTATACTACTAAAATCCAAAATTGAAATAAAAATTTTGATTAAGGTTCTAAAAATGTGTTTTGTTAAATAAAACAACGTTATTTTTTCAAAAAATGTGTGCGTTAAGGGGTTAATAGCTAAAAGAATCAAAATAACAAAAAAAACCCTCGTATAAAAGTTTGAGAAATAAAACTTACCTGATTATACATAACTTTCCTGAGTATGTCAATATCACATGAAGAACGTAACACAAATTCCAATACGGAATGTATCAAATCTAAATTTTCGTTGCTGACTTTTCTCATTTGTTTTTCGTGTAGTTTCGTTACTATACCGGTCAGCATCAGTTGCGCCTCCATTTTTTTTTCTTTCTCCTGTTGCGTGGGCTCCGTTCGAGTAATATTTTCAGTTTTTTCCACATTCCATTTTTCCTCCATATCGTTTTTTAGTTCGACACAATTTTTGACGGGTTTCAAAGCATTCGAATTGAAAGATTCAGTTCCGACTGAAGCTTTTTCTTTTTGCGTGCTGTTTTTAATTTCGTTGTTGACACCGTCGGTTTCGCTTTTGGATTCGGAGATTTTTCCATCCGAACTCGCTTTCCTCATTTTACTGATGTCTTCGGACGATTTGTGTCTTTCTATACTTTGCGATTGTATCGTAGCGTTTACGATGTCTTCGGGTTTTTGTATTTCCGAGGTATGTCTACCGCATTTTAAATCTTTTATAACCTTTTTAACCAAAGTTCGTACTCTGGGTTCTTTATACAGTACGTTAACTTTTTTGAAAGCTTCCATTTCTAAGCTCACCGCCGGTTTTACTTCGTAGAGTAAAAAACGACATTTCACTAAAAGGGGTATGCAGATTTCTTTGTAGCCTTTGTTAACCTCTTGCCTCGTTTTTATCAGGTTCCATTTTGTTTGATGGACGGACTTTATGACTTCTGCCACCGATTTTGGGATTTTTACAGTCGACTGAGTGGCATCTATTAAAATATTAATGTTAATAGAATTTTTAAGTATCAAAATATAAATTTATTTATTTATTTATTTACGGGCAAGCCCATTTAAGATAAAGATTACAATTTAAAAAGTATAAGAACAGAGAACATATAAAAGTGGCATAATCACTTGTCATACATAGTAAAAATACAAATAAGCAAGTAATATAAAGGACACGACAAAAAAGGTTCATTAAAACATTAAACGTTAAAGCTCTGTATTCAGTAATTGAGTTTTAAAATGATGAAGGGAGGTGTTAAACATCTCAAGATATCATATACATTCATTGAGAAGTAATCTATTATATCACGAGTAAAAATTTCTGAATTTTATACTCCGTGTACAATAATGACAGTCCCTTTAATTTACATTGTCAAGGCGTCGCCATCTATCGCATTCCAGTGTAAACACATTGTCTTACCCATCGAGTCGTCTTATGCCTTCATTGTTTGACAGTTTAACCTAACATAACCTTATTAGCAAGCAAGGGCGGCTCCTGTTATATAAAAGTTTAATATTTTGGGTTTGTTGATATAAATGGACCTAGAATCTACACAAAACATGCAAAAAAATTAAAATTTGGTTTACACAGAATGAATTTTGTATAACAAACGATTGGCAATATCAAAATTACCGAAAAAAAATGTTTGGGACATTTTTGAGAGAAAAAGTGAGTTTTTTAGGATATAAATGTACCTAGAATATACAAAAAAAATTCAAAAAAATGAAAATTTGGTTTACGCAGAATTAATTTTGTATAAGAAACGATTGACAATGCCAAAATTACCGAAAAAAAATGTTTGGGTCTTTTTTGAGGGGAAAAATGATTTTTTAGGATATAAATGGACCTAGAATCTACAAAAAAATTCAACAAAATGAAAATTTGGTTTATGCAGAATGAATTTTGTATAAGAAAGTATTGGCAATAAAATTTGGTTTACGCAGATATGAGAAATATCCTTTCATTGTCGCACTTTTTTGGGGGGGGCAATTGCCCCTACTGCCCGCCCCCCCCTTGGAGCTGCCGTTGTTAGCAAGTTTGTTGAAAAATATCGTGTATGTGATTTTAAATTTAAAATAAAAATGTACACTTACATGCTTCTATAATCGGTAGCAAAACATAACCAAGTCCTAAATGTTTGATTAAAACTGCGTAAAGAACTCTACCGATCTCTTCTATTGGATGCTCAAACGAAAAATCCACTCTAGTTAGGAAATTATTCGCTTTAGAATGTTGTTCTACTATAGCCAAAAACGATATAACATAAGGATCCTACAAGAAAAAAAGCACTTGTAAATTTATCCCGTTTTTTAAATTTTCCCATGCCCAAGTGTCGCCATCCCTACCATTCGCCTGGTTGTCAGCGAAAAATTGAAATTTAATTATAAAAATCCATAAAACAGTTTTAAAAAAATGTTTAAATTTTAGGAAATCAAAATCACCATTCAAAGTCTTTTATGTGATGACAGGTAATAGATGAAAGGTGTCAAAAGGGGAAATATTGGCAACCCTGTTGACAGGTGACTGATGACAGAAGGGGAGTGGCTTAAAAGTGGAGGAGTGGGAGTGATCCATAGTAAGGGCATCCCTATTAAATAATTAAATAAAAAATTTGACTTTTCTCACTAAAAAATTCATAAAATCTTAATTTTCAATATTTTTGACTACAAATTTAGGATTTAAGTTTATAAAAATTTCAATTTTCAATTTTTTTAGTTGAACTTAATTATTTTCCCGGGTATTTTTTTTTTGTATTCAAAAATTAAAGTAACCTACCGACAGCCTACTTTCCGCCAAAGCGTTAATGAAAGTTTTGATCCTCTCCGTAGGTTGTTGAAAATGTTTTAAACTTTTTTGTACCATATTAACTCTGGGTTCGGTAGGCGTATTTTCGGCTGTCGAATTCGTGCTTCGCGAATCCCCTTTTTCATCTTCGTACGGATTTGGAGGCTGATCAACCTGTATTATTAAAAAAAGTACTTTAAAAAACTTATCATCTCAATTTGGTACAAAATAAAAGTAACTCTACCGGCTTATTGTGCTACCTCGTTAGGAACCCAGTTAATGGTCCATTTATTTTTTATATTTGGTAACATTGCGTTGTCATTTGTCATTAGTCTTGTGTTCTGTGTATGCCTCGTGTTCTGTGTATGCTTATAGTTGATTTTATTGACAGTTTCAAGATTCTAACCTCTAAACCTCCGCTTAAAAATGGCGACTTCAACCACTGGCTCGATGTAAGTTCTTCGGATGCCAAATTTAGACTTTGCCTCATGTTGAACGCATGCAATCCCAATAGATGACCCAAATTTCTTTCAGTATCCAATAACATCAAACACACGTGGAAATAACTGAGATTGTTTTGCTGCACTTCAGTTTCTGGTTGACAAAAAGTCCCTACCACGTAATTCTCCATTAAATTCATCAATTGTCCACTTTGTGGGCAATTATTTATAATATGTCCGACTTCTTTGCCGGCGTATTTTTGTAGAATCTACAACAAAAAATATATAATTTTTTTTTTCTTTTGCAAACATTGCAAGTTACCTCAGTTACGGACGGATTATCGCATCTGAAATCCTGAACGTCATAAACTTTATTATTAATAACCACCCATCGTCCACCGTCCAAATTATGATTCTCCAAATCGGATTGTCTGATCAACGGCAGATCTTCGTACAATTTGTGACTGAAACTGTTCGGTTTGGTTTGAGTCATTCCGGGCCAGGCTATGTCGTCGGCATCATGGAGTTCTATCTCGGGCATCAATCGACAGAGTTTGTCGATCGATTTTATCATGTCGTTAAAAACGCCCAGCCAGTTCATGGCGCCCAGGAAAACGTCGATTTCTTGCTCGAGGAGGATGAGGCTTACGACCAGTTCCGGGAGCAACACTCCTAAAAGGTTTATTTATTTATTTATACCAAGCTTATCAGAAAAAAAATAAATCTATATGTGTTAAATCGGGTGATCTAGCAGGTCACGAAAAAACACAAAATTTGGATATTAAAACCACTTATTTATTTCAAAAAAGTTTTTTTTTCTCGATATTCGACAGTCAATTTTTTTGTGGAAGGGTGGGGGTAACGAAAATCGATTTTGGCGTTACACTTCCAATCCCTATACAGCCATATCCATAAATCTGCAAAATTCGAAAATAAACTCCTCCTAGGATTTTCATGATAGGGGGAACCCGAAAGTGCCTGAGAAGTGATTGCGCCTTCCTGAAAAAAACCTTTTGCCTCTTCAAACTCCACCCTGGGTAGTGCGCGAATGCTGGGGAAGTGTTCGTGTGTTGTATTTTTAAGTCAAACAATCTAGTACCTTCATCCCGAAAATCAACCGAATCAGACAAAAATTACGCCCTGTACGGCGTTTCAAAGTTTCTACCCCATCCTCAGCCCACGTGAGTAGATATAGTGTCACTTGAGGACAACTTTCCCGGATGGTCGAAACAAAAAAACCTTTTTTGAAATAAATAAGTGATTTTAATATCCAAAGAGAAGTACCAAGCCACTATGAACTATAAAAAAGACTCACCTATAATGTCTCCTTTCAATACTTGCATGATACACAAAAAATTCTTGGGATTGGCCAAGCTGATGTCGTAAGCGTTGTTTAGCGTCATTGTTACGAAGCAAGTGAAGCAATCCAAATACTTCATTAGCAACGTTTCGGCCGAATCCTGACAGTCGGGAAGTTTGGAATATATTTTGCTGATTAACAATCTCTGGAATCTTTGTAACAGTTTGAGACTGGGCGACGGAGGCAATTTTTGGGAAGGAAGTTTTCCAGTCGTGCCTATTTCTTTTATTATCGATTGGGTAGACACGCTTAGGTTCCTAGAATATATCGACAAAAAAAGTTGTTGTTTAATTTTGAATCACAAAATTAAACATAAATAATTTTCATTTCATTTAATAAAAACAAATAGGCAACGCCGCCATATTAATCTGCTACATGTAAATTATATTATATTATAAAGTCAAAACTTTTGCTTCAACATGCGTGAGAGAAGGACAATATTAAAACACAACATCTCTAGTCGAAACTAAGAAACAAAACGGACTTCCGGCTCACGCTATTATATCATCAAAAATCCTCACGTAGGCCACAGTCCATACGACTACAAATTAGCCAAATATATTGTAAAATAACGATAGAATATTTCATCCGACTTAAGTGCGAAGCAGACAGCATTATCCATGAGCGAGATGCAAGACGACCATCTCTCGCTTACGTAAACACTTCCGCATTGTAGCACAACTCTTTTTAGTGTGCGTCGAGCCCTCAACTTGAGCGCATACTCCTTTGTTCATCAATATCGTAAATTTTGTCTCATTTTTACAATTGAGTTTTTAAGGTCAGAATGTAAGTGACCTAAACATTCTTTCTGAGTGGTTGATCAGTAGTTTAAACCATTTCACTGTTTCACTGGATGTAAGAAACAACTATAGCCCATTTTACGAATCAAATTCAGGCAGCGTTTAAAGAGGCAGCATAGTAATCAAACGGAAATCGGCTGACCTTGCAAACGGCTGCTTTCTCTAAACCACTGAAATTACGACAGGGCCCTACAGAGCTGGTTTCGGTGTCAAAATACGACAGTTGTAACGAGGAACAAGTGTGAACCGTTGGAATGCGGCGTAGTAAAGTGCTACACCAATTTAAATTAACATACAAATACTAATAATTGATTTTAGCTTACCTCACTAATTGTCTTACAAGATACAGCAATGGGATGGTAATAATTGACGATGATTGTTCGAAATTTTCATCTATATTCGCTAATTCGGACGCGTCAGCTCCTAATGCTTCGTTCAGAGCAGATTCTAGTCCTCCATCGGCCATCAGACTCCATACTAGTAAATCCGTCATGAATCTGTGGCCTGATTTGCACATTTTCGTTTCCGTGTCTGCTATACAAATAAAATTAATATAATTTTTTTAATAATTGCCGAATATCGTCATTTTATTTGATATAATAAACCATAAACCACGGCAAATAATAATAATAATAATAATAGCCGTCCCTCCCCCGCACAAGCTGCAGAGCTTCTGGGGTTCACTCGTAAGGGGGTGAATTGAAGGGAGTTTATTATTATTATCATTATATTTTATTATTAAATAATTAACCGTTGTACCTGTATGTAAAAGTAAAGATGATAACGTTCTAGCTCGTCCGTTAGCAGTAGGCAATAGAACCGACCACCCTGTCTGCAAAGTGGCTTGAGCGGCCGCTTGTACCGTGGGCAATATTTTGACGGCGCTCGCTAAATAGACCACTTGCGATTTGAGATTTGCTAAAAGTTTACTTTCGGCACCCAGACCGAGAATTCTAGTATCCAAATTATTGGTAATTATGCTGTGCAACTAAAAAAATAATAAATAAGTGTTGATACCAATATTAAATCTTAACGGGATGCGAAGAAGAGAGTGACATTTAGATCAAAATCGGTCATAAACTTTGATAACTGATGAAACCAAAAGGCAAAAACCGGTCGCAGGATGTTGAATTGAATAAAATTCATTCGTACTTTTTTTTTTGGAGGTGAAGAAAGCCCTTTATGGGTAGGTTATGAGCCTAAAATCTCAAATCATTCGTACTTACTTGTAGCTGTAACAATTTTAACGTAGATATTGCTAGACATTCTTTATCTTGTGTAGAGGGACTGTGTAGCACAACCAATTCTAATATTTGATAAAGCAGCCTGAAAATTAAAATGCACAGTAAACGCATGATTCGAGCTAAAAACTTTATATTGTGCATTACATTTAAATTTTAAAATTATTAAAGGTAATACCACTGTGGCATGTAGAGTCGCATCGCCCAGTATATTAAAATATGTAGTTATTAGTATTAGCGTAAGGACAGATATTTATATTACGTGAGATAGGAAGGTCGACGACCAGCACGTAGAGAAATTGTGTTAAAACGGTCAATGTCAATCTTCCTATTCACATTCAGCCTTCAAAGTGGGTTTTAAATTGATGTGCGACTCTATCTCTGTCTGTTTGTCTTGTGTCCTTTCTATCTGTAACTCTCTAATCTGTGTCCGTGTTCTGCGGTTAGCCACGTTAACAACCCTGTTGACAGCTGTCATCTGTCAAAAAGTAGATAAAAAATGGTGACCCGACGTTATCTCCGAGCAATGACGTGTGACGCGCGGCCATCTTGAAAAAGGGGCGGGGCTTGCCATAAAAGCTGTTAACACGCCCCCATTAATAGATATCCCTTTTAAATAAATCTGTAAATTTGACACAATAACAGTTAATAGAACTACGACAGAGATTTGCCGGACCCTCTAGATAAAATTACTTCCTCTTTTGTATAATATATATTTTTTAAATGGACTCACTTAAAAGTGCATTCTGAGAGATCGATCACAAACGGCAACGAAGTCTTCGGTACGAAAGAATTGACGTCGGTCCAACAAAAGCTTTGCGTCGGACCGCTGGCGATGCCGACGACGTTTTGTCCTTTTAGCGCTTCGACGAGCCTCGGTTGTTGAATATACACCTCGGGAGTATCGCATAATTGTTTGTTTTCGTTTTTTCCCCATCCGTAAACTTCTCCTGTATCTGTCAAAGCTAAAATATGCGCGGTTCCTAACGACATAGAAACTATACGTTTGTCTTGGAGGATTTCCACCGATTCGGGTATACGTATGTGATCTTCGTTGGGGTGACCGAGTCTCCAACCTTCTCCCTAATAAAAAAATTAAATTATCATTAAAAAAATCGATTAATAATTAAGTTAAACTTACTTTTCCCCAGGTAAACAGTTTTCCTTCGTTTGATAGAGCTACGCTGAAATGTGCCCCACAAAACACGTCGGTTATAATGCAGTCCTGTAATTTTTCTATTAACCTTGGAATTTTTGAACCTTCCGAACCCCCTCGTCCCAACTTCCCGTAGTCCCCGTCTCCCCAACTGTATACTTTCCCTAAAATAAAATGTATGTAATAATATGTTGCACCAATTTTATTTGGTCGTGAAATATCTAATACTTGCAATGTTGGGCTATGTGCTGAACAAAATTAAGGACATTAATACCTTGACTAGTGACACACAAAGTATGCGCGTCTCCGGAACCGCAAGATACTCTAGTAACGTGTTGACCCGATAATCCAGCAACCAAAGTCGGTATTGGACAATCTTCGCACGTACCATGACCTAATCTTCCATAGTAACCTTTGCCCCAGGTGTAAAGTGAACCGTTGGCCGAGATGGCAGCACTAAAAAGTTTTTCAATTGATTATAAAACGCCTTAAACTGTTCTAGTGTTATAGCAACAGTAACAAAAATAAGGAGTACATTTCAGCATTAAAGGAAAAAGCACAAAGATAGAATCAATCAAGAAAAATTAATATATAAGTAAACATTTTTCTTTGAAAATTATGTTTATTTAAACGATTTTATGAACTTAAATAATAATAATAATCTTGGAAATTTAAGTTTAAAAAAAATACCTGTAAGTGGCGCCACATTCAATATCTATTATATCCTTTTCTAATAGAGCTTGTATTAAAGTTGGCTCTTCTTTAAATGTTGTATCACCATGGCCTAAAAGATATAAATTTTAATATTTATTTGTTTCCTTCCTTTCGGAAAGAAAACAAATAACACCGACGGTATGCCTACTCGCAACGTACAACTGCCTATGCGAAAAACATGGCAATTCAAGATTTATTCCACAATGAAATAAATCAAGACTGAAGGCAATTGAGTGATAGATAACACACTAAGTACTATAAACTACTATTGCTGGTATTTTTAAAAATAGCTGGTATTATATATCGTTTTACAACATTTTTACAAAACAAAACAACAATTTTTTTATCTCGGATGTAACAGATAAAAGAATGTAAGAAACTGAACAACTAAACGTCAATCTGTCAATATTTTTGATGATCTCCCTACTGTCTTCTGTCTCACTCAATCACTCACTTTTTCGTACAATTTTTCTTTCATACAAACTTTGTTTTGACAATTGCAAACATAACAAAAAAAGAATTAGCCAAATGGTGAGTGCAGCCGTTCTGACCAACATTCGGCTAATCGATTTTTATTAATATAGTATAATGATATAAAAAAAAGGTAGTCAGAATTTTTGAAAATAAAAAAACTAAAGTTAAACTTTTACATTTATTTAAATCCATTATAAATGGCGCCGAACGTGGGGGACAGAATAAATAAAACTAAAGTTAAATTCTCATACTCACCTAATCTACCTCCATCTCCATTTCCCCAAGAATAAACTTCTGACTTTTTCGTGAGCGCCATAAAATGTTTTCCTTCTGTATGGCTAGCTATTTTGATCATTTCTACATCTTTCAAACCTGTCAAAAAAATGTATTAAGCAGTATTATCTCATACCAATACATTCTAAATCAAATTCAAATCTCCTTTTTTAAGCAAACGAGTCAGGAATTTAATTTATTCGAATCGACAATCCGGTTTCTGCCTTTCGGCGTCGTCAGTTGGGCTTTAGAATCCGATAAATCAAATTCCCAACACGCAAGTTGGGAATAAATAAATATATTTTACCTTCGACGACTTGTGGACATTGAGTTTCGGATGAATAGTACATAAAATATACTTTGCCGGAACAAGATAAAATTAAAATTCCTCTGTCCGAACAACACAGCTGCTTGATGGTCAAATCGGCGATCGCCTCGCAACTCTGCGGTCCCGATCCGATGGCCCACGAGAGCCAACCCCAACCCCATACCCTTTGGCCATTGAAATAATAAGAAGACTAAAATAATTTAAAATTTGAACCAAAATTTATACGATTTTTAACAATTAACTTACTTTGTTGAAAGAAAGTGGCGGAATGTGAGGATTGGCTAATCTATCTAAGTGCGCCATAGCGCAAACGGATGCTTGTTTTAAGTCTATTTCGCAGTCTTCGTCTTCGGGCAATTCGAATAAATCCAAATACACTTTCGGAGTGCTTTCTATTTGTTCGTTTTCGTCTTTGTTTATGAAAATCGTCTGGCACGGCTCGATTTCGGACAGTCTCCGAATAAATGGCAAGAGTGGAGCGCTAGCTTCATCTTCAGTCGATCTATAACCAAATAAAAAATCGTTTTGCTATATCGAAATTTCCGAAGAATTGATTACTCACCTGTTATCAGTTGTTTGAGTCTTTTTATGCCACAAAGTTAACAATAATAAAACTACATCAAGTATACTGCTCAATGTAGCTTTTTGTAAAGCAAACTCTAACAATAAATTCAGAGATATATTCTGATCCTCGATCGGAACATTACAATACTGCCTGTCACTAGATAAATCCCTAAAATACAACATTTTTTACACTTTTGAATCGACCATTTCAAACACCCTTACCCTGTAACAACTTGTTTCAAAAATTTAATAGACCTCTCGACGACTTCTAACCAAACAGGCGAGACATTGGTTTGTTCGAAAAGTGTAGCCACGGGTAAGAGTCTAAGTGCATCTAGAGATTCGTTTAAAAGTTCGCTACACAAGTCAATATCTTCTCCCAACCTCCAAGCTCTCCTCAAAAAGGCAAAAGAAAAATTCAGAGCGGCCCTCGATCCCACCCTTGCTAGACTAGTAGCAGGATCCAAATTGGAAATTTTGCTCTTAACTTTTATAATAGATTTGGCATCGGTGGATTCTAAGCTAGTTTTTCTTGTGAATATTCCAGGTTCTATTTCTACCGGATGTGGAGCTCGATTTAAAGCAATGAAATAACGTTTAAAAATCAATAAGCGGTAGTGAAGTCTTATGGATGAAAGCGCGGAGTTTGCTGCTTCTGCACACAACGATTCTTGTTGTTGATTCAGGCTGTAGAGACTTTCTGAAAGTTGTTCTGTTGCTGCAAAATATAAATCTGAAATATTTACTTCTGGGTAATGTTGGGTGAAATGACTTACTAGGTTGAGGACCCCAATCCCATCTATACAGAAGCGATTCAATAGGTGGTAGTTTTTCTTTATTAGAAACATTTTGAGTAGATTCTTCGGCGTCAAGTTTTTGACATGGCTGACAGTTGCAGCCACTGTGGGGACCGCAAATTCCATCACAACATGTACATGTCAACACCTAATAAATTATTATCCTTAAGTTACTATTCAAATTCTGTTAAAGTAATGATACTTAATAATTTTTTTGCTTAAGAAATAATAAAATTTAAACATTAAATTTATAAACTATATCAAGAGAGTTCCTACATTAAAATATATTCAAAGAAAATTATAAGATTGTAATTACAAGTCCGCAGAAATATGTCAAATTTTACTATATTGTGGGTTTAGATATAAGAAATTGGCCTCCAGATTTTAGTAATTAGGGCACAGATGAAATTCATGTTACCTTAGGTTTTACACTTAAATAAACATCAACTTACCCTTTGTCCGCAGTAATATTTTCCATACTCTCCCTGTTTAGCAGTAACTCCAGCACTATTGAGTCTACCAACAGAAAAGGCTCCTGTGAGTTCCCCGTCAGTAATCAATCCATTCCAGCAATTTATCAAATTGTCCTGTGATGTAAATAAGTTCTCTAAGTTTGTTTTAAGCCATTTTATGTCGAGTCGGGGCTGAGGCCTCAATGTAGTCTCAGTATGAGACATGTTCAGGCGAGTATCTAGAAGAGAGTTTAATTTAATTTATATTTTTTTTACTAAATTATTAAAACTATTCTCTGTTAATTCATAGATTAAAGGAGCACACTAATAATCATATTCATTCATTAAATTATTATTTAAAATACCTTGTGAAATGTAAACATTTTTGTCAAAGTATTGTTTGACACGGAACTGCAACTTTTGACAATTATGACTTGACGTTCAAATTTGACGTTTACATCATTGTTGCCAAATTGAAAATGAAAGGTTTTTTTTTGCTGGTACCTCGATATTGCCAACTGCTGGGTGTTATATAAGATCCCCTATCAATAAACTCGTTCTTGTAAGGTTTCGTTAAGATTGAAAGGAACATTTTGTTAGAAGGTGGGTTGTAAAATAATCAAGAAATTTAAATGTAAATGTGAAAAAAAATAGATAGATATATTTACAGCCAATTATGCACAGTTTGTAAGTGAGAAAATAGGAGTAACATAGGAATTATTAATAATACTTTAAACAGAAATGGACACAAATTGAGTTAATGAATAAATTGTTTAAATGGTGGAAGCCACCCTGTAGTTTTGAATGTCAATGCCAATTTATCGGGTTGTCAGGGTAGGGAGAACAAAGCACAAATAAAAATAAATAAACGGTGGCAACGCTGCGTAGGTTAAATGATTATTTATCTTATCATTGTTTAGTGCAGAGTTTAAAAAATTGATTTATTTAGTATGTTGTGACTTACAGAGAAGTGTTCGGCATGACTGCAACATATACTGAAATAATTTTGGCTAGTTGTATATTAATACTCCCTTTTTTATACGAATCTAGCCATGCATTCCGGTATCACCTAAAATTTTTTTTCTATTATGCCATTGTAATGGTAAATTCAATTATACTCATCCCTGTTTACTTATTCAAACCTGGAAATGTAAAAAACTTGCTGTAGGTATATTTTACTCAATGATATATTTGTATTTTGAATTTGGTTTAGTCACAAAAGTGATCTTTTAGCATAGCTAGTGATTTTTGTCGAGGTATCACCAACATCATTGGTTTAAGATGGACTTTAAAAGGAAAAGAAAACTTGGAAAAAGAACAAGCTTGCATAGTTATTGCTAATCATCAAAGTTCTTTGGATATTTTAGGTGAGTGTTCCTCTTTAATCAAATTTGTTAATAAACAATCCTATTTTTATCAATAAGAAAAAAATATTTTACAACAAAGCGATAATTGATATTGTGTATATAAATAAACTATAAATATTATTTTTAATGATGGGAAAATTAACCACTAATCTTTTATTTTATTGTGTAAATATAGTAATCTAAATTTGTATTTATATATCGGGTCAATGAATCTTTGTTTATGTTTAGATTTTGTTAAAAATTAAACCTTCCTCATGTTTTGGCAGTGAAATCTTATTTTATTATCTTACCTTTGGCATGTAATTATTTATGTATATACTTATTGTCATGTGCTAACAATATTTTCTAATTATAAACTACCTTCTTAAATTAGTTGATATTTATCCAATTAAAAAAGTGTGCAGCTAATTTTGACTTGATCTTAACTTTCATACTGCAATATTTTTAATTTAAAATTTAATTTTAATTATAGAATGTTATAAAATTAAAATTATTGTAGGCATGTTTAACTTCTGGAGGGTGATGGGAAAATGCACGGTGATAGCAAAAAAAGAACTTCTTTATACGGGCCCTTTTGGCCTTGCAGCTTATCTCTGCGGCCTAATTTTTATCCCTAGGGTTCAGGCAGAAAGAGCAAAAAGTATTATGAACGAGGCAGCTAATAAAATTAAAATTGCTAAGGTAAGTTTGACCACAAATTTTATTAATTAACGTTTATCATAAATTAAATATATAAATATTTAATCTCTATTGATAATGTTGATAAGATACGGAAATACATGTACCGAAAAAAATCATTAATATCATTCCAATACCTAATAATTATCTATTTAAATTATTGAAAAAAAAGATTTTTAGATTTGATATAATTATATAATAAGAATTGTACTTTTAAATTCGCAATTTTCTATGTATTTTTTCAAAAAAAAAAAAGATTTTGTCATGGATTTTAGAATTTGACTTAATTTTTCATACCTCTACACTTTTTGAATATTTTTTCCACTATATTTTATTAAAAAAAAACAAATTCTAAATATGTTGAAACAAAATAACCACAAGGTAAATTTGTTCAGACAGAAAAAAAATTATAAAACGGCTGTCGAGCACCTATAGAATTAATCTAACAATAAAATAGGTCACAGGAAATTATTAATTGGTCAATTAAGAACAATCAACCGTATTTGTAAACAATACGTTGCCTGAAAATGAGCTGGACATTTCTAATGTATTTATTTATGTAAGACTGCATACAAATGTATTATTAGTTTGTGCATTTATTATTACAAAAATGATACATGAATATTAATATGTACATCTTAAAATTTAAAAAAGATTTGATTTTTAACTAAAATAAATAAAGGTATTTGCAGGAAAGATCAGATAATTAATTTTATTATATACTTTTAGTATTTATTCATACAAACGCCTCCAAATCAGTACCACAAAATTTTTAATAATCATAAACATAGGGGGGCAACTAGTTTCGGCAGACCTCCATCATCAGGCCTGTAATAACGGTATATAATCAGATAAACAAATTTTTACGATATCAAATAATCCACTTACCCATAGGGCAAAAACATCAAATATGAAATAACATTAAATTAAAGAAACATTAAAAAAACTTTGTAACTAATTAGCTAACTACTAATTAAGATGAAACATGTTAAATAAGGGTCAAAGACGAGAACTCTAGCCCTTGCATCATGTACTGTCTTTGGCCCTCATTTAACATGTTTCATCTTAATTAGTAGTTAGTTAATTAGTTACAAAGTTTTTTAATGTTTCTTTAATTTAATGTTATTTCATATTTGATGTTTTTACTTCACTACCCTATAGGTAAGTGGATTATTTGATGTCGTAAAAATTTGTCTGATTATATATCGTTATTACAGGCCTGATGATGGGGGTATGCCGAAACTAGTTACCCCCCTATGTTTATGATTATTAAAAATTTTGTGGTACTGATTTGGAGGCGTTTATTAAATTATTAAAATCGTTTCATTAATATTTTCATATCTAATTTTTAAATTACATTATCAATCACATTCCAAGGTTAGTCATATACATACTATACCGCATACCATAGTAATATAGTAAACAATTAGATGATCACTTGATATTTTTACAACAAATTAAATTTATAATCGAACACGAGTTTAGTTGTAAATTTTGATTTGCGATAAGACTGATAAAATCAGTTTAATAGATTCATTACATGGATTTTGAATTTAGAATTATATGGTTAAATAAACTGACGATAAATCGTTGTTTAAAGACAATAAAAAGAGCGTTTTTTGTTCTCTGGTATTTTTTTCTGGAATAAACAAATGTTTAGCGCTCGAATTAACACGAGTGCACGCGTTATGGGGTTAAATTCTCTTAGCACGTGCTGATACCAGTCAGCAGTGCGACGTAATTCTGTCATAGGAACTGTTGATTACTTATTTGTTATTGTCGAATGTGAAATTCTGGATTGCTGTTTGCTGTGTAACATTTTTTATTTCTTGACTATTTGTGTGATTTTAGTGTAATTATTTGTTTAAATTTAAAGATAAACCGGAATAACATTAGAAATAAATAAGGTTCTATTTATATCCAAATATCACGGCCGTCAGCTGATTCGGGTCAGCGTCTGGTTGGTTCTTAATCTGCAAAAAGTTTCCGAGAAAGATATTAGTAAATAATTTTATAATTTTACTTTGAAGGTTTGTCTTTCGTGTTTCAAAAGTCTCTTTAATTTCCCAAGTCCCCTTTAATAATAAAGCCGGAAAATTGTGGAAATGTATTCTACTGTTCATACAGTTTCATATGGGCCAATAAAAAAATTTCATTACTAAGCCTCATTGTAATTTTTTATGAGTGTAACTAATCTGCAAAAAATTTGTACTTCATATATTTTGACGTACTTACTTAAAAAATGTTTTTGTTCTTTTACCGCGTTTTGATCCGATAATAATAGATATGTCCAGAAGAGACAATTTACTTGATTGATGTAAATGGAAAATGATTGACATAAAAGAAATCAATAATTATTATTTAATTATTGAAGAAAAAAACATCGCAAATTATTGAGTAGTCAACACTTTGGATTATAATTTAAGTTTTTTCCAAGTATTGACGTTATTGATAAGTACCTTGACATATATGATAAAGCTGACAAACGTAATAAACCCTTATTATATTGTACGCGTGATAAACCCAATGGTAGTTTTTTTAATGCCTTTAAATTACGTTTTTATGAATTAATAAGAGCGTCGGAAAAAAGTTTAATTAACAATTTTTTTATTAAACAAAAATTGTTTTGGACCAAATTTTTTCTGACAAATTGTTTTTCGACCAAATTTTTTTTGATAGGAATTTTTTTTACTTCTAAAGATACGTATTTATTAAAAAAACTTATGAACCTTGAAAAATTCCAAAAAACCCATACTTAAATTTATTTTATATTCGGAACTCGTTTCTTATATTTTATTCATTATCAGATAATTAAAAATCGATAATTTATTAATTCAGGCAGCCCTATCATTATCATTTTTATCTTTTTAAGTAGGTCAATAGCCAAATGTAGTATATACAGAGAGGACCAACTTTCCGTTTAAAAAAACTCGTATACGACATTTCTTTTAGCAATACTATGACGTCACACACGTCAAACATTTGCGGCGTTGCCAGGTAGATTTTTTTCGTTCACTTAAAGATAAAATTGATTGAAGATTCGAATGGATGTAAAAAAGAACTGCTAGTCTATATACTAATAAAATCTTGACTATAAAGCATTTTCAATACTAAGATAAGTGTTTTAAGATTCAAATAATTAATAGTTATGTAGTTTTGGAATTTTTATTGTAATATGCGACTATGTTATAGTACATTGACACGTTGGAGGTCAATTTGTAACTACTCTAAATAAATCAAGAATTTTCGATATGTCATAGCGGCAACGTCGTGAACTGTTGCCAACCTTTAACAGTTGTTTTCCCCTGCACGTTAAGTTTAAATCGTATTTGCTCTTAGTGTTTTCGTGTTTATTCCGTTGACAATAGAAATAACTAGAAATTACGTCATGGCCTTGCTAAAATAAATAATGAATATTATGGTAAAAGCAAATTTGTTTATTTCAATTTTTCAAAAAATTTAACTTTATTTTTAAACGCCCAAATTAAAAAAAATTCACTACTAACCATAAGTACAAAAAGACTTAATTTACGTCAAAATTTGTAAGAATTCTGCAACAAATTTTAATTTTATCGGAAAATTACCATTGGGAACATCCGTTGCTGTTCTTAAAGTGGCACTGGGAAAGAGTAACAGAGGCTGTTCAGAGCGACAAATAAAATCTACATATTGATGATAAAATACAAAAATTAATACTCTTCCACCCCTAGCGAGATTGCCATACTTTTTTGAAACACCCTGTATAGGGATTGATCCAAAAAATGTATCTCGTGTATTTGTCTTTACGTTTCTTATAAATAGGACGCCCGAAACACGTTTAATTTATCGAATAACTGAGTAAATAAATGGATTTGTGGAGCAGAAATAACCTTCAAAACGTTGAGTAGATAAATAAATTAAAAGAGGTGTAAGTAATGGACTTGGTAAATTATGCATTTAACTAGACATGCTTTTACCATTTCAGTAGGAACAAATTGACGTATAATTCATAATCAACACACATGGACAGATGAGGCACACACACACACAATATAACAAAGTAGCTTTTAATTCGGTCGTATATATTAATCAATTTATGTTATTAGAAGCGGTTAATTATTTTAGTTGATTTTTGTTCAAAAGATTGTTCGATTATTGATCTAAATTACAAAAGCAATAAATTTTACTTCGATAGATAATGAGACATTCGCCTATTTATCTAAATATAAATACAAAAATGATTAGGAATATGTGTTTCATCGTTTTAATTTTAAATATACGAGGTTGGTTCAAGAAAAAAGGTGAATTTCTAACTTGGTTAGGTATTTTCGTTTTTTTTTGTTATGTTGGTATACATGTCCCAACATATTTTGACATAATCCAATGATGATAAACTAGAGAGAAGGATGGGCCACTTAACTCAATCTGTCAGACTGTAAATGACGTCATGAAATACTGTACATAACTTCAAACCTACGAAAAAATGTAAACAAAACAAAAGTGGACTTGTCGTGTATTTGCCGTTACCTATACTTTAACTATTTTCTGTAGTTAATGTGAAATGACACACAAATCCTGCCTTCTTATAAACAGGATACTCTGCATTACATTATAAATAATTCGTATTAAAAAATCTGTTGATTGATAATTATTGTAAATATTGATAACATTCCTACCTTTCTTTAAAAAGAGTTATCCAAAACAAAATATATAAAATTCAGAAACAGATCAGAAAAACAATAAAATAATTAAAACTACTACAAGAAGCGGTTAGCGATGTTTTGACAATTGATAGTGACATAAGTATTTCGTGACGTCATAAAATACACTCTCTAGTTTATTATTCTTGGACATGATCAGACATTTTGTATTTTCAGTTTGTTTTGACAGATATAAAGGTTAGGCGTGTGTTAATCATTTGGCGATGTTTGCTATCGAAAAAAAAAAATGAATCAAAGGATCTGTATTAAAGCTTTGGTTTCGACGTCATCACAATGTACCCACAAAATTTAATAAAGATTATTTGATCCAAGCACACCAAAACACGTCTAACCTTTAGGCCAAAACAAACTGTAAATACAAAATGGCTGATCATGTCAGCATATATTGGGAACATGTATACCAATATAACAAAAAAAACGAGAAATTGGAAGTCACCTTTTTTAAAAAACCTCGTACAGCAATTTCTATTTGAAAATATAAAAAAGCATCTTTATCTTTAAAATTTAACAACTTTGAAATTCTGTTGAGTCCACCCTGTAGGTTGTAAAGGGTTAAAATTTTGTCCTGTAGTTCATCATATTTTTGTTTGATACAATTCAGTTTTTTTTTCTATGTAACAAATACAGTTTTCTTACATTCAAGCATCTTTTTGATATAAACTATTGTTTTTGGAATTTTCTAAAATAATTTTGGGAAGTTATAACCCCTCCTGAATCCACGTTTATCTTTGACTATTATCCATTTTTTAAACAAGGTTACACAATCGCAAATTCACGCTAACAATACGTTTAATTTAGAGAATTATTGTGATATACGATATGTACCTAATTAAAAACTCATTTGTTGGTACTTAGAATGAAATTATACGTTTTTTAACTAACGATAATAAATAATTAGGAAGTCCTTTACGAGCATTGTGTATTTTATTTCGGACCTATTATTACATTAGTGTAAGCTCGAACAATACGGGATCTTCCAGGGGCGTAGCGCTTGCACGAAAGGGGGCAGTGATATCCCCTGCAATAGTAGTCATTTTTCTTTCTAGGTTAAATTATGGGTGTTTCCAGAAGGCACCAGAAGGAACGATGGAAAAATCCATCCGTTCAAGAAAGGTGCATTCCATATGGCAATTTCAAATAAATTACCAATTGTACCTGTAGTATTTTCAAGGTACTACTTTTTGGATAAATATGTTAAACGTTTCGACCATGGTAAGTCTCTTCATTATCGTACAACGTTTTATTTATCACTATACCTATAGAACAGAACTTAATGGCTAGAGTAGGTACGAGATTTAAGTTTGTAGCTTACAGTTATAATTTTTATAGGAAAAATTACAGTGACTGCATTACCCCAGATAGAAACAAAACACCTGACGATGGATAACCTGGAAGAACTAATGGAAAGAGTAAGGAGCGTTATGCAAGAAACGTTCAACGAAACCAGCAGAGAGATTATCGATGGCTACGCACCAATTTCTAGTCAAAAGATTACGTGAAAGTGACCAACCTATTTTTTTTTATTTATATATATATTGCAAGGTATAGGTAGATAGGTTTTACTATTTTACTTCATTCGAGAACCGGGAGTGGGTAATTATCAAAACAAATTAAACTAGTAATGTACAGGTGGAAAGTAGGATCTTCTAAAAACTTTCAGCATTATTATTTTGAATCCTTTGAAAATGGTAAAAAGTGAAAAAAAAAATAATAGTAGGATGAAACCCATTGGAAAAGGAAGAGAATATAACAAAAATGAAAGGAAAAATAATTTAATGGCTATCTGAGTTTTTAAGGGTAGAAAACTGTGTATCCCGATTTATGGCAAAACTACAAGTCCTATGGAAAAAATGTAAATGGCAAAGGTGTAGGTAATAAAAAGATCTACAACTTTTGTATTTACACTTTTTTCACATAACCTCAACATTTATGTGAAAAATTCAAATAACCAAGTTTTTGGTTTTTTATTTTTATCTTTTACAAAAAAAAATTTTTTCACGAAATTTGGTGAAAACTTACATTTTTATGTCCCAAACACACTGTAATTTTTTTGAGTTAAAATATTTATTTTTTCACCTTATTTTTACTGAATATCGAAAAAGCACCCTAATTTTCAATCGAAAATTCTCGCGTCAAAATATCTGCTTTTTTAAAAAACTCGGTGAGCTTTTTGTTCGTTGAAATCTCTACTTTTTGATGGTGTAAAAAAATATCTATCAAAAAGTTTTGATGCATTACACTAAATGCCATGGGATTGAAGTGTCATGGCATCAGCTGTTCAGATTGCGACACTAATACCGTAACATAAATGTCGCGCCGTCTGAACGAGGTTTAAATGTCTTTTAACTTTTAATACTGTTCGATCATGAATTCATAAATAAAATTAAGCTTGTAGATAAGTTTTATTTAAACTAATATGTAAATAAAGTTATTAAATAATTAATTACAGTTACAAATACATAGGTATGTAGTTCTAATAGTGAAAGGTAAATTTGTATTATACTTATTCACTGCAGCATGAATATTTGAAGAGGCCAAAGTGGATGCAATAACATTATCGTTACCTTTTATATGAATAAGTATTTTAATACCTTAGTTAATAATATTTGACTACCTATCTTGGTATCCTACATACATTTTAATAAATAGCTCAAAATTGCACATGATGATTTAAAAAAAAGAAATTTGGAGTTTTCTTCGTTTCTTATTTGCATTTTTTGAGAACATTTACCATAGTAATGTATATTTTTTTTACACCATCAAAAAGTAGAGATTTCAACGAACAAAAAGCCCAACGAGTTTTTTAAAAAAACAGATATTTTGACGCGAGAATTTTCGATTGAAAATTAGAGTGCTTTTTCGATATTAAGTAAAAATAAGGTGAAAAAATAAATATTTTAACTCAAAAAAATTACAGTGTGTTTGGGACATAAAAAGGTAAGTTTCACCAAATTTTGTGAAAAAAATTTTTTTTTGTAAAAGATAAAAATAAAAAACCAAAAACTTCGTTATTTGAATTTTTCACATAAATTTTGAGGTTATGTGAAAAAAGTGTAAATATAAAAGTTGTAGATCTTTTTATTACCTACAACTTTGCCATTTAACTTTTTTCCATAGGATTTGTAGTTTTGCCTAAAATCGAGCTAAACAGTTTTTTGCCCTTAAAAACTCACCCCCTTCCACTTCCCCACCTCAGATCGCCCGTAAATTATTTTTCCTTTTATTTTTTTTATATTCTCTTCCTTCTCCAATGGGTTTCGTCCTACTATTATTTTTTTCACTTTTTACCATTTTCAAAGGCTTCAGCCCTGGTCTACGTCTCTCCAAGACTTTTATGAAAAATGAAAAAAAAAGTTTTGAAAATTTTTCAAAAAATCAACAAAAACGCACATTTACAGCACTTAAAAAAAATATTACAACTATTTCACCGTTAGCGATATATTTCATCTCTCGATTTAAAATCGTCTTGGATTGCGGCGTTGCCACCTGTACATTATTTTCCGTCTTTTATGAAAAAAAAATTACAACACATTAGTAGAGTAGTTTTAAACAATTTTTACCTATATTTGTACCTATGTGAGACATGAAAACTTGACCCTAATGCATAATGGTGCCATTTTGTAAGCAGATCTAGTCAATTTGTATTTGTACTGTTTGTATTCCATTTTTTTATTATTTTTATAGTATGATGAAATTATTTTTTGGTAGGCCAATGTATACGTAGTTTCCCGTGAAGTTTGCATCAAACTTTTTCATAAAAAATAGTTTAATGATAATATTCGCGCTCTGCAACGAGATAATCACCCTGGTTAAATACCTTATAGTTGGAGATCAGATAACTAAAGAAAAAGAAGAAACCATTCGCGAGGAATACTCTTCTAATTTTTATGTTTGATTGACAGCTGTTCTAAGGTTATCCGGCCAGGAAATGACTGACGGGTTAATTTTTTGATTTTTTCTTTTAATATTTGGGAACAAAATCACATAAATCAAAGTAGTTGATTTGTCGATATTTCGACTTATATTAAGTCATTCATTTTTCTTTTTGTAAAATTTTGACTTAAACGTAGGATTTTGATGTAGACATTTCATGACTGTGCGACATTTGGCTTTTTTTTTTCGCCATCTTTTATTCTAGATCATTGGCAACTATAGTTTGATATTCTATAATTTCCAGTTTTCAGACTGTTGATTTGAAATTATTATTTTTAAGGAATGATTGTATTCGCACTATTATATTGATATGTATTAAAATGACAATTTAAAGAATAAATCCTGTTTCATAAGAAAACGTTTCTTATATGTAACAGGATTAAATGTAATTCTCCAACAATAAAACATTTCTAAAATCTATTGACATTCTATTTATTTAAATAAGTAAAAATATGTGCCTTAAATACGCAAAAAAAGACGTTTTAATGCAAGACAAGAGTGATGTTACCAGAATGACATTTAAGCGTTACCCTTCACGGATATTTGATTTATAAACAGAAAACGATGACGCAAAAATTCGAGACCACATTTTATCTCGTAAAATTGCCTAGATCTGGAATGTCAAAAAACGTTTATGATTTATTTAACATAACCTCACATTAAAGGCGTTTCGTTTTGTGGATATACATAATTGTTTCACGATTAATTGAAAATACAGTGCAAATATCATGGAGAGAATTGAAGGGGTAAATATTAGAATACAATTTAAAAAATACAAACTAATTTTCGATATTTGTTTTGTTTAGCTTAAGAAAGATATAGCGGAGTTAGAAACTTTCTTGAACATAGCTGCCAGACAAAAAAGCAAAGATATCTTAAGCATTGAAATCCGTAAACTGATTTCAGAAGTTCTAAACATTGAAGAAAAACTGAAACCACAAAAAAATGATCCCTCTCAAAATATTGCTGCTGCAACTACACCTACTAGTGGTTTTCCACCAAGTAAAAGATATGAAGTTAAAATTACTAACTACGGTATGTTTAATATTTTAGATTTTCGTGATTTATTCTTTAGTTTTTAATAATAATAATTCTTATTTGCAGCCTGGGATCAGTCTGACAATTTTGTAAAGTTTTACATAACATTAAAGGATGTAAAAACTATCGCTTCAGCAAATGTTACTTGTGAATTTACTTCTAAAGGTGTAAATTTGATGGTCAGAGAATTGGATAATAAAGATTACACTTGGAAAATTAAAAATCTGCTAAAAGAGATTGATCCACAAAAGAGCTCTTGGAAAATCAAAACCGGTAATTCTTTATCACAAATTCTAGTTTATCTATTAAAGTCAGTTGAAACAAATTAGTCGTACGTCAAAAGAAAATATAGAGTTTCTAAGCTTGTTATATTATGTACTTTATTAATTTTGTGTGCAAAAGTATATATTAGGATAATTTCCAGATATGATATTGATAAGTGCGGCCAAAAAATCATCAGGAAACTGGTCTCATGTCACAGAATGGGAAAAGAAAGCTAGTGAAAGCAAAACTCCGAAACTTGATTCAGAAAAAATGGATCCTTCAGAAAGTCTAATGTCGCTCATGAAAAATATGTAAGTACAATTTTTTCCAAGCGCTTATTAATTATTTTTAAAACAGTAAAAGATAATTAGAACTATTTGAATAGGTCATTTAAGTGTTGGCATGTGTTAGCCTTTGCTCGCCGAAAAGAGAATGTCTTATTTGTGAGAGTGTCAGGCATTCGCAAAGAATGTGTTCGACAGTCTCGTCTTCCTGTTCACATCGTCTACACAGTGGAGTGTCAGATAACCCCATCCTGTAGAGGTGTTTTCGTAGATGACAGTGGCCAGTCAGGATACCTGTGGCTGTGCGCAGGTTCTGTCTGTTCTTAGTCATGTATTTTTTTGGTTGTTTCCCTGTTCGAATACTCTAATAGTTCCTTGGCCGCAAGCTAGCCTGTTTCGTCGTTCCATCTACCCTTAAACTTGTCAAGGGAGTGCTTCTTTAGTAGGTCAGCCACAGCTGATGCCGATAAGCCTATAAAAGTGCCAGGTCCCAAAATTTTATGGGAGGCTGCTTTCTTAGCTAATGAGTCAGCTATACGGTTACCTTTTGATTTTCCATGACCTTTGATCCAAGCTAAAGTGACCACGTTGTTGTTGCAAGCTTCGATCAGGGCCTGGTGACATTCTAGTACTAGACCTGATGTAATGAGTGGTCTATCCAGACCAGTAGTGCCTGTCTGCTGTCCGTGAGGATGTAAATATTATTACCAGACGACTTACCAGATCTTATGTCAGGTTGTGTACCAGTAGAGCATAGCCTCCTTAATAAATGTTTGCAACCCCTAATGCAAATTGGGAATTTTTGTCAAAACTCTTAATTTAAATAAGTATATTTCAAAACATGGAATTTTTTAGGTACGATACAGGTGATGATGAAATGAAAAGAACTATTGCTAAGGCATGGACAGAAAGTCAACAGAAGAAAGGAAATGAGGATATGATGTTTTAAATATTTCTAATTATTAATTAACATACTAATAAAATGTATAATAAGTAAATAAGATTTAGTTGTAAAATATGTTTTTTTTTATTAAATATTTTTTCCCGTTCATTAAATTTATTTCAGTTTTAAACGTATTTGCATACAAATTAGGAATTTTGTGTCAAAACTCACTTCTAAAGCATCATTCATCAGTTCTGCTGATAGATGGAGACACATTTGCGAATTTTATCTTATAGTTTATATAGATATTGACTTACACATATTTGGAATTTGGTTTATTGGATTCGAAAACCCAACTGACGATGCCGAAAGGCAGATACCGGTTTTAACGGTTTACATAATAGAAACATATTCAGATAACGAAATTTTATTTCAAAAAAATTATAAAACAATTTCATATTGTTCATAGAAACGGGCACTTGTTCCTTTTCATAAATTGTGAAATGGTCAATTTTTAAAAGTCCTACACTTAAAATTGGGATGAATGGGATCAAAAAGGTTTTCAGATTTTGTTAATTTTAAAATGCTTTTCACAATTTATGGAAATTTCAAATGTTTTAAGTACTTTATAAATCAAAAAATAATTTGTTCATTTCTGTAAAAATTGTACCTTAAAAAGTGATACACAATAAATGTATTTTTTTTAATATCTAAGTCAAAATGGTTCGGATTCGGTTTTTAAATTAATTTCATTCTTAAAATTCTTATTGCAACGTTCGCAATTAAATCTAAAATTAAAAAACAAAATGGCCGTATTTCAATAAAGTCGTTTTTCTCCAACAGCCAAAAAGCTACTCCCTAAAAATAATATAAATAAACATAAATAAAATTCTTTTATTACTTTTCCTCAAATGCGTCTCATAATTGACTAAATAAATGAATAAACAAAACTCTTCCGCAATTTGAGGTGAAGTAACAGTCCAATAATAAAAAATAAATAATAAACTCTATGGTTCCATGGCTTTTTTGGTTCAGTAATACAGCCAAAATCTAGGAACAAGATTCTTTGGACAAAGACATTAATTTCGCGCAAAAGGTGCATGGGATACATTTTTTACAAAAAATATATCCTAGCATACCTTTTCTTGCGGCAACAAATGATCTCATAGTTTCAGTTCGGGGGAAATACTACATGAAGGCACTTGAAGTTTCTGGATGACGTCGTGCATCTGAGGGTGGTTGTGAGCAGTGTAAGAAAGTAGGATAGGACCGTTGAGGGTGGTTAAACAACCCGGACAATTTAGGGTTTTCTTTTTGACGCATACCCACAACGAGCATATGTCTTTTTTATCACAGAGCGTGTATATGTGGCCGTTATGGATGAGCACTAATTGACCCCGCCCACTTTTGAGCAGCATCAGTCCTGCAAACATAAAATTAAAAAGTCACCAACATGACAGTTCGTAATTAACGTCATATGTCAAAAATTAGAAAATTGTCAAACCTTAATTTTAACGGCGGAAACTGGAACGTAAAAAATCGATTTTCTTCTTTGGCGTACATTCAAATTAAAAACAAATAAAAGTCTTAGTTTGTTATTAAAAATTAAGTTTATTAAAAACAATTACAATTAATAAGATACTTAACTCCTCTTACGGCAAAAACCAGTCTCACTTTTTTTTTATTAGTATTTCTACTTAACCTTCCATATTTTACAATCTTCAACCCTGTGAACTTATTTTAAATTACTTAGAAATAACGAAATACAAGTAAAAGTAAAGCTGATTATGGATATTGACTACATATGTCAGATTGTGATAATTATATAAGGCATTCGATAATCCCAAAACACTATTTTATATAAATAATAAGTAGTGAAGGTAAATGTAATGAAACAAAACCAATAAATCTATTAAAAAACGAACATTTTGTCGTCACTTGGATCAGTGAAAATATTTAGTGTAGTAGTAACATTTTACTAATAAAAAAATGACAAATAACTTTTGTCAATACAAATTATCACCGAGAAAAATTGTATTTACAAATTTATCTTTTAAAAAATTGTGTTGTTAGTCAATTTTATAAAAGAAACCTATTAACTTGTTTTTTTAAGTAATTTTCTGCTACTCTTTTAACTGTCAAGTAGTATTTTATCTTTAGATGTCACTTGTCAATGAGTAATTCGATTCTGTCATCTAGGCGGCAACCGTCAATTGATCAGTGAAAATATTTAGTGTAGTAGTAACATTTTACTAATAAAAAAATGACAAATAAATTTTGTCAATACAAATTATCACCGAGAAAAATTGTATTTACAAATTTACGTCATGTTCGATGACTTCATCTTTTAAAAAAAACGTGTTGTTGATCAATTTTATAAAAGCCACCTATTAACTTGTTTTTTTTAGTGCGTTACTTTTTCAACTGTCAAGCAGTAATTTATCTTTAGATGTCACTTGTCAATGAGTAATTCGATTCTGTCATCTAGGCGGCAACCATCACTTCACTGAACTTATAGGCCAATGTTAACGGATCTTAATGGGAGAAGGCTCATTCAATGAACGCTCCCTTACTTGAGGGCTCCTTAAATAGACATCTAACGCGAATTGACCATATTTCACCTGAAAAAGATGAGGTATTTGTCGTTATGCCATTGGCACCACTTGCTGTCAATGTCAATTCTTTGTTATATATATTTAAGTATTTCAAATTTTTCAAGTTATTCTTGTTAAGTTTGGCCGTTTGATAGTTTCATTACTATTATTGTATATTTACGGTTTTCGATTTTATTTAACCAGAAAAGTCGTGATGCCTCCCAAATGGTCCCTAAGACATTCAGGGACAAACCGATCTGTGCCCCATTGCAGAAAATTTGAAATACTTCAAATATTTAAATATATATAACAAAGAATTGACATTACAATTGATAGGTGACGTTAAATTGACAACAAGTGGTGCCAACGGCATAACGACAAATGCCTCATCTTTTTCAGGTGAAATATGGTCAATTAGGGCACTGTATGGGCTAAACAAGCTTAGGGGAGGTCTACTGACGTTTCCTCCATATTTTCTTTGCAATTCCATCAACAAATTCCAAAGATATTGCCTTTTATAAACAAATCATTCGCAGCTGCTCATGCGCATGCGCCATCTGCTACGATTTTGGATCTAAGCACAATATCTTTGGAATTTGTTGGTGAGATTGCAAAATAAAGACGGGGCAAACGGCAGTAGACTTCCCTTGAGCTTGTTTAGCCCTTACAGTTAAGTTCAGTGAGGTGCAACATCAAAAATTTAATGACTCCGAACCAAATTTAAACTACCACTGGACCAATTTAGCCGTTAACCAAAAAACAGTCTTTCTAACCGTTAGAAAATTTACATCATTACTTTATACAAAGCTTCATTTTTTTTTAAACATCATGAACCCTAATTGAACGACGTCTGCCAAAGCACCTCCTGTAAATTTTCGATAGGAACTTCGGTATCTTCTTCTGGATTAAACAGGTCCGGTATGGGCGAATGGCAATGCATATACGGCCACTTGACAATGTTGCCGTTCATCGTCCAACATACGGCCTGACATTTTTCCGGCGTACGGCTGTTCTTGCAGTACCAAAACGCCTTGCCCTTGTACACGCTTTTTTTGTAAAAGACGTAACCGTCCACGATTAACCGCGGACATCCGCGTTTGCCCAAGATGCACTGGATGGTACCTGCGTTGAAATAATACACAAAGTTAGGAAGTTGCAAAAACCACATGCTTCGTTTAAAGTTCTAGAAGTCCATTCTCTAAACCTAATATTCCATGGGCGTGTTACCATTAATTTTTCCGAACAATATTGTCATAAATTAACACGAAAAGCTTATAGAGCACAAAAAAAAATTACAGAGGTCTATTGTCCCAAAATATCTTCAAATGTAAGAATTAAATACGGGGTACAACAAGACGAGAGATATTGTACAAGAGCCGACAACCCTGTAATAACCTATATCTCGCACCCCGCGCTAATTAGATCTTCTTAGACAGTCAAGGTTGCCAATTTGTGAGTAACTACTCACATTTGGGAGTGTTTTACTAGTCTGTAAGTAATTTTGTGAGTAAAGGGCAATTGTGAGTAAAATTGCGAGTAATCAGTATACTATTTTGAAGATTTTTAGATTTGCGGCGTACTCTCTTGGATACTTTTAAACTTCCACAAATGTAGAAAGAATATTTTCCTGGCTCAATAATATTAACAGATCTTCAGAACAATTTAAAGACTGAGTCGGTTGTTGCTCTTATAGCAAGAGAAGAAGGGGTAAAAATAATGTGGGTTGTATTAAATTTAAACCTACTAGGGATATGCTAAGTGCCAAATTTTGGAATAAAGAGCCTTAAAAAAATGTGAGTAATCCACAAAAGTTTTGAAAGCAAATCAAGAAAGGCTAGTTGGCAACCCTGTAGAAAATACTCCAGTTATAGTTTGTTTTTATAATTCAATACTTTCCTTATTCATTTCTGTGTTATTGTTGTTTGTGTAATAAAGTGTTAGTGCTAATTCGACTAATCGTTTAATTCTCACCCCAAAATAAATAATATATTGTTAAATTTAACCTCTACAGGGGTTATTAATAGTACTTTAATATTTTAAGGTTATGTTGCAGACTGATGTCCAACCTTACGATAATGACGTTTTACGTCCAACCTGGAAAGTTATACACAACCGTAGACGCATGGATGATGTGAAATGAACAATCGATTTAAAAATAGCTTTCATGCATGTAACGTAATATCGTATAAAAGTTTTCAATTCAGGACAAATCGAAACAAAAAAAAAGCACATGGTTTTTGTGCCGAACAACTAAAAATACCACCAATGCGTTCCTATATGGCATCTACACATGCACTACATTTTACCACAGATCTAGAAGTCATTTCTTAAGAGCGAGATATAATTAAATGTTTATAAAATTTAAGAAAAATTTATTATCAATTGAATTTATGAGGATGGCCAGTATTTTTCTAGAACAAATTTCCCTTTTCATTAATTTTTTCCTTAACGTTCATTTGAATTCAAATCCCTAGCGTACTTCCCTCCCCGACTGGAAATAAAATTCCATGGCTTGCTTTTGCAAGTATTCTTTTTTGACACTCTGGCCTCTTTGCTTATTAAGTCTGTTAATTATGTGCCATATATTTTTTAAAATGGGTATTAATAGTTGAAGTTGTGTATTATTTTAATGCATAATAATTTCTTTAGAGGAGTTAAGTATTAAAAATTGTTTTGTTACTAAAAAATCGTTCGTAATACACAAATTAGAATAGATTTTCGAGGCAATACATAATGAAGTTTTTTTTGATACAAATAAAACCTGTTTTTTAATTCCTTATAATCTGTGAGCACTTTTTCCTGCATTACTTTCAATCTCATTTTTTCCTTCAAATTTTTTTAAATATTTAAAAAAAAATGTTTAATTAAAATTAAGTGAAATTCAAACTGCTAGTAACAAAAGAAAAAGCGGTTTCTTAATTATACTTTAAGCTATATATGAACTACTTACTACTAGCTATTTTTTTTTTCATAAATAATGTTCATTTCAAAACTATACATTTCTAATATTTTTATTTAATTCTCTGTTTTTGTGGGGTGAAATTAGAATTCTATATGAATGTAAGAGCTAAATCAAATTTTTTAAATTTTTTCGATTTTATACGTGAAGAGAAGCTTGTAAAAAAAATTTCAATAAATTTGGGAGCTTCGCGAGATATGTGCCAAAAACGTCATTTTTGGTATTTTTCGAGTGGATTGCTTCACTATTTTTTTTATATCTGCGGCTCTAAGAGTCGTGGAAAAATAAAAAAAAAATAAAATGACCGTGATGAAGTGGAGTATCGATCCGTATAGTAGGTTTTTTTTTAAAAATACATCCTAACCTCAAAAAACGAATTCGCGCACATTATTTTTTTTTTTACTGAATTGGCAATAAATATCCAAAGAATCCTCGAATTTTCTTAAAAATTCGAGAAAATATAAAATATAAAAATTAAAAAAAAAATGTATTTGTCCAGCCAAAATCGGCATTTTTCGAAAAAAAATTGAATTGGCCGCCATGTTTGGAAAAACAATAGTAGAAAAAAACTTTTTAATCCTAGAAAGAAGGATTTTGTGTGTACTTTTGTCTAAGAAAATCCAACATTTTATTTCTTTATTTAAAGTGCCCAATTTAGGGAATATTAAAAAAAATCGATTTTCATTTTTTATATTGATTCGTTCGCCCACAAAAATCTTTCTTTAGAAGCTGAAAAATATTTTTTATTTTTTTAAACATTTTTTGGACTGAAATACAGTTTTTCTAAGAGAATCAAGCATAAAGATGGCGATAAAAAAATTGGAAAAAAATGAAAATCGAATTTCCCTAAATTGGACACTTTAAAAATAAAGAAATAAAATGTTGGATTTTCTTAGACAAAAGTACACACAAAATCCTTCTTTTTAAGATAAAAAATTTTTCACTACTATTGTTTTTTCAAAAATTCAATTTTTTCAATTTTTGTTTTTGTTTGTTTGTCGTACAGGACCGTAATCTACAAATTTGGAGCACATAGGAAAAAAAAGTGTAACTGTTATGCGAATTATAAAAATAAAAATTTAAAGTTTGATCAAGGCATAACTTTAATATTAATTTCAGTAAAATAAATGTTAACAAAATTGACAGATCGAACTAAGCGATTATGAAATTACCATTAGGGAAATGTTGTCCAACTAAAAGCAACTTTATATTAACCAAAAAAAAACGAAGAAAATCAAACGATATTAAATAACACACTAGGGTCAAGTGCCAAGTGAAAACTCAATCATAGAATTAAAGCCAAAACGGATACTACAAAGTAAATATCTAAGACTAAATCTACACGGAAAGCTCAACCGGAAAATGCAGCTAAAGAAAAAAAGAAACAGCTTTAGAACTACTGGCACCTAGAAGGATATTAGTCACAAATAAAGTTATCTACAGCGATTCAAAGCCCTACAGTCAGTGAAACAATAACAAAATGCAGTGAAAGTTACTTGCGTTAAATCTTTTTGATAACAGTTCGTATGCCTATTTATTACAATACTTCTCTCTCAAGTAAAAATGATCATGTACGATTAGCTCTTACATCCATTTTCAGAATATTTTCGTCAAATTTCACTCCACTACTAAGTGGTAATCGAATAATGGAGCAGCTACGCGACCAAATGCATTTCACGGTGCGGTGAACTTATCTTTGCGATCCTATTCGCTACCACAGACTGCGCACAGCACATGGTCTTATCACAGCGCTTCATTGGAATATTCCTTATTTCTTTCCATGTTATTTTCCATCTTTTCTTGATTTCTTTCTATATTTTGATTTATTACAATTAACATTTGCATGACTCGTTCTTCTGATCTTCTATCTTCTCTTTTCGCTTCTTCTATAATATTTTCTGTGTTACTTCCTTGCTGTTCTTCTTCATTATCGCTACTTTTATTTTCCTCATTGAAATTTGTACCTTCCAAATTTATTTCAGATAATTCTACCCTATCTCCTTGTCCTTTGGTTCCTCCATCTTTTGGGCCATTAATGGGTTGAATTAATTTAATTGCCGCACGTTGGGCGCAAATTGAAATGATTATGAAATTTTATGGTTTTAAAATTTGTAATATTCTTTAATTTCTCATTTCATATCTGACATTTTTGTTGGTGAATAGTTATTTTCAAAGACACTGTCTGTCGAGCGCTGAAATCACCCCCCCTACCATCAAAACAAATTTTTTTGTTTCCATTTCGATACTCGTTTATTTTCTAATTTTTAGTTTTAAAATGAACATCGCATAAACCAATTCTCCACTATAACTAACATCTGCAAAAGTGCGAAATATGTGACTTTATTTTGGGACTTACCCGGTGATGATGAATCTTGCGGCGCCGGTGGCGGAACGTCAAAAGGTGGCCAAGATGGAAAAGGATGAGACGGTGAAGGTTCTCCTAGAGAATTCTCCGAAATATTGGGTAATTCGATGTTCGGATCTTCCCCTAGAACGTATTAGCGCAATAAATATTTGTTTACATTTTTTTTTAATCCACCAAAGACTCACCTGAATGCGAAGTGTTTTCTTCATCGTGCTGTTCTACGGGCTCAAGTTTAGGCTTCAAAAGCGGTTCTAGAAACTTGTCGGGCTTGGGGAGAACCGGTTGAGATGTAGATGTAGGAATTGGCGGGTGATCATTTTCGATTAGTGGTTTTTTATTCGGGGGTGGTTGTGCTAACACTGAAGGTGAGTGGGGCTAAAAAAATCATAAAATCAGGCATATTTATTTAATTAGCTTTAATGTTGTATTACCTGTTGGGGTTGAGGTTGGGGAGATTTGGGTAATTTTGGGCTTTCTATGGGTCTGAGATGTTGTATGGGCCTAATAATTTTTTTAACAGGTCTAGGTCGCTTCATTATATTTTGCCTCTGGTCTTGGTAACCAAAAGGACCTCGGTTGCTATTCGTGTAACCGTTGGTCTCCTTAAAAAAAAATGAATTGTATTTTACAGACACCTCTAAAACATGAACTGCTAACTGCCAACGTAGAAAAAACTTTCTTTATGCACTTTTCTATATATAAAAATAATCTTCCAAATTTTAATACTTTACGTGTAAAAAGTAATGATAAAGTTACTGAAATAAAAAGTACAAATTACATAAAATATTTAGGTGTAACTATAGACAATAACATGAAATGGGACAAACATATCGATTCTACTCAATATCCTTCGATGTCTGTTGTACAAGTTTAGATAGAACATACTTGATTATCATTATCTTAAAACAATTTATTTCTCACTAATAGAATCAGTGACATGATTTATCAAACCTTAACATGTTCTCGAGCAAATGTCACCAGAGAGTATTCAATGCAGACGAAACTGCCTTCTACATGAACCCCAGAAGTGGTAGAAAAAGGAAAAAAATCCCTACTGTACTCACATCGCCACAAACTATTACCGGAGAAGGAAGAAGATGAGCAACAGAAAGCTGAAAAGCAAGCTAAGAAAAAGGAAGAAAGAGAACAAAAACGAAATGAGTTACAGGAAAGGAAGAAATCTGCTGAAGAGCAGAAAAAAAACCAAAGACAAAAATAAGAAAGGAAAACAAAAACGACAGGAAGACAGTGATTCAATGACTTCAGAATCATTGTCGATTGAAAGTGCTGATTCCTCTCCATACCAACCTGTTTGAACTTCTTATGGAAGATGATTTTGTGTTGTGTGAGTTTTTAGGGGTAAACGTAATCAAACAAAATTTGTTTATCTGTGTGTGGTTCAAGATAAAAAATCAGACGTTCAAGTAATGGAACTAAAATCCATAGACAGAACGAAAAAAGAGTTTGTACCACATGAAGATGACATCTCTTTTATAAACATGGACCAGGTAATTGGAAAAGTATGTCAACCAGAATAAGAGGAGAAAAATTTAGTAGTTTTTCCAAGATCATTGCCAGTAAAAGAAGTTTAAAATATATGAAGTCATCTATTGGACCTAATCCTGTCGTCTGTTGGTTCATTTTATTTTAGAGGTGTCATCTTCAGGTACTAATGATGACTACCATGAAAATATTTTTTTCTCATATTAGTTTTTAGTTAAATGTTGAAATGATAATATAGGAAGTTAGAACAAACCTTGGGATATGTCATAATATATTTACTTTTTAAATTTAATAAAAAAATGTGGCAAATTTTAATTATTTTTATTATTATCTATATCAACTTACTGATGGTGTGGGAGAATTACTATTATCAGTCAGTCCTTTTACTTTAAGCATTTCAGCTACTCTCATAAACGTTGGTATTTCCTCTTGGCTTACGCTAACCTCTCCTTGGTACATGAAATGTAACAGACCACACAATGCATTGTAATTTACATCTGGCAGTATAACAATTGGATGCTTGCAAGGGTTTACTCTAAAAACATATTTTTTTAGGATTTTAATTGGCCGAAAATGCGCCAGCAAATTTTTTTTTTATTATTTGAACACAGTCTTTTGCTTTAAATAAAATAAATGAGAACATTTAAAATGAACTAATGAAATGATTTAGTAATTTAGCGTTATATAAATAGGCAAATTTACCTAAATAAGTCTTTGAAAAAGGGGCTACAAACAGACAAAACGGTTTTGTGGGCCTTGAGAAACTTTCCATCAGCAGCTAATGTGACATCAACTAAATCTTCATCTTTAAATAGCGAATGAAATCCTGAGCTTAAATTCGTATGGAAGTTATTCCAACATAAGGAAAATTGTTCGCCTTCCATTATAATGTCTCGGTTGCAAAAAAACTAAAAGAAAAAATCACACACAACAATAGAAGTCAATTAAAAAACACTTGTGGTTTAGATAGTATTTACGTACATTGTATTAATGCTGTGAAAAATTGATTGTAGCTAAAACACCATTTTTATTTCTTTTGCTCAACTTGGCTCAACCCAGTTCTCAATCAAGTACAGGTACTTTTTTTGGTGTGATTACTCGTAATTTTGCAACCTCGCCGCATCTAAATGACAGGTATCATTAGTTTAGTTTCAATCCATTTTCAAATGTCAAATATTATACAGAAATCTTTAACGATGTGAAGTTATTGTCGATTCAAGTTTGTATAATTTCCAATAGATTATGCAGCAATCTTCTTTTTTCTACAACTATTTGGCCTCAATTCTACCAACTGAAATTTTTAAATCGCTCGTTGTTCTATACAGTAGGAGATTAGCATTAAAGAACATAGGTTATGTTTTTATTTTGATTGTTGTCTGTTCTCTGTAAATAATGAGGTATAAATATATAAACTTTTCTGAGTAGAACTTTGTGAATAAAATATAAACGAATTTCTTCATTTTAGCTCTTTGCCTCAAATAGGGTGTGAAGTAGAAGGGTGTAACGAGCCTTCAGACTCGCCTAAAGAGTTTTTTCCATTTCCAAAAACTAAATTGGTTTGTGATAAATGGATTAAATTTTGCAAAAAACCGATTTCAAATGAAGATGTAGCACAATGTAAGTAGTAATTCGATAATAGTAATAATGTTTTTTATAATGATTTCATTTTAGTGTATATTTGTTCTCTACACTTTGAAGAAACAGCATACATAAATGAAATTCAAGAAAGGGACGGCAATACTATTTTAATTAGAATATTAAATGTAACTGCAGTTCCAACACTTCTTCCACCAAATCCAAACAATATCACTCAACCTAAGTTAGATCCTGAAAAGTACGGACACATTACAACTTCAGCCGACCTACTCAAGTTAAAAGTAACTAATAAAATTCTCGAGCAAAAACTGAAAAATATAGAGCAAAACGCTTCTGAGATTAGAAATTACATAGCCCAACAAAAAGCTACTATTAGATCAATTAACTCGCAGACCAACACTGGTATGATGGCAAAAAAAATATTATCAAAAGTGTTCACTCCAGCTCAAATTAAATTGCTTTGTACGAACAAAAAAACAAACTGGAGTAAAGACGATCTGGCTATTGCTTGTACCATTAGATATTTAAGTAATAGAAAGTTTTATGAATATCTAACGAGTCATTTGCATGTTCCTTTACCTGCGGATTCTTCTATTAGGAGGATTGTCAGTGGAAGAAGAGATAAATTCAAAGTTAAGACTTCTAGTAAAGAAGAAAGTTAAATTTTGATGTATATGTAATTTTTTTTTGTTTTAATATGTAAGCATACTTTTTCTATGATAAAGTTTGAATTTGTATTAGTTGTAAAAACACAAAGTTTATATACATGTATTTATTTTTCTAACATTTATATTTAATAAGATATTGAATCTTAAAAGTGTTTTCTTTCCAAAAATAATATTCATACCTACTCTACCAGAAATAACAATAACTTACATATTTTTTAAATGCTTCGATCATTATAACAAATTACCGATTTGTATAAAATCTAGTTCATCAGTAAGAGTTTTTAAAAAGAAAATAATTTCTTTAATATTTTATCTCTGTATATTTTGTTTTTCAAATTTTTAAATACTTTTTTTTATAACTATAAATTTTGACAATAGTTGAACACTAACACGTTGGCTGCCTACTATAAGATAACTTATTGATTGTAATTTTTTTTTTAAACAATTGTCCACACCGATTGGACAGAAATTACGCGTTTCTCGGCATTTTTCTAGCTTGGGCACAAATTAATATAGTTTTTAATAACGTATTATTAAATTAAATTGGCTTTTTAGACCGGACTACTGTAAATTACCGCGGCAGTCAACCTTTTTAGGGTAAATTGGTAAATAAAAACATTAAAAATAATAGCAAAAAGTACAATCGCTTATTCAAAACCACTTGTTTTTAGGTACAATTTTACCATTTCAAAAGGACTGGGTGAAAATAAATCAGTCCAAAATGAAAAAAAAAAGCATATTAGCTCTATTTTTATTATAAACACATTTACAGACAATAGAAAAAATAATTTAATTTTCACATATAAATTTATTGAAAATAAAATTTGAGGCCATTTATCCACTCGAGCGTGCTAAACAGGTTGAACTGTTCACACTCCAGATAATTCGAGAGGCGTCGTATGTCGATGTTTAATTTTCACACTTTTTTTGCCGTTTTTTTTTAATAATTAGCTGAATCTTCATTTTCAATAAATCCTTCACCCTATATACTTTGAATCTCTTAAGAAGAGGCTACAGCTAACATTTTTTTCAAATCGACAATTTTCTCTCTCGGTTTGCCCAATTTCGACCCTTCGGCTTGCTCAAACTTGTCAATTTTTTCCCAATCTCGCCACTTAACAACTTGCACATTTTTTGCATCGAGAATTTTTTCAATACATTCACAACCTCCTTTAGTAATTTCAATTAAATTTTCAGTATTAATATCTCCGACAATTCTTTCAGCAACTTCAAATGCATTACTCATAGTTGTAAGTATCACACCTGTAGGTCCAGTTCCTAACCACCCGCAGACGTAAAGACCTTTGTCTACTCTAGAATTAGTATTTTTGACAAGTCCTCGGCTAAAATCGAACGGTATACTTTCGTCAGCTTGTACGGACTTGTAACCTATACTGGAAATAACTAAATCAGTATTTAATTCTTCTCTTAGGTCTGTCAAAACGGCTCTTCGTTTCAAAAGTTCATCCCCTTCTAGTTTATTAACCCCTAATATCACCTTTTCGACTTTATTTTTACCTAAAATTTCTAGAGGTGATCTAAAAAAAATTGGTTGGAATTTTTTATCTCCACCTAACCGTTTTTCGTTCAACGATTTCAACATCAATTCGGTTATACGTTTTTTTGGTCTAGCAAGATTGGGAACATGATCCGCGACACCCTTAAAATCTTCGAGACGCCATTGTGTAGTGCAATATTTTAATTTTAACATTTCCCTCAGTTCTTTGATCGTGTAGGCGGCCTGTAAAGGACCTCGCCGACCTACTAGGTAAACTTTTTTTATTTTTGAACTCGAAAGGGCTTCTAGTGCATATTGTGTAATATCGGTTTTCTAAAAATTAGAAAATTTCTTTAAATTAAGCGTGTATGATACAAGTTTTACATTATTAGTAGTTAAATATAAATTAATTCTTACTTTAAGTTCATCTAACGGTGATAATAATATTCTAGCAACATCTATTGCTACATTTCCTTGCCCAAAAATAGTAGCAACCTCCCCAGAAAAATCTATTTTTAAATTTCTATCCCAAGGAGTGCCATTGTACCACCCCACAATTCTTCTAGCTTCTATACTATTTGCTAAGTTTTCTCCAGGAATATCCAATTGTTTACTTTCTTCTGCACCATATGTCTAAAATTATGCATTTATACACATTTATACTCAGCAATAATAATTCTCTTACGAGTAATACAATATGGTAGGCATTTTGAAGATCCTTTAAAGTTACATCAACGCCAAGATTTACGTTTCCTAAAAACCTAACACTGGGATTGTCTGCTACTTTAGTAAATGTATTAATAACGTTTTTCACTTCTGGATGGTCGGGTGCTACGCCAAACCTACAAACAAATATAGAAAAACACACCTTTACCTGATAATAACGGAATTTACCTTACCAAACCAAAAGGAACGGGTAGTTTCTCAATAATATCTACTTCAGCTGAATTTAATATTTTTAGCAAATGTTGAGCCGCATAAAACCCAGCAGGACCTGCTCCAACAACGCAAATTTTAGGCTTTATTTGACCATTTATTTTAATTGTATTTAAATATCTTTTCAAAAGTAAACACGGCCTTGTAAACGTCATCTTTTTAGGTTAAATAAAAATTGCAAATTTCCACAAGCGCTTCTGAGACGGGTCATCTAAAACGACTTTGAACATTTTTGTTGATTTAAAAATAGATTTTAGACCAATTTAAAAAAATCATTTTTATTCAGAAAAAAAACACATCTATATGAAAAACTTATCAAAGAATGAAAGTTTCTTTTCAAAACAAAAAGATAAAACTAGTGGAATATATTTTCTTCTTTTTTATCTTCCTCTAAATCGCAAAAACATGATTTGTTCTTGTTCTTTGGTCAACTTAACACGTGCTTGTTTTACTTTTTCTCGGTTAAAAGCAATATGATCTCTAACTAATGCAGGAACATCTCGAATAGCAAAGGATAGGACTGCGTTTAATATCAAAATTGCGTGCTAAAAATATTTGAATTAACATTTCGTATTACGGAAAAACCCAAGAGTACAAGACAAGCAACCTCACTTTCTTACAGATGTCATATGTCAAAACAATACTCAATGTTCAATAATTTTGTACTATTACTTTTGTTTAATTGTTAACAAGTCAAAAATAACAGTTCAATATTTTACCTCAAATATCACAAGAAAAACGAACTTCCAAGTAAAATCCGCCCAATATTGTCTGGTACGTTGGTATTTGTTTTTATTATTTGGCCCCTCTCGCATGTCCATATAGTAACAAGTATCATGTTTCTCTTCGATTGATGCATAATGCTTGTTATCTTTAGTAGCAAATTCTGTAAACAATAATATTCTAAATAGATGTATACCTAGCAAAATTAAGACTAACAATAAAAAGAAAATTTTCATAACCTACAAAATTTAGTGGGAAAATGTAAAAATAATAGTTGATCAATTTTCAAAAAATAACTTATGTTTGAGTAAAGTCCGTTTTTTTTTTTGATTTTTGCGTTATGAATTTATTCTGTTTTGTGTTATGCAAACAATGACACAGGTATGTAGATTTAAAAACAATATATTTATTTGGACAACACATATTTATAATACCTACCTGATAGAGTATAATTAATGAATCCTTTCAAATTATCATTTTTATACAAGTACATTTCCCTGGAAACAAACTGAGTTGAAAATGCTATCACAAAAGCCTGAAAAAAAAACAAAACAATATTCAACGAAACATAATGTTTATAAAATGCGACAACGCCGCTAATATACTGGAAATTTTTATAAGTAAAAAAAGGCCTAAGTACAAATATGCTAACACAATTTAACACCTACATTTATTGCTGTACTGAGGTATACTAGTCCTAGTAAAACGCCTTCCCATGGTCCAATACCAGGCACTACTCTTGGAATGGGTCGTCTGACCGCTGTTATTAGTTTTCGAGCGCTTAGACGCATTTCCAAAAGATTATCTAATAAAGCGAAAAGGGGTGCTAAAGGAAAGGCTGCTCCAAAAAACGTTACGAGTCCATATTCGACGACTGAAAATTAAAAAATAAAAATTGTGCTCACACTATCTTCATTTCATGAAATAAAAAGAAGAGAAATTTTTCTTACTCAGTTCATTATAATCTCCTTGCAAAAAGTCCCTTTCTGTTGGTTGTAGCGAATACTCATCTTCATATTGTGGTAAAACTTCTCTGGTCTGACAGAAATATTTTTTGTAACATCTTGTAATTACTCTGAAACACAATGGGTGCTGTTCAATTTCAGTTTTGACCTTTATTTTTTCTAAAACTCATTAGGTATACTATGCAAGCAAAGCAAATTCGTGCTAGAAGGCATTTATATCACGAGAATCCTATCAAGCGAACATTTAAAAAATAATATAGAATATATAGAATATATATATGGACACAAATTATTGAGACTTATAATGAATGAGACAAAAGGTATTTTTAGAAATTTACCAGCTTGCCACTCGAGGGGATCCCCCTGATTTAAAGATCGTTCATTAGAAATAAAGGTCAAGTGAACGGATCCATTTAAACTATCAGTAATTAACGTGTATTATTCTTTTCACAAAAAAGAATATTTTTGATTCGAAGATGCAACAACACGTTTGAACGGTGAACGACATTTATACTTACGAACATATTTCGCGAAAAATGTTCCACAATAATCTTCTGAATAACATAATAAAAAACACTTGACTTGCTAGGTCCAGAACACAAGCCAAAGGCCGACACGAATGAGTCACAGCATAGAAGGATGGCTCATGATTGGGGGTGGGAACCATAGCACCCTAAAAGTATTTTATTATCTATGAATTGCTGTCTACACCGCACAGTTCAGTGTATAGATACAAATGCACGAGCTGTGGGACTTACCTTTACGAATGCAGTATATAAGAGTACAGTGTAGTTATTAGTAAACGACATAATATATCGTTTGTACATCAACGATTTATCGTAATTTTTTTGAGTTTTCGGCATTTCAATCCTTGTTAGCCATTTCGCAATAGGCGGGATCATCTAAAACGTTTGACAAGAATAAAAACAATAAATGAAGATCAACTTAGAAGGGTCTACATATCAAGTAAACTGGGTGCTTTTAAAACTTTGCATTTGACAATTATGAGAAACAATAAATGACGATCAAGTTAGAAGGGTCTACAGATGGAGTGAACTGGGTGTTCTATCTAAGAATTTACCTTAGCTTTAATTTTTATTATCACCACAAGTAGAAAGCTTCCTGTTAATATTCTGATTCCCTGCTTTTCGCTTTTGGAAAACACAACAGGACTCAGCAGAATGAATATTTTCAGTATCAAATCGAAATAGATTACACCAAATACTACAACGATATCTATTGCAATCTGCAAAAAAATCATTCATTTTAAGGAAAACTAAGTTCACCCTGTACATGTGAAAATAATTTTAAAATATGATAACGCATCACCTTGTATGTAAAGATGCACGCATCAGATTTTTTGATATCATTAAATAACATACCAGAATTAAAAAAAATATCGTTACGAATGTATATCGTATTAATTTTTGACATGGAGATAAACAAGGTTCCAGTTCTCCAGAAACGACGTTGATTCTCATTCTTTTCACCGCCTCCTCGTATTCTCTCCTATAATAAATTTTAAAACTAATGAAATGACATAAGTACAATATTATCTAGCGTAACAAATGTAGAAAATAATCTAGAATGTAGAAGGGTAGAGCATTTAAAAAAACCAAAGCGACCAACGGTCAATCTGGCAATAGTGTAAATAAAATAAGAGTTTCTAGATTATTTTAATGCCTGTAAACCATGTAAACTAATATTTGTCTCACCTTATACTATTATCGTAATCAGGAGTTTGGACGTCCCACCTTAGTTTCAATTCATTTGTTCTCCTTAGCCACACGTTGAGAAAAATGGTTGCTTAAAGTAAAAAAACCTAGGGTTAGCCTTTTTGTGCAAAAAAACCAACTATTCTACACCATTTTAGACTATTCTATACAAGTTTTAGACAATTTTTGATAATTTTTAGACAATTTTTGATCATTTTTAGACAATTTTAGATCATTTTTAGACAATTTTAGATCATTTTTAGACAATTTTTGATGATTTTTAGACAATTTTGATAATTTTTAGAAAATTTTAGATAATTTTTGGACAATTTCAGAAAATTTTAGATAATACTAGATAATTTGTGGACAATTTTAAATAATTTTAGATCATTTTTAGACAATTTTGGATAATTTTTTGACAATTTAGATGATTGTTAGACAATTTTATATAATTTTTAGACAATTTTAGATAATTCCAGAAAATTTTAAATAAATTTTAGACAATTTCAGATACTTTTTAGATAATTTCAGACAATTTTAGAAAATTTTATATAATTTTAGATAATTTGTGGACAATTTTAAATAATTTTAGATAATTCTTAGACAATTTTAGATCATTTTTAGACAATTTTTGATCATTTTTAGTCAGTTTTGATAATTTTTAGACAATTTTGGATAATTTTTAGATAATTTCAGACAATTTTAGGAAATTTTATATAATTTTAGATAATTCTAGATAACTTGTGGACAATTTTAAATAATTTTAGACAATTTTAGATAATTTTATAAAATTTTAGATACATTTTATACAATTTCAGATAATTATAGAAAATTTTAAATAATTTTTAGACAATTTTTGATAATTTTTAGACAATTTTTGATAATTTTTAGACAATTTTAGATAATTTTTAGACAATTTCTGATACTTTTTAGACAGTTTTAAATGATTGTTAGACAATTTTCTATAATTTTTAGACAATATTAGATAATTTTTAGACAATTCTAGATAATTTTAGACAATTTTAAATAATTCCAGAAAATTTTAAATAAATTTTAGACAATTTCAGATACTTTGTAGATAATTTTTAGACAATTTTAGATAATTTCAGACAATTTTAGAAAATTTTATATAATTTTAGATAATTCTAGTTAATTTTATTTAATTAACCTTCTGTGTTATTCATAAGCGACTGACACAATTTGTCTTATGAAGTGATGTCAACATTTTTTTGCTATCAACTTACCCCAGAACGATATTAAAATGGCGAATACGATAGTGAAATTATTGTCGAAGACGTAAGTCCAAGTAGCCAATCCACAATAATGTTTCAAAGACTTATAATAGCAAAACAATTTTAGAATACAATTGGGACACAAGTACATATTTTCTGCATTGCAAATATCGTTTCTAAAAATTATATACATTTAATTCAGTACGAGAAAGGTATAGTCGACACAGACTTCCATCAGAACATATATTTGCAGGTAGTGGCCGAGAAACTCATGAATTAACGTTCGGGTTGATGAATAGCAATTTTACGATGTTGCCATTTTACATAGATATGCTCTAGTGTTTTGAAGTAAATTGTCTAACCGAAGTCCGTGCCGATTATAACATCGAAGCATTCTACAAAAACAAATGCCATTAGAAAATAAAAGTCGAACTTTTTGACAGATTGACACTTTAATTGGTTCTATAAATTTATAGTGACTTACATAGTGTGAACATTCGTAAATTGGACCAAAAGCATGTTGATAATTATAACCAATGACCCTAATATGGCCATAGGGAATAGCATCAGGTTAAAGTACTCCAACCAATGATAGTAGAATGCTATTTCGTGTCCATAATACTTTTTTATCAAATCTAAAGGTATTTCGTAATGCCAAACCCGAAAATTGGCCCAATGACGGTAGAGAATCTAAAATAATTGATTTAAAGTAGACACTGGGATAACTGTTTACCCTGTACAAAACAAAACAGAACCAGTACAATTTTATCAATAACACAAAGTAAAACTGGAACAATACAAAGATTTTGATCTACTTTTATTTTCGCTTACTTGACATGAGAAAACATTTTTTAACACTTTCTACTTCTTTTCATACCAACTGGCTTTTATTATGCACTTTAGCTGGTATAATTAACTTTAAGGCAGTACTCTCGATACCACAATAGTCAAATGTGTGCTTTGTTTTATTTGACTACTGTAGTATTTATATTTGGCAACGCTGCGTAAAAGGAAAAGAGACATTAGTTTATAAATAACTTAAGCAGATTACAAAGCATGATAAAATGACTGCAGAGTTTTGGGTAACTTACTTCTCTCTCATTACAAGTTGTTATTGTCTGATCGTTAAATTCACGGTAATGGAAATGCATTGGACCGTCATGGAGGGGATAAGCGTCGAGAATTATACGTTTGTTTTTAAGTTTTGTAATCCCATAATCAAACGGAGCTGCGCTGTACGCAGTCCTTTCAAGTATCCTGTTCAGAATAATAATGCATTGTGCATTTGTGAGTTCTCTAAAAGGTTGAAGTTAAAAATCAACCGGAAGGTTGGAAATTTTTTTTCTTACCCACTTTCTTCTATTACAGGTAATTTTGGTAATTTTTTAAAATGGTAACCTTTCAGGATATCGACATCTGCATATTTATGGTTCTCTTTTTCTGTCCCAACTTGGTAAGATTTGGAATATTCTGGTTGCACTTTCTTGGGCAAATGAATAAGCACAAACCTTAAATAATACAATTTCTGAAACAATAAAAAATATGTATATATGTATCAAACACATTTCCCGGTGGCAGCTACTGAGATAATTCTAACATCTCTTCAATCAACCATACATTCAGAGACAAGCTTGAACTTGTTATTACGTCCCACGAAATAGCATTTTTGTGAACGGATGTTCATTTGTCGCATCCGAAAAGTAGTAGGGCTATGTCATTCCTAGCTCAAGATGGCTGCCATTTCCGGTTTAAACCACGCCCCTTTTCAAGATAGCCGCCCTGTAGGCCTCGCCCCTTTTCAAGATGACTGCTTCCAGTCGATGACGTAGGCCAAGGATGACGTCCCTGGGTGGATACTTCCTGGTAATGATGTGATTGGTTCCTGGATGGAGATTTCCTGGTAACGATGTGACTGGTGGATGCTTCCCGTTGATGACGTCACGGGTAAAATTATTGATGATGTCAGAAGGATCCAAACGGTCGGACGGAAGACTGAATGGTAAACATTTTTTTTTTCAAAAAGGCACTTGTTTTGAAGAAAATTGTGTTTGTTTCCCTATAAGAAAATATGTAAAAATGGTACATTTTAGGCTGATTGAGCATTTGTGTTACTTTTTATTGATTTGAATTGTGGTGAGGGAAAACTGAACGGTACATTTTTTTGACGCCAAGATGGCGCCATAGATAACGTCTCTGGCACCAGGATAGCGGCAATAGATAACGTCTGGCGCCAGTTGATGACGTCACTGGTACAGATGGTCAAGGTCCAAAGTTAAAATTTCTGTCGACATATATATTTATAGAGTCTAGACAAGGAAATGGCGGCCATCTTGAATCAAAGCCCTACTACTCCGAAAGCTACAGGAAAATAATTAATTAATTAATAAATTGAATAAAAATTGCTAAAACTTTTTTTAAACTATTTTACGGCGTTTCCTTTATGCTGGATAAAAAATGGCGGCTAGGTATTACACTCTGATGTTGGTCGTCAATGTGTCGACCAATCTATATAAAGATTTAGCTCGTATTTCATACAAAACATCACGAATTTAAATTTTTTATATAAGATTTAGTACTTTCTTTACTGTTTCTACTTTGTATATTTTTACCTTTCCCGCAGCTACATCAATATCGATTCCTTTACTAGTAAGATTTCTCATAAACTCGTTCAATCTTGGTAGGTTTTCTTCTTGGGTTGCGAGTACGTAATGTATCTTTCTACCTCCAGACAAAAATCCAGAACTTACGTCCATTTCTCTTGTACTGACAGAAATGAAATATTATTCTAATATCTCTTGTACAGATTTTAGCCTGACGTTTATTTGTCATCCACTAATTCATTATTATTTTTAAATAATGGTATTGATAAAGTTACCAACACGTTCACTGAATTTGGCAACGTTGCGAACTAAACATAGTTGATTTACCTTAATTTGTTCCAAAAGTAACAGTTACTGTTCCAGTGTCACATCCCTATAAAAACTAGTGAACTGCAGTGCCGGTAATAGTAAAAGTCAGTTTATGTTCAAGGCGATTCGACCTTTATATTTATCGTCCTAAAAGTTGACGCGTTATTTCCATAATTATAAAACGCAACCAATTTCATTTAAAGTTTCTTAAGTAAATATTTATTTCTTTAATTACATACATTTATAGATAAATATTATTTTAACGATTTAAGGACGATTTTCTTTTCCTCTTTTCTATTTCTAATTCCCGAACCACGTGCGATGGAATATCAGGAATGGCATACGCTATAAGTCCCTTTACGGCTATTAATATGTGCTAAAAAATAACAGTAATTAGTTTGCTAGTGAGAGCACCGTGTTAAAGGCCAGGATAGTAGGGATGTTAAAGGCCAGGATAGTAGGGATAGGTAGAACAGCCGTAATTGAATAACAGGTACAACCTCTTCCAGTTCTAAAATATACCTGTTCCAGTTCCAACGTATTGCAAGTTGTATACCCTTAACTCCTGACTTTTTAATAACCTAACATTTTCTTCTATTTTCGCCGATATCAAAGTAGCTATTTTTAGGAAATGTAAAAGGCCTCTTCTACGAGTAGGGATGTGACACTGGAACAGGGTACTCGCTGTCACAGTGACGTCAGAGACTGTTCCAACGTACCTGTTCCATGTCTCTAATAATACCTGTTCCAAAAGGAACAGGTACTGTTCCAGTTACACATCCCTATAGGATAGTTAAAGGGGAAGAAGAAATGATTATTATAATTGTCAACTTTACCTCAATTATAACAAAAATTAACAACCGCAAGCCCAAAAGAAACCAAAAATCCGAGGTTAACTTATATTTTAATTGATGGTTGGGTGGATACCTTCTACCGGGATAGTAACACCATGTTTCTACCACCATCGTTCGGTGAATTTCAAAATCGGCTCTATCGAACGCTAAACATATAATTTTATTATTAATTACTAAATTGAGGTGTTTACGTATTTTTACCTGAAATGGTCGTATTAAAAAATCCTTCTTTAGTTTGGTCTGTCAAATGGAATCTATAAGCTTGGAAATCCACAGCATTGCTTGTAAAAACAATAATAAATGTCTACAACCACAAATATTAAGTAAAAAAGTTCAAGAAGGAATATCTTAACCTAAGATTTTTTTGTTTGTATAAACTGTACTTTTATCAGAAAAATGAAGTTGTCACTTTACAGAACAAATAACACATCTTAAAAGTTACGCAACAGTAAGCCCATCTCTATTCTGAAGTTTGTTTTCTGATAAAGTACGGTGCAGCCATTTTACGTTTCTTGTTATTTTACAGAACTGAAATTTTACGATATTTGAAGGTTCTTGGAAACCAAAAAAAGATTGCTAGAAATGCTAGAATGTTATACAGGCATATTAATACAATTGTAAGGCCACATAATTTAAGTTGGTAACATTATATTTCATTTTTCGCGTTACCAACTTAAATCACTTTTGTGTAGAGTTGGGCGTTTATGAATAATTCGGATAGAGTCGGTTTTTAACGACTCATAATTTGAGATATCTTACATTAGTAACCGCACCCACGTAGGTGGCTGCGTGCAATAGAGTCAACCAAGCTCCCAATCCGGTCACTCTTTGAGGAATAGGTCTTCTGTAATTCCTGGTTATCTTCGCAGCGTCTGTTCTTAATTCACCGACGCTTGTTACAAACGCTAAAAGCGGTGCTAGGGGAAACGCCGCTATGAAAAATATGACGAATCCATACTGGATCACTAAAATAATTGTAGTCGATAAAATTAACAGTTAGATGGACCTCAGACCTAAGGATATTTTTTTTCAAATTCCAACGTTGCCTACCTACTTCTATGTACTCATCTACTAAAAAGAAATGATCAGTTTTGGCCTGAATAAATTCCTCTTGGTAAAAAGGCAGCTCAATGTCTTTATGAATATGTTCCATTTTTCGCCTCAACATTTTTACAATAATTCTAAAAAATAATGACAGATTGCATAAAGTTCACTACAAAAACAGTGTGGGCATTAAGCAAACGATTAGACATCGATTGAACAAATAAATGACGTTTGACATATGACATTTAATTTGACGAAATTCGGGTTTTATGTTATGACAGCCACAGCCATGGGTTGAAAATTGTGTTAGTTGAAAATATAAAAAAAAAATATATATATATATATATACTTACGGCTTGATGTATTGCATGAAATTACTGAAAATAGTTTTCACTAACATTATAATAATTAGCTGAATACCTAAATCGAAATTACAACCAATAGCGCCGCATATGTCTGATCCCAGACCACCAAACGACTTCCATATTTTCATATCTCCTGGATGAGTAAAGAATCTACCCTAAAACACAACTTAATGCTGCCCGTATTATATAATAACGTGTGGAAATCTTGCTTTCCCTAGAGAAGAGCGAAAGGGGCAAGTTTTAATTTCCACACCATACGAAATATTTGCTATGATTAATTAAAAAATAAAGGTTATGTCGAGTGAATTTTTTAATTGCAAAAGTTGGTACAAGTGATAAATGACAGGGATCATTGGAAATGTGAAACAATCGATTAAGCAATCGATATTTCGATGACAGATAAATAATCAAATTTTTTGCATACGTTGCGACGTTACCTTTTATAACGTTACTGTTTTAATTTTGAGACACAGTTGAGTTTTAATATAGAAAATTTTCTGTTTTTATAATAAATTATTACATTATTATTCCTACCTTAAAAAAAGCAATATACATGGGAGCTGCATAATTATTGACAAATTCAAATCCGTAAACTTTATAAACATAAGCATTGTCAAATTCAAATTGGGTCCTGTGATTTTCAACGTGTGTTAACCATAACGAGAGTTTTTTAAAAACCTGAAAGCAACTATGACTTAACAATAATTAACGAAATAAAATATGTGTATATGTGCAACCATATGTGGGAAAGACCGATAAATAAAACGCCAAAAACAGTTTAGACAACTTAAGGTAGTTACTCCCCAGTCCGCAGTATCTCGTCACAATGACGTCATTATCCAGTGACTACTGGTCAATAGACGTCAGTCGACCAAATTTCGACAACATTTTGACGTGACCTAATCGACGACTTTTTGTCGGCATTTATTCACGTCATACTGTCGACTTTATTTGGTGATGTCGGTTTATCATATATATGTATATTTCAATTAATTTATTTTTGACAGAAAAATGTGAAAAACACACCTTGTTAACGATATTTCAATACCAAATTAAATACTATAGTAAGTATACTGGTACATTATATTTAGCTCGATTTATTTTCATTTTTTACAATAAACATCTAACAGCACACCAGAAACTAATAAAACCGTTAACCTTCATCCCTAAAAAATAAATACAAATAAAACCAATAAATAGCTAGGTCCTTTTGAAAACTGCGCTCTTTTCTACCAAACAATAAGCCTACATTCAAGAGAATCACAAAGTTGCCAGATGATTACAAATTCCTTTCATTATGAGGAGCGATCTTTTTTTTATTTATTTTACATCGTGTTTATTGGCACCATAAAAAGAATTTGATGTGTTTTCTATCAGGTTAATTTTCACCATTTAAAGAAAAATAAGTTATTGCATGTCAACCATCTTATAATTTCCATATTTCTAATGTAATAAATTTTGCTGGTTATTTTGTGATAATTATCGGCAACATTGCAAATCAGTCAGTTGACTGAAAGTAAACCGCCGCCATCCCGCCATTTTATAGGTTATGTTAGTAGATGAGTAAGGAGTAAGAGTGATCGGCGTGGCAGAGATAATAAATATTCTTGCATATAGGTGAGTTATTTTATATAAAAATTACAGCATTCTTTAGTTATGGGTTAGGTACCTATACACACATGTACTAAAAATATTTAGGTACTTATCACTATAAGATGTGAAGAAATGGATCATGTGGGTATTCGGTATTCCAATAACAGCGGTGTCAGGTCTGTTAATACCAAAATGAACTGTTAATACGGTATTCATTGGAATTCATGAGATCGCTGAAAAAATCGTGAGATTCAAGCTAACTGAGCGCACGAAATAGATCTAATTATTATTAGGTCATTGGGGTATCTATACTTGACTATATTGTTTTGATTATCTTTATTTGTAGTTTTTGCATGCATCATTGCATCAAGTTAATAATGGCATATGTAGGAGTGGAGTTCTCCGAAAACCGAAACCACTGAAAAGTGAGGTCTTTTGGCCACCTTACAAAACTTCATATAGCTTTAATAAAGCTTTAACATCAGCTGAAGAACCTGATCAGAGCACTTGGAAGCTGGCCTGTATCAAGAGAAAATTTTTCGAGTGCGGTGGGTAAAATTTTAATTCAAAAGCCTCTTTTTATCAATTTTTGTCCACATCTAATTTAAATATCCATTTTTCATATTCAATAGGTCTGCATTTTGCTTGTGTAGTAATAAAGTTGTATATTACTTTATTATAGATGACATTCTCAAGGCACAGAACAAGTTGAAAAAATGTGAGGTGTCTTCTGATATCTAGTCATCTGATGTAGAGAATGTTAAAAATAAGCGTAAACGATTCAGCACAAAAAGATGGTCATCTTCCTCCTCGGGTGATGAATTACAAACTAACGAAAAAACAAAAATCAGACTTCCAAGACCATCATCAGGTTTACCTGAAATAAGAACTGTACCAACGGCTTCACCTGGAAACTCATCGGCTTATCTTGGTAAGAATATAATATTATTACAATAATTTATGAGCTGAGAACTGAAGTTCTATGAAGCTCATATAATAAACAATATTGCTGTAGGTAGCACATTCTATAACTTTCTAAAATGCAAAAAAATAAACAATTAAGAAAAGTTAATACATTTATTATATTTCAGCCACAGCACAGATTGGACCAGCTAAAATTGCAGAACCTCAATCTACTAAAAATTCCCATGTACATATTGGTAAGTTTATAGGATGAAATTGGGATAATTAGCTATTTTATATATTTTTCTCGTAGTCCCAAATTTTAAAGAGTCCTATATAGATATTCTCTCATACAATTATCATTCAGATGTAAATGTAAATATATGCTGCTACACTGTGTACATTTCCATGATAGAACATCTGCTGTTTGCTCATTTTAATTCCATTTGCATATTTTTAGGTTTGGAAGATATTTTTAGAGAAGTTAGAAAATTGAGGGAAGAGTTGAAAGAAATAAGAGCTATTTTAAAAACTTCAAGAAATTTAGTCGCTGCTTCTTTGCCAAATGATCTACCTGTGGTTTTGCCATTGAAAGATATTGAGAGCTTTCAAGTTTTAGAGCAATATTTAAGTAATCAAGAAAAACTGAATGATTTGGTAAAAGTTGTAATTCATGAAATGAAAAAGCTTATATAGATAGTTTTGTAGCAATTCCTGTTCTGCATAGAATAATTTGGATTTAGATTTATTTTTTTTGTTTTGTATATCCGTCTGAAATATATATGCTTACCTTCCATATTAATTGGTTTTATTTAGGTGAATAATTGGTTAAAACAAAATTATTAAAAACGTGAAATTAACGTCATTTTATGCCGTAAAATGGACGACATTTTATGCCGTGAAATTAACGTCATATTACGCCGTGAAACTCACGTCACTTTATGTCGTGAAAATGTCGTCCCAAATATGACGTCATCGGTATGTGACATTAGGAAGTCATTTTCACGTTATATTGTCGTCATATACTGACGTCATGTCTAGTTAAAAATGACCAGTTTATAACGTCGTTTTGACGTGGTTCTGCGTACTGGGTCTCGATATCACAATAGTGACATAAACGAAACAAAGAAGAAATTCGAAATTGGGGCTACACCACATTTAATGATAATATGTGGAAACATCATATCTTAATAAATAAGGGGTTTCTTCAACTGGGGAAGAAACTATCGGTTCAGAAAACTATTTAGCCTGGTATCTTCTTGTTCAGCTCAGGGAAATCATGTTTTGATAATTCATATTAGGGCACTGGATCAGCCACGTAGAGATGGGTGAGAAATAACGGTATTATACGTTACAATTTCGCGCGCGTCATAACCTCTTTTATGGCGTTGCCAGATGTAATTAACATAGTACATTTGCTAATTACTCTTATCACACGCTCTGAAGCTCGATTTGTGCGTACAGTGATTCTAAAACCGATATTACTACGTTAAAAATTAGTTTATTAGAGTATTTACCTGTTTCAGAGATATAATAAAAATGGCTGACATGAGTGATCCTGAAGTTGAAGCTATTATTTGTCTATTTTCCGTAATAATTTTATCTTTGTCAGGCATTAATAAAATGGTATTTACGGTTATTCGATATATCATCACTCCAACTACAGCAAGAACAATCAAGCTTATCTAAAAATGAGAAGTAGCTGAAAACAGCTTTAAAAAGTGTGAAATCAAAAATTAAATCGTAAGAAAAAATTAACTTAGATAGAATGAGATATATACAAGGTGTTGCGTAATTAACAGGAAAATAAAAATTGAGAATTAGTAGATAAACAACGTGTGTATGACGATCAGCATAGGGAGTTCAATATGTTAGAGAGAGAGAACGCGATATTATGTGACGTATCTCCGTTGTTAGGGATGCGATCTGAATGGGGCAAACGGCATTGTGGAATAGAGGGGTTGGGGATTAGATAGGTCATCCAAAAACTTACCGCCAGTATAACCGCAACAAAAGTTACGGTATACCAGACGCACTTTTCTATAACCGGAATATAAGGCTCTTCAGATTCGGTAACAGGTGACCATTTAACATGTTGAGTTTTTTGTAAAAAGTCAGGTCTAAAAATAAAATAAACCGTAGTCAAAAACTCAAGTAATAAGTTCGCCAATTTTAATGAGAAATTAAAAAAAATAAAACAATTTTTTTGATACTCGAGGCAGAAAAAACTTTTCTTGAAACCTGACGAAAAAAAATTGTTCGCAAATATTTCATTCACTATGTTCCTTAGTTAAAAAAAAATAAAGACAACGAAGCATATTTGAGGAAAAAACAAAAAAAAATCGTTTGAATCATTTTTTTTAGCATTAACCCAAGTTTATAGCGTAAGAATAAAAATTGATTGTACCTGGTCGTACTATCATGTTCCAAATCTCTAAGATTCCATTTTAATCGTAAAACAGCTTCTGTCCTTTGCCATAATTCCGTAAAAACAGTTGCTAAAAATGCAAGGAGGGAAATATTTTTTACTTATAAAAACTAAATTTAGAGAATTAAGGTGGGACGTCGTGAAACGTTAAATACTCAGGTTCAAATAGTCAGTATTGTTTAGAAATTTGACACATATTATTTGAGATAAACAACATAAAAATTCTGAATATCGATTCTCGGTGACTGTTCCAACGTACCTGTTCCTTGTTTCTGATAATACCTGTTCCTTGTTTCTTATAATACCTGTTCCTTGTTTCTGATCATACCTGTTCCAAGAAATACTTGTAAGAACTTGTTCCAAAAGTAACAGGTACAGGTAAGTACTGTTCCAGTGTCACATCCCCTAGTCAGTTCAAGCATACCGAAATGATTCGTTTAGATTGACATTATAGTCTCTCTTTTCCTGGCTTTTCCAAGACAAATCGCTGCCTTTTTTCCATGACACTTTTTTCACTATTATCTCAAAATAATTTGCTCTGGTTATGTTTGATTTTCCATTTTGACAGTTACGTATGAAACAGCGATCTAACCTCACAAAACAAAAAACGAGTTTTACGCCGTTGCCGGATCTCAATAGCAGTTGACTGCTCTGGGACGTTTGCACATAATTGGCTGGTTCTGTTTTAATTTTATAATCGATCCAAATTTTGTTTATATAGGTATTATAATTACGCGTAATGCATTGTTTGTCACTTAATTTGGTATAGTCTCACATGCCAATATTAAATTGTGTTCAAAAAAACATTTATAAAAATATAATTAATGAAAACTTTTTTCGTTGACTATTCGCGATGTCCCACCTTAAACTTTATCATTAGTCTCGTGTTCTGTGTAGGCTTTGATACTGTTACCCAGGGCCACTTTAGGAACAGCACTGTTAATTAAAACCCAACAGTAGGAGCCACTAAAGTAACTATTTTTTTTTTTTGAAAAACCACACAATTATACTTACACCACAAAGAAACCAAGATGGCAAACACGTAAGCAGCATTGTTATCAAACAAGTAAGCTACTTTTGATGCAGTACATGTAGAATTTAACATCTCAAATTTGCATCTTGAATAATGAAATCTGGGACACATTATTAATTGGCTCTCGCAAATTTCTTTACTTCAAAAAAGCAACAGTTATAAATATTTTTTTTATAGTTACTGGTACCTAATTCTAAAGTAACGAAAATATCATTTCGGTAATACTGTAGTCTTAAGGGAGTACTCTCGATAACATACTAGTCAAATGTGTGCTTTGTGTTATTTGACTAACGTAGTATTTATATTTGGCAACGCCGCGATTTATTCTTTGTTCCTTTTATACCAGTGTTTAGTATTTATTTGATATTTTGTTTTATTTTGATACTAATAATTAAAATTGCAAATGAAACCATTGTTTTATTACAAACCAACCGTCATATCACGTACATCGACTGTTATTTCCTGCTTTCATTTTAAAATTCCCGCCATGTTACAATTTGTGGTACGCCTGACAAACCCTCGAGAACAACACTGTATGCAAGTCTTACACGAAACGAAGAAGAAGAAGAAGAAGCTATCGTCCAAACATCAACAATTTATAAGCTTTGCATCTGTGTTTACCAAAATGTCAGACTCTAAATTACTAAATCACACAAAAACAATATTTCATTGGAAAGGCAAGAAAGTCACAGGAAAAAAATTCCAAAAAATCTAGAAATGTCACACTAGAGATGGGCGAAAAATAACGGTATCGTAGATATACGTTACAATTCCGCGCCCGTCATATTCTCTTTGTCGGTGTTGTCAGATGTAATTAACATTGTAATTTTTTTTCATTATCTTATTATAATGTACCAATATGCCAAGTTTCATTAAATTCTGAACGGTAATTCTAAAACCGAGAGTACTACCTTAAGGGAGGATTTAATATCTAGACTTCTAACTGTCAAATTGTATTGCATTTACCTCCTTAAATTCTCCTCGGTATCGAGAGTTATTATACCATATATTATGACAAAAATACTCAATAATGACGGAAACAATAACATCTTGATAAAATTATCTATCCAAGCAAAATAGAAAGCGAATTCTGGTCCATAATACCTTTCAACTAGATGCAGGGGTTGTTGCTTGTACCACATGTTATAACTACCCCAATATTTTGTCAGCAACTACAGATATTAAACAAAATTATTTGCTTAAAGTTCAAAGCAGGTCACATTTTTGAGAAAGTGAATTTCCAAGTCAGAAAATAATTCTATGTTGGGACCATTCTCAAAAAAAGCGTGACGTCATTGCCGCCATACTAGTATGTACCTGTCTGTCCGTAAGAGGTCCTGCGTCTGTCCATTGGTGTGGGCCTTCGTGAATAGGAAAATAATCAAATATCAAGTTTTCCGCCCACATTTTTTCTATGCCATATTCATTAGTTCCCTGTCCATATCGCACTATAAGCAATAATTTGTGTACAACTAAAATTCTCTCTGCGGACGTTATATTCTTTGGAATTGCAGAAGAAATGGCTTCACTAAAATTATACAAAACTTATTCCATAAAATCAAAATTTAGATCTAAAATTTGGCGGGAGAGGACAATCAATATGGAAAACAATGTTTGGAGTGGTCAAAATTTGACATTTCCTGAGAGTTTTGAGTGAAAAAATTGATTTTTTTTGTGAAAACTTTATGATTACAACACACATTATCTATAAAAATATTGCTGAATTCATCGGGAATCAAAACAAGATGAAATTTTTCGACAAATAGGATAGTGGAGAGGGTAAATGACATGTGACAACTGACAGCGATGGATCATCTGAAATTAAAAAGACGTATTGCCAATACTTACGGAGATCGTTGGTAGATAGGATCATCAGGATCGGGGTGGGTCAAAGGGGTAGCCATAAAATTCGGAGGAGGTTTAGTAGTAGGTCTATAAGCCAAAGTTCTATATGCCAAATTAACATTACATAGATCACTGTATAAAATAACACTAGGATCGGCAGCATGGATCTTTACAAAAATCAAGTTTTGATCTGCCTAAATAAAAAACTTCCATTAGGAATTTATTTGTTAATTAGTTAATAGAAATGGCGCCGAGTTGTGCCCCACTTATTCTGATAGAATGAGTGTTCCCTTGAGGTAAACTCTTTTTAGTAGGAATTTGAGTAACGACATTTGCTTGCGGGAAGGTCAGATTTAAAAAAAAATAAAAGTCAAAACTTTTTTCATTTTTCGGTTGAGAACGGCACGTATTCCCAATCTTTTATTTATTTTTATAGAGACAAAACATACCTCGAACGGTTCACTTTCCAAAAATAATCCCAATTTTCCCAAATTATCCATAAAGGTTTGCAAATGTCTTAATTTCAGAGGTTCTTCTTGTACCACGCTTTTTTTATAAACTAAAATAAAATCGATGGTCTTTTTGCCATCAGAAAAATATACCGACGTTTTTTTATTCATCATAAATATATTACTGTCAATGCCATTGTCAAAATAAGAAAACAAATTGACAATGAGTTAAATTTTAATTACCAATTTTTTATCTATTTAATTGTCTTAAATCTTACTAATTTTATTTTTCATTTTGATCTCTTTATAAAGTAAGAACATTGGCACAATTTTATCTTTACGAAAAAAAATTCTATCTGGCAACGCCGCAGATTTTTGACATAACCATACATTTTATTTTTAATAAAATTTACCGCCAGAAATTGCCTTATGTTCACATTTCTAGACTCCGACTGCAACTTGCTTGCCATTAGCGGGAAATTTGAATTTTTACTTATTTAGTTTTAGACTGTTTTGTGTACTTCTAAAACACACATTGTGTGGTATTGTCTAGACAAACAAGTACTTTGCAACAAGTTTAATATGATTTATTAATAAGGTTATATAGTTACAAGACAAGAATCAAAACGTGTTCCCAACAAAAAACCCATTGACTGTATCGACATTCTTGATATACAGGTTATGTCTATGAGACCAACGTCCGTTCTTTTAAGAACGCTAATACTACACATTGGTTGCTGGATTTATTTGAAATGAAAGACATTTACGTAATGTAAAAATTTATTTTTTTTCTTCATACATAAACTCAACAAATAAAAATTATTGCATAAGTATCACGTAAAGTAGTGCAGTAAATATAAAATAAAAACAATTTAACTAAATTGTAAGTACAAAGTCCATTTAAAATATTAAACAAATATTATTAAATGATTGATTCATCTTAAAAAAAATTATTGCAAAAACAACATGAAAACAACACAAACAGTAATTTCAGAATTATATTATATGCCAATTAATCTTAATATCAGACTAAAAATGTTTCTACTATTCAAATAAAGCCTCATAATTTTGAGAAACCTACACTAGAACGTGTTAACTAAAACATGACAATTATTACACCCATGGACTGTCAAGTTTAAGTACTTGACAAGTGACACATTATTTTTTATTGACATTTCATTTGTACAAACATTTTTTCTAAAATTGTTATCAAAGCTCGCATTCTATTTTGATCTTTATTACAAATTAGTTCAGTGCAAGGGATTGATTTATTGTTAAAAAAAGTTATCAGTTTACGTATACTTTTCGGTAAAAGTGATACCAGTTCAATTCTACTTAAGTTACTATGAGATTATTGTCCGACCCAAAGACTTACAAGAAAATTACAAGCCTTTGTTGAAGTAGACCCGTTCAGGTACTTTGTCGCCGCAGTTCTTCTTTATTTTTTCGTATTCTTCTGGTTCTAACCAAGCTATTGTTGAAGTCTTAATAGAACTGAAAAATAAAATTCATTTTTTTTTTCATTTACGGTTTGGTGTTGGCTGAAAAACCTTAATGATGAAGACACAAATAAAAGAAGAATTATGACAGTTCTTACATTCTACGTCGGCCTTTATTTGACTTACAAAGTAGGCTCGATTTTAATCTGTCAGTTAGGAGTTATCAGATAGAGAATAAAAAGAAATATGATCACTTACCACTTCTGGGGGAAGATAGCACAAGCAGTGGGTACCATAAATGTTAAGCTAAAAAAAAATAAGTATTAAAAGATCTCCACTAAACTTAAATATTTTAAAGTTACTCACAAACAGCCGACCCCCATTACTTGTATAGGCCCGTGTAAGAAGACAATCCTTTGCATAAACTTGAGTTTCTCCGCCCTTTCCATAATGATAGGAAGTATTAGCATGCCAGGAGCGCACATTACAATTCTTGAGAATATAACTTGTGTGATTCCCTTGGCAGCGGCCACTTTGGATTGACCTACAATCCTACCTTTCTCATCACTACAGTCGATGCCACAAAGTATTTCATTTTGTCGCATCATAGGGATGTTGACACAATTTGCTGCTGCCACAGCTGCAAATGGTACATATCTCTACAAAAAAGATTTACCATTCTGTTATTGTGGAACTGTTCTAATGTATCGATTTTCGAAACTGTACCTGCATGAATGGGCTGGCTTTTTTGCCCCAGTAATATTTGCATCCTAAAGCAGTGATCATGGCAGATGAAGTTGCTGAAAGATATGCTACTGCTAGCTGAGTTGTTGTAGTGGGAGATTTTGCGTTGCGATTGGTGTAATTGACTAGAGCGTTAAAAGACTGATTAACCCATTGCCAGAAAACCACCGCAAATGGAGTTCTGTAAAAAATTATCTCAAAGGTAACAATTATATTAGGAATAAAAAATTTAGGAAAATTTAAATTTGAAAAAATTATTTATATACCACTAATTCACAACAAATTGGTACTGATGGCAACACAGGTAGACCTACTAAAATATTTTTTAACAAAGTTCACTACTGATCGGTTTTATAGACACTTCCAACAAGTGTTATTACATCTTTACGTCATCACCTCAACCTACACTACAAGCTGCTAGTCGGTATCTGCAACAAACGATCCCGATTCGATATTTTATTTGCTACTTTATTTTGTTATTAAAGCTTGAAATTTATTGATGAATTAGTTACATAAATTTTTTTTTGTTGATATATACTTTAATATGTAGAATTTCATAAATAACTACAAAAATAAAAAACTATTTAATAAAAATTTCATGCCTCGAATTTGATGTTCAAGATCATTTGTTGCCGATAACGCCTAGCAGCTTTAAATAATACCAACTTGATATCAAGTACAATATTATTTAATACTAAAAAATTGTATAATTTTATAAACAATGGAATTTAAAAAAATATTAAATAAAATTAAAACAAAAACAGTTTCTCGTTTTAATTTTAATTGTCAAAGCATGTTGTCACTATATCTTTTTAATGAGCAGATAAGCCTATCTAATTTCATTTAATAGCCAATTAGGTAGTGTAATAAAAATGTCAAACATATTTTTGGTATCTAAATGTTTTGGAAAAAACCGTTTTGTATTTAAAAAAACAATATTTTTAATCAAAGTTAACATTTTCTTTTACTTAGCTTTCGTTCACTTGTTTAGAAAACAATAGAACTCACCTGTACCACTGCAGCATAGCCCCAGTAATAGCCATACCGCCAGGGACTTGAAACGACATTCTTCCAAAAACATTTTGTAATTCCCCACTGTCTGGATGGAAAGCACTTTCGTAAAGTTTTTTCGCGTAGATAATCTGTTCCCTGGTAGTCCCAGCTGGTTCTTTTCCTATCCTGTAATTCTCAACTAACAATTTGGCTTTATTTAACGTTTCTTCACTTTCTACACAAGTTCTAGGATCTGTCATCCATAGAAAATGTTTGAAACGACCAACAAACGTATTTTGGTCCCATAGCGGCTCGTCGATCTTGATTCTTTCAGTCATGGCTTGCTACAACTAAAAGTTAAATTTAAGTTTGTCCAACTGAATGCCCTGATATGATACTATGGACCAATATATTTTGGCAAAAATACTTGATTGCTACAAAATTATATCAAAGTTCAAATTCCATAAAATTATAAACATATTTACTTCTTTTTTTATTAGATATTGGACTGGAAATTTTAATATAAAAACTTGGGAAAAAGTTAAGTGAATTAAATTAAAAACGCAACAACTAGGAATTCCGATGATATAAAAATCCTTGAATGGAAATTTTTGAAACAACTAGGCATTAGATATTTAAAAAATAAAAATTTTGACAAAAATAAGCTAACCTTGAGCTCTTGCAGCAAAGATATGTGATCAGTCGGCAGTGGCTACCTGTCCAGTTACCCGGTAATATAAATAAGTAATTTCACTAAAGAGAAGAAGTTTGTACTTCTTTTAAACCATCTTTCAAACTAGATCATCAGAAGTTAACTGGTTCAAGTAGACTGTAATTGAGAGTTTAAATGCTAAAAATAATCCTTTAATGATGAGACACCTGTTTCTATGAACTATTTTAAAAATGTACACCTGTGATCTGTGTTAGGTGTATCGTACATTACGCTTCTATTGTTTATTTTTAAATTACCTGTGATTTATTTCGTCAGTCGTCATGGGAGCGAACTTTGCGCATGTTATTTTTGGTCAAGTAAGTCCAGATATAAAAAAGTATATTGAAGATTGTTCTGCTTCTTTAGGTCTGTTCCCACATAACTCAAAACCAGTTTGTGTACTGTCGGGATTCTGCGCAGACTAGATTTGGTGTCACCTTTTGAAATTCTTAAAAATGGTGAAATGCAAATATTTTTGGTTAAAACACAAAGATGACGTTCTATAATTTATTTTTGGTGTCGAGTCTCAAAAAATGCCTAAACAATGTTGCAATGGTTTCATAAAGTATAAATAAAGTAACTAAGTTTACCCTATGTCATTCTGTCAACTGTCAAAATAAAAAATTTACATTTTCGAAAAATAATTAGTTTCCAGGAATCATGGAAATTTTTTTAGCACTTTACACATAATACAAAAAAAATCCAGAAACGTGGAATATTTTTTTTTACTTACACTTCAATTTTTAAAACTTCAGTATTTGCAATCTGCCTAGTCTTTATTAAACAAACATGGCGGTCTCAGACACTGGAAAAGATATAAAATTATTAAAAAAGACGAATGTATCAGTGTTCGTTGATGAAGTGTTGCCCGATATTTTAGTGGTAACCTATGAATTCGGTGTACAAATTTTCAAAGGGGTTCTGCTTGACTCTACAAAAAGGTGAGCCACACATCTTTATCAGCTTACAACAGGAGGTTCTTTGTCTCATTTGTTGATATAAAAAAATATCCGCCACTTAAATAAATAGTCCTGCAAAAGAACACTTCTTGCATTTTGTATTTTTAGTAACTGATAGACCTTATATAATAGGAATTGGTATAGGGAACTGAAAAAACTGGGTTCACTAGATATAATTCCAGTATGAACATTTTTTAAATTAATTTGATGGTCTTGGCTGTATTGGTATATTAGAGGACTCAAAAATGGATAAATTTGGTGCTCTTAGGTCTAGAGTTAAATATGTTTGTCATAGGAGTATATTTTTGCATTTTAATAATTAAAAGTGTCAAATTTCACATTTAAAAAGGTGTGTGAGATAGTTATTAAAGTAAACAGTATATCACATTATAGAATGTTTGTTATGTTATTTTAATTCTGATTTCTAAGATCTTTTTGTAATACCAATATAAGTAATCAATAATTTATGAAAGACTTATGGGTTTTGTCAATTTCAGTGGTAACCATCTCACATTTTTGTTCATTTTAGATAAAGTTCATAAATTTAAGGAGACCTTTTTATTACAGAAACCTTCCTTTAGGTGTTCAGACTATAAATCCCGCTTTCAGTGTGAAATCCAAAAACCCCGATGACGATCCCTTATACACAGTTAACCAAAGATTTGCATATATGGACCCAAATGCACCTAAAAAGAAAAATGTCCAAATGGGCAGCAAATATAAAAATAACAAGATGACTGTTAGATTAAGGCCTAGACAAGTTTTATGTTCAAAGTGTAAAGGTATTTAAAAGAATACTCTTCATTTAAGTATTTTATTGTTTTGTTTTTTGTAATTATTAAATTAAAGGGGATCAAACTCTGGTGATTCAATAGAAAATTTAAAAATATTCCAAAAATACTATTATGTATGTTTCTTAATTGATGGCGCGTATGAAACTTGTACTTTCCTTTATAATCGTAGAAAAAAAAAATCTAATAATCTACATAACGAAAATATGAATCGATTCTAATCTAGGCGAAACAACATTAAATTGGTTTCAACTCGTAATTTTTTTTGTAAGGTATTTGCAATGAAAACTCTGAAAATGTATCAAGAAAACGAAAAAGTGGCGATGACCCACCAATTTCCCCCTCACCTCCAGTCAAAAGGGGGTTACATGCTCCTATTACTAGATCAGTAAATATAATGAATAATAAAAAAAATCCGAGGAGAAAAGAACCCACTTTGGTACCGAAACTTACTAGGTTAAATTTTCAGGAAGAAGAAACGATAGGTAAGAATATGACAAATTACAATTCTTATATCTCTATAATATGCTAATTTACAGGAGGTAGATCAACATCGGATTCAAGAAAACTACAAGAAAGAATAGAACCTGATAATTCCCAAGACATAGTCAGAAAACATTCCTCAGATCATTCATCAGGAGAAGAAAACGAACTCGTTTCATTAAGGAGTAAAAGGCTGCTGAGGAAAAAGAGGAGCGTCAGTAGTTTGGAAGATTGGGAAGATACGAGTCAACAAGAAAACACAAATAGGTAATTAATTGAGTGTTTATATATAGGAAAAAAATTCATATTTTATTTTTCAGAAGCAGCCACGTTTCCCAATCGAATATAAGCAGCGATTCTTCGAATTGCTTCAACTTATCGACGAGGACAATTAAAATATCTTACGGGCCCCAAGGAGAAGGCACAGTTCTCAAAATACCAGCACATAACGTCAATGGTGATTCAGAGGAGAATGTCAACAGCGAAGAACAGAACAACAAACCGAAATCTACGGATAACAAAGCAGCCAGGAGGTAAACATTTGCCAATCGGCGTTATTGTTCCATATTTCCGTTTGTTTTATCTTTACAGAGCGTTGAAGAAAGCGAAAAAAGAGGCGAGAAGAAAAGTTCTACTAGGAGGATCCCCTTTATACCTGGGAGGAGGTTCTCCTAGATACACGATAGGTAGCGCTTCACCCAGACAGGGTTTAGGCAGCAATTCGCCGCGGTACATGTGCACAGCCTACGATATAAACGTACCGAGAAGAAGGAAACACAAAATGAAACATAAAAAAAAACACAAAGAAGATAAGGATAGAAAACATAAAGAAGGAGAAGTAAGTTCGACGCAAGACGACTCGAAAGAACAGTACATCACTCAGAAGCTTTCGATAAATTTGAAACGTTTGAATAATACGTACACGTCTTGTACAAATTTAGAAAAAAACGAGGACATTTCTAGTTCCGACGAACACAGCGAGACCGTTCCCAATTTCCCACCTACAAATCCACCGCTGATGCTCAGGATAAATACGCTTAGTGTTTCGAGTGCCGTAGGGGCCGACGGTAAGATCAACAGGTGTATAATTTTTTTCAAGGGCGTACGACAAGGAGGAATAAAAAATGACGAATTCGAGCTAAAAATTTAGATTTTTTAGACATTTAACACTTTTTTTCACCACTAATTCGCAATCGGTCATCACGAATGCAGACGGCGAGCTGGAGGGAATCCCCCAGTGATTTTTACAGATTTACAACCAAACTAAGTGTCATATTTTGTCACTAATTTCAGTGGTTTACGAAAGTAGCCATTTGCAAGGACAGCCATCTCTGGATATGATTACTTGCTGCCTCTTTAAATGCTGTTTTGATTTTGAAAGCGGGCTGTAGTTTTTTCTTGTATCCAGTTACTCCCAAATAAAACATACACTGTGAGTATACGAAGGTGGAATTTTTTTGAACCATAAAAATACCAAAAAAAGGACCATGGGAGTGACAAAACTGCACAAAGGATGTGAAATAAAATTACACAAGCTTCCAAGAACAAGGACATTAAAAATGTCCTACACTGCACCAGCGTCTGGACTTCAACAACTACTCCTTGGGCTATATGCCCCACCAGGTATTGAATTACGAAAGTCCAGACCAGGTTTGGTGCCCAACCAAGTCGGGGCTTTAACCCAAAAACTGACCCTGTCACTGACTTGTAAAGCATTTTGAACTATCAATCGTTGAATTGATTTGTAAAAAGAAAATGAATTGTTAGTAGTGTGGCGTGATTCGCAATCAACACTGATTTTTTTAAAATATTTTGCTGCACTAGAGGAGCACTGATTTTAAATTGAATTTAAGAACTATTTATTTACGTTGAGTTGGACAACGGAGGGTTCTAGCCTGATTCGCAGCTAGAAGCACACTAATTTGCCGTACTAAGAGGCATTTAAAAACATTTGTTGCTGCATCAGAGGGCACTTGATTTTGTCAGATAATTTTTACGAGGTTTTCAGTAACTCCGGAGTACGCGCTCATGTTGAGGGCTTGATGCACACTGATTAAAAATTTTCCAACTTTGGGCTTCTTAGCCATTAGCGTATGAATTTTTTGTCGACTGTTAAGTCGAGCGGGAGCGTGTGGTATACGTTCAAGTATGCCATGATATAATGGCGTGAACCGGAAATATGGTCTACGTGATACTATTTTGCCTACGTCATACGCGAAGGTGTTCATTAGAGTCGTCAAGCTGAAATTGTGTGATTGTCTCCTCGGTAGAGGCGGTTTTAAACGATTTTTTCTATGAGAATAACCCCCTAATTTCGTTTTTTCTTTGTAGGAGTTCGTCTGCTAGTAGGTGACGTGGTTTGGGGTAAAATACACGGATTTCCTTGGTGGCCGGGGAAGATTTTATCGATGAATAGTTGCGGAACGCAGGGATCGCAAGCTCACGTCGCCTGGTACGGTTCATCTACGTCTTCTTTGATGCAGTGCGATCAGCTCAGCCATTACTTAGACAATTTTAAGGTATAGATAAATTAAATTCTTATATTAATTGATAAATTACTAAAAAAAAACGTGTGGTTTATTTAAAGATTCGTTACAATAAAAAGAAAAAAGGCGCTTACAAGGAAGCCATCAAACAAGCCACCAATGATGCCAGAGAAAACGCCGAAAACCGGATCAGACAACCTTTGGGTAATTCCCCTTCGCACAATATCATCCAAGTCATACCACCCGCTTTAGCGTCACCAAGAGAAATAGATGTGGTATCTTAACGGATATTATCCTATTAAAAAAAATGGGATATTATTAATTAAAACATCGAAAAAATATTAGTCACTTCTTTTTACAATTTTTGAAATTTGACTGAAGCTATAGAGACCCAGGACCAAAGCGATTTTAATTGTAATTTTAAAAACGTTTGGCCCTGGTCTAATATTGAGTACCGTTGAATATAAAATGGTGTATATAACAAAAAATCTAAACTATAATTATTATTTGTATTGAGTTACAATTAACAAAAACGGTTAAAAATTTGATATCTCAGAAAAATTGCAATTTTTATATGTTCGTATCGCCGAAACTACAAAAAAGGAGTACCGCTATTTGCATAGAGATTTAATACTGGTTTTAGTCAACATAAGCCTCCACGCTCGCCGGATCTTAGTCTCCTAGATTTTTTTGTAGGGGTACTTAAATAGTTTCGTGTATAATCCAAGCCGAAACGGGTTTTGATAGGTGGGATATCGAATCAAATCGATTGAATTTCTATCTCATATTGCTGATATTTCGTAGGTATTCTGGACAATTTAGTCCAGCCCTAAAAATGTTTGGCAATTTGGCAGTCTTGGGGTTATTGTCCTAAACGAGGATAAGTATCCACGAAACTATTTAGTTACTTTCACAAAAAAAATCAAAAGGATCAAGTTCCGGCGAGCGCGGCGGTAAAATTAATGTTCTATGTTAAAAAGCCGCGGTACTTCCCTCATAACATGTACAGTGTCGGGGTTTAGTGAAATTTTACTTCGTAGTTAAGCCAGTTGAATATTTTTCATGAAAAATAAAATTTTTGAATCCTAATTTTATATCTTAATATAATTGATCTTTTTACAAAAATATCATCGTATAAATTTTTATATTAACTGTTAAATTATGCAAAAAAAGGTCCATTTTGCACTGTCGATGTATTTAGAACGTTTTTTAAAGTAGAAAAATAATTTTGTGTCCAGTGGAGGGACAATAACGTTTTGATACTTTACTACCGTATTCTTCGTTCCATTTAAACATTTAATAAAAAAAATCCTTAATGAAAATTGTATCAGATAATATACAGGGTGATTTAATTTTTTTTTGATACTAAACGACTCAGGAAAAAAAATAATAGTGATGAAAATATGTATCAGAATAAGAAAATTATATATATTTTTCATATTCGAGATCATTTTCCTTTGCAATTAGATGTTTTTCGCTCATAAATCTTGTGAACAATCACCTTGTATATTATATAACACTCAGTAACTAAACTATTTCTACATTTATAAAAATAATTTCTAGTTTATTAGCAATTAAGTAAAATCTTTGATATATTTTCTGAAAAAGTGTTATAAATTCAACTAAACATTTTTACTTATGTCCAAAGGTATGACCGTAATAAATAATTTTCACTTCCTACAAAAATTAAACGTTCATACAACTTAGACGTTTAATTTGACATTTGACGTTTGACATAAAGATAAAGGTTAGATCAAGTCAATTTGAAATTCCATTACGCGAGATACTGCCAAGTCTCTACTTATTTTCATATTTCACTATACATATTAGCATTTAAAAAAAATCTCTTATTTCGTTTACGTGTAGATTTGTTTTACGCTCTGCTGAATTTCTTAGTTTTCTTTAGAATTAGCATTGTAAAAAAAATAGTTCATATGCATCAATTTATTTTGTAAATATCGTCGTAATAAGCTTTGTGATTGTACAGTATATGTTGATTTTTTTTATTTATAATATATATATATATATATACAGGGTGTTTACGAAATTCCGTGATATGAGTTTAATATTTTGTACATAATATTTCTAAGTGGTTCCTGATTTTCGATGCATATTAAAAAGTACACGAAAGGTCGTTTTGAAAAAATGACGAAAGCAGTTCTTAGAATGACTGATCTTTCTTAATTTTCTAAGTGTGAGTGTACCGGAATAAGTCACGCGATGACTCTTTCATCCACATTTTGCTGTGTAAATTAAATAAATTGCGTTTTTAGCGATTTTGAAAACATACATTTCAAAAACTCTATTTTTCTGAAACAATGAGAAATGTTTAAAGTTAGTAGCTATATTAGAAAGAATTCATCGGAATTCTATTTATTTTCGAGGAATAAAAATATTTTGTTATTCATAATTAGTTCTTCACATTCTAAATTTTGTGTGGATCCTCTCCAATTAGTCTTAATGTATTTTTACATAACCATACATGACCAGGACTGAAGCCTTTGAAAATGGTTAAAAGTGAAAAAAATAATAGTAGGATGAAACCCATTGCAAAAGAAAGAGAATATAACAAAAATGAAAGGAAAAATAATTTACGGGCGATCTGAGGTCGGGAAGTGGAGGGGGGTGAATTTTTAAAGGTAAAAAACTGTTTATATCTCGATTTCCGGAAAAACTACAAGTCCTATGGAAAAAAGTTAAATGGCAAATTTGTAGGTAATAAAAAGATTACAACTTTTGTATTTACACTTTTTTCACATAACCTCAAAATTTATGTGAAAAATTCAAATATACAAGTATTTGGTTTTTTATTTTTATCTTTTACAAAAAAAAATATCTTTTTTCACGAAATTTGGTGAAAACTTGCCTTTTTATGTCCCAAACACACTAATTTTTTTGATTTAAAATATTTATTTTTTCACCTTATTTTGACTTAATATCCAAAAAGGCACCCTAATTTTCAAGCGAAATTTCTCACGTCAAAATATCTGCTTTTTAAAAAACTCGGTGGGCTTTTTGTTCGTTGAAATCTCTACTTTTTGATGGTGTAGAAAAAAATATACATTACTATGGTAAATGTTCTCAAAAAATACAAAAAAAAAACGAAAAAACTCGAATCCGAAATTTTTTTTTAAATCATGTACAATTTTGAGCTATTTATTAAAATTTATACTTTAATTACTCGAAAAATATGGAATGTAACATGGAATCTTATGTAGAGATTTCAACGAACAAAAAGCCCACCGATTTTTTTAAAAAAGCAGTTATTTTGACGTGAGAATTTTCGATTGAAAATTAAGGTGCTTTTTCGATATTAAGTCAAAATAAGGTGAACAAATAAATATATAGAAGATTAAAATAAAAACCAAAAACTTATTATTTCAATTTTTCACACAAATTTTGAGGTTATGTGAAAAAAGTGTAAATACAAAAGTTGTAGATCTTTTTATTACCTACAACTTTGCCATTTAAATTTTTTTCAGAGGATTTGTAGTTTTGCCGGAAATCGAGATAAAGTTTTTAGCCTTAAAAACTCACCCCCTTCCAGTTCCCGACCTCATATCGCCCGTAAATTATTTTTCCTTTCATTTTTGTTATATTCTCTTCCTTTTCCAATGGGTTTCATCCTACTATTAATTTTTTTTGGTTTCAAAAATTATCGACCCTGGTCTAATATACAAACGAGTTATCAATTTGATTTATTCGATTCGGCTACGTCATTTGGGATTTCGAATCCAATAAATCAAATTCCAAACACGCGTAAGTCAATAGCTATATCAACTAAAAGATAATATTCGCAAATGTTCTACCATCTATCGATAAAACTGATAAATGAAGCTTAGAATGTGAGTTTTGACAAAAATTCCCAATTTGCATTGGGGGTTTCAAAGTTTTTGACCGATTCTGGTCAAGAAGTCTTCGTATCCTTTTAATGGAAAAATACAAAGTAAGCAAACGAAGAAGAAAGTGACATCTTGACCAGAATCGGAACCCCATTGCAAATTGGGAATTTTTGGTTTGTAAATTTGTCAAAACTCACTTGTAGGGTTCATTTATCATTTTTACTGATAGATTGCAGTGCATTTGAGAATAACCGTACATATTTACTTAATACAAATTTATTTCAGTCAATGTTAAAAGTTTTTATATAAAATTTCTTTATCTTTTGTATTTACTTACTAGTAGTAATTAACATTATATTACCTAAGTTTTAAAATATTGTGATAATTTTTTTATATGCTGAATTTTTATCTAACAAGTAGACTATTTTCTACTGATTCAGGATTTAGGTATTTGTTATACAATAAATAATATATCTGTGATTTAATTCATTTAGATAAAAATAAATGTAAAATTAGACAAATAAAACATTTCTTCATAAGTTTTTTTTTTTATTTTAAAACATTTTATATTCTTAAATAAACGGTAAAAACTACAATTAAAAAACTTATAAAATATGTTTAAAAACGCCCTGCCTGATCAACTCCTCACATTCGCTCCTTGGTAAATAATGTCTGCTATCCTTTTTTAATAATAAAGTAGTTCCATCATTTAATTCAAGCCTTCCATAATCCACCAAGCATTGTACTTCGATGTATAGAGCTTTTGGAGGCTTTAAATCTACTGCCAAATTAACACCATCTTCCCCTAAAAATAAATTCATAAAACTTCTTCTAAGTACCCACATGCCAATCGATCACCTATAGATTTCATATAGTTAGCCAAAAGTCTGGAGTATTTTGAGAACCACTCTATCTCTCCAGAGCTAAGATTTTCTTTAATGTCAGCTGGAAGGATACTTCCAAATTCCCACCTCATGGTTCTGAGACATTTTAGCCTGTTATAGTGATAAGACATTAAACATCTAACATTTCTTTTTGTAACTGTATTACGAAATCTTATTGTGTTTAAAATTGACGACTCTGCACCCTCGGTTGTCGAGTTTTGACTACAAACATTTCACATACTTATAAAACATGAATATTAAATTACGTTTTACTTACGCATCTTCCTGGTTTTCCTGGTATAATTTTTGAATTTCACGAGAGATTTCGTTTACTAATTCTGTCTAAAATCGTATATATTTTATTAAATATTAGTCTTATTTACGTTATCTTACATTATATGGAGGTAAGTTATCTTCACTGCGAGCCAATTCTTTTATAAGGGTAAATCCGTTCTCTCCAAACATCTCTTTAGTATTTTAATAAATAACTTTAAAAAACTAGTGTAAAATTACCTAACCTAATTAAAAATTACCAAAACAATTCCCGCGCTTTTCGTTGTATCAAAATTTCATATTGTCGAAATGATTTTTAAACTACTAAGTTTAAAAGGCAAATTGATATATATTTCGTATATTTTAGCTAGAAAAACATTTATTTGAAATTCTTTTTATATTATTTTTTATATTCATTTAATACTTTAATTAATTATAATTTAATACATGAACTATCTTTCATAGAATATAATTCCCAATAGATCGAAGAAACGTCAAAAGTGTCACTGTCAAGTCAACAATTTGAAATGTGTCACATCTCTCCG